>OX387268.1:57061366-59941727 GCA_947562075.1 Orthosia gracilis | reverse complement strand
CTAACCTAACCTAACCTAACCTAACCTAACCTAACCTAACCTAACCTAACCTAACCTAACCTAACCTAACCTAACCTAACCTAACCTAACCTAACCTAACCTAACCTAACCTAACCTAACCTAACCTAACCTAACCTAACCTAACCTAACCTAACCTAACCTAACCTAACCTAACCTAACCTAACCTAACCTAACCTAACCTAACCTAACCTAACCTAACCTAACCTAACCTAACCTAACCTAACCTAACCTAACCTAACCTAACCTAACCTAACCTAACCTAACCTAACCTAACTAACCTAACCTAACCTAACCTAACCTAACTAACCTAACCTAACCTAACCTAACCTAACCTAACCTAACCTAACCTAACCTAACCTAACCTAACCTAACCTAACCTAACCTAACCTAACCTAACCTAACCTAACCTAACCTAACCTAACCTAACCTAACCTAACCTAAACCTAACCTAAAACCTAACCTAACCTAACCTAACCTAAACCTAACCTAACCTAACCTAAACCTAACCTAACCTAACCTAACCTAACCTAACCTAAACCTAACCTAACCTAAACCTAACCTAACCTAACTAACCTAACCTAACCTAACCTAACCTAACCCTAACCTAAACCTAACCTAACCTAACCTAACCTAACTAACCTAACCTAACCTAACCTAACCTAACCTAACCTAACCTAACCTAACCTAACCAACCTAACCTAACCTAACCTAACCTAACCTAACCTAACCTAACCTAACTAACCTAACCTAACCTAACCTACTAACCTAACCTAACCTAACCTAACTAACCTAACCTAACCTAACCTAAACCTAACCTAACCTAACCTAACCTAACCTAACCTAACCTAACCTAACCTAACCTAACCTAACCTAACCTAACCTAACCTAACCTAACCTAACCTACCTAACCTAACCTAACCTAACCTAACCTAACCTAACCTACTAACCTAACCTAACCTAACCTAACCTAACCTAACCTAACCTAACCTACCTAACCTAACCTAACCTAACCTAAACCTAACCTAACCTAACCTAACCTAACCTAACCTAACCTAACCTAACCTAACCTAACCTAACCTAACCTAACCTAACCTAACCTAACCTAACCTAACCTAACCTAACACCTAACCTAACCTAACCTAACCTAACCTAACCTAACCTAACCTAACCTAACCTAACCTAACCTAACCTAACCTAACCTAACCTAACTAACCTAACCTAACCTAACCTAACCTAACCTAACCTAACCTAACCTAACCTAACCTAACCTAACCTACCTAACCTAACCTAACCTAACCTAACCTAACCTAACCTAACCTAACCTAACCTAACCTAACCTAACCTAACCTAACCTACCTAACCTAACCTACCTAACCTAAACCTAACCTAACCTAACCTAACCTAACCTAACCTAACCTAACCTAACCTAACCTAACCTAACCTAACCTAACCTAACCTAACCTAACCTAACCTAACCTAACCTAACCTAACCTAACCTAACCTAACCTAACCTAACCTAACCTAACCTAACCTAACCTAACCTAACCTAACCTAACCTAACCTAACCTAACCTTTTTTTTTTTTTTTTTGATCACCCAGGAAAATTCCTAACGAATACGCAGCGGCCCGGGGGAACCGCTGTGTTATGTGGGGTTCGCACCCACTAAAAACCTGGAGTGGTCCTCCTCTCGCCTACGGGGCTGCGGGACCCACGAGGCTTACAACCGCATGCCCCGCTAGCGTTGCTCTCGATAGAGCCCTTCTCTCCGGGGCGGGGCAGAGTCCCCTGGTGTTACAAGAGACCCTGCCCGCCCCATTCCTCCTCCTGTCTCCTCCTGGCACTGAGGCACCGGACCACCGGATGTCTCAGTGCACGGGACCTATGTGTGGACGGCGGATCCCCCGATCCTCCGCCCACGGTCCCCGGCGTCACGGCGGCATCCGGCCCGCAAAGGCCGCACGCCGCCTGCCGCGTCTGCGGCGGCGCATCGGGCCGAGTCGACGTCGTCTTCCCGGTCCCGCTCCGCGCCTCCTTCTGCGACATCACTACGTCGCAGAAAGTCGCGACCGCCTGCCACGACTCGTCGCTGTCGACCATCTCCCGTAGGAGGGCCGGCAGCGACAGGTCGTTTCCTACCGTCGCGGACAGGGCGCGCGAGGGTCCTCCCAAGCAGGGCACTCCTCACGCGTGTGTTGCGCCGTTGTCCGCGACTCCCGCCGCACAATGGTGGCACTCCACCGAGGGTTCCCTTCCCGCCACCCGGCACAGGTACCGGCCGAAACAACCATGACCGGTGATCATCTGCGTCAGGTGGAAGGAGAGAACCCCATGACGCCGTTCGAGCCACTCGTAAAGAATGGGGCGAACGGCGGCGACCAACTCTCGGCTCGTGTCCGCACTCTCAAAGTCGAGCCGCCCACCTCCGCAGGAGAGTGTCGCGCGCCTCCTCCTTCCAGCGACGAATCTCCCGCGGATGGGGGCGGTCACCGCCCGCAATCGCCTCTTTGGTTCGCCAGTACGCCGCGGCGAGTACCTCGGCGTCGAGGTCCCACGGCGGCGTACCGGCGAGCACACACGCGCCGACGCAAGACACGGTGCGGTACGCCCGGGCCACCCTGAGCGCCATGGGCGCGCTGCGGTCTGCGCAGCGCTGCCAAGTTTCGGCTATTCAGGGCTCCCGCCCATATCGGCGCCCCGTAGAGCGCCATTGGAGCGCACCACACCGGTGTAGAGGCGTCGGCAAACACTACCGGGCCCCCCAACGTTTGGGAGGATCCGCCCCAACGCCCCAGCGGTGCCCAACAACTTCGGGGCCAACCGCCGGAAGTGCTCTTCGAACTTCCCTATCGGCCGTCGAGCACAAGCCCCAGGTACTTCATGTTAGTACCGACGGCGATGGAAGTTCCTCCCACTATGATTGAGGCCGCCGGCGGCGGCCCGTTTCCGGGCCCGTGGAACAGGAGAGCCTCCGATTTCGCCAGGGCCACCTCGAGCCCCAGGGCGCGGATCCTCCCCACCACCTGGGCCACACCCGCCGTGGCGAGGCGCGACGCCTCCCTGTAGGTGCTGCCGCGGGCCAGCACGAGGGTATCGTCGGCGTAACATATAACACCGACCCCCCGCAAGGTGGCACCGCGCAGCACCCAGTCGTAGCCGATGTTCCACAGGGGCGGGCCCAGTACCGACCCCTGTGGAACACCGCACGACATCACCCTCCTCCCCTCGCCGGCCCTCGTCGGGTAAACGACGGCCCTGCCGGCGAAGTAATCAGCGATGACCCGCTGCAGGTACTGCGGCACCCCATGGTACCGCAGCGCCGCTCTGACGGTCTCCCAGGGCAGCGTGTTGAAAGCGTTGCGGATGTCCAATGACACCGCAAGCATCACGCCGCCCTGGCAGACCGCCCCCTCGGCGAGGTCCCGCACCCGCGCGACGGCATCCAGGGTCGACCGACCCCGGCGGAAACCGAACTGCGCGTCGTCCAGATCCGGATCCATGCACTCGGCCAGGCGAGCCGCGAGCACTCGCTCGAAGAGCTTGCTCACCTCGCCGAGCAGCACGATCGGACGGTAGGACGACGGCAGTCCGGCCGGGCGCCCGACCTTCGGCAGCAACACGAGCTTGCCCGTCTTCCAGGGTCGAGGGAATCGACCCTGCGCCACGCACGCGGTGAACAGGGACCTCACCCTCTCACCTATCTCTTCTAGCGCGACCGCCAGAGCCGTCCCCGGAACGCCGTCCGGGCCGGGGGCGGTCCTCTTCATTTTGAGTCTCAGGACGGCCGCCCCGAATTCCGCCTCCGATACCGGCGGTGCGGGGACGTCGTCCTCTGCAGGTCGCGCATCGCCTTGTCGGGCCATCGCCGGAGGTACCCACTCCTCTCGATGGGGGAAGAGGGTGCCCACCACATCTCCTAGGAGATCCTCGTCCACGCTGGACGTGACTGGGGGGGCCCAGGGTCGCAGCTTTTTGCGGACCACTTTGTACGGCCTGCCCCACGGGTCGCCGTCGAGGGTCCGCAGCCACTCCTCCCACGCCGCCCCCTTGGCCCGCGCGATTGCCACTTGAAGCGACTCGCGCAGTGCCCTGTAGGCGGCGTAGGAGACGGTCTCCTCCTGGGCGTCCCGGATCCGCCTACGCCTGCACCGGGTGTATCGGCGGCGAGCCCTGCCGCAGTCGACTCGCATGCGGCGCAGCTCGTCGTTCCACCAATACACCCGATGCCGAGGAGGGAGGGGTCTCGCCCTGGGCATCGCCGCGTCGCAGATGCGACCCAGCGAGGCCCCTAGGCGCCCCGCCTCCTCGTCCACGTCCTGGCCGATGATGTCGGACCCGGACACCCAGTCTTCGACTATGGCCGCCTCTCTGGCGACCTCTTTATCGAGCCGCCCCAGCACCCAGCGCGGACCGGACCCCCCAACAACAACAGGGGGTCGGACCGGGCCCTGCGGTCCGGTGGCGAGCGCGGAGACGTCGAACCGGATATACCGATGGTCGGACAGTGTCTCCGCGTCCACCACCACCCTCCAGTCCCGGACACGGCGCGCCAGGGCGGTCGACGCCAACGTTATGTCGACTATCGAACCGCCCCGTTGCCGCACGCACGTGTCCTCCGACCCCGTGTTGAGGACGGCCAGGCCCATGGAGACCGCCCACTCCTCCAGACACTCACCCCGCGCATCCGTCGCCGGGGATCCCCACGCCACGGATTTGGCGTTGAAATCCCCAGCGACTAGCACGGGGCTAGGGGCGACCCGCCCAACCAGAGCCCCCACCTCCCCGAGCATCTGCTCAAAGTCGGCGAGACTCCGGCTGGGCGGGTAGTACACCCCTATGACTGCAACGCCGCCCACGGCTGCCAGGACGTAGCCCCGACCCCTCGTCACGTTGTCGATGGGCGGGGCGCCGACGGCAGCCGGGGCGACGATGGCCACCAAACCCTCGCGGTCCCCGACCCAGTCGTCCCTGTCGGGAACGAAGTAGGGCTCGGCGACCACGGCCACTTTGATCCCCCACTCTACCAGGGTCTGGGACAAAAGATCCTGGGCCCTGGCAGAGTGGTTGATGTTTGCCTGCAGTACGGGGAGTTGTAGAGACATTACACTGCGGTCTCCATGGGCCCCTCCGCTGTTTGGCCAAGGGTAGGCTCTTTGCTCTTACCCTTGGCCTTTTTCTTTTTCGTCCTGTTTGGCGCCGCTTTCGTTTGCTTGCTGGCGCCCTGGCAGCCCGCTCCGCCGAGCGGGTGCCCCGCGGGTTTGCCTGTCGCTGCGCAGGTGACGCAGTGCGGCTCGGCCTTACACTCGCGCGCCCGGTGGCCCGGCTCTCCGCAGCGGAAGCAAAGGCCGCTGCGGTCCACCTCCGACCCGCACCTGCTGGCGACGTGGCCCAGATTGAGGCACCTGAAGCACCTCAGGGGCCTCGCCGCCAGCAGGGCGACTCTGGCCGTGATCCAGCCTACCCTTAGACTGCCGGCGCCGACCACGGTCTTGGCGGCGGCCACCGGGCAGCCGAGCCACATCGCGGCCCGGTCGCCGATGACTCCGGGCCTCACGTCGCTGGCGTGGCATCCGCCCTGCGCTGCAAAAGCCTCCACCACCTCTGCGGCGGTGACGGAGTCGTCGAGCCCCGACACCATCACGTCCACCCTTTTTGTGGGGCGGGAGACCCTGACGTCCTCTGCGCTGAGGACCTCCCTGAGCTTACGAGCCAGGGAGTCGGCCTTCTCGGCGCCCCCATCCCCGAAGATTTCGAGGATGCGGGCGCCGGTGACCGTGGTCCTGCAGCGCATCTCTTCGATACCCAGACTGGTTTTGTCGATTCGAGTCCGGGCCTCCCGCAGGATGGTGGCGTAGCTCGCACCGCGCTCCGCCGCACCCGGCTGCAGTGTCAACGTCACCGCAGCCGTTTTTGGCTCGCGTAGCTTCGCCACCGCCGCAGCCTTCTTATTTTGGGAGCTCTGGGTGCGCACCTGCTGCTTCCCAGAGCTCTTACCTCCCCGAGCAGCGACCACATTCCACTGCTCCGTCAGTGGAGGTGGTGGGGGAGCGTCCCGCACAGGGCTAGGGTCCCTTACTGGGGCCTGGGCCGTCTGCCCGCCCTTGCCTCTGCCCTTGCCCTTGCCCTTGCCCTTGCCCTTACTCACTTGGGACTGGGCTGCGGGCGCAGACAGAGGCGCCGGGGGGGGTGTTGGGGCCCTCTCCAGAGCGGGGGCCCTTGCTCCCGACTCGGGAGACATTGGCGGCTGCGACGCTGCCGCCTTCCTCTTATCAGCCGCCAGCGGCGGCCTCAATCTCGGGTCCGGTAGGAGACGACACTCGAGCCCCTCGAGTCGCGCATTCAGCATTTCGCCGAACTGCGCGACGCTGGCCCGAGTCATCGCCTCCACCATCTCTCGAACCGCGTCTGGCGCCACCGCCGCCGCCGGCCGGCTGTTGGCTTCCGCCAACTGGGCCGTAAGCCGCCGGTTCTCTGCCTCCAGCAGCGCCACCTCCTCTGGGACCGTGCGGGCCCTGATGCCCACCGCGGCCTCCCTGATGATGGAGGCCGCGTCCTTCAGGGTCTTTTGGCTGGTGCCCTTCAAATTTTTGGATTTGGAGGCCACCGTCTCCACAACCTTGGCGGCCTCCAACACCAAAAGATTCAGCGCCGCCAGCGACTGCGCCGTGTCCTCGCCCGGCGTTGGCGGATTGAGGCCGCTGCGGCAGGCATGCCTAGACTCTCGCAAAGTTTTGGCTAAGCCCTCCACGCAGTCCTCGACCTCAAGCCGGAGCTCCTCTTCCTTTGCCGCGTTCAGGCGTTCCCGAGCCGCGGCAAGGCCCACGTATTCGCCCGTGGTGGGCGGCCGGCCTCGCCCGCGCTTTGACCTATGGGCCACCCCTTTGAGCGGCGACGCGGCTTCCTCCTGCCCTATGGGCCTCTTCCGCCAACGGCGAGTCTCCCTTTCACTTTCGGACCCAACCGTCATCAGGCTCTCCTCCGAGTCACCGGCTGAGTCCCCAGAGGACTCCGAGAGACGCGTCACAAGGACGCGGAGCTCCCGTCGAGCCTTCGAGCCTCCTCGGCCCTTGTTGCCGTCATCTGTGGCGGCAAGCGGATCTTGGTCGTCGATCGTAGGTTTCTCCGTCGTTTTCCTTTCTTCGTGCGTTTGGTCCTCGTGTCGATCAGTCGTCGTCGTTTCCCTTTGTGCAAGCGTAAAGTCGTCATGTAGATCAGTCATCGTCGGTATCCGTTGTGCTAGCGTGTGTTCGTCGTTTTGGTCCGAAGACCTAGAAATAGGACAGTTGTTGCCCCCCCCAGAATACGAGGGGCAGCCCGCCGAAGCGGGGTGGGATTCCCCGACCGCTGAGCAGTCGGGACCCACCTGGGGAGTTTTTTTCGCAATTGTCTTTTTCATGGTTTTTCCGTTTTTACTCCTCTCTACGTCGGCCCTAACCTACCTACCCAACCTAACTAAACTAACTACCTACCCAAACAAGCCTACCCAACCTAAAATTTCCCTCCCCACCCAAACCCCAATGTCGCATCTGGTGTGTCTTCTGCTAATCAGAAAAACACCCAGAGCGACAACCCCCCCCTGTCAGGTATTCGCCACCGCCAACAAGAACCCACGAATGGGAAGTTATTGACGGTGCCCGGGGCGCACCAGCCCGGCGGGTTGCTCTTCTCCCCGGACGTATCCGAAAGAGACCAGCAACCAACTAGGCCAACGTGGAGGTTACCTGACCCGCACCCCAACCTTTTTTTTTTTTTTTTTTTGTTTTTCCAGGGAAATTCCTACGAATACGCAACGGTCCGGGGGGGCCGCTGCGTTATGTGGGGCTCGCACCCACTAAAACCCTGGAGTGTTCCTCCTCTCGCCTACGGGGCTGCGGGACCCACGAGGCTTACAACCGCGTGCCCCGCTGGCGTTGCTCCACGACGGAGCCCTCCTCTGGGGGCGGAGCTAAGTCCCTTGAGACTCTCTGCCCCGCCCCAATAATCCACCTCTATCTCCTCCTCCTAGCACTGAGGCGCCCTCGAACACCTGGGCGCCTCAGTGCGTTGGACCTTTTTGTGGACGACGGATCCCCCGATCCTCCGTCCACGGTCCCCCACGTTGCGGCATTTGGCCCGCGAAGGCCAGACGCCGCCTTCCACACCTAGCTAACCTCCTGCCCCCGGGCGGAGCCACCCACGCCCGCAGGAGAGCCGTCGCTTTGCGGGGGGACTCGCGACAGCCCACCGCAGAGCTGGGCGTCCCACCCAGAGGACCCGGAAGCGAGCCTCTCTGTCGCATCTGGAGTGTCCTCTGCTAATCAGAGGAACACCCAGAGCGCCTCCTTCTCCTTCACCCTCTCCCTACTGGTTTCCCTCTGGAGATTCCCCCGACACGGTCGGGAGGAACACCCAGAGCGAAACCTACCCTCCCCTGTCAGGTTATTCGCCACCGCCAACAAGAACCCACGAATGGGAAGTTATTGACGGTACCCGGAGTGCACCAGCCCAGCGGGTTGCTCTTCCCCCAGGACGTATCCGAAAGAGACCAGCAACCAACCAGGCCAACGTGGAGGTTACCTGACCCGCACCCCACCCGCACCCCAACCTTTTTTTTTTTTTTTTTTTTTTTTTTTGTTTACCCAGGAAAATTCCTAACGAATACGCAGCGGCCCGGGGGAACCGCTGCGTTATGTGGGGTTCGCACCCACTAAAAACCTGGAGTGTTCCACCTCTCGCCTACGAGGCTGCGGGACCCGCTAGGCTAACAACCGCGTGCCCCGCCAGCGTCGCTCCGCAACGGAGCCCTTCTCTCCGGGGCGGGGCTGAGTCCCTTAAAACTGGAGACCCAGCCCCGCCCCGTTTCACCTCTATCCATCTCCTCCTAGCACTGAGACACCCTGGAACACCTGGGCGTCCCAGTGCGCGGGACCTTTGTGTGGGCGGAGGACCCCCGATCCTCCGTCCACGGTCCCCGGCGTTACGGCGGCATTTGGCCCGCGAAGGCCCGACGCCGCCTTCCGAGTCTGCGGCGGCGCATCGGGGCCGAGTCGACGTCGTCTTCCCGGTCCCGCTCCGCCGCCTCCTTCTGCGACATGACCTCGTTCGCAAAGGTCGCGACCGCTTGCCAAGATTCGTCGCTGTCGACCATCGCTTTGAGGAGGGCCGGCAGCGACAAGTCGCCTCCGATGGTGGCGGACAGGGCGGCACGAGGGACCTCCCAAGCAGGGCACTCCTCGCGCGTATGTTGCGCCGTGTCCGCGACTCCCGCCACACAGTGGTGGCACATCTCCGTGGGCTCCCTTCCCGCCACCCGGCACAGGTACCGGCCGAAACAACCATGACCGGTGATTATCTGTGCCAGGTGGAAGGAGAGAGCCCCGTGCCGCCGCTCGAGCCACTCGCGGAGAATGGGCCGAACGGCGGCCACCACCTCTAAGCTCGCGTCCGGTGTCTCTAGGCGGGCCGCCCACCTCCGCAGGAGAGTGCCACGTCCCTCCTCTCGCCAGCGACGAATCTCCCGCGGATGGGGACGGCCACCACCCGCAATCGCCTCCTTTATTCGCCAGTACACCGCGGCGAGTACCTCGGCATCGAGGTCCCACGGCGGTGCACCGGCGAGCACACACGCACCGACGCACGACACGGTGCGGTACGCCCGGGCCACCCTGAGCGCCATGGCGCGCTGCGGTCTTCGCAACGCTGCCAGATTCCGGCTGCTCATGGCGCCTGCCCATATTGGCGCCCCGTAGAGCGCCATGGAGCGCACCACACCCGTGTACAGGCGTCGGCAGACTCCGCCCGGCCCCCCAACATTTGGGAGGATCCGTCCCAAGGCCCCAGCGGTGGCCAACAACTTTGGGGCCAACCGCCGGAAGTGCTCCTCGAACTTCCATCGGCCGTCGAGCACGAGGCCCAAGTACTTCATTGTAGTACCGACGGCGATGGAAGTCCCTCCCACAACAATCGAGGCCTCCGGCGGCGGCCTGTTTCGGGGCCCACAAAAGACCAGGGCCTCCGACTTTTCCAGGGCCACCTCGAGCCCCAGGGCACGGATCCTCATCACTACCTGGGCCACGCCCGCCGTCGCCAAGTGGGATGCCTCCCTGTAGGTGCCGCCGCGGGCCAGCACGAGGGTGTCGTCGGCGTAACAGATCACACCGACCCCCGGCAGAGTGGCCCCGCGCAGCACCCAGTCGTAGCCGATGTTCCACAGGGATGGGCCCAGGACCGACCCCTGTGGAACACCGCACGACATTTCCCTCCTCCCTTCGCCGGCCCTCGTCGGGAAGGCGACGGCTCTGCCGGCGAAGTAGTCGGCGATGACCCTCCGGAGGTACTGCGGCACGCCGTGGTACCGCAGCGCCGCCCTGACCGTTTCCCAGGGCAGCGTGTTGAATGCATTGCGGATGTCCAGAGACACCGCAAGCATCACGCCGCCCTGGGAGACCGCCTCCTCGGCGAGGTCCCTCACCCGCGCAACGGCATCCAGGGTCGACCGACCCCGGCGGAAACCGAACTGCGCGTCGTCCAGATCCGGATCCATGCACTCGGCCAGGCGAGCAGCGAGCACTCGCTCGAAGAGCTTGCTCACCTCGTCGAGCAGCACGATCGGACGGTAGGACGACGGCAATCCGGCCGGGCGCCCGACCTTCGGGAGAAGAACGAGCTTGCCCGTCTTCCACCGCTGCGGGAAACGACCCTGCACCACGCAAGCCGTGAACAGGGACCTCACCCTCTCGCCAATCTCCTCCAGCGCGATCGCCAGTGCCGTCCCAGGCACGCCGTCCGGGCCCGGGGCGGTCCTCTTCATCTTAAGCCTCAGGACGGCCGCCCCGAATTCGGCCTCCGAAACAGGCGGTGCGGGGACATCGTCGTCCCCGGCGGATCGCGCGTCTTGTCGGGCCATCGCCGGAGGCACCCACTCGTCCCGCTGCGGGAAGAGGGCGCCCACCACCACGCCGAGAAAATCTTCTTCCACGCTGGACGTGACAGGGGGAGCCCAGGGCCTCAGCTTTCTGCGGACCACTTTGTAAGGCCTACCCCAGGGGTCGCCCTCGAGAGTCCGCAGCCATTCCTCCCATGCCGCCTCCTTGGCCCGCGTGATCGCCAGCCGGAACTCGTCACGCAAAGCCCTGTAAGCGGCATAGGAGGCACTCTCCTCCTGGGCGTCCCGGAGACGCCTCCGCCTACACCGCGTGTATCGGCGGCGAGCCCTACCGCAAGCGATGCGCATGCGACGGAGCCCGTCGCTCCACCAATACACCCGATGTCGAGGAGGGAGGGGTCTCGCCCGAGGCATCGCCGCGTCGCATATGCGGCCCAGCGAGGCCCCAAGGCGCCCTGCCTCCTCGTCCACGTCCTGGCCGATGTCGTTCCCGGACACCCAGTCCTCAATGATTGCGGCCTCTCTGGCGACCTCCCTGTCGAGCCGCCCCAGCACCCAGCGCGGACCGCCCCCAACACTGGGGGACCGGGCCGAGCCTTGGGAGCCGGCGGGGAGCGCGGAGACATCGAATCGGATGTACCTGTGGTCCGACAGCGTCTCCACGCCCACCACCACCCTCCAACCCTGGACACGGCGCGCCAGAGCAGTCGATGCCAACGTTATGTCGACTATCGACCCACCCTGTTGCCGCACGCACGTGTCCTCTGTCCCCGTGTTGAGGACGGCCAGCCCCATGGAGACCGCCCACTCCTCCAGGCACTCACCCCGCGCGTCCGTCGCCGGGGATCCCCACGCCGTAGATTTGGCGTTGAAATCCCCAGCGACTAGCACGGGGCTAGGGGCGACCTGCCCAACCAGAGCTCCCACCTCCACGAGCATCTGCTCGAAGTCGGCGAGAACCCGGCTAGGCGGACAGTACACCCCTATGATTGTGACGCCGCCCACGGCGGCCAGCACGTAACCCCTGCCCCTCGACACACGATCAATGGGCGGGGCGCCAGCGGCAGCCGGGGCGGCGATGGCCACCAAACCCTCCCGGTCCCCGACCCAGTCATCCCGGGTGGGGACGTAATAGGGCTCGGCGACCACGGCCACTTTGATTCCCCACTCTGCCAGGGTCTGGGCCAATAGATCCTGGGCCCCGGCAGAGTGGTTAATGTTCGCCTGCAGAACGGGTAGTGCCGACATTTATGGCGCGGTCTCCATCGTCCCCTCCGCTGTTGTTGTTGGGCAATGGGTAGGCCCACCGCCCTTTGGCTTTTTCTTGCCCTTGGCTTCGGACTGCCTCCCGTCCCTCACGCAGCCCAATCCGCCGAGAGGGTGCCCCGCCGGTTTGCCCGTGGCTGCGCAGGTGGCACAGTTGGGCTCGGCCCGGCATTCACGCGCCCGGTGGCCCGGGTTTCCGCAGCGGAAGCAGAGACCGCTGCGGTCCACCTCCGACCCACACTTGCTGGCGACGTGGCCCAGGTTGAGGCACTTGAAGCACCTCAAGGGCCTCGCCGCCAGCAGGGACACTTTTGCCGTGATCCAGCCCACTTTTAGGCGGTCGGCGCCGACCACGGTCTTGGCAGCGGCCACCGGGCAGCCGAGCCACATCGCGCCCCGGTCGCTGATGACCCCGGGCTTGATGTCATCGGCATGGCACCCTCCCTGCGCAGCGAAAGCCGCCACCACCTCTGCGGCGGTGACGGAGTCGTCCAGCCCCGTCACCAGAACGTCTACCCTTTTCGTGGGGCGCGAAACTTTCACCACGTCTGCACTGAGGACGTCTTTGAGCTTTTTGGCCAGATCGTCGGCCTTCTCAGCGCCCCCATCTCCGAAGATTTCGAGGATGCGGGCGCCGGTGACGGTCGTCCTGCAGCGCATCTCGTCTATGCCCAGACTCGCGAAATCTATGCGAGCCCGGGCCTCCCGCATGACGGTGGTGTAAGTCGCGCCACGCTCTGTCGCGCCCGGCTGCAGCGTGAGCGTTATCGCAGCCGTTTTCGGTGCACGCAGCTTCGCCACCGTCGCCGCCTTTTTGGTCTGGGGGCTTGTCTGCTTCCCAGAGCCGCGTGCACCCCGAGCTGCGACCACGCTCCACTGCTCCGTCAACGGGGGCGGTACCCGCACCCCAACCTAACCTTTTTTTTTTTTTTTTTTTGTTTTTCCAGGGAAATTCCTACGAATACGCAACGGTCCGGGGGGGCCGCTGCGTTATGTGGGGCTCGCACCCACTAAAACCCTGGAGTGTTCCTCCTCTCGCCTACGGGGCTGCGGGACCCACGAGGCTTACAACCGCGTGCCCCGCTGGCGTTGCTCCATGACGGAGCCCTCCTCTGGGGGCGGAGCTAAGTCCCTTGAGACTCTCTGCCCCGCCCCAATAATCCACCTCTATCTCCTCCTCCTAGCACTGAGGCGCCCTCGAACACCTGGGCGTCTCAGTGCGTTGGACCTTTTGTGGACGACGGATCCCCCGATCCTCCGTCCACGGTCCCCCACGTTGCGGCATTTGGCCCGCGAAGGCCAGACGCCGCCTTCCACACCTAGCTAACCTCCTGCCCCCGGGCGGAGCCACCCACACCCGCAGGAGAGCCGTCGCTTTGCGGGGGAACTCGCGACAGCCCACCGCAGAGCTGGGCGTCCCACCCAGAGGACCCGGAAGCGAGCCTCTCTGTCGCATCCGGAGTGTCCTCTGCTAATCAGAGGAACACCCAGAGCGCCTCCTCCTCCTTCACCCTCTCCCTACTGGTTTCCCTCTGGAGATTCCCCCGACAGGGTTAGGAGGAACACCCAGAGCGAAACCTACCCTCCCCTGTCAGGTTATTCGCCACCGCCAACAAGAACCCACGAATGGGAAGTTATTGACGGTACCCGGAGTGCACCAGCCCAGCGGGTTGCTCTTCCCCCCGGACGTATCCGAAAGAGACCAGCAACCAACTAGGCCAACGTGGAGGTTACCTGACCCGCACCCCACCCCAACCTAACCTAACCTAACCTTTTTTTTTTTTTTTTTTGATCACCCAGGAAAATTCCTAACGAATACGCAGCGGCCCGGGGGAACCGCTGTGTTATGTGGGGTTCGCACCCACTAAAAACCTGGAGTGGTCCTCCTCTCGCCTACGGGGCTGCGGGACCCACGAGGCTTACAACCGCATGCCCCGCTAGCGTTGCTCTCAATAGAGCCCTTCTCTCCGGGGCGGGGCAGAGTCCCCTGGTGTTACAAGAGACCCTGCCCCGCCACATTCCTCCTCCTGTCTCCTCCTGGCACTGAGGCACCGGACCACCGGATGTCTCAGTGCACGGGACCTATGTGTGGACGGCGGATCCCCCGATCCTCCGCCCACGGTCCCCGGCGTCACGGCGGCATCCGGCCCGCAAAGGCCGCACGCCGCCTGCCGAGTCTGCGGCGGCGTATCGGGGCCGAGTCGACGTCGTCTTCCCGGTCCCGCTCCGCCGCCTCCTTCCGCGACATAACGTCGTCGCTGAAGGTCGCGACCGCCTGCCACGACTCGTCGCTGTCGACCATCTCCCTGAGGACGGCCGGCAGCGACAGGTCATTCCCGACTGTCGCGGACAAGGCGGCGCGAGGGACCGCCCAAGCTGGGCACTCCTCGCGCGTGTGTTGCGCCGTGTCCGCGACTCCCGCCGCACAATGGTGGCACTCCACCGAGGGTTCCCTTCCCGCCACCCGGCACAGGTACCGGCCGAAACAACCATGACCGGTGATCATCTGCGTCAGGTGGAAGGAGAGAACCCCATGACGCCGTTCGAGCCACTCGTGAAGAATGGGGCGAACGGCGGCGACCAACTCTCGGCTCGTGTCCGCACTCTCAAGACGAGCCGCCCACCTCCGCAGGAGAGTGTCGCGCGCCTCCTCCTTCCAGCGACGAATCTCCCGCGGATGGGGGCGGTCACCACCCGCAATCGCCTCTTTGGTTCGCCAGTACGCCGCGGCGAGTACCTCGGCGTCGAGGTCCCACGGCGGCGTACCGGCGAGCACACACGCGCCGACGCAAGACACGGTGCGGTACGCCCGGGCCACCCTGAGCGCCATGGCGCGCTGCGGTCTGCGCAGCGCTGCCAAGTTTCGGCTATTCAGGGCTCCCGCCCATATCGGCGCCCCGTAGAGCGCCATGGAGCGCACCACACCGGTGTAGAGGCGTCGGCAAACACTACCTGGCCCCCCAACGTTTGGGAGGATCCGCCCCAACGCCCCAGCGGTGCCCAACAACTTCGGGGCCAACCGCCGGAAGTGCTCTTCGAACTTCCATCGGCCGTCGAGCACAAGCCCCAGGTACTTCATGTTAGTACCGACGGCGATGGAAGTTCCTCCCACTATGATTGAGGCCGCCGGCGGCGGCCCGTTTCCGGGCCCGTGGAACAGGAGAGCCTCCGATTTCTCCAGGGCCACCTCGAGCCCCAGGGCGCGGATCCTCCCCACCACCTGGGCCACACCCGCCGTGGCGAGGCGCGACGCCTCCCTGTAGGTGCTGCCGCGGGCCAGCACGAGGGTATCGTCGGCGTAACATATAACACCGACCCCCCGCAAGGTGGCACCGCGCAGCACCCAGTCGTAGCCGATGTTCCACAGGGGCGGGCCCAGTACCGACCCCTGTGGAACACCGCACGACATCACCCTCCTCCCCTCGCCGGCCCTCGTCGGGTAAACGACGGCCCTGCCGGCGAAGTAATCAGCGATGACCCGCTGCAGGTACTGCGGCACCCCATGGTACCGCAGCGCCGCTCTGACGGTCTCCCAGGGCAGCGTGTTGAAAGCGTTGCGGATGTCCAATGACACCGCAAGCATCACGCCGCCCCGGCAGACCGCCCCCTCGGCGAGGTCCCGCACCCGCGCGACGGCATCCAGGGTCGACCGACCCCGGCGGAAACCGAACTGCGCGTCGTCCAGGTCCGGATCCATGCACTCGGCCAGGCGAGCCGCGAGCACTCGCTCGAAGAGCTTGCTCACCTCGCCGAGCAGCACGATCGGACGGTAGGACGACGGCAGTCCGGCCGGGCGCCCGACCTTCGGCAGCAACACGAGCTTGCCCGTCTTCCAGGGTCGAGGGAATCGACCCTGCGCCACGCACGCGGTGAACAGGGACCTCACCCTCTCACCTATCTCTTCTAGCGCGACCGCCAGAGCCGTCCCCGGAACGCCGTCCGGGCCGGGGGCGGTCCTCTTCATTTTGAGTCTCAGGACGGCCGCCCCGAATTCCGCCTCCGATACCGGCGGTGCGGGGACGTCGTCCTCTGCAGGTCGCGCATCGCCTTGTCGGGCCATCGCCGGAGGTACCCACTCCTCTCGATGGGGGAAGAGGGTGCCCACCACATCTCCTAGGAGATCCTCGTCCACGCTGGACGTGACTGGGGGGGCCCAGGGTCGCAGCTTTTTGCGGACCACTTTGTACGGCCTGCCCCACGGGTCGCCGTCGAGGGTCCGCAGCCACTCCTCCCACGCCGCCTCCTTGGCCCGCGCGATTGCCACTTGAAGCGACTCGCGCAGTGCCCTGTAGGCGGCGTAGGAGACGGTCTCCTCCTGGGCGTCCCGGATCCGCCTACGCCTGCACCGGGTGTATCGGCGGCGAACCTAACCTAACCTTTTTTTTTTTTTTTTTTTTTTTTTTTTTTTTTTGTTTTTCCAGGGAAATTCCTACGAATACGCAACGGTCCGGGGGGGCCGCTGCGTTATGTGGGGCTCGCACCCACTAAAACCCTGGAGTGTTCCTCCTCTCGCCTACGGGGCTGCGGGACCCACGAGGCTTACAACCGCGTGCCCCGCTGGCGTTGCTCCATGACGGAGCCCTCCTCTGGGGGCGGAGCTAAGTCCCTTGAGACTCTCTGCCCCGCCCCAATAATCCACCTCTATCTCCTCCTCCTAGCACTGAGGCGCCCTCGAACACCTGGGCGTCTCAGTGCGTTGGACCTTTTGTGGACGACGGATCCCCCGATCCTCCGTCCACGGTCCCCCACGTTGCGGCATTTGGCCCGCGAAGGCCAGACGCCGCCTTCCACACCTAGCTAACCTCCTGCCCCCGGGCGGAGCCACCCACACCCGCAGGAGAGCCGTCGCTTTGCGGGGGGACTCGCGACAGCCCACCGCAGAGCTGGGCGTCCCACCCAGAGGACCCGGAAGCGAGCCTCTCTGTCGCATCCGGAGTGTCCTCTGCTAATCAGAGGAACACCCAGAGCGCCTCCTCCTCCTTCACCCTCTCCCTACTGGTTTCCCTCTGGAGATTCCCCCGACAGGGTTAGGAGGAACACCCAGAGCGAAACCTACCCTCCCCTGTCAGGTTATTCGCCACCGCCAACAAGAACCCACGAATGGGAAGTTATTGACGGTACCCGGAGTGCACCAGCCCAGCGGGTTGCTCTTCCCCCCGGACGTATCCGAAAGAGACCAGCAACCAACTAGGCCAACGTGGAGGTTACCTGACCCGCACCCCAACCTAACCTAACCTTTTTTTTTTTTTTTTTTTTTTTTTTTTTTTTTTTTTTGTTTTTCCAGGGAAATTCCTACGAATACGCAACGGTCCGGGGGGGGCGCTGCGTTATGTGGGGCTCGCACCCACTAAAACCCTGGAGTGTTCCTCCTCTCGCCTACGGGGCTGCGGGACCCACGGGGCTTACAACCGCGTGCCCCGCTGGCGTTGCTCCACGACGGAGCCCTCCTCTGGGGGCGGAGCTAAGTCCCTTGAGACTCTCTGCCCCGCCCCAATAATCCACCTCTATCTCCTCCTCCTAGCACTGAGGCGCCCTCGAACACCTGGGCGTCTCAGTGCGTTGGACCTTTTTGTGGACGACGGATCCCCCGATCCTCCGTCCACGGTCCCAAACGTTGCGGCATTTGGCCCGCGAAGGCCAGACGCCGCCTTCCGTGTCTGCGGCGGTGCATCGAGACCGACGCTCCGCCGCCTTCCCCCACAGACCCTTCGTTGCCGAGCCTCGGCAATCAAGGCAAACGAGAAGCCTGGCGGCGGCACACCTCAGAGGCCCCCCCCTCCCGCCCCCGGGCGAGGCCATCCCCACCCGCAGGGGAGCCGTCGCTTTGCGGGGGGACTCGCGACAGCCCTCCGCAGAGTTGGGCGACCCACCCAGAGGACCCGGAAGCGAGCCCCTATGTCGCATCTGGAGTGTCCTTTGCGGAGAAACACCCAGAGCGCTTCCTCCTCCTACGCCCTCTCTTGGCCGTCGATCGGCCCCTCCTCCTAACCCTGTCGCTTCTGATGTGTCCTCTGCTAATCAGAGGAACACCCAGAGCGCCTCCTCCTCCTTCACCCTCTCCCTACTGGTTTCCCTCTGGAGATTCCCCCGGCACGGTTAGGAGGAACACCCAGAGCGAAACCTACTCTCCCCTGTCAGGTTATTCGCCACCGCCAACAAGAACCCACGAATGGGAAGTTATTGACGGTACCCGGAGTGCACCAGCCCAGCGGGTTGCTCTTCCCCCAGGACGTATCCGAAAGAGACCAGCAACCAACCAGGCCAACGTGGAGGTTACCTGACCCGCACCCCAACCTAACCTTTTTTTTTTTTTTTTTTTTTTTGTTTTTCCAGGGAAATTCCTACGAATACGCAGCGGTCCGGGGGGGCCGCTGCGTTATGTGGGGCTCGCACCCACTAAAACCCTGGAGTGTTCCTCCTCTCGCCTACGGGGCTGCGGGACCCACGAGGCTTACAACCGCGTGCCCCGCTGGCGTTGCTCCACGACGGAGCCCTCCTCTGGGGGCGGAGCTAAGTCCCTTGAGACTCTCTGCCCCGCCCCAATAATCCACCTCTATCTCCTCCTCCTAGCACTGAGGCGCCCTCGAACACCTGGGCGTCTCAGTGCGTTGGACCTTTTGTGGACGACGGATCCCCCGATCCTCCGTCCACGGTCCCCCACGTTGCGGCATTTGGCCCGCGAAGGCCAGACGCCGCCTTCCACACCTAGCTAACCTCCTGCCCCCGGGCGGAGTCACCCACACCCGCAGGAGAGCCGTCGCTTTGCGGGGGGACTCGCGACAGCCCACCGCAGAGCTGGGCGCCCCACCCAGAGGACCCGGAAGCGAGCCTCTCTGTCGCATCTGGAGTGTCCTCTGCTAATCAGAGGAACACCCAGAGCGCCTCCTCCTCCTTCACCCTCTCCCTACTGGTTTCCCTCTGGAGATTCCCGAGGAACACCCAGAGCGAAACCTACCCTCCCTTGTCAGGTTATTCGCCACCGCCAACAAGAACCCACGAATGGGAAGTTATTGACGGTACCCGGAGTGCACCAGCCCAGCGGGTTGCTCTTCCCCCAGGACGTATCCGAAAGAGACCAGCAACCAACCAGGCCAACGTGGAGGTTACCTGACCCGCACCCCACCCCAACCTTTTTTTTTTTTTTTTGTTTTTCCAGGGAAATTCCTACGAATACGCAACGGTCCGGGGGGGCCGCTGCGTTATGTGGGGCTCGCACCCACTAAAACCCTGGAGTGTTCCTCCTCTCGCCTACGGGGCTGCGGGACCCACGAGGCTTACAACCGCGTGCCCCGCTGGCGTTGCTCCATGACGGAGCCCTCCTCTGGGGGCGGAGCTAAGTCCCTTGAGACTCTCTGCCCCGCCCCAATAATCCACCTCTATCTCCTCCTCCTAGCACTGAGGCGCCCTCGAACACCTGGGCGTCTCAGTGCGTTGGACCTTTTGTGGACGACGGATCCCCCGATCCTCCGTCCACGGTCCCCCACGTTGCGGCATTTGGCCCGCGAAGGCCAGACGCCGCCTTCCACACCTAGCTAACCTCCTGCCCCCGGGCGGAGCCACCCACACCCGCAGGAGAGCCGTCGCTTTGCGGGGGGACTCGCGACAGCCCACCGCAGAGCTGGGCGTCCCACCCAGAGGACCCGGAAGCGAGCCTCTCTGTCGCATCCGGAGTGTCCTCTGCTAATCAGAGGAACACCCAGAGCGCCTCCTCCTCCTTCACCCTCTCCCTACTGGTTTCCCTCTGGAGATTCCCCCGACAGGGTTAGGAGGAACACCCAGAGCGAAACCTACCCTCCCCTGTCAGGTTATTCGCCACCGCCAACAAGAACCCACGAATGGGAAGTTATTGACGGTACCCGGAGTGCACCAGCCCAGCGGGTTGCTCTTCCCCCCGGACGTATCCGAAAGAGACCAGCAACCAACTAGGCCAACGTGGAGGTTACCTGACCCGCACCCCACCCCCCACCCCAACCTTTTTTTTTTTTTTTTTTTTTTTTTTTTTTTTTGATCTCCCAGGAAAATTCCTCACGAATGCACAGTGGCCTCGGGGTGACCACTGCGATATGTGGGGTTTGCACCCACTAAAAACCTGGAGTGTCCTTCCTCTCGCCTACGGGGCTGCGGGACCCACTTGGCACACAACCGCGTGCCCCGCTAGCGTTGCTCCGCTCCGGAGCCCTTCTCTCTGCGGGGCGGGGCTGAATCCCTTAGTTGAGATCCAGCCCCGCCCCGTTCCACCTCCATTTATGACCTCCTAGCACCGAGGCACCCCGGACACACAGGGCGTCTCGGTGCGGGACCTTTGTGCGGACGACGGACCCCGATCCGTCACCCGCGATCCCCGGCGTTACGGCGGCATTTGTCCCGCAAAGACCAGACGCCGCCTTCCGCGTCTACGGCGGCGCATCGGGGCCGAGTCGACGTCGTCTTCCCGGTCCCGCTCCGCCGCCTCCTTCTGCGACATCACTACGTCGCAGAAGGTCGCTGCCGCCTGCCATGATTCGTCGCTGTCGACCATCTCCCTGAGGACGGCCGGCAGCGACAGGTCGTTCCCGACTGTCGCGGACAAGGCGGCACGAGGGACCGCCCAAGCTGGGCACTCCTCGCGCGTATGCTGCGCCGTGTCCGCGACTCCCGCCGCACAATGGTGGCACTCCACCGACGGTTCTCTTCCTGCCATCCGGCACAGGTACCTTCCAAAGCAGCCATGCCCGGTGATCATCTGTGTCAGGTGGAAGGAGAGAGCTCCATGCCGCCGCTCGAGCCACTCGTGAAGAATGGGCCGAACGGCGGTCACCAACTCTCGACTTACGATCGAACCCTCCAAACGGGCCGCCCACCTCCGCAGGAGAGTCTCGCGTCCCTCCTCTCGCCAGCGTTGGATCTCTCGCGGATGTGGACGGCCACCGCCCGCAACCACCTCTTTTATTCGCCAGTACACCGCGGCGAGTACCTCGGCATCGAGGTCCCACGGCGGCGTACCGGCGAGCACGCACGCGCCGACGTACGACACGGTGCGGTACGCCCGAGCCACCCTGAGCGCCATGGCGCGCTGCGGTCTCCGCAGCGCTGCCACGTTGTGGTTGCTCATGGCACCTGCCCATATTGGCGCCCCGTAGAGCGCCATGGAGCGCACCACACCGGTGTACAGGCGTCGGCAAACACCACCAGGCCCCCCAACGTTTGGGAGGATCCGTCCCAAGGCACCAGCGGTGGCCAACAACTTTGGGGCCAGCCGCCGGAAGTGCTCCTCGAACCTCCATCGGCCGTCGAGCACGAGCCCTAGGTACTTCATAGTAGTACCGACGGCGATGGAGGTCCCTCCCACAATAATAGAGGCCTCCGGCGGCGGCCTGTTTTTGGGCCCATGAAACAAGAGGGCCTCGGATTTTTCCAAGGCCACCTCGAGCCCCAAGGCACGGATCCTCCCCACGACCTGAGCCACACCCGCAGTGGCGAGCAGGGATGCCTCTCTGTAGGTGCGCCCGCGGGCCAGCACGAGGGTGTCGTCGGCGTAACAAATCACGCTGACCCCCCGTAAGGTGGCCCCGCGCAGCACCCAGTCGTAGCCGATGTTCCACAAGGGCGGGCCCAGAACCGACCCCTGTGGAACACCGCACGACATTTCCCTCCTCCCCTCGCCGGCCCTCGTCGGGAAAACGACGGCTCTGCCGGCGAAGTAGTCGGCGATGACCCTCTGGAGGTAATGCGGCACGCCGTGGTACCGCATCGCCGCTTTGATCGTTTCCCAGGGCAGCGTGTTGAAGGCGTTGCGGATGTCCAATGACACCGCAAGCATCACGCCGCCCCGGGAGACCGCCTCCTCGGCGAGGTCCCTCACCCGCGCAACCGCATCCAGGGTCGACCGACCGCGGCGGAAACCGAACTGCGCGTCGTCCAGATCCGGATCCATGCACTCGGCCAGGCGAGCAGCGAGCACACGCTCGAAGAGCTTACTCACCTCGTCGAGCAGCACGATCGGACGGTAGGACGACGGCAGTCCGGCCGGGCGCCCTGCCTTCGGCAGCAATACGAGTTTGCCCGTCTTCCACTGCCGCGGGAATCGACCCTGCACCACACATGCGGTGAAGAGGGACCTCACCCTCTCACTCATTTCCTCCAGCGCGACCGCCACGGCCGCCCCCGGAACGCCGTCCGGGCCCGGGGCGGTCCTCTTCATCTTGAGTCTGAGGACGGCCGCCCCGAATTCGGCCCCCGACACCGGCGGTGCGGGGACATCGCCCTCTGCAGGTCGCGCATCAGTTTGTCGGGCCATCGCCGGGGGCAACCACTCGTCTCGTTGCGGGAAGAGGGTGCCCACCACCTCCTCGAGAAGATCCCCGTCTACACTAGAAGTGACGGGGGGTGCCCAGGGCCGTAACTTTTTCCTTACTACCTTGTATGGCCTCCCCCAGGGGTCGCCATCGAGGGTCCGCAGCCATTCCTCCCATGCCGCCTCCTTGGCCCGCGCGATAGCCACCTGAAAGGTTTCGCGCAGAGCCCTGTAAGCGGCATAGGAGGCACTCTCCTCCTGGGCGTCACGGGTCCGCCGCCTCCTGCACCGAGTGTATCGGCGGCGAGCCCGGCCACAATCGATGCGCATGCGGCGGAGCTCGTCGCTCCACCAATACACCCGGCACCGAGGAGGGAGGGGTCTCGCCCTGGGCATCGCCGCGTCGCATATGCGGCCCAGCGAGGCCCCAAGGCGCCTCGCCTCCTCGTCCACGTCCTGGCCAATGTCGGGCCCGGACATCCAGTCCTCGATAATGGCGGCCTCTCTGGCGACCTCCCTGTCGAGCCGCCCCAGCACCCAGCGCGGACCGCCCCCAACGACGGGGGTCTGGGCCGAGCCTTGCGGGCCGGCGGGGAGCGCGGAGACATCGAATCGGATATAACGATGGTCCGACAGTGTCTCCACGCCCACCACCACCCTCCAATCCCGGACACGGCGCGCCAGGGCAGGCGATGCCAACGTTATGTCGACTATCGACCCACCCTGTTGCCGCACGCACGTGTCCTCCGACCCCGTGTTGAGGACGACCAAGCCAACGGAGACCGCCCACTCCTCCAGACACTCGCCCCGCGCATCCGTCACCGGGGATCCCCACGCCACAGATTTGGCGTTGAAATCCCCAGCGACTAGCACGGGGCTAGGGGCGACCTGCCCAACCAGAGCCCCCACCTCCCCGAGCATTTGCTCAAAGTCGGCGAGAGCCCGGCTAGGCGAGAAATACACCCCTACAATTGTGAGGCCGCCCACGGCAGCCAGTACGTAGCCCCTACCCCTCGACACATTGCCAATGGGCGGGGCGCCGGCGGCAGCCGGGGCGGCGATGGCCACCAAACCCTCGCGATCCCCGACCCAGTCATCCCGGGTGGGGACGAAGTAGGGCTCGGCGACCACGGCTACTTTGATTCCCCACTCTGCCAGGGACTGGGTCAAAAGATCCTGGGCCCTGGCAGAGTGGTTAATATTCGCCTGCAAGATGGGGAGTCCGGGCATTTATGAGACGGTCTCCGTTGGCTCCTCCGCTGTAGGGCTACTGGCAGGCTCACCGCTGCCCTTAGCCTTAATCACTTTCGTTTTGCCCACACAGCCCACTCCGCCGAGAGGGTGCCCCGCCGGTTTACCTGCTGCTGCGCAGGTGGCACAGTTTGGCTCGGCCCGGCACTCGCGTGCCCGGTGGCCCGGCTTTCCGCAACGGAAACAGAATCCGCTGCGGTCTACCTCCGATCTACACTTGCTGGCGACGTGGCCCAGGTTGAGGCACTTGAAGCACCTTAGGGGCCGCGCCTCCAGCAAAGTGGCTCTTGCCGTAATCCAGCCCACGTTGAGTCGGCCGGCGCCGACCACTGTCTTGGCGGCGGCCACCGGGCAACCGAGCCACATCGTAGCCCGTTCAGTTATGACACCGGGCTTCAGGTCGTCTTCATGGCAGCCAGCCTGGGCAGCGAAAGCGGCCACTACCTCGGCGGCGGTGACGGAGTCGTCCAGCCCCGACACCAGGACATCCACTCTTTTTGTGGGACGAGAGACCCGGACTACGTCTGCGCTGAGGACCTCTCGCAGCTTTGAAGCGAGGGAGTCGGCCTTCTCAGCGCCCCCATCCCCGAAGATTTCGAGGATGCGGGCGCCGGTGACCGTAGTCCTGCAGCGCATTTCCTCAATGCCGAGACTCGACTTGTCTATACGGGTCCGAGCCTCCCGCAAAACGGTGCCGTAGCTGGCGCCACGCTCCGCCGCGCCCGGCTGCAGTGTTAGTGTCACCGCAGCCGTTTTTGGTTCACGCAACTTCGCCACCGCCGCCGCCTTTTTATTCTGGGTACCCTGCGCACCCGTCTGCCGCCCTGAGCTTTTTGCACCCCTAGCTGCCACCAAGTTCCATTGCTCCGTCAATGGGGGCGGTGGGGGGGCATCCTTAACTGGGCTGGAGTCCCTAACAGGAGCCTGGGCCGTCTTTTTGCCCTTGCCTTTGCCCTTTCCCTTGCCCTTAGACTTTTGGGGCTGGGCAGCGGTCGCAGGCAGAGGCGCTGGGGGTGTTGGGTCCTTCTCTGGGGCATGAGCTGCCTCTGACGCAGCGTCTTCCTTCGCCTTTCTCTTGTCAGCCGCCAGCGGCGGCCGCAGCCTCGGATCCGGAAGGAGGCGACACTCGAGCCCTTCGAGTCGTGCATTCAGCATATTGCCGAATTGCACGACGCTGGCCCGAGCTATCTCCTCCATCATTTCCCTAGTGGCGTCGGGTGCAACCGCCGCCGGCCGGCTCTTTGCCTCTGCCAATTGTGCCGTAAGCCGCTGGTTTTCGCTTGTTAGGTGCGCCACCTCCTCGGACACTGTGCGGGCCCTTATGCCCATCGCGGCCTCCTTGATAGTAGAGGCCGCATCCTTTAGTGTCTTGATACTGGTCCCCTTCAGCTTCTTGGACGTGGCGGCCACCTTCTCCACGAGCTTCGCAGCCTCTAGCAGCAGCAGGTTTAATGCCGCCAGAGACTTCTCCGTGTCCTCCTCGGGCGTTGGCGGATTTAGGCCTCTGCGACAGGCGTGCCTAGATTCCTCTAGGATTTTGGCCATGCCGGCAATTTCCTCCTCGGCCTCTAACTGGAGCTCTTCTTCCTTTGCCTTGTTAAGGCGCTGCTTGGCCGCGGCTAGGCCCACGTACTCGCCCGTGGTGGGCGGTCGGCCTCTCCCTCTCTTTGTTTTGTGTGCCGCCCCTTTGGGTGGCGACGCCATCTCCTGTTCATCCTGTTCTTCCACTGGTCTTTTTCGCCAGCGGCGAGCCTCCTCGTTTCCACTCCCAGAGTCGACCGTCATAAGACTAGTGTCCGAGTCAGTGTCCGATAGTTGCGGCAGGGAGACGCGAAGTTGTCTTCGGGCCACCGTCGCTTGCTCCGTCTTTGTATTTTTTGATTTAGCCATTGCTGACTCCGATAGATGCAACACGGAGTCATCTTCTGTCTTCTGACTCTCCGTCGTCTGTTCCTTCTCTCTCTCGTTCTCGTTTTTCTCCTTCTTTTCTTCATCTTTTTGTTTGGTAAATTCAATTTGCATATTTGTTCCCACGATTATGGGACGATATAAAAAACACTGCCGGGTGACGCCCATTCCGTTAAACAGTGTAGCTATATACTGTAGAGGTCGCCTGGTATCTACAGGTTTTTACGACTTTGCTGTCGGGTTTTATAGGGTTTTCCTTCCCGCGGGCCGGCCAATTAAGGCAAGCCCTCCGGTCCACAGCACGTCCCGTACCCCATACCGCCAACGATGGGGGTCTTTGGGAGTATGCCGTGGGCTCCGGGATTCAAGGAGAGCTGGCTAGACTCCCCTGTTTGGTGGTTCCCTGTCCTGAGAACCACCCTCCCCTCCTCGTCCTAACCTAACCTATCCTACCTAACCTAACCTAGCCTACCTACCCCACCCCTATGTCGCATCTGGAGTGTCCTCTGCTAGTCAGAGGAACACCCAGAGCGAACCCTACCCCTGTCAGATTATTCGCCACCGCCAACAAGAACCCACGAATGGGAAGTTATTGACGGTGCCCAGAGTGCACCAGCCCAGCGGGTTGCTCTTCCCCCCGGACGTATCCGAAAGAGACCAGCAACCATTTAGGCCAACGTGGAGGTTACCTGACCCGCACCCCACCCCCCACCCCAACCTAACCTAACCTAACCTAACCTAACCTTTTTTTTTTTTTTTTTTTGATCTCGCTGGGAAAAAATGCATTACGCATACCCACCCATTGGGGGAATGGGGGGGGTATGTGGGACTCCCCGGAATGAATCCGGTATACCCACTAAAATAACCCAGCGGCACTCCCGCATCGTCTTGAATTGGAGGAGGACTGGGAAACTGGCAGAGCCTTTACGTCCAGTCCCCCGCCGACGACCGCCCGCCTTTACAGCGGGGCCTTCACGCCCCTCCCTCAGTGGAGGAGCCCGGGAACGACCGCGAGTGCTCGGCCGTTCCCGCCCGACGAGGGTGGTGACTCGTGCAATGCGAGCGAAGGCGCCCCCGCGCCTGTCGCCCGCTAGTCACCACCAGGAGGTGGGAGGAGACGATCGTACAACCGCCTTCTCCCACCCCTTCTTCGCCTGCGGTGCGGCGGCGCGAGAGGATCGTCCTCCCGCGCCCGCTCCGCCGCCTCCTTTTGCGACATCACGACCTCGCAAAAGGAGGCAACCGCCGCCCAGGCCTCCTCACTCCCCAACATGGAGTAGACCACGCTGGGAAGTGAGAGGTCCTGTCCGATCACATCGATCAGGGCACGGCGCAGCCCAGCCCAAGCCGGACACACCTCGAGGGTGTGCTGCGCCGTGTCCTCTGCCGCGCCGCAGTGGTGGCACGCCGGGGTTTCCTCCCTCCGGATCCGGTGCAGGTGCGTTCCGAAACAACCATGTCCGGACAACACCTGCACCAAACGGAACGAGAGGAAACCATGTGGCCGCTCGAGCCAGCCCTGCAAGACTGGCCCGAGCGCGTCCAGCGTCCGGCGTCCAAACGCGGCGGTGGCGAGATCCTCCGCCCAATGGAGGACGATGGCGTCCCTCGCCTCCCGCCGCACGGCCTCCCGCTCTTCCATGGCGGGGCGCTCATCCAGCGCCCTACGCCGCGCCGTCCACTCGTACACTCTGGCGAGCACCCATGCCTCCAACTCCCAGGGAGGGGTGCCCGCCAGAGCGCACGCCGCCGAGAAGCCCACTGAGCGGTAGGCCCTCGCCACCCGCTGTGCAATGGCCCTTTGTGGCCTGCGGATGGCGGTTGCATTCTCCCTTCTCTGGAGGGAGTCCGCCCAGATGGGCGCCCCGTACAGGGCCATGCTGCGTAGGATGCCGGCATACAGTCGCCGGCACCGTCCGCTCGGCCCCCCGAGGTTGGGGAGGAGCCATGAGAGGGCGTCCGCGGCTTTCAGCAGGCGCGTCGACAGCCCGCTAAAGTGCGGGCCGAAGCGCCACCTGCTGTCCAGCACTAGGCCCAGATATTTCATCTGGGCCTTCACCGCTATTCGGACGCCCTCCACGACGATGTGGGCATCTGGAGGGCAGCGCTGCCGAGGCCCGTGGAAGAACACGGCCTCGGTCTTGTTCAGCGCCACCCTCAATCCCAGGCGGCGGATCCTCTCTGCGACCAAGGATCCGCCCGCAGAGGCCAAACAGGCCGCCTCCCCAAAGCTCCTCCCCCGGGCAGTGAGGAGAGTGTCATCTGCGTAACAGATGACACTCGTGCCCTGGAGGAGGGCTCCTCGCAGGAGCCAGTCAAAACCGATGTTCCACAGGGGAGGGCCTAGAACCGACCCCTGCGGAACACCGGACTCCGCGCCGTAGCGCCTGATCCTGGCCGTCTTGTCCACGAGGAGGACCTCTCGGTCCTCCAGGTAGCTGGCCAGGATCGCCCGCAGATATTGGGGCACTCCGTGGTACCGGAGTGCCTCCAATATGGTCGAGTGGGGCACGGAGTTGAAGGCATTGGCAATGTCAAACGACACCGCCAACACTCCGTCCCCCGCCTCGAACGCCTCCTGCACCTGGCCCCTGAGTAGGGCCAACGCGTCGACCGTCGAACGCCCCCGTCGAAAACCGAACTGGGCGTCCGACAGGTCCGGCCCTACCTCCCGCAAAAGGCTGTTTAGCCGGGTGGCGATGATCCCCTCGAACAATTTACCGACCTCATCGAGCAGAACGATGGGTCGGTATGCCGAGGGGGAGTCCACCGGGCGTCCCTCCTTCCGGAGGAGGCACAACTGCCCCTCCTTCCACTGTTTCGGGAACCTCCCAGCCGTCAGGCACGCGCTGAAGAGGTCCCGAAACCTGTCCTCCATGAGGGACGCCGCGATGGCCACCACCCGTGCGGGGACGCCATCTGGCCCAGGGGCCGTCTTCTTCGCGCGGAGGGACAGAACCCCCGCGCGAAGTTCCTCCGCCGATACTGGAGGGACCTCCTCCTCCGGCGAAGCTACCACCCCCCGTGGGGGGTTCATGGTTGGTGGGGTGAAGTCGGCCCTGCGCGGAAACAGGGACCGGACCACCCCATCCAGCAACGCCGGCTCCAGGGTCTCCGTTAGTGGGGGGCCAAAGGGGCGCAGTTGGTTGCGCGCCGCCTTATATGGCCTCCCAAACGGATCCCTATCGAGGCCCTCCAGCATCTCGGCCCTTGCCGAGTCCTTGGCGGCGCACATCGCCGACTTGAGAACCGCCTTTGCCTCCACGTAAGAGGCGTAGAGGCGGTCCTCCCCGGCCTGAGATCGGGTAGTGCGCCGCCGGCTCCGCATATAGGCCCTTCTGGCCGCCACGCACGCGGCTCGGAGCCCCGCCAGCTCCTCCGTCCACCAATAAACGGCGCGACGGGGAGGCGGACGGCGAGACCGAGGCATGCTGGCGTTGCACACCTCGGCCAGAGAACCTAACCTAACCTAACCTAACCTAACCTAACCTAACCTAACCTAACCTAACCTTTTTTTTTTTTTTTTTTTTTTTTTTTTTTTTTTTTTTTTTTTTTTTTTTTTTTTTTTTTTTTTTTTTTTTTGATCTCGCTGGGAAAAAATGCATTACGCATACCCACCCATTGGGGGAATGGGGGGTTATGTGGGACTCCCCGGAAATAATCCGGTATACCCACTAAAATAACCCAGCGGCACTCCCGCATCGTCTTTAATTGGAGGAGGACTGGGAAACTGGCAGAGCCTTTACGTCCAGTCCCCCGCCGACGACCGCCCGCCTTTACAGCGGGGCCTTCACGCCCCTCCCTCAGTGGAGGGGCCCGGGAACGACCGCGAGTGCTCGGCCGTTCCCGCCCGACGGGGGTAGTGACATGTGCAATGCGAGCGAAGGCGCCCCCGCGCCTGTCGCCCGCTAGTCACCACCAGGAGGTGGGAGGAGACGATCGTACAACCGCCTTCTCCCACCCCTTCTTCGCCTGCGGTGCGGCGGCGCGAGAGGATCGTCCTCCCGCGCCCGCTCCGCCGCCTCCTTTTGCGACATCACGACCTCGCAAAAGGAGGCAACCGCCGCCCAGGCCTCCTCACTCCCCAGCATGGAGTAGACCACGCTGGGAAGCGAGAGGTCCTGCCCGATAACATCGGTCAGGGCACGGCGCAGCTCAGCCCAAGCCGGGCACACCTCCAAGGTGTGCTGCGCCGTGTCCTCCACCGCACCGCAGTGGTGGCACGCTGGGGTTTCCTCCCTCCGGATCCGGTGCAGGTGCGTTCCGAAACAACCATGTCCGGACAACACCTGCACCAGACGGAACGAGAGGAAACCATGTGGCCGCTCGAGCCAGCCCTGCAGGACTGGCCCGAGCGCGTCAAGCGTCCGGCGTCCAAAGGCGGCGGTGGCGAGGTCCTCCGCCCAATGGAGGACGATGGCGTCCCTCGCCTCCCGCCGCACGGCCTCCCGCTCCTCCATGGCGGGGCGCTCACCCAGCGCCCTACGCCGCACCGTCCAATCGTACACTCTGGCGAGCACCCATGCCTCCAACTCCCAGGGAGGGGTGCCGGCCAGAGCGCACGCCGCCGAAAAGCCCACTGAGCGGTAGGCCCTCGCCACCCGCTGTGCAATGGCCCTTTGTGGCCTGCGGATGGCGGTTGCATTCTCCCTCCTCTGGAGGGAGTCCGCCCAGATGGGCGCCCCGTACAGGGCCATACTTTTGAGGATGCTGGCATAGAGGCGCCGGCACCGTCCGCTCGGCCCCCCGAGGTTGGGGAGGAGCCATGAGAGGGCGTCCGCGGCTTTCAGCAGGCGCGTCGACAGCCCGCTAAAGTGCGGGCCGAAGCGCCACCTGCTGTCCAGCACTAGGCCCAGATATTTCATCTGGGCCTTCACCGCTATTCGGACGCCCTCCACGACTATGTGGGCATCTGGAGGGCAGCGCTGCCGAGGCCCGTGGAAGAACACGGCCTCGGTCTTGTTCAGCGCCACCCTCAATCCCAGGCGGCGGATCCTCTCTGCGACCAAGGATCCGCCCGCCGAGGCCAAACAGGCCGCCTCCCCAAAGCTCCTCCCCCGGGCAGTGAGGAGAGTGTCATCCGCGTAGCAGATGACACTCGTGCCCTGGAGGAGGGCTCCCCGCAGGAGCCAATCAAACCCGATGTTCCACAGGGGAGGGCCTAGAACCGACCCCTGTGGAACTCCGCACTCCGCGCCGTAGCGCCTGATCCTGGCCGTCTTGTCCACGAGGAGGACCTCTCGGTCCTCCAGGTAGCTGGCCAGGATCGCCCGCAGATATTGGGGCACTCCGTGGTATCGGAGTGCCTCCAATATCGTCGAGTGGGGAACGGAGTTGAAGGCGTTGGCGATGTCGAATGACACCGCCAACACTCCGCCCCCCGACTCCACCGCCTCCTGCACCTGGCCCCTGAGTAGGGCCAACGCGTCGACCGTCGAACGCCCCCGCCGAAAACCGAACTGGGCGTCCGACAGGTCCGGCCCTACCTCCCGCAAAAGGCTGTTTAGTCGGGTGGCGATGATGCCCTCGAACAATTTACCGACCTCATCGAGCAGAACGATGGGTCGGTATGCCGAGGGGGAGTCCACCGGGCGTCCCTCCTTCCGGAGGAGGCACAATTGCCCCTCCTTCCACTGTTTCGGGAACCTCCCAGCCGTGAGGCACGCGCTGAAGAGGTCCCGAAACCTATCCTCCATGAGAGACGCCGCGATGGCCACCACCCGTGCGGGGACGCCATCTGGCCCAGGGGCCGTCTTCTTCGCGCGGAGGGACAGAACCCCCGCGCGAAGTTCTTCCGCCGATACTGGAGGGACCTCCTCCTCCGGCGAAGCTACCACCCCCCGTGGGGGGTTCATGGTTGGTGGGGTGAAGTCGGCCCTGCGCGGAAACAGGGACCGGACCACCCCATCCAGCAACGCCGGCTCCAGGGTCTCCGTTAGTGGGGGGCCAAAGGGGCGCAGTTGGTTGCGCGCCGCCTTATATGGCCTCCCAAACGGATCCCTATCGAGGCCCTCCAGCATCTCGGCCCTCGCTGAGTCCTTGGCGGCGCACATCACCGACTTGAAGACCGCCTTTGCCTCTACGTAAGAGGCGTAGAGGCGGTCCTCCCCGGCCTGAGATCGGGTAGTGCGCCGCCGGCTCCGCATAAAGGCCCTTCTGGCCGCCACGCATGCGGCCCGGAGCCCCGCCAGCTCCTCCGTCCACCAATAAACGGCGCGACGGGGAGGCGGACGGCGTGACCGAGGCATGCTGGAGTTGCACACCTCGGTCAGAGAGCCGCGGAGCTGGACCGCTGCGGCGTCAACGTCCAGGGTCTCCACAGGGGGCGAGAGCCAGTCCTGGAGGAACGCCGCCTCCTGAGCTGCCTCCCGATCCAGGCGGGTGAGAGCCCACCGCGGGAAAGGAGATTGGCCAGAGCGGGCCATTCCTCCCCGCGGGCCCTGGGTGGAGATGTCGAACCGCACGTAGCGGTGGTCCGACATGGTCTCCACCATCTCCACCCGCCAGTTCACAACGCGGGCGGCTAGCACGGGGGTGGCAAACGAGACGTCAACCACTGACCCTCCCCGCTGCCGCACACACGTGTGAACATCCCCCCTGTTTAGGAGGGACACACCGCACGAAGCCGCCCAAAATTCGACGGCGCGTCCCTGGACGTTGCAAGAGGCGGCCGGGTTGCCCCATGCCGCCGACCTGGCGTTCAGGTCGCCTAACACGGCGACCTGGCGTGGTGCCGCCCTCCCGACGACTGCCGTTAGGGCTTCGAGAAAGTTCTCGAAGTCCCGTAGAGGGCGGTTTGGGGAGAAATAGACCCCGACCAGGGCTATATCTCCCCACGCGGCGGCCACGTATCCCGGTCCTCTCTCTAAAAGCGAGAGGGGAGGGGAGTCCGTGGCGGGCCGCGACACCAACGCCACCAAGCCGTCCCGATCACCCAGCCAACGGCCAGGTATCGAGTACGGCTCGGCGACCACCGCCACGTCCACCAACCACTCAGCCACGGTCTGCATCAGCAGATCCTGAGCCGCTCTGCAGTGGTTGGTGTTCGCCTGGAGGATGCGATGTCCGACTCTATGCATTAATCGGACATCGCACCCCCCTCCTCAACAGCCGCCGTGGTCCCAGCGTCTGGGACGGCGGTAGCAGCGACAGGCCGGGTCGGCGCCTGCGCTTTGCCCCTCTTGAGGGGAGGACTGCAGTTCCTCCCCTTCATGATGTGGCCCGCAGGGCGGCCACTGGCGGCACATACCGCGCAGTGCGGCGTGGCGGCCTTGCAGGAGGCGGCTTTGTGCCCCTCCTTGCCGCAGCGGTAACAGCTGTCCGTCCTGTCTACGTTGGACGGACAGAGGGCCCGGGTGTGTCCTATGCCGAAGCACCTGAAACAACGCAGAGGCTGGACTTCAAGTGCCCGGACTGCACCCGAGCTGAAGCCAACGACAAGCCGTCCCTTGGCAAGGACGGCTTTGGCGGCGGCGACTGGGCACTCCAGGCGGATGGTGCCCATGCCGCCGCGGCCGGGCCTGATGCCCCGGCCTTGTACCGCTGCGACGCCACAGCCCCCTATGTCTGCGACTGCCGCCACCACCTCCTCCTTGGTGACTGTGTCATCCAAGTAGGACACCTCGATGGCCGCAGATTTCACCGGCCTGGCCACCTTAGCCGCGTCTGCTATGACCTCTTGCAGCTTCGCCGCGAAGAGGTCCGCGTTTTTACTGCCGTCCGCACCCGGGAACTCAAAAATTCGAGCCCCGGCTTGGGTCCGCCGGCAAGAGACCTTGCCGATCCCCAGTTGGGTGGGATCGGCATTAGCACGCGCCCGCAGCAATACGGACGCGTACGTCTCCCCGCGCTCCGCAGCCTCCGCGGTGAGAGTCACCACGACGGCTGCGGTCTTGGGAGGAACGAGGTTCCTCCTGATGCCGGCGGATTTGGCTGTGGGAGCAGCGCTGGCGGCCTTAACGGGCGGCCCTTTTCCCTTTCCTCTGCCCTTCCCTTTGCCGGTCGTCTGCGACTGCGACTGGGAGGGAGGGGTGGTGGCTGGGACGGCTGGGGTGGAGCTCTTCCCCTTCCCTTTTCCCTTACCAGTCGCCTGCGACTGGCTGGGAGGGGTGGTGGTGACGGGGCCTTTACCCTTGCCCTTCCCCTTCCCAACGACCTTCGTCCATCCCTGCTGGTTAGACGGGGTGGTGGCAGGCAAGAGAGGGTCCTCCTCCCTCTGTGAGCCCGGCCCCGGCTCACCCTTTCTCTTGTCTGCGGCGAGCGGCGGTCGTAGGTTCTTCTCGGGCATGAGACGATCCTCGATCCCCGCGAAGCAGGCCCTCGTAAAGGCCCTCTCTTCCATCACAACCCTGCGGATGATATCCTCAAGGTTGGAGGACGGGCCCTCTGCCGCTGGTCTCGGCTCGGCTTGGCTTGGCCGTGCCGTGGCTTCTGCCAGTTTCTGGTGCAGCTGGCTCACCTCCGCCTGCAGGCGATCGGCCCTCGCCTGCAACTGCCGAGTCTCGTCGGTCGCCTGCCTCTGCATCAGCTCCGCAACAATGCTGCGCATGCTCGCGGCCCGGCATTTGAGGGACTTTTGAAAAGTCCCTTTTAAGTTTGAGGACTTAGAGGCGACCACCACTATCTCCTCCTCGTCCTCTGCCGCCATCCGTTCCAGTTCGGCCAGGGAGTGGTCCGAGTAAATGACTCGGGAAGCGCCGTACCCTGAGCTGGCCCGGGCGACGCGCGCCCTTTGCTCCTTGGCGGCTACCCTCTCCTCCAGCTCCTGCTGGAGCTGCGTCCGCTTAGCCACATCCAACAAGCGTTGAGCGTCTGCGAGACCCACGTCGTGGGTGTCCGCTGCCGTTGTTGGCTTTTTGGTCTTCACCTTCTTCTTCGGCTCCTTCGCCGAACCCGACGCTGAAGAGCCATCGGATCCTTCCTTTAGGAAGGCCCGCTTCCTAGACAGCGATCGTGATCGAGTATCCTCGATCACCATCGAGCTAGTGTCCGACGCAACGGACTCGCTGTCAGAGTCCAACAGCTCGTCCGCCCTTCCTCCATAGAAGGCTCGACCTTCTTCTGACGCTGACGCGTCACGGTGGCCCTGAGAAGGGCCTTTTGAGTGGCCCTGAGAAGGGCCTTTTGGTTGGCCCTGAGAAGGGCCTTTGGGTTGGCCCTGAGAAGGGCCTTTGGGTTGGCCCTGAGAAGGGCCTTTTTTAATAAAATGCCCGAGGGCGTCCCGCGCAGGCTTAGGCATGGTAGCCTCCGCAGGTGTCGCAGTTACCGCAAATAATAAAACAAAACACTACGACGCACAGCGCACTTTGGCCGTACCCAGTCTGCCACTCCGTTACGGTGGTCAGAACTGGGACGTTTCCAGGGAACACGAACGAGGACGTATGCACTGTGGGGGGTTCCCCAACCTAACCTAACCTTTTTTTTTTTTTTTTTTTTGATCTCGCTGGGAAAAAATGCATTACGCATGCCCACCCATTGGGGGAATGGGGGGGGTATGTGGGACTCCCCGGAATGAGTCCGGTATACCCACTAAAATAACCCAGCGGCACTCCCGCATCGTCTTTAATTGGAGGAGGACTGGGAAACTGGCAGAGCCTTTACGTCCAGTCCCCCGCCGACGACCGCCCGCCTTTACAGCGGGGCCTTCACGCCCCTCCCTCAGTGGAGGGGCCCGGGAACGACCGCGAGTGCTCGGCCGTTCCCGCCCGACGAGGGTGGTGACTCGTGCAATGCGAGCGAAGGCGCCCCCGCGCCTGTCGCCCGCTAGTCACCACCAGGAGGTGGGAGGAGACGATCGTACAACCGCCTTCTCCCACCCCTTCTTCGCCTGCGGTGCGGCGGCGCGAGAGGATCGTCCTCCCGCGCCCGCTCCGCCGCCTCCTTTTGCGACATCACAACCTCGCAAAAGGAGGCAACCGCCGCCCAGGCCTCCTCACTCCCCAACATGGAGTAGACCACGCCGGGAAGCGAGAGGTCCTGCCCGACAACTCCTATCAGAGCACGGCGCAGCTCTGCCCAGGCTGGGCACACCTCCAAGGTGTGCTGCGCCGTGTCCTCCGCCGCGCCGCAGTGGTGGCACGCTGGGGTTTCCTCCCTCCGGATCCGGTGCAGGTGCGTTCCGAAACAACCATGTCCGGACAACACCTGCACCAAACGGAACGAGAGGAAACCATGTGGCCGCTCGAGCCAGCCCTGCAGGACTGGCCCGAGCGCGTCCAGCGTCCGGCGTCCAAACGCGGCGGTGGCGAGATCCTCCGCCCAATGGAGGACGATGGCGTCCCTCGCCTCCCGCCGCACGGCCTCCCGCTCTTCCATGGCGGGGCGCTCACCCAGCGCCCTACGCCGCGCCGTCCACTCGTACACTCTGGCGAGCACCCATGCCTCCAACTCCCAGGGAGGGGTGCCGGCCAGAGCGCACGCCGCCGAAAAGCCCACTGAGCGGTAGGCCCTCGCCACCCGCTGTGCAATGGCCCTTTGCGGCCTGCGGATGGCGGTTGCATTCTCCCTCCTCTGGAGGGAGTCCGCCCAGATGGGTGCCCCATACAGGGCCATACTACGCAGGATGCCGGCATAAAGGCGCCGGCACCGTGCACTCGGCCCCCCGAGGTTGGGGAGGAGCCATGAGAGGGCGTCCGCGGCTTTCAGCAGGCGCGTCGACAGCCCGCTAAAATGCAGGCCGAAGCGCCACCTGCTGTCCAGCACTAGGCCCAGATATTTCATCTGGGCCTTCACCGCTATTCGGACGCCCTCCACGACGATGTGGGCATCTGGAGGGCAGCGCTGCCGAGGCCCGTGGAAGAACACGGCCTCGGTCTTGTTCAGCGCCACCCTCAATCCCAGGCGGCGGATCCTCTCTGCGACCAAGGATCCGCCCGCCGAGGCCAAACAGGCCGCCTCCCCAAAGCTCCTCCCCCGGGCAGTGAGGAGAGTGTCATCCGCGTAGCAGATGACACTCGTGCCCTGGAGGAGGGCTCCCCGCAGGAGCCAATCAAACCCAATGTTCCACAGGGGAGGGCCTAGAACCGACCCCTGTGGAACTCCGCACTCCGCGCCGTAGCGCCTGATCCTGGCCGTCTTGTCCACGAGGAGGACCTCTCGGTCCTCCAAGTAGCTGGCCAGGATCGCCCGCAGATATTGGGGCACTCCGTGGTATCGGAGTGCCTCCAATATCGTCGAGTGGGGAACGGAGTTGAAGGCGTTGGCTATGTCGAATGACACCGCCAACACTCCGCCCCCCGACTCCACCGCCTCCTGCACCTGGCCCCTGAGTAGGGCCAACGCGTCGACCGTCGAACGCCCCCGTCGAAAACCGAACTGGGCGTCCGACAGGTCCGGCCCTACCTCCCGCAAAAGGCTGTTTAGCCGGGTGGCGATGATCCCCTCGAACAATTTACCGACCTCATCGAGCAGAACGATGGGTCGGTATGCCGAGGGGGAGTCCACCGGGCGTCCCTCCTTCCGGAGGAGGCACAACTGCCCCTCCTTCCACTGTTTCGGGAACCTCCCAGCCGTCAGGCACGCGCTGAAGAGGTCCCGAAACCTGTCCTCCATGAGGGACGCCGCGATGGCCACCACCCGTGCGGGGACGCCATCTGGCCCAGGGGCCGTCTTCTTCGCGCGGAGGGACAGAACCCCCGCGCGAAGTTCCTCCGCCGATACTGGAGGGACCTCCTCCTCCGGCGAAGCTACCACCCCCCGTGGGGGGTTCATGGTTGGTGGGGTGAAGTCGGCCCTGCGCGGAAACAGGGACCGGACCACCCCATCCAGCAACGCCGGCTCCAGGGTCTCCGTTAGTGGGGGGCCGAAGGGGCGCAATTGGTTACGCGCCGCCTTATATGGCCTCCCAAACGGATCCCTATCGAGGCCCTCCAGCATCTCGGCCCTCGCCGAGTCCTTGGCGGCGCACATCGCCGACTTGAAGACCGCCTTTGCCTCTACGTAAGAGGCGTAGAGGCGGTCCTCCCCGGCCTGAGATCGGGTAGTGCGCCGCCGGCTCCGCATAAAGGCCCTTCTGGCCGCCACGCACGCGGCCCGGAGCCCCGCCAGCTCCTCCGTCCACCAATAAACGGCGCGACGGGGAGGCGGACGGCGTGACCGAGGCATGCTGGAGTTGCACACCTCGGTCAGAGAGCCGCGGAGCTGGACCGCTGCGGCGTCAACGTCCAGGGTCTCCACAGGGGGCGAGAGCCAGTCCTGGAGGAACGCCGCCTCCTGAGCTGCCTCCCGATCCAGGCGGGTGAGAGCCCACCGCGGGAAAGGAGATTGGCCAGAGCGGGCCATTCCTCCCCGCGGGCCCTGGGTGGAGATGTCGAACCGCACGTAGCGGTGGTCCGACATGGTCTCCACCATCTCCACCCGCCAGTTCACAACGCGGGCGGCTAGCACGGGGGTGGCAAACGAGACGTCAACCACTGACCCTCCCCGCTGCCGCACACACGTGTGAACATCCCCCCTGTTTAGGAGGGACACACCGCACGAAGCCGCCCAAAATTCGGCGGCGCGAACCTAACCTTTTTTTTTTTTTTTTTTTTTTTTTTTTTTTTTTTTTTTTTTTTTTTTTTTTTTTTTTTTTTTGATCTCGCTGGGAAAAAATGCATTACGCATACCCACCCATTGGGGGAATGGGGGGGGTATGTGGGACTCCCCGGAATGAATCCGGTATACCCACTAAAATAACCCAGCGGCACTCCCGCATCGTCTTGAATTGGAGGAGGACTGGGAAACTGGCAGAGCCTTTACGTCCAGTCCCCCGCCGACGACCGCCCGCCTTTACAGCGGGGCCTTCACGCCCCTCCCTCAGTGGAGGGGCCCGGGAACGACCGCGAGTGCTCGGCCGTTCCCGCCCGACGAGGGTGGTGACTCGTGCAATGCGAGCGAAGGCGCCCCCGCGCCTGTCGCCCGCTAGTCACCACCAGGAGGTGGGAGGAGACGATCGTACAACCGCCTTCTCCCACCCCTTCTTCGCCTGCGGTGCGGCGGCGCGAGAGGATCGTCCTCCCGCGCCCGCTCCGCCGCCTCCTTCTGCGACATCACGACCTCGCAAAAGGAGGCAACCGCCGCCCAGGCCTCCTCACTCCCCAGCATGGAGTAGACCACGCTGGGAAGTGAGAGGTCCTGCCCGATCACATCGGTCAGGGCACGGCGCAGCTCAGCCCAAGCCGGGCACACCTCCAATGTGTGCTGCGCCGTGTCCTCCACCGCACCGCAGTGGTGGCACGCTGGGGTTTCCTCCCTCCGGATCCGGTGCAGGTGCGTTCCGAAACAACCATGTCCGGACAACACCTGCACCAGACGGAACGAGAGGAAACCATGTGGCCGCTCGAGCCAGCCCTGCAGGACTGGCCCGAGCGCGTCCAGCGTCCGGCGTCCAAAGGCGGCGGTGGCGAGGTCCTCCGCCCAATGGAGGACGATGGCGTCCCTCGCCTCCCGCCGCACGGCCTCCCGCTCCTCCATGGCGGGGCGCTCACCCAGCGCCCTACGCCGCACCGTCCAATCGTACACTCTGGCGAGCACCCATGCCTCCAACTCCCAGGGAGGGGTGCCGGCCAGAGCGCACGCCGCAGAAAAGCCCACTGAGCGGTAGGCCCTCGCCACCCGCTGTGCAATGGCCCTTTGCGGCCTGCGGATGGCGGTTGCATTCTCCCTCCTCTGGAGGGAGTCCGCCCAGATGGGTGCCCCATACAGGGCCATGCTACGGAGGATGCCGGCATAAAGGCGCCGGCACCGTGCACTCGGCCCCCCGAGGTTGGGGAGGAGCCATGAGAGGGCGTCCGCGGCTTTCAGCAGGCGCGTCGAGAGCCCGCTAAAGTGCGGGCCGAAGCGCCACCTGCTGTCCAGCACTAGGCCCAGATATTTCATCTGGGCCTTCACCGCTATTCGGACGCCCTCCACGACGATGTGGGCATCTGGAGGGCAGCGCTGCCGAGGCCCGTGGAAGAACACGGCCTCGGTCTTGTTCAGCGCCACCCTCAATCCCAGGCGGCGGATCCTCTCTGCAACCAAGGATCCGCCCGCCGAGGCCAAACAGGCCGCCTCCCCAAAGCTCCTCCCCTGGGCAGTGAGGAGAGTGTCATCTGCGTAACAGATGACACTCGTGCCCTGGAGGAGGGCTCCTCGCAGGAGCCAGTCAAAACCGATGTTCCACAGGGGAGGGCCTAGAACCGACCCCTGCGGAACACCGGACTCCGCGCCGTAGCGCCTGATCCTGGCCGTCTTGTCCACAAGGAGGACCTCTCGGTCCTCCAAGTAGCTGGCCAGGATCACCCGCAGATATTGGGGCACTCCGTGGTATCGGAGTGCCTCCAATATGGTAGAGTGGGGCACGGAGTTGAAGGCGTTGGCGATGTCGAATGACACCGCCAACACTCCGCCCCCCGACTCCACCGCCTCCTGCACCTGGACCTTCAGCAGGGCCAAGGCGTCGACCGTCGAACGCCCTCGTCGAAATCCGAACTGGGCGTCCGACAGGTCCGGCCCTACCTCCCGCAACTGGCTATTTAGCCGGGTGGCGATGATCCCCTCGAACAATTTACCGACCTCATCGAGCAGAAAGATGGGCCGGTATGCCGAGGGGGAGTCCACCGGGCGTCCCTCTTTCCGGAGGAGGCACAATTGCCCCTCCTTCCACAGTTTCGGGAACCTCCCAGCCGTAAGACACGCGCTGAAGAGGTCCCGAAACCTTTCCTCCATGAGGGACGCTGCGATGGCCACCACCCGTGCGGGGACGCCATCCGGTCCAGGAGCCGTCTTCTTCGCGCGGAGGCTCAGGATCCCCGCGCGAAGTTCCTCCACCGATACCGGAGGGACCTCCTCCTCCGGCGCTGCCACCACCCCCCCTGGGGGGTTCATCGTTGGTGGGGTGAAGTCGGCCCTGCGCGGAAACAGGGACCGGACCACCCCATCCAGTAACGCCGGCTCCAGGGTCTCCGTCACTGGGGGACCAAAGGGGCGCAGTTGGTTCCGCGCCGCCTTATATGGCCTCCCATACGGATCCCTGTCGAGGCCCTCCAGCATCTCCGCCCTCGCCGAGTCCTTGGCGGCGCACATCGCCGACTTGAGGACCGTCTTTGCCTCCAGGTAAGAGGCGTAGAGGCGGTCCTCCCCGGCCTGTGATCGGTTGGTGCGCCGCCGACTCCGCGTGTAGGCCCGTCTGGCCGCCACGCAGGCGGCCCGGAGCCCCGCCAGCTCCTCCGTCCACCAATATACGGCGCGACGTGGAGGCGAACGGCGTGACCGAGGCATGCTGGAGTTGCATACCTCGGTCAGGGACCCTCGGAGCTGGACCGCTGCGGCGTCAACGTCCAGGGCCTCCACAGGGGGCGAGAGCCAGTCCTGGAGGAACGCCGCCTCCTGAGCTGCCTCTCGGTCTAGGCGGGTGAGAGCCCATCGCGGGAAGGGAGATTGGCCCGAACGGGCCATAACTCCCCGCGGGCCCTGGGTGGAGATGTCGAACCGCACGTAGCGGTGGTCCGACATGGTCTCCACCATCTCCACCCGCCAGTTCACAACGCGGGCGGCTAGCACGGGGGTGGCAAACGAGACGTCAACCACTGACCCTCCCCGCTGCCGCACACACGTGTGAACATTCCCCCTGTTTAGGAGGGAGACGCCGCACGAAGCCGCCCAAAATTCGGCGGCGCGTCCCCGGACGTTGCAACAGGCGGCTGGGTTGCCCCAGGCCGCCGACTTTGCGTTCAGGTCGCCTAACACGGCGACCTGGCGTGGTGCCGCCCTCCCGACGACTGCCGTAAGGACCTCGAGAAAACTCTCGAAGTCCCTTAGAGGGCGGTTTGGGGAGAAATAGACCCCCACCAGGGCTATGTCTCCCCACGCGGCGGCCACGTATCCCGGTCCCCTCTCTAAAAGCGAGAGGGGAGGGGAGTCCGTGGCGGGCCGCGACACCAACGCCACCAAGCCGTCCCGATCACCCAGCCAATGGCCAGGTATCGAGTACGGCTCGGCGACCACCGCCACGTCCACCAACCACTCAGCCACGGTCTGCATCAGCAGATCCTGAGCCGCTCTGCAGTGGTTGGTGTTCGCCTGGAGGATGCGATGTTCGACTCTATGCATTAATCGGACATCGCACCCCCCTCCTCAACAGCCGCCGTGGTCCCAGCGTCTGGGACGGCGGTGGCAGCGACAGGCCGGGTCGGCGCCTGCGCTTTGCCCCTCTTGAGGGGAGGACTGCAGTTCCTCCCCTTCATGATGTGGCCCGCAGGGCGGCCACTGGCGGCACATACCGCGCAGTGCGGCGTGGCGGCCTTGCAGGAGGCGGCTTTATGCCCCTCCTTGCCGCAGCGGTAACAGCTGTCCGTCCTGTCTACGTTGGACGGACAGAGGGCCCGGGTGTGTCCTATGCCGAAGCACCTGAAGCAGCGCAGAGGCTGCACTTCAAGTGCCCGGACTGCACCCGAGCTGAAACCGACGGCCAGCCGTCCTTTATCGAGGACGGCTTTGGCAGCGGCGACCGGGCACTCCAGGCGAATGGTGCCCATGCCGCCGCGGCCGGGCCTGATGCCCCGGCCTTGAACCGCTGCGACATCGCAGCCCCCTATGGCTGCGACCGCCGCCACCACCTCCTCTTTGGTGACCGAATCGTCTAGATCGGTCACCTCTATGGCCGCGGACTTCACTGGTCTGGCCACCTTGGCCGCGTCCGCGATGACCTCCTGCAGCTTAGCTGCAAAGAGGTCCGCGTTCTTGCAGCCCTCTGCACCCGGGAACTCGAAAAGCCGAGCCCCAGCCTGCGTCCGGCGGCATGAGACCTTGCCGATCCCCAATTTGGTGGGATCGGCATTGGTACGCGCCCGCATCATGACGGACGCGTAGGTCTCACCGCGCTCCGCAGCCTCCGCGGTGAGCGTCACCACGACGGCTGCGGTCTTGGGAGGAATGAGTTTCCTCTTGGCGCCGGCTGGGGGGGAACATTTCCCCTTCCCTTTTCCCTTGCCAGTCGACTGCGACTGGCTGAAAGGGGTGGTGGCAGGGACGGCTGGGGGGGAGCTTTTCCCCTTCCCCTTCCCCTTGCCCTTGGCACTCGGCTGCGACTGGCTCGGAGTGGCAGTGGTGGGGACGGCAGAGACGACCGCTGCCGTCTTTTTGCCCTTGCCCTTGCCCTTGCTGACCACCTTCGTCCAGCCCTGCTGGTTGGTCGGGGTGGTGGAAGGCAGAAGGGGGTCTTCCTCCCTCTGTGAGCTCGGCACCGGCCCACCCTTCCTCTTGTCCGCCGCGAGAGGCAGCCGGTAGCTTTTTTCCGGCAGGAGCCGGTCCTCTATGCCTGCTAGGCAGGCTCTCACGAAGGCCCTCTCCTCCATCATTACCTTGCGGATGGTGTCCTCAAGATCGAAGGAGGAGGGGCCCTCTGCCGCAGGCCTCGGCTCGGCTTGGGTTGGCGGTGCCGTGGCTTCAGCCAGCTTCTGGTGTAGCTGGCTGACCTCCTGCTGCAGGCGATCGATCCTCGCCTGCAACTGCCGAGTCTCGTCGGTCGCCTGCCTCTGCACCAGCTCCGCAACAATGCTGCGCATGCTCGCGGCCCGGCATTTGAGGGACTTTTGAAAAGTCCCTTTTAAGTTTGAGGACTTAGAGGCGACCACCACTATCTCCTCCTCGTCCTCTGCCGCCATCCGTTCCAGTTCGGCCAGGGAGTGGTCCGAGTAAATGACTCGGGAAGCGCCGTACCCTGAGCTGGCCCGGGCGACGCGCGCCCGTTGCTCCTTGGCGGCTACCCTCTCCTCCAACTCCTGCTGGAGCTGCGTCCGCCGAGCCACGTCCAACTGGCGTTGGGCGTCCGCTAGACCCACGTCATGGGTGTCAGCTGCAGTTGTCGGCTTTTTGGCCTTGGCCTTCCTTGCAGGCTCCTTCGCCGAACCCGAGGAGCCATCGGACCCTTCCTTCAGGAAGGCCCGTTTCCGCGATCGAGATCTTGAATCCACCTCCATTGAGCTGGCGTCCGACGCGATAGACTCGGTGTCGGAGTCAGACAACTCAACCACCTTCCCGCCATAGAAGGCTCGCCCTTCCTCCGACGCTGAAGCGTCGCGTTGGCCCTGAGAAGGGCCTTTTGGGTGGCCCTGAGAAGGGCCCTTTGGTTGGCCCTGAGAAGGGCCTTTGGGTTGGCCCTGAGAAGGGCCTTTGGGTTGGCCCTGAGAAGGGCCTTTTTTAAACCGCCCGCAGGCGTCCCGCGAGGGTTTAGGCATAGCCTCCGCAATGATCGCTGAATCCGCAATGAAATAAAATAAAAAGCAACGATCGCACAGTGCACTTTGGCCGTACCCAGTCTGCCACTCCGTTACGGTGGTCAGAACTGGGACGTTTCCAGGGGATACGACGTGGACGTAAGCACTGTGAGGGGATCCCCCGGCGCGAACCTAACCTAACCTTTTTTTTTTTTTTTTTTTTTTTTTTTTTTTTGATCTCGCTGGGAAAAAATGCATTACGCATACCCACCCATTGGGGGAATGGGGGGGGTATGTGGGACTCCCCGGAATGAATCCGGTATACCCACTAAAATAACCCAGCGGCACTCCCGCATCGTCCTTAATTGGAGGAGGACTGGGAAACTGGCAGAGCCTTTACGTCCAGTCCCCCGCCGACGACCGCCCGCCTTTACAGCGGGGCCTTCACGCCCCTCCCTCAGTGGAGGGGCCCGGGAACGACCGCGAGTGCTCGGCCGTTCCCGCCCGACGAGGGTGGTGACTCGTGCAATGCGAGCGAAGGCGCCCCCGCGCCTGTCGCCCGCTAGTCACCACCAGGAGGTGGGAGGAGACGATCGTACAACCGCCTTCTCCCACCCCTTCTTCGCCTGCGGTGCGGCGGCGCGAGAGGATCGTCCTCCCGCGCCCGCTCCGCCGCCTCCTTTTGCGACATCACGACCTCGCAAAAGGAGGCAACCGCCGCCCAGGCCTCCCCACTCCCCAGCATGGAGTAGACCACGCTGGGAAGTGAGAGGTCCTGCCCGATCACATCTGTCAGGACACGGCGCAGCTCAGCCCAAGCTGGGCACACCTCCAAGGTGTGCTGCGCCGTGTCCTCCGCCGCGCCGCAGTCATGGCACGCCGGGGTTTCCTCCCTCCGGATCCGGTGCAGGTGCGTTCCGAAACAACCATGTCCGGACAACACCTGCACCAAACGGAACGAGAGGAAACCATGTGGCCGCTCGAGCCAGCCCTGCAGGACTGGCCCGAGCGCGTCCAGCGTCCGGCGTCCAAACGCGGCGGTGGCGAGATCCTCCGCCCAATGGAGGACGATGGCGTCCCTCGCCTCCCGCCGCACGGCCTCCCGCTCTTCTGCGGCGGGGCGCTCTCCCTGCGCCCTACGCCGCGCCGTCCACTCGTACACTCTGGCGAGCACCCATGCCTCCAACTCCCAGGGAGGGGTGCCCGCCAGAGCGCACGCCGCCGAGAAGCCCACTGAGCGGTAGGCCCTCGCCACCCGCTGTGCAATGGCCCTTTGTGGCCTGCGGATGGCGGTTGCATTCTCCCTCCTCTGGAGGGAGTCCGCCCAGATGGGCGCCCCGTACAGGGCCATGCTGCGTAAGATGCCGGCATACAGTCGCCGGCACCGTGCACTCGGCCCCCCGAGGTTGGGGAGGAGCCATGAGAGGGCGTCCGCGGCTTTCAGCAGGCGCGTCGACAGCCCGCTAAAGTGCGGGCCGAAGCGCCACCTGCTGTCCAGCACTAGGCCCAGATATTTCATCTGGGCCTTCACCTCAATTCGGACGCCCTCCACGACTATGTGGGCATCTGGAGGGCAGCGCTGCCGAGGCCCGTGGAAGAACACGGCCTCGGTCTTGTTCAGCGCCACCCTCAATCCCAGGCGGCGGATCCTCTCTGCGACCAAGGATCCGCCCGCCGAGGCCAAACAGGCCGCCTCCCCAAAGCTCCTCCCCCGGGCAGTGAGGAGAGTGTCATCCGCGTAGCAGATGACACTCGTGCCCTGGAGGAGGGCTCCCCGCAGGAGCCAATCGAACCCAATGTTCCACAGGGGAGGGCCTAGAACCGACCCCTGTGGAACACCGCACTCCGCGCCGTAGCGCCTGATCCTGGCCGTCTTGTCCACGAGGAGGACCTCTCGGTCCTCCAGGTAGCTGGCCAGGATCGCCCGCAGATATTGGGGCACTCCGTGGTATCGGAGTGCCTCCAATATCGTCGAGTGGGGAACGGAGTTGAAGGCGTTGGCTATGTCGAATGACACCGCCAACACTCCGCCCCCCGACTCCACCGCCTCCTGCACCTGGCCCCTGAGTAGGGCCAACGCATCGACCGTCGAACGCCCCCGTCGAAAGCCGAACTGGGCGTCCGACAGGTTCGGCCCTACCTCCCGCAAAAGGCTGTTTAGCCGGGTGGCGATGATCCCCTCGAACAATTTACCGACCTCATCGAGCAGAACGATGGGTCGGTATGCCGAGGGGGAGTCCACCGGGCGTCCCTCCTTCCGGAGGAGGCACAACTGCCCCTCCTTCCACTGTTTCGGGAACCTCCCAGCCGTCAGGCACGCGCTGAAGAGGTCCCGAAACCTGTCCTCCATGAGGGACGCCGCGATGGCCACCACCCGTGCGGGGACGCCATCTGGCCCAGGGGCCGTCTTCTTCGCGCGGAGGGACAGAACCCCCGCGCGAAGTTCCTCCGCCGATACTGGAGGGACCTCCTCCTCCGGCGAAGCTACCACCCCCCGTGGGGGGTTCATGGTTGGTGGGGTGAAGTCGGCCCTGCGCGGAAACAGGGACCGGACCACCCCATCCAGCAACGCCGGCTCCAGGGTCTCCGTTAGTGGGGGGCCGAAGGGGCGCAATTGGTTACGCGCCGCCTTATATGGCCTCCCAAACGGATCCCTATCGAGGCCCTCCAGCATCTCGGCCCTCGCCGAGTCCTTGGCGGCGCACATCGCCGACTTGAGGACCGTCTTTGCCTCTCGGTAAGAGGCGTAGAGGAGGTCCTCCCCGGCCTGAGATCGGGTAGTGCGCCGCCGACTCCGCGTGTAGGCTCGTCTGGCCGCCACGCACGCGGCCCGGAGCCCCGCCAGCTCCTCCGTCCACCAATAAACGGCGCGACGGGGAGGCGGACGGCGTGACCGAGGCATGCTGGCGTTGCACACCTCGGTCAGAGAGCCGCGGAGCTGGACCGCTGCGGCGTCCACGTCCAGGACAGGCTCGACAGGGGGCGAGAGCCAGTCCTGGAGAAAGGCCGCCTCCTTGGCTGCCTCCCGGTCCAGACGGGTGAGAGCCCACCGCGGGAAGGGAGATTGGCCAGAGCGGGCCGTCCCCCCCCGGGGGCCGTTGGAGATGTCGAACCGCACATATCGGTGGTCCGACAAAGTCTCCACCGTCTCCACCCGCCAGTTCACGACGCGGGCGGCTAGGGCAGGGGTGGCAAACGACACGTCTACCACCGACCCTCCCCGTTGCCGCACACACGTGTGGACCGCCCCCCTGTTGAGGAGGGACACACCGCACGAGGCCGCCCAAAATTCTGCGGCGCGTCCCCGGACGTTGCAGGAGGCAGCCGGGTTGCCCCAAGCCTCCGACTTGGCGTTCAGGTCGCCCAATACGGCGACCTGGCGCGGCGCCGCCCTCCCTACGACTGCGGTGAGGACCTCGAGGAAGTCCTCAAAGTCCGAGAGAGGGCGGTTTGGGGAGAAATAGACCCCAACGAGGGCTATGTCCCCCCACGCGGCGGCCACGTATCCCGGTCCCCTCTCTAAGAGCGAGAGGGGAGGGGAGTCCGTAGAAGACCGCGCCACCAACGCCACCAAGCCGTCTCGATCGCCCAGCCAACGGCTGGGGACCGAGTAAGGCTCGGCGACCACCGCCACGTCCACCAACCACTCGGCCATGATCTGCATCAGCAGATCCTGGGCCGCCCCGCAGTGGTTGGTGTTCGCCTGGAGGATGCGATGTTCGACCCTATCCATCAATCGGACATCGCACCCCCCTCCTCAGCCGCAGCAGCCGAATGCCCAACCTCGGGCACGGCGGTGGTAGCGGCAGGCGTGCTCGGCGCCTGCGCTTTTCCCCTCTTAGGGGGAGGATTGCACATCCTCCCCTTCATGACGTGGCCTGCCGGGCGGCCACTGGCGGCACACACAGCGCAGTGCGGTGCGGCGGCCTTGCACGAGGCGGACTTGTGGCCCTCCTTGCCGCAGCGGTAACAGCTCTCTGTCCGGTCTACCGTTGACGGACAGAGGGCTCGGGTGTGCCCGACTCCGAAGCACCTGTAGCACCGCAAGGGCTGTGCCACAAGTGCCCGGACTGCACCCGAGCTGAAGCCGACGTTAAGCCGTCCTTTGTCAAGGACGGCTTTGGCAGCAGCGACTGGGCACTCCAGACGAATGGTGCCCATGCCGCCGCGGCCGGGCCTGATGTCCCGGCCTCGCACCGCTGCGGCGTCGCAGCCACCAATTGCTGCGACCGCCGCCACCACCTCCTCCTTGGTGACCGTGTCGTCGAGGTCGGTCACCTCTACGGCCGCCGTCTTTACGGGCCTGGCCACCTTGGCCGCGTCCGCTATGACCTCTTGCAACTTCGTTGCGAAGAGGTCCGCGTGTGCACTGCCCTCTGCCCCCGGGAACTCGAAGATTCGAGCCCCGGCTTGGGTCCGCCGGCAAGAGACCTTGCCGATCCCCAGTTGGTTGGGATCGGCATTGGCACGCGCCCGCAACAATACGGACGCGTATGTCTCGCCGCGCTCCGCAGCCTCCGCGGTGAGTGTTACCACGACGGCTGCGGTCTTTGGAGGAACGAGTTTCCTCCTCGTGCCGGCGGTTTTCGCTGTGGGAGCAGCGCTGGCGGCTTTGAGGGGTGGCCCTTTCGCCTTTCCCTTCCCTTTGCCGGTCGTCTGTAACTGGCCGGAAAGGGTGGAGGTGGCGGGAACGGCAGGGGCGGCCGCTGCCGCCCCTTTGCCCTTGCCCTTCCCCTTTCCCTTGCCTGTCGTCTTCGACTGGCTGGGTGGGGTGGTGGTGGCGGGGACGGCTGGGACGACAGCCGCCGCCCCCTTGCCCTTGCCCTTCCCCTTCCCGCTGACGACCCTCGTCCACCCCTGCTGGTTGGACGGGGTGGTGGCGGGCAGAAGTGGGTCCTCCTCCCTCTGTGAGTTCGGCACCGGCCCACCCTTCCTCTTGTCCGAGGCAAGCGGCAGCCGGTAGCTTTTCTCCGGGAGGAGCCGGTCCTCTATGCCCGCTATGCAGGCCCTTGTGAAGGCCCTCTCCTCCATCACAACCTTGCGGATGATATCCTCGAGGTTGGAGGTGGAGGGGCCCTCTACCGCAGGCCTCGGCTCGGCTTGGGTTGGTGGTGCCGTGGCTTCAGCCAGCTTCTGGTGTAGCTGGCCGACCTCCTGCTGCAGGCGATCGATCCTCGCCTGCAACTGCCGAGTCTCGTCGGTCGCCTGCCTCTGCACCAGCTCTGCTACAATGCTGCGCATGCTCGCGGCCCGGCATTTGAGGGACTTCTGGAAAGTCCCTTTTAAATTTGAGGACTTAGAGGCGACCACCACTATTTCCTCCTCGTCCTCCGCCGCCATTCGCTCCAGCTCGGCCAGGGAGTGGTCCGAGTAGAGAACTCGGGACGCGCCGTAGCCTGAGCTGGCCCGGGCGACGCGCGCCCGTTGCTCCTTGGCGACCACCCTCTCCTCCAACTCCTGCTGGAGCTGCGTCCGCCGAGCCACGTCCAACTGGCGTTGGGCGTCTGCCAGACCCACGTCGTGGGTGTCCGCTGCCGTTGTGGACGGCTTTTTTGCCTTGGTCTTCCTTGCAGGCTCCTTCGCCGAACCCGAGGAGCCATCGGACCCTTCCTTCAGGAAGGCCCGCTTCCGCGATCGAGATCGTGATCGAGAATCCTCGATCACCATAGAGCTATCATCCGACGCAACGGACTCGCTGTCGGAGTCCAACAGCTCGTCCGCCCTTCCTCCGTAGAAGGCTCGACCTTCTTCTGACGCTGAGGCGTCACGGTGGCCCTGAGAAGGGCCTTTTGGGTGGCCCTGAGAAGGGCCTTTTGGTTGGCCCTGAGAAGGGCCTTTGGGTTGGCCCTGAGAAGGGCCTTTGGGTTGGCCCTGAGAAGGGCCTTTTTTAATAAAATGCCCGAGGGCGTCCCGCGCAGGCTTTGGCATGATAACCTCCGCAGGTGTCGCAGTTTACCGCAATTAAAATATAAAAAAGACTACGACGCACAGCGCACTTTGGCCGTACCCAGTCTGCCACTCCGTTACGGTGGTCAGAACTGGGACGTTTCCAGGGAACACGAACGAGGACGTATGCACTGTGGGGGGTTCCCCAACCTAACCTTTTTTTTTTTTTTTTTTTGATCTCGCTGGGAAAAAATGCATTACGCATACCCACCCATTGGGGGAATGGGGGGTTATGTGGGACTCCCCGGAAATAATCCGGTATACCCACTAAAATAACCCAGCGGCACTCCCGCATCGTCTTTAATTGGAGGAGGACTGGGAAACTGGCAGAGCCTTTACGTCCAGTCCCCCGCCGACGACCGCCCGCCTTTACAGCGGGGCCTTCACGCCCCTCCCTCAGTGGAGGGGCCCGGGAACGACCGCGAGTGCTCGGCCGTTCCCGCCCGACGGGGGTAGTGACATGTGCAATGCGAGCGAAGGCGCCCCCGCGCCTGTCGCCCGCTAGTCACCACCAGGAGGTGGGAGGAGACGATCGTACAACCGCCTTCTCCCACCCCTTCTTCGCCTGCGGTGCGGCGGCGCGAGAGGATCGTCCTCCCGCGCCCGCTCCGCCGCCTCCTTTTGCGACATCACGACCTCGCAAAAGGAGGCAACCGCCGCCCAGGCCTCCTCACTCCCCAGCATGGAGTAGACCACGCTGGGAAGCGAGAGGTCCTGCCCGATAACATCGGTCAGGGCACGGCGCAGCTCAGCCCAAGCCGGGCACACCTCCAAGGTGTGCTGCGCCGTGTCCTCCACCGCACCGCAGTGGTGGCACGCTGGGGTTTCCTCCCTCCGGATCCGGTGCAGGTGCGTTCCGAAACAACCATGTCCGGACAACACCTGCACCAGACGGAACGAGAGGAAACCATGTGGCCGCTCGAGCCAGCCCTGCAGGACTGGCCCGAGCGCGTCAAGCGTCCGGCGTCCAAAGGCGGCGGTGGCGAGGTCCTCCGCCCAATGGAGGACGATGGCGTCCCTCGCCTCCCGCCGCACGGCCTCCCGCTCCTCCATGGCGGGGCGCTCACCCAGCGCCCTACGCCGCACCGTCCAATCGTACACTCTGGCGAGCACCCATGCCTCCAACTCCCAGGGAGGGGTGCCGGCCAGAGCGCACGCCGCCGAAAAGCCCACTGAGCGGTAGGCCCTCGCCACCCGCTGTGCAATGGCCCTTTGTGGCCTGCGGATGGCGGTTGCATTCTCCCTCCTCTGGAGGGAGTCCGCCCAGATGGGCGCCCCGTACAGGGCCATACTTTTGAGGATGCTGGCATAGAGGCGCCGGCACCGTCCGCTCGGCCCCCCGAGGTTGGGGAGGAGCCATGAGAGGGCGTCCGCGGCTTTCAGCAGGCGCGTCGACAGCCCGCTAAAGTGCGGGCCGAAGCGCCACCTGCTGTCCAGCACTAGGCCCAGATATTTCATCTGGGCCTTCACCGCTATTCGGACGCCCTCCACGACTATGTGGGCATCTGGAGGGCAGCGCTGCCGAGGCCCGTGGAAGAACACGGCCTCGGTCTTGTTCAGCGCCACCCTCAATCCCAGGCGGCGGATCCTCTCTGCGACCAAGGATCCGCCCGCCGAGGCCAAACAGGCCGCCTCCCCAAAGCTCCTCCCCCGGGCAGTGAGGAGAGTGTCATCCGCGTAGCAGATGACACTCGTGCCCTGGAGGAGGGCTCCCCGCAGGAGCCAATCAAACCCGATGTTCCACAGGGGAGGGCCTAGAACCGACCCCTGTGGAACTCCGCACTCCGCGCCGTAGCGCCTGATCCTGGCCGTCTTGTCCACGAGGAGGACCTCTCGGTCCTCCAGGTAGCTGGCCAGGATCGCCCGCAGATATTGGGGCACTCCGTGGTATCGGAGTGCCTCCAATATCGTCGAGTGGGGAACGGAGTTGAAGGCGTTGGCGATGTCGAATGACACCGCCAACACTCCGCCCCCCGACTCCACCGCCTCCTGCACCTGGCCCCTGAGTAGGGCCAACGCGTCGACCGTCGAACGCCCCCGCCGAAAACCGAACTGGGCGTCCGACAGGTCCGGCCCTACCTCCCGCTCCCCAACCTAACCTAACCTAACCTAACCTAACCTAACCTAACCTAACCTTTTTTTTTTTTTTTTTTTTTTTTTTTGATCTCGCTGGGAAAAAATGCATTACGCATACCCACCCATTGGGGGAATGGGGGGGGTATGTGGGACTCCCCGGAATGAATCCGGTATACCCACTAAAATAACCCAGCGGCACTCCCGCATCGTCTTTAATTGGAGGAGGACTGGGAAACTGGCAGAGCCTTTACGTCCAGTCCCCCGCCGACGACCGCCCGCCTTTACAGCGGGGCCTTCACGCCCCTCCCTCAGTGGAGGGGCCCGGGAACGACCGCGAGTGCTCGGCCGTTCCCGCCCGACGAGGGTGGTGACTCGTGCAATGCGAGCGAAGGCGCCCCCGCGCCTGTCGCCCGCTAGTCACCACCAGGAGGTGGGAGGAGACGATCGTACAACCGCCTTCTCCCACCCCTTCTTCGCCTGCGGTGCGGCGGCGCGAGAGGATCGTCCTCCCGCGCCCGCTCCGCCGCCTCCTTTTGCGACATCACGACCTCGCAAAAGGAGGCAACCGCCGCCCAGGCCTCCTCACTCCCCAGCATGGAGTAGACCACGCTGGGAAGTGAGAGGTCCTGCCCGATCACATCTGTCAGGGCACGGCGCAGCTCAGCCCAAGCTGGGCACACCTCCAAGGTGTGCTGCGCCGTGTCCTCCGCCGCGCCGCAGTCATGGCACGCCGGGGTTTCCTCCCTCCGGATCCGGTGCAGGTGCGTTCCGAAACAACCATGTCCGGACAACACCTGCACCAAACGGAACGAGAGGAAACCATGTGGCCGCTCGAGCCAGCCCTGCAGGACTGGCCCGAGCGCGTCCAGCGTCCGGCGTCCAAACGCGGCGTTGGCGAGGTCCTCCGCCCAATGGAGGACGATAGCGTCCCTCGCCTCCCGCCGCACGGCCTCCCGCTCTTCCATAGCGGGGCGCTCGCCCAGCGCCCTACGCCGCGCCGTCCACTCGTACACTCTGGCGAGCACCCATGCCTCCAACTCCCAGGGAGGTGTGCCGGCCAGAGCGCACGCCGCCGAGAAACCCACTGAGCGGTAGGCCCTCGCCACCCGCTGTGCAATGGCCCTTTGCGGCCTGCGGATGGCGGTTGCATTCGCCCTCCTCTGGAGGGAGTCCGCCCAGATGGGTGCCCCATACAGGGCCATGCTCTTAAGAATGCCGGCATACAATCGCCGGCATCGCTCCTTGGGCCCCCCGAGGTTGGGGAGGAGCCATGAGAGGGCGTCCGCGGCTTTCAGCAGGCGCGTCGACAGCCCGCTAAAGTGCGGGCCGAAGCGCCACCTGCTGTCCAGCACTAGGCCCAGATATTTCATCTGGGCCTTCACCTCAATTCGGACGCCCTCCACGACGATGTGGGCATCTGGAGGGCAGCGCTGCCGAGGCCCGTGGAAGAACACGGCCTCGGTCTTGTTCAGCGCCACCCTCAATCCCAGGCGGCGGATCCTCTCTGCGACCAAGGATCCGCCCGCCGAGGCCAAACAGGCCGCCTCCCCAAAGTTCCTCCCCCGGGCAGTGAGGAGAGTGTCATCCGCGTAGCAGATGACACTAGTGCCCTGGAGGAGGGCTCCCCGCAGGAGCCAATCAAACCCGATGTTCCACAGGGGAGGGCCTAGAACCGACCCCTGTGGAACACCGGACTCCGCACCGTAACGTCTGATCCTGGCCGTCTTGTCCACGAGGAGGACCTCTCGGTCCTCCAGGTAGCTGGCCAGGATCGCCCGCAGATATTGGGGCACTCCGTGGTACCGGAGTGCCTCCAATATGGTCGAGTGGGGCACGGAGTTGAAGGCGTTGGCGATGTCAAACGACACCGCCAACACTCCGTCCCCCGCCTCGAACGCCTCCTGCACCTGGCCCCTGAGTAGGGCCAACGCGTCGATCGTCGAACGCCCCCGTCGGAAACCGAATTGGGCGTCCGACAGGTCCGGCCCTACCTCCCGCAACTGGCTATTTAGCCGGGTGGCGATGATCCCCTCGAACAATTTACCGACCTCATCGAGCAGAACGATGGGCCGGTATGCCGAGGGGGAGTCCACCGGGCGTCCCTCCTTCCGGAGGAGGCATAACTGCCCCTCCTTCCACTGTTTCGGGAACCTCCCAGCCGTAAGACACGCGCTGAAGAGGTCCCGAAACCTATCCTCCATGAGGGACGCCGCGATGGCCACCACCCGTGCGGGGACGCCATCTGGCCCAGGGGCCGTCTTCTTCACGCGGAGGGACAGAACCCCCGCGCGAAGTTCCTCCGCCGATACTGGAGGGACCTCCTCCTCCGGCGAAGCTACCACCCCCCGTGGGGGGTTCATCGCTGGTGGGGTGAAGTCGGCCCTGCGCGGAAACAGGGACCGGACCACCCCATCCAGCAACGCCGGCTCCAGGGTCTCCGTTAGTGGGGGGCCAAAGGGGCGCAGTTGGTTACGCGCCGCCTTATACGGCCTCCCAAACGGATCCCTATCGAGGCCCTCCAGCATCTCGGCCCTCGCCGAGTCCTTGGCGGCGCACATCGCCGACTTGAGGACCGCCTTTGCCTCTAGGTAAGAGGCGTAGAGGCGGTCCTCCCCGGCCTGAGATCGGGTAGTGCGCCGCCGGCTCCGCATATAGGCCCTTCTGGCCGCCACGCAGGCGGCCCGGAGCCCCGCCAGCTCCTCCGTCCACCAGAAGACGGCGCGACGGGGAGGCGGACGGCGTGACCGGGGCATGCTGGCGTTGCACACCTCGGTCAGAGAGCCGCGGAGCTGGACCGCTGCAGCGTCAACGTCCAGGGCCTCCACAGGGGGCGAGAGCCAGTCCTGGAGGAACGCCGCCTCCTGAGCTGCCTCCCGGTCCAGGCGGGTGAGAGCCCACCGCGGGAAAGGAGATTGGCCAGAGCGGGCCATTCCTCCCCGCGGGCCCTGGGTGGAGATGTCGAACCGCACGTAGCGGTGGTCCGACAGAGTCTCCACCATCTCCACCCGCCAGTTCACAACGCGAGCGGCTAGCACGGGGGTGGCAAACGAGACGTCAACCACAGACCCTCCCCGCTGCCGCACACACGTGTGAACATTCCCCCTGTTTAGGAGGGAGACGCCGCACGAAGCCGCCCAAAATTCGGCGGCGCGTCCCCGGACGTTGCAACAGGCGGCTGGGTTGCCCCAGGCCACCGACTTTGCGTTCAGGTCGCCCAACACGGCGACCTGACGTGGTGCCGCCCTCCCGACGACTGCCGTAAGGACCTCGAGAAAACTCTCGAAGTCCCTTAGAGGGCGGTTTGGGGAGAAATAGACTCCCACCAGGGCTATGTCTCCCCACGCGGCGGCCACGTATCCCGGTCCCCTCTCTAGAAGCGAGAGGGGAGGGGAGTCCGTGGCGGGCCGCGACACCAACGCCACCAAGCCGTCCCGATCACCCAGCCAATGGCCAGGTATCGAGTACGGCTCGGCGACCACCGCCACGTCCACCAACCACTCAGCCACGGTCTGCATCAGCAGATCCTGAGCCGCTCTAACCTAACCTTTTTTTTTTTTTTTTTTTTTTTTTTGATCTCGCTGGGAAAAAATGCATTACGCATACCCACCCATTGGGGGAATGGGGGGGGTATGTGGGACTCCCCGGAATGAGTCCGGTATACCCACTAAAATAACCCAGCGGCACTCCCGCATCGTCTTTAATTGGAGGAGGACTGGGAAACTGGCAGAGCCTTTACGTCCAGTCCCCCGCCGACGACCGCCCGCCTTTACAGCGGGGCCTTCACGCCCCTCCCTCAGTGGAGGGGCCCGGGAACGACCGCGAGTGCTCGGCCGTTCCCGCCCGACGGGGGTGGTGACATGTGCAATGCGAGCGAAGGCGCCCCCGCGCCTGTCGCCCGCTAGTCACCACCAGGAGGTGGGAGGAGACGATCGTACAACCGCCTTCTCCCACCCCTTCTTCGTCTGCGGTGCGGCGGCGCGAGAGGATCGTCCTCCCGCGCCCGCTCCGCCGCCTCCTTTTGCGACATCACGACCTCGCAAAAGGAGGCAACCGCCGCCCAGGCCTCCTCACTCCCCAGCATGGAGTAGACCACGCTGGGAAGTGAGAGGTCCCGCCCGATCACATCTGTCAGGGCACGGCGCAGCTCAGCCCAAGCTGGGCACACCTCCAAGGTGTGCTGCGCCGTGTCCTCCGCCGCGTCGCAGTCATGGCACGCCGGGGTTTCCTCCCTCCGGATCCGGTGCAGGTGCGTTCCGAAACAACCATGTCCGGACAACACCTGCACCAAACGGAACGAGAGGAAACCATGTGGCCGCTCGAGCCAGCCCTGCAGGACTGGCCCGAGCGCGTCCAGCGTCCGGCGTCCAAAGGCGGCGGTGGCGAGGTCCTCCGCCCAATGGAGGACGATGGCGTCCCTCGCCTCCCGCCGCACGGCCTCCCGCTCCTCCATGGCGGGGCGCTCACCCAGCGCCCTACGCCGCGCCGTCCACTCGTACACTCTGGCGAGCACCCATGCCTCCAACTCCCAGGGAGGGGTGCCCGCCAGAGCGCACGCCGCCGAGAAACCCACTGAGCGGTAGGCCCTCGCCACCCGCTGTGCAATGGCCCTTTGCGGCCTGCGGATGGCGGTTGCATTCTCCCTCCTCTGGAGGGAGTCCGCCCAGATGGGTGCCCCATACAGGGCCATGCTCTTAAGAATGCCGGCATACAATCGCCGGCATCGCTCCTTGGGCCCCCCGAGGTTGGGGAGGAGCCATGAGAGGGCGTCCGCGGCTTTCAGCAGGCGCGTCGACAGCCCGCTAAAGTGCGGGCCGAAGCGCCACCTGCTGTCCAGCACTAGGCCCAGATATTTCATCTGGGCCTTCACCTCAATTCGGACGCCCTCCACGACTATGTGGGCATCTGGAGGGCAGCGCTGCCGAGGCCCGTGGAAGAACACGGCCTCGGTCTTGTTCAGCGCCACCCTCAATCCCAGGCGGCGGATCCTCTCCGCGACCAAGGATCCGCCCGCCGAGGCCAAACAGGCCGCCTCCCCAAAGCTCCTCCCCCGGGCAGTGAGGAGAGTGTCATCCGCGTAGCAGATGACACTCGTGCCCTGGAGGAGGGCTCCCCGCAGGAGCCAATCGAACCCAATGTTCCACAGGGGAGGGCCTAGAACCGACCCCTGTGGAACACCGCACTCCGCGCCGTAGCGCCTGATCCTGGCCGTCTTGTCCACGAGGAGGACCTCTCGGTCCTCCAGGTAGCTGGCCAGGATCGCCCGCAGATATTGGGGCACTCCGTGGTATCGGAGTGCCTCCAATATCGTCGAGTGGGGAACGGAGTTGAAGGCGTTGGCTATGTCGAATGACACCGCCAACACTCCGCCCCCCGACTCCACCGCCTCCTGCACCTGGCCCCTGAGTAGGGCCAACGCGTCGACCGTCGAACGCCCCCGTCGAAAACCGAACTGGGCGTCCGACAGGTCCGGCCCTACCTCCCGCAAAAGGCTGTTTAGCCGGGTGGCGATGATCCCCTCGAACAATTTACCGACCTCATCGAGCAGAACGATGGGTCGGTATGCCGAGGGGGAGTCCACCGGGCGTCCCTCCTTCCGGAGGAGGCACAGCTGCCCCTCCTTCCACTGTTTCGGGAACCTCCCAGCCGTCAGGCACGCGCTGAAGAGGTCCCGAAACCTGTCCTCCATGAGGGACGCCGCGATGGCCACCACCCGTGCGGGGACGCCATCTGGCCCAGGGGCCGTCTTCTTCGCGCGGAGGGACAGAACCCCCGCGCGAAGTTCCTCCGCCGATACTGGAGGGACCTCCTCCTCCGGCGAGGCTACCACCCCCCGTGGGGGGTTCATGGTTGGCGGGGTGAAGTCGGCCCTGCGTGGAAACAGGGACCGGACCACCCCATCCAGCAACGCCGGCTCCAGGGTCTCCGTTAGTGGGGGGCCGAAGGGGCGCAGTTGGTTACGCGCCGCCTTATATGGCCTCCCAAACGGATCCCTATCGAGGCCCTCCAGCATCTCGGCCCTCGCCGAGTCCTTGGCGGCGCACATCGCCGACTTGAAGACCGCCTTTGCCTCTACGTAAGAGGCGTAGAGGCGGTCCCCCCCGGCCTGAGATCGGGTAGTGCGCCGCCGGCTCCGCATAAAGGCCCTTCTGGCCGCCACGCACGCGGCCCGGAGCCCCGCCAGCTCCTCCGTCCACCAATAAACGGCGCGACGGGGAGGCGGACGGCGAGACCGAGGCATGCTGGCGTTGCACACCTCGGTCAGAGAGCCGCGGAGCTGGACCGCTGCGGCGTCCACGTCCAGGACAGGCTCGACAGGGGGCGACAGCCAGTCCTGGAGAAAGGCCGCCTCCTTGGCTGCCTCCCGGTCCAGACGGGTGAGAGCCCACCGCGGGAAGGGAGATTGGCCAGAGCGGGCCGTCCCCCCCCGGGGGCCGGTGGAGATGTCGAACCGCACATATCGGTGGTCCGACAAAGTCTCCACCGTCTCCACCCGCCAGTTCACGACGCGGGCGGCCAGGGCAGGGGTGGCAAACGACACGTCTACCACCGACCCTCCCCGTCGCCGCACACACGTGTGGACCGCCCCCCTGTTGAGGAGGGACACACCGCATGAGGCCGCCCAGAATTCTGCGGCGCGTCCCCGGACGTTGCAGGAGGCAGCCGGGTTGCCCCAAGCCTCCGACTTGGCGTTCAGGTCGCCCAATACGGCGACCTGGCGCGGCGCCGCCCTCCCTATGACTGCGGTGAGGACCTCGAGGAAGTCCTCAAAGTCCGAGAGAGGGCGGTTTGGGGAGAAATACACCCCAACGAGGGCTATGTCCCCCCACGCGGCGGCCACGTATCCCGGTCCCCTCTCTAAGAGCGAGAGGGGAGGGGAGTCCGTAGAAGACCGCGCCACCAACGCCACCAAGCCGTCTCGATCGCCCAGCCAGGTACTGGGGACCGAGTAAGGCTCGGCGACCACCGCCACGTCCACCAACCACTCGGCCATGATCTGCATCAGCAGATCCTGGGCCGCCCCGCAGTGGTTGGTGTTCGCCTGGAGGATGCGATGTTCGACCCTATCCATCAGTCGGACATCGCACCCCCCTCCTCAGCCGCAGCAACCGAGTGCCCATTCTCGGGCACGGCGGTGGTAGCGACAGGCGTGCTCGGCGCCTGCGCTTTTCCCCTCTTAGGGGGAGGATTGCACATCCTCCCCTTCATGACGTGGCCTGCCGGGCGGCCACTGGCGGCACACACAGCGCAATGCGGCGCGGCGGCCTTGCACGCCGCGGATTTGTGGCCCTCCTTGCCGCAGCGGTAGCAGCTCTCTGTCCGGTCCACCGGTGACGGACAGAGGGCTCGGGTGTGCCCGACTCCGAAGCACCTGTAGCACCGCAAGGGCTGTGCCACAAGTGCCCGGACCGCACCCGAGCTGAAGCCGACATTCAGCCGTCCTTTGTCAAGGACGGCTTTGGCAGCGGCGACTGGGCACTCCAGACGAATGGTGCCCATGCCGCCGCGGCCGGGCCTGATGTCCCGGCCTCGCACCGCTGCGGCGTCGCAGCCCCCGATAGCTGCGACCGCCGCCACCACCTCCTCCTTGGTGACGGTGTCATCGAGGTCTGTCACCTCAATGGCCACCGTCTTAACGGGTCTGGCCACCTTGGCCGCGTCCGCGATGACCTCCTGCAACTTCGTTAAGAAGAGGTCCGCGTTGGCACTGCCCTGTGCCCCCGGGAACTCGAAGATTCGAGCCCCGGCTTGGGTCCGCCGGCAAGAGACCTTGCCGATCCCCAGTTGGGTGGGATCGGCATTAGCACGCGCCCGCAGCAATACGGACGCGTACGTCTCCCCGCGCTCCGCAGCCTCCGCGGTGAGAGTCACCACGACGGCTGCGGTCTTGGGAGGAACGAGGTTCCTCCTGGTGCCGGCGGATTTGGCTGTGGGAGCAGCGCTGGCGGCCTTGACGGGCGGCCCTTTTCCCTTTCCCCTGCCCTTCCCTTTGCTGGTCGTCTGCGACTGCGACTGGGAGGGAGGGGTGGTGGCTGGGACGGCTGGGGTGGAGCTCTTCCCCTTCCCTTTTCCCTTACCAGTCGCCTGCGACTGGCTGGAAGGGGTGGTGGTGACGGGGCCTTTACCCTTGCCCTTCCCCTTCCCAACGACCTTCGTCCACCCCTGCTGGTTAGACGGGGTGGTGGCAGGCAAGAGAGGGTCCTCCTCCCTCTGTGAGCCCGGCCCCAGCTCACCCTTTCTCTTGTCCGCGGCGAGCGGCGGTCGTAGGTTCTTCTCGGGCATGAGGCGATCCTCGATCCCCGCGAAGCAGGCCCTCGTAAAGGCCCTCTCTTCCATCACAACCCTGCGGATGATATCCTCAAGGTTGGAGGACGGGCCCTCTGCCGCTGGTCTCGACTCGGCTTGGCTTGGCCGTGCCGTGGCTTCTGCCAGCTTCTGGTGCAGCTGGCTCACCTCCGCCTGCAGGCGATCGACCCTCGCCTGCAGTTGCCGCGTTTCTTCTGAAGCCTTCCGCTGCACCAACTCCCTAATAATGCCGCGCATGCTCGCGGCCCGGCACTTGAGGGACTTCTGGAACGTGCCCTTTAAATTCGAGGACTTGGAGGCGACCTCCACGATCCCCTCCTCGTCCTCTTCGGCCATCCGCTCCAGCTCGGCCAGTGAGTGGTCCGCGTAAACGACACGGGACGCACCGTACCCGGTCTTGGCCCTGGCGGCTTGCACCTGTTGCTCCTTAGCAACTACCCGCTCCTCCAGTTCTTGCTGGAGCTGCGCCCGCCGAGCCAGGTCCAACTGGCGTTGGGCGTCTGCCAGACCCACGTCGTGGGTATCCGCCGCCATCGTTGCCTTCTTGGCCTTAGCCTTCTTTTTCGGCTCCTTCGCCGAACTCGACGCCGAGGAGCCGTCGGACCCTTCCTTAAGGAAGGCCCGCTTCCGCGATTGCGATCGCCCACCTTGCTCGACCTCCATCGAGCTCGCCACCGATACAACGGACTCGTTGTCGGAGTCCGACAAATCGTCCGCCCCTTCTCCATAGAAGAACCAAACCTAACCTTTTTTTTTTTTTTTTTTTTTTTTTGATCTCGCTGGGAAAAAATGCATTACGCATACCCACCCATTGGGGGAATGGGGGGGGTATGTGGGACTCCCCGGAATGAATCCGGTATACCCACTAAAATAACCCAGCGGCACTCCCGCATCGTCCTTAATTGGAGGAGGACTGGGAAACTGGCAGAGCCTTTACGTCCAGTCCCCCGCCGACGACCGCCCGCCTTTACAGCGGGGCCTTCACGCCCCTCCCTCAGTGGAGGGGCCCGGGAACGACCGCGAGTGCTCGGCCGTTCCCGCCCGACGAGGGTGGTGACTCGTGCAATGCGAGCGAAGGCGCCCCCGCGCCTGTCGCCCGCTAGTCACCACCAGGAGGTGGGAGGAGACGATCGTACAACCGCCTTCTCCCACCCCTTCTTCGCCTGCGGTGCGGCGGCGCGAGAGGATCATCCTCCCGCGCCCGCTCCGCCGCCTCCTTTTGCGACATCACGACCTCGCAAAAGGAGGCAACCGCCGCCCAGGCCTCCCCAGTCCCCAGCATGGAGTAGACCACGCTGGGAAGTGAGAGGTCCTGCCCGATCACATCTGTCAGGACACGGCGCAGCTCAGCCCAAGCTGGGCACACCTCCAAGGTGTGCTGCGCCGTGTCCTCCGCCGCGCCGCAGTCATGGCACGCCGGGGTTTCCTCCCTCCGGATCCGGTGCAGGTGCGTTCCGAAACAACCATGTCCGGACAACACCTGCACCAAACGGAACGAGAGGAAACCATGTGGCCGCTCGAGCCAGCCCTGCAGGACTGGCCCGAGCGCGTCCAGCGTCCGGCGTCCAAACGCGGCGGTGGCGAGATCCTCCGCCCAATGGAGGACGATGGCGTCCCTCGCCTCCCGCCGCACGGCCTCCCGCTCTTCTGCGGCGGGGCGCTCTCCCTGCGCCCTACGCCGCGCCGTCCACTCGTACACTCTGGCGAGCACCCATGCCTCCAACTCCCAGGGAGGGGTGCCCGCCAGAGCGCACGCCGCCGAGAAGCCCACTGAGCGGTAGGCCCTCGCCACCCGCTGTGCAATGGCCCTTTGTGGCCTGCGGATGGCGGTTGCATTCTCCCTCCTCTGGAGGGAGTCCGCCCAGATGGGCGCCCCGTACAGGGCCATGCTGCGTAAGATGCCGGCATACAGTCGCCGGCACCGTGCACTCGGCCCCCCGAGGTTGGGGAGGAGCCATGAGAGGGCGTCCGCGGCTTTCAGCAGGCGCGTCGACAGCCCGCTAAAGTGCGGGCCGAAGCGCCACCTGCTGTCCAGCACTAGGCCCAGATATTTCATCTGGGCCTTCACCTCAATTCGGACGCCCTCCACGACTATGTGGGCATCTGGAGGGCAGCGCTGCCGAGGCCCGTGGAAGAACACGGCCTCGGTCTTGTTCAGCGCCACCCTCAATCCCAGGCGGCGGATCCTCTCTGCGACCAAGGATCCGCCCGCCGAGGCCAAACAGGCCGCCTCCCCAAAGCTCCTCCCCCGGGCAGTGAGGAGAGTGTCATCCGCGTAGCAGATGACACTCGTGCCCTGGAGGAGGGCTCCCCGCAGGAGCCAATCGAACCCAATGTTCCACAGGGGAGGGCCTAGAACCGACCCCTGTGGAACACCGCACTCCGCGCCGTAGCGCCTGATCCTGGCCGTCTTGTCCACGAGGAGGACCTCTCGGTCCTCCAGGTAGCTGGCCAGGATCGCCCGCAGATATTGGGGCACTCCGTGGTATCGGAGTGCCTCCAATATCGTCGAGTGGGGAACGGAGTTGAAGGCGTTGGCTATGTCGAATGACACCGCCAACACTCCGCCCCCCGACTCCACCGCCTCCTGCACCTGGCCCCTGAGTAGGGCCAACGCGTCGACCGTCGAACGCCCCCGTCGAAAACCGAACTGGGCGTCCGACAGGTCCGGCCCTACCTCCCGCAAAAGGCTGTTTAGCCGGGTGGCGATGATCCCCTCGAACAATTTACCGACCTCATCGAGCAGAACGATGGGTCGGTATGCCGAGGGGGAGTCCACCGGGCGTCCCTCCTTCCGGAGGAGGCACAACTGCCCCTCCTTCCACTGTTTCGGGAACCTCCCAGCCGTCAGGCACGCGCTGAAGAGGTCCCGAAACCTGTCCTCCATGAGGGACGCCGCGATGGCCACCACCCGTGCGGGGACGCCATCTGGCCCAGGGGCCGTCTTCTTCGCGCGGAGGGACAGAACCCCCGCGCGAAGTTCCTCCGCCGATACTGGAGGGACCTCCTCCTCCGGCGAAGCTACCACCCCCCGTGGGGGGTTCATGGTTGGTGGGGTGAAGTCGGCCCTGCGCGGAAACAGGGACCGGACCACCCCATCCAGCAACGCCGGCAACCAAACCTAACCTTTTTTTTTTTTTTTTTTTTTTTTTTTTTTTTGATCTCGCTGGGAAAAAATGCATTACGCATACCCACCCATTGGGGGAATGGGGGGGGTATGTGGGACTCCCCGGAATGAATCCGGTATACCCACTAAAATAACCCAGCGGCACTCCCGCATCGTCTTGAATTGGAGGAGGACTGGGAAACTGGCAGAGCCTTTACGTCCAGTCCCCCGCCGACGACCGCCCGCCTTTACAGCGGGGCCTTCACGCCCCTCCCTCAGTGGAGGGGCCCGGGAACGACCGCGAGTGCTCGGCCGTTCCCGCCCGACGAGGGTGGTGACTCGTGCAATGCGAGCGAAGGCGCCCCCGCGCCTGTCGCCCGCTAGTCACCACCAGGAGGTGGGAGGAGACGATCGTACAACCGCCTTCTCCCACCCCTTCTTCGCCTGCGGTGCGGCGGCGCGAGAGGATCGTTCTCCCGCGCCCGCTCCGCCGCCTCCTTTTGCGACATCACGACCTCGCAAAAGGAGGCAACCGCCGCCCAGGCCTCCTCACTCCCCGGCATGGAGTTGACCACACTGGGAAGTGAGAGGTCCTGCCCGACCACATCAGTCAAGGCACGGCGCAGCTCAGCCCAAGCTGGGCACACCTCAAAGGTGTGCTGCGCCGTGTCCTCCGCCGCGCCGCAGTCATGGCACGCCGGGGTTTCCTCCCTCCGGATCCGGTGCAGGTGCGTTCCGAAACAACCATGTCCGGACAACACCTGCACGAAACGGAACGAGAGGAAACCATGTGGCCGCTCGAGCCAGCCCTGCAGGACTGGCCCGAGCGCGTCCAGCGTCCGGCGTCCAAAGGCGGCGGTGGCGAGGTCCTCCGCCCAATGGAGGACGATGGCGTCCCTCGCCTCCCGCCGCACGGCCTCCCGCTCTTCCGCTGCGGGGCGCTCACCTAGCGCCTTACGCCGCGCCGTCCATTCGTACACTCTGGCGAGCACCCATGCCTCCAACTCCCAGGGAGGGGTGCCCGCCAGAGCGCACGCCGCCGAGAAGCCCACTGAGCGGTAGGCCCTCGCCACCCGCTGTGCAATGGCCCTTTGTGGCCTGCGGATGGCGGTTGCATTCTCCCTCCTCTGGAGGGAGTCCGCCCAGATGGGCGCCCCGTACAGGGCCATGCTGCGTAAGATGCCGGCATACAGTCGCCGGCACCGTCCGCTCGGCCCCCCGAGGTTGGGGAGGAGCCATGAGAGGGCGTCCGCGGCTTTCAGCAGGCGCGTCGACAGCCCGCTAAAGTGCGGGCCGAAGCGCCACCTGCTGTCCAGCACTAGGCCCAGATATTTCATCTGAGCCTTCACCGCTATTCGGACGCCCTCCACGACTATGTGGGCATCTGGAGGGCAGCGCTGCCGAGGCCCGTGGAAGAACACGGCCTCGGTCTTGTTCAGCGCCACCCTCAATCCCAGGCGGCGGATCCTCTCTGCGACCAAGGATCCGCCCGCCGAGGCCAAACAGGCCGCCTCCCCAAAGCACCTCCCCCGGGCAGTGAGGAGAGTGTCATCCGCGTAGCAGATGACACTCGTGCCCTGGAGGAGGGCTCCCCGCAGGAGCCAATCAAACCCAATGTTCCACAGGGGAGGGCCTAGAACCGACCCCTGTGGAACTCCGCACTCCGCGCCGTAGCGCCTGATCCTGGCCATCTTGTCCACGAGGAGGACCTCTCGGTCCTCCAGGTAGCTGGCCAGGATCGCCCGCAGATATTGGGGCACTCCGTGGTACCGGAGTGCCTCCAATATGGTCGAGTGGGGCACGGAGTTGAAGGCATTGGCAATGTCAAACGACACCGCCAACACTCCGTCCCCCGCCTCGAACGCCTCCTGCACCTGGCCCCTGAGTAGGGCCAACGCGTCGACCGTCGAACGCCCCCGTCGAAAACCGAACTGGGCGTCCGACAGGTCTGGCCCTACCTCCCGCAAAAGGCTGTTTAGCCGGGTGGCGATGATCCCCTCGAACAATTTACCGACCTCATCGAGCAGAACGATGGGTCGGTATGCCGAGGGGGAGTCCACCGGGCGTCCCTCCTTCCGGAGGAGGCACAACTGCCCCTCCTTCCACTGTTTCGGGAACCTCCCAGCCGTCAGGCACGCGCTGAAGAGGTCCCGAAACCTATCCTCCATGAGGGACGCCGCGATGGCCACCACCCGTGCGGGGACGCCATCTGGCCCAGGGGCCGTCTTCTTCGCGCGGAGGGACAGAACCCCCGCGCGAAGTTCCTCCGCCGATACTGGAGGGACCTCCTCCTCCGGCGAAGCTACCACCCCCCGTGGGGGGTTCATGGTTGGTGGGGTGAAGTCGGCCCTGCGCGGAAACAGGGACCGGACCACCCCATCCAGCAACGCCGGCTCCAGGGTCTCCGTTAGTGGGGGGCCGAAGGGGCGCAATTGGTTACGCGCCGCCTTATATGGCCTCCCAAACGGATCCCTATCGAGGCCCTCCAGCATCTCGGCTCTCGCCGAGTCCTTGGCGGCGCACATCGCCGACTTGAAGACCGCCTTTGCCTCTACGTAAGAGGCGTAGAGGCGGTCCTCCCCGGCCTGAGATCGGGTAGTGCGCCGCCGGCTCCGCATAAAGGCCCTTCTGGCCGCCACGCACGCGGCCCGGAGCCCCGCCAGCCCCTCCGTCCACCAATAAACGGCGCGACGGGGAGGCGGACGGCAACCAAACCTTTTTTTTTTTTTTTTTTTTTTTTTTTTTTTTTTTTTTGATCTCGCTGGGAAAAAATGCATTACGCATACCCACCCATTGGGGGAATGGGGGGGGTATGTGGGACTCCCCGGAATGAATCCGGTATACCCACTAAAATAACCCAGCGGCACTCCCGCATCGTCTTTAATTGGAGGAGGACTGGGAAACTGGCAGAGCCTTTACGTCCAGTCCCCCGCCGACGACCGCCCGCCTTTACAGCGGGGCCTTCACGCCCCTCCCTCAGTGGAGGGGCCCGGAAACGACCGCGAGTGCTCGGCCGTTCCCGCCCGACGAGGGTGGTGACTCGTGCAATGCGAGCGAAAGGCGCCCCCGCGCCTGTCGCCCGCTAGTCACCACCAGGAGGTGGGAGGAGACGATCGTACAACCGCCCTCTCCCACCCCTTCTTCGCCTGCGGTGCGGCGGCGCGAGAGGATCGTCCTCCCGCGCCCGCTCCGCCGCCTCCTTTTGCGACATCACGACCTCGCAAAAGGAGGCAACCGCCGCCCAGGCCTCCTCACTCCCCAGCATGGAGTTGACCACACCGGGAAGTGAGAGGTCCTGCCCGACCACATCAATCAAGGCACGGCGCAGCTCAGCCCAAGCTGGGCACACCTCCAAGGTGTGCTGCGCTGTGTCCTCCGCCGCGCCGCAGTCATGGCACGCCGGGGTTTCCTCCCTCCGGATCCGGTGCAGGTGCGTTCCGAAACAACCATGTCCGGACAACACCTGCACCAAACGGAACGAGAGGAAACCATGTGGCCGCTCGAGCCAGCCCTGCAAGACTGGCCCGAGCGCGTCCAGCGTCCGGCGTCCAAACGCGGCGGTGGCGAGATCCTCCGCCCAATGGAGGACGATGGCGTCCCTCGCCTCCCGCCGCACGGCCTCCCGCTCTTCTGCGGCGGGGCGCTCTCCCTGCGCCCTACGCCGCGCCGTCCACTCGTACACTCTGGCGAGCACCCATGCCTCCAACTCCCAGGGAGGGGTGCCCGCCAGAGCGCACGCCGCCGAGAAGCCCACTGAGCGGTAGGCCCTCGCCACCCGCTGTGCAATGGCCCTTTGTGGCCTGCGGATGGCGGTTGCATTCTCCCTCCTCTGGAGGGAGTCCGCCCAGATGGGCGCCCCGTACAGGGCCATGCTGCGTAAGATGCCGGCATACAGTCGCCGGCACCGTCCGCTCGGCCCCCCGAGGTTGGGGAGGAGCCATGAGAGGGCGTCCGCGGCTTTCAGCAGGCGCGTCGACAGCCCGCTAAAGTGCGGGCCGAAGCGCCACCTGCTGTCCAGCACTAGGCCCAGATATTTCATCTGGGCCTTCACCGCTATTCGGACGCCCTCCACGACTATGTGGGCATCTGGAGGGCAGCGCTGCCGAGGCCCGTGGAAGAACACGGCCTCGGTCTTGTTCAGCGCCACCCTCAATCCCAGGCGGCGGATCCTCTCTGCGACCAAGGATCCGCCCGCCGAGGCCAAACAGGCCACCTCCCCAAAGCTCCTCCCCCGGGCAGTGAGGAGAGTGTCATCCGCGTAGCAGATGACACTCGTGCCCTGAAGGAGGGCTCCCCGCAGGAGCCAATCAAACCCAATGTTCCACAGGGGAGGGCCTAGAACCGACCCCTGTGGAACTCCGCACTCCGCGCCGTAGCGCCTGATCCTGGCCGTCTTGTCCACGAGGAGGACCTCTCGGTCCTCCAGGTAGCTGGCCAGGATCGCCCGCAGATATTGGGGCACTCCGTGGTATCGGAGTGCCTCCAATATCGTCGAGTGGGGAACGGAGTTGAAGGCGTTGGCTATGTCGAATGACACCGCCAACACTCCGCCCCCCGACTCCACCGCCTCCTGCACCTGGCCCCTGAGTAGGGCCAACGCGTCGACCGTCGAACGCCCCCGTCGAAAACCGAACTGGGCGTCCGACAGGTCCGGCCCTACCTCCCGCAAAAGGCTGTTTAGCCGGGTGGCGATGATCCCCTCGAACAATTTACCGACCTCATCGAGCAGAACGATGGGTCGGTATGCCGAGGGGGAGTCCACCGGGCGTCCCTCCTTCCGGAGGAGGCACAACTGCCCCTCCTTCCACTGTTTCGGGAACCTCCCAGCCGTCAGGCACGCGCTGAAGAGGTCCCGAAACCTGTCCTCCATGAGGGACGCCGCGATGGCCACCACCCGTGCGGGGACGCCATCTGGCCCAGGGGCCGTCTTCTTCGCGCGGAGGGACAGAACCCCCGCGCGAAGTTCCTCCGCCGATACTGGAGGGACCTCCTCCTCCGGCGAAGCTACCACCCCCCGTGGGGGGTTCATGGTTGGTGGGGTGAAGTCGGCCCTGCGCGGAAACAGGGACCGGACCACCCCATCCAGCAACGCCGGCTCCAGGGTCTCCGTTAGTGGGGGGCCGAAGGGGCGCAGTTGGTTACGCGCCGCCTTATATGGCCTCCCAAACGGATCCCTATCGAGGCCCTCCAGCATCTCGGCCCTCGCCGAGTCCTTGGCGGCGCACATCGCCGACTTGAAGACCGCCTTTGCCTCTACGTAAGAGGCGTAGAGGCGGTCCTCCCCGGCCTGAGATCGGGTAGTGCGCCGCCGGCTCCGCATAAAGGCCCTTCTGGCCGCCACGCACGCGGCCCGGAGCCCCGCCAGCTCCTCCGTCCACCAATAAACGGCGCGACGGGGAGGCGGACGGCGAGACCGAGGCATGCTGGCGTTGCACACCTCGGTCAGAGAGCCGCGGAGCTGGACCGCTGCGGCGTCCACGTCCAGGACAGGCTCGACAGGGGGCGACAGCCAGTCCTGGAGAAAGGCCGCCTCCTTGGCTGCCTCCCGGTCCAGACGGGTGAGAGCCCACCGCGGGAAGGGAGATTGGCCAGAGCGGGCCGTCCCCCCCCGGGGGCCGGTGGAGATGTCGAACCGCACATATCGGTGGTCCGACAAAGTCTCCACCGTCTCCACCCGCCAGTTCACGACGCGGGCGGCTAGGGCAGGGGTGGCAAACGACACGTCTACCACCGACCCTCCCCGTTGCCGCACACACGTGTGGACCGCCCCCCTGTTGAGGAGGGACACACCGCACGAGGCCGCCCAAAATTCTGCGGCGCGTCCCCGGACGTTGCAGGAGGCAGCCGGGTTGCCCCAAGCCTCCGACTTGGCATTCAGGTCGCCCAATACGGCGACCTGGCGCGGCGCCGCCCTCCCTACGACTGCGGTGAGGACCTCGAGGAAGTCCTCAAAGTCCGAGAGAGGGCGGTTTGGGGAGAAATAGACCCCAACGAGGGCTATGTCCCCCCACGCGGCGGCCACGTATCCCGGTCCCCTCTCTAAGAGCGAGAGGGGAGGGGAGTCCGTAGAAGACCGCGCCACCAACGCCACCAAGCCGTCTCGATCGCCCAGCCAGGTACTGGGGACCGAGTAAGGCTCGGCGACCACCGCCACGTCCACCAACCACTCGGCCATGATCTGCATCAGCAGATCCTGGGCCGCCCCGCAGTGGTTGGTGTTCGCCTGGAGGATGCGATGTTCGACCCTATCCATCAATCGGACATCGCACCCCCCTCCTCAGCCGCAGCAACCGAATGCCCATTCTCGGGCACGGCGGTGGTAGCGGCAGGCGTGCTCGGCGCCTGCGCTTTTCCCCTCTTAGGGGGAGGATTGCACATCCTCCCCTTCATGACGTGGCCTGCCGGGCGGCCACTGGCGGCACACACAGCGCAGTGCGGCGTGGCGGCCTTGCACGACGCGGACTTGTGGCCCTCCTTGCCGCAGCGGTAACAGCTCTCTGTCCGGTCCACCGTCGACGGACAGAGGGCTCGGGTGTGCCCGACTCCGAAGCACCTGTAGCACCGCAAGGGCTGTGCCACAAGTGCCCGGACCGCACCCGAGCTGAAGCCGACATTCAGCCGTCCTTTGTCAAGGACGGCTTTGGCAGCGGCGACTGGGCACTCCAGACGAATGGTGCCCATGCCGCCGCGGCCGGGCCTGATGTCCCGGCCTCGCACCGCTGCGGCGTCGCAGCCACCAATTGCTGCGACCGCCGCCAACGGCAACCAAACCTAACCTTTTTTTTTTTTTTTTTTTTTTGATCTCGCTGGGAAAAAATGCATTACGCATACCCACCCATTGGGGGAATGGGGGGGGTATGTGGGACTCCCCGGAATGAATCCGGTATACCCACTAAAATAACCCAGCGGCACTCCCGCATCGTCTTGAATTGGAGGAGGACTGGGAAACTGGCAGAGCCTTTACGTCCAGTCCCCCGCCGACGACCGCCCGCCTTTATAGCGGGGCCTTCACGCCCCTCCCTCAGTGGAGGAGCCCGGGAACGACCGCGAGTGCTCGGCCGTTCCCGCCCGACGAGGGTGGTGACTCGTGCAATGCGAGCGAAGGCGCCCCCGCGCCTGTCGCCCGCTAGTCACCACCAGGAGGTGGGAGGAGACGATCGTACAACCGCCTTCTCCCACCCCTTCTTCGCCTGCGGTGCGGCGGCGCGAGAGGATCGTCCTCCCGCGCCCGCTCCGCCGCCTCCTTTTGCGACATCACGACCTCGCAAAAGGAGGCAACCGCCGCCCAGGCCTCCTCACTCCCCAACATGGAGTAGACCACGCTGGGAAGTGAGAGGTCCTGTCCGATCACATCGATCAGGGCACGGCGCAGCTCAGCCCAAGCTGGACACACCTCGAGGGTGTGCTGCGCCGTGTCCTCTGCCGCGCCGCAGTGGTGGCACGCCGGGGTTTCCTCCCTCCGGATCCGGTGCAGGTGCGTTCCGAAACAACCATGTCCGGACAACACCTGCACCAAACGGAACGAGAGGAAACCATGTGGCCGCTCGAGCCAGCCCTGCAAGACTGGCCCGAGCGCGTCCAGCGTCCGGCGTCCAAAGGCGGCGGTGGCGAGGTCCTCCGCCCAATGGAGGACGATGGCGTCCCTCGCCTCCCGCCGCACGGCCTCCCGCTCTTCCATAGCGGGGCGCTCGCCCAGCGCCCTACGCCGCACCTTCCACTCGTACACTCTGGCGAGCACCCATGCCTCCAACTCCCAGGGAGGAGTGCCGGCCAGAGCGCACGCCGCCGAGAAACCCACCGAGCGGTAGGCCCTCGCCACCCGCTGTGCAATGGCCCTTTGTGGCCTGCGGATGGCGGTTGCATTCTCCCTCCTCTGGAGGGAGTCCGCCCAGATGGGTGCCCCGTACAGGGCCATGCTCCGAAGGATGCCGGCATAAAGGCGCCGGCACCGTGCACTCGGCCCCCCGAGGTTGGGGAGGAGCCATGAGAGGGCGTCCGCGGCTTTCAGCAGGCGCGTCGACAGCCCGCTAAAGTGCGGGCCGAAGCGCCACCTGCTGTCCAGCACTAGGCCCAGATATTTCATCTGGGCCTTCACCGCTATTCGGACGCCCTCCACGACGATGTGGGCATCTGGAGGGCAGCGCTGCCGAGGCCCGTGGAAGAACACGGCCTCGGTCTTGTTCAGCGCCACCCTCAATCCCAGGCGGCGGATCCTCTCTGCGACCAAGGATCCGCCCGCAGAGGCCAAACAGGCCGCCTCCCCAAAGCTCCTCCCCCGGGCAGTGAGGAGAGTGTCATCTGCGTAACAGATGACACTCGTGCCCTGGAGGAGGGCTCCTCGCAGGAGCCAGTCAAAACCGATGTTCCACAGGGGAGGGCCTAGAACCGACCCCTGCGGAACACCGGACTCCGCGCCGTAGCGCCTGATCCTGGCCGTCTTGTCCACGAGGAGGACCTCTCGGTCCTCCAGGTAGCTGGCCAGGATCGCCCGCAGATATTGGGGCACTCCGTGGTACCGGAGTGCCTCCAATATGGTCGAGTGGGGCACGGAGTTGAAGGCATTGGCAATGTCAAACGACACCGCCAACACTCCGTCCCCCACCTCGAACGCCTCCTGCACCTGGCCCCTGAGTAGGGCCAACGCGTCGACCGTCGAACGCCCCCGTCGAAAACCGAACTGGGCGTCCGACAGGTCCGGCCCTACCTCCCGCAAAAGGCTGTTTAGCCGGGTGGCGATGATCCCCTCGAACAATTTACCGACCTCATCGAGCAGAACGATGGGTCGGTATGCCGAGGGGGAGTCCACCGGGCGTCCCTCCTTCCGGAGGAGGCACAACTGCCCCTCCTTCCACTGTTTCGGGAACCTCCCAGCCGTCAGGCACGCGCTGAAGAGGTCCCGAAACCTGTCCTCCATGAGGGACGCCGCGATGGCCACCACCCGTGCGGGGACGCCATCTGGCCCAGGGGCCGTCTTCTTCGCGCGGAGGGACAGAACCCCCGCGCGAAGTTCCTCCGCCGATACTGGAGGGACCTCCTCCTCCGGCGAAGCTACCACCCCCCGTGGGGGGTTCATGGTTGGTGGGGTGAAGTCGGCCCTGCGCGGAAACAGGGACCGGACCACCCCATCCAGCAACGCCGGCTCCAGGGTCTCCGTTAGTGGGGGGCCAAAGGGGCGCAGTTGGTTGCGCGCCGCCTTATATGGCCTCCCAAACGGATCCCTATCGAGGCCCTCCAGCATCTCGGCCCTTGCCGAGTCCTTGGCGGCGCACATCGCCGACTTGAGAACCGCCTTTGCCTCCACGTAAGAGGCGTAGAGGCGGTCCTCCCCGGCCTGAGATCGGGTAGTGCGCCGCCGGCTCCGCATATAGGCCCTTCTGGCCGCCACGCACGCGGCTCGGAGCCCCGCCAGCTCCTCCGTCCACCAATAAACGGCGCGACGGGGAGGCGGACGGCGAGACCGAGGCATGCTGGCGTTGCACACCTCGGTCAGAGAGCCGCGGAGCTGGACCGCTGCGGCGTCCACGTCCAGGACAGGCTCGACAGGGGGCGAGAGCCAGTCCTGGAGAAAGGCCGCCTCCTTGGCTGCCTCCCGGTCCAGGCGGGTGAGAGCCCACCGCGGGAAGGGAGATTGGCCAGAGCGGGCCGTCCCCCCCCGGGGGCCGGTGGAGATGTCGAACCGCACATATCGGTGGTCCGACAAAGTCTCCACCGTCTCCACCCGCCAGTTCACGACGCGGGCGGCTAGGGCAGGGGTGGCGAATGAGACGTCTACCACCGACCCACCCCGTTGCCGCACACACGTGTGGACCGCCCCCCTGTTGAGGAGGGACACGCCGCACGAGGCCGCCCAAAATTCGGCGGCACGTCCCCGGACGTTACACGAGGCAGCCGGGTTGCCCCAAGCCTCCGACTTGGCGTTCAGGTCGCCCATAACGGCGACCTGGCGCGGCGCCGCCCTCCCTACGACTGCGGTGAGGACCACGAGGAAGTCCTCAAAGTCCGAGAGAGGGCGGTTTGGGGAGAAATAGACCCCAACGAGGGCTATGTCCCCCCACGCGGCGGCCACGTATCCCGGTCCCCTCTCTAAGAGCGAGAGGGGAGGGGAGTCCGTAGAAGACCGCGCCACCAACGCCACCAAGCCGTCTCGATCGCCCAGCCAGGTACTGGGGACCGAGTAAGGCTCGGCGACCACCGCCACGTCCACCAACCACTCGGCCATGATCTGCATCAGCAGATCCTGGGCCGCCGCGCAGTGGTTGGTGTTCGCCTGGAGGATGCGATGTTCGACTCTATCCATCAATCGGACATCGCACCCCCCTCTTCAGCCGCAGCAGCCGAATGCCCAGCCTCGGGCACGGCGGTGGTAGCGGCAGGCTTGCTCGGGGCCTGCGCTTTTCCCCTCTTAGGGGGAGGATTGCACATCCTCCCCTTCATGATGTGGCCTGCCGGGCGGCCACTGGCGGCACACACAGCGCAATGCGGCGCGGCGGCCTTGCACGCCGCGGATTTGTGGCCCTCCTTGCCGCAGCGGTAGCAGCTCTCTGTCCGGTCCACCGGTGACGGACAGAGGGCTCGGGTGTGCCCGACTCCGAAGCACCTGTAGCACCGCAAGGGCTGTGCCACAAGTGCCCGGACTGCACCCGAGCTGAAGCCGACGTTAAGCCGTCCTTTGTCAAGGACGGCTTTGGCAGCGGCGACTGGGCACTCCAGACGAATGGTGCCCATGCCGCCGCGGCCGGGCCTGATGTCCCGGCCTCGCACCGCTGCGGCGTCGCAGCCACCAATTGCTGCGACCGCCGCCACCACCTCCTCCTTGGTGACCGTGTCGTCGAGGTCGGTCACCTCTAAGGCCGCCGTCTTTACGGGCCTGGCCACCTTGGCCGCGTCCGCTATGACCTCTTGCAACTTCGTTGCGAAGAGGTCCGCGTGTGCACTGCCCTCTGCCCCCGGGAACTCGAATATTCGAGCCCCGGCTTGGGTCCGCCGGCAAGAGACCTTGCCGATCCCCAGTTGGGTAGGATCGGCGTTAGCACGCGCCCGCAACAGTACGGACGCGTACGTCTCTCCACGTTCCGCAGCCTCCGTGGTGAGCGTCACCACGACGGCTGCGGTCTTAGGAGGAACCAGGTTCCTCCTTGTGCCGGCGGTTTTGGCTGTGGGAGCAGCGCTGGCGGCCTTGGAGGGCGGCCCTTTCCCCTTTCCCTTCCCCTTCCCTTTGCCGATCGCCTGCGACTGGCTGGGAAGGGTGGTGGTGGCGGGAACGGCAGGGGCGGCCGCTGCCGCCCCTTTGCCCTTGCCCTTCCCTTTTCCTTTGCCTGTCGTCTTCGACTGGCTAAGTGGGGTGGTGGTGGCGGGGACGGCTGGAACGACAGCTGCCGCCCTCTTGCCCTTGCCTTTCCCCTTCCCGCTGACGACCCTCGTCCACCCCTGCTGGTTGGACGGGGTGGTGGCAGGCAATAGGGTGTCCTCCTCCCTCTGTGAGGTCGAGGTCGAGCCCGGCTCCTCTCGCCTCTTGTCTGCCGCAAGAGGCAGCCGGTAGCTTTTTTCCGGCAGTAGCCGGTCCTCTATTCCTGCTAGGCAGGCTCTCACGAAGGCCCGCTCCTCCACCATTACCTTGCGGATGGTGTCCTCAAGGTCGAAGGAGGAGGGGCCCTCTGCCGCAGGTCTCGGCTCGGCCTGGGTTGGCAGGGCCGTGGCTTCAGCCAGCTTCTGGTGGAGCTGGCTGACCTCTGTCTGCAGGCGATCGATCCTCGCCTGTAGTTGCCGCGACTCGTCGGTCGCCTGCCTCTGCACCAGCTCCGCGATGATGCTTCGCATGCTGGCGGCCCGGCATTTCAGGGACTTCTGAAATGTCCCCTTCAAATTGGAGGACTTTGAGGCGACCAACACTATCTCCTCCTCGTCCTCCACCGCCATCCGTTCCAGTTCGGCCAGGGAGTGGTCCGCGTACACAACGCGGGACGCTCCGTACCCGGACCTGGCCCGGGCAACGCGTGCCTGTTGCTCCTTCGCAACCACGCGCTCCTCCAACTCCTGCTGGAGCTGCGTCCGCCGAGCCAGGTCTAGCTGGCGTTGGGCATCCGCGAGTCCCACGTCGTGGGTGTCCGGCTTTTTGGCCTTAGCCTTCTTCTTCGGCTCCTTTGCCGAACCCGACGCTGAGGAGCCATCCGACCCTTCCTTCAAGAAGGCCCGCTTCCTAGATCGCGGTCGTGATCGAGAATCCTCGATCACCATCGAGCTAGTGTCCGACGCTACGGACTCGCTGTCAGAGTCCAACAGCTCGTCCGCCCTTCCTCCATAGAAGGCTCGCCCTTCTTCTGACGCTGAAGCGTCACGGTGGCCCTGAGAAGGGCCTTTTGGATGGCCCTGAGAAGGGCCTTTGGGTTGGCCCTGAGAAGGGCCTTTTGTTTGGCCCTGAGAAGGGCCTTTGTTTTGGCCCTGAGAAGGGCCTTTTTTGATAAAATGCCCGAGGGCATCCCGCGCAGGTTTCGGCATGCTAGCCTCCGCAGGGATCGCAGTTTCCGCAAGTAAATAAAAATGATAGCTACGATCGCACAGTGCACTTTGGCCGTACCCAGTCTGCCACTCCGAACCAAACCTAACCTTTTTTTTTTTTTTGATCTCGCTGGGAAAAAATGCATTACGCATACCCTCCCATTTGGGGGAATGGGGGGGGTATGTGGGACTCCCCGGAATGAATCCGGTATACCCACTAAAATAACCCAGCGGCACTCCCGCATCGTCTTGAATTGGAGGAGGACTGGGAAACTGGCAGAGCCTTTACGTCCAGTCCCCCGCCGACGACCGCCCGCCTTTACAGCGGGGCCTTCACGCCCCTCCCTCAGTGGAGGGGCCCGGGAACGACCGCGAGTGCTCGGCCGTTCCCGCCCGACGAGGGTGGTGACTTGTGCAATGCGAGCGAAGGCGCCCCCGCGCCTGTCGCCCGCTAGTCACCACCAGGAGGTGGGAGGAGACGATCGTACAACCGCCTTCTCCCACCCCTTCTTCGCCTGCGGTGCGGCGGCGCGAGAGGATCGTCCTCCCGCGCCCGCTCCGCCGCCTCCTTTTGCGACATCACGACCTCGCAAAAGGAGGCAACCGCCGCCCAGGCCTCCTCACTCCCCAGCATGGAGTAGACCACGCTGGGAAGTGAGAGGTCCTGCCCGATCATATCGGTCAGGGCACGGCGCAGCCCAGCCCAAGCTGGGCACACCTCGAGGGTGTGCTGCGCCGTGTCCTCTGCCGCGCCGCAGTGGTGGCACGCCGGGGTTTCCTCCCTCCGGATCCGGTGCAGGTGCGTTCCGAAACAACCATGTCCGGACAACACCTGCACCAAACGGAACGAGAGGAAACCATGTGGCCGCTCGAGCCAGCCCTGCAGGACTGGCCCGAGCGCGTCCAGCGTCCGGCGTCCAAACGCGGCGGTGGCGAGATCCTCCGCCCAATGGAGGACGATGGCGTCCCTCGCCTCCCGCCGCACGGCCTCCCGCTCTTCCATGGTGGGGCGCTCACCCAGCGCCCTACGCCGCGCCGTCCACTCGTACACTCTGGCGAGCACCCATGCCTCCAACTCCCAGGGAGGGGTGCCCGCCAGAGCGCACGCCGCCGAGAAGCCCACTGAGCGGTAGGCCCTCGCCACCCGCTGTGCAATGGCCCTTTGTGGCCTGCGGATGGCGGTTGCATTCTCCCTCCTCTGGAGGGAGTCCGCCCAGATGGGCGCCCCGTACAGGGCCATGCTGCGTAGGATGCCGGCATACAGTCGCCGGCACCGTCCGCTCGGCCCCCCGAGGTTGGGGAGGAGCCATGAGAGGGCGTCCGCGGCTTTCAGCAGGCGCGTCGACAGCCCGCTAAAGTGCGGGCCGAAGCGCCACCTGCTGTCCAGCACTAGGCCCAGATATTTCATCTGGGCCTTCACCGCTATTCGGACGCCCTCCACGACTATGTGGGCATCTGGAGGGCAGCGCTGCCGAGGCCCGTGGAAGAACACGGCCTCGGTCTTGTTCAGCGCCACCCTCAATCCCAGGCGGCGGATCCTCTCTGCGACCAAGGATCCGCCCGCCGAGGCCAAACAGGCCGCCTCCCCAAAGCTCCTCCCCCGGGCAGTGAGGAGAGTGTCATCCGCGTAGCAGATGACACTCGTGCCCTGGAGGAGGGCTCCCCGCAGGAGCCAATCAAACCCAATGTTCCACAGGGGAGGGCCTAGAACCGACCCCTGTGGAACTCCGCACTCCGCGCCGTAGCGCCTGATCCTGGCCGTCTTGTCCACGAGGAGGACCTCTCGGTCCTCCAGGTAGCTGGCCAGGATCGCCCGCAGATATTGGGGCACTCCGTGGTATCGGAGTGCCTCCAATATCGTCGAGTGGGGAACGGAGTTGAAGGCGTTGGCTATGTCGAATGACACCGCCAACACTCCGCCCCCCGACTCCACCGCCTCCTGTACCTGGCCCCTGAGTAGGGCCAACGCGTCGACCGTCGAACGCCCCCGTCGAAAACCGAACTGGGCGTCCGACAGGTCCGGCCCTACCTCCCGCAAAAGGCTGTTTAGCCGGGTGGCGATGATCCCCTCGAACAATTTACCGACCTCATCGAGCAGAACGATGGGTCGGTATGCCGAGGGGGAGTCCACCGGGCGTCCCTCCTTCCGGAGGAGGCACAACTGCCCCTCCTTCCACTGTTTCGGGAACCTCCCAGCCGTCAGGCACGCGCTGAAGAGGTCCCGAAACCTGTCCTCCATGAGGGACGCCGCGATGGCCACCACCCGTGCGGGGACGCCATCTGGCCCAGGGGCCGTCTTCTTCGCGCGGAGGGACAGAACCCCCGCGCGAAGTTCCTCCGCCGATACTGGAGGGACCTCCTCCTCCGGCGAAGCTACCACCCCCCGTGGGGGGTTCATGGTTGGTGGGGTGAAGTCGGCCCTGCGTGGAAACAGGGACCGGACCACCCCATCCAGCAACGCCGGCTCCAGGGTCTCCGTTAGTGGGGGGCCGAAGGGGCGCAGTTGGTTACGCGCCGCCTTATATGGCCTCCCAAACGGATCCCTATCGAGGCCCTCCAGCATCTCGGCCCTCGCCGAGTCCTTGGCGGCGCACATCGCCGACTTGAGAACCGCCTTTGCCTCCACGTAAGAGGCGTAGAGGCGGTCCTCCCCGGCCTGAGATCGGGTAGTGCGCCGCCGGCTCCGCATATAGGCCCTTCTGGCCGCCACGCACGCGGCTCGGAGCCCCGCCAGCTCCTCCGTCCACCAATAAACGGCGCGACGGGGAGGCGGACGGCGAGACCGAGGCATGCTGGCGTTGCACACCTCGGTCAGAGAGCCGCGGAGCTGGACCGCTGCGGCGTCCACGTCCAGGACAGGCTCGACAGGGGGCGAGAGCCAGTCCTGGAGAAAGGCCGCCTCCTTGGCTGCCTCCCGGTCCAGGCGGGTGAGAGCCCACCGCGGGAAGGGAGATTGGCCAGAGCGGGCCGTCCCCCCCCGGGGGCCGGTGGAGATGTCGAACCGCACATATCGGTGGTCCGACAAAGTCTCCACCGTCTCCACCCGCCAGTTCACGACGCGGGCGGCTAGGGCAGGGGTGGCAAATGAGACGTCTACCACCGACCCACCCCGTTGCCGCACACACGTGTGGACCGCCCCCCTGTTGAGGAGGGACACGCCGCACGAGGCCGCCCAAAATTCGGCGGCGCGTCCCCGGACGTTACACGAGGCAGCCGGGTTGCCCCAAGCCTCCGACTTGGCGTTCAGGTCGCCCATAACGGCGACCTGGCGCGGCGCCGCCCTCCCTACGACTGCGGTGAGGACCTCGAGGAAGTCCTCAAAGTCCGAGAGAGGGCGGTTTGGGGAGAAATAGACCCCAACGAGGGCTATGTCCCCCCACGCGGCGGCCACGTATCCCGGTCCCCTCTCTAAGAGCGAGAGGGGAGGGGAGTCCGTAGAAGACCGCGCCACCAACGCCACCAAGCCGTCTCGATCGCCCAGCCAGGTACTGGGGACCGAGTAAGGCTCGGCGACCACCGCCACGTCCACCAACCACTCGGCCATGATCTGCATCAGCAGATCCTGGGCCGCCCCGCAGTGGTTGGTGTTCGCCTGGAGGATGCGATGTTCGACCCTATCCATCAGTCGGACATCGCACCCCCCTCCTCAGCCGCAGCAGCCGAATGCCCAGCCTCGGGCACGGCGGTGGTAGCGGCAGGCGTGCTCGGCGCCTGCGCTTTTCCCCTCTTAGGGGGAGGATTGCACATCCTCCCCTTCATGACGTGGCCTGCCGGGCGGCCACTGGCGGCACACACAGCGCAGTGCGGCGTGGCGGCCTTGCACGACGCGGACTTGTGGCCCTCCTTGCCGCAGCGGTAACAGCTCTCTGTCCGGTCTACCGTTGACGGACAGAGGGCTCGGGTGTGCCCGACTCCGAAGCACCTGTAGCAACGCAAGGGCTGTGCTACAAGTGCCCGGACTGCACCCGAGCTGAAGCCTACGTTAAGCCGTCCTTTGTCAAGGACGGCTTTGGCAGCGGCGACTGGGCACTCCAGGCGAATGGTGCCCATGCCGCCGCGGCCGGGCCTGATGTCCCGGCTTTTCACCGCTGCGACGTTGCAGCCCCCGATTTCTGCGACCGCCGCCACCACCTCCTCCTTGGTGACGGTGTCGTCCAGGTCGGCCACCTCTAAGGCCGCCGTCTTCACGGGCCTGGCCACCTTGGCCGCGTCCGCAATGACCTCTTGCAACTTTGTTGCGAAGAGGTCTGCGTGTGCACTGCCCTCTGCCCCCGGGAACTCGAAGATTCGAGCCCCGGCTTGGGTCCGCCGGCAAGAGACCTTACCGATCCCAAGCTGGGTGGGATCGGCATTAGCACGCGCCCGAAGCAATACGGACGCGTACGTCTCCCCGCGCTCCGCAGCCTCCGCGGTGAGCGTCACTACGACGGCTGCGGACTTAGGAGGAACGAGGTTCCTCCTGGTACCGGCGGTTTTGGCTGTGGGGGCAGCGCTGGCGGCCTTGGGGGGGGGCCCTGTCCCCTTTCCCTTCCCTTTCCCTTTTCCCTTGCCAGTCGACTGCGACTGGCTGGGAGGGGTGGTGGCTGGGACGACAGGGAGGGAGCTTTTTCCCTTCCCCTTTCCCTTACCAGCTGCCTGCGACTTGCTGGGATGGGTGGTGGTAGCGGGGACGGCTGGGACGACAGCTGCCGCCCCTTTGCCCTTGCCCTTTCCCTTCCCGCCGACGACCCTCGTCCACCCTTGCTGGTTGGTCGGGGTGGTGGCAGGCAATAGGGGATCCTGCTCTCTCTGTGATGTCGGCCCCGGCTCCTCTCGCCTCTTGTCTGCCGCAAGCGGCGGTCGGAGGCTTAACCAAACCTAACCTAACCTAACCTAACCTAACCAAACCTAACCTTTTTTTTTTTTTTTTTTTTTTTTTTTTTTTTTTTTTATTTTTTGATCACCCAGGAAAATTCCTAACGAATACGCAGCGGCCCGGGGGAACCGCTGTGTTATGTGGGGTTCGCACCCACTAAAAACCTGGAGTGGTCCTCCTCTCGCCTACGGGGCTGCGGGACCCACGAGGCTTACAACCGCATGCCCCGCTAGCGTTGCTCTCAATAGAGCCCTTCTCTCCGGGGCGGGGCAGAGTCCCCTGGTGTTACAAGAGACCCTGCCCCGCCCCATTCCTCCTCCTGTCTCCTCCTGGCACTGAGGCACCGGACCACCGGATGTCTCAGTGCACGGGACCTATGTGTGGACGGCGGATCCCCCGATCCTCCGCCCACGGTCCCCGGCGTCACGGCGGCATCCGGCCCGCAAAGGCCGCACGCCGCCTGCCGAGTCTGCGGCGGCGTATCGGGGCCGAGTCGACGTCGTCTTCCCGGTCCCGCTCCGCCGCCTCCTTCCGCGACATAACGTCGTCGCTGAAGGTCGCGACCGCCTGCCACGACTCGTCGCTGTCGACCATCTCCCTGAGGACGGCCGGCAGCGACAGGTCATTCCCGACTGTCGCGGACAAGGCGGCGCGAGGGACCGCCCAAGCTGGGCACTCCTCGCGCGTGTGTTGCGCCGTGTCCGCGACTCCCGCCGCACAATGGTGGCACTCCACCGAGGGTTCCCTTCCCGCCACCCGGCACAGGTACCGGCCGAAACAACCATGACCGGTGATCATCTGCGTCAGGTGGAAGGAGAGAACCCCATGACGCCGTTCGAGCCACTCGTGAAGAATGGGGCGAACGGCGGCGACCAACTCTCGGCTCGTGTCCGCACTCTCAAGACGAGCCGCCCACCTCCGCAGGAGAGTGTCGCGCGCCTCCTCCTTCCAGCGACGAATCTCCCGCGGATGGGGGCGGTCACCACCCGCAATCGCCTCTTTGGTTCGCCAGTACGCCGCGGCGAGTACCTCGGCGTCGAGGTCCCACGGCGGCGTACCGGCGAGCACACACGCGCCGACGCAAGACACGGTGCGGTACGCCCGGGCCACCCTGAGCGCCATGGCGCGCTGCGGTCTGCGCAGCGCTGCCAAGTTTCGGCTATTCAGGGCTCCCGCCCATATCGGCGCCCCGTAGAGCGCCATGGAGCGCACCACACCGGTGTAGAGGCGTCGGCAAACACTACCTGGCCCCCCAACGTTTGGGAGGATCCGCCCCAACGCCCCAGCGGTGCCCAACAACTTCGGGGCCAACCGCCGGAAGTGCTCTTCGAACTTCCATCGGCCGTCGAGCACAAGCCCCAGGTACTTCATGTTAGTACCGACGGCGATGGAAGTTCCTCCCACTATGATTGAGGCCGCCGGCGGCGGCCCGTTTCCGGGCCCGTGGAACAGGAGAGCCTCCGATTTCTCCAGGGCCACCTCGAGCCCCAGGGCGCGGATCCTCCCCACCACCTGGGCCACACCCGCCGTGGCGAGGCGCGACGCCTCCCTGTAGGTGCTGCCGCGGGCCAGCACGAGGGTATCGTCGGCGTAACATATAACACCGACCCCCCGCAAGGTGGCACCGCGCAGCACCCAGTCGTAGCCGATGTTCCACAGGGGCGGGCCCAGTACCGACCCCTGTGGAACACCGCACGACATCACCCTCCTCCCCTCGCCGGCCCTCGTCGGGTAAACGACGGCCCTGCCGGCGAAGTAATCAGCGATGACCCGCTGCAGGTACTGCGGCACCCCGTGGTACCGCAGCGCCGCTCTGACGGTCTCCCAGGGCAGCGTGTTGAAAGCGTTGCGGATGTCCAATGACACCGCAAGCATCACGCCGCCCTGGCAGACCGCCCCCTCGGCGAGGTCCCGCACCCGCGCGACGGCATCCAGGGTCGACCGACCCCGGCGGAAACCGAACTGCGCGTCGTCCAGATCCGGATCCATGCACTCGGCCAGGCGAGCCGCGAGCACTCGCTCGAAGAGCTTGCTCACCTCGCCGAGCAGCACGATCGGACGGTAGGACGACGGCAGTCCGGCCGGGCGCCCGACCTTCGGCAGCAACACGAGTTTGCCCGTCTTCCAGGGTCGAGGGAATCGACCCCGCGCCACGCACGCGGTGAACAGGGACCTCACCCTCTCACCTATCTCTTCTAGCGCGACCGCCAGAGCCGTCCCCGGAACGCCGTCCGGGCCGGGGGCGGTCCTCTTCATTTTGAGTCTCAGGACGGCCGCCCCGAATTCCGCCTCCGATACCGGCGGTGCGGGGACGTCGTCCTCTGCAGGTCGCGCATCGCCTTGTCGGGCCATCGCCGGAGGTACCCACTCCTCTCGATGGGGGAAGAGGGTGCCCACCACATCTCCTAGGAGATCCTCGTCCACGCTGGACGTGACTGGGGGGGCCCAGGGTCGCAGCTTTTTGCGGACCACTTTGTACGGCCTGCCCCACGGGTCGCCGTCGAGGGTCCGCAGCCACTCCTCCCACGCCGCCTCCTTGGCCCGCGCGATTGCCACTTGAAGCGACTCGCGCAGTGCCCTGTAGGCGGCGTAGGAGACGGTCTCCTCCTGGGCGTCCCGGATCCGCCTACGCCTGCACCGGGTGTATCGGCGGCGAGCCCTGCCGCAGTCGACTCGCATGCGGCGCAGCTCGTCGTTCCACCAATACACCCGATGCCGAGGAGGGAGGGGTCTCGCCCTGGGCATCGCCGCGTCGCAGATGCGACCCAGCGAGGCCCCTAGGCGCCCCGCCTCCTCGTCCACGTCCTGGCCGATGATGTCGGACCCGGACACCCAGTCTTCGACTATGGCCGCCTCTCTGGCGACCTCTTTATCGAGCCGCCCCAGCACCCAGCGCGGACCGGACCCCCCAACAACAACAGGGGGTCGGACCGGGCCCTGCGGTCCGGTGGCGAGCGCGGAGACGTCGAACCGGATATACCGATGGTCGGACAGTGTCTCCGCGTCCACCACCACCCTCCAGTCCCGGACACGGCGCGCCAGGGCGGTCGACGCCAACGTTATGTCGACTATCGAACCGCCCCGTCGCCGCACGCACGTGTCCTCCGACCCCGTGTTGAGGACGGCCAGGCCCATGGAGACCGCCCACTCCTCCAGACACTCACCCCGCGCATCCGTCGCCGGGGATCCCCACGCCACGGATTTGGCGTTGAAATCCCCAGCGACTAGCACGGGGCTAGGGGCGACCCGCCCAACCAGAGCCCCCACCTCCCCGAGCATCTGCTCAAAGTCGGCGAGACTCCGGCTGGGCGGGTAGTACACCCCTATGACTGCAACGCCGCCCACGGCTGCCAGGACGTAGCCCCGACCCCTCGTCACGTTGTCGATGGGCGGGGCGCCGACGGCAGCCGGGGCGACGATGGCCACCAAACCCTCGCGGTCCCCGACCCAGTCGTCCCTGTCGGGAACGAAGTAGGGCTCGGCGACCACGGCCACTTTGATCCCCCACTCTACCAGGGTCTGGGACAAAAGATCCTGGGCCCCGGCAGAGTGGTTGATGTTTGCCTGCAGTACGGGGAGTTGTAGAGACATTACACTGCGGTCTCCATGGGCCCCTCCGCTGTTTGGCCAAGGGTAGGCTCTTTGCTCTTACCCTTGGCCTTTTTCTTTTTCGTCCTGTTTGGCGCCGCCGCTTTCGTTTGCTTGCTGGCGCCCTGGCAGCCCGCTCCGCCGAGCGGGTGCCCCGCGGGTTTGCCTGTCGCTGCGCAGGTGACGCAGTGCGGCTCGGCCTTACACTCGCGCGCCCGGTGGCCCGGCTCTCCGCAGCGGAAGCAAAGGCCGCTGCGGTCCACCTCCGACCCGCACCTGCTGGCGACGTGGCCCAGATTGAGGCACCTGAAGCACCTCAGGGGCCTCGCCGCCAGCAGGGCGACTCTGGCCGTGATCCAGCCTACCCTTAGGCTGCCGGCGCCGACCACGGTCTTGGCGGCGGCCACCGGGCAGCCGAGCCACATCGCGGCCCGGTCGCCGATGACTCCGGGCCTCACGTCGCTGGCGTGGCATCCGCCCTGCGCAGCAAAAGCCTCCACCACCTCTGCGGCGGTGACGGAGTCGTCGAGCCCCGACACCATCACGTCCACCCTTTTTGTGGGGCGGGAGACCCTGACGTCCTCTGCGCTGAGGACCTCCCTGAGCTTACGAGCCAGGGAGTCGGCCTTCTCGGCGCCCCCATCCCCGAAGATTTCGAGGATGCGGGCGCCGGTGACCGTGGTCCTGCAGCGCATCTCTTCGATACCCAGACTGGTCTTGTCGATGCGAGTCCGGGCCTCCCGCAGGATGGTGGCGTAGCTCGCACCGCGCTCCGCCGCACCCGGCTGCAGTGTCAACGTCACCGCAGCCGTTTTTGGCTCGCGTAGCTTCGCCACCGCCGCAGCCTTCTTATCTTGGGAGCTCTGGGTGCGCACCTGCTGCTTCCCAGAGCTCTTACCTCCCCGAGCAGCGACCACATTCCACTGCTCCGTCAGTGGAGGTGGTGGGGGAGCGTCCCGCACAGGGCTAGGGTCCCTTACTGGGGCCTGGGCCGTCTGCCCGCCCTTGCCTCTGCCCTTGCCCTTGCCCTTGCCCTTGCCCTTGCCCTTACTCACTTGGGACTGGGCTGCGGGCGCAGACAGAGGCGCCGGGGGGGGTGTTGGGGCCCTCTCCAGAGCGGGGGCCCCTGCTCCCGACTCGGGAGACATTGGCGGCTGCGACGCTGCCGCCTTCCTCCTATCAGCCGCCAGCGGCGGCCTCAGTCTCGGGTCCGGTAGGAGACGACACTCGAGCCCCTCGAGTCGCGCATTCAGCATTTCGCCGAACTGCGCGACGCTGGCCCGAGTCATCGCCTCCACCATCTCTCGAACCGCGTCTGGCGCCACCGCCGCCGCCGGCCGGCTGTTGGCTTCCGCCAACTGGGCCGTAAGCCGCCGGTTCTCTGCCTCCAGCAGCGCCACCTCCTCTGGGACCGTGCGGGCCCTGATGCCCACCGCGGCCTCCCTGATGATGGAGGCCGCGTCCTTCAGGGTCTTTTGGCTGGTGCCCTTCAAATTTTTGGACTTGGAGGCCACCGTCTCCACAACCTTGGCGGCCTCCAACACCAAAAGATTCAGCGCCGCCAGCGACTGCGCCGTGTCCTCGCCCGGCGATGGCGGATTGAGGCCGCTGCGGCAGGCGTGCCTGGACTCTCGCAGTGTTTTGGCTAAGCCCTCCACAAAGTCCTCGACCTCAAGCCGGAGCTCCTCTTCTTTTGCCGCGTTCAGGCGTTCCCGGGCCGCGGCAAGGCCCACGTATTCGCCCGTGGTGGGCGGCCGGCCTCGCCCGCGCTTCGATCTATGGGCCACCCCTTTGAGCGGCGACGCGGCTTCCTCCTGCCCTATGGGCCTCTTCCGCCAACGGCGAGTCTCTTTTTCACTTTCGGACCCAACCGTCATCAGGCTCTCCTCCGAGTCACCGGCTGAGTCCCCAGAGGACTCCGAGAGACGCGTCACAAGGACGCGGAGCTCTCGTCGAGCCTTCGAGCCTCCTCGGCCCTTGTTGCCGTCATCTGTGGCGGCAAGCGGATCTTGGTCGTCGATCGTAGGTTTCTCCGTCGTTTTCCTTTCTTCATGCGTTTGGTCCTCGTGTTGATCAATCGTCGTCGTTTTCCGGTGTGCAAGCGTAAAGTCGTCATGTAGATCAGTCATCGTCGGTTTCCGTTGTGCTAGCGTGTGTTCGTCGTTTTGGTCCGAAGACCTAGAAATAGGACAGTTGTTGCCCCCCCCAGAATACGAGGGGCAGCCCGCCGAAGCGGGGTGGGATTCCCCGACCGCTGAGCAGTCGGGACCCACCTGGGGAGTTTTTTTCGCAATTGTCTTTTCCATGGTTTTTCCGTTTTTACTCCTCTCTACGTCGGCCCTAACCTACCTACCCAACCTAACTAAAACTAACTACCTACCCAAACAAGCCTACCCAACCTAAAATTTCCCTCCCCACCCAAACCCCAATGTCGCATCTGGTGTGTCTTCTGCTAATCAGAAAAACACCCAGAGCGACAACCCCCCCCTGTCAGGTATTCGCCACCGCCAACAAGAACCCACGAATGGGAAGTTATTGACGGTGCCCGGGGCGCACCAGCCCGGCGGGTTGCTCTTCTCCCCGGACGTATCCGAAAGAGACCAGCAACCAACTAGGCCAACGTGGAGGTTACCTGACCCGCACCCCAACCTAACCTAACCTTTTTTTTTTTTTTTTTTTTTTTTGATCTCGCTGGGAAAAAATGCATTACGCATACCCACCCATTGGGGGAATGGGGGGGGTATGTGGGACTCCCCGGAATGAATCCGGTATACCCACTAAAATAACCCAGCGGCACTCCCGCATCGTCTTGAATTGGAGGAGGACTGGGAAACTGGCAGAGCCTTTACGTCCAGTCCCCCGCCGACGACCGCCCGCCTTTACAGCGGGGCCTTCACGCCCCTCCCTCAGTGGAGGGGCCCGGGAACGACCGCGAGTGCTCGGCCGTTCCCGCCCGACGAGGGTGGTGACTCGTGCAATGCGAGCGAAGGCGCCCCCGCGCCTGTCGCCCGCTAGTCACCACCAGGAGGTGGGAGGAGACGATCGTACAACCGCCTTCTCCCACCCCTTCTTCGCCTGCGGTGCGGCGGCGCGAGAGGATCGTCCTCCCGCGCCCGCTCCGCCGCCTCCTTTTGCGACATCACGACCTCGCAAAAGGAGGCAACCGCCGCCCAGGCCTCCTCACTCCCCAACATGGAGTAGACCACGCTGGGAAGTGAGAGGTCCTGTCCGATCACATCGATCAGGGCACGGCGCAGCCCAGCCCAAGCCGGACACACCTCGAGGGTGTGCTGCGCCGTGTCCTCTGCCGCGCCGCAGTGGTGGCACGCCGGGGTTTCCTCCCTCCGGATCCGGTGCAGGTGCGTTCCGAAACAACCATGTCCGGACAACACCTGCACCAAACGGAACGAGAGGAAACCATGTGGCCGCTCGAGCCAGCCCTGCAAGACTGGCCCGAGCGCGTCCAGCGTCCGGCGTCCAAACGCGGCGGTGGCGAGATCCTCCGCCCAATGGAGGACGATGGCGTCCCTCGCCTCCCGCCGCACGGCCTCCCGCTCTTCCATGGCGGGGCGCTCATCCAGCGCCCTACGCCGCGCCGTCCACTCGTACACTCTGGCGAGCACCCATGCCTCCAACTCCCAGGGAGGGGTGCCCGCCAGAGCGCACGCCGCCGAGAAGCCCACTGAGCGGTAGGCCCTCGCCACCCGCTGTGCAATGGCCCTTTGTGGCCTGCGGATGGCGGTTGCATTCTCCCTCCTCTGGAGGGAGTCCGCCCAGATGGGCGCCCCGTACAGGGCCATGCTGCGTAGGATGCCGGCATACAGTCGCCGGCACCGTCCGCTCGGCCCCCCGAGGTTGGGGAGGAGCCATGAGAGGGCGTCCGCGGCTTTCAGCAGGCGCGTCGACAGCCCGCTAAAGTGCGGGCCGAAGCGCCACCTGCTGTCCAGCACTAGGCCCAGATATTTCATCTGGGCCTTCACCGCTATTCGGACGCCCTCCACGACGATGTGGGCATCTGGAGGGCAGCGCTGCCGAGGCCCGTGGAAGAACACGGCCTCGGTCTTGTTCAGCGCCACCCTCAATCCCAGGCGGCGGATCCTCTCTGCGACCAAGGATCCGCCCGCAGAGGCCAAACAGGCCGCCTCCCCAAAGCTCCTCCCCCGGGCAGTGAGGAGAGTGTCATCTGCGTAACAGATGACACTCGTGCCCTGGAGGAGGGCTCCTCGCAGGAGCCAGTCAAAACCGATGTTCCACAGGGGAGGGCCTAGAACCGACCCCTGCGGAACACCGGACTCCGCGCTGTAGCGCCTGATCCTGGCCGTCTTGTCCACGAGGAGGACCTCTCGGTCCTCCAGGTAGCTGGCCAGGATCGCCCGCAGATATTGGGGCACTCCGTGGTACCGGAGTGCCTCCAATATGGTCGAGTGGGGCACGGAGTTGAAGGCATTGGCAATGTCAAACGACACCGCCAACACTCCGTCCCCCGCCTCGAACGCCTCCTGCACCTGGTCCCTGAGTAGGGCCAACGCGTCGACCGTCGAACGCCCCCGTCGAAAACCGAACTGGGCGTCCGACAGGTCCGGCCCTACCTCCCGCAAAAGGCTGTTTAGCCGGGTGGCGATGATCCCCTCGAACAATTTACCGACCTCATCGAGCAGAACGATGGGTCGGTATGCCGAGGGGGAGTCCACCGGGCGTCCCTCCTTCCGGAGGAGGCACAACTGCCCCTCCTTCCACTGTTTCGGGAACCTCCCAGCCGTCAGGCACGCGCTGAAGAGGTCCCGAAACCTGTCCTCCATGAGGGACGCCGCGATGGCCACCACCCGTGCGGGGACGCCATCTGGCCCAGGGGCCGTCTTCTTCGCGCGGAGGGACAGAACCCCCGCGCGAAGTTCCTCCGCCGATACTGGAGGGACCTCCTCCTCCGGCGAAGCTACCACCCCCCGTGGGGGGTTCATGGTTGGTGGGGTGAAGTCGGCCCTGCGCGGAAACAGGGACCGGACCACCCCATCCAGCAACGCCGGCTCCAGGGTCTCCGTTAGTGGGGGGCCAAAGGGGCGCAGTTGGTTGCGCGCCGCCTTATATGGCCTCCCAAACGGATCCCTATCGAGGCCCTCCAGCATCTCGGCCCTTGCCGAGTCCTTGGCGGCGCACATCGCCGACTTGAGAACCGCCTTTGCCTCCACGTAAGAGGCGTAGAGGCGGTCCTCCCCGGCGCCCTACGCCGCGCCGTCCACTCGTACACTCGTCCCAACCTAACCTTTTTTTTTTTTTTTTTTGATCTCGCTGGGAAAAAATGCATTACGCATGCCCACCCATTGGGGGAATGGGGGGGGTATGTGGGACTCCCCGGAATGAGTCCGGTATACCCACTAAAATAACCCAGCGGCACTCCCGCATCGTCTTTAATTGGAGGAGGACTGGGAAACTGGCAGAGCCTTTACGTCCAGTCCCCCGCCGACGACCGCCCGCCTTTACAGCGGGGCCTTCACGCCCCTCCCTCAGTGGAGGGGCCCGGGAACGACCGCGAGTGCTCGGCCGTTCCCGCCCGACGAGGGTGGTGACTCGTGCAATGCGAGCGAAGGCGCCCCCGCGCCTGTCGCCCGCTAGTCACCACCAGGAGGTGGGAGGAGACGATCGTACAACCGCCTTCTCCCACCCCTTCTTCGCCTGCGGTGCGGCGGCGCGAGAGGATCGTCCTCCCGCGCCCGCTCCGCCGCCTCCTTTTGCGACATCACGACCTCGCAAAAGGAGGCAACCGCCGCCCAGGCCTCCTCACTCCCCAGCATGGAGTAGACCACGCTGGGAAGTGAGAGGTCCCGCCCGATCACATCTGTCAGGGCACGGCGCAGCTCAGCCCAAGCTGGGCACACCTCCAAGGTGTGCTGCGCCGTGTCCTCCGCCACGCCGCAGTCATGGCACGCCGGGGTTTCCTCCCTCCGGATCCGGTGCAGGTGCGTTCCGAAACAACCATGTCCGGACAACACCTGCACCAAACGGAACGAGAGGAAACCATGTGGCCGCTCGAGCCAGCCCTGCAAGACTGGCCCGAGCGCGTCCAGCGTCCGGCGTCCAAAGGCGGCGGTGGCGAGGTCCTCCGCCCAATGGAGGACGATGGCGTCCCTCGCCTCCCGCCGCACGGCCTCCCGCTCTTCCATAGCGGGGCGCTCTCCCAGCGCCCTACGCCGCACCTTCCACTCGTACACTCTGGCGAGCACCCATGCCTCCAACTCCCAGGGAGGGGTGCCGGCCAGAGCGCACGCCGCCGAGAAACCCACCGAGCGGTAGGCCCTCGCCACCCGCTGTGCAATGGCCCTTTGTGGCCTGCGGATGGCGGTTGCATTCTCCCTCCTCTGGAGGGAGTCCGCCCAGATGGGTGCCCCGTACAGGGCCATGCTCCTAAGGATGCCGGCATAAAGGCGCCGGCACCGTGCACTCGGCCCCCCGAGGTTGGGGAGGAGCCATGAGAGGGCGTCCGCGGCTTTCAGCAGGCGCGTCGACAGCCCGCTAAAGTGCGGGCCGAAGCGCCACCTGCTGTCCAGCACTAGGCCCAGATATTTCATCTGGGCCTTCACCGCTATTCGGACGCCCTCCACGACTATGTGGGCATCTGGAGGGCAGCGCTGCCGAGGCCCGTGGAAGAACACGGCCTCGGTCTTGTTCAGCGCCACCCTCAATCCCAGGCGGCGGATCCTCTCTGCGACCAAGGATCCGCCCGCCGAGGCCAAACAGGCCGCCTCCCCAAAGCTCCTCCCCCGGGCAGTGAGGAGAGTGTCATCCGCGTAGCAGATGACACTCGTGCCCTGGAGGAGGGCTCCCCGCAGGAGCCAATCAAACCCAATGTTCCACAGGGGAGGGCCTAGAACCGACCCCTGTGGAACTCCACACTCCGCGCCGTAGCGCCTGATCCTGGCCGTCTTGTCCACGAGGAGGACCTCTCGGTCCTCCAGGTAGCTGGCCAGGATCGCCCGCAGATATTGGGGCACTCCGTGGTATCGGAGTGCCTCCAATATCGTCGAGTGGGGAACGGAGTTGAAGGCGTTGGCTATGTCGAATGACACCGCCAACACTCCGCCCCCCGACTCCACCGCCTCCTGCACCTGGCCCCTGAGTAGGGCCAACGCGTCGACCGTCGAACGCCCCCGTCGAAAACCGAACTGGGCGTCCGACAGGTCCGGCCCTACCTCCCGCAAAAGGCTGTTTAGCCGGGTGGCGATGATCCCCTCGAACAATTTACCGACCTCATCGAGCAGAACGATGGGTCGGTATGCCGAGGGGGAGTCCACCGGGCGTCCCTCCTTCCGGAGGAGGCACAACTGCCCCTCCTTCCACTGTTTCGGGAACCTCCCAGCCGTCAGGCACGCGCTGAAGAGGTCCCGAAACCTGTCCTCCATGAGGGACGCCGCGATGGCCACCACCCGTGCGGGGACGCCATCTGGCCCAGGGGCCGTCTTCTTCGCGCGGAGGGACAGAACCCCCGCGCGAAGTTCCTCCGCCGATACTGGAGGGACCTCCTCCTCCGGCGAAGCTACCACCCCCCGTGGGGGGTTCATGGTTGGTGGGGTGAAGTCGGCCCTGCGCGGAAACAGGGACCGGACCACCCCATCCAGCAACGCCGGCTCCAGGGTCTCCGTTAGTGGGGGGCCGAAGGGGCGCAATTGGTTACGCGCCGCCTTATATGGCCTCCCAAACGGATCCCTATCGAGGCCCTCCAGCATCTCGGCCCTCGCCGAGTCCTTGGCGGCGCACATCGCCGACTTGAAGACCGCCTTTGCCTCTACGTAAGAGGCGTAGAGGCGGTCCTCCCCGGCCTGAGATCGGGTAGTGCGCCGCCGGCTCCGCATAAAGGCCCTTCTGGCCGCCACGCACGCGGCCCGGAGCCCCGCCAGCTCCTCCGTCCACCAATAAACGGCGCGACGGGGAGGCGGACGGCGTGACCGAGGCATGCTGGAGTTGCACACCTCGGTCAGAGAGCCGCGGAGCTGGACCGCTGCGGCGTCAACGTCCAGGGTCTCCACAGGGGGCGAGAGCCAGTCCTGGAGGAACGCCGCCTCCTGAGCTGCCTCCCGATCCAGGCGGGTGAGAGCCCACCGCGGGAAAGGAGATTGGCCAGAGCGGGCCATTCCTCCCCGCGGGCCCTGGGTGGAGATGTCGAACCGCACGTAGCGGTGGTCCGACATGGTCTCCACCATCTCCACCCGCCAGTTCACAACGCGGGCGGCTAGCACGGGGGTGGCAAACGAGACGTCAACCACTGACCCTCCCCGCTGCCGCACACACGTGTGAACATCCCCCCTGTTTAGGAGGGACACACCGCACGAAGCCGCCCAAAATTCGGCGGCGCGTCCCTGGACGTTGCAAGAGGCGGCCGGGTTGCCCCATGCCGCCGACTTGGCGTTCAGGTCGCCTAACACGGCGACCTGGCGTGGTGCCGCCCTCCCGACGACTGCCGTTAGGGCTTCGAGAAAGTTCTCAAAGTCCCGTAGAGGGCGGTTTGGGGAGAAATAGACCCCGACCAGGGCTATATCTCCCCACGCGGCGGCCACGTATCCCGGTCCCCTCTCTAAAAGCGAGAGGGGAGGGGAGTCCGTGGCGGGCCGCGACACCAACGCCACCAAGCCGTCCCGATCACCCAGCCAACGGCCAGGTATCGAGTACGGCTCGGCGACCACCGCCACGTCCACCAACCACTCAGCCACGGTCTGCATCAGCAGATCCTGAGCCGCTCTGCAGTGGTTGGTGTTCGCCTGGAGGATGCGATGTCCGACTCTATGCATTAATCGGACATCGCACCCCCCTCCTCAACAGCCGCCGTGGTCCCAGCATCTGGGACGGCGGTAGCAGCGACAGGCCGGGTCGGCGCCTGCGCTTTGCCCCTCTTGAGGGGAGGACTGCAGTTCCTCCCCTTCATGATGTGGCCCGCAGGGCGGCCACTGGCGGCACATACCGCGCAGTGCGGCGTGGCGGCCTTGCAGGAGGCGGCTTTGTGCCCCTCCTTGCCGCAGCGGTAACAGCTGTCCGTCCTGTCTACGTTGGACGGACAGAGGGCCCGGGTGTGTCCTATGCCGAAGCACCTGAAGCAGCGCAGAGGCTGGACTTCAAGTGCCCGGACTGCACCCGAGCTGAAGCCAACGACAAGCCGTCCCTTGGCAAGGACGGCTTTGGCGGCGGCGACTGGGCACTCCAGGCGGATGGTGCCCATGCCGCCGCGGCCGGGCCTAATGCCCCGGCCTTGTACCGCTGCGACGCCACAGCCCCCTATGTCTGCGACTGCCGCCACCACCTCCTCCTTGGTGACTGTGTCATCCAAGTAGGACACCTCGATGGCCGCAGATTTCACCGGCCTGGCCACCTTAGCCGCGTCTGCTATGACCTCTTGCAGCTTCGCCGCGAAGAGGTCCGCGTTTTTACTGCCGTCCGCACCCGGGAACTCAAAAATTCGAGCCCCAGCCTGCGTCCGGCGGCATGAAACCTTGCCGATCCCCAATTTGGTGGGATCGGCATTTGAACGCGCCCGCGTCATTACTGACGCATAGGTCTCACCCCGCTCCGCAGCCTCCGCGGTGAGCGTCACCACGACGGCTGCGGTCTTGGGAGGAACCAGGTTCCTCTTGGCGCCAGCTGGGGGGGAACTTTTCCCCTTCCCTTTTCCCTTTCCCTTGCCAGTCGACTGCGACTGGCTGGGAGGGGTGGTGGCGGGGACGGCTGGGGGGGAGCTTTTCCCTTTCCCCTTTCCCTTGGCACTCGACTGCGACTGGCTGGGAGGGGTGGCGGTGACGGGGCCTTTGCCCTTGCCCTTCCCCTTCCCAACGACCTTCGTCCACCCCTGCTGGTTGGACGGGGTGGTGGCGGGCAGAAGTGGGTCCTCCTCCCTCTGTGAGTTCGGCACCGGCCCACCCTTCCTCTTGTCCGAGGCAAGCGGCAGCCGGTAACTTTTCTCCGGGAGGAGCCGGTCCTCTATGCCCGCTATGCAGGCCCTTGTGAAGGCCCTCTCCTCCATCACAACCTTGCGGATGATATCCTCGAGGTTGGAGGTGGAGGGGCCCTCTACCGCAGGCCTCTGCTCGGCTTGTGTTGGCGGAGCCGTGGCTTCAGCCAGCTTCTGGTGTAGCTGGCTGACCTCCTGCTGCAGGCGATCGATCCTCGCCTGCAACTGCCGAGTCTCGTCGGTCGCCTGCCTCTGCACCAGCTCTGATACAATGCTGCGCATGCTCGCGGCCCGGCATTTGAGGGACTTCTGGAAAGTCCCTTTTAAATTTGAGGACTTAGAGGCGACCACCACTATCTCCTCCTCGTCCTCCGCTGCCATTCGCTCCAGCTCGGCCAGGGAGTGGTCCGAGTAGAGAACTCGGGACGCGCCGTAGCCTGAGCTGGCCCGGGCGACGCGCGCCCGTTGCTCCTTGGCGACCACCATCTCCTCCAACTCCTGCTGGAGCTGCGTCCGCCGAGCCACGTCCAACTGGCGTTGGGCGTCTGCCAGACCCACGTTGTGGGTGTCCGCTGCCGTCTTCGTCGGATTTTTGGCCTTAGCCTTCCTGGCAGGCTCCTTCGCCGAACCTGAGGAGCCATCGGACCCTTCCTTCAGGAAGGCCCGCTTCCGCGATTGAGATCGCCCACTTTGCTCGACCTCCATCGAGCTGGCCACCGACACAACGGACTCGTTGTCGGAGTCCGACAAGTCGTCGGCCCCTTCTCCGTAGAAGGTCCGCCCTTCCTCCGACGCTGAAGCGTCGCGTTGGCCCTTAGAAGGGCCTTTTGGGTGGCCCTGAGAAGGGCCTTTTGGTTGGCCCTGAGAAGGGCCTTTTGGTTGGCCCTGAGAAGGGCCTTTGGGTTGGCCCTGAGAAGGGCCTTTTTTAATAAAATGCCCGAGGGCGTCCCGCGCAGGCTTAGGCATGGTAGCCTCCGCAGGTGTCGCAGTTACCGCAAATAATAAAACAAAACACTACGACGCACAGCGCACTTTGGCCGTACCCAGTCTGCCACTCCGTTACGGTGGTCAGAACTGGGACGTTTCCAGGGAACACGAACGAGGACGTATGCACTGTGGGGTGGTTCCCCAACCTAACCTAACCTAACCTTTTTTTTTTTTTTTTTTTTTTTTTTTTTTTTTTTTTTTTTTTTTTTTTGATCTCCCAGGAAAATTCCTCACGAATGCACAGTGGCCTCGGGGTGACCACTGCGATATGTGGGGTTTGCACCCACTAAAAACCTGGAGTGTCCTTCCTCTCGCCTACGGGGCTGCGGGACCCACTTGGCACACAACCGCGTGCCCCGCTAGCGTTGCTCCGCTCCGGAGCCCTTCTCTCTGCGGGGCGGGGCTGAATCCCTTAGTTGAGATCCAGCCCCGCCCCGTTCCACCTCCATTTATGACCTCCTAGCACCGAGGCACCCCGGACACACAGGGCGTCTCGGTGCGGGACCTTTGTGCGGACGACGGACCCCGATCCGTCACCCGCGATCCCCGGCGTTACGGCGGCATTCCTTCTGCGACATCACTACGTCGCAGAAGGTCGCTGCCGCCTGCCATGATTCGTCGCTGTCGACCATCTCCCTGAGGACGGCCGGCAGCGACAGGTCATTCCCGACTGTCGCGGACAAGGCGGCACGAGGGACCGCCCAAGCCGGGCACTCCTCGCGCGTATGCTGCGCCGTGTCCGCGACTCCCGCCGCACAATGGTGGCACTCCACCGAGGGTTCTCTTCCTGCCACCCGGCACAGGTATCTTCCAAAGCAGCCATGCCCGGTGATCATCTGTGTCAGGTGGAAGGAGAGAGCTCCATGCCGCCGCTCGAGCCACTCGTGAAGGATGGGCCGAACGGCGGTCACCAACTCTCGACTCACGATCGAACCCTCCAAACGGGCCGCCCACCTCCGCAGGAGAGTCTCGCGTCCCTCCTCTCGCCAGCGTTGGATCTCTCGCGGATGTGGACGGCCACCGCCCGCAACCACCTCTTTTATTCGCCAGTACACCGCGGCGAGTACCTCGGCATCGAGGTCCCACGGCGGCGTACCGGCGAGCACGCACGCGCCGACGTACGACACGGTGCGGTACGCCCGAGCCACCCTGAGCGCCATGGCGCGCTGCGGTCTCCGCAGCGCTGCCACGTTGTGGTTGCTCATGGCACCTGCCCATATTGGCGCCCCGTAGAGCGCCATGGAGCGCACCACACCGGTGTACAGGCGTCGGCAAACACCACCAGGCCCCCCAACGTTTGGGAGGATCCGTCCCAAGGCACCAGCGGTGGCCAACAACTTTGGGGCCAGCCGCCGGAAGTGCTCCTCGAACCTCCATCGGCCGTCGAGCACGAGCCCTAGGTACTTCATAGTAGTACCGACGGCGATGGAGGTCCCTCCCACAATAATAGAGGCCTCCGGCGGCGGCCTGTTTTTGGGCCCATGAAACAAGAGGGCCTCGGATTTTTCCAAGGCCACCTCGAGCCCCAAGGCACGGATCCTCCCCACGACCTGAGCCACACCCGCAGTGGCGAGCAGGGATGCCTCTCTGTAGGTGCGCCCGCGGGCCAGCACGAGGGTGTCGTCGGCGTAACAAATCACGCTGACCCCCCGCAAGGTGGCCCCGCGCAGCACCCAGTCGTAGCCGATGTTCCACAAGGGCGGGCCCAGAACCGACCCCTGTGGAACACCGCACGACATTTCCCTCCTCCCCTCGCCGGCCCTCGTCGGGAAAACGACGGCTCTGCCGGCGAAGTAGTCGGCGATGACCCTCTGGAGGTAATGCGGCACGCCGTGGTACCGCATCGCCGCTTTGATCGTTTCCCAGGGCAGCGTGTTGAAGGCGTTGCGGATGTCCAATGACACCGCAAGCATCACGCCGCCCCGGGAGACCGCCTCCTCGGCGAGGTCCCTCACCCGCGCAACCGCATCCAGGGTCGACCGACCGCGGCGGAAACCGAACTGCGCGTCGTCCAGATCCGGATCCATGCACTCGGCCAGGCGAGCAGCGAGCACACGCTCGAAGAGCTTACTCACCTCGTCGAGTAGCACGATCGGACGGTAGGACGACGGCAGTCCGGCCGGGCGCCCTGCCTTCGGCAGCAATACGAGTTTGCCCGTCTTCCACTGCCGCGGGAATCGACCCTGCACCACACATGCGGTGAAGAGGGACCTCACCCTCTCACTCATTTCCTCCAGCGCGACCGCCACGGCCGCCCCCGGAACGCCGTCCGGGCCCGGGGCGGTCCTCCTCATCTTGAGTCTGAGGACGGCCGCCCCGAATTCGGCCTCCGACACCGGCGGTGCGGGGACATCGCCCTCTGCAGGTCGCGCATCAGTTTGTCGGGCCATCGCCGGGGGCAACCACTCGTCTCGTTGCGGGAAGAGGGTGCCCACCACCTCCTCGAGAAGATCCCCGTCTACGCTCGAAGTGACGGGGGGTGCCCAGGGCCGTAACTTTTTCCTTACTACCTTGTATGGCCTCCCCCAGGGGTCGCCATCGAGGGTCCGCAGCCATTCCTCCCATGCCGCCTCCTTGGCCCGCGCGATAGCCACCTGAAAGGTTTCGCGCAGAGCCCTGTAAGCGGCATAGGAGGCACTCTCCTCCTGGGCGTCACGGGTCCGCCGCCTCCTGCACCGAGTGTATCGGCGGCGAGCCCGGCCGCAATCGATGCGCATGCGGCGGAGCTCGTCGCTCCACCAATACACCCGGCACCGAGGAGGGAGGGGTCTCGCCCTGGGCATCGCCGCGTCGCATATGCGGCCCAGCGAGGCCCCAAGGCGCCTCGCCTCCTCGTCCACGTCCTGGCCAATGTCGGGCCCGGACATCCAGTCCTCGATAATGGCGGCCTCTCTGGCGACCTCCCTGTCGAGCCGCCCCAGCACCCAGCGCGGACCGCCCCCAACGACGGGGGTCTGGGCCGAGCCTTGCGGGCCGGCGGGGAGCGCGGAGACATCGAATCGGATATAACGATGGTCCGACAGTGTCTCCACGCCCACCACCACCCTCCAATCCCGGACACGGCGCGCCAGGGCAGGCGATGCCAACGTTATGTCGACTATCGACCCACCCTGTTGCCGCACGCACGTGTCCTCCGACCCCGTGTTGAGGACGACCAAGCCAACGGAGACCGCCCACTCCTCCAGACACTCACCCCGCGCATCCGTCACCGGGGATCCCCACGCCACAGATTTGGCGTTGAAATCCCCAGCGACTAGCACGGGGCTAGGGGCGACCTGCCCAACCAGAGCCCCCACCTCCCCGAGCATTTGCTCAAAGTCGGCGAGAGCCCGGCTAGGCGAGAAATACACCCCTACAATTGTGAGGCCGCCCACGGCAGCCAGTACGTAGCCCCTACCCCTCGACACATTGCAAATGGGCGGGGCGCCGGCGGCAGCCGGGGCGGCGATGGCCACCAAACCCTCGCGATCCCCGACCCAGTCATCCCGGGTGGGGATGAAGTAGGGCTCGGCGACCACGGCTACTTTGATTCCCCACTCTGCCAGGGACTGGGTCAAAAGATCCTGGGCCCTGGCAGAGTGGTTAATATTCGCCTGCAAGATGGGGAGTCCGGGCATTTATGAGACGGTCTCCGTTGGCTCCTCCGCTGTAGGGCTACTGGCAGGCTCACCGCTGCCCTTAGCCTTAATCACTTTCGTTTTGCCCACACAGCCCACTCCGCCGAGAGGGTGCCCCGCCGGTTTACCTGCTGCTGCGCAGGTGGCACAGTTTGGCTCGGCCCGGCACTCGCGTGCCCGGTGGCCCGGCTTTCCGCAACGGAAACAGAATCCGCTGCGGTCTACCTCCGATCTACACTTGCTGGCGACGTGGCCCAGGTTGAGGCACTTGAAGCACCTTAGGGGCCGCGCCTCCAGCAAAGTGGCTCTTGCCGTAATCCAGCCCACGTTGAGTCGGCCGGCGCCGACCACTGTCTTGGCGGCGGCCACCGGGCAACCGAGCCACATCGTAGCCCGTTCAGTTATGACACCGGGCTTCAGGTCGTCTTCATGGCAGCCAGCCTGGGCAGCGAAAGCGGCCACTACCTCGGCGGCGGTGACGGAGTCGTCCAGCCCCGACACCAGGACATCCACTCTTTTTGTGGGACGAGAGACCCGGACTACGTCTGCGCTGAGGACCTCTCGCAGCTTTGAAGCGAGGGAGTCGGCCTTCTCAGCGCCCCCATCCCCGAAGATTTCGAGGATGCGGGCGCCGGTGACCGTAGTCCTGCAGCGCATTTCCTCAATGCCGAGACTCGACTTGTCTATACGGGTCCGAGCCTCCCGCAAAACGGTGCCGTAGCTGGCGCCACGCTCCGCCGCGCCCGGCTGCAGTGTTAGTGTCACCGCAGCCGTTTTTGGTTCACGCAACTTCGCCACCGCCGCCGCCTTTTTATTCTGGGTACCCTGCGCACCCGTCTGCCGCCCTGAGCTTTTTGCACCCCTAGCTGCCACCAAGTTCCATTGCTCCGTCAATGGGGGCGGTGGGGGGGCATCCTTAACTGGGCTGGAGTCCCTAACAGGAGCCTGGGCCGTCTTTTTGCCCTTGCCTTTGCCCTTTCCCTTGCCCTTAGACTTTTGGGGCTGGGCAGCGGTCGCAGGCAGAGGCGCTGGGGGTGTTGGGTCCTTCTCTGGGGCGTGAGCTGCCTCTGACGCAGCGTCTTCCTTCGCCTTTCTCTTGTCAGCCGCCAGCGGCGGCCGCAGCCTCGGATCCGGAAGGAGGCGACACTCGAGCCCTTCGAGTCGTGCATTCAGCATATTGCCGAATTGCACGACGCTGGCCCGAGCTATCTCCTCCATCATTTCCCTAGTGGCGTCGGGTGCAACCGCCGCCGGCCGGCTCTTTGCCTCTGCCAATTGTGCCGTAAGCCGCTGGTTTTCGCTTGTTAGGTGCGCCACCTCCTCGGACACTGTGCGGGCCCTTATGCCCACCGCGGCCTCCTTGATAATAGAGGCCGCATCCTTTAGCGTCTTGATACTGGTCCCCTTCAGCTTCTTGGACGTGGCGGCCACCTTCTCCACGAGCTTCGCAGCCTCTAGCAGCAGCAGGTTTAATGCCGCCAGAGACTGCTCCTTGTCCTCCTCGGGTGTTGGCGGATTTAGGCCTCTGCGACAGGCGTGCCTAGATTTCTCTAGGATTTTGGCCATGCCGGCAATTTCCTCCTCGGCCTCTAACTGGAGCTCTTCTTCCTTTGCCTTGTTAAGGCGCTGCTTGGCCGCGGCTAGGCCCACGTACTCGCCCGTGGTGGGCGGTCGGCCTCTCCCTCTCTTTGTTTTGTGTGCCGCCCCTTTGGGTGGCGACGCCATCTCCTGTTCATCCTGTTCTTCCACTGGTCTTTTTCGCCAGCGGCGAGCCTCCTCGTTTCCACTCCCAGAGTCGACCGTCATAAGACTAGTGTCCGAGTCAGTGTCCGATAGTTGCGGCAGGGAGACGCGAAGTTGTCTTCGGGCCACCGTCGCTTGCTCCGTCTTTGAAGTTTTTGATTTAGCCATTGCTGACTCCGATAGATGCAACACGGAGTCATCTTCTGTCTTCTGACTCTCCGTCGTCTGTTCCTTCTCTCTCTCGTTCTCGTTTTTCTCCTTCCTTTCTTCATCTTTTTGTTTGATAAATTCAGTTTGCATATTTGTTCCCACGATTATGGGACGATATAAGAAACACTGCCGGGTGACGCCCATTCCGTTAAACAGTGTAGCTATATACTGTAGAGGTCGCCTGGTATCTACAGGTTTTTACGACTTTGCTGTCGGGTTTTATAGGGTTTTCCTTCCCGCGGGCCGGCCAATTAAGGCAAGCCCTCCGGTCCACAGCACGTCCCGTACCCCATACCGCCAACGATGGGGGTCTTTGGGAGTATGCCGTGGGCTCCGGGATTCAAGGAGAGCTGGCTAGACTCCCCTGTTTGGTGGTTCCCTGTCCTGAGAACCACCCTCCCCTCCTCGTCCTAACCTAACCTATCCTACCTAACCTAACCTAGCCTACCTACCCCACCCCTATGTCGCATCTGGAGTGTCCTCTGCTAGTCAGAGGAACACCCAGAGCGAACCCTACCCCTGTCAGATTATTCGCCACCGCCAACAAGAACCCACGAATGGGAAGTTATTGACGGTGCCCAGAGTGCACCAGCCCAGCGGGTTGCTCTTCTCCCCGGACGTATCCGAAAGAGACCAGCAACCAACCAGGCCAACGTGGAGGTTACCTGACCCGCACCCCAACCTAACCTTTTTTTTTTTTTTTTTTTTTTTTTTTGATCTCGCTGGGAAAAAATGCATTACGCATACCCACCCATTGGGGGAATGGGGGGGGTATGTGGGACTCCCCGGAATAAGTCCGGTATACCCACTAAAATAACCCAGCGGCACTCCCGCATCGTCTTGAATTGGAGGAGAACTGGGAAACTGGCAGAGCCTTTACGTCCAGTCCCCCGCCGACGACCGCCCGCCTTTACAGCGGGGCCTTCACGCCCCTCCCTCAGTGGAGGGGCCCGGGAACGACCGCGAGTGCTCGGCCGTTCCCGCCCGACGAGGGTGGTGACTCGTGCAATGCGAGCGAAGGCGCCCCCGCGCCTGTCGCCCGCTAGTCACCACCAGGAGGTGGGAGGAGACGATCGTACAACCGCCTTTTCCCACCCCTTCTTCGCCTGCGGTGCGGTGGCGCGAGAGGATCGTCCTCCCGCGCCCGCTCCGCCGCCTCCTTTTGCGACATCACGACCTCGCAAAAGGAGGCAACCGCCGCCCAGGCCTCCTCACTCCCCAGCATGGAGTAGACCACGCTGGGAAGTGAGAGGTCCTGCCCGATCACATCGGTCAGGGCACGGCGCAGCTCAGCCAGAGCCGGGCACACCTCCAAGGTGTGCTGCGCCGTGTCCTCCACCGCACCGCAGTGGTGGCACGCTGGGGTTTCCTCCCTCCGGATCCGGTGCAGGTGCGTTCCGAAACAACCATGTCCGGACAACACCTGCACCAGACGGAACGAGAGGAAACCATGTGGCCGCTCGAGCCAGCCCTGCAGGACTGGCCCGAGCGCGTCCAGCGTCCGGCGTCCAAACGCGGCGGTGGCGAGGTCCTCTGCCCAATGGAGGACGATGGCGTCCCTCGCCTCCCGCCGCACGGCCTCCCGCTCCTCCATGGCGGGGCGCTCACCCAGCGCCCTACGCCGCACCGTCCAATCGTACACTCTGGCGAGCACCCATGCCTCCAACTCCCAGGGAGGGGTGCCGGCCAGAGCGCAAGCCGCCGAAAAGCCCACTGAGCGGTAGGCCCTCGCCACCCGCTGTGCAATGGCCCTTTGCGGCCTGCGGATGGCGGTTGCATTCTCCCTCCTCTGGAGGGAGTCCGCCCAGATGGGCGCCCCATACAGGGCCATGCTGCGCAGGATGCCGGCATACAGTCGCCGGCACCGTCCGCTCGGCCCCCCGAGGTTGGGGAGGAGCCATGAGAGGGCGTCCGCGGCTTTCAGCAGGCGCGTCGACAGCCCGCTAAAGTGCGGGCCGAAGCGCCACCTGCTGTCCAGCACTAGGCCCAGATATTTCATCTGGGCCTTCACCGCTATTCGGACGCCCTCCACAACTATGTGGGCATCTGGAGGGCAGCGCTGCCGAGGCCCGTGGAAGAACACGGCCTCGGTCTTGTTCAGCGCCACCCTCAATCCCAGGCGGCGGATCCTCTCTGCGACCAAGGATCCGCCCGCCGAGGCCAAACAGGCCGCCTCCCCAAAGCTCCTCCCCCGGGCAGTGAGGAGAGTGTCATCTGCGTAACAGATGACACTCGTGCCCTGGAGGAGGGCTCCTCGCAGGAGCCAGTCAAAACCGATGTTCCACAGGGGAGGGCCTAGAACCGACCCCTGCGGAACACCGGACTCCGCGCCGTAGCGCCTGATCCTGGCCGTCTTGTCCACGAGGAGGACCTCTCGGTCCTCCAGGTAGCTGGCCAGGATCGCCCGCAGATATTGGGGCACTCCGTGGTACCGGAGTGCCTCCAATATGGTCGAGTGGGGCACGGAGTTGAAGGCATTGGCAATGTCAAACGACACCGCCAACACTCCGTCCCCCGCCTCGAACGCCTCCTGCACCTGGCCCCTGAGTAGGGCCAACGCGTCGACCGTCGAACGCCCCCGTCGAAAACCGAACTGGGCGTCCGACAGGTCTGGCCCTACCTCCCGCAAAAGGCTGTTTAGCCGGGTGGAGATGATCCCCTCGAACAATTTACCGACCTCATCGAGCAGAACGATGGGTCGGTAAGCCGAGGGGGAGTCCACCGGGCGTCCCTCCTTCCGGAGGAGGCATAACTGCCCCTCCTTCCACTGTTTCGGGAACCTCCCAGCCGTCAGGCACGCGCTGAAGAGGTCCCGAAACCTATCCTCCATGAGGGACGCCGCGATGGCCACCACCCGTGCGGGGACGCCATCTGGCCCAGGGGCCGTCTTCTTCGCGCGGAGGGACAGAACCCCCGCGCGAAGTTCCTCCGCCGATACTGGAGGGACCTCCTCCTCCGGCGAAGCTACCACCCCCCGTGGGGGGTTCATGGTTGGTGGGGTGAAGTCGGCCCTGCGCGGAAACAGGGACCGGACCACCCCATCCAGCAACGCCGGCTCCAGGGTCTCCGTTAGTGGGGGGCCAAAGGGGCGCAGTTGGTTGCGCGCCGCCTTATATGGCCTCCCAAACGGATCCCTATCGAGGCCCTCCAGCATCTCGGCCCTCGCCGAGTCCTTGGCGGCGCACATCGCCGACTTGAGAACCGCCTTTGCCTCCACGTAAGAGGCGTAGAGGCGGTCCTCCCCGGCCTGAGATCGGGTAGTGCGCCGCCGGCTCCGCATATAGGCCCTTCTGGCCGCCACGCACGCGGCTCGGAGCCCCGCCAGCTCCTCCGTCCACCAATAAACGGCGCGACGGGGAGGCGGACGGCGAGACCGAGGCATGCTGGCGTTGCACACCTCGGTCAGAGAGCCGCGGAGCTGGACCGCTGCGGCGTCCACGTCCAGGACAGGCTCGACAGGGGGCGAGAGCCAGTCCTGGAGAAAGGCCGCCTCCTTGGCTGCCTCCCGGTCCAGGCGGGTGAGAGCCCACCGCGGGAAGGGAGATTGGCCAGAGCGGGCCGTCCCCCCCCGGGGGCCGGTGGAGATGTCGAACCGCACATATCGGTGGTCCGACAAAGTCTCCACCGTCTCCACCCGCCAGTTCACGACGCGGGCGGCTAGGGCAGGGGTGGCAAATGAGACGTCTACCACCGACCCACCCCGTTGCCGCACACACGTGTGGACCGCCCCCCTGTTGAGGAGGGACACGCCGCACGAGGCCGCCCAAAATTCGGCGGCGCGTCCCCGGACGTTACACGAGGCAGCCGGGTTGCCCCAAGCCTCCGACTTGGCGTTCAGGTCGCCCATAACGGCGACCTGGCGCGGCGCCGCCCTCCCTGCGACTGCGGTGAGGACCTCGAGGAAGTCCTCAAAGTCCGAGAGAGGGCGGTTTGGGGAGAAATAGACCCCAACGAGGGCTATGTCCCCCCACGCGGCGGCCACGTATCCCGGTCCTCTCTCTAAGAGCGAGAGGGGAGGGGAGTCCGTAGAAGACCGCGCCACCAACGCCACCAAGCCGTCTCGATCGCCCAGCCAGGTACTGGGGACCGAGTAAGGCTCGGCGACCACCGCCACGTCCACCAACCACTCGGCCATGATCTGTATCAGCAGATCCTGGGCCGCCGCGCAGTGGTTGGTGTTCGCCTGGAGGATGCGATGTTCGACTCTATCCATCAATCGGACATCGCACCCCCCTCTTCAGCCGCAGCAGCCGAATGCCCAGCCTCGGGCACGGCGGTGGTAGCGGCAGGCTTGCTCGGGGCCTGCGCTTTTCCCCTCTTAGGGGGAGGATTGCACATCCTCCCCTTCATGATGTGGCCTGCCGGGCGGCCACTGGCGGCACACACAGCGCAATGCGGCGCGGCGGCCTTGCACGTCGCGGATTTGTGGCCCTCCTTGCCGCAGCGGTAGCAGCTCTCTGTCCGGTCCACCGGTGACGGACAGAGGGCTCGGGTGTGCCCGACTCCGAAGCACCTGTAGCACCGCAAGGGCTGTGCCACAAGTGCCCGGACTGCACCCGAGCTGAAGCCGACGTTAAGCCGTCCTTTGTCAAGGACAGCTTTGGCAGCGGCGACTGGGCACTCCAGACGAATGGTGCCCATGCCGCCGCGGCCGGGCCTGATGTCCCGGCCTCGCACCGCTGCGGCGTCGCAGCCACCAATTGCTGCGACCGCCGCCACCACCTCCTCCTTGGTGACCGTGTCGTCGAGGTCGGTCACCTCTAAGGCCGCCGTCTTTACGGGCCTGGCCACCTTGGCCGCGTCCGCTATGACCTCTTGCAACTTCGTTGCGAAGAGGTCCGCGTGTGCACTACCCTCTGCCCCCGGGAACTCGAATATTCGAGCCCCGGCTTGGGTCCGCCGGCAAGAGACCTTGCCGATCCCCAGTTGGGTGGGATCGGCGTTAGCACGCGCCCGCAACAGTACGGACGCGTACGTCTCTCCACGTTCCGCAGCCTCCGTGGTGAGCGTCACCACGACGGCTGCGGTCTTAGGAGGAACGAGGTTCCTCCTTGTGCCGGCGGTTTTGGCTGTGGGAGCAGCGCTGGCGGCCTTGGAGGGCGGCCCTTTCCCCTTTCCCTTCCCCTTCCCTTTGCCGGTCGCCTGCGACTGGCTGGGAAGGGTGGTGGTGGCGGGAACGGCAGGGGTGGCCGCTGCCGCCCCTTTGCCCTTGCCCTTCCCTTTTCCTTTGCCTGTCGTCTTCGACTGGCTAGGTGGGGTGGTGCTGGCGGGGACGGCTGGAACGACAGCTGCCGCCCCCTTGCCCTTGCCTTTTCCCTTCCCGCTGACGACCCTCGTCCAACCCCGCTGGTTGGACGGGGTGGTGGCAGGCAATAGGGTGTCCTCCTCCCTCTGTGAGGTCGAGGTCGAGCCCGGCTCCTCTCGCCTCTTGTCTGCCGCAAGAGGCAGCCGGTAGCTTTTTTCCGGCAGTAGCCGGTCCTCTATTCCTGCTAGGCAGGCTCTCACGAAGGCCCGCTCCTCCACCATTACCTTGCGGATGGTGTCCTCAAGGTCGAAGGAGGAGGGGCCCTCTGCCGCAGGTCTCGGCTCGGCCTGGGTTGGCAGGGCCGTGGCTTCAGCCAGCTTCTGGTGGAGCTGGCTGACCTCTGTCTGCAGGCGATCGATCCTCGCCTGTAGTTGCCGCGACTCGTCGGTCGCCTGCCTCTGCACCAGCTCCGCGATGATGCTTCGCATGCTGGCGGCCCGGCATTTCAGGGACTTCTGAAATGTCCCCTTCAAATTGGAGGACTTTGAGGCGACCAACACTATCTCCTCCTCGTCCTCCACCGCCATCCGTTCCAGTTCGGCCAGGGAGTGGTCCGAGTAGATGACTCGGGACGCGCCGTACCCTGAGCTGGCCCGGGCGACGCGCGCCCGTTGCTCTTTCGCAACCACGCGCTCCTCCAACTCCTGCTGGAGCTGCGTCCGCCGTGCCACGTCCAACTGACGTTGGGCGTCTGCGAGACCCACGTCGTGGGTATCCGCTGCCGCTGTCGGCTTTTTGGCCTTGGCCTTCCTGGCAGGCTCCTTCGCCGAACCCGAGGAGCCATCGGACCCTTCCTTCAGGAAGGCCCGTTTCCGCGATCGAGATCTAGTTTGGACCTCCATTGAACTGGCGTCCGACGCGATGGACTCGGTGTCGGAGTCCGACAGCTCGACCACCTTCCCGCCATAGAAGGCTCGCCCTTCCTCCGACGCTGAAGCGTCGCGTTGGCCCTGAGAAGGGCCTTTTGGTTGGCCCTGAGAAGGGCCTTTGGGTTGGCCCTGAGAAGGGCCTTTGGGTTGGCCCTGAGAAGGGCCTTTTTTAATAAAATGCCCGAGGGCGTCCCGCGCAGGCTTTGGCATGATAACCTCCGCAGGTGTCGCAGTTTACCGCAATTGAGATATTAAAAAGACTACGACGCACAGCGCACTTTGGCCGTACCCAGTCTGCCACTCCGTTACGGTGGTCAGAACTGGGACGTTTCCAGGGAACACGACGAGGACGTAAGCGCTGTGGGGGGTTCCCCAACCTAACCTTTTTTTTTTTTTTTTTTTTTTTTTTTGATCTCGCTGGGAAAAAAATGCATTACGCATACCCACCCATTGGGGGAATGGGGGGGGTATGTGGGACTCCCCGGAATGAATCCGGTATACCCACTAAAATAACCCAGCGGCACTCCCGCATCGTCTTGAATTGGAGGAGGACTGGGAAACTGGCAGAGCCTTTACGTCCAGTCCCCCGCCGACGACCGCCCGCCTTTACAGCGGGGCCTTCACGCCCCTCCCTCAGTGGAGGGGCCCGGGAACGACCGCGAGTGCTCGGCCGTTCCCGCCCGACGAGGGTGGTGACTCGTGCAATGCGAGCGAAGGCGCCCCCGCGCCTGTCGCCCGCTAGTCACCACCAGGAGGTGGGAGGAGACGATCGTACAACCGCCTTCTCCCACCCCTTCTTCGCCTGCGGTGCGGCGGCGCGAGAGGATCGTCCTCCCGCGCCCGCTCCGCCGCCTCCTTTTGCGACATCACGACCTCGCAAAAGGAGGCAACCGCCGCCCAGGCCTCCTCACTCCCCAGCATGGAGTAGACCACGCTGGGAAGTGAGAGGTCCTGCCCGATCACATCTGTCAGGGCACGGCGCAGCTCAGCCCAAGCTGGGCACACCTCCAAGGTGTGCTGCGCCGTGTCCTCCGCCGCGCCGCAGTCATGGCACGCCGGGGCTTCCTCCCTCCGGATCCGGTGCAGGTGCGTTCCGAAACAACCATGTCCGGACAACACCTGCACCAAACGGAACGAGAGGAAACCATGTGGCCGCTCGAGCCAGCCCTGCAGGACTGGCCCGAGCGCGTCCAGCGTCCGGCGTCCAAACGCGGCGGTGGCGAGGTCCTCCGCCCAATGGAGGACGATAGCGTCCCTCGCCTCCCGCCGCACGGCCTCCCGCTCTTCCATAGCGGGGCGCTCGCCCAGCGCCCTACGCCGCGCCGTCCACTCGTACACTCTGGCGAGCACCCATGCCTCCAACTCCCAGGGAGGTGTGCCGGCCAGAGCGCACGCCGCCGAGAAACCCACTGAGCGGTAGGCCCTCGCCACCCGCTGTGCAATGGCCCTTTGCGGCCTGCGGATGGTGGTTGCATTCTCCCTCCTCTGGAGGGAGTCCGCCCAGATGGGTGCCCCATACAGGGCCATGCTCTTAAGAATGCCGGCATACAATCGCCGGCATCGCTCCTTGGGCCCCCCGAGGTTGGGGAGGAGCCATGAGAGGGCGTCCGCGGCTTTCAGCAGGCGCGTCGACAGCCCGCTAAAGTGCGGGCCGAAGCGCCACCTGCTGTCCAGCACTAGGCCCAGATATTTCATCTGGGCCTTCACCTCAATTCGGACGCCCTCCACGACTATGTGGGCATCTGGAGGGCAGCGCTGCCGAGGCCCGTGGAAGAACACGGCCTCGGTCTTGTTCAGCGCCACCCTCAATCCCAGGCGGCGGATCCTCTCCGCGACCAAGGATCCGCCCGCCGAGGCCAAACAGGCCGCCTCCCCAAAGCTCCTCCCCCGGGCAGTGAGGAGAGTGTCATCCGCGTAGCAGATGACACTCGTGCCCTGGAGGAGGGCTCCCCGCAGGAGCCAATCGAACCCAATGTTCCACAGGGGAGGGCCTAGAACCGACCCCTGTGGAACACCGCACTCCGCGCCGTAGCGCCTGATCCTGGCCGTCTTGTCCACGAGGAGGACCTCTCGGTCCTCCAGGTAGCTGGCCAGGATCGCCCGCAGATATTGGGGCACTCCGTGGTATCGGAGTGCCTCCAATATCGTCGAGTGGGGAACGGAGTTGAAGGCGTTGGCTATGTCGAATGACACCGCCAACACTCCGCCCCCCGACTCCACCGCCTCCTGCACCTGGCCCCTGAGTAGGGCCAACGCGTCGACCGTCGAACGCCCCCGTCGAAAACCGAACTGGACGTCCGACAGGTCCGGCCCTACCTCCCGCAAAAGGCTGTTTAGCCGGGTGGCGATGATCCCCTCGAACAATTTACCGACCTCATCGAGCAGAACGATGGGTCGGTATGCCGAGGGGGAGTCCACCGGGCGTCCCTCCTTCCGGAGGAGGCACAACTGCCCCTCCTTCCACTGTTTCGGGAACCTCCCAGCCGTCAGGCACGCGCTGAAGAGGTCCCGAAACCTGTCCTCCATGAGGGACGCCGCGATGGCCACCACCCGTGCGGGGACGCCATCTGGCCCAGGGGCCGTCTTCTTCGCGCGGAGGGACAAAACCCCCGCGCGAAGTTCCTCCGCCGATACTGGAGGGACCTCCTCCTCCGGCGCTGCCACCACCCCCCCTGGGGGGTTCATCGTTGGTGGGGTGAAGTCGGCCCTGCGCGGAAACAGGGACCGGACCACCCCATCCAGCAACGCCGGCTCCAGGGTCTCCGTCACTGGGGGACCAAAGGGGCGCAGTTGGTTCCGCGCCGCCTTATATGGCCTCCCATACGGATCCCCGTCGAGGCCCTCCAGCATCTCGGCCCTCGCCGAGTCCTTGGCGGCGCACATCGCCGACTTGAGGACCGCCTTTGCCTCTAGGTAAGAGGCGTAGAGGCGGTCCTCCCCGGCCTGAGATCGGGTAGTGCGCCGCCGGCTCCGCATATAGGCCCTTCTGGCCGCCACACAAGTGGCCCGAAGCCCCGCCAACTCCTCCGTCCACCAGTAGACGGCGCGACGGGGAGGCGGACGGCGTGACCGAGGCATGCTGGAGTTGCACACCTCGGTCAGAGAGCCGCGGAGCTGGACCGCTGCGGCGTCAACGTCCAGGGTCTCCACAGGGGGCGAGAGCCAGTCCTGGAGGAACGCCGCCTCCTGAGCTGCCTCCCGATCCAGGCGGGTGAGAGCCCACCGCGGGAAAGGAGATTGGCCAGAGCGGGCCATTCCTCCCCGCGGGCCCTGGGTGGAGATGTCGAACCGCACGTAGCGGTGGTCCGACATGGTCTCCACCATCTCCACCCGCCAGTTCACAACGCGGGCGGCTAGCACGGGGGTGGCAAACGAGACGTCAACCACTGACCCTCCCCGCTGCCGCACACACGTGTGAACATCCCCCCTGTTTAGGAGGGACACACCGCACGAAGCCGCCCAAAATTCGGCGGCGCGTCCCTGGACGTTGCAAGAGGCGGCCGGGTTGCCCCATGCCGCCGACTTGGCGTTCAGGTCGCCTAACACGGCGACCTGGCGTGGTGCCGCCCTCCCGACGACTGCCGTTAGGGCTTCGAGAAAGTTCTCAAAGTCCCGTAGAGGGCGGTTTGGGGAGAAATAGACCCCGACCAGGGCTATATCTCCCCACGCGGCGGCCACGTATCCCGGTCCCCTCTCTAAAAGCGAGAGGGGAGGGGAGTCCGTGGCGGGCCGCGACACCAACGCCACCAAGCCGTCCCGATCACCCAGCCAACGGCCAGGTATCGAGTACGGCTCGGCGACCACCGCCACGTCCACCAACCACTCAGCCACGGTCTGCATCAGCAGATCCTGAGCCGCTCTGCAGTGGTTGGTGTTCGCCTGGAGGATGCGATGTCCGACTCTATGCATTAATCGGACATCGCACCCCCCTCCTCAACAGCCGCCGTGGTCCCAGCATCTGGGACGGCGGTAGCAGCGACAGGCCGGGTCGGCGCCTGCGCTTTGCCCCTCTTGAGGGGAGGACTGCAGTTCCTCCCCTTCATGATGTGGCCCGCAGGGCGGCCACTGGCGGCACATACCGCGCAGTGCGGCGTGGCGGCCTTGCAGGAGGCGGCTTTGTGCCCCTCCTTGCCGCAGCGGTAACAGCTGTCCGTCCTGTCTACGTTGGACGGACAGAGGGCCCGGGTGTGTCCTATGCCGAAGCACCTGAAACAACGCAGAGGCTGGACTTCAAGTGCCCGGACTGCACCCGAGCTGAAGCCAACGACAAGCCGTCCCTTGGCAAGGACGGCTTTGGCGGCGGCGACTGGGCACTCCAGGCGGATGGTGCCCATGCCGCCGCGGCCGGGCCTGATGCCCCGGCCTTGTACCGCTGCGACGCCACAGCCCCCTATGTCTGCGACTGCCGCCACCACCTCCTCCTTGGTGACTGTGTCATCCAAGTAGGACACCTCGATGGCCGCAGATTTCACCGGCCTGGCCACCTTAGCCGCGTCTGCTATGACCTCTTGCAGCTTCGCCGCGAAGAGGTCCGCGTTTTTACTGCCGTCCGCACCCGGGAACTCAAAAATTCGAGCCCCAGCCTGCGTCCGGCGGCATGAAACCTTGCCGATCCCCAATTTGGTGGGATCGGCATTTGAACGCGCCCGCGTCATTACTGACGCATAGGTCTCACCCCGCTCCGCAGCCTCCGCGGTGAGCGTCACCACGACGGCTGCGGTCTTGGGAGGAACCAGGTTCCTCTTGGCGCCAGCTGGGGGGGAACTTTTCCCCTTCCCTTTTCCCTTTCCCTTGCCAGTCGACTGCGACTGGCTGGGAGGGGTGGTGGCGGGGACGGCTGGGGGGGAGCTTTTCCCTTTCCCCTTTCCCTTGGCACTCGACTGCGACTGGCTGGGAGGGGTGACTGTGGTGACGGGGCCTTTGCCCTTGCCCTTCCCCTTCCCAACGACCTTCGTCCACCCCTGCTGGTTAGACGGGGTGGTGGCAGGCAAGAGAGGGTCCTCCTCCCTCTGTGAGCCCGGCCCCGGCTCACCCTTTCTCTTGTCTGCGGCGAGCGGCGGTCGTAAGTTCTTCTCGGGCATGAGACGATCCTCGATCCCCGCGAAGCAGGCCCTCGTAAAGGCCCTCTCTTCCATCACAACCCTGCGGATGATATCCTCAAGGTTGGAGGACGGGCCCTCTGCCGCTGGTCTCGGCTCGGCTTGGCTTGGCCGTGCCGTGGTTTCTGCCAGCTTCTGGTGCAGCTGGCTCACCTCCGCCTGCAGGCGATCGACCCTCGCCTGCAGTTGCCGCGTCTCGTCGGTCGCCTGTCTCTGCACCAGCTCCGCAATGATCGACCGCATGCTGGCGGCCCTGCTTTTTAGGGTCTTCTGGAATGTCCCCTTCAGGTTGGAGGACTTAGAGGCGACCACCACAATCTCCTCCTCGTCCTCCACCGCCAGCCGCTCTAGCTCGGCCAGGGAGTGGTCCGCGTACACAACGCGGGACGCTCCGTACCCGGACCTGGCCCGGGCAACGCGTGCCTGTTGCTCCTTCGCAACCACGCGCTCCTCCAACTCCTGCTGGAGCTGCGTCCGCCGAGCCAGGTCTAACTGGCGTTGGGCGTCTGCCAGACCCACGTCGTGGGTATCCGCCGCCATCGTTGCCTTCTTGGCCTTAGCTTTCTTTTTCGGCTCCTTCGCCGAACTCGACGCCGAGGAGCCGTCGGACCCTTCCTTAAGGAAGGCCCGCTTCCGCGATTGCGATCGCCCACCTTGCTCGACCTCCATCGAGCTGGCCACCGACACAACAGACTCGTTGTCGGAGTCCGACAAGTCGTCCGCCCCTTCTCCATAGAAGGTCCGGCCTTCGTCCGACGCTGATGCGTCGCGTTGGCCCTTAGAAGGGCCTTTTGGTTGGCCCTGAGAAGGGCCTTTTGGTTGGCCCTGAGAAGGGCCTTTGGGTTGGCCCTGAGAAGGGCCTTTTGGTTGGCCCTGAGAAGGGCCTTTGGTTTGGCCCTGAGAAGGGCCTTTTTTGATAAAATGCCCGAGGGCGTCCCGCGCAGGTTTAGGCATGGTAGCCTCCGCAGGTGTCGCAGATACCGCAATTGAAATATTTAAAAAAAGTCTACGACGCACAGCGCACTTTGGCCGTACCCAGTCTGCCACTCCGTTACGGTGGTCAGAACTGGGACGTTTCCAGGGAACACGAACGAGGACGTATGCACTGTGGGGGGTTCCCCTCCCCAACCTAACCTTTTTTTTTTTTTTTTTTTTTTTTTTGATCTCGCTGGGAAAAAATGCATTACGCATACCCACCCATTGGGGGAATGGGGGGGGTATGTGGGACTCCCCGGAATGAATCCGGTATACCCACTAAAATAACCCAGCGGCACTCCCGCATCGTCTTTAATTGGAGGAGGACTGGGAAACTGGCAGAGCCTTTACGTCCAGTCCCCCGCCGACGACCGCCCGCCTTTACAGCGGGGCCTTCACGCCCCTCCCTCAGTGGAGGGGCCCGGGAACGACCGCGAGTGCTCGGCCGTTCCCGACCGACGAGGGTGGTGACTCGTGCAATGCGAGCGAAGGCGCCCCCGCGCCTGTCGCCCGCTAGTCACCACCAGGAGGTGGGAGGAGACGATCGTACAACCGCCTTCTCCCACCCCTTCTTCGTCTGCGGTGCGGCGGCGCGAGAGGATCGTCCTCCCGCGCCCGCTCCGCCGCCTCCTTTTGCGACATCACGACCTCGCAAAAGGAGGCAACCGCCGCCCAGGCCTCCTCACTCCCCAGCATGGAGTAGACCACGCTGGGAAGTGAGAGGTCCCGCCCGATCACATCTGTCAGGGCACGGCGCAGCTCAGCCCAAGCTGGGCACACCTCCAAGGTGTGCTGCGCCGTGTCCTCCGCCACGCCGCAGTCATGGCACGCCGGGGTTTCCTCCCTCCGGATCCGGTGCAGGTGCGTTCCGAAACAACCATGTCCGGACAACACCTGCACCAAACGGAACGAGAGGAAACCATGTGGCCGCTCGAGCCAGCCCTGCAGGACTGGCCCGAGCGCGTCCAGCGTCCGGCGTCCAAAGGCGGCGGTGGCGAGGTCCTCCGCCCAATGGAGGACGATGGCGTCCCTCGCCTCCCGCCGCACGGCCTCCCGCTCCTCCATGGCGGGGCGCTCACCCAGCGCCCTACGCCGCGCCGTCCACTCGTACACTCTGGCGAGCACCCATGCCTCCAACTCCCAGGGAGGGGTGCCCGCCAGAGCGCACGCCGCCGAGAAACCCACTGAGCGGTAGGCCCTCGCCACCCGCTGTGCAATGGCCCTTTGCGGCCTGCGGATGGCGGTTGCATTCTCCCTCCTCTGGAGGGAGTCCGCCCAGATGGGTGCCCCATACAGGGCCATGCTCTTAAGAATGCCGGCATACAATCGCCGGCATCGCTCCTTGGGCCCCCCGAGGTTGGGGAGGAGCCATGAGAGGGCGTCCGCGGCTTTCAGCAGGCGCGTCGACAGCCCGCTAAAGTGCGGGCCGAAGCGCCACCTGCTGTCCAGCACTAGGCCCAGATATTTCATCTGGGCCTTCACCTCAATTCGGACGCCCTCCACGACTATGTGGGCATCTGGAGGGCAGCGCTGCCGAGGCCCGTGGAAGAACACGGCCTCGGTCTTGTTCAGCGCCACCCTCAATCCCAGGCGGCGGATCCTCTCCGCGACCAAGGATCCGCCCGCCGAGGCCAAACAGGCCGCCTCCCCAAAGCTCCTCCCCCGGGCAGTGAGGAGAGTGTCATCCGCGTAGCAGATGACACTCGTGCCCTGGAGGAGGGCTCCCCGCAGGAGCCAATCGAACCCAATGTTCCACAGGGGAGGGCCTAGAACCGACCCCTGTGGAACACCGCACTCCGCGCCGTAGCGCCTGATCCTGGCCGTCTTGTCCACGAGGAGGACCTCTCGGTCCTCCAGGTAGCTGGCCAGGATCGCCCGCAGATATTGGGGCACTCCGTGGTATCGGAGTGCCTCCAATATCGTCGAGTGGGGAACGGAGTTGAAGGCGTTGGCTATGTCGAATGACACCGCCAACACTCCGCCCCCCGACTCCACCGCCTCCTGCACCTGGCCCCTGAGTAGGGCCAACGCGTCGACCGTCGAACGCCCCCGTCGAAAACCGAACTGGGCGTCCGACAGGTCCGGCCCTACCTCCCGCAAAAGGCTGTTTAGCCGGGTGGCGATGATCCCCTCGAACAATTTACCGACCTCATCGAGCAGAACGATGGGTCGGTATGCCGAGGGGGAGTCCACCGGGCGTCCCTCCTTCCGGAGGAGGCACAGCTGCCCCTCCTTCCACTGTTTCGGGAACCTCCCAGCCGTCAGGCACGCGCTGAAGAGGTCCCGAAACCTGTCCTCCATGAGGGACGCCGCGATGGCCACCACCCGTGCGGGGACGCCATCTGGCCCAGGGGCCGTCTTCTTCGCGCGGAGGGACAGAACCCCCGCGCGAAGTTCCTCCGCCGATACTGGAGGGACCTCCTCCTCCGGCGAAGCTACCACCCCCCGTGGGGGGTTCATGGTTGGCGGGGTGAAGTCGGCCCTGCGTGGAAACAGGGACCGGACCACCCCATCCAGCAACGCCGGCTCCAGGGTCTCCGTTAGTGGGGGGCCGAAGGGGCGCAGTTGGTTACGCGCCGCCTTATATGGCCTCCCAAACGGATCCCTATCGAGGCCCTCCAGCATCTCGGCCCTCGCCGAGTCCTTGGCGGCGCACATCGCCGACTTGAAGACCGCCTTTGCCTCTACGTAAGAGGCGTAGAGGCGGTCCCCCCCGGCCTGAGATCGGGTAGTGCGCCGCCGGCTCCGCATAAAGGCCCTTCTGGCCGCCACGCACGCGGCCCGGAGCCCCGCCAGCTCCTCCGTCCACCAATAAACGGCGCGACGGGGAGGCGGACGGCGAGACCGAGGCATGCTGGCGTTGCACACCTCGGTCAGAGAGCCGCGGAGCTGGACCGCTGCGGCGTCCACGTCCAGGACAGGCTCGACAGGGGGCGACAGCCAGTCCTGGAGAAAGGCCGCCTCCTTGGCTGCCTCCCGGTCCAGACGGGTGAGAGCCCACCGCGGGAAGGGAGATTGGCCAGAGCGGGCCGTCCCCCCCCGGGGGCCGGTGGAGATGTCGAACCGCACATATCGGTGGTCCGACAAAGTCTCCACCGTCTCCACCCGCCAGTTCACGACGCGGGCGGCCAGGGCAGGGGTGGCAAACGACACGTCTACCACCGACCCTCCCCGTCGCCGCACACACGTGTGGACCGCCCCCCTGTTGAGGAGGGACACACCGCATGAGGCCGCCCAGAATTCTGCGGCGCGTCCCCGGACGTTGCAGGAGGCAGCCGGGTTGCCCCAAGCCTCCGACTTGGCGTTCAGGTCGCCCAATACGGCGACCTGGCGCGGCGCCGCCCTCCCTATGACTGCGGTGAGGACCTCGAGGAAGTCCTCAAAGTCCGAGAGAGGGCGGTTTGGGGAGAAATACACCCCAACGAGGGCTATGTCCCCCCACGCGGCGGCCACGTATCCCGGTCCCCTCTCTAAGAGCGAGAGGGGAGGGGAGTCCGTAGAAGACCGCGCCACCAACGCCACCAAGCCGTCTCGATCGCCCAGCCAGGTACTGGGGACCGAGTAAGGCTCGGCGACCACCGCCACGTCCACCAACCACTCGGCCATGATCTGCATCAGCAGATCCTGGGCCGCCCCGCAGTGGTTGGTGTTCGCCTGGAGGATGCGATGTTCGACCCTATCCATCAGTCGGACATCGCACCCCCCTCCTCAGCCGCAGCAACCGAGTGCCCATTCTCGGGCACGGCGGTGGTAGCGACAGGCGTGCTCGGCGCCTGCGCTTTTCCCCTCTTAGGGGGAGGATTGCACATCCTCCCCTTCATGACGTGGCCTGCCGGGCGGCCACTGGCGGCACACACAGCGCAATGCGGCGCGGCGGCCTTGCACGCCGCGGATTTGTGGCCCTCCTTGCCGCAGCGGTAGCAGCTCTCTGTCCGGTCCACCGGTGACGGACAGAGGGCTCGGGTGTGCCCGACTCCGAAGCACCTGTAGCACCGCAAGGGCTGTGCCACAAGTGCCCGGACCGCACCCGAGCTGAAGCCGACATTCAGCCGTCCTTTGTCAAGGACGGCTTTGGCAGCGGCGACTGGGCACTCCAGACGAGTGGTGCCCATGCCGCCGCGGCCGGGCCTGATGTCCCGGCCTCGCACCGCTGCGGCGTCGCAGCCCCCGATAGCTGCGACCGCCGCCACCACCTCCTCCTTGGTGACGGTGTCATCGAGGTCTGTCACCTCAATGGCCACCGTCTTAACGGGTCTGGCCACCTTGGCCGCGTCCGCGATGACCTCCTGCAACTTCGTTGCGAAGAGGTCCGCGTTGGCACTGCCCTGTGCCCCCGGGAACTCGAAGATTCGAGCCCCGGCTTGGGTCCGCCGGCAAGAGACCTTGCCGATCCCCAGTTGGGTGGGATCGGCATTAGCACGCGCCCGCAGCAATACGGACGCGTACGTCTCCCCGCGCTCCGCAGCCTCCGCGGTGAGAGTCACCACGACGGCTGCGGTCTTGGGAGGAACGAGGTTCCTCCTGGTGCCGGCGGATTTGGCTGTGGGAGCAGCGCTGGCGGCCTTGACGGGCGGCCCTTTTCCCTTTCCCCTGCCCTTCCCTTTGCTGGTCGTCTGCGACTGCGACTGGGAGGGAGGGGTGGTGGCTGGGACGGCTGGGGTGGAGCTCTTCCCCTTCCCTTTTCCCTTACCAGTCGCCTGCGACTGGCTGGAAGGGGTGGTGGTGACGGGGCCTTTACCCTTGCGGGGCCTTTACGCGTAATAGGCAGGACCAAGAAAAGGCATGAGGACTTGCCCCTGACCGTGAACGGAAAGGCGCTGGACAATCTCCACTCTGCCGAATTGCTGGCCGAAACTTTCTACCCTGGGGATAGGGAGGAAGACGACACAGAGGAGCATAAACGCGTTAGAGCGATGGCTGAAAAGGTGAACGCCATGGGTCATGATGAGACTCATGACCCACCGTTCACCATCGAGGAGCTAAACTCCTCTGTGCGAACATTTAACCCCAAAAAGGCCCCCGGGGCGGATGGCCTCACAGCCGATATCTGCCAGCATTCGATCGACCATGATCCGGAGACTTTCCTAGCACTGGCCAATAAGTGCTTGGAGCTGGGCTTTTTTCCTGGGACCTGGAAGGAGGCCACAGTTGTGATCCTCAGGAAACCAGGGAAGGAGAGCTATACAGCTCCAAAGTCGTACAGGCCAATTGGCCTATTGCAGGTGCTGGGAAAGATCCTCGAGAAAATGGTCATGAGCAGAGTGAAATGGCACGTTATACCGAAACTCAGTACTCGCCAGTACGGGTTCATGCCCCAGAAGAGCACGGAAGACTCCCTCTATGATCTGGTGGGGCACATTCGCAGCAAGCTCAGTGAGCGTAAGCTGATCGTAGTGGTCTCACTGGACATAGAGGGGGCTTTCGACAGCGCATGGTGGCCTGCTATAAGAACCAGACTGGCTGAGGAAAAATGCCCGGTAAATGTGAGGAGAGTTGTCGACAGCTACCTCAGTAACCGAAGGGTCAGGGTCAGGTATGCTGGAGTAGATTTAGTAAGGGAAACCACAAAGGGCTGCGTACAGGGATCAATTGGAGGACCGATCCTCTGGAACGTAGTCCTGGACCCCCTACTAAAGGCGCTGGCTGAGCGAGGTGACTACTGCCAAGCCTTCGCCGATGACGTGGTGCTAGTATTTGATGGCGATACAGCGATCGAGATTGAGCGGCAGGCCAATGACGCCCTCGCCCATGTTTATCAGTGGGGTGTCAGCAACAAGTTGAAATTCGCACCGCATAAAACCAATGCGATGGTAGTCACGCGGCAACTGAAGTTTGACACCCCGCGGTTAGGCATGGGAGGGGTAGCCATTGGCATGACGCAGGAAATCAAGATCCTGGGGCTAACCATCGACAACAAGCTTACGTTCAACAAGCGCGTCGACAGCGTTTGCAAAAAGTCGATGGACTTCTATAAGCAGTTGTCGAGGGCTGCTAAGGTCAGCTGGGGCCTCCACCCCGACGTCATCCGCACCATGTACACGGCAGTAGTGGAACCGGTGATAATGTACGCGGCAGGTGCATGGGCACCTGCAGCCACCAAACAGTGTGTAACGAAGAGGTTAAATGCGGTCCAACGGGGATTTGCACAGAAACTGTGCAAGTCCTACCGCACCGTTTCCCTAAACTCGGCACTTGTGTTGGCTGGGATACTTCCCCTCGACCTCCGAATACGAGAGGCAGCTGCCCTATATGAGGCGAGGAGGGGGTTGCCCCAGTCGGCGCTGGGAGACGGGGACGTCGAGCGACGCACCGCATTTACCTCCACACCCCACCCGGCAAAGCATATGAGCCCGCAGTTCATATGCCTGGCAGATCAGGACCAACTCGCAGACCACTGCTCCCAAGCAGTGCAGATCTATACGGACGGCATTAAAATCGATGGCAAGGTGGGGGCGGCATTGTCTCTTTGGAGCAATGGCGCCGAAACCAAATGCCAGAAAATTAAGCTGTCGTCCTACTGCACGGTCTACCAGGCTGAACTGCTGGCCATATGTAAAGCCACGCGGGAGATCCTTAAAAATAAAAACACATCGTTTGGAATTTTCAGCGACTCACGATCGTCGCTGGAAACGGTCAAAAACCACCGCTCTCTTCACCCCCTCGCAGTCGAAGCCAGGGAAAACCTGAGGCAGTGCAGCATCCAAAACAAGCATGTTGCTCTGTTTTGGATCAAGGCGCACGCGGGACTGGAGGGGAACGAGAGAGCTGACCATTTGGCAAAAGAAGCGGCATTACATCTTAAGAAGAAGCCAGACTACGACCGGCGGCCGGTGTCATTCGTCAAGCGACAAATCCGTCAGGATTCGCTTGTCGAATGGAACCGGAGGTATAGAATGGGCGATACAGCCGCCACAACAAAACTTTTCTTCCCGGACGCCGTGGAGGCTTATAAAACAGTTAGAAAGTTAAGACCAGGGATACTAACTCAAATCATGACTGGGCATGGTGGGTTTTCAGAATACTTGAACAGGTTCAAGTGTAAGGAAAGCCCATCATGCACTTGCGACCCTGACGTAGCCGAAACGGCGATCCACGTAGTAAAACCGAGCAGCAGATAGGGATACAAATTACACAGAACAATTTAAATATGATTATACGTAACAAAAAGTACAGCACAGTATTCATCGAATATTGTCTGAAAGTTACACAAAAGACAATACATAAAAACAGATGAATACAAATAACATCAACGCTCAAAATTTTATATTGTTATATAAGATCGGTAGCGAACATAGCAGTGAATATCTATAAACCAAATAGAAGCAAGCTACTGCTTGTGCTGTACAAAATGTTAATATAAGAAAATCTTGTTAGGATAGTATGTTAATTTTAGAAACTCGTCAAGAGACGCAGTAAACATGTAATAGTTCATAAGACAATGTGAATACTGACCTTCGATTAAATGAGTCACCAACGTCTCGGACTATGTCCGAGGTACCTAGCTCGCAGACTCCGCCAAAGCGCGGAGAGGTAGGCGCCAAAAAAAAAAAAAAAAACCTAAGCTAACCTAACCGGATACCGACCTTACCGCTAGCCCGAGCAGACACGTTTTCGCGAGCTCCGCGCCTAAAAATTCGAAGTTGAAGTGTTTTTAAAGCAAAAAAGGTGAAACTAATACCAAAAGTTGCGGGCAGGCGAGACCTATCCAAAAGTGTTCTTCAAATAAAAATCGGATAAGTGATAGACAATCTGTGATAAGAAACAACAATTATCCTAACCCCAAAAGTGCGGAAAAACAACAAATATTTGGAAAATTGCGTGCGGCGCGAGATTGGTCGCGGCGACACCCAAATATTAAATTACTCCAGCAAGTGCTACCTTACTGTCTACACGTCAGCTAAAACCCGGATGTTTCAACCCCTCCAAAGAGGGTCTTTTACAACCTTCTACGGAGCGCGGGAGAGGAAAATACCGAAAAAAGGTGAACTTCGCGGGAAAATTGATGTGGAGCGCGATCGGTCGCGAGGACCTCCAGTTTTTATTACATCAAAAGGAGTACGTGCTCATTGACTACAGCCCACAAAAAGGCTACATTTTTAAGTCAAGTGAAACGTTTTTCGTGGCACTTTTGCCGAATTCGGGAAGGAAAAGAGGCAAATTTTCCTCTAAAATCCCTAGTCTTTCCAGAGATTGTGGAGAACCGGATTGTTGAAGAGTGTGACATTGTGAAATCAATTGCCCCCGACATCCCTGGAACTCTGGATTTTTTTTTTCCGTGGGTTCCCAGGCCTCATCCCGTAGTCTCAGCTACCCGGAAGAGTTTTCCGCGCAGCCAAAAACCGTGGAAGTCATACTGGGAGGCTCGGTCTGCATTTTTGAGGACCTGTGGGGATACCTAGAGCAGCTGGCAGTCATCAGAGGTCTTTATTGTTGAAAACCCACAAGCCGGAGTACCAAAACAGTGTATTTGCCGTTCATTTTTGTTTTTTCTCATATTTTTTTTTTTATTCTCATTCATTTTTTATAATTATTTCCAATTTTCACTTAAAAAAATATAAACAGACTAAAGACCTTTTATTCTAAAAATTCCAGTTAAATTTAAACCTTCAACTTCCACGCGTAAATTAAAAATTCTGAAATCAAAAAGCTATCTCACGCTCCTGTACAAACTTGTTTTCTGTGTTTTTACAAATGCCAAATTAAAATAGCTTATAACTCGGTCTAGGCTTAATCTAGCCGAAAAGTGAGACCGGAATAATAGGTTTTGTCACTTGGACAACCTATTTACAACTTTAGATTTTCGAAAAGAGACGAAACAAAAAAGTGGGATTTCAAATCAACATCGTAATAATATAAAACCTCACGCCAGTATCCACGTGTCTGGTGGAAAAAATATTCTAATTTTTAGGTTATACTTGAGAATTATTTTCTCCTGTCTGTTTAGTTCTAGAACCTTGGTCGTATCGATGACCGAACCATATATGTTTTGACCAGAACGTTCTAGAATAAGTCTTTGGGACCTGGCAACTTGAGCCTTAACAACTAGCCAAATTTTAAACTGAAACAATATATCAATTCCTTTGTACAAATTTAAAAATAATAGTTAAAATTTAAATAATTTAAAAAAAAAAAATTAAAATACATATATCTAAAATAATTATAGTCTGTCTTCCCCTATCCCTAACCTCGTATTTACGTATATATTGAGCCGGGTAGTTTGCCTAATTTTATACTTATTCAAAATTTATATTTTAAATATCTCAGCCGTCATTAGTTTCAAACCGCCCCTTGAAATCCATTAAAATCTAGATATCTCAGGAACGGCTGGAGATACGGACCTGGGACCGAAATTTGCCCCCCCTGTTAACCCCACCCCGTCTGGACTAAGATTAGGATAGGTACAAAAAAAAAAAAAAAAAAAAAACCCTTTTTCTTTTTTTTTTATACTTTTTCAAATTTTTTCTTTTTTTATCTATTTTTTATTTTTACTTTTATTATTTAGAATATCAGTAGAGACTGAAAAACCTATCCTAACAACACCCACTCTACTACCCGCCCCCCCTCTTTCTTTTTCCATTTTTCCTTCCACTTTCCAATAATTTCTGCTTTACAATTTCCAGCTGAGGTAAGGGTCGGGGAACTAGTAGAGGTTTACTGATCTGTAACCGAGCGGCAACCAGGGCAAGGAAGCCACTGCAAAATAGCCAAACCAGCTAGCGCCACCTGTTGTCGCTAGCCGGAACTAATTGTGGTGGTTTTGAGAGTTGATTGCTCGGGAACGGGTCGGTGTTCTTAGGTTGTTTCTTCGGCACTCAACTCCACTTCGCTGGCGTTGTAAAGTAGAAATTTCCCCCCCCCCACTCTTCAAAAATTTTTCATCCCCTCCGGAGATAACTTCGGGACCGGAGGTCACAGGCCTACCAAGTTTGGTGTCTCCGGAATCGGTATATAGCGGCCTTTCTTCTGGCCCCAACCAAAATAGCGAAAAGCCCCCCTTCTCTAATTTGGAATAAAAAGAAATTTCTAATTTTATTTTTTATTTATTTAATTGATAATAGAGACTGGGAACGTGGGCGGCTTGGTGGTCCCCTAGACCCTTCTATGTATTGACTTAAAACAGACATATATTAGCACTATTGTGCTAATATACATTAGATATAAGACTGCAATAAATAAGCATTTTTGCTAATTTAATTATAATTTGTATTTTTGTATTTTTCTTAGCATAGGACATACTAAATTATTTAACTTTTTTTTTTTTACTGACGATAGTTGAACGTGACAACGTCATAAGAAAATACTGATGGAATGGTTGCATTTTTTAAAAGAAAATTTTAATTTTGTTTGTTTGATAGATATTTTGGATTTTATGGATATAGAGAAGGATCAATTTAAATAATATAACCGACATTACAGACAACCGATTTTTATACTAAGTTTAACCTTAAGTGTAAATCGCTTAAGAATGACACCTGCAATAGGTGTGATATGTTAGCTGTAAGAATTCAAAATTCTAGAACGCTCGAGGAAAAAGAACAAGCTATAACAGAAAAGACACGACATTTAGAAAAGGCTGAAAATTTGAGGAAGCAGATGAACTCCGACTTTAAAGACGCTCAAAATATATCGACAATTGAATGTGTAACATTCGACTTAGAAAAAACTTTACCATTACCACGAATACCTACAAATGTGTTGCGTTTTATAAAAGGCAATTGTGGCTCTACAACAGCAGCATCCATAGTGCTTCAGATGACATTGGTCATTGTTACATATGGGTTGAAGGGAAAGCAGGAAAAGGTGCGCAAGAGGTGGGATCGTGCCTTATTAAATATATTCAAACTAAACTAAGGCCCACTGTTGAACACCTTATTCTTTGGAGCGATTGTTGTGGTGGGCAGAACCGCAATATCAAAATAGTTCTCATGTTGAAAGCTCTTTTAAACTCACATGACACTTTAAAAGTAATTACAATGAGATTTGTTGAGTCTGGGCATACCTTTCTGCCTAATGACACGGACTTTTCTAAAATTAAAACTGCACTCAAACACCACCAACGAATTTATACAGCCGAAGAGTATATGTCCATTATTAAAACATGTTAAAAGAGAAATCCGCTAGAGGTGTTTAAAATGAATAAGATTGATTTTTATGGCACAGGAAAAATGGAAAAAAATATCATAAATAGAAAAAAATTCACTGACAAAACAAAAGTCAATTGGATAAATAAAAAAGAAATAAGATTTGAAAAAGAGAAAGTGTTTTCAGTTTTTATGAAATCATCGTTATAGGAAGATTACAAGGAATTAAGTATTGAAAAAAAAGTTAGAGGGGAAACACGAAATATTAACATGTCCGATTTCTGTTTGTTGTGGCCGGATGGTAAAGCATTTGCTCCAGCCAAATTAGAAGATTTACAATCCATGTTTCAGTACATACCTGAGGATTGTCATGAATTTTATAAAAACCTAAAGAGTACGGAGGAAATCACAGATGATGTCGATGGGTTTGGTGGGGAACCTGATTTCGAAATGCAAGAGGATGATGAGTATGACGTATGAAGATTTTATCATCATCATTAGCCTGTAGCAGTCCACTGCTGGACATAGGCCTCCCCAAGAGCACAAGATTTTGTACTGATTTATAAATTGTGACCTAGTAATAAAAAAAAATGATAAGCAATTATTATTCTTTTATTTGTTGTTCAGGTTTAACATATTTATTAAAAAAACAAATGATTTTGTAAAATTTAGATCATAAATTAAGGTACAGATGGATAAAAAGTACCTGGAACGTTTGTGCAGAATTAATTTGAAGCTATGTTCATATAAATATTAATTAACTTAAAATGTTCCAGTACCAATAATATTTTTTTTTCTTATTGTAAAGTGAATAGCCTAAAATTAAACATATGATTATCTAAACACAATATAAATCAACAATAAAACCATTAGTATTGACCTTTACTAGTTAGAATAAAAAAGAATACCATTGAAACGCATAAATGCTTTTATCTCAAGTTCAACTTACTGTGGGATGAAAAATTTGTGCATAACTACGTCCTGTCTGCATCACGACATGGGGTGGTGCATTCAAATCTAAGCTGATAACTGTTGAAAGAGCCCAAAGAATGATTCTAAAAGTTAGCTTATCCAAACCGCGTCTTTTTTCGACCACAACACTTTATGCGGAAGCGCAAGTGCTAACGGTACGCCAGCTGTACGTACTGCTTACTACAATGCTTCAACGTTCCAATTTATCCGAAGAAAGAAGGAAACGCATAGCCCTCTCCAGAAGAAACTACACAATATGTGGGACGACTGCGGTAAATACTTCCTTCGCGCAAAGATTCTTTCCTTTTCGTGCAGGTGAATTGTTGAATAAAATTATAAATATAGCGAACTGTCATAAATCAGTGACCGCTCGGACGCGCCAGCGCACGGTCGAATGAATAGGTCTCCCCACCTATTTCCGCGACAATGTCTCTGAATACGCTAAAATGTGTAAATTGCAATATTGTAATTTGTGAACTTTTATCTTTTATCCAAAATAAAATAGATGTGATGGTCAATGAGCCTCATAAGGATTTGTGATACCGCCTTCACGGTGGAAGAAGTAGACAGTGCTAAAGAGTTACTGTTTAGTTCAATAAAAACCAACATGAAGAAAGTGACTAGACGCAAAGATAAAAAGAAAGTGAGAGACTTGGAGGATATTATATGTGTCTTCAAAGTGACAGAGCCAGATCTTATACCAATCTTCGTTGCGCGTGACTTGCAAAAATTACCGCCAGTTACATTTGATCATGTAGATGTGACCAAATTATTAAAAGATCTGTTGATTGTACGTGGAGAAATCAACGAAATAAAAAGTAAATATGCAACAGTCACTCAACTGGATGAATTGAAGCTAGAATTGGAATCAAACATTCTTCAGCAACATCAGCCCTCATTATCATTGTTAGCGCGCAATATTAATGCTAAAAAAAGAGGAGGGTACTTGCTTGACAGTGGGCCGGTAGGATTATCACCGGCGCCTGTATACGGCGACGGTTACTCGCATGACTCGGAGCGCGAGCGCACTGAGTCACCAAAGTATCGCTCTCTAGCTTGCACACACAATGAGGAGATCATAACCGGTGCGCCTGCACCGATTAATTCAACACTGTTGGAAAACGATATGTGCGAAGTGTTGTCTGAATCAGCTGTTTGTCGTAAAGAAACCAGTCAGTTAAAAATACCTACTATGGCAGAGGTCACAAAGAAGGGTGAATGGAAAACGACCAAAATACCAACGGATAATTGGACTTTGGTGCAAAAGCGGCGGTCAAAGAATCGTTTTACGGGTAAAATGGGCAAAGCGACCACAGATGTGTCAGAGAAATTTAAAGCAGCGGATGTTAAAATCCCTTTTTTTTATATCCAACGTAAACAAGGAGGTAGCGGTGGATGATATATGTAAATATATAAAAGATAAAACTTCGGAGATCGTTACGCTTGATAAAATAATTATGAAGAGGGAAAAGCCATACAATGCCTTTAAAGTGCTTGTTAACAAAAACAAACTGGAAGTTTTCTAGATGACCAGATATGGCCTGACGGCGTGACTTTTAGGCGCTTTATTCATTTCAAGAATAGAAGAGAAGACAAAAATAATTCAATTTTTGTGAGTGAGGCAATAACAAAATCAAATAATGGATAGTATTTCAAACATGAACGTAATAACATTCAATTGCAAAAATATCAAAAGGTCGGTGAATTGTGTGCGTACACTGTGCAAAACAGCTGATATTGTTTTGTTACAAGAAACATGGTTATACCCACATGATCCAACCTTTCTTGATAGTGTGGATCAGGATTTCAGTTACACGGGAAAGTCTTCAGTGGATACGTCAGCTGGCATCTGTAAAGGGAGACCCTACGGAGGGCTCGCCATACTATGGCGTAAAACTGCATTTAGCTATGTCAGTGAGGTACAAAGTATCAGTGACCGTATATGTGCAGTGAATATACTGGTGAACAACAGGTGTTTTTTGGTTATAAACATGTATATGCCGACGGATTGTCGTGAAAATCTACCACTTTTTACGGAGTGTCTTAGCGAGATGTATTCTATTATACAAAACAATAGTGCTGAAGCAGTATATGTGTTGGGAGATTTCAACGCGCACCCGGGTGAGTCATTTTGTTATGAACTTATTAGCTTTTGTAGTGAACAGGAATTAGTATGCGCGGACATAGATTACTTAGGCATATTATCGCAAACATACACGTTCATTAGTGACTCACACGGGTGCAAGCGCTGGCTCGACCACTGTCTTGTCACACAAGCGGCGAGAAAAACAATTGTAAACATTGAGGTTATTTATGATACATTTTGGTCAGATCACTTTCCCTTAAAAATCGAATGTGATGTAAATGTCATTAGATTAAAAACTTGTGTAATTGAACCATCGCTTAATGGTGTTCGATGGGGTGAGAGAAGCCCTGATGAAATAAAAGAATACTCGTATATGTGTAACAACAGATTGAAAAGCTTAGATTTTCCTGAGGAGTTTGAACTGTGTGCTGATAAGTTTTGTGATGATCCCAATCATAGGTTATTGTTGGATTCGATGTATAAAGACATAGTATCTATATTAAGTGAATCAGCTAGTGTAAACAGAGTGTCTCAAGCCATTATTAGAAATAAAGTTATAAAAGGCTGGAACAAGCATGTCAAAGATTTTCATACTCAGGCAAGGTCTAAGTTTAAATTGTGGATGTGGTATGGGGAACCCAGTAGTGGACCTATGTATGAGGACATGATATTAAGTCGTAAAGTATTTAAATCAAAATTGAAATGGGTCATCAAGAACCAAGAAAAAATTGCAATGGATATATTGGCCTCGCTCCATTCTAAGAAATGTTTCTCGTCATTCTGGAAAGGGACCAAAAAGCTCAATATCTCTCCAAGTTTACCAGTTAGAGTGGAGGGTGAGAGTGACCACACTAAGATAGCTAATATATTTAAAGAGCAGTTTATTGTGAACTCACCTCTTGAGTCTGTGGGAAGGATGAATGATGCTGAGTCTTATCAATCAGGAACACCCTTTAAGTTTACGTGTACAGAAATGAAAGCTGTCATTAAATGTATGAAGCGAGGAAAGTCTCCTGGGCATGATGGACTCAGCATTGAGCATCTCCAAAATGCTGGTGTGCACTTACCAAGAGTATTAACCATGTTTTTAAATCTTTGTGTGGGCCACTCTTACCTTCCACAGGAGATGCTCGATACATTAGTTGTACCTATTGTAAAGAATCGGACAGGAGACATAGCTGACAAAGGGAACTATAGGCCAATATCATTGGCAACTGTGATAGCCAAGGTATTTGACAGTGTTCTTGACGCGCACCTAAGTAACTTTACAAAACTACACGACACACAGTTCGGTTTTCGGGAGGGGCTATCTACTGAGAGTGCAATACTTGCGTTAAAGCACACTGTCAAGTATTATACGGACAGAAAGACACCAGTGTATGCTTGTTTCCTAGACCTTTCCAAAGCGTTCGACCTGGTTTCCTATAAGGTGGTATGGGAGAAGCTTCGGAGGGCAGGAGTTCCAGCTGCATTGGTGTCAATATTATCCATCTGGTATGAAAAGCAGAGGAACTTTGTTAAATGGTCCAATGCACTATCAGACCCATATAAACTGAAATGTGGTGTGAGGCAGGGTGGTCTGACTTCCCCGAGAATATTTAATATTTATGTTAACAACTTGCTTGTTGAGCTCAGCAGCACTCATGTGGGTTGCCATGTAGATGGAGTTAGCTTAAATAATTTAAGTTACGCAGACGACATGGTGCTGCTGAGCCCAACAATCGGGGGCATCAGAAAGCTACTCACTATTTGTGAAAGATACGCTGAGCAGCATGGGCTAAAGTATAATCCCACGAAAAGTGAGTTATTGGTTTTTAGAGGAAGAAATAAAAGTCCGTCAAATGTCCCACCCGTAGAACTGAACGGTTTACCTTTGAACAGGGTGTCACAATTTAAATATTTGGGTCATATTGTTACAGAGGATCTAAAAGATGATTTAGATATGGAAAGAGAGCGTAGGGCGCTGGCTGTGAGGGGCAACATGATGGCACGCAGGTTTGCTGGTTGTTCAGCACCGGTTAAAATAACCCTTTTTAAGGCGTTTTGTCAAATATTTTACACCAGCAGTCTGTGGGCTAATCATACCCAAAAAGCAGAAAGCGCACTGCGCATTCAATATAATAACGCCTTCAGGGCGCTGTTGAGGCTTCCACCTTACTGTAGTGCGTCAGGTATGTTCGCGGATGCGCATACTGATGATTATTTTGCAATCATGCGCAAAAAAGTGGCATCAGTGATGCGCAGAGTGAGGGGAAGCAGCAACAGCATTCTGAAGGTGTTTGCAGAAAGGCTAGATGGGCCTACAATGGATAGGTTTATCAAGCTGCATGTCAGACATGGGACTTGATAAATCTTCCTCTAATCTTGGCTGTATTTTTATTGTGTATTTGTGTTTTTATACTTATGTGTGTTACTACTAACATAGTTTTTTAGGTTTGTACTGATTACTAACGTGCTATGGGCCGTCGATGCCTGATAATAAAAGATTTTTATTTTTATTTTTATTTATTTATAAATTTGAAAGTAAAAGTAAAATTATAAAATGGTTACTTAAACTTAATTATATGGAAACGGAAAAATTACTCGATGTAGCAAAATAGCAGGTTGTGTCAATTATAGGTATTCTTGCTTTTTTATAACATATATACGTTCTATATATATTTATATAATATATAAATTTACAATAAATTATTATCTATTATGCATTATACACAAACACACCACACACTCATGCACTCACACACAAGCACACACACACACACATACGCACCATCCACACACACCATTTTCCCATTTTTTGTTCCATGTTGACAATCTCTATGTATAACGATGTAATGGGGGGCCTGGAGTTCTGAAATAAAGGCCTAGGCTTAGTTTAGACTCCAGATCTCTCACAAGTTCGATTTTATTTTTGTCTAAACATCTGTCAATATAACAGCTAAGATAAAGATGTAATTTGTGGAGATACATAAACATTTTATTATTATTACTAGCACTTCGCCCGCGACTTCGTTCGCGTGATCCATGTTTTATCCTATAGATGACTTTTTAGTTTCACCCCCTTAAAGATTGAATTTCCAAAAATCCCTTCTTAGTGCTCTCTTACATTATAAAGATTATAAAGATGCACAGACTGGCCTGATAACGCGTGTTAAATCTGATACAGCAAAAGTAACCATGTCAATTCCTCAAGGTAGTGTTTTAGGGTGCCTATTGTTCCTAATATATATAAATAACCTCCCTAAAGAAATAAATTCATACAGTGTCCTATTTGCTGACGACATTTCAATAATTTTTCCTTATGATAATAACGGGACCCTTAACGAAATCTTAAATGACATTCTTACTAACATAGTGGCATGGTTGAAAGACCATAATTTAGAAATAAATTTCTCGAAGACGAAGCTGATGCAATATGGACCATATCAGAAAGAAAAGGTGGATATCGACTTCTCATATAATAATACAAAATTACAATGTGTAAACGACTTTACACTGCTAGGCCTGACTGTCGATACAAATATAAACTGGAAAGCTCATATACAAACCCTATCAAATAAATTGGCTAGCTTTATATAGCTAGCCTTAAGAGAACTAAAAAAAGCAACCGACTTCAAAACAGCTCTTTGAGCCTACTACGCATACGCATATTCGTGGCTAAACTATGGAATTATAATGTGGGGAAATAGTGTAGATATAGAGCGACGATTAATTTTACAAAAAAAATGCGTTCGAACCCTAGTAAATATAGAAAATACGGAAAGTTGCAAACAATACTTTATAGAACATAAAATACTTACGCTATCAGGTATTTATATCCTAGAAGCTAGTAAATTTGTGAGAAAATACCCATCGCTTTTTCCGCTAGCAAAACAGCAACGCCCACAGCAACGCAGTCTTAGAAACCGATATCTAAACGAGTTAGCGGTACCAACCTCAAAACTAGCTATGTTTCGTTCTGGGCCTCTGGCCATGTGCGTTAAAATCTATAATAAACTCCCGAATTCAGTTAAGGATACAGAGTATGACAACAAATTTAAAAATGACCTACAAAACCACTTAAACTTAAAATCATATTATAGCCTAAAAGAATTTTTAACCGAGAAATAAATAAATTAATATCGACTTGAACACATTACACATACATAACTAGGTACTCTATAAAACATCAGTCCGCTATTACCTCATTCCTGTATTTTTTAGTGATTACTTTCTATTTTATTTTATCTGAAAATGTGACATATTATAATGTAAAACTAATCTATTGACATTAAATTAACTGAGATAATAATGACATTTAGGCTCATTGCAAATGACATAAATTGTAGTAAGTATGAGATTATAATATGAAAATGATAATTTATTTATTTTATTTAGTTTATAAGAATGACATAATGTATAATAATAATTAATAATTTTTAAATTAATCTATATCAACAAATTATATGAATAATGATAGCATGTTAAATTAATTAAAACCTATCGCCTATACATTGCTGTGCCCTAGCAGGGTTCATTGTTTGGAACTATCATAATGTAACAACCTGTAAACAACATGAAATGCAATAAATGAATGAATGACATTATAAAAAGTAGACCTGTACGGTAAAATTCATCAAAAATCGAGAACAGGGGGTGTTCAATCTTCATTTAGGAGTAGTTTTGAAAAACGAATAATGAAAACCTTTACTATTTACTTAGGTTAGTATTTATGCCACGTTTCGAATATATAAGCCCAACAAATTTTCACCGTCTTGGTGGTAGAATTGCCAAAAACCAATAAAAACATGAATGTTTTTTATCAAACAAAAGCGTAATTCTTTAATTTCACTTTAAAGCGTAGAAGTTTCACACAAACTTTCAACCGACATTTTAGTCCCTTAGGGATAGAATCTCCGAAATAAAAACTCATTGTTGTTTTATTAACCAAGAGTGTAAAACATCAATTTCAGCTGTTTTACCTTCCAAACCGAAGAAATTTCACATAAAGTTTCAACCCCTATTTTATCCCCATAACTTTGAACCCTATTTTTACCCCTTTAGAGATAGAATTTCCAAAAACCAATAAATGCATAAATTATAAAGGTATAGCAGTCTTGAATATGAAGTAATTTTTTGGTAAGGATTAATACCAAGATACAACTAAAGAGCCTTTTCTAGCGACGACATTTCAATTAAAATTATAAAATATAAGAACACTTATTGTGGCATAACTATATTAGTTAGACATATGTTGTCACTACACTTTTTGTAAATAATGATGTGTTCTGCAAAGTCATAGAGCATTATTTTATTCTATCATCAATAGTTTTCGCAGCACACGCGATTTTAAGAATATTTTAGGTATTTTTTTTACACCTTGGGTTACATTATTGGAGTTTTAGTAAGGATCCCTAATTTTTTTGAAAATTTCATATAGCCTATGTCACCCGGATATAGTGTAGCTTCCCAACAGTGAAAGAATTTTTCAAATCGGTCAGTAGTTTCGGAGCCTATTCAATGCAAACAAACAAACATACAAACAATCAAATCTTTCCTCTTTATAATATTAGTATAGATTATGTCCTTTATTCACTTAATTTCTTATTCTCTACATTTTAAATATTTTTATAAAATATAACACCAAAAAACCTTTAAAAAATACCAATAATAGAGGCCCACCGGTATCGGGAACAGGGTCCAAGCTACCGGCGATCATGTGGTCAGGGCTCCAGAGAGAGGAACCAGGGACCATTATTATTATTATCATATAGAGAAGCAGATTTATCATCTCAAGAATGATGAAAAATATGTGACATTGAACCTGATTCCAGCAAATGCAAGATCAGCATTACGACTTGTTCGAATCAATGGATAGCTCTTAGCAAAATAAACAATTATGCATTTTCGTGCTGTAGTCAGTGTCAAACAAAAGTTCTTTGCGACCATAATGTGTCACCGGGGCATTTAGTAAAAGCAGACATATTGGGACTCAATCACGACAGTCTAATTAAAATCGAAAGTTTTACGGTTTACTTACGCAATGAAGGCACTACATAGCACACACAGTATTGTGTATATAGCACTGTACACATAAAACCATAATTCAAGCTGACTGAGATAGAACCAATCAATCATTTCATAGACTTAGGCATCCCAACTCCACTGACACAAACTATACTACTCCTCTCGAGCAACAAGGTGCTTGACGAAATCAAGAAGCACCTCCGCATTCCCAAAGCAAGTGATATGTTGCCACATCAAGTTTCTTATCACGATGTCCATCACTACACAGCATTTTATGTGGGTATCGCAGTTGTGTTGATAGTTGGAGCAGTCTTCATGGTGCGACGACTGCGTAAAGGGTGAACCGCATCTCTCGCGGTGGCAAGAGCCGCGTTGGCGAGTCTGCAGCCCGCGCACCACGCGACACCTGCACGGGCAGAGGCTGGGGCCTCTAGCTCATCGTCCACTGTTCAATATAGTGTTAGTGCGTGTAATCAGTGTGAAATTCCGAGTGTATCAGATTACAGTGAAATTACAAAAGTGTGTCGGCGCCTAAGTCTCGTAAAACAGAGTTCAAGTAGAGACTCTAAACATAGAATAAAGACCAATTGGCATCAGCACGCCAATTATCTACTACTAGCTTGCCGCCCGCGGCTTCGCCTGCGTGGACTACACGATTTTGGCTGTTTCGTTTTTTTCCAGTTCTGGTGGGATATTGAAAATTATTATCCAAATATAGTTTTCCGCCCGCTTTATTATTCGCTTAGAACAAAATTTTCTCAACTTTATTAATTTATCTATATATATAAAAATGAAACCCGTTTTCCGTTGTCACGGCATCACGCGTGAACTGCTGGACCGATTTCGCTAATTATTTTTTTGTTGTGTTTGTTATTGTTAGGAGAAGGTTCTTATGAAAGAAAAATTAAAAAAAAAAAAAAAGAATTGTAGATAGGTAGGGTAGGTATGTAGTTAGGGTAGGTATGTAGGTAGGGTAGGGTAGGGTAGGGTAGGGTAGGTAGGGTAGGGTAGGGTAGGTAGGGTAGGGTAGGGTAGGTAGGGTAGGGTAGGGTAGGTAGGGTAGGTAGGGTAGGGTAGGGTAGGTAGGGTAGGTAGGGTAGGGTAGGGTAGGGTAGGGTAGGTAGGGTAGGGTAGGGTAGGTAGGGTAGGGTAGGTAGGGTAGGTAGGGTAGGGTAGGGTAGGGTAGGTTGGGTAGGGTAGGGTAGGTAGGGTAGGTAGTGTAGGTAAGTAGCCAATTGACGGGAGCGAAGCCCCGGGGGTCAGCTAGTCAAGTTATAAAAATTACATGTCCATTCACATAAAAGGATAATAAACTGAACTGCCTTCGTGTTATAATATCTGAACTGTAGGGCTTGCCTTTCGGAAGTCTCATGGGATCGATTTCCACGTGGAGAGTATAAATATATATACAAATAGTGGGGGAGCCCTTTGCTTACAATTTATGAGTCCTGCTACCGGCACGATAGACAATACAGGTTGGCGCAAAAATGAATGAATAACTTTTGTTCTGCTTTTGGATAATGTTTATTTGGTGTCTTAACTTTTTTCCATTTAGTCAAGAACATTATATATAAATTATATACGCTACTTAGCCGTCGCCAGAATTGATAATCAGAGTGTGAGGCTTATTGACAGACTCGTGACTTCAAAAAGCCCACAGAAAGAAGCCTGGTATACAGGGGCGTAGCTACCGCCGTATCTGCCGTATCAATTATACAGGGCCTCCGGGCCACGGGGGCCCCCGACGTGCGTAAGCAAAAATTAATAAAAACTTCCCAAATTTTTTTTTCGCCTTATAGATCTTTCACTGTTGTCCATAGAGGCAGAAACTTTAAAAAAACTATAGTCATCATCAGCTATACCTAAATGATTTAATATAGGTATCAGTTTGGCGAAAAAAAGGCAAGCAGAGTCTATATTTAATTTGAATTGTTTGTAAAAATTTTGGAAAAAGTGACAGATAGATAATTACGAGGATTTTTTTTTTTTTTTAATTTTATTCAATATTTTTTTCTTTTGTGAGAAATCTTTACCGTTCATAAGGGCCCCCATCCAAATTTTTATACAGGGCCCTGCCAAGGCATGCTACGCCACTGCTGGTACATTTAAATTTGGTGATCTTACCAGCCATTGAAAGTCCGGGTAATGCAACCCTCAGAATTTCGGTTGTGGCTCGTGCAGTAAGCGCCATTGCACTGTTCTGTTGCAACCACATGTTCTCCAGTTACAATTTATTCCTATTGCTGAACTGGTCCTATTTGGCGAAGCCCCACGGCACGACACACAATGTTATATTTGTCGCAAACAGGAGAGCTATCTTCAATACACCCTCGGTCTTGTGGGCTTCATGTGGGTAATGCATGCGCAAAGCAGGTAACTTATGTGTGAGGATACATTATAAATTATAATTATAATTCATTTTGTGTGAGGATACATTTTTGCGAGCTGGCTGACCAAAACCAGATGTATCCTCCGACTGAACAGCATGATTTTCTTCTTGTTTACTTCTTTTAGTTCGCTTTTTAAGCAGTCGGGTTTTTTGTTTTTTTTTTAACTATTTTTATTTATATCTTTTCAGTTCATTATTTTTTAAATTAGGTACATTTAAACATATAAGTGTTACATATTTTTTAAATCACCTCTTAAAACCCTGTATTTTGATACCCCACACGATGGGTTTTGGAAGAATATAAAAATTTGGTGCCCACAATATAGCGGCCAAAAACCGCCATTTTGTTATTTTCCAATTTTAATGTAGCCAGTAACACTCGCAGGGTTAAGACGAATCGTTTGACTCAAGAATCATCAAAATCGGCCAACGCGTTTGAACAAATATACATACATAGACTGATAAACACATTACCCTCCTTCGGCAGTAGGGTAAAAAGCGCGTCCATGCGTTTCTTTTCTATTGCGAAACCTGGCGGGAGACTCCACTCAGAGAGCCAATATAGACCCCTTCGCTCTCGCTTTTCATTGGCCAATAAACTCATCCGGCAAAGTACAGCTTTGAACATCCACTCGAAATCAAGTATTTTGACAAAAGAAAAACAAAGTGTTGTCAAACGAATAAAATCGAACTGAGATTTGAATCAGTACCTATTATATTCCCAATGCATCAAAACTAAATTCATAAGTTTACAAGCGATATTTCTTTGTTCTTGTTTCTTTTTTGTTCTTAACGACAAATACTAAAAACCGGTCAAGTGCGAGTCAGACTCGCGCACCCGGGTTCGGAACCCTTCGTTCCGTACCAGTATCGCAAAAAACGGCAAAAATATCACGTTTGTTGTATGGGAGCCCCACTTAAATATTTATTTTATTATGTTTTTAGGGTTCCGTACCCAAGAAGTAAAAACGGGAACAGGATAAACTCCATTCCCTAATTTAAGTAATAGCTCAGAAAACTTTCCAGCAGACGTATCTCTGCTAAAATGAACTCGCATTTTTCTTTTTAAAAATATTTAGTTTTAATACAAACTTTAACACCCCTTTTAATCCATTATAGGAGATGAAATTAAAACATCTTTAAATACACCTTTCTTTAATTGTATTGAAGAGAAGAAATACTAAATTTCAAGTAATTTTGATAATAAACAATTAATTTTTCATACTAAATTTAACATCCCTTTTTACACCTTTAAGGGATGAAATTAAAAAAATCCTTCTTGAATTGTTGTTGGAGTTTAACAAAAAGAAATCTACAATACTCGTATGTCTGTCTCTGTCTAACCTTATATTATATATTTTGGCTCCGAACCCTTGTCAGGTAGTTGAGATCAAAATCCTATCTGGTCATAATACACAATCGCGTCAGCCTTGCTAGGGAACACATGTATCACAAAATATTACTGAAAAACAACTTCCAATTTAACAAGTAAAGGGTAGTTAAACTGTATTATTGAAACCCTTATAAAACGGAGTTTCATTGGTATCCAGCTCTACCCATGAACACCAATAATTGTATTGAAGAGTAGTAAGTAACACTAAATGTCAAGTAATATTTATAATAAACAATTTATTTTTCATACAAAATTGAACACTCCTTTTTACACCTTTAAGGAATGAGATTCAAAAAATCCTGAAATACGAATTCCTTTAATTGTATTGAAGAGCATACATACTAAAGTTGAAGTCATTTTGATAGTAAACACTGGGCATCACTTTGTTACTCATCTTTTCATGTTCATCTCACATTCATTTTCAACCGCACATTCTGCGATTCAGCGGTTTACGCCACACATTCTTTTCATCTCACAATAATTAGTCACTTCGCGTTGGGCTATCAAGTCAGCCAGGCGTCCTCGCAACAGCCAACAAAGGCCGCATCACACACTTCATTCTTCACACCATCAGTCCATAAGCTCAGGTAATCCTAAAAACCTTTTGGACAATACATCAATGTTTTAATACTTAAAATTCTTTCTCTCTTTTATTCCATTCGTCTAAAAGTAATGTATGGCCTATCAAGGGATCATACAGTATGTAAGCAAATATTGTAAAACACTTTAGTTTTTAAAAGAGTTAGTGTCCAGTTTCTTGTCGGTTCTTCTCCATAACAATCTACCTTTACGAATGGACGTTAGAATCAATTATTATATTTGTTGAATCTATTTTTTTGACATTCGAAATTGCCGCTTACTGGCCTAATTGAAATAAATGATTGTCTTTGACTTTTAATACTTACACAGGTGTCGTTGCTCGTACACCGACAGAAGTGACACTACGCCTCCAGCATGGCACCGTGGCGGGTAGAGGAAGAAGCCAGGGTAGGAGGGAGATAGATAATAATTACCAGACAAAAACATTTTATGACATTTTATTAATAGAATAAGTTATTCGCGTCGCAGCGCTTCATAACCTCATGCTTAGGTACCTTTCGATAATTATTATAAATTACTACTTACTATATTTACAATGATAAATCAACGTTACATCATACCTAGTAATTCGAAGTCACCGTCTAAGCCGTAATTAATTAGGCCGTAGCGGGGCGAGTTTAATATTTACACATATGTACAGGAAATATGATCATAGGAGCAATTGTCTCTTATAAAAGTCAAATGGCTCTATCAGGTAGTGTCACTTAACTCCGCAGCAGCTACCGTTTTCACAGATCACATCAACACAATATAACACAGATCACATTCAACAATTTAAAATCCGGCTCTCAGCGAGCATATAATGACAGTTTGAGCAGCGAAAGGCGCGAGTCTAGAGCGCGCTAGAGACGCGCGCGGGTATGTGCGCGGCGGCCGGCGGCGCGCGCGAACGCTGTTAGAAGTGTGCTCGTGCACTCCCGTTCCAGCGCGCGTCCGAAGAGCTCGTGCACTCAATGGCGGGCGTCGGGTAGTACACGGTAGGCGCCGGCGCCGCAAGCCGCGTGCGCCCAGCGCTCGAGCCCGCGCCCGCGCTCGTTGTGCTGGATCCCGCACCGCGCGAGCTACGTGCCTCCGAGCGGCGCAGCGTGCCGTTGCGCGCCAGGCGCAGTGATACACGTTCCCCGCACGACGCGAACGAGTCGTCGCGCGTGTGCTCTGGCGAGTCGCGGGTGCCACCGCGCGGGCGCATTCCTCGCGCACAGAACATTTTTAGGAAAACACGTTTGAACTTTTCGCCAAATATAACGTAGATGACGAAATTGACGCTGCTGTTGATGGTGACCAGCAAGTTGCTGGTCTTGACGAGCGGGTCCAGCTTGTCGAACTGGTCGCCGTAGAACACTTCGAAGGAGTTGGTGACGAGCGGCAGCAGATTGCACAGGAAGAACACCAGCACCACCACCAGCAGCATGGTGGCCAGGCCCAACTCGCGGCGCTGCACGCGCGAGAGCCGCGCGCGCTCTGCCTGCGCGCGCCGCACCTGGCGCACGATGCACGCGTTCAGCGCCGCCAGCGCTGAGAAGGGCACGATGTACATGACGATCATGTACATCGAGTGGATGTACACCACGATGTAGGTGTCGGTGCGGTACTGCAGGTCGGCCGTGACGCAGTACACGGGCTCATCGTCCACGAAGCGCTCCGTCACCTCGGCCTCGAAGAACTTGGGCGTGTTGTAGGCACACGCAAAGGCGGCTGTGCCCAGCACGTACCAGCGCGCGCGCGACGACGTGCACAGCGCCTTGGCGCGGAAGGGGTGGCACACGGCCACCCAGCGCTCCACCGTCACGATAAGTGTCAGGTACACTGACATGGTCTGCGCCGCGTTGGCGATGGGGTAGGCGAAGGGCGTGATGTGCGGGCACACGTGGTAGTAGTAGTAGCGCAGGTGGCCGGTGTACGGGAACACGGCCGTGAGCCCGAACAGCAGTACGGAGGTCAGGATAAGCACGGTGTCGCAGGCTGCCAGCCCCACCAGCAGGCAGTTGATGGACGAGCGCATCTGTGGCCGCGAGAGCACCAGCACGGACAGCGCGTTGCCCAGCAGCCCGGCCGCGCCGATGGAGTTGAGCAGCACGCCATGCACCACGAAACGAAATAGCTGGTCGGCGGGCTGCACGCCCACGTCGGAGTCGCAGCCCTCGTGCGTGGCGTTGGGCGTGTCGTTGCTCATGGTGGGGGGGCGGCCTGGGCGCGCATGTCCCCGCCCTCACCACCCGCCACCCGCGCCTCTCGCGCCGCCCGCCTGCGAACAAACACAAAATATCTTATCATTTTGAACATTCAAATATGTAAAGTCAGTGACACAAGAATTTAGGTCTCAAATACAAAACGAAAGATAAAAAAATAAATTTAATAAAAACTAGAACACGACTACAGCAAAATCAAAAGGATGAAACAATAAAAACAGTCTCTTCTCTTGCCATAAGTTTGCGAACTATCTGTTGTGTCAACAACTGCACATGGAGATGACCCCGGCTATCATCTAAGAATATTTTCTTGTTTAATACTTGCCAGAGCGCGACTTTGCTGTAGTCGAGTTTTAGTTTTGAAACTTATTTTTTTATAAGTGCAACTTTTAGCTTCGCTAAAAAACGTGGGGTGCTTTATGTCAATTGTCATATCTTATAGATAGATATTGGTAAAAGTAGAGTCATTTTGAAAATATCTTAAAAAGCACCGCACGCTTTTTTATATTAAAATATTTTTTTATTGATCACACTATTCTTAATTTAAATATATTGAAAATATTTTCTACTTTTTAGTATGGTTTTCTAATAAAGCGTGTTTTTTAGTTTATTTAAACTATTATTTTTGTTTTTTGTAAAGTCACAAAATTTAACGTGGCGTTCAGTGATTTTGCTTTTATAAAACGTCACAATACATACATTACGGTTAAAATCATAATCCACTTTTTGGCTTCGCCGTAGTCGGGTAAAATATTATATTCTAGAGGAAAATGGGAAGGATAAAGATAAAGATAATTTATTTGCCATAACATGTGTTTACATAACTTATGCATGCAAGATGTTGACTTAATTTGTAGCACCTACATGTTTTGCCTATCGAGGCGTACAAATATAAAATTTACAAAGTGTTTATATTAATTAAATCGATTTAAAGAATATTTTGATTATAAACTTAAAAAATAAATTGATAGTAAGTTAATGTCAGAAAAACCAAAAAAAAATAATAGATCGTCATATATTTTTTTAGTTTGTACTCATTCGAGGTTCTAGACACGTGTCATTCGATATCAGCGATGGCGATGGTTGAAATTAGGGATTTATAACGAAATATTTCGGTTGCGTTTCACATTGTTTTTATAACGAGATATTTCGATTGCGTTTTACATTGTTTTCATAACGAGATATTTCGATTGCGTTTTACATTGTTTTCATAACGAGATATTTCGATTGTGTTTCAGATTGTTTTTATAAGATATTTCGATTGTGTTTCAGATTGTTTTTATAAGATATTTCGATTGCGTTTCACATTGTTTTTTATAACAAGATATTTTGATTGCGTTACAATTTTTTTTATAACGAGATATTTCAATTGCGCTTCACGTTGTTTTTGTAACGAGTTATTTCGATTGCGTTTCACATTATTTTCATAACGAGATATTTCGATTGCGTTACAAATTTTTTTATAACGAGATATTTCGATTGCGTTTCACATTGTTTTCAGAACGAGATATTTCGATTGCGTTTCATATTGTTTTTGTAACGAAATATTTCGATTGCGTTTCACATTGTTTTTATAACGAGATATTTCAATTGCGTTACAAATTTTCTTATAACGAGATATTTCGATTGCGTTTCACATTGTTTTCAAAACGTGATATTTCGATTGCGTTTCACGTTGTTTTTGTAACGAGTTAATTCGATTGCGTTTCACATTGTTTTTTATAAGATATTTCGTTTGCGTTTCACATTGTTTTTTATAACAAGATATTTCGATTGCGATACAATTTTTTTTATAACGAGTTATTTCGATTGCGTTTCACATTGTTTTTATAACGAAATATTTCAATTGCGTTTCACGTTGTTTTTGTAACGAGTTAATTCGATTGCGTTTCACATTGTTTTTTATAAGATATTTCGTTTGCGTTTCACATTGTTTTTTATAACAAGATATTTCGATTGCGATACAATTTTTTTTATAACGAGTTATTTCGATTGCGTTTCACATTGTTTTCATAACAAGATATTTCGATTGCGATACAATTTTTTTTATAACGAGTTATTTCGATTGCGTTTCACATTGTTTTCATAACGAGATATTTCGATTGCGTTACAAATTTTTTTGTAACGAGATATTTCGATTGCGTTTCACATTGTTTTATAACGAGATATTTCGATTGCGTTACAAATTTTTTTATAACGAGATTTTTCGATTGCGTTTCACATTGTTTTCAAAACGAGATATTTCGATTGCGTTACAAATTTTTTATAACGAGATTTTTCGATTGCGTTTCACATTGTTTTCAAAACGAGATATTTCGATTGCGTTACAATTTTTTTTAAAACGAGACATGTCGATTGCGTTTCATATTGTTTTTATAACGAGATATTTCGATTGTGTTACAATTTTTTTTATAACGAGTTATTTCGATTGCGTTTCACATTGTTTTCAAAACGAGATATTTCGATTGCGTATCACGTTGTTTTTGTAATGAGATATTTCGATTGCGTTTCACATTGTTTTTATAACGAGATATTTCGATTGCGTTTTACATTGTTTTCATAACGAGATATTTCGATTGTGTTTCAGATTGTTTTTGTAACGTGATATTTCGATTGCGTTTCACATTGTTTTTAAAGCGAGACATGTCGATTGCGTTTCACATTATTTTTATAACGAGATATTTCGATTGCGTTTCACATTGTTTTTATAACGAGATGTTTCGATTGCGTGTCACGTTGTTTTGTATCGAGATATTTCGATTGTGTTTCACATTGTTTTTATAACGAGATATTTCGATCGCGTTACAAATTTTTTTATAACGAGATATTTCGATTGCGTTTCACATTGTTTTCAAAATAAGATATTTCGATTGCGTTTCACATTGTTTTCAAAACGAGATATTTCGATGGCATTTCACATTGTTTTAATAACGAGATATTTCGATTGCGTTACAATTTTTTTTATAACGAGGTATTTCGATTGTGTTTCAGATTGTTTTTATAAGATATTTCGATTGCGTTACAATTTTTTTTTATAACGAGTTATTTCGATTGCGTTTCACATTGTTTTTATAACGAGATATTTCAATTGCGTTTCACGTTGTTTTTGTAACGAGTTATTTCGATTGCGTTTCACATTGTTTTCATAACGAGATATTTTGATTGCGTTACAAATTTTTTTATAACGAGATATTTCGATTGCGTTTCACATTGTTTTCAGAACGAGATATTTCGATTGCGTTTCATATTGTTTTTGTAACGAGATATTTCGATTGCGTTTCACATTGTTTTTATAACGAGATATTTCGATTGCGTTACAATTTTTTTTATAACGAATTATTTCGATTGCGTTTCACATTGTTTTTATAACGAGATATTTCGATAGCGTTACATTTTTTTTTATAACGAGATGTTTCGATTGCGTTTTACATTGTTTTCAAAACTAGATATTTCGATTGCGTTTCACGTTGTTTTGTAACGAGATATTTCGATTGCGTTTCTCATTGTTTTTATAAAGAGTTATTTCGATTGCGTTTCACGTTGTTTTTATTACGAGATATTTCGAATGCGTTACAAATTTTTTTATTACGGGGTATTTCGATTGCGTTTCACATTGTTTTCAAAACGAGATATTTCGATTGCGTTTCATGTTGTTTTTGTAACGAGATATTTCGATTGCGTTTCACATTGTTTTTATAACGAGATATTTTGATTGCGTTTTACATTGTTTTCATAACGAGATATTTCGATTGTGTTTCAGATTGTTTTTGTAACGTGACATTTCGATTGCGTTTCACATTGTTTTTAAAGCGAGACATGTCGATTGCGTTTCACATTATTTTTATAACGAGATATTTCGATTGTGTTACAAATTTTTTCATAACGAGTTATTTCGATTGCATTTCACATTGTTTTTATAACGAGATGTTTCGATTGCGTTTCACGTTGTTTTGTAACAAGATATTTCGATTGTGTTTCACAGTGTTTTTATAACGAGATATTTCGATCGCGTTACAAATTTTTTTATAACGAGATATTTCGATTGCTTTACAATTTTTTTTATAACGAGATATTTCGATAGCGTTAAAATTTTTTTTATAACGAGGTATTTCGATTGCGTTTCACATTGTTTTCATGACGAGATATTGTGTTTCAGATTGTTTTTGTAACGAGATATTTCGATAGCGTTTCACATTGTTTTTTATAACGAGATATTTCGATTGCGTTTCTTATTGTTTTTAAAACGAGACATGTCGATTGCGTTTCACATTGTTTATATAACGATATATTTCGATTGTGTTACAATTTTTTTTATAACGAGTTATTTCGATTGCGTTTCACATTGTTTTTATAACGAGATATTTCGATTGCGTTACATTTTTTTTTAAACGAGATATTTCGATTGCGTTTCACATTGTTTTCAAAACGAGATATTTCGATTGTGTTTCACGTTGTTTTTGTAACGAGATATTTCGATTGCGTTTCATATTGTTTTTATAACGAGATATTTCGATTGCGTTTCACATTGTTTATATAATGAGATTTATTTCGATCGCTTTTTACATTGTTTTTCCAATCGCTATCACCACGCTTTCGTTGATAGAATATTATTTGCCTAAAGCCTGCTCTGTTAAAATAAGGCTTATATTTAACTTACCACCAGATCTAGTCAAATGTAACGACAAAAAAAATCTTTTTATTGCCAAAAATAGCAAATGGTAACCAAAATTAAATACCCATTTTAGCGTGAAATTAGCACCAAAAAAATTGCAACTTGCAATCCAACTTAAAACAACCAACACCAAATAATGATTGTTTAATTCATAAATTTAGTAAATGACCACAAAAGAAATAACAGTATTTTAGTGTAAAATCACATTTAAATATTTAACATCTTCATATCCTATAAAAGTAAATTATTCTAAAAAAGCATTATATACCTAAAAATAGTAAATACACCCTTAATGTTTGACCCTATTATATTGTAAAATCATTACTAAAGTCTGAGCTTTTTATGACTCTATTAACCACTACTCACTTAATAGCTATTTTCTATTTCGCGTTTTAAGAAATAAACAACTCGTATAGGTAATTAAAATAATCTTTTTATTAAAATTTAATCAAACTTTAAAATCAGACTCTTTGTAAATTAACATTTATGTTAATCATTTGAAAGTCTTTTAAATTCTCTAAGTATCAGCTCAACAGCGGAACACAACAACTCGGTCCCGCTAAGTTTTCGTTTCGTTCCATAATAAAATAAATATCGACAAACGGAATATGCAAACTTCACATATATCGAACACAAGTGCGCCCGCGTGACTAAATTGTGCAGATCGGACGGTGCGAGTTTTGTCTCTGGAACGCGTTAACGTTAATTTCAATTTGTATTGAAACTTGATAAGCGCTGTCTAGTTTCAGTATGATTTTTATTTTTTGTTTCTTAATTGACTTGTGGTCTTTTACGTTATCACGATCGAGTAAAAAAAACTCGAAATAAGCACACGGGCACTCGGGGTTGAAAGGGGCACGGGGTGCACGGCCGCGGCGCCACAGATAATATAATATTAGCCATCGATTTACAAAAAAAAAATACTATAGGTAATCAGGCGAAAAACGCAAGTTACGTCGGCACGGTTTCGTTGTATGGGATGACACATCTGTAACTTTGGACTCGGTTATGTACTATTTTTGATAGTATAGCAACATTTAATGCCAATCAAACGGTGTATTTAGGTAGAAATAGCGCAATAATTTGCTATTAAAATTTGGTGATCAATTCACAAAATTTGGTTTCATAGTACAATTTAAAGTGCAGTCATGACTAAAATAACTAGAACCATTGTAATTTTAGGTTCTCATTTTTTGGTTAAGGTTTAATTTTTTTGCTGTGTCATATATATTTTAGGTAATAGAGTTTATAACACATTTGCTCAATATAGTATTGTATCTCATTACGTACTTGTGCGTTATTGTAATGTAAAACGCATGTGTTTATTTTTAATAAGGTAAAACGCACAGTTTATCAAGAGGCTCCGTCTAAAACGAACGGTATTTTTTTAAATCTTAGCAGAGTTTTTATGTCAGAAAACTTAAAAAAAAAACAAAACGACTTCCAAAAAAACACTCATCATCATCATCATCATTTCAGCCGAAAGACTTCCACTGCTGGACATAGGCCTCCCCCAGGCGTCGCCACATTGACCGATCCCGTGCGTCTCGCATCCAGCGCCTTCCCGGAACCTTAACTAGGTCATCGGTCCACCTAGTGGGAGGCCTTCCAACGTATCGTCTTCCGGTTCGCGGTCGCCATTCCAGAACTTTTCGGCCCCATCGGCCATCCGTTCTGCGAGCAATGTGCCCTGCCCACTGCCACTTAAGCTTAGCAAAAAACACTGCAAAGCGAAAAATAACTCTCTTTTCCGAAGTCGGTGTCTTTGGTACCTATTGTTTTCCATGTCTCGACACCGACTTCGGAAAAGAAAGTAATTTTTCGCTTTGCACTGTTTTTATTTTGGATGTCGGTTTGTTTTTTGTTAAAAAGCTTTTTATTTATCTCTTTTTAGTTTTGTTAGGTACCTCCAATTGTCATAAAAATCATATATATAGCCAAAGTACATCTCATAACGATTCCAATAAGCCCGAACACAAATGGGATACATTGCTTCATTTCGGAGTTCCAGTGACTATAAGATTCCATCATCATCCAGATCCTGATCTTATGACTATGGAACTAACTGGATAGTATACCATTTAAAACAAAAAAAAAACCTAATCGCGTTATTATTGTTATTATTTATTATTGTTATTATATTATTGTTCATGCGAGAGGAGATACTGGATTTGTTACAAATGCACAACTTGTGTTTAAATCAAACTCAATAAGTGGTGATTATCATGACGAGATGAATAGTACCAACTTTAAAAAGTGGGTTATTGAAAAACTTGTGCCTAATTTACAAGAGCCATCCATAATAGTGATGGATAATGCTACTTATAACCGTATTTGTGTGAATAAAATCCCAAATACGAATTCCTTAAAAAAAGATATGCAATTATGGCAAGTTGCTTAATAGGTACAACTAAAAAGTGAAAAATAAAAAATCTTTTTTACAAAAAAAATTCTACCGACTTCCAACTAAAAACACTACAAAGTGAAAAATAACTTTCTTTTTCGAAGTCGGTGTCTTTGGTAGGTACCAATTTTTTTCGTTATGGACACCGACTTCGAAAAAGAAAGTTATTTTTCACTTTGTAGTGTTTTTAGTTGGAAGTCGGTAGTATTATTTTTGTGAAAAAGATTTTTTATTTTTCACTTTTTAGTTGTACCTATTAAGCAACTTGCCTTTAGTGAGGTACTTATAATGCCAGAATAGATTATCCGAATGCCATGAAACTTGATCATAACCGGTGAAATGAGAGTGTATCAAGGTGAACTGTACACATCTGCGTACCCCTTTAGAGCGTACTAGCGTGATGTTATGTTATGAAATGGTATAAACAACAAACAGACATGCGGTTGCAGCAATCCCGAGAGATTTGCCGTCATTTATTGAAGAGTTCTGCTGTATATCTCTGAAGTTCTTCATCAGATCTTCACCAAATTAAAATGGGACCAATTTCGAAACATACTCTAACAAACAAAAAAGGAATTTTCAAAATCGGTCCACAATTGACGGAGATATCGGTGAACATACACAAAAAAAAAAAAAACATACAAGAAGTCGAACATAGAACCTCCTCCTTTTTGGTAAGTCGGTTAACAAGCCTGAACCTGTATATGAGATTGAAAAAAATTTAGAAGACAATAGAAACAAATGCTTATATTTTACCAGCTTATCACTATGATCTCAATCCCATTGAACTCATATGGAGCACAATGAAAAGTTGCTGATGTAAATATTGAACACAAAAATGTTGAAATTGCCCGCCTAGTTAGAGAAGCTTTTGACGTTATTATAGTTCATGAGTGGGTACAGCATTGTAAACACGTTCGCAGGTTAGAAGGAGAATACTTAAAACATGACGTGTATTTAGATAAACCTTTTATTATAGAAGTGGTAAGTGACACTGAAACCGAAAGCAATAGTGATAATGATGATAGTGGTACGAAAATAAGCGAAGTATGGCCTCACAACCAGGATGAAGTTGTGTATGCAGGTTCATCTAAAGATCACAATTACTGTAAACCTGGTTTTCAATAAATCATTGTAAAGCAATTTGTTTTTTTTTATTACACTTCACTACCACTAGGTACCACTGCTAAAAATTTGTCAAATCTGGTGTTAGGGGTTAGGTACGGTCATAACTAAATGCTAGACATCCAGGTACATGTTGCAGGGTAGGTACTTACTTAACTTCGCATTAAATGGAAGTTGTATCCTACTCGTACCCGTGGAACATTTTATCTGCTGAATTTCCACTTGATTGGATTACTTTTTAGATAAAGCCATAGTTGATTGCTGAGAGACTAAACTGTTAGCGTACCTACGTAACTGTAAATTGTCAAATTCTTTTTATTTAGTTTATTATTTTTATATAGCTATCATTTTTTTAATTTAAAAAAACCCTAATTCTTATTAAACGATAATGTCTAATGGGAAATTTCCTTCTTGAAAACTTACTCAATTTTGGGCACCTTTATATTAATTAGCAACACTGAATCGACGGTGCCATCCTCTTTCAGTTCACAGATAAGCTGGTGGGACTGTACATCTTTTTAACTGTGCCAGAAATTTCGTCAAAGGATTTATCTTTTCCAAACCTTTATGGTAGATTTTAATTTAGATAAAATAGTTTAGCCTTCATCTCAACCTACATTTAGTTAGATCCTCTTACGTTTATTTGATCTTATTCTTCGGTGTCAGGTACACGAGACGGATGACAAGTGTCACATAGCAGTGTCAGTCGCCGACGAGGGCGTCGTGAGTGGAGATGCTGAACACGCTGCTGCGGGTAGGGCTGCTGCTGACGTGCGCGGCGGTCGTGGGGGCGGGGGCCGAGAGTACCGCGCACGCACGCCCGATGGACGACGCAGCGGGAATGAGCTGGGCAGACTCGGGCAAAACGGGCGCAGCCACGTCTCGTAGGGGTGTAGGCGTCAGCCGGCACCTGTTCTACCGCAGCATGGCGGGCGCTATGGTCAGTGGCTCGCGGCGCGTGTTCGGCGGCGCGGCGGTGGCACTGCGCTCGCTGCCGGGTGTATGCGTGCTTATGGACCGCTACTGGGCCACGCGCTGCTCGGGCGCCGTGGTGGCACCGCACTGGGTGATCACGGCCGCGCACTGCGTGCGGCCGGAGCTCGCCTACGTCGTGTACAACACGCGCAGCCCGAACTCGCTCGAGAGCGAAGTGGCCGCCGTCGCATTCCTGTACCGCCACCCCGAGTAAGTGCCGGCCGTGCGCTGTGCGTGTCTTCTTGGTGCTGGTGCTCTCACATGTGCTCTGTGCGCAGCTACATGGTGCTGCAGGAGGACGAGGGTCGCGGCATAGACGTGACACAGCTGCACCACGACGTGGGTCTGCTGCGCACCCGCAAGGCCATGCAGCTTCTTACGCAGCCCAAAGTGGATCCCCTCGGCGGAATGCTCCGGTATGACCTCAAGAACCTCGAGGACGAGGAAGTGCAGGTGACAGTAATACCTTCTCCCGTCGCCCTTTGTACATGTATGTATAATGAAGAACAATACACAGCTACCTTATTTTAAACAATAACGCATCGTAAATTTTAGCTCCGTGTGTAAAAAAAGTACGTGAGCGGCGGCGCGATATGCCAATACAATTGAAAACATAAATCTAAACTAAGTCAGTGCTTCGAGAAGTTCCAGAAGCAGCTGTCGCTGTCTGGCACGATCGGTATCAGTCACAGCTCAGCAACAGAACGCGAGCTCAGAGCATGTCACGTGTGTCGTGTGCAGGTGCTGGGCTTCGGGCGCACGGAGTACGCGCGGCAGGGCGAGCAGCTGTTCGAAGTGCGGCTGCGGTTGGTGGGCTGCGAGCGCACCGCCTGGGAGCACTGCATGTGCGGCGTTGGGCTGCCGCTGGGGCGCGGCGGGGTGGGGGAAGGGGAGGGCGGCGCGCGCGGCGTTTGCTCTGGCGACTCGGGCGGGCCAGTGGTGTTCCGCGGCGTGCAGGTGGGCGTCACGTCCATGGGCCCCCTGGAGTGCGCCGCCGGCGTCGACCCGCCCGAGAGCGCCACCAGCGTGTTTACGTCGCTGCACCAATATGCCGAGTTGCTGAACGCCACCATGCACGACACGCCGACGGCGCAGCGCATGATCGCGCTGGCAGTGCCGAACGACGCCACCGCACGCGCCCCCGCCGCAGCACGCGCCCCCGCCGCTGCACTCCTTGCGCTGGTCGTGCGCGTCGCCAGCTGAAGCGCACTCTTATTATTTTCAGATTGTCATCTACCGTAATATTATAAAGACGTTAATTGTTTGTTGGATTGTTTGCTTGTCTCCAGAAGTACTCTTCCGATGACGAACATTGATTTAATAATAGAAACCTACATTATTCCTGCAACACTATGCAGTATGTTCGGTGACGGTAGTCGGTAGTCAACTAGACAGCTTAAAGGTATTGAACACATCTTTTACAACTAATTTAGACTGCTATATCAAACTTATTGCATGTCCGAAATACTTTACGCTTCATAAAATTAAGTCTAGTCTTTAAAGACAAATAAATAAAACTTAGTGTCTGTTTGTAATGGCAAAATAACAATTTTGTAACCGACGAAAAAAGAAAGGAGGAGGTTAGACATGTACACAAATCGGCACAATTGACCGGTCACCCTGTCAAATGACGTGTTTGTCACGTTTTACTTTTTGAGTACTCAAGTTTAAAGTGGTTATAATTGTAAGGTACAGTTTTAAATAATGTACAATGAAAGAGATGCTAACTACTCAATTAAAATGTTAAACAGATAAGAATTAGGCAAAAATGTGGATATCATAACTTTGTGTCATCTTGACTTTAATCATTCAAATCGAATGCAATTAAAATAGCCTTTATTTACACACTTATAATTAACTAGCGAACGCCTCGCGGTTTCACCCGCGTTGTTCCGTTCCCGTGGGAATACAGGGATAAAAAAATCTTTTTTCAAAAATTACAACCGACTTGCAAACACAAATACTACGAAGTGAAAAATAACTTCAATTTCGGAAGTCGGTGTTCCTGTTTTCGTTCCTACAGTATTTTTGTTTGGAAGTCGGTTGTAATTTGTGTAAAAAAGATTTTCATTTTTCACTTTTTAGTTGTGGTACATTATGGACCAGTTCTATAGGCTAGGTACCTACGCGTATAGTGCCCAAAGTGAAGCCAGAATAGATTAACCCTATAGCAAGAAACTTAAACAAAACTGGCGCAATGAGAGTATACCAGGGTGAACTGTTCTCATCTATGTACCCCTTTAGAGCGTACCAGTGTGATGTTATGTTATTAAATGGTGTAAACAATAAACAGACATGCGATTTGCCGTCATTTATTGAAGAGATCTGATGTATTTCTCCGAAGTTCTTCATCAGATCCTGATGAAAATTAAATGGGACCACACGACAAGCTTTCAAATAAAAAAGAATAATCAGAAAAATTCTGAGGTAACAAACATAAAAAAAAATAGTCGACTTGATAACCTCCTCCTTTTTGCGAAGTCGGTTAAAAAGTAGCCTATGTCACCCGGGATAGTGTAGCTTCCCAAAGGTAAAAGAATTTTTAAAATCGGTTCAGTAGTTTATAAGTTTATTTGTTACATACAAAAATACAAATGTTTCCTCTTTATATTATTATATTGTATAATTATAGATAGTATAGATTATTTTAAATATTATTATCTTTTGTACAGGTATCTTTAAACATTTTGTTTTGCTCTTCAGCATAGGCTCCTCCAGACCCTTCCACAGTGAACCATCATGTGCTTTTCTCCTCCATGATGCTCCTGCTGTCGATCGCAGGACGTCCTCCCACCTGCGCACCGATCTCCCTCTCCTCCTCATCCCCTCTCTCGGGTACGATTCAGTGACGTGTTTGGCCCACTTCTCTATTCTGCATCTGATTGTGTGGCCTGTGCAGTCTATCCGTAGCAATTTAAGTATTGTTATTGTGAATGTCACGTCTGTAATATTTGCAATATCACTCTATCTTTTCTCTTCAGGTTCAGTATGCTACGCTCCATGTTACGTTGGTCTCTAAGTTTTTTTATATTTTCGGTAGTAAGAGGCCATGTTTGGCAGCCATACGTTATAACAGGAAGAATGCAGGAGCTGAACGTTTGGCTTTTTAGTTTGAGAAGTATTGGTGGGTTTTAAATAATTTATTTTAAGGGCCTACATCTGCTTTAGTGCCGTAAAACGGTAACTTTCTAAAGCATACGCCTTAGTAACGGCAAGGTTAAAAGTTTGAAAAAAAAAAACAATATTATTGCTTCATGTAAATTATTTTTAAACATGTTTTTTTCGTGTAACAAATAGTTTTGCTTTAAAAAAATAATTAGCAACACGATATTTAAAAAAATATTTTTACACTTGATGGCTGGAATTTCTTCATAACATAAATAGCATATTATGTACATCAAATAATATTTTGCAAAAAAAACTGTTCAAAAGAAGGTTCAATATTGATATTTTGGCTCCGAGCGGGCGCATGGCCAGTACTGCTTTAACATTGGGGCGTATATAATAATAAACCTTAATGACCAGTACCTTTTCAGTTAATCCTGCTTTGGATCTCCTTGGTAGAGAGTAATGTTGGGGCGATAATTTGCCCGAGGTTTGGATATTCTTCGACAAATGCGATGATTGCGTTGTTAATCAAGATTCAAAAAGGATGGTCATTAATTTCGTTATCGATGTGTGTTTATCTGGAGTCCAACAATGTAACTTTGTTTTTCTAGCTGTTTAAACATATCCTGTAGATGTTTTGGGTTATTGGTTACGAGAATGAGATTATCAGCAAAGCGCAGATGATTAAATGTTGCTCCATTTATTTTACATACATAACCGTCCCAGTCTAGATTTCTGAATGCCTGCGCCAGAGTGGCAAAAAAGAGTTTCGGCGACAGTTGGTCTCCTTGTATCACAGCCCTCGTTATTTAGTTTCGGCGAAAGTTGGTCTCCTTGTATCACAGCCCTCGTTATTTAGTTTCGGCGACAGTAGGTCTCCTTGTATCACAGCCCTCGTTATTTAGTTTCGGCGACAGTTGGTCTCCTTGTATCACAGCCCTCGTTATTTAGTTTCGGCGACAGTTGGTCTCCTTGTATCACAGCCCTCGTTATTTAGTTTCGGCGACAGTAGGTCTCCTTGTATCACAGCCCTCGTTATTTAGTTTCGGCGACAGTTGGTCTCCTTGTATCACAGCCCTCGTTATTTAGTTTCGGCGACAGTTGGTCTCCTTGTATCACAGCCCTCGTTATTTAGTTTCGGCGACAGTAGGTCTCCTTGTATCACAGCCCTCGTTATTTAGTTTCGGCGACAGTTGGTCTCCTTGTATCACAGCCCTCGTTATTTAGTTTCGGCGACAGTTGGTCTCCTTGTATCACAGCCCTCGTTATTTAGTTTCGGCGACAGTAGGTCTCCTTGTATCACAGCCCTCGTTATTTAGTTTCGGCGACAGTTGGTCTCCTTGTATCACAGCCCTCGTTATTTAGTTTCGGCGACAGTAGGTCTCCTTGTATCACAGCCCTCGTTATTAAGTTTCGGCGACAGTTGGTCTCCTTGTATCACAGCCCTCGTTATTTAGTTTCGGCGACAGTTGGTCTCCTTGTATCACAGCCCTCGTTATTTAGTTTCGGCGACAGTTGGTCTCCTTGTATCACAGCCCTCGTTATTTAGTTTCGGCGACAGTAGGTCTCCTTGTATCACAGCCCTCGTTATTTAGTTTCGGCGACAGTTGGTCTCCTTGTATCACAGCCCTCGTTATTTAGTTTCGGCGACAGTAGGTCTCCTTGTATCACAGCCCTCGTTATTAAGTTTCGGCGACAGTTGGTCTCCTTGTATCACAGCCCTCGTTATTTAGTTTCGGCGACAGTTGGTCTCCTTGTATCACAGCCCTCGTTATTTAGTTTCGGCGACAGTTGGTCTCCTTGTATCACAGCCCTCGTTACTTAGTTTCGGCGACAGTTGGTCTCCTTGTATCACAGCCCTCGTTATTTAGTTTCGGCGACAGTTGGTCTCCTTGTATCACAGCCCTCGTTATTTAGTTTCGGCGACAGTTGGTCTCCTTGTATCACACCCCTCATTATTTAGTATCGGCGACAGTTGGTCTCCTTGTATCACAGCCCTCGTTATTTAGTATCGGCGACAGTTGGTCTCCTTGTATCACAGCCCTCGTTATTTAGTTTCGGCGACAGTTGGTCTCCTTGTATCACAGCCCTCGTTATTTAGTTTCGGCGACAGTTGGTCTCCTTGTATCACACCCCTCATTATTTAGTATCGGCGACAGTTGGTCTCCTTGTATCACAGCCCTCGTTATTTAGTATCGGCGACAGTTGGTCTCCTTGTATCACAGCCCTCGTTATTTAGTTTCGGCGACAGTAGGTCTCCTTGTATCACAGCCCTCGTTATTTAGTTTCGGCGACAGTTGGTTTCCTTGCATCACACCCCTCGTTATTTAGTATCGGCGACAGTGGGTCTCCTTGTATCACAGCCCTCGTTATTTAGTTTCGGCGACAGTTGGTCTCCTTGTATCACAGCCCTCGTTATTTAGTTTCGGCGACAGTTGGTCTCCTTGTATCACACCCCTCGTTATTTAGTTTCGGCGACAGTAGGTCTCCTTGTATCACAGCCCTCGTTATTTAGTTTCGGCGACAGTTGGTCTCCTTGTATCACAGCCCTCGTTATTTAGTTTCGGCGACAGTAGGTCTCCTTGTATCACAGCCCTCGTTATTAAGTTTCGGCGACAGTTGATCTCCTTGTATCACAGCCCTCGTTATTTAGTTTCGGCGACAGTTGGTCTCCTTGTATCACAGCCCTCGTTATTTAGTTTCGGCGACAGTTGGTCTCCTTGTATCACAGCCCTCGTTATTTAGTATCGGCGACAGTAGGTCTCCTTGTATCACAGCCCTCGTTATTTAGTTTCGGCGACAGTTGGTTTCCTTGTATCACAGCCCTCGTTATTTAGTTTCGGCGACAGTAGGTCTCCTTGTATCACAGCTCTCGTTATTAAGTTTCGGCGACAGTTGGTCTCCTTGTATCACAGCCCTCGTTATTTAGTTTCGGCGACAGTTGGTCTCCTTGTATCACAGCCCTCGTTATTTAGTTTCGGCGACAGTTGGTCTCCTTGTATCACACCCCTCGTTATTTAGTTTCGGCGACAGTAGGTCTCCTTGTATCACAGCCCTCGTTATTTAGTTTCGGCGACAGTTGGTCTCCTTGTATCACACCCCTCATTATTTAGTATCGGCGACAGTTGGTCTCCTTGTATCACAGCCCTCGTTATTTAGTATCGGCGACAGTAGGTCTCCTTGTATCACAGCCCTCGTTATTTAGTATCGGCGACAGTTGGTCTCCTTGTATCACAGCCCTCGTTATTTAGTTTCGGCGACAGTAGGTCTCCTTGTATCACAGCCCTCGTTATTTAGTTTCGGCGACAGTAAGTCTCCTTGTATCACAGCCCTCGTTATTTAGTTTCGGCGACAGTAGGTCTCCTTGTATCACAGCCCTCGTTATTTAGTTTCGGCGACAGTTGGTCTCCTTGCATCACACCCCTCGTTATTTAGAATTGTTCTCCCACTCTTCCTGTTATTACCCAAGCCACAAATAATGTAGTACTAGGATACAGATATCTCTTCCCTTACAATGAAACCGTGCCGACGTAACTAGCGTTTTTCGTCTGATTAAATCGATTATTTTTATCCATCAATCGCGTTCGGTTCCGTTCCACGGCGATAGATAGATGGTGTTAGCAGCAACTTGCAAGCAAAAGGGTTTACTCGATTCATAAATATTTTTTCTTTAACTACAGTGAAGGTTTGTTTTATAGTATTTTTTGCACGTTTTTACAGTTTCTTTACGCCAAAATGTGTTACGACAAATAAAACAATCGAGTGGAATGCTTCAGAAATTTAAAACCGCGTCATTTATTGGCATCAATGGTTCAAATAATCTTTGAAATGTGAATTAAGAACCGAATATTCCATAGTTTTGTGCTTACGAGAGTTGATTAAACAAGATCATACAAGTTTCATGTTCAATTCCAGAAAATGTTAATTTTACACACATTCAATAACAGACCGGTGCATATCACGCCATCTGGTTAGATTTATTCGAACCAAATTTTCTTTCTTAGCAATGAGACCCCATTAGTTCACAGTTGCGCGCGAGCGGTTGAGTCGATCGCACACGCTTAGCTACATCGTAATTTCACCGAGTGATTTTTTACTTCTACCCACATAATAATTATGTTATTAAATTATCATAAGTTACTTTTAAATGGCTGATATAAACATTAACGTGGATATTTGCGCTTCGAGTGGTAGTGATGACATAGTGCAAGAGCCGGTATCCCAAAGAGAAAAACAACTTAACTTAAATATGACCGAAGAGATGGAGATGAACGAAGAGAGTGAGCAACGACTTGCAAAGAGAGGGCGACAAGAAGATGAAGAAATAGTGGAAGAAGATGAATTTGTGACTGTAACTAGAAGACATAAGCGAGCAAATAGGAAAGATTCTGTAAGTGATATTTTAATGGGCGAAAGTAGTGGAAACTCTGAACAAAACTACACTTGTATATGCGTGACAGGAAAAGAAACTTTACCAAAACAATTCGGTATGGCAAAGCTTTTGAGATCGTTAAAAATCGATAAAATAGGAAAGATGGTATATAAAAGTGCATTCAGAGTCTTGATCTTTTTTGAAAATAAAGAAAGTGCTTTGAAATTACTAAATTGTGAAAGTTTTATTAGTTCAGGATACAGAGTTCAGAGGACTGACGAAATTAGCTTATCTTATGGTATTTTAAGACAGATAGATCTAGGAACAGAAGAAAAAGAAATTCTTGAAAATCTGTCGTGTGAGCATGACATAATATCAATAAGAAGGCTAAAGAGAATGTCTGACAGCGGGGAATGGATAGACTCAGAAACAATACGAATTTGTTTTAAAGGCGCCACTTTGCCGCCGTATGTATTTGGGTACGGTTGTAGGTTCAAAGTGGAGCCTTATACTTTTCCAGTTTCTCAATGCTCGGGTTGCTGGAAATTTGGCCACCTTTCCAGAACATGTCCAATTAAAAAAATTATATGTCCCAAATGCGGTGGTAATCACCCAAATTGTGAAACAAATAACTATGTTTGTATAAATTGTAGAGGACCACATATGGCCATGTACAAGAAGTGCCCGATCTTCCTAAAAGAAAAAGAAATCAGAGACATCATGACCAAGCAAAATTACACCTACAGAAAAGCATTAGAGCTATATTTGAAAGAAAACAGAAGTCAAGAAACAATTATTAACAAGGGGGAAATTGAAAAAAATATTAACGACATCAGTTCACAACATGGAAACAAAAAGAATACACAGGAAACATATAGAGATATACTTGTAACAGGACGAATGCCTAATAATAGTAGAAATGATGAGATGATGCTGAATAATGTCACTGAAGGGAAGAACTCAAGAAAAAACATTCGTCGGCAAGAACATGTATCGAAAAAGAAGCCGATGGAGACTAGAGTGTCGGACTGGTGCAGTTTAGTTGAAGAGAATTCGTTACCATCACCCACCTATGAACCTACATATTTAGAGAAAGAAAAAAACCCAGAAGGTATGAAAAACTCACGCGTCTGCTTAGATTTTCTTAGTACCTTCCAGAGAGTCAAAGATATATATATGTCTGAAACCGACTGGGATACCAAACTTAAACAACTAGGAAAACTTATAATGGAAATATTAGGTCAACTGATTGTTAAAGTTTTGAAGAAAGATGACATTTATACAAAATTTATATCTATGTTTAACAATGACTAACAATACAACAAAAATGAATATTATACGTATTGTACAGTGGAATGCACGAAGCTTACGACCTAAACGTAATGAGTTTGAGATGTTAATGTCACAAGAAAAAATACATATAGCTTTAATATCGGAAACGTGGCTGGAACCTGAATCTCATTTCAATGTAAGTGGGTATAATATTTTTAGAAAAGATAGGTCGGATGGATATGGGGGGATAGCGATTATTATTTGTAAGTCGATAAATGCACAACAATGTTTCATTTCTACTAGAAATTCAGACATAGAAGTTATGTCAATTCAGCTTTTAAACTGTAATGAAATTAAGAATATAGTATTATTATATTGCCCTTCTTCAGTTCGCACAAGCCTTGCTGACTGGGAACACATTTTCTCACTATATTCCAATAAATGCTTAATTGCTGGGGATTTTAACGGCCACCATGCAACCTGGTCCTCTAAAGCCGATGGAAGAGGCATTCAGATTTATGATGCGGCTTTAGATGCTGGATTTATTCCTCTTAACGATGGGAGTGCCACTAGAGTAGATAATATTGTTCAGAGGACATCTCCCGATGTTACTTTTGTTTCGACCGATTTGTCTGTTTTACTAAGCTGGAGTGTTATGAACGAAAATCTCGGAAGTGACCATCTGTTTGTTAAAATTTCATTTAAAAATATTAACAATATGAACGCTGTATGTATAAATAAAAAGCGGAATTTCAAGCTAGCAAAGTGGTCAGAGTATAGTAAATCCTTAGAAAATTATTTATTACATCCTATACATACACTTAATGTACAATCCTTGTATGATAATCTTATCAAACAGATAAATAAAGCAGCCGATGAACACATACCTTGGATTAGGAGCTGTAATAATCCAAAAAATAACTTTCGACCCAAACCTTACTGGAATACAACACTCTCACATTTAGTGGCGCAACGTAGGTTGGCTTTAAAACAATTCAGAAGTAATCCTACACCAAGTAATTTAACCATATTTGAACGCAAAACAAAAGCTGCAAAAGATGCTATCTGTCAAGCGAGGACAAAAGATTGGCAAAGTTACTGTAGTAGCATTGATGAACAAACGTCAAGTTCTGATATGTGGAAACGCATGGGCTGGATCAAGGGAGTCAGTTCATCCAGATGCCGCGTTTCGAATGATCAGAAGATTGAACTTCTTTCAAATCTCGCTCCAGACTATGTCTATCCAAGGGTCCAACATTTTAATTCAAATAATACTTTACTCGAGGCTAATTTTACCTTACAAGAAATGTGTAACTGTTTTAAGCGAAAGGATACAGCACCCGGTAACGACGGGATTACATATTCCCTCATATACCATTTACCCCCGGCAGGCAAATTATACTTATTAGATCTGTACAATCACATTTTTAATACCGGTACTATCCCGATACAATGGCGTGACATATTAGTAACACCTATACCAAAACCGTCACCTAACGGTGGTAACAAACTCCGGCCAATCTCCCTAATCTCTTGTATATGCAAAATCTTTCACGCAATGTTGACAAAAAGGCTAGAGTGGTATATAGAGAAAAATAAACTGTTGTCCCCGTTCACTTCTGGGTTCAGGAGAGGACAGTCGTCTCAGGACTGCCTAGTCAAATTAGTAAGCCAAATTTACTTAGGTTTTTCGCGTAAAATTTCGACTATAGCGTGTTTTTTGGACATCACTAATGCCTATAATAACGTCATAATAGATGTATTGATAAATACCTTAGACGAAATAGGGGTTGGGCAAAAATTCTGTCAGTATTTGTGGAACTTTCTAAGTGAACGGCACCTTATTATGAAAGATGAAACCGATCAAAATAAGTACTTTATAAGATATACAAATCGTGGCTTAGCGCAAGGCGACCCTATTTCGCCTGTCCTATTTAACGTAATTACAATTAAATGTTTTGAGAAAATTAGAAATGTAACGATGTGTCAATATGCAGATGATTTTGTAAATTATATTCCCCATCCAGAAACCTAAGAGAAAGTCAAATAGAATTTCAAACAGCATTAAATGCATTTTGTCTCATTCTGGATGAAATGGGGTTACAATTATCAGGCAATAAATCAAAGGTTTGTATTTTTAGTAGAGGTTTTAGAAGATTACAAATAGAACTTAAATTAGATATGGACAATTTAGAGATAGTAGACAATTATAAATATTTGGGTGTGTGGTTAGACAGATCTTTGCGCTGGAGTAAACACATTAACATGACTGTTGAAAAGGTGCAAAGGAGCCTTAATTTACTTAAAGTTTTGGCAGGTGCTTCCTGGGGTTTACATCCTAGACACCTAAGACGTATATATATTGCACTAATCAGAAGTCGCATAGATTATAGCTGTTATTTATATGATGCGAGCGCAAAGTGCCATTTAGATAAATTAAATAAAATTCAAAATCAGGCTATGAGAATAATAGGAGGCTTTATCAAAACTTCACCGATTCACGTTATGGAAAGCGAGCTAGGTGTAGTTCCGCTGTACTTACGAAGGAAATATTTAGCTTATAAATTCTGTCTAAAGTCTAAGTCTATGGAAAATAATTTAAATTGTCAGTTATTAGATAATCTCTACGCTCTTCGACAAAATTGCTATTGGAAAAATAAAAACATTCCTTTATTAGTATCTGTTGCGAATGAGGTTAAAGAGTTACAGGTAGCTTCATCCTGTCCATTATTAATGTATACTTTACGAACATGGATAACTAATATTAATGTGAATGAAATAATTATAGTAAATTTAGAATCAATAAAAAAATGTAAACGTTCATACGATAGTAACATATTAAAATATGAAGTTATTAGTGAGTTAAATACAAAGTATAGTGGTTGGTTTCACATATTTACAGATGGGTCGAAGAGCGTAGAAGGTTATGGGTCTGCATATTATATACCTAATATAGATATAAGCACTCAGGATAATTGTTTTAAAATAAGTGAACCTACATCCATTATGACGCTGGAACTCATTGCAATCTCAGAGGCTTTGACTTATATAATTAATCGTTCCGAATATAAAAGTGTTGTCATTTGTACAGACAGTAAAAGTTCATTACAACATATAGCTCGATGCGCCTCTGGCCACAGAGGTGCATCGATAGCTTATGTTATTTTATCTAAAATTGATGAAATTGCTATAAAAGGCATCCAACTGAGGTTGCAGTGGGTTCCATCGCATATCGGGTTGCGGGGCAACGAAGAGGCTGACACGTTGGCGAAATTAGCAGCTAGGAATGGAAAAGAAATAAATATTATATTAGATTATTCAGAATTTTTACCAAAATTTAAAAATATATGCTATGATCATTGGAAAGAATATTTTAATAAACGGTCGTTAGAGAAAGGTTTATGGTATAAAACCATACAGTGTGAACCTCTTCGCGTGCCCTGGTTCATGAATAGTGATGCTAGAAGAAAACTTATTGTTACTGCTCTTAGACTCAGATCTGGACACATTCCATGCAAAAAATTTGCCTTCATGATGAAGAAAATCGCTTCACCCAATTGTGAAGAATGTGGAGTTGTCGAGGACCTACAACATTTATTGATGGAATGTGTCCAATATGAGTCCAGTAGAAATAATTTAGTAAGATCCCTGAATTTGAACAGAACTGATGTAGGCATGTTCCATACTATTCTATCCCAACCAAATGACGATGATGCGAAAGATTTGTTCAAATTCATGGCCCACGTGTTGTGAAAGTACAATGTCTTAGGATACGATGGGACTGACATACGCTATGCGTAAAAGACCCTTAAATAAATAAAGAGAAAAAAAAAAAAAAAAAAAGCAATGAGACCCGTGCCCTAGCTGTCATATTTGTGAAGTTTTGTATAATTAGTCTTATATTCTTCTTGTGTATACTTTGATTCAATAGTGCTTCCCATATACACGGATATTTAAGCGAATCAAAGCCTTTCTATAATCAACGAATGCAAGACAATACGTCATTCGGTACTCGTTGTATTTCTCAATAACCTGTTTCATCATACGAATGTGGTCTACCGTAGAGAATCTACTGCGGAATCCTGCTTGTTCTTTCGGTTGGTTTTCATGTATTACCTTGTAAGGTTAAATTTTATTTACTCTCCAACTCACCCAGTGGTAGTAAATGCATGAGACTTAATAGGGATTGTCTCGCTTGAGGTATTAATTGGAGTAAAAGTCTTTTAGTTGGTCTTCTCAACTAATTTATTTTTCAGAGAAATACAGTCTGTCACTGAAGTTTCTTGATGAATATTACTAAATAAGCACAACTTACATTAAATGGAATACATAAATACCCTTAAGAATCAACACTGGAGATATGCTGTCTCAATCCGCATCGTTCAGCCTGTGCAGTAGTTTCTATGCATCAAACACACCATGAAGGCCGGACCCTGCTGCAGAAGTGTGGGATGTTGTAAACGTTTTATTTAGTTGACCACGTTTATAAATTTAAATATTTATAAAATTATCCTAAGGACCCTGCCAAGAAGAAAATTCATGATGAGTTTCACAAAGCACATGGTTCGTACAGCGTGTGGATATTCAGACAAATTAAACTGATACTCATAGCGCCTATTAGTTCTTCAAATCAATTGATTATTTTTTCATCTTAACGCTGGACCCTTTTATCCTACGAGTCATCAAGATTAAGTTAACTTTTCTTGGGTTATATTAATTAGTTAGAGCTGGTCTAAGACTCACAAATGAAAAGGCTTGTCATTCTTGCCAATTCTTGCCAACCGAATAAACTTTGAGCGTTCCTCTCTTATTTATGGTTTGTAGACTGCTCATCTATGGTTTTAACTTTGTTTCTATTTTCAATATTAGATTACATTTTTTTTAATAGGTAGATAGAACTGTATGTTTATTATATTAATTATTACACACATTCAAATATATCGATACCGGAAATTTCAATTGTCGTAAAGGACAAAACACGAGTTTTCAGTAGAGCCAAAAAACAAAAATTGTTTTTGTCTAATATATTTTTCAAACAAAGTATTATATTCATGGTGTCGAAAGAAACCCTAACTATTTTTTCGTGTTCTATGAATATAAGTTAACTAAATAAACCAAACTTAATTATTGACGAAAATGAGAGTCCTTTACAGCCCAAAAAAAAATAACTGAAGTACTTTACAGCCACGAAAAATTGATTATGATAAAGTCAGATGTGTCGTAAAGGATTAATCTTGATCATTAATGGGTAATACAAGTCAATTAAATCAGAGACTAAGGGGGTAAAAGGAACAAAACACTTACCGTCTTATTAATAAACGTGGACTAAAGTAAGATTAACTTTTAGGTTGGTACTAACAAATTTCCGTATTAATAAACACGGAATAAGGAGGGATTATACTAATCTGACACTAGTCTCGGAATAAAATTTAAACCATGGTGCCAGCTAGTTTAAGGTCGGAATAAGAGTAGTGTAACTATGGCAACCACATTTTTTTTCTTCGCCCTACTCGGGCAGGCTAAGGTCTTGGACCATACCGCCTCGTCTTCAGTGCATAATATCCTTCTTGAATTCTTTAGTATGCATTAGAATGCGGATGTAACAGATTCCAATGTTTTTTTTGAGGTATTTTGGAAATTGTATCAAGTCAGCCTTCCCGGTAAACTTTGCAGAGGTAGTCAATACTACAATAAAATTCTCCGCTCCACTATCCCGAGATTGCTTCTGTCAATGATTTCACATATTGTCCAGTTGCGTAGACAGTTGAGACACAAAACTACACCAATTTTATATCATAATATCCACTAGGAATCAATTTTCAAATAATATGAACAAACGCTGAACTACGCTCGAAAAAATCCCGCCAAAAACTCTCGCAACCACAATTATTACATAGACTCTGATTTTTTATACCAGATATTAAATATTTATATGCATCCAGTGACATTGTTGTTGTTTGAATTGAATACAGTAAAAGAGTGTAGTTAAACTGTTTTTAACTGATTTGATTAAGGTTTTAAGATTATTGAAATCTGAAGTTAAAGGTTCGAATGAACACGAATATAAAATGCAAAATAAATGTAGAAATATATTTAATGTAATTATGTTTTATGCATTTGTTAGCTGTTTTTCTTCACGAAATTTTCGTATTTTCAAGATTTCTCTTTCTATTAAGGCACATTTTAATTTTTCTTTGTATAATTCTTATGTCATCTCCATACGCCTCTTATGTTCTTCAAATTTTATCTTTCGATAGACTTATTATGGCGCTCACATAGTTATGGTCCTGAAATGACAACCACCTTAATAAATAGATATTTGTTAAGGTAGCCCTTGATAAGACATGTTATCATATTTTAAGTGTTCATTATTATAAGTAATTTTTAAGTTTAAAGCTATTACGATAATTTAAAATTCCCTCCTTCGCCTTTACTGTCAAATCTCTAAGGCAGATGTCATTTTTAGTTTTTTTTTTTCTACATAATGTCTTCAACTTGCTTATTTCCATTCACTAGTTCATTCTTTTTATTTTTAAATTCAACTGGGTTGCCAGAGTTTACGCGTAAGTCCAAGACTAAGAAATGAATAGTTAGTCCGAGGTTATTCCATGTTTATTAATAACATTGCTAGATCTATGTTAATCCTTAGTTACTCCGGGATTAGCTAGTCCAAGAGTAACTTCGGAGTAAGCTGGGAATACGCCATTTTTATTAATAAGACGGTTAAAGTTCTAAATAGAAATACCTACAATAGGTAGTAAAACTAAGTTAAATAAAAGGTTTCTTACTATTTTTTATTTATTATTCAAAATATTTAGTCAAGAAAAGTAACAAAAATGTTATTCTAATAGGAACTAAAAATTTAATATCCAAATAAAAAGCTTATTTCGTAGAACTCGTTCATTAATAAAACTGAAAAGTCTCAAATAAAGCAATTTATTATAAAAATAAAACACCAAAGTGCTAAAAAAATAATTAAATGTAAAGTAACTAGTTAACTCATCGTAACAGACGTTTACGCTGAGTTCGCAGTCACCGTCACCATGCGTCGTATTGTAACTATGCATTTTACCGGAAATTAGAGATACTTATTTTTCTTTGCATTATATTCAGTCTTGTATCAGCCACCAGCTAAATATCCTGTATTTTTATAATTAAAGTAATTGTGTATTAAATAAATATTTTTTTAACAAAATCACCGACCGCCGAAACATAACTGGCGCAGTTGGTAGGATCGCGACGTTCTAAGATCGAATCCAACTCTTCATCTTAAGAACGACGGTTCTCAAATCGTTCCTTCGTGATCTACAAAGAACCTATCGCGCGGTCGGACACCTCTACGGTCATCGGGATAATTCTCCGGAGAATTGGAGGAAGCTGCGTTGGAGGAGACTCGACTCGACAGGAGATGCAGTGGCTGCTTTGGTAAGTGCTCTTGTTTTACCAAGTGTCCTTGCTCTATTTCCTGCCTTATTTTAATTTGTGTATTTTATGATAATCTATGTGTGTCTGTCTCTAAGCTAAAATCGCACTTGGCAACCACAAAATTATAATAAGTAGCGTTAACAATCCCACGCGTAAATTCCAAGTGTTTAATTTGACACCTCTATTGTTTCGCGTCGAGCGTCACTAGGTAGGCAAGCTACAGAAAAACAATGTCGCTCAGGGATTATGATGCTAACGATAAACCTTACAAACTAATCGCAGATTTAATGCCAAGATATGATGGCAATCCTAAATTACTTAATTATTATATTAGGGAAGTAGAAAACTTATTACTGTTAACTTCCGAGGCAGATCGTTCGCACCCAGCATTCGTCTGCTTAATTAAAAGTAGGCTCAGTGGTCTAGCCATAGACGCAATAGCGTACGAAGGTCACTTAAACTCATGGCTAACAATTAAGAACGCGTTAATTAGGCGCCTTGGCGAACCGCGAAACGAAATACAAGTAATGCAGGAGTTAACGCGAGTGCGTAAGTCTAAGTCAGAAGACGCTGAAGGCTTCGGCAAACGCCTCCGCGAGCTGTTGGATACTCTGTATTCCGTAGGAGAACATGGTAATAAATCGTATTACGAAAAGATGGATATTGAACAGTATATAAACCAGTTGGACTTCCACGTCTCGTTGGGCGTTCGAATCGCCAAACCGGACACCTTTGAAGCAGCTATCATAGCGGCTAGGCAAGAAGAAGCTAGGCTTTCATATAATAGAGCTAATTTCAATAATAATTCTTCAACGTCACAAGCAAAGCCAAAGGAGTTATCTAAACAACCAAGCAATTATAATCCCATTCGTAATACAGTAAGCCCGTTTGCACCTGGCTTTATTATACCCTCACAAAACTTTGCACACTCAACAAAATTATAGGTCCCCCGAACAGCGTCAACAATGGGTACAATCTGTATTGCCCTTGAAGGCCAAACCAGCATCAGGTAACTCTAGACCAAATGGTTCAAGTAACTTTAGGAATCAACCTAACATTCCAAAACCACCGGTTCCCACACCAGTATCATCGGACGTCACAATGCGTACGGCAGGTAAGCCAGAAAACCCACAGTTTGCACAGCAGTTGTTTTACATTCCAATTCAGATGGCTACTCAAGATCAACCAGGATCCAGCGACATGGAGCTCTATAACACTATCACAGACGATAACGGCATAGCGCTTGAGCCGAATGAAATCATGGATGAACAAGAGGTAAGTTCTGACCAGGGTTTTACCTTGGACACCAACCGAGACAACCAGACTTAGTTTCAATCAATTTCCAGACCAAGAAATATTTACCGTACATAATACTACCAGAGTTCGACGGTAAGTTTCTATTAGATACAGGGGCCAGTCATTCAACTATAGCAACTGACGTAGTTGCAGGCACCATATTTGAGTACTGTGTAGAAACAGAACCCTTTCAAATTAATACAGCACACAGTTCATCAGTTCATGACAAGGTAGTGTACCTTCCCTTACCTCCCGCATTTAATAGTGATATAACACATAAGTTCCTAATATTCGATTTCGACCCTAAATATAAAGCACTTATCGGAATGGACCTTCTGCAAAAATTAAAGAGTAATATTGATTTAAATAACAATGTGTTACGTACATCTACGGCGGAAATACCAATACACTTTAGTTCCCCACCCCAAAAGATAAGTATCGAACCTAGATGCGAAAAGATAGTCAAAGTAAAAACCAACTACTTAGATGGACAATACCTTCACGACGATTTAATCTGGTCAGACGATTTAATGTCCCCAGCAGCTATAGTTAATGTTATAAACGGTTCTTTTAAAACATCGTTAATTAATCATAGCGATCAAAAGAAGTATATCCCGCTTAAACCGTCAATTGAATTAGAAATATTTTCCAATGCCAATAAAAATTATAGTCATGATATTAATACCATACAGGTAGAAAATAACATTGACCGTATATTAAACGAAAACCTTCAGAAAATCCGTACAGATCACATGAACGAAGAAGAAAAGCGTGAAATAACCCGGTTATGTTATCAGTATAGGGACTTGTTCTACGCAGAAGATATACCACTAACTTTTACACACGCTGTTAAACACGAGCTCAGATTAAGCGATAATACACCAGTTTTCGTACGTAGTTACAGACAAGCTCCTAAACAACGAAAAGAAATTCGTAAACAAGTGGATAAGCTCCTTCAGCAAGGTATCGTGCGAGAGAGCATATCTCCTTGGTCTTGTCCCGTGCATATCGTACCCAAAAAGCCCGATTCCTCAGGCAACGTCAAATGGAGACTTGTAATTGATTACAGACGACTCAATGACCGTATCATTGAAGATAAATACCCATTACCAAATATACACGACATATTAGATAGATTAGGAAGAGCGCAATACTTCACAACCCTAGACCTTGCTAGTGGTTTTCACCAAGTCGAAATGCACCCTAACGATATTGAAAAAACCGCATTCACCACTTAACGAGGACACTATGAGTTCCTTAGAATGCCCTTTGGACTCAAAAATGCTCCAAGTACATTTCAAAGACTAATGGATCATATATTAAGAGGCATAGATAATGTTTACACATACTTAGATGAAGTAATAATAATATCTACGTCATTGCAACAACACATAGAAAAATTAAAACAAGTATTCGATCGATTCAAAACACATAATCTAAGGATCCAGTTAGGTATTATCCCAAGGAATAGTAGGATCAGACAAACCGGTAGCATTCGCATCCCGGACACTATCAGACACCGAATCGCGTTACTCTACAATAGAAAAGGAGCTACTCGCCATAGTATGGGCAATAAAATACTTCAGACCCTATCTTTACGGTAGAAAGTTTACCATATACACGGACCACAGGCCTCTCACCTGGCTAATGTCTTTAAAAGATCCGAATTCAAAATTAACTAGATGGCGTTTAAAACTATCGGAATACGACTATAAGGTTGTATACAAAAAGGGCCGCGTATCACGTATTCAAATTTTCCACGGTAGTATTGACTCTCTAGCTGTTAACTTAGATGATAACGAAGACGATGAGATAAGTAATAGAATATTCGAAAACGCGCGTAGGGAACCCGAAAATCAAACAGATACAGTAGCACCCAGTGAAAATATACAGTTACAAACCCCAAGCATTCCAGATTCTCATATAGGTACAGACAGCATGAGTGTAGTGTCAGCTGAACCTGAACTAGTATCAACAAGACATACACAGCCTGACAATGAAAATAAAGGCATACCCATCATAGCAGACGCTATTGATAGGCAGCTAAAACAATTCCACATTAGGTCAACGCCCGGTTCTATGTATAGAGTAGATAACAGATCCACTAACTCAAAAGTAGTTATAAAAGATGTCTTTATTCCAGTAAACAATACAGAAGAATTATACCATGCTTTTTCTAGAGTTTACACAACAATATTTAACGACAGAGGTCCTAAGTTACTTAAATGCACAACACGCGTAACTCTAGTAGAAAACAAACCTGAACAGCAAGAATTGATTAGGAAATATCACGAAGGTAAGACCGTTCATCGAGGTATTCAGGAGACGTACAAACAGTTGCACAGAAACTACTATTGGCCAAACATGCTTCTCACCATTCAAAGATTCGTAAATCAATGCGACACCTGTTTGAAATCTAAATACGAACGCAACCCTCTTAAACCACCTTTAGCTATAACCGATACCCCTCGAAAACCAATGGAACATATATTTATGGACCTATACTCAACCGGAGGCGCAACGTTCCTTACAGTCATCGATAATTTCTCTAAATACGCCCAGGCAGTCCAACTAACAGCATGCAGTAGTGTCCATATAGCTGAAGCATTGCTAAACGTTTTCTCAGTATTAGGTTTACCGAATAAAATAACCACAGATTCAGACACTAAATTCGACAACGATGTTATTAAAGAAATTTGCGCACTACATAACATCCACGTACACTTCACTACCCCTTATAACCCTAATTCAAATTCCCCTATTGAACGTTTACACTCGACTCTAGCCGAAATAATTAGGATACAAAGAATGACTAACAAAGATGACCCTATACAGCTAATAATGAAGTACTCTATAATAGCGTACAACAACGCTATCCATTCGGCAACAGATTATACACCTCATGAGTTATTATTCGGACACACAGCGTCCAGAAACCCACTAGAGTATACTACCCAAAAGAATTTTACCAGGACTATGTTATTAAGCATCGTGCCAATGCAGAGGCAGTTCAAGAGTGCATCGCTGCACATATGTCTAAAAACAAGGAGCAGGTGATTGCTAAACGTAACCAAGAAGCAGAGGAAATGAAATTCAAGGTAGGTGAAACTGTATATAAACAGGTAGCAAAGTCAGCACGCAGTGACAAAACGAAGCCAGTCTTCAAAAGACCTTACAAGATCATACACCTTCACCCAAATAACGTGGCCGAAATAATAGGTAACCATCCAAACTCTAAGTCCATTAGGGTTCACTTCAAGCTACTACGGAGGCCTCATCTTGTTGCAGGACCTTCATCGCAGGAGCCGTCGTGCTCAACACAACAGCAACCGTAACCATTACCCAAGTAGGTAACGACAATGGTATCCTCCTCCTTAAACAAGGTCAACTCCTTAAACAAGACAACTACTTTAGCCTTGCTTGCGTTTACAACATTAGCAATCTGCACTTTACATCTATCCAACTGATGTCCTTATATGCAAGCACGAAAAATGCTGAGAGGTCAGCATCTGGAGAGTTACATAAAACGTATAGGAATCAAATAGAATATAGCCTTAATATTATTGGTAAGAAGATTAAGTTTTTAACGCCGCAAGTTAGAAAGCGACGCGGTCTCTTAGATGGATTAGGTACTGTCGTTAAGTCTATCACTGGTAATCTCGACCATGAAGATGCAGTTAAGTTTGAAGAAGAAATTTTAAACATTAAAAACAGAGTTAGAAACGTCCAAGATTCACAAAGGAAATCCTTAGTATTAGCACATAATACAATTGATGAGTTCAGTAAACAGTTAACAAAAATAAATAATAATCAGAAAAATTTGGCTAGTTTATTACAAAATATTACTAATCATTCTAACGATCTATCTAACCATTTACATTTCCTAGATATTTACGTACAGATAGATTTTAGTTTACAGATAATTTTAGATAGGTTAATGTTATTAGAAGATGCTATGACTTTTGCTCAAATAGGCACCATGCATCCTAGTATTATAAGTCCTCAGAATTTAATAGAAGAGTTAAGAAACTTAGAAAGTATGTTTATGTTTAAACAACCAGTAGCTAGTATTAGCATTAGTAACATATACAGGATAGAGAAGTCAATTAAAGTTAAAGCTTACAGCACAGAACACTCTGTTAATTTCATTCTCGAAATCCCCTCAATTACCTCAAAAACCTACGACCTTATCCATCTCTATTCTATCCCAAATAAAAGTAACCTAACTATCATTCCAAAATCCAAATACCTAGCACTTGGTAACGATGAGTACGCTTACCTGGAAGAAGATTGTCAGCCACTGACCGACAACACCCAGCTCTGCAAGCTCCTCGACACCAGAAGAATTGAAGACACAGATGACTGCATACTATCACTCATCCAGCACCGCTCAGCAAATTGCACTCACGCTAAGATGAACTTAAGAAAAGGAAAAGTTCAGAAGATTGGAGACAACAACTGGCTACTTGTCCTCAGAGAAGAAGAAGTCATCAAAACACTATGCAACACCAAGACAGACTACAAGAAGCTGTCGGACAATAGAGCAGGCGACATCTCCGTGCCAGAAGAAGATAGTTGGACAATCGTAGCAGCCACACCTAGCTGGAGCACAATCATCCTCTATATCTTATTGGTCGCAGCAGCATCCTGGAAGCTGTATCAATGGAAAACAAAGAACATCCCGGAGGACACCAAGGGCAGCGCGGACGCCGCCAGAAGCAAGAGTTGCTTCTATCTTATGGAGGGAGGAGTTAACTCATCGTAACAGACGTTTACGCTGAGTTCGCAGTCACCGTCACCATGCGTCGTATTGTAACTATGCATTTTACCGGAAATTAGAGATACTTATTTTTATTTGCATTATAGGTATTCAGTCTTGTATCAGCCACCAGCTAAATATCCTGTATTTTTATAATTAAAGTAATTGTGTATTAAATAAATATTTTTTTAACAAAATCACCGACCGCCGAAACATAACTAACTTCAGTCTTTTAAAATTATTAGTAATTAAACGTAAACAGTAAAGTGAAGAGAGATCAAGGTTTTACTGTTTATTTTTAAAATAAACAGCTAATAAACTAATCTAATAACTAGTTTTTTAACAATTATTAATGAAACTCAAACATCAGAATAGTCTTAAACATAATAATAATGTTAAAATAACCAAAATAATAACAAATTTTGCCCACCAGAGGTCAGAACTCAAATAATTGACATTCTAAAGTATTAATTAAATGACAAGTAACTTCAGTCTTTTAAAATTATTAGTAATAAAACTAAGGCCCAGTTTTTTTTATCCGTAGTTAACCAATGGTTTCGGTAAAACACAATTTTTCTTCATTTGTTAGCCTCACAAATGTTCAAATAAGTTGGAGAGTTAATTATTTGATCATTTGTAAGACTAACAATTGAGGAATAAACGCGTTTTACCGAAATTTGAAATCATTGGTTAGCATATTTAACCATTGGTTAAGTTATTAAAAAAGTAGGCAACAAACAATAAAATCTTAGAGATCAATTGTGTCGATATCGTCTTCCTCGTCAGTTTCAGGAAGACTGTCTTTAACAGTTCCTAAAGACGGTAGATCTATATACTCCTTATGAAATCGCTTTGGTATAGTTCCGTTAGTACATAAACACTTTAAATCGTTATACTTGGCGACAGGTATAGGATTAGGTTTGTCATAAAGCCTTGGTAAACCAGTACTAGAAGTATCATCTTCTACTTTGTTGGCACCTGTTAGATCTTGGTTTTGTTTTTTTTCCTTTGCCTTTTCCTTTGGATCCTCTTCCTTTATATTCATCATGTAATGTTACTACTTGAGCGTCTTCGTTTTCTTTCATTGAATATTTAACTTTTAGCGTTTTTTTTCTTGAAAGTGACAATGCGCATTGCTTTCAGCTGTACTTGCCTTTGAGAAATATTGGTAAATTTTTCAGACACCAAGCTGTCCCAGTTGAGAAAATCGGAGTACTCCAAAACATTAATTATATATGGTTCAGGACGTGACGTTTTCTTGCAGATTCCATGTACGTCGGCCATTGACTCGGACTCCAAACAATAATTCGTCTAACCTCGCGTTCAATGACTGCATGCATTGAATCGACGGGCATATAGTATGCCCAGGTAATAAGTAATTTATTTGGACCACTTCAACGTTTTTTGAATTCTGTAAAAAGTAGTGTAGGGCTGTGAGAACTATCTTATTTTTGTTCTGTCCAGGGCAAGAGTCGCAATAAAGTAAAACATTTTTTACAGGACGTTTATCAATTTCTAGTAGGAATTTATAAATACAAGTAGCAATTTCATTGCCACCCCTTTTTCCATCGCTTTCTCCCCATATATAACAGTGTCCTTTGTTGGTTTGGCTTTCATAGAATGTACAGTTATAAACGCCGTATTTTCTAGAGTAATATAACAACATACTCTCTCCATGAGGAGTATTCAGCACTTTTTGCAGGTCGAAGCTAATGGTGAGCGTATCGTTGGAAGTTAATTTCTGATGGATTTTAAATCTTTGGTAGCTAGCCTTTTTTTCTTCGAGATGAACAGCCATGTCCTTGATTTCTTTTTCTGATAATAATTCAGTATTTTCAGCTTTTACACACGTGATACATTTGTCTCTTTTGGGATTATGGAATCGAATATTGTAATCATCATTAAATATTTTGGTAAAAACTTTTTCACTTAGGTGTAATTTAGAATTATTTTGGCAGTGTTTGAGATAAATCCTAAATAAATTTGTAGCACTTTTAAATTCCTGAGGTAAATATAGACATGAACTCTTTTTACGACAATAATGCGAAGGAACGGCTGGAAGGTTTTCGATAAAAGCTTTTGCCAATGCTTTATCTTCATCACTATATTTCTCTGCATGACATGTTCTCTTTTCTACGCTTGCCATATTTTCGTGTGCATTTTTTACTGTATATAAAATAAACTTTTGGGTAATATGTAACGTGTTAATCAAAAACTTTTGACAAACTGGTCTAGATCCTTCACCTTCGTTTATAATACGTAATCAAATGATTGGCCTCTTCTGCATTCTACACATTTAGTTTTTTTCTTTTGATTGGAATCGGTTGTGCACATCTTACGATCCAGTCTTTTCGACGCTGAACATCTAGAGTCCAGAAATAATTAAATAGGTTCATTCTTCCTTCTATCCTCTGATACTTCGTAACATTTTCTAGCACATACATCAGGTAAGCATGGGTTTCTTTTCATTGACTTCTCTTCTATTATATTTCCTGATCTTGTTTCATATGACTGAACAGATTTTTTTTTTTTTCTAAGCTTACTTTTGTTTTCCTTTTTGGTTTTGATTTTTATTAAGTTTTCTTTAAATATCTTTTCAGTCTTATTAATTGTTTTTTGTTTCTTTTTCGTACACTTTTTCTTTTTATTCTCACTATTAATTGAACTCTCGGATTCATTCATGCTCCAAAGATCGGAACTACCTGCTGAAAAGTCTTCATTATCAGAAAGATAATCAACGTAGGATTTTAATATCTTATTAGGTAATTTCTTACTAAGTTTAGGGTGTTCAGAATTCATATCATGATCATTGGTGTCAGTAATTGGATCAAAAAAAGATGTATCAAACATATTGATAAGCGAAGGAGAACCCTTATTCTCTTCTATATCCTCAGATTCGTGCTCAAAGACCACTGTTTTCAAAGAAGTGTACACCTGAGGTTGTTGAAATGATGTAGATTGGTCATCGTTGTCTGTTACTATTTCAGTACAAGTAATGTCACGGGAATGATGTGCCAGTAGCTCATTTATAACGTCAGAAGGAGTAGTGTGAGTGATCTTCTTTATTTCAGGTTCAGGCGCAAAAACAACATCACCCGGAGGCATTTCCTGGATAACGTCAGCGGTAAGTTCCTCGTCAATAGGAGTAGTCTGAGTGATCTTCTTTATTTCAGGTTCAGGCGCAAATACAACATCACCCGGAGGCATGTCCTGGATAACATTAGCGGTAAGTTCCTCGTCAATGGGAGTAGTCTGAGTGATCTTCTTTATTTCAGGTTCAGGCGCAAATAAAACATCACTCGGAGGCATGTCCTGGATAACGTCAGCAGTAAGTTCCTCGTCAATGGGAGTAGTCTGAGTGATCTTCTTTTTTGCATCTTCAGGCGCAAGTACAACATCACCCGGAGGCATGTCCTGGATAACGTCAGCGGTAAGTTCCTCGTCAATAGGAGTAGTCTGAGTGATCTTCTTTATTTCAGGTTCAGGCGCAAATACAACATCACCCGGAGGCATGTCCTGGATACCGCCAGCGGTAAATACCTCGACTATATGAGTAGCCTGAGTGTTAAATTGTTGTGATTTTCGGTATTGACATATTGCAAGCGATGGTGGTAATAATATTACACTATTATTAGTGGGAATTACAGAATTTTCACCAAACTTAGCGGATCTTAATAATCTTGTCAGCTGCTTTTTGGAAAGTTTTTCATTTTGTTTAATATTAACTTTGCTTTGATGTCTAATTATATTAGAAAATGTGTTCGCTTTTTCACAATAACTTTCTTCATCTGTATCATCTATTATTTCACTACTATTAGCAGAAGATTCAAGAGAGTTCCCACTGGGACGCTGTGTTTTCCTGAAAAAACAAACTCAGTAAGCCTGCAGAAATCGCATAAATATCTGGGTAAAAAGCAGCTTGTGTTAAACCAGGCGTCCAGTCAGATGTCTACATACCAAGTTTAATTAGTACGAATAACACTTACACACATATACACACTTTCGCTTTCATCATCATCACCAGCCATTTAATGTTCCCAACTGCTGAGACACAGGCCTCTCTGTGAGAGGGAATGAGCTGTTACGTATTCCACCACGCGGGAGTCGCTTTTATATTAGTGTGATATTAATTATAATATATAACTTAATCATCTTTTAATCGTCATAATAATTTCCCATGCCTAACAAAATCTAGATAAAAAGTTTCTCAAGCTACGGCTTGATACAATAATTTATTATTGAATTATACTTTAATTTTATTCATTTAACTTACTTGACATTATTATTATAGATTTCAAAATATTTGTCTTCAACCATTGTTTTTTCAGGCATTGAACGTTCATTCTCAATACCTGTACTGCTTTGGTCAGCATCACAATAATGTTCAGCGTCGACTCTCAAATAGTATACCAATAGATCATTTATCAAATAAAAATAAATCATATCAAATCAATAGGTAGTAAAGCGAAGTTTTATGTATAAGTATATTGGGACAAATCGGCGCTTGATGTTTGTATGTATTTAAGTCCGACGATAACTCGCGAACCCTTTATCCGATTTGAATGAAATAAGTTTGTAACTTCGAAGATGAGCCAAATCGGTTTCAGGGTTCCGAAGATATGAGGATCGCAAGTTACGAGGTCCGAAAACGCGATTCGCGCGCTAACCACTAGTAGTGTATAATGTGTACCTACCAAACGGACGTCGTAAAGGATATCACAGCAAACAAAATCTTGTTAAGATGTCCTTTACGACCAATACTTTAACCACAAAATCTTGTTATGATGTCCTTTACAACCAATACTTTAACCCCCTTACTTATAAACGACTAGCAGCTTACTCATAAACTATTATTAGTGGGAATTACAGAATTTTCACCAAACTTAGCGGATCTTAATAATCTTGTCAGCTGCTTTTTGGAAAGTTTTTCATTTTGTTTAATATTAACTTTGCTTTGATGTCTAATTATATTAGAAAATGTGTTCGCTTTTTCACAATAACTTTCTTCATCTGTATCATCTATTATTTCACTACTATTAGCAGAAGATTCAAGAGAGTTCCCACTGGGACGCTGTGTTTTCCTGAAAAAACAAACTCAGTAAGCCTGCAGAAATCGCATAAATATCTGGGTAAAAAGCAGCTTGTGTTAAACCAGGCGTCCAGTCAGATGTCTACATACCAAGTTTAATTAGTACGAATAACACTTACACACATATACACACTTTCGCTTTCATCATCATCACCAGCCATTTAATGTTCCCAACTGCTGAGACACAGGCCTCTCTGTGAGAGGGAATGAGCTGTTACGTATTCCACCACGCGGGAGTCGCTTTTATATTAGTGTGATATTAATTATAATATATAACTTAATCATCTTTTAATCGTCATAATAATTTCCCATGCCTAACAAAATCTAGATAAAAAGTTTCTCAAGCTACGGCTTGATACAATAATTTATTATTGAATTATACTTTAATTTTATTCATTTAACTTACTTGACATTATTATTATAGATTTCAAAATATTTGTCTTCAACCATTGTTTTTTCAGGCATTGAACGTTCATTCTCAATACCTGTACTGCTTTGGTCAGCATCACAATAATGTTCAGCGTCGACTCTCAAATAGTATACCAATAGATCATTTATCAAATAAAAATAAATCATATCAAATCAATAGGTAGTAAAGCGAAGTTTTATGTATAAGTATATTGGGACAAATCGGCGCTTGATGTTTGTATGTATTTAAGTCCGACGATAACTCGCGAACCCTTTATCCGATTTGAATGAAATAAGTTTGTAACTTCGAAGATGAGCCAAATCGGTTTCAGGGTTCCGAAGATATGAGGATCGCAAGTTACGAGGTCCGAAAACGCGATTCGCGCGCTAACCACTAGTAGTGTATAATGTGTACCTACCAAACGGACGTCGTAAAGGATATCACAGCAAACAAAATCTTGTTAAGATGTCCTTTACGACCAATACTTTAACCACAAAATCTTGTTATGATGTCCTTTACAACCAATACTTTAACCCCCTTACTTATAAACGACTAGCAGCTTACTCATAAACTTTTGTCTATTGTTTTTTACCGTGACATGAAATTACAAAGTTGAAAGACAGAATCATACATAACTTAATCATCTTTAAATCGTCATAATAATTTCCCATGCCTAACAAAATCTAGATAAAAAGTTTCTCAAGCTACGGCTTGATACAATAATTTATTATTGAATTAAAACAGCTAGGCAACGTGAAAAAATTCAGAGAATAAGATCATAATTCCAGATTTAATTTTATTCCAGCCCACAGACATGTTTTTTAAATAATTATAAATCATTAGGTATCATAATCTCAGATCTCGTAAACATCCTAGGATTTTTCAAATGTTGTTCTCAATATATAACTTAATAAGAATAATAATACGGTCGAAAACATCTTAAATCTTCGAACAATGTCGAACCTACCTACTACGCGTACGTTCACTTTAGTTAAATTACATTATCTACCTACTAACATTTAATTATTATTAAATCACTTACCGTAACATTTTGCTTTGGTACCGCGATATTGAGTCTACTTTCCTTTTTCTGGATTCTAAAGAATTCCATAGCTTTTTTGGTTGTTTTTCCGTCATTGTTTTCCAATGTTTTACAAAAAACAAACACGTCCGTTCACTAACGATATCGCATCCGTACAAAATGGTAGACATGTGTAAGTAATGCTAGTGATGTATTACGAGTAATATTACCCGACCGAGTACTGTAGCATTACACATTACTCGACTAAAACAAGCATCACACATCACTTCCTAACATGACGCGCGATGATTCGCAGACGTGTGCACTGTTCTGCCTGCCTGCAATGTTTCGTTTCAATGTTCGGCTTACTTCGGACTTGCTTCGGACGGAATCGTAAATATTCGAGAGACCGAGCGGCGAGCTAGCCCCGCCTTCGCAGCCGCACGATTCGGTTTGCTAATTTTATTGATCTTTGATTTAGAACTGTATTTTTTAAAACATAAGGATTATATTTTTTTAAGCCACTCGTGTATGCCTCGTAATTTCGACGACATTTTTTTTTTATTCGACGACATTATTTGAATACGCATGTTTTAAGTATGAAGGGAGATCAACTGTAAATAATATTACACTTTTGTAAATTACGTCTCGACTGTGGCGTATTTCATAGGCTATTCAGTTCAGACACATCACATTAGCACATCACTCGCTAAGGCTCTCTATTATATTCTGTGCTATGTGATAAACCTGAACATTTCATTAGAATACCTATCACGACAGTGATTATGGCCTCCATATTTCACCATATGATGCAACATTACAGGTGATGTTTGAAGTGATTGTAAAATGTAATATTACTCGGTACGAAATGTAATGCCATATCACATTACTTCGGGAAGCACTGTTTTGCGCATGTCTACAAAATGGCGTAGCGAAATGGATCGTTTGAGTCGCGGTCCTCCCGCACCCGTTACTTACACCCCCGTTGCCCTAGGCATCGTGCCTCCGCGCAACTTGTCGTAACCCGTCGCACACTTCTTTGCGCCGTCGGCATTAAGAACGAGAGCTGTTGGAAAGCCAGGTCGTAAGGGGCTTTTTTTAAAGATAGAATTTTTTTTAATCTACTAATCGATAGAGCTCGCGACGCTGATTCCAAATATGTATATAACTCATTTTCGGCAAAATGTCCTTTACGACAATTGAAATTTCCGGTATCGATATGTTTAAATAATATTGTTTAATCAATTATACGTTAGCCCCATCTATCCGATGAATGGTAAACTAATGACATTCATCTTAATTCTAATCTTCATCAATAGAGGACGTTATTGACCTTATAATTTTGTAAGGTGTTATTTTTAATCATTACAATCTTTGTAATTCGGTTAGCGAATAACTTATACAAGTTTGAAATCAAACTAATCGGGCGGTAGTTACCGGTATAGTCCTTACTACCTTTTTTGTGTAGTAAAATAATCGTTGAAGTTGACCTCTGAGGAGGTAATTTTTCCTTATCTAATATTTTGTTAAAGGTCCCGCAGATTTTCCAATACGACGTACATGAGCTGAGCCTTTCAAGAGTTCGTTTGAGATACCATCTTCGCTCGGTGATTTTCCGCTCTTTTGAGATTGTGTCGCCTTGTCTATTTTTAACCGACTTTCCAAAAAGGAGGAGGTTGATGTTCGACTTCGAGTTTGTTTTTTTTTCTTTTTAATTTTTTTTTCCGATATCTCCGTCAATTGTGGACCTGTTTTGAAAATTATTTTTTTGTTTGTTAGAGTATGTTTCGAAATTGGTCCCATTTTCAATTTGGTGAAGATCTGATGAAGAACTTCGGAGATATACAGCAGAACTCTTCAATAAATAAAGACAAATCTCTCGGGATTGCTGCAATCGCATGTCTGTTTATTGTTTATACCATTTCATAATATTTAATTCACATCACGCCAGTACGCTCTAAAGGGGTACGCAGATGTGTACAGTTCACCTTGGTACACTTTCATTTCACCGGTAAATACCGACGACTGGACCTGGCAACGAACAACATGCGTACACTTCGGACCGACGCGACGAGAAGATCGAGATTGGAATAGGTTGCGATGGAGTATTATTAAGTTTCATGGCATTTGGATAATCTATTCTGGCATTATAAGTACTTCACTAAAGGCAAGTTGCTTAACAGGTACAACTAAAATGTGAAAAATATAAAATACTTTTTACAAAAAAAATACTACCGACTTCCAACTAAAAACACTACAAAGTGAAAATAACTTTCTTTTTCGAAGTCGGTGTCCGTAACGAAAAAAAAGGTACCTACCAAAGACACTTTGTAGTGTTTTTAGTTGGAAGTCGTTAGTATTTTTTTTTTAAAAAGATTTTCAGAATCTAAGATTGGAGGGACTTCTTCTTCGTCATATTAGTCTATAAGGCTTGGTGTTGCAGGTGGATTTTTATTATTCTCGCTATAGAGGTGTCCGTTAGAAGTAACACCTTAGTAAATAATACCTTTAGTATGACAATTCTCTTTGTCTTGTCTTTCTTAATTCTGTACTTTCTTCCAATTCTTTCCAAGCTTTTTTCACTCCTCCTGTGGTTTTTATATAGATTATTATTCTCTCTGGTCTTGTATCTTGTCTATATTTCCTTATACATTCGTTATTTTTTTTAGTATATTAAGACTTTGCCCCTCACTAGGAATTTCTTCCTGTATCGTGGGCGCGTTTACAAACATTTGAACTCACATACACAAGACACCCAGATCTAGGATTTGAATTGTGGATCTGGATGGAATTCTTTTGCTTAATTATGCGCATTATCTCTTTTCTGTCTCTTGGTAAACGTTGTTTTAGGGTTAAGCGTTTTAGTAATAGCTCTTTTGCCTTTTCGCCCACTTTGTTTTTTGGAATACAGTTTATTTTGACGTAATTATCTTTTACACAAATTTGTTTTGGCATTATTTTTATTCGCATAATATTACTAGTCATAGTGACTATTAGCCTAATAGTATTGAGGCGTAAAAATCAATAGGAATAACGTAAACAAATTTGAGTATTTATTACCTATTTATTTTTAATATTCATGCAAAAGATTTATCTATACATAATGGTACACTATTGAGTTCCCTAACTTTTTATCCATAATCTAAAGTGCATTAACTTTGATTGTTCTAATCATCATTTGTCCGAAGTTCGAATGATACTCGTAACTTACTCGTAACTTGCCCGAACTTAATGTCACATAAATCAGATGCCGTAAAATTTACATCCCTAAATGCCCTAAATTTGTTTGGCATAAATATTACAATCAATAATTTACAAAAGATTTCGAAAATCGTTTTCAATAAAAGTTATAAGTCATAAATTCAAATTATATTTACGGTTATTTATCTTAATATTTCCGTATGGTGCCGGACGTAATGAATTTCACCATCCCATGTCTTCCCGTGGGTGTCGTAAGAGGCGACTAAGGGACAAACCAGAGAATGGGCAGCAGCGTTCTCTGTGCTTCTATAACAACCATACTGCGATCGCCAACCCGCCTGCCAAGGGTGGCGATTATGCCAAATGAAAACCCCCGCCCCCATGTATAGCACAAATAAAAAATGACGCCTAGTGCCCAGCAGCCTGCCTACCCTCGACTACGGTAGCGGTCGAGGTTACGGCATGGCAAGGGAAGCTAAGAATCGCCGGACGAGATCCGGCTACCCCAACAATCACCGACGACTGGACCTGGCAACGAACAACATGCGCACACTTCGGACCGACGAGAAGATCATCGAACTGGAAGAGGTTGCGATGGAGTATTATAGGGTTATCTGAAGTTCGAAGAGAGGGGGAGGACTCAATAATCCTCAAACCCGGTAACCTGCTCTGTTTTTGAGAGGGTGACCGGCAGTCCCAGGGTGGTGTCGGGTTTATCGTCCACAAGTCCCTTGTGAACAACGTGATGAAGATCGAGAATATGTCGACCAGGGTGACGTACCTTATACTCAGAATGTCCTCAAGATATTCGCTGAAGGTCATACAGGTCTACGCCCCAACCTCGGCACACCCCGACGACGAGGTAGAGATCATGTATGAGGATATCTCCAGAGGCATGCATGGTTTCAAAACTCACTTCACCGTTGTCCTGGGGGACTTCAACGCGAAACTGGGCAAAAGAGACAAGGATGAGCTGCAATTGGGGCAATTTGGAGTTGGACGTCAGAACCACCTGGGTCACCTACTGGCCAGTTTTATGGAGAAGGGGGTAAGTGTTGTGTGTGACAAACAGACTCTGTGGGTGGCTTACCAGCATTCAACTATAGTGAAAACTCCACTGCTAAAACTATCGAAGGACATTATTATTCAAAGCTCCAATCCTGCACCCGTAAGTACCTACCTACTGCCTTTTTCCGCTGCGCCCACAGTGACAAACCTGCAAATCATGGAAACCACTACAAGAAATAGAATCATGTCGTCGCTACTCAAGGGCCAGACTGTCCGATTTGTAATATACGTCACCATTTAGTACGTTGCAGGAAATTTATGAAAATCACCCCGGATGATAAAAAAACATTATTATCAAGGAGTCAATTCGTTTGTACACAGTTCAAGGTCATATATAGGCTGTTTTATTACAACTGACTTCCAAACAAAAACACTACAAAGTGAAAAATAACTTCAATTTCGGATGTCGGTGTTCCTGTTTACGTTTCTTAATTTTATTTAATTTTTGACACCGACTTCCGAAATTGAAGTTATTTTTCACTTTACAGTGTTTTTATTTATTTATTTATTTATTTATTTCAACCTTATCACATTAATCTTTACAGGATTACACCCAATACGATAAATGCGCTTATCCTAAGTAATCTAATTACATATTAAATATCTAAACTAATTTAATGTTAATTAGTTTACAAACAAAATTTTATCTATAACAAATTTTAAACAATGCACTCCTTGTGAATTCACCCAGAGTACAGCAGAATAGATCGGTCTCAATAGCCACAAGGTTGAGCGTGCGGAGTACACGCGTCAGCGGCGCCTCTCTTAAAAGGTTGGTTCGACTGCGCGGCTCAACTAACAAGCTCGGCCGCCGGCGTCGCCATACGTACCTGTCCGGAACACACAGACACACCTGTTCTAAAACAGTTGCATTATGCAACTTCCCTCTCAATATTTTGAAAATATATGAGGTGAGTGCCAGTTCCCTTCTAACCCTCAACTCATTGTATCCTACCATACCTAAAATAAATAATGTTGGATACATTAAGGGATAAAATGGGTAAACACCGTAATACCTCATATACAAATATCTAATAAATTTGTTTTGAACTTTCTCCAGCATGAGACTATATTTAGCTTCATGTGGAGACCAGATGACTGCGTTACATTCTAGCTGGCTCCTAACCAATGCATTATATAAAGCTATAATGGCTTTCATATTCGTGAAACCTCGGACCGTACGAAGCATAAAGCCTAAATTTCTATATGCTTTCTTGCAGCAACGCATAACGTGATCACGAAATGTCAAGTTGGTGTTAAAACTTACCCCCAAGTCCTTGACTTCCGTGACCCGTGTCATAGGCAAGCCATCAATATGATAGCCATGCACGATGGGATTGTGTGCACGAGAAAAAGTAATTGTCACACATTTCGAGATATTGAACTGCAACAGATTTTCTCTGCTCCAGCTCACTACCCTATCAATATCCCTTTGTAGCTTATCACAGTCTTCGCCCCTTTCCACTGTGAGGGACAATTTGAGGTCGTCGGCAAACAACAAACAGTGAGCGTCTTGGACTACTTCTGGTAGGTCGTTAACCACCAGGAGGAACCCCAAAGGTCCAAGGTTACTGCCCTGACTCACCCCGGACCTCGTGAAATACGGATCTGACACGTGTCCCGCATATTCCACGTACTGCCGCCTATCTCTTAAGTAGCTGGCAAAAAACTGAAGTGAATGTGGGGTGAAACCAACACCAGCTAACTTTGCAAGCATCATGTCATTATCGACTAGATCGAATGCTTTTCGAAAATCGAAGTAAGCAGCATCAGCTTGCCCCCCACTATCCACTGTCGGCACCAGATGAGCCATGTGGCAGAGCAAATTACTGGTGGTACTCCTTCCCGGTCGAAAACCATGCTGAGCGTCTGTGAGATGTGCGCTAACCTGCTGATAAATAATCCTATGAATGGCAGCAATTTTGTTTGGCAGTAGGTTGTAATTTTTGTAAAATTGTTTTTATTTTTCACTTTTTAGTTGTGGTATATAATGTACCAGTTCTATAAGCTAGGTACCTACGCGTATAGTGCCCAAAGTGAAGCCAGAATAGATGAAGCCGCAGGTGTGACCATGAAACTTAAACAAAACCGAAAAAATATATTTTATTGTAAAAAAGCGTACCAAAAATAAAAAACTTTTACAAAAAAATACTACCGATTGTTTGATTTTCATAGTTTATAGGTCCTAAGAGCTCGTGGAGCTCGTGGCTAAATAATAACAGCCGCGCGGGTCGATCTTCAAGGTTAAGCAACGCTTGACGAGGTCGGTCCGTGGATGGGTGACCATTTTCAACATACCGAGTTTCCTCCGTGCCTCGGAAAGCACGTTAAGCTTTTGGTCCCGGCTGTCATTTGAACATCTTTGACAGTCGTTACGAGTAGTCAGAATCTTGAGATCTGATACCAGTCTTGCCAAGGGGTACCGTGTTACCCAGTTACTGGGTTGTGGAGGTCAGTTAGGCAGTTGCTCCACGTAAAACACTAGTACTCAGCTGAATCCGGTATGACTGGAAGCCGACCCCAATATAGTTGGGAAAAGGCTAGGCAGATTGATATATATATAGGTCCTAAGAGCAAGAAGAAGTAACACCCATTATTAAATTTTAAATGCTTTTGTAACCAAAAAGCCGTAATGATCAATTCAACATAATTTATTTCAAATAAGCCATTTAAAGATACTTTTGAATTGTAAAAAAAAATATTCGGCCACATCATGAAGTGATCAATTCTACGATCTGGCCACGACGTATATATTTTTAGGATTTTGGCAGAGCATAGCAATAATACACACCTAGCTAGCTTAGCTAGGTAAACTAAGGCAGGGTTTGTTCGTTTCACTCCCACAGCTTGCAACCGCTAAAGATGGAAACTTGAACTAGGACAGTTTACAGTCATTTGTAGTAAGAAAGGATTCTGGGAAAATAAACCTTTTAGGTACCTACTTCGTTGAAAGGGTAAATCTTGTTTCTTAAGTGTATTTCTTGGCCCATACTTGACGCAAAGGCTCCGCTGGCTGCCAGAAAGTTGGGGATCCTTGCAAAGGTGAAAACTGAGAAGGTACTTCACGCCGGAATAGCCGCTCAACTTGTATCATGCGCTAGTTCGTTCATGCATGGAGTACTGTTCTCATCTTCACTTACCATTGGGTGAGATAGTAGTCAAGCGCGAGCCTATACACAATAAAAAAAATGTACTGCAAACTTGACATGAATAGGTACGTACCGAAGGTAATAATAAAATTTGATAGTATTCGTTTTTCACAACTACTACAATCTAAAAAGAATACACAGAACACACGTAACTTAAAGTCGAGCCGAAGTGACTTCTTGCGTTTATCTTTGTAGGAATGTGTGCATTACAGTCTAAGATCCCTCCGCCAAAATCACTTTTTTTGGTAAAAGTGTTATTTTTTAAGTGCATCTAACGTCGTTTGAAAGAAAGTGGTGTAGAAAATAGGCAAAAGAAATTCATCAGTCCTGATCTGTTCCTGATCTGTTGCCGCAATTTAGAGTTGACAATTTAGTACCTATCTAAACATTTATTTTTATTTTTTGGCTCTCCATTTTCATGTATCTAAGAACTGGATGAAGTTGTGAACGCAACCACGATACGTTTAAAAAAAAACTAATTGCGGTAAGATATAGCCAGGCAACCCTGCAGTAATCTATCAAGTATTATTATTCATGAAATAAGGCTTTATCAACAAATGTACCTGCAGATTTTAACGGTGGGATCTCATACTATTAAGTGATGGCGATTGAAGACAATATGCTACGGACATTTTTAGAACGATGCGCGACGCGTCGAACCGCTTCGACTCTGTCTGAGTTCACTTTGAACCTTAGCATTTCATGTCACCAACACGATCCAGAAGGTTAAACACGAATTCATTGTCATAGGCAAGCGTACCTCATCGTCGACAACATCATCGCTTATCATCAGGTGAGACAGTCGTCAAACGCGAGCCTATCAATAATGACAGAGCGCGGAGTGCGGCGTGCGACGCGCGTACGCGCGTAGTGGCGCGGGGCGGACCCTGACGAGTGATACGGACGCGGGCGGTACTTACTAACGCATGGAGCCGGCGGACGCGCATCCGGGTGATCTGTAACAATGCAAACATACACCACTGAGTTTACTGCTAAGGCAAAGTGGTTCCATAACGCAAGAGTTCAATTGATTTAAAAACAATACTCCGTTGTACCTCCATTTAATTTGGTGATTTTACATTTTGCTACTGTGTAAAAGCGTCATTAATTTCTTAAAAGTTACTGAATTGTTGTTACTTTATTACGTAGTACGTTTTGAACTCCTCGGTAATGGTGTAAGCGCCATCTTGCCGTCTTTGGAGCGGGTATTTTGACTGCTTTTGCCCGCGATTTCGTCTTCGTAGCGTTAGTACTACTGCCTTATTTGAGAAAAATTGGTTCACCATACAAACTTCCACCCTTATAAGGATGATTTTCGTGATAACAAATACAAAATTCGTAATGTGAAAAAATGTGATATTCAAGACCATAATCTATCTCTGCGCCCAATTTCATCCAGAAGCGTTCAGTAGTTTTCGTGTGAAAGAGTAACTAAAAAACCTTCAAACCATCGATCCAACCTCACAAACTTTCTCGTTTATATTAGTAAGTAGGATTAGTATGAATATAGTATTATTTGATATAAATATATAAATTAGTATGAATATGATGAAAGTATGGATTGCGTTGAATTGTTGCAAAATGAAGAGATAGAATGGCGATGTGAAGTAGTGATCCCGCCGCCGCTTGTGTCTAATTTATTGTTGGACTAATAGTGCGATCAAATTAAACATTCCATGCTAATATATTAGCATAGAGCTGGTAATTGGTACGAATGCTGGGAACACCTTGATAAATGAAATATTAAAAGTTCCCATCGAAACCATATCTGAAAAAAATAATTCAAGGTACAGTTGACAAAAATGAGATTTTTGCATTTTCTTTCGGTAAGTTTCATCTTAAAAATATGTAGGTCAGAAAAAACTTGGAGATCATGCAATTATCTACAAAAATTGCTCTTAACACCATTCCTGAGACATCACTATTTCAAACATAGAGTACATATGCACGTTACCAGTGTTGCCAACTACTAGACTCAATATCAAAAGTCGCTAAAACTGATTTTGTATTCAAATTTTATAAAATAAAGTTTTTTTTAGCTAAATATTGATTTAAGTAGATGGTTTCCGAATGATGGATTTTAGAGTCAAAAAAGTTAAATAAAAACATAAGTTTAAAAAAACTGTATGTTAAGATTTGAAAATTACTTATTACCCGACTGCAAGGACAGGGTTAAGCTAGATACAAAAGATTCTGATACTTCTAGACAGTCTAGTTATGAATAAGTTTTGTCAGAGTTAGAAGGCAACCAAGAGAAAACACGCAGACATGTAAGAGTACGTGGTGGCAAATTTGGTTCAACCTGTATTTCGAAAGAGAATATTTCAAATGTTAAAACAACATTGATATCGGATATCGAGACCAGTTCAGAGGATGAGAAGCCACCCATTACACAAAATAGATCATGCAAACGTGTAAGGACACGTGGTGGTAAATCTTGTTCAACTTCCAATAGAAAGACTGTTAATTCTTCTTCAATACTCAGTATTGAACAAGAATTAACAGACATCATCGGAACTACTTCAGATGAAAATCTCTCAAATAGATCTGAAAACTTACCCATATCAGATGAACAGTTACTACAAATTCTTGAAGACCCTAATGAGAATTATGATGACGATATTTTTGATGCTGATTTGTTTGAGAATATGAATCATTCTGACAATGATAGCGACACATCAATTGTAAGTGAAGACGAATTAGTCACTGGAAATACTGACGAAGATCAAGAATGGTCAAATCACTATAGACAGACTAGAAGAATTAATTTTGAAGGAAATCCTGTAGGATTAAAAATTCAACCTGAGGGTTCAGAACCAATTGATTATTTTAATCTTGTAGTGACAAATGAATGTCTTCAAATGATTGTTGAAAAAAGCAATGAGAATGCGTCTCGGATATTAGCGCAAAATTTTCCTGGAACTAGGATAAAATATTGGAAAGATATAACTATGCCTGAATTTAAAGTTTTCTTAGGACTCTTATTCCATATGGGCACCGTAAAATTGAACCGAACTCAAGATTATTGGAAAAAAAATAGATTATTTAATCTTACATTTATTCGCCAACATATGAGCCGGAATAGATTCTTGCTTATTTTAAGAGTCCTTCACTTCGAAAACATTAATGTTGATGACAACAGGTTGGCAAAAATTTCGCCTCTCGTTACATACTTTAATAATCGGATGAAGTAAATTTATTTTCCATCTAATAATTTATGCATTGACGAGTCACTAGTGTTATGGAGAGGACGTCTTATATTTCGGCAATATATTAAAAATAAACACAATAAAATATGGTATAAAACTATATGTCCTGACAGATGTTCACGGAATTATTCTAAAAACAATCGTATCGCCTGCACCAGCATAAACTCATATCTCTACTTCTCATATCTCGACTTTTGAAGAATGGTTAGTACCACCGACAACGGTGGTACTAATCATTCTTCAAAAGTCGTTTTGATTTTATTACAAGATTATGTGAATAAAGGTTATTCTGTGTATATGGATAATTTTTATAACTCTGTTGAGTTGGCAGAAAACCTTTTGTCACAAAAAACTTATTGTACGGGCACCCTGAGACAAAATCGAAAAAAAACCCTAATGAAGTAGTTACCAAAAGCTAAAAAAGGGTGAGTATATTGCTCAATATAATAAAAAAGGTATCTGCGTAATGAAATGGCGAGACAATCGTGATGTTCTTGTAATTTCAGCAAAATCCGATGCACAAATGACGCCAATTACAACACGTCGCAACACGGAAATAGTAAAACCAAATATAGTTATAAATTATAATAAAAATATGGGCGGAGTTGATCATCAGGATCAAATCATATTACAGCTGTGAGCATAACACTGTCAGGAGGTATAAAAAGTTCGGCATTCATATTCTACAACAAATGCTGTATAATTCTTTCACCATATTATACAACCTACTATAAGGTACTAAGAAACCGTTGTATGATTTCCGATTGTCAGTGATCGAGAGTTTAGTTCCAGATGTCAATATTACTAATTTTCGCACTTTCACTTCTAAAGTCCATGTAATACAACCTTGTCCTCGGAAGCGAAAGTCAATGCACCGGAGATGTAAAGTATGTTGGGAAACAGAAAAAAAACGTAAAGACACGCCTTATTACTGTCCCCATTGTGATGAGCAGCCTGGTCTTTGCATTACGAATTGCTTTAAATTGTGTCGCAATTATTAATTAATAAAAACATTTTTCTAAGTAGAACTTTTATTTAAATACTTTATTTTTCATAAACACATTTTCATTGCAGATTTTCAGTCATTATTATTTTACTAGTTACGCATATGATTGCATAACATCATCCATTGTACCAACGCAAGGCTTGCGTTACCGGCTCTGCCCAAAAAAAATTATATCTGTGTGCCACCAACGCAACATATGAGTTTACGGTTTTTTTCTGTATTTTGAGTTTTTTTTTTAATATTTGACTATGTATATAAATAGTTATATTTATTTCAAACCCAATAAATAAAAAAAAATAAGTGGATCATAATGGAAAGAAAAAGAAATCTGGTGGCATTGAGTGGGTTAAAAAAACATTTGGGGTGTTGTGGGAACTCGCTTTGAACGAAGTTCCTTTCGCTGGGTATTATGTATTAATACAGTGCCACCTAGAACTCGTATGGTCTTAAGTTTTAATTGCGTATTGCTTTATCATGAGATGAATAAACTGTGGTGTAGCCACAAATGACAGATCTTCAAATGACAGACGGGACCAAGGAAAAAAAAAAATCTAAATCTATGAAGGAAACTCGCTATGTAAAGATGCTACACCATGGATCCACGGAATGACCTCGGCAAGCGTTGCTTAACCTTGAAGATTAACCTGAGCGGCTGTTATTATTTAGCCACGAGCTCCTCTGAACGCCTTACTAAAGTATCATAACAAATATTATTTAATTATTATTTATTATTTTACAAGTTTTTATACCTATTAATGTAGGAGTTTCTACGATTTTATTTTTTAGATTGTGACGATATACAAGTTCCGGTAACTTTTTTTCATACGAAGTACTAATATGCAGCTATTCAGCAATACATATTACTAGTTAAAATGTTTAAACATTGCTAGCGTAGTATTTAGCCGTGTCCATTATGAGTTTTGAATGTATGATCTATGAGTGTATGCCAAACGAACTTCTGCGAAATGCTGGCGAAATGAAATTAATGCTATTCGTTGTTAAGCATAATAATATTATGTCGTAAAAAGTACTGCTATAAAAGATAGACCCACGGAGACTATTTGCATAGACACAACCTTGTAGCCAGGATTATCCATCAGCAACTTGCTCTTATGCAATATACAATTTTGTGGAATCGGAAGGACCGTACGTAGGTATGAGCCCGACCTAATTCTCGAAAATGGCAAAGTCACGTTGTATTGGGTCGGTCTTGATCGGTCTATCATCACTGATAGGACTACTGTTGCCAATAAGCCTGACATAGTGGTGATAGACCGACTAGAGCGTCGCGCAATCATTGTTGTTATAGTTGAAGGCTGAGAGAGATAAGAAAAGTATCTTGATCTGGCTCGCGATGTTGTCGACATGTGGGATGTGAATACAGCGATCATGGTGCCAATAGTTGTGACAGCCAATGGCATAATAGCCAAGAGCCTCGACGAATATCTGAGGCTCTCGTTGGACAGCTGGATCAAGGGTTTTATCCAGAAAGCGGTACACCCGGACACGGCGCATATCGATCGTTAGGAGGTTCCTCTGTCAGGAGCCATGACCACCGCTAGCTTGGACCCTGTTCCCGATACCGGTGGGCTACTATTTTTATATTTTAATTTTTTTCTTCTTTTATGTATGTGTTATATAAAATATTTAAAAGTGTGATAAAAAAGAAAAATAAATAAAGGGTATAATAACGTACGAGCGTAAATATGTCCTCTCTCCGCACCGTTATAAAGAGGTTTGGAGTTTGGTTTTAAACCGAGTAGCCGGCATCGCCCCACCCGCTTCTAACAAAGTCAAGGTGACATTGGTTTTTAAGTTGGTTTAAAACCGTGTAGCATAGGCTAAATGAATGAGGTTTCCTGTAATGAGCCAGTTCATTCCTGTCGGGAAGCGCAGCGAGCACCCGCGCCGCGCGGCTGTGGCGGCGTGCGGTCCCGGGTGCACTTCGCGTGACGGTGTTCAGCACAGTTCGGCTCGTATGTTTGCAGGATAGACAAACGTACAAAATGTGAATGTTCACATGCTGATGATGTCTGGTCGAGCACTCGAGCAGCAGAAGTCGGTCGAGAGCTACGAGCATGCAAGTGCAGCGTTACATTAGCATCGCTGCTCGCTTGACCCACATATTAGCATGCGCCGCGTGCCGCGTGCCGCGTGCCGTGGTCGCCGAGTGCTGGCCGGCGCGGGCGGCAGCGGTTAGCGGGTACCCATCCACACGGCAATTCAATCTTCTCTTTCTCTCCTCAAACTAAAAAAATATTTTTATAAAGTAACATAAGCGACTCATAATCTTCTTAGCCACGTAAGAACAATTGTAATGTACAACTAAATTGAAAGTGACTCAAACTTTTGCTTTTCGTCGCGCTCTCTTTAATACATACAACAGCAATAGACAAAACGCAGCACCAATACAATACAAAAACAACACAACATTGTACAATATTAGTACACAAAAAAATTGTTTTGATTGCGTTGTTGACAATTTAAAATCAAAATCAATCAAAATGTTGATGGACTTTTACCTTTTTTAGGGTTCCAGAGTCAACAAGGAACCCTTATAGTTTCGTCATGTCCCATTTAAATTTGGTAAAGATCTGATTATGAACTTCGGAGAGATAGATATATACTACAGAACTCTTCAATAAACAACAGCAAAACTTTCGGGAAGAGCTGTGGTGACCCAGCGGTAACGGCCCCGGCTTACGTTCATAGATCGTGAGTTCGAACCCAGTCAGGCGTTTTATTTTGTGTAAATTATTTCGCCACCACTGCTCTTAAAACGGCGAAGGAAAACATCGTGAGGAAACCGGCATGTCCTAGAAACAAAAATTCAAAAATATGGCATCTACCAACCCGCACTGGGCCCGCGTGGTGGGTTAAAACTTATGACATCTTATTTACAGAACAGACGAATGTATGTTGAAATAGTCAACATTGATGAAAACAATCATGAATCGGCAAATAAATAAAAAATTATATACATAAGACGCGGGGTACCTCAAGGCTCAATTTCAGGTCTAATAATGTATCTTATCTTCACAAACGATTTATTAAATTTCGTAAACACAGCTCAGCCTGACGTTTCGTGTGTTGTTTTTTCTGATGATACAAACGTAATAATTGGAACGCATGATTTAACAGAATTGTCCACCAAAGTAAATAAAAGTCTAGACAATCTTTCTGATTGGTTTATAGCTAATTATTTACTAATTAATACTAATATAATGTTATTTAAGTCTACATCTCGTAACACCGACACTATAAATGTGACATTGAAGATAGAATTGGTAAATGAGGTAAAATTCTTAGGTATTAACATTGATTCAAATCTGGACTGGAAAAAGGAGCTTGCTGCTATTGACGCCTCTATATCCTCTGCATGTTATGCACTTAGAAGCCTCAGGGATGAAATAGATTTGAAGCAACTTAAAGCATGTTATTATGCTTTGGTTGAATCTAGGATAAGCATGTTTTGGGGAAATAGCTATAACTACAACTGCCAAAGAGCATTCATCCTTCAGAAGCGTGCCATTAGAACCATTGCCAAAATTTCACTGCTTGATTCATGCAAAGAATTCTTTAAGAAATTAGGCATTCTTACAGTGCCCAGTTTGTATATACTGGTCCTGTTAGGCAAGTTCGCAAAATATATACATCAATATGAATCACAAAAAGAAAGAGAGCGGAGAGAGAGCACACGGAGGAAAGTCATTAAAAATATAATGGTGCCTAAATTAAACATAGCAAAGCATTGTTCACGTTACCAAGCAGTAGAGTTATATAATAAGTTACCTACTGATTTAATAAAATTGGTCTATAACACAAACTTATTTAAGTCAAAACTGAAAGCCTACCTATTAGAATAATGTTTTTATTCTGTATCCGATTTGATGTTGTATGATTCCAGATGAATTGTGTGTGAATTATTTGATAAGATATTGAAATTTAAATTATGTATTGTGTGTTTAGTAAATTGACTTTCAGTTCGCATTTGATTCTTATTTATGGATAATAATGTAAATGACATTTTAGTTGACATTTTTTTGTATCAATTTGGCATCTAATTCTCATTAGATTTTTTATTTTGAATACTCATGAGAATTTATTAACATAATATACAATTGAATATTCTAAAATAAAAACAAACCTATGTACAAATACAAAAGGGAGACGGAAAAGAGCTCACTGTGCATCAAAAAATTCGTCCACTTCGATGTCAATGGGAAACGTGCCCAGAAAGCTGGCAGCATTGCCACGTTGCCACGTTGGATGGCAATGCTGATTCTCTGACCGAATTCTTCATTTGATTAAATTTAGGTTTTGAGCTTTTTATGATGTGACATGTAAACAGTAATTTAATTGACATTTAATTCTCAGTTGATTGTTATTGGAATAGACATGGTTGTTTTTGTGCTTTTTATGGTTTGACATGTAAACGGTTTTTGATAGAAGCATAGTAATATTTATTTATTTATTTCTGTTTGCTTTATATTTGATTATTGCTTCTGTTGTGATTTGAAATGTGATTATTTTGTAGAATTCGAACACAATGTAAATTATAAGTTTTTAAACTAACTTTTATGTAATTGTTTGATGAATGAATGAATGAATGAAGGCCCTTAGCTCTCTTACAGAGAGGATGCCTGTATCCCAGCAGTGGGAACAATATAAGGCTGATGATGAAAACTCTCGGGATAGCTGCAATCGCATGTTTGTTTATTGTTTACGCCATTTCATAACATAACATCAAGCCAATAAGCTCTAAAGGGGTAAGCAGATGTGAACAGTTCACCCTGGTAATCTCTCATTTCACCGGTAATGTTCAAGTTTTATGTTATTCCTGTAATCTACTCTGGTATAACTTTGTGCATTATAGGTTTAGTTTACCTTACTATAGATCTTGCTCAGCTAAAAAGTGAAAAATAACATCCTTTTTACATAAAATACAAATGACTTCCAAAAAAAAATACTACTTACAAAGTGGAAAATAACTTCAATTTCGGTCATCGGTGTAACAAAACGAAGAAACAAAAACAGGAACACCGACTTCCGAAGTGGTTTGTTTCATTGTTTTAGATACTATCAAAACCAAAATTAAACAAATCATCCATACATAGAATAAATCTGTAGAAAAGTCGTTTTCGTAGATCGAAAATATTTTAAACAAAATAGCCAGTGTGTTAAAGGATAACCAACAGAACCTATTTCCAGCATTTTTAGAATATTTGTCTGTCTATATGTTTATTTGTGCACGCATCACGTAAAATGTATGAAACCATTGTAGATAACTTTTATACATAACATAACATTGTGCATAACTTGAATTATTACTTAATTTTTTTTTTTCATCGCAATCGGTTCACTCTATCAAAAGTTAGATGAATTTAAAGTGTTCAAGAAGTAAAATTATCACAACACACGGACAATAAAACTCCATATTCGATAGATGGCGTTGTTCATTTTCTGAATGGCGGTGTTAAGATTCTCCGCGAAAGAATGACCCAAGAAAAAAATGTTAGGTAGGTAGTGTAGACAGGGTGGGTAGGAAGGTACGTAGTATAGCGTAGACAATTGACGGAAGCAAAGCCGCGGGCATAGCTAGTTAAACATATAACTATTAAATTAACTACATTTATTCGGACATAAATTCAGCTTCAACTTCATCTTCTGTTTCGCCATCGGTACTTAAATCAGATTCGTTCTGCAAATTTATTATTAAAGGTTGGACAAGACTTCCGAACCTACTGTCGTGTCCCGAGTAAGCTATGCTATGCTTTTTTAAAATATTCGGCTACTTTAAGACTTGATTTTTGAACTTGACTTTAGGTCTTGATATCACGAGAAAACACACGACCCATTTCTGATATTTATCTCATGTGCATCTGACATAGACAGTCCAGTACAAATGACACTAGCTATCGCCGTGAGCCTTGACGGCGCCGCGCACATATCTAACGCGCGGTACAGCGCTCTCGGTCAAACTTTCCAATTTCCATAAGAATTTGCACAATTTGGAAACCTATGAGCAAAGACGAGCTAGATATACAACTCGAAGGAAAGACCTGCCTAACACAATACAGCCAAAATTAAACGTGGTTCTTCACAGTCCCAGATACCAATCAGTATTTCTATTCAATAGGTTACCCTTAGAATTGAAACGGATAAATAGCGCTGACTTATTTAAAAACAAAGTCAAAACATATTTATTGAGGAAGGGCTAGTATAGTGTCGATAAGTTCCTGGATGACAAATGACAACCATTATAACACTAGAATTGATTCAACATTTTATGCGTTTTATAATTATTACTATCATCACTTTAAATTGCTATTGTATTGTATGTCGTGACATATTATTGTTTCTTTTTTTATTAATTTTTATTTGTCTATAATTGATTTAATACGGATAATCGATTTGAATTTGTTATGGTAATTGTGATAAACTTAATACTGAACTTTTTATAATTTTATCTTTAACATTGAATTTTTATTTGACTAGAATTATTTTTATATGAATTATTATTTTAAAATTGTAATGGTTTTTTGACATTTAATGACATTTTATACTTTTTTCTTAGACATTGAATTTTTTAATTGACTGGAATTTATATATCATGGATAATTATTTAGAATTTGTGACATATTATTGAACTTTTTATAATTTTATCTTTAACATTGAATTTTGATTGTAGATAGTGTGTAGTACTTCTTGATACAAAATGAACTTTTTACCGTAATACTGGGGTATTTATTTTTAAAGCAAAGGTGTAAATATGTACATATTTAAACGCAAAAAAAAAATTAAACTTTACAATCTTATACTAAAACTAACTACTTACACTATATACAAAAGAGAGGTACACTTAGGCGTCGAAGTACTCCTCCACATCGCTATCATCCGGGAACGTGCCCAGAAGACTGGCAGCATTGCCACTTTGAATAGCAATGATGATTCTTTGCGCAAAGAAAGAGCCAGCCCTCTGGGCACGCACAGTGTCGATCAGTCGGCGAGAGATCTCCTTAAAAAGGAGACGTGCACTCGGGCCCCATGACCCAAGCGTTTCGACCCCAAACGGCTCAAAACTGTAATTACCAATTAGATTACAGTATTTGCGCCGCTTGAGGGCCTCAGCAGCCGCAGCAGCAGCGCCAGCACAGCCCACCGAACTAGGAATATGAGATGGAGCAAGGATGTCGACACAGGTTGCGTCCCACACCAGAGGCCTACCCACCTTCCATGGCACCAATGTCATGCCATCTGGTCTCTTCCCATCGTCACGTACCAAGCCGTTAGGTTCTAATACAGCTGGTACGCTGGCGGTGATAAGGGCTCGACGAATAATGTCATTGATGCTGGCGTGCCGTGCTATACTTCCTGCGCTCTTGCAACAAGAAAGGCCATGGTGCCCAAGGCTGCCGACAGCTTCACCACATTGGCACCGATGTGTAGCAACACAAGGTGCGCCTAAGCGTAGACAGATTGCAAGCCGAAACGAAGAGTCATCCACATCCATCCATCCATCCAAATCTAATCCACCATAGTGCCTATGGTGGATTAGATTTTTATTTGACTAGAATTATTTTGATATGGATTATTACATATTTTTAAATTGTAATGGTACTCGTGACATACTGTGACATTTTATATTTTTTTCTAGATGTTGAATTTTTAATTGACTCGAATTGAATTAACATGGATTATTTAGAATTTGTGACATATTATTGAACTTTTTATAATTTTATCTTTTTCATTTAATTTTTAACTGTCTTGTATTTTTTATTTCGGGGTTTCATTACATATTCGTTAGTCTATTATAATCACTAAGTAATGAATTTTTGAATTGACTTAATCTACTTTACTATTTAATCTTTATCTCTGACATTTAAATTTTACTGTTAAATTATTACGAATTATTGTTATTGAAAGCTATTGTTATTTTTTATTTTTCGATTGTGATGTATTAGTGATGTTTTAAAATGTTTACTTATTACAAATTTCGACACAATGCATATATTGTTATGAAATAAAATACTTATGACTTAACTATAACAATTTTCGAGGATGACGGGAGTAGTCCTTCTGTATACTGTCTATTTTGTGCTACTGTGCTATTTGACTAAAGGAAATACTATAGTAGCAAGCTGCAGCCTGCAGGCATGCATGCACCGCGAACAAGCGTCTGCGACGACCTCATGTGGAAATCTGTTACGATGGCATTTATTGATTCCTTACCATGCAGGCTTCTTCCAAGGAAATCTAAATTCCATTGCACCTGAGAAAATCGAAATATCTGTTCGAAGTGGCGAGATTCCGTAAAGCGAGATCCAATAAATATGAAACGAAACCGTGTCGCCTTCGCCGGCCAGCGGCCTGCGGTCAACGCCGGCGCGCGTAGGGCGGCACCGGCACAGCACGCGAGGCCGCTAGCACGGGCACCGCGTCGGACCTTACTCCCTGCAGCAGTGGGGATTGTGACCGATGCCAATGCTGACCACCGTCAACATGCTGTTGTAGTACATTGATACAGAGAGTGCTGCTGTACTCAACGGACACCTGGCTTGTGCAATCTGTATCCTTTCAATCCTCGACTGATTTATGCATGGAATGAAACGGATACCTTTGAATTATATGTATATCATAATAAGCCAATAAATTTGTCGAGCATTGATTGGGGAGTGCAAAAGAGCTTCGACAATGAGTGGTAAATGAGTGGCGTGCCATCTGACGGCAGCACATAAGTGCACTGAGCACCACCCTACAGTATCGTTACGGCGTGTGACACGCAGTCTCGAGCCAAGCGAGGAGCAGAGGACAGCACCAGCCACCAGTCTGTGTGCGACAGCGCCGTCAGCACCGACCGTCTCAACGGTAAATGAACCACATTACTGTTCATTAACCACATATATGGCTCATAATCCGACGACTAAATGTTTAGTGCCTGTAAACGCGTGGAGCACTCGTCCACCGCCCCCCCCCTCCCCCTCTCTCACCTCTTGCCCTCGGCCCGTCCCAGCCTGCGAACCTGCAGGGTTGCGCGCTCAAACCTCTGCACGTTAGAAAGTAGATGAAACTGATAGAGTGAACGCGTGCGTGTCACAGGCGCCATAAAGGGATATGTTGGGCCGGCACATTAAGATCGATGGCTGGCCGCAGTCAGGGGACACATTAACAGCACTCTGCTGGTCCCACGAATCAGTTTATAGCTTCCTGCACTAGGGCCGCCGCGCGGCGCCGTGCGCTACCGACTACCGCGTGACGGTAGTGTCATCATCACCTCGGTCACTAGTGCGCACCGAATCATATTTTCTTAATATGTTTTTATAAAACCATATATTTTCAATTGGTTTTCCAACAATTTATAAATAAAGAACTACATGTTAGGCTCAGTAGCTTCCGAGATAAAGGGGAAATAGTCATATTTTTTCAATAAGTTTAAAGTTGTACAGTTTGCAACTTTTAATTTTCCTAATTTCGTTACGTACAAAAGTAAAATCCATATTCATCCGTGTTCGAGTCACAGATATTCATACGTGCAGCTAATTGTGCACCTATCTGCCTTGTGTGACAGTCTGTCCAGAACTCCAAACAGTCACACGAGTGATACTATAAGGGTTCCGTAGGCTCCGTTTTTCGCTCGGACATAAGAAACCCTAAAACAGATAATATCATTAATACTTTGCAGAGCATTATGACAGTGTGAGGGATGGGTTCGCTCCGCTCGCTCAGCGTCACTCGGCGAAGCTGCAACATCTGCTGACTGCGCTGTGATACTGTGTATGTGTGTAGTTTATTTGACGACCACCAATAAGCTGGTATCCTTCTTTATTGTGTGAGGACGTGGCCACTTCTGGTGTCAGAGTTAATTAAGCCGCTTCTGCGAACCCCTCTGACTAGGCTATTTCAGACTTACATTAACTATATAAGTCTAGATTTCCTCACGATGTTTTCCTTCACCGTTGCCTATGATTTCCAAATAAACTTACAAAATTATGAAAAATTTCGCAAAATATCGGGTAAAAGGATATTCCTTGTAGTGTCGTTGCGTTCTTTGCGCGTACGAGATTTGACGATCGCCATGGTTATATCGCTGTCTATGTTCAAGACCTTCTCCACGGGGCCGTAAGGGGTGCCGACTAATCCATGTTGCATTTAGTTCCCGCGCGATGCCTCGTGTACCACGGCTTTGCTCTCCGACCAATAATGAGCGAGGTTCTGTCGTGCAGCACGCTTATCTGTGTGCTTATCACACGGACCCGGATGTTTTAATTTGGACACTCAGCGGGCAAGAGGCTTGCTGCATTGTAATACGATGCATGTTATCGATAGAATTTATGAGTTTATAAAAAGATATGTTGTTTACTTCTTGCCTGGATTCCATATTCAGAACACAATTTCTGCTAGGTATATGATAAAATATATTTTCGTACCAATTAAAAATATCTACTCCATTTATCTTATAGACTAAAATTTTGCATAGACTTGACCAATGACCATACAAAATGTCTAAAGAGCAGCATGCACCATAATAAGAAGCAAACTTAACTATTTTGGCAGGTACAAACGACTCTTTAACTAAATGGGACAGTTTTTAACGTTGTCTGGTTCCCAGTTTTTAACATATATTCGCGTTATTAGATTTATGTCTGTGGTCGCCAACTAGTCTGATAACAGGGGGGTCTCTAACCTCATCATAGCGCGTCGTAGCAGGGAGCACCGTAGCGGCGTAGCACCGTGGCCACGTAGCATCGTAGCACCGTAGCTGAGTAGCGCCGTAGCAGCGTAGCGCGTCTACGGTTATTTGGCGGTGAGCGCGGTTCAGTTAGTGTGTATAACGGCCCGGTCACGACTTCGCTCTTGGACGGGCGCGGGAAGCGGTGCGTTTTGCACGCCACGTACCGTCAGTAGCGGTTAGTTGCAGCGGCCGCGGTGGACGTATTTAGGTAGTCAAAGACAAAATCATGGCGTTATCAAAATTATCCCGGCTCTGTTTAGAAAGCGGTACATTTTTAAAACAAGATATTCTTAATATGAGAGAAGGAGTGCACGAACTGAATAAAGAATACAGAAAATTTCCAGATAAGTTTTATGAGTACACTAGAATGAGTGTGAAAACTTTTGATTATATTTTGCGGCATATAGAAGTATATTTAAAACAGCACATCAGATTCAAAAGGGTAGTCACCAATCCAGAAAAATTGTTTCTCACTTTGAGGTAAGTTTAAATAAAATACAGGTAATCATGTAATCACGCAAAAAATATTATTTATTTTTCCTATACCTACTCTTAATTGTAATGTATTTTTGATAATCCAATAATCACAGATTGAGTTTTATTTTGTACTTCGAACCTATCTATTCTTTTAAAATAATCAGTCTTCATAGTAATCATATTTATGTCAATTAGGTACTAGGTATTATTTATTTATTTATAATAATTAGCCTTAACTTATAATTACCAAAAGTAATTGAATAATCAGCCTTCAGGATTTCACTATCTACATATTATTATGACTATAATCATGGCCGATGTTAGCAGCGGGAGGCGGTTGTGTGGAGTGACCGCGTGACGTATCTCCATACATGTTCGAAACCAATTCATCCATCGGAACTTGATTTACTTTATTTCGCACTCTCATTTTCTGAATGGGACTCAGTTTTTGCATTTAAGGCAAAATGCTCATAAGATAGTGATAATCCTCTGTTTTTTCAACATCTGGTGTATTTTGATTCTTATTGACTTCCTGTTCCAAAATTTTCAGTTATTTTTTTAATTTCTATGTGTTCGGCCCGAATATCAGTTACTTTTCGGTTGCGGGAAAAAATCTGGTATTTCCGAATGCGGAGTACTTGGTTGGGTTACATTGATACCTCACGTGGCCGGAGAGTTTCCAAAGGTGACAGTGGCGAAAGCGTCGATTGAAATTCAGATTGAGAAGAAGCATCTAAATCTTGATACACATTTTCAGTAAGATAGCAAACGTTTTCAGCTGGCATAAATTCTTCTTTTAAAAATGTCATTAAGCTGAAATATTTCCACTGCGGCATAGAATTCTCGTCATCGGGGCCGGGCTCCCGGATCGTGAAGCCGGAATCTTCCTCAATTCTTTTCTACAGACATCCTTAAGATTTTTCCATTTTTCTTCAAGTGTGCAACTGAAATAAAAGTAATCCTTAATAGATAAACTCCACACAACCGCCTCCCGCTGCTAACATCGGCAATGATTACAGTCACAATAAGATGTAGATAGTAAAGTCCTGAAGGCTGATTATTTTGATAATTATAAGTGTAATGTATGTATAGTGAATATTTATTAAGTTAATGTGGGTAACTGGCAATATAAAATATTGTAGGTAGTAAGTTAGACTTGTAAATTTCGCCAGTCATTACACGATTGCTCCTGTACGTACTACGTGTATCTTTTAATTCCCAACTCCCGAATTGTTCAATAAGTTAAGGCTAATTATTATAAATAAATAAATAATACCTAGTACCTAATTGACATAAATATGATTACTATGAAGACTGATTATCCTAAATGAATAGATAGGTACTTAGGGTTCGAAGTACAAAATAAAACTCAATCTGTGATTATCAAAAATATGTCGCATCATGGCTGGCCGATAGATGCAAACCATCGGGAAGTCAGGATGTATTCCCTTAGGTTAAGACATCGTGTATGGGCAGGTCGGTGGGTACAGTCGTGCAAATGAAATAACATAAATTATTCGATACACTGGGTTTATTTAAATAGTTCACAGTTACAATCTTGCTCACTAATATTACTGATCGATACTGATTCTACAACGTCTAAGCTCCAAGGCGGTCAATACTCAACCCTTATATTCGGTGTCCCCACCACACAGGTCGTTAGAGGAAGCGCGCCACAGCGTAGTGTTCTTGATTTGCAGACAGGTGGCGTGCTCGTGATTTGTTTTGACGTCCGTACTATTGACTAAACCCGACACGGCCATCCTGCGATACAGGCGTCCTCGTCTGTTCCTCATTGTCAGGTTTTAACAGTGTATCGAATCATGTGGAAATCCTCAATGGATGTCCTCAGCCCTTGGGGAAAGCTGAGGGGTCTGTCAGACTCTTACTGACTAAAACCACATGGTGTTCTCTAGGCCGTAATTCCTATTGAGAGGCGAGCGTGGAACACAGCACGTCGCCTTCTCGGGCCTCTCTCAGGTGACAGACTCCCCAAATCTATCACCCGCAGGCATTATCTTCTTGTCCTTGCTCCATGCCATCTCATGTCGTGTTGCGCTACACGTTCTTAGTCCACTCCGTTCTACCAGTCTCCCATCATACAAGGGAAGTTTTCTGAAACACACAAAATCTCCACACAGTATTCGCTCGTCCAATCCTGACTCATACTCTAGGTGAGTGAGGAAACATTTTGCATAGTTACATATCGAAAGGATCACTGGTCTAGGTATTTCTTTACAACAGAAAACCCCTACAGTTACAATCAAGCTGGTCTAAATCGTCACCCACCAATGCAGGTGAGATTCCTGCAGCACCTCGAAAGGATCACTGGTCTAGGTATTTCTTTACAACAGAAAACCCCTACAGTTACAATCAAGCTGGTCTGAATCGTCACCCACTAAAGCAGGTGAGACTCCTACAGCGCAGTTACAGTCAAGCTGGTCTGAATCGTCACCCACTAAAGCAGGTGAGACTCCTACAGCGCAGTTACAGTCAAGCTGGTCTGAATCGTCACCCACTAAAGCAGGTGAGACTCCTACAGCGCAGTCACAGTCAAGCTGGTCTGAATCGTCACCCACTAAAGCAGGTGAGACTCCTACAGCACAGTTACAGTCAAGCTGGTCTGAATCGTCACCCACTAAAGCAGGTGAGACTCCTACAGCGCAGTCACAGTCAAGCTGGTCTGAATCGTCACCCACTAAAGCAGGTGAGACTCCTACAGCGCATCACAGATCAACACCCACAACAGCAGGAGTGATCTTGACATCCCATTTACAAAAATGATCATCTTCCACAAAAGTAGAAAAGACCACATACTAATTGATCATTCCAAAGATTCTATTACAGCTTCGGAATTATCTACACTTAAGGTGCGAGAGCATATGGAAAATGTTTCCTCCGACTCCGAGGGCGTATTATTAATTACAGGTACAAAAGACATACCGAACTCATCATCTGTCGTCACGGTCCATTCATCATCATCATCACCATCATTTTCGCAAATTTCCAAATAACCTTCTTGCCCTTTAGGAACTTACTTAAATTTTACTACCCTTAAATTTTTATTAGCAATTTTATAAATTCTGTTAATCAAAATTAGAATACCAAAAAAAATTAAATTTTCGTAATGAGGGCTTGACGATTCGAACGTCATCAACATTAACATGGTGACCTCACCTCTGGCGTGACTATGTGAGTTTACCTTCTTTCAACGTCATAACTCAAAATGAACCTTCTGCAAGGTCTCTAACATAAACATGAACATTCACACCAGACATAGTGTCACACAGACTTACAGGTGCCATACAGGCCTTCAGTTGACACACAGGCTCACAGTTGCCACACAGGTCAACAGCTGCCACACAACGCTCGGCTACTCCTGACCAAAATAGATCATTGGGTTCGTGAAAATAGGGAAATTTTAGAACTCTACTCTTTAACTGAATCATTACCCTGGGCCATGTACCACAAATCGATCCAAACCAACTTTAAAAATTCTGCTGCTGCAAAAACTGTCAAGCTTAAAGAAACCCTCGAGTAAAATCTTTAACGCCACGGCCCTCTAGCCGACCAGCAATTGTATTGCTCTCACAACGGTCTCTAGACCCCGACCTCCACCAGAATCCACTGGTACGGTCAATCATAATACATTCAATAGACTGAATTACTAGGCACTTTAAGCTTGCTCATCATCATCAAAATTCCTTTAACATCAACATCGACTGGTACATGACCCGTTGGCATCTTCCCTAACCTACCGTGTGCATACTTGTAGGTCCTAAGCGTTCCTATTTAAAGCTTTCATTGTATAACTATCACTGTCCTGTCATAATAACCTATCGCGGACTTAATAAAGGGCCCATTTAGTTTTCACACTAGAGTTTCCCACACGACACTATTGATTAGAAAAAGATCCGACGAGCAACAACTAAATAAAGTAATTGTAACATTTCCGTTAATCTTTACCATAATTCAAAGGCAAATGCATACTCAACGACACCTCTTCGTAGACCCATCGCCACATGTTACTCATGAGGGGCGGTCCAGAATTTGTCGCATGAGTAGACATGTTAATCAGATTTGGTTTCACTACCACTTTCATCAACTATGATGTCTAATTCTCAAGGAACTTGGTGATCGAGGATCCTTCCCAAAAGATTCGCACTTTTTACTCAAAGATTTACATACCGACTGCTAACAAAAGGGAAACAACTAACCCTGATAATATTAAGGAGCTTCACGAATTAATTCGGATCAAAATCTTTAAAATTAAAACTGTAACCATTTACTATCGCTCACTACCTCAGTTTTTATGTAAGGAAAACGATCGCGAGATCTACTGCTATCCTAATGTTACTTTGAAAGTAAGCAAGTGAATTCAGATCTGAAGACGGTGGTCGTAAATCGTGACGCAACATAAGATTTGTTCTGAATACACGTAAATGACCAGTACCGTTACTAACTCGATACAATTGCGATGGCCCTACGTCATTACTAACTGGCTTTGTGGGATATCTCATCCTAAAGTTCGTATTGAACCAAATCTTGAAACTATACTGCCAATAGAAACTCATTACCTAACTACTTGCTTTTTACAAGTGTGTCTTAATTACCTAGTGATAGTGCTAGATATAACCACTACCAATTCAGTGATCAAACATGAACACTTAAAACTCGAAATAGCATCTCTTCAGTAGAGAACTTTCCACCTCACTATCGAAATAACATGGAAGCGACTCACCGAGTATTCCATTTCAAACTTGCGCTCTCCCAACCTCAAACTGCTAGTCTGCCGTTCCTCCTAACCTCTAAGATGCTCAGCCAGGTCAGCCTTCGCACACAGCATCTGAACTGCTAGCAGCAGCAGAGGCTCCACTGCGACACAATATGGTATCTGAAACATGAAAAACACTACGAGAGTACTTGTTTACACGGTTATCTTAACCATACACAGTTTTGATGGAAATTAACCGGTGTAGTAACCTAAACCGGCACGGCAAAATGGGTTATTATGAACACTGAATGTGAATGCAGAGACCCTGTCCAAAACATGAACCACACATTACAATGTCCCAAGTGCCCAGGTAGGTATTCTTACTTCCAAACAATGATAGTCAGCCAAGGCCAGTCAAGGGCTACCGCCAGTGATCATGAAATTATAACCTAACACGGGCCCGTGATAGGCAATAAGGCCGACCCCGACGATCCCTTGACCGCCAAAAAACCAGAATTTTGAATAATGAACACTCTTGGCCATAGTCAATAACAAAATGAAAACGACTCACCAGATTGGCTTAAAGATCCATGTGTATGGATCTTTCCACACGTCCACACGCTCCTCCTTGACCTGTCCAGCTCCTTGGTTGTTGCTAGCTTCCTTGCTGCTCCGTTCTAGACTTTTTTTTTTTATTCTAGACTGAGGGTAGTCGCAGAAACGAACCACTACGTTTTTTTTTTCTCAACTGACACCGCATTTTTTTGCAAGAATGTAACCGCCATTTTCACTAGCATTGTTTTTACGTGTGATCTCATAAGCACGACCGAATCCCAATTCTGATGTCGCATCATGGCTGGCCGATAGATGCAAACCATCGGGAAGTCAGGATGTATTCCCTTAGGTTAAGACATCGTGTATGGGCAGGTCGGTGGGTACAGTCGTGCAAATGAAATAACATAAATTATTCGATACACTGGGTTTATTTAAATAGTTCACAGTTACAATCTTGCTCACTAATATTACTGATCGATACTGATTCTACAACGTCTAAGCTCCAAGGCGGTCAATACTCAACCCTTATATTCGGTGTCCCCACCACACAGGTCGTTAGAGGAAGCGCGCCACAGCGTAGTGTTCTTGATTTGCAGACAGGTGGCGTGCTCGTGATTTGTTTTGACGTCCGTACTATTGACTAAACCCGACAAATACTTATTATTACAATTTAGAGTAGGTATAAGAAAAATAAATAAATAATATTTGTTTGATTACATGATTACCTGTATTTTATTTAAACTGACCTCAAAGTGAGAAACAATTTTTCTGGATTGGTGACTACCCTTTTGAATCTGATGTGCTGTTCTAAATATACTTCTATGTGCTGCAGAATATAATCAAAAGATTTGTACTTATACACACTCATTCTTGTGTACTCATAAAACTTATCTGGAAAATTTCTGTATTGTTCGTATAGGTCACGAAATTCGCCATTTAAATACCGATCTTTATTCAGTTCGTGCACTCCTTCTCTCATATTAAGAATATCTTGTTTTAAAAATGTACTGCTTTCTGAACAGAGACGGGATAATTTTGATAACGCCATGATTTTGACTTTGACTACCTAAATACGTCCACCGCGGCCGCTGCAACTAACCGCTACTGAAGGTACGTGGCGTGCAAAACGCACCGCTTAAGATGGACACACACTTACGTGGCGTGGCGTGTCGTGGCGCCTTCAGACGCAGTTGATTGGCTACAAAACTCGTTGCGTTATGACGTAGGCTGGAACAGAGTCGTTTGGTTGGTGTATCCCGCGCCACGCCACGACATGTAATTATGGTTACGAGTTTAATGACGCCGCCCCCCCGCTAAGAGCGAAGTCGTGACCGGGCCGTCAGCGTCCGCACGCGGCGGCCTCGCCCTCACCGCCGCCGCCGCTGCACCGACGCGCGCCGCGCCGCCGCTCCGTGCCGCGTCGCTCCCGTGTTGTCGCCACAGCGCGTGGCGCCTGCCAGACCTACTTATGTGCATAATTAACAGAATAAAATTTTCAAGCGGCCGCGGGTGGATAAATCGGCAACAATGAAAAACAAAGGAGTTTCGGGCCTGATTTTGATGAAAACTGAAACTGCATCATTGGATTTTTGTAAAATCAATATCCTGGCCAATAATCGAACCCATTGATTTTGGAAAATAATAGTGCACAATGCCGGGCAGTAATGACATACTTACGGCAACTTTAAGAAAACACCTCATTTTTAACAAAATATATTCATTTTATGCACGCAAGCTACGAGTAAACTGCCACTATTCAAATATTAATTACGTAATTTTTTAATGGACAAAGCTTACTACACGGTCCTAGATTTTCTTAATAGTACCTACTACAATCTGTCTGTCACCATGCACCTAATTCTTATTTTGTAAGATTTGCTTTATATGTGATACCTATGATTATTTTGCATGTTGACTTAATTATTGTATGCCTACAGGGCAGGACATAATGGAACTGTAATTTACCCAACATCTGTCTGTTTAACCTGTGCCCACAATAAAAAGATTTGATTTGATTTGTACTACAAGCTACATACGAACTGCGACCATATCGAAACCAATACAGTATAGTCGCAGTGATAGCGCCCTGGCCTGGCGCCTGACGACAGTCTACGATGACGCGGGGCGCGGGGCCGCGGGGTACGGTGTGCGGGCCGGGCGGCGGGGGCGAAGCCTTCCGCGTTAATTAGTGGTGCGTCAGGGAGACAATGACGGACGTTGCCAGCTCTAATGAAAAAATAATGACGTCAACGCGCTCTCTCCGTGCTGTCAATTGGCGGAGACCGAGGCTTGGGATGCGAGCGCCGCTGTGCCGCCACACGACACACGCGGCGCTGTGGCGCACACGACACATGCGGCGCTGTGGCGCACACGACACACGCGGCGCTGAGGCGCACACGACACACGCGGCGCTGTGGCGCACACAGGCGGCCTGCAGGCATGAGGCAGCGCTCGTGCTTCAGTTACAGCTCGGCGCGCGGCACAGCGCCTGCTCCACTCAACAACATACTCACACGCTGCCTCCGGGCGACGCGACTTTTCAAAATATTTTCATTTATCGTCAGAATGTAGTTTTACATAGATGTTAGATTAAAGTTCATTACATTCATTCATCACGTTTGGTTCAACTCAAACGTTCTGATACTTGAAACAATCCCAGTCAAAATATGTATCGTAGGACTAGTAGTCCCAACAATGTGCTCCTAATCAGTGGTAACGACGTGACAGTGCATATATCGTCACGGATGATGTTAGTGTTACCGTGACGCGTGAGCGCGTGTTCGGGGTTTTACATTCTGTTCCGTTTCTCAGTAAATCAAATGTGTACAGATAAGTACAAGTGGGAGTAGGGGTGCCCCATAGCTCAGAAAAGCAACGTGCTCTGAGTGCGCCGCACGAGCCGCATCAGATACAACTAGTCGTCCGCTAAGCGACCTCGTAAAAACGTTAGCTTCGCGTTTCATAACAAGTCGTTAAAATAATATGTCACCTCGTAAATAAGCTTCATATACCTAAATAAAATTTATTTCATGATAAAATTCACTGTAGTGGTCTATAATTCGCATTTTTGTACGACTTATCCGTATATAGGATCTTTTTGAACTGTGACTGTTTGGAAAAACACGAATACTCAGATATTGGACGCTGTCCGCATAGTACGAGTACGAGTGCCCAGAGTGTGTTACGTGACTTAGAAAAGTGTAACACCGAATAACATGTCCCCGTAAGTTTACTAATACGAAAAACTTAACAACGAATGCACGCTACCATGAAAAACTTAACACCGTAGCCATGCGATCTCGAATAACAAAATCACCAATTCACCAATTCGAATTACTTAACAACAAATGCGCGCTTCTTCGAAAAACCTTTCGCCAAAGCCACGCGACCACGCTTAACCAAACCTCTAACGAAAAGACACCAATTAATTATTTAATACGTCAATTAAGAGCGCAATTTTTTTCAAAGAAAAGGCGAAATTATTACAAATAATTATATTTTTCCATGGAGGGTACATGGGAAAAAATACTTTCTAAAACTGTTTTTTTTTTTATATCTGAGACACAATTGACACATGCAAATGTCAAATTACTTCTTTTAAGGATTAGGCCTCCTGAGGTGTGTTGAATTTGCGGTCAGTGATGATGACGCACTTACAATTACTATTATCTAAAAAGAATAAAAGACAATTGCTACACGAAGGATATTTGTTTACTTTAGACAGACGTTTAAATACAAAATGTTATTGGCAGTGTGTAAAAAGTGGACATACAGTTGTGGATCGCGAATAATAACTCAGGTAAGAAGTTTAATAAGTATTTTATAGTTACATACAAGTTGCATAATTATATTTTATTTTTACATAAACTTTAGGATTAAAATGAAATGTAATATGTAATACGTTCTAATTTTAGTGATCAATTGCAGGAAAACAACAGCGGGGTTGAAGAAATTATAAAATATTATAATGTGCAAAAACGCAAAACTATTTGTTTTACGAAAAAACCATGTTTGAAAAATAATGTACATCAAACAATAATAAATATATATTTTTTTCAAACCTCTTAACCTAGCCGTTACTAAGGAGTATGCTTTAGAAAGTTACCGTTTTACGGCACTAAAGCGCATGTAGGCCCTTAAGGTAAGTGACGTACCGTGTAAATAGCTTTGCGATGAGCGCAATGTGTGCGACCATTTTGTTAGAAGTTAGAATGGGTGTAGTAAGCTATCATTAAAAGATAGACGTATGCTGTCGCAGATTTTGTTTGTGTGGAGCTACTGGTAAAAGAGAACACCATACATTGTTCTGTTATATCTCAAAGGGATCAGCGGAGGCAGCCTCTTCGATGAAAGCGCCCGGCGGACGGCGGCTTGACTTTTTGCCGAAATTTTCAATAATTTATCGTCTTAATTCAACCAATTTACACGAAACCTTAACAAGTTATACACCTAAACTTTCTACATTAATTACTCTGTCTATTGGTATTAACTGCATCAAAATCCGTTTAGTAGTTTTTGAGTTTATCGCGAACAGATAGGCAGACGCGGCAGGGGACTTTGTTTTATGACGATCGTTTTATATCGATTTGTTTTATATCGATGTAGCGATGTAGTGATGATGATGATAGTGATGTAGTGATGATAGCAATGTGACGTCTGATACTAAAAATGTACATAACTTTTGTAATTATGTTATGAAAAAATTACTCTTCAGACATTTTGCGCGTCATATTTGTGATCGAAGCGCATTTTCTAAAATTTTAAAATATTTAACCGACCTGTCTCTAGATTTTTTTGGTTTTACTATTTTTTTGGTAGCAGAGATTACCAAAATATTGTTTTCAGACATTTAAAATGTCTCCAGAGACAAAAAGAACATTTCGGTGTCGCCCAGCAACCGCGCGGTCCTGGTTGCGCTCCTACCCGAAACCAAGATTTTGCATCAAGTCCAACAGTTTTCAGACAGTATGCTATGTTGCCGACCGGTAAAATTTATCAAATTCAAATTTAAATCTTTATTGCTCAAAACAGTGAGGGTACAGGTGAGTGCGCAGTACACTGTGTTGTACCGATTTAGGAATGTTAAATTATTATTAAAAAAAAAATATATATATATTATGTCAATTTTTATAATAATATTAAATATTTATTAATTAAAATCATCATAAATTATCATTCCAAAAACACAATGTTAGAAACTATTATTAAAATCATACCATACGACATGGTCAAATCATGTCATCACTTACAGAAGTGGTAACCACAAGACCAAAATCGACGACCTTCTCGTCAGACGCAATAGTATACAGCACGTCAACGATTGCAAAGTGCTGCCAGGAGAAGACTTGGTCTGTAAATGCAAATATGATACTGCGAAGAAAAAAGCTAAGAAAGCTGTGGCTGTAGCCAGAGCAAAAGCTCAGGATAAGCTGTACGACGCGCTGGATAGTCCAGCAGGCCAAAGGGATCTGCACCGGCTTGCTAGAACTAGGGAGAAAAGGGCGAGAGCTGTCTGTCAGGTAAGATGTATAAAAGATGAAGCAGAAATAATCATTCCGATAATTTCTAATGATGAAAAAATTAAGGATAGTTGGAAGGAATATTTTGAGAAACTAATGAATGAGGAAAATAACTGGAACTTGTGAATGAGGGGTTACTGAGGATGGTTCGTATGGACGAAGTAAGAATAGCAGTAAATGGAATGAAGAATGGCAAGGCGGTTGGTCCGGACGGAATACCAGTTGAACAGTGGAAGATATTGCGCGTGGATGGATGGCCGTGGTTAGCTTTATTCTTCAATAAGTTGTTACGGGATGAAGCCATACCTGACGAATGGTGCCGTACTTCGCTGGTGCCTCTTTAAAAACAAAGATAGGAATAAAGCTAATGCCAAATGTATGAAAGCTTGGAAGAAAGTTATTGAAAAGCGGCTGAGAGAAGAGACTGAAATATCGCAGAACCAATTCGGATTTTCTGCATGGTCGGGGTACAACGGATGCCATTTTCGTAATCCGCCAGTTGTGCGAGAAATACAGAGGTGCACAAAAACTTGCATATACCGGGTGATCCGAGAGGTTTATGTGGTGGGCCCTTAAGAAGAAAGGTGGGCCTAGGAAGTATGTACAGTTGGTCCGAGCGATTTACAGTAGATGCAGGGCCCAATCCGATCTACAGTGGGCACTACTGGCAGCTTCACCGAGGGTCGGCTTTCAGTCCTTAACTCTTCCTGATGATAATGGACGCTCTGACGTCAGACATACAGGAAGAGGCACCCTGGTGTATACTATTTGCCGATAGCATTGCGCTGGTTTCCGAGAGTGGCCTAGAAGTCCAGAGCAGATTGGAGGTATGGTGACTCAAACAGAATACTTGTTCTGGGAATTTGGCGGTATCTCCTTTTCCGTGCCTATAGCTCTCGCTGGAACACCGATACCGATTTGCTCCGACTTTCGGTACCTGGGGTCGCTTGTGCAAGGGGATGGCGAGGTAGACTTATAAGTAACGCACCGGATCAACTCGGGATGGAAGAAAGTCACTGGAACAACTTGCAACCCTTACAAGTCCGTGATTAGACCTGTAGTACTCTATGGATCAGAATGTTGGGCTGTGAAAAAGATGGATGAATAGAGATTGCATGTAGTAGAGATGAGAATGTTGAGGTGGATGTGCGGAGGGACGAGAATAGATAAAGTGAGAAATGAGTACATTAGAGGCAGTTTGAAAGTGGCGCCAGTGACAGAACAGTTGAAAGAAACCGTTTGTCCTGGTATGGTCATGTGATGAGGAGGAATGGAACGCATGTTAGTAGAGAGTTATGAATATAAATGTGTTAGATTGAGATCAAAAAGTAAAACTTTTTGTCGGCGGTGGCTAGTGTGACAGAGGCACGTAAAATGTTTCTCATTAAAAATGTAATCATTATAATTTAATATTAATAGTTTAAATACATAATTTTATATGTATTACACTGTCTAACAATAGCTACCTGCTAGTTTGTTTTATTCCGACTTTTTACTGATTATAAGTTTATACTCGTCCAATAATAACAATGGAATCACTGAAGGGGTCAATGGCCAGATTTTCAAAATTTGAAGCTGAACTGGCCAGGTCGTCTAACACTGCAGCCAGCAACGCAAATGAACTAGCGGCTGATTATACATCGTTCAAAACCTTCGTGCTCTAGGCCTTAGCTGTATTCAACGACAGATGGAAGAGGCTACTGGTGATGTAGATGCACTTGAGATGGCGGGTCGTCGCAAAATGCTTCTTATCCATGGTGTTGGTGAGGTGAGCAAGGAGGAGACGGCGCTACCCACTTAATTTAGTTTCTTCACTTTTTATTATTTGTTGACAATCAACAGTGTGACTCTCTATTCAAGTCAATAGTTGCGTTCCAGCTCAGCATTCCAGTTATTTGATATGCGTTACGTGACACTCGAGCATGTTCAGTCTATGGTAACATGGATTTTGCATGCAACATTTTTTTCCACTCAGTTTTGAAAACCTATTACTGTTATATTTAATAAAAAAAAATCCTCCACACTAGGAATTTATTTTATTTTTTTAATTCTTGCCCCACTCTAGGAATTTCGTCCTGTATCGTGGGTGCTTTTACAAACATATAAATTCATATACACAACACCCAGAGCCAGAACAACTATCTGTAGGTCATACAAATATTTGTTCCGGGCGGGAATCGGATTTCTTCCTGGATCGTGGATGTAATTAGTATTTACTATTTTATTTTCTCGTTTATGTTATTGCGATGTAGGTAAATATCCGAGCGATGCACTTAAAACTTGTAAATTGCTTGTGTCACAGTTATTCAATTTAACACACAACTGGCAGGCGGACGGATTTCAACTTACCTTCATAATTTTATTGTTACATATTTTTATATATCTTCGTTTTTATATTTATTAAAAGGGGTGTTATAAATGTGACGTGTGTTGCTGTGTATCTGTATATCTGTCTGTGGCATCATAGCTCCTAAACGGATGAACCGATTTTGATTTAGTTTTTTGTGTTTGAAAGGTGATTTTGTCGAGAGTGTCCATAGCTATGTTTGAACAAAATCGTTTCGGCCGTTCAAAAGTTATGGGTGTTTTACTGTTTGAATCGGGGTGTTTTCACAAGATATCGTGTCATAGTTACGTGTTCAATAGATTACCGATCGATGCGTATCTACTATGTTCTAGATAAATTATGTAGCATGAAATAAAAACATGTCGAGAGTTTTTTAAATTTTGAAATTTTACTTGTTTTATATTTACGTGTTAATAATGGCGGATAGTGATAATGACAGCTTTTTATCAGCGTATAATGACAGTGACAACTTTAGCAGTATCCCATCCCTTGCTGACACCCTAGAGTCTTAGTTCTCCGATGTTCCAAGGAATCTTAATGTATTCCATATTAGTGCTCAAAGTATTCCGTCTCTTTACCATGAAATGCTGGCTAATCTTGAGTGTAAGAACATTCATGCAATCCTTGTTTCTGAATCAGGGCTAAAGCCATGCCTTCCATCCACTTCTTCTCTTTACCCGGATTCAAACTAATTAGAAATGCACGGACGGGCTGCGGTAGTGGCAGTGTTGCCATATATCTTTGTGCTAACATTCCTTTCTCAGTTGTTCATATGTCATCACAGCCACCACCGCAGAACGCTGGCGAGCATCTCTTTTTAGAAGTCAATCTTTCTCATTCGAAGATTCAGCTTGGTGTCTATTACTGTCCCTCTTTACGTATCTCTCTCCTTTTGAAACTCTCCTCGTTAACATATTTCCTTCTACTATTATAATGGGAGATTTCAACACTTGATTCTCAAACAGGATTCAAGATCTTCCTCTCTCCATTCTATATCACATTCTTGTAATTTGTCCCTTCTTCCCTTAGATGCCACTCATCATTTTACTAACTGTATTCCTTGACTTCTTGATCTTATACTTGTTTCTTCTACTCAACATATCGCTAAGCATGGACAATTTATAGCTGATACCTTCTTCTACCGTGACCTTTCATTCCTTTCCCATAAAATTCGCCCTCCGGAGGCTAAACCTAAGATACTCCTCCGGCGTAGTTTTGGCGGCATGGACCATGAGAACCTCCGTGAGGATGCTGGCAACATTGACTGGTCTGATGTCATTGGCTCAGTCGATTGATTTCAAAGTCAATCTACTCAATATCAAGCTTCTCCAGCTATATGTCGTCCATGCGCCTTTTCGGCCCGCAAAAATCAAGCACCTGCCGGCGCAGTGGCTGACAGACGACCTGAAAGACTTACTGTAGAAGAAAGCAGCAGCTAGAACAAGATTTAAAAGCAGACCAAATTCTATTCGAGGGAAATATGTTGCAATCCGCAATTGCAGCAGCCTGGTGTGTAGGGATGCTCATCGCCACCACATTCATAAATCTATTGATAACGGTGACCCAGCTAAAGTCTGGCAATTTCTTGGATCAATGGGAGTAGGGAAATTGCGCCAAAATTCTATTCCTAAAGATATATATCTTGAATTACTTAATCAACATTCTTTTCTAGCTCCTCTAACTTCAATGGTACTATCAAAGCCGAAACGTTAAATGAACTTTCATCTCTTCCCACATCTGATTATTCACCATTCGTTTTTAATCAGTTCTCCGATTGTGATATTAAGAAGAGCATGGAACTATCTCTTCTAATGCTGTTGGCAGTGACTGCATCAGTCGCAAGATGATAATCCCTATCCTTCCTATCAGCTGCCATATCCTTTATCATTCCCTATCCAGCGGTGCTTTTCCCTCGTTTTGGAAAGAATCTCAAATTACCCCTCTTCCTAAAAAGCATTATCCTGGTTTTCTTCTCTGAATTTCATCCTATCTTCATATTACCGTTTCTGTACAAAGTCCTTGAACGCTTTATCCATTACAACTTAATACACTAAAACTTGTTAGCATTACGGACGATATTAGACTTGGTATGGAAAATGGTAATCTGACGGTTATTTCTTTATTAGACTTCAGCAATGCTTTTAATACCGTCGATTTTGATGTCTTACTCGGCATACTTGGCTCTCTTAACATATCTCCAACAGTAATTGATTGATTTCGTAGTTACCTGTGTGGCCACCGATAACGTGTTTGCATTGAAGGTTCTTCTTCGTCATGGTGCAATACCTCTGCAGGCTTACCACAGTTACGATGTTAGGTTCTATCTCCTCTTCTCTTTGCACTTTTTATTAATTCTACTTCCAATGAACTTCCCTCGTTCTACCACCTTTATGCTGACGATCTGCAAATATATTCTAAATCTCCGTTAGATAAATTGTCTGAGGCAATCTTTATTGAAATGGTCAATAAAGATTTAGATCATATTTCTGATTGGAGTTTGACTCACGGTCTGACGGTAAATCCTATGAAGACTCAAGTCATTGTTGTCGGCAGTCCTAGGTTGCGTTCGAAAATAAACTGGTCGCAACTCCCCGGATTGTCTTTGATGGCTCAGCTATTCCGCGACTCAGAGAAAGACCTGGGTATTTTAGTTGAAACAGACTTTTCGTGGGGTCCTCAGCTGCAGAAGGTTAGCCACAATGTGTTTGCATCTGTGGGGTCTTTGTGCACACTGCGCAATTTCCTTCCAACTGCCACCAAAACTGCACTCGCCAAATCCCTCCTTCTCGCAATCCTTGATTATGCCGTTGTCAGTTATTTAAATCTGACTGAAGTGCATCTAGATAAGCTTGAGCGACTCCAAAACTTTTATATTAGATTCATATTTGGTTTACGCAAATATGACCATGTTTCTGAATTTCAAATTAAGCTCAAGTGGCTGCCAATCCGCCTTCGCCGGCATGCCCATATTTTATCTTTACTGTACCGTATTCTGTTTATTCCTACAACTCCTTCTTATCTCAAAGTACGCTTTAAGTTCCTTCATGACACACATTCTAGACACTTGAGATCATCGGAGAATTTGAAACTTTTGATGCCTGCTCATTCCACTACCCATTCATAGCGTTAACTAAACTCAAAGCTCCTGGCATACCTAGAAGCTAACGATATCCTTAGCGACCGCCAATACCGCTTCCGCCGAAATCGGTCTACTGGGGATCTTCTAGCGTATGCCATTCACATATGGAGTGAAGCTATCGAGAGGCACGGCGAAGCGCTTGCCGTCTCCCTCGACATCTCGAAGACTTTCGATAGGGTCTGGCACGAGAGCCTTATTGGTAAGCTTCCTTCATTCGGTTTGCCCGGTGGTCTGTGTGATTGGATCGCAGACTTCCTGAGAGATAGGTCCATCCGAGTGGTTATTGATGGCTGCTCGTCGGACCAATTGGACATTAATGCCGGGGTCCCTCAGGGGTCGGTACTCTCAGCAACATTGTTCTTGTTGCACATTAACGATCTGCTAAAACCCGACGACCTTTGGATATGCAGACAACAGCACTGTTGCTGAGAGATACTTTCCAACGCACGGGCTACCGGGCCACAGATCCGGTCTCTCCGTGAAGCCATGGTGGAGCGTTTAAACTTGTCCTTGCAGGCAGTCTCAGAATAGGGTGATGCCAATCTGGTCAAGTTTAATGCTGCTAAAACCCAGGCGTGTCTTTTCTCCGCTAAAAAGAGCCAATTTCACCTGAATTCAACTTTCCGTGATGTAACCGTGCCAATAACGGACCATCTTGAGCTTCTTGGCGTTACGTTGACATCGACTCTCAATTTTGGACCATACATTGAGGCAAAGGCTCAGCTGGCTTCCAAAAAGTTGGGGATCCTTGCGAATGTGAGAAGGTACAGTGAGGCCGCAAAAGTCCATAAGAACGCTAAAGATTACATTGCTACGAACCGAGCGAGCACGATACTTCCGTGCGTATGTGTGCGCGTGTATGAGTATCCACATTCCACAGATAACACACACTAAGGAACTGTCGTCGCACTGAGCTTAAAAAAATCATTATTATATTTCTGTGCCATTGAATACGCATCACACAGTCACAGAGGCGACTTGTTCTTACCATTGCATTGATAAAATTCGCGCAAATATGTCATGTGCTCGTAGCCGTATGAACTAAGTGTTGGATTCGCAAATAACGTAGCCCGAGTTCAAATCATGGTCGGTCCGTTGCGGTTATATCTTACTTTGAAAATTCCCAATCTATATTAATATACAGTTGTTGTTTTTTATAGTGTAGTTGTTTTTTATAATTCTATGAAAAATACTATTGCATTTTTTGCACTAAATAGTTGCAAATTACGAATATGATCTATTAACCACAAGAAGAATCACATTCGTAATTTGCAATTATTTAGTTGTTACATCTTTTCGATGTTGTAAGGTGGAAATAAAAAGACGTGTTTAATAAAAATGTTTATTCTTTATATTTACAAATTAAACATTTATTAGAATTGTGACGTCGAATTCTTACCTAGACAAAAAAGTTATCTTGTAACCGTTATCTGTGTTACGTGTGAGATTGTTTGTTGGAAGTATACCCACTTAGACCATTCATAATATAAATAACATAACAATGAAAGGATATTAAAATTTTAATAAAATAAAATATAATTGTTTATATCCAGTTATTTATTGAAAAGTGATATAAGATTTAGACTTTTTAAACATTTTATTTTTATATAACGTCATAATGAATGTATTGAGGTCATAGCTTAATTGTTCATTTTCTTGACGAAAAGAAGATTGAAACTAAACCTCAATTTCTGTTAAAAGAACTTTAGTTCTCACAAGATAATCGTCAATTAGATGATAAAAATAAATTGAACTATTATGTTAGAACAGTGCGGGTAGAAGAATAAAAAACAAAATAGAATCATGATTATTGCCAACAAAATTGTAACGAGTTCACTGCATTCTTAAGATAAGGCCATGGCACAAGTTAAAAGATATAGCTGTTTTGAACGAAAGTAAACACAATATAATACAGTGTTTGTTAACGAATAATCACGGATATTACGGCTTTTTAGCAGGTTTTCTGTGATGCACGCCTTTAGCGTGAAGTGCACGGCGAACAGTATCCATCGAGGTGTCATATAATTCCGCAAAATGTCTTGTTGGTGCGAAACCATTCGTTTCGTATACGTCCACCATATGTCGTCGCTGCGCCTCGCTAATAAGCTTCGGTCTCCCACTTCTCTTTCGACTAGCAAGGCTAATTTCTTCCTCATATCTTTTTATCCAAAGACTTACAGTATTTTTCTAAAACAAAAAAAATATATATTAGGCAGCTATACCTACTTGACTTCATTTTCATTAAATAAAATGTTAATAATCATAATTATTGAATATAATTTTAAAATAAAAATGCATTTATAAATCCAATAACCAATTTATAAAGTTACAACTCATTAATAGCTATTATACTCACATTCAGTCCAGTTTCTTCAGATATTTGTGTTTTATTAAGACCACTTTTATGCAGCCCAATGATAGTCGCCCTCACTTCAATACTAATATTAGCCTGCATTTTGCGAATATTACAATACTGTTAACCACACGTCACTAACCAACAACTACAACCAAACGACATTTCATTTCGGTCAAGTCAAAACTCATGTCTACCTCGCAGAAATCAAATTCTTTATTTAGTTTTTTTGTGATCTACGTTTCTAACTCTAAGAAATGTGTGAACAAGTTAAAGAATAATTTAATATATGTAATGCTAATCCATAACTTCCAATCGGGTAAGAACTCACAAAAAGTCAACAATTACGTGGGATTTGAACTTGCGGCACACTGATTTGCGCTTCAATCTGTGTGCTCTATACCACTGGGCCATCTTGACTTATGCTAAGTTGATGAAATTGTGAATTTCAATCATTTCTTGGCGAAAACTTGAAAATAGAAGGTCGTAAGTCAAACTAAACGTCAAACTAATACGTTTTGAGAATTCTTATCGACTTTTGCAAGTGATAGTACTTCACGCCGGAACAGCTGCTCGTGCATGGAGTACTGTTCTCATCTCTGGGACGGATCTGCCAAATATCAGCTTAATGCACTAGAGTCGATCAAAAAGCGGGCCAAGAGACTCAACGGCAATGAAGCACTGGTCAAATCAAAGCTCCGGAGCCTTGAACATCGTCACCGAGTTGCCAGCTTGTCGGTTTTTTATCGGTTACATTTCGGGGAGTGTGCGATGGAATTGCATGATTTAATTCCGCCCAGCCCGTTCCATCATCGCACAACCAGACGCACGGCGATGCGTCATCGGTACATGGTGGACATCCCACCCATACGCACAAAACGTTTTGGGGACACTTTCATTATGCGTACAGCTAAGGAGTGGAGTTCCCTGCCGGAGTCTGTGTTTCCCGATAGCTACAATCTAGGGGTCTTTAAGTCGAGAGTGAGTAGGTTACGTCTAGGCAAGCGTGCTTCACCGTCAACCACATTATCGCTTACCATCAGGTGAGATAGTGGTCAAGCGCGAGCCAATTGAAAAAAAAACTATGTTTTACGACAAATCGTTTACGGTCTAGGCTGTGCGATTGTGGAATGAGTTGCTGTTGCCTGTTAAACAAGCCCAGTCACTGGCTTCTTTTAAGAACCAAGTTAAAAACGAATTCCTTTCTCTCTAACGCCTTTATATTTGGATCTACGGGGACGTACCCAAACGTCAGCACTGCACCAATTATAATACTGGTCTATGGTGCTTACATTGCCAAGTGAAAAATATATGTCAGAATTTGTATTTTTAATACTAGTAACATTTTATTACGAAAGCATTAAAGATGGTGTCAGAAAAGTGTTTCAGAGAAGTCGTTCTGTAATTTTTCGGCCATTTTAATCCAATGGCGGTAAGTTCGTACTTCAATTTAACATTCTATTTGTTGTGTTCTAGACGGTTGTAATGGAATTTTAGTTTTTAATTGTTTTATAAGATACATTATGAACTTTTTTAGAATAAGATATTTAAAACTTTCCGTTAACTTATTGCAAAACAGAAGCCAACAATTGGGTAAATATTTTTTTAATTTTATTATTTATCAGCACTCCTGCTAATAATTGGGTTTAAAATGTGTAAATTGATTTGGTGGTTTTTCAATTGTTATCTATATTAATATTATGGAATAAGTTTATTTTTAAAACAAATGTTTTGTATATTGTCGTTTTCCAAATGTTGGCACTATGCTGAAATCACTTTTACCAGTTGTGCCAATAATTGGTTTTATCTTAACCCAATTAAAATAATGGAAAAATTATAGCTACCAATATTTAAAATAAATAAAGTAATTAATCAACAACGATTATTAATAGTTATTTATGAATAATAATTAATTCATTACAAAATAATTGGTAATAATTAATATTTACCTAGCTGTTTACAAAATGTTCCTATTGATGTACCATTTCATGTTAAATAATAAAATAGAACAGAATTTTATTTTGCAAAAATGGGTAATATACAATAGTTGTTATGATATTATATCAAACCTCAGCCATATTTTACCATTCGGCATGCAAATATTTACATTAATTATACAACATGAATTTACATTTTAAAACCAGAAAAATTAATAAATTATCATTACAACCACCCAAGAATACTACCTACTTAGAACTCTATTTATAGAAGACTTTTAGTTGCTCCAATTTTAGTGCTGGTAATTGGGTAATTTTGTGCCAATAACTGGCAACAAGCATACCAACAAAAGGGAATACGATCATTTTTCAATCTCTTTTATTATATTAAAATCAAAAAATCAAAATCAAAATAGTTTATTTCAAATAAACCTTAAAGGTACTTTTGAAATGTAACAAAAAAAAAAATATGGCTCTACTTGCAAATTCGCAAACGTCGGTAGATCTCAATGTAGAAGAATTTGCAAGAAACTCCACGGACACTCTTTTCCATCAGTTTCAATTACAAGTTTTTGGTTACATCATTCTTGTTAAAAAATAAATACATATATGTGAGAACGATGCAAAAAGACGTGCACGTAAAAGCGTCTAGAGTAACAAACAATTTCAACATAAAAAATGCAATAACAGGCCGAGGCAGCTAAGTTATGTTCAATCCCAACTGATGGCGCCCGTTCACGAACATGACGCATGGATCGGCACCACTCAGCTCAACCATCATGGAGGGAACCGAATGATCCAACACATGTGCCACCATCAGAGAGAAATTAGAGAGAGCATGACACACTGAAATACCGGGGCACACAGAAGTCAACAAACGACACATAGGTAGATTTACAGTCGGAACATAGTACTCACACATGTGCTGTGCAGTTATATAATACTAAAAGAAATTGAGTTTATACAATACAAATATATTCATACAGTCTTCAGCAGCTCCAACAATACTTCAAAACTTTTCTGCCCATCACTAATTGTTCTTGCGCCCTAATGGCTGCGGAGCGGGACCAGCATTTAGCCAAGCATTTTTATCAGCGATGTAATCCCCCAACTTATAATATGCTTGCCTGCATAGTGTGCGTTTTATACAAGTTTTAAATTTCGTCTCATTCAGTTCTAGAATGTGGGGAGGTATTTTATTGTAACATTTTATACAGTACCCCATAAAAGATGATGCTACTTTAGCCAGCCTGAAACCTGGTTGGATTAATTGGTCCCTATTTCTAGTAACATAATTATGTCTGTCGCCGTTTTTACTGAAAAGATGTAAATTTTATCTAACGTACATGATGTTTTCATAAATATATTGACAAGGTACCGTCATGATGTTAATGTCCTTAAACAGTTCCCTTAGAGAATCGCGGCGGCGAAGATTGTATATCGCTCTGATGGCTCGTTTTTGCAGAATAAAAATTGACTCAATGTCTGCAGCCCTTCCCCATAGTAAGATACCGTAAGACATTATACTATGAAAGTAACTAAAATAGACTAGCCTCGCGGTATCTACATCAGTAAACTGACGATTTTTTCTAACAGCATAAGCTGCCGAACTTAGCCGCCCTGCAAGTGATATTAAATGAGGACCCCATTGCAACCTTGAGTCTAGCGTGATCCCCAGGAATACCGTTTTATCGACAAATTCTAGCTTCTCCCTACCCAAGATAATGTCACAATCAGTATTTTTGACATTCGGCAAGGCAAATTTTACGCACTTAGTCTTTTTAGCATTTAAAACTAAATTATTAGCCGTGAACCAATTTTGAACCTGTCGCAAGACGTCATTTACGTCGTCAACGATACTCGTACGTCTATTTATCTTAAAAATCAAAGAAGTGTCATCTGCAAATAACACCATGTTTAAATTGTTATTCAATAGATGGGGTAAATCGTTAATGTATACTAGGAATAAGAAAGGACCCAAAATTGAACCCTGGGGTACCCCCATTTTCACGGTTAACCCGGACGAATTGACACCGTTTATTTGAACTAATTGCTGTCTATCATTTAAATAAGATTTTACTAAACTCAACGCTGATTGGCCTAGCCCGTAATGCTCAAGTTTCATGATTAACGCAATCAAACGCTTTCGACAGTTCGCAAAAAAAAAACACATATAGCATCTTGTGCCTCTTCCCACGCATCAAAGATGTGTTTTAATAAGGTGACACCAGCGTCGGTCCTACAACGTCCTTTGGTAAAACCATACTGTTTATCGTGTAGGATGTTATTCGTATTAAAATGAATGAGCATTTGATTTAGCATTATCTTTTCAAATATCTTGCTGAAAACCGGCAGCTATTAAACTGTTTACATTACATTTAAAACGTAATTCAAAATGTAATTAAACTGAATGCTCGGTGGGTTGGGACGGTATCTCTAACAAATTATTAAAGCAATTTAAAGAATTTCTTGTCCCTCCATTAGCAGTCATTTTCAATCTGTGTCTTGAAACTGGCACTTTCCCTATGGCCTTGAAAAAATCCGTCGTATACCCAATCTATAAGGGAGGAGATGGGGGTCGTTTCAGTAACTACAGGCCAATCTCAATTCTACCCTCTTTGTCCAAGATTCTAGAAAGAATAATCAATACAAGATTGGTCAGTTATCTGGAACGAAACTAACTTTTGAACTACCACCACTAAGTTGGATGGGTGTGGGAAGTGTCTTTCGGTCTTTCTCGATCTCGCGAAGGCCTTTGATACCGTTTCTATCCCTTTTTTAATAAACAAGTTTGAGAGCTACCTAACTGGACGTTTTCAGTGTGTAAGAGTGGGCAGCCACTATAGTAAAGAGCTTTCCGTGTCGTACGGAGTCCCACAAGGCAGCATTCTTGGACCCACCTTATTTCTCGTGTATATCAACGATCTTACAAATTTAAGTATACCAAAAGGTAAAATAATTTCTTATGCGGATGATACTGCTCTCCTCTTCTCCGCCGATAATTGGAATGAGGTCTTTGATGCCGCCCAAGCTGGTTTCGATATGGTTCAGGATTGGTTGCATGGTAATTTTCTGAACCTTAACCATGACAAAGCTAAATACCTAACTTTCTCTATTCTCGAAAAAACTGGCATTCTAAGCAAGCATCGCATAATTCCGCATAGATGTGCCCTCAGGGCGGACTGCAGATTTAAACAACTGGAGTGCGTGGTAAAATTAAAATACCTAGGCATTATCTTGGACAATCGCCTCAGCTTTAAAGAACATATAAAACTAATGTCTTCTAGGGTGCGCAAGCTCATATATGTTTTCAAGAATCTAAGGCACGTCATGGAAGCGAAACTATTGAAAAATATATATCTAGCACTGTGTCAATCTATTATTGCATACTGCATTCTGTCTTGGGGTGGAGCTGCTAAGACCACTATCAAGGGATTAGAGGTGGCTCAGCGCACGATTTTAAAAGTAAGCACTTTTAAGCCAATACTGTGCCCTACAAGAGCGCTCTATCACTTTTGTCAAGTTCCTACCGTCAGGCAACTGTTTATAGAAAGAGTGGTTTTAAAGAAGCACAGCGAAATTTTTTATGACCCACTACTAACCAACAAACGCAGAAAGCACGAGGTATGTACTCGATCCCCTAAGCCTAAAACGTCTTTTGTAAAAAGATTTTACACATTTTTAGCCCCTTTTCTTTCCAATAAAATAAATAAGGAACTCAATATGTATCCACTAAATAAGTCTTTGTGTAAGAAAAGGGTACATAACTTTCTTCTTAACCTTTCTTGTGAGGAAACAAAGAATCTGTTTCTCATTCAGAAATAAAAATGAGAGTTTGTTTGACTGGCATACTGACATGAGCATTTTCCAGACTCTACGATATCATATAGATAATAGATGTATAGTTTTATATATTTTCATTTTATCCATCTCTAGCTTCTCGGTATTATGTATGTTTCAAAACTACACTACCCAACACCCCTACACCTCACACTATTCTACATTAACACAAAACCACACGTAGGCAGACATACACATTTTTTGTTTTGTTTGGTTTTAAAACAAATCAAGACATTGTATAAATTCATAGAGAGAACTACGTCCTTTTGCATGTCTATTGGGCTAAATATAATAATGTATTTCGAGGGTCAGGCGCTGTATGCCGAGATACAGGACTCGTCCTAGTTCGGCTACAGATGCTCCCATGTTGAATAATTTTAATTACTGGCCTGTAATATTCTATGTAATTTGTTGTATTACTTTTGGTGAAACATATAATAAATAATAACTATTAATAAACAAGACATTTTATAATCACATTAATTTAGCTGATATAATTTGTTTTTAATATAATTTACCAATTTGAAATATGACAACCACCTCAAGTGCTGATCATTGGCTCTGTCACCCTAATATCTTTTATCATTATTTAAATATTTTTTTATCCCTCCTTTCTTTGAATCTGTTAATATGTAATATTAAGTATGTATTTAATTGATATTTAGGTATATATGTATGTAACTATACGTGTATATAAGTTTATGTTATTTATCATAACAATAAAGTTTTGTATATATTTATGTTTTAATATAATAGCAGTAAACCACAATCTACCCCCTTTTTCATTCTAGGATCTTTCAGTCAATCCAACGGTTGTCTGGTTTATATCGCTGTCAGAGATAAGACCGCCTTTGTACCCGTATAATTAAGTTTTTCTTGTAAGAGAGATGTGTAATTTTTATGGTGTAAAATAAAGTATATTCTATTCTATTCTACAATGTGTTAGATTGAAATCAAAAAGTAATGTTAGAGTTTAAAATGTCATAATAATAAACATAACAAGAGAGCTGCCGCTGCAAGAAAAGCACGCCTACCACCTCCGGCCTCGTCGCCCAGCTCCACCTCGTCACGATAACTAGATAACAAAGTTACACGACCGACGACAGCCGTACCAGCTCGGCAGTGCAGGATCAAACGTTTTATTTGTGGAGGTCGTATATGTTCCAAATATGAATTCAAAATAGTAGTTTATGCAATGGTCATATAATAGGAACTGCTATTATATGTAGGTGGCTTAGCAATAGTTTCATCCGTTGCAGTACCCTTGCAACATACTCGTATCTATATAAATAATACAAATTACCTATTGTTTACTGAACTTGTGCTTTCATTTCTATATATCCTTTATTTCTTTGTACGGTTGAAATCCTGACGATTCCGGGACGAGCAGTGACCACCGTTACATGCAGATTCGGGAAACATTGATCCTCGCCGACTGGGACCAAAGGCTGGATTTGCATATACAGATGCCAAAGCGCGGCACCGTGATATAGTTGCTGGGCATATGCCTGAGCCCAACCTCACTAGTTCACGACTCGTTTCACAGCGACTAAACATGACGTGACATCACAAACTGTACGGAACCACTTGCGTGCAGCTGGTGTGATATGTCATGTGTATAGGCCAGCCAAGAAAATAAGAAAATTTTACTGTCAGATATTTACAGGCAAAACCGGGTACGCTTCGCAATATAATATTAGGATTTCGATTGGTGCAATAACATAGTTAAATTTCGTGATGAAAAATGTTTTAAGTCAGACAAAGACGGTCGCAAAATATTGTGGCGAAAAGATGGTGAGCGCTTTATAAAAAAAATAAAAAAAATCTTCAATACAGGTCTAGTATTAGTTTGGGATATTACGGATGGATGCCATCAATGAGTCCCAGTGAATTAGTGTAGTAGGGGGTCGCAATACCAGTCAAGGTTATTTGGACGTTTTAGGAAACATGATGCTACAAAAACACAATTACTTCGTGCATGATAACTGCATCGCGCGTGTTAGTATTGGAAGTACGTCTGACGTCGCTAAATCATGAATTTTCTCATTTCACATGTCATATTTATTAAGCACCTACCGACAATTGTCGAAGTACCTACCTAAATTATTATTGTGTTGTCAAATACCTACAATTGTTAGAGTACCCAACTAAGTAAATATTGTTGTGTGGACAGGAAATAACTCTAAATTTGCATTTAAGCCACAGTGATGATTATGATCTATACTAATATTATAAAGAGGAAAGATTTGATTGTTTGTTTGCATTGAATAGGCTCCGAAACTACTGAACCGATTTGAAAAATTCTTTCACTGTTGGGAATTTACACTATCTCCGGGTGACATAGGCTATATTATATTTTCAAAAAAAATAGGGATCCTTACTAAAACTCCAATAATGTAACCCAAGGTGTAAAAAAATACCTAATATATTCTTAAAATCGCGTGTGCTGCGAAAACTATTGATGATAGAATATAATAATGTACTATGACTTTGCAGAACACATCTTTATTTACAAAAAGTGTTGCGACAGCATATGTCTAACTAATATAGTTATGCCACAGTAAGTGTTCTTATATTTAATTTTTTTTATTGAAATGTCGTCGCTAGAAAAGGCTCTTTATTTGTATCTTGCTATTAATCCTACAAAAAATTAATCCTTATCAAAATAAATTACTTCATATTCAAGACTGCTTCAATACCTTTATAATTTATGCATTTATTAATTTTTGGAAATTTTTCCTCTAAAGGGGTAAAAAAAGGGTTCAAAGTTTGTAAGAATTTTTTATAGTTTGTTAATAGGACACATGAATGTTTTTATTTACGCTCTTGGTTGATAAAAAGAATTCATGTGTTTATTGGGTTTAGGAAATTCTACCCCGAAGGGGGTAAAATAGGGGTTGAAACTTTATTTGAAATTTCTTCGGTTTGGAAGGTGTGAAACAGCTGAAATTGTTGTTTTACGCTCTTGGTTAATAAAACAACAATGAGTTTTTTGATGAATTTTACTGCACAGGTCTTCTTTTTATAATGTAGGGGAGCACTAAGAAGGGATTTTTGGTAATTCAACCTTAAGGGGGTGAAACTAAAAAGTCATTAGGATAAAACAAGGATCACGCGAACGAAGTCGCGGGCGAAGTGCTAGTATTCCTATACGTTATTTGTAATGATCATTGTGATATATCCTGGATTTTATATTTCTATTTTAGTACTGTAAGTCCTTTGAGACGATTAATACGAGACTGTCGGTTAGTATCAATATTCTTTCGAATTTATTTTATTAAGAATGACTAAATAGGCAATATGAAATTCCTGAATAGTTACGTTTTAAAAAGGTTTCATTACTTAAGTATTGATTATTGACCTAATTGTGAGATTATTTATAGCAATAGTGGGGATATCTCATATTTGACGTATTGAGACAAGTCGACTCGTTACTATAAATAGTATGTAATTCGTAAGCTGAATATACTTTGTTGTGAAATACAAGCCAGTGAAAGACGGACTATACAAGCTTCACGTAAGTTATTTGTTATTATAACTTGATTATTGCTAATGGTTGTATTGAAACTATCTGTATCATATCATGGCCGTTATTCCTAATGATGTTAAATTGATTCGAGGGCTAGTCATGTTCTTTGCCTTACCCTTATTGTTTTGATTACATAATATTGTGAAATGTTACAAGATTAATGGTAATAATAGAATTAGATCTTTATTGTGATATACGATATTTATATGATTATAAAAGATATCTATAAATACTATATAAGAGCTTCCGTGAGGTTTCTTGCCCTTCTTCACCACGAGAACTAGGTTTAGTGAGCGGGCGGTAAGCTCTCTGAGCCTCAATATGAATTAATTGACAAGCCTAATTGAAATAAATACCTAGTCTTGCCTTTCTGTGCTTTTATTCATAAAACCTTTCCCTTATACACCACATACATAGGAACTCTGATACACAGTAAATAACTAATAACCATCTTGACATATATCGATACTTTTATAAGGAGTTCTTCCATGATTCTAACACGCGCTACTTGTGCAAAGTTGGTTAAACGTCCATGAAAACTGATTGAATGGCTATCAAAAAGTCATGCCCCAATCGGCTATTTATAGAAATATCAGGGGTGATTAAATTTGTTTTATGTGAGTGATTAATAGCTCAAAGATGTTATTGTTAGTGAGATTACAATTAAGGATACCTGTATCTTGAAATCTAACTTGATAACATATTTATTCGTGTCACTTATAAATATATTGCCCACCTGAGTATGAAAAATAACGGTAATTCTTGTCCGACTTAAAATATTTGTCATCCATAAAACTTTGTGTTTTGTAATTATAATTTTAAAAAAACCTACTCAATAAATATTGCTGATTTCTTTTTTAAAATTGTTTAATTTTCACTTAAATATGTTCTTGTCCAATGATGTTCTTATTATCAGGTAAATTACAAAAAAATTTTTTTACGGCAATGATAAAAAAAAATTTTAATAAGGCAAAAAGTTGACAATGCCTTAAAGCAAAAGTAAAGGCATAAAAAATATCCGAAAACAGTAAATTTGTACCTCACTAAAAAAATATTATTTACTTATTTACAGTTGGTAAACTGACCAGGACTTATGTCGATGTATGGATGAATGGGATGTATGGAGACAACAGTTTTCCAAAACCAAAGTTAATTTTGTTCCTCAAACCACTTTATATTTTTGTGAGAGCAATATTTGAAGCTTTCATTGTTTATGAACTTCAGCAATGTTACCTAACTATTTTAGTGAATGTAGCTATTTGTACGGAACCCTCGGTGCGCGAGTCCGACTCGCACTTGGCCGGTTTTAGAATTTTCTCAAATGATAACCTGTGTACGTGTGACGATACTGGTGCCGGAAAATTGTGTAATCGGTATCTTAAATCTATCATTTTCGTTCAACTACATTCCGTGAAAATCAACATTGACAGATTGCGTATATGATTCATGTGATTCATGTGTTATTCTGATGTATAACCTGAAATAGTAACAAACATCCATCCATCCATCCACAAACTTACACGTTTATAATAGTTTTCTTTCATTTTCGTGTGCGGATGTGGCCCCTTCTGTTGTCAGAACTAGTTAAGTCACCTGTGGGTTCCCCACAGGCCTCTCACTAGGCCTTTGCAGACTTACATTAACTATATAAGTCCAGGTTTCATCACGATGTTTTCCTTACCTTTGCCTGTGATATCCAAGATAAACTTAGAAACTACAGGTACTTGCCCGGATTTGAATGCACGACCTCGAGCCCGAGAGGCGAGGACTGGGCTACCACCACGACATCATAAAGTAGTAAGATTTAATTATCTCTAAAACACATACGCAACGGGCCAGTTGACTGGCTCGCATCACGCTCGCAAGCATGATTTTGCACTGTCTCGTGTCATACTCCAATTCCTTCAACTTTCAAGTATTTTCTGTGTGTTGTATTGGTCTGAGTGATTAAATTGTGTTAATGTTCTCTACAAAACTTTATTTCGTCTCATTCACCCGGTAATTGTAATATGCCAGGCTAAACCATTATTTTTGGGAATGGCCAATGTTAGTCATTTATTTGCCTAATAATTATACTACACTAACACTTCGCCCGCGACTTTGTTCGTGTGATCCGTATTTTATCCTACAGATGACTTTTTAGTTTCACCCCGTAAAAGGTTGAATTTCCACCCTTATTTACCTTAGTGCAGTTGGAAAACTTCCCAAGATCAACATGTGTAAACGATATATGGGTAAACAGTTTTTAAATAATGTTGCCACCTAATTATTTTGGTGAATGTTGCTGTATGTACGGAAACCTCGACGCACGAGTCTAATCTAAAGGTTATCTTAAACTTTGAAATTGGATTATTATACATTTGAAGCCAGGTACAAAAGTAGACTGGAACAACTGGAAGCCGACATAGTTGTGCAAGGGCAAGGCAGATTGATTGATTGAAAAATATGTTATTTCAATTTCGGAAGTCGGTGTCCGGAAACGAACAAACAGAAACACCAAATTCCGAAATTATTTTGTAGTAATTTTTAACCGACTTCCCAAAAAGGAGGAGGTTATCAACTCAAGTGTATTTTTTATATGTGTTATCTCAGAACTTTTTACCAGGTGAACCGATTTAAATGACTCTTTTTTTATTTGAAAGCTGGTGCTTGTCATGTGGTCCCATTTAAATATCATCAAGATCTGATGAATAAATTCGGAGATATACATCAGAACTCTTCAATAAATGACGACAAATCACTCGAGATAGCTGAAATCGCGTGTCTGTTTATTGTTTACAACATTTCATAACATAATATCACACTGGTACGCTCTAAAGGGGTACGCAGGCGTGAACAGTTTACCCTGGTGTACTCCCACTGTACCGGTTTTGTTTAAGTTTCATGTTATTGTTTGTCCACAAGTCGCTTACATTGGTTGATTGTAGATTTGATTTAATTCAATCTGGAAGTAGTGCACTCCACGTAATTGCATTATTAAAGAGGTTACAACTTACTGTATGATATCTATCGCCGGCAAAGTTTCAAATTAAATCGGAATGCACTGAGGGAGTACTAGTAGAGAGTTGTTTTTGTCATAAACAGAAGTACCTTTTAAGTAGGTTAGGTCCGTGCGAACGAAAGCACCTCCTTAAAGACGGAACCACACCTACGTGTCATGGCGTGGCGTGGCGCGGGCTCCACCATCAAACTACTCTGATCCAGCCTACGTAATAACACACCGAGTATTGTAGCCAATCATGTGCGCCACGCCACGCCACGCCACGTAAGTGTGGTTCCGCCTTAAACCGTATATAACGCTGATTGCGTAGTGATAGGAGTAGCAACAAACGCGTCTGCGGCAAGCGTGCGTGACGTACAGTCCGGGACGCGGGATCGCGCGTCTCGCTTTTCGCTCCAGCCGAAGGGCAGACATTATCCGATTTGTCTCCCGGCGGCATCTAATATGGGACATATTGAAGATTGATGATCGCATACCTGATACGAGTACAGGTGGCGCACGGCGCCGGTGGCAGGCGCGCGCTAATGTGCTAGCTCGTGTGGTATACCCACACTATTAATTCGCTATGTAAGTTTTTTTATTTTTATTATAGGTTAAACCAAATAGTGAAGCCACTTCACCAGCAGGACTCGTCTGTCGTCGAGCTGCTTTGTTATCCTGTATTCATGTAGGGAGGGGTTCCTGGGCGCCGGGCGGGGAAAGATTGCGGGGCTGGTTAGTGGCTCCACTCCACACCACCAGCACTGGACGAGACACCACATCGTCACGCACGCGACAGCAATGGGGACTTATTGTGACAGCAATATCTACCAAACTGGACAACCTTTGGAAACAAAGAAAAGTTGAGACTTTTGAAGGATCGCCAGCAGAACACGCTATCAAGATACGTCTCTGTGCTGTCACCATCTGCAGTGACCGAGAGAGTGATGTTTGTAGGTCAACGCTGCGGCTCGGGAGCATATCTGTCAGTCGCTGGCATACCAGATATAAATAAATATCGACGTGTCTTCTGTCAAATATTGTTCTTAGCGAGTATTCCCGGTGGTCTCGACAGTTTACGAGTAGTCGGCAGTCCTGAAGTGAAATCTAAACGAGCACTTCATCATTACGACTCCTTCTAGGTGTACATTTACAAAGTGAGTTTATAAATCAATATTCCTAGCGTGTGGGATCGCGTCCCGTTGATGTTGGGGGCAAAGCACATGCTGTATTATTACACCATCCGGTAGTGTCGCTAAAAAGGATTCAATAGGATACTTGACAAAAAAAACTTGTTACAAAAAAATACTACCGACTTCCAACTAAAAACACTACAAAGTGAAAAATAACTTTCTTTTTCGAAGCGGTATCTTTGGTAAAGGTACTTCGAAAAAGAAAGTTATTTTTCACTTTGTAGTATTTTTAGTTGGAATTCGGTAGTATTTTTTTTTGTAAAAATGTTTTTTTAATTTTTCACTTTTTAGTTGTACCTATTAAGCAACTTGCCTTCAGTGAGGTACTTATAACGCCAGAATAGATTATCCGAATGCCATGAATATGATCATAACCGGTGAAATGAGAGTGTACTAATGTGAACTGTACACATCTACGTACCCCTTTAGAGCGTACTGGCGTGATGTTATGTTATGAAATAGTATAAACAATAAACAGACATGCGATTGCTGCAATCCCGAGAGATTTGTCTTTATTTATTGAGGAGTTCTGCTGTATATCTCCAAAGTTCTTCATCAGATCTTCACCAAATTAAAATGGGACCAATTTCGAAACTAAGTCTAACATAAAATATTTTTAAAATCGGTTCACAATTGACGGTGATATCGGTAAACTCAAAGTCGAACATAGAACCGCCTGCTTTTTGGAAAGTCGGTTAAAAATATTAATTAGTCTGTCAGTTACATAACCTAAAAATATTGGACATTTATTTTTCTTTTGCCACGTAAACAAAAAAAATACTACGATAACGAAAACGCACTGTGCGTTGAAATATCGAGTGACGACACGGTGTGCTACACTTTATACAGACAAAGTGACGTCACAAACCCCCACTCATGATGTGAAAGCAAAAAATAAATACTATTTGATAATCTCATTAATGGACTAAATAGAATTATCATTTTCCCACCCAGGAAGCATCCCCATTCTGGGTAATAATGTCATGCGACACTTACGGCACCCTGATTTTTAACAAAATATAATTTTCTTTGTTAGGTACAAAGAAAATTTTATTTTATCATGTTTCGAAAATCCCATGATGGAAATTTAGCTTTTACCAAAATCGGGCCCATGACTCCTTTGTGTATTTTTCGCTAATTTCGGATTTGGCCATCCACGCCCATTTAAAAAGCTTTAGTACTGCACCCCCTCCCCCTCCCCCTAAATAGACTCCGCACTCGGGTTAGCCGCATCAAGAACAAGCTCCAAGAGTGGGGGTGCTCTGATGGCACTAGTCTTCAGTGCTTGTGCAGCACCTCCTCGCAGCGCATGGTCCACCTCACGGAGTGCGCAGCATGCCCTGTCACCTGAACTTGCGAGGAGCTAATGACTGTGTCGTCGAATGGTGTTGCCGTGCCTGAATACTGGGCCAAACACATTATTTTTTTATTTTTAGGGTTCCGTACCCAAAGGGTAAATACGAGACCCTATTACTAAGACTCCACTGTCCGTTTGTCTGCCTGTCTGCCTGCCAGGCTGTATCTCATGAACCGTGATAGTTAGACCGTTGAAATTTTCACAGATGATGTATTTCTGTTGCCGCTTTATCAACAAATACTAAAAACAGAATCAATTAAATATTTAAGTGGGGCTCCCATACATCAAACGACTTTTTTTTGCGATTATGGTACGGAACCCTTCGTGCGCGTATCCGACTCGCACTTGGCCGGTTTTTATATTTGCCATCGGCACTCTAAGAAGAAGACTGCCACAAATAAGAATTAAAAAGACTATCTCCATGTACATTGTACGTACTGCTGACGCATGACACCTACAATGTTATAGAAGAAGCTCCGTTTAACCAAAAGATCTTTTTACACAATAGCGCGTTTCAGTGTTCGTGTGTGCCGCTGCCGTAAGTCTTGATGCCCGATGCAGTGTGTATAAATAAACAAATAAAAATAAACTCGCTCTCAGACACATATGTAGTATCTACGTATAAAAACTGTGCCCCATGCAACTTTAGTGAAACTGTAAAATGGCCATGATTGTGGTACCGCCGCGCTCCGCTCCGAGCTCGACCAAACGGCTCGTGCCAAGCTTCGGAAGAGTTCGGAAGCTCGTTCGAAGAGTTCGGAAGCACTCGGGGCATTGTTGGAGGTGACGAAAACAGCGTGTAATTATTTCCGCGGCAACTTTCGCCGACTATTAATATGTGCGTGTACAAACAGACTCACGAGCACGCGCGAGCGCCGGCTATAAATAGCAGAGGCGGACTGTCGCCAAAGGGCGCGCGGTCGTGCGGCCGCCAGGGGCATGTCGACGTGGCGAGTTTGCGACGTGGTGACTGACGAGATTCGCTGCTGTGCTGCCGTGCTGCCACGCCCGACTCCCGAGTCCCGTCACACATACCACAACAATAACACTTTCGTTACTGAGTGGTGTAACAAGATTGCGAAAAAATGCTTCTAAAAAAAATTCAACCGACTTCCATAAAATATCTAGTCTCCGTCCAGCCTTTTATTTTTCATTTGGCAGATGTCGCTTAACAAGTTTCATAAATACTAACAGGTAACCATAGACAATAAAACGCAAAACCTCATGGACACTTACAATAGAGATGCGACGTGCTTATTCACTCCTTTAAACCGATAAATTAAAATTCACAGTTAAATGGAATTTACGTTGCAGTAAATATAATATATTGTGTAATTTATATGTCTATTCTATAAGATATCTACCGTAGTGCTTATGAACGACATTTTTAATAAAACATAAACATTGAAACGCCTGGGGATGTTTATAAAACAATATATGGTTGGATGTTGTTTACTATATTATTAAGTAACTGTCTGATTGATGTTGTAAAATAATAAATATATTGTTAATGTTATTTACCACCTGTATTTGCGTTACGGATGCAATAAATTTGATCTGATTTCAAACAATAAAAAGTTAAGCAAACATCGATAAAAATGTATTCACTGATAAAGTCAATTGTTATCAGAAATCGAATCGGTAACGATTGGTTCATCACTCACAGAATCCGGGAGCTTGCGATTTCACGCCGATGCATTGGATACTGAGGCTTCTCGGACAGTTGTCAGTTGCCAACTAGCAAGATGGTTTCTTGGAGACTTCTTCGGGAACCATGAAGCTGTACATCTAAGAACAGCCACCGGTCAGCACATAACCGACAAAGGAAAGAGGGAGGTAGACATTAATTTAGGTAGACATTTATTAACAAAATTTATCGCCACAATGTTATAGTTGCCGAAATAGTGGACGACTGCATTTTGGGTTTGGACTTCATGCGAAAACATCACTGTGAGATCGAAGTATATCAAGGAGTATTGAAGTGTGGGTCAGAGGAAGTCTTCATGGAAGGTGCATCATCGGGAAAGGTGTACTTCTTGGAGAAGGTTATTCTTCGTCCAAGGTCAGAAACAATCATACCGGTTTGTTTATCAAGGAATTCCGGTCAGGAAAGCCGATGTGTACTTGCAGAAGGTTTAGATAAAGATGCTTCATGGAAGATTGCACGCATCTTGGTGAGGGGATCTAGAGTACCATTGGTACGTGCACTCAACACAAGTGACAAGGAACTGATGCTCAAGAAAGGCACAATATTAGGCACTTGTGAAGACGTGGTTTGGATGCATAGATGCCACAAACACCCTACCAACGCCAAAGTTCAAAGTGCAAGATTTGATGTGTCATCGCTTTTGAAGGACTGCCAGAATAATTTTTCTGAAGAAGAAAAGAAAAAGGTTAAGAAGATCCTAAACAAGTTCGCCGACATTTTCTCAACAAATGATGCCAACATAGGGAAGACTGCGTTAGTTCAACACAGAATAAATACAGGAAATGAGGAAATCCGCCAGCGACCAAGATGTGTGCCAGTGGCACGGGAATGTGAAGTTGACGACATTATTAAGGGTATTGTGAAAGATGGCGTGACTGAACCTTCATTCAGTCCATGTTGTTCACTGGGAGTGTTGGTGAAGAAGAAGGACAGCAGCCGCATGCTGCCGTCCTTCTGTGTAGACTATCGCCGACTTAACGACATCACAAAGAAGGACAGTTATCCGTAGCCAAGGATCGACGACACGCTGGATACGCTAACGGGAATGAAATGGTTTTCGAATTTTCTAGAACAGTATGGAACGTTCTAGAAATATCTTCCATGCCATATAAAGAGGGGTCGATTTCGATTTGTAAGCGACACGGAGCGATCGGAAAAGGAAAATAGTGCGAAGTAATAGAATTGTTTAAGAAGTGTTTTTGTAATAAAGTGTAATTAATTGAAATCTGCTGTTTAAATAATTTATCCCTGAACCGCATCTCGTAACAATGTGATTGAGTATGGAACGCGTACTTAATAGTAAGCTTCTAGCATACCTAGAAGCTTACGACATCCTTTGTGACCACCAATACGGCTGCCGCCGAAATCGGTCTACTGAGGATCTTCTAGCGTATATATGGGATTCATATTTGGAGTGAGGCCACCGAGAGGCATGGGCAAGCTCCATCGACATCTCGAAGGCTTTTGATAGGGTCTGGCACGAAAGCCTAATTGGTAATGCTTCCTTCATCCCGTCTGCCCGGTAGTCTGTGATTGGATTGCAGACTTTCTGAGGGAACGGTCCATTCGAATAGTTATAGATGGCTGCTCATCGGACCAATTGGATATTAATGCAGGGTCCCTCGGGGTACTCTCAGCGCCATTATTCTTGCTGCACACAAATGAGCTGCTAATACCCGGGAATATGCGACAATATTGATTGTGTGCCGCCGCCGCGGCGCACTGTATCGTACGGTGTCGCCGGCTGTACCCGGCTCGGCAGTGTCGCATGATCTCGCCGGCTATGCCGCTGCTGTGGCGCACTTTTTGGCACGGTGTCGACGCCTGTGCCGCACCGAACTCGGCTTTGCGGCGCCGGAGGACGAGCCACCAGTGGTGACGTCACGCTGCACCGCCACTGCCTCCGAGCTGCACCCCGCTAGCTGCACCCTGCTGCTATCACGTGGGACATGCCACACGTGAACAGGCGCGTGCCCCGCGCGCGGTGCTCTCGCCGGATTATTTCTATCAAAGTCAAAGTCAAATACTTATGTTTATTCAACTAGGCCAAAAAGCCGCACTTTTGAACATCAACAATTAAAAATTAAAATTATAATTTACAAGTAATAAAAATGTATTCTACCGTGCGATCGGAAAAGTAGCTTGTTATGGAGAAGAACGCACAAGAAACTCCATACTCACTCTTTTTTTTAAATATGTGTTTTACATTAAATTCATATATGTGAGGTCGATGCACCCAGAATAGCACTACACACTTATACTACGTACAGGTATGAAGTATTAAAAGCATTAACAGGTAAATTCATTAATTTGATAAATAGGAACATGGTTCTCACATACAAATATTGGTCAATTACCTAAGTCAACATCAAGGGAACAGTGTGTGAGGAAAATTCTTAAAAAAAAATACTGTAAATGAATAGGAATATAAATTAACAAATTTGATTGTGTCTACACTAAAGATTGCCCTATGGAGCATGACCAGCATGCTTCCAAGCATTCTTATCTTGAATATAATGGAGCATGACCAGCATGCTTCCAAGCATTCTTATCTTGAATATAATGGAGCATGACCAGCATGCTTCCAAGCATTCTTATCTTGAATATAATGGAGCATGACCAGCATGCTTCCAAGCATTCTTATCTTGAATATAATCATCTAATTTGTAATATACTTGTACACAAAGTGTGCTTTTAACTAAAGTTTTAAATTTACTTTAATTTAGTTTTAATATATTACAAGGTATTTTGTTGTAGAATTTAACAACCCATGAAAGATGAGTGTACTTTAGCTAGTCTGTAATAATAAGTCTATATAAATAGTGGTTGATCTAACTTATGTTTATTTCTCGTATTACAATTGTGTCTACCACCGTCTTTATTAAAGAGATGTATTTTTCCTTACATACATAATATTTTCATAAATGAATTGGCAAGAAACTGTCATAATATTAATATCTTAAATAGTTCCCTGAGAGATTCTCGGTGACTTAACTTATATATGGCTCTGACAGCTCTCTTTTGCAATATAAATATGGATTCAATGTCAGCCGCTCGACCCCACAGTAAAATACCGTATGACGTAATGCTGTGAAAATAATTAAAATAGACCAAAAGCGCGGTTTCTACATCCGTCATCTGTCTTATCTTTCTAACAGCATAAGCGGCTGAGCTTAGCCGACCCGCAAGAGATGTTATGTGAGAACCCCATTGCAATTTGTCGTCTAGAGTGATTCCCAGGAAAACTGTTTGATTTACAATGTCCAGCTTTTCGCCATTCAATGTGATGTCGCATTCGGTACTTCTAACATTCGGCAATGTGAATCATTTGTTTTTCTTTTGCATTTAGTTTCAATAGGTACTCTGTCTATTACTAAATTGGCTCGTAATGATGGCCGCAATGAAACGCCGTCACTTGATAAAACCATTGTCCCGTCGTCGTACGAGTACAGTGTCCATCCTTTACTGAGGCACAGTTACAGAAGCAGTGTACTATCGCGGGCCGTAGTAGTAGTCTCAGTCACAAAACTGTGTCTCGCAAACTAACAGAGCCATAGAGTTAAGGAAAGTCAGTCACACTGACAAGTAGTGAGTATGAACAGTATGTTGTGCCACAAAAATATCATATGTTTTTAGTAGAGATGGATTATAGTCAGTAGGCGAGGTGAAGATCAGTCCGCGCCCGCACATTTCGCGGTCACTCGCAGCTGTCGCGTCTCGTCACCGGTCACTCCGTGCGTGACGACGAGAGCACCTCGCTTGCAGCTCGCTACTAGATAACAGATGCTCAGTGCTGGCCTTACTGCCTCATTGTATAACACGTCCCCGTAGGAAGTACATATTTAAATCGTAGGTTCATGTTATCTGACTGCGCTCCAGTGATTTCTAATGTTATTAGGAAAGCACAATTGTAAGTTGCCCCTTCTCGGCATCTGCTTGTGTCGTAACACTCGTAACCCGGGATTTATCTCGTGCCGGGAGTAGTCGGGAGCGCTCGCGGGATTATACAGCTCAAGGGATGAGTACCAAGCGGCCGGGAGCTCGGGAGACAGGCCGGGCGCTGCGCGCCTTTCATTTGTTTCGGGCGTGACAACCACGTACAAGCAAACGTCACACTTGTCATGGAGACGTCCCGTGTTGTTAATCAGATGAGTGCTGGCTTCTGGTGTCGGATGTGCAGGCACGAATGAGCGGTAGCGGTGTCTCAATCTCGATGAGATTAATGTATGTAATGAGAGCGTGGTGGGAGGGGGGAGGAAGTAAGGAGCCGGCGCTCAGCAAGTCGCTGATGGTGATTTATGGCCGCGGGAGACCGCACCTGCACTCGGCGCGACAAGCTTTAATAGTCGGAGCTGCGGCGCTGTGCAGCGGCTATTTATTAAAATGGTCAGCGGAACGGCACCATTTGCAGCTGCGGGTTGGAGAGAGCGCTGGCCACGTGCGGCCAAGTGCGCGTGCTTCGTGACAATTTCATACTAATGTATCTGTCGCAGCCATCTGGTTAAATCAGATAGCTAATTGGACGCCTAGGCCGTCATTAAATGCCTGAAGGACAACTAGCCAAGTTATTGAATGCAACGTTTAACCAGCTGGCTGAATGTTGTGTAGTCATAATTATAGTTAGTATTGATGAATTTGTGATGTTTGCTTAGGGTGACTATGAGTTTACAGTCAGTAAGAGTCACACACAGTCAGTCAGTGAGTCTAGACTCAAAATACTTGGCGAAAACTTGGAGAAGACGTTTTCCATACTATTTTGACAATATCTCACTTTAGTTTCACTTAAAATTGCACACAAGAACGAAAATTAACATTCACAGTTTGCGCTGTTGAGTGTTGACAACACATTTATTTCGGTGACTACTAGTGTCGCAGTGGAAAAAAAACTGAGCTTAATTTGAATTTCTTGGCTGAGACTTGTCAGACATCTTGAAAGGGCTGACTTTCAATACACCAAGTTGTTAAATTTGAATGATTCTTGTTCAATTAACTATCGGCGTAGACATCCAATTGGAGGCCAACGTTCTTGAACAGCCTAGGCGTCCAATTAGTTGGCTAATTTAAACAGATGGCTGCGACATATCTATCTCGCTGGCCGCTGTGACCTGAGCCCTGTTTAGAAAACGTTACAAATTGTAATTGTATTTTTAAGTTACAAATCCACAAGTTTCTGTTTATTAAAGAATACAACTTGCGAATTTACCATTTTTCTCTTTACAGGTGACAATTTACATATTTGTAAGGCAAACTGTTTTATTGAACGCATAATTGTAATTACAAATTTACATAGGTTGTAAATTGTAGAACAATTCCGACAGGAGGACTCGCCTTGTGTCAGAACTTGACAGTTTTATAACTCAATTTAATAACTGAAGACATTTAATTGTTATACTATAATAATGGTTCTACCAACTAGTAAAGTTGTCAAAAAAAGGCCTATTTTGACAGCTATAATTTTTTTTAATAATAATTAAACTTGATGCTTGCGAATGATACTCGTTGTTATAGTGTATATGGGTAACATAGTAATTAATTAGGATTATGAATTCGATTTTTCAATTTCTTACGTAGAAAGCTGTCGCGGCATGTAAAATGAGAAACGTCAACGGGCTTCTTAGGTTGTGACGACTTTCGTGTAAGTAGTGACAGTAGTGATGATGAATATATGAGCGAACGTCAACGGCGAGTTTTTCGTAGAATAAAAAAAATACTTTTGATGTTATAGATTGTACGTTCAATGATAAATTCGGGTCAGCAAAACTACCGTCGAATATTTTGTAACGAAAATAGGACATGATCATATAGTTACGATTCTAAGAGAAATGCACTCCTTATACTCACTCAGCAACCTTAAATTAAAAAAAAATTGTAACTTACAATTACAAATTTGTAGACAAATTATTGTCATCGAAATCAACAGGCGTTTTCTGCACATGTAAACGATTACTAAACAGAATTTGTCATGGTAATATTTGAAATGGTTTTTACTTGTAAAATTCCTACATCATTGTAATGTTTATGAAACAACACTTGTCATAAAATTTTCGGATTGTAACGTATAATACGAATAAACAGGGCCCTGGCCGCTACCAAGCTACTTTTCAGAATGCACGTTAGAATCAATTTTTTAACCGACTTCCCAAAAAGGAGGAGGTTCTATGTTCGACTTCATGTTTGTTTTTTTTTTTTTTTTTTTTTGTGTATGTTCACCGATATCTCCGTCAATTGTGGACCGATTTTGAAAATTCTTTTTTTGATTTTTAGAGTATGGTTCGAAATTGGTCCCATTTTAATTTGGTGAAGATCTGATGAAGAACTTCGGAGATATACAGCAGAACTCTTCAATAAATGAAGGCAAATCTCTCGGGATTGCTGCAACCGCATGTCTTTTTATTGTTTATACCATTTCATAACATAACATCACGCCAGTACGCTCTAAAGGGGTACACAGATGTGTACAGTTCACCTTGAAACACTTTCATTTCACAGGTTATGATCAAGTTTCATGGCATTCAGTTAATCTATTCTGGCATTACTAACTCACTAAAGCAAGTTGCTTAATAGGTACAACTAAAAAGTGAAAAATAAAAAATCTTTTTTACAAAAAAAAATACTACCGACTTCCAACTAAAAACACTACAAAGTGAAAAATAACTTTCTTTTTCGAAGTCGGTGTCCATAACGAAAAAAATTGGTACCTACCAAAGACACCGACTTCGAAAAAGAAAGTTATTTTTCACTTTGTAGTGTTTTTAGTTGGAAGTCGGTAGTATTTTTTTTTGTAAAAAAGATTTTTTATATTACTTGTAAATTTTAATCGTTGACGTTCAAAAGTGCCGCTTAATGGCCGGCCTAGTTGAAATAAATATATTTGACTTTGACTAGTGCGCTATTGCCATAAGCGCGTTGTTTGTTAGCTAGTAGTTAGCGTTTGAACTTAATATTTTATTTTAATCGTCTAAGTAGAGATACTGCGGTGGGGTAATAATAATAAGGGAACTATATATTGAGCCCTGACCACCGGTAGCTTGGACCCTGTTCCTAATAATAATAAGAGAACTATATATGGAGCCCTGACCACCGGTAGCTTGGACCCTGTTCCTAATAATAATAAGAGAACTATATATAGAGCCCTGACCACCGGTAGCTTGGACCCTGTTCCTAATAATAATAAGAGAACTATATATTGAGCCCTGACCACCGGTAGCTTGGACCCTGTTCCTAATAATAATAAGAGAACTATATATTGAGCCCTGACCACCGGTAGCTTGGACCCTGTTCCTAATAATAATAAGAGAACTATATATTGAGCCCTGACCACCGGTAGCTTGGACCCTGTTCCTAATAATAATAAGAGAACTATATATTGAGCCCTGACCACCGGTAGCTTGGACCCTGTTCCTAATAATAATAAGAGAACTATATATTGAGCCCTGACCACCGGTAGCTTGGACCCTGTTCCTAATAATAAACCTTAAATACAGTCTTGTGGAATCGGAAGTGCCTTACTATAAGTATGTGCCCGACCCAGTTCTCGAAAATGGCAGTGTCACATTGTATTGGGATCGGTCTATCATCACTGACAGGACTATTGTTGCCAATAAGCCTGACATAGTGGTGATAGACCGACTAGAGCGTCGCGCAATGATTGTTGATATAGCGGTCCCCCATGACGAGAATCTCGTGAAGGCTGAGAGAGATAAGAAAAACAAGTATCTTGATCTGGCTCGCGAGGTTGTCGACATGTGGGATGTGAATACAGCAGTCATTGTGCCGATAGTCGTGACGGCCAATGGCATAATAGCCAAGAGCCTCGACGAACATCTGAGGAGGCTCTCGTTGGGCAGCTGGATCAAGGGCTTGATCCAGAAAGCGGTACTCTTGGACACGGCGCGCATAGTCAGGAGATTCCTCTCTCAGGAGCCCTGACCACCGGTAGCTTGGACCCTGTTCCCGATACCGGTGGGCTACTATTTTTGTATTTTTAAATGTTTTTTTATTTTATTTTTATAGGATAATATTTAAAAATATAAAAGTATGTACATAAAATAAATAAATGGAATAATAAGAGAACTATATATTGAGCCCTGACCACCGGTAGCTTGGACCCTGTTCCTAATAATAATAAGAGAACTATATATTGAGCCCTGACCACCGGTAGCTTGGACCCTGTTCCTAATAATAATAAGAGAACTATATATTGAGCCCTGACCACCGGTAGCTTGGACCCTGTTCCTAATAATAATAAGAGAACTATATATTGAGCCCTGACCACCGGTAGCTTGGACCCTGTTCCTAATAATAATAAGAGAACTATATATTGAGCCCTGACCACCGGTAGCTTGGACCCTGTTCCTAATAATAATAAGAGAACTATATATAGAGCCCTGACCACCGGTAGCTTGGACCCTGTTCCTAATAATAATAAGAGAACTATATATTGAGCCCTGACCACCGGTAGCTTGGACCCTGTTCCTAATAATAATAAGAGAACTATATATTGAGCCCTGACCACCGGTAGCTTGGACCCTGTTCCTAATAATAATAAGAGAACTATATATTGAGCCCTGACCACCGGTAGCTTGGACCCTGTTCCTAATAATAATAAGAGAACTATATATTGAGCCCTGACCACCGGTAGCTTGGACCCTGTTCCTAATAATAATAAGAGAACTATATATTGAGCCCTGACCACCGGTAGCTTGGACCCTGTTCCTAATAATAATAAGAGAACTATATATTGAGCCCTGACCACCGGTAGCTTGGACCCTGTTCCTAATAATAATAAGAGAACTATATATTGAGCCCTGACCACCGGTAGCTTGGACCCTGTTCCTAATAATAATAAGAGAACTATATATTGAGCCCTGACCACCGGTAGCTTGGACCCTGTTCCTAATAATAATAAGAGAACTATATATTGAGCCCTGACCACCGGTAGCTTGGACCCTGTTCCTAATAATAATAAGAGAACTATATATTGAGCCCTGACCACCGGTAGTTTGGACCCTGTTCCTAATAATAATAAGAGAACTATATATGGAGCCCTGACCACCGGTAGCTTGGACCCTGTTCCTAATAATAATAAGAGAACTATATATTGAGCCCTGACCACCGGTAGCTTGGACCCTGTTCCTAATAATAATAAGAGAACTATATATTGAGCCCTGACCACCGGTAGCTTGGACCCTGTTCCTAATAATAATAAGAGAACTATATATGGAGCCCTGACCACCGGTAGCTTGGACCCTGTTCCTAATAATAATAAGAGAACTATATATTGAGCCCTGACCACCGGTAGCTTGGACCCTGTTCCTAATAATAATAAGAGAACTATATATTGAGCCCTGACCACCGGTAGCTTGGACCCTGTTCCTAATAATAATAAGATAACTATATATTGAGCCCTGACCACCGGTAGCTTGGACCCTGTTCCCAATACCGGTAGGCCTCTATTTTTATATTATAAAATGTTTTTTAATTAATTTTATAAAAATATTTCAAAATTTTTGCAATAACAAAATACATTAAATAAAAATCATAATAAAAAAATATAATCAGCCCATCGGATGTAACCAAAGCAATTCGTCCGCTACCGAACTGGAAGTCTCCGGGTCCGAACGGACTGCATAACGTTTGGCTAAAATGGTATAGCGGCCCACACGCGCTACTGGCATCTCAATTCCAGTCATGCTTAGAGTCTGGGTCACTGCCGCAGATTTTATCAACTGGTGTTACGCGGAACCCAAGAACTATAGAACTATATATAACATGTTTGTCGACGGTTTATAAACTTCTTACATCCTGAGAGAAAAAAATAATGTGCACATCGAAAGTAATTTAATAATGTCTGCCTCTCATAATGGATGTAGGAATGGGTTCGGCAGCACTAAGGAGCTACTCCTCATTGATATGGCCATAAGTCAGCAGGTTCGTCGATCCCGTGAGGATCTGTCGACATGCTGGATAGACTACAAGAAGGCATACGACTCTGTGCCACATACATGATTCATGAGGGTGCTGGAGTTGTACAAAATAGACGCAACTCTGCGCACCTTCCTTGAGTCATGTATGGGGCAATGAAAGACGGTCCTTCGATATCCAGGACGTCAACCGATTCAGGAAGATGATGGACCTTTATGGATTAAACGGGGGATATTTCAGGGCGACAGTTTGAGTCCACTTTGGTTCTGCTTAGCCCTGAATCCTTTAAGTACTGTTGGAAGATTCAGGTTTAGGCTATCGGTTGAGAAGAGGTGGTCAGGTCATATCTCACCTCCTTTACATGGATGATCTGAAGCTCTTTGCCCCCAACAACTTGCAACTGATAAAATTACTGAAAGTAACAGAAAACTTCAGTAACGCCATCAGGATGGAATTTAGTGTGGAAAAATGTGTAGTCATGCATGTAAAGCGAGGGGAGATTATGGCATCCGAGTGAATTCAACTCTCCGATTCCATACACCTTAGACACCTCTCCTCGACCGAAACGTACAAGACGTATTTTGGTATGTCGGAAGCGTTGGGCATTAATAGAGCTGACATGTAGCAACTGCTGAAGGAGCGCTTCTTTGGCCGCCTGAAAAAGTTATTAAATAGCCTTTATCTTATCTTGTGGAGGGGCCGAGAAATAACTCGGACACTTCGACCCATTGGGATCTATTGTGGTCCCCTAGATACCTTACTCCTCCCCAATCTCGTTGAAAACTCTTTTCATGAGTTTTACAACGAGACTAGGTGATGTGAGCCTATGGTCTTCCGGTTTTGGATATCCAACCCCTAGGAGACTCATTTGCTTACCAGCCAGTGCACCGCATGTGCACAGAAGGTGCTCCATGCGTTCCGCATGTTCCCCACACAACCTGCACATGGATGTCGCGGCCAGACCCATCTTCATGAGCATGTCGTTGGTTCCAAAGTGCTCAGTAAAGGCCCCAAGCAGGTAGCGAATTTGCCCCCTGCTCATATTCCAAATGCATTTCCGGGCTTTAAAAGTAGAGCCTGTAAATTTCTTTGAGTGTTGTAGACCGGTACTAGACAGCCAATGTGTTCGTTGTCTGTGATCTGCAAACTCCCTAATTGCGGCTTTTACGAGACACGTCGAAATGCCTACACATGGTTCTGGGCCCACAAAATCATTTGCTGAGCCCTCTCTTGCCAGTTCATCTGCCACTTCGTTACCATGGATTCCTTTGTGCCCAGGGACCCATATTAGTCTTACCCTGTTATGCTTCCCAAGCCTGTTTAGGGTCCAGATAGCATCCAGAACAAGTCTGGAGTCCACTTCGTAGGATGCCATGGCTTTGAGTACAGCCTGACTGTCACTAAGAATATACCTCTGGTTCCTCTATCTATATTCTCTTGAGCACAGTTTCTGCTTGGAATACAATTGCCATCTTACCTAAGCTTTTGCTACATTTGTAACCTTTTGCGAATATGCCCGCTCCTGTACCTGATTCCATTTTGGATCCATCAGTGTACCACACCAGACTATCTTGTTCTGGTGGATCTAGTTCCTTCGTCCAGTTCTCTATTGTAGGCATTTGGACCTTGAAAGACCTTTCAAACACAAACATAGTTTGCATTTTATCGGATATCATGCTTGTTACCCGATCCAGGCCTTCATTTACATCGAACTTTGTATGGTTAGTCTTTGGCTTAGAGGCATCCCATAGTCCAGAAACAGCAAGACGATGTAATGTCTTCCTTGCCTCGAATTCAACCATCATATGCAGCGGAGGGATATTGAGGTGTCTCTCAATCGCTGCCGTAGGTGTTGTCCTGAAAGCACCCGTGATGCCGAGATACACTGTTCTTTGTAACCTGGTGAGTGGCACTTTGCACGTGGCAAGCTTTGTTCTTGGCCACCACACTATGCTGCCGTATGTGATAATAGGTATTATCATTGTCCGGTACAGCCATAGTATCACTTTGGGCTTTAGCCCCCAAGTTTTACCGTAGGTGGAACGACACATGCCGAACACTCGTAAGGCCTTAGTCGTAATATTTTCCACATGAGTTTTCCACCTGAGTTCTTTATCAAGCGTTACACTAAGATATTTAACTTCGGTGGACCAGGGCAGCTTTATTCCATTGAGGGAGGGCTGTCCTAGGTTTCCTAGTTGTCTCTTCCTCGTGAATGGCTATAAAATAAAATAATTAGTGCTTTGCTTGGGTTGATAGAGAGGTGGTTCTTTGTACACCATTCCTCTGTCATCCTCAATGTCTGTTGTAAAAATCCAGAGACTATGTTCGGGAATTTACCATTATCATTATAGCTATGTTATCTGCATAGCCTACTGTGTAGAATGGTCCGGTATTGAGTTTGGTGAGTAGCGAGTCTACTACCAAGCACCACAATAGTGGTGACAGCACTCCGCCTTGCGGACAACCTCTTGTTGTTTTAGCGCTAAGTCTGTCTCCCATCAGTTCCGATCTGACTATTCTGCTTCTCAGCATATAGTCAATCCAGTTGCACGTGGTATCATTGATGCCATGTTCCTTAGCAGCAATGCGTATGGACTGAAATGTGGTCTTGTCGAAGGCTCCCTCTATGTCGAGGAAAGCCCCGACACATATCTCCTGTCCCTCTAGCGCAGCCTCGGCTCGACTTGCAACATAGTGCAATGCCGTTTCCGAAGATTTGCCTGGGCTGTAGGCGCACTGTAGTTTATGTAGAGTGAATACTTTAAGTGGTCCCTCTCTTAGTTACCTATCTACCAGTTTCTCCAGAGATTTTAAGAGAAAGGATGATAGACTGATGGGCCTGTAAGCTTTAGCTTCTTCATAAGTCTGCCCACCTTCGGTATGAAGGTGACTTTGACCTCTCTCCATGCCTTGGGTACGTAACCAAAGGCTATGCAGGCTCTGTAGAGCGTACTTAAATGGGGTATCAAAACAGATGCCATCCGGACCTGTGGATTTGAGAGGCTGAAAGCTCGCTATGGCAAGCTTCAGCTTATTTTCATCTACCACTTTCTTTGCCGTGAGCCAGTTGTTTTTGGACGTGTGCCTTGTGAGCTCGTCCCTTGTGACTGGTTCCTCTTCATCGCTGTCGCGCAGTATACAATCCGGGAAGTGAGTCCTAAACATCACGCCCAGAGTGTCCTGTCCAGTTTCCGTTAGATGTCCATTCTCATCCTTTACAGATGAGAGTGGGTTTGTCTTGGTCATGGACAATGCTTTGCACAACCTCATACCATTCGGCAGATCTTCGATGGAGGTGCAATGCTTCCGCCAATTAGTTCTTCTGGCCTTGCGTACCGCCGTGTTATACCTCGTCAGCATGCTATGATAGCCAGAAAAATCTTTCCTGGCTTTTGCATCATTAAAGGCCTGTCGTGTTTCCTGACATATTTTAGCTATTTCAGGAGTCCGCCATGGTACCTTTCTGCAAAACGTTTTTCTCTGGGCAATTATCTTCCCATGCACCGATGGTGCCCGCTTTGATTCTATCCGCTTCAAACTCTAAATCTAATATTGAATTAAGCTTACCTTTAAGCCTCCCTAGATTTACTTTGAAGTCCCTCCTGTACGAGTCCCAATTTGTATACCTTGGGTTTCTCCTTTGTCTAGTTTCGGCTTCTCCCGCCGTCCTAAACCTAAAGCATATAAATAGTCTTTTGTCGGGCGGAAATAAGGTGCGCGCCTCCAACAGTTGGGTCATGCCGGTTTTGATGTACTCTTTCGGCATATTCAAATGAACTCAGACCGAGCTCGATGCCTTAAATAGGAGGGTCCGGACATTGCTGACAGTAAACCGGATGCATCACCCAAGATCATCGGTAATGAGGCTATACATTCCGCGGAAATGTGGGGGTCGAGGCTTTTTTTAAATGTCAAGATTCTTCACAACCGCGAGGTGTACAACCTCAGAGAATATTTTTAGAAGCTGAAGTGGGTATGCACCGGGATGTGGTCGTAGTGGACAAGGGACTCACCCCATTGTCCATGGCTAAAGAGAACTGGCGCAAACCTGTAGTACTTACTACTGATGAACGAAAAGAGGTAGGCAAGGCAAGAAGCTTAACAGGCGCGTCTATCGGACTCTCCATGGGCCCAATTTAGATTTTTCAGCGTCCGTATCCTGGCTACGTTTTGGCGACCTATTTGGGGAAATTGAAGGGTTTGTCTGTGCAATTATGGACGAAGTTATCCTGAAGAATAACGAGACATATAATGTAGGATGGGACGGTTGACATGTGTCGGGCATGCCACCGTCCGGGTGAATCCATCAGACATATTATCTCTGGTTGCTCTCGTCTGACTAATGGCGAGTACTTACACAGACATAACCAAGTGGCCAGGATTATTCACCAGCAACTTATTCAAATTCAAATTCACTTTCATTTATTGCTCAACATAGTACACAAAAATAAACTTCCAGATGTCAGGTGAATGCGCAGTCAACCGTGTTCCACCAATTTAGGGATGCAAAATTATAATAACAATATTACAATAATAATTAAAACAATACAATGTTATAAATTAAATTAAAATTACAATTTTAACGTTTATGTCACAAATAAAAAAAAAACTAAAACGTATTCAATATCATAAATAAAAAAAAAAACTAAAGCGCATTCAATGTCGAAATAAAAAAAAAACTAAAGCGTATTCAATGTCATAAATTTAACTTTAACTTGCTTTGAAATACAATCTAGTGGATTCTGAGGTACCGTTTTACAAGTATGTGCGCAACCCAGTTCTCGAAAATGAACATGTCACGTTGTACTGGGATTGGTCTATCATCACTGATAGGGCCATTGTTGCCAATAAAACGGATAGTTGTGATAGACCGATTAGGGCGCCGCACAATAATAATCAATGTCACCATCCCACACGACGAGAACCTCGTGAAAGCTGAGAAAAAGAAACAAATCAAGTATCTCGACTTAGCACACGAAGTTATCGACATTTGGAATGTGGACTCGGCCATTATTGTGCCGATTGCCGTTATGGCCAACGGCCTGACGGCCAATAGCCTTGATGACCAACTGTCGAGGCTGTCATTGGGCGGTTGGATCAAGGGCCTGATACAGAAGCCAGTAATCCTTGATACGGCTCGCATTGTGAGGAGGTTCCTGTCTCTGGAGCCCTAACCACCGGTAGCTTGGACCCTGTTCCCGATACCGACGGGCCTCAATTTTTTATATTTTCAAATGTCTTTTAAGTTTTCTTTTTTTAAATATTTAAAAATGTATTAAATATGAATGTAAATAAATAAAAGAAATAACAAAAATGTGGCCTCAGTTTTTAAGAGTGACAGTATAGATATCTGAAATTTCTAATAGTACGAGCGGTGACCGCAACATCCGCCACTCCATTTGATACTAAGATAAGCCTTATGGCACAAGTTCATAAAAGTGATGCTAAGGAACGAAAAATTCGTGGAAAAATTTGAATTCGCCGAAAGTACAAAAAAAGGTGCTACTGCCCGCGAAAATAATATATGGCACTTACGTCATTTGAAACCGAGAGAACACTTGTGGCATCAAATAGCACTATATTGGTAGTTACAGAAAAATCTTGTCTGCCAGTTCCTGTATGGTCGAAAGTGCTCGGCAGACTGTTTCAAAGGTCATTACCTATTATGATTTGGACCCCCAATCTACGTCATTTGATACACAGATGAAACTAGTTGCAAATGTTAGGTATTAGTCCTATATTGAATGATGTACTAGTCTGCCGAATATATTCTAGGTAAACCCCTCCCCTCTTACTTAAATAAAAAAAGGTACAGTTGTGAGAAAATCAGTTTTATTAGAAAAATATGATACGAACGCAAGACAGTAAGTCAGTGGCAACAATATCGGTATAACCTGGCCTCTAACTCTCTACTAGGCTAGGCCAGCTCAGATTAAATTGTTTCCATCCTCATAATATCAATTAAAATAAAAAAGCCTTAAATATAATCACTGCGTTCGTCTGAAGATATCTCAGTATCACCATCACTGCTTTCTTTGTCGCTTGTAATAATAAAGTCTTTTACGTTAAGAGGTGTCGGATGTCTTTCAAACCAAAAACCCACATTCCATACTCTTATAGACCGATCTCTGTAAGAGTATGGAACGTGAACTCAACAGTAAGCTCCTGGTATACCTAGAAGCGATCGACATCCTGAATGACCGCCAATACGGCTTAAGCCGCAATTGGAAACTTCTAGCGTAAGCCATTCAGAAGTGAAGCCATCGAGAGACAAGAGGAAGCGCTAGCCGTCTCCTTCGACAACTCGAAGGATTTCGACAGGATCTGGCACGAAAGCCTCATTAAAAAGATGCCTATCTTCGATCTGCCTAGTGATCTGTGTGATTGGATTGCAGACATCCTGAGGGATCGATCTGCCTAGTGATCTGTGTGATTGGATTGCAGACATCCTGAGGGATCGATCTGCCTTGTGATCTGTGTGATTGGATTGCAGACATCCTGAGGGATCGATCCATCCGAGTGGTTATCGATGGTTGTCCTTCCTGTCAGTTAGATATCAACGTCAGCGTCCCTCAGTGGTCAGTGCTTTCGGCAACATTGTTCTTACTGCACATTAATGATTTGCTAAGATCCGGGACCTTTGAGTATTCAGACGACAGCACTGTTGCTGAGAGATGCTGGTCCAACGCAAGGGATACTGGGCTTCAGACACGGTCTCGCCGGGATGCCATGGTTGTAATTTTATATTGTTATTGTATAATGTTGTTAAAAAAACATGAAAAATAATACTTTCATTATGCGCACAGCTAAGGAATGCAATTCCCTGCCGGAGTCTTTGTTTCCTAACTACAACCTTTGGGTCTCTCAGTCAAGAGTGAATAGGTTACTTCTAGGCAAGCGTGCTCCATCGTCGACCACATCATCGCCTGTCATCAGGTGAGATAGCGGTCAAACTCGAGCATACCGTTAAATAAAAAATATAAATACATTGAACGCCTTATTTTGGGCATGCGATAAAAACTGGCTGTGTAGACATAGCCCGTGAATGCATGCAGTGCTGAAAGAACACGAATAATTCTTTGCCTTGATCCTAGATTTGTGCAATTTATCTATCACCATCTTCTATCACTCTTGCATTTCTTGATACTAGGTAAATATTTTTGGCATGTGTCTTGTTCATATTTGCCAATATAATGATGAAAGTGACTGTAGCATTAAATACTATGTTATCACACTGTCTTGTATTTAGTTGAGCAATGTGAAAAATCACTCTAGTTTCGGCTTCTTCATGTGTAGTTTCAAACGCTGTCACCTCTTTTTAACCGACTACAAAAAGGAGGTGGTTCTCAATTCGATTGTATTTTTAATGTGTGAACTTTAAAAACTCAACTCCTCAGAACTTTTGACTAGGTGAACCTATTTAGATGATTTTTATTTTATTTGAAATCTATTGATTCCCATCCATGTGGTCTCATTTATATTTGATCAAGATCTCATAAGAACTTCGGAGATATACAACAGAACTCGGGTAGGTAGATAGCCAGTTGACGGCAGCGAAGCCGCGAGGGACAGCTAGTTTACCATAGTTATAATCATCATGTAACGTCATTAATTATACCAGACGCACATTTAAACCGTTGCATGGAGGTTACAATTAATAAACGTTAGCTTATCTACAACAAACATACTGGATAGTTAGCGGAAAAAGGATAGTGTAGATTATAATTAACAAGTGTGTGAGACGCATAAGATACTAAGCAGACACAAACTCTCAGCAAATGGGCATACTACAAAAGGCACGAGTGACGTAATCCTACCTATTCAGTTATAATGAAGTGGGTTATGCGGGACCAATACAAAAAAGAACTATGGGAGAGGTCACAAGTCTTACAAGTCATAAATGTATGACTTGTAAGACATGTGACCTCTCCCATAGTTCTTTTTTGTTGCTAAACATACAAAAACAGCAATGGCTGTTTTTGTATAGTTTAGCAACAAAATCTATACACCTGGAATTGGAGGGAGATTTAACAACAGAAACATGTACCGCAGCGCTGCGCAGATTCATGGCACGAAGAGGTCACGTGTCACACATGTACAGTGACTATGCTACAAACTTCGTAGGAGCAACCAACTTTTCATCACATCAAGAAATATTACAAATCACGCAATCGTCAGTAACAAACATACGCAATCAAAACGCAATAACAAACATAGGAACCCAGTGGCATTTTATTCCTCCGTCATCACCACATTTCGTTGGCATCTGGGCAGCTGGCGTAAAGTCTGTGAAAAATAATTGACGTCGAGTAATCGGAGATTCGACACTAACATACGAGGAAATCAACCTTTCTTCACTAAATTGAAGCATGTTTGAATTCAAGCTCATTGTGTGCGCAAACAGAGAACGGTTGTACTAATAAAAGATGACAGTATAAGTCCAAGCAAATAGCCGTCCGCAAAAGTAAAAGAAGTTGAAGTTGGGTTAAAAAGTCTTCAAAAATCAGCAGGCGCTTGTCAGAAAACACGCTTTTCTGTAAACGAAAAAAGGTACCTACCGACTGCGAGCTATGGCAAACGTCTACGCCTAAGCAATGTAACATATCAACTGCCACAATAAACAAAAATAATTATCGAACGCCACAATTAACGAACACCAAAAAATTGGATACAGATATTAATATTACATAATAATAATTATTCTATTAATTGACACTGTGTCGACTACGCCCACATACACTTTAAAAAAACCAGGACTATATGTTCAAAAAAAAGGAACCACAACAATTAACCGAGGAAGTTTTAGAATAGAAACATATTATTATACAAGAGAGGAAGTTTGGAATTAGACCAAAAAATATTGAAAAATACCTTCACAATTTCCAAAACATTGCAAAGATACTCAAAACATCAGGTATGAGAGACATTGCAATGAATTTAATCACCATTTAAACGAAGAAAAACAATTTTAAGACAGCAAAGGAATACCTCACAGAGATAAGGAATACTAAAAAGTAACGAGGCATCTTGGGGCAGCTTTTAACATCGGTGTTTAGAGTTGAAAATGGAATGATGAAGTAAGTATACAGAGACATAGAATAACAATCAGCAGAAACTTATAGGCGCTGCTAATCATAAAACAAAGATAATGTCGTTACGGGTAGTCAGAAGCCTGATATCTGACACCAGTCTTGCCAAGGGGTATCGTGTTACCCAGTTACTGGGTTGTGGAGGTCAGATAGGCAGTCGCTCCATGTAAAAACTGGTACTCAGCTGAATCCGGTAAGACTGGAAGCCGACCCCAACAATAATTGGGAAAAAGGCTAGGCAGATGATGAATGTCTACATTCTACTATCGCAGAAAAAGTTAGAGAAGTTTCAAGCAAAACTAAATGAAGCAATGTCGTTTATGAATGGAAACATGTTTGGTATAAATCTACATTCTCTGACAAAAATCAGATTAAGATACAAGTAATGCAAGCTTACGAGTTAGCAAACAATTATATAAATGAAATTATGGAGGAGTATATTTCCAGGTTTATTGGAAATTTATTCACAAAAAGCAACTATATATTAACACCAAGACACAATAGCAACGTAATACAAGAAGCTAATCAAAAGCTACCACCAAACTTAAAAAATATTCTCTATAATACATATAGATGTGAATGTAAATAATACCCACATGAGTGGGCGCATACTTTCCAATACACATTTAACAATATTATTATATACTCTTATACACATTACGCCTATTCCAGAGAGGAAAACAGATGGATCATTCGAGTGCTTATCTATTCAGCAGACATTCATAGGTTTTGATTAGAACAACGAGCGATACTTTGAGCTAAATCAAGAACAATTTAAAGATTGTCTTCGTATAATACAGAGTTTGTCTGCTACCTTGTGGCTATCAAGAACATGCAATTATACAAAAATTGCATAATTGAATAACTATTTAAAACTGAAAACTATACTCAAACTCAATGCACGTCAACGATCTATAAATTATAATCGACAGCTGATATTGTATTGTATGGAAGCAATTTATTATACATGCAAAACACATGGTTTTTCATTCCATAAAATCGGTTACCGTCTCGATTGTGTGTGACGGTCAAAGAAAAGAAGTGACAATATCGGAGTTCTATATATCTCCGAGAATTGCGTCATTAATCTCGTAGTAACATACTTGCCGCAAAAAGACCAACAATAATGGCAGTTCTAAGCATGTTAGTCCAAAACAAGAACATTCTCCCTTAATACGCAGATTGTACCAACAAACAAAAAAAAATACATATCCAAAGAAGAATTATTAGTGTTTGAGGTCAAAAGGAGTTTTTGACCAGTCAGTCACATCCGAAAGAAACTGAACTATAAAACACGATTTGGAAACAATTAAGAGTCATACGTACAGAGCATCAGTACTTCACTTATATTTATAACTTTAGCTGGTACTATAATTTAGAATAGAATATTCTTTATCGTACACCAAAAAATTAAGTTACACATCTCTTTTACAATAATACTTATAACTACGGGTACAAAGGCGGCCTTATCGCTGACAGCGATATCTACCAGACAACCTTTGGATGGACATAATTATCTAAGAATAAAACAGGGGGTAGTTTGTGGTGTAATGCTACATTAAAATATTAATAAATAAATATATTACTATATTAAATACTATACATAAGCTCATATGTAAACATACATATATAATATTACTTGTCACATACATTCACAGATAGAAAAAAAAATTAAAAAGGATTGAATAATAATGGACTAAATTAGATCTAAATAGATAAACGTTAGAGAGAAAGGAAATGATTTCTAACCAGGTTCTTAAAAGCAGCCAGCGACTGGGCTTGTCTTACTGACAAGGGCAACTCATTCCACAATCACACAGCCTGGACCGTAAACGATTTGTCGTAAAACTTAGTGGAATGAGCAGGCATCGAAAGTCTCAAATTTTCCGATGATCTCAAGTTCCTTGAATGTGTTTCATGAAGGAACTTAAAGCGTTCTTTGAGGTAAGAGGGGATTGTAGGAATAAACAGAATACTGTAAAGTAATGATAAAATATGGGTATTCCGGCGAAGGCGGCTTGGCAGCCACTTGAGCTTAACACGAAAATCAGAGACATGGTCATATTTGCGTAAACCAAATATGAATCTAATGCAAACGTTTTGGAGTCGCTCAAGCTTATCCAGCTGCACTTCAGTTAGATCTAAATAACTGACATCGGCATAATCGAGGATTGGGAGAAGAAGAGATTGGGTGAGCGCAGTTTTGGTAGCAGTAGGAAGGCAATTGCGCAGTCTGCGTAAAGACCCCGCAGACGCAAACACCTTGCGGCTAACTTCTTGCAGCTGAGGACCCCACGAAAAGTCTTTGTCAAATAAAATACCCAGGTCTTTCACCGAGTCGCTGTATGGAATAGCTAAGCCATCAAAAACAATCCGGGGGAGCTGCGACCAGTTAATTCTTGAGCGCAACCTAGGACTGCCGACAACAATGACTTGAGTCTTCGTTGGATTAACCTGCAGACCATGAGCCAAACTCCACTCAGAAATACGAGCTAAATCATGATTGACCATGTTAACAGCCTCAGACAATTCATCTACTGGAGCTTGAGAAAATATTTGCAGATCGTCGGCGTAAAGGTGGTAGGACGAGAGAAGTTCATTGGAAATAGAATTAATAAAAATAGCGAAGAGAAGAGGAGATAGAACGCCCCCCTGTGGTACGACTGCAGAGGTATTGCACCATGACGAGGACGAACCTTCAATGCAAATACGTTGTCGGCGGCCATACAGGTAACTACGAAACCAATCAATTGCTGTTGGAGATATGTTAAGAGAGCTGAGTATGCCAAGTAAGATCGACGAAAGAGAAAGAAGTCAAAATCGACGGTGTTAAACGCGTTGCTGAAGTCTAGTAAGGAAAGGACCGTCAGATTTCCATTTTCCATACCCAGTCTAATATCGTCAGTAATGCTGACAAGAGCTGTTGTAATACTATGTCCTGGACGAAACACGGATTGGAAAAAATTAAGGAGGTGGTTCTTGCACAGGAATGTACTAAGTTGGTTATGGATAAGGCGCTCAAGGACTTTGGATAGAAATGGTAATATGGAGATAGGACGGAATTCAGAGAAGGAAACAGGATTGCGCTTTTTAGGAAGACGGGTAATTTGGGCTTCTTTCCATGAAGAGGGAAAAACACAGCTAGGTACGGAATGATTGAGGATATGTGAGATGACAGGAAGGATTTCGTCAAGGATAGGGAGTATCATTTACTTCGGTCCATAGGCGTTCAATCAACTTCGACCCCTCATTGCAGCAAGAAGAAGCACTGCACCACTTGTACGGCATCCATCGTCAGCAGTACACCATACAGGCTACGACCACAACAGCCCTACGGCATACCGCGCAGCGTGCCCGCTTAGTCATAACAGCCTGAACAAGGCCGGGCCAGATCATACGAGACCATCGAGCTGTACCAACTAGGGTCCTGTTCCTGAGAATCGCCAGAATGTTAAATGTTATCAATGTTGACATTGAGTCAGCACTCGACCCGGCTGACGCGCGGCCCAGTTATAATACTGTTTGGTTGCATATTACACGCATAGGACACAGATTTTGTACATTAAGGTTATACCGCACTAGGCGTAACTACACGTCAGCGGAGTGACTTGACGCGGCACGACCAAATATACTTTGTTTGAAATTATATGAGATATAACGCACTGCGCGGCAGCGGAACTACACGTAGCGACACTGCGCGACAAAGTAAACCAACTTGCCAAATAAGACGCGCCGTGGCGCGTCGCGAAGTCCCGCAGCCGCCAGTGCGGTATAGCAAACGGCGCAAAAATCAAAATCAAAATCAAAAACGTTTATTTCAAATAGACCAATTACAGGCACTTTTGAATTGTCAAATGTCGGTCAGTCAAACTAACAAGTGAAGCTAAGCGCGACACTGCAAGCATCGCAAATCTTACGTGTTTGATGCGTGGAAAATTTTTACCCGACTGCCAGAGGGTAACGTTTTTCGAGCGTATATTATGTATGTAATTATATATGTATATGTACATTTCTATAGCACGCTCTACAACTCAAATGAGTTGATGGATTATGACATATGAGGTGTCGTTGGATTCCTCTCAATTGTGACAGTGACATTGGCTATATAATTTTTAAAAATCCCCTTCCCCTATCAGGTATCAAATGAAAGCTACTAAATAGACTTTTAAGTTACTATTTTGGTACAAAAGAAATCGTTCATTAATAAAACGTTAAGAGCTTGTATTTTTTTTAAGTGGCATTAAACGAGAATCAATTAACTCTTGTTAGTATATATCCAGAAACATATGACCTCCAAAATGAGCATAACATGAATTTTACTAGAAAAAACAACGTTTGGAAGTAAATTGCCGAGTAATGGGGAGTTAAGTGTAAATAAATTTTGTATTTTACTGTGTACAGGTATTTTTTTTCAACTCATTCTTAACATAGGTACAAGTAAAAACAAATAGCATTCTTCCATCTTGCTCAGAAGTTGACGATCGAGTGACGAGCAAAATTTGCCGCGTAGTGTCGCGCCATCCAGTGCGGTTTAGCGTATTTGGTCGCATCGCGTCGCGTCGTTCTATTGCCGCGTAGTTACGCCTAGTGCGGTCTGACCTTTAGAGTGTATTAAGACAAAATAGTATATAAGCTGTAATATATATATATATATATATATATATACATATCTCGCTCGGGCGTGAGTCAGGGATCCTTATTAGGGCCGTCACTGTTCCTGATTATGATCAATGATTTTATACTTTATTTTATTTGGGAAAACAAACAATCGTACATAGTATATTATATGTAGATACACAGTACGCTTTGAGTAAATGTACAATCAACTACGTCTCCACATGTTACTAACATATTATGGGATACAGTTTTGGTAAAATTAAAATAAACAATATATAACAACAAAACAGTTTTTTCGGTATCATGGAATCTAATAGTTAATACTTACTCAATTAATATTTTTTAATTGCGAACTCTTACAAAGGGATGTTGACGCCATCTGCGAATGGAGCATTACAAACAGATAGCATTTTAATAGTGGCAAGTGCTACGTCATAACGTTCGGCCGGGGGTTGCGCCCTATCCGTTGCGATTACAGTTTGGGTGGTGCAGTTATCACTCGTGTCACCACCGTAAAGGACTTGAGAGTGACCTTTGACCGTTGTCTGACCTTTAAAGATCATGTTGCTAACCTTGCGAAGGAATCTTTCAGGCGCTTGGGATTTGTTTTGAGAAATGCTCATGACTTCCGCAATCCCAGAGTTATTAGGCTTTAGTTTACCACTCTGGTTTGTAGTAAACTTGAATCCAGTGCTTGTGTCTGGCACCCAAAAAGGTACAGAAAACCTTTCTTAGATTTCTATTCCAAAGGCTATATCATTTCTTCCCTTATATGTACCCAACGAATTATCTTTTATTTTGACCATCAAACAATTAGCTTCTGACAGGGTAGGTTCCTCCACAATGCATTTCAGATTATTGTTTGTATAAACAACTACACCGTCCTTTTAGTTGAAATTATCATTAGTTTTGTATGAATTATATCCTTGGAGTGACGCTAAATTAACAACATGAGATAACCAGCACTCAGAGAGCACAATAATATCACATGATAGAGCCAGCCTTTTGAGCAGTACGTGTAGTTCTTGAAAGTTACAGTTTAGCCTACGTATATTTTGTTGTAGAACCTTTAAGTACCTAATGGGTAGCGTTTAAAAGATATGAGTTGCATTGTTCTGGGTCACAGGTGATTGGTACCGATATGTCAAAATGGTCAATGTCCCTCATTAGGTTATTTGCATTATTGAATGTTCGTTGCCCCAACGGGGCAAACGGGGTTCGTTGGTAAAAGTGAAAATAATTTAATCGTGGATGACATTAAATAAGGCAAGTGTAGTCTATTTTGTAATATATGGAAAGATATAATGAAAATGTGCTTGGATTTTGGGTTGCCTTAAAGTAAAAGTGTATTTTACGAATGTGAACAATATATTATATATATTTATTGTGTAGATATTTGTTTTATTGTATATTTTAGAACAGTAAGTGTATAGTATAGTATGGATGGAAGGAATTGGTGGAGGTGTCGGCCCTTGATAGAATTATTCCACCTACATTGCCATTCGGATGAAAGTTGCTCTCAGACGTCAAACGTCGTCTGTGGGTTAATTAATATTCTAGAGATTTAAACATGGTCACTCTGTTTTAAAAAGTCCGCGTACATGGTCTCTCGTGCGGATTACATTGCAGCACGTCGCTGCACTTCAAGATCTACCGCAAGTACGCGAGCAAGTACCGGTAAGGCCTCAATACTAACCGTCCTGTACGCTTTGAATAAGAATATCAAAGCTAAACGCTGACTTTGAATTAATCTACGTCGTACCGTAGCACATACAACTCAAGCCTTTAAATAAGTAGTCTTCTAAGTTAAAAAAGACAGACCCCACGTAGATTTAGATATTCTCGTTAACGTTTCGCCAACATAACGCTACGTAAGTGAATGTTTTGACCAATATTTTTTACCCAAAGAACCATTGGCCAACAGACACCGGGACAGGTGACAGTGAATAAAAGCTTGTAAACATTACTTAGAACATGTGTCCTACTACTATAGTCCAATAGAACCTCCTGCGATACGACGCAGTGGTAGTCTAGGGGTGTGACCGTTGGACTACCAACTACTACCAAGTCACAGGTCGTAGGTTCGAACCCCAGCACGCACCAATGTCTTTTCGAATTCATGTGCGTATCATAAATTAATTATCACTTGCTAAAAACGGTGAAGGAAAACATCGTGAACCAGCACACCTGAGAGATTTTACAACGGTGTGTAAAGCCATGTCAATAAAAAAAATTCAGTAGAGATGTTAATTATATTTATTACAAGCTGTGCCCGCGGCTTCGCTCACGTTAACTGCCTACCCTACTCTACTGACCTATCTACCCTACTTACCTAGACCTACCTACCTGTCTACCTAGCTAGGTCGAGCGTTTATTGCACAGAATACTGTTTACTCTAGGGAGAAGAATATCGACTTTATAAAAACCACACCGAAACGAAAACATGACAAAAAACTTTTTCCTATAAAATACTACTGACTTCCAAATAAAAACACTACAAAGTGAAAAATAACTTTCTTTTTAAAAGTCGGTGTCATAACAAAAAAAACTGGTAGTTACCTACCAAAAACACCGACTCCTTCCAAAAAGAAAGTTATTTTTTAAAAGATTTTTTATTTTCACTTTTGTTGTACCTTATAGGCAAGTTCTTTAGTAAGGTGCCTAAAATGTCAGAATAGATTACCCGAATATCATGAATCTTGAACATAACCGGTGAAATGAGGGTGTACCAAGGTGAACTATACTACACATCTGCGTACCTCTTTAGAGCATACTGGCGTGATGTCATATTATGAAATTGTATAAACTATAAACAGATATATGATTGCAGCAATCCCGAGAGATTTGCCGTCATTTATTGAAGAATTGTATTGTATATCTTCGAAGTTCTACATCCGATCTTTATCAAATTAAAATGGAACCAATTTGGGAACATAATCTTTCAAACAAAAGAATTTTCAAAATCAGTCCACAACTGACGGAGATATCGGTGAAAATAAACAAAAAAAAACATAATGTCAAGAATAATGGCAGAGATATTTTATTTTTTATTTATTTATTTGGGAAAACAAACGACTACACACTACAACAATACATAAAATTTAAGCAGGAAGAAAAATAAATGTGCACCCAGCGACATTTTCCACATAATATAAAAAAAAAATACAAAATGAATACGACTTGCTTACAATTAAAAACTAAATTTTCATAAATAAAATTAATGAAATTTAACTGGCATGCATATAAAAAAATACGAAGTTATATGAAATAAATTGAAATATTAATACAGAATTATAAAAATGTTAAATTATTACAAAAATATATTACATTACGGATTAAATTTCAATAAAAATTATAATTACGAATTAATATGTCAGAGAAAGATAAAAATATATTACAGAAGAAAAAGTAAAAAAAAATTACCGATTAAAATGTCAGCAGAATTAACTGTACAAACAAGGCGTCAGCAAAATAAATTAAATTATTATTAAACAATTATTATTAATTATACATTTTTGTTAATATTAATTAAAAACAAAAAAGAAGCATAAGGAAAAAAATATGTTAAAAGAAATAAGAAAAACTACGAGTCACTAATATCAACAGAATTCACTTTCTCACAAACAAGGCGTCTAAATTTTCCTGCTGAAACAGCGAAGATGTCGACATCTATGAAGATCTTATTATACTGATCAGCAAGGCGACGTAAGGGTGCCCGCAAACCAATATTAAGAACCACATAGCACGCACGTCATCATTATTGACATCAGTAGTATGATTGGAGACCTAAAATCTCGTAAAAAGTATTTTTTAGTGTCGTGCATTAGGTCCCGAATTATTATTTATACTCTTGCCACACTTGAAATAACCCTTGAAGATATATCATGATTCGACATAGAGAGTTGACTCCTTGATTCGCTGCGTCCTCGCATGGGGCGCGGCGAGCGGGTATTAGAGACCTACCAATTTTTTTGTATGGTCATTCTGCCGCGGTAAATCTTATCACCACCATTCAGAAAATGACGCGAAATACACAACGCTATCTATCGAATAAGAAGTTCAACAGTCCGAGATTCTGAATTGCATATGTTGCGATATTTTACTTCTTGAACACTTTAAATTCATCTAACTTTTGATAGAGTGAACCGATTGCGATGAAACGTAAACTAAGTAATAGTTCAAGTTACGCACAATTTTCATGTATAAAAGCTATCTACATTGGTTTCGTAAATTTTACGTGATGCGTGCACAAATAAGCAGATAAGTAGGTAAACAGATTCTTTAAAAGCCTGGCTATTTTTTGGTTATATTTTCGTTGTACAAAAACGACTGCTGACACACAGATTTATTATAATATGTATTCATAAGAGACTAGCTTAAGTAGATAGTAATCGAGCGATGAGACTGCTGCCGGCGCCGGCGTCGCCCAGTAAGCGGCTTCTGCCCTGTAGTAGCACATTAGATTTATGTCAGGCTCACAGCCAACGCGCTCGGTAAACACTCACCCGTCACTGCGGAGGACATATTACCGCGCGCCGCTCACGACGTGCTTGTTGTTGCTGCGCGCCGCCGCGGCACAACAACAACGCCGCGCCGCTGTGACAACCCTGAGCAACTACCCACAATTCTGACATGCGATTGCAGCAATCCCGAGAGATTTGCCGTTATTTACTGAAGAGTTCTGTTGTATATCTTCGAAGTTGTTCATCAGATCTTCACGAAATTGAAATACTCTATATAATAATAAAAAGAACATACTCTATCAAACAAAAAAGAATTTTCAAAATCGATCCACAAATGACGGAGATATCGGTGAAAACACACAAAAAAAACAAACATTTAGTCGAACCGGTTATGTTCAAATTTCATGGTATTTGGGAAATCTATTCTGGCATTATAAGTAGGTTCTACTAAAAAGTGAAAAATAAAATACTTTTTACAAAAAAAATACTACCGACTTCCAACTAAAACCACTACAAAGTGAAATATAACTTTTTTTTCGAAGTCGGTGTCCATAACCAAAAAAATTGGTACATACCAAAGATACCGACTTCAAAAAAGAAAACTAACCCGACTTCCAACTAAAAACACAACAAAGTGAAAAAAAATAACTTGAATTGTATTTTTTGAAAAAAAGTTTTTTTATGTAACAATACTACCGGTCCTTTTTTTAAAGCCCGATTTATACCAGATTATTAAATTCTTGAAATGCTAACCCTATTTGCGCGACACCCGCGAGTGTTCGCCACGGAACATGTCCGACAGCAGCCATCATTGTCCACTTTGTATCAGCTCCACGAGGTCATCAATCAAGTAGTCGCACGCTCACACGCTGCTACTTGGACGGAAATGGGACATTTATTACTTAGAGTGAGTACATCGGAGCGGCGGCGTAGCGTAATGTGTCCGCGCTTCGTACAGATATGGGCTTACAACACGGCCATTAACGAGCATCTGCACATTTAATGAGATCATTGTAATGGCGCCGGAGCTAGTCCACCATGCGCCACAGCGTGTGCGCGTGCGCAAGCCGCGGCAGAAGGTCGCGCTGGACGCTGGACGTGTGGAACAATGTGCTATAAAGCCGGCCGCGGAGTCGTTACCACTAATGTGGCGGACAGAGGCGCGCGCGACGCGGGGCGGGGCGGGGCACAACCTCTGTGCTGCTACTGACTGAGAGCGATATCTCCAACACCGAGGATATCGCCAGTGAAGCTCACGAAGGTTCCAAATGGCGCCGTTATCGATCGGAGCATGCTGGTTCACTCACTCGCATTTAAATAAATAATGTTTATAGATCTTTTGAACGAGGGTTCAATCAATCTAATGAAGAATTGAGCGACTGGCGACCGTCCCGTCCACATCCGCAGCACGCAGCATACAGCTGAACGCCCGCCCCGCGCATGAGCGTGCTACGAGCGCGGCGCTCCCGCGCTACCAATGGCAGGGGTCTAAACTGGGTCGCGGATAAATTTGAAAAGAGTTACCGCGGCCCTGGCTCAAGGAACTGGTGGTCAGTAACAGTCTGACACGGCCTCCCGCTTCACCCAAAGCGAGAGAAGTCATTGGATGATTTTCCACCACAAAAAATAACATAAAATTGTAAAATTAGTCAAGAAAATCAGTTTTTTGTAAAACGGTCAGTTAGTCAGTTTTATTGAGTTTGGTACTCAACATTTTCACAATAAACCCAATTTTATAAAAAAAATTGAAACATTAACCTACCGTAGTTGCAGGTATTATGTTACTCGTAAGTGTAAACAAACGGTGTCAACCTACGTTTTTAACCGGCGTCCCAAAAAGGAGGAGGTTCTACGTTCGGCTGTATGTATTTTTTATAGGTATGTTCACCGATTTCGCTTTCAATTATTGTAGACCAATTCACATGGGCAAGTGCTATGGTAATAAGTAATAAACAGACACAGGCCTGTTTATTACTTATTACCATAGCACTTGGCCAGTAGGTACCACAACTAAAAAGAAAAAAAATTGAAAACTCTTTTTTTTACATAAATATACTAAAAAAACTATAAAAAGAAAAATAATCGTCTTCCTCTTTATCATTGAATGTTACTTGATGATGATGGATGGTTGGACGGATGGTTTAAACTTTTGCGTTATTATTAGCCTGTTCTTTTTGAAAAGATCAGCCGTTTCTCTGCATGACGTTCAATTTCAGTACCAAACCCACTAGGTGCCACAACTAAAAAAATAAAGAAATATTTACAAAACAATACAACCGACTTCCAAATAAAAACACAATAAAGCGAAAAATAAATTTAATTTCTGAAGTCGGTGTCAAAAACATAGAATCGAAATTAAGAACACCGTCGAAATTGAAGTTATTTTGTAGTGTGTCTAACATATCCTCCTTATACTTAGCATGTAAGTTGGAGGCCTATGTCCAGTAGTGGACGCCTTTCGGCTGAAATGATGATGATGATGTAAGTTGGAGCATTAAACGTTGCATGAAATTACTTCGAGTAAGACACTTCTTACATTTGGTCTCCCGAACACCGAACAGTACATGGCGACCCCGCCTGTAACAGGAGCCGGATCGGTCGCGACCACCAACCGCAATTTAATTCGGAAATTATAAACCATAGTGTAACGATGTCTGTTTTATGTTTGGACAAAACGGACGATTTCCCGTAAAATATGTGTCAGTCAACGCAAAGCAAGGAGGAGGTTTTTCTTAACCAAAATGCAGCGGGTGCAAACTACGGACAAGCGCAGCAAAACCTTAGCTGGCATCTGGGTATGAACAGCATAATTCTACCAATCTTGACTGCTATTGGGCTGACTGAATGCTATGAGAAATGCTATAGAAGACGGATAAGGCAGGCAATGTTCCACGCTACGTTCTGGAGTCTCCGAGCCTCATCGGGATACAGGACACCTCTACCGATTGCCGTCGAGCGTACTGCGGGTGCAGCGGAGCCTGCAGGCAAGTGATAACCAAAATGTGATAGTGCTACGGTACATTGAGTGTATGGTGTAATTATGGAGAGGGCATAATTCAGGGCTTTTACTTTTATTTTTATAATTAAATATCAATGTTTTAAATGTTTAAGGAACTTATGTCAAGCTTGAATTAAATTTTATCATAAGATTATGTAGCCACCTTTCTTCTGGTAATTAAATATAAACACGTGTTATGGACTTATGGCTGATGAGCTTACTGATATATTAACGCAATTAATATATATAAAGAACATATATTGGTACAATATTTGTTCATTTGAACATATAGTGGTAAATATACCCAAGGTAACGATTTGATTTGAAGTTTAATGATACGTACGAAAATAGAGGATAAGATATCAAGTGGATAAGTTAAATTTTCGAATCTTAAAGTTTCAGAAGATGAAAAGATAAAAAATACATTCTATAACATAAAATCACTTTGTTCTGTTGAGGAGTCGGAAAGCATCAACTCCAACATGGAAAAAAATAATTGGAAAGCGACAATTTCCTACCCGTCATGACTGCTGACGAAAATATAACTAAACAATTAATCGCCAACATTGAAATATATGGGGCTTTGTTGGACAGCAATGATAAAAGTCATTAAGTATTTATTTTATCTTAAAATCAAGTTTGTCAGGAAATGCGAAATTGTCGATGTCTCAAAATTATTCTTCTATTGCAGAATTAGTAAAGTTTCTTACTGCCGAAAAAGTCAGATACCGCAAAACAAAGTCAATTACAGCGGGCAAAGCAAAGTGAAAAGACATTCCCAGATATCGGTAATGATATCAGGACTATGTTTGTGGATTTGACAATTTCACAGGCCGACGGAGATTCTCAGAAGTACGAAATTTTAAAACCAATTGACGTAAAAAATGCGATTTAAAGATTCTCAGACGGCCTTAGAAATAGTCGTGTCAGTACTATTGTAGCAGCGCGAAATTATTGCACGCTGAAAGATGCTATCAGGGAAGCAATGGATGAAGAGCTGTCATCGCAACCAGAAAGTTCGGTCATGCATTTCGGGCACGCAAGAGGTAAGTTGAATAATTTTAATGATCGTGGATATGGTCATCAGAAACAAGTAAATTATATAAGGAGGTCTATGGCGCAGCCGAAACGTGGAAGAGGTGCGCGTACGGCTAATAATTTTACAAACTACCCAAACAGCCGAGATAAGCTAAATTACTATTATAATAATGGTAGACGCGGATATCAAAATACATATTATACCCGAGAAAATAGGTTCCAAAATAATATAAATAAACAACTAAAATCAACTCAAATATAAAAAATCTTTTTTACAAAAAAAATACTACCGACTTCCAACTAAAAACACTACAAAGTGAAAAATAACTTTCTTTTTCGAAGTCGGTGTCTTTGGTAGGTACCAATTTTTTTCGTTATGGACACCGACTTCGAAAAAGAAAGTTATTTTTCACTTTGTAGTGTTTTTAGTTGGAAGTCGGTAGTATTTTTTTTGTAAAAAAGATTTTTTATTTTTCACTTTTTAGTTGTACCTATTAAGCAACTTGCTTTAGTGAGGTAGTAATGCCAAAATAGATTAACTGAATGCCGTGAAACTTGATCATAACTTGTGAAATGAAAGTGTTTCAAGGTGAACTGTACACATCTGTGTACCCCTTTAGAGCGTACTGGCGTGATGTTATGTTATGAAATGGTATAAACAATAAAAAGACATGCGGTTGCAGCAATCCCGAGAGATTTGCCTTCATTTATTGAAGAGTTCTGCTGTATATCTCCGAAGTTCTTCATCAGATCTTCACCAAATTAAAATGGGACCAATTTCGAAACATACCCTAAAAATCAAAAAAAGGATTTTCAAAATCGGTCCACAATTGACGGAGATATCGGTGAACAAACACAAAAAAAAAAAAAAAAACAAACATGAAGTCGAACATAGAACCTCCTCCTTTTTGGGAAGTCGGTTAAAAATCGACCAACGACTGAAAATTCACAGGAAAACCAGCAGAAAAGTTGAGAATGTGCATAGTTTTTTTTCGTGGATAATGCAATAAATACAATATGTGACTGTATCACTTTCGTTCTATGAGTGTATCTGGCGTTACTCGGAATTGGATAGTAGATACCAGCAGCCGTATTGCGTAAGTGCGCAAAGAGTTCAAACTCTATCCAACCGACCAAATCGACCAATCACAGGCGAGGTGAATGACGCGATGTGAATTTTCCATTTTGTGTGATTGGCCGATTTGGTCGGTTGGATAGAGTTTGAACTCTTTGTGCACTTACGCAATACAGCTGCGGTGCATCATTGTCCGCCGTGAAGTACGAAAAATTCACTTCACATTTATTTTTCACTTTATAGTGTTTTTATTTGGAAGTCGGTTGTATTTTTTTCTAAAACACGTTTTAATTCAAATTCGGTTCCATGAAAGTCAGTATTTTTAGATTTCTCTATCAGTAAAATCAGTAGTGTTGTACACTCAAGTTTTTTTTTTTTTTTTCTTCTTTGGCAACTGAGCCGATGCCGACGTTTCTACCAGTGTCATGTAGAGGCGAAAGCGCAGTGAGGCGAGCCGTCGAAATGTGCTTTACACTCAAGTTGTTTCGACCCCTGAAATGACACCTCTACAAAAGTCTAAGCCTCTCGCGGACGGACAAACTCTTTACTTATTGACAGAAAACGTCGACGACGCAACTAGTACAACCTGTGTACCGACTATTTTGATAAGCATGGAAACGGGCCGGTCCTGTCCGGTTCTGTCCGGTGGACACTAAATGTATGTTCGCATGTTAGAGGACATTCGCGTGTCGTTACGCGAAGCTCTTCATTCTGTCGTAAACTTTGATTGCTGAGTACTGCGCTTAGTTTTCACGAGCCTACACCTGTCCATGTCCAACTGTTACGGGATTTATTGCGGATATAATTATGTGCTCGCAGCTCGGCGATAAGGCGAGTGATTAACTCAATATTGTGCGTCTGTCGGTTCTACGGAGGTCCGGACAGTTTGATTGGCGTGACCGTCCGTGTGCCGCCGGCTGCTCGGCTACACCCGCGCTCTTTATGAGCACATTCGGACGCACACGTCGTGTTTACGAGCGGTGTCAGAATGTCCTCACGCTGGTCATTGTAATGTGCGAGCTAAACGAGCTCTCTCAGCGCTATGGAGGGAATAAGTGTCGCCTGTGTCGCCGAAGGTCGTAGTTTCTCGTACTCGCACACTGGCGCACTGCTAGACGACGGCCGTGGAATATGCTCGCCTCAGCACGGATCAAGGGTTGCGGTTCGCAAGCGACACCTCTCAAACTCTTGTGAAACATTCATGAAATGCTTTGTTACCTTATCTTGTCAGATATAACATCATTCTATGTCCTTTAGCTAACTAGCAACTTAGAAAGAGTATAGCCTGAGTTAGCAAGCGAATGACACGCAATCTTATGTACTAGTAGTCGTAGCGGGGCGCGTCGTTATCTTGAGTGAGTCAAGGCCCGATAACCGGCGAGCCGCACCGACTCGCGGCTGTCGCGATATATTTGGCAAGCGAACGCGAATACAAATAACGCTGGTTGAGGGCCAAGCGGCCGTAAAATATAACAAGCGGCGTAACGCTCGCGCCGCCGGAGTGACGTCACGCGTGCGCGTTCTGCGTCGAGCTAGCGCTGCTGCTAGCGCTACACTATGAATGAGCCCACACGACGCACGGCTCGCGTCACTACTACGAGCTCGTACTTGGCCACTGAAGAAATCACAACGGTGGCACGTGTCACTGCCAGAGGTGCCGGGTGTCTCGCGAAGTTTTCTTCTGGAGCACCCGCGAGTTACATTCATCAGATTATATAACATAGATACTTCAGTATATTTAGAGTTCCAGTGTAAGCTTTGGCAGCAGTGGCAGATATCTAGCAGCGCACTTTTTTTCAGCTTCAATAAATATGTTTTATAATTATGGGTATTATGGAAATCGGAAATCTTTAGTTCCGAATAAGAACTCTGTGTGTGTTTCATTTCGAAAACGAGTTCGTCAGTTAATCTACACTAATATTACAAAGAGGTAAAGTTTGTAAGTTTGTTTATAGGAAATAATCTCTGGAACGACCGAACCGATTTTGAAAATTGTTTCACTAGTTAAACCATCACGATCGCTGTTTGTCATAGATTTGACTTTATATCTTGAAAAAATAACGGGCCCTGTGGGGTGGGTCACGGGAGCTAAGCCGCGGGAAACAAGCTAGTATAAAATAAAACAGTAATGCTACTTCGGCAGATGTGAACGGCAAACAATTGTACAAGAACAGAGTTTCCCTAACGTAAGCCGGTACTAATGCGTACTTCTTCTTGTGGTTCACTCCGGTGCGCGGTGTGACAGAGCGGTGGTGGTCCCGATGACTTGCGTGCAGTCGCTGGTGCAGTCGTATCGCGCCTCACGATATCTCTCCGTCTGGTTATATCAGACGACATGGTCTGGTGCATTCACTAACAGGCCATTACCTCGTTTTTTTTTCATTCATTAGCTCGTCGGTGATGTCCATGGCATGGCATAATTGCCATGCCATGGACATCACCGACGAGCTGGCTATCAAGCCACTCTGCCTTGAACCACTGCTCACCTTACGGAGTCAGTATTTGGGACTGTACTACAGATAGACGCTGTTTAATGCAGAGCTCGTGGAGTTTTTGTGAAATTCTGTCCATGACATCTAAAGCATTATTTTCCAGCACCACAATCCTAGAGCATGATCTACTTTTTATTTTCGAGTTCTCGTAATATCCATGTCTCTGCTGCGTGCAAAAATCTGGGGAATGCAATTAAACGTATGATCTTGATCTTAGTGGCTTTAGTAATGTTCGCCTCATCCACGCAGCTTCCATTGTTCGTGATTCTATCTCCCACTCTCAAAATTGGTTTTGGACTGTATTAAAACATTCGAGGGCCGCAGAGATCCGCCTGCCTCGTGAGCACGACTCTCTGCCGCGTGACGCCCTGTAGTCTGTATCAACAGATGGACGCCTAATGCCATGCTAATATATTCTCGGACGGGATTCATTTCACTGGCATGTTACGAATATAATTATTGGAAGGGTCTTTACAATCGTCGAACACTTTATAAAGGTGACATAAAAGAGGAGTGTCACTTGTCCGGGATTGCGGCCTGCGCCGGTCCGCAATCCCGGACTGCCCGCTCACGCCCCCGTTCCCGCGCCGCCGGTGCAGCACTGTGCGCGCGGTACATTGCCACTGATCTTCACGAGTGAGTGTTGCACCCATATAACACATGGTTGCAGCGATAGCCACCATCCTAACAATTCAACAGAAACTTCAAACATCGACTAATGCCCAGATTGATTATCTGATGTCATCACTGGGGCGGGCGGAGGAGTGCGACTTGCTTATACTAAATACTGTCTCAGCGCTACTCCGTACCCGCGACCGGTAGAGCCACCAATTGAGAGAAGAGAAATTGAAATATTGTTTACTCATACTGGAAACACAATTAAATGCATTTCTCTCCAATCAAGTGTCATGCGACGCGGCACAGCGCGGCACAGCGCGGTACAGTGATACCTTTCGTTTCGGTCACACAATTAAATGTTTGAACATTGGTTGCTTCATCATGCCCTATTGTCAGGGGGTTCATAGCTTATAGTTATACCAGCCGCACGGGTCAGTCAAAGGAATGAAGTTTGCCGAGGTCGTTAAGCGCGCTTTAGCCTGTTTTTATATATTAATTAGACCACGGTTTTACTGAACCCTTTATTATGTGGTACAAACGAAGCAGCACGGCGCGCAGGGTGTATCAGTTACACTTGATGACAGTATCGTAATATTCATAAATCGTGGCACAATTTAAACCCACAAATATTGTGGAAGCGAGTACTTAGCGTGAGCGATGAGCTCCATCAATCACGATCCGGTTTACGCCGCGCCGCAGCCGCGTGCCCGCAGAGTGCTTGCCGTGTGTTCGTCGCGTGCCCGCCGGCTGCCACGCGTGCTGTGTGCATAAAGGCCGCTTTCAGACATCTGCATCCAGCAGTCGAACAATCTCTTCAACGAAGTTTTCCAATGCTCAGACAAAATTTAAGAAAACTGTAAGCGGTTGCCTCTGCCAATCATTTCTACAAGAGTTTTATCCAACATAAGGTTCTCTGGTATAGATCGGTACAGAGATAACAGCGCCCATTGTATGTTTTATTATTTCGTTCTCGTTTTTCTGAACTTAGTAGACAATAAAAGGTTATCTTTTTTCAGGTAAATGTATATGTTCACTAAACCTATTTCATCATCAGCTTCGTACCGTTGTCCCATGCTACTACCATACGACTACCATGCTACCAGTGGGCGGCGCAACACGTTTCCTCCGCCATACTGTCCAGTCTCCTCCATACATCATCATCATCATCATCATTTCAGCCGAAAGACGTCCACTGCTGGACATAGGCCTCCCCCAGGCGTCGCCACATTGACCGATCCCGTGCGTCTCGCATCCACCTAGTGGGAGGCCTTCCAACGTATCGTCTTCCGGTTCGCGGTCGCCATTCCAGAACTTTTCGGCCCCATCGGCCATCCGTTCTGCGAGCAATGTGCCCTGCCCACTGCCACTTAAGTTTAGCAATTCTCCGGGCTATGTCGGTAACTTTAGTTCGCCTGCGGATATCATCATTTCTGACGTGATCACGCAAGGAAATACCGAGCATAGCCCTCTCCATTGCCCTTTGGGTGACTTTAAGCTTTCTGATAAGGCCCATTGTGAGCGACCATGTCTCGGTCCCATAGGTGATCACTGGCAACACACACTGGTCAAAGACTTTTGTCTTGAGACACTGCGGTAAATTGGACGAGAAGATACCACGCAACTTCCCGAACGCCGCCCAGCCGAGTCGGATTCGACGGTTGACCTCTTTCTCGAAGTTGGACCTACCCAACTGGATCGTTTGTCCCAGGTAGACATAATCGTCTACAACTTCGAGTGTAGAGTCTCCGATCTTGATAGGAGTGGGTGCTACATGGGCGTTCACCATGATCTTGGTTTTGTCCATGTTCATTTTAAGACCCACTCTTTCGGAAGCTTTACTGAGGTCATCCAGCATTTTACTGAGGCTTTCCATGGTCTCAGCCATGACCACTATGTCGTCGGCAAACCGAAGGTGAGTGATGTACTCGCCATTAACGTTGATGCCTAGGCCCCTCCAGTCCAGAACCTTGAATACATCCTCCAGCGCAGCAGTGAACAGTTTCGGAGAAATGACGTCTCCCTGTCTCACGCCACGCTGGAGAAGGATTGGTTTCGAGGTCTGATCCTGAAGACGGACTGACATGGTGGCGTTTTTGTACAAACACTTCAACACCTCAATGTACCGGTAGTCGATCTGGCACCGTTGGAGAGACTGCAGTACAGCCCAAGTCTCGATCGAATCGAAGGCTTTCTCGTAGTCCACAAACGCTAAACAGAGAGGCAGGTTATACTCTTCGGTCTTCTGTATAACCTGCCGCAGCGTATGTATGTGGTCTACGGTGCTAAAGCCTTTTCGGAATCCGGCTTGTTCGGGAGGCTGGAAATCATCAAACCTGCGCGCTTCCTCCATACATATACAGTTAGTATAAGAAAGCTCGCGTTGCCGGTCCGACCAGTCATCAGCTCCGCTAGGACTGCAGCACACCCTATTCTTTCAGGAAACACTTAAGACTGGCTGGATGGCATCAAGCTCATCAAAGCAACTAGTATCAATAGAATGCCTCTCCATCGCGATATAGTGAGCTGTGTAGTGGGAGTGTGACACAGGTCTTTAATTTAGTTGTGGTAAAAAAGGTCGATGAATCAAAGTTTTGTACATAACGAAGTAAGCGCAAACCGCATCTCCTCGCTCCGCCACTCTCCTACTCCACTAAGCTCTGGAGCAAATAGACAGATTCGTTTCGTAGCTTAGCTTCATCGCTTAACTAGTTCGCACTTTGGCTCACCGCTTGATCCCACGATCGTCAGTAAGCGACAGTGACACATCAGATTCATTCTGACGTTGTGCGCTATCTCTGGCCTATAAACGTAAGTATTGTGCTCTGGGACGCTCCTGCTCTCGAAAATAGCAGTAGCTCGCAGTATTGCACTACTTGAAAAAGAAACAGTTGTTGGAAACAGATTAATTATGCCAACAAGCTTTGTCCCACATATTGTAACTATTGAATGAGAGGAAACCGGAATGTTAAAGTGTAACTGGGATAGATTAAGCATTTTTTTGATGCAGAGTGATGAGCGATGAGCGGCTGATGAGGAATGTGTCCGCACGTGCGACCGCGCGACTGTGGCACGCTGGCGAGCCGTGCGCCGGTGACGAACATCTGTCGGCGATCATGTTCATTCGACATTTTATGAGTTATTTGTAATTAATTTATTTGGGTCGGTGTTAGCACGGCTACATCGTCGGGTATCGTTCCACCGACCAGGCAGTCCGAGGTATGTGCTCACCTAATAACACCACTTCTTGTCAGTTGGTTCTGTATGTATGCTAGGTAGGTACGCACATGTTTGTACCACCTTGACCATCACATAATTATAGTACCTACACGTTTGTCACCTGATTATTGCAAACACCGTAAGTTTGTATTAAATCCTGTGAAACTATTTAAACTCTCGATAAATTTTGAACTCATTTCAAATACAATACATTCCTATTCAAGTTCGATAGTTCACAATATATCCATGTTTTATTTATAGAGGATAATCAGTTTTCAATCTCTAACTAACGATACACCTCTTCATAAGGATTAGATCTAAATGTCAATATTGTATCATGGACTGGGCTACTTCGTTTCAACGGTTTCGGCAATAATATATATATTTATCACCCGATTCAAACGTTTCCATGTGAAGAGGAATCGATTAATAATGAAAACAATCAAATGCTAGTTGACGCCTGCGGTCGCGGCAACAAGGTTAGATCAATATAGTTTGTTTGGAAGCAGCCGGCGGAGCTCAGCGCCCGGCTCGCAGCTCTCAGGAGCCTCGCTGACCAGTGACCAGCGAGCAGCACTAACAGCTCATTTGATTTTATTCTTCGATGTGTTTCTGGCAATGCTGAAACGATTTGAGTAAATGCAATAGGTAGTTTATGAGTACCTACTGCTAAAATTCTAAATCATCCTTTGGGCATTGCCTTATTCGGTTAAAAAGCATGTACTAGTACAGATAGGTAACGACCTAGATCACCGAGCTTACCGAAAGAGTTCCTTTTTTCCAAAATTACCTACATTTTCATATTTAACCAACTTCCCAAAAAGGAGGAGGATCGATGTTCGACACTATGTATTTTTTTAATGGTTGTTCACCGATTATTGTGGACCGATTTTGAAAATTATTTTTGTGTTTGAGTGGGTACTTTTCCTAGGTGGTAAAAAAAGATCTGATGAAGTTTGGAGATATGAAAAAAGACCTCTTCAATAATACTATAGAATTTGTTATAGGTAAAACCACTAAAAAGTTTTTTTAGATAGGTAAGCAACGTCGCTTTCTTTGAAGCCAGCAAAAATACATCCGAATTGTTTTTATTTGGATGTCACTTGTATTTTTATATAAAAGATTTTTTTGATTAATAAATGAAGGTTTTCGTTGGTCTGGCTATCGTACAGTACACTCATACGCTACCATTGAGACTATACAGTTATATATTATTATCAGCATGACATGTTTACAAGAAAATTTCTCTCCGTGATACTTGACATGTCGCCAAGAATGAAAGTTTCAGGGTTCAGCGATCAAACTATAAGCTGACGAGCGTTACTTGTGGAATAATATCGTCGTTTGTATTTATGAAGCTGATGTAACTAGCGCGCACGAACACTATCTTGTCTTCGACTTAACCAACTGTGTGAAAAGTTTGCAACTTAGTCGGTAACTTTCAATCAATTCAATTGCTCCCACGACTGGGAGTCAAGGGGCTCCCGACCCCGAAATATACTTGTGAGCAGTCGTGTGTGGTGAGTGCCTACCTGCGTGGTGCGCTGGACGGGCTGACGTGCTGGACCTGAGGGACGGGCGGCGCTGCGGCTGCAGATTGGTCGCTGCTGAAAGTTTTCCCGCGCAAGTTTAAAACTTTTCCTAGTCACTAAACTGATCGCAAGCTTAGCACTGCACTGTGGAGGTCACTTCACTTGAGGCTGGAATGCTGGTGGCGCGCGGAGCAGCACCGGCGAGGTCCGGAACGCCGGCGGCGGAGAGCGGAGCGCGCGAGCGAGCGGCGAGCGGCAAGTGGCGGCGCGGCGGCGGTCGGGCGCACAGTGAGCCGCGCCAGCCGCCATCCGCCGCGCCGCCCGCCCGCGCCCCGCGCCCAGCACCAGCACACACGGTCCTCGGGGACCACCAGGAGGCACCAACGATACGACGACTGCAATTAATGTTGCTCTATTTGATAAAAGCCGCAATCAAAGTTTCATGATGCCTATTACATTATTTTCATACTATTTTGTACTTTCAGCAAATAATGGTATCTAAAGATTATACGTATGGCTGAATGTTATACAAAGTATGTACTGAAAAGTTGGTAATCATATCCCCAAAATGGCCCTCAGGCACTGACAACGACGCTCAATAGGGTGTAGGGTAGGGTGTTGGGATTTTTGCAAGTACTATACAATTCGTCATGCCCACTGCCCGTCTTAACTGCTAAAGAACGCATGTTATCTTGGTGCTGGTGAGAGCTTAGAGTTTGTGTATGATTTTCAATCGGAAAGTGTGGTGTTATAAGTTCGACATGTTATGTGTATCTGTGTGTGGTAACATAGCATTTTAACCAACTTAAAAAAGGACATTTTCGTCATTCGACAGTATGTATTACAAAATTTATAGGTGAATGTATATTTGTCTTGTCACGCATTTGTCTGAAACTAGTCATCGGATTGTGATCATTCTATTTTTACTGGACTAAGTATCTCTCAACTTATGGCATAGTGCAAGTTTCATTGAAATCGCTTCAGCAGTTTTCAAGATATGGACCATACAATCGAACTCATTCATGATAAACAGCCCGAAAATCTCTCAATTTTTATGAGGTTGTAACAAAACTAAAAAATACACAAAAACATGAGGTACCAAGACACTGACATCTGAAACGAAAGTTAGCTCAGAGGATCGTCTCAGCGGTTATTTTTGTACTACATGTTTTTCAAAATAGTCTTGGTGGGAAACTATATCCCTTTGCCTTATTAAGGGATAACCCTTAATAAGGCAAAGGGATATAGTTTCCCACCAAGACTATTTTGAAAAACATGTTTATTTTACATGAAAGATAGCCCATAGAATGAACGCAACCGAAATATACTATTCTTTAGAAGATTTTAAATTTCATAACTTGCAACACTTTTCAAAAAATGACTACCTTATATTGAAATATCAATGTCAAAGTTCAGTGACGTGAAAAAGTGCTAAAATAACGGTCGATTTTTGGTTACTTCCGAGAAAAAATCTTTTATTGTTCAACGAAAAATCTTAAAAGTAGATTATGTTTCCATCTTATATGAAATGATAACTTTAGCTATGTTTTTTTGTTGATTTTATGCGTATAACATTGATAACAGCGTTAAAATTGCGAAATACTAAGTGGGAAAATTATTCCCTTGGCCCGATTGAGTTTATAATTTATTTCTTATTATATATATGAAAGTTTGAACTCACATACAAGTCAATACAAAATACAAATAATGATAGAATGCTGAAATTTGAATGAAAGTAAGCTTCTTAGAGGATGTAGATGTGATATTTACTTGTAATAAAAAAGGAATGTTTTAAATTATTCCACGAGGCTTCACCCCAAGAATAATTATATTTTTAACACGCTTTTAGCTTCACTTGTAATTAGCTATATTAATTATTAGAATAAAAATGCGATTGCAATACCGCTTTTTATTTAGAATGCATGATAATATTCATAGGTAAATAAAATAAAAGTTCGTAACGCATTTCACTAGATTTTTTTTCTTTATTCATAAAGAAAAAAAAATCTAGTGTAAAAAATAAATAAAATGTAAAAAGCGAAACCAGGTGAAATACTAGTATATGAATAACAACAAAACTAGGCATAATTCCCTTTGCCTAAATAGGCAAAGGGAATTATTTTCCCACTTCGAGACACAGTGCATACATAATCGGGCAAAGGGATATTATTTCCCACCCAAAAAAAGGGGGTCAAAACCATCCCCCCTTTTTCAAAATACTTGTTTTTAAATTCTGCAGTCTATTTACTCTATATCCACTGTAACTAACTTTCTAGCTCTAACACAGGCGCGGGCCTTGTTAAGGGTAGTGTTTTGCGGTTTTTTTTTACAAGTTTTTATTTAACGTGCAATATATGTATGTATATATGAATGTATATATGTGTGTTCGGGTCAAATCTTGCAACTGAATTTTAAAGCAGTTACCCTCTACCGATTAAGATGAAATTTTGTATACACTTTTAGTTTGGATAACAATGAATGGTTAGCTAAGTGACTTCATTCTAAATCCAATATGGCGGACACTTTAGTGTTTCAGCTCAAGATAGCGGACTACTTGTTTTAAGTGCACTGCCATGATTTGGGTATATGAAAGGGTTTGCTGGGGAGAATACGAAAAAATCTTGTTTTAAAAAAGATTTTAATGAATAATTTTTTGTGAAAAAGTTGTTATTTGTTTGCATAGTGACTTCTTCTGATATTGTTCTTAGCTATATTTGCTTGAAATCGGTTCAGTCGTTGACAAGTTATACGCGCTTTACACTTTGAATCGGCGTTGTTTCGCAAGACATCGTGCTGTATTCGATTGAAGGGGCCAGGGGAAATCGAAAGGGTCTGGAGGCGGTCACCAAGTCAGAATTTAATGTGGGGAACCCACAGAAAACGAGGTGATCCTTCAATATTTTAGGCATGCATATAGCAATTTTGAAATGTTCATCAACATGCATTTGCACTCGGACACTATCATCAGTATCATTTGATGAAGTTTGACGATTATAATAAAGCGAATTTAAAATCTAATGAAAATAATCATCACCAGCCGTTTCAATGTTCCCGCTGCTGGGGCACAGGCCTCCTCTCTGTGAGAGCGGGAATGGGCCCTCAATCCACCAAGCGGGCCCTCAATCCACCAAGCGGGCCCTCAATCCACCACGCGGGCCCTGTGCGGGCCTATGAAAATGATACCATCGAACTGATCTGATTATGAAGCCGGAAGGTAGGCACCGGAACTTTGTGATAAAACAATACTTTGTTTCGGCGATTCCAATAAGCCTAAACAAGACTAGGAAACATCCAAGTCGTGTTTAGGCTGATTGGAATACGATAGGTATGTACTCTGGCCATCATTGATTTTCACGTAAACGTATTTTTATGTTTACGTTTTGCTATAATTATGATCTAAGTAACACTTCGTCAGCGCACATTTTGTATTATCCTCTACGAACGCCAACACCCCGGCCACCCCTTTTAAGGGAAGTTTTGGAAAACTAATCATAACGATTTTAAATATAAAAACATTTCAACAAAATAAAATAAAGCGACTTCTAAAAAAATTTTTTTTACATAAACATTCATCCGACTTCTAAATAAAAACACTACAAAGTGAAAAATAACTTCAATTTCGGAAGTCAGTGTAAAAAACGAAGAATCGAAAACAGGAACACCGACTTCCGTCAACGTCTTTTTTTTGTAAAAAAGCTTTTTATTTTCCACTTATACACCAGTTCTATAGTTGGGTACTTAAAATGCCCAAAGTGATGCCAGAGTAGATTAACCGAATAACATGAAACTTGAACAAACCATTATTGTGGAATATTTTCATACAAAAGTGAACTGTTCACACCTGCGTATCCCTTTAGAGCGTACCAGTGTGATGTTATTAAATGATGTAAACAATAAACAGACATACGATTTACTGAAGAGTTCTGTTGTATATCTCCGAAATTCTTCATCTGAACTTGATGAAATTTATATGGGGCAATACTATAAATAAATTTAAAAGGAATCATCAAAATCGGTTCACCTAGTAAAAAGTTTTGAGATAAGACACATAAAAAAGTACAGGCGAATTGATAACCTCCTCCTTTCTGAAGTCGGTTAAAAAACACAACAAAGCGAAAAATTAACTTTCTTTTCCGAAGTCGGTTTGGATATACCTATACCTAGTGCCATCATCATCAGATCAGTTTGGTGATACCATTTTCATCAGTACCATTTATTTATAAGTATATGCTTCATGATAGTTGGTTAACTTTTCAAGATATCTTATACCCGTGACATACTTACCATTAAGAGGTTCCAGTGGCCATCTGTGGTCTTCTTCATCGGTTCCCAGGTAATCTGTGGTTCCACTTCATAAAATTATACATTCTGAGTGCAATTGACTGCATTGTTGATGAAAACAAAATACCTTCACCAGGTCATCCGTCCTCCTAGTGGGAGGTCTTCCATCGGCCATCCGTTCTGCGAGCAATGTGCCCTGCCCACTAACACTTAAGTATGGCAATTCTTTGGGCGATGTCGGTACTGGCTCTCCTCCGGATCGCTTCATTTCTGATTCGATCACTCCAGGAAACTCGCAACATAGCCCTCCCCATTGCCCTTTGGGTGACTGTAAGCTTTCTGGTGAGGCCCATGGCTAGCGAACTTCTCAGAACCATAGCTCATCATCACTGGCAACGCACACTTTTGTCTTGAGACAATGTGGTAAGTCGGACGAGACTTTGTGAGACGCACAACTTCGTGGTTCTAACACACAGTACAGCAAAATATTACGGTTGCCAGGTGTAGTCGTCGGTGTTTATTTGGGTAGCCGGCTCCACTCCGGGGATTGTTCGCACCCCTTGCCTCGCCATTGCCTACACTGCTACCTTAGTCGAGGGTAGACGGGCGGACGTATTTCCTCGTATATGGCGACGAATTATCCCGAATAGTGGCGACAAACCCCCGGATGACCTAAAGTCGTACCGGCCCATAACATTACTTCCATCTTTGGGAAAACGCCTGAAGCGTCTTATCGTTCCGTCTGCTACTGAACGGAACAAAATTTAATAACAATCAAATCGGTTTCACTATTGATATAACAACATAAGTACGTAATTGGGATTTTTCTAGATATTTCTGGGACTTTTGATAACGCATGGTGGCAAACGCTATTAGTTAAAATGAAAACTCGGGGCTGCTTTAAAGAGATACTCGTATATAATCTAGTTTACTCTTACTTCTAAAATGATTCCACGAAACTCAAACTCGGCCATCATCGCCATGTCCAAGTCTCTCACCATGAGATGTCCTCAGAAATCGTTTATTGGTCCGCCTTTATGAAATTTTGGCTTTGATGATTCCTCGCGATTCCGCTTCAAGCGGCTGTTCATTAACCGGTTACGCGGACGACGGTCTTCTGCTCATTCAATCAAGTACTCGAGCTGGACTCGAGAACTTGACTGACACTTGCCTACGATTATATCTCAGTGGGGCGATCGAAACCGCCTGACCTTTGCTCCGCAAAAAACTTATCAACTCATTTTGAAAGGTGTCCTACTTTTAAATTTTAATAACATTCTGGTAAAAAGGAAGCAGTCCGTGTGCTATATTGGTCTAGTGTTAGAGAGGAATTTTACATTTATAGATCATATTAAAATACTCGGTGAAAAAGCAAAAAAAATCTTCTATGCCTTAACGACAATATTTAAATCTACGTGGGGTCTATCTTTTTTAACTTTAAAGACTATTTATGGAGCTGCTTACTTGGGTTGAATGTGCTATGGGGCGCCTGTTTAGGCTGATAGGGTCACCATAGGGGCGGTACGACGAAAATTACTTCAAAGTCAGCGATTAGCTTTGATATTCTTATGCAAAGCATACAGGACGGTTAGTACTGAGGTTGACCTTGAAGTCTAGCGACATGTTGCAATGTACCATTCCGCACGAGAGACCATGGACCCGGACTTTTTAACGCGGAGCGACCGTGAGAAAATCTCTAGATTATTTAAACCATCTATTGACGTCTGGGAGGAACTTTTATCCGAATGGCAATGTAGGTGGGATAATTTCATCAAGGGCCAACACCTCCACCAATTCTTTAAATCCGTCCGCGTGCGGCTGGCCAGGACTTGGCTGGAGGTGGATCACTGTGTTACCCAATTTCTTAAAAAGCATGGTATGTTTAAAAGTAAATTATTTTAGTAGTCGGGTAAGAATTATAACCCTGCTTATGGCTTCGCCGTAGTCGGTTTAAACGCGAAATTTGTCATGGAATCTATTTTCCTGTGAAAGAAAATGTTTTTGCTATTATAATTTCGAAAGGCGCGCAAAATGATTATAAAAAAAAAAAAAAAAAACGATTGCTTAGAAAATATATCAAATCGTAAAAAAAACCCCGCTTTTTAATTTTTTCGTTTGTATACACACAATTACCCAACTGTAGGTCAAATTTCAACTTTCTAGGTCATCTGGAAGTGAGTTACGTTTTTAGGGTTCCGAAATTAAAAGGAAAACTATCACAGCTAAGTAGGCTTTACAAGTTTACGAGTAATAGTCGACCAACTTGCACAGTAAAATTTCTGTACAAATTACTTAAATAAAGTTGTTGTAATAAACATATGCTCATGAACCATGTAAAATATACAAAAATAAAATCTAAATAAATCATGTTTAAGCTCGAATCGAAAAAAATCATTGGAGTGAGTGGCGTCGTTGGCAGTGCTAGTCCGTTGTCCATACGGCGCATGCGCGTGGGGGAGTATATTTTGTGTTAGTGCAGAAGTATGTTCGCCGTTTTCAAAAATTTTGTACTTCGTTTTTGTGGCGAATAAACACTTTTTCTTTCTTTTGTAATCAAAAGAAAGAAAAAGACAAATTAGATTAGATTGCCAAGCAAATGCCACTGGCCAACCTTATTATAGATACCGGTATTGTCAGTGGTCGCAATTATAAAGTTCCAGCTGTTCTGTGGTCACATCAGTTCAATATAACACATTGCTATTTTAATTACATTATCGATATCGATAGATACCCGATTTCTTAAAAAAATAAGACCTGGTTTTTTTTTAATAAAATTAATTTGAAATTATGTACTAATTTAATTATGCTCATTGAGGCGTGCGGGCCTCTTCATAATATTATATTATAGAAATATTTAATTACTTATTTTCTTTTGTCGATATCCATCTATCAAGTCAATGTTCGACCCGACTACATCACTAATTGAGTAGCGTAGAACTTTCGAGAACGAAATAGTGAATACAGAGTAGAGGTGAATACATTAGAAAATTTTCAAATTCCGAAAGAGAAATGGCTCCTTTCGCAATTGACGTCCTTCATATACTCGTAGCTTATTTATTGCAGCTTATGTACGTTGCTTGTTTGTTCCTATCATAGAATAGGTAGTTGAGTAGGTTGTTTGAAAATACTCATACTAAAATATTTGTTTTCGGCTTTTATATATTTGGAGATTTTAACCAAGACTATCTCCGTAACGGCAATACTGCAGTGTTCAAATTATTACGTGACGCTGGTTATAAATCTTTTTTACAAACGCTTGCCTCTACCCGCGGTTGTACTCAAATAGACAGTTACCATCGTCCTATGTGGACCCGTTTTAAGACGTTGTGAGCCGCTGAAACCGTTTTAATGTTCATGTAACAACAAAAAACCCTCTTCTTAGTTCGCGTTATTCTGCAACTACGGAACCCATTTTTGCGCGTGGCCCGACACGCACTTGGCTGGTTTTTTATCTATCCATTAGTATTAATAAAAATATCGATTTTGAGACGTTAATGTCTCAATAACCGTATGAGCTATATTTATGAAATATTAGTTTCTAGTTAATCTGAGGGGTTTTAATACATAAACCCATGTGTTTATGTTAAATAGATTTTGAGTTATTAAGACGAAAAAGGGAACAAATGGTTCGTGTAATATTACGCACGTCTGCTGCGTCACCAGTTCCTTTTTTGCTTGAACTAGGCTTGACACGCTGCCAGATTCTTCGCCATCACTACTGTTCGTCAAACCATCGCGTCTAAAAGTCTAAAACACAGTCTCACGATTAAATCGAATAAGCGCGTGTAATTGGGGAGGAGACGGTGCGTGCGCCAGTGCCTCACTTCTTTCTTCAAATCTTGTCGTCAACAAAGAGATCATCGGATACTCATAACGCCAGGTACTGAGCAATTACTTTAGCTTAGTACTAGCGGGTCGCTATACAACTTTGTCTACAGCCGCTTGCAATTCCTTTCTGTTGAATCCAGCCTATCGGAATTTCTGCGGTGCGTTTAATTCGCGCATCCGGTTACTGATTCAGGATGAGGTGATGCCACGCCTGACGCAGATTTCAGGTGTATAGTGTGATCAAATAGCGTTGCAATCCACCAGGCTGCTGATCGCAACAGATGTAGACAAACCGTTGACAGCCAAAAACGGAGCCACGATTCTCAGCAGTGAGAGAGCGATTAACAAGAAAAAGAAGAATGTGGTTAAGCATCACTGTGTCATAGTTAAGGTTAGCCAGAAGACAGAAAAAAATACTCTAATTCTTTCATGTCTGACATCTTCGTTTTTAACCGACGAAACAAAACTTTTTACAAAAAAATAAACCAATTAAAAGTGCAAAAATAACTATCGTTGCGCAAGTCGGTGTCCCAAAACGATAAAAACAAGAGGTATAATGTCACAGTCCCCGGTATAATGTCACAGCGGATCTTTGTTTCTTTTATTTAGTTTGGCTACACTATCACCAAAAGTGAGCAAGTTTTATTGTAAGGTACCGAAATTATTGACAAAATATCCTTAATAACTCAATTTACACAGTCGTGCTGTTACTCGCTAGGGAGATCGGTTGTATGTCTTACAATTATCTTGAAAACTGCTGAACCGATTTAGATGAAACTTGTACTATTCCCTAAGTTGGAAAATACCTACAAAATAGTCCCCTCTTTTACGAAGTCGTTAAAAAGGTGGATATCTCAATGAATGGCCCCGACTCCTACCATTTCTCGGCCGCAGGAAGATCGGCCAACGCTATACCGATATACTCCTCCCCTGCGGCCCCACCGCGTCCGCCATCAGATGGTGGCGACCCCGTCCAGTGCAGATGGTAGTGAGAGCGGCGCATTAGGGATTGCAATACTAGATCCAGCAATCCAGCTAAATCCAGCACATTTTTAGCGGTGCGGATCCGCAATCACGTGAATATAAGTAACTAATTTTTTTCGACGCGAAATCGCCTCTAAACTTTACGTTGCCGCTTTGTTGCGCGTAGCGCGAGCTTGGAAAGTATGGAGTAAGAAGTAGACTGTGACGGGGTGGATTCCCTGAATGTGAAACTCCCATTGGAGCAAGAATTGGATATCGAACTAAGGCGTCAGAAAGAAATTTCATGAAACGAAAAGTAACTGATTCTGAGAAGGATTATGATAAGATATTGAAGAAAGAAATAGCACTTTATGAAAATAAGAGAGTAAGAGCTGAAAACTTAACTTTAATTCATGATTATTTGATGACTCTCAGATCAACCAGCGTAGAGGCAGAGAGAACCTTTTCTGCAGCAGGTTATACATGCAGTTCTTTAAGAAGTAGGCTGGGAGATAACACCTTCAAAAACATTTGTTTCTGCAGCAGGTTATACATGCAGTTCTTTAATAAGTAGGCTGGGAGATAACACCATCAAAAACATTTGTTTCTGCAGCAGGTTATACATGCAGTTCTTTAAGAAGTAGGCTGGGAGATAACACCATCAAAAACATTTGTTTCTGCAGCAGGTTATACATGCAGTTCTTTAAGAAGTAGGCTGGGAGCTAACACCATCAAAAACATTTGTTTCTGCAGCAGGTTATACATGCAGTTCTTTAAGAAGTAGGCTGGGAGATAACACCATCAAAAACATTTGTTTCTGCAGCAGGTTATACATGCAGTTCTTTAAGAAGTAGGCTGGGAGATAACACCATCAAAAACATTTGTTTCTGCAGCAGGTTATACATGCAGTTCTTTAAGAAGTAGGCTGGGAGATAACACCATCAAAAACATTTGTTTCTGCAGCAGGTTATACATGCAGTTCTTTAAGAAGTAGGCTGGGAGCTAACACCATCAAAAACATTTGTTTCTGCAGCAGGTTATACATGCAGTTCTTTAAGAAGTAGGCTGGGAGATAACACCATCAAAAACATTTGTTTCTGCAGCAGGTTATACATGCAGTTCTTTAAGAAGTAGGCTGGGAGCTAACACCATCAAAAACATTTGTTTCTGCAGCAGGTTATACATGCAGTTCTTTAAGAAGTAGGCTGGGAGATAACACCATCAAAAACATTTGTTTCTGCAGCAGGTTATACATGCAGTTCTTTAAGAAGTAGGCTGGGAGATAACACCTTCAAAAACATTTGTTTCTGCAGCAGGTTATACATGCAGTTCTTTAAGAAGTAGGCTGGGAGATAACACCATCAAAAACATTTGTTTCTGCAGCAGATTACATAATTATGCAGTTCTGAATCAGAATCTGGAGTTGACCTATTTATCAAGACGGAAGTCAGTTCCAAGAGGTCCTCAACAGTTTACAGAAACTATATCGTATTTGGGCTCATTTCATTCATCTTGATGAGATGGAACCAGAAACGAAACTGAAAAGCGAATAATAAAACCTTTTAAACAAAACTTTAACCGATTGCGACGAAACAGCGAACAGAGGAGCAAAAAGGAAATCTTTCAATTTTAGTCTTGCTAAGCTCCACATTAAAGGAAGTAATACATTTTGAGGCTGCGGCGGCGACGGCGCGGGCGCCAAATAAACAATCTACGAAGATCAATCTACCTACAATCATTCTATAATAGTCGCAGCGGATCTTTGTGTCACTGAAGTTAGCTCTGCCAACCATTGCACAAAAAACAGTTTGTCATCGAGTATACTGCATAGAGTAAGCGAGATACGACGATGCGACAAACGTATGCGAGTGAAAGAGAGAGTTATACAATGCTATCTTCACCTTCAATTTTGACAAAAAATTGCTACTGTGCATGGTTTTCCAGCCAATTCAGAGACACAAAGATCCGTTGTGAGTATTATACGCTTGTATGTAATTAATTTTCATGTTTGATTGTTTGACGCCAACTTGAAATTCATTAGGACAAGTAGTGTCGCGGGTCTACTGCACCGCCCCCGGTCACGCGTCGCGGGCTCGCGTAGCAATCACACGTCGTGCTCGCGGTCGTGCGGTGAAATCGCAACTTTACAGAAATAATCTGCTCTTTTATTATTAATGCAGTCACATAGTTTGTGAAAAACTTGACTTAACTTAACTTCGGTATTTTGGCTTTGTATAAGTAGATAAAAAATCGACTTCAAGTTTTTTTTTTTGTGTTTGTACACCGATTTCTCCGTCAATTGTGGACCGATTTTGAAAATATTTTTTTTGTTTGATGGAGTATGTTCCCAAATTGATCCCATTTTAATTTGGTGAAGATCTGATGAAGAACTTCGAAGATATACAACAGAAGTCTTCAATAAATGACGGCCAGTCTCTCGGGATTGCTGCAATCACATGTCTGTATATTGTTTACAAAATTACATCACGCTAGTACGCTATATAAGGGACGATGTGTACAGTTCTCTTGGTACACCCTCATTTCACCGGTTATGTTCAGGTTTCCTGATATTCGGGTAATCTTTTCTGACATTATAGGGTACCTTATTAAAGAACGACTATTACGTACAACTAACGTCGGTAAGGTCGGAAGTATTTTTTGTAAAAAAGTTTATTTTTATTTTTGTTTAATTAAATTTAAGATTGATAATTAACAGGAACGGACATATAGGTAACTAATTTAATTATGAAAAAGTTATAAAATTAGTAAAAACATTTTATTAAAAAATCTTCAGCCTTTCAATGTTCCCAGAGCTGTGTCTGCGGCCTCCTCTCTCTGAGAGAGGGAATGGGCCGCTATCCACCACGCGAGCCCAGTGCGGGTTGGTGGATGTCAATGTCTTCGAATTATTGATTCTAGGACATGCCGGTTTCCTCACGATGTTTTCCAGTGTTGATGAAATAATTTACACAAAGTAAAGCGCCTGCCTGGGTTCGAACCCACGACCTGTAGGTCACGGACGTTACCATAGGGCAACCACTACTCTTATAAAAAAAATAGATAATTAAAAATAATAATTGATAGTAGTTTGGAGTTTTATTCCGAGGATCCGAAAGACTTCGACAATTTTGATTTATTGAATAGTTATTATTAGTTCAGCTGATGGTGTGCCTCAATATGTGCCTGAAGGCAGGCACGTTGTTGATAAAGTATAACGTCTGGAAGTCATTTCTGTTTATTGTTTAAAGCTCTCTGAGCGACCCCCTCACACCATAACGTCTTTATACGAATGACTTTTAAAGATATAAGTTGTATATATTTTTAAAAGCCCTTCATTTTGATACGCCCACACGATAGCTTTGGAAGGAAACAAAAATTGGGACCCCACAATATGGCGACCAAAATCCGCCACTTTGTCAATTCTAATGTAGCCATTGACACTCAGACGATTAAGACGGATCGATTGACGAACGCATTTGGCTTCTAGAACGCCACATAGAAACATACATCAATATAGACAGATTGCCCTCCTTTGCGTCGCGCAGTCGGGTTAAAAAAAACACTAATTCTTGACTACCACTAAACCTGCTCACCTAATAATGACTTTTCTATGAAAATAACTTGTCTGACTGGCAATATACCAGTGATCCTGTAAATAATAAGGGTTCCGTTTTTCATTCCGTACGAAACTACCAGGAGTTCAGTCCACAGATATAAATCTAACTAGATGACGCGATTGTATGTACTTCGCGTTCCGAAAAACGGAGTAAAATTACGATAAATTATCGTAATTTGAGCTTTTACTTTAGTATTATCGGCCCCGGAAATCCACCGCAATCGAGTAAATGCCTTTTTATGCCATATTGAGCTGTAAAGGCTGTATAGAAAAAGTTGGCCGAGGCTTTGGAAATGTTTTCTTTCCTTGGTAAGTAAATTTGTTTTTAAATTGTTTGTGAAAAAGTGACACGCTTGGTGTTCATACAGATGGAGGGGCTCGCGTTATCTAGTTAGATTTATGTCTGTGCCTTCAGTCCACAGATATGTGGTTCAGTCTAATTTGACTACGCTTGCGTTAATTAGGGTTTGAATGGGGCGAGCAAACAGTTTGTGTCGCACTAATACGAGCATTGGTACCGTAACTGAGTCCATTCTGAAGTCGCTGCGCAGTACGGAATGGGGTCAATAATAAATACTCCCCATTCAGTATTTATTAAACCTTCATACAAGTGGACATTCAACTGATGGGTGTCAGCATCTCTCTTGCTACCTTAGGAACGATTTGACGCGTCAGGGTACGGGGCAATTCTTTTGAAATACAATGTCACTTTACGATAAGTAGGTATTAAGAGGGAAGTGCAATTGTTTTGCTGAATGCGTATCGATCATTAAAACCTACTAATAAAGCTATTATTTTATATAGTTCAAAGTTGCTGTCATTAAATTGATACAAAAGTAAACGTAACTTTCTAATCTAAAAGTGGCTTCGGTATCAATCGTTCCTAATTATATGACCACAACTGTCTGTGTCTCGTTTAAAAGTATTAGATAGATAAATTCAAAAGTAACTCTGTCTGTCGGTCTGTCTGTCTGTATGTTAACTTTTCACGACTAAACCACTGAACGTTTTCCTATGAAATTTGGCAAGGAGATAGATGGCATCCTGAGGAAAGACATAATCTACATTTTGTTTAAAAAAAATGTTAAAATATTGTAGGTAGGTAGGATATGATAGAATAGGTAGGATTGGGTCCGTGTTCTTCCACGGGCCTCGGCAGCGCTGCCCTCCTGACGCCCACATCGTCGTGGAGGGTGTCCGAATTGCGGTGAAGGCCCAGATGAAATATCTGGGCCTAGTGGTGGCGCTTTGGCCCGCACTCTAGCGGGTTGTCGACGCGCCTGCTAAAAGCCGCGGACGCCCTCTCATGGCTCCTCCCCAACCTGGGGAGGCCAGGTCCACGGTGCCGGCGATTATATGCCGGCATCCTGCGAAGCATGGCCCTGTACGGGGCACCCATCTGTGTGGACTCCCTTCACAGGAGGGAGAATGCAACCGCCATCCGCAGGCCCCAAAGGGCCATTGCACAGCGGGTGGCGAGGGCCTATCGCTCAGTGGGTTTCTCGGTGGCGTGCGCTCTAGCCAGCACCCATCCCTGGGAGTTGGAGGCATGGGTGCTCGGAGAGAGTGGATGGCGCGGCGTAGGGCGTTGGGCGAACGCCCCGCCATGGAAGAGCGGGAAGCCGTGCGGCGGGAGGCGAGGGATGCCATCATCCTGCATTGGGCGGAGGACCTCGCCGCCTTTGGACGCCGGACGCTGGACGCGCTTGGGCCAGTCCTGCAGGGCTGGCTCGAGCGGCCACACTGTTTCCTCTCGTTCCGTTTGGTGCAGGTATTGTCCGGACATGGTTGTTTCGGAACGCACCTGCACCGGATCCGGAGGGAGGAAACCCCGGCGTGCCACGACTGCGGCACGGCAGAGGACACGGCGTAGCACAGCTTCGAGGTTTGCCGAGCTTGGGCTGAGCTGCGCCGTGCCCTGATCGATGTGATCGGGCAGGACCTATCACTTCCCAGCGTGGTCAACTCCATGCTGGGGAGTGAGGAGGCCTGGGCGCCGGTTACCTCCTTTCGCAAAAGGAGACGGCGGAGCGGGCGCGGGAGGACGATCATCTCGCGCCGCCGCTCCGCAGGCGAAGAAGGGGTGGGAGAAGGTGGTTGTATGATCGTCTCCTCTCACCTCCTGGTGGTGACTAGCGGGCGACGGGCGCGGGGGCGCCTTAGCTCGCATTGCACTAGTCACCACCCTCGTCGGGTGGGAACGGCCGAGCACTCACGGTCGTTCCCGGGCCCCTCCACTAAGGGAGGGGCGTGAAGGCCCAGCTGTAAAGGCGAGCGGTCGTCGGTCGTCGGTATGCCGTGCTAGCCCGGGGTGTCCCACATACCCCCCCCATTCCCCCAATGGGTGGGTATGGGTAATGCATTTTTTCCCAGCGAGACAAAAAAAAAAAAAGGTAAGTAGGTTGGTAGGTTGGTAGGTAGCCAGTTGACGGCAGTGAAGCCGCGGGGCATAGCTAGTCACACTAATATTATAAAGACGAAAATTTGTGAGCGTGTGTGTGTTTGTATGTGTGTTACTTCTTCACGCTCAAACCGCTGGAAGGATCTGGATGAAATGGAACAGAGATAGATTATAGTATGGAATAGCACATAGGACACACACTTTTTATCCCGGGAATATGTTCCCTTGGGATAATTTTCGACAGTGACGCGGGCGAAGCCGCTGGCAGAAGATAGTATTTATTATACATCTCATTGAGTGAAGTTCTAAGGAAAAGAACAATTGGCAAAGTTGGCCGGAACAGTTTCGTGTTGACGACGGAAGATCGGCATCTCCAAGTTAATGATAGAATTACCCCCTTTTAAGACAACCAAGCCGATACTTCTTTTGGGTGATGTTTTAAATATTATCCATCATTAGACAATTTTAGCAACTCTAAACGGCCAAGTAATTCAATACGTATAATATTATTTATGTTATATCACTTGTGTCCCACAGATTAATCTAAGTATCATAGCTAGGGAAATAACGACTCGCGCGGTGTTCGTGACAGTTGCTCAGGTTACCCGACTACAGTTATATCTGTGTGGAAAATGCATTTGCTTGGAACTTTCCCAATTATGTTGTGGTCGGCTTGCAGTCGAACCAGATGCTGTGCATGCAATACCAGTATTTTACATGAAGCGACTGCCTAACCTGACCACCCAGCTACATACTGGGTAACTCAGTACCTCATCGCTAAACTGGCCGCAAACTTTAGGGATTTTTACAACCCGTAACGACTGTCAAAGATTCACGCTACGAAGAATTTTATTAGTTCTGTCCATAGATTTAGAATTTTTTTATGTAATTTTTCATTGGATACGTATTCCATAGAGTGCTTAATTTCTTGGCGTCGGATAATATGTCAGCAAAACGTTTTCTGAGAAAGTTTTGGCTCCTTTAGCTAGTCGCCACGTGTTAAACATATCGCACTGTTTCAAATAGTTCTCGCGTGATTGTTGAGGGAGAAAGCTCTTTTGCGCATTATTAACAGTTTCAGTAAATTCTGTTGGCGTCAAATAAACTTCCTCGTCGCTACAATCACTCATTTTAGGTTTTTCACTTGTTTTCAAGTTTCTTGTTTTTTATCGAAGGTTTTAACAACAGGACGTGAAAAGAAAATGGCGCGCACAAAGCAAATAATAAAAAAGAACACCAAGAAGGTTCTGAGTCTGAGTTTTTAACAAACTAAAAAAGGTTGTATGATAAATTCGGCACCATGGAGGTAGAAGTAAATAGGTTTATTGATTTTTTAAATCACCAATTTAGTGTACACGATGTTATTAATTAAATTGTACTTTATCCTCTAGCAGATAAAACGGCTTTTGCACTCAGCACTCAGTAATCGAAGAGCAAAAATACTCTTTTCGAGATAGGGGGATGAAAAATCATTTATCATTTATTTATCAATCTCGGAAACAGCTCTAACGATCTTCATGAAATGTAGTATGCAGGGAGTTTCGGGGGCGATCAACCGATCTAGCTAGGTTGAATTTTTAGAAAAGGTCGTTTTCTCTATTTTGACGCAAGCAAAGCTCGGTCGGCCAGGTACTAATGTATAATACAGCAAACATACAAATGCTAGTGACAGAACAGATAAAGATATATTCCCACACATTCACAGTCGGACAATTATAATATATATAAACTAGCACTCCGCCCGCGACTTCGTTTGCGTGATTTCGTAATTTATGCTACAGATGACTTTTTAGTTTCACCCCCTCAATAGTCTCCGTTAGCTAGACTAGAAAACCGGAGATAATGTGGCGGATTGATTCGCCCGGCCCGACACATGCTGTAAGCCCAATAACCGTTTTACAAATCAACCGTGCCTATAGTAATTTTATAGGGTATATCTTATTAGAGAAACATCCAATTAAACAAATATTTCAATTACACATTACAAGGTTTACTGTAATAAACAATCATACAGGTACACATACCTAAAATGTGGCAAGCCAGATCTTTCCTAACCTTTATCCACTAGTGTTTAGTCTAACACACCCCGTCTCCGTACCAAGGTGTGTTAGGGGAACCCGGAGATGAGACAACAAATACAACAAGCTCAGAGTCGCTTGTGAGGGTACGAGGTTTCTGAAGGGTGGTGCCTTCCAATAGAAAAGATGGCCACACTGCCAGCACTCGTCGGGTCAAACCTTTGAACCGCCAAAACCCGGGTCTGTCAGCACACTTGTCAGGTCTAACCTCGCTGAAATCTGGTCAATTCGCCCTGAACTCGGGAACAACTTCGATTGCGCCAGACCACATGACGACCAGAGCGTCAAGTCTTTACACGGTCGTGTTAGATTAGTCTAGCTAAACAGCAAGACAGGTTCAGCTTCAGCTGAAACAATATTACTCATGTAAAACCCATCGATAGATTCAGACAGAGTTTGATCGTCACCGGACTGGTGCCTTTCAAATAGCGTACCTGTTAGTTCTCCATCCTTGCGTCAGGATATCAACAGGGTCGGGCAAAGCCCTCGATTCCCGCAGCAGTCGCAGGATCAAAAAATAACCTTGCTCTCTCTCTCTATCGATTCTTGAGAAAGATCTAACCACAGACAAAAATAGAATTAGCTAATCACTGTAATCTCTAATGTATGACATTATTTTAATTATAAATTATTGTTTAGCTATACAATTGTTGGAGTTGAAATCCCATTCCTAATTCATTTTGTATGATTAAATAACATTGAAATATAATTATGCATAACCCAATCTAGAAACAACGCTATCTCTGCGAAACCTCGGCGCACTAGAGTTGCATCCAGATATTGCAGTGGATGTCGCTTGAGACGTCATTGCAACGTCACAAGGTCAACCGCGCCGTCCTTCACAATGTATTGCCGGTAGTAGTTCGTCATCATAACTTCATCCATATCCACAAGTACAAAACCTTCGATTTTCCCGAAAGGGTCACCAAAGCGCAGCCAGGCCGCGGTCGCTAAAAGACCTACATCAAATAAGGCTTAGAATCAGCGCTATCCATAAGACAGTCCTACAAACTGCCCGCCCACATCCTAATATCTTAGCTGGGAACAAACTCCTCGGCGAGATAAACAGTCCACACACTACACCGTCGCCATGACTCCGTGAATGGGCTCTAAATGTATTATCCAAACGTGTTCAATGTACCTCCAGATCATTGCCTCAGCCCCAGCTCTTCCATTGCGGCCTCTGTCTGTGGGCTCTGCGGCCTGCGGCCTGCGGGCTGCGGGCTTCAAGGTGCGGGTTGCGGGCTGGGGGCAGCAGACTGCTGATGAGTGACGATGACGACTGACGTTTCGAGGCACACAAACTTGGGATCCTCTCGCGCTCATTTACGTTCATCATTTATGTAAATAACAATGATTAAGTAAATATCATTTAGTGAGTGTTGTACCGGGACGCATTAACAACCGCGAGCGACAAACTTTTCTCATTAGCTCCCGCGGCCGCCGCCTCTGTGGACACTCCCGGGTGAGCGGGTGAGCCGGCGAGCCGAGTGCTGCGCTCGCGGAGCGGAAACCTGCTGTGCATCACTGCGGTCAGACGGCGGACTTGTCACGCGTGTCAAGAAGCGTAAGCGGTGTGTTCAGAGCACGCCTCACGCGCGGCCGTCTCTCTCGAAGACTATTAATACATACAACACAATTGAACTTACTGTTGCCGCTTCATCATCTCTGATGACAATTCTACATCGCACACCATTTCAAGAAAAACAACGAATGTTAAATGAAATACAGATTGAGTATTATAAATAAAAAAATAGATGTTGCTTTTGATGGCTTCTGGCAACAATCACAGAAACACGTTCCCGCCATGTATCATACTTGTTTAAATAAACACTCATCTGACTAGTGTATTTTTGTAACAAAACGAATATAAGTGCCGACGGGCCGATTACGACGGGCCGAGTGACGTCACAGCGCGGCGCGTTCTGCTCGGCGCGGGCGGCGGCAGCTCAGCAGAACATGCCTCGCTATCGCTATCAGATAATCTTGCACGAGAGACTGTGGACGCCACCAGCCACCAGCACCAGCTCCCATCAACACCGGCAGTCTGCGGGCTGGCGGAGTGGTGTGGGGGACGGGGTGCGGAGTGCGGGGCAGGCATGCGATGTCGCCAACTCGCCTCAGCTCGTCATTAGCGAGCGGTGCATCGTTCCGGAAGCCGGGTGGCGGCGGCGCGGGAAGGGGACCGTTCTGATGTTGACTATCAAAGAATGGGCCCTCTCCATCAGCAGCCCGCACAAATAGCTACTCGCTGAGCCTGCCACTTGCCAGCCACGCCGGATTCGACAACTAATCACTTTGATAATTATGCTGACCGTATAAACTCGCTCGAAGGGCCACCTCGAGTAGATAATGTTACTATATCTATATTAAGAAGAATAAATAGTGCATTGTTTTTATCATTGGGCATTATGAATAATGCCGTATTAATCATTTGATCTATAACATAAATACATATTAATCACGCCGACAAAGTGGTCAAACAATGTATGTGGTTTAACAAATGCTTGCTTTTGGATATGTGAAAAAAATCACGACAGTTGTATGTACGTCATGAACCGAATGATTAACCAGGGCCTTAACGGTTTTATTTGTATTTCTTTTCAGCGATATCTTTATCCAATTGTGAACCAATTTTAAGGATTTTTTTTTTTAAGTAGTTTGTTTGTAAGCTTTTTTTTTTATTTTTGACCATTTCATAACGTAACATCACGCTGATACGCTCGCAGGGGTACATAGATATGTACAGTTCAGCCTAGTACGCTCTCATATCACCAGCTATGCTCAAGTTCCATGTTACCGGGGTTATTTATTCGGGCATAACTCTTTATGTTATGAACATGATTATTCTTGGTGATTATTTTTGTGTTGTTTGATTAAATTATAGCTCCATGGTAGCACCGTAGCTATCTCAATTAAATTAAATTCTACTAATTGTAAAAGGAAATGTAACTAAAGTAATTAAATGATGGTTCAGTTGATGTCGCAACGCACGTACTTAACTGTGGACAGGACTGGACTTGGACTATACACGTAACTCCATACAAGTTCCATTCAATCATCATGGGTACATATTATATCAATCATTATGGGTACATATTATATCAATCATTATGGGTACATATTATATCAATCATTATGGGTACTGCAGCATTATCACGCTGCCTATTGATTCGGCTGAATAAAAACTATTCCGTTCGTGTAAGTCGACCTCATTTCTAATTTTTTCTTATTTCGGTTCAAACTTAGAAGTTTGATCATTCCATTGGATGACAGAGAAAATTTTTCTTGTAAATTGGCGACGTATCTACTTGGAAGTAACACGTTTAGTATTTTTTTTAAGAAAATTTCAAGTGCAAATCGTTGGATTTATATCGCATTGCGTCCATGCAAACCAATATGTTGCATTTAGTTCTGCAGCATTATTGGACATTTCTTTCTGAGAGTGTCAATTGTTCACCAGGAATTTAATTTGTTTCCGAGTTACCGGCGCATAAGGCCGTCTGTTACAAAGAACCGGTATGTATTTAAAACATTTTAAATTTTAACTGTTTGGAAGGTTCTGTTTTGAGTATTGTGGTGTTTATTTCCTTTTATTTTCTCACCATAGATTCGCTCAGAATCGGTTCTTGGAATATATAACAAGCTGTGGACTGATGTTCCGAGTTATTTCAACACCGACTGAGTTCGGGAAGCGTGTGCTTGCGGGGGTGACTCCATAATATACGAGTGAAGACCCCGGGAGGACGTCGTGACATCGCTCCGCGTCAAGTGATCCCAAAATTTTGTTCCTATTCACTTTTTATAATTTGTAGCAATAGCGAAGTATTTATTGAATAGTTTTTTATATGTATCACCTATTCGTGTCAAAAGGTCGTGAAATGAACCGTTTTTAATTTTACATTTATGCACGGTTATATTTTAATCGCGCCTAGGGCCGGATAGCGGTTGCAACCCCTTCTCTCCTATAGGCATTATTTTCCAAAATTACAAATTTTATTCTAGACAATCCATTTCCCAACTTTACCGATAGTCTTCCTTTACGTCGCCATTCCTTTTTTCTTTGTATATTTTTTATGTTGAACAATGTTTGTTTTTATTTTATCTTTTATTCGTCAAAATTAATAGTGACACATGTAGTGACAATTTTTTTTTTACGCTACAAATTGGCGCCCGAACAACTAAAGTAAGTGTTTTTACCTAATAACTTTGAAATTTAAATGATTCGACATAATTTATTTTTTTTGCTTTATTGAGGATGGTCACTCCCTCTGGGAGCTAATGATTCTTAAGCTTATTTGTTTCAGGACGCTGATATTCTTCCATTCAAGAAAGGTATTCTAGGATTTATACCACCAGTACAGATCTGTGAAGCTGTTATTTTCCTTGACATATTTTTTTCATGAAATGTAATGTTTTTTAATGGAATTTAATTTTGTGAACTATAGTACACATAACCGTCTTTTATTTTATCCACTTATGGCAGCAAATATAACGATAGGTTTCCTGATTTTTACTCCTTATTTAGCCTAGATCTTTGTTTACTAGCTTGGCGTTCGCTGACTGCTGGTTGCTGGATTATTTTTGTCCAGCTGTTCATGCCGTGCTTATTTTTCGCTAGGATTCAATCGTCCTTTGTCTGTTCTTTCATTCGTTATTAGGTCTATACTAGTTACATCATGTCAGAAGAGGAGTTCCCGATTGGTGAGACTCCACGTTGTGATAGTCCCATCATTTCGCGACCACCACCTTGTCCCATTCAGCCAAGAGCTTCTCGCGCTTCCTCACAAAGTGTTGTTCCTTCTCCAATAAGATCTGATGAACGCCCACAATTTACCAGGCAGTTCTCTCTTACTAAGTGGAAGATTGTTTTCGATGGAAAGACCTGCGTACGGGAATTTTTCACGAGTCTAGAAGAGTGCAGGGAGGCCGACAATTTGTCTGATGGTTACTTAGTTAGGCGATTCCATGAAGTCTTGTCAGGTGTCGCACTTCAATATTTTAGGTCAATCCGTCGTCCGGATCTTTCCTTCTTTGAGATCAAAGAAGCCTTTTTTAGGACATTCGGTACGACCGATTTTGAATTTAAGATAAGCCAGGAGGTCCGTAACCTCAAGCAGAGACCGGAACAGCTAATAAGAGAATTTATTATCGAGGTTTCTTACTTAAATGCTAAACTGAGCAAGCCTATTGAAGAATCGGAGTTGTTGCGGATCATCACTCACAACATGTTGCCAAAGTACACTCCTTGCTTGTCCATCCAAAAATTTCATGACATCGATAATTTAATCGAAGCTGTTACTCATTTCGAGTCCTTTCTAAAACCTCCAAAGGCGGTAGCCAGTTTCGATTGTGTTGCCGACCAGTCGACTTCTCAGGCTGTTAACTCACCAAAACCCAGGCCGAACAAAACTTCCCATCAACCAACAACTAGTAAGCCTCGGACTTGTCCTAGTTGTAGTCAGTCTCAGCTTTGCTTAAAATGTAACAAAGTTGGTCATTCTTACCGCTCTTGCCCAGAGATCACAGGCATGATTTGTTTTAAGTGTCGCACTCCTGGATTTATTACTAGAGAATGTCCGAAATGTAATCCAAAAAATGCATAGACCACTGGCGATACGCTTCTTTTCGTACAGTATCCCCAGTGTTTACTACAGATTCATTTGATAACCGACCGTTTATAGAGGTATTATTATGTGGTAGAGTTGTTAAAGCATTGCTTGACACTGGTGCTCAGATTTCGCTTGTTAACGATAATTTTATTCAGCAACTTGGTATTTCTTTGACATCAAAAGACGCTTGTCCCCGTGTTATATCGGCTAATAATTCACCGATTGATATTCTTGGTTCTGTACATCTTCCAGTTAAATTTAACGGTACAACTTTTATTCATGAGTTTTTAGTGGCAAGTTCGATGTCATCTTCTGTTATTTTAGGTATCGAATTTTGGAATAAATTCGGTTTGACGTCTATTTTTAGTCAGGCTTTCGATAAAAATATTGATGGTAATATGTTTATCCCTTCTGTTCAGCACTCTCCCCCTCAAGTTTCCTCTGTTAGTGAGGTTCGTTATATTCATCCTCGTAACATCCTATCGCCGGATCAAGAGTCTTGTCTTCAACAAGTTATTAAGGAGTATGAAGTTATCTCTTCGGAAAAAGTTGGTCTTGGAAAGACATCTTGGTTGTCCCATAAAATTAATACTACGGGATACCCTATCCGTCAAAGATATTATCCCTTATCCCCAGTCAAGTTGAAGATTCTCAATGAAGAGATTGACAAAATGTTAGATATGGGTGTTATTCGTCCTTCTCGTTCTCCATGGGCTAGTCCTGTGGTAATGGTGACAAAAAAGGATGGTTCTGTTCGGTTTTGTGTCGACAGTAGAAAACTGAATAGTGTGACAATCAGAGATTCTTATCCTCTTCCCCGTATTCACGATATCCTCGACAACCTTCGTGGTGCTAGATATATTAGCTCATTGGATTTTAGAAGTGCTTTCTGGCAAATTCCGCTTGCTGATAGAGAAAGTTGTGAGAAAACAGCATTTATTGTCCCACAACGTGGTCTCTTTGAGTTTGTTAGGATGCCTTTTGGTCTAACGAACGCTGCTTCGGAGATGCAACGCCTTACTGATATGATCGTTAATTTCGAGTTTACTTCTACCAGTGACGACTGTATTTTTGGGTACGTCGACGACTTGATAATCGTATCTAAAGATTTCTTTGGTCATATGGCGCTGCTCAGGAAGGTGCTTGCTCGACTTAAAGAAGCAGGCTTATCTATAAATTTGAAAAAATGCGAGTTTTGCAAAAGCGAACTAAAATATTTGGGTTATATAGTTAATGAAAAGGGACTTCAAACCGATCCCGGCAAACTTGATGCTATTAAAGATTATCCTACTCCCACTTCAGCTAAGTCATTACGCGGTTTCATTGGTATGTGTTCCTATTATAGGCGTTTCGTTAAAGGGTTTTCTTCTATAATTGCTCCGCTTACTGCCCTTATCGGTAAGAGAAAGGGTAATGATCCAATAAGTTGGAATGATGCAGCCGATCAGGCTTTCACTAAGTTGAAACAAGCGCTAATCGATACGCCTGTTATGGCATGTCCTGATTTCTCCAAGCCGTTCATCCTGCAGTGTGATGCATCAGCTGTTGGTCTTGGTTCGGTACTGACACAAAAGATAGACGATGTTGAGCACCCAATCGCCTATTATTCGCGTTTATTCACTCAAACTGAACGCAATTATAGTACTACAGAACGTGAACTCTTGTCAGTTTTGGATTCAATTAAACATTTTCGATGTTATTTAGATGGGATGAAGTTTTCAGTCATAACAGACCATATGGCCCTTAAGTGGCTCCTCACTCTTAACAACCCATCTGGTCGTTTAGCTCGTTGGGCTACTATTATCTCCCAATATACTTTTGATATTGTGCATCGTAAAGGTTCGCAACATATAGTCCCCGATGTTCTATCCAGGATCTATGCTAATCCTGTGTCGTTTGACCAGGGTCCTGAACATACTAATGACCGTTGGTATAAGAAGGTGTATATAGGTGCTCGAGACACGCCACAAATGTTCCCAGCATACGCTATAAATAACGGTATCCTTATGAGACGCATGCCTGTTACTAGTCCTTTATCTTCTGAACCATGGCACGTGGTGTTACCAGCTGAAAAGGTTCCAGACGCTATTTGGGAAATTCACAATAGTTTTCCTTCGATACATCCCGGTGTTACTAAAACGTATCTAAAGCTTAGGGAGTTGTTCTACTGGCCAAATATGTTCCGTGACGTTACTTCGACGTTAAGTCAATGTGAGGTTTGTAAAGCCTATAAAATCTCGAACACGCAACCTCGCGGTCAGATGTGCTACCCTAAAGAGGTTTCCTTGCCCTTACAGATGATTTCTATCGATATAATTGGTCCGTTGCCCTGTGCTTATTATGGTTATAAATATATCCTTTCTATGGTAGATGTTTTTTCCAAATATGTTTGGCTAGTTTCTCTGAAAAGGATTGACGCTCTTTCTGTTATAAAAGCGTTAGAGTCTGAAATTTTCTTTAATTTTGGGGTTCCGCGTGCTATTCTTTGCGACAACGCTACAGTTTTTCGTAGTAATCAATTCCTTAATTTTCTCAGATCTTTTCATATTCAATCACCTACTTTTACGCCATATTATACACCCCAAGCAAATACGGTTGAGCGATACAACCAAAGTGTTATTACGTGTTTAGGTATTTTGGTTGGTGAAAACCAAAGAAGTTGGGCTAAAATGTTACCTAAAGTTAAGCTTTACCTCAATTCTTGTGTTAATCTAGCTACTGGCTTTACGCCTAACTTTCTTATGTTTGGTAGAGAGGTCCTTATGGATAGCAGTCGTGTAGATAGTCAGACTCGAAGCTCTAATTTGGCAGACAGTCGGGCTCGTCATGCTTCAAACCTATCCTCTCTCAGCGAAGTTTATGCAAAGGTAGCTGATAATCTTTCTTTAGCTTTCCTCCGTAACTCTCGTGCATATAATTCTAATCGATCAGCTATCACTCTGAATATTGGTGATACTGTATGGAGAAAGAACTTTTCCAAGTCTTCTGGAAATGATTTTTTTTCTGGAAAGCTTGCTCCACGTTTTATTAAGTGCCGTGTAATAAGAGTCATTTCTAGGACCACATATTTGCTCCAGGATTGTGATTCAGTCCACTCCGGACAATATCATATCAAAGATATCTTAAAATAAATTTGATTGAATTCTCTTTGTTCCATTTTAACATTAACATTTGCTTTCTAAACCTTTTTCCTCTTTGGTTTATGGGAATATTTCTTTGCATAAGTTTTTGATTATGTTAAAAACTTCATGAATTATCTGTTAATAATGACATCTATTTATTTCTGTGTTGTGTCAACCTGTGTTCTCAGGTTATTTTATTTCTTTTAGTTTAACACAAATGGTGTGTCATTCTACATTTAATTTGAATTTAAACTTGAGTTTTCTGACTTGAGTTCTCTGATTTGAGTTTTTTTGTCTTGAATTCTTCTTTGACTTAATTGACTTAAGTTTTCTTTCTCAAACTTGTTTTTTTGTTTTTTGTCCAACTTGTCTCTCGTTTCTATAACTAAGGTTGGACTTTACGTGTTGACGTTATTTATTTTTTGGGGATCCCCGGGTTTTTTCTTATTGTTGTTAGGTAATAGTTAAGTCTTATGTTAAGTTAGGCTAGCTTTACTTAGATGTATAGTTCCCTGGTTGTTCTTCATAGTTGTTAGGATGTGGTAGTTGTTGGTGTTTGTCTCTAATTGAACAATATATATTTAGATTTATGAGTTTGTTATTTTCTTTCATATTCTCCATAGATGTAATCGAGATATCGCGAGTTCGCGCGGATAACGTTTAGATGTGGTGGCCACCGTGTTTATTCAGTATCTTTTGCACTTCGATATCGTTTGATTCAGAAATGATTCCTGCTGTTGTCATTGCCTGTTCCAGCTTTATCTTTCTTCTCACTCGTACTTTCGTCCTTTTTTTTCTTAGAAAGGGGGTATTGCAGCATTATCACGCTGCCTATTGATTCGGCTGAATAAAAACTATTCCGTTCGTGTAAGTCGACCTCATTTCTAATTTTTTCTTATTTCGGTTCAAACTTAGAAGTTTGATCATTCCATTGGATGACAGAGAAAATTTTTCTTGTAAATTGGCGACGTATCTACTTGGAAGTAACACGTTTAGTATTTTTTTTAAGAAAATTTCAAGTGCAAATCGTTGGATTTATATCGCATTGCGTCCATGCAAACCAATATGTTGCATTTAGTTCTGCAGCATTATTGGACATTTCTTTCTGAGAGTGTCAATTGTTCACCAGGAATTTAATTTGTTTCCGAGTTACCGGCGCATAAGGCCGTCTGTTACAAAGAACCGGTATGTATTTAAAACATTTTAAATTTTAACTGTTTGGAAGGTTCTGTTTTGAGTATTGTGGTGTTTATTTCCTTTTATTTTCTCACCATAGATTCGCTCAGAATCGGTTCTTGGAATATATAACAAGCTGTGGACTGATGTTCCGAGTTATTTCAACACCGACTGAGTTCGGGAAGCGTGTGCTTGCGGGGGTGACTCCATAATATACGAGTGAAGACCCCGGGAGGACGTCGTGACATCGCTCCGCGTCAAGTGATCCCAAAATTTTGTTCCTATTCACTTTTTATAATTTGTAGCAATAGCGAAGTATTTATTGAATAGTTTTTTATATGTATCACCTATTCGTGTCAAAAGGTCGTGAAATGAACCGTTTTTAATTTTACATTTATGCACGGTTATATTTTAATCGCGCCTAGGGCCGGATAGCGGTTGCAACCCCTTCTCTCCTATAGGCATTATTTTCCAAAATTACAAATTTTATTCTAGACAATCCATTTCCCAACTTTACCGATAGTCTTCCTTTACGTCGCCATTCCTTTTTTCTTTGTATATTTTTTATGTTGAACAATGTTTGTTTTTATTTTATCTTTTATTCGTCAAAATTAAACGTGACACATGTAGTGACAATTTTTTTTTTACGCTACAGTACATATTATATCAATCATTATGGGTACATATTATATCAATCATTATGGGTACATATTATATCAATCATCATGGGTACATATTATATCAATCATTATGGGTACATATTATATCAATCATTATGGGTACATATTATATCAATCATTATGGGTACATATTATATCAATCATTATGGGTACATATTATATCAATCATTATGGGTACATATAATATCAATCATCATGGGTACATATTATATCAATCATTATGGGTACATATTATATCATACATTATGGGTACATATTATTTCAATCATTATGGGTACATATTATATCAATCATTATGGGTACATATTATATCAATCATTATGGGTACATATTATATCAATCATCATGGGTACATATTATATCAATGATTATGGGTACATATTATATCAATCATTATGGGTACATATTATATCAATCATTATGGGTACATATTATATCAATCATTATGGGTACATATTATATCAATCATCATGGGTACATATTATATCAATCATTATGGGTACATATTATATCAATCATTATGGGTACATTTTATATCAATCATTATGGGTACATATTATATCAATCATCATGGGTACATATTATATCAATCATTATGGGTACATATTATATCAATCATTATGGGTACATATTATATCAATCCTCGTTTTATAGTTACCTACACGACTTAGCTTGAATTAAAACAAATAATAAGTAAAACAAAAAACCTTTTCTTCAAAAAAAACCGACTTCCAATTAAGTGCAAAATAACTTTAATGCCGGACGTCTGTGATTTTAACCGACTTCCCAAAATGGAGGCGGTTCTATGTTCGACATTACGCATGTTTTTTAAATTTTTTAATGTATGTTCACCGATATCTCCGTCAATTGTGGACCGATTTTGATAATTCTTTTTTGGTTTGAAAGAGTATGTTCCAAAATTGGTCCCATTTCAATTTGGTGAAGATCTGATAAAGAACTTCGAAGATTTTTTCGATTGCTGCAATCGCATGTCTGTTTATTGATTATACCATTTCATAACATATCATCACGCCAGTACGCTCTTAAGGGGTACGCAGATCTCTAATTTCACCGGTTATTATCTCTAATTTCACTGGCGTTATAGGAACCTTACTAAACTACTTGCTATTAGGCAGGTACAACTAAAAAAAAATAAAACGAAGACGGTGTCCATAACGCAATAAATTGATACTTAAGAAAGATACCTTTGAAAGATACCGACTTCCAAAAATAAAGTTTTTTTTCACTTTGTAGTTTTTTTTATTTGGAGGTCGGTAGTATTCATTTGAAAAAAAAAAAAATATTTTTGTCTTCGTTTTATACTCGTATTTAATTTTATTAAGTGGTGCGGGGTCAGCAGGGCGGCGCACAAGCATTGCTAATGCCTTGCGTATTGCGGACGGTGGCAGCTTATAAAACGAGCCGCATATTGAGTCCTCGCTCTCGTCAGCTGACCGTCAGCTGGCACGTCGACCAAGAAGCCTGACAGCTACGGTGTGCTTGTATATATTGAATTTTATGTTACGTTTCTTTTACTAATTTTGCACATTGTAAATCCAAGGATTAATATATTGTTTATTTTTATAATCTGTTTCGCTAATAAAATCCACGCGGTGCTGCTACGAGAGCTCATAGCCGCGCTACGGTGCTACGGTGCAGCGGTGGTTCGAGCGGCCGCGCCGCCTCACAACAGTAACAAGCTGTGAGTGAGTGCGGGATGGCGTGTGGCGTGACGGCGCGCCACCCTTACCGCGGCTCCGCGTGGCTGCACTGTGGTCGGCCCCAAACCACGCGCCGCGCGTACCGGTGCACTGATGGACACAGACGCGGCCGCACAGTCAATTAAACCGAGCTCGCTCCGCTAGCCGCTCACCCAAGCAGCTCCACCGACTGCAAGCGAGCATGTCAGCTGCAGCTACAGGCAACACTCGCAGCTCGGCAGCTCAGCGCGTTATCTGCGCGCGGAGCCAGTGCTCTGCTCTGCGAGCTGGGGCCTTATCATGACGTGTCAAAACTATCATGGTGCGACTGTGAAAAAGGGGCAGATATATCCAAGTACAAATACTCGTCATATACATCTGTACCTTACGCGCTATGAAAATAACATTGCTCTAAGAGCGGTACCCCTCTGATGCCTACTTACTCACGTTCTTGAAGATTTACTTATCGTTAGCAGAAATAATGCTTTTGTTAACTGGATTCCTGAATTAAAATAATGTTTCGTCGTAAAAAAAGATGCGTGGTTCACACTAAGTCCAGTTTCGTCGGTAGCGTCTGTCTGGTAGCGTGTCGTTTCTCGGAGTGCACAGATTAGCAGGCTCGTGGAGCCCCTAGCCGGCACAACAAGCAATATTTCATGCGGCCACGTAAACAACTGAACCGCCTCGCTCACTGACGACCTGCCGACGATCGGTCACAGCTGAGGCGCTCACCGAACGTTGTAATTAACTGTAAATGTATTTTTAACCTAACAGCGCATATAGAATGGCGGCGGCATGGCAGCACATTGTCACTAGCGGAGCTGCGCTCACTCACACAGCAACACTCAATGTATGTGTGCACACTGCACACGTCATCCAATCGTTCAGTGTAGCAATAAGTGCTCATTCATGTGTAGCTAACCGTTGTTTAGTGACGGTGTGACAAATTAGCGCGACGGGCGGCGGGGCAGGCCGGGCCGCCTCGTGCTGTTCGTTACATTACATATTCTGTTTGCGAGCGCGGCCCGCCGACGCCGCCGTCTTCGAGCCGCCCCGGGCCGGTGAGTGGTGCAGCCTTCTGACCTAACAGATCCTCTCTCCTCTCTCCTAACAGATCATTGTGCACATGTCGTGTGTCGAGTCGCAGGCGTGTAACGCAGCATGCTTTATTAGTACCACGCATAGTAGTAACCCGCACAGCCGCACAGTGGCACAACGCGGCAGGTGTTCGTAAAGAGTCCCCGCCGCGGACGACTCGTCCTATACAAACACGCGACCAGCAGACTGTCAACAAGTACCTCTTTTAAGTTTTCAACCGGTGGTGAACAGTTGTAGAGGTCGCCGGTCGCCGGTCGAGCCCCTCCCCCTCCTCTCACTCCCGCGTACACTTCTATCGCTTGTCAAATTAAAAGTGTCGCGGAGTTGGAACGAGACCGTATCTAACTATCTGACAAAACTGTGTGGCGCAGACGAGGAGCACCGGAGCGCCGGAGCCCGGCTCCTGGCACGGAGCTATGCTCACACGCTCACGAGGCCCACGGCAAGCCACCCGCACACTCGCGCACTATCTGAGCATTCCAGATGTCCCGCGAGGCCGCGGGTGTGTCCAGGGAATGGCGCTAATGCGCATTAAGTCATAAACATGGAACTACTCAGACTGCTCGTACATATGTATAAATTAACTATATATAATTTATTAATTGTAAAATGATGTCTTTTATGGCTTGGTTTTTTACCAGACTGCAAGGAAAGGGTTATTTAAAGAAGTGTCTCGGTCGATGTCAGCTCAATTAGCGAAACCAGATAATGTCATACTACGCGGTTAAATCTAAGTGACGTCTATCATAAACCCAAACATTGCCGCCGTCTGAAACAATTACTCTCATGCTTCGTTCTCGACATTAGCATTAACACACACGTAGTTTCACTTACAGACTCGTCATTTCGCAATGAATTTAGTAGAAAAATCAGAGATATAGATAGATATAGATAATACAGAGTCAAGTGCCGCGCGTATTATTATAAATAATATGCCATCGGGTGATGTTTGTAGCCTGACGAAATTGTGTCAGGAGCACAAAGGTGCATTGTATCGAAGAAGGCATACAAATTTAAATTGTTTCTTTTTAATTTTAATTTTTGTTGTTAAATTTTTATGTTTAACTTTATTTATTCTGTGCTATAACATTGTGTTGGAATATTGTAAGATGTTGTACTTATTGGTGTAAAATAAATAATAATATTAAAATGTCGTCGGCGTAGGTGGAGAACTGATTAAATCGAATTTACTAGTTTGGAGAATGATTGCGATTTACTGTATTTTTTTTTAATTTTTCGTGTCATTAATAAATGGGAGACTAATTTACTGTTGGTAATTTTACATTTTATTGTATACTCAAACAAACGAAACTTTATCTTGAAGTATCATAATATTGTAAGTATACCGCAATGTTTTGTTTTTCCTACACATCAAATGCGTATGACAGAATAAATTAATGTCATATAAGTCCATGCTTAGCTGTGCGGTAAGGGGTCGTGTTACCGTTCGGCTTAAACACTGCTCCTTACATTTTTACGGAAATTCTCAAACGAATCGCAAAATTATTTAGGTCTTTGATATATTTATTTACATGTTATTTAAGACGACGACAGTCGCCAACGACCTTGAGGGAACAACGCTCCTCCTTATTCATCCATGATATCGTTTACAAATAAATAGGACTAGCTAAATAAAACTCAAAGATGATCAAAACTCCGTTAATTTTATGAATTTACCAATCGAGTTGGCCCCCAACTTTGAATGGTGGCTTCATACTTTATTTGAATCAGTATGTTTATAGTACATTATGATATAACTCGGCCTTTCTTAAACGAATAAATCTTTAATCACTTGTTAAAGCATTTAGAAAAATTTGAACAATTTGTAAAATTGATTATTACGTTCCCAGTTGGCAGTTTTAATGTTGTCAAGTTATTATTATTAATTACAATTTCACCAGTCTCTCTCTCACTCTCTTGAGTGACAGTAGGAGACACGAGACCACCACGACGATGGTGGCATGTACGCGTGCTCGTAGATGGTCGAGAGTCAACACTTGGCTCCAAATTTATATTACTTGTAATGCGGGAGCTAATTTATCTTCTTTATTTCTCATCGAGTCATCTTTGTAGCCCTACCGTCTAGTACCCTCCGTGGCGTTTTAGTGTCAATAAGTTCGCACCTGAATCGGCGAGCAATGTAGCCGAGGACCTTCTGAAACTGAGCCCTGTGTATTCCTGTGGATCATCCAAATTTAAGAAAGTGGCAATTTGTTTCGGCATTGCTCCAAATTTATTTATGCCAATGGGTTGGCTAGTGCATTGTCCATTTCGGTAATTTTGAAAAAACCTGTTAGACATCGCTTTTGTTGAACGAAGTGCTTCGTATTTCTTCACTATGTCGTGAAAAGGCCCCTGTATTGTGAACTATCTTGGAATTTTATTTTTTGTATTTTTGACCTGGACAAGAAGAACCCGCCCATGGTTCTCGACATCATTAGTGATGTTTGTCAACTCTTGCCGTCTATATGCACCATTTATGCCGAATATTAATACAACCTGAAAAGACATAAAACAGCGTACAAAACACCTCTATTGTAAAGAAATACGAAAGTGAAAGAAGTTAATAACAATAATTTAGTTTCAACTGACCTTTGTTGCCAAATATCGGCAATCCAGAGCTTATTTTAGGAACTTCTTGACATTGTCAGCCGAAAATACTTTCGACTTTTTACTCACATGGCCACTTGAGCGTCTTTTTAAAAATGCCAGCAAGTTGGAGTATGACTTGATATCAATATCATGTTTTGTTTTCACAGCGCTTTTTAGCATTGAATTTTCCATGAAATAGACTAAAAACACACTTTTTTTCACACTTGTGCGTGCGGCGTAGTGCGGCGCAGACGTGCGGCTTCACCCAGTGTCGCTCGCCTTTTGGCACTCGGTCTGCCGCGCACTGGGTGAAGGGTCCCGGTGACCAGCTAGCGTGGAGTGCACTCTGATATTTGTTGAGTGCGGCGGCGGCTAGCCACCAAGCTATTTTACTTAGCTCAAGTTAATAATAAAATAGTGGACGAGCACGGCCGCTATAACTTCTTAATTGGAAACTTTCATTACACAGATAAGGCTGCGCGACACTGCACCGACACTGTCGACACTCACCACACTCAAGCGCTGCGTGGACACAGGCTATTCTTCCATTGTGCTCGCGGTAACTAGCTCTAATCGCTTTTGTGTTCATGTTTATTCATCCGGTTACGGACAGCGCTTCGATCCAAACTGAACACAATAGCTTGCGAGTTTTGAACACTTCGCATCGATCAACAGAGCAGATTTACTTGTGCGAAGTGCGAACGTGTGCTAGGACACGAGTGCGGGTTCGAGAGCCGCGGCCCGCGAGGCGCCGTCGATACCGTCTTCTGTGGAGCGGTAGAGCGGCTCCGATGTCATGTTCAAGATATTTGTGGTAAATCACGAGTACACATTGTATCGGTCCTAAGTCAACACCAGCCACCCACGCTCTCATATATTTGGACACAAAGGCGGGCGCGGCGCAGGCGGGAGGCGCAGGCACGAGGCTCCACCGCTGCAGGTCACCAGGCAATGTGTGACGTGGCCGCTCCTCGCTAAGCCGGCCTCGGCCTCAGGTTGTTGCCGCTGACGTAAAACCGATACTATGTGCTGACATTTTTCAAATGAAATTTGAGGAGAAGAAACTTTTCCAATAAATAAACGAACTGGAAAATGAAACGACTACGAGTGCAATATTACAATATTACTAAAATGAAACGACTACGAGTGCAATATTACAATATTACTAAAATGAAACGACTACGAGTGCAATATTACAATATTACTAAAATGAAACGACTACGAGTGCAATATTACAATATTACTCTTTTTGTTTCAGTCGTCGGTGTTTTTATACCTATTGTTTTTAGAATTCCGTTCTTCAAATGGAATTAATGAAGCTTTATAGGATCATTTCGTTGTCTGTCTGTTTGTCCGTCTATCAAGACCTTTTTTCAGGTCTGCAATCCCTTGAAGCTGTCAAAACTTCTAAGCCAACGTATGTTGACATGCGCAGGGGAAGCAAAACATATAGAGTACTGACGTTGACCTAGAATTATGAAAATTGGCAAGTAACAATATCTTAAAGCACAAAGTTTTGTACCTAGATAGGTTTCACAAAAATAAAACTGACAAAGTACGAGTTGACTCGCGCACCGAGGGTTCCTTACACCAAAGTAATTAGGTAACATTACTGAAGTTGATAAACAATGAAAGCACCGAACATTGCTCTAACTAAAAGATAATCTGGTTTGACGGACAAAATTAACTTTGCCGTTGGAAAATGGAGGATGACTACAAATTTACGGTATTCGTATTTTTTCCTTTACTTGTGCTATATAATATTGCATCTTGCCAAATGTCATGATTCTAGGACAACGGGCAGTACCCTTGGGTTATGATTCCCTTGCGATTCGTTAAATATACGACATAAACGACCGTATCTCTTGATTGCGTTTATTAAAAAGTCTAATTTTTTTCACAGCTCTGAGAGTAGGTATACGGGCCGGGACGGGTCCGGGTTTAAGTATACGGTATTAATTGCAAATTGCTACCTACAGGCGTTCTACAGAAAAAAGTCAGACAACAAAGTGATTCTATGACGGTTCCTGTTTTGCTTTTTGAGGAATGGAACCCTAAAAATGCTGATCGCCTATGTCGATGTATGGGGATAAAAATTTTCGAACGGCAAAGTTAATTTTGTCCCTCAATCCAGTTTATCTTATCGTTATAGTAATGTTTGGTACTTTCATTGTTTATGAACTTTTGTAATGTGACCTATTTTGATGAATGTAGATGTTTGTAAGGAACCATCGGTGCGCAAGTCCGACTTGCACTTAGCCGGTTTTTATGTTTTTAACCAACTTGAAAAGGGAGTAGTTTCTCAATTCGTCTGTATTTTCTTTTGTGTGTTACCTCAGAACTTTTTACTAGGTAAACCAATTTTGATGAATCTTATTTTATTTAAAAGCTGGTGCTTCTCATTTGATCCCATTTAAGTTATCGTTATTAATTGAGTTTTTGATATAAGGTGCCAAAGCGAAAAAGATAAAAATAAATAATATTTTTTGACACCGATTTGTAAATAGTGAGCAAGTTCAAAGTAAGAAACCACAGGTTGACATGATACCCATAATGCGCCAACCTATGCGCTCGTGCTTGTTTGTTGTTGCAGTTTGTTGTTCCGTGGTTTATTGCATTTCTTAAAGTTGAAACTACTTATTAAACAAAATTTTATGAAATTTTCACTGTTCCCTAAGCTGAAGGGTATCTATGCGAATGGTTCCTGTACGTCACTTCCTAGGCGACCACTGAAAATCAGCGCCGTGCTGTGGATCCCCCACGGCACAGCATTATGCTGAGTGGAAGCCTTTTTGCCACAATCACGACATGCATCTGCCTGGCATCTTTTTCACCCTATTTCTTTTCTTTTATAATCAAAATGTAGGTAGTAAATAGTATTATTATTTTATTTATTTCTCATCTTTACTAACTTACTTTAAGTACTACTAATACCACGGTTAAGGGTTTAGCATAAGCATATTTTTATATTGTATGTCGTTTTGTGACAATTAAATACTTTTTCTTTCTTTCTTCTTTTCTTTCTAATATAGTGTAGATATCTATGTGAATATAGTGCACCTCCTTTTTTTAGAAGTCAGTTAAAAAACTTCAATGTGTATTATTTTATAAAATTTTACAAGCTTTTATTTAAGTTGGCTTGTAAGATTGTAGGAGTATGTGAGCTTCGATCAACAATGTGTGCCTCAAATTTTGTAAATTAATTTTAAAATAGTTATCCCCCACTGATTGAGCTGAAGTTTTGCTTACAGGTTTGGTTCGGGCGCTGGTGGCTAAAAGTTTTTTTTTATAGTAAACCCATATACTAGACAACACTTACCTCGTCGTTATTGTACCACAGTGGTTGTGCTTGATGACCTTCAGATTCCCGTATTTATTTGTCCTGTGAATACTTTCATACAGGGCGGCATGTTGCAGCGGGCCCTGCAGGTGAAGTACCCCAAATATAGCATCATTCATGGGAAACATACGTATTTTTTCTTCTAAAAATCAGTTTAAAATCTACATTTTAATCATCTAGATTATTTGAAAAATGTTTTAAACAACAACAGTAAAACTGCATCGAAAGCTCAGCTCCAGGAGTCCCGCTGTGATGATTGATGACTGTTAAGTATTGATGTGAAAGGGCTTCTTATGTAGGAAATGAAACAGCATATTCTTCATAAGATTTCGTGAAGTGGTTCTGCAGATCCCCAGAGGTTTTCAAGTAGAGAAGAGAAAAGAAGAAGATGTGCCGATGACTACAAGTAGCGCGCTTACGACCCCCGACACTTTACCGTAATGAGGACCACAACACGCTCCCAAACTTGCTTTTATTTTTGGTAATTTTTCTTTGTTCACTTTCAATGAATAAAACCCCCTTGTTTCCTTCAAAAACACAGGTTATTTAAGTATACGCACTGAACATATTTTTCAGTGTGAATACAAGTTGATTTTCTCTTAAACTATCCAAGCTATTCCCACATTCCAAAGAGGGCCTAGGAGCAGCTTTTCTAGCAGAACATCGAAAGATAATACTTTAACAAGAAAAGTGTCAACCTGATAAAATGTTACAAGATAATCAACCAAATTGGCTCGTACAAACGTATTCTCTCAACTAAATTGGCTTTATTTACAAAAACTAAATAGCTTCAATCTAGGTACAGGGCCTAGGTCGATCTAGGTTGCCTGGATGCGCTTAAACGACAATGATATGGCTACAGCCCACTCAAATTGAGAAAATACGTCAGTAGGTACCTAAATTTTTACGGTGAAATTAGCTTTCACTATTGCCTCCTTCTATTATTTACTGATTCTAAATCAAGTACATAAAATAAACACTATAAAACACTTAAATCATATTTCTATGCAATATTGACTAAGAAAATAATGTTCTGGAATGGTGCGTTGGCAGTACGTTGGCAGTACGTTGGCAGTACGTTGGCAGTACGTTGGCAGTACGTGTTGGCAGTACGCCCTCCGCACTACTTGCGCCTACGATCCCAGATAACTATTACAAAAACCCCACCAAACCAAACTATTACATTATAGCATTTTTGATGACGCTTCGTCGCGAACAATTTAAAAAAAAACTTGCGTGCCTGAACTGGAAATCGAATAAACCAATTACAAAAATATAGGATTCTCATTTTGCCTTGTTCTGGTTCTGACTTTTCCAAGTGTTCGGTGATATGATTTAGTAGTATGATTTATTTTTAAGGAAATTAATATTTGTTTTGAGTAAATATATATTGGTAGCATGAGAGGGGCGCCCCCGCGGCCCCGGCGACACCGGCACACTCAGCCGCCTAGCGCACAACTTTGTTGTTACTTTATTACGCAGCTCGTTTATTTTAATTAGCTCGTGTACTGTATACTCGTAGGTTCGCCACTAAGAGACTAACAAACAGAGCCGAGAACGTTATTAACGTTCGCTCCATGTTTCAATAACAGGAACAGTTCACTAAGTAGTGTTTACTTGAGGAACAAGTGAGTATTGTTATAAGATAATCGTGTTTTCGTGGCCGTATTAAACATCAACAAGTGTTGACTCGAGCAAGATGTGGTAACAGAGCGACGTATGTGATGTAGGCTCAGCAGCCGAGCGCATCAGCGGACGCCGCGTGCCGCACCACACCGCCACCGCCAGCTGCACCGCTGCGAGAGTAGCTCAGTGACAGCACGCTCGCTTACCCAGCTCACCTTTTTTCTGCCGGCACTTTGAAAACGTTTAAATCGACATTGAAACTAGAAACGAACACTTACTTAATTGAACGTTTATCTCAGAAAAGGATAATATCGTTCGTCAGCAGGGCGCGTGGCCGTCGCCAGGGGCAGCTGCGGCGCTAACAAGTCAAGCTCAGGTAATGGCCTCTGTTCAGTCAGAGTTAGGTTAGGTAATTGAGTAACCCACCGGCGCCGGCACTGGCGGGTGTTAACCCCTGGGTTAACACTGACAGCTTTATTGCTGCTATTGTTCTGAAGAAAGACTTCCTAATGATTAGCACGTATACGAGAACTGCGAGTCACCCAACTCCTCGCTTCACGAGTCAAATATTTGCGACGCGTACAGACAAGTTCTTTCCACGTGACAGGGTCAAACATAAAAATCAAACATGTTTAACCCGGCAAACTGACATCATAAAGATAATCCATAAAAAGCGAGCGGCCGCCGCCGCCGCCGCCACCCTCGATCCGGCAGCATCCGCCTCGATGACGCATCGATAGCGATCCCTCACGGACAGGGATATAGTGCGACACCGCGAGCGAGGGACTGACGACTCGGTAAACAGGTTGTGTCCCGCTAATGTCATAAGTGTGTATAGAGGCTCGCGCTGAGAGCATCTCTCAGTTAGAGCGATTGACCGCGCCTGCAGCACCCTTCACACGACTCGTTCGAGCGCCCCGCGCCATTCGCATTTATCACAAAAAGTTTTCTTGCAAACAGTTCATTTCATAACAGTTCATTTCAAATTACATGGAGATAAGAAAATATACGGGAACACATCGAGAGCTTCCGATGGGAACATATTGCGTGAGGGAGCTGTGGGTGTGCGGGGAGGAGCGCGGGGGAGGGGAGCGAGCTCGATATTCGCTCACTTAAATAAGGATTGAAAAACTGCGGCCATATTTCTCTGTGATACGGCGGCGGGATGTAGTCAACCCATTGCCGGCGGTGTAGGCGGCCCCGAGGCTCGCGCGCACTCCATGCACATTGTCGTGCACATTGCACAGCTAAGTCACTGAGGGACGACGGTTGGGACTTCGGTAGAAGATTGCCTTTCGACACAATCGACGTACTTAACACTTATTTTCAGGTTAATTTCAGTTGTTTAATGGACCGGGCGCACCGAGCGACGGCCGCGGCGTCGGGTCTTTGTAGTAAAATACATTTAGGACGGGTCTGAAATCAATCTAGTTGATAGTACATTCAATTGAAATGCAATAACTAAGTACAAGAGTGTTTGCGTATCTAATGAGTCAATGAAAACACTTTACAAATGGCTTATTTCGGACTTGTGGAATCTTTATTGAGATTTGGTATAATTTCTGCGGCAATTCAACTAACAAAAGCGTTGTGTACGGGCTATGTTTGGGTTGCAAACCATGGACAATTGCAGACCAATGTTCATAAAACACAGAGTTTTAACTCTTCCGTCACTACATTGGAAATAGCTGTGTATGTAAAAAAACTTTTTTCCAAAAAACACTACCGGTTTCCAAATAAAAACACTACAAAGTGAATAATAAAAACACTACAAAGTGAAAAATAACTCTTTGGTAGAAACAATCTTTTAAACGACTTTCAAAAAGGAGGAGCTTCTATGTTCAACTTTATTTTCGTTATGGTATTTCACTTTTTATTTTTCACTTTTTAGTTGGATCTAATAAGCACATTCTTTTGTAAGGTACCTATAATGCCTGAATAGATTACCTGAATATCATGAAACTTGAACATAACTGGAGAAATGAGAGTGTATCAAGGTAGTCTGTACACATCTGCGTACCCCTTTAGAGCGTAATGGCGTGATGTTATGATATGAAATGAAATAAACAACAATTTTAATTTGTAAAATATTTTAAGTATCGCTGTTGGTTACCTAAATAAATAAATAAATAAACAATATGGCGTTCAAGATCTGCCATTTTTCTAATTTACAGTTTTAATGTGACACTCGCAAGGTTAAGACGAATCGATTGACGTAAGAATCATCAATATCGGCCAACGCGTTTGGTCTCTAGAACGCCACATACGAACAAACATACATACATACATAGACTGATAAACGCAGCAACCTCCTTCGGCAGTCGGGTTGTTGTATGCATGGCCCCATTAATCTATACCATCTACTTTTTGTTTGTTTGTGTGTTTGTTTGTACCGAATAGGCACCGAAACTACTGACCCGATTTCAAAATTTTTTTCACCTTTGGCAAGCTACATAATTCCCGAGTAAAATAATAAAAAAAAATAGAGATCCTTATGAAAATTGCAATAATGTAACCCAAAGTAGCTAAATTTTGCCTGTAAAATTAATTATTTGACGTGCGCTGAGAAAACTATTGATGATACATAACGACCGTTGCGCCAGCGCGCACCGCGTACCTACTGGATAGTCTATTGCCTTTAATTTTTGAGGCTTACGTCGTTAAATTTGCGAGTGCACTCGACTCTTATAGTTATCATAGCTATTATATATCATATCATATTATATTTATAATATATATCCTAACTATCATATTATAGTTCTTTTTTTTTTTTACTTTTGATGGGTTTGCTCTCTCTAGTCTCTAGTCTAGGTCAATGATAGTTACTCGTATGTCAAAATAGCAGCTTTTGTGTTCAAAATTTAATTAGATCGCTGGTAGAAACAAAAGTTGGTTACATTCGTATTGTAGTATTAATTATTATTCAAATAAATAGTTTAACAAATTGGTAGGTAGGGTAGGGTAGGGTAGGGTAGACAGGATAGGTTGGTAGGTAGGTAAGGTAGGTGGGTAGGTAGATAGCCAGTTCACGGGAGCGAAGCTGCGGGGGTCAGCTGGTATACAATCAAATTCCGAATAACATTAAGCAATTGTATTTTAGAAAAGATAAATTTTGAATTTTATTTTATTGAATATTGACATATGTATTTTGTCTGTAAGTAATATTGAGTTCATTTTGTATTGACTCTGATTGTATGTTGAATTATTTATTATATGTTGCACTCACTCTAATTTTATACATGAAACTGACATTAACTTATTTAATTTGTAAGTGCCAGTTTATATATACGAGTACCTATATATATATATATTTAATGAATAACATATTATTTGCATTGTGTACGCCGAGTGAGGCAAACCATGGTGGTCCGGTTCAATTATGTTTCCATCTAGATGTACATATTCATGTATCATGTTACACATGTTTGAACAAATAAATTTATCTTTAATGAGTATGCATGATACTCACTGACGCACAGGCAGACTCGCACAGACTCAACGCTGCGCTGGCTCTGAAACAAGGCCAAACACCGTCTTATTTATTCTATGGAATGTTTGTTTTTATGCAATGTTCGAAAATAATTAGTATACTCATGTTATGTAATTAGTCTGTAAGCCTTCTTTAAAATCAATAAAAAAAACCGTTTTGTTACTGTAACAGTTTTTCACAACCACATAACCATCAGAAATGTTCATTTTTTTTTTTAAATAATTAAACTAGACTTTAAACAAGTAACAACAACGTAAAGAAGACTTTCTAACAACAGTGAACTTGCTTCGCAAATTGGACTCAACAGAAACATGTCTTGGAACACGTATATTCAACTGTTAGCTCCGTGAAACTCAAATATGTTAGTTCAGCCTTATCAATAACAAATTAGGCTGCGAGTCAGCACTTGTAACGTAAAGACAGTTCTGCAACAGAATGCCTGGCGCCTGCCACCACTTCCAAACTGGTGTATCTGCAAGTAGTGGCGCAACAAACTCGCCAGCAACACGTCTGCTTGTTGAGAACTTGAATGTACTATTAAGTGCGCCTCAGTTTTGTGTTAACTTGAATGTATGTAATAGTATGCTAAGTAAAGTAACACATATTTCAGGCTCGAGATCGACCTCAGGTTCTTCGAAGAAACCTCGCATATCAATTCGATTTTTTTTCGTTACTCCGACGTTTAATTTGGTCGAAAACCTGTTTACCGAAGTTACACTTAGCCGAAATAACGTTTGTGCGAAGTATATATTTTTATACGCATATCAAAATACTGCGTGAGAGAGAAACTGAGGGCGAATACAAATGTTTGTAGAAAATTTGTCGACGGAGCCCCGCTCCGCGGGGCTCCTATTTCTGTCAGCAGGGTCTAAAGTAGTCGTAACCGGTCGTCGGAGTGCCCTAAATTCCCGAGATCGCTTTGCTCGCTCTTGGACTAAATCTTTGAAATAAATAAATAAAAATTGAAATAAATATATCATGAAAATTCAAAATAAATACGTAAACACAGACAAGACTTCGTGAAGTCGGTTTTGCAGCGATTCGTTTCTGTCACAAAATTTTGTAGCACGACATATTGACTTTTATGACACAATTTCAATTTTAAATTGAAAATGCTACCAAATTACCTTAATTTTTGACCAAATAATATTCCGTAAAATGTTGTTTTGGTGTAGTGAAAATATGGCACCTGAAAAAAATTCAAAAGTGGCTTCGGCCAAAGCGAAAAATCATTTTGTAAATCGGCGAAACTTAGTTCGGTAAAATAATACATAATATGCCACATGACACTTCGATGATCTGGGGGGTGACCATAAGCTCTTAGAGTAAGGTTATTTTGAGTGCGTGTAAGTGGCAGATTTATAAGACTTTTATACATCTGTCACTTACGCGATATCACAATAACCTTACTCTAAGAGCTTATGGTCACCCCCCCGAAAATATGTCAAATAATGCATATAGCAAAAAAGACGTCGGTCAATAGCTTTTGGTAAAATTAAATTCGAAAAAAAAAATATCGGCAAAGTGATCAGTTCCCACGCAGGCAATATTTCTGAACTGTTCGGTTGCAAATATTATACCGAACACTTTCTATTGGTGAAATCCAAATGAAAATCCGTTCAGAATTTTTTGAGTTTATCGCGTACTAACGCGGCGAGGGACTTTATTAACACGATTTTGTTAGCTTGGTATGTATCTATCTATAAATTTAAAACGCAACGGAATCTTTGAACGTGATTTTCACCACCTTCAAAACGTCAGTTTAATTTGAAACTTTGCACACTTATCAAGGACCGATGACAATGCAATAATTCAAATAGTTTGTCCCATTTTCCTCATTAGCGATTGAACTAAAAAACATTAATAGAAGCGTGTTAAAAAAAAACTATAAACCACGCTTTAATAGAAAACCATACTAATAAACGGAAAATAAATTTAAAAAAAATTAAATAGAGAATAGTGTGATAAACAAAAAAAAAGATTTTAATGTAAAAAGCGTGGGAGCTTGATTTCAATTGTTATAATATTTTATTCACAAACATTGGTAAAAGTAGAGTAATTTTGAAAATATCTTAAAAAGCACCCCACGCTTTTTTATTACAAAATACACTTTTTTGTTATTCACACTATTCTTAAAAAGCACCCCACGCTACCCTACGATTTTAAAATATGTTGGCGAGTCAACCGTCAGATGATGGTGTTAAAAAATAAATAATAGTCCAAAAAAACTAAAAAATACTCTTTAATAGAAAACAAAGTAAAAAGTAGAAAATAATTTCAAATAAATTGAAATTAAGAATAGCGTGAATAACAAAAAAGCGTATTTTCGTATAAAAAGCGCGGCGTGGGTTGTTCTTTAAGATATTTTCAAAATTACTTTACTTTAACCAACATCTGTCGATAAAATACGATAACAATTGACACCAAGCACCCACGCTTTGTTTCAATAATAGTACATTACTGCAGCGGCCAGTAAATCCATCAATGCCTAGTTGTGTGTGGCCAAGGCTTGTATAGCTCTTTTCTCAAAAAATGCGCGGAAATACTAGTACTACTACTACTAGGCAAACTAAGTAGAGAACCCTTTTTCCAACCGACTTACCAAAAAGGAGGAGGTTCTATGTTCGACTACATGTAAGTTTTTTTTTTATGTATGTTCACCGATATCTCCGTCAATTGTGGACCGATTTCGAAAATTCTTTTTTTGTATGAAAAAATTTGTTTCGAAATTGGTCCCATTTTAATTTGGTGAAGATCTGATGAAGAACTTCAAAGATATACAACAGAACTCTTCAATAAATAACGGGAAATCTCTCAGGATTGCTGCAATCGCATATCTGGTTATTGTTTATACCATTTCATAACATAACATCACGCCAGTACGCTTGTAGGGACAATGTAAGTACGGATGTTATGCGTCAGCGTTTAGTGGTATGAAAGAGAAGTGTGAATGGGCGATCGCCAGTTACTGCGCATTGGCCGGTCCGTGTGTTTGTGTTCAACTTGGGATAATTACGGGAATAAAATAATAATACTACAGTGATCAAAACCTTTTATTTAAACACAACACGTGTAGTGGTAACTCCCGTGGCGAATCCCGTAGGTGTGAAATAGAGCCACCTACAGTGGTGACCCCGAGAACTTTTCAAAAATTTAAACGAGTGAGTAATCGAGGGTTCGTCACGGCAAGAAGAGAGAGCGGAACAAGATGCAGCAAACTCCAATCAAGATGCCGGAGGCAGGAGGAATCGCAGCGGAAGTAGCAAACATCTCGGTATCATCACGTGTATCGATGTTATGGGTTGACATGCCGAGGATGTGGTTCGCGCAAGTGGAGAGCGTGCTGGCACCGCAGAAGCTTGGTGATCAAGCAAAATACGATTTTGTGGTTGCAAGGCTTGATCGGGAAGCACTGCAACAGGTTAGTGACATTATTCTATCGCCTCCGCCAACACACAAGTACAAAATATTAAAAGAGCGACTGTTACACGCTTTCGAAGAGAGTGCAGAAAGACAGTTCCAGAAACTAGTAAGCGAGATGGAATTAGGAACGCAAAAGCCTACACAGTTATTACGACGCATGCGTGATTTAGGTCGCAATGCAAAAACATCAGAAGATACATTGCGCATTTTGTGGATCTCTCGTCTTCCAACTTCTGCCCGAGCAGTCCTAACAGTCAGCCACGACCAAACCTTAGACCATCTCGCAAACATAGCAGATAAGGTCATGGAAAATATACGCAGTGGGGACATAGCGGAAATCTCAACAACAGCCAGTGCAGGAAGCAGCAGTCAGGTTCCGGTGAACGAGATACTCACGGAGATATCGAAGCTCAATCTAGAAGTGGCATCTCTTCGAGAGGAGGTGAATCAGCAACGACGCAGTGCAACTCGACGAGGACGTGGTCAGAGCGGCTTCAGGCCAAGATCCAGGTCAAGGACACCAAACGATCCCGATTGGCTATGCAAATGGCATTTCAGATACCGCAGGAACGCGAGGAATTGCGAGAAGCCGTGTGCCTGGCAAACGCCGTCGGAAAACTAAATGTGGTACAATCGATAGCGATGGGCGATATTGTACCAAGAAAAAACCATCGCCTTAGTGTATTCGACAGAGAAAATGGACAAAAGTTTTTAGTAGATACGGGTGCCAACGTATCTGTCATACAAGTGTCACGTAAACAAAAGTTATATGGTGAGTGTGAGAGCTATAAACTATTTGCGGCAAATAACAGTGAAATTAAAACTTACGGAACTAAAAAATTTAAATTTGGGACTTCGCCGACCGTATCGTTGGACTTTCATTATCGCGGACGTCAATCAAGCAATATTAGATGCAGATTTCCTAGAGCATCATAATTTGTTGGTAGATTTAAATGAACGTAAGCTAATAGATAAGGTGACTAACTTATTAACGTTTGGCAGAATTGTATCTAGTAATGAACCTTCTGTAAACACAGTGGATAGTAACCATCCATTTCTTGAGTTATTATCACAATTTCCAGACATCACCAAGCCAGTATCTTTCGCGAATCTAGATCGGGAGTCAACAAACGATGTGTATCACCACATCGAGACAACGGGCAAGCCGGTTCACGCACGAGCGAGGGCCCTGCCACCAGATAGATATCATAAGGTAAAAAAAGAATTGAGTTTAATGCAAGAAATGGTGATATGTAGACCGTCAAAAAGCGAGTGGGCCAGTCCGTTACATATTGTAAAAAAGAAGGATGGAAACATTAGGCCGGTAGGAGATTACCGGCGCCTGAATGCGATAACCCAACCAGAGCGCTACCCCGGCTACCCCGTGCACCGACTTCACGATTTCACGTATATACTAGCAGGTTCACAGAGCGTACCATTTCGTAAAAATTGCACCGGAAGACGTAGAAAAAACTGCAGTGATTACGCCATTTGGATTATTTGAATTCACCCGTATGAATTTCGGGTTAAGAAATGCAAGTCAAACATTTCAAAGATACATGAACAATGACGTACTAAAAAATCTAGATTTCCTCTTTAATTTTATAGATGACGTAATCATAGCAAGTGATAATATGGAACAACATAAAATACATCTAGAACAGGTATTTCAACGATTCAGGAAATATGGTATCACGATTAACTTGTCCAAATGTGATTTCGGAAAATCAGAAATAGAGTTTTTAGGTTATAAGGTTTCAACGGAAGGAATTCAACCGTTAGAACATAAAATAAAAGCCATAGCAGAATACCCTAGACCTACATCAATAGAACAGCTTAGGAAGTTTCTAGGAATGATCAATTTTTACAGGGCAAATATTCCAAATGCAACAACGTGCCAAGTAAAATTAAATGAATTATTAAAGGGTGCAAAAAAGAATGACAAAACAAAAATCATATGGACAGACGAAACAAACCAGGCGTTCGAGCAATGCAAAAGTAATTTAAAGAACGCAGTTATGTTATCACATCCGGTACCGGATGTGCCCCTAGCGTTAATGACGGATGCATCAGACACATGTGCAGGCGGTGTGTTACAACAATGGGTGCAAAATTCGTGGTTGCCATTGGGATATTTTTCAAAAAAACTTACTCCCGCGCAAAAGAAGTATTCCACCTGTGATAGAGAATTAACGGCAATTTTCATGGCCATAAAACATTTTCGATATCTTTTTGAAGGCAGGGAATTGATCATTTATACTGACCACAAACCGTTAACATACGCTATGCATAAAGTAGAGAGTAATTCCGAAACGGCAAGACGTACAAGGCAGTTATTATTCATAAGTGAATTCACAACGGATATAAGGTACGTAAAAGGCGACGCCAGCAAAATCGCTGACACAATGTTTAGAATTGAAACGACACTATGCCCCAAGTCAATTGAATACTCGGAACTAGCGATAGCACAGGAATGCGATACAGAGCTGACGCAATTGTTATGTGTAAGGAATGACAATATTATTCTAAAAAAAATATTCTCTCCAAACAGCGAACAGGCTATATATACTGTGAGAACTCAACTAGTGTATGCAGACCATATATACCAGAAAGTTATAGAAAGGAAATTTTCAAATCAGTACATGAGAATAGCCATCCGGATGTTAGAGCAACTCGCAAATTAATAGCACAACGTTATTTCTGGCCCGGGTTAAATCGTGATGTAGGGCAATGGGCAAAAACCTGTATTCAATGTCAAAAGGCAAAAATAGGGAGACACACCGTATCAGAACTACAACCATTCACAGAAGCAACGCGGTTTTCACACGTTCATATAGACATTGTAGGACCGTTACCAATAACAAAGGAAGGGTACAGATACTTAATAACAATGATAGATAGATTTACACGATGGTGGCCAGAAGCCATCCCTGTCAGCGATATTACTGCAGAAACGGTTGCAAAGGTATTTTATGATAATTGGATAACACGTTTTGGAGCTCCCGAGAGATTAACTAGCGATCAGGGTCGTCAATTTGAAAGCAATTTATTTAACGAACTCTTGAAAACTTTAGGTGTAAAAAGAAGTCGAAGTAGTCCATATCGACCACAAAGTAATGGTATAGTAGAGCGTTGGCATAGGAGTATGAAACAGGCATTAACAGCACACCTCACGGAGAACACAAGTTGGTATGACGAACTGCCTTCAGTTTTATTAGGGTTACGTAGTGTGGGCAGAAGCGATAATGGCGTGAGTCCCGCAGAATATATTTACGGACAAACAATCAGATTACCAGGCGATTTCTATGACACCACTGATAATCGAGTGACAGGGGATTATGCGTATATAGACAATTTAAAAAATAATATCAAAAATATAAAACCAGTTTGTCAACAAATATGGGACTCGAGAAAATTATTTGTGCATAGCGAACTAGACAAGTGCAATCATATATTCATTAGAAACGATGCAGTTCGCCGACCTTTAACACCACCGTATGATGGACCCTGCCGTGTCATTGAGAGAAAAGGGAAGGTATTTAAGATACAGTTGCCAAATAGAACTGTTAATATATCCATTGACAGGTTAAAACCAGCGTTTATCATAAACAACCAGTCCGAGGTTACAGACACTAGTGCATGCGAGCCAAACGATAATAAGAAGTCCACAATAACAACCACGGTTAGTAATAAAAGCATCATTAGTGAAGATCAAAATGTAAAATGCAATGACAAGAAAAAAACTAGAAGCGGTCGTACCATCAAATTACCAGTACGATTTAATTGTTAAAAAATAAGTATGACCTTGAGAAACATCATTACAACAAGGAAGTATTTTGATTGTTACAATATCAACCTTCCTATACTCGCACGATGGTCTGTGAGACCGACAAATTTATTCAATGATTTTGTTGTTAGGGTGTTGTTTTGTTTGTATTTTGTTTTGTGTATGTATGTAATCTATTAATGGCGTTGTCATAAGGAATACTGTGGACCCCAAGGGGCGATTATTTTTCATAGCAGAGTAGATCCTTATGGCAACTACCTTTAACATATTTTATATTTTTTGTTGTTGTAAAGAAACAATTTCAAGTCGGCCCCTTGAAAAACAGGGGTACGCAAACAATGTAGCATAAGTGAGTGGAAACCTCATTCAGCATTATAGATAGCAAGTATAGGTACCACAATGTATTACCGGAATACGCTGACAATGCGTTCAATAGAAATTAAGTATATAGGTATTGCAATAGAATGACCAACATATTCTGTCAATTTGTACAAATAAGAAAAGTAAAATTTACAGAAATAAAGTATATTATATAATATACTTGATTTTGCAAGTCATGCAAAATGCACTGTTCAATAGGTTACATATAGTTGTACAAGTAAATTAAAGTTAATAAGAACACAAGCCCAGTAGTGACAAGTACCTACACATTTTGAAATAATCACCATCAAAATGGGAAAAACATTCAGCAAGGAAGAAGTGATAATTGCCCAAAACGGTGCAGTGGAAGCCCAAGTGTACAAACAAAACATGACAATAACACTTATGGGTGTTTTCATGGTAATTATAAAATTTTTTGGGGCCGTCATCTACTGTCGTAATCGCATCAAAAATTGGATAAACAAAATGATGACGACAAATTTAAATACTTGGAACATGCAGGCAGCACAACGCACGCAGCCACAGCAAGCAAGTTTACGTTACCCGATTCCCGACAGTTATTCATGGAACAGTGTAATAGAATTCCATGACTCATGATAAGGCAGTGAACAGTGCAAGTAAATAATATTGTGATTTATTAAATGATAATGTGACCAAATGGTACTGTAAGGGGGTTAGCCTAACATACGTAAATGTCAATGTAACTGCAAACTTTTATGTAATGCAAAATGTCAATTTAAACTGCTAGACAATGTCACGGAATGCAACGAGTGCCCAACGGGATGAATCTAAATGAAACTGCAAGTAGTCCGATTCAAACCACGTCTAATTGAACACTAAAATGTAATATACATAAACTGCATAGAATAATGCAATATGTCAGTGTCAATGCACTGCCAAATGTAGGTTGCGTCCAAAGTGCAAATACGCGAGCCTACTGGCTAGCTTATTGTTATGAATATATTTTAAAACCCATGTACGTGCACCGTACATATTGCCACAACACAGAAAGACAATAACTAAATAAAACAATCCAAAATATGTAAAATAAAATAAGAATGTAAAAAATGTAGTACTCTAATGTAAATATGATTGATCTTATATGGATATCTAAAGTCTATAAATAGAATGTCATAGTAATAAATTAGCACACTTCACTATGTTTTTCAGTGTCAAATTTCACTTCACTTATCACACACGTGGTAGGGTTAGCACACGACACTTTGCTCACTTTTGAGTCCCGTTTGTCGATCTTGCTGATCCTGTCCTCGATGTCATGCTCTTCTTCTCGTCTGCTTCTGCTTCTTGCGTCTTGCGGACCCTCCCCCTGTCTTTGGGTAGCCATCTTTCGCCAAAAATACATCGATGTTACAAGCAGTGCAATGCTAATAGCAGAAGTTATGTAGATTGCAATATAGTGGTGGACGTCGTGAGAGGATAAGATTTCAGGATTAGACTGTTCCTTAATTGAGCGTAGTTGTGCGTCAATTTTCTTAAAAGTCTCTTCGTGCGTTTCAATGTGCAGGGAGGTGTTACGAATCGACGTGTTGATGATGTTGTTGATTGGAGAGATCTTGGGCATGATCATGGCATATGGTTCCTTAACTAAAATGTCGCTTGTATGTTCCATATATGCGTGCAGTGTGAATGAGTCACCTTGCAAGTTGCATCCTTGTTTCAGCGTTATCAGACCCGAGTGACGTAACGTCTCCGATGTCATTTGAGTACCGCACACTAGTTGTACTTCGCACGTGTCACAACAATAATAAAACCAGGTGTTTTGTTGATGTAATTTGACCCATTTGTCGGTGCATATTTTTATTTCCGTATGGCAATAAACGCTGTCTTCTTCATTGTCCCGAATTAGCTGTACATCGCAAATAGACTTGTGACGATCACCGGTGTTGTATATAGGGTGATTTAGTTTGCACAGTAGAGATTGGTCCCGTAATTTTTGGCATTCATTAATGTCGTACTGTTCTAGGGGTATAAATGAGTATTGGTTGGCGTTAAATGCTATTAATGCAGAGTTGGGAATAACATACATTACCCGTTTTATGTCAATACGTTGGGGAATGCTGATAACTCTGTTAAGTTCGTATAGGACATCACTCAAGATCGGTACCTTTATTTCCATCAATAGGTAGTGCTCTGTTATGCGCGCATGTATTCTGAACAGCCTGTAGATGTCTCTTATGTCATTATGAACTTCAGGTAGTGTAGAATCGCGAGGTAGTAGTCGAGCTACTCTATCTAGTTCGCCTTGCATTTGGGTTGGTGATAGTAGATGTACGTCCAAATGTCCTTGGTACATATTTGTCAGGGTGTTGATGAGTGATTCTTGAATATCCTTTAAGTTTTGGGCCATTCTTTCCGCAGCTATGGCCGATGTAATTATGTAGAATGCATGTGAACTCTCAAGTTTATCTTTGAGCGTCTTGTTTTCTAGGGACGTGAGGTGATCGTTGATTAAAGTGAACTGCTTCACCATTGTTGCTTCGTTACGCTGTACAATGTTGTTCTCGGTTTCCAGAACACTTATCTGATTTTTAAGCAATTGAAATAGGTGATTTTCATTATGTTGGATTGTGTCGATATCCTGTTCATATTTTTCTGCAAAATGTTGGTCTAACACTCCAAATAGCGAATTTGCAACATATCCCACTCCGTCGATTAATCCCCTTTTGAACCTGTGTTGAATTATCCGCTGGGACCTCAGTAATTCGTTGTAATAATTTAGTTCACTCATGCTTTGTTCAAGTTGGTTAATCAAAACAAGAAATTGCATCATCCACTCTTCGCAACGAGCTTGCTTTATATGAGATACGAATGCTTGCAAAGTGTCCATATTGCGCCAATAATTTGTCATATTGTAATAGAATACCAGTTTCCATTCATCTCTAATTTCTTGTAGGTCTGCAATTTTGTCAAAGTAAAGTGTTTGATTTTTTGTCAATTGAGTAAGGTTCATATCTTGCTGGACAGTAGGTGTTATCAATGTCATAACTAGCATCAGCATATAACAAACCAAGCTGTTCCAGCTAAACCTTTTAGCTCGGTTTCGCCTGTTTTTGGGTAGTTTGTCAGTGTCAGGGTTGTCTTGTTCCTCAGCCTCCACTAGTGGTACCAGTTTTGTAATAGGTCGTTTAGTTTCACCTTTTGCAGTTCGTAATGTCACAACTCGAGTGTGGCCGTCCTTTCCAGGGTGTAAATCTGCTACACGACCCAGTGCCCATTTTCCTGCAGGTAACCTTTCATCCTTAATGCATACAATGTCATTTTTCTTTATGTCAGTATTCTGTCGTTTCCACTTTAGTCTTGCTTGTAGTTGTTGGAGGTACTCTTGCGACCACTTCTTCCAGAAATCCTTGCTAATTTTTTGTACAATTTGCCATCTCGTGTTTAAACGGTAAGTCTTGTCCATGTCGGGTTCTGGAATTGTCATGAGTGATGTGCCGGTTAAGAAGTGTCCTGGAGTTAAACAGTTTATCTCTTCGCCGTTCTCTGAAACGGTGCATAGTGGTCGTGAGTTCAAGCAAGCTTCTATCTGACATAGCAGAGTGGTAAATTCTTCATATGTGAGACGTTGGTCTCCAATGACCCGTTTGAGATGGTATTTCATGCTCTTCACAGCGGCTTCCCACAGTCCGCCTGCGCTTGGCCATACCGGGGCATTGAAGTGCCATTGAACTCCCATCTCTGATATTTTTCCCAAGAAGAAGTTGTCAATGTTTTCTACAATGCGTTTGTATTGTTGCAGTAAGATCCGGTTTGCACCCACAAAATTCGTACCGTTGTCGCTGTACATGTCCCGGGGCGTACCTCGGCGTGCGCAGAAGCGCTTGAAAGCCGATAGGAATGCTGTACTGGATAGTTCTGTTACCAGTTCTAGATGAATGGCTTTTGTTGCCAGACAAACAAATACTGCAACGTACGCCAGCAATGTTCTGACGCCTCGGCCTTTACTTGCCTTGATTTCAATGTATCCAGTAAAATCGACACCTGTATGTGTAAATGGGCGAGATACTGTCACTCTCGGCTCTGGTAGGTCAGCCATAATCTGGTTTGTTTGTTTAGCATTAAGTCGGCGACATGTTACGCATTTGTGTAAGACCTTTTTGACGGCGCGAAGTCCTCCTACGATCCATACTCTTTGTCGTAGATGTGTCAGCGTTAGCTTAGGACCTCCGTGTAGTGTTCTTTTGTGAGCTTGCCAGATTAATAACTCTGTCAGTTTATTGTCATGTGGTAGTAGAATAGGATGTTTAGTGTCTTCGGGTAGGTTTGAGTTACGTAACCTTCCACCTACTCGCAGAATGTCATGTTTGTCAAGGAATGGATTTAAACTCAAAAGGTGACTTTTTGTGTTCAAACCTCTGTCTTTCTTCAAACTCATAATCTCGTCATTGAAGGTGTGTAATTGAATATGTTTCATTATTAGGTTTTCAGCGCTTTGTAGTTCTATAGATGTCAAATAAGTAGTACGATGAGTGTTGGTGTTCGAACAGCTGTTTATGAAACGTTTCATCCAAGCAATGACCCTTGTAATACGAGTCAAATCGCTGTGTCTGTCTAATAACTCAATTACTATTGAAGACGGTTCACATTTCACAACATACGTTTGCATTTGTTTTTGTTTTGATTCGCATGTTGTTGATGTAATTGTAATTTTATCAAAAGTATCTTCACTGTAAGTTTTTATCCAGTGGGGACCTTGCCACCACAAAGAATGTTGCAATAGTTGGGAACAACTGATTCCGCGTGATGCACAATCTGCAGCATTTTCCTCGGACTTGACATAACTCCAGTGCTGTTTTGGAATTACGTCATGCACTTGCTGTACTCTGTTGCTGACGAACGACTTCCATTTTGTGACGTCCCCATGCAGCCAGCCTAATACAATCATAGAGTCCGTCCAGGCGTATGTATTTTTGTGCACACTATCCCATTTAAAGGTTGTCAGAACCTTTTTCATGAGCCGTGAAAGTAGTAGCGCTCCACATAATTCGAGTCGCGGTAGAGTCAATTTTTTGTTGATTGGCGATAACCTCGATTTTGCAGCGATAAGTCTGGTTACGGGCTCGTCATTGTTGTTTATGGTCACTAGGTATATTGTGCATGCGTAGGCCTTTTCTGACGCATCACAGAACCCATGTACTTGGAATGGTTTCGTAATATCTCCCAGCCACCTTGGTATTTGGTATTCGGTTATTTTGTGTAGATCGCTAGTAAACTGCTTCCATTCTTCTTGCACGCCGTCAGGTAAGATTTCATCCCACTCGCATCCTGATAGCCAGATGCTTTGGAACAGCAGTTTTGCTTTTACTGTCATAGGTGTCAGCCAGCCCAGTGGGTCGAAAATTTTCGAGATTTCCGATAGTAGCTTTCTTTTTGTCAATTGGTTTTTACTGTCAGATTGTATTTTGTTTGTAAACGAAAATGTGTCAGTTGTAGGATTCCACTGTACCCCCAAGGCTTTTGTCATTCCATCGTTTGTAAAATGCTTCGTCGTTTGGTTAAGATCTAAAGAAGATAAGCTTTCAATCAAGGTCTGGTCGTTGCTTGACCACTTCCGTAGTGTAAGGCCAGCTCCACACAGCATGTCGATGAGTTGCTTTTGAATTTCTTGTGCTCGTTCGATGGAGTTGCTGCCACTTAGGACGTCATCAACGTACATTTCGTTAGCAATGACATCCGCTGCTAACGGGTATTTCTGTGCATCATCATCTGCAAGCTGTTTCAGCGTTCGAAGAGCTAGAAATGGTGCTGCCTTGGTGCCATACGTCACTGTACACAACTGGAACTCCTTCAAAGGATCTCGGTTGGATTCCCTCCACAGGATCTTTTGCAAGTGTTGGTCTTCTTCATAGACAAGGATCATGCGGTACATCTTCTCACAATCTGCAGTAAAGACGTACTTGTATAGCCTCCATCCTAATAATAATGTCAATAAATCTTGATGAAGCTTAGGGCCACACTCCATCAAGTCATTCAGGCTGTAACCTGTGTCAGTTTTCTGGGAGGCGTTAAAAACCACCCTCAATTTTGATGTCACTGAGTCCTGTTTTAGGACTCCATGATGAGGTAAGTAGTATGCCGTGTTGCAGCCCGGTTTGCTCTCCTTCATATGTCCCATTTCCAGGTACTCTTGCATAAATTTGATGTAACTATCTGATAATTTGTCATCCCTGCCTAATCTCCTTTCTAATTGCATAAACTGTGCTACAGCTCGTGACTTTGACTTGCCCAGCAGCTGATTAAAATTAGGCTTCATTGGCAACCGAACTGCATATCTGCCATCACCTAGTCGCTTGGTTGTTGCAGTGTAGAATTCCTCACAATATCGTTCCTCTGACGTCATGGAATTGCATGCTTCTCCATTGATGTCTTCCACTTGCCAGTATTTTGACAAGTCGTTAACTTCATTAACTACGACGTTGCAATTAAATGTTTTGGTGACATTGCCTGACAATATCCACCCCAACCGTGTTTGTTGAGCCATGGGATCATTAACCTGCCCTTTGACTAAGCCATTCATGAGTATTTCGGAAAATACGTGTGCATCCAGAAGTATGTCAATGGGCCTAGATAAGTTGTAATCTGGGTCGGCTAGTGTGATGTCTGTCACATGATCCCAAGGTTTCTTTGCAAATGTAACGTTGGGCAGATTGTTTACTACCCGTGGCATGATTAACGCTTCTGTTGTAAACTGGAAGTCGTTATATAAGGACTTGCAGGATAGACGGACCTTTCCTTTACTCCTGTTGGATAGGGTACCGATGCCGCTTATGGTTGCACTCAGCTGTTGACGCTTTATGCCCAATCTTTGTGCAACATTCTCCGTTATCAACGTAATTTGTGAGCCTTGGTCAGCTAGAGCCCTTAGTGTAATGTAGTCACCTCCAGCTGTGGCTACTTGCAATAATGCTGTTGGTAATAATATTTCATCATCATTATTTGATGCGAAGTTGTTTTGTAGATTTTTATTTGACCTAGTTGAAGTCGATGACGACGGTTTAGGTGCTGTTTGTGTTGCTGAGGGCGTTTGCGCTGAAATTGCAATAGCGCTGTGCAGAAGTGTGTTATGTTGTTCGTTGCAATCTCTGCATCTTTTCTGTGACGCACAGTAACCCTTATTATGCACATATAAACAATTTTTGCATATTTTATTGTTTTCTATAAATGCCATTTTTTCCGGACTCAGCATGTCAGCGAATTTGGAGCACTGAAATAATGCATGATTGGTGTTACACAATGGGCAAACAATCTTGCTGAATTGCCCAGCGTTTGATGCATGGAAATTACGAGAATAGTTTGATGAACTTCTGTTAGGTTGTGGATTCGCTGACTTGTAGTTTTTGTTGAATGGATTCGGCGTGGCAGATTGTGGTTTTGAAACAGGTTTATTTCCGTTTTCTGGCTTTTTCCTGTGCAATGGTTCTAATGCCATAAACTTGTTTTCGACGAAATCCATAAAATGATTGTACGTTGGTATCTCCCGCGGATCTGAGCGCGGATCGGAGAGCAGTGGTGGCCCAGTGGTATTGGCTGCGACTTACAAGTTGTAGGTCGTGGGTTCGAGCCCATGCAGGCGCTTTACTTTGTGTAAATTATTTCATCACCACTGCTCTCAAAACGGTGAAGGAAAACATCGTGAGGAAACCGGCATGTCTAAGAACCAAAAATTCGAAGATATGTGACATCCACCAACCCGCACTGGGCCCGCGTGGTGGATTATGGCCCATTCCCTCTCACAGAGAGGAGGCCTGTGTCCCAGCAGTGGGAACATTAATAGGCTGATGATGATGATGATGATGATGATGATCTCCCGCGGATCTGACCTGGACTGCATGTATTCCGATTACGTTTCGGCGTCTAACTTCTCGCATAGCACGTAAACTAGGACCGGATCCCAAGCGCTAGTGTCAATGCCCAAGTTGTGTATCGCATTTATGGTTTCATTGCTAGTGTCATATAACCGCTTTAAGTCGAATGCAGATTGTTTTTGCAAATTAGGTTGACGCATAAATATCTGAAAATTTTTGGTGAACAACAGGAACTTATTGTTGTATCTATGGTTCAAAATTTCCCAGCACGTGTCATAATTTTCTGGAGCTATGTGTAAATGCTGCACAAGCTTTTCCGCTTCACCGCGAAGTCTACCCTTTAAATGCTGCATTTTCTGAGTTTTTGCAATAGCTGGATTATTGTGAATCGCTTCTACATACAGATCCATAAAAGTAGGCCATAATGTGTAATTGCCGTTAAAAATGGGTATGTCAATTTTAGGCAGCGTTTGCTGTTGATGAATAGAAGCGTTTAATTTTGTGTTTAACGCCCGTTTTATTTTTGCAAATGCATTTTCATAACGAAGAAATTCTTCGTAATAATCATGCGGTGTCCCCTCTAATATGCCATCAATTTGTAAATGTAATTTATCAATTGCAGTCCACCGAGATTCTACCGTCTTAAGCATATCCTCAATTTCCCACTTTTCCTTAACCTCGGTGAGATTTTTATTCAATAACCTGCTGAATGCACGGAAATTAGCTTGTTGCAACTGCTGTAACTCGAGTAGCTTGTCCTCCGCCCCTACAGATGTCTCGAACAGGGTTTTGTCGAACTCAATACTTAGCTTACTATGGCCGGCGTTACTGGGCCCAGCAAGATTCTTCTTCTCGAAGGCTGCAATTTCCTGACGCGCACCGTGGTACCAGCCCTTAATGACCTCAAAAATATTACCGGTATAATACTGATGATCTTTCTCTTCTACTGCGGTCAGCTCCCGGTTCTTTTCCTCGCATTCTGCCCATAGAACATCCAATCGCTGGAGCCTATTATGAATGTATTCGGTGGTCTTCCTGCTCACTGAATCCTTCTTAAAATTAGAATGGATTCTCTTCAGCTCCTCGAGGATCTCGGCTTGACGCATGATTAAACCCTCCATTGTAAATTCGTAAGATAAATAATGAACGATCTTACTTGAAATTCAGGAACTCTCCCTGTTTGCAACTGCAATGTGACGCTCTGGAACGTGGATCGCTGCTTCCTCCCCGAACGCTCCTGTACGGCAACACTCGCGGCGCGGTATGATACGACACGACACAGATCCCGCGACGATCTTCCACGACCGATATCGGACCGTACGATACTTGCAAAGGTTTCGAAGGACCAAAAAAACTATGTAAGGGGGTTAGCCTAACATACGTAAATGTCAATGTAACTGCAAACTTTTATGTAATGCAAAATGTCAATTTAAACTGCTAGACAATGTCACGGAATGCAACGAGTGCCCAACGGGATGAATCTAAATGAAACTGCAAGTAGTCCGATTCAAACCACGTCTAATTGAACACTAAAATGTAATATACATAAACTGCATAGAATAATGCAATATGTCAGTGTCAATGCACTGCCAAATGTAGGTTGCGTCCAAAGTGCAAATACGCGAGCCTACTGGCTAGCTTATTGTTATGAATATATTTTAAAACCCATGTACGTGCACCGTACAGGTACAATTGTTTCAGAAGGACATGTTACAGTTAAGATTTTAAACCTAATAATGTTTGTACAATCTGGGGGGAGTAATGTAGGGACAATGTAAGTACGGATGTTATGCGTCAGCGTTTAGTGGTATGAAAGAGAAGTGTGAATGGGCGATCGCCAGTTACTGCGCATTGGCCGGTCCGTGTGTTTGTGTTCAACTTGGGATAAGTACGGGCATAAAATAATAATACTACAGTGATGAAAACCTTTTATTTAAACACAACACGTGTAGTGGTAACTCCCGTGGCGAATCCCGTAGGTGTGAAATAGAGCCACCTACACGCTCTTGAGAGGTACGCAGATCTCTCATTTCACCCTTTATGTTTAAGTTTCATGATATTCGGGTAATCTATTCTGGCGTTAAGGTAACTTACTAAACAACTTGTCTATTAGGTAGGTACAACTAAAAGTTGGAAGTCGGTGTCCGTAACGCAAAAAAAAATGGTGCCTACGGAAGACACCGACTTCCAAAAACAATGTTATTTTTCACTTTGTAGTTTTCTTATTAGGAAGTCGGTAGTATTTTTTTGTAAAAAAAGTTTTTTATGTCAAATACAATTACTTTTAAAAATCAATGACGAATAACGAACTACAAAAAAAATCCCGCTTGTTCATTTGTTTTTTTTTTTCAATAAACAGCTTTCTATTTGCAAGCCCGTTTGATATTTAAAAAAAACCTTTGTTAAGTTACCTACTTGGTTGCCATGTTTCGGAGTAAAAGATCGTTACATTTTTAAATTACACGACAAATATGAGTTTACTTCGTCATTTATTTGGCCGCTAAACACAACAGATATGGATTTTCAAACATTTTTTGCCGGCCGCTGCTCGCATGTATTTGGCCAGTACAGCAATGTTGATTTATTTCGAAGAAGGTTGTCAAAAAGTGCTCAAATTTCCAAGCATCATCATCATCATCATCATCTGCCTAGCCTTTTTCCCAATTATTGTTGGGGTCGGCTTCCAGTCCTCCGGTCAAATTGCCAAGCATGATTGAGAAAAATACAGTATTTTGTTCATCGCACTACTCGTACTCTTAATATTTAAGTTGATTGTAAACTATTTTCTTGTTTTCAGTTTGATTTTCTATTAGAGTGTGTTTTTTAGTTTTTTAAACGACAATTTATTAATGTAACAACGTCCCTGTTACAGGAGTGGGTGATTAGCGTGCCGACTGCCTTCTCTGGATGTGATGGCTGTTTCCTAGGCTCGCTCTCCGGAGCATTTGTTGTACTTGGCGCAAGCAACTAGTGGGTGTGGCCCGCGGCAGACGACCTTGGGTAGCCCATCGTCTGAACTGACCGCAGAAACTGCGACCGCTTATGTCCATAAAAGTATTATATTTGGGGAAAAAAAGATATATACCCAAACATTACGACGTATTTCCTATCGGCACATGAAGCGTTCAAGCAAAAAGGTGAATCTTGTTTATCTTTCTGTGTTCGCTAAATACTGGGGGTAATGGAGTGGTGCCGTCGTCGCCGGCGCGAACATATAGCTAACTGGTGTCTATTGTCCAGGAGTGCGAGCGGCGCGGGGCGATAATATATATTAGTTATTTGTGATAAACACGACAATGTGTCGACAGATCTCCACAATAACGCGCCGACGCGCGACGTCGCGAAGCAATGGCCTAAACAACGCTCCTGCTCTTAATCCTACTATAGAACTATATTTTTGTTTGTTACTTAATCACGGAAAGATGAACGGATCTGGATGAAATTGAGCACAAACATCGATTATACGTTGGAATAGCACGTAGGATTCTTTTATCCCGATTAACTCGGCAAGATAGTAAACACATTTCACGCGGGCGAAACTGCGGGAACAAGCTAGTCAATTATTATCGTGTTCAAACTTTGCTTTTCATTAAATTCCGTAGCGGGTTTCGTAGCAATCTAGCGTAAGCGCGTAGCACCCGGCTACGCCAGATTGCTACGAGACGCTCAATTGACAATTAAATTAACCGCAGATGGATAAAACCTGTTTCGTTATTATTGAAAGTGTACAAATCTGTTGATTCAAGAGCATGGTGTCCTGTGCCAACTCAACACTGCCCGGCTTCTTGGCGTTCCACTACGCGAATGTTCAGTGCACAGCGATATATAGAAAACCGCTTCCTTCAAAACATTTCCATAGGCTGATAGACTGTAGAGTATTATATACAAAATTTACGGCTTCAAAATTTACGGAAAAAAATTCATTGCTCGTTAAGTTTGATACCAAGAGCTGCAATACAATTTTTGTAGTATTGATACATAATCGAGTCATAATACAACATCTTTTGTTTTATTGTTTTTAATCAATTTAATTTTCTACTGATTAAATTGTAAAAAATCTCGGTAGTTTCATGGAAAAAACAAAAATAATTCATATCTTTTCGTGCAATGAAGTTATGGCCATGCTGGAGAAAGATTTTTTGTTGGAAATTACCTCCTTTGTCTCTCTGTTTCGTTTGATCCACGACTTTTTGACCACCCTAAAGATAAATAAGAGATAAATAAGATAAGATAAAGTAAAATAATTCTAATATTTACAGGTAATTCCTGCTCATCGTGGTTTCCACCATCATTAGTTAAAGAATTTATTAGGGAGGCTTTAAATCCCTAAAATCTTAATATTTCGGCAAGTATGTTCAGCAGACCGCACCCGAGCAAAGAAGGGGCGTGCGATAGTGTTATTATACGCACGGCACGCTAGCAGCTATCTGTTATGTGAGGCGCTTGTGATCTCGTGTGTACTCTCTTTGATCCTCTGGTCTGTTTTGAGCGAGTGTACTCGAGTCGAGCCTGCGCTAGTTGAGCAGCATGTGGCATCGTTCACTCAAGCCTTTGCTCCTCTTTTGTTATTGTAGACTCAATGATTAAAAGAGAAGCGAAGCCCGAGCTTGTGTTCGGACAAGTACGAATATCTGTTATTGTAAACGTTTCTGCGCGATCGCGAATAAGTATTCGACAGCAGTAATAAATTGAGGATGTGTGGCAACATGTCGAGACGCAAATGTTTTCAGCGGTGCCGCGGTGCCGCGGTGGGTGGATTCAATAGTACTCTGTTGTGTTATCATTACGTGTCGTCTCCGCGACGCGCTCGCGCTCATTCCTGCTCCATCTTAAACCCGCGCTATTGCCGTGTTATTAAATTTAAGGACTCTGAGTACTTTTTATGTGAATTATATTCAAACTTCTGTTTAAGTAAACCATTTGATAATAATGTCGTCGACGTTCTGTAGAATATGCCAACTTGTACATAAATTTGTACAGTAAAAAAAATAAGCCTTAATTGTTGTTTTATCATAATTAACAATACAATATTATATTTATTCCCAACGATCGGTTTTTCCAACAACAGCTTGTCCTTCGACAAAGGCCTCCTCCATAGACTTCCAACTATCTCTGTATCTCGCAACTCTGTTCTTCTGTGGACCGGCAGCTCTTTTGAGATCATCTTCTCAACGTTTCGTTTGTCGACCTTTACTTCTTTTGCCATCCCGGGGGTACCACTCTGATATTTTTCAATGCATTTCACCGTTTTCTCTCTCAGCATATACCCAGCCCATTTCCATTTAACTGTTTTGCATACTTTATTCACATCTTTAAACATAGGTAAATTTTTGATTTTGTTTAATCTAATGTTATCTCTCCTTCTTATGCCGATAACACTTCTCTCTATTCCATTTTGACATACGATTATTTTGTTATTTAATTTCTCTGGGCAATGTTTGACAGCCATATGTTAAACATGGCAAAATGCACATGTTACAAACTTTTCTTTTATATTTAATTGTCTTTGTTTTTCATAACTTCGCTCAGAGACCCAAATCTTTTCGAAGTGTTGGTGATTCTTCTGTCGATTTCTTTATGCATAGTATCCCGTGTGGTTAATAGCTGTCCCAGGTATATTCTTCCACGTAATCTATTTTCTCCATGTTTACAGTGATGTTGTATGTCTGTGAAGCATTAGTCATAATTTTCGTTTTTGTTTGTGTTCATTGTAAGTCCTGCGTATGCTTTGATCTGATAGTTCTTTTAGCATATGCTCTAGTTTTTTCTTGTAGCATATGCTTTAGAAAACAAACTCCTCAATAGTTGAAGTCAAGAAAAGAAAGTCAAAGCAATGGACGTGGATTGCCCCAAACGGACTAAATAAGAACGAAATTGAATAAATTATGATTAATAATGCCAAAATGATTCAGGACGTGTCAATCTCAAAATAGTTAATCTAGACTTTTATTCTGACCATAAAATGGTTCGTGCTAGACTGGCACGCACGTCCATAATTAAAAAAAGGATGTTCCATAATGATACTTCTCCGTATAACAACTTACGACTACTTTTAAAGCTCCAATAGAAAAATACAACCAGGAAAACAACATCCCAAACAAGACCAAGTATGAAAAATTTATAAACATCTTACAAAAATAAACCAAGAAAGTTTATCCAAGAAGAAAGAAGTTCGTTTCTTAGGAGAGTTTGTTTGTACGCCCTGTGGGTAGAATGTAGTGATACCTGTAAAGATATGGCCTAAGCTTTTTAACACCTGTAATTAACGACACCTACATTGACAAATAAATAGATTTGATTTGATTTGATTTGATTTGAGACACAACAGATGCTACAGGAGAGGAAATAACGAATACAAACAAAATCAACCGTTGTTAAATAGCAGAAATTAGTAAAAATGTAAATGAAAAGATAAGAAACGATATAGGAAAAATAAATTCAAAAACCATATTGAGAAAACTGGGGGAACAAAGAAAGCTATCAAAATATCGGACTCCAAAAAAGACTAGATGCTAAAGCTGAAGACTAGAGACGGAAACTATACCACAAAAGACCAGAAATACTTAAAACAGCTACGGACTATTACCGAAACTAATACCAAAGCAAGAATCTAAAAGAAATTATAACTGAAAGAAACATAACAGACTTAGAACTGACACCAAAAATATTAAAGGAAGAAACAATAAGAGCAATTAATACACAAAAAGAGATAAGACTCCTGGAACTGATCAAATAACGAACGAACTACTAAAAGCTACGATCATTACCCCTACACTAACAGATATATTTACTGAAATTATAGAGACTGAAAATATTCCTACAGATTGGACCAAATCATCAATAATATTACTGAAAAAAAGAAGATAGAGGGGCAATAGCAAATTATCGACCAATCGGCTTGATGTCGAATATCTATAAAGTATTTTCTAAAATAATTTTGTTCAGAATCACAGCTACACTTGAAGAAAACCAACCGAAAGAGCAAGCGGGGTTCCGTAGAGAGTACTCAACAGTAGATCTTATAAATGTTCTAAGACAAGTTCTACAGATATATAAAGAATACAATAAAAAATACTATCTGGGTTTCGTAGATTACAACAAGGCCTTCGATTCCTTGGAACATTCAAACGTCTGAGAAGCATTGCGTTCTCAAGGTATACAGGAAAAGTACATACGAATACTAAAGAATATATACTCAAAAAGCACAGCCCAAATCAAGCTGGAAGCAACGAGAGAGGAGTTCCCAATAGAAATAGGCGTCCGTCAGGGCGACCCGATCTCACAAAAGCTGTTCTCGGCGGCCATAAAGATGACATTCAAAAACCTAGATTGAAATAAAAACAGACTCAACATAAATGGTTTAAACGTCAATCACTTACGTTTCGCAGACGATATAACTCTATTCTCAGAATGTCCAATGCCTACTGTATCTTTGTTAAAATTAGTTTCCAGTTGGGAAACGCTCTCCAGTGACATGTTCAGGTGCCAGACGGACAGTGGACCTGCACGGGTGCAGGCGCTGCCTGGAGGCAGCGGCGCCGTCGCCTCGTGTAGCTGCTGCGACTCTAACAAACTTTGCTTGATTGTTTATGCACTTATGACCAGCCGGTACAGTCTGTGCCAATCTGAAGATGGGCACGCTATCCTCCTCCATGAGAGGCATTGATGCTGACGAGGCACCTTGCCGAGCCGCCTTCTAACTGAGATTAACGACAAGAGATCCGCCACCCCCGCCACCCCAACCCCCGCCGCGATCGCGCGTCGACCCGACTAGGAATTTCTTAATTAAAGCCGTAGTCAGACATAACAGCAGTGAAGCTGTGCGACAGCGGACCACGTCGCCAATCCCGACGTTACTACTTACACATATATATTTTAAGAACGATAATAAATCATTTTCATAATTTTAGATCAACAAGTTCTCAACAGGATATAATGCGTCCTCCAGGGGCCCTAACTCTGTGCTTCGGGCAGGTACCTGCGCATGAAATAACTTTCTGAAAATAATTAATCAACTGCCATATAATTCCATTATCTTTTTACGAAATACGAAATGCGACAAGGCACCGCTACTCACACATGTAACATCGATGTGTCACCGCCGGGGCGAGGGACGAAGGACAAGGGACGGGGGCGCGGGGACGCTGGGGCGCGGGGGCGAGGCTGGACGAGACAACTTCCTAATGAATTCGTTAATGAAGGACTTTAACTTGCTCGTCGACTCGCGGCGGCACAACTCCAGGTGCTCACTGCGGACGCAGGTACCTATAGATGCATCACCCATTATCATTCAACGAAAATGAATAATGTTTGTAGTAGGTACTCGTACTTACCTATGATTATCAACAAGCTTTCGCCAGCGACTTTACGCGTGACTATTGAAAAGTGCAATGTCTTCCAGGCCATGGTCTGTCGTTCAGCCGTCGAGGCTTGATTAACAAACATACAGGTTTTCATTCTAAAGATAGTTTTGTAAGGATTGCCAGATATTAGATCTTGGGGACTTGGGCCGGAGCACAGCCAACGGACTTTGCTAGTGTAGCTCTGCATATCTTTCGTCCGTCTCAGAACAAAATAATCTACTAACAAGTAAAAGAAAAAGTACCTTAAAACTTTTGAAGCAAAAGTTACAAAGGTCGGGGTTGTCATGTCACCCTCTCGCATACATTGAAACTGAATAGTGGCACCGCGCACTCGGCACTGCGCGCTCGTTGACTCGGCAGCCGGCACTCGAAGCGTTAAATTTATCCACACGGATAAATTAACATTAAAGAAAGAAGTTTCAACAAGTTACACACACTAATTAGGTTTTTTTAACAAAAAAGATAAGTGAAGACTTTGTTTGTAAAAAAAGTTAAAACTAGCTATCGACTTTTCGTTTTGTTTTAAGCTTTTTGCAATAGATGGCGTTTCTCCCAATTTGTTCTAAACTATATATCCATCGTAAGAACCATTTTGTAATACAATTATTATTTATTATAGGCGTAATTTAAAAGATATTATTTATTATAGGCGTAATTTAAAAGATATTATTTATTATAGGCGTAATTTAAAATATATTATTTATCATAGGCATAATTTAAAAGATAGTTTTTATTATAGGCGTCATTTAAAAGATATTATTTACTATCGGCGTAATTTTATTTATTTATTTATTAGGCTCACCAACAATTGTTAACACTAAGAATATTACAGTAATCATTCACTTAAAACTAGATGAGTATCCCAATTTTTTACAGGTAAGCACCACATATGCTAAAATATTGAACAAACATTCAGTTATTTTAAATAAGTATTTACTTTTTAGTATAATACATAAAATCACTTTTTTATGAAGCTTGTTTACAAACAACCCGAGGTCACACGGGACCCGAACGAATTAACTAGATACCGATTTGGTCGGTTGGATAGAGTTCAAACTCTTTGCGCACTTACGGCAATTCGGCTGCAGGACTCGTATCGCGCTAGGGCCTACTCAGCGACCACACAGTCGGCCTATTCAACGCGCAAGAGTTATAAAATAATCTCTTATTTTATAAACCTTGTAACGAGACGCGTGTGCCGCTTGCCGTCCGAGTTTACGCGACGCATAGTAGGTACAGTTTGATTCAAACTTAATGGCGGATCGGAACACTCCGCGAGTCGCTGCGCAATTGTGCAGAAGCAATTTCAGTGACAGCGGGGGTTAATAGTGAGGTATAGTTCTCGCCAAACTTCTAGGCCACCCTGAAGTTGGCTACAATGGCTGCGCAGTAGAAAATCTCATACAAAATCAGCACCGTTTCGTGCTTCGCGCATGCGGAAAGCCAACTTCAGGGCGGACCAGAAGTTTGGCGAGAGCTATACTGCCCAGAGAGAAACGAATTTTACAGCCGCTATTAAGTTTGAATCGACGTCCCGTGAGTTAATAGGAATCGTGCATCATAAATAATTTTTTTTCCTTGTGATTACACGGTTCCACTACTCGTACAGTCCGATTCAAACTTAATGGTGGCTTAGAACATTCGACCCAAACCGCCAATGGCACAATTATTTTTTAATATTGAGTCTTTGTTGCGAGTCGCCATTAAGTTTGATTCTAGACTACATCAAATTTGTTCAAGTTGCCCATGCTACGTATCAAACTAAAGTATTAAAAGTAAATATATTTGTAATAAAAACATCTTGTTCTTTATTTGTCTAAGTACATTACCTAAAACAAAAAAATATATGTAACGCTTATAATAAATAATAAAATGACATGAAATAGATACCTACTTCATGTCATTCCGCTACCGCGGAAGCAAGCTATCTACCTTAATTTAATTCTACAAAAAAATCTATAGTTTTGATTGATTTGGAATACTTATTCGTGAATGTCGTGAAATTCGCTACACAATGCGACCACTTAGATTTAAAAAGTTACTGCGGCCTGAGCGGAGTCTGTCCCGATCATACCTATTGTTATTACTACGAATACGAAGAAAGCGTTCAAGGACAACTGGCAAGTAACGTCCCTGAGTACCTTTTCTTTTTTTTTCTTTTCTTAGTTATAAATGCTCATGCATACTGCGCTACCACGGGGAGATAGCGCAGTTATGTGGGACTCTAATCCACTAAAACTCCACGGTGTCCTCCTGTGCCGCTTATGGCGGGAACACGGGTCCGCGTTAGCACTCACCGCGAACCCGCCGCGGCAGTCCGTCACCAGACCCTTCTCTAGGGAGTACTCCCCATCACCGGCGCACCAGAACACACTGTGCGCCGTGACCACCCCAAAGACCAAACCAGCACATGGGTGCCAGACGACCCCGTGTATGGCACCCTTGGTCCCCTTGTGACGGGTCAAGGTCAATGGCCCCGCCACCTACCATTTTTCGGCCGCAGGGGATAGGGAGAGCGGCCAACGCAATACCGACAGTCCTCCTCCCCTGCGGCCCCACCGCGTCCGCCATCAGACGAAGGCGACCCCGTCCAGGCCGCGGAAGGTAGCGAGAGCGGTGCACCGCAATACCGGCAACCCTCTCCCGCCGCGGTCTCTAACCCTCAGCCAAGATATCTTATGGGTTTGGGAGACCCCATACGACATCGCGGCCCGCCTCAGTTGCGATGTCGCCAGGCAGCACCGCAACCTACATGTTGGCCGCTACGTCGTCGGCTTATCGGTAAAAGCCCTGACGAGCGGCCCCTCCTCGGGTTCCTCGTCCTTCACCGTGGGTGACCAAGCCACGGTTACTGAGCCCCCCCACCTCGACAATGCGGGAACCCACCGGGGGGGGACCCTGAGTACCTACATGATGCGATTCCTCGCTCAGTCAAATTGCCATATTTATCGATGTCATTTAGTATCTAGGTAAACTACTAGATGGCGTTAGAAAACTACAGTCTCGGGCTATTAATGAGTCACTGGTGCTGCCGCCTGTTAAAAATAAGGAGAAAGAAAAAATAGCCCGACCAATAGCCAGACTTAAGGAGGTGACATTTCTTTGTATGGGATTGGGTATCTGTACTGTAGTATTATATTATCTGTCTCTGGGGTGGTCAAATTAAATCTTAAAAATCTTAAAATAAATTTTACAAAATTTATTTTAAGATCATTAAGATTTAACCAGTTAACAATAGATGATAGCGTACAGTTTATGTCATGTTCATGTGTCTTAGGGTCTTCGGATACAAATATTGCAGTACTATCATCAGCATACAGAACCATGGGGGGTTTGATTGATTTAGGGAGATCGTTAATATAAATAATAAATAGCAAAGGGCCCAGAATGCTCCCTTGCGGTACGCCTTTACAGATTCTTATTGGTGTTGACAAATATTTGTTTTCTACTTTTGTGATATGCGAAATGCTAGATATTTCAGTTTGTTGTTCTCTATCACTTAGGTATGATTTTATGAGATCTCTAGCATTGCCTCGTATTCCGTACGTTTCCAATTTATTCAACAGCACATCATGATTGACGCAGTCGAAGGCTTTTGTCATATCCATATAGAGTGCTGTGACTTCATTTTTATTATCTATGCCTTTTAGTACCATTTTCAAAAAGGTGTATAATGCATTGTTAATTGATTTATTTTTCCTGAAACCCATTTGTTCTTCCGCAAGAATGTTGTGTTTTTCGAAGTAATTATATAGATTGCTATAAATAACTTTCTCAAAAACTTTCGATAAGACAGGCATTAGCGATTAGTACGCTGATGACATAGTAATACTTGTCCATGGCAAAAATTGGCTTGAAATTCGTTCCTATGCAGAGTCTGCCTCATGGGATGGCTAACTAGCAATCGGCTTACATTAAACCTAGATAAAACTAAATTTATCACGTTTGCGCCATAACAGAGGTCTCAACCGGCATGCTCCTTCAGTCTGACTGCACACCAGTGCTGTTCGGTAACGAGCACTACTTGTGGCTGTAATGTCATCATGCGGACCAACAAAATATCTTGGTGCCATTATTGACAGTACTATGTCCTGGAATGAACAAATTGCGTCACTAGTATCACGGGTCAGGAAATTGATCTTCATAATAGTATTTAAGAATTTGAGATCTTCTGCGATTTCCATGCATTGAAGATAGTTTTTTCTGCGCTTGCGCACTCTATCATAACCTATTGTAGTGGATTATAGATTTATTGCGCTTGCCGCTTGGGATGTCTCGGGAAAATCTTTACTGCTAAGACTGGAAAGGGCGCAGAGGGCAGTTCTTAAAGTTATGCCACACAAACCTATTCGCTTCCCTACTATCGACCTCTATGCTCTTTGTAAAGTGTCTACGGTAAGGCACGCATTTCTCCTGAGTGCTATTCTACGAAAACACTCAGAACTTATACGAGTATTTGACCCCAGTCACCGCAACGTAGGGCTGACATAATCTGTCAGACTGAAAGGGCTAATGTTGTGATGGCAAAACGTCAGTATCACTTATTTGGCCCTGTATTATACAACAAAATAAATAAAATTTTAAATATCTATGCACTTACCTTACGGGAGTGCAAAGCTGTTACCGACAAGTGGCTCCAAAGTCAAATGTATGAGGAGCTTGAAATTCTGGTGAATGGCTGATACTTACCTACGACCAAAGATTATGATTAACTATATATACACGGTCTGTTTGGGAAACTCCCTCCGTAATACTGATTATATACTCGTACCTTTTTATAAACATATTTCCAAACGCACCCACACACGCAAACACACACACACACACATGCACTAAGAGAACTAGATATCTTGACCTAATTTTTAATTATTTTGAAATGCTGTATTTTCTTTCAAAAGTATTTTAATGTATCGAATTTGTTAAAAAAAAAATTGTGATATCTTGTTAGATTATTTTTATAGACATTTAATTTTTCATTTTTATTAATTATCTTTATTAAGGTTTTCATTTTTTCTTATTTTTATTGATGTTATAAATGATTGAATAATAGACTATAGTTAAATATGGTTTATTTTGTAATGTTTTGGTAGTTTTTGAATAATTCATTTCAAAAATATCAATTATTTGTAATTTATTGTAATTGTAATTTAATTTTTGTTATAAATGTTGGATCGCCGACGTCTGCTCTCACGGAGGTGAGCGCTAATGGCTACACCACAGTTTCACACTAATGTAGCTGTCAACGATCACTAATACTCTGTAAACATGTTTAATGTTCTAATAAAATATTTGATTTGATTTTGATTTGATTTGAACGAACCTATTTTCTTGAGCAACAAGACTCAACAAAATAAGTACTAAAAATTTGCTCTTGTTTCTAGTATTATTGTTATGGATATCACTGTAATTTTTTAAACAATTTTATATTATTATGGGTATATATAAGATTTTTATAAATATACTGAAAAGGCACAGTAATGACTGTGCCTCACATTAATCTCCTTAAACGTATTGTACAATATTGGTAAATAGGCGGACTTAATGCCACAAGGCATTCTCTACTAGTTAACCTTTGGGTTAAAAAGGACAATGTTATGAAGCAGGTACAAAATTACATCTAAAAATAACAACTTTTATACGAAAATGTATATACTTAAATACATACATTTATAAAACAGATATACAAATAAAATAGACTAATAAATACCAATAAAAAAAACGAGAAACCTATTAATAATTATTATGACTAGACTTCTGTCTCTAGATGAGAGCTATTTAGTATGACTCGAATAATCGGGAGCACAAGGATCTGAGGGACCTCCTGAGGCGGATACGCAGCCATTTAAGCTGAGAACGGTAGGAAGAAATGTGATCGTATTTATGAAGGCAAAAACAAAGCGAATACAATCGTTGAGAAGTCGATCCAATTTATTTAGAAGATCTTGGGATAGATCAGGATAACAAACATCAGCATAGTCTATAATGGGAAGCACAAGTGACTGGACCAAAGTGATTTTGGTGCTGGATGGGAGGAAATGCTGGAATCTATAGAGAGACCGCAGCGAGAATGCGACTTTCTGACTTATCTGAGCCACGTGTCTATTTCAACTAAAAATGTCGTCAATGTACAGACCTAAATGTTTTACATGAGGTGAAAGAGAAATGACCGAGTTCTCGTACATCAGTGGCAAAAGTTGACCAGTGTTCACACTCCTAAAATAGTACGAACTACCAATGAGGATGGCTTGACATTTACCGACGTTAACAGAAACCCCGAAATTGCCTGACCACTCACTAATAGTACGAAATCAGCATTGACAAATGAAATGCAATTTTCAAGGTTGGCAATGTCTGATTGAGCGTAAAGTTGCAAGTCATCAACGTACAGATGGTAAGAACATTTTAGGATAACAGTAATGGAGTTTATAAATAAAGAGAATAAAAGAGGACAGAGTAATGCCGCCTTGAGGAACATAAGCTACCAAGTCGCACCAGTCAGAGCAATCCTGACCAATTTTCCAATTTGAGACAGTATGGCCAGGAGAAGGTCGTGATCAACGGTGTTAAAAGCATTGGAAAAATCTATTAAAACCAGTACCGTTAACCTCGAATTCTCCAAGCCTTCCCTAATGTCTTCAGTAACTTTAAGTAGAGCTATGGCTGTGCTGTGGCTAGTTTTATTTTTGAGGTCAGCCGTAATTGTAGCGGACGTTGAAAAATGTTTATTAAGAATATCTAAAGGCAGATTAACAGAAACAATACTAGAAGGAGACTTTGCTATGCCAAGCAAATTCAAAAACTTCCAAATATCAGCCGGTGACGAGTTGAGGACATTTTCACAAATGTATCGGCATTTAGATGCTTTGACAATCTGGTTGCAGCGGTTTCTAGCCAACTTATACAGGATCTAGTTCTCCTCACTGCGGTCGCCTATATTTCCTAAAAGCCCGGTCTCGTCGTCTCATTGCCATCCGAACTCCAGGGGTTATCCATGAAGTTGGGGGGCGCTTGTCTCGAACAGCCCTCAGAGGCGGATGCCTGTCCATGAGGTGGAGTACAAACCTGAGAAAGATTTCAACTTTCTGATCCACAGAAGATGACTGGGCAATATCAACCCAATCCAGGGCTTGTGCATCGTTTTTGAGCTTTCCTTTATTTAATCTTACGAAATTCCGGATAAAAACAATAGCAGGCCGCTGCTTAGGGGGTTTAATTTTGTAGGACATGTAAATGAGATCGAGTCTGGATAAACCAGGCGCAGCGACCTGACCGTGGTTGCCAAATCCACAGAAGATGTAATCATGAGATCAAGCCAGGAATCGCTTGAGTCAAAGTTATGATGAGTTGGCGTAGTTAAGATAAGTTTAAGGAGTGACAGACTTGACGACTCCAGGATAGTCTCAGTTTACGTGATCGAGGGTTATCCTTCAGAAGGTCAGTGTTAAAATCACCCATGACTATGAGATGTTTGTACACTGAGGAAACAGATTCAAAGAGAGATTCAAGAATGGAGAAGTAATCTATAGCAGGAGGGCAGTAAATAACTCCTAGAACTGCCTTAACCCCGTTTAACTACAATTTCAAGAAATAAGTACTCAGGGTTGCCATTTTAAATTGAGGATGAAGAAAATAAGATTTTGTAAGGGATATCACTACGCAGGTAAATGGCAACAATCCTGGCTCTATTCCCTGTGCGATCGTTGCGAATCAAAATATAGCCAGGTAAACAGTAAAAAGTACAGGGAAGTTCAGGTTTTAGCCAACTTGCGGACACTGAAACAGCATGAAAAGTAACGTCAGAAAATAAATCCAATATCTCAGAATGTTGCTGAGGAATGCTCTGAGCATTGACATGCCATACGTTAAAGCATTGTCACATCGCGGGCACTCATTACTCAGAAAACCATTCACGGACAGAGAGTCGTCAAGAGTTGAAAAAGACGTGGAAGAATACGAATATAATGAGTCATCGTCAGACATAATTATTACGCAGATAAATATAATATAAGCTGAAAAAATAAAATAATAGGTAATATAATAAATGATAAATATGAAATAAAAATTCACATCTGAATTAATTGCATAACCTGCCAGCAGACTGTTCACAAAACTAATGCACGTTTCCAAACGTAACTGAATGCTATACGCCCAGGGAGTTTGTATATAACGTAGAGGTAACATATTTAAGACGCAATTTCAACATCGCTATTCACTTTCGCACTAACAGATAACGTCATAAGCAAAAAGAGATAGATATACTTTTGTCTATGCGATCTTTTATGCCAGTGCGACCGAGGATGCTATAGATACTTATCTATAGTCATAGGTATCGATATTATCGAGTTTAGTTTTGGAGCGATCTACAAATTTGGTCAAATGTCTGTAAGAATCGTCCCTGACTGCGGCTAAGCATTTATACTTTTTTTTTGGGATTCTTTATAATTATTTAAAGAGAGAATGTGTACTAGTACAAAGAGTGAACTTATTAGTCATTGTAAGAGTACAATTCCACTCTTTCGTAACTTTTCTGTGCATTATACGCGTTGAATAATAATGTTTATTCATACCTTGCGCAAAAACTAGGTACATCATGAGATCAAAGTTACAGTTTTTGGTACACTCGTACGACTGTACAAACAGGTACTGATCAATATACTGATACATACTCGTAGTATGCTAGTTCTTGTGTAAGACTGAAAAAAAAGTTTTCAACACACTTGCTCGGAAAGTGAGCCTTATTACATCGCTTTTAGGGCCGTAAACCGAGCTATAACACATACGTGCGTAATAACATTACACACTAGTGCGTAATAGAATTATCTCTAAAAAGTTAAATAAGTACCTTTCTGCAAGTTATATGTGAGTAAATAGAGCATTTTCAATTTAACCAGGTAATACAGTATTTTTTTTAGTAACAACAAACATGTTTTATGCCACTGAAAATCCATATAGATTTTTGGAATAAATAAATGTGTACATCCTTAATGAAGTCAAACATACATTTATTGGTTATAAAATATTTGCATTTTATTATATAAAATTATAATTTTGAAGTAGGCTGTATGTTCACTCACCTTGCATTTGGCGCGTGAAATAAAGAAGCTTGCGGGCCATTTCCCATAATTTGTCGCTGTGTGGTAAATTATTTTAGAAATGTTAAGTTTTCGTGAGAAGATGAACAATTGATAGAGTTAATAACTCTGCCAGAAATACTAAATAAAGCACAAAATGCAAACGATAGCTTAATCCCCGCAAAATCTAGAGAAAAGTGCTTAGCTACTTACGATAGTTTCCTACAATGGAAGAGCAAGTAGAATAATGAAATAAATTAAAGTAAGTAATATAAAAATATAGTATAGATAAACTTTTCTCGTGACTGTTGTCATCTGTAACATCAGAACGTAAGTACGTAAACTGTCATAGCTCTACCAGCGAACGCATATAAGTTTAATAATTCACTAAATTGAATGGTTTAAATGATACTACACGTCCTTGACGTGTTTAGAACTAAGATTTCTTTATTCGGCCTATGAAATGTATTCCCCGCACAATAATTTCAGTATGCTAGTCGATAACTCACCTGTGGAAAGATATCCTTTGATTCTACTCTTTCTTTTTTATTAATGACTATCAAGAACAAAGTCGACGACGATACGAATACATGAATATAGTCACTATGACGTGATCCCACCGCCCAAAATCGGCGAACAAAAAAAACAGCTTTAAGGATGTTTACTATAAGGCAAAAAGGAAATGATAAAATTATGAGAGTAAACAAAAAAGTTATTTCTTCTTTGCCAACCTCCTTGACCTCCGTGTGCGGTGTGCGTCCGAGTGTTGCAGCTCATAATAATCAGTTGAGCAAATAAATCAGGTGGCACGTTATGTCAAATAGGGTGGTTTATTAATAAAACCATGTGGTTTCAGTACAGAGCTAAGTAGGTCTCCACTTCTCACAAATATGCACGCATGATATTGTAATGTTACATAGCCGTATCAGCAACAAGTACCGGGGCTCATGGCTCGTGGCCCTGCAGCACGGTATTGTTCCTCAATGTTTAAACACCGTCGCCTCCAAGCCCCGAGCCCCGAGCTCCGACAGTTTGTTTGTATTTATTATACAGCGGTTTATTATTGTTTGCTAACTTTATAAAAATCAATCTCGCCTGGTTTTAGATGCAAAGTAACAAACCGAAAGTCAAAGCCCTATCGATTTCTTAACTGTGGGACCGATCTCATTCAGATCTAGGGAACGATGGAAGTCGTTAGGGGTAAAACTACAGATATAAATCTAACTAGATGAAGCGATTGTATGTACAGTCTGTAATAACTGCAACAAGACCCATACCGAGCGTAATAAAGACGCAATTGACCGAAATAAAGGCTCCAAGGTATTTTCAAGAAGTCTGGGTATTGGGCAGAGCCAGCTCACGAAACTGAAGACCGACAATGGCAGGATCATAAACTCCAAACCAGAGCTTGTGATGGAGATCGAGGCATTTTATGGGCAGTTGTACACATCAATCAGCAAGCCTCCCGAACAAGCCGGATTTCGAAAAAGCTTTAGCATCGTAGACCACACATATGCTGCGGCAGGTTATACAGAAGACCGAAGAGTATAACCTACCTCTCTGTTTAGCGAGACTTGGGCTGTACTGCAGTCTCTCCAACGGTGCCAGATCGACTACCGGTACATTGAGGTGTTGAAGTGTTTGTACAAAAACGCCACCATGTCAGTCCGTTTTCAGGATCAGACCTCGAAACCAATCCTTCTCCAGCGCGGTGTGAGACAGGGAGGCGTCATTTATTCGATACTGTTCACTGCTGCGCTGGAGGATGACTACAAGGTTCTGGACTGGCGGGGGCTAGGCATCAACATTAATGGCGAGTAAATCACTCACCTTCGGTTTGCTGGCGACATAGTGGTCATGGCAGTGACCATGGAGAGCCTCAGTACAATTCTCGATGGCCTCAGTAGAGCTTCCGAAAGATTGACTCTTAAAATGAATATGGACGAAACCATGGTCATGGTGAATGCCCATGTAACACCCACTCCTATCAAGATCGGAGACTCGAAGTTGTAGACGATAATGTCTACCTGGGACAAACGGTCCAGTTGGGTAGGTCTAACTTCGAGAAAGAGGACAACCGTCGAATCCGACTCGGCTGGGCGGCGTTCTGGAAGTTGCGTTCTCGTCCAATTTACCGCAGTGTCCTAAGACAAAAGTCTTTGACCAATGTGTGTTGCCAGTGATCACCTATGGGACCGAGATGTGGCCGCTCACAATGGGCCTTATCAGAAAGCTTAAACTGACCCAAAGGGCAATGGAGAGGGCTGTGCTCGGAGTTTCCTTGCCTGATCACGTCAGAAATGAGGATATTTGCAGGAGAACCAAAGTTAACGACAGCCCCCATGTGCCCTGCCCACTGTCATTTAAGTTTCGCAATTCTCGCAGAACGGATGGCCGATGGGGCCGAAAAGTTCTGGAATGGCGACCGCGAACCGGAAGACGATGCGTTGGAAGTCTCCCACTAGATGGACCGATGACCTTGTTAAGGTTGCAGCAAGGCGCTGGATGCAAGACGCACGGGATCGGTCAATGTGGCGACAGCCAGCGGATGAGGCCTTTATCCAACAGTGGACGTCTTTCGGCTTAAATTGTGAATGATGATGATGACCCACACTGCCGTTAGCTGACCCACTACAAGTTAGACGATTTTAACCTTCTGCAATTCGCAGTAGATAAGTGATACTATACGTATGAGCTTTTCGAATTAGAACGACTTGTTCAAGATAGGCAAATATTATAGAATACAGTAATGCCAATTTGTTCTTTAACAAGTAACTTTAGGGTAGGTAAGCGTTTGAATATTGTTTTGTCACCATGATGGTCTTGTTAATTTTAACAATATTTGTTAAGTTGATTTGGTGTAGTGGTTGCACCAGTAAACCTATGTCAACATGGTTGCGAGTTCAAAGCTAACCTTTCACTTCTTGTTGCTTTACGTTTACAAGATTTTTTTAATTCAATCTATTATTTATATTAAATTAAAAACAATAAAGAATATGATAACGATTTATTCAATATAAATATCAAATATAATAAAGCTGAAGAGTTTGTTTGTTTATTTGCTTTTTTGTTTGAACGCGCTAATCTCAGGAACTACTGGTTGGAATTGAAAAATTCTTTTTGTGTTGCATAGTCCATTTATCGAGGAAGGTTATAGGCTCTATACCATCACGCTACGACCAATAGGAGCGGAGCATAAATGAAAAATGTTGCAAAAAATGGCAACATTATTCCTTTTTGAGAGCTTCCGTTGCGTGCGCTGCGTAACCGGTTTAAGTTACGCAAAAATCATGTATGATGGAATTGTTCCTCTATAAAAGTTCTAAAAAAATCCGCGACAGTATGTCTATCTTTTAAGATTGACTCACTATAATCTTTTTTATGGTAATCAAATTTGTTCATTTGCAAAGAGTTTTATCAACATCTATACTAATATTATAAAGCTGAAGAGTTTGTTTGTTTGTAAGGTAGGTAGAGTAAGTAGGTTAGGTGGAGTAGATAGGTAGGGTAGGTAGAGTAGGTAGTGGTAGGTAGGTAGATAGCCAGTTGATGGGAGCGAAGCCACTGGGGTCAGCTTATAATAATATTATAAAAAAGAAAGATTTTGTTTGTTTGTTTGTACCGTTTGTTAGGATCCGAAACTACTGTACCGATTTTAAAAATTCTTTTACCAATAGAAAGCTTCATTATTCTTGAGTGACATAGGCTATTTTTTAACCTGAAAACAGGTCCTTTGGGGTGGTCCACGGGAGCGAAACCGATTGGAACAGCTATAATATTATAAAGAGGTAAAGTTTGTGAGTTTGTAGGGGGTGATCTCTGGATCTACTGAACCGATTTAGATGAAATTTAGCATGGAGATAGTTTGGGACCCTGGAAATGACATAGGATAGTTTGTATTCCCTTGGGATGATAAAACACTTTTTACGCGGGCGAAGCCGCGGGCAGAAGCTAGTATTAAATAAGAAAACTTACTTACAAAAATAATTACTTGTCATGTATTTAAAGTTAAAACATATAAAAGAAGTAAGAATACTAAACTACTTACTACGAGTACATAAGACAACTTGAAATATTTTTTGTCTAATTTGTTAACACGACAAAAAACAGTTCATTCGTTTCAATAGTGACCATTTTTATTGTAAAACTAGGTTATAAAAGTGTTTAATGTAGTGAATCAACATTTTGTTTAGAAATGTGTAATATTATATATCTATTTTATACTTAACTATAACTTCACCACATTAACTGTCTTACCTACTTATAAAATAATAGCAGACGCCTCGCGGTTTCACCCGCGTAGTTTCCGTTCCCGTGGAAATGCAGGTATAAAAAGTAACCTGTGTCACCCGAGGATAGTGTAGCTTCCCAACGGTGAAAGAATATTTGATATCGGTCCAGTAGTTTTTAAGTTTATTCGTTACATACAAAAATACGAATCTTTCCTCTTTATAATATTAGTATACATAAGTGAAAATAGCAGTAAATACTTTGATGTTTACCTACTTTATAGATATTTTATGATTATTTTTAGTTTTAAATAATTATGGTTATGATCGTGGAAAAGACCTGCTTATTCATTGTATGAAACACTTACTTATTTGAAAATTATGATATCAATAGTTTATTTAACACACAAACTGACACGTAAGTGACGTGATGCTGTCTTAATAGCGAATGGAACACCATCTCTTTTTATAATTTGTTGTAAGCGGGACGTAATATTTCAAAACTAACGGGTGACTATTAAATCGGCCACCAACTTCTATAAGTTCTCCAGGTCCCATGAAAGATATCCAGCCCTAATAACCCAGAGATATTCAACCGCTGAATCTACGCGGCCGTAAACAATCTGACTGAATTTCTCTGAAATAAATAAATCTAACAGGTGTCACTTTACGTTTAAATATATAAAAACTATGTTTGCTTACGTGCATGCTTCGTTTACCTAGATACTCCTCATGCCGTGACATGAGGAGTATCTAGGTAAAAGAAGTATAAAATTAGAAAAACTTATTCCCAAAAAATAAACCGACTTCAACTTCTGTTTTGCTTTTGAAGTCGGGTTATTTTTTGTGAAAAATTATTTATTTCTCTCTTTTTGAGGAAGACAGGTGCGTGGAGACAGGTGACAGGTGTCAGTATAGCTATGATACGTGTCTCGTGATCATCCACTGACGCTATTTGTAATGATCTCCGAGGCTTTTATACACGCACCAGAGAACAAGACGTGATGACTTGTAATCATAATGTAATCCGTTTGAAAGTACTGAGCGCGTCCCGGCAAGCGCAGCTCGCTGTGAAGACCAATAACAAGCCAGTTCGCGTACGAAGCCAAGTACTGAGCGCGTCCCGGCTAGCGCAGCTCGCTGTTATGGCCAGTAACAAGCTAGTTCGCGTACGAATACACAGTTTTCCAATTTTTTTGCGAAATGGATGATGATTTATAACGAAAACGAGCGCGCGAAATTTTATAAACAGACCTTTAGGAATATGGATATCATGAAAAAGCGACAAATGTATCTTTTCAAAATATAATTGAACTACTAATGGTATGGTGACTGTTTTGCAATGTTCCTTCTTTCTTATGGTATTTATTTCCGCCCAAAGATGCGTTAAAATTAATGTTGAAATATCGAACTTTCGACGCTCATAACTTTTAAATACATTTTTTTTCTTTCTATTCGGGGCTAGATAATGATGAGACAAATTGATATATTTTTTTATTTTGAACGTAAACCGTCAAAAAATGGAGTAATCGCCAGACTTCGTTTGTATACTCGACTACTTTGTATCGACTAGGGCAACCTTAAGGCGCAGATACCCCTCAGTAGCAAGTTATGTGATAATATGACGGCCAAAAAAGACAATGGCACGAAAACTTATCATTATTATTTTACTTAAATTTTCATAGACAATTTAAGTATCTACATTTTGATCTGAGACTGTTTTTTAAAGTCCTAGAATAATAAGTAAAGTACAATAAACTACTGAATGTTGTGTCGCGCGGGAGTGGAACGAGTGCGCGTTTTGTGCCCTCAAGGTGATTTTAAAATGAACATCGTTTATAACCCGTAATGGCTAGTCGCATTTTTTTGATATTTTTTTTTAATTCATAAAGTCTTTATCAAATCCACTATGTTACAGGATGCCCCAAAGCGATAAATGTGATCATCCTAACATAAGTTACCTAACTCAATACTTACAAATTATATCACCAACATCGTCATCTATAGCTAATTGTACGCAATGCACACCTTGTGAAGTCACCGTCAACTACGAGTAGACCATTTCCTTAATATCTTTCTATGTGAACATTTAAAATTACCTAGTTGTTTTTGTAATAACCATAGTGAAATTAATTTGAAAAATTTTGTCTAACGCGGATAAGAAATGACAAATGCACCCAAATCACCGCGTGTAGGCTTATGAAATGATCACCATATCAAAGATAATTTAGAAAGAAAGAAAAATATTTATTTGTGACCCGCACAGGTGACACACGATTTGATTATTTAACTGCATTTTAGTTTACGGCGTTTTATTTTGAAGTCTAAATGAATATTATGGAAAGTTGAATATTCGACAAAATGTTGAGTCTCGTGGCACCGCCAGTGAAGAACGTGTCCATTTTGTTTCTCAAGTTCATTGGCGGCTGTTGTTGCCTTAATCACGTCAAAATAGTATATTTGAGTTAGTGTGGAACTGGAGGCGCACGACACGCCAGAATGACGACACACATGTGTGGAGTGTTTGACACAGAGCGGCGCGTTTAGTTCATAGTCCTCGGAGGAAGTCGCCTCCAAATGAAAAAAGTTGTTTCGATATCGCTACGACGTACAAGTTTATATTAAATGCGCTTCGTTCGTCTTCCGAACTGTTTTCATTTCGGTCGCGTACTTGCAAACAAATTGCTTATTATAAACTTTAATTTGTTTGGTAGTGTCGAGTCGCGGGGCCTACCCACACGTCACACGCGTCGCACACATCGCTCGCTTCGCAAGTTCACACACGGCATCAGAAATATATCATTAGTGTAAAAGCAAGCCATTCGAGTTCTCGTGTCAGTAGTAGACGCACATGTGCTAGTTGTTCTTAACTGATTTTTTGCAGATTTTTTCATTAGTTTCAAAGAAAATACTTTTCTTTGCCTTAGCATTGGAGTAACAAATATGCGGCGCAGCAGCCTTTGATGTGTCTGTAATGTGCGAGCGTCGGCGATGAGCGCAGGCGAGGCGGCGGCGGCGGCGGCGCCCGCTAGCCTTCGCTTAGAGTCACAGTGTCGCACGGCCGCGCCGGCTCCCGAAGCCGCTGACTGTGTCAAAGTCAGAGCAATGGTCCCATCCTCGTCGCAAATCTATACTATCTCTCTATACTAATTGTTGGCGACTGGCTGGTGCAACCTTTTTTGTATATATTAAACCGTTAGCTTTTTTGTACTGACAGTGTTTTTGGCACATATTTTTGGCAGGCTTTGTGTGCGTTTCGATTTATATGATTTAGTTTGTAACTATTATAACATTAACGAGTAACTATCTAAAGTGTTTCATTTAACATCATTATACAGTCCACCAATCGTCCGTAATATTTGGTCCTTACGAAGCCTAAATTTATACCTTTTCATCCTAGTTTTCATTTTTTTCACAAACGTCATTTTCACAATGGTAGTTACTCGTAGTCAAACTAAATCGCAATATGCGAATCCAACGACACAAGGCCCAGGCGAAGCACAACGCGAGGACAATTCTCCACCCCGTCTCCGCGAGCGCGCCGAGCCGCAGCCGAGCGGATCGCATCAAGCGGCACACATCTCTGAAGGTTCTAAACTGGCGGCGGGAGCTACTACAAACATTGCACAGCAAGAAACGACTGTACTCCCGGCTAGTTCCGGTCTTCAACATCAGCCGCACGGAAACAGAGGTCAGTCAACATACACAAGACGCTCTTCAAGCTCTTCTATACTAGCTAAAAAACTGGCCATAGAGGCCGAAATTCAGCAACGTCGCGTAGAGCGTGAATGCAAGCTAGCAGAGCGAGAGCGCGAATGTGAACAGCGCGAGCGCGAACGTGAACAGCGCGAGCGTGAACGTGAACAGCGCGAGCGGGAGCGAGAGCGCGAAATTGCGCTTCAACAGCAAAAAGCTGACGAGTTGGAGCTGTGCGCAAAGTTTGCTTCCCTGGAAGCACATTCTGACAGGTCTGGTAGCGTCTCTTCCCGTAGTTCGCACAAAGAACGTGTAACAACGTGGGTGGGCAACCAAAACGCACCCAACATGGCGATTGACCCACAACCACGCGTATTACGCGTCCAAGCACCCGTAGGTAACACTGCTACTTGTGGAGCGGAAGGCGATCCGATTGTTCAGCTTGCGAAGGCTTTTTCATCTTTACCCGATCGCCCGAGAAAGCCGGAGCTGATTCCTTTTACAGGAAATATAGATGAATGGTTAGCTTTCAAGTGTACATATGAGCGAACTAAAACCTTTTTCACGCCCGCAGAAAATTTAGCTCGCTTAACATCCGCTGTTCGTGGTGCCGCCCGGGCAGCCGTTTCTTCAATTTTATGGCAGGCACAAGATCCCGAGGAGGTGGTGACTGCTTTGGAGAAAAACTACGCGCGTCCAGAACAGCTGGTCGCACATGAGATTGCCGGTCTACGCAGTATTAAAATAGCTAACGCAGAACATTTAAACATTCTGGCCAACAAGCTGAGGAACTGCGTTGCCATTATAAAATTGTTTCAGCAGCACGAGTACCTATCATCACTCGAGCTTCTTCGTACGGTCCTTTTAAAACTTAATGAACACACACGAGACCGTTTTACGGATTACGCAGCCACTCAAGAAGAATGCGCGCCCTCTACCTTCCACGACAACTTTCTCAGGGACAAGTCCTCGCCTGGCGCTTCTGTGGATGGTACCCACCAAAAGTTTTCGGCTGGCGTTTCTTTGAGATGGTATTTACCACATTTTGGTGTGTACCATCCACAGAAGCGTAAGTTGAGAGTGGTGTACGACGCAGCAGCTGTCACTAGAGGTGTAAGTTTGAACGAAATGCTACTGCAAGGTCCGGATCTATTGCAGTCTCTTTTAAACATTTTGTTCCGTTTTAGAGAAGGACCGATCGCGTTTAATGCCGATATAAGGGAGATGTTTCTTCAAATCAAAATGAAAGAAAACGATCGTGATGCGCTACGGTTTTTATGGCGCAACGGGAACTCTCAGGATACCGTCAAAGAATATAGGATGACGTCTTTAATTTTTGGCGCTGTATCTAGCCCTTTTATAGCTATGTTAATTAAAAACAAAAATGCTAAGGAATTTGAGCACAAATATCCAGCTGCTACTCATGCGATCATTCACAACCACTATATGGACGATTATATTGGGAGTGAGTTTAACCTCCCCGACGCGAAACGTTTAGCCTCCGATATAGTCACGGTTCATAACTTTTGTGGTTTTGAAATGCGTTCGTGGGTATCGAACGTGCCCGAGGCACTTGCTTTAGTACCCAAAGAGCTTTGTAGCGTCTCGAATTCTGATGTCAACCTGCCTTTAAATAATGACGTAGGTGCTTTAGGCGTAAAGTGGAATCCTCTGAACGATACTTTAGGGTTTCGCACGTGTCGCAATCGCAGTGGCGTATGCACGATAACTAAAAGAAGTTTACTCTCCAGTGTTATGCACAAACTATTTTGAATGCTCATCGGACACAACCTTCCGCTGTTTTCTACTGGACTGACTCCACAACGGTTTTAAAGTGGATTCGCAGCGATGCGCGGTGTTTTAAGCCGTTTGTAGCCCACAGGTTAGGCGAAATTTTAGAATTTACGAATCCATCCAATTGGAAATGGCTTCCTAGCGAACTCAACATCGCAGACGATGCTACTAAGCCAAAACATTTTGAATTTACATCATCGCATAGATGGTTTGCTGGCCCATATTTTCTCATGAATTCACCCTCAGAATGGCCACATGAACCAGAACAGATCATTGACGAAGTTTTACGTACTTCTGAGTTAAAACCGGAGTACATAGGGCTTCTTGTAGACAATCCATTGTTAGTTCCGCCGGTTCCAGACGCAGCTCGTTTTAGCAGCTGGCTACGGTTACTAAGATCTACGGCCCGCGTTTTCCAAGCCGTACGAAAGTTTTGGTCAAAATCCAGTTCACCAAACTTACTATCGAAATCTGTTCATGATACTACGTCCCCCTCGCATCTTTCAGCTGATGACATTCTTCAAGCAGAGAAGATGCTTTTCTTAAGGATTCAGATAGACAGCTTTTCCGAAGAACTGAAGATTTTGAAAGCCTCGCAACCTGTACCCAAGACCAGTCGCATAGCCGCACTCGCCCCGGTTCTTGACAAAGATGGTCTGATTAGATTATACTCACGAATAAAATCCGCTCCTGGGGTGAGTGAGAGTGTTAAGTCACCGATCATTCTTGACGGTCGTCATCGTATTGTACACTTTATCATTTTGCATAAACACGCTGAAGCCGGACATGGGAACCATGAGCTTGTGCTCAATGAAATAAGGCAGACATTTTGGATTCTACGGGCTAGGGCTACCATCCGAAGCATAGCCAAAGGGTGTCTACAATGCAGAAAACAGAATGGTCGTTTAGTAACTCCAGCAACAGGCGATTTGCCACCAGAGCGTCTAGACCACCACACACGGCCGTTTACGCATGTTGGTTTAGATTATTTCGGCCCCATAGAAGTTGCAATTGGCCGACGACGCGAAAAGAGGTGGGTGGCTCTTTACACATGCCTTGTTACAAGAGCTCTACATCTGGAAGTAGTCGCTTCATTATCATCTAGCTCTGCAATAATGAGCCTTAGACGCCTAATTTCCCGGCGAGGGACTCCAGCTACAATCTTCTGCGACAACGCAACCTGCTTTGTTGGAGCCAAGCGCGAGCTTGCATCACTCTACGATGAGGCAGTAGAAAACTTCGCGACAAGCCGCAAGATCTCCTGGCGTTTCATTCCACCTGCCTCGCCATTTATGGGTGGAGCGTGGGAAAGGCTGGTACGCTCGGTGAAGACAGCTCTACGAGTCACATTAAAAGACAGAGCACCTCGAGAAGAAGTTCTTACCACGTTGCTTATCGAAGCGGAATCGATCGTCAACAGCAGGCCATTGACTTATGTACCAAACTCACCAGACGCCCCCGACGCTATAACGCCTTTTCATTTCATCCTCGGATCTTCATCAGTGACATCATGGCCCTGCAAACTTCCGGATGCAGACTCATTACGAGCGACTGATTGGCGGCTCGCTCTTAGGCTGGCTGAACATTTCTGGGCAAGATGGCTGGCTGAGTACCTGCCTACTCTAATTCCACGAGGCCGAAATAGAAGCGAGTCTGGATTATGCGAGGGTGACGTGGTTCTTATAGCGGACAATACACTACCAAGGGGACTTTGGCTTCTTGGTAGGATAAACAAAACCTTTCCAGGACCTGACGGACTGGTTCGTGTCGCAGACGTTGCTACCAAAGGAGGTATCTTGCGCCGACCAGTCCGTAAGCTTCTGCCGCTTGTTGCACATACCCAGCCAGTTGCCACCAGAGTTTAGTGCTCCACTAGGGGTCCGGAATGTTGGCGACTGGCTGGTGCAACCTTTTTTGTATATATTAAACCGTTAGCTTTTTTGTACTGACAGTGTTTTTGGCACATATTTTTGGCAGGCTTTGTGTGCGTTTCGATTTATATGATTTAGTTTGTAACTATTATAACATTAACGAGTAACTATCTAAAGTGTTTCATTTAACATCATTATACAGTCCACCAATCGTCCGTAATACTAATAATATTATTTATTTATTTATAACAGCTTCAACTATCATTACAGGTTTTACCCTAATGCGACAGCTAAGAACTTAAAACTAATAACCTAAATTATATATGTACTTACAACTAAATTAGAAAATAAATAAATAAAAATAACAACATTATTAAAATTAAAAAACATATCAATACACAATTACCTACTAACAAAAACATAGTACAAAAAATTAAGTTAAAATTAAGTATTATTTTGCTTGTAGCATAACATAAATAGTAATACCCTTGCGAATTCACTAAAACAACATGTAAACACATCAATCTTAGTTTGAGGTTCGTTGATGGTACGGATAGCTCTGGTAAGGGGTGCCTTGGCAAGCAGGTTAGTTCTGGCTGTAGGTACCAGTAGCAGCGGCGGGCGCCGCCTCCACACGTAGCGGTCCGGCACAAACAGACTCAAGTTCTGCAATACTCCCGGGTGACTTTCCACTCCACGAAGCACCCTCACCAAGTAGGCGACCAGCGTAAACTCCCGTCGGACATGCAGTTGATTATAGCCAACCATGCCCAGGACAAACAGAGTGGGATACATCAGTGGGTAAAACGGATATACCCCATATAATTTCTTGTACAAATGGCGCGTGAACTTGTTCTGAACGCGCTCCAACATTACAGAGTACTTAGCTTCATGTGGAGCCCATACGACCGCACTATGTTCCAGTTGACTCCTGACTAGTGCATCATACAGGACCCTAACTGCTGTGATATTTTTGAAGCTTTGTGTCTGTCTCAGAACAAATCCTAAGTTTCTGTACGCCTTCTTACAGATCTTGGTTACATGCTCACGGAATGTCAGATCGGGAGTCATGAAAACACCCAAGTCTCGCACCTCCGTGACTCGTTGCAGTGGCGCCGCGTCCACCATATATTCATAGAGCAGAGGTGCACGAGCACGGGTGAAACTCATCAACGAGCACTTGGATACGTTGAAGTACAGTTTGTTTTCATGGCTCCATTGTACTATCCGATCGATGTCTTCCTGTAGGCGCCTGCAATCAGACTCGGACCTAATCTCAAGCAGCAACTTGAGGTCATCAGCAAATAATAAACAAACGCCATGTCTTACGACTTCCGGCAAATTGTTTATCATAATAATAAATTCTAAAGGCCCCAAGTTGGTGCCTTGACTTACACCCGACCAAGTGTAATATAAGTCGGATTCACATCCGTTGCAGTCCACATACTGCTGTCTGCCTTGCATGTAACTGGCGAAAAATCGCAATAGATGCTGGGTGCATCCGACCTCTGCTAGCTTCCGCAGTAAGATGTCATTGTCGACGGTGTCAAAAGCTTTTCTAAAGTCAAAATAAGCTGCGTCCACCTGCACCCCAGCATCTACCGCCGGCACCACGCGTCCCATGAAATCAAGGATATTAGTAGCAGTGCTGCGCCCCGGCCGGAATTCGTGCTGCGCATCCGAGAACACTGTTCGCGCACTTGCTCATGCATACAGCGCTGAATGGCAGACTCGAACACCTTTGCCGGCGTCGACAACACCGCCACCGGCCTATACCCACTGATGTCAGCTCCCGCCCTGCCTTTGGGCACTGGAATGACTCGCGTAATCTTCCACCGAGCTGGGAACTTCGCAGAATGAAGACAGGCATTTAATATATAAAGTAACGGCTCCGCGAGTACCCTACCACAATCTTTAAAAAGAAACGCTGGTATACCATCCGGATCCGCAGATCGCTTAGGCTTGAGGCGGTCGAGTGCACTTCTAACGTCCCTAAGACGAAGGTTATTAATTTGTACGCATGAACTACCAGTGTTTCCCGCTTCCGCTGCCGCCGCTTCTGAGTCTAGTCGCGGCGGCGGCGCCGTACTAATATAAACCGACTCACATAAGTCGCGAACTGCTCAGCACACTGCTCGTCTGACAGATACTGACGTCCTTTATAATGCCCACTCGTTGTACTTTTCTGCGATCATATTATAATATAATCTATTATATACTGATATTATAAAGCTGAAGAGTTTGTTTGTTTGAACGCGCTAATCTCAGGAACTACTGGTTGGAATTGATAAATTATTTTTGTGTTGAATAGTCCATTTACCGAGGAAGGTTATATATAAGTCATATAACATCACGCTACGATCAATAAGAGCGGAGCAAACATGAAAAATGTTGCAATAATGGGATAAATTATTCCTTTTTGTTTAAGTTTCGCAAATATATTATATATATAATATATACGAGTATGTATGATGTAATTCTTCTTCTTTAAAAGTTCTAAAAAAAAGTCCGCGTCAGCATATGTCTATCTTTTAAGATTGACTCACGATAATCTTTTTTATGGTAATCAAAATTGTTCCTTTGCGAATAGATATAGATAGATAGCTAGTTGACGGGAGTGAAGCCGCGGGGCTCAGCTAGTAAATATTATTAATGAGGAAAGATTTTTTTGTTTGTCTGATTGTTTGTACCGAAAAGGCTCCAAAACTAAAGGACCGATTTTAAATATTCTTTCACCTATGGCGAGAAGATACATTATTCCGGATTAACATAGGCTATAAGTTATTTTCAAAAAACTTAGAGATCCTTATGAAAATTGCAATAATGTAACCCAAAGTTGCAAAATTTTGTCTATAAAAATAAAATTAATTATTTGGCGTACGCTGAGAAAACTATTGATGAAACATTAAAAATATGTACTACATGATTAAGTACTCATTATTATCTACAACAAAGTTTGCGAGGAAATATATCTAACTATCATAGTTAATCAACAAAAGCAGCTTTTGTGTTCTAAAATTTAATAAGATCGCCCACGCCCCAGTGGAAACGAAAATTTGTTGCATTCGTATTGTAGTAATAATTTAAAAAAAATGGTAGGGTGGATAGGTTAGGTAGGGTAGGTAGGGTTATAGGGTAGGCAGGGTAGTTAGGGAAGGTAGGGTATGTAGGATAGGGAGGGTAGGTATGTAGGTAGGGTAGGTAGGATAAGTAGGGTAGGTATGGTAGGTTTTGTTTTTCTTAATACTAATCCCGCTCAACAAAGTTCTCGCCTATTCTGTGCAAATTCTTTCATTCCATTCTTCTTTCATGCCTCTCGTACTTTCATTCTTCATACTAATTTTTCTTCTTGCTTACATCTCTTGTCTACGGTGGGTGGGAATCCCACTTTCTTCAATTATGTAAAAGGCAGCTTTATTTATTTAAAATTGGGTCAAAAGATAAAAAGTGGTAATATACAATGTTTTCAGAAAATTACAAATGTGCAAGAAGTGCTGTTAATAAATACAATGTGCAAAAGTGCTATATATATTTCACGGTCAGAATAATATAAAACACAGGAAAAAAAGATCAAATTTATATAAATAGTGCCTTACAAATAAGGATGAGAAGCACAACAGTGCTTTTCATCATACAGACAATCTGTTGTTGCTAGGTACTACCCGATAGCACCGTTCTCATGCAGTTTTGTGCGTGCTATTCTATGCTTCTTACAAATATTCTTATAATTCTAGTGAAGCATAGTGCCGCTTCAACTTCGGTTTAGTGCAATGACGGTGGAAGCCACATTAACACAGTACACCTGGAACTTTTCCCTGTGTTGCTTACTCACGAGCCCATGCAGGCTCTCCTTCGTCAGTCTCCTGTCCAGCTCACATTCGAGTTGGGAGCTTTCCCTTATAAATAAAGTGCAATCTACAAGTATTTGTTGGACAGTCTCCACCACGGCTGGATCGCAGACGCACGATGGGCTCTCCTTACACTTGAAGCGATTCAAGTATTCAGAGAACCCACCGTGCTTCGTCAAAACCTGCGTGAGAACGCCTGTGGGCCGCACCTGTTTTATAATACGGAAAGCCGCTATGGCATCCAGAAGAAACATTTTCGTCACAGAGGCTGTCTCGCCCGACACATATCTTCGGTTCCATTCATCTAGCGATTCCAAACGGATCTATCGCTTGATAAATGACACCAGACATCGGTCGTAGTCCGGCTTTCTCCGTAACGACAATGCTGCCTTCTTTGCCAACTCGCCCGCTCGCTCATTACGCGGCAGGACGCGTGGGCCTTGATCCAGAACAAAAACACAGCTTTGCTCTGGCCCAGGGCTTGAGCCAAATTGGCGCGCGCGTGAACCGCCAGGGGATGGAGAGGGCCAGGGCTTGCAAGCGTCTGCAATGCTGACATTTTGTTACTGTACAAACCATAGCTCGTCTTTTGCCGCGTGAGGATCACGACCGTCGCTTTGCGGATGGCCAGGAGTTCCGCCTGGTAGACTGTGCAGTACGCGGCTTAGCTAAGTTTGAGGTTCCGGACTTCGCCTTCACCATCCCAAATCGATAATGCGGCTCCGACCTTCCTCTCAATCTTGCTGCCGTCGGTGAAGATTCGCACCGCCTGCAGATTGTTGCTATCTAGCAACTGTTGGTCTGCCAGGCACATGAACTCTAGGGACATTTGTGTAGCTGGATGAGGAGCTTCTGCAAACCTTACCGCACCTTCGATCTCCCTATCTCTTGGCACAAACCGGGATGACCCTCTTCTCGCTTCATACAGGACGGCTGCCTCCTGTAAGCGCAGATCTAGAGATAGTATTCCGGACAGTACCAGTGCCGAGTTCAGGGAGACAGTACGGTAAGATTTACAGAGCTTCTGGACGAATCCTCGTTGGACCGAGTCTAGCTTCTTCCGTAATCCCAGCTTCTTTGTAACGGCAGCCCAGGCTGCGGCCGCGTACGTTATTATGGGCTCAATCATAGCAGTGTAGATTGTGTGTAGATCTGTGCGTCCAATCCCCTACTCACTTTAGCGGCGCGGGACAGCTGCTTATAAATGTTAGCTGCAGACGTTCGCGGTGTGCTCGTTGAAGGTGAGCTTCTCGTCTATGGTTAGACCCATCAACTTCATCTTCTTAACCATACCAATGTCAACCCCGGCCATGCTCAGCCTTGGGGTATCATACTTGCGCTAATTGGTTAGGACCATCGCACAGGTTTTGTGCGGTGCGAACCTCAGCTTGTTTCTAACGCCCCAACTCTGAACATGGGCGAGGGCTGCATTGGCAGATGTTGAAACTTGGGTCGCTGAGTCCCCAACCAGAACCAAGACGATATCATCGGCGAACGCCTGCCAGAAGATTCCGCGCGACCCTTGAACACAGCCCTTGCTTGTCACTCGCGTGCATTCCTCCCCAGCGTAACGAACCTTGACTTTCCTACTGTCGAGGTAGCTGTCTAGCAGCCTTCTTATGTTCACCGGGCACCTTCCCTCAGCCAGTCTGACCTTGATGGCTGGCCACCAAGCACTATCGAAGGCCCCCTGTATATCCAGTGACACCAGGACAATTAGCTCCTTCAGCCTCAACTTGTCTTGTACGTGCTTCACTATAAACTAGTGAAGCGAGGGCGTCCTCTGTGCTTCTCTGGGGCATAAAGCCAAGCTGGCGAGTACTAAGCCGCAGTACAAGCTACCATTTTACACGCGATACTACAATCCTCTCCAGGACCTTCCCCAGAACCGGCACTAGACCTATTGGTCTGTATGCCTTGGGGTTAGGTAATCGTCCTTGCCCAGCTTTTTGAGGATCATAATATTCATCATGAACCCACTCATTTACTCGACTGGCCGCTTCTCTAATTCGCCTGTGGTCTGCGTTGTCCTGGTCTACTCTGTCTTCGGGGTAGAACGTATCTGCAAGTAGGGCAGCCGATTCACTTTGGTTGAGGAATACACCATCGCTGCATAGGGTCATTTCCTCCTGCCTTCTGGCAGTCCTACCAATCACCCTGCAAATCCCTTCCCAGACCCCCTCCCGATCCTGTTTCCGGCAGAACTCCTTCCAACTGGCGAGTTGGGCGCTCTTTGCTAGCATCTCGTACTCCTCTTTGGCCTTCAGATACTCGTCTATGACCACCGCTCGCCGGACCGGCGCGGCATTGCAGATGCGGTTTTTCAGTCTGGTAAACTCCATGTACTTCACAGTGAGCTCCTCGGACCACCACGGACAATAAATTTAATTTTTCTCATTGTACCTATTAGGAATGGAATCTTCGCATGCTTGTTCTCATTTAAACATATAAGTGTTATATATTTTTGAAATCACCTCTTTATAACCTTTTTTTGATACATTTATGATTAAAAATAGGGCAAGCACAATATGGCGCCCAAAAACCGCCATTTCTCTGTTATTTTTTTTTAATTTTAATATAGCCAGTGACACTCGCAAGGTTGAATTGGATCGATTGACGTTCGAGTCATCAAAATCGGCTAACGCGTTTGGTCTCTAGAACGCCACATAGGAACAACGTACATCTAGACACGGGGCAGCGTGTCAAGCCAAGTTCAAGCAAAAAAGGAACTGGCGACGCAGCAGCTGTGTGTAATATTACACGAACCATTTGGAGTCACTTTTGTCATCTTAATAACTCAAAATTAAATCAAAATCTTGCGCTACAATTTATCTTAAGCGTTTAGTAAATAATTCGACTTTTCAAATTTAAGAAGTTATATTTTAACGTAGCAAATATTGATGTAACAGAAAAAAACAAGAAATTGCGTATTTAAATATGTTCGGGGATGATCTAGCTACCACTTAAAAAGGTTGAAATAATACTCGGAAGTATGCCAACGAAAAGTTTTTTTATTAAACAAAACATAATAGGGTCATTAAACGGCGGAGAATCTTAACACCGCGATTTAATTTTAAAGGAATGCCGTACAGCGCCATCTATCGACCGGAAACTTAACTAAATTTACTTAAACGTTTTGAACTACTTTAAACATACCGCCCACCAAGGACCTTTGTCCTTAAAATATAACCGCCCACCGTGGCAGACAATGAAAATACAAACAACAAGAATACAAAATTAGCCTTGATGGGACATCTCTAGGCACATAATATGTAAGCAATTATCTTTTACAATTACAGGCACTGGCGCGGTACTTACATAACAAATTTGTTCTAAATCTAACAAAACTTCTTAATAACTAAACTACACGAATACACTTTCTAATCTGTGACAGGCAGAACGCATAATTTTGAAGTGGGTCTTTTTAAAAACGAATTTTTACATTTTAATGTTACCACTCGGGTAAGATTATCACTGCCTGAGTGTTTTTCTACAACCCTACCAAGAAGCCACTTCGCGGGTGGCAAGTCGTCCTCCTTTACTAAAACAACATCTCCTACTTGGGGTTCAGGTATCTTATTAGTCCATTTATATCTATGGAGGAAATGTGTCAAGTACTCGTTAGCCCATCTACGCCAAAAATTTTGCAACATACCTTGCACTAAATGCCATCTCTTCAGGCTACTAATGGAACTTGCGTCATAGGTTGCATCAGGCACGGTAAGTATTGGCTCTCCTATTAAGAAATGACCAGGCGTCAACGGTGTGTAATCATCTGTATCTGTGCCATATGCGACTGACAGCGGCCTGGAGTTAAGACATGCCTCAATCTGTGTCAAGAGAGTGGTCATCTCTTCAAAGGTGAGTGTAGAGTTACCTATGACCCGTTTTAAATGAAACTTAGTGGATTTTACTCCTGCCTCCCACAATCCACCGAAATTGGGCGCGTGTGCAGGAATAAAATGCCACGTTGTGCCTATGAGAGCTAAGCTCTTCGCGATTTCCTCAGTCAGGTTGGACTCTTGCGCTATCAATAACTCTCTTAACTCTTTGGACGCTCCAATGAAATTGGTGCCATTGTCACTCCATAAATCCGTGCAATGACCTCTACGAGATACGAATCGTCTGAAAGCTGCTAAAAAGCCTTGGGAAGTTAAATCACTAACCATCTCTAAATGTATAGCTCGTGTTGCCATACATATAAATAAACATATGTAGCCTTTATAAGACCGATGTCCTCGTCCCTTTGACGTTCTAACACTTAAAGGGCCTGCGTAATCCACGCCACTGTGTAAGAACGCTCTGGACGGAGTTCCGCGAACTGATGGTAGAGAACCCATCATTTGAGTCTTCACAGCCGCACTATTTTTTACGCAAGGAACGCATCGACGGACATGATGTTTCACTAAATTTTTAACGCCAATGATCCAGTATGCTGACCGTATGTAAGTTAGCATGAGTTGTGGTCCCCCATGTAAAGTTTTAATATGAGCATCTCTGATGATTAATTGTGTGACATAGGATCGATGGGGTAATACAATTGGATGTTTCGTTTTTTCATCTAGTTGAGCTTTTTGAAGCCTTCCCCCCACTCTAATTATATCGTACTCGTCTATATACGGGTTAAGAGTTCTTATTTTACTTCCTTTTGTCTTAATTTCACCTTTCTTTCTTAATTCTGTTAGCTCTGCTTCAAACTCTTGCCTTTGACATTGCCGAATACAACAATTCAAAGCCTCATCGATCTCCCATTTACGTAAGTGTTTAGTCCGATCAGTATCTGTTTTATAATTTAAAAATCGTCTACAATATGCCACAATACATAACAACTTAGAGAGTGATGAATATCTGTCCCATATGAAATTATTGACAGATGAACAATGTGTTACTATTGACCTTTCTAAATCGACTTCTAATTCCTTTGGCTTCAGGTAATTTATATCTGTGTCTTGTAATATTTCTGGACCACGCAGCCACAGAGTATTATCTATAAGTTCTACAGGTCGTATTCCTCTGGACGCGCAATCGGCAGGGTTCTGATTCGAAGGTATGTGGGCCCATTGAGATGCATCTAACGTCGTAAGAATTTCAGAAACCCTATTCGCTACGAAGGTTTTCCAATGACTTGGATGTTTATTCAACCACGCGAGTACGACCGTCGAATCTGTCCATGCCCGCAAGTTATTTTTGGGAATATTTAAAACTTCTGCCATCTCAACTAGCAAACGTGTCACTAATACTGCGCCACACAACTCTAGACGCGGTATGCTTATTTGTTTTATAGGTGCGACTCGTGTTTTAGCCGCAACCAGTGAAACGTGAACGTTGCCAGTGACATCAACTCTACGTAGATAGACTGCTGCTGAGTATGCCACCTTGGAGGCATCGGAAAAGCCGTGTAAGTCTACTGTGATATCACTCGCCCTTGTTCCTAGCCATCTAGGAATTTTGAACTCCGTAAGTTGTGACAGCTCACTACAGTATGTATTCCATTCATCTAGTAATTGGTTTGGAAGTTCTTCATCCCAGCTTATTCCCGCTAACCACAGCTTTTGTATAAATATCTTTGCTGTAATTAACGCCGGTGCTAACCAACCTAATGGATCAAACAACCGTGATATATTAGAAATAACTGTTCTTTTTGTTTCCGAACCTGCGGTCTTCGTAAGCTTCACCGAGTATTGGAAGATATCATCTCTACGGTTCCAGGTGAGTCCTAAAACCTTCATTATAGAGTCTAATTTAATTTCCAAATTTTGATCTAAATCTTGTTCCTTTACTATGTCTTGTTCTTTATTTTCTAAATTAATTTCATTTATTATTCTTTCATCATTACTGGTCCATTTTTGCAATTTAAATCCACCTTTGCTTAGTAACATGTTAATTTCTTTAAATAATTTAATGCCTTCTTCTACCGTTTCGCAGCCGCTCATAAGGTCATCCATATAAAAATCGTCAAGAACCTTTTTTGCAGCTTCTGGAAATTGACCTCCTTCATCAAGTGCTATCTGCTGAAGTGCCTTGACAGCTAAGTATGGAGCTGAAGCCGTTCCGAATGTTACAGTGACCAGCTGGTATTCCTGCACCGTATCTTCAGGATTATCTCTCCACAATATTCGCTGAAACACCGCATCATCATCATGGACTCGCACTTGGCGATACATTTTTATAATATCAGCGACTAAGCAAATAGGATGGATTCTCCATCGTATAATTAGATGTCGTAACTCCGGTTGTAATTGTGGACCAATTAGCAATGTGTCGTTTAAGGACACGCCATTTATACCCTTACATGACGCATCAAAGACGACTCTCACCTTTGTGGTGGACTTGTCCTCTCGTATGACCGCATGATGGGGAAGATAAATAGATTCAGACTGTTTATTATCATTCTCTGGAACAGGAATCATGTGACCTAAATGTAAGTACTCTTTTATAACATCTGTATATCTTTTTTTCATTTCTTTATTTTTATTTAGCTTTCTTTCTAACGACTTTAATCTATTTTCAGCTATCTCCCGAAATCTACCATATTTACATGAAGGATCAGCGTCACGAAAAGGTAATCGGACCACGTAACGACCATCAGGTCCTCTACGCGTTGTTCTTTTAAAATATTCTTCACATTTCTGTTGTTCTTCAGTTAACATTTTTTGTGAAATTGAAGAATGATCTGACTCCAATTCCCAAAACCTTTTCAGAACGTCGTCCTCATTAACTGTAGCATTCATTACTACAAGTTTAGTTTCTGTATTATCAGTTTGTTTATTAGCTACCAACCCAGACAGTATCCAGCCGAGAGAGGTGCATTGAGCTACTGGAGTACCGGTAGGTCCTTTCAAAAGTCCTTGTTGTATGATCTGACAATAAATTTCAGCACCTAATAAAATATTAATTTTATTAGGCCTATTGTACTGGGGATCAGCTAATGTAATCGTATGTAAATCCAACTCTTGCAACTCACTTATTTTCATAACTGGGAGAAGAGTGGTTATCGATTTAAGTACATACGCTCTGACTACGATTTCAAAAGAAGGATCAACTCTCGATTGAATCTTTAAAGATACTACCGATTTTGAAGTGATGGTGCTATCTCCACCAACACCTGAAATAATACCATTTGCGTGAACCTTTTTTAGGCCCAACGTTTGTACTGTGGCCTCTGTTATAAAAGAAGCCTGTGAGCCTTGATCAATCAAAGCTCTGATGATCTGTTTGCCTCCGAATTTCGATTCAACATTGATTAGCGCGGTGGCCAACAATACTTGACTACTATTTCCTGACGAAAAACATGATACAATTGGTGAACTCTCATTTGATGCCGATCCCGGCCCTGGTGAGGACGGGTTGACCTTTGTGACCTGATCATTGCTATTATGTTGTGCAACAGTAGTTGCTGAGCTGTTGTTTGGGTGAAGAAGTGAGTGATGCCGACGATTACAAACACGACAATTAGTGGCTTTTTGGCATTGCTTTACTGAATGATTCCTACCTAAGCAATTAAAACAAATGTGATTTTTCATAACAAAGTCATGCCTTTTATCATAATCAATATTTGCAAACTTTTTACAAAAGCATAATTTATGAGTGTCTGAACAATATTCACAAGCAAGGGCCTGATTTGAAGTATGGAACACCTTTGGATTACTGACATTACCTTTGTTTTGTGAAATATTTTGCTGAACTAAAAATTTGGATTTAGGTTCAATAAACTCTAATGCTCGGAAACGACTCTCTAAGAATTTTGAAAACTGACTAAAAGTTGGCAACTCATTCGAGTTGTCACTTGTGACATGTAGTTCCCATTGCTTCCTCGTATCTGCATCTAATTTAAAAGCAACAATGTGAATAATAATAATGTCCCATGAGCTCACATCAATTTCCAAATTTTTTAAGGCATGTAAACACTCCGTTGTAGTATCCAACAGCTCTTTCAATGCTGCAGCTGACTCGATATTCGAATTACGTTGACTAAATAGTCTTTTCAAAATACAATTTGATAAATATCGTTTGTTATTGTATCTAGATTCTAACTGTGACCAACACTGATTATAATTAGCTGCTGTTATAGGTACAAACTTTATCAATTGTTCTGCTTCTCCTGTAAGATGAGCCTTTAAATAATGTAATTTTTGTACTGAATCTAAAGATTGGTTATTATGCACCAAAGAAATGAATAAGTCGCGAAAAGATGTCCATTCAGAATATTTCCCGGAGAAAGTAGGAATAGTTATTTTAGGTAATCTTACAGAAGAGCCAGACGACATAGGTACAGAAACGTCTTTGGTGTTCTTACAAACTAATGTGTCATTTACTGGAGCGGGATAATTACATAATGCAATCTTTAGTTCCGACTTATAAGAAATATAAATTTCCTCTGTCGCCTCATAAACATCACTCGTAACACACTCTAATGATTTTACAATTTTACTATCTAATTCTAATATCTCGTAGTGATTTTTACAAAATGCTTGCCAATCTTGCTCCAACTTCTCTAATCTAGCATCAATGTATTGATAAGAGAAACGCTCCTTAGGTGTCTTCTTAAAATTAGATCTCGACTTTTCAATAATTGTCTTTAAATTCATTTGCAAATTGCCGTATTTTTCCATTTTTGAAGTAAATATTAACTTAGTATAATCAGCAACACTTATCTCCTAATCAATAAATCTTGAGATTTTTACAAGTGTTTGGCAAGACTTTAACTCTGAGCGAAATCGGGCATAGATTCCACGTTCCCTCGTTTTTTCGCTTACAATTCTAAGTCCTTAAATTTTATGCACAAATTTTTCTAAGTCCAAGATTCATGCAGAAAACGACTAAGTTAATGGAATGTGCGGAATTTTGCAAAGTATTTGAACTATTTCTTCACTGATGATGATATAACACAAAATGTACTCACAGTTTATCTTCGTCACTCACACACACACAATATTCCACCTGCTCTCCGTACACGTCACGCTGCACACCACCGCTGACGTCACGATGCGCTGCTGACGACGGTGCTCTGCTTGGCAGTACTTCCTCTTCTCAGGGCTGGCTGATGACGTCACGATGCGGCGTCACCTGATGTTGTCTCCCTCTTCTCGGGGGAAACCCTTCCAACACCTGAGTTGCGATCCACAACCCCTTCAGTGTTCCCTAACAACTGCCGCGGTGTACTAAGGCAAAAACTTCACCGCAACAGTACTCCCTAGCTAGTTCGAATATAATTATATAATCCGGCTCGAAGGACCAAAATGTTCGGGGATGATCTAGCTACCACTTAAAAAGGTTGAAATAATACTCGGAAGTATGCCAACGAAAAGTTTTTTTATTAAACAAAACATAATAGGGTCATTAAACGGCGGAGAATCTTAACACCGCGATTTAATTTTAAAGGAATGCCGTACAGCGCCATCTATCGACCGGAAACTTAACTAAATTTACTTAAACGTTTTGAACTACTTTAAACAAAATATATTTTAGAATGTTAGTGTAGTCGGCGTAGTCAACAACCGCGCAAAATCTTACTATTGAACTTGGCTAACCCCTTTTTCACATTCATGTTTTTGATGGAATACATACATACAACACTTACAGCTCGAGCTTGCCACACCACGGATAAACCCGCGATGGTTTGTGTTGGTATATGTTGTGTATATGTAAAACAACAAGTCAGTATAAAAAAAAAAACAAAAATATCTGGGTCACCAAGATACACGCTGTGCCTAGTTTGGGACCGTTACTAACCTATTAATGTAATTGTTAGTTTTAATCAATGTATTAGTTAAAATGACGCTTTTTTGAGCCTATTGTCAGACTTTCTACACCTGCAGCCTCTGGGTCAAGTATACGCAGAAGGCATACGCGCTCTGCGTGTGCGATATAATAATGCATTCAGAATGCTTGTGGGGCTGCCGCGATTTTGTAGCGCATCGGGTATGTTCGCTGATGCAAGGGTAGATGATTTCTATGCCATTATCCGAAAGCGATGCGCATCTCTCCGGCATAGAACAGATGTCAGCTCCCACAGCATGTTGAGGGCATCGAGTGACCGGTGCGACTGCCCGATGCTTGGCCGATGGGTTCGGCTGCACGCCCAGGTCGACTAAGTAGCTGTAAGGGCCATCTAGTTGATTTTATTTCTATTGTATTTCTATTGTATTATACTATTTTCCCTATTTGTGTTGTACTCGTTGATTGTATGTGTTACTAATAATAGTTAAATAAGTCATGTCATTACTAACAATATGGACTTTAAATAAAAGATCTGCAAATAAAAGATTATTATTATTATTTTGTTTTTTTGCTATATCTCTTGTCTCCTGTGCGGGTCACAAATAAATATCAATCGCTCTGTCTCAATAATTGTGCGAATGACATAGGCTATGTAATTTTTAAATATGGTGGTGGGGGTGATATAATATGTTTTTTTGTTGTCGTAATAATATGGGTATCAAATGAAAGCTACTAAATAGATCATTCCAAAAATATTATATCTTAACTAACCAACTGTTATGTTACTGTTTTGGAATAAATTCAAGATAAGCGTAACTTTGGTAGCAAAATAAATAATATATTGTAGCACATAAAAAAAAAACAGACTGATAAACGCTTTACCGGAGGGTAATGCGTTTATCAGTCTGTTTTTTTTTTTTTTCGGCAGTCGGGTGAAAAGGTTTGGCGAGCTGCACATTACAATAAGTTGTAGGTCGTGGGTTCGAATCCAGGCAGGCGTGTTACTTTGTGTAAATTATTTCATCACCACTGCTCTCAGAACGATTAAAGAAAACATCGTGAGAAACCATATCTTAGAAGCAAAAATTCGAAGACATGTGACATCCACTAACTCGCACTGGGCCCGCGTGGTGGGTTACGGCCCTTTCCCTCCCACAGAGAGGAGGCGTGTGCGCACAACGGACCAAATGGGCGTCTAAGTGCAGACAAAGGGGTCTATCTATCCTACCCTATCCTATGTCAAAGTCAAATCATTCTTTTCAATTAGACGATTCTAACGGCGCATATCAATGACAAAATGTACACTCAAACAAAAAGCTATTGATTCGCAAACGTAATTTACAACAGAGCCGGGCGCTATGTGTCGGCCAGTGTCCGCTTCCGCGAACTCGTAGGCAGCTAGGCAGTACCTTAACATACACATGATGGAAAAAAAGACACATAAATAAATCGCATTCTTTTCACATTGTTTAATAACCATTATAGAGTTTTATTTGCTGGCATAATTTTTATCAAAAAAAATGTCCAGTGCCTCAAGCAAAAAAGACATTTTGACAAGTTCGATTTTCCAACTAACGTATTTTAGTAACTACATAAGTTACGGTCAATCATACGTAGGTAAGTACTACATTTTTTTCTTAATATAATATAAATTATTATGCAAACAAATAATAATGTTTGTTGTTCAACAACAGTATATAAGGAGTATTTGACTCGTTTTAGATTTTAAAGTCGTTCTGAGTGACGTGGCGCCAGCGCCACTTCTTGTTATTGCGGGGCGCGGGCGCGAGTGCGGCAGGCGGCGCGAGCGCGCTGGGCAGGCCGGCGGCGCTGCGCTGGCGCTGCAGGCGCGCACGCACTCCCGCCTCGCTGATCGACTCGTCAGAGTAGTCGGAGATGCGCGGCGCGCCGCTGCGCAGCGGCATCAGCATGCGGTCGCGGTGCTCTTCCTTAGTTTCTCTCTTGTATTGCCACGCTTGTACCATCTTGACTTTCAGTTCAATATGCATGGCCAACCGTTGCGTTTCTACCATGGCATCGACGGTCTGCCCAAAAACATTTAAACAGTACAGAAAATGCTACCAAGAAAAAACAAAGCATTCATAAATACCGTTTTAACGAAACAGGGTACAAACAACTAATTGTTAATCTCGAGATAAATTAGTTTAAAGCTTTTAGATGTTTTTTTGGAAATAGCGAACAATTTTTTTTAAACATTTGACATATCGAATGGAATATTTCTATTATTATAAGCAAAATTATGATTTTCTCTTCCAACTTAATAAAAAAAAATGGCTAGTATTTAAACGAGCGAAAATAAATTCAAATTAAAGGTGTACAAAATACTGAATATGGCTTACTGAAATACTAAGTGGGCGACAAACAGTGGGCGAATACAAATGTTTAAAACAGCGACAAGAAAATAAAAGTTTGTCAACGGAGCTTCTTTATCTGTCTGCAGGGTCTAAAGTAACCTAACATGAAGCAGATGACGGGAGCTGAGTTCGCTCGCTTTGCTCGCTCACTTCAGCTCCCGTCATCTCGTTCGAACCTAACCTGTCCGTGTCAGGGTGCCCTAAGCTCCCGAGCTCGCTTCGCTCGCTCTTGGACTGGTTGATTGAACGTAATATTCTTCATTATTTTTTTATCTTTGACATTGTTTTAAATATGTAATAGGTGCAAGTACGATTAGTACTTTGGCAACATAGTCGACGGAGCCCCGCTGCGCGGGGCTCCTATTTCCGTCCGCAGGGTCTAAAGTAACCCTAAGCTCCCGAACTCGCTCCGCTTGCTCTTGTACCAATTCGTTGAAAACACAATAATACCCGAATTCCCGCGCTGCACAGCGATGTCGCCTTCATTTACGATGAAGTCGCTTGGAGTTGTTTAGCTATTTTTAAAAGAATTATATGCTAATAAAGAAAAAATAGAACCCCAAATACAATATTATAGTATGTCACAATATTATTACTGCAGCTCACTAAAACCTCCTAAAAGGTATTACTCAAACCGGATAAATAGTTACTTACTTAGTATAATAGTCGCCCATTCAGTATATTTTTCGCCCGGTTAATAATTTCCCAAAAACGAATGGGAAGGGTCATGCATTCACAAACTCGTGCTTTTTATCCAGCAACACGCCTCGTTTTGCTCGCTCATTTGCTTGCTTGCTTGGTTTGGCTTTAAATTGAAGGCCTAACTTGCCTTAATCCTTCTGAGATGGCAAGGTGGCGTGGTCTTGAGGGAGAGCGCTACGGCTACGCTACGTCCAACGTCCAACTAATGACACGAGGACTTGCATCTATATCAGGGGCGGTATAGAGGCAATGCCCTTAAGTACTTTCTGTTACAGGGATCTCACAACAACTCTGAACCAAGTGGGGACGGGAACAGAGAAAAGGAGAATTATCCTTGCCTCTGCCTATCTGCCATATGAACAAAAGGAACCAGTAACACCACTAATCAGAAGACTGGTTGACTACAGCAACCAAGAAAACCTCGATCTAATACTTGGCTGCGATACGAAAGCACACCACGTCGTTTGAGGCAGTTCAGATGTCAACAAACGAGGGGAGGATTTGTTGGACTTTGTGGTGAGCTCTTCTTTACAAATCCTTAACGCAGGCGATAAACCTACTTTCATGGCCTCTGCGAGAACTGAAGTTATTGACCTGTCTCTGGCTTCAAACAGGGCCAGCGCTCATATTGAATATTGTGTAATCCTCTCTGTCTGACCATAACTATATATGCTTTAGGTTTAAGACGGCGGGAGAAGCCGAAACTAGATGAAGGAGAAACCCAAGGCACATAAATTGGGACTCGTACAGGAGGAACCTTACAATAAATCTAGGGAGCCCTAAAGGTAAGTTTAATTCCATACTGGATATAGAATTTCATGCGGACAGAATCAAGGCGGGCACCATCATTGCATGGAAAGATAATTGCCCAGAGAAAAAGGCTTTTTGCAAAAAGGTACCATGGTGGACTCCTGAACTAGCTAAAATACGTAAAGAAACACGACAGGCCTTTAATGATGCAAAAGCCAGGAAGGATTTTTCTGGCTATCATAGCATGCTGACAAGGTATAACACGGCGGTACGCAAGGCCAAAATAACTAATTGGTGGCAGCATTGCACCTCCATCGAAGCTCTGCCAAGTGGAATTAGGTTGTGCAAAGCAATGTCCATGACTAAGACAAACTGCAGCATTATCACGCTGCCTATTGATTCGGCTGAATAAAAACTATTCCGTTCGTGTAAGTCGACCTCATTTCTAATTTTTTCTTATTTCGGTTCAAACTTAGAAGTTTGATCATTCCATTGGATGACAGAGAAAATTTTTCTTGAGAATTGGCGACGTATCTACTTGGAAGTAACACGTTTAGTATTTTTTTTAAGAAAATTTCAAGTGCAAATCGTTGGATTTATATCGCATTGCGTCCATGCAAACCAATATGTTGCATTTAGTTCTGCAGCATTATTGGACATTTCTTTCTGAGAGTGTCAATTGTTCACCAGGAATTTAATTTGTTTCCGAGTTACCGGCGCATAAGGCCGTCTGTTACAAAGAACCGATTCGCTCAGAATCGGTTCTTGGAATATATAACAAGCTGTGGACTGATGTTCCGAGTTATTTCAACACCGACTGAGTTCGGGAAGCGTGTGCTTGCGGGGGTGACTCCATAATATACGAGTGAAGACCCCGGGAGGACGTCGTGACATCGCTCCGCGTCAAGTGATCCCAAAATTTTGTTCCTATTCACTTTTTATAATTTGTAGCAATAGCGAAGTATTTATTGAATAGTTTTTTATATGTATCACCTATTCGTGTCAAAAGGTCGTGAAATGAACCGTTTTTTAATTTTACATTTATGCACGGTTATATTTTAATCGCGCCTAGGGCCGGATAGCGGTTGCAACCCCTTCTCTCCTATAGGCATTATTTTCCAAAATTACAAATTTTATTCTAGACAATCCATTTCCCAACTTTACCGATAGTCTTCCTTTACGTCGCCATTCCTTTTTTCTTTGTATATTTTTTATGTTGAACAATGTTTGTTTTTATCTTATCTTTTATTCGTCAAAATTAAACGTGACACATGTAGTGACAATTTTTTTTTTTTACGCTACAAATTGGCGCCCGAACAACTAAAGTAAGTGTTTTTACCTAATAACTTTGAAATTTAAATGATTCGACATAATTTATTTTTTTTGCTTTATTGAGGATGGTCACTCCCTCTGGGAGCTAATGATTCTTAAGCTTATTTGTTTCAGGACGCTGATATTCTTCCATTCAAGAAAGGTATTCTAGGATTTATACCACCAGTACAGATCTGTGAAGCTGTTATTTTCCTTGACGTATTTTTTTCATGAAATGTAATGTTTTTTAATGGAATTTAATTTTGTGAACTATAGTACACATAACCGTCTTTTATTTTATCCACTTATGGCAGCAAATATAACGATAGGTTTCCTGATTTTTAGTCCTTATTTAGCCTAGATCTTTGTTTACTAGCTTGGCGTTCGCTGACTGCTGGTTGCTGGATTATTTTTGTCCAGCTGTTCATGCCGTGCTTATTTTTCGCTAGGATTCAATCGTCCTTTGTCTGTTCTTTCATTCGTTATTAGGTCTATACTAGTTACATCATGTCAGAAGAGGAGTTCCCTATTGGTGAGACTCCACGTTGTGATAGTCCCATCATTTCGCGACCACCACCTTGTCCCATTCAGCCAAGAGCTTCTCGCGCTTCCTCACAAAGTGTTGTTCCTTCTCCAATAAGATCTGATGAACGCCCACAATTTACCAGGCAGTTCTCTCTTACTAAGTGGAAGATTGTTTTCGATGGAAAGACCTGCGTACGGGAATTTTTCACGAGTCTAGAAGAGTGCAGGGAGGCCGACAATTTGTCTGATGGTTACTTAGTTAGGCGATTCCATGAAGTCTTGTCAGGTGTCGCACTTCAATATTTTAGGTCAATCCGTCGTCCGGATCTTTCCTTCTTTGAGATCAAAGAAGCCTTTTTTAGGACATTCGGTACGACCGATTTTGAATTTAAGATAAGCCAGGAGGTCCGTAACCTCAAGCAGAGACCGGAACAGCTAATAAGAGAATTTATTATCGAGGTTTCTTACTTAAATGCTAAACTGAGCAAGCCTATTGAAGAATCGGAGTTGTTGCGGATCATCACTCACAACATGTTGCCAAAGTACACTCCTTGCTTGTCCATCCAAAAATTTCATGACATCGATAATTTAATCGAAGCTGTTACTCATTTCGAGTCCTTTCTAAAACCTCCAAAGGCGGTAGCCAGTTTCGATTGTGTTGCCGACCAGTCGACTTCTCAGGCTGTTAACTCACCAAAACCCAGGCCGAACAAAACTTCCCATCAACCAACAACTAGTAAGCCTCGGACTTGTCCTAGTTGTAGTCAGTCTCAGCTTTGCTTAAAATGTAACAAAGTTGGTCATTCTTACCGCTCTGGCCCAGAGATCACAGGCATGATTTGTTTTAAGTGTCGCACTCCTGGATTTATTACTAGAGAATGTCCGAAATGTAATCCAAAAAATGCATAGACCACTGGCGATACGCTTCTTTTCGTACAGTATCCCCAGTGTTTACTACAGATTCATTTGATAACCGACCGTTTATAGAGGTATTATTATGTGGTAGAGTTGTTAAAGCATTGCTTGACACTGGTGCTCAGATTTCGCTTGTTAACGATAATTTTATTCAGCAACTTGGTATTTCTTTGACATCAAAAGACGCTTGTCCCCGTGTTATATCGGCTAATAATTCACCGATTGATATTCTTGGTTCTGTACATCTTCCAGTTAAATTTAACGGTACAACTTTTATTCATGAGTTTTTAGTGGCAAGTTCGATGTCATCTTCTGTTATTTTAGGTATCGAATTTTGGAATAAATTCGGTTTGACGTCTATTTTTAGTCAGGCTTTCGATAAAAATATTGATGGTAATATGTTTATCCCTTCTGTTCAGCACTCTCCCCCTCAAGTTTCCTCTGTTAGTGAGGTTCGTTATATTCATCCTCGTAACATCCTATCGCCGGATCAAGAGTCTTGTCTTCAACAAGTTATTAAGGAGTATGAAGTTATCTCTTCGGAAAAAGTTGGTCTTGGAAAGACATCTTGGTTGTCCCATAAAATTAATACTACGGGATACCCTATCCGTCAAAGATATTATCCCTTATCCCCAGTCAAGTTGAAGATTCTCAATGAAGAGATTGACAAAATGTTAGATATGGGTGTTATTCGTCCTTCTCGTTCTCCATGGGCTAGTCCTGTGGTAATGGTGACAAAAAAGGATGGTTCTGTTCGGTTTTGTGTCGACAGTAGAAAACTGAATAGTGTGACAATCAGAGATTCTTATCCTCTTCCCCGTATTCACGATATCCTCGACAACCTTCGTGGTGCTAGATATATTAGCTCATTGGATTTTAGAAGTGCTTTCTGGCAAATTCCACTTGCTGATAGAGAAAGTTGTGAGAAAACAGCATTTATTGTCCCACAACGTGGTCTCTTTGAGTTTGTTAGGATGCCTTTTGGTCTAACGAACGCTGCTTCGGAGATGCAACGCCTTACTGATATGATCGTTAATTTCGAGTTTACTTCTACCAGTGACGACTGTATTTTTGGGTACGTCGACGACTTGATAATCGTATCTAAAGATTTCTTTAGTCATATGGCGCTGCTCAGGAAGGTGCTTGCTCGACTTAAAGAAGCAGGCTTATCTATAAATTTGAAAAAATGCGAGTTTTGCAAAAGCGAACTAAAATATTTGGGTTATATAGTTAATGAAAAGGGACTTCAAACCGATCCCGGCAAACTTGATGCTATTAAAGATTATCCTACTCCCACTTCAGCTAAGTCATTACGCGGTTTCATTGGTATGTGTTCCTATTATAGGCGTTTCGTTAAAGGGTTTTCTTCTATAATTGCTCCGCTTACTGCCCTTATCGGTAAGAGAAAGGGTAATGATCCAATAAGTTGGAATGATGCAGCCGATCAGGCTTTCACTAAGTTGAAACAAGCGCTAATCGATACGCCTGTTATGGCATGTCCTGATTTCTCCAAGCCGTTCATCCTGCAGTGTGATGCATCAGCTGTTGGTCTTGGTTCGGTACTGACACAAAAGATAGACGATGTTGAGCACCCAATCGCCTATTATTCGCGTTTATTCACTCAAACTGAACGCAATTATAGTACTACAGAACGTGAACTCTTGTCAGTTTTGGATTCAATTAAACATTTTCGATGTTATTTAGATGGGATGAAGTTTTCAGTCATAACAGACCATATGGCCCTTAAGTGGCTCCTCACTCTTAACAACCCATCTGGTCGTTTAGCTCGTTGGGCTACTATTATCTCCCAATATACTTTTGATATTGTGCATCGTAAAGGTTCGCAACATATAGTCCCCGATGTTCTATCCAGGATCTATGCTAATCCTGTGTCGTTTGACCAGGGTCCTGAACATACTAATGACCGTTGGTATAAGAAGGTGTATATAGGTGCTCGAGACACGCCACAAATGTTCCCAGCATACGCTATAAATAACGGTATCCTTATGAGACGCATGCCTGTTACTAGTCCTTTATCTTCTGAACCATGGCACGTGGTGTTACCAGCTGAAAAGGTTCCAGACGCTATTTGGGAAATTCACAATAGTTTTCCTTCGATACATCCCGGTGTTACTAAAACGTATCTAAAGCTTAGGGAGTTGTTCTACTGGCCAAATATGTTCCGTGACGTTACTTCGACGTTAAGTCAATGTGAGGTTTGTAAAGCCTATAAAATCTCGAACACGCAACCTCGCGGTCAGATGTGCTACCCTAAAGAGGTTTCCTTGCCCTTACAGATGATTTCTATCGATATAATTGGTCCGTTGCCCTGTGCTTATTATGGTTATAAATATATCCTTTCTATGGTAGATGTTTTTTCCAAATATGTTTGGCTAGTTTCTCTGAAAAGGATTGACGCTCTTTCTGTTATAAAAGCGTTAGAGTCTGAAATTTTCTTTAATTTTGGGGTTCCGCGTACTATTCTTTGCGACAACGCTACAGTTTTTCGTAGTAATCAATTCCTTAATTTTCTCAGATCTTTTCATATTCAATCACCTACTTTTACGCCATATTATACACCCCAAGCAAATACGGTTGAGCGATACAACCAAAGTGTTATTACGTGTTTAGGTATTTTGGTTGGTGAAAACCAAAGAAGTTGGGCTAAAATGTTACCTAAAGTTAAGCTTTACCTCAATTCTTGTGTTAATCTAGCTACTGGCTTTACGCCTAACTTTCTTATGTTTGGTAGAGAGGTCCTTATGGATAGCAGTCGTGTAGATAGTCAGACTCGAAGCTCTAATTTGGCAGACAGTCGGGCTCGTCATGCTTCAAACCTATCCTCTCTCAGCGAAGTTTATGCAAAGGTAGCTGATAATCTTTCTTTAGCTTTCCTCCGTAACTCTCGTGCATATAATTCTAATCGATCAGCTATCACTCTGAATATTGGTGATACTGTATGGAGAAAGAACTTTTCCAAGTCTTCTGGAAATGATTTTTTTTCTGGAAAGCTTGCTCCACGTTTTATTAAGTGCCGTGTAATAAGAGTCATTTCTAGGACCACATATTTGCTCCAGGATTGTGATTCAGTCCACTCCGGACAATATCATATCAAAGATATCTTAAAATAAATTTGATTGAATTCTCTTTGTTCCATTTTAACATTAACATTTGCTTTCTAAACCTTTTTCCTCTTTGGTTTATGGGAATATTTCTTTGCATAAGTTTTTGATTATGTTAAAAACTTCATGAATTATCTGTTAATAATGACATCTATTTATTTCTGTGTTGTGTCAACCTGTGTTCTCAGGTTATTTTATTTCTTTTAGTTTAACACAAATGGTGTGTCATTCTACATTTAATTTGAATTTAAACTTGAGTTTTCTGACTTGAGTTCTCTGATTTGAGTTTTTTTGTCTTGAATTCTTCTTTGACTTAATTGACTTAAGTTTTCTTTCTCAAACTTGTTTTTTTGTTTTTTGTCCAACTTGTCTTTCGTTTCTATAACTAAGGTTGGACTTTACGTGTTGACGTTATTTATTTTTTGGGGATCCCCGGGTTTTTTCTTATTGTTGTTAGGTAATAGTTAAGTCTTATGTTAAGTTAGGCTAGCTTTACTTAGATGTATAGTTCCCTGGTTGTTCTTCATAGTTGTTAGGATGTGGTAGTTGTTGGTGTTTGTCTCTAATTGAACAATATATATTTAGATTTATGAGTTTGTTATTTTCTTTCATATTCTCCATAGATGTAATCGAGATATCGCGAGTTCGCGCGGATAACGTTTAGATGTGGTGGCCACCGTGTTTATTCAGTATCTTTTGCACTTCGATATCGTTTGATTCAGAAATGATTCCTGCTGTTGTCATTGCCTGTTCCAGCTTTATCTTTCTTCTCACTCGTACTTTCGTCCTTTTTTTTCTTAGAAAGGGGGTATTGCAGCATTATCACGCTGCCTATTGATTCGGCTGAATAAAAACTATTCCGTTCGTGTAAGTCGACCTCATTTCTAATTTTTTCTTATTTCGGTTCAAACTTAGAAGTTTGATCATTCCATTGGATGACAGAGAAAATTTTTCTTGAGAATTGGCGACGTATCTACTTGGAAGTAACACGTTTAGTATTTTTTTTAAGAAAATTTCAAGTGCAAATCGTTGGATTTATATCGCATTGCGTCCATGCAAACCAATATGTTGCATTTAGTTCTGCAGCATTATTGGACATTTCTTTCTGAGAGTGTCAATTGTTCACCAGGAATTTAATTTGTTTCCGAGTTACCGGCGCATAAGGCCGTCTGTTACAAAGAACCGATTCGCTCAGAATCGGTTCTTGGAATATATAACAAGCTGTGGACTGATGTTCCGAGTTATTTCAACACCGACTGAGTTCGGGAAGCGTGTGCTTGCGGGGGTGACTCCATAATATACGAGTGAAGACCCCGGGAGGACGTCGTGACATCGCTCCGCGTCAAGTGATCCCAAAATTTTGTTCCTATTCACTTTTTATAATTTGTAGCAATAGCGAAGTATTTATTGAATAGTTTTTTATATGTATCACCTATTCGTGTCAAAAGGTCGTGAAATGAACCGTTTTTTAATTTTACATTTATGCACGGTTATATTTTAATCGCGCCTAGGGCCGGATAGCGGTTGCAACCCCTTCTCTCCTATAGGCATTATTTTCCAAAATTACAAATTTTATTCTAGACAATCCATTTCCCAACTTTACCGATAGTCTTCCTTTACGTCGCCATTCCTTTTTTCTTTGTATATTTTTTATGTTGAACAATGTTTGTTTTTATCTTATCTTTTATTCGTCAAAATTAAACGTGACACATGTAGTGACAATTTTTTTTTTTTACGCTACAAAACCCACTATCATCTGCAAAGGATGAGAATGGGTGTCACACGGAAACTGGACAGGACACTCTGGGTGTGATGTTTAGAACTCACTTCCCAGAATATGTACTACGCAACAGCTATAAAAAAAGAACCAGTCATAAGAGACGAGCTCACAAGGCACACGTTCAAATATATCTGGCTCACGGCAAAGAAAATGCTAGATGAAAATAAACTGAAGCTTGCCATAGCGGGCTCCCAGCCTTTCAAATCCCCTGTTCCCGATGCCATCTACCTAATAGTATTGCAAGAAGGGACATCAGTTGTGATAACCCATTTGAGTAAGCTCTACAGAGCCTTTGGGTACGTACCCAAGGCATGGCGGGAGGTCAAAGTCACCTTTATACCGAAGGACGGGTAGACCGACTTACGAAGAAGCTAAAGCTTACAGGCCCATCAGTCTATCATTCTTTCTCTTAATAGCTCTGGCGAAACTGGTAGATATGAGGTACCTACGAGAGAAACCAACCACCATAGCTCACCGAAAAACAATCAAAAGTTAGTACTTCCGACCAGTACCATCTCTGTGCAAATAGAAAACGATTTCTCAGGGACACCCTCGCAACCCATTATCTCTACACAGCCTGTCGGACCTGTTACGGAAACTGTACACCTGGATGACCATGAAGAAATACTACCACCTACATACAGCTGATGATAATGTTGCGAATGAGAAGTGGGTAGAAGTACTCGTACGTAATTGCAAGTCTAAGCGGTATAATTCTGTTCGTGGTACCGCGGGACCCGAGATTACCCCACTTAAAGCCGTGGAATTTCGCAAATACGTACATCTATGGAACATGATGTCAGGAGCCACTGATATTCAATCTTACCTGCAAAAGCTGTGTTCAACAGGTAACTGCACGGTGGAAGAGCTCAAACCAAAGGGTGACTACAAGTCATTTAAGATTGGGGTTACAGCAGAGTTCTTCGAAAAAGCAACAGCGGCGGATACTTGGCCTACTAACGCTAGAGTTCAGGAATGGTTTTTTCGAAGACTAACAAACAAACTCCAAGCCCGTTCATCCAGTGGTCAACAAGAAACAAAGCCGGCTAATTAATTTGACCTATCAAAATGTGGAATTTCTCTAAGGGAAACTTTGAATTGATGTACAAGCTAATATCTGAGGAGTCGTGGCAAGACGTGATTCTCGCTAGTGACGTTGACGCTGCTGTAGACTTTTTTTATAATATCTTGTACGGTATTTTTGACGAATGTGTGCCAAAAACACAGGCCTAAGAAGCCATGTAGACGCTACCCGGTTTGGTTCACAGCAGAACTAATAAGTGACATTAAACATAAATCAGATCTGCACCGTAAGTGGAAATCAACTAAAAACCATGCTGATTATCTCAATTTCTCCGTGCTTAGGGCAAATGTTAAAAAAAGAATGTTGGTCACATATGATGAATACATCAAGCACATTCAAACCAAACTTAAGCGTGATCCTCGTGTCTTCTGGCAACATATACACAGCTTCAAAGCCAGAGGTGGCTTTGAGCCCAGGGTGAATTATAATGGTGCAATGTAATGCTGCACATGCTTTTTCCGATTTTTTTTCCAGTGTTTTCTTACCCGATGCCCCTCTTTTAGATTATAAAACAGATAGTAACAATGAGAAAAACCATGCTAACTTTGTAAATATAGATTCAATCAAATCGAAGGATGTAGAAACAGCTATAGATAAACTCAAACCAAACTCAGCCGTAGGACCAGATAACATTCCCGCTTACATTATTAAAGGATGTAAAGATCATCTAATATCACCTGTACTTCATATATTTAACCTGGCATTGTCTACCGGAAAGTATCCGCAGCGTTGGAAGGTATCGTGAGTCCAACCTATACCTAAGTCTAATGTAAGTTCTGACGTAGAAAATTATCGGCCTATAGTTATACTCTCCGCATTCCCAAAACTATTCGAATCAATATTACACAGGCTTATTAGTTGCCAGATACAACCATTTCTTTGCGATTCCCAACATGGCTTTCGATTTAACCGCTCCGTTAATATGAACCTTCTAACGCTGGGGGATGTTATATCGCAGCACTTAGATAAAGGCATACAGGTTGATGTTCTATATTTTGATTTAAAAAAAGCATTTGACCGGGTAGATAACGACGTATTGCTCACAAAGCTCAATAACTCAGGCTTTTCCCCGAAGTTACTTAAGTTCTTCGCAAGTTACTTACGAGATCGTCAGCAGTATGTTCGACACGGTTGCTTTGTGTCCGCACCATATCATACTCGATCTGGAGTTAGTCAGGGTTCTATATTCGACCTTTGCTATTTATCATTATGGTCAATGACCTTGAGGAGGTCCTCAAACATGCCAAATGTTTACTTTACGCTAATGATCTTAAGCTGATATTTGGCTTGGAAAAAGTAGCAGACTCAACTACTCTGTAGGATGACATTGACGCGGTCTATCAGTGGAGCATGGATAATAAGTTACTCTTCAATATTGCTAAATGCTGCGTTATGACCTTCAGTCGCACGCGTGATCCCTGGCATGAAGAGTACTTTTTAGGCGGCGATCTGATAACACGCGTTAATTCTGTAAAGGATCTCGGAGTTCTGTTTGACACGAAGCTCACCTTTCATGAGCATATGAGGACACTTGCTGCTGAGTCATATCGAAGACTAGGATTTGTATTTCGAAATATGCGCGAGTTTACCATGCCACATGCCATTAAACTTGTATACATGGGCCTTAGTGAGGAGTAAACTCAGCAGCAGTGATCTGGAACCCGTATGAGAGTACTTACCTCTTACTTCTTGAAAAATCCAAAAGGCCTTTCTTCGTTTTCTTTATAAAAAACTCTTCGGATATTACCCCTTCCTGTACTCTACCAAATTTCTACTTGGTGTTCTAAATTTTAATTCTCTCGAAGTAAGTGGGTGAATCCGATTGCCAGGAGCTCGTGGCGCAGTTGTTGAGGCTGTTTGTTCCTGTGGTGCCCAAACAACAGCTTAGACCACGAAGCCACCGACTTTTGGCCGTATCATCGGCACGTACGGTGTCCCAAGCTAACTCGCCTCTAGTTCCGGCACCCACAATGCTAAATGCCCTTCTGACATCAGCACCAGAGTGTGACTTGTTTGCTGGGAGGATGGATCGATGTGTGTCGTGAATGTTTAAGTTTTTGTGAGAAGATGGATGAAAGTTAGATTAGTGAATAATTTAGATTAGTAAATTTTTACTTCTGTATGTTTTTTCTGTTATTATTTCCTTGTTTGTATTTTTTTCTTCAATGTTTTTTTTTAGATCGTTTTTTTTTTTGTTTTTTTTTTTAATTAGTTTTTATTTGTATATAGATATATTTAATTTTGCCTAGTTCCCGTATGTTTCGTTTTAGTGTTTTATTTTTTTATTTTATTTTTCATTGTATAACGCCTTAGGTCTGACCTGTAAAGTTATACATGTATACTTAAATAAATAAATAAATCGTCTTGCTGTTGCTGGACTATGGGATGCCTCTAAGCCAAAGACTAACCATACAAATTCGATGGAAATGAAGACCTGGATCGGGTAACAAGCATGATATCCGATAAAATGCAAACTATGTTTGTGTTTGAAAGTTCTTTCAAGGTCCAAATCCCAACAACAGAGGACTGGACAAAGGGACTCGATCCACTAGAACAAGATAGTCTGGTGTAGTAAACTGATGGATCCAAAATGGAATCAGGTACAGGAGCGGGCATATACGCAAATGGTTACAAATATAGCAAAAGCTTAGGGAAGATGGCAACTATGTTCCAAGCAGAAACATATGCTATAATAACCTGTGCTCAAGAGAATATAGATAAAGGAACCAGAGGTAAATCCATATATATTCTTAGTGACAGTCAGGCTGCAAACAAAGCCATGGCATCCTACAAAGTGCACTCCAGACTTATTCTGGATGCTATCCAGACTCTAAACAGGCTTGGGACGCATAACAGGGTAAGACTGATATGGGTCCCTGGGCACAAAGAAATCCATGGAAACGAAGTGGCAGATGAACTGGAAAGAGAGGGCTCAGCAAAAGATTTTGTGGGTCTAGAACCATATGTAGGCATTTCGACGTGTCTCGCAAAAGCCACATTTAGGGAGTTTGCAGATCACAGACAACGAACACGTTAGCTGTCTAATACCGGTCTTCAACACTCCAAGAAATTCCTGGGCTCTACGTTCAAAGCACGGAAATGCATTTGGAATATTAGCAGGAGGCAAATCTGCTACCTGCTTGGGGCCTTTACTGGGCACTTTGGAACCAACGACATGCTCATGAAGATCTAACCGCGACACCCATGTGCATGTTTTGTGAGGAACATTCGGAACGCATGGAGCACCTTCTTATTTATTGATTTATTTAAACTTCATGTACATTGGTGATACATAGGCGGACTTAATGCAGCAAGGCATTCTCTACCAGTCAACCTTTGGGTAAAAAAGGACACAACAGTGGAAGGTGTACAAAATAAAATTTATAAACAACAACGGAATTTCAGACGGAAATCAACATTAACTAACAAACAAAAATATTCAAAATTACTAAAACGAATCATAAACCTTACTAAACGTGTTCAAAATAATTACAGAATAAAAACATCGACTAATAAAAGTAAAACGGCATGGCATATTATAAATAATAATAAATCGAATATTCCGAAAGAAAAAATAACTGAACTTAAAATTAACAATAAATTAACAACAAATCCTACAGAAATTGCCAATGCGTTTAATAATGATTTCATTGAAAAAGTAATTCCTATTCCTGGTGCCGGAAAAAAATCCACAGCCCTAATTTATCCCCAACCGTACTCAATGTTTTTATCAACCTGTTTGCCTTATCACATGCAGAAAATTATAAGAAATCTAAAAGATACTAGCAGTGTCGGTTATGACGGTATTTCGACTAAGGTAATCAAAGCAGTAAATGAAGATATTTCTCATCACTTAAGCCATATACTGAATCTTTGTATACACAGTGGGAACAGAGAACAGAGTGGGACATTTCCAAAAGACCTTAAATTGACAATTATTAAACCTATATTTTAAAAAAATAATAAATTAATACTTAATGGATAACTATAGACCTATAGCACTAATTTCTGTATTCTCAAAAATCTTTGAGAAATATATTTCCAGTGAAATTAATAGCTTCTCAGACAAAAATAAAATCCTATGTGATGAGCGAAAAGGCTTAAAAAAATAAAAATATCAATATGGCGGTGTACGACTTTTTATACGTAGTTTCTTCGCAAGTTGACAAATCTTTACCCGTTTGTTCTATTTATTGTGACATGTCACAAGCATTCTACTATGTAGACCACAATATTTTGCTGGATAAACTTCAGGCTTATGGTATAAGGGGTAATGTCCTGGAACTGATAAGTTCATATTTATCGGACCGCCAACAAATAACCTAAATATCAAAATTTAATGTTAAAGCTAAAAGAGAACTGATTTTTACCTCTGATAAGCGAGACATCACATATGGTGTTCCTCAGGGAAGTGTATTAGCTCCTCCTTTGTTCCTACTATATATTAATGATCTACCAAATGCGACTAAGGAACCCATGTCATTGTTCGCCGACGACAGTACTGTAACCATAGCACCTAAAATATGGTTAACTACCAGTCTGATTCTAATGATTCATTGAATTCTATAATTACCTGGCTTAGTAACAATAATTTAAAAGTAAATATTAGTAAAACAAACATAATTCATTTTAGACAACGAGAAAAATTACGTAATACATCAAAATTTAATTTAGTATACAAAGATAATATAATACAAGAAGTTGAAACAACCCGATTTTTGGGCTTAATCATTGATAAACAATTGAATTGGAAAACTCACGTTAATGAACTTTGTAAAAAGATTAGTACTTCTTCATACGCTCTTTATAAGTTGGCACCGACTGTCAACACAGATACTTTGCTTATAGCAGATCACGGGCTTGCTGAATCAGTATCTATCATATTTGGAATAATTTTCTGGGGCAATTCAACTTTAAAGGAAATTGCGTTCAAAGCACAAAAGCGTTGTATACGGGCTACATTTGGGTTGCAAACTGTTGACAGTTGCAAACCATTGTTTATACAGCACAGAATTCTAACACTTCCATCACATTTGTTATGATTAATAATACAGGTAGAAAAAGACGCGAGAAGTACAGACTTTGGGTGCAATCACACTCTGCTAAAACAGCATTTCTAACAAAAAGTGTAATATGCATAGGTCCTCCGGTTAATATACAATGCAATTCCAAATTCCCTTAAAATAATGAATATAATTTCATTCAAGACAGAACTAAAAAATTTGCTAATTATTAAGGGGTACTATAATGTTACAGAATTTTTGAATGATAAATTTTAATGATAATTTAAATTTTATTAACTGTCATTATGAATTTGAATTAATTGATCTTTTTACTATAATTTAAATTTGACATACATTATTATCTGACATTTATTTGATAATTTAACAGATCTGACATACATTATTGTACGACATTTGTTTTGTATTTTATTACTCTTAGTATTGACATTTTGATAATCCTTTTGAATTCATTTTAGTGATTGTTTGATTGATATTTTACATAGATTTGACGTACATCTTTATTTGAAATTAGTTTTTTTTTTGACATTTCTATTATTTTTATGCAGTTTTTTATTGTTTGACATTTTGTAATTATTGTGTTAAATTAATTTTCGTAATTGTTCATGGATATTCACTTCTAAAATATTTGCACGCCATAGTATGTGGCAAACATGTCCGAACTTTTTGTATCTTTCAATGTTATCCTGCATGCACGTATAGTTTATTCTTGCATGTATACACGTGTTTGAGCAAATAAATTATCTTTATCTAACAATAGAAGTCGGATTAATAAACTACCTAACTAATAAAATACATAAATAATTTCTATAACAATAGACTAATAAATATTATAATAAATACTAAATACAACATGAAACTGAAATTTAAATATAATAACTATGACGAAGACCGATTTATGTATGAGAGGACAGATAATAGTTCCGGATTCTAAGAAAATTTACTTCGCTTGAAAGAAAATTTACTCTCAGCTTTTTTGATATCAAGGAGAAGTACGTTCCAGAGTTTTATAGTTGAGACAGTTTAAGAATTAGATAGAAACCCGGTGCGGTGAGAAGGAATATGGATATGCGATGCACTGGCTGGCAAGCGAATGAGTCTCCTAGTGATTGGATATCCAAACCCAGAAGACTATAGGCCCATATCTCCTAGTCTCTTTGTAAAACTCATGAATAGAGTTTTCAACGAGATTGGGGAGGAGTAGGTTGTAGTGTCCGAGTTATTTCTCGACCCCTCCACAAGATAAGCCAAGATAATAAATAAAATAATTAGACCTATCTTTATTACACTTAAAGGGCACTTTCTCAGCAATTTTTATGCCCTTTTTCCGCACAATAATATTACACAAAATGGGTCTAACTGACTGTCCTTTCTTTTTATTATATTGAATTTATTTAGGAACGTTCACTGTAGAATGAAAACGAATATCGACCTTTTTAATCTAACACCTCTCAAAGAAGCCTTTTTTCCTTAACAAGACAACAGTTATTAACTTAAATAAAATTCATATCTATGCATTCGTTCCCTTTCAACTTGATCGACGTTAAACGTGACTTTTCAAGTAATCAGGTGTGAATTGTCAGAAAGGCCCTTTTTCGTTAGGTACCAGCTCAGATAGTATTTAGTTTCGGTATCTGTAGTGTTACCTTGTAGTAATCCCCTTTCCCATAGTGCACGTCCCGGTGCGCGAGCTGATAGATGAGCGTCATGTTCTTGTAGAAGTTGCGGATCTCGTACACGATGTCGCCCAGCTGGTACTGCAGCGATCTGTAGTACTGGTCGCGGTAGATCTGGATGGCCATGAGCTTCATCTCCACGTCGATAACCAGGTGTCTCGATAGGGTCTGTATCTTGCCTTGCATTCTTCTATGCGAATCCCATTTGTAGAAAGACATGCAAGGACTCCACAACACTGTAAAATTAACATGAACAATGTTTATGAAAATATTATGGGCTTTGGGAATATTATTATTTTTTAGTTATGTTATTTTTGTTTGTATGTGAGTACGTGGAGATGAATCTCCAAAAGGATTATAATTGCAGAAGATATCGACAGTAAAAGGCTAAAATCGCAAAGCATAATGTGGTTCTGATTTATTGGTATGTTGTAGTAGTATGTTAGCGTAGTGTGAATCCTAATTTGTAACTTCGAAAAACTTGTGCTCGCTGCGCGTCATGGGAAAAACTGCGCAATTATGGCGAATTTTCCATTTATTGCTTTAAAAGTAAAAAAAACTATGAGTTTTCGCCACCACATTCCTAAACAAAACCTAAAAATGATTTTTTTCGGGTAAAATGGATCATATTTGAAGATCCGTAGCTTGGTCCCTGTAGTGTTTATAGAGCTTCATCATCATCATCATCTCAGCCAAAACACGTCCACTGCTGGACATAGGCATGCCCCAAGCGTCGCCACACTGATAATTTAATTGAGCCAATTAGAGTCCTCTGCTTCCACAGTCAGCGGGAATTTCGCTTGATTTTACATATCGCCAAGATTATGGTTTAATGCTATCTGTTATTTTTAACCGACTTACCAAAAAGGATGAGGTACTATGTTCGACTTCAAGTAGGTTTTTTTTTTTGTTAATGTATGTTCACCGATATCTCCGTCAATTGTGGACCGATTTTGAAAATTCTTTTTTTGTACGAAAGAGTATGTTTCGAAATTGGACCCATTTTAATTTGGTGAAGATCTGATGAAGAACTTCGAAGATATACAACAGAACTCTTCAATAAATAACGGAAAATCTCTCGGGATTGCTGCAATTGCATGTCTGTTTATTGTGTTTACCATTTCATAACATAACATCACGCCAGTACGCTCTTGAGGGGTACGCAGATCTCTCATTTCACCCTTTATGTTCAAGTTTCATGATATTCGGCTAATCTATTCTGGCGTTAAGGTAACTTACTAAACAACTTGTCTATTAGGTAGGTAGAAGTAAAAAGTGAAAAATAAAAAGCTTTTTTACAAAAAAATACTACCGACTTCCAAATGAGAAAACTACAAAGTGAAAAATAACTTTATTTTTGGAAGTCGGTGTCCGTAACGCAAAAAAATAGTACCTACGAAAGACACCGACTTCCAAAAATAAAGTTATTTTTCACTTTGTAGTTTTCTCATTTGGAAGTCGGTAGTATTTTTTTGTAAAAAAAGCTTTTTATTATAGTTCTATTTGCTACGAATGTTTTCCATCGAGTTAGATTTCCTTGAAGCCATCTCAGTACGGCACTCCAAACAAATATATGTAGATCATGAACTCATGACCTGCTAGATACTTCTTGAGGTCATGAGTTTGGCCAGCAACAGTGCTCCACATAGTACCAATCGAGGAATTGATATTTGTTTTTTCGTAGGAACTAATTTTGATTTAGCTATTACTAATATTGTTGCTTGATTGTTATTTCTTACTCTGCAGTAAATGACACATGCATATTCTTTTGTTATTGCGTCACAAAAGCCGTGTAACTCTACACTACTCGCTGTTTCTGTACCGTACTAGTATGTTGAATTGATTGATACTTTCTAATTCTTCCTTGTTTTTGATCCATTCCTTGCTGATTTTTCTGATACTTGTTCATCCTACTGAAGATTGGATAACCATGTTTCTGAACTAAAATCTTCAATTTTGTTGTTACTGGCACGATCCAACCGAATGGGTCTAATATTTTTGACATATCTGATAGTATGATTCTTTTAGTGATTTTTTTGCTTGATGGCATTGAGGTAATAATGTACTACCATAGATTTAGAATTTTTTTACTATATCTATGTGTACTACGCACTAGAGAAGTCGCTACACATCAGTACTGTGTTCTGTTCATGTGCGGTCTGCCGGCCGCACTTCATTCAGTTGCGTGCTAGATCTTGAGCGCCTATGCCATTGTTTGTTTTTAAACGAAAAAAAACGTTCAGACTCATTAAATATGCCGTCGTGTGTTTTAAGATATTGCACTAATAATTCAACTAATACGTTGAAATGCAAAGGATCGATCTTTTCATCGATGAGTAACAAGATAATCATTTTAAAATTGATATCGAACAAAATATTTGGTGGACGCCATGTTGCTTCATTTGTCATATAAACTAAAAAGATGTGACAATTTGTGTAACAAGTGTAGGTAGAATAAGCTGACGTTTCTTTTTAGAACGGACAGTGATAATCTAACATTATCTTTAGAAAGGAACTGACTGTGGGTATGCAAATAAATAGTTTAACAAATTGGTAGGTAGGTGGGTAGAGTAGGTAGTGTCTACGCATCGTCATTAGTATGAGCCTACTACTACTGGTCGTCACGAGTGCAGTTCCGAATTCCTGCACGCGCGGCGCCTCGGTCGCAATCTACAAATCGATCGACAAGCAAGCACACGACAAACGCAATATTTTTGTTAAAACCTATAATTTTGATTATACGCCTTATTGCTATCGAAGAAGATTTTCATTCATCTCCAAAACAGGTAGGTAGGATAGGGTAGGGTTGGTAGGTAGGCAGCCAGTTGACGGGAGCGAATCACGGGAGACAGCTAATACCTAAATAAATAAAAACAAAATCTAGACACGCGGCAGCGTGTCAAGCCAAGTTCAAGCAAAAAAGGAACTGGCGACGCAGCGGCTATGTGTAATTTTACACGAACCATTTGGAGCCACTTGTGTCACCCAAATAACTCAAAATCTATTTAACATAAACACATGAAATTCGGTTTGTGTATTAAAATCCCTAAGACAAACTTTAAAACCAAAATTTCATAAATATAGCTCAAACGGTTATTTAGATATTAACGTCCAAAATTCATCATTTTTGTCACTGACTGACTTATAGATCAAAACTATAACCCAGTTCCAGACGACCTAGAAGGTTCAAATTTGGCATCCAGATAGGTAGTTGGGTGAATACAAAGGAATAAATCAGAAACTAGTAATTTTTTATCATTTATTATAATTTTGCAATTAATTGATTCTATTAGGAACACTTACTTATAGTGCCTGTTATGTAAGAATCAGCAATAAAAATTGATGACAGCCGGTTTGTATGTGGAGTTTAAGGTCTTCTTCGTGAATATGTAACGAGTGGAATACCACCCCTATTTTTTTTTAACCAGCCAAGTCAAATCTTGAGCTACAATTTATCCTAAGTTATCTGCTGTAAATAATTCGACTTTTCAAATTTAAGAAGCTATATTTTAAAATAGTAAATATTATTGTAGCAGAGAAAGCAAGAAATTGTGTTTTGAAATTTATTTTAGAATGGTTTATAAATAAATTTCTAGAGACAGAACTGGGCACCCATTTAGACCTCAATTCTTTTGTCAGCGTAGTCAACAACCAAGCATATTGTTAATATTGAACTTGGCTCCCTTTTTCACATTTATGTTTTGATGGGATTTCTTTTACTAATGTTCTTTCAATTGTTAATAAATTTTGAAAAAAGGAATGATTTCTAATGAAGCTTGTTAGGTATAAAACTATGTAGGTACCACTTCTGTAGTCAGTCAGCCGTTTAGTCTATTATGTGAAAATCAGTGTTGCCACCTCAAAAATTATTTTGTCACTAGATGCAGTGTAAAATGTCGCCATATTTTGGCAATTTGGCTTGAAAAAAAACCACCAGTTCTCGCTAAAATGTTTTTATTCAAAAAAAGTACTTTAAATGTCTGATATTAAAAAAAAAGTAATTTTGTAACAGTCAAAAGGGAAAAAACAGACTTGGTTAAAATTCGTGATTTTGAAATATGATAGTTATCTTCCATTATATCTTCATCATCCATAAACGCCGCCGACGTTTGCGCTGAAGATGTTTTTGGTTATGATAGATCTTTAAATGAGTACTTTGCGTTTTTGCTGATAGCCGCAATGACATCGCTAGGTAATTTGTAATTGAAGCATTTAATTTTCAAAACTTTCAATCTGTTTGTAATAAAAATTATGGCGTTAAGTAGTGGGCATTTTGATTCGTAATTTACTTTTAACGATGCTCATAAAACTGAAAATTCTTTCAATTTCAGCATAAGAATGAGGTATTTTTAAAATTTCCGTCTCAAATAAGTGTTGCCAAATTCCATATTGAAAAATCGCCAGAAATCGCTAAAAATTTATTAGTCGCTAAACGATGAAAAAATATCGCTAAGAGCTCTGAAAAATCGCCAGATCTAGTGACAAAAACACCAAGGTGGCAACACTGGTGAAAATTGTTGCAGAACTTTGAACGAAACGCGTAAGCGCCATGAAAATCACGGCGCTTCCGTCTTTTTGATCGTAAAAAAAATACACCTTTGAAGCGCTCTAGCGCTGCGAGTTTATACTGTTTTGTTAGACAATTAATTATTGTTTCAGCGCTGCAGCGAACTTTAGTTTAAACTCTAGGCAAAATGGAGCATGTCTTTTGCTCAGGATAGCTTCTCTAGTACGTAGTACATATTATCTCAATGCTTGATGGTTCAATTTTTTATACAAATGTGAAGTTATCATGTGTAGGGTTCTTTTTTTTTAATGCTTAACTCTAATCCCCGCCAACGTAATTGGCGCCTTATGTGCTCAACCTCAGTCGTTCCGTTCAATCTTTTATGCCTCTCGTACATTCATTCCTCATACTAATTCTTTCTTTCATTCATCATCTTGCATTCTGTGGGTGGGAGTCCCACTTTTATTTAGTCTAGGCTAATGGCATAATTTATTTGTTATAAAAATAGGTAAATACAATGATAAATGTGCTATAAATAAAACTGAGCAAAAGAGGTGCTTTTATCACAAATTGAGCAAAAGGTGCTACAATCACAAACTGAGCAAAAATGCTGTTTATCACAGATAAACAAGGTATGCATTTATTAGACATGCATTTTTTTCAGCGATACTGTATTGACGTCATATTAAAATTCGGGATTAAACCCACAAGCACAGTTGTTAAAAAATATCATAGTGATCTTACACATTTTATAAACTTAGGTACTAACCTGAAGTACTGCCGGCTGTACGTGTCCTTGCTGCATTCCGTGCTTACATTTAAATATTATATAAAATACTAATGAAGCACGGTGCGCTTCAGGTTTTATTTCGACGTATAACCGCAGTGGCTACTCTAATGCAGTACTCCAGAAACTTTTCCCTTGTCTTTTTGTCCATGAGCCCATGCAGGCTCTCCCTCGTTATTTTCCTATCCAGCTCACATTCAAGTCGGTAGCGTTCCCTGATAAATAACGGGCACTCTACAAGTATGTGCTGGACGTGCTATTCTATGCTTCTTACAAATATTCTTATAATACTAGTGAAGCATAGTGCCGCTTCAACTTCGGTTTCGTGCAATGACGGTGGAAGCCACATTAACACAGTACACCAGGAACTTTTCCCTGTGTTGCTTACTCATGAGCCCATGCAGGCTCTCCTTCGTCAATCTCCTGTCCAGCTCACATTAGAGTTGGTAGCGCTCCCTGATAAATAACGGGCAATCTTTGACAAGAATGTGCTGAACAGTCTCTGCCACACCTGGATCGCAGACGCACGATGGGCTCTCCTTACACTTGAAGCGATTCAAGTATTCAGAGAACCCACCGTGCCCCGTCAAAACTTGCGTGAGGACGCCTTCGGGCCGCACCTGTTGTACAATACGGAAAGACGTTATTGCATCCGGAAGAAACATTTTCGTCACAGAAGCGGTCTCGCCCGACACATATCTTCGATTCCATTCATCAAGCTATCCAAACGGATCTGTCGCTTGATAAAAGAAACCGGACACTGGTCGTAGTCCGGCCTCCTCCGTAACGACAATGCTGCCTCCTTAGCCAACTCGTCCGCTCGCTCATTCCCCGGCAGGCCCGCGTGGTCCTTGATCCAGAACAAAGACACAGCTTTACTTTGGCCCAGGGCGTGAACCAGATTGGCGCGCGCGCGAACCGCCAGGGGATGGAGAGAGCCATGGTTTGCAAGCGTCTGCAATGCGGGCATTGAGTCGCTGTACAAACCATAGCTCGCCTCTTGCCGCTTGAGGATCAGTTCGGTCGCCTTGCAAATGGCCAGGAGTTCCGCCTGATAGACTGTGCAGTACGCGGCAAGGCTGAGCTTGAGGTTACGGACTTCGCCTTCATTATCCCAAATGGATAATGCGGCTCCGACCTTCCCCTCAATCTTGCTGCCGTCGGTGAAGATTCGCACCGTCTGCACATTGTTGCTATCTAGCAACTCCTGGTCTATCAGGCACATGAACTCCAGGGGCATTTGTGTAGCTGGATGAGGGGCTTCTGCAATCCTCACCGCAACCTCGATCTCCCTGTCCCCCGGCAAAAACCGGGATGACCCTCTCCTCGCTTCATACAGGGCGGCTGCCTGTTGTATGCGCAGGTCTAGAGGTAGTATCCCAGATATTGCCAGTGCCGAGTTCAGAGAGACAGTACGGTAAGATTTGCAGAGCTTCTGAGCGAATCCCCGTTGAACAGAGCCTAACTTCTTCCGTATACCCAACTTATTTGCAGCGGGTGCCCAGGCGGCGGCTGCGTATATTACTATGGGCTCAATCGTTGCTGTGTAAATCGTGTGTATGACTTGTGTGTTTAATCCCCAGCTCACCTTTGCGGCTCGAGACAGCTGCTTGTATACGTCAGCTGCCTTCTTGCAGACGTTCGCGACATGCTCATTAAACGTGAGCTTATCGTCTATGGTTAGACCCAGCAACTTCATTTTCTTGACCATACCGATGCCGACCCCGGCCATGCTCAGTATTGGAGTGTCGTACTTAAGCTTGTTGGTTATGGTCATCGCACAGGTTTTGTGCGGTGCGAACCTCAGCTTATTTTGGACGCCCCAATCCTGAACATGGGCGAGGGCTGCATTAGCAGATCTTGAGACTTCAGTCGCAGTGTCCCCATCCACGACCAAGACGATGTCATCCGCAAACGCCTGCACATAAATTCTGCGCTGCTCAAGGTCCTGCAGTAGTGGGTCGAAAACGAGGTTCCACAGGGTTGGACCACCGATCGACCCCTGAACGCAGCCCTTGCTAGTCTCTCGAGTGCATTCCTCTCCGGCATACCAAACTTTGACCTTCCTATCGTCGAGATAGCTGTCTATCAGCCTTCTGATGTTGACCGGGCACTTTTCCTCAGCCAGTCTGACCCTTATAGCTGGCCACCAGGCGCTATCGAAGGCTCCCTCTATGTCCAACGGCACCAGGACAATTAGCTTCTTCAGCCTCAACTTGTCCTGTACGTGCTCGATTAGCGTATAGAGGGCGTCCTCGGTGCTTCTTTGGGGCATGAAGCCAAACTGACGAATACTAAACCGCGGTACGAGATGCCATTTCAGACGCGCTACTACCATCCTCTCCAGGACCTTCCCCAAAACAGGCAGTAGATCGATTGGTCTGTATGCCTTGGGGGTGGTGTAGCTATCCTTGCCCGGCTTTCTGAGGACTACGACTGTAGCCTCCTTCCAGGTCGTCGGGAAGTGTGCCAATTCGAGGCACTTATTGTAGAGGGCAAGGAAAGCGTCCGGGTCCTGGTGGATCGCTCGACTGCAGATATCAGAAGTCAGTCCATCCCCTCCTGGTGCCTTTTTGGGATTGAAACCCGCCACAGCGGTCTTCAGCTCCAGCGTCGTAAATGGGGGATCATGATTATCATGTGCCCACTCATTTACTCGGCTGGCTGCTTCTCTAATTCGAATGTGGTAAGCGTTGTCCTGGTCTACTCTGTCTTCGGGGTAGAACGTATCCGCTAGTAGGGCGGCCGATTCACTCGGATTGAGGAATGCACCATCGCTGCATAGGGTCAGTTCTTCTTGCCTTTTGGCGGTCCTACCAATGATCCTGTAGATACCCTCCCACACTCCCTCACGATCCTGCTTCCGGCAAAACTCCTTCCAACTGGCGATTTGGGCATTCTTTGCCTGCATCTCATACTCTTCTTTTGCTTTCAGGTACTCGCCAACGACTTTCGCTCGCCGGACCAGCGCGGCATTGCGGATACGGTTCTTCTTCGTCATGACCTCTCTTTTTTCACAGTGAGCTCCTCGGACCACCACGGACAGGTAAGTTTTGTTTTGTTATTTATTTTTGGGATTGCGATATTACTTGTTTCTAAGATAATATTTATATATTTAACTACTATTTCTTCTAAATTTACTTTGCTATTTATCTGTTTTATTCTTTCTAAATTGACATTCTCTCTTATTTTAAATTCGTCTAATTTACTTTTAAAAGTTTACCAGTCCGCTTTTTTCGTGTTAAATTTTCTTGTCGTTCTGATTATACTCATTCCTTTTTCCTTTTTTTATATTAATATTAAAAAATATTGTATTGTGGTCCGAGGATGTTGCTCCTGTGTCGACCCGCCAGCCGTCCACCAGGTCAATAAGGTCGAGTGAACATGCCGTGACGTCCACGTGGCTTTTATACGCTCTACCACCTCTGATGGTATCAAAGGTGGGAGCGTCACCAGTGTTTAGCATCTGAAGCTCTAGCTCTTCCAGGGTAGCGGACATTTCCTCTCCCCTGCGGTCTTCTTTGATGCTGCCCCACCAGGCACTTTTCGCGTTTGCGTCGCCACCTATCAGCAACCTACCGTTGGCCACTTCCGCATTGATCCGGGTCATCTGGTCCAAGTATGGACCTATGGGTTGGTCTGGCTCGAAGTAGTAAGAGACTACTGCGATTTCCCAGGCTTTGGTCCGGATCCCCACCACAACGATGTTGTTTGTGGTGAGTTTCGGGTAGGGTATGACATCCAAGTCATGATCAAAGACGGCTATCGCCGCCTTAACCCTCCCACTTCCATCAACTTCGCACTGGTAGATTCTCGCTCCACGGTAGCTCTTCATACTTCGTGCTCCCCCCACATACGGCTCCTGAATCATTGCCCACGACATCTTTCGTTCCCTGGCCTCTAAAAAGAGTTCGATGGTCGCCAGTCCCTTGCGTTGAAGATTCGCTTGGGCCACTCGATATGGTCTTGCTGTTTTTTGGGCAGGAGTCTCCGGGGCGCCCTTACTGACTGTGCACTCTGTGCTGAATGCGTGGTGATGCGTATTGTCGATTTTAGCACGCGTGCAGTTACAGCAAGACTGAGGTAGACCAGCGCTCCAGTCCGCGCACTCCGTCCTCATGTGAGGTCCGCCACAGTGGCTGCACTTAGCCACGGTCTCCGTGCAAGTCCGTCGGCTATGGCCCGAGGCAGAGCGAGCACTGGACGAGCGGGGACTGGTCTTCGACCCTTACCCGCTGAAGGTCCAAGTGCACCGATCCAACCTCGAGCATGCGCCGCCAGACCTCTGTGGCGACCCTTAACACTAGGTGGCACATGTGCGGGTTCCTGTGGCGTTTCCCATACAGAACTTCCACTATCTTCTGTTCTTCACTTAGGTCTTTGAAGACGTGGTTGTTCTGATTTTTGAGCGCTTTAATCATGTCGTCGTTGCTGTTAAGCTGCACGACGTCCTTCACCAGAATTTGTGGGTTTTTATTAGTTATATTCTGGGTCTCCAGCTCAGGTGCTTTGCTAAGCCTTTCCCGCAATTTTCGCCTTTCTTCCTCCGTGCGACAGCCCATTATCACCTTTCTATCCTTTGCCTTCCTCACGTTCTCAACTTGTATACCCCCTTCCTTGGCGTTTACAACTTTTCTGATCCTGTCGAGGACTTGCTCTCCGGTTTCCTCCTCGTCCTTGGCCGTCACTACGATTGAATGTAGTGCTGTAAGTTTCGGTGTTTGGATGGCAGGCCGACTTGCCACTACACTGGCATAGGAGAGCTTCTCCATATGCTCTTGGCCAGTTTGTAGTGCCTGCTTCAGCCTGTCCATTTTTTCGCTGTGTGCGGTCAAGTTATGACTGTGCTCCTCCAGAGCCTTCCTGAGGGATTCTGTATCCAACACTCTAATGGCATCTGGAGAAGGGGTAGGAGATTCCCTAGTCTTCTGCGCCTCCTGGATTTGGGACCCGGTCGTCGTTAAAATATATATATATATATATATATATATATATATATATATTTTAACACACATCCCCTAACCTCCCTTCAGGACCCCAACCTCCCCTCTACCCGTATCTCCCCGAGACCCCTAGGGATCCACTCGGGACCACCCTCCCCCCAACCGAAAATTTTCTTCACCCCGCCGGACCCTAACTTCGGAACCAGAGGCCATAGACCCACCAAGTTTTGGGTCCCCGTAACCGGGAGGAGAAGATCTTTAACCTGGCCCCAGCGAAATTGACAAAGAACGCCCCCACAACATGTTTTTTTTTTTCTAACCCTTTTAATATTTTTATTGTATCATTTTTACCACTTTATATCACACTGCGACACGGGCTTGAGGTCTGTAGTTCGTATTTAATTTTAGGACTTACAGATTTTCAGCACTTTAGAGATACTGTATTTTTAGGTTAAGACTAAGCATTTTATTGCTTAATTCAATTTTTTTTGTAAATAATTTAAAACTTAGGACATATATTAGCACTTTTGTGCTACTATATCATTAGGTTAAGACTATACTAAGCATTTTATTGCTAATTTAAATATAAATAACTTGTACATTTCTCTTTAGCTTAGGACATATAGTCATCTTAGATTAGGACTAATTTATATAATTGTTTTAAATTGTTGACCTGTTGACCAGTACCCTGATTGTGAAGGGGAACCATCAACACTGAAACACAAAGCGGGGTATCCTTTACAATACCCCCCTTTTTTTTACATTTTTACTTTACACACAATTGGGGTGTTCTTTACACCACCCCTCTTAGATGCAACACTAATCCCCTAATAAACCTACATAGGTCAGGATGAGCGGAATGCCTGGTGTGCGCACGCCCATTAAGAGCCGGTCTCTTGCAGCGATCACGCTGAACAAAAGCCCACAAAAAGTACCTGAACAACCAGGACCTTCGACGCAAAGCGTCAGAAGGAGTGTGGGTGAATGGGAGGCAGGTAAAACCGTTACCAAGAGGACCCCTCCTCTCAAAAAACTGGACCAAACATCTCCAGTAATGTCGATCTCCTTTGAGGTCGGCACCCCACCTGCCCCAAAAAGTAAAGTTCAAGAGGCAAGGATGTGCTCAAATAAAATAAAGCCCTAATGACCACATCCAGAAACACGAAAAACGAAATTAAGGCCGAGGTGAAAGCGCAAGCAGACCGACTCTACCAACTCGTCAAAGAGCTGGAAAATCTTAAACAACCCCCAACCGTAAAGACAGTGGCGACGACCGGGTCCCAAATCCAGGAGGCGCAGAAGACTAGGGAATCTCCTACCCCTTCTCCAGATGCCATTAGAGTGTTGGATACAGAATCCCTCAGGAAGGCTCTGGAGGAGCACAGTCATAACTTGACCGCACACAGCGAAAAAATGGACAGGCTGAAGCAGGCACTACAAACTGCACTACATTCAATCTTAGTGACGGCCAAGGACGAGGAGGAAACCGGAGAGCAAGTCCTCGACAGAATCAGAAAAGTTGTAAACGCCAAGGAAGGGGGTATACAAGTTGAGAACGTGAGGAAGGCAAAGGATAGAAAGGTGATAATGGGCTGTCGCACGGAGGAAGAAAGGCGAAAATTGCGGGAAAGGCTTAGCAAAGCACCTGAGCTGGAGACCCAGAATATAACTAATAAAAACCCACAAATTCTGGTGAAGGACGTCGTGCAGCTTAACAGCAACGACGACATGATTAAAGCGCTCAAAAATCAGAACAACCACGTCTTCAAAGATCTAAGTGAAGAACAGAAGATAGTGGAAGTTCTGTATAGGAAACGCCACAGGAACCCGCACATGTGCCACCTAGTGTTAAGGGTCGCCACAGAGGTCTGGCGGCGCATGCTCGAGGTTGGACCTCAAAGGAGATCGACATTACTGGAGATGTTTGGTCCAGTTTTTTGAGAGGAGGGGTCCTCTTGGTAACGGTTTTACCTGCCTCCCATTCACCCACACTCCTTCTGACGCTTTGCGTCGAAGGTCCTGGTTGTTCAGGTACTTTTTGTGGGCTTTTGTTCAGCGTGATCGCTGCAAGAGACCGGCTCTTAATGGACGTGCGCACACCAGGCATTCCGCTCATCCTGACCTATGTAGGTTTATTAGGGGATTAGTGTTGCATCTAAGAGGGGTGGTGTAAAGAACACCCCAATTGTGTGTAAAGTAAAAATGTAAAAAAAAGGGGGGTATTGTAAAGGATACCCCGCTTTGTGTTTCAGTGTTGATGGTTCCCCTTCACAATCAGGGTACTGGTCAACAGGTCAACAATTTAAAACAATTATATAAATTAGTCCTAATCTAAGATGACTATATGTCCTAAGCTAAAGAGAAATGTACAAGTTATTTATATTTAAATTAGCAATAAAATGCTTAGTATAGTCTTAACCTAATGATATAGTAGCACAAAAGTGCTAATATATGTCCTAAGTTTTAAATTATTTACAAAAAAAAATTGAATTAAGCAATAAAATGCTTAGTCTTAACCTAAAAATACAGTATCTCTAAAGTGCTGAAAATCTGTAAGTCCTAAAATTAAATACGAACTACAGACCTCAAGCCCGTGTCGCAGTGTGATATAAAGTGGTAAAAATGATACAATAAAAATATTAAAAGGGTTAGAAAAAAAAAAAAATGTTGTGGGGGCGTTCTTTGTCAATTTCGCTGGGGCCAGGTTAAAGATCTTCTCCTCCCGGTTACGGGGACCCAAAACTTGGTGGGTCTATGGCCTCTGGTTCCGAAGTTAGGGTCCGGCGGGGTGAAGAAAATTTTCGGTTGGGGGGAGGGTGGTCCCGAGTGGATCCCTAGGGGTCTCGGGGAGATACGGGTAGAGGGGAGGTTGGGGTCCTGAAGGGAGGTTAGGGGATGTGTGTTAAAATATATATATATATATATATATGTATGTAAAATAACAAATTGGCTTTGACAACATTGGGGGCAAAAAAAAAAAAAAAAAAAAAAGGTGGGGTTTAGGGGGTCTATGTTAATCCAGGTACCGATTGGGAGGGGGTGTATTCTTTGGGGGGAGGACATTTTGAACAAATTTTGATATTCCCAACCGTTTAGGAGATACCGCGTAAACAAGGGTTACTACAAATATTTGGGCCAAAAAGGGAAATATATCTCCTATCTATAAATTTTTATTTATTTATTTACTATGGATAACTTAACGGAAGATTCCAAACTGAACTGTGTGGAAAGTTTTTGTTAAAATAGCCACCAAGCTTCTAGAAAGCCCGAGATTGGGTCTGTTATTGCGCGTCAACACCTCACGTCACTTCGTGGCCTACTTATAATTTAAAATTTTCAACACTTACGACACAGACTTGAAAATGGACTTTTTTGTCCTTGCCTCTTTCCAGAATGTAAATTTACAATAAGTTGGAGTCAGTGCTAGAAACTCTGAATCCTGTCTAATTTTCTGACTAAGTCAATCCCAGACCGAGTTCTAGACTGATTCAGTATCTAAAAATAAAAACAAGGAAAACAAAGTTATCACTGAGCGTGAGAAAGAATTATAGCTTTGAACTATTTCCGGTTATATGCGGAGTTATAGTTAAATTATAACAGGAATTTCTTTTATGTAAAGTTATTAATTACTCTTTACAAATCTGTTTTAAAAAGGGGATAATATTAGAAAATGAGCTCAGGGAAAAAAATAAAAAAAGGGGAAAGACAAAAGTTCAACAGCAAATAACTTGTTAAGGTATCTGCAGTCCTTAGATCTAGGTGTAGTTTTCAGGTGCGGTTGCTGGCTGCTCCAGGGAGCTGCCCAGTTCTTCAATTTTTGTGTTCCAGGCTTCCAGCAGGTTTTCCAGGTGTTAGAATTCCGTGGATATTTTTGCCGGGCGACTGGAACCGCGGCCAACTTCCTGGTATCTTGTGGGAAAAATCCCAAAACCGCCAGGGTCGCCGGGGGCACCGAGACACTCACTGCTACACACCTGGAGAGGCCAATTTCTCCTCGATTTCAGACAGGATAAAACGTTTGTGGAAAATTTCGCGTCACTTCATATCCGAAATCAGAAAAATCACCGCGAAACGTCGAAAATCCAGATTTCTGGGGCAATGTACTCAATTAGTTTGTGGTGATTATCATCCAATAAAAGTTGGGGGTCGTCGCGACCAATCGCACGTTGCACTCACTTTCCCGCAAAATTGCGTTTTTTGCCGTGTTTGTCTTTTGAACTTTCGGAAAACAGCATGGAATGCACCCTTTGGCACGTGGGAAAATTTTAATATTTCCAGGGAGTGTAGGCACAGGGATAGCACTTTTTCGGGTCACTTGAAATAGGGGGATCGTGTCGGCTGATCACGACCCGCACGCACTTTTCCAAATCACTTGCACTTTTCAGTGAAAATTTTTGTCGCAGTTTCCTTGTCCCTCGTCCGTTTTCTTTTTCGAAACCACTACTCTGTAGCACCCATTTGTGTGCAACTTTTGGTGTATCACTATGGTTTTTGCGTTTTGATTTGCTCTTTTTAAGATTTTAGAGGCGCGGAGCTCGCAAAAACGCAGCCGTACTGTACGCAACTGTGGCTTTTCTCCCATGTGTAGGGTTCCAACGAAGTCCTAATGACTGTCTTAGTTAATCCTGCTGGATTAAAACTTTTGCTTTCTTGTTTATAATTATAATAGTCATGATCTTCTAGTTGCAGCAGACGACTGTCGTTTGATGTCTACTTTCTCAAGTTGAAGCTCCCTAATGACATGGCCATATTCTGCCCTTCGAATCAATTCAGATTACATAAATTTACAGTAATTATTAATATGTGAAAATTACTTGTAAAATAAATTAAAATTAATCGCAACAATTACTTTTCTCTAGAACAGGCCAAAAAAGATGTTTCTATGCAATGCATTTATCTGCGTTTGGATACACGAATAAGACAAACACTATTTCTGAAGTGCGCCTGAAGGTCAGGTTAAAATATAAAACAACTTCAACTGCATGAATTGTATTGCTAAGATAAATAACCCTAAAATAAAAGTTAGATTTTACGAATATCGCAGACACCATTTTTCAAGCTCCCGCGCGACACCATAATGCGCATTCAGCATCTACAATATAAGCCTGTGTGTATCCGAACGTCATTTTGACGTTTCTACACGCGCGCACTGCACTGGTGCAGTCTAACTATTCTCTGGTGCAGTCTTGCGTTGATCTTATCACGTATTACTGTGTTCGTGTTTGTTATTCTGTTGAATATTTTAGCTTGACGCTATCTTTTATCGGACTATCGTATTCGCTTCTTTGTGAATATTAGTGCTGTGCATATTGGACTTGTTTGTTTACCATTTGTATTCGGACGCTCACGAGTCGATGTTTTTCTAAAATGTCTGTAAAATCTTTAGAAGTAGATATACTTAATCAAATGTATGTACTTAAGTACGGTACTTCATTAGATACCTAAAAAAAATGAAGTTTTATTTTAGTGTTTTATTGTAAAGGCACACACGACAGCATATCCAATTGTATATTTTTTGGTAAGCCGCTATGGGGAAGTCATATTATCCAGTAATGGCGGCCTGCCCTAGGACGATATTTCAAAGGCCACACCACCACATATAAGGTCACATTAGACTTACACCAATGTGATTACGTTTTTAATATTTTGACTTATGACTAGCCGACTAGCTTTCATCACTAGCCGACTGTCGAAGAGTAAATAGAATGTAATAGAATTCTATGAAAATTATTATTATTATGGTTTTTAAATTTTTGTTTCTCAGGAAAGAACCTGGTGTTTTTATAGGATCTCACGGGTGGGAACCAAGGTGAAATCCTAATTTTCTATTTGTACTGGTAATTTTTTTTGTACTGCATTGAAATTGTAATCTAAATCTAACTGTAAAAATTTTCTTACTATTCGGCAAGTGTTTAATATGGCAGCTTTTTGTAGTGTGTAAATAGTACTTAAATAGTAGTAGTAAATATTGTTCTCAATCTATCAAAATATACGTACCTAAACGTATATTTTGATAGATTGAGAACAATATTTGTTTCGGAATAACACCTGTTGTTGATATTACTATTGGGACTATTGTAACTCTATTCATTTTCCAAACTCTGGTAATTTCTTCTTGTTACTCTGTGTACTTCCTAATTTTTTCCGTGATCGTTTTTTGTATATTATTAGTGTTTGGGACCGCTATATCTATTATGTATGTGTGTTTGTTTTCTTTGTCAACAAGTGTTATATCTGGTCTGTTGTTATAAATAGTGTGCTCTGTAACTATTGTACGGTCATAATATATTTTGTATAGTTGATTTTCTAAAACAGCTCTAGGTGAATATTTGTAATATGGAGTGTACGGATCCTGCATGAGTTTCAGTTTGATTGCAAGTGTTTGGTGTATGATATTAACTAGTTGATTATGCCGGTGAGTATAGTCGTTCTGAGTCAATTTCATACAAGCTCCCGTAATATTTTGTATTGTTTCAGGTTTGCTGTGACATTTTTTGCATAAATCATTTCTAACTGTGCTATATTTTTAAACGACTTCGCAAAAAGGAGGAGGTTATCAATTCGGCTGTATTTTTTTTTATGTTTGTTACCTCAGAACTTTTTATTGGGTGAACCGATTTTGATGATTCTTTTTTTATTTGAAAGCTGGTGCTTGTCATGTGGTCCCATTTAATTTTTATCAAGATATGATTAAGAACTTCGGAGTAATACATCAGAACTCTTCAATAAATGACGGTAAAACACTCGGGATAGATGCAATCTCATGTCTGTTTATTGTTTACACCATTTCATAACATAACATCACACTGGTACGCTCTAAAGGGGTACGCAGGTGTGAACAGTTCACCCTGGTATACTCTCACTGCACCGGTTTTGTTTAAGTTTCATGTTATTGGGTTCATCTATTCTGGCTTCACTTTGGGCACTATACGCGTAGGTACCTAGCCTATAGAACTGGTACATTATGTACCACAACTAAAAAGTAAAAAATAAAAGACATTTTTACAAAAATTACAACCGACTTCCAAACAAAAACACTACAAAGTGAAAAATAACTTCAATTTCGGAAGTCGGTGTGAAAAAACGAAGAAACGTAAACAGGTACACCAAGTCGGTTAAAATTTTTGTAAAAATGTCTTTTATATAATATATTTTCTAGAATTTTTGGTATTAATGACTTGGTCTTGAATGGCTAGCATAAATCCTTCTGTTACTGGAAACAGCCCAATCAATTCAAGCTATTTGTTGGAAGCTTCCCTATCATTGTGTGTTTGGTATAGATCATTAGGATGTCTTCCGTGTTGTTCTTTCTGTCTCCATTTTTATGTATTTGTTCTATGTGTCTTGCTTTGTCTATTGTTTCAATATTACCTTCGCTAAGATTCAGTGATGTATATTTGTTATCTATCTCTACTATTGTTTTATGTAATTGACTGTATTCTTCTTCCTATTAAAGAATTGTTTTAAGTTTATTATTTGCCTTTTGTGTAAATGTGATATTTCAATTAACCCTCTGCCCCTCTCTTTTCTGGGCATTATTAAAATATTAATTTACTTTCTTAGTAATACTGGCTGATTGTGTGCCTTTGCCTTAAAATAAAAGCGCAGATGCGCGCGCATCGCTAATAATTTGTGAACATGTAAAAAATATTCCGCGCGCATTTTCTTTTCGCTGTATTGTTTTTATTTGAAAATGTCGTCAAGTAATGATGAATTTATTAATTCGACACCGCCAAGGCTACTTTTAGCTAATTGCCCGAAAAATTGACCGATAGATACTTACAAGCGTATCAAAATTTCATCTTATGTAAAACAAGCAAAGATGCAAATTCATTTTCAGAAAGTGTGTTTTATATGTTGTTTTTGCCTATTTCATGGAAAATTCTCAAAAATATAAGTCAAGCTCATTGTGGAACCACTAATCAATGCTAAAAAGCACTGTGAAAACAAAACATGGTATTGATATCAAGTCATATTCCAACTTGCTGGTATTTCTAATAAAACGCTCAAGTGGCCATGTGAGTAAAAAGTCGAAAGTATTTTCGGCTGACAATGTCAAGACGTTCCTAAAAGAAGCTCCGGATTGCCGATATTTGGCAACAAAGGTCAGTTGAAACTAAATTATTGTTTTAACTTCTTTCACTTTCGTATTTCTTTACAATATAGGTGTTTTGTACGCTGTTTTATGTGTTTTCAGGTTGTATTAATATTCGGTATAAATGGTGCATATAGACGTCAAGAGTTGACAAACATCACAACTAATGATGTCGAGAACAATGGGCGGGTTCTTCATGTTTTTCTTTGTTTTTTTTAACCGACTTACCAAAAAGGAGGAGGTTCTATGTTCGACTTGTATGGTTTTTTTTTATTTATGTTCACCGATATCTCCGTCAACTTTTAAAATAAGAAAACTACAAAGTGAAAAATAACTTTATTTTTGGAAGTCGGTGTCCATAGCGCAAAAAAATAGTACCTACGAAAGACACCGACTTCCAAAAATAAAGTTATTTTCACTTTGTAGTTTTCTTATTTGGAGTATTTTTTTGTAAAAAAGATTTTTTATTGTTCTTGTCAAAACACAAAAAATAAAATTCCAAGATCGTTCACAATACAGGCCTATACAGCCTTTTCACGACATAGTGAAGAAACACGAAGCGCTTCGTTCAACAAAAGCGATGTCCAACCGATTTTTTCAAAAAAACCAAAATGGACAATGCACTAGCCAACCCATTGGCATAAATAAATTTGGAGCAATGCCGAAACAAATTGCCACATTCTTAAATTTGGATGATCCACAGGAATACACAGGGCACAGAGAAGGTCCTCGGCTACATTGCTCGCCGTTTCAGGTGCGAACTTATTGACACTAAAACGCCACGGAGAGTGGCTACGTAGAGCTACATAGATGACTCGATGAGAAAAAAAGAAGAAATTAGCTCCCGCATCACAAGGAATATAAATTTGGAGCCGAGTGTCGACTCTCGCCCATCTACGAGCACGCACGCGTACATGCCACCATCGTCGCCGCCGCCGCAGCCGCCTCCGTCGCCGCCACCGACTGCAGAACTCTGTGGTCTTGTGTCTCCTACTGTCACTCAAGAGAGTGAGAAAGAGACTAGTGAAATTGTAATTAATAATAATAACTTGACAACATTAAAAATGCCAACTGGGAACGTAATAATCAATTTTACAAATTGTTTTAATTTTTCTACCTGCTTTAACAAGTGATTAAAGATTTATTTGTTTAAGAAAATCTAGTTTTATTTATTTCCGCGCATTTTTTTTATAAAACGTGGTATGACATACGTGCGCTTTGATAATTACAGCACTTATATCATAATGTACTATTAAGGGCCAAGGCGTTGCCCGTGCCTCAGGGCGTAGGCAAAAGAAAAGAGGGAGAAGAAGGGGATGAAACTCCCTACCCCTCGTTGACTGGAAGCGTAACATACGGGGCTAAGCATCCTCAGGAGGGAGCGCCTAAAGTCTAGACATACGTCGCTAGACCTTCTCCTTACCCGGAGAAGGTCTAGCGACGTATGTCTGGGCTCATGAGAGGAACCTGACCACCGCGGCGCGGCGCACATAAACACGTACACAAGTCGCAGGCATGCCCGTTGTTAGCGGAGCCCCTTTTTTTACCAACGCACGACGAACTTTATTTTCTTGGTCTTTATATCAGTATCTTAATTTAAAAAAAAGTTTTGTTCAAGTACTCGTACGCACGGGCGACAGTGCTCACAAATACCAGAACTACGTAATATGTTGGATCTTGAAGATCTTCATGTAAACCCATTTTTGGCGTCACAGACACCTTGATGCGGCATATATTACGTTGAACCGATAACAAAGCCCATAGTTGTAGCTTTAAACCCATAAAAGAATGTTTGAATAAATAAAACAGCTCTAATACTCACTGGTAGCGTAAATAAGGATCACTAAGAACAACGGCGCCCACGTCATGGTGACGCTGCACGCTGTGACCAGTAGGAGTGCGCACACGCCGAGCCCAGTCTTCAGAAGCACGCAGGCACGGTACGCAGCTACCTGCCAGTATTTCTTGATTGTGCAACGAATACTTATCAAATAATTGCAGTTTTAAACTCATAAATCTTGTAATTGCTTTTTATAATAAACAGGTTGTAATGAGCTCGTAAAGCTTTTCGTGCAACATTTGTTACATAATTCGGGTTTGTTGATATCTTAACACTTGATCTTCTTCTGCGTCGTATCAAATATGTATCTATGTGTTAGAATGGGAAGGAAGCAAGGCCATTCATCCACTCATTCCGTATACGGCATAATTTCATCAGTCTATAGTGATCCCTGTGCACTGAACACCGGCCCGCACCGTGAGAAGGACTGGGCCGACTTCTAGATACCATGCGGGACCCTTTACAAGGTGGCCATATCATATCTTCGGTTTTTATTTTGTTCTAGAGCATGGTTTCCTCATTATGTTATCTTTACCATTTTTAGAGCGTCGAAGTAATTTATCCAAAGTAAAGGATTTCTACACGCAATAAATATTTGTATGGGCAAATGACCAAACCATCGCTTTCACAGGCTATGTACGGAGAGTTGTCCCGAGTCTGACTTCTTGCGTTGAACAACCAATCAGTATCGGAAAGATCGGAACCTTTCGGAACTGAAATGTCCGCCATTGTACCTTTGTGCATGAAGTTTTAAATAAATAGATAAATGTTTGGTCATTATGAAGATTAACCCAATCACACAAGCTTGGTGACTGCAAACAGTGATTTATCTTACTTCGGACATTTTACTTACTGCTGCGGCAATGGTGCTATTATGGGTATTTTTTTAATCCTTTAGGTACCGTACTATAGAAATTTCTCATTTTTAGTGATGGTGTACTAAAACTAAATAGAGAGAAATAAAAACTTTTTCACAAAAAAATAAACTGACTTCAAAAGCAAAACACAAAAAAGTGCAAAATAACTTTAGTTTCGGAAGTCGATGTCGAAAAATGATAAAAACATGAGGTACCAAAGACACGACTTCCGAAACGAAAGTAATTTAGCACTTATTAGTGTTTTGCTTTTTGACATCATCTGCTCATGTCATGTCCAATTACATATCATGTAATATCAACGTAAATTAAGGCATTACTTCTGGGATGTAAAGTTGTATGAAACTCCCAAGGGAGTAAATTGATTTGAATTTGGATCGTCAAATTCGTGTTGAAACTCATGGATAACTCTTAGTAAAAAATGCCCTTAAATGAGATTTGGTCGAAAATCATCTGGCCACCATAAGCAGACATCAACAAGAAAAAACCGGCCAAGTGCATGTCGGACCACGCGCGGTAATAGGGTTCCGTAGTTGCACAATAATGCGGACTTAGAAGAGGGCTTTTTGTTGTTACATGAACATTGAAATGGTTTCAGCGGCTCACGTCTAAATAGGGTCCCACATAGGACGATGCTAAAGAAATCCAAGTTCACAAGTAAAGTTAGAATAGTACATTGTGTCAAAGCGCACGTACGTCATGCGACGTTTTATAACATATTTGCGGGGAAATGAATAAAACTCGGACTTTCCTAAACGAATAAATCTTTAATCACTTGTTAAAGCAGGTAGAAAAATTTGAACAATTTGTAAAATTGATTATTACGTTGCCAGTTGGCATTTTTAATGTTGTCAAGTTATTATTATTAATTACAATTTCACTAGTCTCTTTCTCACTCTCTTGAGTGACAGTAGGAGACACAAGACCACAGAGTTCTGCAGTCGGTGGCGGCGACGGAGGCGGCTGCGGCGGCGGCGACGATGGTGGCATGTACGCGTGCGTGCTCGTAGATGGGCGAGAGTCGACACTCGGCTCCAAATTTATATTCCTTGTGATGCGGGAGCTAATTTCTACTTTTTTTCTCATCGAGTCATCTATGTAGCTCTACGTAGCCACTCTCCGTGGCGTTTTAGTGTCAATAAGTTCGCACCTGAATCGGCGAGTAATGTAGCCGAGGACCTTCTGAAACTGTGCCCTGTGTATTCTTGTGGATCATCCAAATTTAAGAAAGTAGCAACTTGTTTCGGTATTGCTCCAAATTTATTTATGCCAATGGGTTGGCTAGTGCATTGTCCATTTTGGTAATTTTGAAAAAAACTGTTAGACATCGCTTTGGATGAACGAAGCGCTTCGTATTTCTTCACTATGTCGTGAAAAAGCCCCTGTATTGTGAACGATATTGGAATTTATTTTTAGTGTATTTGACCAGGACAAGAAGATGCCCGACCATGGTTCTCGACATCATTAGTTGTGATGTTTGCCAAATCTTGACATCTACATGCATCATCTTGTCAATTGTCATCATAGAAATCTCCTTAATGAAGTTAATGTGGCACTTTTGCAATATGTTATAGTCTACTGTATCCCCATATGGGGCGGCAAAAACAAGATTTATAGATGGAGAACGAGCACAACGAGCGCTAATAAAAATAATGTATTTTAAAAAGATCAGATACCCTACTGACAGTCTATATCAGATTAGTGGCCTGCTTTCTGTTAGAAAACTGTTCATCATATATACAATCCTAAAAAAACATAAGACACTTCCTTATAATGCAAATATAAAATCAAAAAGACGGAAAGACTTGATCGCTCAAATCCCACAAACAAACACAAAATTCGCTGCTGTACAATGCAACAAACGTTCTGCTCAACTTTATAATAGGGTAAACAAGGAGGTTTACATATACACTAAACAACTATATGAATGTAAAAAAATGCTAACAAATTGGATAAAACCATTTACATATGAAGATACCGAGTCGCTCTTGCAACATATGGTTTAACCCACCCGTTTTTTTTCTCCACACACACTTATCCACACACACACACACACACTTATCCACACACATACACGCACATCCACACACACACACACGCACATCTACACACAAACAAAAACACACTCAAACCATTCCCATACACGGATACACAATCACGTGAATAATGTTACTCTTTTCTGTTCTGTTTTGTAAAATTATCTTGCTATGGAAGAGCGGAATCTCCTAATACAGGCATTTTTTGCCTAAAAAGAGGCTTCAATCATAACTTGTTATTTTGACTTGGTTAAGAAATAAATAATTTTTGAATTTTTGAATTTGTTTCATTTATGCCGAATATTAATACAACCTGAAAAGACAAAAAAACAGCGTACAAAATACCTATATTGTAAAGAAATACGAAAGTGAAAGAAGTAATAACAATAATTTAGTTTCAACTCACCTTTGTTGCCAAATATTCTGGAGCTTCTTTTAGGAACTTCTTGACATTGTCAGCCGAGCTTTTTGCTGCCTCTGAGATTTCTGGTGGTGTCGAATTAATAAATTCCTCATTACTTGACGACATTATCAAATAAAAACAATACAGCGAAAAGAAAAACCGCGCGCGGAATAATTTTTACTTGTTCAAAAATTAGCGAAGCGCGCGCATCAGCGCTTTTTTTAAGGCAAAGGCACAAAAACAGCCAGTATTACTAATAAAGTAAATTAATATTTTTGTGTTTTGTTACAGATAAATGGTTGTGATTTATGTTCAAAATTAATTAAATTAAAGAATTAAATGTTTATTTATTATGTTTTATCTCCCAAAGTTAATTTTATTCATAAAATGTTGACCACTTTTCTGGCATAAAAACTCTTTGCTAAGATATAAAAAATACCGTTCGTTTTAGACGGAGCATCTTGATAAACCGTGCGTTTTACGTTATTAAAAAGAAACTCGTGCGTTTTACTGCTTTACAATGAACAGCTAAAGCAGTGTCGCTGTAAAATAGCGGTTTGAGTCGCGTAAAATGATTCGCGGAATTTCCAGTACCTACGCATATTGAAAATAAGTGGAATCAATTCCACAACGAACTCACTTATCTCGAACAAATTAAAATCCCGCGTCATGTAGGTATAACTTCGGATACTCTCGTGACACTCCTCGGTTTCGCAGACGCTAGTGAGCGCTGCTATGGTGCAGCCGTATATTTAAGGGTTAGCGCTAATGATATAGATCACGGATCTGTTACTCTACTCACCTCGAAATCACGCGTCGCTTCACTCAATAAAATGCCGCTGGGTCGCTTGGAACTATGCGCTGCACTCTTATTAGCTAATCTTCTCACCGCTGTAAAAGATACTCTAAGCAAACGCTGTCAAATTGACAAAATTTACGCATTCTCTGACTCAACCGTAACACTAACGTGGTTACACTCACCCGCATTACATTTCACACATTTGTCGCAAATCGGATAACTGAAATAAATTCTAAATTACCCGCTAAACATTGGTTTCATATTAATGGACAAGAGAACCCCGCTGATATTGTTTCTCGCTCTATAACGCCTAAATTACTCTCAAAACTAGAATTTTGGTTTAACACTCCTCATTGGTTTTCATCTCCCATATGGCAATGGCCTATTAAAACATTTGAAATTAATTCTAATAATTCGGAATTCATGGAAATGAAAACTACTACTCTATCCGCTAAGGTCATACAACCTGAAACTACTCGTCCTATTCAAGAATTAATTGATCGCGTCTCTAGTTACTCAAAATTACTTCGCATCGTAGTATTTATTCTACGCTTTTCTAAACGTCTTAAATCTCATGGATCTATAACAGTCTCAGATTTAGATACCGCTGAAACATATCTCATAAAATATGTCCAAAATTTACACTTTTCGGAAGATATGGTCAACTTAAAATTAAATAAACCAATAAATAAAAAAGTCTTAAAGCTTAATCCATTTATCGACTCTTCTAATATCTTACGAGTAGGTGGAAGATTAACTCACTCTCAACTCGATTACGGCCAAAAGCATCCGATATTACTACCGCAAAAAGATCGCGTAACTAACCTCATAATTGGTTATTATCATATCGTTAATCTTCATACAGGTCCCGCTCTTTTATTATCTATGATAAGACAAAAATTTTGGATAATTTCCGCTAGAAATTTAGTAAGACAAATAGTTCACAAATGTAATAAGTGTTTTAGACTCAATCCAAAAAATACTTACCCGCCAATGGGTGATCTGCCCGCTTTTCGAGTTTCAGACGTGAAACCATTTGTTCACACCGCTGTTGACTACGCTCGTCCTTTTTTCATAACTCATATTCGCAAACGTGGAATCAAAAGCCAAAAGGCTTATATTTGTTTATTTGTATGTTTAACGACTAAAGCATTACACTTGGAACTTGATTCTGATCTTAGTTCTGATTAATTTCTCGTCGCTTTTAAGCGCTTTATATCTCGCAGAGGTCCTGTTTCGCTAATATATAGCGATGGAGGTACCAATTTTATTGGAGCAAAACGTAAACTCAATGAAATTTACTCTCTCATACAGTCCACATCGCATATTAATTATATTAGTCAACAGTTATTGTCTGAGCATCGCGTACAATTTAAACATAGTCCGCCTTATGGTCCGCATTTTAACGGACTCAGCGAAATAAGTGTTCGTTGTGTCAAAACTCATCTTTACAAAGTCATAGGATCTCAAATACTCACTTATGAAGAATTTAGTACTTTGCTTGTTCAAATCGAAAACTTGCTAAATAGCCGACCTCTATGTGTCTTGAATTCGGGTCCTTCCGATATTTCCGCATTAACGCCTAATCATTTTTTAAACATAACTCCACTCAAATTCTTACCCGCTGAAGATGTTATCGAAATCGCTGATAATCGCTTATCACGCTATCAATTACTCAATAAAATAACGCATTCATTTTGGCAACGCTGGAATAAAGAATATCTTACGTCTTTGCAAGAAAGAGAAAAATGGAACTCTCCCTCAAAACCTATCGAGTTAGGTACTGTTGTCGTAATTAAAGACAATCACTCTCATCCTCTTAGTTGGCCTCTAGGGATAGTAGATGTAGTTTATCCTGGAAAGGACAAAATTATAAGAACAGTTAAAGTAAAATCCGCGACTGGTTCATATATAAGGCCAGTAGTTCAGATTTGTCCGTTACCTTCGCAGTAAATTTAATAATACTCAATATTTTTTTTAATATTACTACTCTTATCCTCTTTTAATATCTTAATTCTTAAATTGTTTAGGGAAACCTCTAGTCCGGGGGAGTTGTCTGCGCCATATTAAAAATATAAATTAAATATTATAAATATTTACTCACGCACTCAAATTATTAAAATAGCAACACTTACATTCATTTCATATCATTCAATCAAATACACGAGGACCAATCCTTAACTCCCGCGCACACCCTTTCCTACCCCCTATTTCCGGTCATCCGGTCATTCCGCTCGTCAGTTGTCAAAAAATCGCAACTCCGGTAACGCGTGTGCGCTCCCGTTCCTCTCGCTCTCAAAGAAAACTCAAATATAAGTGTTGTGTGTGACAAACAGACTCTGTGGGTGGCTTACCAGCATTCAACTATAGTGAAAACTCCACTGCTAAAACTATCGAAGGACATTATTATTCAAAGCTCCAATCCCGCATCCGTAAGTACCTACCTACTGCCTTTTTCCCGCTGCGCCCACACACATTATTTCAACCGATTTGCACTCGAGGCGTGGCAAGCATCAGCGCCCCGTTCAAACGAATAATAGCAACTGAAATTACGTCCATCCGTCTGGCAGCCTAACCGAATTTCAGTAGAACGTTAGTTCCGCAACTCATTTTACGCGATTAACTAATCAAAATATTACGTTCGCTTGGACTCACCCTAAAACACTGACTAAGTATAAATTTAACAAAACAATGAGAAAAAAACTAAATACCTATAATTGCAAAGTTATTTACAAACCGAAAACAAATATTTTTATATGAGTATTTTCAAACAACCTACTCAACTACCAAAAAGTAAAATCAAAAATTATTCAATGATAGGAACAAACAACCAATGTATATAAGCTGCAACAAATAATATGTATGAATGACGTCAATTGCGAAAGGGGCCGATACGACCGCGCGTTAGAGCTACGGGGAATGGTATGATTCGTTCCTGGATCCCCACACGCACGCTCCTTGTTTCTTTCTCGTTCGGAATTTAAAAAAATTTGAATGTATTCACTATGTCACTACTAAATGATGTAGTTTGGTCGGCTATTGACTACATAGATGGATATCGACAAAAGAAAATAAGTAATTTAATATTTCGTATAGAGGCCCGCCCGCCTCAATGAGTATAATTAAATTAGTACCTACATAATTTAAAATTGATTTGATTTATAAATAATATATATGCACGTGTGACTACCGTGTCATTTATCCTAAATTAATTATCAGATATAATATTTATATTTAAATATCCACGTGCAGGCATAGCAAGAAAGGCAATCATTATAAAAAAAACACCTTAAGATGCCGACATCTGGCAGCTATTAACGTTGGACTAGTCGTCGCCGGGCGCGCAGACAACAGGACAAAGAAATTGACTATTTTACGATAACACGTGTGGAGTGTTGTATGGAGGAGGTTCGCTTTAATGGCCAACACAGAAACAATTAAGAACCTGCAAGCCGTGGACAGAATATCGTGGTAGTTTTTAGAAATCGCAGGCGGTCGAGGGGCGAGGGTAGGAGGGGCGGAGTCCAGGTAGCTAGCAGAAAGAACGAGGTTGTGAGGGAGACGAGGGACACTTAGCTTTAGACAGGGAAACAGGACGGACTAATTTTGAGAGATCAAGAGAAGTCGGTTTATAGGGTATAACTTTGGAACCAATAATTGAAAGTCGTGTCGTTGTAAATGTCGTGGTAACGAGTTTAACTATTAAGTTAATTATAATTTAGTCATATTTCGTAATAGTATTGTGTGAGTGAGTGCCGGAATGATTGGGTAAGTTTTAATCTTTATATAACGTAGGTAGGGACGAATCACTAATGTACACTTTATTCTAGCATGGCGAGAACTTGTATTTATCTCCTAATCCACACCTTGACAGATATTTGTCACTAGCGTTTGGTCTAGGGAAGCGGTGAAGTCTTCCTTCACACTTACAAGCGCTAATTTCATCAATTGTTACACTCTACAATTACCAATTTGATTATGGGCCATTATTGAGAGTTAACTGACATAACACACATGGAAGGCGGAACCGCTAATATTCACTATTTGTTAAAATAGGCTAAAAGGCCTCCTTTAATTGGGAACGTAGGACAACCAATTGTTTGTTGACAAATACTGGTTCCTATAGAAGGCCTAGCTCAGAACACTGCGTAATACTTGCTGTCGCTCAGATCCAGGAAGGAGGGTAGGCTAGTACCCCAAACTACATCGTCTAAAGACGCTTAGGGAACGTGTCTTGTTAAAACCACACCACGCCGTTTTGTAGGCAGCTCAAAATCGTCACTATTTAGCGAGACATGATATTGGATGGCTGCCGCTCCTTAGCGGCCCCGAAAATCCACGCAATGGGCAGATTAAGGAAATGAGAAGCGATGAATAAATCCGCTCCGACGTACGGCAAGTATCTTTTGCAATATTTTGTATTGTCTTTATAAGGGGTGTTTAGGTCGATAGGGAGAGCTATTTACCATAGCGCGCGTCCAGTAAATCTGGTAGCATGTCTCGCTCAATTGCAGAGACAAATAGGCACAAAACTGACCACTGTCTTAGGACTGGGCAAGCCATGCTAAAGCTTAGGAAACTTGTATTTTTGGAGCCGCCGCAGATTCTCTCTAGAACCTGCATTCTAATCGCCATAGTACATGCGCGACGTGCTTGCTGCTGTTAGCGGTTGCTCGTCACGTGGGTGGGAAATCTAGACTATTATCAATGAACTCACTAACGTAAATCAAGTAAACGTATTTAACAGCGCAAGCGTAGCGTTCCTATCCATTTCCTTCCGTTAGGTAAATAATGCATTTGGCAACCTTTTATCTAATTAACTTCATACATCATTATTGTTTTACCTACCAGACAGAAATGTGTGCTGGGAGTTTGTTTCATCATTTCTTCTCCCCAGCTTTTACACATAGGAAATGATGGTGGGTTGGGCGCTTTTTGAGGCTGTCTTTAGAAGGGTTGATCTAATCAACTCCAGTTACTTCTAGAGTTAAAACTCTCTGACAAATTATTTAATTGTATTTGTATTAATTCTTGAATGTATATTCACTACCGGTGACCACTTTTGGGTCTTTGATGTAATACTCTATACATTAGTGTAAAGGATTTCTCACACAAGATTCAGTTAATTATAACAATTTAGTTTATATCCCCTTAAACAATCAACCCTACGGCAAATGCAATTAATTCTATAATTGCGACCACTGAGAATACCGCCATCTATGGTCGAGTAGCAGAATTTTGGCTTGGCAAACGAATCTAGTTTGACTTTAGATTACAAAACATCGAAAATACCAACACTTATTGCACTACTCGTAACACAACAAAATAGATTTTTCGGCGCGCATGCGTCGCACGGACAGGCACTGCCAACGACGCCGCCCAGTCCAATGCGCTCTTATATATTATTAATGTAGAAATCATTATTATTTTTATTGTACTTTGACAATCTCGGGACCCTGGGGTCCCGGTCCTTAGAAAGGCGTGCGAGGGGCCGAAGCCAACTCGCAGAAGCCTTGTTAGGCATGTATCAGGAATTTTTTTAATGCCATTTGCAAAAAAAAAATTACGTTTCCTAGTTCATTTTTTAGGGTTCTATACCAAAAGAGTAAAAATGGGACCCTATTACTAAGACTCCGCGGTCCTTCAATCTGTCTGTCTGTCTGTCTATCCGTCAGTCACCAGGCTGTACGTGCTGTGGTGAACCGTGATAGCTAGACAGTTGACATTTTCACAGATGATCTATTTCTGTTGCCGCTATAACAAAAAATACTAAAAACAGAATAAAATAAATATTTAAGTGGGGCTCCCATACAACAAACGTGATTTTTTTACCGTTTCTTGCGATAATGGTAAGGAACCCTTCGCGCGCGAGTCCGACTCGCACTTGGACGGTTTTTTAAGTTGGTCGACTATTACGCGCAAAGGGGTACATATTTGAACGTCAAAAATACCTACGGGTAAAATGCCAACGTTCAAAACATCGAAAACATAAATATCGAATGAGCATACAACGAACATTAAAATAATGTAAGTTTATAATGTCGAATGTTTAGATAACCTACGTCCAATATATCTTACATCTAATTATCTACAAAAGTGACATCGAAACACCTAAATGTCGAAAGTACAGAGTATCGAATGTCCCAAATATCCAAGTACAGATTATCGAATGTCCTAAATAGCGACATATTGTAGGTATGATTCGTCATTTTGAACTGGGTGAAATAGTTTAGGTTAGGGCAGAATTGTGACCAACCGCGAGCGAGCCGAGCGAGCGAAGCGAGCGGTGCCGCGGTAGCGGCTTGCGAGCGCTTGAAAACTTCTAATCCATGTTCCGAAATGATAATATTCGCTAATGACTAATAGCAATGCTTGGCAGAGTGTGACAATTTCAAATCTACATACATTTTACATACAACATATATAAAAATTTGTTCGATATTTTAACGAGTAGGTATTTTTAACGTAAATATAATAAACTTGGAAGTATTAAATATTGTAATTTTGAAGATAGGTATAATGACTTTCGACATTTTGAATCAGTCGATATTTGAATCACTCAGCATTTTACATTGTATGCTTGGTATAACAATTTTGGATGTTTCATATGTATAACATTATACTTCGTGCCTTGTCCTCGAGATTAGTACCTGTAATTAATATTGATTAAGTATTTACAATGTAGTAAGACGTGGCTACTCGATTCACTATGTTTAAGAGATTTTTTTTTTTTCCGTGCAACCTTGTATTTGTCCACTTGTCATTCGCGATTATAGTGCGTTGCTACTCAACACATATCTAAACTTTTAAATAAAAAGAACAGTTTTTAAAAGTGGAAAAGTGCCAAAAAGGACACATCATCGTCAACCGAGGAATACCTACAAGAGAATCAGGAGAAAAATGAAAAAGCCTGGGAACAATTTAAAACGTGCTAGACTCGAAGTAAAACAAAATCGTCTCAAGAGTCGTCGCCATATTTAGACCCACAAGGTACCTAAATCTGTTAAAATATATTATTATATATATCTAGGTACTACTATTTTACCAATCCTACGCCTTAATCTTGCATCTCAAACAAATAATGCACTTTTATTTACGAGATTATCAATCAAAAGAAATTTATTTCTTTTATCTAAAGAATGTGTTCATCGGACTGTCTCACAACATTCAATAATTCTCAAAAAAATAATGCATTTCGGGCAAGCCAAAAGCAAAATAATGCAATGGGGCTGTCTCACCGCATACTTACGAGAATATCATAATTTAATTCTTTTACCTAACGAATGTATTCGAACTGGAGTCATCGTACTGCCTTACAACATTCAATAACTCTGAAACAAATAATACATTCGGACATGCCATCGGGCTGTCTCACCGTATACTTACGAGATCATGAAATATAATTCAATTATTTTATCTAACGAATGTACTCGAACAGGTCATCGGACTGTCTCACAACATTCAATAATTCACTGGTTTCGTTCAATTCTTTGGAATTGCTACACCCACCAGATTGCATAACTCGGTTATCAACCGGAAGTAAAACAATGCTTTGTAATCATTCCAGGCGAAGTCCTAGACGACGACGCCACAAATGAAATGGAAACAATTGAAGTCGGATACAACCAAGAAAATAACCACAAACACTAGTGATCTTCCTTACAATTCCAGCCCGGACAAAACACAGATGTTCTCAAAATTTTGGGGTTCACCCAACATTGAACACGGAGTATGGTGATGGGGCCGAACTCCACAAGGAAGTGGCCAGCTGTCTGGCACATCTTGCAACATGAGGCCTGTCTCCCTAGAGACCACAGGCGGGTATTTCCCCTTCAGCTCCTTCCGCAGGGAAAATAACCGCTGACATTGAACGTGACAAAACTTGGGGTTCTTATACCATACAGCAAAATTCCCAAATTATTGATAAACAAGGCCATAGAAGCAAAACAAAGACTACTCAGCACCATCTCCTGCCTAGGAGCAACATTATCCAAACTACTGGATACAAAAGAAAATGATACAGATCTACTAAGTTAAATAATACCACTCGCACCTTATGTGACTAGATGCAAATTTAGCTGCAGCTCAATTAAAAAGGATCTTGAGGACCAAGTTCAAAAAACAATGATAGAAAAATATCTGTTCGGGAAAACACTTGCTGAAACTTTTCGAGCTGGTAAAGCGGTTTCTAACACTGCTGCTGTAACAGCACCCCATGACAAGAAAAAACCCAACACATTCCAAGCTAACACTGGAAAGCTCCACCAGCGCCACAAGGGCGACAGGAGAACAGGGAGTATAGCCTGAGTCAGCCTTTAAGCGGTTGTTACATCTCAACCTTGACGCCGCTAAACTCAATAAGGTACGCCGGTCGCTTATAATTTTTTTAAAAACATTGGTAACTTATCACTGACGATAAGACCATGTAATCATGGATTGAGGGTTTCACGGGTACCCACAACACTAGAGGCAATCAACTGATTGATCTCCATTGGTGCAATATCTAAGTGCCAGCATTGAAAAGGGAAATTTGTCTTAAGTATTTTTTAAGACAAAAAACCCAATGGCAATAAAGCCTTAATAAGTTCATTGATGCAAGCCATTTCTAACCTGAAGATTTGTGCACAGAGTTAAAGATGATATCAAATGATAGTTCCATGGCCATACTTTACATAACATACATTAAAGATGCATAGCTTCTTATGAAATATCACAAAAATTCTAGCAAATATCTAGAATTCCCTCTTGGAAAATTGTAGGAGGATACATTTTCACTAAAGTCATGAAATCTGCCAACAAATTACTAAGATCCTGTGGCTATTGATTGTTAACATTCAAAATACTAAGAAGTTAATCACAATTAGTAAATAACAAACTTACACCCACTAATACTGGTAAATTTTTGGGATTTATTATTGACAAAAAGACTTATAACTGTCATGTAACATTACCTACAGATAAGAAAAAACATATCAATTATGAAACCTTACAAATTACATGTTTTGTAGGACTGCACTCAGCATGCCCTACTAGAACGTTATAAAATCCTAAACCTCCAAGGTCAAGTAAATTATGAAAAATACATAGATATCCCTACAATAATTGCCTAAATGGTAGCCATATCCCATTCAAAATTTAGTAAACAAAATCAAACCTAATTATGTAACCGAAATCTTTTCTGACGCCTCAACCAAGGGGGGGGACTGTCTGTGAGGATGAGATTGCTAGAGGCCAGTGGTCAGACAAGGAATGTGAATATTTAATGAATTTTAATTGGATTTATTAGCATCATTCATTGTTTAAAAAAAAAAAAAATTGTTGCTGCATTAATCAAAGGAGTGGAATTCAAAACCCTCGTCTCTTCAACTTAGCCAGCGTTATTGGTGTGAAAACCATTATATTTTCATTTTCGCTCCTTACATTAGGTGGACTGAAAACCAAGTAGCTGATACTGTATTGCAGATGTCACATCCCGATGTAGACTGGGAACTAAAAGAAAATTCATATGAACAATTATTGAAAGATAAATTTGGAATTCTGAAATTTACCTATTTGTAAGTCACATTAACAAAAAATATGACAAATACATAACAACCCAAATGCCTTTACAATTGACCCATTTACAGTATACTGGTAACCAATTTTCTTTTATGTGTTTTCACCATTCTCAAACATATTAAAAGATCTATGAAAAACCATAATGGATAAAGCTAAGGGCATCATAGTGGTCACCATGGCCAACTCTGCCCTGATTCCCTTTACTTAAGGAACTTCCCATATTTCAGAGATGATCATACTCAAACCCAATGAAAATATTATAGTATCTCACAGCAAGGGGAAATTCCATACCAACCTTACTCTAGCTGTCGGAGTCTAATGTGTAGGTAGTGAAGTCTATTGTGACGAAGCACACTACCATCATCAATAGAAATGTTGATAGCATCTCTATCAGAAAACTTCTCAAACAATTGACACATGTTTAATAAACTGGTTTAACTTTTTAGAAAATATAATATTAACATCTTGAACACCAACAGTAATAAAATTTCTTAACAGATCTTTCTAATTCCAGTAAAAAATGTAACAAATGCTTGACTGTCAAAAATCGGCATTATCACTGCTAATACTATAATAAATATTAGAATGTCATCTGATGATAGATATAATAAAAATACTGTGTCACCTGGGAAACATCTCAGATACTGGAAGTATTAGGAATTTGATACCCAAATGAGATGCTGTCTCTAGAACAACTGTCATAAATAAAATCAAAGTATAGAAATACAATCAATGCATATAACCATCAAAATTTCAGACCTCAAAAAATCTCTTATATATGAACTAAATAATCAATCAATACTTCAGACAAAGAACAGAAATATGTCTAGCTGAAACCCCTATAGTCTACATTAATAAAACCTCTAACCATAAACATAAAATAATTATTTTAGGCACCAAGAAATCATACCATAGAAGTGTCCAAACAGACTATCAGTCGTTGGATTAAGTGTACTTTAAAGACTAGCAGTATTGAGGTACACGTAAATTTAGCTCACAGCACACGCCACGCTGCTACTTCTAAAGCCAGGTGTGACAATTTATCAGATACTAAAAACAGCAGGCTGGAGTTACAACTCAAGTACATTTGGTAAACTTTATAACAGACCTTTAGTGTAAAGGATCAAAATGATTGAGCAAGATAAATCTTTAGCTGTGATTAAGATATCTTATTTAACTTATAAGGAAGGAGTATGAGTATAAATGTATTGATAAGGAAACAAACAATAGTAATAAGAACGCAAAACTGTATATTGTTAAAACAGATTTATTTATTATATTATTTGAATGGTTAATTAAGAACTTTAGTTTTCCAATGACACCTATGATTGTTATTCTTTAAACAAACTTTAATATTGATATTAAGTGAGCAATAAATATTCTGTTAAAAAGATAATTAAGAATATATATGAACATTTTGGTTAAGAACCTATATTACTTAAAAGTTACTGTGATTATTAGTCTATAAAAAACTTTAATACTTAATGACAATAAATACGCAAATATACTTTGTTAATAAAGATAAGAATAATAATTAAGAAAATGACTGAATATGAACCTTTTTTACCTAATCTCAACTGTGATTGTTAATCTATAAACATTATAACAATGAGAATAAGAATGTAAATAAAAAATTTGTCAAAAGAGATAATTAAGAACATATCTTAATAAACTGATTAAGAACCTATGTGTAGAACCTATGGAAAACCATGCTGGTTAGTCTATAAAAATATAATTAAGAATTTTAAAGAAAGTTTTTACTTCAAAAATTCATTATAGCATATGTGATAATTCCAGAACTTAACTCTCAAAGTCTACATTGTAAATACTTAATCAATATTAATTACAGGTACTAATCTCGAGGACAAGGCACGAAGTATAATTTATGATTAAACGAACTTACCCTAAGTGAAGTTCTATCATAATTATACAAAGTGCCTTGTCCGAAGAGATTAGTAACACCCTCCCAACCCTAAGGTATAACCCAGAAGCGTTATGGAAATATCTATAAAACATCAGTAACTCTAAACTAAATGATAAGTGGACAAATACAAGGTTGCAAGGAAAAAAAAAAAAAAAATAAAACAAAAAAATCTCTTAAACATAGTGAATCGAGTAGCCACGTCTACGCGTTACTACATTGTAAATACTTAATCAATATTAATTACAGGTACTAATCTCTTCGGACAGGCACTTTGTATAATTATGATAGAACTTCACTTAGGGTAAGTTCGTTTAATCATAAAATGTTAACGTTCAAATATGTACCCGGCGTAAACTTGTAAAGCCTACTTAGCTGTCAGGCTTCCTTTTAATTTCGTTATATTTATTACCGCTGTGAATTTATTCACACAGCCAAGAGCATTCAACTAGCAGGTGGGAGGACACTTGACTCTAACTAATATTAGCAATTTAAAGCTTAATTTGCGCAAACGGATCACTGAATAGGAAAATGGTTTTTACAGGCACGTAATATTTTTTAAAGGCCTATCCAGCAATACCCCACCATGGGATTGACGAGAAAAAGTAACCGTTACCACTTTACGTCTACAGGAGGTACAATTTTTTTTTTCTAGATTTTATTTTACCACTTTGTCGGAGTGATGTATGCCAAATTATAGCTTTCTGGTACTAAGAGTCTCTCAGCTAAGCTGCGGACGGACAGACGGACATAGCGAAACTAAGGGTGCCTTATTGACTACGGAACTCTAAAAAGGTGCGATTTCAAAGGATGTGAAGCAAAAGACGGTGCCACATAAAATCACAGCACCAGTGAATTTTATTGCAATATTCGTTTTGGCGCTGACAGAGCACACCGTCACGTGGCCGTTGAGTACAACTAGCTGACACACTGTCGTCAGCTTCAGAGTTTACACAATTAGCATTTACACATACCATCAAGCCTTTTTCTCTAAAAGTAGCTCAAGTAGCAGTACTTACTACAACACACTCAAAATAGCTTCTTTAAATCGTAGCGCGCGATGCTAAGTGTTCGCATCATCGCATATTGAAGAAAACAGCATAATTATTATTTGTCGCGTCGCGAGTCGCGAGTTTGACATGTGAGCTCGGGCGCCGCGACGCGTTCTCTGCTTCCATTTGCATAACAGTTTGTTAGCTATCAGTGAGCACTGAGCGCTGACGGAACGCTGCTCATGTAACACGCACTAAACGAATACTCGCCTTCGCAGATGAAGTTTGTAATCTATACGCTACGCAAAACTGTACATTGAATACTAACCGGCATATCCATATCACGCTTGTATGGATCTTGCCTTGAAAGTACCAAGAGGAGGCTCATCCAAGAGGATCCTGCTACGGCAGAAAAATTTTAATTACAAAATTGTCAACAAGAAACAAAAAAGAAACAGCAATTAATTAAAATATTTGTCCGCTTTGTTTTCATAATCCGCTCGGCGGCGGCGACGGGTGGAGGCGGGCGCGCGGGCTTTGGGCGCGTTGTGCTTCTCCAATCAGAAGTGTTCGGTGAACGACTGTACGTACGCCTCCTCTTGACGAACATAATTACTTCTTTTTAACTTTTCCATGATGTTGTATTGTTTGTGGAAATTAAAAAAACCTCTGCAATTATTTCACCTACCAGCGAATCAAGAGCAACGATTGTTGCAAAATGCTGCAAACCTCGAGTGTGTTCACGTCTCGCCGAGCGCGCGTCCCTACTCTATCCACTGCTAATAACCGAAGCTCGTAGTTCAACTAAATTTAACGTATAGTATAATACCTACCTAACCTTAAGCGTCTACAGCGGATGAGAATTAATTTTATTCCGTCCAGCATGAAATGTAGCTCCTAATAATCGTATGAAAAAATCTTGTGCGGTTGCGGACCGCACCGCGGCCCCGTCGCGCGGTGCGAACCATGTTCCTCAAACTTATTTTTAACCGACTTTTAAAAAAGGAGGCGGTTCTCAGTTCGTCGGAATCATTTTTTTTGTATTTTCCCCGATTACTCAAAGACGCCTGAACCGATTTGAAAAAATCTTATATTTTTTTTGAAAAGGTATACTTCAAAGGTGGTTCCACCGTCATCAGGTCAGACTCTGATGATGGAATCCTAGAGAAATCGAGGGAAATATTATAGGCATACATATAATGATTTTGATTTTATCAAACACAATGCAATCATTTGCATTCAGAAAGTATCATTTAGTAAAGTGGAACTGATGAAGAAGACTACCGATGGCCACTGGAACTCCTTAATGCTAATATTTCACGGGCATAAGATATCTTGAATAGTTAACCGACTATGATGGAGCAAATACTTATAAATAAATGGTACTGATGAAAATGGTACCATCGAACTGATCTGATGTTGAAGCCGGAAGGTAGGCACTGAAACTTCGAATTTGTATCCTAGTCGTGTTTGCGCTTACGAGTATTGGAATCGTCATGAAATGTTATTTGGCTATAAACGATTTACATTTTTATTGGAGGTAACTACCAAAACTAAAAAGAGAGAAATAAAACACTTTTTAACTTTAATCAAACCGACTTCCAAAACAAAACTCTACAAAACGAAAAATTACTTTCTTTTCCGAAGTCGGTGTCGAATAACGGCAAACAATGGGTACCAAAGACACCTTGCATTGTGTAAATAATGGACGCGATATTCCTCCGTCACTTTATTAAGGACTAGGTTGTTCCCGCGGTTTCGCTCCCGTTAACCACCCCACAGAATCCATTAAAAGTTTTAGTACCTACTTAGCTTTCTACTGCTGAAAGAATTTTCAAAATCGGTCCAGTTGTTCCAAAGATAATTGCCTACAAATAAATTCACAAACTTACACAAGTACTTAACCTCTGAGTATTAGTGTAAATACAGGGCGCAGTAAGGGCAGGCGCCTTAACCGATGCAAGTAGCACAAAACGAACTTAAGAGAATGTTCTTAATTTTTTTTACCCGACTGCAAGGGAAGTGTTATGTTTTTCGCGCGTATGTGTGTAATATTCTTTATTACCTCATATTTTCCAAACCGCTAGACGGATTCAAATAATTAAGACATCGCTGAATACGTCTTGACCGCCCAAGTGTTCTTAGATAGTTAAATAAAAAAAAAAACATGGCAAATTTTGGGCGACATACTGTTTTTCTTTTTCATCGAGTGGGGTATCAAAATGAAGGGTTTTAAGAGGTGATTACAAAAACATATACCAGTTATATGTTTAAAGTACTAAAAAAAATGTAAACTAAATAGTTGTAAATAAAAAAGTTAATAACATAAGAAACCCCACTGTTTAAGCGAACTAAAAAGATGTAAACAAGAAGAAAATCATGCTGTGCAGTTGGAGGATCAGGTAGTCAGTCAGCTCGCGAATATGTGTCATTCGACTGCACAACATGCTTTTCTTCTCGTTTATTAAAATAGGTTTTGTTATTAACGACGGATTCGCGCTTGCCCACTATCTCACCTGATGGTGAGCGATGATGTGGTCGACGGTGAAGCACGCTTGCCTAGATGTAACCCATTCACTCTTGACTTAAAGTCGGAATATTTGCCTTATACTTCTATTTGGTTGTAGCTATGAAGAAACTAATACTCCGGCAGGGAATTCCACTCCTTAGCTGTACGCACAGTGAAAGTATTCTCAAAACGCAGTTTGCGTATGAGTGTGATGTCCACCATACCCATGGCGCATTGCTGTACGTCTTGTATTCCGATGATGGAAAGGGTTAGGCGGCATCAAATTATGCAGTTCGATCACACACTACCCGAAATCCAAGGCTCTGGAATTTGCCTCGACCAGTGCATCGTTGCCGATAAGCCTCTTAATCCGCCTATCAGTCGATACAATTGCATCATGCTGGTATTTGGCAGATCCGTCCCAGAGGTGAGAGCAGTACTCCATGCATGGCCGAACTTACTGCTAACCGCTTTCAAGGATAGGTTCAAGCGCTCACCGATGGAGACCGGATCCTAGGTCCAGTAGCCCGTGCGCCGGGCACGTATCTATCATCAATAGTGCTGTTGTTTGCACACCAAAAAGGTACCGGGTTTTAGCAGATCATTTATGTGCAGCGAGAACAAAGTTGCCGAGAACACCGATGGACCCTGAACGACTCTGGAGTTAATATCTAACTGATCGGAAGAGCAGCCATCGATAACCACTCGGATGAACCGAGCCCTCAGGAAGTATGCAATCCAATCACACAGACCACTAGGAAGTCCGGCCTTCCTCTTTCTGCCCTTCCGGAAGGAAACTTACTAAAAAGGCTTTCGTGCCAGACACAGTCGAAAGCCCTCGACATGTCAAGGTTAGAAGATACCCAATAGACCGATTTCGGTGGCAGCCGTATTAGCGGTCACCAAAGATGTCATTGTTTTCTAGGCATGCCAGGAACTTACTATTCATTACACTTTACAGACGACACACACGACGCTAACGACGGCGACGACGTTACAGAGATTAGGTCTGTAGGTGGCCGGGTCAACTCGACTGACAATCTTGGGCACGCGCTGTAGTAGTAGTACTTTAGGGACAGTACCTTCTAGCGTGCGAAGAATAGTCAATATTTTTTGCTGATACCGTAGAACAGCCCAACGACGAGTTTGTTGTTCCGGCGGTGCGTGACCTTCTACATAAGATGTCGCTGAACGGACGCGTCCAAGTTATTGGCCGTGATGCGTGAACACAAGCCGAGCGCAGGCAGCCGGGAGGCCGTTCCTTCCGAATTGATATCATAAATAAATTATTATTATCGCTTCATTTGACGGCCCACAACGTTAAACCCGTTCCAAGTGGTCGCTCTGAGGTGTCGCAATCTGCACGAGTAAGATTGAGTGACGGTGTGGAGGGAACAGCCTCATCTGCCGTACGAGCACGCGAGTGGGAAGGGGATTCCATGAATCATGCAAGAGAGCGGCGGCTGCCAGCGCGTCGGATGTCGGACACACCGGCAACATATCCCGAAGAGAATTAAAGAGATGGGAAAATTTATATGGTGGTCTTACCCCTTTAATTTTTGCAGGGGAAAAGTTCGAAAAGTACCATACCAATAATCATAAAATTTCAAAGAGCGTATTCAATTTCAAATTTAATATATTTATCAGTGCCCACAGTGATGCCAGAATAGATTACCCGAATAAAATGTTACTTGAACATAACCAGTGGAATGAGAGTGTACCAGGGTGAACTGTACACATCTGCGTACCCGTTTAGAGCATACTGGTGTGATGCTATGTTATGAAATGGTGTTATAAATAAATAGACATGCGGTTGCAGCAATCCCGAGAGATTTGCCGTCATTTATGAAAGAGTTCTGTTGTATATCTCCGAAGTTCTTCATCAGATCTTTATCAAATTCAAATTTTACCATTTCGGAATAGACTTCCAAACATAAAAATAAATAAACCTCAATTTAAATAAATAATAAATTACTAAACTCAATATTCGTATTAAACACATACTTCACTAAACTACTCGTATACTGAAACACAAAGATTAAAGTTGGTGGGTTAAAACCTGCCAAGTCGCACTATTGAGTGGCAAAGAATGTAACACCATCTTTGCCACTTAATAGTGGCAAAGGACATGTCTATCTCTGCGAACAAAAAAAACATCTGGATTTTGCACCATCTTGGATTTTGATTTTGATTCCATAATCGTCTTACATCAACACTTCATCGAGCTTCATGGCCTCGGCGCTTTTCTGGTGGTAGCCACTATTGTATCTGGCTTTCAGGAGCAGTGGCAGTTGCAGTGGTTTGGAAATAGTGTGGTTGGATTGTCCCAAAAAAATTGTCGGTAAGTGTTGCTTAACCTGGGGCCTTTACCAACCCATCCGCTCAAGGTTAAACACTGACCAATCCAAAAACCATCCTTAGTAAATGTTGCTTAACCTGGCACCTTCCTAACCCCGGCCGGTTAAGGGAAAATCAATGACCTACCCAGTATCCAAACCCGACCTCAGTAATTGTTGCTTAACCTGGTGACTTCCCACCCCAGCCGCTCAAGGTTAAACACTGACCAATAAAAAAACCGACCTTAACAAGTATTGCTTAACTTGCTTGCTTGCCTTCATAACCCCGACTGGTTAAGGCAAAAACACTGACCCATCTAAAAACCGACCTTGGCATGTGTTGCTTCACAACAATACCACCTGTCGGTCACGAATTTGGGTTGTGATCGCATCTGCTGGCGCTCAGAACGCGTTCTGGCTGTTCTTCACCGGAACGCGTTGTGGTGATCGAATATTGTGAAAGCCACAACACGAATTCGCGTTGTGGCCTGTTTTGCGACGATGGCAAAAGACCGGACGGCAAGTCTTTATTTCCATTGAAGATGAAGTTATATTTTCGAGCCGTTTGGGGTTGACACTCTAGTCCGTGGTGCCCAAGTGGTCACGCATTATTTAAAGAACTATCAAACTGCCTAGATGACACTTCTCGTAGTCTCGCGTTACTAATCCGCAAACATGGTGCGAGAGCCCGCGTTTGCAGGATTAGATTCCTCTGCGGTGTTGTTACGGAGCGGTCCCATCACAGAACATAATATGAGCGACTACAGCCTGCACAGACGGGCGCACAACGCACATTAATCAGCATCGCGCCGTCACGTGCGCGCCGCGCCGGTGCCCGCAGCGACCACTTGCGGATCCATTACTGTCGGCGTTTGGCAACTCATTTGGCGCCAAGCAACAATAGACACTGACTTACTTATAAAGCCAGTCCAGAACCTTCGTGACTTGCATATTTCTTAATCTCTGGAAAAAATACTCCGAATAATGGCCTATTGAAAATAGCCCAACTTTGTGAGAAAAAATACTGAATGTTTTGACGTTTTATCTTCGATTATGTTAAGATATAAATGTTGGTGGTACTGCAAGTCACCCTCATAACGAGCCAACTTTACCGAAGAGCTACCGTTTACGTAGTGTGGCGTGTAGTCTTACGAACAGCTTAGTAAGGCCTGCTGTCCACGGATTTTTTTTTCATTTTTTTATTTAAGTATACATGTATAACTTTACAGGTCACGCCTAAGGCGTTATACAATGAGAGAAAAAAAACACTAAAACGAAACATCTATATACAAATAAAAACTAATTTAAAAAAACACGATGTAACAAAAAACATTGAAGAAGAAAAAAATACCAAAAAGACAAATAACAGAAAAACATACAGAAGTAAAAATTTGCAAAGAATATCTATACAATTATTCACTAATCTAACTTTCATCCATTTTCTCACAAAAACTTAAACATTCACGACACACATCTCAGCAAACAGGTCACACTCCCGTGCTGATGTCAGAAGGGCATTTAACGTCGTGAGCGCCCGAACTAGAGGCGAGTTAGCTCGGGACACCGTACGTGCCGATGGTACGGCCAAAAGGCGGTGCCGGTTTTGTCTGTGCAATTATGGATGAAGAATAACTATCGGAGACATATAATGAAGGACGGGACGGTTGACATGTGTCGGGCATGCCACCGTCCGGGTGAATCCATCAGACATATTATCTCTGGTTGTTCTCGTCTGGCTAACGGCGAGTACTTACACAGGCATAACCAAGTGGCCAGGATTATTCACCAGCAACTTGCTTCGAAGTACAACCTAGTGCATTCTGAGGTACCATATTACAAGTATGTGCCCGACCCAGTTCTTGAAAATGACCATTTCACGTTGTACTGGGATCGGTTTATCATCACTGATAGGACTATTGTTGCCAATAAGCCGGATATAGTGGTGATAGACCGATTAGCGTGCCGCACAATGATAATCGATGTCACCATCCCGCATGAAATCCCTCGTGAAAGCTGAGAAAGAGAAACAAAACAAGTATCTCAACTTAGCACACGAGGTTGTCGACATGTGGAATGTGGACTCAGCGATCATTGTGCCGATTGTTGTTACGGCCAACGGCCTGATGGCCAAGAGCCTCGACGACCATCTGTCGAGGCTGTCATTGCACGGTTGGATCAAGGGCCTGATACAGAAGGCAGTACTCCTCGATACGGCTCGCATTGTGAGGAGGTTCCTGTCTCTGGAGTCGTAACCACCGGTAGCTTGGACCCTGCTCCCGACACCGGCGGACTACCATTATTTTTTATATTTTAAATGTTTTTTTTTTATTATTTGTTTTTATAAAGAAATATTTAAAAATGTAAATATTAAATGTGTACAAAATTGAATAAACGAAATCATAATAATATAATAATAATAGTTTTTAATTAAAAAAAAATCCCACCGCAGTATCTCTACGTTGACGTCGTGGTGGGGATTTTACTTTGTCGTAACATTCCTTAGGTGAGGAGCCAGACTAAGAGAGATACAATCCGCAGTGCAGCTTTGTGGCGAGCTGGTGGGCATTGTTGACCCCACGGACCTGATCTCCAGGGAGAAGTCTTGTCTTTCATCTCCAGCTTGCCTTTATTGGCCGGTCGGGGTGAACACTGACGGGGAACATAGCTCCCACCTCTCTGTTGACTTAATTGGCTGGCTTGAGTGGAGATTCGCAAGAGCAAACGTGCTCGGAGGAAGAAGTTAATCCAGTAAGATGCTGATAGGGATCTTGACCGTACTTCCGGGTTTTTCCTGATAGCCGTGGTATACCTCTCCACTCTTCAAGCACCTCCGTATATGTTGCCCTCTTGGCGCTTCGTCACTAAAGTGCTAGCGACCCTTTATGGGGGCCCATTAATTGAGTGTGCCAGTCACCCCCTGCCATTTTATAACCGTGTAGATCAACAGTGGTCAGGCAGGCGTTAATAGTCCTTCTATAATTTTAGGTAATCGTTCCACGAAACCCATAGCCCAATGTGCTTTGTCTCCATATTCTGCAATAGTCCTGCGCCAGACGGTGATTGTCCTTGGGTGCTCACTAGTGCATACAGGGATAATTGCCGGTTGGTGTCACATTTCATCCTACATGTCTAACAAGGCCTCTGCGAGTTGGTTTCGGCCTCTGGTACGCCTTTCAAAGGACCGGGACCCTAGGGTCCCGAGAATCTCAATGAACATACTTAACAATTTTTTCATTTTATTTTAAACACATGGTAGTACATAACCTTTTTTACAAAACATTCGGTCGCGGATACATTTGAAAGAGAGTTACCGCGGCCCTGCCACAGGCAACTGAAGGAACACGGGTGGGTTTTACTCAGTAAAAGTCTGATACGCCCTTCCGCTTCACCCAGAGCGGGAGAGGTCATTGGACGATTTCCCAAACAAAAAAAAAGTACATAACAGCTGGCAATTTGCACAATAGTGTGCACTACTACACCAGCACCCTTACTAAGTTGACAAGATAACTTGTGCTAAAGATTCTGGGCCCGACCCTTAAATACTCTTGTAGTAGTAGTTGTACTCTTGTAGATAGTAGACGCTTCTCATTTGTATTTGGGTAGTTACATACATATTCTGTAAGCATACGAATAATTCATTATAATTATAGCGTATTGTTTGCTTTGAGTAGGTAGACAAAACTTGATAACATATGAATGACCCCAGCCACCCAGCCAAGATCTCCTATATACATTAAAGCCCACACCTATAAATGTCTGCAAGGTATTTTTTCCTGCCTCCCTACAGTTGATCAACTTAAATACCTAAGTGTATATATTGACAAAAATCTTAATTTTAAACCCAGTTTAACCAACTTACCAGTAGAGTCCGCAAATTATTTTACATATTTAAAACCCTCCGAAATATTTTGAATCCTAATATTAAACGTGTAGTTTATTTTTCCTTGTGTTTATCTATTATTACATGTTGTATCACGTGCTGGGGTCGTGCTGCGAAAACTATATTAAAACCACTCGAGGTCGCACACAGAGCGGAACTGAAAGTGGCTACCTCTGAAACTATATTGTTCCCTAGTGATCTATTATATAGTAGTTGTTATGTTCTTAACATTCGCCAACACTTTATCCTTCAAACAGTTCTTCTACAGCACGTAAAACCCCTTATAGAAAAGTAACAAGGCGTAGGAAAGACTTAGTTTGTACTCTTCCACAAGTGCGGACATCCTTCGCAATTTTTTTTTTTTTTGATACCTAGGCCCGGCTCTATATGATAAAATTAACAAAGTCTCTTTGATTTATGGATTATCTCACTTCGACTGTTAAAAGTTTCTACGAAAATTTCTTCAAAATAAAACATAATTATGATGAAACCGAAAATTACCTCAGTAAGTGACAGTGACAGCTTGACAAACAACTGGCAAGACCTACCAATCAAACTGCACATGAACACGCACATCCATACACATTTACATACACTCACAGTCACACAAACACACGCACATAATACACGCACGCACACACACACTTATAAACACACGCACACACACACTTATAAACACACGCACACACACACTTATAAACACACGCACATGTACTCAAAGTAGATTTTGTTGTACTAGTTTCATATTAACATTTTGTAAGGGACGGTTAAAGTTATTCTGTATTCTGTAACCTGGCTAGGAAAGCAGAACTTCACGCACCATATTTATGTCAGGTTAAATTCAAAAGAAATAAAATAAGTATACAGTTACATTTCTGTTAATCTCAGAAATAATACAAAAAAGCTATTCATCACAGTTGTGCAAAAATACAAAAAGTGCTAATATCACCTGATTGTAATTAATATGGTATAAACTTGTACGTCGTTAACTTTGTGTTTGCCCATGTACTACAATCTCCGTTTTCTATAGAAATAAATTATTTTATTTGATTTGATTTTTTAACTCGTATCTACGTAACGCCTGAGAATAGTTTATATCTAAAGCTTTGTAATACAATTTTGTATTATAAACATTATTAGGATAAATAAACATTAAATAAATTTAGTTTAGGACTTATAACTTTTACTGAAAAAGGCTTCAAGTCTTTTGTATATTGATTGTAATATTTATGACAAACAAATTTAGGGCATATTGTATTTAGTTATTGCAATTTTATTGCATATGACTTTAAGTATAGTATAATTTGTCACGGGCGAAGCCGGGGTGAGTCGCTAGATATTTATAAGGCATGGTCATAAGAGAAAGCGATCACCGCGCGAATACGAGATCGTCGCGCCAATTTATACGGCGAACTCGATCGCGTCGTCGTCGTGCCGACAGAGAGCACGGAAAAACCCTAAAAATTAACGCGACGATCGCGCAATCGCGCGATTTTAAGCACTTTCCATTATGACGACACCTCATAAACAAAAATTACCTAGTTATAATGCTGTATTTGTTAAAACACACAATAAAAACCAACAATGACATAACAAAAAAGACCGATCATAAGAACAGTAAATTTGGTTTTGAGTTCACTATAAGAATCACAACTGACATCCTAGCTAGGTTACAAAATAACCTGTGTTAAGGATGCGATTTCCATTCCCCAAATGGTTAAAATAATACATATAACAATTTAAGAGATTCAAAGAGACTGAAATCTAGGTATATATGGTTTCAGATTATAATCAAAGGATTAATATAAAAACGAAACGTAACAAAAAAATTAACTACGCCAGTTGCGTCATGTGTGACATGTGTCAGTGTCATTTGTTTTCATTCATTCCGTTTCTCCCAGGGTTGCGTGAATGTGCTTTTGCAATTATTACATGTCAATGGTAGCTATTTGTGTTTCTTGGTGTTTTTGTGGTTTTCTTCGATGACTTTGGCTTGGTTTTTAAAACAATCTATAGGTAAATCCTGCACAGACAGAAGTTAGTGTATCCCCACTTCATGGTTGGCTGCTACCCCTAGAGTGTATTTAAAAATAGGAGGCGCGAAGCTGCGGAGGTGAGCATGGGTGCTTATCCTTTGTAACGTAAGGGCGAAGGGGTTGTGTATGACGATAGTCTGCACACTTATGGTAAAAAGATAGAAACCGGGGATGATAATAAAACCGCCCGTGTTGAGTGTAGAAAAATCACTAATTTATTTTACTTAGTAACAACTATATAAAATGGTCGCGCGTGTGCAAACGCAGCAAAACCTACTTAATTGTACTAATGTGCGGGTTCACCGTACATACTGCCAACTCTAAAGGAGAAGACAGGAGACGTGTTTAATCCTAGATGATAAGTGGTCAAGTTAAACACATGAAAACTGATGACTTACATTAATGGTACATATTTCAGTTGAAAGATGATACAAGGTGATTTCATTAGGTTTATATCTATGTAACTAATCTAAGTCGTAAAGTCTGTAACATTAAATTGTCTGGTTTCTCAAGTTCACTTTCACTGACGGACCATGGGTGAGGTCCCCTTATCGACACTTTCGGTAGATTTACTTATATCACTAAACTCACTGAACACTGGCACTGGCACAGTTACCCTCACGCTCTCCGTTGAGTTCGGCCCTGCGTGCTCGGCTCGCGCCTCCGCCCCAGGGGCGCGCTCGTCCGGCTGCCCACGTACTTCCACCATCTCGTGCTGCTGCTTTTCAAGTGCGTTCTGACACTTCCCTCTTGTAACGAGGTAAATGCAGGTCCCGCCTAAGATGACAACTAAGGCCAGGACAATATAAGCGACGGAATAGTGATGAATGTCGTGAACGGTTAACTCTGTAGAAGATTGTTCCTTAATGTTTCTTATTTGCTCTTCCAGCTGATTCCACCTGTGGGTGTGGTTTACCGCAGAATCATAATCGATGGGCAAGGTCGTGTTAATGAGTGAGTTTAGAATGGACACCTCTGGGACTTCGATGTTCGATTGTATATTCAAGTGACGTAGAAAGTTGTTGTGCGCATGGATACTATAAGCGTCCGATTTCAATGTGCATCCCTGACCTACGTTAATGATACCACTGCCTTGAATGACTGTAGTTGTTGTATCAGCAATACAGGAAATACGAAGTTCACATGACTCACAACAGGTATAAAACCAGGAGTTCACATTATGTAATTTGACCCAATAATTGTGGCACGTGGATACTTCTTGTTTACAAACGTTTCTGATATCACTTGCATCTTGAATATCACACAGCGATTGTTTTATTTTTAGATTATAGACAGGTTTGTCATAGGTACACAATAATTTTTTGCTCCTTAGAACATGTATGCAAGCCTGCAGGTCACTATCTGATAAGAAGAGAGCGAGGTCCTTTTGGATGTTGTAGGCAATAAATGGCGAGCTTGGGACTGTGCGAATGATGCGATTCGTTCCCCTTTTCTGAGGGATAGGTACGATCCTGTCTAACTCGAAGATGTCGTTGCTCACCAATGGAATCTTTATCTCTATGATAAGGTAGCCTTCATATAACGTTGCTGACGCCTTCATGATTTTGTACATGTCAGATAGGTTTGTTGACTCAATTGGGGTCATTAAGTTTCCCTGCAATTGCCCGGAGATGATATTGATCTGTTGAGCCAGTTGTTCTGGTGACAGGAGGTAAGGGTCAATACGACCGTGGCTGATGTCTGTCACGGTGTCAATAAGTGTGTGCTGTATGCGCATTAGATTTGCCAGAATGACACTCGCGGCTAAGGCGGTAGATGTTACATATAAACCGTTCCTATTGTCTAGACGCACCCGATTGATTTCAGCAGTGGCGTTTCGAAGATGTTCCTTGATGAAATGGAACTGGTTGTTCATTGTCTCCTCGCTGCGTCGTAGAATGTTGTATTCTGATTCCAAGACCAGTGTTTGATTCCTGAGTAATTTTTGGAGATGATTCTCATGGGTGGTTATCTTTTCTATATCCTGTTTGTATTGTTGAGCAAAGCTGTCATCCAATACTCCAAACATAGTATTTGCCAGATACCCCACTCCATTTATCAAGCCACGTTTTTGCCTTCTTGCGTTAGGTTTTTCGAGGAGTGTTTGGTAATGCTCAAGTTCTTTTACTTCCTGTTCTAGTTGTAGGATGACGCTATCGTATTGCGAGCCCATGCAATCGGCGGTGAATTTCAAGTGCGTTATGTAGCTCTTTACGTTCGTTACTCCGTGATAGAACGTGGACATGTTGTAAAACACAATGAGTTTCCATTCGTCCTTGATAACTTGGAGGTTGGACATCTTGTCGAAGTAAAGACCTTGGTTGCTCGAAATTTGCGTAACATTATATGGCGTCAATTTGAGTTGCTGAGTCTGATCACTGGGTGATACAAACAAAAGCATTAGTAAAGCGGACATGAAAAAGACTTGTAAAGGTTTCTGTTTTCGTAGTCGCGGGGAACGCCTTTTAGCATCAGGTTCAGCTGGTAATCGTGGAGAGGACTCATCCACGCACTGTGCCGCGGATTCGGATGAGGGTCTCTGCTCATTTACGGGTAAGTATACAAGCTTGTTGACTGGACGCTGTATGGTATTGTTACTCGTCTTGACGGTAACAACTCTCACATACCCATCCTTTCCTGGATGCAGCTGCTTTACTCGACCCATTGCCCACTTACCCGGTGGTACGTTCTCTTCCCGGATGAGGACGAGGTCATCGACCTCAAGATTACTTCGTGGTTTTTGCCATTTAGTTCTCGTTTGAAGTTGTTGAAGATATTCCGATGACCACCGTTGCCAGATATTTTTGGTTAAAGCTTGAACGAGTTGCCACCGCGTGGTTAACGATGTAGACTCCGGTTCAGTTTGAGGTCTTGACACAATTGGTGTCCCAGTGAGGAAATGTTCTGGAGTTAAGCAATCGTCGTCAGAGTTTTCAGTAAGTTGACATAGTGGCCTGGAATTCAGACACGCCTCTATTTGACAAAGTAACGTTGAAAACTCTTCATACGTAAGACGTTGATCACCTATGACCCTTTTCAAATGGTATTTCAGGCTCTTCACTGCGGCTTCCCAAAGCCCACCTGCATTAGGCCAGGCAGGGGCATTGAAGTGCCAGTGGATGTTCATCTCACCGATTTTGTTAAAGAAGTCCGGGTTGATGTTCTGGATGATCTCTTGAAAAGCAGCAGCACGAGATGGTGGAAGTACGTGGGCAGCCGGACGAGCGCGCCCCTGGGGCGGAGGCGCGAGCCGAGCACGCAGGGCCGAACTCAACGGAGAGCGTGAGGGTAACTGTGCCAGTGCCAGTGTTCAGTGAGTTTAGTGATATAAGTAAATCTACCGAAAGTGTCGATAAGGGGACCTCACCCATGGTCCGTCAGTGAAAGTGAACTTGAGAAACCAGACAATTTAATGTTACAGACTTTACGACTTAGATTAGTTACATAGATATAAACCTAATGAAATCACCTTGTATCATCTTTCAACTGAAATATGTACCATTAATGTAAGTCATCAGTTTTCATGTGTTTAACTTGACCACTTATCATCTAGGATTAAACACGTCTCCTGTCTTCTCCTTTTTCATGAGTCGATTAGCTCCCACGAAGTTTGTACCGTTGTCACTGTACATGTGACCTGGTGATCCACGCCGGGAGCAGAACCGGCGAAATGCAGCTAGAAAAGCGGCCGTACTCAGATCAGATACCAGTTCCAGGTGGACGGCCTTCGTTGACAGGCAGACAAAGACTGCTACATATCCCTTCGTCGTTTTGATCCCGCGCCCTTTATTGGCTTTCAGTTCTACGTGGCCCGTGAAGTCGACACCAGTATGCGTAAATGGCCTTGACGGCGTAACTCTGGCTCGTGGTAAATCCGCCATAATTTGTTGTTGTACTTCGTTGTTAAATCGACGACACTTAACACAAAGTCTTAATTGCCGTTTTACCGTCCTGATTCCGCTGATAATCCAGTACCTGTCCCTTATGTATGAAAGGGTTAGTCGGGGGCCACCATGTAAAGTTGTTATGTGAGCCTGGCTAATAACAAGATCAGTAAGTCGACTGTGGCTGGGCAGGATGATAGGGTGCTTCGCTGATGTGCTTATACTGGCGTGATTTAACCGTCCACCAACTCTTAATAGACCGTTTTCATCTAGAAAAGGGTTTAAACTGCAAATCTTGCTTTTCGAACTCACGTGTTGTTTACATTTAATATGTTGCAATTCCTGATGAAATTCCAGTGATTGCACTTCTTTAATAATTAAATTATATGCGTTATTTATTTCTGATGACGATAGGTAATTATGGTATGTTGAAATATGTTTGTCGCGAATGCGCTTGGCGAAACGTGAAACCCAGCAAATAATGCGCACAATTCGAGTCAATGAACTACAGTTTTGCAGTAGGTCACTGATGAATGTTACATTATTTTGTTCTAAGGCTGTGTTCACACAAGCTGCTTTTATTTCTATGATTGGGGACTGGTACATGAGATGAGTTTCATCTTTTCCCTCGTAACCTTTTAGCCATTTCGGCCCTTCCCACCACAAGGAATGGTTTAATAACTGAAGAAATGTTATTCCTCGTGTGGCACGTGTGTGTGTCAGTGGGTCGAAAATCTTAGATATTTCTGACAATAATTGACGCTTTGTAAACGCGACTTTATCATCAGGAATTGTATTGCTTTGAAACGAGAATGAATCAGATGATGGATTCCATTTTAATCCAAGAGTCTTTCTGGATTCGAGGCCCTTGAATTCGTAAGGACTGTTCAATTGTTCAGTTGTCAAATGCTGCAAGAGTTCTGGTTTGTTGCTGGACCATTTCCGCAAATTCATACCAGCACCCTGGAGCATTTTGATCAGTTGCTGTTGTAGCTCCATGGCTTGATCAGCTGAGTTGTGTCCACTCAGCAGATCATCCATATAGAAGGAGTTTTGCACAGCTACTGCTGCTAAGGGATATTTTTCAGCGTCATCAGTCGCAAGTTGCTTCAGCGTCCGCATAGCCAAGAAGGGCGCCGCCTTGGTCCCGTACGTTACAGTGGTTAAGTTATACTGATTCAATTGATCATCCATTGGATCTCTCCACACTATTGCTTGCAGAGTCTGATCTTGCTCCCTGACTAATATCTGGCGGAACATCTTTTCGATGTCCGCAGTGATTACATATTGGTACTGCCTCCAATTTATTATCAGTGCTAACAAGTCTTGTTGCAAGTTTGGTCCACTGTACATCAAATCGTTTAGACTGTTACCCGATGTAGTCTTGGATGACGCATTGAAAACCACTCTCAGCTTCGTAGTTGTCGAATCAAGTTTCCATACACCATGATGCGGTAGATAATACGCCTGATCAGCGGTTGTTTCGACTTGTCGCATATGACCTAATTCCTGGTATTCGTTTATAAATTGTTTATATTGGCTTGAAAATGATTTATTTTTGGAAAGCTTAGACTCTAATTGTTTAAATTGCGCTATAGCCTTGAACTTTGATGATCCGAGTTGCTGTTCGAAGCCTGGCATCATAGGTAGTCCAACTACATATTTTCCATTCTCTAAACGTGTCGTGGTGTTTTTGTAGAAGTCTTCACAAAATTGATCACCAATAGTTACGTTTGATGATGATGAGTCATGGATATCCTCCAACTCCCAAAACTTGGCTATCTCTTCAAGGTTATTGATGGCGACATGACAATTGAATTTTTTGACATTTCCTGATAAGATCCAACCCATTTTGGTTTGTTGAGCTATCGGAGCCTGAGCTGGACCCTTTATAAGGCCGCTTAATATGATTTCTGAATATACACTGGCATCCAGAAGAAGATCAATAGGTCTAGATACATTATACTCCGGGTCTGCTAACTGAAGATGTTTCAAGTGTGACCAGGCCTGTTTGCTAAATGATGAGTTAGGTAGACTGTTTATAACCTTGGACACAACTAACGCCTGAGTTTGCAAGGTGTAATCTCCGTAGATAGACTTACAATCTAGGGTTACAATGCCTTTGCTCTGTTTAGAGACCGGCCCTACCCCTGAAATGGAGGCATGATATTGCCGCCGTTGTAAACCTAACATTTGTGTCGCATTTTCCGAAATCAGTGAAATTTGAGACCCCTGATCAAGAAGCGCCCTTAACGTAACGTATGTACCATTATTTGATAAAACTGTGAGTAGCAACGTAGTTAGCAGGATTTCTTCATTGTCAGCAGCGACGTGGTTAGCGTTATGTTGTGCCGAGGAAGGCTGCTCGGTTGAGCTCAAGGTTGCGGTGGTTTGGTGTTGTGGTACACAAACGTCGTGTAGTAGGGTGTTGTGGCTAGCGTTACACCTTTTACAACGTTTGGAACTAGTGCAATCATTGTCTGGATGATAGTTGAGGCAATTTTTACAATATTGACTCTTTGTCACCCAGGTCAAACGATCCTCTGGAGTCATTTTCATGAATTTCCTACAGGTAAATATGAAGTGACGCGTATTACAAATCGGACAGTTAGGTCCTTGAGTAGCGGCCGCTTGATATTGTTTCTTATAGTGGTTCCCCTGGTTAACAGGTTTGGTATTCTGCTAACTTGACTCCCGTTTAACAGCAGGCTTCGCTGTTTCTCTCTCTCTACGGTGTAAGGGTTCCAAAGCAATAAATTTGTTTTCGAGGAACGTCATAAATTCTGACAAGGATGGTAGTTCTCGTGGTGTTGTACGCGCCCCCTTATAATCACAGTACGTCTCCTGGTCCAGTTTCTTACTGAGAAGATGCACTAACAACGGATCCCATGTGTTTGTGTCCACACCAAGGTTGTGTATAGCGTGGATACACTCCGTGGTGGTGTCATATAGCCGCTTCAGTTCATAAGCGGTTTGCTTGGAAATAGAAGGCTGATTTAAAAATATCTCTATTTGATAAGTAAAGAGAACTTAAGCATTATTATATCTGTGAGTTAGGATTTCCCAAGCTGTATCGTAATTTTCTGCCGAAATATGAAGATGCTGGATAAGGCGTTCAGCTTCTCCTTTGAGCTTCCCTTTCAAGTGTTGCATCTTCTGAGCCTTGGTAATGGTGCTGTTTTCGTGAATAGCTTCTGTAAACAGGTCACAAAACGTTGGCCACTGCGTGTATTTCCCCGTAAAAGTAGGAATTTCGAGCTTCGGCGTAGCTTGCTGTACATGTACCATGGACGATATTTTCTTATTAAGTGAACGTTTGATGTCTTTGTAATTACGCTCCAACATGCTAAATTCATCTTCGTACAATACGTCACCGCCTTGAAGTAAATGATCGATACGCAGATGCAACGAGTCAATAGTGTTCCACATGGTTTGTATAGCCCTAAGCTCGTCTTCAAGTTCCCATTTTGCCGATATTTCGTTCACGCTGATGCTCTTCACCAACCTGTTGAAGGCCCTAAAGTTGGTTCTTTGTTGAGCCAACAGTTCATTGGCTTCCGTGTTTGCTTCCTTTCTCATCAGAGCCAAACGCGGTAAGCAGGTTACGGGTAGACTGGTAGAGAATCTTACCCTGATGAAATATGTCTGAGGAGAAGTATTGTGGTTCCTTGTCTGGAAACTCGGAGAGCTTCAGGTGATTTTGTTCGAATTCTCCCCAGAGGTTATCCAACGACTCAATTCTTTTTTGGATATAATCCGGAGTTTTTCTCGATAATGGATCCTTACCGAAATTGACCTTTATCCTATTAAGTCCTTCTAATATTTCCGACTGACGAGCGCTTGACACTGCCATGACGATTAAACAAAAGGAACAATCTTACTTGGTCACCGATGAGATGTAATACCAACAGCGATCTGCAGATGCTGGCACTCGGATGAAGGCACTCAGAGTCTCACTGATGTCTTCTATGAACGATTCACTACGCGTTCACTGAATGGACTTATAATTGAACTTTACGGAACTGTCGCGAAATTAACAACGAATATTATCAAGTCTGGGGTTCTGAATCCGAACCACCCGCGCACCTTGATATATATACCCGACGGACTGTTACTACGCGTGATATCAGATCCGGCTCGAAGGACCAAAAAAAATGTACGACGATAGTCTGCACACTTATGGTAAAAAGATAGAAACCGGGGATGATAATAAAACCGCCCGTGTTGAGTGTAGAAAAATCACTAATTTATTTTACTTAGTAACAACTATATAAAATGGTCGCGCGTGTGCAAACGCAGCAAAACCTACTTAATTGTACTAATGTGCGGGTTCACCGTACAGGTTGCACTTCCTGCAGCGCCGGAGACGATTCAGCAACTTAAAAGTATTTTGAAGTTAGGTTAAAATCATTTGTTATGAAGTGAAGCTAGGGCCACCGGCCCTCCCCATCTCCTGCCAACAATACTATATTTTTACCTAATAAAATTATATACCTACATGTAAATTGTAATTTTAATTGTGATTTTGTGTATTGTGCTTTTTCTTTTGTCTGCACTAAATAAATATTTATTTACTATACCTATAAAAAAAACGATTCGAAGCGAGGAGCTAAAATTGTATTGACTGCAACCAATACAAAAAATATAAAATGTTACTTAACTAAAGGCCGAACGGATTTATGAGCCCTTCAACTTCAATGAACAGTTAATATGCAAATATAAACCATTATCCAGCACTCTCGTCAACCGGTCAACTTCAACAACCGTATTAAATCAAGTTGTTGACTTCCAAACGAGTGTCAGCCGTGAGGCGGCTGGTAACACGCTGAACACGCGGCGTGCTGCGCGTGGCACACAGAGCAGGCGCTCGCCCGGGTCCCCGCGGGGAGCCTTGTAGGTTTGCTCAGCACAACAATCCGATTCCAATCAGTCGATTGTGATGGAGAATTAATTTAGTAAACATATTGGCACACGTCCAATTACCAGCGGAGCCAATTAAATGCGGAGCCCGTCAAACAAACACATAATGCAGCTATATAACGGCGCCATTATGTTAGCGCGTGTGATCGAGCAGCGAGCGCGGTAAAGTGATTAACGCACTACTTAGGCTGATCACAAAGCTGCGCTAATTAAATAAAACCACAGCGGAGCACACTGTGGCGGGTTGTGTGGCGTCAAAGGGTTAGCGACTGTTTACCGAACTGATGTATTGTGTCGTGTGTCAGATCGGATGTAAGAGGTGGCGTCGGGGAGAGCGGGCCGCGGGAGACTCGGCAAATATAAACGGGGATTACTGCTAAATAAATATGGATAATACAGACTACACTTTACATATTTAACTCTATAGAAATCAATGGAAATCACTAAACGATCGCTATGAAAATGAGATTAAGGTTTGTTTTTTAACCGACTTCAAAAAGGAAAAAGGTTTTCAATTTGATTTTATTTTCTATGAATGTCCTCAAAAAATGTTTACTAGATGAACGGATTTTGATGTTTTTTTATTTGAGTGCTGGTGCTTCTCATGTAGTCCCTTTTATTCAAGATTTATTGAGATTTTATTTATTGATCAAGATCTGACGAGAGGTTTTTTTTTATAGGCAAGATTTTGACCACTAACTCGCCTGATGTTAAGTGATGATGTGGTCGAAGGTGAAGCACGCTTGCCTAGAAGTAACCTATTGACTATATTTTTGATGTATCCTTAATAATGCGTATTCTCCATAGAAACCTACTGACGCTTGCGAATGTGCAACTAGATGCATCTTATTATTATTATTTTTATGTTTTTTTATTTAACCTTTCAATAGTACCTATAAGGTTTATTTGAAATAAACTATTTGATTTAGGTGATTGATTATTTTTATAGTAATAAGGTATAGTCCTCGCTAAACTTCTGGGCCGCCCTGAAGTTGGTTTACCGGATGCGCGAGGCACGAAACGGTGCTTTTTTTGTCTGAGATTTACTACTGCGCAGCCATTGTAGCCGACTTCAGGGCGGCCAAGGAGTTTGGCGAGAACGATACCAAATCTGCGTAAAAAAATGGTTGTATAAATTGACTCTTACAAGATAAAAAGTGTAAATTAGTTGTAAAAATCATAGTTAAATAAAATATGTAAACAATAAATCAACAACAACAACTTTCTTATTTAACTACGGGTTTAATACATATTTTGGACGTTGGTCTTTTGAATGCTGAGGATTTGGTGCGCAACGTGACGACACGGGTGATGTTGTCATCACCGGGATGTTTATCTATTACGCGACCTTACTACCAACGCCTTGGCGGCAAATCGTCATCTTTTTTTTTTGTTTGATATTTTTTGTCGTATTGTGTTGTTTTCATTTGTACTAGTTTGATATATTTGTTTTCTTTTGTTCTATGTTGACCTATTTGTTCTTATTTGACCTATTAGTTCTTCAATTTCCCAAAATTTTCTTACCATTTCGTATTCATTAACTTGTGCATGCAACACATTAATTTAGGTGAACTTTGATATGTGGCCCTACTAACTGCACCGGACAGGATCCACCCTAAGGTAGTGCTCTGAGCATTCTAACGCATTAAACCGATTTTCTGTGAAAGTTCTGAATTGGTTGAAAGTTGGTAAGTCATTGTTGGAGTAATTGTTGCAAGTACTAGCAGAGAAAAGAGTAAAGCGATACTTTATGCCTGGATAGCTTTTAACTCTTTACAAGGCGCAAATCCGATCGTGCATGGAGTATTGCAGCCACCTCTGGGATGGCTCAGCTAAATATCAGCTTGCCGCGCTTGACTCGGTGGAACTGGTGGATGCCAAGCTTCACAGCTTAGCTCATCGCCGCAAGGTTGCTTGCTTGTCAGTCTTCTACAGACTGTACTTTGGTGAGTGTGCTCAAGAACTTCACGACCTCATCCCACCAGCCCCCTTCTACCATCGGACATCTAGACGCACTGCAAGTTACCATCCTTACCTTGTTGCCATTCCACCAATTCGCTGCAAGCGCTTCCAAACATCCTTCATAATGCGCACAGCAAAAGAGTGGAACTCACTGCCTGCGTCTGTGTTTCCGAACGCATACAACCCGAATCTCTTCAAAGTTACAGTTAACAGGCTTCTTCTGGGTAAGCTCACTCCATCGTCGACTTTGTCTCAGTCACCTCTGACCTAGACTAGAGTAAAGAGCAAACCCATTATATGTAAAAAAAAACTAAGCTCCCATTGTTTACGCGTTGCGTTGTTTAATTTAAAGGTAACAATGTGTGTAACAATGACATCCCATGTCTTCACAATTATCGCCAAATTACTCAAGGCATTAAGACAATCGCACATGGTATCAAGCAACTCCTTCAAAGCCGTAGCTGACTCCACCTGCATACGTTTTTGACCGAACAATGTCCTAAGAATACAATTTGTTAAGTATTTTTTATTGCTATAACGCTTCCGTAACTGAATCCAGCACTGAATATAATTGGCATCAGTTATAAACACAGATTGGGAGGTGATCTGTGGTTATACATGTATGACGTATTAATTGCTCGGCTTCACCAGAAAGATAACCTTTTAAATAATGGAGCCTTTTCACATTATTTAAATTATCATTTTTGTGTACTAATGATGTAAAAAGATCATGGAATGTTGTCCATTCATTATATTTTCCTGAGAATGTTGGAATGGATATTTTGGCCAACTCAACGTAAGAACCACTAGATTTATTTATACTAGTTGAAGCATTATTGGGTTTGATGTTCAGAATCCTTGACTAATTTTATTAGGAGCTATTTTCATTAAACTTTTTTAACAGTATAATTGTCTTCTGCCGCATCACAAACATCAACCACTTTTCGTACTAAATCTTCTGCTTCATAACGTTCACATAATTAAGTGTTATTTTCTTTAAACAATGCCCAATCCCTTTCCAGCAATTCTAGTTTTATTTCTATTTATTTATGTGCACACATAACACTTAACAGAGAAGAGAAAGAATACAGATAGAAGAGCACAAAGGTACTGCTTATTTCAATAGAAATTTCTTCCAGCAGACCTGCGACAGGAAAGTTGGATGATAAACGAAGACACAGTGTGTAGAAATAAATAAGGAAACCTAAAATAGACTATTATAGCTTAACTAATTATATATATAGTACACATTTACTTTAACTACATAAATAAAAGATAAACATATAATATAATATAACATTTCTTTGTATTCTAGCATTATTTATTAAGGTAGATTCTTTACCACATTTTTTAAAATTTGTCAATCCCTATATGATAACATTCTGTTGGTCTTTTGAAACGTTAATTAATCCTTCCATTTTTATAACTGAATTATGTTCTTAGTAAATAAATAATAGTATATTATGCAACGAGTGAATAAAGGACGGTTTTAAAGCGAGGGCCATAGATGAATCACGAACAAGTGAAGGATTCTAACAACTGAATCACGACCGTAGGGAGTGATTCATGATGATTGAATCACGAGCATAGCGAGTGATTCAAGTGTTAGAATCCTGAACAAAGCGAGTGATTCATGGCCCTCGATATAAATCCGTTTTATTCAAGAGTTGCATACTATATTTTATACCATGACTTCGAGAAAAAGAAGGATTTAAGCCAAAAGCACAAAGAATAATAATAAATAAATAAATGGTTTATTACCATCAAAATTTACAGAAGATGAGAAACCTTAGGGCTTCACATTTTTTGTTAATTGAAGCTGAGCCTTTGAGTTTGAGTTACCTAAACAGCACCTGTGTTTCAGAGGCCAGTAACCACCTCCGTTAAGTTACATAATTATAATTAATTAAACACCAATGCAATTAATATTAGAATTACAATCCAAATAAGTATTCACTAAACATCCTAGACCAAAATAAAATCATTATCAAAATCCTAAATATAAACAAACTCAAAATTAAATCGACGAAGGAGTTTGAAATTCGAATATTCTTTGCACAAGAAGTTTGTATCGAGTATTTTATGTGCAAGTAGGTTGTATTGCATTGAGATTGAGGTCAAATATGTATTGGTGTGTTCTAAATTCAAACACCAAAACAGTGATTAAAAGTGCTTTTTATTCACTGTTTTCAGTGAATAAAATAAGCTTTTTAGAGGGGGAATGGTATAAAATGTATTTAAATTGATTTTAACTTGATTAAATTTTTGTAAATACAACAAATGTAAGTCGATAAAGTGTATACAAATGAATAACAACTTTCTCAGAGAGATAAAATATGCAAAATGACTGAGTGTTGCAACTGAAGCAGTAAACTTATAATTTCATAATTGCCGACTGGTTTTCTTAATCCAACAAAAATAATACAATTCCCAAATCACAATTTCAAATTTTACAAGTGTTTGGAAACGCACAAAATCTGATGGAAATCAGATATAGATGCCCTGTTCCTCCGTTTTCTATAAAAATACAAAAAAATACAAAAAGCATACTACCGACTTCCGAATAAAAAGACTACAAAGTGAAAAAATTACTTTATTTTTGGAAATCGGTGTCTTTCATAGATACCAATTTATTGCGTTATGGACACCGACTTCCAAAAATAAATTTATTTTTCACTTTATAGTTTTTTATTCGGAAGTCAATAGTATTTTTTTGTAAAAAGGTTTTTTTTCACTTATTTCTTGTACCCGCCTAATAGGTTGTTTAGTAAGGTACCTATAACGCCAGAATAGATTACCGAATATCATGAAACATGAATATAACCGGTGCAATGAGAGACTGCGTACCTGTACGGCGAACCGTACATCAGCATTTTATTGTGAAAAGTCAAATCATCAGTTTTACGCGCTAACGCCAAACGACCCAAAAAACATAAAACTAAGTACGTGTTCAGATAGCAACTAGTGCCGTCGCGCGTGCTCCCTCGCTCTATTATCAAACATTTGTAACATTTTGAACAATACACAGTTTCTGTGAGCATTTCAGTCTATCATTTGTAACATCCCAAACAGCAATCTCTACAGTACCCCTTAAGACCGTACTGGCGTGATGTAATGTTATGAAATGGTATAAACAATAAACAGACATGCGATTGCAGCAATCCCCAGAGATTTGCTGTTATTTATTGAAGAGTTCTGTTGTATATCTTCGAAGTTCTTCATCAGATCTTCACTAAATTAAAATGGGACTAATTTCGGAACATACTCTTTCAAACAAAACCGAATTTTCAAAATCGGTCCACAATTGACGGAGATATCGGTGAAAATATAAAAAAAAACGTACATAATGTCCAACATAGAACCTCCTCCTTTTTGGGAGTCGGTTAAAAATATTCTAAGTCCTAACTGTAACATGCACACAAATTGGTATTATACTAAAAGATTCTAAGTCTAATAATGTTGTTAAAATTGTACAAATCCAAGATTACGAAATGATTTTCTAAGTTGAAACTTCTACACTATTTCCTCAAGTTTAATTTCTCGTTGGAATAGAATTCAAAATCGTTTGAGTCGACCTTTGTCCAATTCGTGGACAAGATAAATAAGTAAAATGTACTCACAAAAGTGCACTTCACACAAACAACGTTTTCAATCAGCAAGTGGCACCCTCTTTGGCCGCTAAGTATGAACTGCGCGTGACGTCACCTGTCACGTCGCGTGATGGCTGCGCCTACGTCACCTTGCCGTCATCCAGTGATGTGTCGATCTGAGAGTGGCGCCCTCTGTGAAGGCTGACTCAGCTCACCGCCAATGCCTGGCAAAGCTTGGTCACTGCCTAAGCGGGGAACCGTGGACTTTAGCCGCAGCGATCCCCTGCGAGTACCACGGACGAACTCACAAAGTCACAAAAAGCCGGTACTTGATCGGGCTCGACGGAGCAGGGCCTACAATACCTGATGGTATTTGGTGGACATTGACCTGAAGGTACACTAGCGAGAGATGTAAAATCGCTGAGTTCTGATCTTATGGGTATTTTGTCAATCCTTTAGGTACCTTACTATAGAACTTACTCATTTTTTAATGATGGAGTACCAAAACTAAAAAGACAAAAATAAAAACTTTATCACATTCAATTGACAACGGCAAGTGTCGCAAACGAAAAAAAAACACTGACTCCGAAACGAAACATATTTTTCTCTTTTTGTTTTTAGCTTCGGAAGTTGGTAAATTTTTCGTGAAAAAGTTTTTTACTCAAGCTCAAATATACGGGCCCCCCCTAGCCAAGTTACAAACGTTTCGTACCGAATCGCTTTCCATTTGTATGCTCTGACCACGTGACTTAACGTTCAGATGTGTCATTCCCATACATTGATTCTTTTTATCCTAGCGATATCGATTGTAGACTGTCAACTTGGCTACAGGTGCTGGAATAAATTTGTCAAACAGACGCAGGTAGGGTCGATCTGGCTTCATTGCTCGTCACTTTGAGTAACTAATTGTCCACTATAATCGGATGTAGCGCACTGCCAGCTAGAGCAGTGTGCGGCCACAGTGCGCGGTCGCGGTGTCCGGCTCACCTCAGCAAACGACTACAGCCGGTGTACGGCTGTACGGCCAGCCTTCATTTATTGTTCAGCCATGCGTGTGATTCCGAGATCGACTTTAAATAGCGGCAGAGAGCAGGGATGAAGATCCCCAGCAACTTACTAATTCAATTAAATAATCAAACTGAGTTAACTACCCCGGCAACGGCAACGGGAGAACACCCAATCAATTAGATTATACAATTCTATTTAAAAATAAAAACTGTATTTTGTCATTCGTTATTAATTGGTAGGTAACAAGAAAGTTATTCGTGTCTAATTAAAACAGAAAGCAGTATTTCATTGACACGAAATATTTTGATCATTGGCTAACTAATTCACACTCTAAATGAGTCGAAGTTGAGTAATGCCGCCATTTCGACCGCCGACCGGCATTGTTCGAGATTACCTTTAGCAGTCAATAATTATAACTCATACCTACCTGAGTGAGCGAGTGCGGCGACCTAAGAGCCAAGTGAAACGAGCCGCGCGCCGCCACCTCGGGATGTAGCTTTTTGAAAAGAAAGGTTTCCATAGAGAGCCCCCGTGGTGCTCGCCCGGAGCCTCCGCAGCGCGCGCGCGCTCTAACGCTCCTCTAGCCGCGCGCACTGCGGCCTTGCGGGTTATTTATTCTATACTAATAGCGGGCTTAAGGCGTAATTGCCTATTTTATTCAATAGGTAAATAGACTATTAAAGCTCGGAATTGGGGCTCAGTCCAATAAAGTGCGATAGATTTGTCCCCTATCTCAATCAATTGGACGTAATCTGAGTTGGACGTAGGTAACAGATACCGCCCGGCCGCCGGCCGCCCCCGGGGACATCCCTTTCGGGGCTGGAAGGCGTGACGGCTATATTTGTCTGCATTTCTGTAAGAAATTTGGACTCAGCACTTGTTACTCATTTAAGTATCTCCTGCCAAAGTTGCCAGCATGGTATTTTACTTGAACGTACAGAACAATAAGTTATAATCGTTTTTGCAAAAGTTTTGCAAAAATTTACATGATAGTTATTTGTTGGCCAGCACTAGTGAACAATGGACAACAGCCTAATGCGGACTCATTGAGTGTGGTGTGTGCTGTGCTGTGCGCTGTGCTGGGCTTAGTCACCCTTATCAGAAATGCGAGTGTGCGTACGTACATCTTCTACAAGCAGTGACAATGGAGCAACGGATCGACGATAATATTTGCATATATAGAGAAGGCAGTCCCTATGGAAGAGATAAAGATAGTGAAGCCGCGAGTCAGTAAAATCCAGTTTAGAGAAAAACTAGTACCGTAATGAACCACAGCGGCACGGACAGGCACGGACGTCGGACGGCTCACGGACAGCGCACGGCGGCCGCAGCCGGCGCTCACTGATTTACGCGTTTAATTATGCAGCGTAATGATGTTCCGTTCAATTGCTGGGCTCTCGGTACTGTACCGTAACAATAAAATCCTATTTACGCCCACAACAGGAGACCAACAAAGTCGCTGAGGCTTCTCGGAGAAATGTGGCAAACTTTGAACATTATTTAAGGTAGCAGACAAGAGCAAGAACAATAAAACAATTGTTTACCTTTCTGTTTCATGTACTAAAGTTGGAACAGACCAATTGTGGCCTCATTGGTACAACAACAGTACATTAGTAAAGTACTTTTACTTTGGAGCTCAAGGTCTTTTATTTATGATTTTCCGAGAAATTGTTGTAAAAACTACGGTTGTGAGCCGTTGATCCGGTATTATTTTTATGTTACTATTTTTGTTAAAATCACTTGATTGTCATGAAATCTTTAAAAATATCAATTAAATTTAATTTTAATTAATGTAAATCATAATCTATGCAAAATTAATTTTAATGCCTAAAAAGCAATCAAAACTTCTTTTTTTTTTACGGTTGGCTCGCGCTTGACCACAATCACGCCTGATGGTAAACCATGATGTGATCGACGGTGAAGCACGTTTGCCTAGAAGTAATCTTGGCTTAAAGACCCCTAGGTTGTAGCTATCAGGAAACAAAGACTCCGGGAGGAAAAGCCACTCCTTAGTTGTTCCATAATTTCGCTGATAGACTTATAGCCACGAGATCCGAGTGCCGTCCTACTCCTACGCAGACAGACCGGACCACGATCACGCCTGCTTTTAAGTCTATCTGCCATTCGCGAAAGTAAGTTATTTTTATTTCTAACAACATAAGGTACCTGACGCTCTAGCTAGACAAGTGCCATTCGATGTCAGCGATGGCGATGTTCGGAATGCCAAACTGTATGGCATTGGACCATTGGACACGTGTCGGTTCGATGGCGCTGACAAGTGACAACCCCATAAAGTTTTGTCATGTTTCCAGTCGCATAGCGACGCTTTCCTTTTTATTTTATTTATTCGGGCAAACAAACAATTAAAGATTAAGAATTACAAAAATATAGGATACAGAAATGATACAAATGTGAAATCAACCACGTTCTCCACAGATACACAATGAGACAATTTGGTAAATTTTAATATTAGCGTTGTAAACAATAAATAAAAAGGAGGAATATTAATAGTAAAGTATCAACAAAACAAAACATACAGCCATCAATAGTGCCGCATAAGTGCAACAACATTATGACATTAGCAGTATGTTAAGTAACATGAGTCTAAACTTTGTATGCGGTACTGCAAACAGATCTAAATGCAAAGTTCGTTGATAAAGCGTCACTTGTATAGAGCCCCTGACTTACCAATCATGTTGTCTTTAGGACTGGCCATTCCATCAACAAACTATTATTTTAGCTAGTAGTCAGCACAGCGCCGCGCGCCGGCCGCTGCGCCTCGGCAGTCGCGGTACGCCGCTCATTACTGCGGCCTGTCTATTCACTGCCAGTGCCACCACATCGTACGATTACTCCCCATTTCATTCCAAAATAACTTTTCAATTAAGCGGCACTTCATGCCAGCAAAATGAAAAAATAAAGTACCTACTTAACCTTTGACATATGAACTCAAACTCATATTGAATTCCTCCGACGGATATAAAAGAATGCGGAACAAGGAATAACATTAATAAACCGAAATAGGCAGCCGACAACTGTTGTTTGTAGCCGACCTTCCCGGACTGAAATACACCATACTTCTTGCTCGTGTACTGGTCTTCCTCCCAGCAAGTACAGTGTGTGCTGTGCTGGGGGTACTGCACGCCGTCCAGTCTGAGAGGCCCACTGTCCCCGGACCGCATCGGGCTCATGGATCATTTGCCCTTTGACTATTGGCCGTTTGCCGTTCGATCGATTATGAAAGAAATTACAAAATGGGTAATTACGTAAAATATTTTTTCATCCCCCCATCTCGGAAAGAGTATTTTTGCTCTTCGATATCTAAATGTAAAAGCTGTTTTTATGTACTAGAGGATAAAATGAGTGATTGTAGCGACGAGGAAGTTTATTTGACGCCAACAGAATTTACTGAAACTGTTAATAATGCGCAAAAGAGCTTTCTCCCTCAACAATCACGCGAGAACTATTTGAAACAGTGCGATATGTTTAACACGTGGCGAATAGCTAAAGGAGCCAAAACTTTCTCAGAAAACGTTTTGCTGAAATATTTTATTGAATAATCCGAGACCAAGAAATCAAGCACTCTATGGAATACGTATTCAATGCTAAAAGCAACAATATGGATGAAAAAAGACATACATAACGACACCTATCTTAAATTTGTGGCATTTTTAAAAAGAGCCTCACCTGGTCATCTTCCAAAAAATTGAAGGTTTTCACAGCATCTGAAATTGAAAAGTTTCTTAACAAAGCACCTGATTCCGTTTTGTTCGATTAGGCGGCAAAAGTAAGTCAGTTGAACATTCAGTATCTACTTTAGTATGATAATCAACTACTTTACTTAATCAAATACGTACTTAGTAGATGTTGACAGGCATAGTTATGCATGCATATCAATTGTATTAATTTATATACTACAATACTTTTTACGTTACAGGTTGTCCTTATTATATTATATAAACGAGCATGTCGAACTAATGAACTAACACAACTTAATGTCAAAAACATTGAGAAACATTCAGATGACTTACGAGTACTATTAATGAATTTACCTAATATAAAGACAAAAAGAGACCGCAACTTCGTCATTCCCAAGGAATACGTAACAATTGTTGAGAAATATAAAGCCTTACGCCCGCCTAACACTCCAACACACTTTTTTTCACTAGTGCTTTTTACTTTTCTGTATTTTATTGATTCATTTTAAACTCCGTTGTAGCTAGACGCATAGAATTTTTATTATTGATAAAAGTTTTACAAATTAGTTAAGTGCAGATTATGATTCATATAAAAGGTAAAATATATCTAATACTTCATTAAAGTTGATTTCTAACCGACTTACCAAAATGGAAGAGGTTCTATGTTTTTTTTTATATATTTGTTCACCGATATCTCCGTCAATTGTGGACCGATTTTGAAAATTCTTTTTTTTTGTATGAAAGAGTATGTTTCGAAATTAGTCCCATTTTAATTTGGTGAAGATTTAATGAAGAACTTCGAAGATATACAACAGAACTCTTCAATAAATAACGGGAAATCTCTCGGGATTGCTGCAATCGCATGTCTGTTTATTGTCTATACCATTTCATAACATAACATTACGCCAGGACGCTCTTGAGGGGTACGCAAATCTCTCATTTTATCCTTTATGTTCAAGTTTCATGATATTCGGCTGATCTATTCTGGCGTTAAGGTAACTTACTAAACAATTTGACTATTAGGCAGGTACAACTAAAAAGTGAAAATAAAGAACTTTTTTACAATAAAATACTACCGACTTCCAAATAAGAAAACTATAAAGTGAAAAAAACTTTATTTTTGAAAGTCGGTGTCCATAACGCAAAAAAAATGCTACCTACGAAAGACACCGACTTCCAAACATAAAGTTATTTTTTAAGTTGTAGTTTTCTTATTTGGAAGTAGGTAATACTTTTTTGTAAAAAAGTTTTTTATAATTTCTCTAGATTTAGGTTTGATCAATAAATTAATTTTAAATATTCATTAATTATGTTTGGAAGAACGTATATTATGCTCATGCCTTTTTGCGTTACGACGTGACAGCTATATACTTACACATGCGCAGTAGATATGCCCGAGGAACTATTAGTTAATCTGTGAATATGCTGAGCGCGCTTGAATAAGTCCATAAGCCCGCCATTTTATTAATTTCTTGCGTGGTTCAGATACATTTTTTTATTTCCTCGCAAAAAGCAAGTAAAATGTTGTATGATACACGTACGTTAGATGATTCACTACTCGTGTCGACATTCAATAAAAATGCCACTCATCGGGAATCAGCTACCTTCCGCACTTGTAGCTTAAATAACTATTATTTCAAGGAATCGGCGCCAGCAATTCAATGTCTCATATAAACATGTGAGTACGAGAGTGACGCCCGGCGCCCTAGTGTACGGTGCATGTCGCGGCCTCGCTCTGAGTACAGCACGCACTATCGTTTCGCACATAACATCATGTTATTCCGTCGCTCGGGATATGAGACCGTTTCAAATTAAATGTGTGAATGTGTCGCATGTTTGATTCCTCATCATCACCCACGGACGATCTCGCCCACAGCTGAGCAATGGCCTCTCTCTTCTTGTGCTAATCCCACGTTCCTGTACGATTTTTTTTATTAATAAGCTATTATCCCGCACTGGCGCAAAATCTGAATAAAAAATCTTTACTACTAATACTGAACGGATTTTGCTGCAACAATACAGATCCATATAAGCTATATTTCTGTATTGTATTGTACATTAAAATAACACATCCTTACTATCCTTATTACTAATATTATAAATGTGAATGTAAGTTTGTTTGTTACGCTTTCACGCAAAAACTACTGAACCGATCATCATGAAACTTTGTACATATATTCTTGGAGATATTAGAAGTAACATAGGATACTTTTTATGACTTTTTTTTATGGCTTCACTGCGAGCGAAGCCGCAAGTAAAAGCTAGTAGGCTATAATTTATAAAGATATTGGGTGAAGTAGCAATAGCACGCGTGTGGAGCCGCGGGTAGCAGCTAGTTTAAAATAAATCGCTATTTTAGTTATTTTCTGTATCGCCTAACTTGCTAACAATTCAGGCTAGCGTTAAAATAATAGCAAGCGACGTAACTTGGGAGATACAATAGATACGGTTCCTAATTCTACTTAAACCTAAGCGTAATTCCCAAACGAGCCGGGATTACAGTGCTGCAGTTATCTGTGTCGTTAACGAGGACCCTCGGGCCGCGGCCGAGGCCGAGGCAACCGTCTACAAAGAACATTTTGTGCGTTGAAGGCAGCCGCCGCCGCGCCGCCGCTGCGTCATGAGCATGACGCCCCGACAGACACGAGCTTCATCTGATTTATAGTGTTGCACTGGACAAAAAAACTCGCTAAGAGCTGCACCGCGCCCGCGTCTAGGCTTAGAGTTACAGAATAAAAAAGAAGAGTCGCTACAACCTATTGAAAATCATTATCAATCATATTATACGTACGTACACATTAACATGTTTGTAATCAAAGAAAACTGTTTAATTCAATTTACAAAGTATGACTAAAAATAACTTAAACAAACCGCAAAGACCGCAAGCATATTGTTCTGAATGAACGCTTCTTTCCGGAATGTTTGATAAACGACTAATAAATCTAGCGACGAGCAGACACCGCGCCGCGCTCCGCTCCGTACCACTCCGCTCCGCTACGCTAGCACCGACAAGGGTCGGATTACAGCGCCGCGACAATGTCGTCTAATTTACTTATTTCCGTTCCCTTTGACGGCGCCAAGCATTCGCGGAGGGTCGAATTCTTAGCTTCGCAGCCCTCAGAGTGCTCGCAGGCTGCGCGCCCATTCCAGTCTTATTCAATTGTAGTGGCTAATCGCGCCCCCGCGCCCCGCGCCCCGGCCCGCGCCTCCTCGCCCTCGCCCACTTATCTATAAGCGTCGCTCTACTCGCGCGGTGCTCCGGACGATGTATTACATAAGGATTTTTTCGACCGATTTCCCCACAAACTGGATAAACCCGGATTTAGATCGAACGAAATATACCGTCAGCAAATTCCTCAACGTCTTTATCTGCCCGAAATAAGATGACTTTATGGTGTTCAGTTTCTCTCGTCACAACTTTTTGTCATAATTTATTATTTCTAGTAAAGGCGATAAGGAACATAATAATGTTGAATGTGCAGAAGGGGCAACGCGCCGGGAAACTCAAACTTCACAAACAAAACATGCGAGAGGAGAGCCGCGCGCCGCACGCGCGGCGCTCGCCTGCAGCCGAGTGGCAGGACTAGCAGCCAGCCGTGAGCCGCGAGCGTGTACCCAACATACCGTGAAACAGAAGCAGAGGCCCTGGACAATTTGATCAACAAGATGCGCCTCCTGATGACATTCCAGGAAATATCCTTTTAAAACTTATTACGACTTTTTAATTAGCGAACCAAGTCGAGGGAGAGAACCCAACTGTCGTTACTGTGACAACCGCGCATAATATAATTATGTATAGCTTTGTGCCTATACAGTCAACGGGAATGCACTGTTTACAATGATGTTCTAGTAAACAGATATGTTATGAGCGCGCACATTGTGAAGACTCGAATACGTCCTAATTGGGATGTATAGTCTTTTCAAATTTCATGATTCTAGATCAACGGGAAATACCCTTTAGGTTTTGATTCCCTTAAGATTCCTCAAATATGTGACATAAATGACGATCTTATGAGGGCGTTCATTTAGAAGTTTGATATTTTCACAGTTCCAAGGGATTGCAGATCCAGGTCTGCTATAACATATTAATTTCAACTTGATACCTCCAGGCGTATTTCAACTTGACACACACGGACAAACAGACAGACAACGAAGTTATCATATAAGGGTTCTAGAGACCAAACGCGTTGGCCGATTTTGATGATTCTTACATCAATGGATTTGTCTTAACCTTGTGAGTGTCACTGACTACATTAAAATTTGAAAATATGAAGATGGTGGATCTTGGCGCCATATTATTGTGAGGGACCAATTTTTATTTCTTACAAGTACCTCGTGGGGGTATCAAAATAAAGGGTTTTAAGACGTGATTTCAAAATTTTTGACACTTATATGTTTAAAAGTAACTAATTCGAAAAAAAAACTTACAAGTTATAAATAAAAAAAGTTAATTAAAAAGATCAAAAATCCCGACTGGTTAAAAAGCGAACTAAAAAGACGTAAACAAAAAGAAAATCATGATGTGCAGTCACAAACGGTTAGCTTTCAACTTTTCTATCACTAGCGCCTCTTTTAAACTGCCTCTAATATACTCTCATCTCAACATTCTCTTCTCTGTTACATGCAATCTCTTTTCATCCACCTCTTTCACAGCCCAACATTCTGATCCATACAGTACGACAGGTCAAATCACGGACTTGTAGATTTTCCCCTTTAACTTGAGGGGCATCCGTGGGTCGCAAGTTGTTCAAGTGACCTGTCGTCATGTCATCCATCCTGAGTTGATCCGGTGCGTTACATCTCGGTCTACCTCGCCATCCCCTTGTACAAGCGACTCTAGGTACCAGAAGTCGGAGCAGATCGTTATGGGCGATCCAGCGACCCGCTTCATCGCACCGGCAAAATTAGCGGAACAAGTAACAAGTTTTTTACCATTGTGCGTTGGTTTTCTTTCGTTTTATAATAAAACCAGTAATTCTTAATTGATAAAACAATTGAACATCACCTTTTAAGCGATTGTTTTATCTTTATTCGAACTTACATCGTTTTTAGAGAATATCGTTAATTCCACTTTATGGTTTTGTTTCAAAATTTCGAAATAATCTTCAACATACTGAGTTTTTTTGTTTTAGTTTTAACGTTTAGATCTTTTTCGAAGTTAAGGACGTCATTGTGGCCAACTTAGTCCAAACTGAGAGGAGCAGGGCACTTGTATTGAGGAGAAATTATCAAACCTACAGAGTGATGTGCATAATTCATCGTTTATCTGTTTCAACCATTTATTGCAGTTTCTAATGATTTAGAGAGACTAATTCCTTTGTGAGAAGATCAGGACAAGGCAGAAAACCCGTACTTCTTACAGGAATAATAGTTTCATTCCGTTTCGCGTTCTCAAAAACCCGGGTTTAAAGGCCATCCAGCCAGGAATGAGCTGGAAGAAGTTTGAGGTTCAACAGTAAGTGAACTTACGGTACAAAAAAGCTGGTTTTGGTTTGTTCGTGCTCACCGATGGTCCAAAACTTGAGTACACCTCTTTGGAAACAGAGTTACTTTTGCTAGAGAACATCGACTTTGGTTCACGGACTAATGGAGAAACAGATAAAATAATTGAAAACCCCAAGAATATCCGTCGGGGGCTGCCATTTTATGAAGCTATACTCACACCCCTAATGGGTAGGCCGCCCCTGCGGGGACCTTCAGAAGTTGCTGATGATACTTATATTTATTTCGATGATATTAAAATAGTAATGGCAGGCCTCGACGTATATTCTTGGGTTTAAAATTATTTTATCCTTTTTCAATTACTTTTTAACCGTCGTGGGTTTTCTCAAAATTTGTAATTTTGCTTTTTTTTTAACTTATTAGAGAGCATAGATATTAAATCAGATTTTATAAAATCGGACTAGTAGTTTTGGAGAAAAATGGCAACATGGATTTAAACAAACAATATTTGCTGCAGCGCCCCCTGGTGAGTGGCCACCGTAACACCTATCTAAGAACAGGCACCAATCAAACCCGAGCCAATAATTAAATACTGCATCAAAATCGTACTAGAAGTTTTGCGGAAAAATGGTGACATGGATTTGCATAAACATCCTCTCACCCCAAACGCATTTACCGTCTCCGTTCCGTCGTGGGTAGAAACATGTACGCTTAATAATGTTCTAGTAGCCGTGCGAAGCCGGGGCGATTCGCTAGCTTCAAATATGTTGAAGAACGGTATGTAAGAAGAAAACGTGTTGCACCGATCCCAAGTGACATGTGATAAGATGAACATGTTAATTATGTTCTGAGTTCAACAAATATTTAAAACCACCTTATTTTACAAAAGTACGAGTATAACCGACTTCCAAATAAAAAAAAACATTGAAAAGTGCAAACTAACTTTTATTTCGGCAGTCGGTGTTTCTGTTTTTGATTCTTCGCTTTCGTAACCGAGACTGGAAGCCGGTTGTATTTTTTTTTGTAAAAACACGTCTACATTCAGTCGTCATAATCATATTTGTATTGTTTTTTTTTCTTATTAATTAGGTGTGTGTAATTATTATGGCCTTTAAAACTAGTATCACATTTTTAAAATACCGATTTCCGTTTTCCTTGCCTAAACTATAGAAGTCAGAGTTTCGCAATAAAAAAAAATCATAGAAAATTTCATCAACTACCTTTGAAATTATAGTTTATTTTATACACTAGCATCTTCAAGCGGCTTCGCCCGCGTGAAGAGTTTTTATATCCCAAGGTAACATCATACCGGGATGAAAAAAGAAGCCTACGCGTTATTTCAAAACAATAATCTATATCAGGCCAAAGAGTGTACCCCATTGCTGCGAAGTTCATTACCGCGATGTACGTTACTGCGAAAGTTCCACTATCACCAGTATCAGCAACCCTCCTAGATGACCTAAATCGCAATAGCGTGTTATCGAAACTGCAATCGTCACAGTACAGAACTTTCGCGACAAAGTACGTCGCAATGGTAAACTTTCGCAGTAACGTACATCGCAGTAAAGAACTTTCGTGATGACGTACTTCGCAATGGTAAACTTTCGCAGCAACGTACATCGCAGTAAAGAACTTTTGCAACAACGAACGTCGCGATAGTAAACTTTCGCAGTAACGTACATCGCGGTAATGAACTTCGCAGCAATGGGGTACACCCGCGGACAGTATTTGAGGAACTAAAAACTCCTGAACCGATTCTAAAGTGGGACCAACTTGAAAACAAACCAGGGGGTGAACATAAGCTCTTACAGTAAGATTATTTTGAGTGTGCGTAAGGGACAGTTGTTTACAAGTCATATACATCCGTCCCATACACACTCTCAAAATAAACTTAATCTAAGAGCTTATGGCCACCCCTGATGTAATATTTGTTTGAATCATCTCAGTCGACTGATCCGTCTTCGAGTAATCGGTGAACACAGAATAAAAAAATACATATAGGTACGTAAATTGTTCTTCGCCACATAAAACGTACGGCTTTATGCATATTTGGAGCAAGGAAATTACCGTATATGAATTTTCATCGTATGATCGATTTATAGATCAAAAGAATTCGCCACAAAGGGCGCCATATAGTGACACGTGTGCTGTAATGAGACTAGAGCGATGATCCCCGATTCCCCGCGACACGTCAAATTGGCAATTTCAATCCGTTCCACACAACATCGCGCGTCGCGCTTCAAGGGACCGCTGCGACCGACGCGCGACTTGCAGCACTAACTCATTGAAAGCCTACTCCCACTTGTGCCGCAAAATGTGCTACACTGACCCACTTGTGTTCCGCAGAGCCGAGCACAGCGCCACACAGCGGCGACACCGACTGGGGGTCACGTGTCGCAGGCGAGGGCCGCACACCAGGCATCGCATCGCATCGCTCTCACACTCCGAGTATATTCACAAGTCTAAACGTAACCAGCACTTTGACATATCAGCTAAAACAAACAGACGCAGTCGCACCATAACGTTTAACATTACGGAACTCTAACAACGATTACTTTTCGCTCAGTTAAACATTAAAACCCTATTTTTTAATTAAACGACTGGAAATGAAACCGTATCTGAGCGAATGAAGCTATGTAAAGCCCAAGTTAGTAAGCAAATTTTCCGTGAACTAATTGAGTATTTAAACGTGAACTAAAAGTTGGAAGACGGATCGTCAGTTCCGGGCGGCGGGCGGCGCCGGGGCGCGGCGCACGGCTCTCTATACATACACCGACGGTACTGGTAACCGGATCGCACCGCAATTTTCTAAAAAACGGTGTGTATCGGTGACAGGGTGAGAGGAGGCGCTATCAATCGAAGCGTGACGACGTCGTCAAGTAACGCGGCTCTAGTGATGCGACGCCCGCGCCATTGACGCGCCGCGACACACGTTATAAAGCGATTCTCAAATTGCCATTAGCGTGCCACATTACCGTCCGCGTGACACCCGCCCCCTTCCCTCGCACCCTCTCACTAGATACTCACAGGTAATCTCGGCGCCACACAACAAAGTAAATACTTTATATAATTTCATTAGAGTCGTCGAGGCCGCGCGCCGGCATGTCAACCGACCGCGCAAAAAGGGGACGCACTCCCGGCGGCCGCCTTTGTGACGCGCTTTAATTTACTTACTCCATCATTTTAGTTATTTTCGGGCGAGTGGTCACTGAAACCCCGTGAAACACTTCACGCACACTCACGCTGAGTTACTTTGACGATGCTCCCTACAAGACCCACATACTGTACGCATACAATGTACGTACAATGTTACTCGTATTATTGAATATAGCGCAGTGCTTTTAGCACGAGTGCGCTCTAACATCAATCACAAACACACGAACTAAGTGTGATTGATTAGAATCCGATTGGATCATCTATTTAAATGTGTTCTAAAAGAGTGGAGGCCTGTAAATATTATGGAAGTTTCGATACGAGCTCATTAATCAGCCCGAAGTAGTAGAGTGCGGCGCAGTAGAGTGACGCCGCGCCCGCGTGCGGATGATGTATGAGCACTAGTCCCGGAGATTCAGGTCACCGCAAGAGCTCTTCCCAGTGATGCACTGTCCGCCCGCCAGGTCGCAGGTCACCTCCCCTTGGAGTCGCGAGCGCGTCACAAGCACAGTTCCGGTACGAATCAAGATCTCGCAATCAGTCGCAATTGAAACGCACATTTCAATCTGTATTCCAGTCACAGTCCTGTCCCGACTCATTTAATATTCTTTATGAAGGCGGTGTCCGCAGTACAGCAGCGAGTGAATCACCGCCGCTCCGAGAGCTATTTGTTTCCAGTACTTACCGCTCATTAAGATCGCGTCGATGTCATAATGTTGTGACGACTATTACAAATTGCAGCTATTATACAGTGAAACGGTGGCGGGCATCGTTTGTGTGTTTTTATCAAAAGCGGTTAGCAGTCGCGCCACGTCCGCATATTACATTGCCGAGAGAGCGCATCCCCCCGCGCCTCCCTCGCTCAGCTCTCGTTTAAATAAGTCATTGTGTGTTACTTAACACTGTCTGTACCGCTTCCTAAGAAGGAGCTGAGAGAAATAATATACTATCTGCAAAATAGGGTAACCTACTTACATAAATTATCTTTATATGAACGTGAGATTCCAGCGGATTGAGAAGGCCTCACCTGCACGCTAGGATCTGTGCGCCCGGCCACAGTCAGAGGGCGCACAACACAGTACACTCACCAGTGATGCTACTCATGAATACCTTCGAATCGCCAGCGCTCAACGACATTAGCTGCATGACTGTATCATATAAGTAAGCGGAGCGATGCGCGCAATCCGGGCCCGACGCTGTCCCCCTCGCAGTCGACACTCGGGCGGCATTCAATATCTGCGCTCTTACGAGATATCGTTTATCAATCCGTCTCCGATTCCATTCCATTATGACTGGGACTTGAACCTGACGTTTTTATTACCGAGAGCCGAGCGTTGAGCGGTCGCCGGCCGAGCTGACACCGAGAGGACAGTTTTCACGTAATTTAATATAGTACTCGATCATGCGCTCATGTTGAGGCGTGACGTCATCGCCTAGAATGACACGTTGCTCCACCCCCGACACTAATAGCCCAAGCCAGTACAACAAGTAATCATTTGATAAAATGTTATGTTTTTTCTAAAACTATACTTTTGCCTGTAAACCCCAAACTTTGGTATAAAATAAGGGTTTGAAAAGGTCTTAAATCCAAATTCTTATTTCAGAAACCGACCATAACCCTCATAAGTCCTCACCCGTATAATACCTACTCTGTTTTGTTGCGAGTAGCGAAGTTCAAACTAAACGTTTGACGTACTGCGTCACTTCATAATGTAAATACACACGTGTTCAGCTTGCCAGTCTACAGTCTAGACACTGATAACAAGCACTCGCAGACTAACAGTGTAGGTATGCAGATGACGATGAGCACATCGCTACGACTTATTTCTTCCATCTTTGTCCATAATAACGAGGTTTAAAAAGTCTCAAATTGGATCCCGCTCCGCAATAAAAGGGCGAATGGAATTTACATTAAATTGAAGACAATTGACAAATGTATCGCAACATGGCGCCGCGCCGCCGCCGCGCGCTAATCACCTGGCGAGGCGAGCACGAGGACGAGGCGAGTCACCCGCCTTGTTAGCAAATCATATTTCAGAATTATATTACAACCAATTTATACATAGCTAAGCTACGGCAAGATTAATTTAAAAAAAAAATGTTTAGTATTTATCAATGAAATCAACAACGAACTCATAAATTGTCCTGAAGTTTTAAAGTAATTATTGGAATGACCAAGCGGTTTCCCGCCGCGCCGCGCGCCGTCACTGCAGCGCTGTACACAAAAGGCATTAAATCAAAACAACGACAGCCGCACTCGGCTCTCGGCTACAAACGAAAAAAAAATACAAACGTTCCTCTACAGTGAAATTAATTCGGAATAAAATTCCCCTGAGGCGCGGCGGCACGGTGGCGCGGCGGCGGCCCGCCGACGTTTTACTTTGTTTCGTACTTCTTTATGAGTCGCCCGCTGCCGCTTGCCGCTCGGCGCCGCCCGCCGCGACAAGCAGCCGAGTTCAGCTGGAAAAGACTATCTGCGCCCCTGGTTCGCTTCTCGCCGTGAAACAGAGTAGAGCGGAGTGGCATGGAGCGACAAATCAAGTGGAAGATTGAGCGGCAACCAGCGCCGATGCACAAGCAACACAAAGGCGCACTCACCGACTTACCTCTGCGAAGTAATCCGGCGTGATGTCCAGCTCGCTAAGTAATCCAAGTAGTCAGACGCACGCCACGCGGGCACCCCGCCCACTACAAACGCACAGATTTAACGAGCACAGTTTTGTTAGCGTCTGACCCGAGCTACATAAAATATTATTTGTAACTCCATTGAACCCACTTTTATAAGTTTCGTTTCTGCAGAGCCAGTTTTGTTATTTATTGCTACATTATGTTCAATGTGTGTCCTCCCAATAGTATCCAGTTCAACTTATGAGTGTTTTGTGTGTAGCGTGCAGGTGAGACGTCAATGTAATAACAACATTCAAACACCAGCAGGAAATGGGATCGAAGTAATATTCAAGCGTCGCCCGCGCCGTCGTGAATCGTGCGTTGTCGACAATACGATTATAACTCGCTAAGTTTATTGTTCTGCGGTGGATTTATCGCAAAGAAATACATCGAATGAAATAATAAAGGTATAGCGTGTGTGAGAACCTTATTACTAGTAGATATGGATGCGTAGCACGCACAGACGGGGTTCTAGGACTTATAGGAATCGTCGAATTCAAAAGTAGATACGGCGAGCTGGTGCCGCGGCTGGCGGGCGCCGCCGATCTGAGCATTTAGTGTGACTCATATAGGTCTGTGCTACACATCGTCGCTTATCGTCAGGTGAGGTAGTGGCCAACCGCGAGCCTATCAATAATAATAAAAAAATAAATGTTTGTGGTAATAGTGAAACTATCTCTGCTCGCAAATCGAACAAAGCTTGAGTACACAATACAAATCGATAAGTATCTAATATGGGAAACGAATATTGACGCACTCTGGGAGCGAACCAGAATAGTCTCACACCTATTTTAAAAATTTGATTCGAAGCAACACCTAAGCTGATCCGTATGGTGTACTTTACCCTGTGTCAGTCAATACTAAGTTACTTAAATAAATAAATGTATTAAAACTGTAGTAGATATAAGTACTATATAGGCATGTACTCCATAGTTGTAAGCAATATATATTCAGCTACATCTGAATAAACAGTCAGTACTATTCCAGCAGTCCTGTGTTTAATTTATCTCATCCCTACATGGCGACCCTGCCTGTAGCGCGAGAGACGCGCGTCGAAATTCGTGCGTGGCTGTAGATAACTTGAAAATGAAATACGTAATTAAATAATTCACCGTAATTTAAAAAAAAATCGTAATGTGTCAATCACATCAAACCAAGGAGTAGGTTTTCCTGGGTGCTAGGAATAACGCGAAATATGCGTCAATAACTTGAGTTACGCGGACGACATGGTGTTGCTCAGCCCATCGATGGGCGGGCTGAGAGAGCTACTATCGATCTGCGAGACTTATGCGGAGGTGCACGGCCTTAAATACAATGCAAAAAAGAGCGAGGTCTTAGTTTTCAAAGCACCTAGGCATCAGCCCCGTCGTGTACCTCCGGTATATCTCAACGGCGTAGAGCTGAAAGTGGTTGAAAGTTTTAAGTACCTAGGACATATAGTCACCAGTGATCTGCGCGATGATGTTGACATTGAGCGCGAGCGCAGGGCGTTGGCGGTGAGGAGCAATATGCTTGCCCGAAGGTTTGCTCGCTGTACGGCAGATGTCAAAGTGACTTTATTTAAAGCGTTCTGTCAGTCCTTCTACTCGGGCGGCCTTTGGGTGTCATATACGCGCCGAGCCTACAACGCCCTGCGCGTACAATACAATGACGCTTTCAGGATGCTTTTGCGGCTACCGCGGCGTTGTAGTGCATCGGGTGTGTTCGCTGAAGCTGGCACGGATGGCTTTCACGCCATAATGCGTAAGAAAGCGAGTTCCCTACTGCAACACTTGCGCAATACTCGTAACTGCATCCTGAAAGTGATTGTTGGCAGACCGGACTGCCCCATCCAAAGACGTTGGGTGGAGGTAAGTAAATAAGTAAAGAACTAATAATACTAACATAGCATATAAGAATAATCATTTACTAACACACTAACCATCTATGGACTATGTAATGTGTCTGAAATAAAGATATTTTATTTATTTTTTATAAAGCGTATAAGAAGTGCCATACACGGCGGATGCGTCAGGAGATAAACCAGCAGGCCTTTAGGGGCTTGAGATGGTCTGGACGTCGTCGGAGCTTTGTCCAGCAGAGGTCGGCTGATTGCGCGTGCCAAACTACATCGATGAACAAGTAATTGACATGAACGTTCTCATATTTGTGAAGTGAATAAAAATCAAAGTATTTAAGTGTTATGTGCTAAGCTCGGTAACAAAAATAAAAGTGCGCGTTATGTGCCGATATGTGAAACAGTGTTTGCGGTACGATTAAAAGAACATAGGTGTTTATGGCTGAAGAACTAAATAAAATATATACATCCCGTGTGATTCGTCCATCTACATCCTACATCTCAGTGTGCGGAGCTATTGCCCGTACAAGTGATTTGTATAAGATTAGACAATATTTGGTAAAGGTAGGTCCCAAACGCAGGCGCGAATCTAATGTATGTGGTAAGAAATTTGTTGAAGCAAGCTCTTTATATTTATCATTCGAAAAGTTATGGATTAGTATTGAGTGTAGCTTTAAGTATCATAAAAGTGAAGAGTTAAGTATAATACAAGATACTTATAACTTTTTTGATACTTATAACTTTTTATTATCTACATTACAATTAAGTTCCTTCACTGTGTAGTTGGTTAAACTACTTATATGTTCATACATTTGCATTACTTGGAAGAGACCGGAGCCCACAACACAGGGAATCATCCAGAGCTCCTGTAACGTATTATTAGTAAATTATTATACTGACAAAAAATTATACAAAAAGATTTTTATTTATTCGTCAAAGGAAGTACAGCGAGCTTTGTGTCAACTTCAGATATTACATTAGTGGCCGTTTGGAACTTTACTTTTATTGTTTGTTTGTACAACAGCATTAACCTGTGTGTCACGAATTAAAACATTTGAATTTGATTAAAATGCACAATTAATATGGTACACATTCGTAAATCTCCCTCTCATTGTACACACGTCGCAACACGTACTCATATTATATCGACACTCGAGTACATACAGGAAATTGTATGGAGTGCCGGCAGCAAACGGTTCTTTGTTAAACTTATTATTATAATAAGACGATATCGAAAAACACTTTCTTTCTTTTTCGTGTGAGGATGTGGCCACTTCTAGTGACAGAGTTAATTAAGCCGCCTCTGGGAACCCCACAGGCCTCAGACTTGGCTATTTCAGATTTACATCTATATAAATATAAAAGCGAAAGGTCACTCACTCACTCATCACGAAATATCGAAAACCGCTTGACGTATAAAGATGAAATTTGGCAGGAAAGTTCCTCAAGTGCGCACTAAGAAAGGATTTTTGGAAATTTCATCCCTAAGGAGGTAAAAGGGGGTTTGAAAGTTTGTATGAAATTTCTACAGTTTCTAAATTGGACACGTGAAATTTTACAATTAGGATCTTGATTAAAAACAAAAAAAATTTGGTTTTTGGAAATTCCACCCCTAAAGTGGTAAAAAATGGTTGATAGTTGGTTTGATTTTTTTACAGTTTGTAAATTGGACACAGAATTTTAGATTTATGCTCTTGGTTGATAAAAGAATTTATGCATTTATTGGTTTTTGGAAATTCCACACGTAAGGGAGTAAAAAGGGGGTTGAAAGTTTGTATGAAATTTCTACAGTTTGTAAATTGGACACGTGAAATTTAACTTGAGTGATAAAAAGAATTCATGTATTTATTGGCTTTTAAAAATTCTACCCCTTAGGAGGTAAAAAGATGGAAATTTGAATACTTGAAACTTGACATAAATACTAACCTAAGTAAATGAATATTTGAAACTTGGCATAAATACTAACCTAAGTAAATAGTTAAGTTGTTCATTATAAGTTTTTCAAAACTACTCCTAAAAGACGATTAAAGATTTTTGTTGTTAAAGATTTTTGAATAATTTTACTTTACAGAGCTCCCCTATATCATAAAAGTATTTTATGACTATAATATGCACTAAGAATCGATTTTTGAAAATTCAACCTTTAAGGGGGTGAAACTAAAAAGTCATCTGTAGGATAGAATACGGATCACGCGAAGAAAGTCGCGAGCGAAGTGCTAGTTAACTAAATAAGTCCAGGTATCCTCACGATGTTTTCCTTCACCGTTGCCTGTGATGTCCAACATAAACTTAGAAAGTACATATGGATTTGATAAAGTCACATTGCACAGCCTCTAGCACGACAGGCGAGATCTTAGCCACTGGGCCACCAAGACATAACATTTAAAGCAGTGTAACAGGCAGATTGTAAGCGGTTCCTTGAAAAGTTTATTGCCATCAACTGCATGCTGGAGCACACTGGAGCGAACTAGAGCGCACTAGAGCGTACTAGAGCGCACTGAAGTACGCGGTAACTAACTTGACCGCGACTTGCGTGCGGCGCTTGTTGGCTTCCACTTCTTTAACAAGTTGGTTGGCTCATTACCCTTTCTCTTTGCAGCTCCTACTTTATCATGGTGGTTAATAAGGCAAACTTAATTTGTTACTCAAACGTTGATTGGTAGGCATTGTGGGTTAAACAGAAACACATCAAAATATTTGCGTGTCATACCAACTAATTGCATATTAAAGTTTAATAACAGCATTTAATTTTATTTCTTATTCAAAACACTGAATTGAAATAAAATAACAAGACACACTAAAATAATGATTAATAATCAAGTATATAATGTGATGTGAGAATAATTGAGTATACTTAAATAAATAAATCAGCAGATCCTTTGTGCCGTGATTACGTTTAATGTTGCTCCACGAAAGCACAAAGTAAGCGGCGCGCGCAGACTAAAGCTTGAATAATAAATAAAAACAAAAGCGCGCGTTATTCAATTTCTTTCCAACAACTCCCGAGCGGAATGTCCTTTTACACGATTTCGGCAATCGTAGAACCGTAGCCGTAGCAGATTCGTAGCGCGTAGAGACACCCGAAGCAGATTCGTAGCGCGTTGGGACTCTCGTAGCAAAGTAGCGTGTGATGCATTCGTAGCATAATTTCGTATCGCGTAAGAATCGTAGCAAATTCATAGCGTGTAGGGGTCCTCGTAGCAGATTTGTAGCGACACTCGTAGCATGTTCGTAGCGTGAAGAGTTACAGTCAAGTAATAGTTTCGTAGGAACACGTACAGCTACTCGTTGCGTGCGTAGTGGGAAGATTAAGAGGTACTACTACGTAGAAAGTACGATCCGCGTAGCGGAACTCTTAACAGACATCGACGCGGAAGGTTCATAGCGTTATCAAATATTTAAATTCACATACAAAAACATCCAGACCCGGAACGACTATCTGTAGGCCATACAAATATTGGTACCGTGCGGGAATCGAATCATGAGCGAGCGGCCGTCCATGCACTGTTTGAAAAGAGTGGAGAACTCGTATCGTTGCATGTCATGTGAGCTTACCTACTCGTATCATGAAGTGAACCGAGCGAGCAGACAATTATACTGTCTCCGCGATAACGTTCCTTCTCTTGTGACCTTTCATTGGTATGGAATAATGTGGAGGCGATGAGCGTGAATCAATCGTAATGGCGGTGCGATATATGTGTGTGTATGTGCGTATGTGTGTGGGCTCGCTCTCGGTCACTGAGCGATCAGTTTAACTTCTATTCGCATCGACGTCGAGACGGACGAGCGCCTATCAGTAACGAGTGCTGAGTCGTCGCCGCTCAGTGAGACGCGGACTGATTACGGAGCGTGCGCAGAATATCTAATGGTCGTCCACTCCACTCGGACATGGAACACAAAAAAGTACTCAGGCCGAGCATTTAGCGCGCAGACTGCGAGCGAGCTCTTATGTTCAAGTACAACGAGTTCAGAGGAGCAGCGCGGCACGTCTCGCTCGTGTGTTCTGCAGTGTCTATCAAGCTGGAAGTTTCCGTCGCCGCGCTACCGCCGCTAGGGACGCTCGATAAAACCAATATATTTCTTGTCAGTCAGTTCAACCATGGCGAACAAATGTTCAAGCGCCGGGCCACAACAATTCCGTGTTAGTTCAGAGATTACTAAAATAACATTCAAAATGCTAATATTGACCGATGGCCTCTTACTGGAATATTGAGCGAGTAGCTCCGCAGATTTGCATAAACTCACAGACGAGTGCGGCGTGTTGCGACCGCTTCACAAGCGCCGCCCGGGACCGGTCCGGGCCGGTCATTTCGGGCCAATCGGAAACTTTCAGCGATGATGAGGCACTAACGAGCGGCTGGCGCGCGGCGGCCGGCGCGGCGTGACGCCGCACAGCCACGGGGCTGCTGTTATGAGCAGCAGCCGCTGAGGCACGACCACCCATCAATCACCGCCCCTTGCTCCCCCTCTCGCTCCACCACGCCACGCCACACCACCACCCACACATTCTTTCCTTACTCCACCAAGTAATTTAATTAAACTGTCGAAGAATCTCACTTTTATTCCAGTAAATGAGAGTTTTCACTATCCAGAAATGCGTGAAAAGAATAATCGTGGTGTCGTTTTGCTGAACGTGGACGTATTTTTAAAGAAATTTTATCGAAGATCTTTATATTTTTCATAAAAGTAGAGCGATTTGATATCTCAGATCTTCCAGTCAAGGAGTGATATTAACCATAATACTGTGCAACGCTCACTTTAAGTTGTTAAGTGTTATCAAATGCGGACTGATGAGTGGCAATATCCTCGATGCAATATGAGTGGATGTATCGCGGTGGGAGGCGCATGAAGCCGCGAGCAAACAGGCGCCGGCCGGTGCGAGGCGGCACGGACTCGCCGCGCGCCCGCTCTCGGCAATTAAAACTGTACGCTTGAGCACCGGACGCTGGATATCGGTCCGCAGTTTCCCGTGGCCAGAGAGTAAACACCGCACAACTCATACAAGTTAGTCATAAACACACTAGTGCGTCATAAACACTCTGCCCGGCTCTCGCTCTGTTTAGAAGTAAGCGGTAGGTACGTACATAACGTACAGTTACGTACATCTTACACAGATGTTTGGCACTGTAATAAATATTATTTTACCTACACGATAAGATTATCGCCAAGTCTACGAAATTATGAAAGTACTAGTTTCTGCCAGTGGCTTCGTCCGCATGTAAGTCGGAAATTACACCAAAGTAACATACTACCTGATATTAAAATTCGCCAAGTGCGAGTCGGACTCGCGCACCAAGGTTTCCGTACGAGTTCGAGTGCGAGAGTCGAATAACTGACCGTATGTTTTGATTGCGTTAATTTAGAAAGTTGATTTTTGCAAAGCTCCAATGGATTGCAGACTTGAGTAATTGATATTAATTTTAACTTGATACCTCCAAGCATTCTTGAGAATCAAAAGTCTTTTAATTTTTATTAATATTTTCCTTTTGAGAAACGGGACCCTAAAAATATCCTATCTCCTCCTAGGAGATGGTTTTCCCTTGTGCCAAGTTTCACCCAAATTCATTAAGAAGTGAAACGATAACAAACGGATAGACAGACAGAGTTACGCTCTCTTTTACAGTATTAGTGGATAAACACGAAAAAAATATAGATAATATAGAAAGACCAGAAATTAAAAAATAAAGTCCCTACATAGCGCTTTGTTCGCCGCAACCTTGTGGTACCGCTGGGGAGAGGAATAATAACAACCATGCTGCCCCCCGCCTCCCCCCCCCCCCGCCCCCCACGCTTCATGGCGACATTATACATTTTATTCGCCGCACTAATCCGGAAATGAGACAAAAACATCAAGTCCACCGGAAATTGGGGAAAACTTACAGAATTAACTGCTGCTCCTTGAGAATCGCCGCTTTGTTTCTCGATAGTCTGCGATAGACGATAACAAAGGCGCGGAGCAGTGAACAGTGAGCTCCACGCGGTACACCTCTGCTCTACCATAAATAACGGCGTCAACCCTTCGGGATCAGGCCTGTCATGTCGGCGTAGTTTATGAACATTAACGTGCGCTAACAGAATAGGCCGCCAACATCAACACCGATAGCAGGCCGATGTTCTAGCAAAACTTTACGCTGTTATGCATCGTTTATATCTATTAATTATCGTAATTCCTACGTCGTAGTATCCGCATCCGCACCTGCTATCTCCCCTACACACTTGCCGCCAACATTATAAACGTGAAAGTCTGTTTATTTGTGTACCTATTAAGACTGTTGTTGATTCAGATTAATATGAAGCTAGGCGCGAGGGTAGTACTACATGTATAATGGATACTTGATACTCCGTAGCACGTACCCGTGGGGAAACTTAAACATTCTTGATGTCGTCAAAGATTAAAGCTTACCATTTTTCAGTTTTTAATTATTCATAAAACAACCCCTTATGAAACTCGTACAAATAATATATAATCATACCTACTAATATTATAAATGTGAATGTACGTTTGTTTGTTACACTTTCACGCAAAAACTACTGAACCGATCATCATGAAACTTTGTACATATATTCTTGGAGGTATTAGAAGTAACATAGGATACAAGTTTAGGCTTCACTGCGAACGAAGCCGTAAAAGCTAGTAAAATACGTATTTGTTTATAAATCGATCACGACGCAAAGTCAATATGTTCGAGTGTGCAGCTAACTATGGTGATCGATAGAAACATGACAAGCGCAGGCGGTGAGAGCGAGGCGTCGGCGCCGTCAGCGCCTAAGTCACGCCACTTACTAACAAACTTGTATCTAACATCGGAGGTCGCCACTCAATTTGTTATTTCTCCCAACACAACAGGCGCAGATGGTTCCCACGGGGGTGAAGTTCCGCGAAGTGTCCGCGAGGAACTGTCACACGTGAGCGCCAGCGATAGAGCGAGTGGCGCCGCGGGTTGCGTCATAGCTTAGCGCATAGAACACTTCCGTATATTATACAACAATCGTTGTACATACGATAGCATGTGTAGAAAGAAACACACATATTAGTACAAGAAACCAAATAAAATCAGATAGATAGCAAATGGATAACTGAAATGTTAATTAATAAGTTTAACATTAAGCGCTATTCCTGTCTCCTAGACGCTGACCGTATCTAGAATGTTGCTGTGCCCGACGGGCTCCATAACTGATTCTGTAACTTATAAATTGTACGTTATGGATGCATTCAATATAATTAGGATTTGAATGCAAAGCCTCGCTGCAACGTAAACACCGCAAGCGAAGCAGCCGTTCCCTGCAAACAATTATTGATTAATGTGTCACCTTTTGTTGACAACACAAGCACTCCACCGGCAAAGAACCTTTCGTTGTAAGTAGTGCACATTTATCATTTAAACCTGACATTGTTTACTGTATTTTTTACTGACTTAAATGAATGGGTAAGGTTCTCAATTCAACAGTTTTTTTTTTGTATGTATGTTCAGCGGTATCTTTGCCACTTGGATTTTGATAATTATTTTTTGTTTAACAGAGAGTATAACCCCGAATTATTGTTTAAATAATTCGGGTATTGCAATTCAATTTGGTCAAGATCTGATGAAGAACTTCAGAGATATTCAATGGAACTAGAAGAGTTAAATGACGGCAAATCGCCTCGGCATGCTGCAATCGCATGTTTGTATATTTTTTACAACATTTCATGACACAACATTACTCCTGTACGATCTGAAAGGTTACCGATGTGTATAGTTCACTGTTATTATGGATACCTAGGTATTATATCCATCCTATAGGTACCTTATTATTGAACTTGCTCACTATTATATTTATTTACCGCAACTAAAAATTGTTTTTTTTTTAATCCAGATACACCGACTTTGTAGTGTTTTTATTTGGAAGTCGTTTGTTCTTTCTTGCAAAAAAGTTTTTCCATTAATCACATGATGTTGTCATGAGCAATAAAACAGTGAATTCATTGCTCGGTGAGTCGCGATCATGCAATTACATGTAAAACACGTTGGTCGAGTGCGTTCCACAATATTTTACATCGAGGTGTCGTCGGTCTTACGCTATCAGTTTTGTCACTGTATGAAAATTTACGTAGAAGCGTAGCAGTAGCACCCGTGATCAGATTGATTCTGTCAGCATCATGTGTCGCCAGCGCCCTCCCCCTGCCCTCTCGCCCGCTGGGCACGGGGTGGCGGCTTATTGCTAATATAAATAATAGTGTGGCGAGCTCTATTTATGTGTATACGTGTGCTCTCAGGTAGTCTCCAGCTCGACACACAAATCGAATTGTATCCGGCCCACCTTTCGAGATTTATTGAAATCCTCCATATTAGTGCGCGCCGGTGACCCTTGAGTCCGCCCACAACCGCGCGCCGGTGGAACAGCTAACTTACACAAACGTGCACCATGAATATTGCATGAGGCGGAATCACGCAATTGGCATAACTAACGACATAAATATCATACTTAGACCCAAATAAATATTAACAGAGGTATACATTAGATTACAGGCAAATGTTTGACAGAACGATGACATCAACTATATGTAAGCTATGTTAGGTAAGCAGAAGGTCAAAGCGCTGCCTGACATCCTGGCCGACAGTCTCACAGGGCTCCAGCAACGAGCGCAAGCGCGGCGGCGACTTGTTGGCCGGACTGCTAGATTACAGTCTTCTTCGCCGTGACTGGTGACGCTGACCTGGGCTTGGTCTTCTTCCTATCTTAAGCTCTGATAACTGACTAAACCTAATTTTGTTTTAATATATTGGTGTCGCCGAGTAAAGAAGAGTTGACCATCAACGTTTTATGTGTATACGAAGTACTCTGTGGCACTAAGTAGTACACTCACAGAAATCTGTGGGCGCACGGAGATGACGGGCGCGGTGCGGATTAATCCTTGCCACGAGCAGTCGCCGGAGACGCGGCGACGACGCGGGGTGACACGGGACGACGCGGGCGACCTAATCGCGCGTCATTTGTCGCGGCGGGAGCGGGACAGCCCGACCGCGGTGTAGTAGGTAATAAACGGTAGTAATAACATTCCACAGCCGCCTACGTGCCCTGTCTTGTGCACATTGTTGAATTACTGCCTTAATGCTAAGCCATTCTCACGCCTTCACCCTGCGAAGATTACTTAAATTATTTAGTAGACACATTGTTCCAGTAGGCCGCCGTACTCTCGGGATTACATGTCCAGCGCAGTGTCAGTGAGCTGTCTCCGCGGAGCTCAGCGCTATCTGTCAGACCTGGCTCGTCTCCGCTGCTCATTAGATTACAGTAATAGTAGGAGCGCTAAGTGATAACCTCGTTAAGGATCCTCGCAGTCTGCTGACCGCATTAGACAAATATACTCACAAATAAAACTAACAGAGAACAAATTAACACGCACATCAAAGACATCACTTTCGTGTTTGTGAGTCGGCTTATGTCTACCAGACCGCTAAATAGATTAGTGCTTTACTTGGGTACATAACTCTTCTAAGAATACAAACTTATTTTATTATTGAAACTGTCACGATCTGAAACTATTGGGATTAGGTACAATCACAACATATCATATTGCGCTGTGTATATTAAACTTTGTACAGGAAGCTTGTGTGTATAGGTAGGTACATAGCTTTGGAGTGTATCATCCATCAATACTAGAGTTATGGATAAGTAGTTATAATGTTTTACAGATCGAACCGACATAAAACAAACTAGATATCTGCCTCAATCAATCTGTACTCAATAATATGAAATATGGCCTGGCAATGGCAGAGTGTTATGAAACCGAAGGTTATGACGCATTCATAATGCACAAAACGCTGAATAAAGAATAAAGTTCACATTCTACTTACTGACGCCCGGTTCTAACTTTCTATAATAGTTGCGAAAGAGCAAACCTGTCTGACATGACGAGGGCGAGGACTCGGCGCGACGCGGCAAGACGCGGCGCGACGCCACACATTGTGCTAACATAGCACACGGAGCCCGGCTCGTGCAGCGGTCCACACTTCCGCTGACGCCGCCGGCCGCTACGCGATCTGCGACACTTCCACTCTACTTCAAACACAAATCTGACATAAATGGAACGTATTTTTCTTAACATTTCTAAGCTTCAAGTAAATATTTAATACTTGGAAGTTTGCCGGCGCGCGGCGTCTGGCGTCATGACACAGAACACATAATAGTACACAGATTTGAGAACTGACACAAACTAGGCCCTGAGAACGAACTACTTGCTCATCAGACTAAGTGCAGTCCGCGGGACGTGGCTATTGTGCGGCGCGATGTGCAGTCGGCAGGCACAGGCTCGCACTGTACACTCTACATACAGCCTTATCTGAGCAAACGTTCACATGTAGCTGCGGCGTGAACAAAAGCGAGCCATGAACATTAAATCCCGCAATCGGGCGCGTGCAGGACGCCGCGCCATGGAAATGGTAAATATGTTTTTGTAAAACAAATTGTTTCTGACGCTCGGATTATTTCGGAATGTATTAAAGGCTCGCAGGGCGCGGTGAGCGGTTGGCGTGCGGCGGCGCGCTGGCTGACCGAGCGCCGGTGCGGCGCGCCGCCGGCTTCCCCGCACGCTCCCAAAGTTTGCCGAGATTCCGCTCGACCGGACGGGACCGAAATTCAATAAAACTTAACGTCTACAAGTAAAACTTGTTCTACTTACTCGATCCCCTTATACATCAAATATTAAAATCCGCCTCAGATGTTCGAAATAAGCCGTGAGTTGTGGAAACCCGATAAACTAAGTTTATTTACTTGAAATCTGTCAAACGTGAATTTACTATATATCGAATACTTCCATGCTATCACTCGCATTAGCGAACAAACCAAACTAATCAACCAGAAATACTTGTGTATTTCCAACGTACCTAATGTATTATTATTTCAGCGACGCCGCCGGTATATTTCTTATGAAAAACCGTGTTTTCGCAAAACAAACCTATCATTACGTGGAGGAGACATCAATAGCTGTCACGCCTCACGCGCGACGCTCGGGGAACATATTTCTTCCAGTGAGAGAAAAACGTGTCAATCTGGCACGTCGCGCCACGTTAACATACTTATCCTAACCGCGGGGCCGTCTGTGCCCCGTGCCCTGTGCCCCCCTCACACGTCACCGTGTCACGTTACACCGTGACACCGCGGCCCTGTCGTTTGAGTCCTGTGACGAAACCCCTTATAATTGCGTCAAGCATCAATTCAACATTCAGTAAATGTTTTCATGTTTCTCTCTGAAATCGACAAAATATTACAGCTCACAGCCGAGCCAACCGATAAATACCTAGTACCTACACATGTCCAGATAATGTCAGCTCTTTATATGTATGTACCTACCATATGTGGCAGCAGAAGCAGAGCTCTACACTGTTCACACCGTCACATAGCGCCCGCGGCCGCAGCTCAGATACGTGTTCACGTTTATACGCGTAAGTAAACGGTTACTTACTGCTGTGAGCTCATGAAGCCGACACGCCCAATTGACTTCGAGCTTACTCACTGAAAAATAACAAGTAAACACATCAGTATTTTCAGCCATCCAGACCAATAGGAAAACAAATTGTATGTAAAGCAACTGCACGATAAGCCCCACGAGGTCGGGGTCGGGGGTCGCATAGTCGCACCGGGGCGTGTTTCGCCGCTTCACCAGCACACAACACGTTTGCGATACAAAAAGCTGATAGCTTGAGTCTGTTTCTTGTCAGCGTAGGTTCGGTCGCGTAGTCTGCGCACGTCAAGTATTACAAGACACCGAACTAATTTATATCCAGTGCGTTCCCGTGGGGCCGCGGCCGCGGGCAGCCGCCATGATTAATGTTCCCGAGGACACTCGCCTCCTATCGTTTGATATCGGCCTCGCGCGCTACTCGCTACTTGGACCAACTTGCGACATCCCACACAATCTAATTTCAGCCGCCATGTCGATGTTGACGCTCAACCTAATAACCGAGAGGACGGCGGTGGCGCGCGCTAACTACTATAACTCCCAAGTCAACAATAAATTAATGAATCGCTCAAATAATGTCGGCTCATCGAAACTTTCATAACTCTCGTACTGGTTGTGAGGCTACGTACCTGAACTTAACAGACCTTAACAACAGGTTCAGTTCTTTCATTCCTTGTGGCACTTATAAAAACGAACTACTTAAGTAAGTACATAATTAATCTTCTCGACGCTTAACAACACCGACGGTACTGTGTAACGTTACGTTTAGCTCAGATGAGCTAAGCGTAAGTCACGTTATTAAAATAAAAATAAAAAAAGTAAGAAAAGGTAAAATAAGGCCGGCTTCATACGACGCAGATGATGGTCGTCAGCCAGGCAGGCAGCAGGTAGGAAAAGGGGCCGGCCTCGCACCTCGCAGATGGTGGTCGTCAGACAGGCAGACAGCAGGTCGAACAGGAACTATGAGCAGGTAAAAGATTTCTGCGCGTGTTGCTGGCAGGCACGCGGTTGAGCTCGCAGATCATATTTACAAGGCATTAGGGGCTTTTTTACAGAGTTGCCAAACCGCTCTAAAGAAAATAAAAGAAAAAGAGGGATAAAAAAAATTGCCTAATAGGTTAAGTGAATTATGGAGAATAAAAAATAAAAGTACTAGCAAAAGTGAAAAAGAAAAATGATGATGAAATGAGCCTGAAAGGGAAACCAAAAGTTAGCATATATACTTGTGCAAGTATGGTTTTAGAATTTTGAGAGAATGAATGAGGAATCGAGCCCACGTTAAACATAAATAAATATAGTAAAAAGTAGGTAGAGTGTGGGTGATGGGGTGAGTTCAAGCTAAAATTTGGCGCCCAAATCTTAAAAATTAGGCGCAACGGTATTGTTTGTGCGCCCAATTTTAGCTTGAACTCACCCCATCACCCACACTCTACCTACTTTTTACTATATTTATTTATGTTTAACGTGGGCTCGATTCCTCATTCATTCTCTCAAAATTCTAAAACCATACTTGCACAAGTATATATGCTAACTTTTGGTTTCCCTTTCAGGCTCATTTCATCATCATTTTTCTTTTTCACTTTTGCTAGTACTTTTATTTTTTATTCTCCATAATTCACTTAACCTATTAGGCAATTTTTTTTATCCCTCTTTTTCTTTTATTTTCTTTAGAGCGGTTTGGCAACTCTGTAAAAAAGCCCCTAATGCCTTGTAAATATGATCTGCGAGCTCAACCGCGTGCCTGCCAGCAACACGCGCAGAAATCTTTTACCTGCTCATAGTTCCTGTTCGACCTGCTGTCTGCCTGTCTGACGACCACCATCTGCGAGGTGCGAGGCCGGCCCCTTTTCCTACCTGCTGCCTGCCTGGCTGACGACCATCATCTGCGTCGTATGAAGCCGGCCTTATTTTACCTTTTCTTACTTTTTTTATTTTTATTTTAATAACGTGACTTACGCTTAGCTCATCTGAGCTAAACGTAACGTTACAGTTTATGGGGCCAAAACGTGACTTACGTTTAGCTCATCTGAGCTAAACGTAACGTTACAACTGTTGAAACTATTACTTTGTCTAGCGCGATCATTGTGGGATTAATGAACGCCGTTAACAAAAGGAAAAGCCATTGAAAAGCCTTTGCCAGAATGTGTACATTCGGTTTATTCAATCTGCGTAGAATTATTGTATGAATAGTTAGAACGTAGTGAGAGCCGAGAGCGTTCACTAACTGGGATCACTGCTGCAATGTAAGCGTGCCGCCTCAGCCAGCCGGCTGTCGCCGAAATATGGGGAGACGTCATGTGTAACAGTCAACTCTTAATTGAATGCAAATTCAATTACTTGCACTCAATTTTAGTTCCTGCACAACATTCGAAGTTTTTTTTTAATATAAATCGTTGGCCCACACTATGGATGTCTTCAACACATTCAATCTTCAAAACATTCAAACTAACATTCACAAACAGCCAGATCCGGAACAACTATCTGTACGCCATACACATATTTGTTCCGTGCGTGATTCGAACCCGCGACACGCAGCGCAGCAGTGGATCACTCAACCGTCGGTTAAATGCAGTAAAGGCATACCTGAAACGGCGCAAATACGACAACTTAATTGGTAATTATGTGTTTGAGCCCTTTGGGGTTGAAACACTAGGGCCATGGGGTCAGAGTGCACACCTATTATTTCGGAATATCGCCAACCGGTTCGTCGACTCTTCACGAGACCAGAGGACTGCCCTTTTTTACCCGACTGCCGAAGGAGGGTAAAAAGGTCTATGGTCTATGTATGTATGTATGTATGTTTGTTCCTATGTGGCGTTCTAAAGACAAAACACGTTGGCCGATTTTGATGATTCTTACGTCTATCGATTCGTCTTAACCCTGCAAATGTCACTGGCTGAGTTAAGATTGGATAATAGAAAATGGCGGATTTTGGGCGCCATATTGTGGGGGACCAAATCATTTTTTTCATCCAAGCCTATCGTGCGGGGTATCAAAGTTAAGGGTTTTAAGAGGTGAATTCAAAAATATACAACACTTATATGTTTAAATGAACCTAATTCTAAAAAAAGGACTAAAAAGTTGTAAATAAAAAAAGTTAATTCAAAAAATCTAATAACTCGACTGTTTAAAAAGCGAACTAAAAAGACGTAAACAAGTTGAAAATCATGCTGTGCAGTCGGAGGATACATATTCACGATCTGGCTGACCAAAACAACTTGTTTTTTGGCCAAAGAATCAGATGCCGCCAGCCTTCTAGGCACTTTGCCTGTTGACAGCGATGTGGATGAATTTTTTGACCCCCGTAATTGTACTTTTTTATATTATATATATTATATAGGTTAATAATGTACATATGTAAATTAGAATATTATTTACACGTCCTTATATACAATGGTAACAGAGTAAAGGGATTATCAACGAAGGGTTCTAGCGAATTGGCTGAGTATACCGTGGCGGAGATATAATAAGTTCAAGCATGGCGTAGTAACGAGGGCAGAGCACCTGGTAACTACCCGAGCTCGCAACCCGCGCCCCGCTGAGAACGGGTTAATGTTTAACAAAGCGTCGGCGTCGCGCGTCGCCCGACACTCTGTGGTTCACACTGTTATGTCATCATTTTTTAAGACCGTTTGATGCTAAGCTGATTTAAGTACCAACCTACTTTATATTGTACATACGTATAACGTACTTAGATACTTGCTTTAGTCTAGTAGGATATATTTAATAAACTAGTTTGGGAGTTGATACCGCATTTTCGTTCACAGAATTTTAGCAAGACAGCATGGCATATTGTCCATACAGAATTGACTACATCTCTGCCTCTACCGTGAGCTGCCATTAAATAAAACTCACATACATGTAATTCATTAATTTTCTTAATGAAAATGAAGAACAGGAGCAGCGTAGACATGATAAATGTTGGTAGGTACTGTTAGGTAGGCAAGAAACAAAGATCTATTGTATTGAGGGCCGCCCTCGGGGAACTCGGCTTATTATCAGTAACCCCGAGTTTTCCAGCTCCAAATTATCTCAGAATTAATGTGACAAATTGTCATGCACGCGTTTTCTGCTGTGATTGGTCGACAGCCAATCACAGCAGATAACGCGTGCTTGACAATTTGTAACATTAATTCTGCGATCATTTTGAGCTGGGAAACACGGGGTAAACATGCGCGGACGCGGCCCGCCGACAGGCACACCCGGGCACTCATTTAATTTGATGTTTATAGAACTTAGTTCGGATAGTGTTGCTTACAGCCGAAGTGATTCTCAAGGACACGTAATAGCGAGGCATCATTACAAGTTCGTTGAGCATGCTAGTGCTAGTGGCCTTCTGACTAACAATAACTGGTCTCGCCTCCAGCCACTGCTGCGCCACACACACGGCGCACACATCACGTGTAGGGGTGACTGAAAACTTGTGCATGTAGAGCAAAGTTAATCGTAACGTTAGTACCTAAGTACATACAACACGAACACTAAGGTACACCCGAGCGCGCACAGTTTCAGATTCAAACGCGAGGTGACTCGTTCACTGAGCGCGATTCAAGGAAATTGTGAATCTTGGCATTTGTCAAAGAGATCTAAAATCCGCGCTTACAAAATTTCCTTCGCATAAAACGACGGAGCGCGCTCACTCGTTATTTATGCATCTAAGATTGCATTTTACTACTTCTCGTCTCGTGATGTTTTATACTTACAATCGAAATATGTTTTAGTACTTACTTTAAATGGCGTCCTGTTAAACACTAGTAACTTATTAGGAAGAAACGTAATGACCACCGATGATCGTCATATTAGTAGACATAAACGTAATGACCGCCGATGATCGTCATATTAGTAGGCATAAACGTCATGACCGCCGGTAATCGTCATATTATAAGGCTTAAACGTAATGACCGCCGGTGATCGTCATATTATTAGGCATACACGTAATGACCGCCGGTGATCGTAATATTATAAGAAAGAAACGTAATGACCGACAATGATCGTAATATTATTAGGCAGAAATGTAATGACCGCCAGTGATCGTCATATTATTAGGCATAAACGTAATGACCGCCGGTGATCGTCATATTATTAGGCATAAACGTAATGACCGCCGGTGATCGTCATATTAGTTGGCATAAACGTAATGACCGCCGGTGATCGTCATATTATTAGGCAGAAATGTAATGACCGCCAGTGATCATCATATTATTAGGCAGAATCGTAATGACCGCCGGTGATCGTCATATTATTAGGCATAAGCGTAATGACCGCCGGTGATCATAATATTATAAGAAAGAAACGTAATGACCGACAATGATCGTAATATGATTAGGCAGAAATGTAATGACCGCCAGTGATCGTCATATTATTAGGCAGAATCGTAATGACCGCCGGTGATCGTCATATTATTAGGCATAAGCGTAATGACCGCCGGTGATCATAATATTATAAGAAAGAAATGTAATGATCGTAATATTATTAGGCAGAAACCTAATGACCGCCAGTGATCGTCATATTAGTAGGCAGGAACGTAATGACCGCCAATGATCGTCATATTAGTAGGCAGAAACGTAATGACCGCCAGTGATCGTCATATTAGTAGGCAGGAACGTCACGACCGCCAATGATCGTCATATTAGTAGGCAGAAACGTAATGACCGGCAGTGATCGTTATATTATTAGGCAGAAACGTAATGACCGCCAGTAATCGTAATAATATTAGGCAGAAACGTAATGACCGCCGGTGATCGTCATATTATTAGGCATAAACGTAATGACCGCCGGTGATCGTAATATTATAAGAAAGAAACGTAATGACCGACAATGATCATAATATTATTAGGCAGAAATGTTATGACGCCAGTGATCGTAATATTATTAGGCACAAACGTAATGACCGCCAGTGATCGTCATATTAGTAGGCAGGAACGTAATGACCGCCAATGATCGTCATATTAGTAGGCAGAAACGTAATGACTGCCAGTGATCGTCATATTAGTAGGCAGGAACGTAATGACCGCCAATGATCGTCATATTATTAGGAAGAAACGTAATGACCTCCAGTAATCGTCATATTATTAAGCAGAAAGGTAATGACCGTCAGTGATCGTCATATTATTAGGCATAAAAGTAATGACCGCCGGTGATCGTCATATTATAAGGCATAAACGTAATGACCGCCAGTGATCGTCATATTATTAGGAAGAAACGTAATGACCTCCAGTAATCGTCATATTATTAAGCAGAAAGGTAATGACCGTCAGTGATCGTCATAATATTAGGAAGAAACGTAATGACCGCCAGTGATCGTCATATTATTAAGCATAAACGTAATGACCGCCGGTGATCGTCATATTATTAGGCATAAACGTAATGACCGCCGGTGATCGTCATATTATTAGGCATAAACGTAATGACCGCCGGTGATCGTCATATTATTAAGCATAAAGGTAATGACCGTCAGTGATCGTCATATTATTAGGCATAAACGTAATGACCGCCGGTGATCGTCATATTATTAGGCATAAACGTAATGACCGCCAGTGATCGTCATATTATTAGGAAGAAACGTAATGACCGCCGGTGATCGTCATATTATTAGGCATAAACGTAATGACCGCCGGTGATCGTCATATTATTAGGCATAAACGTAATGACCGCCGGTGATCGTCATATTATTAAGCATAAAGGTAATGACCGTCAGTGATCGTCATATTATTAGGCATAAACGTAATGACCGCCGGTGATCGTCATATTATTAAGCATAAAGGTAATGACCGTCAGTGATCGTCATATTATTAGGCATAAACGTAATGACCGCCGGTGATCGTCATATTATTAGGCATAAACGTAATGACCGCCAGTGATCGTCATATTATTAGGAAGAAACGTAATGGCCTCCAGTAATCGTCATATTATTAGGCAGAAACGTAATGACCTCCAGTTATCGTCATATTATTAAGCAGAAAGGTAATGACCGTCAGTGATCGTCAAATTAGTAGGCAGGAACGTAATGACCGCCAGTGATCGACATATTAGTAGGCAGAAACGTAATGACCGCCAGTGATCGTCACAATTTTTTGGTTCATAAGGTGTGAAGTGTTGTGTTGAGTTATTAGCTAACATAGATCTGCTAGATCTTAACATCTGTTAAGATCTAGCAGTACCTAATACATAAAGCTAATAACTAAGTACCTATATACTGAAATATGTATAATAGACATCTTATCATTCCGGAAATCAAATCTGAAACAAACTTGCCGCGCCGCGCTGGCCGAGGGCCGCGAGCCAGTCGGCACTGACTTATTATTTATTAACGTATCTGAATAACAACGGCCCAAATTCAGCGAGTGTAGACTGTACGGCGAGGCCGCAGGGCGCAGGGTGGAGGACTACGCCGCGCGGCGCACTCGCGGCGACACATGACAAACTGCCTGCGTCCCTCTACTGCCGGTTACAAATAGCACACAAAATGAGAAGATACACTATGTTTTTCTTTCATGCCCAACAGAGCATGAAAATAAAAAAATAAATTCTTAAGCAGTCTTTCTATGAATAAGTAAAACCGAGCACCTAAAAACACTTAATTTTACGTAACGTGAAATATGTAAATTGCTCCACAATATATTATATATCTCGCGCTTCGCCGGTTCTAATACAAAAACTAGACGATGAACTAAAATTATGAAACGTAACTTTTCTTCCAACAAGTCGGGGGCACTCCGTTAAGTATAATTTTGCTCGTTATTTCTTGATTGGGATCCAAAAACCGCTATTCCAAACTATAAACTGACATTAACCTTAGGCTTTTAACTTAACTTTGACTATCTGACTGATGTATTCAATCGTTAGCTCCAACCTTCTCTAAGGTTCCAATAAAAAAAAACTATTGTAGACCACAGGCAATTAAAATAAACAATAAATGTTTTTCCTCAACGTTTTGTGCACCACAGGAGCAACATATCCGTGCTATTGTCATTCAATTAATTCAGCAGCTTCGGCAAACGCTGGCAAGCTTTGAGAGCCTTAATGGACTCTTGAACTAATCGCCGTCAGAAAGGCGAACGTTCAGACAACTCAAGTCAAGCACCCAGGCCCGCTTGCTCCACTAAACACTCAACTCAAGCTCTAAATATTTATTTGTATAACATTATTGTTGTAAAAAAAAGGCACACTGTATATGTATCTACGAGTACACTGTATATGTAAATGATATCTAAGTATACTAACCTAAAATAAAGCTAAAATTATTACTTGTATATAAAATATCAACATTACAGTTTAACATTGACTTTAGGCTGTAACCTATTATTAATTGTATCTAAGTGGTTACAAATTTTTAAGTTTATTTAGGATAGGATAAACATTATCATAGCAAATATCTATTGCACATTATTAATCCACATCATTTGCATTGTCTTCAATGTATTCATTATCAGTATAATATACAAGAATTCCGACTGGCGAAATTTAAATTATTTTTTGTAGTGTTTTTATTTGGAAGTCGGTTGTATTTTTTTAACCGACTTCCCAAAAAGGAGGAGGTTCTATATTCGACATTATGCATGTTTAATTTTTTTTATGTATGCTCACCGATATCTCCGTCAATTGTGGACTGATTTTGAAAATTCTTTATTTTGTTTGAAAGAGTATATGCCGAAATTGGTCCCATTTTAATTTGGTGAAGATCTGATGAAAAAATTCGAAGATATACAACAGAACTCTTCAATAAATAACGGCAAATCTCTCGGGATTGCTGCAACCGCATGTCTGTTTATTGTTTATACCATTTCATAACATAACATCACGCCAGTACGCTCTTAAGGGGTAAGCAGATATCTCATATCACCGGTTATGTTCATGTTTCATGATATTCGGGTAATATTCTGGCGTTATAGGTACCTTACTAAACAACTTGCCTATTAAGTAAGTACAACAAAAAAGTGAAAAAAAAAAACATTTTACAAAAATAAAATACTACCGACAAAGTGAAAATTAACTTTATTTTTGGAAGTCGGTGTCTATAACGCAATAAATTGGTACCTATGAAAGACACCGACTTCCAAAAATAAAGTTATTTTTCACTTTGTAGGTTTTTTATTTGGAAGCCGGTAGTATTTTTTTGTAAAAAGGATTTCATTATTCACTTTTTATTTATGGTACACTGGTGGACTAGTTCTATAGGTTAGGTAACTATAATGCTCAAAGTGATGCCAGAATAGATTAACCCAATAACATGAAACTTAAATAAAACCGGTAGAATGAGAGTATACCAGGGTGAACTGTTCACACCTGCGTACCCCTTTAGAGCGTACCAGTGATGTTATTTTATGAAATTATCTAAACAATAAACAGACATGCGATTCCAGCTATCCCGAGTGATTTTCCGTCGTTTATTGAAGAGTTATGTTGTATATCTCCGAAGTTCTTCATCAGATCTTGCTTGCACCGGCTTTCAAATAAAAAAGAATCATATAAATCGGTTCGCCTCGTAAAAAGTTCTGAGGTAAGACATAAAAAAAATCTGTCGAATTGACACCCTTTTTGAAAAGTCGGTTAAAAATGTTGTTAACGTTCTTGTAACCATTGCTATACAAAAGGCGCGCGCACTCGCTCACGCGCCCGCTATCACCACCACGTAACCTTGCCGCTCACTTTATCTTAAAAATGTTGTTAACGTTCTTGTCACCATTGCTATACAAAAGGCGCGCGCACTCGCTCACGCGCCCGCTATTACCTCCACGTAACCTTACCGCTCACTTTATCTTAAAAATGTTGTTAACGTTCTTGTCACCATTGCTATACAAAAGGCGCGCGCACTCGCTCACGCGCCCGCTATTACCTCCACGTAACCTTACCGCTCACTTTATCTTAAAAATGTTGTTAACGTTCTTGTCACCATTGCTATACAAAAGGCGCGCGCACTCGCTCACGCGCCCGCTATCACCACCACGTAACCTTGCCGCTCACTTTATCTTAAAAATGTTGTTAACGTTCTTGTCACCATTGCTATACAAAAGGCGCGCGCACTCGCTCACGCGCCCGCTATTACCTCCACGTAACCTTACCGCTCACTTTATCTTAAAAATGTTGTTAACGTTCTTGTCACCATTGCTATACAAAAGGCGCGCGCACTCGCTCACGCGCCCGCTATCACCACCACGTAACCTTGCCGCTCACTTTATCTTAAAAATGTTGTTAACGTTCTTGTAACCATTGCTATACAAAAGGCGCGCGCACTCGCTCACGCGCCCGCTATCACCACCACGTAACCTTGCCGCTCACTTTATCTTAAAAATGTTGTTAACGTTCTTGTCACCATTGCTATACAAAAGGCGCGCGCACTCGCTCACGCGCCCGCTATCACCACCACGTAACCTTGCCGCTCACTTTATCTTAAAAATGTTGTTAACGTTCTTGTAACCATTGCTATACAAAAGGCGCGCGCACTCGCTCACGCGCCCGCTATCACCACCACGTAACCTTGCCGCTCACTTTATCTTAAAAATGTTGTTAACGTTCTTGTAACCATTGCTATACAAAAGGCGCGCGCACTCGCTCACGCGCCCGCTATCACCACCACGTAACCTTGCCGCTCACTTTATCTTAAAAATGTTGTTAACGTTCTTGTAACCATTGCTATACAAAAGGCGCGCGCACTCGCTCACGCGCCCGCTATCACCACCACGTAACCTTGCCGCTCACTTTATCTTCAGCCTCTCGCAAACATTACGACACCCTGATATCTTGATATCTAACTTTTATGAATATATACACTTAAACCAAAAAATACTCACTAACTAAACCTCAAAAAATATACTAAACTAAAATATGGCGTCGAAAAACTCCTCCACATCGTTGTCCACTGGTAATGTACCCAAAAGACTGGCAGCATTGCCACGTTGTATGGCAATGCTTATTCTCTGACCAAGGTAAAAGCCAGCCCTTGGGTCACGCGAAGTGTCAACTAGGCGTTTGGATACATCTTTAAACAACGCATGAGCACTCGGACCCCACGGACCAAGAGTTTCAACCCCAAACGGCTCGAAAATATAACTACCGATGAGGTTATTATATTTCCGCCGCTTGAGGTTCTCTGCAGCCGCAGCGGCAGCGCCAGCACAGCACGACGAGCTAGGAAGATGGGATGGCGCAAGAGTATCGACACAAGTAGCGTCCCACACTAAAGGCCTACCCATCTTCCATGGAAACAAAGACATCCCGACCGGTCAATAATAATAATCAAGTCAATATTTAATTAAGTATTTTATACACTGTATATACTTGTACCTATGTAAATAAATAATTACTTTTATGTCATTTTTCGTTTGTCAATTTAAATATTTATGTTTCCGTTTTTTCTGTAAACTCTCAATTTTGTTTGGCATCGTTATGAATATCATCTTGATATATGTGGATACGTTTACAGATATGTTATATTAGTCATTGATGCAAATTCAGGGTGAGAGCCTGGTGATTCGTCATACAAGGTACCTAGGTAATCAAGAGCCCTGGTGCAAAAAATAAAATGGGGCCTTAGCTGAACTGTTTAGATTTAATCTAGGCAAAATATAATGTACATACAATAGTTTATAGGTGCAAAGCCCTTTGCCAGACAAGTATGACATAGCATGACAGTTCCTGATTAAGCAAGTGTGGCAACTACTACTGTGGGTACTGGTTGCTTGGAAGAAGTTGCTTTGTTTCAGGTTCAACATTTTAGCTTAGGCGCAAGAGGGAGCGAACTCGAAAATTTTAGCGTTTTGGATAGGTTTCCTTTAAGTATTCTGAATGATTTACTTAGTCGATTTATGCACAAAAATATAAAAACTAGGAACTGCCAGCTTCGGATTAGCTGCCTTTCTTTTGACATTTTATACAGAAATTGTTTTCTATTAAAAAATGACAAAAGAAAGCCAGCTTTGTTGACTACTTTGTTGACTTATCTAAACAAGTCGAAAGAAAAATTAGCTAAGAGAAACTGACGCAATTTATTATTTTATATATAGTAGACTAGCTACCAGCGGCTTCGCCCACGTGTAAAGTGTTTTTTTAATTACACGAGAACAATATACTAGGATCAAAAGTAACCTATGTGCTTTTCTAGATTATAATCTATCTCTGTGCCAAATTTCATCCAGATCCGTTGATCCGTTTTGACATTCATTCAAACATTCGCATTTATAGTAGTAGTAAGATAGATATCGTGTTGATACTATTGCACCATCTAGTCACATTTATAGTAGTAGTAAGATAGATATCGTGTTGATACTATTGCACCATCTAGTCACATTTATAGTAGTAGTAAGATAGATATCGTGTTGATACTATTGCACCATCTAGTCACATTTATAGTAGTAGTAAGATAGATATCGTTTTGATACTATTGCACCATCTAGTCACATTTATAGTAGTAGTAAGATAGATATCGTGTTGATACTATTGCACCATCTAGTCACATTTATAGTAGTAGTAAGATAGATATCGTTTTGATACTATTGCACCATCTAGTCACATTTATAGTAGTAGTAAGATAGATATCGTTTTGATACTATTGCACCATCTAGTCACATTTATAGTAGTAGTAAGATAGATATCGTTTTGATACTATTGCACCATCTAGTCACATTTATAGTAGTAGTAAGATAGATATCGTGTTGATACTATTGCACCATCTAGTCACATTTATAGTAGTAGTAAGATAGATATCGTTTTGATACTATTGCACCATCTAGTCACATTTATAGTAGTAGTAAGATAGATATCGTGTTGATACTACTGGGCCATCTAGTCACATTTATAGTAGTAGTAAGATAGATATCGTGTTGATACTATTGCACCATCTAGTCACATTTATAGTAGTAGTAAGATAGATATCGTGTTGATACTATTGCACCATCTAGTCACATTTATAGTAGTAGTAAGATAGATATCGTTTTGATACTATTGCACCATCTAGTCACATTTATAGTAGTAGTAAGATAGATATCGTGTTGATACTACTGGGCCATCTAGTCACATTTATAGTAGTAGTAATATAGATATCGTGTTGATACTATTGCACCATCTAGTCACATTTATAGTAGTAATAAGATAGATATCGTGTTGATACTATTGCACCATCTAGTCACATTTATAGTAGTAGTAATATAGATATCGTATTGATACTATTGCACCATCTAGTCACATTTATAGTAGTAGTAAGATAGATATCGTGTTGATACTACTGGGCCATCTAGTCACATTTATAGTAGTAGTAATATAGATATCGTATTGATACTATTGCACCATCTAGTCACATTTATAGTAGTAGTAAGATAGATATCGTGTTGATACTACTGGGCCATCTAGTCACATTTATAGTAGTAGTAATATAGATATCGTATTGATACTATTGCACCATCTAGTCACATTTATAGTAGTAGTAAGATAGATATCGTGTTGATACTATTGCACCATCTAGTCACATTTATAGTAGTAATAAGATAGATATCGTGTTGATACTATTGCACCATCTAGTCACATTTATAGTAGTAGTAATATAGATATCGTATTGATACTATTGCACCATCTAGTCACATTTATAGTAGTAGTAAGATAGATATCGTGTTGATACTACTGGGCCATCTAGTCACATTTATAGTAGTAGTAATATAGATATCGTATTGATACTATTGCACCATCTAGTCACATTTATAGTAGTAGTAAGATAGATATCGTGTTGATACTACTGGGCCATCTAGTCACATTTATAGTAGTAGTAATATAGATATCGTGTTGATACTATTGCACCATCTAGTCACATTTATAGTAGTAATAAGATAGATATCGTGTTGATACTATTGCACCATCTAGTCACATTTATAGTAGTAGTAATATAGATATCGTATTGATACTATTGCACCATCTAGTCACATTTATAGTAGTAGTAAGATAGATATCGTGTTGATACTACTGGGCCATCTAGTCACATTTATAGTAGTAGTAATATAGATATCGTATTGATACTATTGCACCATCTAGTCACATTTATAGTAGTAGTAAGATAGATATCGTGTTGATACTACTGGGCCATCTAGTCACATTTATAGTAGTAGTAAGATAGATATCGTTTTGATACTATTGCACCATCTAGTCACATTTATAGTAGTAGTAAGATAGATATCGTGTTGATACTATTGCACCATCTAGTCACATTTATAGTAGTAGTAAGATAGATATCGTGTTGATACTATTGCACCATCTAGTCACATTTATAGTAGTAGTAAGATAGATATCGTGTTGATACTACTGGGCCATCTAGTCACATTTATAGTAGTAGTAATATAGATATCGTATTGATACTATTGCACCATCTAGTCACATTGATATTTATTTATTTACTTATTTATGTATACACATAACACTTAAAAGAGAAAAGAAGGATTACAGAAAAAAGAGCACAAAGGTACTGCTTATTTCAATAGAAATTTCTTCCAGCAGACATGCGACAGGAAAGTTGGATGATAGACGAAGACACAGTGTGTAGAAAGAAATAAGGAAACTTAAAATAGACTATTATTACTCAACTAATTATATACAGAGTACAAATTTACCTTAACTACATAAATAAAAGATAAAATACATGTATATATATATATATATATATATATGTATGTATATAATATAATAAAATGTAAAATTACATGATGGTGGAAAGGTAATGTTCTTTGACCTGTTTCTTGAACAAAGATACATTTTTAGAGTCACGGATTTTAGGTGGAAGTGAGTTCCACAGTCGTACTGCAAATAACAGAGAAGGAGTGGGAACAGAAATTAGTATTGTGGGAGGGGAAGTTTAGATGATGCCATAGGTGGGATCTACACTGGACATCGGCAGCGCGAGTGAAGGAAAAGCGATCGCGCAAATATCCAGGGTACGTAGGGTTAAAAAGAATGTTGAAGAGGAGACATAATACTCGAGTGTTCATGCGAAGATGGATAGGGAGCCACTTGAGATCCTTGCGGAACTGAGTGACATGATCGTATTTCCTCAGACCAAATACAAAACGGATGCACAGATTTTGCAAGCGCTCAAGTTTATTTAAGATCTCCTCCGTGGCATCCAGATAGCAGGCATCAGCGTAATCGATGATCGGCTGAATTAGAGTTTGAGCTAGATGGATTTTGGTTTTAAAAGGCAATAGGTTTTGAAGGGATTTCAGTGAGTGAAATGAAAAGTGGACCTTGCGACTTATCTCATTAACTTGAGCTCGCCAAGAGAGATTACTGTCTGTTAAGACACCAAGGTTCTAAGCAGTATCAGTGAAAGCGATGGTCGAGCCGTAAAGGGATAAAGGTGTCAAAGCGGACACGTCAAGCGCAGTGCGATAGTATCGACTGCCTATGATCATAGCCTGGGACTTGGATGAGTTGATCTGTAATCCATAGGATTTAGCCTATTCACTAACACTTTCCAGATCACGATTCATGGCGTCAATCGCTAAGTCCGCATCGGCAAGCAAGAAGTGTCGATAAAGCTGCAAATCGTCTGCGTAAAGATGGAAGTTGGAGCTGATAATCTTGGTAACAGTGTTTATGAAGATAGAGAAAAGAAGAGGAGAGAGAACGCCACCCTGAGGAACACCAGCAGTGAGATCACACCAATCAGAGAACATCTCTTCAAGACGAACACACTGCGAGCGACCCCGAAGATAAGATTCAAACCAGGCTAATGCAGAGGAAGAAAAGTTAATAGACTGAAGGACCCCGAGCAGAATGTCAAAATCCACCGAGTTAAATGCACAACTGAAGTCAAGCAGGACTAACACGGTGAGAGATTTATTCTCCATAGCCCAGCGGATGCCAGTTGCCGTGCTGTGACCAGTCCGGAAGCCAGATTGAAAAGGACATATAAGATCATTCGACGAAAGGAATCTGGAAATTTGACCATGAACGATGTGCTCGAGAACTTTAGAGAGAAAAGGTAGTATGGAGATGGGTCTGAAATGAGATAAAGAAGAAGGATTGGTTATTTTGGGAAGTGGTATAATGTGTGCCTGTTTCCAGGCTGAAGGAAATATGCCAGTGAATAAAGAGTAGTTAACAATATGAGCAAGAATGGGAAGGAGTTGCGGGAGAATAGGAATTATCATTCGCGAACACAGATTGTCATGGCCAACAGCAGAGGAAGAAATAGCAAGAAGGGATTTTTTAACATCGTCATCAGAGACTGAATTAAAATTAAATAGTGGGCAGTTCGGTAACGGCAATTCGGAAAGTTCAGTCAAGTAGAAGTTTTGAAAGTAGGGTCAAGAGTGACAGGTGGAAGAGAAAATTGCCTATTAAGAGCCGACAAGTCGACATCTTTAGGTATTAGTGGGAGATTTGCCGATACCGACAGACCTTAGAAATCGCCAAACGTCAGAGGACTTGCGATCAACTAGAGATTCATGAAAATAGCGTCTCTTAGCATCCCGACACAGACGATTGCAGTGGTTACGTAGTGTTTTGAAATGAGTAAGATTCTGATCCGTGGGTCTGCGCCTATATCTGCCCATCGCCTTGTCCTTACGAGCAATTGCATCTTTAATTTGAGTGTTCATCCACGGAGCAGGATTATGCTTAACTTTAACTCGCCGACGCGGCGCATGCTTGTCGTATAAACTCAGTAGTTTGTCATTGAAGCAGTTTACCATATCATCGACACAGGCGCTATCAAGAACGAGAGACCAGTCGATATCACCTGCATCACGCTTCAACGCTACCAGATCAATCCCATTATAATTACGCATATAACAGAAATGAGGTTTTCGTTTAGGAGGCCGGATACGATAAGACAGATAGATGAGGTCATGGTAAGAAAAGGTTGCAGTAAGTTGCCCAAACTCAGCAACATTGTGAGGAGAAGAAACAATCATAAGGTCAAGAAGAGAGGGCGTGCAATTTGGAAAGTTATGAGTCGCAGACAGAGGTAGAATTTCAAGATTAAAAGAAGATAAAAGGGAACGCAGTTTTATTGAACGAGAATCATTTTTAATTAGACACGTATTAAAGTCACCCATCAAAACAACGTGCTCGTACAATGGACAAAAATTATTTAGTGACGATTCCAAAGAGTCAAAATAGTTAATGTGAAGGTTAGGTGAGTAGAAAACAGCAAGTAATATTTTGGAATGATTTAACGTAATCTCAAGGAACAAAAATTCAGCCGACTCAGAGTACTGAGATGGGGACGCACTAACAATTTTGTGTGGAATATCAGCACGTATATAAATGGCGACACCACCACCACCCTTGTTCTGACGAGCAATTCGGCTTTCGGGCCAAACATTCCTGCGTCCAACAGGTTCACCGAATCGTCGAACACACTAGTGCTGGGTTCCAGCGTGGTAGTTTGACGGGTGCCTTGTTTTTCGACATAGCGAAAGCGTTCGACAAAGTCTGGCACAATGGCTTAGTTTATAAGCTATACAAACTTGGCGTGCCAGATCATCTCGTGCTCATCTTACGAGACTGGTTGTCGGACCGAACTTTCCGCTATCGTGTCGAGGGCGAACTCTCCTCCCCTCACCCCATACGAGCCGGAGTCCCTCAAGGCTGCGTATTATCCCCGCTAGTTTTCACGCTGTACACCAGCGATATCCCAAAAAGTAATGAGAGCCAGTTGGCACTATTCGCCGACGACACAGCCCTCTATTACTCGGGCCGAAGTCCCATGAACATAGCCCTAAAACTCCAGAGAGCCGCCAACTCCTTGGCCAAGTGGTTCCGCCTCTGGAGAATAGAAGTCAACCCCGACAAAAGCCAGGCTGTCCTCTTCTCAAGGCCTGACCGAAAATACAATAGCCGACATAAAAGCCCCCGCCCCCCGAAACCCATCACCATGTACGGCAAGCCGATCCCCTGGGAGGAGCAAGCCAAGTACCTAGGTGTCACCCTAGATAATCACCTCACTTTCGCCAAGCACATTAAAGCGGCGCGCTCGCGGGCCGCTTTTGCTGTAGGCAGACTCCATGGGATGGTGAACGCACGCAGCAAACTGTCACTTAGGTGCAAGCTGCGCACCTTCACCATGGTCATCCGTCCCATCATGACCTATGCATGCGCTGTCTTCGCACACGCAAAGCCCCATCACATTCATAAGCTTCAGGTTGTTCAAAACCGATTCCTCCGTATGATCACGGGAGCCCCCTGATACGTACGTACTCAGGAATTCCATGTCGATCTTAAAATCCCCACAATCCAGCAGTTTTTGAAACGCAATTCCACGCGCTTTTTCGACTCTGCTGTCAATCACCCCAACCCCTTAATTCGATCGGCCTCCCGCTATGAACCTTCTCAAATCTCCAAAATTCGCCGTCCAAGGCTCGTACTCTCCATCCCCGATGACGCCACTACCCTGCTCCAAGAGAGCAACAAAGAGACCAGCACAATTCGAAGACACAGACCGATCTCGTTCCGTCCTCGCCGCCGAGGCTCGTCGCGACGTCCCCGTCAAGATCTACAAGCCAGCCCGCGTGCTGTGCAATAGTAATTAGATTAACGTTAGTAAATCGGAGTTTCTTTTCCACGTAGGCTTTTTTCCGAACGGATGGTAGAATCACTTTATTAAGATCCAGCCTTAGTTGTTGTCCCCCCAGCGACGCCCTGAGCCGAGGTCCGACCCCAACTGGGGTAGCCCTCAGCGCAGTCGCTTAGTCTTAGAATTATTGCAAGCCTGGCTGGAGGCTATAATATAGCTTAGTCTCCACAGTATAGTCCGGTTAAGCAGTATCCGGTCACTTTGACCGAACTGTGAGACGCCAAATAAAAAAAAAAAAAAAACTCCACCCTTGCCAGTCCTGTCATTTCTGACCAGAACAAAACCAGGAAGTGCATAGTGCGTAGAAAGGAGAGAAGGCTTAAGAAAAGTTTCAGACACTAAGAGTGCATCAAGATGAGCACTGCTAAAGGATGCCAGAAGATCGGAGTGATGACCAGGAACACTCCGAGCATTAATATGTGCTATGTGGAAATTTTTAGGATAGTTAGAAAATATCGTGGAGATGTTGTCATGCAAAGTAAGAACCGGAGATTCACTTACAGCACTAACAAAGCTACAGGTCGAAGAAGAACACGAGATTAAACTGTCATTTAAGTTGACAGGATTGTCCATAGATAAATAGATAAATAAATAGATAAATACAATAAAATAAATATAATACGTAGAAAAGAACACTACTATATAACTAATTAAAACTAAACGTAAGCTGATTGCTTTCAAAACAACCACCCTAACTCACTGATAAGTTGTACAAGTCATCCACCAATAAAAAGTAAGAAAATAAACATAAAATGATAACAACATTACAGCGTAACACGAAACACATCAAATATGCACGAGAACTGACATTTTTAAGTGCGAAACGAAACGCTTCGCGTCTGTCATTGTCAATCTGACAGTAGTCTTACATCAAATTGACAATGACAGTTTAGTCCAGTTGGTTGAATGACCTGTCACAAAAAATAACAGAAAATAATCAAAAGAAAAAAAAAACATTTTACCGACATATATCATATCATATTACTCGTATCTCAATAGTGGAATGAAAGTGATGCGGATAATACTAAATATATGAAGTACCGGCACAGAAGTTAAAGTGATCGGCACAATCATAGTAGTAGTAAGATAGATACTATTATAGTAGTAGTAAGATAGATATCGTGTTGATACTATTGCACCATCTAGTCACATTTATAGTAGTAGTAAGATAGATATCGTGTTGAAACTACTGGGCCATCTAGTCACATTTATAGTAGTAGTAAGATAGATATCGTGTTGATACTATTGCACCATCTAGTCACCTTTATAGTAGTAGTAAGATAGATATCGTGTTGATACTATTGCACCATCTAGTCACATTTATAGTAGTAGTAAGATAGATATCGTGTTGATACTATTGCACCATCTAGTCACCTTTATAGTAGTAGTAAGATAGATATCGTGTTGATACTATTGCACCATCTAGTCACATTTATAGTAGTAGTAAGATAGATATCGTATTGATACTATTGCACCATCTAGTCACATTTATAGTAGTAGTAAGATAGATATCGTGTTGATACTATTGCACCATCTAGTCACATTTATAGTAGTAGTAAGATAGATATCGTGTTGATACTATTGCACCATCTAGTCACATTTATAGTAGTAGTAAGATAGATATCGTATTGATACTATTGCACCATCTAGTCACCTTTATAGTAGTAGTAAGATAGATATCGTGTTGATACTATTGCACCATCTAGTCACATTTATAGTAGTAGTAAGATAGATATCGTATTGATACTATTGCACCATCTAGTCACATTTATAGTAGTAGTAAGATAGATATCGTTTTGATACTATTGCACCATCTAGTCACATTTATAGTAGTAGTAAGATAGATATCGTTTTGATACTATTGCACCATCTAGTCACATTTATAGTAGTAGTAAGATAGATATCGTGTTGATACTATTGCACCATCTAGTCACATTTATAGTAGTAGTAAGATAGATATCGTTTTGATACTATTGCACCATCTAGTCACATTTATAGTAGTAGTAAGATAGATATCGTGTTGATACTATTGCACCATCTAGTCACATTTATAGTAGTAGTAAGATAGATATCGTTTTGATACTATTGCACCATCTAGTCACATTTATAGTAGTAGTAAGATAGATATCGTGTTGATACTATTGCACCATCTAGTCACATTTATAGTAGTAGTAAGATAGATATCGTTTTGATACTATTGCACCATCTAGTCACATTTATAGTAGTAGTAAGATAGATATCGTGTTGATACTATTGCACCATCTAGTCACATTTATAGTAGTAGTAAGATAGATATCGTGTTGAAACTACTGGGCCATCTAGTCACATTTATAGTAGTAGTAAGATAGATATCGTATTGATACTATTGCACCATCTAGTCACATTTATAGTAGTAGTAAGATAGATATCGTTTTGATACTATTGCACCATCTAGTCACATTTATAGTAGTAGTAAGATAGATATCGTTTTGATACTATTGCACCATCTAGTCACATTTATAGTAGTAGTAAGATAGATATCGTGTTGATACTATTGCACCATCTAGTCACATTTATAGTAGTAGTAAGATAGATATCGTTTTGATACTATTGCACCATCTAGTCACATTTATAGTAGTAGTAAGATAGATATCGTGTTGATACTATTGCACCATCTAGTCACATTTATAGTAGTAGTAAGATAGATATCGTTTTGATACTATTGCACCATCTAGTCACATTTATAGTAGTAGTAAGATAGATATCGTGTTGATACTATTGCACCATCTAGTCACATTTATAGTAGTAGTAAGATAGATATCGTTTTGATACTATTGCACCATCTAGTCACATTTATAGTAGTAGTAAGATAGATATCGTGTTGATACTATTGCACCATCTAGTCACATTTATAGTAGTAGTAAGATAGATATCGTGTTGAAACTACTGGGCCATCTAGTCACATTTATAGTAGTAGTAAGATAGATATCGTATTGATACTATTGCACCATCTAGTCACATTTATAGTAGTAGTAAGATAGATATCGTTTTGATACTATTGCACCATCTAGTCACATTTATAGTAGTAGTAAGATAGATATCGTGTTGATACTATTGCACCATCTAGTCACATTTATAGTAGTAGTAAGATAGATATCGTGTTGATACTATTGCACCATCTAGTCACCTTTATAGTAGTAGTAAGATAGATATCGTGTTGATACTATTTCACCATCTAGTCACATTTATAGTAGTAGTAAGATAGATATCGTTTTGATACTATTGCACCATCTAGTCACATTTATAGTAGTAGTAAGATAGATATCGTGTTGATACTATTGCACCATCTAGTCACATTTATAGTAGTAGTAAGATAGATATCGTTTTGATACTATTGCACCATCTAGTCACATTTATAGTAGTAGTAAGATAGATATCGTGTTGATACTATTGCACCATCTAGTCACATTTATAGTAGTAGTAAGATAGATATCGTTTTGATACTATTGCACCATCTAGTCACATTTATAGTAGTAGTAAGATAGATATCGTGTTGAAACTACTGGGCCATCTAGTCACATTTATAGTAGTAGTAAGATAGATATCGTATTGATACTATTGCACCATCTAGTCACATTTATAGTAGTAGTAAGATAGATATCGTGTTGATACTATTGCACCATCTAGTCACATTTATAGTAGTAGTAAGATAGATATCGTGTTGATACTATTGCACCATCTAGTCACATTTATAGTAGTAGTAAGATAGATATCGTGTTGATACTATTGCACCATCTAGTCACATTTATAGTAGTAGTAAGATAGATATCGTGTTGATACTATTGCACCATCTAGTCACATTTATAGTAGTAGTAAGATTGATATCGTGTTGATACTATTGCACCATCTAGTCACATTTATAGTAGTAGTAAGATTGATATCGTGTTGATACTATTGCACCATCTAGTCACCTTTATAGTAGTAGTAAGATAGATATCGTGTTGATACTACTGGGCCATCTAGTCACATTTATAGTAGTAGTAAGATAGATATCGTTTTGATACTATTGCACCATCTAGTCACATTTATAGTAGTAGTAAGATAGATATCGTGTTGATACTATTGCACCATCTAGTCACATTTATAGTAGTAGTAAGATAGATATCGTGTTGAAACTACTGGGCCATCTAGTCACATTTATAGTAGTAGTAAGATAGATATCGTTTTGATACTATTGCACCATCTAGTCACATTTATAGTAGTAGTAAGATAGATATCGTGTTGATACTATTGCACCATCTAGTCACATTTATAGTAGTAGTAAGATAGATATCGTGTTGATACTATTGCACCATCTAGTCACATTTATAGTAGTAGTAAGATTGATATCGTGTTGATACTATTGCACCATCTAGTCACATTTATAGTAGTAGTAAGATTGATATCGTGTTGATACTATTGCACCATCTAGTCACATTTATAGTAGTAGTAAGATAGATATCGTGTGGATACTATTGCACCATCTAGTCACATTTATAGTAGTAGTAAGATAGATATCGTGTTGATACTATTGCACCATCTAGTCACATTTATAGTAGTAGTAAGATAGATATCGTGTTGATACTATTGCACCATCTAGTCACATTTATAGTAGTAGTAAGATAGATATCGTGTTGATACTATTGCACCATCTAGTCACATTTATAGTAGTAGTAAGATTGATATCGTGTTGATACTATTGCACCATCTAGTCACATTTATAGTAGTAGTAAGATAGATATCGTGTTGAAACTACTGGGCCATCTAGTCACATTTATAGTAGTAGTAAGATAGATATCGTATTGATACTATTGCACCATCTAGTCACCTTTATAGTAGTAGTAAGATAGATATCGTGTTGATACTATTGCACCATCTAGTCACATTTATAGTAGTAGTAAGATAGATATCGTGTTGAAACTACTGGGCCATCTAGTCACATTTATAGTAGTAGTAAGATAGATATCGTATTGATACTATTGCACCATCTAGTCACATTTATAGTAGTAGTAAGATAGATATCGTGTTGATACTATTGCACCATCTAGTCACATTTATAGTAGTAGTAAGATAGATATCGTGTTGATACTATTGCACCATCTAGTCACATTTATAGTAGTAGTAAGATAGATATCGATAGATATCGTGTTGATACTACTGGGCCATCTAGTCACACTTATAGTAGTAGTAAGATAGATATCGTGTTGATACTATTGCACCATCTAGTCACATTTATAGTAGTAGTAAGATAGATATCGTGTTGATACTATTGCACCATCTAGTCACACTTATAGTAGTAGTAAGATAGATATCGTGTTGATACTATTGCACCATCTAGTCACATTTATAGTAGTAGTAAGATAGATATCGTGTTGATACTACTGGGCCATCTAGTCACATTTATAGTAGTAGTAAGATAGATATCGTGTTGATACTATTGCACCATCTAGTCACATTTATAGTAGTAGTAAGATAGATATCGTGTTGATACTATTGCACCATCTAGTCACACTTATAGTAGTAGTAAGATAGATATCGTGTTGATACTATTGCACCATCTAGTCACATTTATAGTAGTAGTAAGATAGATATCGTGTTGATACTATTGCACCATCTAGTCACATTTATAGTAGTAGTAAGATAGATATCGTGTTGATACTATTGCACCATCTAGTCACATTTATAGTAGTAGTAAGATAGATATCGTGTTGATACTATTGCACCATCTAGTCACACTTATAGTAGTAGTAAGATAGATATCGTGTTGATACTATTGCACCATCTAGTCACATTTATAGTAGTAGTAAGATAGATATCGTGTTGATACTACTGGGCCATCTAGTCACATTTATAGTAGTAGTAAGATAGATATCGTGTTGATACTATTGCACCATCTAGTCACATTTATAGTAGTAGTAAGATAGATATCGTGTTGATACTATTGCACCATCTAGTCACATTTATAGTAGTAGTAAGATAGATATCGTGTTGATACTACTGGGCCATCTAGTCACATTTATAGTAGTAGTAAGATAGATATCGTGTTGATACTATTGCACCATCTAGTCACATTTATAGTAGTAGTAAGATAGATATCGTGTTGATACTACTGGGCCATCTAGTCACACTTATAGTAGTAGTAAGATAGATATCGTATTGATATTACTGGACCATCTAGTCACACTTATAGTAGTAGTAAGATAGATATCGTGTTGATACTATTGCACCATCTAGTCACATTTATAGTAGTAGTAAGATAGATATCGTGTTGATACTACTGGGCCATCTAGTCACATTTATAGTAGTAGTAAGATAGATATCGTGTTGATACTATTGCACCATCTAGTCACATTTATAGTAGTAGTAAGATAGATATCGTGTTGATACTACTGGGCCATCTAGTCACATTTATAGTAGTAGTAAGATAGATATCGTGTTGATACTATTGCACCATCTAGTCACATTTATAGTAGTAGTAAGATAGATATCGTGTTGATACTACTGGGCCATCTAGTCACATTTATAGTAGTAGTAAGATAGATATCGTGTTGATACTATTGCACCATCTAGTCACATTTATAGTAGTAGTAAGATAGATATCGTGTTGATACTACTGGGCCATCTAGTCACACTTATAGTAGTAGTAAGATAGATATCGTGTTGATACTATTGCACCATCTAGTCACATTTATAGTAGTAGTAAGATAGATATCGTGTTGATACTATTGCACCATCTAGTCACACTTATAGTAGTAGTAAGATAGATATCGTGTTGATACTATTGCACCATCTAGTCACATTTATAGTAGTAGTAAGATAGATATCGTGTTGATACTATTGCACCATCTAGTCACATTTATAGTAGTAGTAAGATAGATATCGTGTTGATACTATTGCACCATCTAGTCACATTTATAGTAGTAGTAAGATAGATATCGTGTTGATACTATTGCACCATCTAGTCACATTTATAGTAGTAGTAAGATAGATATCGTATTAATACTGTTTATTAGATTAAGTGGGACTCTTACCCACAGAATGAAAGATGATGTATGAAAGAAAGAGTTAGTATGAAGTATGAAAGTACGAGAGGCATGAAAGATTGACCGGAATGTTAGAGGTTAAGCACATAAGGCGCCAATTAATTTGGCGGTGATTAGAGATAAGAAAAAAAAAAAAAACCCTACTCTACCTACCCTACCCAGCCTACCCCACCCTACCTACCTTACCCTACCTACCCTACCCTACCTACCCTACCCTACCTACCCAACCCTACCTACCCTACCCTACCCATCCTACCCTGCCTACCCCACCCTACCTACCTTACCCTACCTACCCTACCCTACCTACCCTACCCTACCTACCCTACCCTACCTATCCTACCCTGCCTACCCTACCCTACCTACCCTACACGACCTACCCTACCCTACCTACCCTACCCTACCTACCCTTCCCTACCCACTCTACCCTACCTACACTAGCCTACCCTACCTACTCCAGGTCTCTCGCGATCCCCCGCCCTAGTTCAGTTTAAAGCGACTCCGCGCTCAATAATCGGGATAATCGGAAACTTATCGTAGTTTTCAGTGAGTGATAGCTTAAAGTGTTCGGGTTAGTGAGTGCTGTGAACTTGCACAAAGAGAAGTCACCGGACTCCACTTTTGGGATTTTTCCTGGGTAAAAGAAGAAAAATGCAGAAAGTATTTTTCATAAACCCTTAAACGCTGTCAAATTCTGAGTGGTCACCCTCTGATTTTTTGGAGTGTTGGGGCGCGCCCTCGCTGCCCGCACATTATGAGGTGTCCTCCAGATTTTTCCGGTGCAACACCGGAGACCTGCAGGTGAAAGAAGAAAAACTAACCTTCTTTCAAGACTTCGCCTGGGGGCGAGAGGCCAGATCTGGTCTAGCCTACCTGTGGACAATCGACACGTCGTGAAGTTTCCGACGTCAAAACTTTTAAATTGTGTTGTGAACACTTTTTACAGTGCAATTCCGGTCACCTAACCTCAAAGTGTTTTTCGATCGCGAACTGCACAAAATTTATATATATAATTTTTTCTGTGGCCCTTTGCTCCATTCTGACTTTCAGAATTTTAAGGCGCAAACTCGCGTGGATAAGAATACTTTAGTGAGACCACGTTTTTCATACTTAACCACAAAGTAAAACTGTGGTCGACAAAATTTTGATTATAAAAATTTGTTTTTTGAAGATATTTGTCCACGTACTTGTTTTCGCCGAGCTGACTATAGAACAGCTCCACAAATCCTCAGCAGGGAACTTCGAGAGAACTCCTGAACCTCTGGTCTGACGTTACCCGAGATTGGACTTGTGTCGAACAGTCCAACCTCCCTTCTTCAAATACCCCCCCCCCCCACTTTAATATCCCCCTACCCCCCTCTCCCCCTGCCTTCACCCCCTCAGAACTTCGGTGTGTAATTCCCCCCCAACCCCTCTCAAATTACCTCACCCCCCTTGGGTAATCTCGGCCTAGGATAGAGGCAGACCACCCGAGCTTGGGTCCATTGTGACCGGCTTGAGGAGCCCTATCTCTTGGCCCCAGTAGATACCCACTCCAAACCCCTCCAACCCACCCTCCCCTTCCCCTCCCCCTCCTGCCCGACCTTCACTCCCTCTAAACTTTGACCTTTACCCCTCCCCCCCAAACCCTCTTAAATTACCTCCCCCCTCGGGTCAGCTCCGCCAAAGATAGAGGTAGACCACCCGAGCTTGAGTCCATTGTGACCGGCTTGAGGAGCCCTATCTTTTGGCCCCAACAGAAGCCCTCTCCCAACCTTATTTTACTACCTTACCCCCCTCGTCTTGTCTCGGCCCAGTTCAGAGTTACACCACCCGAGCTGAGACTCATCGTAACCGGCTTGAGGAGCTCTGCCGATTGGCCCCGGTAGAAACCCTAACCACGAAGCCAGCTCAGCCAGGACCACAAAAAACTTCCCGAAAACGGGCAGTATCTTTGCAAGCAACCCCAGTTCCTGAGAACGTACAGAACTGTAATAGGATAAGGACATATAGCAGCATTATTGTGCTGCTATACTTAGGCTAAGATAAGATAAGCTTTTTATTGCTTATTTATTTGTGTAAATTTTAATTGTGGACATTTAGTAGTACTTTTGTGCTACTATATTTTAAAGTAAGATAGACTAGGATTTTAACTTGGGACATTCTCGCAAGAGAATATATTTATTTTATTTTGACATCTGAGACACAAAAGGGGTACCCTTTACAGTACCCCCTTTTGACACAAAAAAGGGATATATTTACAATATCCCCTTTTTACTTTTACACAAATAGGGGTGCTCTTTACAACACCCCTACTTGACACGATACTAATCCCAACCACACTCACTTATCGAAAATGACCGGAATGCCTGGTTTACGCACGCCTGTCCAGCACTCGGCGGCAACCAAACCCCCGACTAACAAACCTAACCTAACCTTCGACGCATAGCGTCAGGAGGAGCGTGGGTGAGTGGGAAGCGGGTAAAACCGTCACAAAGAGGACTCCCCCTAAAAAGCTGGACCGACCATCACCAGTGACATCCATATCCTTTGAGATCGGGAGCCCGCCTACCCAAAGGAGTAAAGTCGCCGAGGCTAGGATAGCCTCAAACAAGATCAAGGCCCTAATGACAACCTCCAAAACAACAAGAAACGACATTAGGGTGGAGGTCAAGGCGCAGGCAGACCGGCTCTACCAGCTGGTAAAAGAGCTCGAACAGGGAAGAGCCCCCCCAACCGCAAAGACCATGGCATCGATCGGGTTCCAAGTCCAGGAGGAGCCAAGGGTTGAGCAAGCCCTCCCCCCGTGCTCAGAGGCTATCAGTGAGGTCGAGACGAACTCCCTCAAGCGAGCTCTAGAAGAGCATAGCCGAAACTTGGCCGAGAACAGCCTAAAAATGGATAGCTGAAAGAGGCGCTACAAGCTAGCCGAGACCAGATGGTCTCTTATGCTAATGTGGCAGCAATTCGGCCATCCAATCAGGTTCCGAAACAAACTACACTACATTCCATAGTAGTGTCGGCCAGGGATGAGAAGGAAACGGAGGAGCAAGTCCTGGACCGACTTAGGAAGTTCGTAAATGCCAAGGAAGGGGGTATAGCGGTAGAGAAAGTGAGGAAAGCGAAAGATAGGAGAATAATTGTGGGTTGTTGTACAGAAGAGGATAGGGAAAAATTGAAGGAAAAGATTAGGAGGGCGCCCGAGCTGGAAGCCCAGAATATTAAAAACAAAAACCCACAGGTTGTGTTGCGCGGCGTAATGCAGTACAATACAAATGAGGAAGTACTCAAGGCACTCAAAAACCAAAACGCTTTCTTCTTCGATCTTTCTTTCGAGATCTCAAAGATGAGCAGGCGAAAATGGAAATAATTTACAGAAAGCGAACCAGGAACCCGCACATGTGTCACGTAGTGATGAGGGTTGCCACAGAGGTTTGGCGGCGCATGCTCGAGTTTGGGTCGGTGCACGTGGAGTTTCAGCGGGTGACGGTCGAGGACCAATCCCCGCTGGTCCAGTGCTCGCTCTGCCTCGGGTATGGGCATAGCCGACGCCTTTGCACAGAAACTGTGTCAAAGTGCAGCCACTGTGGCGGTCCCCACATGAGGACGGAGTGCGCGGACTGGGCCACTGGCCTACCTCCAAAGTGCTGTAATTGCGCGCGTGCGAAGACTGACAGCACAGACCATCATGCTTTCAGCTCGGAGTGCGTAGTTAGGAAAAGATGGGATGCAATAGCCCGATCTGTTATAGCGTATTGCTAAGGGCAACACGGAGACTCCTGCCCAACAAAACGCTAGACCATACCGTGTAGCCCAAGCAAACCTACAACGTAAGGACCTGGCAACGACCGAACTCTTTTTAGAGGCCAATAAAAGGAAGATCGCATGGGCGCTTATCCAGGAGCCGTATGTGGGAGGGGCGCGAGGTATGAAAAACTACCGAGGTTCGCGAATCTACCAGTGCGAGGTTGGTGGAAGTGGGAGGGTGAAGGCGGCAATTGCCGTCTTTGACGATGACCTGGATGTCATTCCCTACCCGAAACTCACCACAAACAACATTGTTGTGGTGGGGATCCGGACCAAAGCCTAGGAGATCGCAGTAGTTTCTTACAACTTCGAGCCAGACCAACCCATAGGGCCATACCTGGACCAGTTGACCCGGATCAAATCGGAAGTGGCCACCGGTAGATTGCTTATAGGCGGCGACGCGAACGCTAAGAGTCCTTGGTGGGGCAGCATCATCGAAGACTCCAAGGGCGAGGAAATGTCCGGAACCCTGGAGGACTTAGAGCTTCAGGTGCTGAACACTGGTGACGCTCCCACATTTGACACTGTCAGAGGTGGTCGAGTGTATAAAAGCCACTTGGATGTCACGGCATGCTCGCTTGACCTTTTTGACCTGGTGGACGGCTGGCGGGTCGATACAGGAGCAACATCCTCGGACCATAACACTATATTCTTTAACGTCAATGTAAAAAGGGAAAAAGGGATGAACATAGTTAGAACAACAAGAAAATTTAATACAAGAAAAGCGGACTGGGAAGCATTTAGAGTAAAATTGGGGGAAATTAAAATTGAAAGTAACGTAAATTTAAAAAGCATACAAGAAATAAATAGTAAACAAGACTTAGAAGAAATAGTAGTAAAATATAGTAAAATCATAGAACAAGCATGCGAACATGCCGTTCCTAAAACAAATAGAAAAAGTAAAATTAATTGTCCGTGGTGGTCCGAGGAGCTCACTGTGAAGAAGAAGGAGTTTACAAGACTGAAGAACCGAATCCGCAATGCCGCGCCTGTCCGGCGAGCGATGGTCGTAGACGAGTACCTGAAGGCAAAAGAAGAATACGACATGCTAGCGAAGAGCACCCGAGTCGCCAGTTGGAAGGAGTTCTGCCGGAAACAGGATCGGGGCTCTGGGAGGGGATTTGCAGGGTGATTAAAAGGACCGCTAGAAGGCAGGAGGAACTGACCCTATGCAGCGATGGTGTATTCCTCAACCCAAGTGAATCGGCCGCCCTACTTGCAGATACGTTCTACCCGGAAGACAGAGTAGACCAGGACAACGCTGACCACAGGCGAATTAGAGAAGCAGCCAGTCGAGTAAATGAGTGGGTTCATGATGAATATCATGATCCACCATTTACCTCGCTGGAGCTGAAGACCGCCGTGGCAGGTTTCAATCCCAAAAAGGCACCAGGGAGGGATGGACTGACGTCTTACATCTGCAGTCGAGCGATCCACCAGGACCTGGATGCGTTCCTTGCCCTCTACAATAAGTGCCTTGAATTGGCACACTTCCCGAACATCTGGAAGGAGGCCACAGTCGTGGTCCTCAGAAAGCTGGGCAAGGACGATTACCTAAACCCCAAGGCATACAGACCAATAGGTCTACTGCCGGTTCTGGGGAAGGTCCTGGAGAGGATGGTAGTAGCGCGTATAAAATGACAGCTTGTACCGCGGTTTAGTACTCGCCAGTTTGGCTTTATGCCTCAGAGAAGCACTGAGGACGCCCTCTATACGCTAATGGAGCACGTACAGGACAAGTTGAGGCTGAAGAAGCTAATTGTCCTGGTGTCGCTGGATATAGAGGGGGCCTTCGATAGTGTTTGGTGGTCAGCCATCAAGGTCAGACTGGCTGAGGAAAAGTGCCCGGTGAATATAAGAAGGCTGCTAGACAGCTACCTCGACAGTAGGCAAGTCAAGGTTCGTTACGCTGGGGAGGAATGCTCACGAGTGACTAGCAAGGCCTGTGACGGGTGTGTTCAAGGGTCAAGAGGTGGTCCCATCCTGTGGAATCTCATTCTAGACCCACTATTGCAGGAATTGGAGCAGCGCGGTATCTTCGGGCAGGCGTTCGCCGATGATGTCGTCTTAGTTTTGGATGGGGACTCAGCGACTGAAGTTTCTACATCTGCCAATGCAGCCCTCGCCCGTGTTCAGAGTTGGGGCGTCAGAAACAAGCTGAGGCGACAAAACCTGTGCGATGGTCGTAACCAACAAGCGTAAGTATGATACCCCAAGGCTGAGCATGGCCGGGGTCGACATTGGTATGGTTAAGAAGATGAAGTTGTTGGGTCTAACCATAGACGAGAAGCTCACCTTCAACGAGCACACCGCGAACGTCTGCAGGAGGGCAGCTAACATTTATAAGTAGCTGTCCCGCGCCGCTAAAGTGAGTCGGGGATTGGACGCACAGATCATACACACAATCTACACTGCTATGATTGAGGCCATAATAACGTACGCGGCCGCAGCCTGGGCTCCCGCTACAAAGAAGCTGGGAATACGGAAGAAGCTAGGCTCGGTCCAACGAGGATTCGTCCAGAAGATCTGTAAATCTTACCGTACCGTCTCCCTGAACTCGGCACTGGTACTGTCCAGAATACTACCTCTAGATCTGCGCATACAGGAGGCAGCCGCCCTGTATGAAGCGAGAAGAGGGTCATCCCGGCTTGTGCCAGGAAATAGGGAGATCGAAGGTGCGGTAAGGTTTGCAGAAGCTCCTCATCCAGCTACACAAATGCCCCTGGAGTTCATGTGCCTGGCAGACCAACAGTTGCTAGACAGCAACAATGTGCAGGCGGTGCGAATCTTCACTGACGGCAGCAAGATTGAGGGGAAGATCGGAGCTGCATTATCCATATGGGATAGTGAAGGCGAAGTCCGGAACCTCAAACTTAGCTTAGCCGCGTACTGCACAGTCTACCAGGCGGAACTCCTGGCCATCTGCAAAGCGACGGACATGATCCTCACGCGGCAAGTGACGAGCTATGGTTTGTACAGTGACTCAATGTCAGCATTGCAGACGCTTGCAAGCCCTGGCTCTCTCCATCCCCTGGCAGTTCGCGCGCGCGCCAATTTGGCTCAAGCCCTGCGCCAGAGCAAAGCTGTGTCTTTGTTCTGGATCAAGGCCCACGCGGGCCTGCCGGGGAATGAGCGAGCGGACGAGTTGGCAAAGAAGGCAGCATTGTCGTTACGGAGAAAGCCGGACTACGACCGATGTCCGGTGTCATTTATCAAGCGACAGATCCGTTTGGAATCGCTTGATGAATGGAACCGAAGATATGTGTCGGGCGAGACGGCCTCTGTGACGAAAATGTTTCTTCCGGATGCCATAGCTGCTTACCGTATTATAAAACAGGTGCGGCCCACAGGCGTTCTCACGCAGGTTTTGACGGGGCACGGTGGGTTCTCTGAATACTTGAATCGCTTCAAGTGTAAGGAGAGCCCATCGTGCGTCTGCGATCCAGGTGTGGCAGAGACTGTTCAGCACATTCTTGTAGATTGCCCGTTATTTATCAGGGAGCGCTACCAACTCTAATGTGAGCTGGACAGGAGATTGACGAAGGAGAGCCTGCATGGGCTCATGAGTAAGCAACACAGGGAAAAGTTCCTGGTGTACTGTGTTAATGTGGCTTCCACCGTCATTGCACGAAACCGAAGTTGAAGCGGCACTATGCTTCACTAGTATTATAAGAATATTTGTAAGAAGCATAGAATAGCACGCACAAAACTGCAATGACGAACGATGCACTGGGGTAGTACCTAACAACATCGGATTGTATGTATGATGAAAAGCACTGTTGTGCTTCTCATCCCAAAGTTTAAGGCATTATTTATATTGTGATTTTTTCCTGTGATAATCAGAAATTCTGTACCTTATCTGTGATCTGCAGCACCTTTTGCATATTTTACAGTGATTAACAGCGTTTATGTTTTTGAAATCTTGTATACTTAGCACTTTTTGTCTTTTGACCTCACACTAAATAAATAAAGTTGCCTTTTAAGTATTTAAACAAAGTGGGAGTCCCACCCACTGTATACAAGATGAAGTATGCAAGAAGAACCATGGTATGAAGAATGAAAGTACGAGAAGCATGAAAGAGGAATGGAATGAAAGAATTTGCACAGATTAGGCGCTAACGTTGTTAGCGGGATTAGAATTAAAAAAATAAAAATACCTACCCTACCCTTCCTACCCCACCCTACTTACCCTACCTTATCTACCCTACCCTACCTACCCTGCCCTACCTACCCTACCCTACCTACCCTACCTTACCTACCCCACCCTACCTACCCTACCCTGCCTAGCCTACCCTACCTACCCTACACTACCTGCCCTACCCTACCTACCCTACCCTACCTACCCTACCCTACCTACTGCAGCATTATCACGCTGCCTATTGATTCGGCTGAATAAAAACTATTCCGTTCGTGTAAGTCGACCTCATTTCTAATTTTTTCTTATTTCGGTTCAAACTTAGAAGTTTGATCATTCCATTGGATGACAGAGAAAATTTTTCTTGTGAATTGGCGACGTATCTACTTGGAAGTAACACGTTTAGTATTTTTTTTAAGAAAATTTCAAGTGCAAATCGTTGGATTTATATCGCATTGCGTCCATGCAAACCAATATGTTGCATTTAGTTCTGCAGCATTATTGGACATTTCTTTCTGAGAGTGTCAATTGTTCACCAGGAATTTAATTTGTTTCCGAGTTACCGGCGCATAAGGCCGTCTGTTACAAAGAACCGGTATGTATTTAAAACATTTTAAATTTTAACTGTTTGGAAGGTTCTGTTTTGAGTATTGTGGTGTTTATTTCCTTTTATTTTCTCACCATAGATTCGCTCAGAATCGGTTCTTGGAATATATAACAAGCTGTGGACTGATGTTCCGAGTTATTTCAACACCGACTGAGTTCGGGAAGCGTGTGCTTGCGGGGGTGACTCCATAATATACGAGTGAAGACCCCGGGAGGACGTCGTGACATCGCTCCGCGTCAAGTGATCCCAAAATTTTGTTCCTATTCACTTTTTATAATTTGTAGCAATAGCGAAGTATTTATTGAATAGTTTTTTATATGTATCACCTATTCGTGTCAAAAGGTCGTGAAATGAACCGTTTTTAATTTTACATTTATGCACGGTTATATTTTAATCGCGCCTAGGGCCGGATAGCGGTTGCAACCCCTTCTCTCCTATAGGCATTATTTTCCAAAATTACAAATTTTATTCTAGACAATCCATTTCCCAACTTTACCGATAGTCTTCCTTTTCGTCGCCATTCCTTTTTTCTTTGTATATTTTTTATGTTGAACAATGTTTGTTTTTATTTTATCTTTTATTCGTCAAAATTAAACGTGACACATGTAGTGACAATATTTTTTTTTTACGCTACAAATTGGCGCCCGAACAACTAAAGTAAGTGTTTTTACCTAATAACTTTGAAATTTAAATGATTCGACATAATTTATTTTTTTTGCTTTATTGAGGATGGTCACTCCCTCTGGGAGCTAATGATTCTTAAGCTTATTTGTTTCAGGACGCTGATATTCTTCCATTCAAGAAAGGTATTCTAGGATTTATACCACCAGTACAGATCTGTGAAGCTGTTATTTTCCTTGACATATTTTTTTCATGAAATGTAATGTTTTTTAATGGAATTTAATTTTGTGAACTATAGTACACATAACCGTCTTTTATTTTATCCACTTATGGCAGCAAATATAACGATAGGTTTCCTGATTTTTACTCCTTATTTAGCCTAGATCTTTGTTTACTAGCTTGGCGTTCGCTGACTGCTGGTTGCTGGATTATTTTTGTCCAGCTGTTCATGCCGCGCTTATTTTTCGCTAGGATTCAATCGTCCTTTGTCTGTTCTTTCATTCGTTATTAGGTCTATACTAGTTACATCATGTCAGAAGAGGAGTTCCCTATTGGTGAGACTCCACGTTGTGATAGTCCCATCATTTCGCGACCACCACCTTGTCCCATTCAGCCAAGAGCTTCTCGCGCTTCCTCACAAAGTGTTGTTCCTTCTCCAATAAGATCTGATGAACGCCCACAATTTACCAGGCAGTTCTCTCTTACTAAGTGGAAGATTGTTTTCGATGGAAAGACCTGCGTACGGGAATTTTTCACGAGTCTAGAAGAGTGCAGGGAGGCCGACAATTTGTCTGATGGTTACTTAGTTAGGCGATTCCATGAAGTCTTGTCAGGTGTCGCACTTCAATATTTTAGGTCAATCCGTCGTCCGGATCTTTCCTTCTTTGAGATCAAAGAAGCCTTTTTTAGGACATTCGGTACGACCGATTTTGAATTTAAGATAAGCCAGGAGGTCCGTAACCTCAAGCAGAGACCGGAACAGCTAATAAGAGAATTTATTATCGAGGTTTCTTACTTAAATGCTAAACTGAGCAAGCCTATTGAAGAATCGGAGTTGTTGCGGATCATCACTCACAACATGTTGCCAAAGTACACTCCTTGCTTGTCCATCCAAAAATTTCATGACGTCGATAATTTAATCGAAGCTGTTACTCATTTCGAGTCCTTTCTAAAACCTCCAAAGGCGGTAGCCAGTTTCGATTGTGTTGCCGACCAGTCGACTTCTCAGGCTGTTAACTCACCAAAACCCAGGCCGAACAAAACTTCCCATCAACCAACAACTAGTAAGCCTCGGACTTGTCCTAGTTGTAGTCAGTCTCAGCTTTGCTTAAAATGTAACAAAGTTGGTCATTCTTACCGCTCTTGCCCAGAGATCACAGGCATGATTTGTTTTAAGTGTCGCACTCCTGGATTTATTACTAGAGAATGTCCGAAATGTAATCCAAAAAATGCATAGACCACTGGCGATACGCTTCTTTTCGTACAGTATCCCCAGTGTTTACTACAGATTCATTTGATAACCGACCGTTTATAGAGGTATTATTATGTGGTAGAGTTGTTAAAGCATTGCTTGACACTGGTGCTCAGATTTCGCTTGTTAACGATAATTTTATTCAGCAACTTGGTATTTCTTTGACATCAAAAGACGCTTGTCCCCGTGTTATATCGGCTAATAATTCACCGATTGATATTCTTGGTTCTGTACATCTTCCAGTTAAATTTAACGGTACAACTTTTATTCATGAGTTTTTAGTGGCAAGTTCGATGTCATCTTCTGTTATTTTAGGTATCGAATTTTGGAATAAATTCGGTTTGACGTCTATTTTTAGTCAGGCTTTCGATAAAAATATTGATGGTAATATGTTTATCCCTTCTGTTCAGCACTCTCCCCCTCAAGTTTCCTCTGTTAGTGAGGTTCGTTATATTCATCCTCGTAACATCCTATCGCCGGATCAAGAGTCTTGTCTTCAACAAGTTATTAAGGAGTATGAAGTTATCTCTTCGGAAAAAGTTGGTCTTGGAAAGACATCTTGGTTGTCCCATAAAATTAATACTACGGGATACCCTATCCGTCAAAGATATTATCCCTTATCCCCAGTCAAGTTGAAGATTCTCAATGAAGAGATTGACAAAATGTTAGATATGGGTGTTATTCGTCCTTCACGTTCTCCATGGGCTAGTCCTGTGGTAATGGTGACAAAAAAGGATGGTTCTGTTCGGTTTTGTGTCGACAGTAGAAAACTGAATAGTGTGACAATCAGAGATTCTTATCCTCTTCCCCGTATTCACGATATCCTCGACAACCTTCGTGGTGCTAGATATATTAGCTCATTGGATTTTAGAAGTGCTTTCTGGCAAATTCCACTTGCTGATAGAGAAAGTTGTGAGAAAACAGCATTTATTGTCCCACAACGTGGTCTCTTTGAGTTTGTTAGGATGCCTTTTGGTCTAACGAACGCTGCTTCGGAGATGCAACGCCTTACTGATATGATCGTTAATTTCGAGTTTACTTCTACCAGTGACGACTGTATTTTTGGGTACGTCGACGACTTGATAATCGTATCTAAAGATTTCTTTGGTCATATGGCGCTGCTCAGGAAGGTGCTTGCTCGACTTAAAGAAGCAGGCTTATCTATAAATTTGAAAAAATGCGAGTTTTGCAAAAGCGAACTAAAATATTTGGGTTATATAGTTAATGAAAAGGGACTTCAAACCGATCCCGGCAAACTTGATGCTATTAAAGATTATCCTACTCCCACTTCAGCTAAGTCATTACGCGGTTTCATTGGTATGTGTTCCTATTATAGGCGTTTCGTTAAAGGGTTTTCTTCTATAATTGCTCCGCTTACTGCCCTTATCGGTAAGAGAAAGGGTAATGATCCAATAAGTTGGAATGATGCAGCCGATCAGGCTTTCACTAAGTTGAAACAAGCGCTAATCGATACGCCTGTTATGGCATGTCCTGATTTCTCCAAGCCGTTCATCCTGCAGTGTGATGCATCAGCTGTTGGTCTTGGTTCGGTACTGACACAAAAGATAGACGATGTTGAGCACCCAATCGCCTATTATTCGCGTTTATTCACTCAAACTGAACGCAATTATAGTACTACAGAACGTGAACTCTTGTCAGTTTTGGATTCAATTAAACATTTTCGATGTTATTTAGATGGGATGAAGTTTTCAGTCATAACAGACCATATGGCCCTTAAGTGGCTCCTCACTCTTAACAACCCATCTGGTCGTTTAGCTCGTTGGGCTACTATTATCTCCCAATATACTTTTGATATTGTGCATCGTAAAGGTTCGCAACATATAGTCCCCGATGTTCTATCCAGGATCTATGCTAATCCTGTGTCGTTTGACCAGGGTCCTGAACATACTAATGACCGTTGGTATAAGAAGGTGTATATAGGTGCTCGAGACACGCCACAAATGTTCCCAGCATACGCTATAAATAACGGTATCCTTATGAGACGCATGCCTGTTACTAGTCCTTTATCTTCTGAACCATGGCACGTGGTGTTACCAGCTGAAAAGGTTCCAGACGCTATTTGGGAAATTCACAATAGTTTTCCTTCGATACATCCCGGTGTTACTAAAACGTATCTAAAGCTTAGGGAGTTGTTCTACTGGCCAAATATGTTCCGTGACGTTACTTCGACGTTAAGTCAATGTGAGGTTTGTAAAGCCTATAAAATCTCGAACACGCAACCTCGCGGTCAGATGTGCTACCCTAAAGAGGTTTCCTTGCCCTTACAGATGATTTCTATCGATATAATTGGTCCGTTGCCCTGTGCTTATTATGGTTATAAATATATCCTTTCTATGGTAGATGTTTTTTCCAAATATGTTTGGCTAGTTTCTCTGAAAAGGATTGACGCTCTTTCTGTTATAAAAGCGTTAGAGTCTGAAATTTTCTTTAATTTTGGGGTTCCGCGTACTATTCTTTGCGACAACGCTACAGTTTTTCGTAGTAATCAATTCCTTAATTTTCTCAGATCTTTTCATATTCAATCACCTACTTTTACGCCATATTATACACCCCAAGCAAATACGGTTGAGCGATACAACCAAAGTGTTATTACGTGTTTAGGTATTTTGGTTGGTGAAAACCAAAGAAGTTGGGCTAAAATGTTACCTAAAGTTAAGCTTTACCTCAATTCTTGTGTTAATCTAGCTACTGGCTTTACGCCTAACTTTCTTATGTTTGGTAGAGAGGTCCTTATGGATAGCTGTCGTGTAGATAGTCAGACTCGAAGCTCTAATTTGGCAGACAGTCGGGCTCGTCATGCTTCAAACCTATCCTCTCTCAGCGAAGTTTATGCAAAGGTAGCTGATAATCTTTCTTTAGCTTTCCTCCGTAACTCTCGTGCATATAATTCTAATCGATCAGCTATCACTCTGAATATTGGTGATACTGTATGGAGAAAGAACTTTTCCAAGTCTTCTGGAAATGATTTTTTTTCTGGAAAGCTTGCTCCACGTTTTATTAAGTGCCGTGTAATAAGAGTCATTTCTAGGACCACATATTTGCTCCAGGATTGTGATTCAGTCCACTCCGGACAATATCATATCAAAGATATCTTAAAATAAATTTGATTGAATTCTCTTTGTTCCATTTTAACATTAACATTTGCTTTCTAAACCTTTTTCCTCTTTGGTTTATGGGAATATTTCTTTGCATAAGTTTTTGATTATGTTAAAAACTTCATGAATTATCTGTTAATAATGACATCTATTTATTTCTGTGTTGTGTCAACCTGTGTTCTCAGGTTATTTTATTTCTTTTAGTTTAACACAAATGGTGTGTCATTCTACATTTAATTTGAATTTAAACTTGAGTTTTCTGACTTGAGTTCTCTGATTTGAGTTTTTTTGTCTTGAATTCTTCTTTGACTTAATTGACTTAAGTTTTCTTTCTCAAACTTGTTTTTTTGTTTTTTGTCCAACTTGTCTTTCGTTTCTATAACTAAGGTTGGACTTTACGTGTTGACGTTATTTATTTTTTGGGGATCCCCGGGTTTTTTCTTATTGTTGTTAGTTAATAGTTAAGTCTTATGTTAAGTTAGGCTAGCTTTACTTAGATGTATAGTTCCCTGGTTGTTCTTCATAGTTGTTAGGATGTGGTAGTTGTTGGTGTTTGTCTCTAATTGAACAATATATATTTAGATTTATGAGTTTGTTATTTTCTTCCATATTCTCCATAGATGTAATCGAGATATCGCGAGTTCGCGCGGATAACGTTTAGATGTGGTGGCCACCGTGTTTATTCAGTATCTTTTGCACTTCGATATCGTTTGATTCAGAAATGATTCCTGCTGTTGTCATTGCCTGTTCCAGCTTTATCTTTCTTCTCACTCGTACTTTCGTCCTTTTTTTTCTTAGAAAGGGGGTATTGCAGCATTATCACGCTGCCTATTGATTCGGCTGAATAAAAACTATTCCGTTCGTGTAAGTCGACCTCATTTCTAATTTTTTCTTATTTCGGTTCAAACTTAGAAGTTTGATCATTCCATTGGATGACAGAGAAAATTTTTCTTGTAAATTGGCGACGTATCTACTTGGAAGTAACACGTTTAGTATTTTTTTTAAGAAAATTTCAAGTGCAAATCGTTGGATTTATATCGCATTGCGTCCATGCAAACCAATATGTTGCATTTAGTTCTGCAGCATTATTGGACATTTCTTTCTGAGAGTGTCAATTGTTCACCAGGAATTTAATTTGTTTCCGAGTTACCGGCGCATAAGGCCGTCTGTTACAAAGAACCGGTATGTATTTAAAACATTTTAAATTTTAACTGTTTGGAAGGTTCTGTTTTGAGTATTGTGGTGTTTATTTCCTTTTATTTTCTCACCATAGATTCGCTCAGAATCGGTTCTTGGAATATATAACAAGCTGTGGACTGATGTTCCGAGTTATTTCAACACCGACTGAGTTCGGGAAGCGTGTGCTTGCGGGGGTGACTCCATAATATACGAGTGAAGACCCCGGGAGGACGTCGTGACATCGCTCCGCGTCAAGTGATCCCAAAATTTTGTTCCTATTCACTTTTTATAATTTGTAGCAATAGCGAAGTATTTATTGAATAGTTTTTTATATGTATCACCTATTCGTGTCAAAAGGTCGTGAAATGAACCGTTTTTAATTTTACATTTATGCACGGTTATATTTTAATCGCGCCTAGGGCCGGATAGCGGTTGCAACCCCTTCTCTCCTATAGGCATTATTTTCCAAAATTACAAATTTTATTCTAGACAATCCATTTCCCAACTTTACCGATAGTCTTCCTTTTCGTCGCCATTCCTTTTTTCTTTGTATATTTTTTATGTTGAACAATGTTTGTTTTTATTTTATCTTTTATTCGTCAAAATTAAACGTGACACATGTAGTGACAATATTTTTTTTTTACGCTACACTACCCTACCCTACCTAACCTACCCTAACTCGTCGACATCGGCATGGTCAGGAAAATGAAGTTGCTGGGTCTAACCATAGACGATAAGCTCACGTTCAATGAGCATGCCGCGAACGTCTGCAAGAGGGCAGCTGACATTTACAAACAGCTATCCCGCGCTGCTAAAGTTAGCTGGGGATTAAGTGCAGAAATTATACACATCATCTACACAGCCACAATCGAACCCATAGTTACGTACGCGGCCGCTGCCTGGGCACCCGCCACGAAAAAGGTTGGGATACGGAAGAAGCTAGGCTCTGTCCAGCGAGGATTCGCCCAGAAGCTTTGTAAGTCTTACCGTACTGTCTCTTTGAACTCGGCACTGGTACTGTCCGGAATATTACCTCTAGACCTGCGCATACAAGAGGCAGCCGCCCTGTATGAAGCAAAGAGAGGGTCATCCCGGTTTGTGCCAGGAGACAGGGATATTGAAAGTATGGTAAGATTTGCAAAAGCCCCTCATCCAGCTACACAAATGCCCCTGGAGTTCGTGTGCCTGACAGACCAGGAGCTATTGGATAGCAACAATGTGCAGACGGTGCGAATATTCACCGACGGCAGCAAGGTTGAGGGGAAGGTCGGAGCCGCATTATCCATTTGGGATAATGAGGGCGAAGTCCGGAAACTCAAGCTTAGCCTCGCCGCGTACTGCACAGTCTACCAGGCGGAACTCCTGGCCATTTGCAAGGCGACGGACGTGATCCTCACGCGGCAAGAGACGAGCTATGGTTTGTACAGCGACTCAATGTCAGCATTGCAGACGCTTGCAAACCATGGCTCTCTCCATCCCCTGGCGGTTCGCGCGCGCGCCAATTTGGTTCAAGCCCTGGGCCAGAGCAAAGCTGTGTCTTTGTTCTGGGTCAAGGCCCACGCGGGCCTGCCGGGGAATGAGCGAGCGGACGAGCTGGCAAAGGTGGCAGCATTGTCGTTACGGAGGAAGCCGGACTACGATCAGTGTCCGGTTTCATTTATCAAGCGACAGATCAGTTTGGAATCGCTTGATGAATGGAATCGGAGATATGTGTCGGGCGAGACTGCTTCTGTGACGAAAATGTTTCTTCCGGATGCAATAGCGGCCTTCCGTATTGTTCAACAGGTGCGGCCCACAGGTGTTCTCACGCAGGTTTTGACGGGGCACGGTGGGTTCTCTGAATACTTGAATCGCTTCAAGTGTAAGGAGAGCCCATCGTGCGCCTGCGATCCAGGCGTGGCAGAAAGTGTCCAGCACATAATTGTAGATTGCCCGTTATTTATCAGGGAACGCTACCAACTTGAATGTGAGCTGGACATGAGACTGAAGAGCGAGAGTATCTGTTGGTTCATGACAAAGCAAAATAGGGAAAGGTTCTTAGCATACTGCCATAATGTAGCTACAGTGGTTATACACCGGAATAAAACATGATGCGCACTGTGCTTCATGAATATGTAACTATATTCAAATGTAAGCACAGACTGCAGCACAGTAATGTATAGCCAGTAGTGTGTTAAGTTAGTACCTAATTAGTTGTGTAAGATATTATGTGATAAATTATTTACTATGATGTGATAATGTGATAACTGCACTTTTTTATGTTTTTATTATCCCTAATGCTTTAATATTTTGATCTGTGATAAACAGCACCAACTGAATAAACTGTATGATAAACAGCACCTCTGTATATTTGTAAGATGATCAGCACTTTGTATATTTTATTTGTAAAAACCTGTGATAAATAATTAAATTATGCCCTTAGATTAGACTATATAAAGTGGGCATCCCACCCACGGAATGAAAGATGATGAATGTAAGAAAGAACTAGTATGCGGAATGAAAGTACGAGCGGCATAAAAGAAGGAATGGAATGTCAGAGGTAAAGCACAGAATAGGCGCCAAATTTTGTGGCGGGGATTAGTGTTAAGTATTTAAAAAAAAAAAAAAAAAACCTGCCCTAACTACTCTACCCACAGCACATAGGCGCCAAATTTTGTGGCGGGGATTAGTGTTAAGAATAATAATAATAAAAAAAAAAAAAAAAAACTACCCTTCCCTACCTACCCTACCCTAGAGGTATAAAAATAGATTGTAGCGATATAGTAGTAGGGTAGGTTAGGTTAGGTTAGGTTAGGTAGGGCAGTGTAGGTAAGGTAGGGTAGGTCGGGTAGGCTAGGTAGGGTAGGGTAGGTAGGGTAGGGTAGGTAGGGTAGGGTAGGTAGGGTAGGGTAGGGTAGGTAGGGTAGGGTAGGGTAGGTAGGGTAGGGTAGGTAGGGTAGGGTAGGGTAGGTAGGGTAGGGTAGGGTAGGGTAGGTAGGGTAGGGTAGGGTAGGGTAGGTAGGGTAGGGTGGGTAGGGTAGGGTAGGGTAGGGTAGGGTAGGTAGGGTAGGTAGGTAAGTAGCCAATTGACGGGAGCGAAGCCCCGAGGGTGAGCTAGTATTAGTATACATATGTGTATGTGTGTATGTATGTGGGCTGTGGTATAGGTATTTATGTAATATATTCGTTCACACAAACAGAATATTATTATATATAAAAACGTTTTAACACATGTTTTTCAACTTTGCCTCATTTTTGGATCGAAGCCAATATTGGCTTAAGGATCCGCGAACAAGGAGAGGCCCCCAGCCCGCCAGGCCGGGCAAGTATGATACCTGGGGAATAAACATGGCCGTAGATACAGAATACCTACTTAACCTTCGTCCAGCCTTGAGATGACACAGTACCTACACACGAGTAGGACCTTGCTACAACTGTAATATAAATGAGTTATCCAGTCTTAGTGTTGGTAAGTAAGTTTTTACGGTTTAATTGTATTTATGAAATAATAAAACTTAAATTTCACTTCAAGTAAGACGAGCATTTTGGTTTGTTCCGAAACATTGGGCAACTTAATCGTTATTTAGGTAGGCCTGTAACAACAGCCGCGAGACTCACTTGAAATGGGTGTCGCAAGCTATTATTAAACCCTTATGATAAACCATACACATGACACTTTGATTCACTTTACAATGCATAGCTGTTGTATTGTCATTACGCCTAACTTACTAAGTATAGTTTGCAAAGTACCAGAACAATACATTTAGATTTACATGCAAATTTAGTTACGCGTAGATACAAGCCTACGTAGAAAGCCACAATAAATCAAATCTGGGAGCAACTTGTAACAGTTAAGCGTGTTATAATGAGATAACTTGAAACGACTACAACCGCGCCAGGCTAATATCATAAATATCTATAAATTTACGAACATTGAACAACAAAAACGTTTAACCATTCCGTTATCGATCCAACTGTAAAATTTTACGAGCGCCAACTCCGCTCAGGGCCGGAATTAAGAACTATAAAACACGTATAAATATCAAATAATTACGCAGATCAGAAACAACTCTGGCTGGTGCGACGGCGGTTCGGCTGGAGGCTGGAGCGTCTTCCATACGTACGCTCTTAAATACATCATAAGTACAATTTAATACAAGGTTAAGCGTAAAAAGTTTTATGGTTCTAGTTTAGCGCGTCTTGTTCATACTTATATTATAATAGATATTTATATCTTATGCTAAATCTTTAGGTAGGTAACTTATGTTCGCCAAGAATTTTAATTGCCTGATGAAGGACTTTCATGACAAAAACTAGTCAAGTGCGTGTTGGGCTTGGGTGTGTAACGGTTGATATAATAACAAAAAATCAAACGTTCACTTGACCTAATTTCAGTTAATATACTTTTGTTTAATATAACGATCAGTTGAGATAATGAATTGTTGATATAATTTTATTTTATCTAATTTCTTATGATATAATAAACATTTCCTATAATGCACATTTGACATAATATTCATGTAGTATATTATTCATTTACTATAATATTCATAATCCGAAGCCGAAGTATTGTTTAAAGAAAAAGGAACGAATCGATAATATTCTTAAAAAAAAAAAGGAAACACTGAAATTGAATTCCTTCGGGCTTTGGCCTCTAACTTAAAACTGAAATAAGATGTAATATTTATGTGATGCTATGTTATGATTAAAAAAATATTGTACTGTTTTTTTTTCTTCGCTTTATACCCTATACACCTACCACCCTCAACTATTGTAACCAGTAGAAATTGGATGCAATCTGGACTTTAGGGCACCCCGACTCGGACAGGTTAGGCTAGGTCTATTCGCTCGCTTCGCTCGCTCACACGACCCCGCCAACCCCTTCGTGGTTATTTTTTTATAAACCATCCAGAAGTAGGAGCCCCGCGAAGCGGGGCTCCGTCGACCAAGCCCACCCTCAACCATGCATTGAATATTTTAAGATTTGGTTAGGTGCCATTTGAGTTAGGTTAGAACTGTGACCATTAAACATGAAAATTAGGTCAAAAGAACATTAGGTCAAATGAATGTTATATAAAAAGAATATTATACATATTGAAAATTATATAAAATGAACGTTATACTAAATGTTTTATATTAAATGAAAATTATATCATATGAAACATTAGGTCATATGAAATTAGGTTATATGATTTTATAGCATATGAAAATTATATTATATGAACGTTATTTCAAGTGAAATTAGAGCATTTGTTATTATATCATACATTACACACCCGTTGGACTTCGCACATTTAGAGTTTCGTACCGAACCGCAAAATTAACTTGGTTGTAACAGGAAAATGAGGGCATCTCAATGAAACAATCTGATTTATCAGTAGGTACATTGGTATTTGTTAGTCAAATATACGTAATAATAAACATTATAACTTTTTAGTTAACATTTTTTTTTCAAATTATGTACATTTAGACATATAAGAGTTTTATATTTTTTAAATTTCTTTTTAAAACCCCTTTTTTCGATACCCCAAAAGAAAGGTCTGGAAAAAGAATAAAAATTGGGCCCCCACAATATGACGCCCAAAATCTGGCATTTTTATATTTTCCAATTTTAAGGTAGCCAGTGACACTCGCAAGGGTAAGACGAATCGATTGACGTAAGAATCATCAAAATCTGCCCACGCGTTTGGTCTCTAGATCGCCACATACGAACAAACATACATACATAAATAGACTGATAAACAGATTACCATCCTTCGGTAGTCGGGTAAAAAAGCTGATTTGGTGGCTTCTCATTTCCTTTGTTTTCCAATATTTTTAAACAATGAACTCTAAACCAATGATTCTCACGTGAGAATCATTGGTTTAGAGTGGGGTAGGTCAAATTTTTATGTTTTCATTTTGTTTATCTAAGGTCCACAATTGACGGAGATATCGGTGAAAATACACAAAAAAAAAACCAACTCGAAGTCGAACATAGAACCTCCTCCTTTTTGGGAAGTCGGTTAATAAATGATAAAGGTTGTCACTATTAGATTTTTGACACGACCCCAACTAATGATTTAGGGGGAGTTGAAGTTTGTATGTAAGAATCTGATTTATTGGGTCAATAAACTTGAAACTTGACATAAATACCAACCTAAATAAACAATAAAGATTTTCATTATTAGTTTTTCAAAACGACCCCCAAAATATTATTAAGGCGTTGTTATTTTTTGGATTAATAAACATGAAACTTGACATAAATACCAACTTCAATAAACAATGAAGGTTATCATTATTAGTCTTTTGAAACAGCCCCCAAAAGGGTTTTTGAAGAATCTTATTTCTTGTAAAGTTGACATAAATACCAACCTAAGCAAACAATAAAGGTTGTCGTTATTAGTTTTTCGAATCTGCCCCAAAAAGCGATATAGAGGGTGTCAAAGTTTTTTTGGAGAATCATATTTTTTGGGATAAAAAACTTTAAACTTGACGTAAGTACCAAGTTCCCTATGTAAAGAATAAAGAGAAAAGCTTGTATTTAAGCTAAGAATCTTACAGGTTTTCGTTTTTGACGTAGGGTTCTAGTGGAGCACAAAGCAGAAATTTTCGGAAATTCAACCTTAAAGACCTGGAAAGAGGGTGAAAAGGGGCAGAATTTGTTTGTATGAAAAATTTAATACCTTGGGGATAAAGTAAATAATAAAAATTTACATAAAACGTATTTAAAACTACTCCAGATAGGGTTAAGCGGTGTTAACGTTTTTTTGAGGAATCTTGCTCAGAACGAACTACGAAAAATAGAAAGAGAGGAAAAGAGTGAATAACATATTTGGGTTGTTCAAAACTGTAGCTTCAACGGGGCAAAATGGGGTTATTAAGTTTTAGGTGAAGTTTTTATTTTGTGGCGGTAACCTATTTTTTTTTCTTATTTAAGTCAAATAACGAATCGTCCCAAACGAATAAAACCAGTATATCTTCGATACCCTTTTTTATTGATTTATTAATATCATATTTTTAGTCACCTTCAATACCTGCACATTAAAGTCATTTATAGGATAAATGAAATCACGCGAACGAAGTCGCGGGCGAAGTGCTAGTCTATCTATATATATAAAAGCGAAAGGTCACTCATTCACCTATCACGAAATATCGAAAATCGCTTGACGTATAAAGATGAAATTTGGCAGGGAGGTAGTTTATAGTTAATAGACATCCGCTAAGAACGGATTTTGCGACAGGGCCGGATTTAGGGGTCTAAGGTCTCTCGCAAGTTTGAAAGAAAATCCTTCTTTTTAAAGCTGCAAACTTAAAATTTGGCAGGGGTATAGTTTATAGTTAGTAGACGTTTGCTAAGAACGGATTTTGCGACAGGGCCGGATTTAGGGGGTCTAAGGGTTCTCGCAAGTTTGTATGAAAATCTTTCAGATTTTGAGCTACAAACTTAAAATTTGGCATTGAAGTAGTTTATAGTTAGTACACGTCCGCTAAGAACGTATAATGCGACAGGGCCGGATTAAGGAGTTGCAAGAGCTCTCGCAAGTTTGTATGAAAGATCGGCTTTTTTTGTACTACCATCCTGAAATTTAGCAAGTCTAGAGTTTATGAGTAGGAGACATAAGCTAAGTAAGAATTTTGTGATAGCCTGGATTAGTCCAGGCTATCACAAAATAGCTCTTAGGAGCTCTCGCAAGTTTATATGAAACCCTTGGCTTTGTACCGATATTTGGTATGGAGATAGAGTTTAGAGACATGTCAGGCAGGATGGGGGAATGTCATCGCTTTCGCAACCATGTGTTCAGCAAGCCTTTGTTGATGACTTATAATACAACAGACAGAAAATATAACAAAATTAAGTTAAACGAAGATTCACAATGACACAGGTGAGTAGTTTCATCAAGTTATTGCTCGAATATTTTGTTGTATTTTCCCCTGGGTACCTCCGTGACGTTTTCCCGTGGTAACAAGTATCATATAGTATGTTGAACCTGGTATTCACATATCACCATATTAAATACCAAATTTCGGGCAAAATTTTATACGTTTGTGCAGTGGTGGCCTAGTGGTAAAGGCTGCGACTCACTTGTTGTAGGTCTTGGGTTCGAACCCAGGCAGGCGCTTTACTTTGTGTAAATTAGTTCATCACCAGTCTCCACTGCTCCCAAAACGGTAAAGGAAAACATCGTGAGGAAACCGGCGTGATTTAGAACCAAAAATTCGAAGATATGTGACATCCACCAAACTGCACTGGGCCCGCGTGGTGGGTTACGGCCCATTCTCTCTCACAGACAGGAGGCCTGCAAGCACAACGGACCAAATGGGAGTCTAACCCCCGGTTTCTCAACACTCGATTATCGGGCTATTAACGTAATTGACGAATAATCGCCGGTTGTCTGCTGTGGTTGGCTGTTGAAAATTCATTCAATCAATCACAGCAGATAACGCATGCTTGACAATTTGTCACATTAAAATTCTGCGATAATTTTTAGCACAATGACGAAATGTCGAAAACCGCTTGACGTATAAAGATGAAATTTGGCAAGGAGGTTCTCTAAAATGACATAAGTGCTGATTTTTGGAAATTCCACCCCTACGGTGGTAAAAGATGGTTTGAAAGTATTTCATTCTTTATTGTACACAAAAAATAAATTTTAGATTTCCGCTGTTGGTTGATAAAAACAATTTATGTGTTTATTGATTTTTAGAAATTTCACCCCTAATGGGTTAAAAAAGAGTTGAAAGTTTGTATGAAATTTAAGATTTACGCTCTTGGTTGATAAAAAGAATTCATGTATTTATTGGTTTTTGGCAATTCTACCCCTGAGGGGATACACAGGGTCAGGGAGCACTAAGAATGGTGGAAATTCAACCTTTAAGGGGGTGTAACTAATAACTCATATGTAGGATAAAATACGGATCACGCGAACGAAGTCGCGGGCAATTCGGGTTCTAAACGAGCTTCACGTCAACATCGATGTATTTACGTGCCATTCGATTGAATTCGCAAAAATACAATTATTTATTTTATGTTATAATGAGGATTAGAGTAGGTTATAAATGTTTTTGTTTTGTATTATACATAATTATTGTGTTTTTATAGTTTATAAGTTATTATTATTCGATGTTATTATAAAGAACTATTAGATTTTCTTAACGTTTTCATAATTTTATATTAAATAAGTTAATTTTTAAGACCGCGCTATCGCATTAGGTAGACCTCTAATGATAATTGAAAGGGAGATTTTAATAATAAATGAATAATAAAATACACAATAAATACTTTTCTTACAGACTTCAAAAACTGGAGGAGATTCTCAATTCGGCTGTATTTTTCTTTTTTTTTTTGTTGGTTTTATGTTTAGAACTACCGCATTTATAAAATTATTTGCCAAATACATCTTTTTTATTTGGTAGGACACTTCCAGATTGGCCCCAGTTTTTACAAAATCCAGTTCTGACGATGGGATCCATGAGGAATTGAGGAAACGCCTTGAATATTATAGGACGACTATTATATACAGGTATAACGGAAATATCATCTTAGTTACACCCTGCTTATTTGATAGGAATACATTTAACATAGCGATTTTAGTATCTTCATCAACAAGTCAAGCATTCAAAAAGTATAATTTGGTGAAGTGGAAGTCATGAAGAAGACTACCATGGCCACCGGTACTCCACGATAATAAGTATTTCACGGGTAGGGAGGGATAAGATATCTCGAAGAGCTAGTGAGGCGACTGACGAAGCATTTGTTTATTTACTTTAACATAACACGACCGACGCAAGCTAAGCATGTTTAAATAAATGGTTCTGATGAAAATGGTACTGTGAGGTACGCATCGCTACATCATCCTCAAGCCACGCATCGCATAGAAATGAAGACCGCGCGCCCCCTCCTTGGAAGTCGCGTCGCCCCCGCAAGGGGGCGAGGCGAGCGGTCACGGAACCTCGTTCCCTGGCCGCGGGTGCTGCACCGGGGCTCGCTACTGCGAGCTCGTCACTGGGTGATCCTTTGGACCCAGCATGTTGCGAGCGTGAATTTCTGAAATTCACGCTCGCTATGTTTGGCTTGTTGTATGTGACTGTAGGCGCGCCGCGGCGAGCGTTAATGAACGACTCGCCGCTTCTTCACGACACCCTGGCGGTCTTCCCCCACCAGGTGGAACTCAGGGCGTACCCTGAGAAGCCCAGCGAAGGCGACCAGCGACAGGAGTGCCGACTTTGACGAACCTACAGTTTAGTAATGAAAGCGACTAGCGACTACTAGCGCCGTAAATGTATGTAGGAGCGGCAATGTACTGAGTTACACCGCTCATGAACCAATAGCGCGCGAGGCGATCGCAGCGCTATTCGGTGCAAGTGTACTAGCGAATGTAAAGTAATGATTGGCTGAATATCGACGTGAAGCGTGTCTATATTAACTTAGAACAAACGTCACGCCGGGGTGTAGTGTGAGGTGGGCAGTATTATTGTTTGAGTAAGCAGCGTGTAGACTGTTGCTGCTTACTCAGGCGTCATATCCGGGTGGTGGATGGGGCTGCACAGTCTGCAGTGAGGAGGTCGCGTGGTAGACGCTTTTTGTCCGGCGGGCGCGCGTGCCATGGCGCGATATCCTTGATATGGGGCCAGGCTGAAGCGTCGGCCTACATTGGTTCACTACCTTGGTGACGTGCAGCCCCATCGTGAGCCGACGGTCGATTGTCACACCAAGGTATTTGGCGTGTTGCGACCACTCGACGTCGGCTCCTAGTAGCTTCAGACGTGGTGGCAGGTGTCCAAGTCCTGTGGCGAGTGCCTGCGTCTTACCTACGTTCACCGTTAGGCGCCATTTCGACAGCCACTCGGGAATAAGGTCGAGGGCGCGCTGCATCTTACGCGCCGCGTGTCTAGTGTTGAGAGAGGTAGTAATGTACGCGGCGTCGTCAGCGTACAGCGCGAGCGTCGCCTCTGGCGTCGTGGGGATGTCGTCGGTGAAGCAGGCGTAGGACGCAGGCGAGAGGCAGCTGCCCTGCGGCACGCCCGCCCGTATAGGGCGGGGGGCGGACAGCTCGCCCTCCACCACCACTCTGAAGGTCCTGTTGGTCAGAAAGGATCGAATCACATGTATTAAGCGACGGGGCGCGCCTGTATGGGACATCTTGTATAGCAGGCCCTCATGCCTTACGCGGTCGAAGGCCTTCTCCATGTCGAGGAATACTGCTACCGCTTGTTCCTTCTTGTTTATTGTGGATGTTAGAAGGTGCAGTACCCTCGACAACTGGAGCGTCGTTGAGTGTTCCGCGCGAAACCCGAATTGTTCCTCACGAGGTGTTAGGTGAGGTGTGAGGTGCCGCAGCAGGAGGGATTCGAACACCTTGGAGATGGTGGATGGTGGACCAGGAGAGTGATCGGCCGGTAGCTCTCAGGCTTCAGGACGTTCTTGTTCGCCTTGGGCAGCATTATGACGCGCCCTTCTTTCCACGAGTCCGGGAAGGAGCCCGTGCGCAGGATCCCCGTGAACAGGCGCGCCAGGGCCGCTACCATGCGGTACGGCAGGTGGCGCAGCGCTGTGTTGGTGATCCCGTCAGCACCTGGGGCCTTCCTAGGACTCGTTCGCAAGATGGCGCGTCGGACTGCGCCAGGCGAGAAATAGACGGCATCTTCTTCAGGAGCTACCGGCGTAGCGAAGTAGTCTCCAAGGTGTTTCTCGACTGCCGCGACGTGTGCGTGCTCGGTGGTCGGGTTCGGTTGGAACTGACGCTCCAGGTGTTCTGCGAAGACCTCCGCCCGGTCTTCCGCTATGTATTTCATCGCCCCGTCGCTGCTCCTAAGTGGACGCACCGGAGCTGGGGTGTTCTTGAGTTGACGGCACAGCCGATGTAGGGAGGGCCAGTCGCCCTCCGCGGCGTCGATTCTGTCCTCCCAGCTCGCGGCGCTTAGAGCTCTGAGCTCGGCCTTCACCTTCTCCGTGAGTTTGTTGAGCTGTGTCTTCATTGCAGGACATCGGAGTTGCTGCCACTGCTTGCGTAGGCGTCTCTTTTCTGTGATGAGGCGTCGATGCGCGCGGGCAGGGGCGGCTGAAGCACTCTCCCCTGCTGCTGCGTCATCGTTGCTTCTTCGAGTGCTTGCTGGATGCAAGCAGTGACCTCCACAGCTAAGGTGTCCACATCCTCGACGGAGGTGACCGGCCGAGTAGGTGTTGTGGATTCGATCCTTTCTGAAAATTTGTCCCAGTCGATAGTGCGACGTGGCGCTGGTGGCTTCAGTTTGGTCGGCAAACCCGATAGTACGACGAGTACTGGGTGGTGGTCACTCCCCAGCTCGTCTTCGAGTACCTGCTGGGTGACCTGGCAGCTCAGCCCTCGGTGTACGATGATATCGAGCACGTCTGGCATGTAGGTGTGTGTGTCCGGGTAGTGAGTGGCCCTCTACCATGTATCCGAAGGCTTCTGCGTCCGCGAAGAGTCGTCGTCCCTCCTGGTTCGCGTTGAACGAGTTCCACGCCTGGTGTTTGCAGTTGAAATCGCCGGCGAGGATAGTCGGGTGCACGGTGTTGTGAAGCAGCGCCCGGACTTCTGTTAAGTCTAGCGTATTTCCGGGCGGTTTGTAAACGGCGTAGATCTGCATATTCTCGCCGGCCACGTGCAGCTGCACGCCCAGGGCGTACATGGCTTTCAGCTGGGGTGGGGGGAGCTCTTGATGGACGACTCTTCTCTTTACTATGACTGCCAGGCCACGGTATCGAGTGTTGTTGATTGCCGACCGTTCGTCCTTCCTGTAAACGAGAAAACCCGGGAACTTGCACCTATCTTCAGGTCCCAGGTGAGTCTCGTTTATGAGAGCCACGTCGATATCCTGTTCCTGCAGGAGATGGCGGAGGTGGGCGACCTTACCTCTGAGGCCGCGGGCATTCCAGTGAAGTACCCTCAACGGCTTATTTTCCATGGTAAAGGGTTAATAAAGCGGCTAAGCCGTCGAGGATAACTTGCTCCACGTCTTGCCCCTGTCTGATGGCCTTTATTAGGTCCATCAGTAACTTTATGGCGCAGGCAGTGAAGTCCTTTGTACTTTGGCTAGCGCCGGCGGATTGGTTGGCACTATTTTTAGTGTCAGCTTTGCCCGCGGTGTGGCGCCTCTGTTGCATTTCGCCGGCGCTAGGGGCCTTCTGATTGGCTGGTGGTGCCTGCGCCTGTTTTGTGACAGGGGCTGCCTCTTGGGTAATTTCGTCGGTCGCTGGGGGGTGGGTTTTCCTAACCTTTCAACCCCTTTTCTTTTTCCTCCGCCCTGAGGGGATAGCCTCTCCGCGTTCAGTGGGCCCGTTTGCTGTCGCCATCAGCGACTCGCCTTGGGCCTCTTCTGTCGGCTGCTTGTCTGTTTGTGCCACTTTTTGTGGCTGGCGTGATGGAAGGGCGGTCGTGATGGCGATTGTGCCCGCCCGCCTGTGTCTAAGTTCCCGTTGGAACACGGAGCATTTAATATTGTTGGCCGGGTGCGGACCTTTGCAGTTGGCGCAGGTGGCCGGCTCTTCTCGCGGACGAGGGCAGTCTCGAGCCGTGTCCTTCTCCGCACCTTACACAGGCAAGGGGGCGGTGGCACTGGTGCGAACTGTGCCTGAAATGTTGGCACCGGTGACATTGGGCGGGCCCACGTTTTCCGCGCCATGCTTCGATCTTGACCCCCCGCATTAGCATGAATACGGAGGTGTCATAAATGGCTCTGACGTTATCTGTCTTGGCCAGCACGGCGTGGAATACGCAGCCGGGTCTTCCTTGGCGGGCATTGATGTGCCGTACATACTCCGGCTCGTAACCTTGGTTGCGGAGCTCCTCCTCAATCTCCTGGGGCAGCCCCCTGATGGCTACCTTCAGCTTCTTGTCCGCCGGTAGGCTGTAGGCGAACCAGCTGATCCCGGCTTCTTTTTCCAGGGTGGTCAGATAGCGCTGTACCACCCTGTATTCCTCCTCGCTCTCCGGGGAGAATCGAACTCCCTGTCTGAATGGGCGGGCGTTTGGGGGGCGCCCTAGAATTTTCGCTAGGGCCCTAAAGTGGGTGGCCCAGTTAGGTAACTTTTCCACTATGAGTGGAGGGTAGCGGGGCCGCTTGTTCTTGGCTGGTTTCGCCTGGCTGGCGCCGGCGGCGGTTGTTGTTGATGATGATTCGGGGGCTGCGTCGGGATTTTGGGTAAGTGAAGGCTCGTCACTTACCCTTGTAGTTTGGTTCTTGTGTTCGGGGGCGGCGGACGTCCTTGATGATGGGGTGCATCTTGCAGCCTCAGCGAACGTGTGAGAGTTTGCGCTCCGCTGCTCACGCGCCTCTGTGCGCTGTGAGTCGAGGCAGTATCGCTTCGCCTCCTCAGTAGTGTCGTCCGGGCTCCGACGTCGTCTAAGGGCCCTACCTCCTAATTGGAAGTCGATTTCCATGTCTGAGGTGGGGTAGGGGGAAGTCGGCGTAGGCATCTCTTCGACCTCTGTCCTGCGTCCGTATGACGCGAGCGAGGTGCTTGAACCGCTCAAGCTCGATTGGCCAGAGCGCATTGCGGGGGAATCGTACGCAGAGGTGCGGAGCGGTGCAGGCGAGCCGTATTGGCTGCCGACACTACTAGTGGTGCCATCTGGTGGGTTAGTTCCCTTTTTTTTGCGCATGAGTCGCGGGTAGCGGTGCGCACGATTTCTGTTACCGAACTCGACTGTTTGTGTCCTGGTGCGGATGTGGAGGATGCGTGGCGAGGTGCTACGGAGGTAGTTGGAGCGGGCATGGGTGCGGCTCCCATCGTTGTGCGCGGGCGCGGCGATGCAGGCGCTCGCGGCGCGTTCGTGCGCATATTTTGTTGCACCGATTGTGCGTGTACGGCGCTTCCGTGAGTGGAGCGCGGTTGCTGGGTTGTAGCGGGTTGACATGGATTGCTCGAGCGGGTCGCTGATGCTGACCCTTGACCGGTGAGGGTATTCGGAGAAATCGCGGAAAAATTCGAATCCGGCGTTTTAACGGCCGGATTTTTTCGGTTCGCGGGTTGGGGTGTTTTCACTTGGGTCGAGCGGCACTTTGGGGGGGCACAGTACCTGTTAGGCGATGGTGGAGACGCTGGCGAGTCGGTGGCGAATTGCCTGCTTTGCCTACCCTCTGCTCTGCCCTGCTGGTAGCGGCGTGATTCTTCGGGTGGTATGGCTCTGGTTATCAGGGTCCCCAGGTTGGGGAGCGATGATGTGCGGTCCATCGTCGCACGAAGATCTTCTTCTTCTTCGGCGATGTTGCAGCTATAAAGCATGAAAGCCTAGTACTGGGGACTAGCTTTCCGCGACCACAATAACGGCTGTGCGCGAGCGACAGCCGTTAGGCAGCAGCGAAACCCGACCTGAGTACTCACGAAAGTGCAAACTTGTGAAAATTTACACTATCGAGAGTAAAGAGGGTAGGTGATGACGGTGGTCGGTGCGGTTTGGAGACTTGTGAAACGTAACTTGTTTGCAGGTGCGCGACTAGTGGCAAATCCACGCGCCTCGCGAACGCGTTATATTTACGTTAGTGCTATCTCGCTCGCGCGCGCATCTGTCTCGTTTCTTTTAGGTACTTGTAGTCTGGTAGGCGCGTTCTTATTGGACGATCGCGCGACGCTTTCATTGTACCACTAGCACTACTTCAGCCCCGAGATTTTACACTTAAGCTTGTTGTATATACAGAAAATATACGCTCCTATTCCTACACTACTACTCGTGTTTTATTTCATCACTACGTCTTATGTCGCTGCTCCAGTACCATCGAACTAATCTGATGATCAAGCCGGAGGCTAAGGCATCGGAGCGTTGCCAAAAAAGAACAACTGACTTCCAAAGCAAAACATACTACAAAGTGAAAAATTATTTTAATTTCGGAACTCTCTGTCAAAAAAACAGTATCACATATTGCCAAATAACTGCTTTGGAAGTTGTGTAATGTTGAATTTTACTGGAAAAGTTTTTATACTAACCAAAATAGAAATATTGAAACATTACTTTAACAATGGGTTGAAATATAATGTGGCTACTATCGCCATCTATAAAAACACATCAACACTGACTCACGGACAAAACGTGATGCTAAGGTTTTATGAGTCATAAAACCAAATGCAGCATTTGCCTTACTGTGACATTGCAATGCCATCTACATTCTCATAATAATAGACTCAATCATAAAGGGGGACTTAGACGATAAATCTGGTAGCAGGTCAAACCGTAATCTTGGTCATATTCTGTCTAAATTGACGTAAAATGTCTAATATGAGTAAAAATCATCAACAAATTATATAGTTTTCGCCAAACTTGTTGGCCGCGCTGAAGTTGGCTACAATTGCTGCGCAATAGTAAATCTCATAAAAAACAACACCGTTTCGTGCATCCCGCATCCGGAAAGCCAACTTCAGGGCGGCCCAGAAGTTTGGCGAGAACTATAAGTAGATTGATCACCTAAGGAAGACAAGACATCACCCCCAATCAGTAATATATATACTAATACCAACACTTCTGAAACTAAACTCCAGTATTGAATAGTCCACCTGCAAACCATGCAATTAAAAAAAACTAAATAATGCACCTGTATTTTTATTTTTTAAATACGACAAATTATATATAAATATATTATTTATTATCTATACTCGTGTAAAAGTTGCTATAATGTCTGACACCCCAATTTTTTAAATCTCAAGTTAAGGCAGAACCACATTTGCGTGGCGTGTCGTGGCGTGGCGCCTTCTGAGGCAGTTGATTGGCTACAAAATCCGTTGCGTTATGACGTAGCTGGAACAGAGTCGTTTGATTGGTGGATGCCGCGCCACGCCACGCCACGACACGTTAGTGTAGCTCCGACTTTATTGTCAACTTGCAAATGGAGGTCCGAGTGCGCATTGAGTTTTTCGAGAAATTTGCAAAAAGCTCGGCGACTTAGCTGCTGTACGCTGTATGTAGTAAAATGTAAAATTATAGCCACATTTATGGACTTCAATGCTGTTTTCATTTTTCTTAATTTTAATGTTTTTTTATTATTCGCACCATGAAGGTGGACTACTCTATGAGTGTCTGTGCTTTCTTGTCAATGTCAAAACCATGTCAAAACTAAAATATCGTCGTTCTTCCGTTCCCCCTTCCTTCACTTCACTTCACTTTCAGTTCAATGTTCAATTTCAGTTCAGTGAAGTGAATCAACTTTCTGTCATTGGTTGTGTGGCGTGTGTTTGTTAAAAATATTTTATTATTATTGTTAACTGAACTTGCATAAAATAGCATCATTAGATCGTATAAAAAGTGTATTACCTACGTGTTGATATATATGTGAGCATAGGCTAAAATGTGTTATACATAATCTGTTGAAGTGTTTGTCAACCCGTCGTGGGTGATCCCAGGGTAGAATAAAAGTATCCAAAAGTGCTTGTGGTTGGCTGGTTATGTACAATTTTGAGGATTGATTTGGCTTAGATGGCAACGCTTTAAAGAATTCGCAAGCTGTAATCTAGAATAAACTTGTCTTCGGTGAAACGTCAATGGATTTTTAGCAGGTAAGACATCGATCGAGTTATCCGAAGTATGGGGGAAAGGAATGCACCGGCGGGCGGTGGCGTGCGGCCAACGGGGTATTGTTTTCAGGCGTGCAGTTCGAGAACAGCAAGCGAGCCCGCGCTGGTTTAAAAACGATCTTATGATTGTTCATTACCATCAAACGACTTACCTGAAGTAACGAGGCAATAACTACAGTTAGACGAGACGCTAGTTAGCGCGCGGGGTCATCGACGTCGCCGGCTCTCCACGCCGCCGCCGCCGCCGTTTATGTCAATATTTTTGTATCAAGTGCACCATCTGTACAATCCAACCAGTTTTATGCTTTCTTATAAGAACTTAGAACTCTCGGCATTCGTCACTACTTCTCCAATGTTTACAAAAGTTAACTTGTAATTTTAAAATATTTTAAGGTTTTAAAGGTGCAGATATTATTATTTTTGATATGATACAATTGCATTGCTTGAGCAAATTATTTAATGTTATCAAAATGGCCTCAAAACAGTTTGAGTACTTAACTTTACTGTAGCCTAAAAACTTATGTAAAAGGATTAAATTCTACAATAGAACAAGAAGTTTTGCATGCTAAGCATTTAAGTCAGCAGCAAAATATATAATTAAGACATTTGTATAACTCTCTAAAGTGCTGCATTATTTATAAAACCTCATAACATTATATAATTATTAGTGTGATTGTGTGAGAACAGAACTCAAAACTGTTTAAATAAATAAATAAACCTAATTAAACAAAAAAGAGAAATTACAAGTTTTACAGCAGCAAATGTACCTAATGGTAATTTAGGAACATTGCAATCCATCATTTGTCACCATTGGTTTGAAAGAAAACTTTTCTGTGCAGTATTTGATCCTAACCTCACTAATAGCTCGGGAAAATACAACAGGGTCCTATTGACTAAAACTATCAGTTTGATTAACAGGTGAACAAAGAGCTTTTTAATTTATTTTTTATGATAACATCGCTTTGATATTTACCCTGAAGCCCCATGTGAAAATTCACCATTGTTGTGTTTTCTATTATACCATCTACACATTTTTTGTTAAGTTTTTGCATTTATTTTAGCATGTTATAAGCTTAACTTATTATTTTGCATCTCCATTCAGTTGCTTAAGATTGGTGCGGCCAACTCAAGATGATGGTGGAAACCATCCTGGAGTCCTCTCAGGACTTTGGTAAGTGTTGCTTTAGTTATGATCTGCACAGAGCAGTTGTAAAGCCTGCATCGTTCTGTGTGAAGGTATTGTTTTCCTTGCTGGGCTGTACTTTGATGCAATGTAATAGGTATTTAGAGAAAGTGCATTGCCAATAAAGTATGGCAAGCATGTCAACAGCACCAATGCATAATTATATTTCATTTAGTGGATTAGTGGAAGCATTGTATAAAGGGAAACTAAAGTGTTCACTGATAAAGCGGGCTATAAATAATATTTGATGTGCCTATTTCCTGTGAGTTACACATGGAATTTTCTGCTCGTAACTGTGGGATGTGAGCATTGGCTCAGTCTCCGTAGCTCAGCTATTGATGCGAGTGTCCTCACTCACATAATTATTGTTTTGTTTAACTGGTTTCTTACAGAAATAGTGAAAGAAGTACAAACTGTTTATTATAATTATGTTGCATCATCGTACATTTCTTTGGGGTTTTTTTTCCTATTCTAAATAATAATAATTATGTAAACAATACCAACTTCTTAAATATAAATAAAAACCTTTGTGCACATACTTTTATTAAAAGATGAGTGATTTTAATTGATTGTTGTGTAAGTAAATGCAGGCTTTATAATTGTTATTATTTTTTATTATTTCTTGCTTCTTAATATTACACAGTATCTATGAGCCAACTTAAATGGTGATCAATGAAGCTGTGTCAAATTATAATCAATGGATAAAAAGCTCTTTTTCGACAGAATCATATGCTAAAACATTAAAACATTGATGTTTCAATCTGCAGGACAGGACAGAAGTTATCAACTTAAGTTAACATAACTGCACTGTCCAACTCAAATAAGTGAATTTCTCATTTGTCACCATGTTCATTTGCCACATTTCATTTTTAGTATTAGTATGATAAACAAGAGCTCTTCAGTCACATATTAACACTTAAGTATGTGATAAAATATAACACAAGTTGCTTAACACTAAAGCTTTTGCACTGTAAGCTTGACGTCACTTGCTCATAAAATGTTACAGACTAAAGATCTATTTGTGCTTCAATTTATTGGGACTTTATTCAAAAGTGATAAATTTATATACTGTGTAGGTGGATCACACACACTGAATTTTAAAATGAGGAAAGCAGATAGTATACAGGATGGATTTTTGTGACAGAGCAGCATAAATGAAGGTGTCTTAACAGTTATAAGTACAGACAACATTTAGAGCTATTACTAACTGCATTCACTGATTTTGGAAAATGTGTAGTCAAAAGAAAAGGGCAATTTGCATAAAAACTTATTTTGATCCTGTTTCTAATAAAAATCCAAATAGTATTTTGGATCATCTGAGGTTTGAGTATTAAAAAGACCACAAATTGTAAACAAAATCAGATCCATCTGCCCTTGCAATATTTTAGGACAGCAGTGTCAGGTATTTGATAAAGTAGGTATCGATCGATCCATAATAATATACTAAATCCAAGACATGAAAAGTAAAACTCCTTCTAGTTAATCAAGCTCTTGATTCCTTTAACGTCTTTCCAACTGCGTGCATGTATATCACACACTAATCCTTCGGACGCGGTGTGCGCAGGCATGTCGAACGGAGCGCTCCCGCAGTGGAAGCGGGAGCTGCTGCAGCGCCGCGCCGCGCGCTCCAGGCCAGCGCAGCCGCCCGCGCAGGCGCCCGCGCTGCCGCCGCCCCCGCCGCCAAGCGAGGAGGACGAGGAGCTGCGCTACGGGCCCGGCATCGTCAAGCGCCTGAAGTCGCGCTACCTCAGCCTCGCGCTGCGGGATGCGCCACGCCGCCGGCCCTCCGTGCTGCGCCGCGCCGCCTCGCTGGAGCACCTGCTGGACGAGCGCCCGCCGCCCGCGCCCGCGCCCCGCGCCTCCCCGCGGCCCCCGCGCCCCGCCTCCGTGGCCGTGCCCCCGTCGCTAGCGCCCCGCGCGGCCGCGCCTCGCCGCGACTCCGTGAAGCGCGCGCGCTCCGTGGACGCGCTCAGCCGCCTGGACGCCCGCGAGGACAGCCACGCGCCCTCGCCCTCGCCCCCGCCGCCGCTAGCGCCGCGCCCGCCGCCGCAGCCCCGCTCGGCGCGCCCCCCACGCCGCCCTACGCCGCTGCTGCGGGAGACTGAACGTCCTCCGCCCGACGTGGTCCGGTCGACTCTACGCAAGTTTGAAAGTGCGCCAACGAAACGTGCCGCGCCCGCTGCCCGCGTGTCCGCCGTGCTGCGAGGCCTCGAAGGTCCACGGACGTCGACCCCAGAACCTCGTGAATCATTAGACGCTCCGCCGCTCAGCCCCCGAACACCTAGCCCGTCGCCGCCGGCCGAAGCGCTGTCCTCCGTGCCGAGCGGTGCCGGCGAGGAGGCGGAGAGGTCGCCGCCGCCGGAGCGCGCCAGCTCGCGGCCGGTGACGCGCGCCGCGCTCGACGGCATCGCGCGCGCCGGCTCCACCGTGCGCTACGCTTTCGAAGCTCCTCGCGCGGCCTCGCACCTGCCTCCGCTGGCGGCTACTAATCAGGTCCTCGTGGGACGAGCGCGTCGCGTCGGCGTCATTCGACCGATGCCGGCGCGCGCCGCTGACACCGGGCCCGACGAACTGCTCGAAGAGATGCACGAGAAGAGCCCCGAGCACGGCACGAGACTCGCATCGCCTTCGCCGCCGCCGGCCGCCGAGAGCGAGCAGAGCCCGCCGATGCGCGCCGAGCGACGGGAACCTCCCCCGGCGGCGCTGGTGGAGCCCATCCCGCGGCCGCCGCCCGAACGCTCGCCCTCGCCGCCCACGCTCGCGCTTCCTCAGCGCAGCCCCAGCCCGGAGACCAAGCCCAAAGCGTTGGCGGACACGATCACGGCGCCGCTAGTAAACGGGCACGCGGGCGCAGAACGTGCGCCTGAGACTAAGGCAGCCGTGTCCCGCATCGGCGCGGCCGGCATCGAGCGCGCGTGGAGCGGCTCCGTGGAGAAGACGGCGCCGGGAGCCGGCGGCGCGGCGTGGGCGCGCGGCGCGGGGGGCGCGCGGCGGGGGCGCGCGCCGGCGCCCGCCAGCACGTCGGTGGTGTTCAACTTCTCCAACCGCAAGGAGGTGCCCGACTACATCGAGAACGACGGCATCGTGCTGCGCGCCAGCCGCCGCAACAGGATCAAGGTCAGTCCGCCTCTCCTTCATGTCACGCACGCACTGCGTGTGACTGTGTAAGTACCCACACAGTTGCATTTGTGTAATGTATCGCCTTACTGCAGAATTCTGAGAGCGTGCTCTTATCAGGAGGTACACATATAAACATAATTGCCGGGTTGTCGCATACCGTCGTTATCGGCGATTGATGATACTGAACCATGTTATTCATTGTACACAAATAAAGCGTTTCTTATCAATGTAGATTTCTTAAGCGGATAAGGGTTCTTAGTTAGTTACATACTAAGGATAATTCCTTAGTTAGGTCTGCTTCTAGACCCTCTAGCTAGGGTTAGTAGGGACGCCGGTGCGTCGTCTCAGTAACAGGCGAACCTTGACGTAATGTTTAATTACAAATAGACGCGATAGGCTTCTCTTTGCTAAGATTAGCAATTTCACATTCGACCGCATTCAATCTGTCGTCTTCAGTAAAGTGCGGAGCAATATCGCACGCTCGAGCTGCGGCCATTACACGGTTCAGTGGGCCGGCCGCCGCCGCCGCCCGCTCGCTCTCAGCTGATGACAGCCGGCCGCGCCACTAGAGTACCGTGAAGCGCTCGGCGATTGCGCAACATTCGATTTGCAAATATAAAAATAATTTTCTACAAACGGTGAAAGTGATAGCGTAAGATGGTGCTATGTGTGGCCGGTGGCCGGTGGCCAGGTGAAACCAGCGGGCGCGGCGCGCAGTCCATCGATGCCCGAATCGAATGCCACTCTCGATTTCGTCAAGATCGCTTCCGCTGGAAAGTGCCCTGCGCGGCCGCATCACTGCCGCCGCCGCCGCCGCGTGAGGAATGTTAACGAGCCCCGCGACAGACTGCTCTCGCTACCGCTACTTTTTGTATTATGTACTTTGACTTGTGATCGTGTTGTCGGAGTGTTGTCTAACACCCGCGTGGCGGCCGGTGCACGGAGGCAGCACATGGCTGCGCTGACCCGCGGTGACATTGCTTTCACTGCGGTGCGCGGGCGCACACGGACGCGGCCTAAGCTCGTCACTATGGGTCGAGCGGGCGCCGTAACACTCGTAACTTTATTGCTTTCCAATGTTCTAACTAAACGCTGCTCGCATACGTAAATACGAAGCTCCGCGCTTATAGCGCTTCATGGACAATTTATACTCAATATTGAATATGTGATTACAACAATCACCCGCTTGATTTATAGCAAATATAAAATGGGCTTGAGAGGCGTCTTAGCAATCTGCTGATAAAATCTAGCTTACGTAACAAAAAAGTTCATCAAAGCTAGAGCGCTTTTACTTAGGAATGTTCATCAAGGCCTCTCTCCGGTTGTAAATCAAAGTGCTATAATTATGGCCAGGCTGGTCGCTCACGTCGCTGTAATGAAATATCTGGCGACAGGCGACAGGCGACAGGTGGCGCGGTGGCGCGGTGCGGGCGACACCGAGCATGCAGCGCTCCTTGTTCGTTTTGTCGTCGCCTCGCTCGCCTCCCCCTGCGGCCTGCGCTGCACTTGACTTGCTCTTTTTGACATGCCAGTGTAAGTCCGACCGGTTTGCCTGTCAATGAATACTGCAACTTCATACCAACCTCGTATCGTTTACGCCAATACTGAGGAACAATCATGGTATTGGTACTGAGCTCAATTAAAGCATAACTATTTAACTTTTAAAAATACTTCGAGTCTGGTACCCTAAGTATTTTATCGCTTGAACAAACAAACACAAGTGAATCAGAGCCGTCTACCGTTACGTGTAGTAGTGTAATCTGTATGTCCACAACCTCGACAAGTATTTGTTTGCGGAGCTAATATTGAGCGTGTCAAGCGGTCGGCGGTCGGCGGTCGACCCGGCGGCGGCGGCGCAAATGTTGACATGCTTCGATTAAATTGATAAGTTCACAAGCGCCCTGACTCCCTGCCTATAGCGGCTCGGTGGGTGTTTGTGTCCCGTAGCACATTACTCAACCTGTCTATTCTGGCACGTTGTTATCCTAATGTAGCGATGTGGTTTTCCTTGTTTGGCTTTTGTTCATGTAAAGTTTGTAACTGAACAACGCATTCACAATATTATGTATTTAAAATTTTCAATTAAAGATACCCAGGGTAAAGTTCATTAAAAAGCATCTTTTTCTCGTGCAGCTGAGAATTTCACAAGAATCGTAACAGACCCTGGCTGACTGACTTAACGTGATTATCTGGGTCACTACTGACCCAACTAATCTAGCAAACAAAGGCACAGCCGTACCATCCTTCTCACGAAGCCATTGTCGACCCGTAACATCGTTGTGGATTAAGATAGAAGCTTGAATGTTCAGTGATTAAGAGACATTAAAAATAAATCACATTCAATTTTAACTTGTAGTTTAGGAATTATTGCAAGCCAAAGTGCTTTAATTTCGCCACTCACTGACTCACTCACCGGTCATCAAAATTCTAAGGTACTTCTAGTGGACTCAAAAGCTTCAAATTTTACACACAATTAGTGCTTACCCTATAAACCAAGAGAAAACTAAAACAGCCGCATTCCCCCCGCCCCCGCACTCTACCCCGCCCCTCTCCGTTTCCTAGATATAAACTACATAAGTAACTTTGTAATCCTAATTTTACCTAATACCTTTACAAAACTCAGTATGTCGAAGGTAAGCGATGAGATTGTGATGATAGTGAACCAGGGCCTGGCACTGACACTAATGTTGCACCAACTACCATTAGGCACAGTTTGGCCGCTGCAAGTAAATATATTCTGACAGAGACAGATCCGAGTTTGCTAATAGCACAATTAGCCCCCATTTCACACGAACCGTCGCGATAAGCGGCTGACGGACGGCGCCTACGTACATGTGGCTCAGAGTACAACTGTGTGCTTCCTCGAGCAGACGAGCAAAAAGCGTCACTATCAGCGGCGAATAACGGCAGTGTTGTGACAAGCTCGCGCGCCCTCCCCGCTGACACGGCCCCGGTCTGCGCAAGCGCCCCGACTCGCACATCACTTTTCTTGTAACAAAATGTTTGAAATGCTGTTGCTTTACATGTAGTATTCTGTAAGTTCAGTTTGCTAAAATGTTTTAGTTGTTGTTTACCCCAACAACAGTTCCAAGTGACGGTAGAATCTACTTTTATTTCTCAGTGCGAGAAATGACGAATTTTCTGAGTAGAGAAGTAGTGCGGTGTAACGGGAGCGCCGCGGGCGCGCGGCGCTCAGGTAACTGCTTGCTATCGCAGCGCTAATTGCGCGCAGATCGCGTTCGCGTTACATCTGCTAATTATTTTGATGTGCTGTGTCAAGATGCTCTTCTCTATATTTAGTCACACTAACTTAATAGTTTTACGCCATCGTCAATTCCAGTTCCAAATTCCGCGCTGCCGTCGTTCAAATCAAGTTTAGTTAGCAGTTCCATCACCAGGTCTTCCGTGTGTGTTGCGGCAGTTGAGCGGATACCACCAATATAACGATGGGTTATTATTAATGTTGTCACATGTTTGTCTTTAACTCCGGCTTAACTAAAGTATGTTTCCTGTAATGAGTTGACCGTCACGATCGCGATACGACTCGCTTATCCGATAGACTTGATGTTATTTATGATGCGATAAAAGACAAACATAACAAGCGAGTATTTCATTCAGGATTACATCGATAAGTATTAACAAGTAATTGGAATACGTTTGTCAGCGTGTGTGAGTCACGGAGACGCTTCCTGTACTACTACTACTACTCATCAGTTGATGTGATGTTGTTCCGCAAACGTTCAGTTCTCGTCACGCGGCACATTGTCTATGGCGCATAAGGAAACGTATTTACTAATTATACTAATATCTTTGCTTTCTAACTCTAGCAAAAACGCATTTGCGGAACACTCGGAACTCCACAATAGCGGTGGGCAGCCAAAAAAGTGCGTTCCCAGCGCGCGGCGCAGAGGTGAGGCGGTGAGAGCGATGCGCCGGCGCACGCCGCCTGCACTTTACATAAGGCGCGCACCGACCGCCCAGCTTTTTGTTTGTTTGTGTAAATTACACACTGTTCCATCGACTCGAGCTAGTCTAAAATAACATCTGAACAACTGCTCCAGCGGAGATTCCTTTTGAGATATTAAATCACGCAGGCCTGCAGAACATGTTTCTAGCTAGCCAAAGCAGTCGATGTATATTACGTCACTTTGTACAGCTGCATCACAAACCAACTTCAGCGGACTATACTGAGGTGTACAGTAGTGCGACATGTACGGGGGCTCATATGGGCTTACATTTGTACGGGTGTGGTTGCAGCATTACGTTGCCTATGACATACCGCATGCATAACGTCACTTGTACTTATATTTACAGTGTAACAATTTATCTTGTTTGAGTTAAAGTAAATTATGTTTCGTAAGTGTCTTGTCAAGCAAATAGTCGTTTTGCCCAATCACTATTTCATGCCACCAAGTTGCTAAGATAGTAGAGGTCGAAATGACAAAAAGCCTAAAAGATGACTGTGTGCAAATACTAGACGACTGCCTGTAGACTATTGCAACACCGACATCAATATCGACGAATTTGAAAAAGCTCATAAATGTTAGATAAACCAGTTATTTGATAAAGTTCACAGTTGTGTAGCGGTGAATGTGAAAAGATAATTTGTTAGATTTAAGCAGTGTTACATAAAAGTGAAATCCGAGGCATCCCCATGACGTAGCGGCGTGACGAGAGATTATGTCTGAGAGCAGGAGGCACAGAGGTCAGCGCTGAGCGCTGAGCGCGCCTCGGCCGGAGCTCTCGCGTCGCACAAGCCGTGCCGTTATGTTCACACATTAGAGTAACAGCGTAAATAGCGATTCACTAACTGATATGGAGCCTATTTAAGCAACGTGTCTATACTATACACCAACACGTGTCAATAAATGCCAAGAAATTGTAATAATTTATTGTCTCTTGATGACATTTGTCAGCGTGTGCTAACTGATCTGACCTTGATAAATGAATATTTAAAACGCGAATGAGGTGGAGCGAGCGTAAGCTGCATCATCAAATTATACGCAAGTGTGCAAGTCACCTTTCATTAAAACGCAATGTCAAGTGACCAGGAGGCCCCGTCCAAAAGATGCGCCGCGACATGCGCGTGCGGTTCACATCATTATTTTGTTAAATAAAAGACAAGTATATTACTTCTTCTTTATGGATTTTGTTTCCACACTTGGCCTGTAGTCAGGACCATTGTACGTGAGCCATGGCGGCCGTCACTAAAACCAACCCGTCTCCCCCAAGAAGCTGATCAGGCCTCTTGGAACTGGCATAGATATATTGCAAAAACCATGGTTACTTCATTATATTTAATCATTTATTAAAACTTACATGTAAGTAACATACAGTACATAGACGGACTTAACGCCTGCCTAATATAGGTTTTGCACGACCGTTTCTTCCACATCCATGCACAAGACAAGCATTGTTAAACCTTATAAAATATGATCAGTCTGAAATGTTCCTCCTATCAGGCTTAAGGCCGCCTTTCAATAACAGAGTGTAGGCCGTAGTGTACGTGGACCCAACATGTCTTCGAGGTTTTTGCTGCCTGCCTCTCGTTGACTTTAACTGAATGCAATTAGTATCTATACAAATCAAGGTACGGTTGTCACCCTGCAATAATGCACGAAGTTATTTAAATTGATGCGAAGCAATAGAAGCTTCTGTAGGTTCTCATGTTCGCTCCTAACGTGTTATTACCCGTTAATTACGACGCAGGCTCGGCGGCCGCACCGCTTATGAGCCCGTAATAACACTTCGAATAACCCACACATGACTCCATGGCAACAATCAGACATCAATCCACCCTCATATCGAAACATAATGCTGCATGCATGCATTGCAGGGGACATCGGTTCCGAAATAATAGCATGGCCTGGCGAGTACACTCAAGTTTGGCAATCAACGCCTTCTGATTCGGGCAAATAATATATTAAGCATTCATTTTAGATGGTTCCAGTGCAAAATACCCGAGGTATTCAAAATCAATCATGCGTCCTTGCGAGAGTTAGAGGCTTAGTCAGCAGTACATTAAGTGATAAAGCTGTATCTGATATGGCGCTATCGGTGATAAACTCTCGGACCAAACATTAGTAACGACACGGCACGGGCGAGGGCCCGGTGCGCGTACGACCGGCACTCGTCACAAAGACGCTGGTGGCCCGAAAGTGACGCTATGACGTGAGCGCGCTGTGCCTGATTGATATGCAGTGTATTGTCGTGGATCAATAGAGTGCTTTAGGGAACTGTCCCAATTTCACTGACGTTATGACTACGATTTCGAAATCGTGTACAATACTGGGTTTCACCGTATTATCAATGTCACTAGGGCGTTCAAAACATAAGTGCCAGTCAATGATTCGTTTTCTCGCTCAGAATAGCGCGTAACCCTATAGTTCCTTTGAAACAGGGTCATTGCAGAAGAACAATTAGTATTTTTAGAATATCCACACAATTGAACAATCAGCTTAACATCATAACCATTCATGTTAATACTTATTAAATGAAGTCATCCAGCCGCGTCTGTCTAACGTCTCGTTTTCTGCACCTAGAAAAGAATCATAAAACCATTTCGTTTGTAGTGTCGCACAGGTCTATATGTCGGTGCACTGGCATGGCATTGCATGTAAGAGCTGATATAACAGCAGCACGTGAAGCAGCGCCTGCGCAGCATCGGAAATGGTATAATGGCACAAAAACACTGGTGCGGTTATCAACGTTCCGCTCTGGTTGGCGTGTCAGCGCCGCGCGCTGCTCTCTACGTGATGTATGATGCGCTCCCCCCCCCCTCTCCGCACCATCCGCACCACCCCGCACCGCCCCGCACTCGCTCATCCGACATCCTTACTTCAACGGTATCTGCTGTTCCTTTTCTTCATTATTTTACAGCTGCTTTTGGCACAGATTCGCATCTACAAATGAACATCATCTAACGTTCCCCAGGCCTGTTGCAATCGTGGACAGTAGGAGGGTAGGGGTACAATATTAAATGTTAATTAAGATACACCGATGAGACAAGAAACACGGGAATCATTGTTTCGACGTCCCAAAATTTCGAGACTAATCCGAATGCTGACGAAGTAAACCTGCACAATAGATCCATAATCATCATAAATCCATCAATGTGATCAAGAATTTCGGAGACAGAGAATGAAACTCTTTAATGGATGAGTAATGGTAATACTGGCGCACCATCATGATGAGAATGCAACTGCGCGGGTGCTCAACTATAATATTTTCAAATTCAAATTCAAATTCAAAATATTTTATTGTGGGCATATGTTAGTAATTACAGGTCTTAAGAATAAATTAGAGTTCCAATATGTCCTGCCTAATAGGCATACAATAATTATGTACCTAGTGGAATTACATTTGAAATTGTTTTACATGTCAAATTTTGTTATTATAAATGTCAAAATATCAATATACAGTCAAATTAATACATGGTCAAAAATACAATCAATAATTCAAGAAATCTTGGATCGTGTAGTATGCTTTATCAATTAAAAAGTTACGAAGTTTATTTTTAAATACTGGAACTTCCCTAGTGCTCAGAATGTCAATAGGTATTTTGTTGAATATTTTTGATGCCATGCCAAAGAAGCTTTTGTTAAACAGAGCCGTCTTATGTGGTAGATTAGAAATTTTAAACATGTGTCTTTTCGATTTGAGTTTACCAAATAGATTTTCATTTGTCTTTATAAATACGGCTACTTCATATATATAGATTGCAGGAAAGGTCAATATTTTTAGTTCTCTGAAATGTGGTTCACATGAGTCAGGAACACGGATACCAGCAATCGCACGTATACACCTTTTTTGCGCTTTAAACACTAAATCTCTATTAGTGGCATTGCCCCAGTATATGACTGCATACCTCAGTGTCGACGAAACATAAGCATGGTATGCGGTCAAAAGAACTGATTGGTCAACAATTTTGGATAATTTATATAAAGCATATGAGTACTGATTAAGTTTGTTGCATATTGTGTCAATGTGTGTTTGCCAAGTCAGATCAGTATCTATCCAAAGCCCCAGAAATTTAACGCAGCTGACTTGTTCAATTTTCGTCCCATTATAATGAACATTGATTTTATTATTTTTATTGTTTCGCCCGAAATTGACTAAGTTAGTTTTTCCTAGATTGATAGTTAAGTTATTAATCGTCAGCCACTTAATTATATTTCGAAGAGTGGAATTTATGTCATTTTCAATATTTTGACCTGTAAAGATGGCTGTGCTGTCATCAGCAAAAAGGATCAAGGGATGCTGTGAAACTTTGGGCAGATCATTAATGTAGATCAAGAATAGCGGTGGACCTAACACGCTACCTTGAGGCACTCCATATAGTACTTTTTTGGGCATGGACTCATTTTTTTGTTCGGTATTATTTAAAAGATTAATATTATTTATTTCTACTACTTGATATCTGTCATTTAGATAAGATTCTAGAAGTTTATGGACGTTGCCCCTTATTCCATAACTGTACAGTTTGTTTAAAAGTGTTCCATGGTGCACACAATCGAACGCCTTTGGTAAACACATAAGAGCGTGGGCAATGGCCTTCTGTCATAAATTGGCAAATTAGCGCCGACTAGCCCCGACCGCGGCCGCGTGTGCCGTACTGTTGTCACTATATTGATTAATCCGGCGACGAGGCTGCGTGACAGTCGGGCGTGCATCAGGCTGACAGGCTTCCACCGACCTCATCGTTCATAAAAACGACAAACGGACATTAGTCTCAGTGGGAGATGTGGGTGATTGTGCGCGGCCGGCTTCGACATAAGGAGCTCTGCAACATTATTCACGGAATTACCTAATCTGAACGGCGGAATACAGTCGCGGCCGCGTCGCCAGTCTCCGCTCCACCCAAATGTCCTTTACGACCTAATAGCTTCCTGCATCAGACAATACCGCGTTCCCAAAATGTCGCAATTAACTGTTATGTAGTGTAACCAGCGTGACCAAGGTGAGCTCCTGTGTTATGAAACAGAGGCATTCAGAACGATCTACTTGAGCGCATAATGGAACTGTTTCCATGCCATTCGGTCAGTTTGTTTCGGGAAATGGATGTGGCGCGAAATTAACTGAACACTGTCGGCCTGATTTGCCGTCAAATATTGACGGACAGAATGAAGCCTTGTAAGTGGTAGACTGCAGTGTAAGGCTACTCCGTCCGAATGCAGACAACGTCGACGATAGAGAACATCTGCGAATCTATAGGGAAAGGAATAGAAGACACCATACATAAACCTCACTTCCGCTGACACTTCTCATGTATTCATCTGAGGCTTGCACCTATACGTAAACTCCAACAAAATATTATTTAATTACAAAGCCAGTGTGTTGGTATTATCTCACGAGTTTGGTATTGCCAATATCTGTCGTAGAGTTTGCCATAATTGGCACGCACGGTTCGATATTTTCGAACCTACAAACGATACACAAACCGACAGTTGTGCTTGTGATAAGTGGGTCATCGTCTCTGTGTTTGTACAACTACTTATAGCGGACACACTATGTCCAGTTGTCTATGTTGGGTAAACACACGTGTAACGGCTTCGGCGCGTGCACAACTCTCGAGCAGCCCGCGCGCGCCCCCGGCCCGGATGAAATGAACTCAGTCCTCAGTCTGTAAACAGTATTCGTTTATTGCTGAAGAATCTCTATATTCACATCCGTGGAGAATATCTACATTTCTAAAAGTAAATAACTATCTGGGAGATTTATTTGTATTTGGTTGAAGTACGGTTAGGTCTCGTTCCTATTCTAAAACTGTTACAAATAGAAACTAAACATTGCTTTCCGTTTTTGTCGAACACGGAAATTAACCAGCGATCAATTAGTCTCAGCTGTGTTAACTGTTATCAGTACAACGACAACTAGTTTCGATACGATTTTCGCTCGACAGTCGCAGATAAGTAGTATCTCTTATTCGATTACTCGCAGATTTGTAATAGACTACTCATTGAAAGTGGATGATGAACCGTTTTGATTGGCGGTGGTAGTGGTAGCAGCAGCTCTGCGCGGCGGCGACGGCGTTAGACAATGTGCGCGTAGCCGGACATTAATCGTTTACTTTCTCTCGCCGACGTATTTTAACAAGGCTTTATGGTAATGAACGCAGCCGCCATGAGACGACGCGCTCGATGGGCGCACGCGCAGGGTGCGGGGCACACAGCGACAGACGCGAATACTAGAACAGCCAGAGACCGCAGCGTGGATACACCACGTTGGTCTGACGGACACTAGCAACAAATATCTTCGTGAAGATTAAAATCGAAGCACACAACACACAATGTGCTCTTCGATGTACATAATCGTATGAATCGAAGTGCAAAGACCCAATTGAATTTTTGAAAGTGACAACGCAACACTCTAACGCAAGATCGATCGTCTGAGACGTAAATGTTTAGCTCTTCCAGCACATCACTAGGTGAAGGCACGGAATGAGCGCAGTGCGTGAGGTGTGCTCAACAAGATGCGCACGCGCAGTTGCGTAACCGATCATATAGTATTTCAGCGGTCAGAGGGCCAGCCTGACGCGCCCGAGCCGCTGAGCCACAGCTCAGGCGCCTGAGGCACACGTGTTCCACATAACGATTATTGAAGAACGTCGCCTCTCAAATCTACCAAACCAATTTTTCACAGAAAAGGTACCTAGCTGATGCGATAGAAAAGTTTACAATTTCGCAAGGTTTACCAACGAACGACCTGTTGAAGACCTCGGGAATTTATTAGATGCGATAGGCGCGGTATCTCGTGATGATGCTTGGGGCGGTCTATGACCAGCAGCGATGTAATGACGTGAGATACTCTGAGCTCTTGTTTATAAAAGTGAAACCTCTACAATAAAACGGTAACAGCTTAAATAGTTGAATTAATAATGATGCACAAACGCGTGACATGTCACTCGTCAAAACGTATTTACACACATCTCACGTGTCGACGTCAGCTTATGAGTCTGACCGCGCTACTTTCGTGGCGGCCCACAGAATGCTATCGGTGACGATTTATTAATTTACCGCAGACTTATATAATTTAGTGCGCCATTGAACGCGATAAGTTAACAAACGGGTTTAAAATGCTGCGGGTCGAGACGCCCAGACAGGCTCGGATCGATCGGGCGAGGTTGGACAGGGGGACAGCCAGACTAAGTACCTACTGCCTCGTAAAGCGTCTAGCACACAGTTTGATACCTATTCCATGCATGGAGTGATTCACGGATATTTTGCTAAAGGTGTTAACTGCCTAACTAAATACCGGTTCATTTTGCAATTGTAGTTGCTCGATTATTAATGTTTTGTTCCAGGACTCGCTTATAATTTTACCTACTGAAATGTAAGCAGCTTGTCTACGTATAAATGCGTATCGGACGGATCCAATAAAACCACGCTATCTATATCCGTCTGACAAGTCAACAACGGGCACTAGCGACCGTGGCACTTGGCAAGACGTTGCGAACTAGCCGCAGCAATAACCACGTCATTTTATGGCCGAACGCGCGCCGAGCTGCTGCTGAGCAAGCGAGCGCTGGAACAATGGCGATCGTATATCACTTGCTTACATATTCTGTTAATTGGAAAACCCGACTTACTGATTTATTAGAGAATGGATTATACATACAAAAATAACTATTTATTCCACCTAAATAATAGTAAGCCTCAGTAATTGCAATTCAGGGTTGGTAGCAGTGGTGTAGCTATAGCCCTAAAGGGGCCCTATATCAAAATTTGTTGTCCCTTAACCGAATACAGCAAAACACGGAAGTAAAGTTTTATTTACGAAATAAATTAAAAAAAGCCCAATGAAAGCTTATGCTATACAAGTCAGGATTTTTGAATCGAGTACCATGTGTTTTTTATATCAGGAAAATTTTAGAGCGACCAAAGCAAGCTGGAAAATTTGAGTATACCCACACGCATGGATTGAACGGTCATCTTAACGAACAGTTAGTTTTAATCGTCTTCATTATAGCCTCTTATCTATTAATAAAATTATTCTATATTAATCAAATTTTTTTAAACAAGCTTTTTTCGTATTTTCTCAGCAAAACTTTTTTTTGATACCCATATCATGGCAGTGCATAAAAAAGAACTAGTCCACCATCTTGGGCCGTCTGCCATATTGGATTTAGAATAACGTCAAATAGTTAACCATGTATTGTCATCTATATTAAACGTGTATGCAAAATGTCATCTTAATCGGTGAAGGATAACTGCTTTAAAATTCAATTGCAAGATTTGACCCGAACACACATACGTGCATACATTGCAAGTTAAATAAAATCTTGTTGTTTAAAACCTCCATCAATAATATGGGGCCTCCTTGTGGCTCGGGGGCCCCGTATCATTGATACAGCTGATACCGCGGTAGCTACGGCCCTGGTTGGTAGAAGCAATTTTGGTTCCCTGTATAATTTAAAGGGAGGGAAGGGACCGCCTTCGTGCTGATTTGGTTAGCTGTCTAGACTCCGCGGCAAGCAGCTCCGTAGCACACCTCTAAGTATAACATACTCGTACATAGCACAGGCATAGGCGCGCGGCGGACTAGCTCCCTGTAGCAATGAACTAAAACGCAGATCAATAACAATGCAGCATATCAGCAACGATCACATGCTTACTAGTCGTTAGATCTAGTCGGCCGATACAAATCACTATCGATGTCTGCTAAAGGCCGTCTGATTTAATTACAGGCTGATACACTTGCTTCTACTCTGAATTATCGAAAAATCAAGGCTCGGTGTTATTCAAAACCTTGAACAGAAGAGCAATTAAACTAAACAGATGGGTGTACTTTCTCGACGTGATTTATCCCAGTGTTCGGCGTTGTTTTCTCGTAATCAGCATGAAAGTAAAAATATGTCATTAAAGCGCTGAGATTATCGGCGGCGTGCGGTGGCGACACGTGCCGCAGCGCGCACTCCGCCACGGACGTATGAGCACACGAGCGACCGTAATACCATACACTGCTTTGTGTTGCTAACTTATGCCAAAAAAAGCACAAGATTCGGCAAATATTGACTAAGGCAGCACGCAAACCTTCAAGCCCTCAGAATCCCAATTACTTGGCTTGTATAAATCCAATAATTATATAACACTTGTTCAGTTTTTAAGTCTCATCTCGTTATTTAAAATATTCGGGACATTTGCGCAGTTCTTGATGTTCTAATCAAAATCAAAACACGTAATACCACGACATTTTCATATCATTCGTTCTGGAGAGCAAACACAAGCCCTTTAACGAAGTATTCAGGCCGATTCATTTTACTGGCCCCTCAGTATATAAAGATCCTAATTATTTTTATCGGAAAAGTTCTTACTGTAGGCTCATTCATAAATAGTGTTTTCCCCCAATCTTGTTTTTGCAACAAAACTAAGAACTCGCAATTTGTTATCAAATTCTATCAAATTAAATATTATAACATCACACTTGTACAATGCCTGGTATGACATGCTGAGCAAATACAGGCTACCAGATATAGAGCGCCACATGTGCGGACTTGCGACCTATTAGACTTGTCTCCAGCATAATGTTAGCGAAACCAGTGTTTGTACAAGTTGGACCGCTCGGAGAACAACTAGTGATGTATCGAAATAAGCCTGCTTGTCTTTGCTGAAACGAACAGCAGGGGCTGGCAGTATTAAACACTTACATAAATATTTATCCTTAGGGAAAAATAACACAAAACTGACTATCAATATGATTTATGGGACTTACAAAAGATTAAAATGCCTTTTATACCGTGATAAAGATAGCACATTGAACGGCGCGGGCGCTCGTAATCAGGCGTTAAATCCGCGATTATGATACGCTATCGCACGCTGTCTCTAAGGTTGGCATTGTTGTAGTGCGCCGCCGCACGCCACTCACTGACCAAACTGACGCACATGCTTGAGTGTCACGACAGTCTTCCATTTTACAGGTCCGTCTGACCTCCAAAACTGGTCTTTCAGTTCTTTATCACAAAATTATCTTTTTCGTTCAGTGCTCAAGTTAAATGAAGTAGCTTAAAACGTACATTTGTCAGCATGCTGAGCAGGCTCCAGGATATGTTACGAGACGAAGGCCCAATCTTCCTGATCAAGGTACGATGTTAGACACCGCTCACGACAATATCGTACGACCAGTGTTACGCAATGAAAGTGGCAGTGTTTTGTAAACGGAACTCGCATCGCTTATCGCTTGCCACTCCGATTTTGTTATTTATTATGACTTTATAACCTTTTCATTGACGTTGCCTGTAACCTTTATGTCTGAAGAAAAGAGTGGTGACTTACGAAGTCGTGAGGCTTCACTGAAGGGCTAGGTGGCAACTCAAGTCAATAGTACACTGTATAATTGAATGCTGGTACATAACAGAGCACACAAACAGCGTGATAAACAATAATGTTACGAGTATCCTTGCGGTTAGACCATATTAGCTGATTGTTCATATGTTAAATATTAAAACAATGTTATTTATTTGCTCGTTATTAAAGTGGAACAGTACGCAGATAGGTACATAATACAGTTATCATTAAGGAATATAGACATTATCCAATTTAAACTGAGTACAAAGGCGTCAAACAATTAAATGCGAGACCTTTAGCCTTTAGAGATAGATTGGGTAATTTCAAATGAACCGACACATTCGTGGTCGACACAAGTGCAGTGTGGCGACTAGCTGGGGTCCACTTCATACATGTTGTGGTGCAAAGCAGTGCCTACTTGCACAGCACCACTTGTGCATCAAGCATGCGTCAAGCGGACGCGGGCGCAGTCCCCGTGTGGCGTGTACAGGAGGGAGCAGGGCCGGCCTCGTGCCGCCATGTTATTGTTGCTGACACGTTCTCGCCACTACTCATCTGCCGGACGCGCAGATTGACACCTATTGCGACCACTCCTTTGTGCGACAGTTTGAATTTTATTAGTAACATGTCTAATTTAAAACGAATCCGTATCAAAACGTCCTATTCGCAAAAGGACCTATGAGCAGAACGTTACATTCTCATAATGGCCTACTCGTACTAGCAATCGTCCTACTGTCAAAGTACACTTATACTGAAATATTACTATCGATTTTTCGTCATGGTTAATTATATAATTTATTTTAAAATTAAAATATAAAAAATATAAATGCACTATGGTGAGGCAACCGTCTAATGATGGTGTTAATAATGCTTCAGGTCTGATGAAGGTTTCGATGGAACAGAAAATTGGAGTGCGGGTTCATACTCGAGGGTGGAGGTGACGCCGCCTGAAAATGTTCCCAGCCTAGGTTGTGCAGCTCCCTGACCTCGTCGCGGTACTCGGTGCCGCGAATAACGACTCGCTTCCGTGGTCGGAAGCGAGTCGTTTTGGTCGGAAGTGACAGCGCTTGGGACACACTTATCCAGCAGTCGCACCGAGCACCGAAAGTAGCGACATGATGGTTGGCAGCCACAAGGTGTGACCCGCGGGTGATGAACTTCAGGAGTTTGGCACCGCAACTGACCGCGCCGTGTTCCATGCCTACCTCCCGAGAGGAGTTTCGACCGTTTACAGCCACAGAAGGTGACAGGATCCGCACCACGTCATGCGGGCCAATACCTGGCTGGAGGAGTGTGATGAATCGCGGAAGCACTCCAAATCCCAGATTAAAGATATGAGTCTGATAGAAACCTCCGCCTGCTCTACGGCGGAGAACAGCTAGAATTTCTACACTTGGACCGAGATTTATAACTTAAAACTGGGAATTATCACTTTCGAACTGAACACAAAAAACAACAAATTATATCATTTGGATTTTAATTTTATTTTAAAGTTAACACATCATCATCCTCAGCCTAATAATGTTCCCACTGCTGGCACACAGGCCTCCTCTCTGTGAGAGGCGATGGGCCGTAATCCATCACGCAAGCCAAGTGCGGGTTGGTGGATGTCACTGATGATGATGATCTTCGATTTTTTGTTTCTAGGTTATACCGGTTTCCTCACGATGTTTTCCTTCACCGTTTTTGAGAGCAGTGGTAATGAAACAATTTACACAAAGTAAAGCGCCTGCCTGGGTTCGAACCCATTACCTACAAGTTCTAAGTCGCGTCCAATACCACTGGGCCACCACTGCTCTTCTCTTAATGTTAACATTATCAAGAAAATTTTGAATACAATTATTCCTTTAAAAATCTCATATATGTGTGATATGAATGTACCAATAACAATCACATTCTTTTGTTTATAGGACGGTTTGCTACAAGGAAGCTCATTTTGAGAATAGAACGATCTGTTTATATGTCGTTTTGCGAATAGGACCTTTTGATACGGAGTCCACATACTCGTAATATCACCAGTTATGATTAAATTTCATGTAAAAGTGGGTACTAGTCTATCCAGAGCAAGACCCCTCGATTCTTGAGATTGCTACTGATATGTTAGTACTTATATTAAAAATTAATAAAACTTCGGCCTACCTAGTCATTTACTCAACCCCTCGCTCAGCAATCGTACTTGCGTTCACTAGACCAACATCTTTTGTTTGATCGGAGTCCATGTGCATAATTATTTAGATATGTGCGAATGAGTACCGTGGGTTCCCAGCGGCACACCGGTCCGGCACCTTTCCCTTGAACCCGTCCGTCACGGTCACCGGACGCCCGGCCAGATTCCGCAGCTAATCACCCGCAACTCGTTTTGGGAAATTCGTTCCGACAACTGTGCCGTGAAAAAGAAATGTTTGCTATCCAGCATTCCGATAGCAGATCGTAGAAAACTATCGCGACTGGTTTTATTTCTCGCTAGCCTTCTTGATGACGGTGACAATGACTTGTTACCGTAATTAAGGCCACTATTACATGATCGGTTTAACAGGGGCCCTTGAGTATGAAAATTAAAAGATAGCTGATTATGTGTTTGACTTCCTTATTACTTCCTCGACAGTTCACCATTCACAAAACATTATCAAATTAGTTTTTCATGCGGTCGTGATTGTGCAACTTGTGCTGTTCCATGTAATCTGTCGCGTCATGGCTGACAAGCGGAGCCACTCGATATGGATGTCCACGCATCACCCGGACTCGTTAGCGTCCGGACGAGCAGCCCTCGTTTAGTTCGCCGGTTAAAATGGGCGAGATAACAGACGCTTTACACAGAGCCAGGCTACGGACATAACTCTGTGTTCTTTTTTTTATTATTTATAAGTACGGTATTAACTTGTTACATCACCTTCACGGTAGAGGCTGATGCTTAATTGGACTGACGAAAAAAATCTCGTATCGTGTATAACATGCGTAGCGAATCGATGGTGTATTTTTATGCGGGACTGACTCGAGACAAACGAGTTTGAGAGCCAAGCAATCACGACCAATCTGCAAGATCGCAGAACAATATTCACATGACCTTAGCAAAATATATCTAGTACTAACTACAAAGTGTCCTAACGTAGGGTTTTTGTCTAGGTTTACATTTATTTTGTTGCAAGTTGCACAAAAAGTTAAATTGACTTTATTTTGAAGTATAAAGTACTTAGTATGTAGGTAGGTATGTATAAACCTCATGAACATTGCTGGAAGTAGTTCAAAAAGTTCAATATTGTAACTAATGTTATCTATCAGAAGCTTGTTCCAAACTCTATACGGAGGGAAGTCTACGAGAGTAGGCAAGTCTTTGGCGTGCCGTGCTAGTGGCACATCCAGGCTTGTAATAATTGTTTCCAAAGTACGATACTGTGAAGGTACTAGCTTCTGGCTTCGTCCGCGTAAAAAATATTTAATCATCCAAAGTGAATATGGTCTTTAACTAACTTCATACCAAATGTAATCTATATCGGTTCCGACGTCTAGTCGTGACAAAGTAGCAAACAGAGTTATTTTCGTATTTATTATATTGGATGGATTAGCGGCTGTGGCATAAATACTTCCACCAATATCTTTACAAATTACAACCTATGTTTTATTGGGAATATAAGCTATATTACTGTAAAGTTTCATCAAAATCCATTCTGTAGTTTTGCGTAAAAGAGTAACAAACATCCGTCCATCCTCACAAAGCGTCGCGTCACGTCACGTAGCCCTAGTAAGAAGTGGCTTGTGTTTCCACAGGCTGGCGAGCCCGGCGTAGTGGTGTTGCGGCCGGAGGCGCTGGTGCGCTCCGACTCCGACTCGGAGACGGAGCTGGACGGCGCGCCGCCGTCGCCGTGCCGCGTGCGCTTCGTCAACGACAACGTGCTCATCAACGGCCGCTCCTGCATGCCCGGCCGCCCCAACAAGGACCGCATCTCTAAGGTAACACACACAACCTTTTGCATCGCCATCATTTCAGCGAGAGATGTCCACTGCTGAACAAAGGCCTTACCAAAGTTTGTGCCGGCGGTCATTTGTAGATCGTTAACGATCGTCAGAAACGAGAAAATTTGACAGCAGTTTAAAGTCTTCTCCTTTCTCTATGATATTTTTAGTATGTTAAGTGTTATTGTATGTATGTACACACATCAACACGGTCTAGGGATATTTTAAAAAAAGCGAATTACTATCAATGTGTTAATTATTTATATGACATGTATATATTTAAAAGATACGTTATTTAATATCCTACCATTTTTTAATAATGGTTAAGGTACTTCGATTAAAATTTCAGGATTTTATGGGAAAAAAATGAAGCATAGACGGAAACCGTATATGAATTAACTTTTAATTTATGAGTAAAAACTGAAAAATATAGAAAAATCATTTAATTTGTGTTTATAAACTTGAAGTTAGTAGTCTGAGAAAGCGCCCATGATGCTCATAACACATCGGCAACGATTCGGCATGCTCAGAACAAGGTTGTCAATGTCTTGCTGCGGAATATTGTCCCATGTCCTTCTGAGGTGCGCAAAAAGTTGATCTTCTGTAGCCAGATTTTCAGGAACTTCCTTCAGAGCTCTTCTTTGCAGCATATCCCACGCATGCCCAATGGGATTTAGATCTGGCGATTGAGCAGGCCAGTCTAAGGCCCTAACATTGTGTGTATGTAACCAAGCTGCTACCGTTCTCGCCGTGTGTGCCCTGGCATTGTCGTGCATGAGCCCTGTTGCACGTATCGTTCTGCCGTCATATTGCCCCGCACCCAAACGAGATCCGTCCGTCCTCCAAGACGAATTCCTGCCCAAACCATAATTGTTCCTCCTTGGTATGGGTGAACTTCCTGAGGGTTCTGAAGACGGCTCCATCGTCCAGGAACTCGCCAAACACGCGTCCTTCGTGAATCTGGATGGAAGCCGAACCTGGATTCATCCGTGAACAGCACGTTGGACCATTGCTCACGGCCCCAGTCCACGTGGTTCCGAACCCATTCTAATCGTCGTCCACGATTGCCTCTCCGTAAAGGTGGGACCCGGAGTGGTCTACGAGAGCGTAGATTGCTTTCATGCAGTCGCCTTCTTACAGTTTGGTCACTCACAAGCACTTGGTGTTCCATTCGCAGCCTTTGGACCAATTGAGTCGCCGTTGCATTTGGTTGAGCTCGCGCAGTAATTTGCAAAAATCGGTCTTGTCTGGGGGTAGTGATGCGACTTGGCCCCCGGTGCCTCTCCGCTACTTCACCTGTGGCACGATAGCGTGTCCACAATCTTGAAATTACATTTTGGTGGGTCCCTATGGCCTCAGCAACATTACGCTGAACAGACCCAGCTTCCAGCATTCCCACAGCTCGTAACATCTCCGCCCTCGTCAAATGTTGGCGTTGCATGGCTACAATACCTCAATTTTAACTTTATCTTTCGTTTAAAAATGAAAAAAAAAACTGTCACTAAACGTAATTCGTATTGTTTTCTAAATTTCGCACAAATGAAAATCCCTCTCCTACACATCAAGACGTTTTTATGCCACCGAAACAAAAGAATTTTCAAAAATTTGAGTTTGGAATTAGTCTGAGATAAATTACAAACAAATCGGTGTTTAGAAGACCAATGCGGCCAGTAATTTTCGAGTTATTTAATTGAGTATGAAATATCCCTAGACCGTGTTGATGTGTTTATTTTATGTCTAAGTATTATTATTTAAGATATGCTGTACACTGACCCTAAATTCCTCTCGTTTCGTTCAGTCCATCCAAAGGTTGTCTGTAAGAGATTGCCCTGTGCGATAAGACCGCCCATTGTACATTTGCTTTTATTATTTTTTCCCGTGTATATATTTTTGTGGCGTACAATAAAGAATATAATAAATAAATAAAGGCCGTAGCTGACTTATATGACACCACTCCAACCCGGCAAAATAATGTTCATTGAAATGTGAGCTTCAGGGCGTCCTCTGTAGACATATTGACATTGACAACACAGATTAGCAGGCAGCTTACCGCATCGTACCATTCGACAGCTGACGTCTCGCTTACCGTAAGCTTACCACGCGCATCAAGCGGTTTCCAGCGCGCTGTACGCTCGCAGACTGCTCGCTTGGAGCACGTTGCTAGCTTTTCGCAAAAAATAGGACAAAGCGGTCGGCGCGTGGACAGCTAGTTGACTGCTAGTTGTAAGCGCGTAGACAGCGAGCATTCATCTCCGTTTGAGGCGGTTTTGTGCGGGAGCGGGTTGGAGCGGGATCGTGTAAATGAGCTACGTGCTTTAATTGCCAAGGAGTGCCGTGTTACTCAGTTGCTGGGTTGTGCAGGTCAGATAGACAGTCGTACGATACTGGTAATGACATGCATCAGGTTAGACTGCAAGTCGAGCCCACCCAACATAGTCGGGCAATGCCCACATATGACTTACTTTTGTTATGCCTTCTAGACATTTCGTAGAAATATTATTATAAGAAAACATTCAAGAACCTTGTCGGCATATGACCGGCACTATTACTGCCGTCAAGCAGTGGCTGAACAGTCAGCAGGGTGAGGGACTGGACAGACACGTGCGCCGCTAGCGAGGCGATTACCTTCTACAAAGCAACTATTTGACCTCAACCGAGGCACTCTTTTCTAGTTCCAATCCCCACGCTCCTGCGCCTGCCTCATCCAGGTTTTGCCCGCGATGGTAGCAATGTCGTCTGCACATCTCGCCGCTGGATGATCAACATTTCTTCTGCTAGACCTTGGACGCCACTCGGTCCATCCATGTGTCCTGCCCAACTCCCAGCTTGTGCCCAACCTCTTGCGTGAGAGTTGACTAGCTCCTTATAATATTACTAGCTTCGCCCGCGTGATAAGTGTTTCCTGATCCCAAGGCAAAATTATACTGGCTGCTGCCGTGGAGTAACAAGCATCCATCCTAACTTTTGCATTTATAATATTAGTATGAATTTTAGAAGACTCATGAACCATGAAAAGTGTCTCGATATTGTACTGGCTCAGAGACCCTGGAGCGCGGACTTGCGTCACCTGCGAGTGAGCACGGCGCGGTCATTATCGCCGCGGATCAATCAATACCGGTTCATAGACATGCTATGCGTACGCGCAGCGATACTGCACCGACCGCATGCTTCACACATCCTGCAGCGGCGACAGCTTGTTTGTTTAACGACTACTTGTTATTTCCTTCCCGCCTACTTGATGTTCTGTAAATTGTACTTAATGTTTGTAAAGGTTATAATAGGCTCGCCCCCTACCCCCTATTACAGGAACTGACGGCGACAAGTCAGTGATGAGAAGACATGTTAACTACAAGTTAACAATCGTTATAAGGGCTTAAGGATTTTAATAAATTCCATTTGTTGTATTGAAACGCCGCTTCAAATGGCATTTTTGTTTGGAATCACACACGATTTCGCAGCATTGTTTAGTGGTGGGAAAGGAATGCATTGTGTCAGCGATGTGAACGTGCTACTGAAGAAGGTGGTCGTGTGAGGAAGGGCTCGCGTCTCACGCTGTTTCGCCGACGCCGCATTCCTACAACTCTGAATCACGCCGCTAGTTCGCCAGTAATGCGGCCAAGTTGGTCAACTTATTGTCCGAGCTGATGAATCCGCTTTTATGAGAATTGTTATTGCAATTGTTTTTACCCGACTGCGGCAGAAAGGAAGGGTTTTAAATCTTAATGATGAATCAGTTTGAACTTGTTACAGCCCAAACTATTATTCAAATGTCTTGTTGATCTACAGAGCTGTCTATTTATATGTGTTGTTATTACTTGGCGACATCATTATATAATGTAAGCCATTAATATTTTTCTGTTTAATGTTTTCAGTTAGTTTTAATAAGGTCTGGTATGTTTTGTTATAGTGGTTGCCTATAAACGTAGCAATCTATAAATACATGATTATATACAACTCATTTGGAGGATAACAACTAAAAGTTGTGATGTGAATGTTCCAGCTGAAGCTGCAGTTTGACGATTCGCTGACGAGGACCTTCGAGTACCCCTCGGAGACGTCCTTGTGCGAGGAGAGCCCAGCGGCCGCACAGACCCCCGCGGCCGTAGCCCTGTCGCCGGCCCCCGCGGCCCCCGCGGCCGAGGCCACGCCGCAGCTGGCGGAGTCACCGCTGCACGCCACGCTCGCCGCCAACACACATATCAGTAAATATCGCAAATCACGCACCGTTTCTTTCTCAGCTGCTTTTAGTGGGCAATACCTAATCGCCTCACAATTGGCGTCTTTTCTCTCAGCAATGTCAATTCTTTCGCATGTTTATACGGAGCAAGAACGCCGTAGCTTTATAAGCAGTAGTCAAAACAGTGCGATTGTTTGTGCCGCGAACGCTAAACACTCGTGACGCACTCGTGGCGCGCACTTGTCGAGCTTCGTGACACAGGTGTAGGTGCCTGGCGGCCACTCCGCCGGCTATCGATGTCGTACGCCATTCTCATTCTCCTCGAGAGCAATCGCTGCCCACTTAAACTCGGGGATTTCTATGCGAATAGTCAATGTAGAAAGTATGGCGCGTGATAAGGGCATAATAAGAGTTGTTAACGAAACACTCACGGTAGTAACGTGTAGTGCCGGCTTAGGGTCACTCTGGCTCGAGCAACTGAAGGTACATGGCTGAGTTTACTCAGTAAAAGTCTGACACGGCTTCTCTCTTCACCCAGAGCAGGAGAAGTCATTGGATGATTTGACAAACAAAAAAAAGGGTCAACTCACAGCAAGACTTAAATTTTAACTACAATTAGAAGAAAATCGTATCCCGCAGGGAGCATTCGAATTCCCTCTTTGAAACGTGCTCATTTGTGTGCAATAAATATAGTTCCTTAATTTTTCATCGCTATCTTAAAAAAACGGCCGAGTGAGAGTCGGACTCGCGCACGAAGGGTTCCGTACCATTATCGCAAAAACGGCATAAAAATCACGTTTTTTTGTGTGGGAGCCCCACTTATATATTTAATTTATTTTGTGTTTAGTATTTATTGTTATAGCAGCAACAGAAATACATCATCTGTGAAAATTTCAACTGTCTAGCTATCACGGTTCATGAGATACAGCCTGGTGACAGACAGACAAACGGTCCGCGAAGTCTTAGCAATAGGGTCCCATTTTTACTCTTTGGGTACGGGACCCTAAAAATGGGACAGCGTCGCGTTGCGTCTCAGTGTGAGCTGAGCCACTGAACTGTACATAGACTATACTGAGATTTTAATTTCGTAGACAAAACTGACAGCTGCTAATGATATTGTTTTTTTTTTAATGTTGCAAGCGCGGAGCATAGTGTTGTAGGTAAAGCTCAATCATAAGTGATTCATCGAACCGATGTGACATGACTCCTTAATTTAATGTTACTAATTGGTGTAAATTAATGTTTTGTGAATATAAACGTAATATATTTAAATATAACAGTATTCATACTCATAGTACATCAACTTTTATTGTGTTAAATATGAAATCAACAATAAAATAAATGCGATCGATAAAATGAAGTCTGATATAAATGAGTAGAAACTATATAAGGCCTGCTAGTTTCTATACGAATTTATTTTTTTTGCCGTGAAATTGTTTCATTTTCGATCTACTTCGATTTTAGATTAACTTTCGATCACTCAGGAGAGTCAGGATACGACACTATTTTTATGTAACGATAAAGTCACAACCCCCCAAATGGCAGTCTACGAAATTAAAAAAAAACAGTATAGGTGACAATGATTGCAGTTGTAATTGGCCCTGCCCACACGGCGATGATCACTAGTTATTGCAATACTGTTCAATTTTATTTTGCATTTGTTTTTGACCGTACGGGCACATCAGCAACATCTCAGATATTCACACGTGATACCAACTTCTAAGACATGATCGTAGCTGTTGTGGTGCCGACGGCGGCGCCAGCGCCAGCGCACCGGCGGCGGCGGCGCGTGCGCTGCGCGGTGCCTCAAGAGATGTTCGTGTGACGTGACGCCGCCTGCGTCCGTGTGTGTGTGTGTGCGTGTGTGTGTCACTACGCAGCGCACTGCCGACATGTCACACGAGCCTTAAAACGCAGCTAGGTTGCGAGCCGCAATACTTTGGTTTATTGTGTAAATAGCCAGTGATACCAAATAAACCACATGTTTGATTGTACGTCGGTAACGCTAATAAAGTAGTCGTATGTTCGTAAGTTAGCCAAATCAAAGGACGTTCTGTAGTGCAATGTGTTGTTGCCAGCGCCGGCCGCTATCTTATCGCGGCGGCGCACGCGGCCCACTCTTGTATCAATCTCATCCGGCCTTGTCAGTACACTAAGGGGTCGTCCATTAATCACATGATGAGTTTTTTAGCAACTTTTTAACCCCCCACATATCTATGCGGTGAGATTTTAGAGAACCACCCTTCCCCCTACGTAAAATCACGTGTATTTTTGTGGTACAAAATATCTTGAAAATCTTCAGAATATTATTTTTAAATACAGGTATAATCCAAACAAACTCTGGGAAAAATAAGCACCGTGATAAAAAAGTCCAGACAGCCGCTTAATGTATATAATGCTAATAAAATAATGCATTCAACACTAAAAATAAAAACACGTGACATGTGATTTTTCAAAAAATCAAAATATCACCCTTTCGAGCCTTACGTGATTAATGGACGATCCCTTACGACGGACATAGATCGCTACACTGTTTACTGCGACAGCAAACAAGTCAGTGTCACCTGGTCTAGTCTAGCGCAGCAGTTATACAACACTAAATCATTGCACAAGTCGCGCACTTTGTGCAATGATTATTGTTATTTAAGTTTGCCACTTTTCAACACAAAAGTAAATTGAATCTTCTCTAAGGTTAGCTATGTAACTGTAAATAGTTGCGCTGACTCATGACTGCATGTATTTTAAAGCTAAGCAAGCAACAATGATGAGTAAGCTAGACAGTTTAAAAAACAATTAGCATAGAACCCAAATAATCGGGCGCAAGCTGTTTACCAGACGGCGCAGAGCAGCAGCTGAGCGTCTTCTACAGATAAAGATGATTTATTTGTCAGAACATGTGTTTACATACAATAGGCATGCAAGATGTTTGTGATGATGTGTACAAACATGTTTTGCCTAATGAGGCGTACAAATATGGATTTCACAAATTGATTAATTTACTACGAGTAAAATATAGCATTGTCAGGTATTATTGTTATTGATTAATATTATATATTGATTAATTTACTAAAATATAGCATTGTCAGGTATTAATTATTATACAAAAATCACAATAGATTGGCCTTTATCTTAATTAAATGTCATAAAAAAAACAGAATTAAAAAAGTGAAACAAAGTCAAAAAAGCAAAATAAATAAAATCTGAAATAACTAATTCAAAAATATCATAAAAAAAAAACATAAATATTATAATGAAATGTCAAAAAAGAGGAATAAATAAAATCTGAAATAATTTATTCAAAAACTGTCATAAAAAAAAAAACAAAAAAGGTAAAATAGATAAAATCAGATATAATCAAATATAATATGGATTCATAATGTCATGAAAAATAAAATATAATCTGTACAAAAATATCACGAAACAGAAATTATAAAAAATAAAATGTCATAAAATCGAATTAGTGCTTAAAATGTCATAAATTGAAATTAATAAAATAAAACAATGTCAAAACAGTCACATAATAGAAATAAAAATGTCATAAAACCGAAAATAATAAAGTTAATCATCAATGTCAAAAAATGTAAAATATAACAATAAAATAATTAATAGGATGTCAAATATAAAAAGATAAAACATAAAAAAAGAAAACAATATGCGGAATGTCAAGTCAATGTCAGACGGCCATTTATATCAACACTTATAAAAAAAACAATGTTATGTAATTTTATCAAGAAGTCTATTAAATGGTAATAACACTTGTCTGCAAAAAAAATATCGCATCCTTTTTTTAAACAGATCAGTCGGCAAAGTTTTATAAGACTGTAGTAGTTTGTTATAGATTTTTGGTGCTATACAAGAAGCACTTTTCCCATTAAGGCAGTTTTTGATGTATGCAAGCAAAGTTGGCTATTGTCTCGTCTGTTTCGGGGGAAGGTGTCAGCTAGTCGTGGAAACCGGTCAGGATTACGTTTGATTAATATCAGCATTTCAAAAATGTATAGTGAAGGAACTAATCTATGTTTTTTAAAATACGGCTTACAGCTGTCTGGTGTTTTTTAAATTAAACATAGCTCGCATACATCTTTTTTGGGCCTTAAATGCTATTTCTTTGTTGGTGGAGTTGCCCCAAAATATGATAGCATAGCGTAGCAACGATGCAACTATGGCATGATATGCCATTGCCCACCTGGGCCCGTTGCCTCAAATGCATAATAGTTGTCTTGCCTAAATTTATTTTTAGGTTGTTCCTGTTTAGCCATGATATTATTAATGACAGAGAGTGATTAATGTCACTTTCATATACGTCATTATTGTTACATGCTATAATCATTGTACTGTCGTCAGCAAAGAGAGTCATGGGGTGGTCAATTGTAGTAGGCATTTATGTAAACGATAAAAAGCAAGGCTCCCAGTACGCAGCCTTGGGGAACACCGTACATAGGGGTGCGTTCGTTTGGTCGATATGTTTCTTCTCGCTTAGGTAGCTGTACTCGTTGTTTAACAAGTATCGACGGCAAATAACATCAAAAGTAGATGATGTTTTAATAATTTTGCATGTGACTTACATAATTAAGCATTTTAAAATAAAATAAAAATTGATTTTCAAAGTTTATTACTTGCTAAGCTTTATAAATAGTCTCACAAAGTGATCATCCAATAATCAAGAACACTACGATAGTCATTATTTCGGGATGACGAACTTAATTGTAGTCTATTCTGGAATATGTAAATACATGTTCAATGGCCCGTATTGCCAAACAGGCACCATTCACACGCCGATAATTTACTGCACAGTTTTGGCTGTTTTATTTTACCAGGCAGTTTCATACTGCATTGGTTTTCAGAACAGTGGCATGTTGAGTTGTTTTGCCAACTTTTTCCGCCAACTATCGTACTGGGGCCTAGTGTGAGTTTTTAACGTACTCGATCGCATTAACGTAAACATTTACGTGACAGCTTCACTTCTGATCTCACGCTGACGGCAACACTGGGCGCTCTCTTGAGGTCTTAAGTACTGTGAAACAAGTCGAGTGTATCAAGTACGTTTAAAAAGCTCAAACTAAAGCTACTGATGATCGCCGTGTGGCGGTGCCTTGCCCTGTAGCCAGCTCGCGTAGGCTAGCGGCTAGCGCAGCACAGTAGAACAGTCGTTGAGGTCCGTGCCCCACAGCGTCGGCGGCCCTGTCGCGCTACACGCCGCACAAGACGCTGGCGAGCAGCTTCCAGCTCGGCGTCACGCGCCACGAGGACGCCGAGCCCGCGCCGCAGCCGCAGCCGCCTGTCGCCGCCGCATCACCATGTGAGTACAAACACTACTGACTTCTATTTATTTCTCTCGCAGTCGCTAGTGCGACTGCAGGTCGTGAGGTTCCTGGATTCTCCCCAACGTCATTCAAGTGTCAAAGGATCCTTGTAACACTATAATTTTCCAATAAAAATAGAATAGAATAAACTGAACGAGAACAAACCGATATTACAGTGTCTCCATTAGCAATACATCTCAAATATTTAAAAACATCAATATCTTTCTCACTCTACCAACTGTAGCCGCAATTTGCTCGCGCCTGCTTTTGTCAATTACTTTGCCAAGATACTTGAAGTTTTACTACAGACACAGCCTCATTCTTGGCATTAGGATTACACATCTGAACCCGAATTGAAAATGATGCAGCGAAGTTATCCTCAAACCAAATGCAAAAAACTTACATTTAGGTTTGGTTGTAGATAACTGTCTAACCAGTTGATTACTTTTCTGAAGGCTGTCTCAGCACTAGAACTCGCCTCGAAGCAGTCTTTACCTTCGACGAGCAAAGCTGTATCATGAGCGTACGTTATTATTTCTCATTTAGGGAGTGATTGGTCTGCTAAGGACAGCAATATAGGCAAGAAAGAGAGTTGGTCCAAGGGCTTGTGGAACTCCGAAATTAAGGCTCTCTTCCTTACTAATATGACCATCAATAATGGCACACTGAGCGATCACTGAAATAAGTCTTAAAAATGTCCAAAGCAACACCTCTCACCCAAACCGCCTCCAGCTGGGTTATCAGTACAGGGATTGAAAGATTTGGCCAGGTCTTAGAAGTCCCCAATTGCTTTAGTCTTATGGTCTATGTTATGAACAGTATCTTGTGGCGTAGCTTATCTTGTGGAGGGGCCGAGAAATAACTCGGACACTTCGACCATTGGGATCTATTGTGGTCCCCTAGATAACCTACTCCTCCCCAATTTCGTTGAAAACTCTCTTTATAAATTTTACAACGAGACTAGTAGGTATGAGCCTATAGGCTTCTGGTTTTGGATATCCAACTCCTAGGAGACTCATTCGCTTACCGGCCAGAGCATCGCATGTGCACAGAAGGTGCTCCATGCGTTCCATATGTTCCCCACACAACCTGCACATGGATGTCGCCGCCAGACCCATCTTCATGAGCATATTATTGGTTCCAAAGTGCCCAGTAAAGGCCCCAATCAGGTAGCGGATTTGTCCCCTGCTCATATTCAAAATGCATTACCGTGCTTTGAACGTAGAGCCTAGGAATTTCTTGGAGTGTTCCAGACCGGTAATAGACAGCCAATGTGTTTGTTATCTGTGGTCTGCAAACGCCCTAAATGTAGCTTTTATGAGACACGTCGAAATGCCTACACATGGTTCTGGACCCACAAAATCATTTGCTGAGCTCTCTCTTGCCAGTTCATCTGCCACTTCGTTACCATGCATTCCTTTGTGCCCAGGGATCTACATCAGTCTTATTCTGTTTTGCTTCCCACGCCTCTTTAGGGCTTGGATAGCATTCAGAACAAGTTTGGAGTCCACTTTGTAGGATGCCATGGCTATGATTGCAGCCTGACTGTCACGAAGAATATACATGCATTATTTTTACCTCCGGTTCCTCTATCTATATTCTCTTGAGCACAAGTTATTATGGCATATGTTTCTGCTTGGAATACAATTGCCATCTTCCCTAAGCTTTTGCTACATTTGTAACCTTTTGCGTATATTGCTCCTGTACCTGATTCAATTTTGTATCCATCAGTGTACTACACCAGACTATCATGTTCTGGTGGATCGAGGCCCTTCGTCCAGTCCTTTATTGTTGGAATTTGGATCTTGAAAGACCTCTCAGACACAAACATAGTTCGCATTTTATCGGATATAATGCTTTTTACCCGATCCAGGTCTCCATTTCCATCGAATTTTGTATGGTTAGTCTTTGGTTTAGAGGCATCCTATATATTGAAGCCATTGTCAGGTCAATAACTTCAGTTCTCGCCGAGGTCCTGAAAGTAGGTTTATTGCCTGCATTAAGGATTTGTTAAGAAGAGCTTACCACAAAGTCCAACAAATCCTCCCCTCGTTTGTTGACATCTGAACTGCCCCAAACGACGTGGTGTGCATTCACATCGCAGCCAAGTATCAGGTCGAGGTTTTCTTGGTTGCCGTAGTCAACCAGTCTTCTGTCCCGCCTAAGCCCTTTATAGTCCCTTTATACAAATAAGGTTCCTGTAGCAAGGCAACGTCGTGTGTTAAGCTTCAGTTGCCGAGCCAGAAGGGCATTAGCGTCTCTGCAATGATGAAAATTGATTTGTAACACACCTTAATCCCTCCATCTTGGATTGTTGATGGGTATGTGCTGTTATAGAAGGATCTTAGTTTTGTGGCTCTCTCTCCATCGCCTGGCTCTCCTCAATCCCCAGGGTATCGAGGCCCTCGAGGATGTTATCCTCGTCGTCCGCCTCTGACGCCCTAGTCTGGATTTCTGACTTCTGCGCTACGTCGTGAGCAGAGACTTCGTCGATGGCCAACTTACACTGCGTTGGTCCATTTTCGAAGGACTCCATTCCTGCTGCCGCAGTGAGTGCCTCCGCCTTGTCTTCTTCCAGGAGCTTGAACGAATATCGTTTAATTGCTCCTGGAAGAGAGTAGGCCAAGGCCTAGATGGCCCCAGCAGACACCCCGTCCATGAGGACGATACGACGGATTCTCAGTGAGACGGACGATGCGACGTCTGCTCAGGCCGTCCGTCCTCAAGGCAGGCTTTATAAATTTACAGGTCAATCCTAAGTCTTAGTGTAAGAATTATTTAGACCAAGGAAATCTGGTTCAATACTCTTTTGATATTGTGTTATCTGACTTTGTATTGATGCACGTTCGATGTTGATATGACCAATGTTGCGCAGCAGCAGCGGACGGCGCGGGGGAGGAAGGAGAGGGAGATGCGCGGCCGTGCGGCGCGGACGCGGCGCGCTCGTGGAGCGAGGCGCGCACGCACGCCACCGACCTGCTCTTCTAGTCACTCACACACAGGTACGTGCTAGACGAACGCCACCGACCTGCTGTTCTAGTCACACACACACACAGGTACGTGCTAGACGAACGCCACCGACCTGCTGTTCTAGTCACACACACACAGGTACGTGCTAGACGAACGCCACCGACCTGCTGTTCTAGTCACACACACACAGGTACGTGCTAGACGAACGCCACCGACCTGCTGTTCTAGTCACACACACACACAGGTACGTGCTAGACGAACGCCACCGACCTGCTGTTCTAGTCACACACACACAGGTACGTGCTAGACGAACGCCACCGACCTGCTGTTCTAGTCACACACACACACAGGTACGTGCTAGACGAACGCCACCGACCTGCTGTTCTAGTCACACACACACACAGGTACGTGCTAGACGAACGCCACCGACCTGCTGTTCTAGTCACACACACACAGGTACGTGCTAGACGAACGCCACCGACCTGCTGTTCTAGTCACACACACACACAGGTACGTGCTAGACGAACGCCACCGACCTGCTGTTCTAGTCACACACACACAGGTACGTGCTAGACGAACGCCACCGACCTGCTGTTCTAGTCACACACACACAGGTACGTGCTAGACGAACGCCACCGACCTGCTGTTCTAGTCACACACACACACAGGTACGTGCTAGACGAACGCCACCGACCTGCTGTTCTAGTCACACACACACAGGTACGTGCTAGACGAACGCCACCGACCTGCTGTTCTAGTCACACACACACAGGTACGTGCTAGACGAACGCCACCGACCTGCTGTTCTAGTCACACACTCACAGGTACGTGCTAGACGAACGCCACCGACCTGCTGTTCTAGTCACACACACACACAGGTACGTGCTAGACGAACGCCACCGACCTGCTGTTCTAGTCACACACACACACAGGTACGTGCTAGACGAACGCCACCGACCTGCTGTTCTAGTCACACACACACAGGTACGTGCTAGACGAACGCCACCGACCTGCTGTTCTAGTCACACACACACAGGTACGTGCTAGACGAACGCCACCGACCTGCTGTTCTAGTCACACACACACACAGGTACGTGCTAGACGAACGCCACCGACCTGCTGTTCTAGTCACACACACACAGGTACGTGCTAGACGAACGCCACCGACCTGCTGTTCTAGTCACACACACACAGGTACGTGCTAGACGAACGCCACCGACCTGCTGTTCTAGTCACACACTCACAGGTACGTGCTAGACGAACGCCACCGACCTGCTGTTCTAGTCACACACACACACAGGTACGTGCTAGACGAACGCCACCGACCTGCTGTTCTAGTCACACACACACAGGTACGTGCTAGACGAACGCCACCGACCTGCTGTTCTAGTCACACACACACACAGGTACGTGCTAGACGAACGCCACCGACCTGCTGTTCTAGTCACACACACACAGGTACGTGCTAGACGAACGCCACCGACCTGCTGTTCTAGTCACACACACACAGGTACTTGCTAGACGAACGCCACCGACCTGCTGTTCTAGTCACACACACACACAGGTACGTGCTAGACGAACGCCACCGACCTGCTGTTCTAGTCACACACACACAGGTACGTGCTAGACGAACGCCACCGACCTGCTGTTCTAGTCACACACACACAGGTACGTGCTAGACGAACGCCACCGACCTGCTGTTCTAGTCACACACACACACAGGTACGTGCTAGACGAACGCCACCGACCTGCTGTTCTAGTCACACACACACAGGTACGTGCTAGACGAACGCCACCGACCTGCTGTTCTAGTCACACACACACAGGTACGTGCTAGACGAACGCCACCGACCTGCTGTTCTAGTCACACACACACAGGTACGTGCTAGACGAACGCCACCGACCTGCTGTTCTAGTCACACACTCACAGGTACGTGCGGGGGGGGAGGGAGACGCACGCCACCGACCTCCTGTTCTAGTCACACACTCATAGTATGTGCGGGGGGAAAGGGGAGGGAGACGCAAGCCAACGACCTGCTGTTCTAGTCACACACACACAGGTACGTGCTAGACGAACGCCACCGACCTGCTGTTCTAGTCACACACTCACAGGTACGTGCGGGGGGGGAGGGAGACGCACGCCACCGACCTCCTGTTCTAGTCACACACTCATAGTATGTGCGGGGGGAAAGGGGAGGGAGACGCAAGCCACCGACCTGCACGCCACCGACCTCCTGTTCTAGTCACACACTCATAGTATGTGCGGGGGGAAAGGGGAGGGAGACGCAAGCCAACGACCTGCTGTTCTAGTCACACACTCAGAGGTACGTGCGCGGGGAGGGGGGGAGACATACGCCACCGACCTCCTGTTCTAGTCACACACTCATAGTATGTGCGGGGGGAAAGGGGAGGGAGACGCAAGCCAACGACCTGCTGTTCTAGTCACACACTCAGAGGTACGTGCGCGGGGAGGGGGGGAGACATACGCCACCGACCTCCTGTTCTAGTCACACACTCATAGTATGTGCGGGGGGAAAGGGGAGGGAGACGCAAGCCAACGACCTGCTGTTCTAGTCACACACTCACAGGTATGTACACCTGCCGACTGACTCACAGGTACATAGCGAACAAATACTGATTGATGTCCTCAACAAAAGCAAATCTGTGATGCGTTGGTGCCAACAAACCGCGCTTGCTCAGTCACATCCAAAATGATGTTTGCCAGAAGTTGACTATCTATTGAGGTTATTGCAATGTGTAACATTTGAAAAGTTGTACTAAGTGACATTTGTATTGGCACTAGGTCGCTGAGACACCGGATCAGATCAGAAAGGCGCGTGTGAGGTGAGGCCGCGCGCGGGCCGCAGCCGCAGCCGCAGCCGCAGCCGCAGCCGCAGCCGCAGTCGACGCTGCTCACTCTGCTCAACTATGTGTATGCGCTAGGTTTAGTACATCGAGTCATATCCGTCGGCGCCCGGCGAAACCGGGCGGCTGAGCTCGACTGATTAGCTGATAACGACTGCCACTTGACGTTTTGAGACATTTTGGAGCATTTAAATAATTATTATGTATTTAATAAATAACGATGTAGATATAATTATTTGTTCTTAGCCTATGACAGAACATAGACAAATAGACAAGCTGTAACAAGCCGCGTGCGGCTGTACTGTGATCACGTTCATCTCATTCCACATGGCATTCCTAAATTTTGTAAGAATCGTATACAATTACAATTTTTAAAGATTTACAAGTTTTTATTGAAATGTAATTCGATAGCATATGATGTTAATGAATTGTTAAAAAGAAAAGTGTATATTTTTTACAGTATTTCTTGCGAACGTTGGATCATGAGGGCTATAAATTTTTAACAATCGCTGTATGTTAATGTATTTAATTGTAACTGATGAACATTCTAAACGGAGCTGTGCCTTTGCTAGAGATGCGCTTGGCCGCGTTACGTGTGAGTTGTATGAGTCGTGTGAGTCGTGGTCACGGCGCGACGCTCAAGCATTTATTATGATGATATACTGTAGCACTAGAGCAGCCCCGCCGAGCTGCCGCTAGCTATTATGTACGTAGATATAATGTTTCGTTCGGGCACGCTGTAAGAGTGTCATATTATATAATATTGTTTGTATGTGCGCACGCGCCGCACACACGCGTGCGACACGTGCGTGCGACGCGCGCGTGGCCGCCCGGCCGACACTTGCCAATGCCTAGTTGTATCGTACTTTACGCATATTATGACATTTAGGTGGTTCATTATTATTATTGTAGTAGTACAGATATTCTATTTCACGAAGTCCGTTCGGCTTTGATTGTAGTAGTGACGTATCCCGACAAGTGCGCTTGTGTGTGTAAAAGTGGGTAACGTTAACAAAAAAATCTGATATATAATCAAGTCGATATTTAATAATCGAAATAAAATTTTGGTTTTAAAAGTATATACTTTTTGTAAATAAATTAGATTAGGTTGCAATGAATACAAAAATATTAAGAAGATGTAGGCATTTAATTAAGCATATATATCTGATAGTGATTGAAAATACTGAATAGTCCTATTCAGTATTTTCAATCACTATCAGATAAATTTTCGATTTTCGATTCCGTTTTGCTGTCGTCAGAATCATCTTGTATATTGATTATCAATTCAAAATGGAGATCAAAATATTTCAAGTAGTCTTTTTCAATATTTTCAACATGATCACAAGTTTTCTGCCACGTTTCACTGCTAACTTGGCCCAAACTTTCATTGATCAGTGTTTCCGTATTCGTCATGTTTTGCTCGATATTTTTAGATGCGACGTAATTTTTAACGATCCCCCAAATATTTTCAATCGCATTTAATTCTGGGTGGTAGGGGAAGGCGTAAGACATTGATACCCTTGCTCTTTATAAAATCGTCAATCTTGTAGATTACGTATTAATTGAGCTTTGTAGTTCTTTATTATATCGTACAATTCCAATTTAAAAAGAGATTCATCAAATGCTATACCCTTATCCCTGAGTCATTGCTGCATATCGGCATTCTTTGTAGATTGCGTCGGTAGTCGTTCAGCCCGTGTGTTGTGATAAGATGCATTGTCTAAGACCATGACAGAGCGCAGAGGTAAATTGGGTAGCAATTTTTCATTCAGCCACTTTACATAGTACTCATAGCTCATATTTGAATGATAATCACCAGCTGTTGAGTTGGCATTATAAACCAAAGAAGCATTTTCAATAAAACCATCCTTGGTTCCCGCGTGCACTAAAATAAAGCAAGTGCCTGTGCTAATTTAAAAAAAAAAACGAAGTACTTTCCTTTTTTTTTGCCCGGGTGTTGTTTCGCACGTGTGTCGAAAGGCCGTAGCTCTCATCGGTGTAGACAATGGGCCGACTTTGAGAGCGGTACTCTGTTATCTTTTTTAAATATTTTAAACGCCACATTTGTATATCATGACGGGCAGTCAAGACTTTACGGTTGTTCTCTGTTTTGCGCCACTTGTAACCTAATTTCAATAGTAACTTGCGAACAGATTCTAAATAACCTTCGAATCCGATTTTTTCATTCAATGCTGTTCTTAACTTAGCTAATATTGGAATTTCTTAATGGACAATATGGAAATCTTGTACAGTACTGCGAACCACATCGGCTGTAAAATTATCTATATCCACTTTATTATCTCGCTTTCTCCTTTTCTTCATAGGTGAAGTGAATTTTGATGAAGTGGATGGCAATTCCTTCTTTTTATATTGTTTGAACTGTTTTTTGGCTAACACCCGTAGCTTCAGCTGTACGCCGTGTAATGTCCCGTAAATGAGACAAGTCACAGTTTGGTTCCATGAATCATTTTATAAATTCATATTCTTCTCGCAGACCCTAAAACAAAATGTAATCAAAATAATTTAGAAATATAAACATTTTATAACACAAAAAACATTCAGTTTATACATACTTGTATTGCTATATTAAGTATCTTTGTGTAAAATTTCAATTGAAAACGTATAAATAAATATTACCTCACTATGGACAACTCTTCTTCGTTTTGTTGCCATGCTGACCTTACTCCGTGAAACAATTTGGCGCGAACTAAAAACACTACTGATCCGGACCGTGTCCCGATCGACACTGAGCGCTCCCGAGCTACATTCATAGCCAAACGGACTTCGTGACATAGAACATCTGTAACTGATATATTATGTAGTTATGCAATACGTTGCGTTTATGTTTTTGTAAAGTGAGGTGCGAGTCGGTGAGATCTTGATAGTGATTTGCAAGGAAACGTGTACAAAGAAGTTATATGTAATCATAACTAGTAGTCGTTAGAAGAAATTAGATATCGGTGTGTCGTGCGAGCCTCTCGCCGAGTCGCCCTCCGAGCTCCGTGAGCCGAGCGTGTGCGTGTGCGTGCGCGTGCGCGTGCGCGTGTAGACGCTGCCGCTGGCTGTTAATTAGTGGAACATTGTGATGTGACGTGTCTGTACAAATGTGTCGCCGCGCGGACCAGTCACTGCGCTGCGTGCTATTATTGTATTATATATCCATAATGTATTGATCCTGAATTGCAATAAAATATATAGAAATCGACTCATACGGACGTTTTATTGTACAACATTGGCAGCACATTATAGTGGTAGTGTAAGGGCGCTGACGAGCCAGCGCGCAACGGTCAGATAAGCACGATGGCGGGTGGCGTCTGATCCATGTAGCGGTCAGATAAGCACGATGGCGGGCGCGTCTGCTCCATGTAGCGGTCAGATGAGCAAGATGGCGGGCGACATCTGGTCCATGTAGCGGTCAGGTGAGCACGATGGCGGGTGGCGTCTGGTCCATGTAGGAGTACGTGACATCGGTGCTGCAACGCACCACCTCCTTGATGCAGCGCTCCGAGCCGAACTGCAATAGGTACGACATGCTGCCCGCCTGCAACACGCAACTCACACTTACGCCCACCCTCTAACTACAATTGTTTCATTTTGTGTTTCCACGTCTATCCTTAAATATCCCTGGCATGCCGCAGTGACCGTACCGGCAAAACTTCCACACCCAGCCTATCAGTAGAGGTAAGCTGGCGAGCAAAGCGCCTCGCGTTATCGGCGTCGCTGACGCTGCGTTAGTGACGCCGGCGCCGTTTTGCTTGGTGTGTGTGTGTTTACCTTAACTTTACTATTAAGCGGATCAGTGCATATTAAGCGAGAACAAATCCACTCGCGAGCAATGGGCTATGGATTGTGGTATATCATTTGAAAGGTATGGGTTTTGTTAGCTTTCAACCTCTTTCAATATCATAACCCAACATTATTCAACCTATGTCATGGATCGTAAAAACAAAACCCATATTTTTGTTTTTACAAAACGCGCGCCATATTGTTCGGTAGTCCTGAAACCCTATAAAAAGTGGGCGTTTATAAAAATTGGTCATCAGTCCAATGTTTCACGTCACTCGGGACACTGAAGCTAAAGGAAAATGGACACCACACCTATAGAAGCCGCTCAAGTCGTAATCCTACTACAGCAAGGGTTGTCTCAGCGTACTGTCGCTCGACAGCTTCATCTGAGCCTGTTTTATGTCTCGAAGGTATACAAGAGGTTCAGGGAGACGTGAGACTTAGTTCGGAGTAGATTGAATATGAAGAAATGGAACCGCGTCCCGCAGCCTTATTGCGCAAGTGAATGGCAAGGCAAAGGGGTTTGACCGCCATCGATCGGCCAATCACATGCGAGATGAAAGACTCAATTTGCATTTCCGTCTATACGATTATTCTGGAGGTGTTTTCGGATGAACCAGGATGTGCCTGCATGGTAACGAACATCGACGGAGAGTCAACTGCAGGATACTCGGGGAGCGATTCGCACAATGCTATTTTGCGGAAACAGTGGCATACGGAGATGGGTCCTGTGTGATGTGGGCGGGGATTTCTATTGAAGCAAAAACGGAGCAGATATTCGTACCTGGTGGAGGACGGGGAGGGGATCTAACCGCAGAAAGATACATCAATGACATTCGGCTAGACCAAATGCTCTCCTACTTTATTGGTGAAGATTGCCTGCTTGCTAATGCACGATTATGCCCGCTGCCACACCGCTGCAGTGAATAGACAATACCTGGAAGAAGTCAGGATTCCCACATTAGAATGGCCAGACTCAGTCCTGACTTAAATCCGATTGAACATATGTGGGACGAGCCGAAAAGGCGGGTACGAGGAAGATGTTCAGCTCCGGCGCCGATAGAAGACCTGAAAACTGTTTTTATTTTGGTCGAAGAGTGCCAGAAATTCTCACAGGATTCCATGAGAAAATTCATTCGGTCAATGAATACACAACTATTGAGGGGTAAATAACAATCATTGTAAAAAAAAAAATCTTTTCATACTTAACACTTCCTATTCAATTAGGCGGACTTTTGCAAAATTCTCAAAATTTTGGTAGAAAATTAATTGAATTATAAATCTTTTTTATATACCACAAATCCATACAATCGTGTTCTTTGCATAGAAATTGTTAATATTTGAGCAACGCGATGAGGTGAATACAGTTTATTGCTCACGAGTGTTAATGTCATCACGGGCGGTCGCTACCGGTGCATCTGGAATAAAGATAGCTATGGGACAAATGGTGTGCGACCTTAGCGCCGCTGGAGCCGGACTTGCGTGTGCCGCCCACTGACTGCTGGCCCGGGCGCGCCTCGGAGCAGCCGTCGTTGACGAAAAGCGTGGCCGCCAGGTCGCGCAGCTCGCCCGCCGCCCACGCCGCCCACGCTGTGTCCTGCGGGTGCACCCAATGGGCATGTGCCAACAGAGCTATCAAGCTAAATGTCAAAGACTTGGGCTTCTACACGAATTCTATAATCACCCCTCAGACTGCTCTGTGATTTCAATCTCATGGCGATATTCAAAGTTTGGTCATCCTCAGTAATAATATGAAATGGGTGTCTTACACGTGCAAATATAGAGCCTGTGATGGCATACGGAGTTCGTGAGACCGCCCACAGCAGCGCGTCCGGGTCGTTGTCGGGGAAGCCGCACACGGCCAGCACCGGGCCGCGCAGCTCCTCGCGCATGAGCTCGTGCGTGGGCTCTGGCACCAAGAACACGGTGGGCTCCACGAAGTAGCCCACGTCGGCGTCCGTGCGGCCGCCGCACACGCGCCGCACCGACTCGTCCATCTCAGCGCGCTGCAGGTAGCGGCAAACCTTCCGAATTCATCACTCATTTTAAATAATGTCCCGGTAAATAATTAAAGTCACCATAGGGTACTTTGATTAAAATAATTAAATTACCCAATGGTGTTGGACGTTAAGAATTTCACCATCCCTTATCTTCCCGTGGGTGTCGTAAGAGGCGACTAAGGGCGACTGTGCACTTTAACAACAAACTGCGATCGACAACCCGCCTGTCAAGCGTGGCGATTATGGCAAACCCCCCCAAACCAAAAAGATAGCACAAAGGAAACAGCCCCGAGTGCCCGGCAGCCGACCGTCTACCCTCAACTACGGTAGCGGTCGAGGCGATGGCGTGGCAAGGGGTGCGGAGAATCCCCGGAGTAGACCCGGCTACCCCAATAAACACCGAAGACTGGACCTGGGAACATATAACACGCGAATACTCCGGAATTGAGCAGGTTACAATGGAGTATTATAGGGTTATCTGAAGTCCGAAGAGAGGGGGAGGACTCGATAACCCTCAAATCCGGTAACCTGCTCTATTTCCGAGAGGGTGACCGACAGTCTCAGGGTGGTGTCGGGTTAAGAGTCCCTTGTGAACAAATTGGTGAAGGTTGAGAGTGTGTCGCCCAGGATGGCGTACCTTATGCTCAGAATATCCGCAAGATATTCGGTGAAGGTCATACAGGTCTACGCGCCGACTTCGGCATACCCCAAAGACGAGGTAGAGACCATGTATGAGCATATTTCTAGAGCCATGCATGGTTTCAAAACTCACTTCACCGTTGTCATTGGTGACTTCAAAGCGAAACTGGGCAAACGAGACGAGGATGAGCTGCAAGTGGGGCATTTGGAGTTGGACGTCGGAACCACCGGGGTCACCTACTAGCCAGTTTTATGGAGAAAGAGGGCCTCTACATGATGAACTCCTTCAGAAAGCGTGAGCACAGGTAGTGGACCTGACAAAGCCCCGATAGTGCAAGTAAAACAAGATCGACTTTATCATGTCAACCATGAAGCAAATGTTCAGTGATGTCTCTGTTATAAATTCGTTGAAAACCGGGAGCGATCACCGCATGGTAAAAGGCACATTGAACATTAATGTTAAGCTTGAAAGGTCTCGACTGATGATGTCCACGCTCCGTCCAGCACAGATCCAGGTCCAAAACTGCGAGATCTTTTAGCTCGAACTCCAGAATCGTTCCGATTGCCTAGGGAGCTCCGTGGATGAATATAGCGATGACTTCGTGGAAGCTGTCCATACGGTCGGGTCTAAGTTTTTCAAGACCCGCCGTACAGATATGAACAAAAAACTCTCTGACCCTACTCTCAAGCTCATGAAGGAGAGGCGAGAAATGATCCTGCAGTCTTCAGACGATGCGTTGAAATACCTCCAAAGGGACCTCCGCCGCTTTAATACCGAAAGTAATAAAGACACGATTGAGCAGAATAAGGGCGCCAAGGTCTTTGCAAGAGATCTGTCTATTGGGCAGAGCCAGCTCACGAAACTGAAGACTGATGATGGCAGGATTGTATCCGCCAAACCGGAGCTTCTGAGGGAGATCGAGAGATTCTATGGGCAGTGGTACACGACAACCAGTAAACCCATCGCGAATCTAGCGAATAACCCTAAAGCTAGATTGACCCGATACTATATCGAAGACATTCCGGACGTCAGCCTGTATGAAATTAGGATGTCTCTGAAGCAGCTTAAGAATAACAAGGCACCGGGTGATGACAGAATTACGGCCGAACTCCTGAAGGCTAGTGGAAAACCAGTACTTAAGGCCTTTCAGAAGCTGTTTCATTCCGTCATACTTGAGGGGAAAACATCACAGGCATGATGCAGGGGTGTGGTGGTACTCTTCTTCAAAAAGGGTGACAATGCCCTACTGAATAACTAAAGGGCCCATCTCACTTCTTAGCCATGTATACAAGCTGTTCAAGAGTCATCACGAATCGTCTCGCGCGCAGGTTTCGTCGACTACCAGCCTCCCAAACAAGCACAGTTACTTCTAGGCAAGCGTGCTTCACCGTCGACCACATCATCGCTTACCATCAGGTGAGATAGTGGTCAAGCGCGAGCCTATAAACAATAAAAAAAAAGCACCGTAGACCACATACATACGCTACGGCAGGTTATACAGAAGACTGAAGAGTATAACCTACCTCTTTGTTTAGCGTTTGTAGACTACGAGAAAGCCTTCGATTCGATCGAGACTTGGGCTGTACTACAGTCTCTCCAACGACGGTGCCAAATCGACTACCGGTACATTGAAGTGCTGAAGTGTTTGTACAAAAAAGCCACCATGTCAGTTCGACTTCAGGATCAAACCTCGGAGCCCATCCTTCTGCAGCGAGGTGTGAGACAGGGAGACGTCATATCGTCGAAAATGTTCACCGCTGCACTCGAGGATGTCTTCAAGGTTCTGGACTGGAGAGGGCTAGGCATAAAGTCAATGATGAATAAATCACTCACCTTCGGTTTCCCGACGGTATAGTGGTCATGGCTGAGACCATGGCGGACCTCAGTACAATGCTCGATGACCTCAGTAGAGCTTCCGAAAGAGTGGGTCTTAGGATGAACATGGACAAAACCAAGGTAATGTTGAATACTCATTTTACACCCAATCCAATCAAGGTCGGAGACTCTACACCCCAAGTTGTGTATGCCTACGCAACTGGACAAACGATCTTGTTGGGTAGGATCAACTTCGAAAAAGACTCGTCTAACTTACCACAGTGTCTCAAGACGAAAGTCTATGACCAGTGTGTTGCCAGTGATGACATATGGCTCTGAAACGTTGTCGCTTATAATGGGCCTCATCAGAAACATTTCAGTCACCCAAAGGGCAATGGAAAGGGCTATGCTCGCGGTGTTTCCTTGCGTGATCGAATCATTAATGTAGAGACCCGCAAGAGGTTACAGACAGCCCGAAGAATTGCCAAACTTAAGTGGCAGTGGGCAGGGCACATCGCTCGCAGAACGGATGGCGGATGGGGCAGAATGGTTCTGGAGTGGCGACAGCGAACCGGAAGACTTTGCGTTGGAAGGCCTCTCACCAGGTGGATGAAGCCCAACTGTTGTCCTGCTCTCTGTGCACAAACACCTGCACCTTGAAGAACCTGTGCGAGGCCAGCGCTAGGGCTGTCGACGTGGCTGAGTTCTGGTCGAAGCAGAACATCTAAATTAAAATATAAAAATGGAATCATCGACACAATGAAGAAGAAAAAGGTGGACCGATGACCTGGTGAAGGTTGCGGGGATCCGCTGGATGCGAGACGTACGAGAATTATCAATATGGCGACGCCTGGGGGAGGCCTATGTCCAGCAGTGGACGTGTTTCGGCTGATAAGATGATGATGAAATAATTAAAAAAATGACCGTCAATATATCAACCTTGTCGTATGCAGTCTGTGACGCGAGTGCAGACGTAAAACACCTGTAGTCGAGCGGATGCGTGACCACAAGCGACTGCGTGACCTGCGCCAGCCGCTGCATGAAGCGGTCCAGCAGCGACTCGGCCACGAATACGCGCGAGCACGACGTCGCCTTCTGCCCCGCCATCTCGAAGGCGGCGCGCGCCGTGCAAGACACTGCGTTGGCCAGGTTCGCCGACGCGTGCACCACGTGGAAGTTCTTCCCGCTGCCGGTGCCAATAAGACGTGGAAACCGCGAATATATTTCTATGCGCCCACCGACTGTGCGCCAAATATGCTCAAGAGTCTGGGTCGTACCACCGAATGTAATACCCGCAAGATCTGAATTCGAGGTAACCGCCTCGAGAAAACGATTCTCCTCAGATGGCACGAAGTTGATGACGCCGGGAATCAACCCTGCGCATTGCAGACACTCTAGCACGCGGTAGCAGGAGAGTACCGACTGGTCACTGGGCTTCCACACCACGCTGTTGCCCATGATCGCTGGCATGATCGCCAGTTGCGCGGCTTGAGCGAGTGAACTGTAGGGCGTAACCGCCGCCCAGAACCCTTCGAGGCCGTGATATTGGTTGTGGTTGATCACTTCCGCACCGCCGTCGATCACGCTTTTGTTCCTGGTGAGCTCCCTCATGAAGTAGCATCCGAACCGCAGGTAATCGACCAGTTGACACACGTTGAGTTCCGCCTGGATCGCCGTCATGCCCTGCCCGATCATACAAGCCGCGATGACGCGTTGCCGAAAAACGCCAGCGAGCAGATCGGTGGCGCGCTCCAGCACGCAACAGCGCTCGTCTAATGAAGTGCGCTCCCAGCTCGGCTGGCACGCAGTGGCTATTTGCATGGCCTGCCCGATAGTCTCCGGCCAAGCTCGATGATAGTAAGCGGCCGTTAGACGATGGTCAAAAGGCGCAGTCTGCACACAAAAATCTCCGGCAGTAGTTTTCTCGGGTCCGACAATAACAGGTATCGTTTCAGGGCAACGGGTGAGCGCAGTGAGCTCGTGCGTGAGGCAGGCGCGCTCCTTGGTGCCCGCGCCGTGCTGCGTCACGGGCTCGTTGAGCGGCGCGCGCGGGAACACGCTGCACTGCGGCCGCAGCGCCGACGCCTGCAGCGGCCGCGGGCTGCGCGCCATCCTGCGCACCAGCTGCACGACGCGCGCCCGCCTGCACCGCAGCTGTGCACACACTGCTTGCAACATGCTTCTCCTCTACAAAAATTTTGAATTCCGGAGCTAAACTTTCGGGATGTTACATGTTATTTAATGAGAACAGATTGAGACTGTCAAAAATGCGATTTATGTCCAAAGATTATAAATATTGTCTGGTTCCTTCTGGTTCGGGTTCAATCTCGCTAGAGTAATTTTTTTCAATTTTTATTCTATGGGTTCAATTAAGACTCGTTCTGTGCAGACAACGAATTTTGACTGGGTATGAAATTCCGATAGATTTATAGATAGAAAAAAAAAACAGAGAAAAAATTTATGACTCAAAAAAGTTTGCTTTTGTATCCACGAGAATGGTTGATAAATTTTTCAGAAAATCTATACCTTTAATTTTTTTATTCATCGATAAATCGAAACAAATATATAATTTTTTATCAACTTTTACTATCATATTCAATGATATTCTAGAATATCATTGATCTTATTACATTACAAAAAGGTTTAAAAATGAACCTTGTAATTTTTTTTTTTCATGTTTATAATGCTTTCTCTCACTAAGCCCCAAATGTAGTCCCCAATCATATTTTGGTTGTATTAGCCCTGATAACATTGTTCGAAAGCCATGATGTCTTGATGAAAACGTTTTCCTTGTTCTTCTGAGTACGCCCCCATGTTGTATTATTTTTTTTCTAAATGATCATGCATTTAAATAAAATTTTATAACTCGTACTGTATTAAATATACCACATATAACAAAATGCATCAGCATCATATTTAAACATTATGGACGACATTTTAACCTCTTTAAGTCTTCTACAAGAAAGTTATTAGTTTTCTTTAGCACTTAAGTGACGTCTGTAGACGCTATGTGACAGTTAGGTATAATACAAGCTTTTTGCGGCATTTTTAAAATTACCGGAAGTATTATGTTCCTAACTACGTCATATGTCTTCCACCCACTTTGTTGACTATACTATTGGACAAGTCTCATCCTAGTCATATTGTAGGTAGTTCGTGCCGCTGGTGCGGGCCTTACTGTATGGGTCACAGTCATACCACCCAGCATTTGCTTAGGGGTGGTGAAAAAGTATGAAAACCCGATATGTATCTAGTAAAAATTTCAGTAGTAAAAATTGTTCATTATGTTATCGGGCTTTAAGAATCTCACCATCTCATATCTGCACGTGGGTGTCGTAAGAGGCGACTAAGGGACAAACCAGAAAATGGGCAGCAGCGTTCTCTTCTCTAGGCACTTCATGAAATACTTTGCGATCGCCAAACCGCCTTATGGCAAACCCACCCAAACCGATGAATAGCGCAACCATGAAATGGCCCGTAGTGCCCGGCAGACCGTCTACCCTCGACTACGGTAGCGGTCGAGGCGATGGCGTGGCAAGGGGTGCGAAGAATCCCCGGAGTGGACCCGGCTACCCCAATAAAAACCGACTACTGTACCTGGAAACATACAACACGCGAAAACTCCGGACCGACCAGAAGATAGCCGAACTCGAGGAACAGTTGAGCGGGTTACGATGGAGTATCATAGGTTTAGCTGAAGTCCGAAGAGAGTGGATGCACTCGATAATCCTAAAATCCGGTAACCTGGTCTACTTCCGAGAGGGCGACCGGCAGTCCCAGGGTGGTGTCGGGTTTATCGTCCACAGGTCCCTTGTGGCCAACGTAGTGAGGATCGAGTGTGTCGACCAGGGTGGCGTACGTAACTTATACTCAGAATATCCTCAAGGTATTCGCTGAAGGTCATTCAGGTCTACGCCCCGACCTCGGCACACCCCGACGACGAAGTAGAGACTATGTATACATTTCGAGAGCCATGCATGGTCATAAAACTCACTTCACCGTCTTCAACGCGAATCTGGATAAACGAGACGATAATGAGCTGCGAGTGTGGCAATTTGGAATTGGACGACGGAACCACCGGGATCACCTACTGGCCAGTTTTATGGAGAACTTTAGAAAGCATGAGCACAGGAGGTGGACCTGGCAGAGCCCCGATGGTGCAACGAAAAATGAGATAGACGACGAAGTCATGTCGACGAAGAAGCAAATGTTCAATGATGTCTCTGTGATCAACGCGGCAAAAACCGCATGGTAAGAGGCACATTGAACTTAAATATTAAGCTGGAAAGATCTCGACTGATGAAGTCTACGCTCCGTCCAGCACAAATCTGATTCAAAACCCCGAAAGCTTTCAGCTCGAACTCCAGAATCGTTTCGAGTGCCTAGGAAGGTCCGTGGACGATTACAACGATTCGTGGATTCTGTCCATACCCGACCGTATGGACAGAATCCAAGTCTAAATCTAAGTATTTCAAGACCCGTCGTGCAATTAAAAACAAGAAACTATCCGATCCAACTTTCAAGCTCATGAAGGAGAGGCGTGAGACGATCCTGCAGTCTTCAGACGATGCGTGGAACTATCGGCGGCACAATAGAAGATCTCGAAGTCCTTGAAAAGCGATCTCCGCCGCTTTAATACTGGGCGTATTAAAGACGCGATTGAGCGGAATAGGATCAGAGAGCTTTTTGTTTCTATCTGTACGAACGGTTCTTGAAAAACTTAGACACGACCGTACAGCTTCCACGAACCCATCGCTGTATTCATCAACGGAGCTCCCTAGGCACTCGAAACGATTCCGGAATGTGAGCTAAAAGGTCTCGGGGTTTTGGATCTGGATCTTTGCTGGACGGAGCGTAGACTTCATCAGTCGAGATCATTCCAAGCTTGATATTAATGTTCAATGCAGTGGCGTAGCATGCCTTGGCGGGGCCCTGTATAAAAATTTGGATGGGGGCCCTTATGAACGGTAAAGATTTCTCACAAAAGAAAAAAATATTGAATAAAATTAAAAAAAAAAAAATTCCTCGTAATTATCTATCTGTCACTTTTTCCAAAATTTTTACAAACAATTCAAATTAAATATAGACTCTGCTTGCCTTTTTTTCGCCAAACTGATACCTATATTAAATCATTTAGGTATAGCTGATGATGACTATAGTTTTTTTAAAGTTTCTGCCTCTATGGGCAACAGTGAAAGGTCTGATAGGCGAAAAAAAAATTTGGGAAGTTTTTATTAATTTTTGCTTACGCACGTCGGGGGCCCCCGTGGCCCGGGGGCCCTGTATAATTGATACGGCAGATACGGCGGTAGCGACGCCCCTGAGTTTCATGTTATTGGGTTAATCTATTCTAGCTTCACTTTGGGCACTATACGCATAGGTAACTAGCCTATAGAACTGGTCCATTATGTACCACAACTAAAAAGTGAAAAATAAAAAACGTTTTTACAAAAATTACAACCGACTTCCAAACAAAAACACTACAAAGTAAAAAAATAAGCTACGCCCCTGGTTCAATGTGTCTCTTACCAACTGGTGATCGCTCCCGGTTTTCACCGAATTGATCACAGAGACGTCATTGAACATTTTCTTCGTGGTTGACATGATGAAGTCGATTTCGTTTTTAGTTGCGTCATCAGGGCTCTGCCAGGTCCACTTCCTGTGCTCACGCTTTCTGAAGAAGGAATTATTCATATAGAGGCCCTCCTTCTCCATTAAACTGGCCAGTAGGTGACCCCGGTGGTTCCGACGTCCAACTCCAAATGCCCCACTTGCAGCTCATCCTCGTCTGGTTTGCCCAGTTTCACATTGAAGTCCCCCATGACAACGGTGAAGTGAGTTTTGAAACCATGCATGGCTCTAGAGATAGGTAAATGATTAATGATTTTATTTCTGTAAGTAGGTTTGTACAAACAATTTTACATGTCGATCAAATTTTTTTAAACTAGATGAAGTCGGCGTTTCCTATGTGACTACTCTGAGAAGAAAGGCCGATACAAACTCTGAGGTCACAGTCTCTTTTAAAGTCCAGACAAAATCATGGTTACATCATGTGAAGACCATGTAGACTTAAGTCTAAAATGGTCTTTTGAAGAAAGAACCAGCCAGATTGAGTGGACCTGTCCAGTCAGTGCACGCATTTGTCAATAACCGTGCAGCTTAACTCAGAATTTAAGGAGCTCAACGATTCGACGAACAATACCAAAGAAAGGACATTCGGGTAGGCCGCATAAACTACTCAAACTGCCAGACCATGATTAAAACTAACTTAGATAAATTAAAATTAAAAACAAACAAATATTATGATCCATATAGTCTTCACATTCAAAACAATTAAAATAATAATTATAATACTTTAAATAATGGGTTGTCTGTAATGTCGGTTTACTGACGATAGTTGAACGTGACAACGTCATCATACTGATGGAATGGTTGCATTTTTTAAAAGAAAATTTTAATTTTATTGGTTTGATAGATATTTTGGATTTTATGGATATAGAGAAGGAGGTAAATGGAAATCACAATTGAATTGATCAAGTTACATTTATTTGTACGCATGAATACAATTATGTCAATTTTTATTTATCTTTTTTTACAATGTATGTACATAGTTTTTACAATGTATGTACATAGTTTTTACAAGTATCACTGAACATATATTTAATATCGAAAGAATCATTACCTTTATCGCCGCAATTATCGTTGCTATAAACAATTGACACCACATTCACTTTTCACTGCACTTCATACTTGACGAAACAATGTATTATTTTATAGCAGCTGTCGACGCGGACGCATCGCTTACTCAAGTAGGAGAGATACAGATGTCGAACGCTGCCGAACGCGGAGGCCGATCGTGCCTCTTTGTCGCTCGTTCCGCGCTCTCGCTTGCACTTCAAGCCTTAAATGGAACGCCTCAGAGCGAGGTAACGCCGCATGAGTCATGTTTTTTTCGTGCGTGCAGCCGGCTCCATCGAATTATAAGACGTTGTCACGTCAAAAGTAAATATTCTTGTCATTGCAAGAAAACAAAAAAAAAACAAAATTCACGGTACAAAATATATTTAAAAAAATCAAAATTAATTGGAGCAGTTCAATCCCAAGCCTGTTTGTCCTCAACGTAAACTTTAATTGTATAAAACGCTCTCTGGCACAACTTACGTTTAATGAATGTTTTGAATTTATTAAGACTTAGATCTTGTACGTGACTTGGAAGCTTATTATAAGAGCGTACACATTGACATCTAAACGAGCCACCTATTTTCTTGAGCCTTGTTGCAGGTACTACAAATTTGTGTTTGTTCCTAGTATTTATGTTATGGATATCACTGTATTTTTTAAACAATTTTATATTTTTAGGGGCATATAACAGATTTTCATAAATATACTGAGAAGGCACAGTCATTACATTAATCTCCTTAGATTTCTCTCTGAGAGAGTGTCTCGGGCTTAATTTATAAATTGATCCGACAGCTCTTTTCTGTACAACAAAGATAGTCTGGATTTTGGCGGCATTTCCCCACAACAGAATACCGTACGACGTTACACTATGAAAATAGCTAAAATATACTAAACGGGGTGTCTCTATGTCAGTTAAAATACGAATTTTCCTAACAGCATGTGCTGCGGAGCTTAGCTTTTGACAATTTATCTATATGTGGGCCCCACTGAACCTTAGCATTCAAAGTAAAGCCTAAGAATACTGTGCTATTTTCAGGATTCAATTCTTCGCCCTTTACCAACACATCAGTTTTCACCTGCCTAACCTGAGGTAGGGCAAACTTAATGCATTTGGTTTTTTTTCCATTCATTAGTAAATTATTAACATTGAACCAGTGAACTACTTTTGAGATCGCGCTATTACATCTCAGTAACTTGCTGCTGACGTTTAAGTTTAAAAAAAAGTGAAGCATCATCCGCAAACAACACTATATCATGGTTATCCTTTATGAGGTATGGCAAGTCATTAATATAAATAAGAAACAAGAAAGGACCAAGAATCGCGCCCAGCGGGACGCCCATCGTTACTATAGATCCGGGAGATCTTTTTCCATTAACGTCAACGCTCTGAATCCTATTACTCAAGTATTAAGTGAGAAGATCCAAAGCGCTGTTCCGGATTCTGTAGTGGCGGAGTTTCCTGATTAGTGTTTCATGAAGAACACAATCAAATGCCTTGGACAAATCACAAAAGATTCCCAAAGCATCGCACTTATCTTCCCATGCATTATAAATAGGACCTAAAATCTCAACGCATCAGTAGTTGAACGATCCCTTGTAAAACCGAACTGTTTTAAACCGAAGTTATGTCAGTGACAGCAATGAAAAAAAAAAACTTTCCAAAATGACCGATCTGCTGAACGCTGAACGGGTTAGTACGAAAAGTCGTTTTTTTTTAAATATTTTTTGACATTGATAACATCTATGCAACATCTATGGCATGTTAACTGTTGGCATGATAACATGTCTATGCTGACATGTTAAATGGATACGTTTAGGCTTTGTAAAACATCCTGTTTAATTTTAAATACTTAATCTTTCTTATTCTTAATAATCTTTCTTTCTTTGCTCAATTTAATCTCCAAATCATAGAGTTTATCCATTGGGGAAATTTGACAGTTTCTGGCAATGTGCTGTCATTTGTACACATTCCAATAGGACCGTGCATGTACTAAGGGGTGCTAGGGTAATGATTGCACACGGGTGCTACATGGGCTAGAGACGCCTCTGCCTATAATACTCCATCGTAACCTGCTCAATTCTTCTTCACCAGACTTGCCAATGTACCGTGTTACCCGGTTACTGGGTTGTAGAGGTCAGATATGCAGTCGCTCCATGTAAACATGTGTACATTGGTACTTAGCTGAATTCGGCAAGACTGAAAGCCGACCCCAATGTAGTTGGGAAAAAGCTAGGCAGATTGATTGTCACCCGCTCAATTCTTCCTCGAGTTTGGCTATCTTCTCGTCGGTCCGGAATGTTCGCGTGTTATTGCCAGGTACAGTCGTCGATTTTTATTGGGGTAGCCGGGTCCGCCCCGGGATTCTTCGCACCCCTTGCCACGCCATCGCCTCGACCTCTACTGTAGTCGAGGATGAGGACGGGCTGCCGGGCACTCGAGGCCGTTTTTTTGTTGAGCTTCGGTTTATCACTTTGGTTTGGGGGGGTTTGCCGTAATCGCCTCGCTTGGCAGGCGGGTTGGCGTTTGCAGTTTTTTGTTAAAGTGCACCGAGAACGCTGCTGCCCATTCTCTGGTGTACCTTAGTCGCCTCTTACGACACCCAAGGAAGATATGGTATGGTGAAATTCTTTACGTCCGACACCATACGGTACTCCAACACCATACGGTACTATCCCGACTATGGTTATGGTAAAGGGGTAGTGGTAAGATGTAGTTACTATTTTTGAGATTATCTTGTGTTTCTATCCACAACAAACTGGTATATTATTTTTCTGTTATCAGAAATAATCTGCAAAGAATACTTTAGTGTTGTGCGATAAATTATTTTACATGTTTATTTGAATAAAATTTCTCAAAAATTTAACTTCGCAATCAATGATTTGGTCGATAAGAATGAAGGATTTTTTTGCGACTACTGATCCTCCTATACTTAAATGTACTCTGTAGTCCTGATCATAGACTTACACTTAATACAGAGAGTCCTGATTTTCAGAGAGAAAATGGTTAGCAGACCAGATATAGACAATGTCTCTGATGCTCTGATGGTTAGAAAGAGAGATGAGGAAGGAAGATCACGAAGATAGACACCATAGACAGAACATTCTACTAAAACGAATAGGGTTACGTACAAACAAGTACAATTATTTTTTTGTCCTGCTCAAGAACTCGCAGCAAGAAAGAGATAACAAGCTTTTTCATACTTTCAAAAGTCACATTTGACGTTTGGCTGCGTCTCAAAAATATTCGATCGGCGCGTCGCGTTGCGTATTCGCTAACGGAAACTCAAATGTCAGCTGAGTGTCCGGGGACCGAGTTCAGTAATTCAGTTCGATGTTGTAAAAAGAAAAACATCGGAGCCGCGAAAATTCTAATCAAACATTCATATACATTCGTTTACAAAAATATGGCAGATAAAACACGCTAAAACCCATCATTGTAAAGCCACACCTGTTATAAAAGCAGGAAGAATATTGTGTAAAAAAAACTACACATAATTATTTTGGTGCCACTTCGTTTCGTTACAAAATGTGATGGATCGGTGAAGGTCACAGATTCTGTGGAACTATATCGACGTCATCTACCGTATCCGTGCGCTTTTAGTCTCGTCGTGTTTGCGTTTGCGAACGATACGGTTTACGTAACAAGCGCTCTTGACAGTACTTTGCAATCCCATAAACGAACCTACCGATTACGCAAAGATGTTAAGCGTATGGACGAGAACAATCCGCGGGGGGCGCGCTCTCGAGCGCTCGCTCTCCAGCATCGTGGAGCTGCCCAAGTTCCAGGACTTCGGAGTGCAGAACGAGCCCGTGCTGGAGTACCGCGAGGGCAGCTCCGAGCGAGCTGCGCTGTCCGCCGCGCTGGCACAAACCGCCGCCGTCACCGAGGAGGTGCCCATCGTCATCGGCGGCGAGAACATCAAAGAGGGCGAGCCGCGCTTCCAGGTGATGCCACATGACCACTCCAAGAAGATCGCCAAGTTCTACTACGCGAGTGAGAAGACCATACAGAAAGCAATCAAAGTGTCTGCAGAGGCTCAGATCCGCTGGGACCGCACACCACTGCAGGAACGTATTCGCATCTGGCAGACTGCTGCTGAGCTCATGGCTGGATCACACAGGCAAAAACTCAATGCTGCCACTATGCTAGGCCAGTCTAAGAGTGTCATTCAAGCTGAAATTGATGCAGCTGCTGAACTCATTGATTTCTTCAGATTTAATGTATTCTTTTTAAAAGAGAATGCAAAATATCAACCAATTTCTGAAGATCCCTCAGTAACTAGAAACTCTCTTAGATTCCGGGGTATTGATGGATTTATTGCTGCAATAAGTCCCTTCAACTTCACTGCAATCGGGGGCAACTTGGCCTACACTCCTGCTCTCATGGGAAATGGTGTAGTATGGAAACCTTCAGATACAGCTCTTCTATCAAATTGGAGGATCTTCAATATAATGCGTGAAGCTGGTCTGCCAGATGGTATAGTTAATTTTGTTCCTGCAGATGGCCCAACTTTTGGCCGCACCATTACTTCATCTTCTAAACTGGCTGGTATCAACTTTACGGGTTCTGTGCCCACATTCAATTGGCTGTGGAATGAAGTGGGCAAAAACCTGAACCGTTATACTAATTACCCTAGGCTGATTGGTGAGTGCGGAGGCAAGAACTATCATTTTGTGCATCCTTCAGCGGACATTCAGACGGTGGTCACGGCCACCATCCGCTCAGCATTTGAATATTGTGGGCAAAAATGCTCAGCTTGCTCAAGAATTTATGTTCCTAAATCTCTTGCTGAACCGATCAAGAATGGTTTAATTCAGGAGCGTGCTAAATTGAAGATAGGTGACCCTACAGACTTCAAAGTTTTTGCTGCTGCTGTCATTGATGACAAGGCTTTCAATAGAATCACTGGCTACATTAAAAATGCCAAGAACAATCCCAAGAACAAAATAATTGCTGGAGGAGAATTTGATGACAGCAAGGGCTATTTCGTCCAGCCCACTATTATTGAGACCACGGATCCCCATGACAAACTTATGATTGAAGAGATCTTTGGACCTGTACTCTCCATGTATGTGTATGATGACCGTGACGTCGACAAGACAATGTCACTCATTGGTTCCTCAACCAAGTTCGCTCTGACTGGAGCAGTATTCTCAATGGACAAGACTTTCCTGCAGAAAGCTCTGGACGAGCTGAAGATGACGGCGGGCAACTTCTACCTGAACGACAAGTCGACGGGCTCGGTGGTTGGCCAGCAGCCCTTCGGCGGCGGCCGCATGTCCGGCACCAACGACAAGGCGGGCGGGCCCGGATACGTCATGCGTTGGACCACGCCGCAGTCCATCAAGGAGACATTCGTGCCACTGCGCGACATCGACTACCCCTACATGAGAGATTAAATAAACCAAACATGCAAAAATAAACATAATTGATATCAGTACAATAACAATAATTACAAACATATTCAATAATTATTAATTATATTATGAACTAATTAAGTTTGCTGAATAATTAGGCTTAATAGATGTTATAATGTTTTTCTCATGATGTAACTAAAGTATTATTTTTCGTTATGGATTAAAGAACATTTTAAAATAATTAGAGTAAAAATAAAAGTAGCAATTTACAAAATAGGTAGTATACTCGGAACAAAGGATGTAATAATTTGTTAAAAATACTTGTTCGTGTATGCTACATGTGTGTTATGTAAACCAGTAGAAGCACTTACTGAGTAGTGTAGCTGTAGAGTAGAAGACTTGATGGTTGTTGAGCTGACGTGATGTAACTACTTGTGTGATATAAGATATGTTACCATTGGCGTCGCTCCTCGCTTGCTATCGCCCTGTGACTGTCTCTTATCAGAATATTATTTACTCTTTACTTCTTATCAGCATAACTGTTATTTATCTGTTTGATTTCAGCTTTGCCTGCTCTCTGACTCAATTCATTGCATTTATGCTTTATGTTAACATTCAAATTCATCTTAAGATTCATGTTTGTTATTTGAACAAAACCATTGTTATGTTAATGAGTTTGTCATTTCAGGTGCTAGTTCCTGTTACTTGTTTGTTTAACTAAGTTTGATCTTTATTCCAATAAAATATATGGATATGAATAAGTCTATTGTTTTATAAACTAAGTAGAAGACTTGATGCCTACCCGCTCATTTAGGCCTCCTTTGCAATTGTTATTAGTTTTGGAAGAACGAATGTTGAGATAATCAAGTGCGATTGCTGCACCTGCACTCATCCTTATCAAACCCTACGATCATTTGAGTAGGTAGGTACCTACCTTCTATGAGTTACAGCTGTTAGGCACTACATCCAATCCGTGCTAACCCTTTTTTTAAATTTATAATGGCTTTTGCTTTTTTAGATTGATGTTGAAATAAGCCAAATTACCAGAAGGCCAGAAACATGAAGTCTTTGCGGGCCTAGCATCTTATAAAACGGTAAGCATATGCTCCTACTAAGAGACTAACGGAGTACCAGCAGGACAGAATCATGAGTAAATATTTCAAGAGCAGTAATTACTCCCACACAAACTTTTACTAGGTACAAACAACACAAGTAAATAGCTAGGTATTAGAGAACATCTTTAAAAAAATCTAGAATAGATTTTAGTATTCAGATAAAAAGAGTAATATAATACGCAAGTTCAGATGCACCTAGGTACATAAAGGTGAAGGTTATCTATTTTGAAGGTGAAGGTTCATGTTAGCGCAACCGAATTCCTAGACTGCTGTTTATTCCAACAATAAAAGTAGGTACCTAAATCAAGATACACAAAGTTTTCATATGATTATGGGTACCTACCTATTCAACCTATGTCTCTACGATAGATGCTGACGACAAGTAGGTCACCGGCTGGGCTCAAGGTCTGTGTCCGACAGGATCGATGAAAGTCTGAAACGGGATGTTTATCGAAGTAGGTCGAGTGTAGGTACCTATCTATTGCTATTTAAGTTGATGTTCACATAAATTTCCCTACATTTGTATTACTAGACTAGACAATAGAGGCACTCTCATCACCCATCCATGATTCATTCCTTTATTTTTTTTCCTTTCAAACTGACCTAATTACTTAGTATTTTCCTCATTTATATGCATATTTTGTTTTGAATAACTATATCTACTACTTCAAAGATAGCTTAATTTCTGCGACTCAGGGTTGCCAACCGTAAAATAAATTCCCTCGGACACACACACAGCTACAAATCTCGTATTTTGATTTTCAACACTCGTACATTTATTATGTATCGAATTCGAGCTAAAATCAAAATTAAGGCATATTGAACTACTGGATTTAGGACTTTTTCTCAATGAAATTAACTACTGCAAGTTTTTTACAAAATAAAACATCAGTTTGTGTTGTATTTAAAAAAATCTTTATTATTACCACAGATAATATAATACTAGCATATTATTATCTACTCAAGTAAAATCACAAAAACTAAATGTGTCTATATTATTACGAAAATTTGGAAGGTAACTTACTTCACATCTCCTTTCCGAATATATGTCAGGAACATCCTCACTGTCATCGTTTTTTCTGCCGTATATTTTATCTGATGTCGTGCGGCTATACATATCTTTTGAGGGTTCAAAAAATGATCGTATTGCCATAATTATTATCAAAATCTCGTACATAATTGTACGAGGTTGATAGTGTCCTCGTACCTCGTACGGAAGACTACAAATCTCGTATTTGTACGAGGAACCTCGTACGGTTGGCAACCCTGCTGCGACTTAAGTTAAACTGACGTATACGCTATTCCTAGCCTGTCAAGCGCTATTGTTACTGTATTGATACTGACAGCTGTCGCAGAGATCAAGCTATATAATACGAAGTATAGGTCCAGTCAGAGATAGATTATACAATGTATCTGGGTACAGTACACCGCACGTCAGTGGTATGGTAACACGATGACCCATAGACTAATACATATATACGATTACGAGTGGCCTATTTCATGTTTTTTTTTTTTTTTTTTTTTTTCTTCTTTGGCAACTGCTATTTCATGTTATGGCGCCCCTCAAATAATGACAAAAGAGAGTCTACAAAAAAATAAATAAAAACATTTCACAAAAAATAAAATACACTGACTTCCAAAGCAAAACACTAAAAAGAGCAAAAATAACATTCGTTTCGGATGTCGGTGTCTTTGGTAAAGAAATGTGCCAAATTTCATTAGTGTTTGTATGTAGGTATGTTTGTCTTCGCATATCTCCGAAACTCTTATCGGATCGTGACCATTTTTCGAAAAACGATAAAAAAAAAGAACTACTAAGCCTGCGCTACACGGTTTAAAACCAAGGTCACCTTGGTTTGAAGCGGGCGGGCGATTCTGGCTACACAGTTTAAAACAAGCTCCAAACCTCACCGGTCACCCTGACAGCCTCAGTATGCTTAGAACGCTGCGCAGAGAGAACGTATTTACGCTTGTACCGTAGGTACGTTCATTATAGCGACGTCATGGCGCTTTGCCTATCTGAACTTCAAAATGAACAATCTTTAAAAACTAAACTTTAATATTAATATCTTCTTACTACTTACTTAATAACATAAATGCAAAAGTTTGGATGGATGTGTTTATGTTTGTTGCTCAATCATGCTAAAATGGCATAGCGGATCTGATTGGATGAAATTTGCCACAGAGAAAGATTATAGTCTGGATTAGCACATAGGCATCTTTTCATCCCGGTATGATGTTCCCTTGGGATAAGAAAACACTTTTCAAGCGGGTGAAGCCGCTGGCAGAAGCTAGTATATTCAATTTAGGTACCTTTTAAAGTAAAAGAATATACCTTAAAAAAAAATCCCATGCATTTTTTTTTAGTTGAGTCTGTAAATTACTCCGATGTCAAATCCCAAAGACAGGGCAAGTCTCTGTATATATCTATAAGTTCAGCTAATACTTTACCTTCGCTCTGTTGAGTCATTTTGTCACAGATTACTTTTTTATATGAGCGTGACTGTCAATGTCATACGCGTGGTTTAAACAAGCGACTACAAGGTTTCAAACAAGTTTTCAACCAACTGGTTCACAACGCACGCCTTTCTACCAAGGGTGTTTAAAGGTCATGCTAAATCTAGTTTAAAACCTCTGTCTACACGGTATAAAACGTTCGCTTCAAACCAAAGTGACCTTGGTTTTTGCTTGGTTGTCAACCGTGTAGCACAGGCTTTAAAACTACTGTCTAAATGGCTACACAGTTTAAAACGGCCGCTTCAAACCAAGGTGAACTTGGTTTTTTGCTTGATTTTAAACCGTGTAGCACAGGCTAGGCTAGGAATCACGCACTGCGATTTTATTCGCGAATCGATGCTATTTGACTGAAAACTGTTGAATCGATTTTAATTAAACTTGCACTATTCCCTTAGTTCAGAGATAGTTAATCCAATAAAAAAGAACGATCGCGATCAAATTACTAATTTCGGCCAAATGCGTGGACAAACAGACATACATACAAACAAACACACATAGCTACATATACTTACGAAATTTGGCACACGTGTTTAGAAGCCCACTTAGAGTAATATACCTACGTGCATATTGTGCAATCCCAACAATATTACATATTGGTATCGAATTGATAACCTCCTCTTTTTAGAAGTCGATAATAACTAACCCATGCGGAGGACGCCACGGTGTATCCATTTTTTGTATACCTTCTCCAGAATGTAACAAATACTTTTCTGAAAACCGCATAAACATCGGTTCAACCAAACGAGAGACAATCGCGGAAAAACATACATAGAAAAATACGAGTTAAAAAATAAAAACCGTATTTAACACCTGAGGTATCGGGCCACACCAAGTGTTAGGTTCCGTAGTTGCCATAAATATTTAAGTTACCCGTTCGAACGATCCTCCCTGCCTGTTGGCAGATACAGGATTTATTTCTAAGGGAGGGGAGGGGCACAAAGACTTTAACCACGATCCAAGATATCAGTGATGTGTTTAGGATTTTGATTTTATTTTTTTATTGATTCGCTCCCGTCAACTGGCTACCTACCTACCCATCTACCCTACCTACACTACACACATGATTGTTGCGTAACTTTAACCGCTTACGCAGCGCACGCAACGGAAGCTCTCAAAAAGGAATAATTTTGGTCGTTTTTGCAACAGTTTTCATGTATGCTCCGCTCCTATTGGTCGTAGTGTAATGTTATATAGCCTATAGCCTTCCTCGATAAACGGACTATCCAACACAAAGATAATTTTTCAATTCCAACCAGTACTTCCTGAAATTAGCGCGTTCAAACAAACTTCAGCTTTATAGTATAAAAATTTAATAATAATAATTTTATAGATTAAACCCAGAAATACCCAAAGCTGCGATGGCTAATGAAGCCGAATTGGCGACAGGCTCGGGCACAAAATATCGATGTTTTTCCATTTATTTATCGATACACACATACCGTCAAAAAAATTAGCGTCAATATTCGCATTCACACTACATTTTGTGAGTAACATGATTTTGTGTAAAAACTGGGTTTTTTTAAGGTTGTTAAGCAAAGTTAAAAAAGTTAATTAAAAAGACATTAATACCACACATTTCACGACATAATCACCCGCCATGACATGTTGAGATTAATGGTATCCATTGTCTCATGAGATAGTTTCAATCATTCCTGTACAACGGCACTTCGCAGCGCATCCACATTGACAGGTGTAGGTATTATGTATTTTGCCCTTCGTTTTATCAGGGCCCAAACGTTTTCTATTTTATAGGATGCATAACTGCCTGGATCAAAACGAAGTGACCCCTGATAAAAGGGCAAATTATATTAAATTAGGTTCATTTCAAAATCAGTCAATTTTGGAGTCCAATTTTTGTTAGTACAATGAAATGAAATGAAATGAAACGAAATTGTTTATTTGCTAAATGTAGGTATACAGATCAGATGTTGTTTTTTTGTAGAACAGTCCCATACATTTTGCCTCAAGCATGCAAAATTGTTTAATTTAATTTAATTACAGACACCAATATTTTTAAAACAGTAAACCTATCCAAACATTAAAAAAAACTTAGAATGACTCGCAAAATGATAAAGTAAAGAACATTAAGGTTATCATTACAAACATCGCTATTTAAATACAATAATAAAAAAAAAGATATTCATAGTAAAATAATAATTATCAATTATAACAATGAAATTTAAACACAATAGTTATGAATGTAGAAAATATGAATAATATTAATAATGTCTAAATATCAACAAAATGTCTAATATAATCAATATGCTTATGTCAAATCAACGTAAAATTAAATAAAGTGTCAAAAATAAATCAAATGTCAAATAAAATCAATTTATATAAGTCATATCTGTGTAAAATTAGTCCAATGTCAATAAAGAAAAAAAGCAGAAAAAAAAAAAACAAAATAAATGACTATCATAAAATCGGAATTAAATACAGTAATGTCAACAAAAATAATTACAGTGTAAACTATAAAGTTTGATCATTTAGAAATTCACAAATGGTGTAATAACATTTATCAATTAAAAATACTGACAATTTCTTTTTAAAAAGTGTAATGGACTCGTTTTTAATTTCATCGGGTATTTTGTTAAAGATAATTGGGCACATACATATAACACTTTTCCTTAAGGCGCAGTTACCCCTGAGTAGCTAATTTTAAAATGAGAATCACGTCTAAAATGCTAGTCATATTTTTTTGGAAAAAATATATGTTAAATAAGACTATTTTTTTAATAATTTGATCTAAGAAAATTTTGAGTTTTATTCCTAGTACATAGTGTAATTAATTTGCAAAGTTATATCTAAAACGGACAAAAACACCGCAATCGCAGCAAAACCGCTGGGCGTATTTTAATAAAATTGACACCATCTTAAAGACAATTTAATTATCTACATTTTGATCTGAGGCTTTTTTTTTAAAAGTTATGGAATAAAGAGGAAAGTACAGAAAACTACAAAATTTTGTGTCGCGCGGGTGTGAAACGAGTGCGCGTTTTGTTCCCTCAAGGTCGTTGGCGTTAGTCGTCGTCTTAATAATGCAGTGTTATGACCAGTAACACGCAGCACAACCACCTTATAATTAGTGTTAGTAATCAGTACATGACACGACAACAAATTAATGAATTTATAATAATTACAGGTACCTATAAATTAATTATGGAAGACACAACTTAAATTTCAGTTAAAATTGTCAAAAAATAAAAATGTCGCAGAATTGAAATGTCAAAAAATAAAATAAAATTAAATAAACTAGAATGACACAAAATTAAAATGTCAGATACTTGAAAATTAAAATGTCCAATTATAAAATTTTAATAAAACTAGAATTAGAAAAATTAAATGTCAGAAAATTTAAAAACCAACTACAAAAATCAAATAGAAAATCTAATAATTACATTAAGAACAGACCAACTAGTGTTATTATAACTACCAGATACAACTACAAAATGTGTACGCCTCACTGGCATGTAGGCGCATCCATTATGCCAGTATGGAGCTGTCCCACCTGCCTGCTAGAGTTTTCAGTATGCTGTTGGGCCTGCCACGCACCCTGCGCGTCATAGAGGCGCATCGTTTGCGCATGATGGCGTGTATATATATATATATATAGAATGACTGACAATACGCTCTAAACGACGTAGCTTTTACATCAGTCGCATATTCCGAAAATCTGCGAACCAACATATTGCAGCGAACAGCCAACGCCCTGCGCTCATGCTCAATATCCAAGTTGTCCTTAAGGTTTCCGGACACCCAGTGGCCCAGATACTTTAAACTTGTTACTTGCTTTAAGGAACTGCCGCAAAGCTTCAACTGTGGTACAATCGGGTAAGCTTTAGAGCCTGCCTTAAAGACTAGTACCTCACTTTTTTCACATTGTGTCTGAGCCCATGGGCCTCCGCATACCTCTCACAAATCGTAAGCAGATTCATCATTGCGTTAATCGACGGACTCAGCAGCACTCATCAGCATAACTAATATTCTTGACACATAACCCGTCCGGCCTTTAAACGCAGGTTTTTGCGAGCGCGAAAGTGGATGAAACTATTAATCCTGTAAGAAGTAGGGGTTTTCTGCCTTGTCCTGATTTTCTCACAAAAATATTACTACTCTCTGAATCATTGGCAACTGTAATAAATAGTTGGAACAGGTAAACGATGAATTATGCACATCATATGTAAGGTTTGATCATTTTTCCTCATCTCAAGTGCCCTGGCCCTCTCAGTTTGGATTAAGTTGGCCAAAATGTCGTCCATAACATCGATTTTTTTTTCGAAATTTTAAAACATATCCATAAAGTGGCAATAAGCGAAATTCTCTTAAAATTATGTAAGTTGAATAAAGTTAAAACAATCGCTTAGGGTGATGTTCTATTTTTTTATCTATAGGCATAATTGGTTTGATTAAAAAACAAAAGAAAAACCAGCCCGTAATGGTAAAAAAAGCTTTGCGAGATTTTTTCTAATTTTGCCAGTATGTTTATATCGCCGATATTATTAAATTGCGATATATCGATATTAATTTGTTTGCTTGTATCGAATTCGTATCAATTTTGATGTACTTTTTATCGCAACTCTGGTTTCGTGTTACATATTACTAGATACTCCATAGATGCTCCTCGCGCATCGTTTACCTACATAAAAAAAACCTGCCACAATATTTAAACACAAATTTATTGTTTTCTCTCCACAAAGGTTATGGAAATGTATTAAACCAATGATATTCTAGTAAACAGATAATTATGTTATGAGCGTGCACATTGTGAAGAATCGAATACGGTTGACTGGTAGAGAATGCCTTGCTGCATTAAGTCCGCCTATGTAACACCAATGTACATGAAGTTTAAATAAATAAATAAATAAATACGTCCTAATTCGGACGTATATTTTTGGTCTATGTCACGCATGGAGAAGAGCGATGCGCTTTGTTGAAAAAAAAACAAAATTTAAAAAAATGCCTATGTGTGTATTTAGAAAGTGGACCAATTATGATACCAAAGTACATAAAACAGAAGCGATCTCATACCATATGTAAGTACGCGATACACCTCAATTTACTAATTTATTTATTTTTTTCCTAATTTTCTGATATTTGGAGGTTAGAAAAAGAAAAAAACATTGGTGGTCAGAATAATGTTTGTTCACATTCACAAGTAAGTGACAAACACTAGCTATCTCTTTTTTTCTTGTTGATTTTATCAAGTCATCCCTTTCGACTTGTAGTGAAATGTCAGATGAACGAAAAGTGTGTATGTGTGCTGCAGCTGCTGTGCGGAATACTTTTTTCGGTTGTTTTGTGAGTGTATAACGTATCTGTTTACTAGAATATCATTGATTATAACAGTAGGACTAAGAGGAAAGGCACCAAAGGCAAAGGCATCTGGAAGCAAAGGCATTCATTTGCTTTTGTTTTGTTTACGATCTTACTACTTTTTTGATCTTACGTACGATTTAACGAAATTGATTTTTTTTATTTAGGATTAAATCGTATTGTTTTAATAAAAAACATAAATGACGTCCTAAGCGTGGGAGTTATTCCAAAAAAAGACGACGAATTAGCTTCTTGCAATTTGTGCAGCAAGAGGTACAAAACATGTGTTAGCTAATACAACCATTTTTGGCCACTCATCAAAAACTAAGAATCTTTAATTTTGCAAATAATAAAAATGCAGAATTCACCGAAAACAACAAAATCTGGCAAAGAAACTGAAGATGCTGCGACAGTAGATTTGAATAATTCTACTGTTGATGTAAGTTTTGGCAGAGACATTATATTACCTAGACAGACGCAATTTAAATAACGTATTCACTTTTGCACTAACAGATAACGTCATAAGCAAAAAGAGAGATATAATTTTGTCTATTCCATCTTTTGTGTCAGTTTGGCCGATTATGCTATGGATCCTTTTTTATGTTTTGGCTTCGCACGGTTTGTGCATTTAGCCAGATTTTAATCCAATGTCCTAGTTAGGCCCCAATAACATAACGGTAACTTTATTGTAAGCTTCTCGGAATTCTGTCGACAACATGTACAAATTCATGTTCTACCGCTATGTTTTACTTGCTCATACTCGTGCTCGTTCACTAATATTATTAGAATAAAAAACACCATTTTTATACTATTAATATTCAATTTAACACAATTTTAGGAAAATAAAACAGAGAAGCAACAAAGACGCCATCACGTTCCCACTAAAACTCCTATAGATACTTATCTATAGACATATATCAATACTAGATCTGTGCCACTGTCATATCGATACTATCGAATTTAGTTTTGGAGCGATCTACAAATTTGGTCACAAGTCTGTAAGAATCGACCCTAACTGCGGCTGATTTTTTCTACGTTTTTTTTAGGGATTCTTTATGATTATTTAATAGTGAATGCATACTCGTACAAAGAGTGACCTTATCAGTCATTGTAAGAATATAATTCCACTCTTTCGTAACTTTTCTGCGCATTATATGCGCAAATTGAATTGTGAATGTTTATTCATACCTTGCGCAAAAACTAGGTACATCATGAGATCAAAGTGACAGTTTTTGGTACACTCGTACGACTGTACAAACAGGTAGGTACTGATCAATATACTGATATATAGTTTGCTAGTTCTTGTGCAAAACTGAAAAGAAAGTTTACAGACGAGTAATAAAATATATAATAATAAAATGGTTTAAATATAAAATAAAATGGTTTAAATTTAATTTAAAAAAGTTAAATGTGAAAATAAACATGATTCATCAAACTGTATCCATAGATGGGTCAAGGGATAGCGATAGCATAATTCATTAAAATGCAGTGAACACAAGCGAGAATATTGTAAAGGTGTCGAATTAGCTCTTTTTGTACTCTTGATCCACTTATTTCTTAAATAAGTACTCTTAGAAAACCTGTGTACAATCAATCAATATTAGGTTAATAATAACAAATAGCAAATAAACTTTATGAATTAACTTGACTAAGTAAAATAAAAATATAATATCGATAAATCTTTGTTGTCACTGTTGTCACATCTCTATCATCTAAACTAACTTTATGCGGGACAGCCTATGAAATGTATTCCCTGCACAATAATTTCAGTATGCTAGTCGATAACTCACCTGTGGAAAGATATTCTTTGATTATGTTGTTTATACGCTCATTCTATTCTTGCAACCGATAGCCACACACGACATAGTTCATGCAGATAATTAAACAACAAAATTATTTCTGATATAAACGAAACAAACACGTGAAAATAGCGAAAAACTTTAATAATTAGAGATGCTAACCGATGGGTTACAACCAGTTACAACAGTGACAAAAAAGTTATCTCTTTGACGTTCAGTTCAGAATGGTAGCGGTTGTCTGTCATGTTTGTCTCTTTTTTTCATATAGTTTTTCTTTACGCAAAAACGAAAGAATTGACAGTTTCTTTTTCGACGTGATAACGTTCTGTAATACAATTTCTCTAAGTTTTGGTCTGTATTGGTTATGGTTAGCATATAATTATCTGTGGCATATATAACCAATGCTTGAGTCAACTACGGATCGAAAAACTGCGCCATGCAGTCCACTGCAAAGAGTAAGTCCACTTAACTTGAGTGGTACAGTCCTACCAACCTGTGAACTGAAAAAGGACGGCACCATCGATTCAGTGTTGCTAATTAATATAAGGTGCCCAAAATTGAGTAAGTTTTCAAGAAGGAAATTTCACATTAGACAATCGTTTATTAAGAATTACAGTTTTTACAAATTAAAAAAAATGATTCCTATATAAAAATATTAAAATAAATAAAAAGAATTTGATAATTTACAGTTACGTGGGTACGCTAACAATTTAGTCTCTCAGCAATAAACAATGGCTTTATCTAAAAAGTAATACAATGAAGTGGAAATTCAGCATATAAAATTTTCCACGGGGGGATACAACTTTCATTTAATGTGAAGTTAAGTAGTTACCTACCCTGCAAGAGGTACCTGGATGTCTAGCATTTAGTTATGACCGTACCTAACCCCTAACACCAGATTTGACTATTTATAATTAGCAGTGGTACCTAGTGGTAGTGAAGTGTAATAAAAAAAAAAACAAATTGCTTTACAATGATTGATTGAAAACCAGGTTTACAGTAATTGCGATCTTTAGATGAACCTGCATACACAACTTCATCCTGGTTGTGAGACCATACTCCGCTTATTGCCGTACCACTATCATCATTATCACTATTGCTTTCGGTTTCAGTGTCACTTACCACTTCTATAATGAAAGGTTTATCTAAATGCAAATCATGTTTTAAGTATTCTCCTTCTAACCTATGAACGTGTTTACAATGCTGTGCCTACTCATGAACAGTAATAGCGTCAAAAGCTTCTCTAACTAGGCGGGAAATTTCAGCACTTTTAACCGACTTCGCAAAAAGAAGGAGGTTATCAATTCGACTGTATTTTTTTTTTAATGTTTGTTACCTCAGAACTTTTAATTCATCAAGATCTGATGAAGAACTTCGGAGAAATACATCAGAACTCTTCAATAAATGACGGTAAATTACTCGGGATAGATGCAATCTCATGTCTGTTTATTGTTTACATCATTTCATAACATAACATCACACTGGTACGCTCTAAAGGGGAACGTAGGTGTGAACAGTTCACCCTGGTATACTCTCATTGCACTGGTTTCGTTTAAGTTTCATCAGTGGCGTAGCATGCCTTGGCGGGGCCCTGTATAAAAATTTGGATGGGGGCCCTTATGAACGGTAAAGATTTCTCACAAAAGAAAAAAATATTGAATAAAATTAAAAAAAAAAAATTCCTCGTAATTATCTATCTGTCACTTTTTCCAAAATTTTTACAAACAATTCAAATTAAATATAGACTCTGCTTGCCTTTTTTTCGCCAAACTGATACCTATATTAAATCATTTAGGTATAGCTGATGATGACTATAGTTTTTTTAAAGTTTCTGCCTCTATGGACAACAGTGAAAGGTCTGATAGGCGAAAAAAAAAATTGGGAAGTTTTTATTAATTTTTGCTTACGCACGTCGGGGGCCCCCGTGGCCCGGGGGCCCTGTATAATTGATACGGCAGATACGGCGGTAGCGACGCCCCTGAGTTTCATGTTATTGGGTTAATCTATTCTAGCTTCACTTTGGGCACTATACGCATAGGTAACTAGCCTATAGAACTGGTTCATTATGTACCACAACTAAAAAGTAAAAAATGAAAAACGTTTTTACAAAAATTACAACCGACTTCCAAACAAAAACACTATAAAGTAAAAAAATAACTTCAATTTCGGAAGTCGGTGTCAAAAAACGAAGAAACGAAAACAGAAACACCGACTTCCGAAATTGAAGTTATTTTTTTACTTTGTAGTGTTTTTGTTTGTTGTGCTCAATATTTACATCAGAAACTTTTCTTTTCATTGTGCTCCATATGAGTTCAATGGGATTGAGATCACAGTGATAAGGTGGTAAAAAGCATTTGTGTCTATTGTCTTCTAAACATTTTTCAATCTCAGATACAGGTTCAGACTTGTTTCTCTTAATTATTTCTAAAAGCTGAGGTTTAGTCAAATTCTCTCCGTAGTCAATTTTATTTTGGGTCAACCATAATTGCATATCTTTTTTTAAGGACTTTATTCACACAATTACGGTGATAAGGAGCGTTATCCATCACTATTATGGATGGCTCTTGTAAATTAGGCACAAGTTTTTCAATAACCCACTTTTTAAAGTTGGTACTATTCATCTCGTCATGATAATCACCACTTTTTGAGTTTGATTTAAACACAAGTAGTGCATTTGTAACAAAGCCAGTATCTCCTCCCGCATGAACAATAATATATCTTTACCCGTTCAATACAGGCTCCAATACTCCGTCTTCACCCACTCCTTGCCAACATTTACCCGATGTATGCGAAGAGTGAATATAGGTCTCATCTAAATAAATTATGGGCCGGGGCTGGGGCGATTTATTATTTTTATCCACTGCATGCAAGTATTTAGCTCTCCAAGCTGATATTTCATTACGCTCCATATGAACCTTCCGATTGGATTGAGATTTTTTAAAACGAAATCCCACCTTGTGAAGCAGCTTTCGCAGACTCTCTCTCTGTCCTGTGTAATTTATTTCTGTCTTTAAGACCTCTAGAAGCTTTTTAACAGTAGGGACCTTTGTTTTAGCAGAATAAAATTCATGTACTTTCCTCCGTATAACTCCCATGTCAAAATCATCAACATGCACAAATCCACTTTTACGTTTTCTCTCCTTGCCTGGTGTCCGAATTTTAATACCAGTTTCTTCTGCTGCGTGCCCTTCGTTAACTATTTTTGAAATTAGTCCTTGACTCACGCCTGAAATATAAGATAATAAAAGGGTATGATTTAAGCTGTCACCAATTTAATTCATTTTGTGTTTCTTAAATAATAGGGTTTGCCCTCAAAATAGTAGATTTGTCACCAAAATGTAGTCACCAAACAATATAAAATCAATTCCACAATAAATTACCGAAAATCATGGAGATATGGGGTCAAGTACCAAATAAATGGTTTTGTATGTATTATAATAGGTTTGTCCTAATAGTATTTAAGCAAACTAATTTAAAGAGATCACCAATAAATCATATATTAGGTCACTAGAAAATTTCATAAAGTTAGATTGGTGTATATGCAACAGAGTCGACGGAGCCTCGCTGCGCGAGGCTCCTGTTTCTGAATGCAGGATCTAAAGTAACCTAACACGAAGGAGATGACGGGAGCTGAGTTCGCTCGCTTTGCTCGCTCACTTCAGCTCCCGTCATCTCCTTCGAACCTAACCTGTCCGAAACGGGGTGCCCTAAGCTCCCGAGCTCGCTTCGCTCGCTCTTGGACCGATTCATTGACCATTGTCATTGTCATTTTAATGTTGACATTTTCATTAAAATTATAAATTGATGTATTAAATTGGTAACGAATACTAAAATTTTAATAACTGAACGAAATAAAATGTAACAAATAAAAAGGAGTCGCAGTCAGGGATCGATAATCGATTTATTTGGTGACAGATCTACCATTCTGAGCATAAAGCTATTATTTTAGTAATAAAACTATTATTATAAGAACGAAGTTTATATATTTATCTAATTCACTAAAATTTTATTGGTAATCCATCTCTTATTATACACATATATTAACAATAATTTGGTAATTCATACCTGGGAACACTCTTTGTTTATCTGAGAACGAAAATATTTCGTGGCGATAGATCTATTTATTAGGTGATACAACTTGATGACAAATATAAATTTTGGTGACAAAAAATATAGTTCCATAATAAAATAAATGTTAGAAGAAATTTGAAATCTGGCAGGTTAGTTTGCTCACTCACTTTAGCAGGTTACCTAATAGATGTACGTTACCGTTACGCTAACCTGCAGCAAGAATAGAAACGAATATTTCGTGGACTTAAATAATTAGTTAAGTATCGAGTAATTTATAACAAGAAAGTTGACAACACTAACCTGTCGCTGCCGAAATTCGTTTGTATATTTGATTAAATGGAATAATCGGAGACCCAGCCCGAGCTTCTTCTTCAAAAAAGGTTTTAACCTTTAGAATAATGTTTCGAGCATCGATTTTAATAGCTTTCGGCATATTTAACTTTATAAATTCAGCAATATCACAACAAAACAACCAGAGAACACGAATGTACTACATTCGGGTTCTCTGGTTGTACATTTAATGTAGTAGACACTGACAATCGAATGACATTTCAACATGACGGCCGTAGTTCCAATTTTCGCCATTTCACAGATGAGTTGTACCCACTGCGGCAAAGAGTAAAATAGGTAATAATAAGAATCACTGCGGGTTGACCACAAAGGTTTGTTTGTTTGAAATCGTTTCAAGTTGGATCACAAATAAAAAATATATTATTTTCTTCATCTACTATTTTTTACGAATTTTAAATGTTTTGGGAATATGTATGAAAAATCATGCGGAAACTGACAGTACGATATCTATCAGTTAGTTAGCATTCGATAATTTATATATATACTTAGATACATACATACATAAAAAATATGTTATTGAGAAATCGAATCCAACAAATTAACTCTGTGATGATTCTGCAAACTTCTTGCGAATATGTTCGCGTGCCTACAATTTGAAAGACAACTGACTGGTTGCCATCCTGATGTTGCCTGGACAAAGAAGGAGGAATGGGTAAACCCAGAGCGGTGAGAAGGACATTGTAGAAGACGATTATTGACGGAACGAAGATTTTTACTGTGGGCAGAACAAAGGAATTGGACTTGTGAAGTCAGTTAAGAAGGAGAAGTGGGTTTATCAATAAAAGAAAACAGGGTAGTCAAGGCCCTCAGCACTCTACGCTGGCGAATCGGTAACCATTTCAAAAGTGATCGATGTGCGGATACATGATCATACTTACGGAGGTTGAAGACAAATCGAATGCAGTTATTTAGAAGGCGGTCAAGTTTATTGAGTAGATTTGCATTCCGGTCATAGTAGCACACATCACCATAGTCAATTATGGGAAAGATAAGGGACTGTACAAGCATGGCCTTTATGTGAGCTGGGAGAAGGTTCTTCAGTCGATAGAGCGAACGCGATACTGTTTTAAAATGTCGATACTATAAATATCGATAGTTATATTTTTTTCGGTCCACCTGGTGGGAGGCCTTCCAACGCAACGTCTTACGGTTCGCGGTCGCCACTCCAGAACTTTTCTGCCCCATCAGCCATCCGTTCTGCGAGCAATGTGCCCTGCCCACATCCACTTAAGGACCAGGCCGACCGATGATCTGGTGTATGTTGCGGGCAACCGCTGATAGGTAAGGTTTACTTTTGACAGACACGACGGGGTGGCACGGGGCAGAGCCTATATAGTAGAGCTTGTCTCAAAAAAAATATGCTAGGCTGTTAGGGCTGGACTGCACTGCCTTTCGCTGTCTCCCGCCATGGATCTATTGGCCTAAGGGTAAATACGCTACTGGCTACTGCATAGGCAGATCCAGGGAGGGACAGTACGGGGTCACGTGTCCTCCCCCAGATGGCTCTGCCGAGACTCTGAGGGACCTATGTACACTTTGATAACATTTGATACCTACCTTTTGCGTAAATAAGTAGTATCTTATATTTTTTAAATTATATTGCGTATTTGTATTGTTAATTATAACATGGGCCGGACCAGACTACGTAGCAAATATACAAATGCAAACCGCCCCGAGCTCTGGGTTCTTCTAGCTTGGACAAAGCTAGCTAGCTTCACGAGTAAATTTCGTGAGTAAGATATGTCTATATTTTTTGAGCTTACCCAGTTTCTCTCAAACCATTTTTTTTAAATCAACGTGTCCGAGGCCAGATTCCAAAAAAAATCGATTTGGCTTCGCTAGCTCTTACATCTTGGAAGTTCTTGGTTGTTCCACTTTTGGGCAAGAAACTCGTATTTCCTTCAGATTGTTGTCAAGGAAACCGCACCGAAGTGCAAAAAAAATGAATCAGATATCTTACCATAGTACAAATAAACGAGTTTTTCGCCAGTTCAATTTGATACTTGCTGGGCAGAGGGCCCCCTTGGGAGCCCCGGTGCTCCGCACCGTCTAACTCTCCGGTAGCTACGCCCCTGTATGTATTTAGATTTCTCAGTTGTAGATTATTTATTTAATTGAAATTGTTTTTGATTGTTTATTTAAGTGCCCGGCCTAAAATTTCGAACTGGTAACCCAACATCTTGAGGTTCCCAGATCATTCTGGGGTGGGCCCAGCTCACTACCCCAACTACCTGCACCATTAGCAATTTCGGGTTTGTATGATAGGTAAAATCATACATCGATAAACTAACCCGAAGTTCAGTGCAGTTCAGCGGCTTTTATCAGTATCTGCAAATTGCTTCCTAGTTAATTTGTGATAATTGTGAAGTTAGATTGGTGCACCTAGTTTCGTATCTCAAGTGTAACTGGACAATATGTATATACATAAAACGTATGGTTTTTTATTAGTGATCGAAGGTCTTAGGGGAATCATTGAATGAGTCGTGATCTCAGAAAAGTGGAGCTGATAATTTTATTGTAGTAATAAACCGAAGCTTGCGTTCAAGTATAAGCAACTCGATAAGGCTGCCAAGTTGTCCAAAATATATTGGAATTTGTTATAGCCGAAAAAGTAATGATTTTTATAGTGTAAGTAGTGTATAATTTCTAACATTCGTATTATTTTTTCACATCCCCAAGTCAACATTCGCATTCGTGAATACTGGAGATAAATGTTCTCATTCGCGAATGTATCAAATTCAACATTCGCGAATGTATCAAATTCAACATTCGTTTCATCACTTCACCGTATTTTAATTCAAATCTATTTTTATCGTATCATTTTTTTTTAAGTCGCGTCCAAAGACTTCAGTAGCCAGGTCATTAATTAAACATTTGACAGTTGTAAAGTTCGATGCGTCCTTCTGTCTGTACGTACCATAGAGGTACAGATAAAAAAAAAATGCTAAGCTATCAGCTATCTATAGAACACTAATAAATGATTCTAGAATATAGTGGAATTTTGTTAAGACTACTGTTGTGTATTGGGTTTAATAATAGCCGTAAATATTTAATTAACATTTATTAAGGATGTCCAATGTTTTTGGGTTAATTGTGTCGGGTCGTCTCGTAAGTATGACGCACGGCTTTTTATATATTGTAACTAAATAAAGCCCTTTAATAAATACGTTTTGTGGATTTTCAGGTGCAGACAGACTTCGCAACGTTGTCAGATACTCAGTTTCTTATTACAATCACGGAGGCAGATAACATTAACCATGCGGTGGTGTTCTTGACCGGTGTAGCGCCGCTGCCGGTCGGCACGGTGGGCATGGTCTACTGGAGCTGGCCGGATCCCGCGGCGCCTCCCAACTGGCAGCTACTCGGACACATTTCCAATACTAAACCCTCTGCTATTTTCAAAATAGGAACATTGAAAAAGTTACATGAACTATCTAGTAAGATTCTTTGATTAACACTCTTTTATATGTTTCTGTTTATTTGTTGTCGTAAACTGGTGCTTTATCCACATTTCTCCTTATGGTTCACAGGTGACAATAAATTCATAACTGCTTTTGGGCAACAGCAGATATGTCATAATGCACAGATTGGGATAGCAATTGAACCTGAATCAAATGTGCAAGTCCTGGCCACCTCAGTTGTAAGTATGCATTATAATAACAAGCTTTTTCTCAATATACTAGACACCCCCAGAATAAGTTTACTGATTTTTAACAATAACAATCATTGTTTCAGTCACAACAACAAAACAATTATGTAACATTTGCCCAGAAGATGCTAGAAAACCTGGTCAACTTTGTGGCGTCGTTTTCAGTGACACAGGACCAGATGACCCCCACGCCGGGCGTGTCCTACATTCCACTCAACACTCTGCACACGTGGTATCAGAACTTTGAGAGGAGGCTACAACAAAATCCTAATTTCTGGAAAAATTAATATGAGCATGCTTTTTAACTAGCAATGTTATAATGTCAGCCATACTATACCCAACAACATGGAACATGTTCAATGAAACTAGAATAATTTTATATTTTGGTTCAGTGTGTGCAGCTACTGTTGGTTGTGCTCACTCAGTTTGTATGTGTAACCTAGTAAGAAATGCATTTTTCAGTCATTGACCATACACATATGTGTTAGTATTTTGTAAGCAGGTGATTGCAATTCTATTCTATTTGAAGATATAGGCTATGTACGTGTTTCCTTATAATTGATGTAAAACCCAGAATTAGAAATGTAATTTTCAACAGCACAGCAAGTGTTATGCAAGTGTAGGTGTTAGCACAGTTTGGTTGGTGATTGCTCATTAGATGTACCCACCTAACAAATGACGTATTTGTTTGGCTGTACTTGTTTCCCATGGAAACAAACTAAAGTTGCACTTGTCTGCTTCATTGTGTTTGCAATGTGTTGCAATTGCAGCCCTGAGAGCCTGGAGGTACCATCAGTAGTAAAATCTCTTTTGTATGTCTATGTACAGTAGTAGACAGTAAGACTGCTTAACAATAACAATTTTTATAATAAAGTATTTTTAAATCAATACATAGTTTATTTATGATTTAGTGTTTTCTATAGGTACCGACACGATTTTAGAGCGCTCGGCGAAAGTGGTGCTGTGATTAGCGCATGTGTACATTGTGTACATTAACACATAAAATTACTGTGTGATTTGAACTTATTTTTTGTTTGTAAGTAGTTTGAATTTTGTGATGAGTGGATATTTAAATAGCATATTTTAACACAATGTGGTTTAGGCACATTACCCTATCATCATATTAATAAATGCTTAATATTTATTACCGGATATAAATATGTTACTAAATTAAATATAGAAAGAAAGAAAAACAGTTTTATGTAAGTTATTCGTGCTAGCCTCGTTAACTCTTTTTTTTTCGGCATCTTTCATCGGCAACGAAACGAACGAAATTATTAAAAAGGCTATATATATGCCCAAACGAAAACGCAGTACTGGGCGCGCGCCCGCTCGATGCCAAATATCAATATCGAACCTCCTTTTGAGCAGTTTTGTTTGCAAAATATTATTTGATTTCCATATGCTATGTCAGTTAAGAAGAAATTGCAGCCATCAATTTTTCTGTGTAAAAATATTTTAAACATCTAAGTCGTTTTGGAGGAGTATCCAAAAGTTGCGAAAAATATCGTGTTGCTACTTATTTTTTTAAAGCAAAACTATTTGCTATACGTAAAAACCATGTTTAAAAAAGGCTAGTATTTAAACGAGCGAAAATAAATTCAAATTAAAGGTGTACAAAATACTGAATATGGCTTACTGAAATACTAAGTGGGCGACAAACAGTGGGCGAATACAAATGTTTAAAACAGCGACTTGATTAGTACTTTGGCAACATAGACGGAGCCCCCCTGTGGAACCTAACCTGTCCGTGTCGGGATGCCCTAAGCTCCCGAACTCGCTCCGCTTGCTCTTGTACCAATTCGTTGAAAACACAATTCCCGCGCTGCACAGCGATGTCGCCTTCATTTACGATGAAGAATAATATGCTAATATAGAAAAAATAGAACCCCAAATACAATTATAGTATGTCACAATATTATTACTGCAGCTCACAAAAACCTCCTAAAAGGTATTACTCAAACCGGATAAATAGTTGCTTACTTAGTATAATAGTCGCCCATTCAGTATATTTTTCGCCCGGTTAATAATTTTCCTTAAAAAAATAATTTCAATGATACAATTTTTTTTTTTTCAACCCTTTTAACCCAGCCGTTACTAAGGAGCATGCTTTAGAAAGTTACCGTTTTACGGCACTGAAGCGGATGTAGGCTCCCTCAACACAAAAAAGCGCGACTACGTTGGACACCCGAGATGTGTGAACGCGGCGAGACGGGGGAAGGTGACACTGCACAGTGTACTTTTTTTATATATGTAACGACACTGATTGAGCAGTAAGTCGCCGGCCGCTTCCGCGTCGCACCTCACTCCCCCCGCCAAACAGACCCAAAAATCGACTTCTGCGCATTCAAGGTCAGCGCTCTTAAACCGCGCTTAGGTATATGTAGTGTTTGTTTTTTGTATGAGCTTGTGGCTAAATAATAAAACCCTCGTGGCTCGATCCTCCGAGGCTACTTTCAGGTTTGCAGTCACATGACGCACGTTATGACATTTGTGATCGTAACTATATTGGGCAATGGGTCTGTTAATCAACGCTTGCTGAGGTCGGTCCGTGGATGGGTGACGATCAATTATATACCGAAATTCGGCACGCGTGCAAAATCGTTAGTTCCGGCTGTCATTAGCAGATGTTTGACGATCGTTATCGTTACACATAGTCAGGTGGCAGTAAATCTGCCAGCACCCTTGCCAAGGTAACCGTGATACCCAGAACCAGCTACTGGCTTGTGTAGACAGTGGCTCCAAGTATAATCTACATCCAGTGAGACTGGAAGCCGACTCCAACAAATTGGCATGTAAGTAGTGATTAGTTTGCTAATTAAAAATATATTTAAGCTTGTTAGTTTTTGTAGATGGGGATATAGTTTTATACCTGGCTGGAACATGGCAATTTCATTGTGTTTATAAAAGATACAATAATGAAAAACTCAAGTTGCTTAACTTAGCTTTTAATAAAGAGGTTGTTTACAATGAGGTAACATAACAACATTCTTCTGAACACAATTAGTATAAAGGCACACGTGTATAAACGTTTAATAAATAGATCGTGAACATCGCTGGTCGTTGCGCGCCTCGCCACTGTTACTCTACTTTGTACTCGATATGGAACTTAAAGTATATTCTGAGATCCCCATTACAACTAATCAACAATAAAACTTATACCGACGCACGCGCACGCGCAGCCGGCGCCGGCGTCTCTCTTCTTATTCGTAACTGACTGCGCATGATGCTCGCCGCGCGCTAAGCATAAGGCACTCCTTTACTTAAAACATCTTCATAAATACCTACATGTACATGAAGATCGCCGAAGAAATTATTTTCGAGATAACTGACCTATTGCTTCCGATAGTTTCCCCGTATCTTTTATGCCGCTGTCCAAGTTATAAAAATCAACTTTGTAACCATAAAATAAGTTGATGAAAACCATTTTAATACTGTCCTATGTGTTACTGATGATGAGATATTATAATACGAGATAGGACATGGATGCATATAATCAACCAATTGGACATGGCCCACAACAGTAAGGCGCTAGGTAACACCGCCAATCTGCTTATATACCATGCAATACGGACGAAACTTCATGGTCTGATACAAATTACTACAAGTTTGGTTGAAAACCTATACTGAGGTAAAATTGTTTGTTTGTTTATATTTTTTTAAAAGGTCGTAACCAGGAAGTACCTACTTATTAATACTAAAACTCGTTTCCCACACACTTACTCGAAAACCCACTTCTACCCGATTTTTGGCATACTTGTCGGCGGGTCGCGCCCACTGCGAGCCGGTCAGGGTCTACACGAAACTGCGCACGAAACAAAATCTGCGAGTTATTTCTCACAACAATTTGTTACAAAATTATTATGTTTATAAAATTTATTTATTTTTACGAGAAAGTGTGAAAAACATTTGAACAAATGGGCATTTGCCATTGCAGTCTCTTGTCTCCATTACGGCCTCGCCATGCCTTCGTCTCGGGTGTCTACTTCGCCTCAGCTGCAATTATTTATTGCTACACAAACTATCGCCGAGTAACATGAGCAAATTTTTCATCCCGAAAAAAAATTAACGGCTAGAAAACTTGATGTTTTGTCAAGTCATAAAACCGTGCGAATAGGGCCGGTCACTAGTTGTTTATAAACAATAAATATATTATAAGTATCAGGTCATAGCATAACTACAATAATTCAACTATCCCTCGAGGGGACACGTTCACAGCCGTCGTTGGGCACTCGTGAGGCAGAGGTGACGTCACCGCACGCGATGCGACACGAACTCCTCGCGAATAACAAGATTGTTACAATATCAGGGACATTACAACTTAAATTAAAGAGATATCATTGTTACAAACATGAACATAAGTTTTTCTGTTTCCTATAAAAAAATATTAGAATAGTTGGAAGACATGCGTGGTGCGTGGCGCTTCAGTCGGCGGCGAGGAAGGGATGCTGCAGCGCGAGCGCGGCGGAGATGCGCACGCGCGGGTCCGGCTCCAGCAGCCGCGCGGCCAACCCGAACGCGGCGTCCGGGAAGCCCGCCACACAGCGCGTCGGGCTGAACTGTTCCGCCTGTACACAGGAACATTTGTAATTGGTTCACCATTACACTGTAAGGGTGCCTTTTCACCAGAGATGTGCTATGCAGCTATACCCGTTTACACCAGTGCTGTGCTATATGGACCAATGAATATGATTGGTGGATATCAAACGCATTCATAGCAACATAGCATACCATAAGGTGGAAAGGCCCCCTCCTTATAGTTACATTCCTCTATCAGCTTTACACCAAATTATATGAAATTAGGTAGACAGTATTAGCACAAATACCAAGGTGTCTTTGACACCGACGCGAAAATATATACCTACACGCAGCGCATCTGTCGCACTAGGGTTTGTGAATTTGGGTTAGACAGAAATAAAGATCTTGAAATGATTGCAGTAAAAAAAAATGCAGATATTTATTTTTTAGATATTTTTTTTTTAACTTAAGAAGAAGCCGACGAAAAATTACAACGCTGGGGGTTCAGAATCATGTAATATTTTTCACGTCGGTGTCAAAGATAATCTGTATACAAGGCGAGTCTTTCATGTGGGCGTGGATGGCCAAATCCGGGCTATATGCCTTGTGGTATAATTTATTTATTTTAGTACATGGAGGACTGACTGCTAATAAAAATAAACAAAAACGGAAACCATAGTCAACAGAAAGCCAATTACAAAGCCTCACGTATAGACTTATAATAACAAAAAGCTCACCACTTTAATAAAAGTAAAATGCAATACAAATTTATCATCATATCATATCATCATCATAGCCTCCCCCAAGATATAAAAATACATGGTTTGCAATTAAAAGCAAAAACAAACAACATAACCGATACCTGAAAAAATTCAGGCTGAAGCAACTTCTGGTCGAATTGACACTGATTGTGAACGGATCTAAATCAAATTCCTTGCACATAAATTTCTGCTTGCGCGCACAATACAACTGTTCCGCCTATAATTCGAAGATGTATGGGTGGATAAAACCGAAATATGTAAAAGGCACACTGAAATAAAATTTTGACAATGACTCGGGGTTATCAATGTTGTTAATGCGGATTTTCAACAAGAATAAACAGTCTGCAATATTAGGTCGATCTACTAGTGGTAACAGATGATACTTCTTACAGAGTCCAAGGTAATTGGTTGACTCATAAGGAATCTTTTGATGAAAGCATTATATTTTATGAAACACTAGCTCACTCTTCTTACAAAAATGCAATACAGTTTTTTAATGTTTTAGACAACATAGAGAGACATTTTATAAACCCAAGCAGTTTAGAAGCTTTTTTGTCAATTGCATCAAGGTGTGTGTTAAAAATTAACTTACTGTCTTGATGGACGTCCAAGTCATGAATAGTATTGCAACTTGGCAAAATCTGGCCCGCCAGAGTAAAAGTAGTGGCTAGGACTGCACGTTTTCTTGTATAAGTGATCATGATCACCGAACACTTGGATGGGTTGAGATCAAGTCTATTAGCCCGAAAGTCGTTCACACAGACTACAAAACAATAAAGGACCAAGCAACGAAACCTGAGGCACTCCGCTGGGCACGTTTATCCAACTAGACATATAATTATTGAGTACTACTGCTTGTGACTTGTTATCAACTTAAAAGATAATCAAATGCCTTGCTATAATCTGTGTAAACCATATCGACCTGTATACCATTATCCATAGCAGCAGTAATGAAATCATTAAATAAAATCTAGTTAGAAGTGGTAGACCGTCCTTTTAAAATCCGTGCTGAATGGAGCTGAACGGGTAAGGGCAGGATATAACTCGATATAGACAATCCTCCCAAATATTTTAGCAATAATGCACAGCTTGGATATAAGCCTATAGAGGTTGGCAAATGAAATGTATACATATACACTTACTAATAGTATAAAGCTGAAGAGTTTGTTTGACCGCGCTAATTTCAGGAACTACTGGTTGGAATTGAAAATTCTTTTTGTGTTGGATAATCCATTTATCGAGGAAGTTTATAGGCTATATAACATCAGGCTACGACCAATAGGAGCGGAGCATAAATTAAAAATGTTGCAAAAACGGGTAAAATTATACCTTTTTAAGAGTGTCCGTTGCGGGCACTGCGTAAACGGTTTAAGTTACGCAAATATCATGTATGATAATTTGAGTATTTATATAATTGTTCCTCTTTAAAAGTTCAAAAAAATAGTCCGCGAAAGCATATCTCTTAAGATTGACTCACTATAACCTTCTTTATGGTAATCAAATTTGTTCATTTGCAAAGGAGTTTTATCAACATCTATACTAATATTATTAAGCTGAAGGGTTTGTTTGTAGGGTAGATAGGTAGTGGTCGGTAGATAGCCAGTTGACGGGAGCGAAGCCGCGGGGCTCAGCTAGTTGTTCATAAATGTTGCACTCGAATTATTCGCAAACTTTTTATATGCCAATGCTATACTAATGTCAACTGATGCCAACCTCAATTTTCCAAAACAAAAAGGCTTGTTGTTGTGATCTTGTTAATAGCATTCATTAAGTGAAAAATGAATAAAACTATTTAAAGTGGAGTACGGCGGGCTTATTACGTATGGAACAGTAAGCAGCAATAATTGTACAATTATCGCGCGATCAATTTAATGACCTGGCTACTGAGACCTTTAAGTCAAGTGTTTTTGTTTGACAGCCACTTTTAACAGAAGCTGTTATACCTATCCAATGATTAAAAAAAAATGTTAAGTAACCAGCTTATGAAAATGCAATACTTCGTGGACGCTGTTTAGTTTTTACAATATTCAATTGATTAATAGCTCCAATATTCTGATAAATTGATATTTGCAGTTGTATAGTATTTGTGTAACAGTAAAAAGTCAGTGAATATTAAACATTTTCATTTTATTTACATAATACAATAATTAATTAGAAAATTTATTGAAACTATTTGAAAAATTGGATAACTAAAATGCTATATGTGTAAAATCGATTAAAATTTCTTCGTAATAGTCGAATGTTATAAGAAATCGAATCGATAACGCATTAGGACATCACTAAATGGACATCATCATCTCGTATTTGAGCTATGAAACGTAAAATAGGTCGTTCAACACACTTGTTTTCCAATTTACTCTAGACATTGGCAGACTAGTCGACATTGGCAGACTAGTCGACATCGGTGCATGCCATATAAAAATAAGAATATTAATAATAGAAGTTTTTGTAAGTATTTGGCAGTGAACACACCTAGTGTGTCCACCTTTTTGGCAATTCCTCCTCCACTTGCCCGAGATAAAGTCTGTTGCAATGATTCAACAAATTGTCCAGTTGCGTAGACATTTGAGACACAAATCGACCATTTTTTCATTACTAGGCATAAATTTGCGGATAATTAAGATACAACAAAAAAACAAAAAAAATGCCGCCAAAAACTCAAAAAAAATTATACCTACTCAGCCATTAGCGAGCGATTGGCAATCGACCAACAACAGGGGAAAAAGTTATCGCAATTTGACAGCCACATTTGCTCGCCGATGGCTCTCGCTCCGCTGTCAAAAACCATGCGTAATACGAAATGATCGCGATCACCTTGCGATAAATGCACGTTTTGGCTAGCAGATTTTTATTGTTAGGAGTGCTGCCGTAAAATTATTATGGTGTGGCTATCGCTCATACATAATGCGGATTCGCGTGCATGCCGATTTTTTGACGTAAAGCAATAATCGCGCGATGATTGTACAATCTCTGCGCAATTATTGCTAATTGCTGTTTCATACGTAATAAGCCTGCAGGAGATGTTGTTTCGCATGGTGCCTAAATGTCAAGAAACACAAAAGCAGAAAGACGCCGAATTCAAACAAAAATAAATATTTTTTACGTGTGGTGTTAGTTTTGAAAATTTAGTTAGGTATAAGATAGAGTTTTTAACAAAGGTCCAGAAGTGTTAAGGGTTATCTTCAATGGATTTTTCAGTTTGATTAGAAAAAAAAAATATAACATGCAGCTTCCATAGTCTTGACTGTCACGCAAATATTTAAAAGTTAACTTGTCAGATCCATCGCCGCAAGTCAGCCTTAACCTTAGCCTTCAGTCTAGCCTAGATACGTATACATACATACAGTAGTGCCTACAAAGTACTCAATCAACTCATCCAGTGATCGGATTGAAAACTCATGTTCCTAATGAATTCCAGCAAGCTTGTTATTTATAGATCATAATCGCCTTTGCTATAGATATTGCGCTACTGCGGCGCATGGTCAAGAGGAGGTATTAAAAAGATATCAATATTGATAAACAACGCAGGATGATAGGGATCAGATAGGCACTAGAAGGTCAACACACTCACTAACAAAGGCTAACTTATTTGGGAGAACTAAGTGTAACAGTTTCCCGAACCCATTAGCTACCCCATTATACTGTCCAAAGTCCAGCGTACATAACTTGTCCGCTAACAAACATTCGTCACTAGTGGCGGGTTTACTGGGACTAACGAAAATTAAATGGAGCCCACGTGGAATCTCATATTATTAAAGGATACAAATAAGTATTTTGTTAAAATGAGGTACTTCCCAGAATTTGATACTAATTAGCGACATTATCGGATGGTGTAATATTAAAGCAAGTATGTTATTTTTAAATCTATCTCGATTTGAATCTATCTCGATTCTTGTCTGCCAGGCTAGGAATATTGATATTTCCAAAATCGGATGATACGTAGTTTTGATTAAAATCGGCCCGTGACTCCTTTCAGTATTTTTCGTTATTCTAAATAGTTTCGGATTTGGCCTTTTAGTTGAAAAACTAACCTGTACACAAATTTATCGTACACTTTGGTTAGTTACCTTTTTCGTTTCATCACGACACAGGCACTGGTCCCGGGGCAGCCGACAGAGAGCGCAGGCTGCGCACGCGCCGTTAGCGGCCGGCGCCGGCGGCACGCCGTTAGCGGCCGGCGCCGGCGGCACGCCGTTAGCGGCCGGCGCCGGCGGCACGCCGTTAGCGGCCGGCTCGCCGCGCAGCCGCGCCGCCAGCTTGCGCAGGCACAGGCCGCGCCGCGCCGACGACATCACCACGCGCCGCCCTGCACCGTGCACACACCACTGTTAGTCAGCTGGCAAGCCTCCAGCAGCACGCACGTAGGCGGCACGTACCCAGCGCCTCGGCGGCGCGCTGCAGTGGCGCCGTGCCCAGCAGGTCGGCCAGCTCGGCCAGCGCCGACACGTCGTCCCCCGCGCGGAAGAACGGGTATCGCGCCGTCAGCGCGCTGGCCAGCACCACGCCCGCCGCCCACACGTCCACCGCCGTGGTCTGCTGCGGGTACTTCAGCAGCACTTCGGGCGGCCGGAAGCCTTGCGTGCCGGCGCGTGGCGCGCGGGGCGGCGCCCGGGCCAGGCACGCGCCGCACACGCCCGCCACGGCCGCGCACGCGCAGCCCGGCCCGGGGGGGCGGCGCGGCGGCGGCTGGTGCGCGGGGGGCGCGGCCGCAGGCACGGGTCTGCCCGTGCTGAGGTCGAGCGCTACCCGCTTCGCAGCTGATGACGCATCCTCCTGAAAGACGAGCTTCAATGATAAGTATGTTCAGTCAACCATCGGTCCGTTATGAAATTTTGATGTCAAAGATGCACGTCGCTCTGGTCGCCCTATTACGGACAAAATGGACGCCATTTTTGAAAAAGTGGAGCAAGATCGCCATATCAGTAGTTACGACGAAACCCGGGTTAACTCGCAACAAGGTGATGCTGTGTGTGTGGTGGGATTGGAAGGGCATTATGCATTATGAGCTGTTACCACCAGGCTGGACCATCGATTCTGAACTCTACTGCGAACAACTGATGACATTAAAGCAAGAAGTTGAGAGAAAGCGGCCGGAATTAATCAACAGAAAGGGTGTGGTTTTTCATCATGATAACGCTAGACCTCACACATCTTTAGCCACTCAGCAAAAATTAAGAGAGTTTGGCTAGGAGGTGTTAATGCATCCGCCTTATAGTCCTGACCTTGCACCTTCAGATTTCCACCTGTTTCGGTCTCTTCAGAATTCTTTAGGCAGTGTCAGGTTAACATCAGGAGATGTGCGTGTGGATTGAGAGATCTTTTCGAAAAACTCTTCCAATCCCAACCAAATTATAAGAGCATTTAGGAAATAATTGTGAAAACTTCATGGTAAGGTATAAAATTTGTGAAACCTAAACAAAGAAAGTTAGAACTCATTAACTGGATCTCTCAATCTGGACAACTGAAGAAAAAGCCATAACGCGTATCCAAGAATATACTGCCTATGTGTTTATAATTTGTATTTTAAATAATTGTGAAGGATTTGTGAAAGCTGCTTAACAAAATTTCGATTCGTTTCAAAGCCACGTATAAGATTTATAACAGTTTAAATGGATCACTCAGAGTGGACAATTTTCATTTGAGTGATCTTGTAAAACACGACCTAATACTGAAAAAGTATGAATAATTAGCATGTTTATTGCAAATTATGCTTCTGGGAAAATTTGTGAAACAAAAATCGTGATTGAAATCTTACTGGTTCAAGAGAAAATGAAAATCTTGTTTTTTGTCGATCGTCCCAACTGAGAGATCTTTATTTTGAAATATATTTAATAAACCAAAACTTATAGGTAGAAGATAAATGCATCAGAAATTGTGAAAAATGTTGTCCTAAAATTTGACGCTTCAGTCGTCCCTGTAAGTGTTATACTTAAAAAGATAAATCATTTTTTTACAATCCTTAAGGAAAACGTTGAGTAGGGTAGACATACTTTTTTATTTTGTCGGATTTTTTTCAACTACCCTATTCATGCTAACATTGTCTATATTCATTGCAATTTGCGAAGCTGGCTTGTGCATAGTAGCACTATTTCAATACTATTTTTGGCATACTTGGAATAGCGAATTCCATCGAAAAAAATGGTGAGGATTCTGGGGGAAACGACACCGATTAATGTCTATAAATGTCCCCTGTTACAGTCTTTTGTCCTTATTTCCACATTTCATTTCTTATGTCAAAAAAACGTAGTCACGTCCTTTTTAATATGTACCACATTTAAAAAAACATTAGTGTGACAAAAATGTACTAATGATAATGACAGTTTGAATATTGAATAAGATACCTTCATTGTTATTCACTATCACTAAACGGAAACACTGATTATGTTATTAATAATTATAGCACAAAACTATTAAAAAAACTTGCACTAAATGCACTGCACAACGCCAGCTTCGCAAATTGCAATGAATATAGACAATGTTAGCATGAATAGGGTAGTTGAAAAAAATCCGACAAAATAAAAAAGTATGTCTACCCTACTCAACGTTTTCCTTAAGGATTGTAAAAAATGATTTATCTTTTTAAGTATAACACTTACAGGGACGACTGAAGCGTCAAATTTTAGGACAACATTTTTCACAATTTCTGATGCATTTATCTTCTACCTATAAGTTTTGGTTTATTAAATATATATCAAAATAAAGATCTCTCAGTTGGGACGATCGACAAAAAACAAGATTTTCATTTTCTCTTGAACCAGTAAGATTTCAATCACGATTTTTGTTTCACAAATTTTCCCAGAAGCATAATTTGCAATAAACATGCTAATTATTCATACTTTTTCAGTATGAGGTCGTGTTTTACAAGATCACTCAAATGAAAATTGTCCACTCTGAGTGATCCATTTAAACCGTTATAAATCTTATACGTGGCTTTAAAACGAATCGAAATTTATTTAGCAGCTTTCACAAATCCTTCACAATTATTTAAAATGCAAATTATAAACACATAGGCAGTATATTCTTGGATACGCGTTATGGCTTTTTCTTCAGTTGTCCAGATTGAGAGATCCAGTTAATGAGTTCTAACTTTCTTTGTTTAGGTTTCACAAATTTTATACCTTACCATGAAGTTTTCACAATTATTTCCTAAATGCTCTTATAATTTGGTTGGGATTGGAAGAGTTTTTCGAAAAGATCTCTCAATCCACACGCACATCATCAGGAGAGGACTGCCAAAACCACTTATCGCGGTATTTTGATCAAAAGTCCCAAAATTTCTATGGTAATGGGATCATGTCCCTACCTACAAGATGGCATTTCGAACAAAATGGTACCTACATACCTCAGTTAAATGTAAATAAACTATATTAAAAAATGTTTTGAATTTACTTAAAAAATGAGAAGAAACTTTTTCCCCTAGTTATTATAAAAGCGAAAGGTCACTCAATCACCTATCACGAAATATCGAAAACCGCTTGACGTATAGAGATACATTTTGGCAGGGAGCTATTTAATAGTGAGTACATGTCCGCTAAAAAATTTTGCGACAGGGCCGGATTTAGGGGGTCCATGGACTCTCGCAAATTTGTACGAAAGTCCTTCATTTTTTGAGCTACTAACTCCAAATTTGGCATGGAGATAGTTTATAGTTAGTAGACGTCTGCAAGAACGAATTTTACGACAGGGCCGGCTTTAGGGGGTCTGAGGACTGTCGCAAGTTTGTATTAAAGTCCTTCATTTTTTGAGCTACAAACTTAAAATTTGGCATGGAAGTAGTTTATAGTTAGTAGATGTCAGCTAAGAACGGATTTTGCGACAGGGCCGAATTAAGGAGGTCTAAGGGCACTCGCAAGTTTGTATGAAACTCCTTAATTTTTTTACGATACAATCTTGAAATTTGGCAGGGAGGTATTTAATAGTTAGTAGACATTCGCTAAGAACGGATTTTGTGTCAGGGCCGGATTAAAGAGGTCTTAGCACTCTTGCAAGTTTGTACGAAAGTTCGGGTTTTTTTTGTACTACCATCCTGAAATTTTGAAAGTCTAGAGTTTATGAGTAGGAGACATAAGCTAAGAAAGAATTTTGTGATAGCCTGGACTAAGAGCTCTCGCAAGTTTATATGAAACCCTTGGCTTTTTGTACCTGAAAATTGGTAAAGAGATTTTATATAGTTAAGACATATCAGGTAGGAACAGATTTTACGACAGGGCCGGTTTAAGGGAATATAATAGCTTTCGCAACCCTATGTGTTCAACAAACATTTATTGATGACAAATATTATAATACAACAAACAGAAAACACAACAAAATTAATGACACACATGTGTATGTAGTTTGGTTGTTTTTTTTTGTTCGCAGCGATTTACAATAACTGCTGCACCAAAATAATAACTATAGCAAAGATTTTAAAAATGTGGTGTATAGAGAAGTTTTACAAAAAAAAAACCTCTATATATATTTTTCTAATCGGTGCCTAACAAAATGTTGCTTAGTGTGATAGGCATTTTCTGTTGTCTGAAATATAAAAATAGTTTGCGTTAAACATCCATATACTTTATATCTTCATAACGACGCGGACAAAGTGGCGGGCAACAGCTAGTAATCTATATATATGTCGGGTTTAGTCAATAGTACGGACGTCAAAACAAACCACGAGCACGCCACCTGTCGGCAAATCAAGAACAACTACGCTGTGGCGCGCTTTCTCTAACTACTTGCGTGGTGGGGACAGCAGAGTACAGGAGTGGAGTACTGACCGCCTTAGAAGAAGAAGAATAGAATAGAATTTCTCTTTATTCGAGTATCCATGACTCAAAAAAAATGGTTAGTAAAACTTACACTGTTAGTAACACAGATATTAACAAATTGACACTACAAAACAAAACAACAAATAACAGTGGATCACCGTTGCGACAAACCATGTGAGATGGCACAACAGCGACCCACGAAAACACAGTCTAGGCGACTTGAGATCATACTTAGGATACTGTTGGAGCTGCCCCACACCCTGCGTACCATGGATGCACACCTTTTGCGCATGGTTGTGTAGAAACAATCCACATGCGCATCAGCAAACATCCCCGATGCACTACAGAAGCGAGGCAGCCCCAACAGCATCCTAAACGCATTATTGAACTGAACACGAAGAGCGCTGTACGATTTTTGCGTATATCTAGCCCACAGGCTGCTCGTGTAAAAGGATGTACAGTAAGCTCGAAAGAGCGTTACTTTGACCGAAATTGAGCATCGTGCAAACCTGCGAGCCAGCATGTTCGCTCTAACCGACAACGATCTCCGCTCCCGCTCAATGTCGTCATCATCTTTGAGATTGGGGGTTAATATATGACCTAGATATTTAAACGTATGGACTCTTTTTAAAGGCGTGCCATAGAGTACAACAGGTGGCACCTTATTAGGGCTCTTACCCCCAGCCTCAAAGACCATGATCTCAGACTTCTTAATGTTATATGCCAGGCCATGTAACTTAGCATATGCCTCACACTGGGCAACCAGTTTTCTCAACCCACAGATTGACGCACTCAACAGCACCATGTCGTCCGCGTAACTGATATTATTAACGCAGATACCGTCTACGTAACATCCAACCCTGGTACTGCGGAGCTCGGCAAAGAGTTCATTCACATACAGGTTGAAGAGCGTAGGTGAGCTCAACCCACCCTGCCTCACCCCACACTCCAACCCGTACGGATGAGACAACGCACCAGCCCATCGTACAGTGTTGATCTGGCTCCCATACCAAAACTTAAAAATGTTTATGAGTTCTGTGGGTAAATAAACCCGCTCTAACTTACTCCATAACACATCATAAGAAACCAGATCAAAAGCCTTAGATAGGTCGAGGAAGCAGGCATAAACAGACGTCTCACGCTTCGCATAGTATGTGACAGCATGCTTAAGACACAACACTGCACTCTCAGTTGACAATCCAGCCCTGAAACCAAACTGGTTGTCATGTATGGTTGTTCTTTTTATTCAATTGTGCATTAAGCATGCTGTCGAAAACCTTCGATATCACAGTAGCTATGGAAATGGGCCTATAGTTACTGCTGTCGGCGAGGTCACCAGTTTTGTTTTTAGCGACTGGTACAACAATTGTTCGCATCATCTCACTAGGCATGTAACCATGACCCATACAGAAGCTATACAGCATAGCAAGTACCCTAGGTAAGTGAGGGCCAGCATATCGGAGGTGCTCGATGCTAAGCCCGTCATGGCCGGGGGACTTACCCCTTGACATACATCTAATCGTTCGAGTAATTTCTGCGGCCTTAAATTTAACCCCTATTTCCATCCCGGGCATAAGATCGGGCACCGACCGCGATGGGCCCAGTGGAGATTTGACAAAGAACGCCTCTTTAAAAAGATTTGCAATGTCCTCCGGCTCACTCATGCCACCGACGCTCACAGGGATGCCCGGCCTGGCCTTCAATTTATTTGTGTGTTTCCAGAAACTACGGACGTTAGAGCTAAGACGTCGTAGAATCAGTAACGATCCGTAATATTAATAAGCAAGATTGTAACTGTGAACTATTTAAATAAAACCCAGTGTATCGAATAATTAGTGTTATTTCATTTTCACGACTGTACCCACAGACCTGCCCACACACGATGTCTTAGCCTAAGGGCCATCCTGACTTCCCGATGGTTTGCATCTATCTGCCAGCCTTGATGCGACATATATAAAAGAAGAAACTGACTGACTGATCAATCAACGTACAGCCAAAACCGATAGGCCTTGAAGCATGAAATTTGGCAGAAAGGTTCCTCAAGTGAAGTTAGTGAGCCCCCCTTTTAATTTCCAAATATCCTGTCTTAGTGACAGGATTTTTGGAAATTAAAAGGGGGTTGAAAGTTTGTATGTAATTTCTACAGTTTGTAAGTTGGACACGTGAAATTTTAGATGTACGCTCTTGGATGATAACCAGAATTAAAATGTTTTTTGGTTATTGGAAATTCGAGCCCTAAGAAAATTTCACATGATGTTTTTCGGTTTGGAAGGTAAAACATCTGAAATTGTAGGTTTACGGTCTTTATTAATAAAAAAAACAATGAGTTTAATTATTTCCGGATATAAAAAGGGATAAAAAAAGGGTGTTGAAAGTTTGTATGATTTTTTTACTAAAAAAGAATTCATGTATTATTTATTGGTTTTTGGAAATTCCAGCCCTAAGGCGATAAAATAGGGGTTGAAACTTTATGTGAATTTTTTTCGGTTTGGAAGGTAAAAATATTGGTTTAAGCTATTGGTTGATAAAAAAAGAGATGTCTTTTTTCAGTGTTTTTACCCCTAAGGGTGTAAAAAGGTTGTTGAAAGTTTGTATAAAATTTCTACAGTTTGTAAGTTGGACATCTGAACTTTTAGATTTATACTCTCGGTTGATAAAAATAATTTATGTATTTATTGGTTTTTGGAAGTTCCACCCTTATATATTTGAAACTCGTCATAAATTCTAACCTAATTAAATAGTAAAGATTTCATTATTAAATTTTCAAAACTACTCCTAAAAGACGATTTAGGGAATGTTAAAGATTTTTGAAAAATTCTACTCCACAGGGCTTCTTTTTTATTATGTAGGGGAGCACTTAGAAGGTATTTTGCGAATTCAACCTTTAAGAAGGCGAAACTAAAAGTCATCAATAGGATAAAATACGGATCACGCGAACGAAGTCGCGGTCGAAGTGCTAGTATTGGTATAAAGATATGATCCGATGTTGCAGTAGCTGCCGTAGTACAAGTGCTACCGCTACCACTGTCATGCCGACGACTGTACTACATTATAATTATTATTTGCTCAATTAATTTTATTTAAGTTCGTACCTCCTCTCGGGTTCGTTTCCGCAAGCCATTGGAGTGCGCGGGCGGCGGCGCGGGAAGCGCGGCTGTGGCGGGCGCTTCTTCAGCGGGGCAGAGCCGCTGCGCTAGCCCGAAGTCTACCAGCAGATACCTTAGTGACAGAATAACATTGCTTTAACTCACACATTATAAACCGTTTCTTTTATATATATTTTATAGGCTCGCGTTTGACCACTATCTCACCTGTTGGTAAGCGATGATGTGGTTGACGGTGAGACACGCTCGTCTAGAAATAACCTATTCACTCTTGACTTAAAGACTCCTAGATTGTAGCTGTCGGGAAACACAGACTCGGGCAGGGAATTCCAGTCCTTAGCTGTATGCATAACATAAGTGTTTCCAACACGTTTAGTGTATAGGGTGGGATGTTCACAATGTACCGAAGGCGCATCCCCGTACGTCTGGTAGTCCGATGATGAAACGGGCTAGATGAAATTAGATCGTGCAATTCCAACGCACACTCCACAAATTGTAAACGATAAATAATTGACAAGTTACTCGGCGACGGTGTTCAAGGCTCTGGAGTTTTGACTTGACCAGTGCCTAATCGCCGATGAGCCTCTTGGCCCGCTTTTCGATCGACTCCAGTACGTCGAGCTGGTATTTGGCAGATCCATCCCAGAGAAGAAAACAGTACTCCATGCATGATCGAACTTGCACTTGATACAAATTGAGGAGCTATCCCGGCGTGAAGTACCTGCTCACCTTTGCAAGGAACCGCAACTAAATTGAGAGTCGATGACAACGTAACGCCAAGAAGCTCAAGATGGTCCGTTATTGGCACGGTCACATCTCGGAAAGTTGGAGCCGTTTGAAATTGGCCCTTTCTAGGGGAAAAAAAAGACATGCCTGGATTTTAGCAGCATTAAACCTGACCAGATTGGCATCGCCCAATTCGGAGACTGCCTGCAAGGACAGGTTCAAACGCTCCACCATGACCTCACGGAGGACTTTTTGCTCGACTGCTGAAGGAGGGTAATGTGTTTACTACATAGACTGATGTCTATGCATGTTTGTTCCTATGTGGCGTTCTAGAGACCAAACGCGTTGGCCGATATTGATGATTCTTACGTCAATCGATTCGTCTTAACCTTGCGAGCGTCACTGGCTACATTAAAATTGGAAAATACTTGATGCCATATTGAGAGGGCCCAATTTATTTTCTTCTTCCAAATACATCGTGTGGGGTATTAAACAAAGGGTTTTAAAAGCGGTGATTTCATAAATACATAACACCTAATTCGAAAAAAATAATGTTAACTAAAAAGTTATAAATAAAAAAGTTATTTCATAAAATCATGCTGTGCTGTCAGAGCATACATCTGGTTTTGGTCAGCCAGCTCGCGAATATGTATCATTTACGTCTTTTTAGTTCGCTTCTTAAGCGGTCGGGTTTTTGATTTTATGAAATAACTTTTCTTTAGGTTAATGCAGCTTTCTTCATCAACTTCAAATAAGCATGTAAGTAGTATGTGTTCAAATTTGTACGTAGTATAGTGTGTAGTGCTATTCTGGGTGCATCATCCTCACATAAATTTTTGAATTAATGTACTTATGTAATTATTGTAAAACACTTATTTTTATAAAAGAGTAGGTATGGAGTTTCTTGTGCGTTCTTCTCCATAACAAGCAACTTTTCCAAATCACGGTAGAATGAATTTTTATTACTTGTAAATTTTAATAATTGACGTTCAAAAGTGCCGCTTCATGGCTTAGTTGACATAAATATATTTGACTTTTACATGTCTTATGACAGATATTCTGACATTTGTGAATTTGTTACAAGGAGCGTCCTCACTGGGAGCATTCTTTCGTGAGCATTTGTGAACAAGCAATCGTAGACGAGCAACAAATGCTTCCCAGCGAGCCAAGCATTCACTTTCGAGCAAAACTATGAACGTTCGAATCGGACGTTACCTTGCGAGCTTGGAGCATTCTAATACGATGTCGTTAAATGTCATTCACTCGATAATACTATTGACCAAGAAGGTCACAAACACATAAGATCAAGAAACTGTTCCTTGCTTTACAAGTGGCTCTACATACATACTCACTCATTTCATTATCTGAGTACTCGCTTTCGAGCGGTTTATTTGCGTGACCATTCGAATGCGAGCCGTTTCCGCGAAAATCGTTGCGACGTCCACACCAGCCGAAGTTCGCACTTGCATGTAAGCTTTGTAACGCTCGGCTCAACGTCCACGCCTCTCGAATATTCGATCTCGAACGTTCATTACACGTGAGTGCTCTCAGTGAGGACGTTCCTATAGACTCAAACGAACATAATGCGCGTGAAGTTACGACTGTTGCGATGGCTCGCCCAGCTGACAAGTCATTCGATCGTCGGTTGTTACTGCATACATACCGTTTGTTGTCGCGGTCGTAGAGGAAGTTGCTGGGCTTGACGTCGCGGTGGATGACGCCGAAGGAGTGCACGTGGCGCAGCGCCGTCATGAGCGCGCGCATGTACGCGCGCAGCTCGGCCGCGTCCATCTGTCCCACGTACTCCTATGCATGGAACAACTGCTTTACACATACTGTTTTTTTTTTGTTTTTGTGACTAGCTGTTCCTAGTCATCTCTAGTCGTCAAGATGAACATAGATATAGTTTAAAGAACATTCAGTTGAATTGATAACCTTCTCCTCTTTTATTGAATTTGTTAAATAAATCAAAAGATTCTCAATGTTAATGTATGAAATGCACATAACTCTTGAACGGCTGAAGTAATTTTCATAACAAATTACTATGGCTAGGCTTATAAACACATTCGCTAAAGTCACTTTTCAAACGATATCAAAATTGTTTCATCCGTTTGGGAGCTATAACGCCACACATGTACACAAGTAAAACTTATAATACCCCTCTTTTACAGTACGGGGGTTAAAATGGTACACAATCAATCAAATCAATTTTAATTCTTCTTAAATTTTATGTGTCACAAGAAGAACAGTTGTTTTTACCGTAAGGTAAAGCAATTGTCTGCATTTATTTATTGGTAATAGAAAATATATAAATGTAAAATAAATAAATATTAAATAGATATTAATTATTATTATGTCGTTTATTTATCTTTGTTCTTTTGTACATTTTTAAATATTTTTATAAATAAATTAAAAAACAAAAACATTTAAAAATATTAAAAAATAGAGGCCAGCCCGATACCGGGAACAAGGTCCAAGCTACCGGCAGTCGGGGCTCCAGAGAGAGGAACCTCCTAACAATACGAGCAGTGTCCAGCAATACTGCTTTCTGGATTAGGCCCTTGACCCAGCTAATGAGAGCCTCCTAAGGTGTTGGTCGAGGCTCGTGGCTATTAAGCCATTGGCCGACACGACTATCGGTACAATGATCGCTGTGTCACGCGACAAACTCGTGAGCCAAGTCAAGATATTTGATTTGCTTATCTTTCTTGGCTATCACGAGGTTCCCGTCGTGCGGGGCGGTAATGTCAACAATCATTGCACGCCTCTCGATTCGGTCCACCACCACAATATCAGGCTTATTGGCTACAATAGTCCTGTCAGTGATGATGGACCGATCCCAGAACAATGTGATACTGCCATTATCGAGAACTGGGTCGGGCACATTCCTGTAGTAACCGTACTACAGGAATGTGCTCCATTCCATGCATTGCATGTGGCATCGGAGGTACCGACCTCCGATGCCACTAGAGTGTATTTCAGAGCAAGTTGCTGATGGATAATCCTGGCTACAAGGTTGTGCCTATGCAAGCACTCTTCGTTAGCTAGACGAGAACAACCAGAGATAATGTGCCGGATCGATTCTCCCGGGCGGCACATGCCCGACAGATGTCAACCGTGCCATCCTTCACAATAAATCTCCGGTAGTTATCCGTCATGATAACTTCGTCCATAATTGCGCAGACAAAACCTTCAGTTTCTCCAAAGATGTCACCAAAACGCAGCCAGGCTACAGATGCTACATTGGGCCCATGTAGGGCCCGGAAAAAGCGTCTGTGAAGCTCCTTACTCTGCCATACCTCCCTACGGTCTTTAGTATCAAGCACTACAGGCTTGCGCCAGTACTCATTCGCCAAGGAGAGCAGGGTGAGTCCCTTGTCCACTGCTACTACATCTCGATGCATGCCCACGTCGGTGTTTAGAAATATATATATAAATAAAGATATATTTATATTATTATTATTTATTACTCCAAAACACAAGTCGCCGACGTCACCCAGAAAGCAGCCAAGTTAAAACGGGACTGGGCCGGACACGTCTGCCGCATGTCAAACGGCTCATGGGCTAAATCAACCACAATGTGGCTCCCGGAAAATGTTAGGCGACACCGCGGCAGACCCAGGCGAAGATGGCGGGATGAACTTGAAGCCTATCGACGGGATTGGTCCACAATTGCTCTAAACCGAGAGGATTGGAAAGAAGAAGGGGAGGCCTTTGCCCTGCAGTGGGACAGGATAGGCTAAAATAATAATAATAATAAATCAAGTATCTTGACTTGGCTCGCGAGGTTGTCGACATGTGGGATGTGGACACAGCAATTATTGTACCGATTGTCGTTTCGGCCAATGGTTTAATAGCTACGAGCCTCGACCAACACCTTAGGAGGCTCTCGTTAGGCGGCTGGGTCAAGGGCCTGATCCAGAAAGCAGTACTGCTGGACACGGCTCGTATCGTTAGAAGGTTCCTCTCTCTGGAGCCCTGACCGCCGGTAGCTTGGACCCTGTTCCCGATACCGGTAGGCCTCTATTTTTTATATTTTTTAATGTTTTTTTTTTGTTTTTGTATCTTTTATAAAAATATTTAAAAATGTATTAAATAAGAAATAAGTTAAATAAAGGACATAATAATAATATTTATTACTAAATATATATTATATTTATATTTAGTATTAGATTTAGTAGTACAAAATACGGTACACTGTATACACCTTACCTTTAATTAAACTAAAAAATATATAAAAAACAACTTACTGAAAATTTCCTATGAGGTATGTAAGGCATGATAAAAACTATAGTATCCAAATTGCGAAGACACAGCTCCACCCCTATCACATGGTCTTTGCCTCTGAAACAGAATAATTTAAAAGATGTTAGAGCAACAAACATAAACATAATAATTATAAAATCTAGAATCAACTTCAGCCATGTATTTTTTTATAATTTTCACAAATCAACAAACAGAATAAGGATGTTTAGACAATCATCATCATCGTTTTTAATGTACCCATTGCTGGGACACGGGACTCCTCTCAGTCATAGGAAGTGGGCCATAATCCACCATGCACATCAGGAGTTCAGGATGAATGTCATATGTCTTTGAATTTTTTGTTCTAGGACATGCTGATTTCCTCACGATGTTCTCCTTCACTGTTTTGAGAGCAGTGTTGATGGAATAATAGTATATACAAAGTAAAGCAACTGCCTGGGTTCAAACCCACACTGTTCAACCTTGAACAGGCCATAGTTACATGCGCCAACAACAGCAAAACAGAGTCAGCGACATATTTTCGGTCACACCGCCGTCAGCACTAAGAAGTGACCTACAAAGATCTTTTCTTCATCGGCTCAATACACACACAACCAAGGCTCGGAACCGGTTTAAAAAATACCGGTTAACACCGCTTTATTTCGGTTTTCCTCCGAACTTTTCTTAAGATCGTGAACGTTTTAAGAACTTTATTTTAACCAAAATTAACCGGTTTATTCGGCGATCGGCATGTCGGTAAACGCGTTGCAACTTGTATGGATGCCAATGCAATTCTTACTACTGAATAAAATCTGAACTGCGCGAGTTAAGGAACCCCAATCCCCCAATATTAGCTTCATCAGCCAATAATTATATTATATTAGAATAACAGCTATATGTCAGCATATAATATCTAGGACATGCGTCATTAGCAGAGATGATTGGTTAGCAATAAGATTAGTATATAAGATCAACATTTTGTAGAATTAAGTAATTACTGTCTTGCTGTAACTGGGATCAAATAAAGTTTATTTTTAAACTCTTCCGTTGTCGCTTACTTAATTGGCGCAGCCGGTAGGATCTCTGTAGTCAGTCTGTCACGTATCCACATCTACGGGAAGCAGCCGACGTCCGTTTCAACGGTTCAGCAGAGATCACCGAACAAACAAATACATTAAGAAGCCACATCAAGCCAGGAGAGGACCAGGAGCCAAGCAGTAATTCAGGGATCATGAAGATAGCTGCGGAATTGTGAGTAAATCTTTTCACCTTCCTCTCAGCTCTTCCATTTGCATCCCAACCTTGTATTAATCTATGTTGTGTGTATTATTAGGGATTGGACAACGCCGTAATAATATTTTATAGATTGTTAGTTGTAGTAAATAGTTAGGGATAATTTATTAATTTTTGTGCTTACTTTTTGTGAAGCTTCGTTATTTCACTTCATAATGGAAGGTATAAACCGTGTTCCGCAAGAGATGGTAAACATAATTCCAGTATTTAATGGCGATGTTAGAGCGTTACCCTTATTTATTAAAAAATGTGAATACATTTTAACAACATTCCAAGGGAGCGTTGTACAAAACAATTATTTATTTCATGTAGTAACAAGTAGATTAACAGGCGAAGCAGCTAGTTTGGTAGGCGAAAGGGACTCTATAAATACGTGGGATGAGCTAAAAATGCTGTTAAATCAACACTTTGGCGACCCACGTACTGAAGATTGTCTAGCAATGGAGTTAGAATCCTGTAAAATTAACAAAGGTGAAAGTTACTTAGATTTGTGTCATAGGATACAGCATATGAGAAGCATTTTATTTTCCAAAATATCAGAGACTATTGCTGATGACTCTTTACGGAAGGCTAAGCAGATAATCTACAGTAATAGGGCGATGAATGTTTTTCTATTCAATTTACCGCCATTCCTAGTTAGGTTAGTTCGTTTACGCGACGTTTCGACATTGGAAGACGCGTTGAAAATTGTTTTAGAAGAACAGAACTTTCAATCAGTCTATAATTCTAAAACAAACGATCACCGCAATTATAATAGATCTAATAAAAATATTTTTTCCGATTTCAATAGTGCGAAGTATAATTCGCAGAGCCTATCCAGTGCAGTTGCACCGAATAACGCCACGAGTAGTTCAATTACGATGAACAATTCGCAGCAGTTTAGGAATTATAGGCAACATTATAATCAAAATAATTTCAATCGGACAAATAATAATGATCATAACAATAGGACAAGTAGGTCACAGTTTCCGATGGCGCAACAAAGCCAACAGTCCACGGCATATGCACCGCGAACGTCACCTTTTGCAGCGCAAGCATCTCCGCCGGGTTCAAAGTCGAACACTGACGTTACTATGCGCACTACAAGTTCACGCCGTGTTAATTACACTAATAATCATAGCTATAACGAACCAAGTTTTGACAACTCAAATAATGAGTTCCAGGAAATTCCTGAAGATCCCAGACAGGGAAATTTTTGTATAACCGCCTCTACCCTAGAGAGCGAATAAAAATTAATTGCAATAAACGTCTTAACTTACCACACATAGTTGTACCAGAATTAAATGCAGTGTTTATGATAGATACAGGCAGTGTTAGGTCTTTCATAAGCCCACACATTGCAAACAAGTACTTTAGGGGTCGGTTGCAATATGAACCCTTCGAAGTTGTTAGTACTCACGCATCGAGTGTTCATAGCGAAACGGCATTTATTCCTTTACCAGCTACGTTTTGCAGTAAGGAATTTCATAAATTTTATGTTTACAGTGTTGATGATAGGTATGATGGGTTAATAGGTAGTAACCTACTTAAACAGTTACAGGCAAAAATAAACATGGAAAGTCAAGTTTTGCATTTAAAAAATGTGAATATTCCAATAATATACGCACTACCTATGAGAGAGGTATATCAATTGCCATCTCGTAGTGAATTAAGAGTTAGATTGCCAGTCAACTTACTAGACGGGGAAGCTATACTACAATTTAAACAATTTTCGGAAGGGATTCGAATGCCCACCGCATTAGTTAAGTGTATTAAAGGTTACGCATCAACCGTTATTCAGAATTATACGGATGAAACCAGAACCTTAGTGGTAACAGGACCTTTTACGGTCGAACCTTACAGGCAGAACCCATCTGTTCACATTAATTTTACAGAAAATAACATAGAAATAGATAGGATGCTAACAGATAATTTAAAAAAATTACAGTTAGACCACATGAATTCTGAGGAACGTAAAACCATCGAAGGGCTATGTAATGAGTATAAGGACATATTTTATTGTGAGAATATTCCATTAACGTTTACAAATCAAGTAAAACATAGAATTAGAACAAGGAATGAAGATCCTATAAATATTAAAGCACATAGGTTACCTCCCATTCAATCGAAAGAAATTAGGAATCAGGTAGATAAAATGTTAAGGGACAATATCATCCAGGAATCACACTCCCCCTGGAGTGCTCCCGTACATTTAGTGCCAAAAAAATTAGATTCATCAGGACAGCAAAAATGGAGGATGGTAGTCGATTATAGACGTCTCAATGAAATTACTACCGATGACAAATACCCTTTGCCCAACATAAATGATTTATTTGATATGCTAGGCAATAGTACCTATTTTACTACCTTAGATTTAGCTAGTGGATACCATCAAATCGAGGTCCAGAAAGAAGATAGGGCGAAAACAGCTTTCAGTACACCTACAGGACATTATGAATTTAACAGGATGCCGTTTGGGTTAAAAACAGCACCTGCAACATTTCAGAGGGCTATGGATAACGTTCTAAGAGGTCTCCAGGGCTTACATTGCCTGGTATACCTTGATGACGTCATAATTTTTTCTAAATCGCTGACTCAGCATGTAGAGAAACTTAGAGCAGTTTTTGATCGTTTTCGGGCGACAAATTTAAAAATACAACTCGACAAATCACATTTTCTTAGAAAGGAAGTTCTTTACTTAGGGCACACTATTACAAGTGAAGGATTGAAGCCAAATAATGATAAAATTGATGCAATCTTAAGATATCCTATTCCAGAAACAGTTACACAAATAAAAAGCTTTTTAGGACTCATTGGTTATTATAGGAAATTCATCAAAGATTTTGCAAAAATAACTAGACCTTTAACAGCTTGTTTAAAGAAAGGTCGTAAAATAATTATTAATGAGGAGTATAGGGAATGTTTTGAAACATGTAAAAAACTTTTAACAAACGCACCTTTATTACAGTATCCCGATTTTAGTAAAAGTTTTATTTTAACTACCGACGCATCGAATTTTGCAATTGGGGCTGTATTGTCACAAGGATCAATAGGCTCAGACAAGCCAGTAGCATATGCTAGCAGGACTCTGAGTGACACAGAAGTAAAATACAGTACTATTGAGAAGGAGCTTTTAGCCATAATATGGGCAGTTAAGCATTTTAGGCCTTATCTATATGGCAATAAATTTACTATCTTTACAGACCATAGACCATTAGCATGGCTATATTCATTAAAAGAACCCAACAGTAAGCTCACGCGTTGGCGTTTACGCTTAGAGGAATATGACTACGAGGTTAAGTACAAGAAAGGGCCTCAAAATACAAATGCAGATGCCTTATCTAGGATTAAAATTAATGCAATTAACGACGATTTAGATTCGATATTTGTTAACGTAGGTGATAGGAAAGAGCGAATACAAAAAATTATAGATGAAGAGCTGCAATTTGACGAAACGCCCATAGAAACGATAGAACTTTCGGATTCTGATGATGGCGTCACAGCTAATTCAGTTTCAAATAGGGAACATGAAGGTATTCCTATTTTAAATGAAGCTGTAGATACTAAAGCTAGACAAATTTTAGTTCACTCATGGTTTAAAGATAAATTGACAGTAAAGGATATTTCTAATAATAAACAGAAAATTTTTGAAGTTCACTTACCAACAAATAATGACAAATTAGTTAAAGACTTTCTAAAAGAATATATAGATCCTAAACATAAATATCATATTTATTTTGAACATCCATCGTTTAGAAAATCTTTTTCAAACATGGTTATTAACTTGTTTAAAAAGGGTTCAGTTAAGTTAACAGAATGTACAGAAAGAGTGATCAATTTGACAGAGTCAGAAGAGGATCAGAAAGAAGTTATTATGAAATACCACGACGGGAAAACCTGTCATAGAGGCATTAGGGAAACTTTAGCTAAACTTAAGAGATATTATTGGTGGCCAAACATGAAAGAAATAGTTACAACAGTTATTAACAGCTGCGAAATGTGTAGAAAAATGAAGTACGATAGAAAGCCCATTAAACCTCAAATTCAGTTAACCCAAACTCAGAATAGTCCATTCCAAGAAGCTTTTATGGATCTATTATACATTGAAGGAAAATATTATTTAACTATTGCAGATGCTTTTAGTAAATTAGCACAGGCAATAGAGGTACCTAATAGGAGTACACCAGAGATAGTTAGAGCATTAATTAAATATTTTAGTATTTATGGATTGCCCAGTAGAATAAGTTGTGATTCAGGGACAGAATTTAATAACATGTTAATTAAGGAAATGTTAAGTCTATACAAAATAGAATTGCACATAGGGACTCCAAACAATCCCAGTTCTATGGCAATAGTCGAGAGATTCCATTCTACTATCATCGAAATTTACCGATTAGCAAAATATGAAAAAAACGATTTAGATGCAGCTTCCGTTATGACGTATGCTATTATGGCATATAATAACACCATACACTCAGCGACAGATTTTACGCCTTTTGAACTAGTCTTTGGGCATACCGATGCCGGAAATGTATTTAATGTCGATAGGGAGAAAAATTTAACTCAGAAATTATTATTAGATCATAGGAAACGTCTCAAAGTACTATACGAATTTGTAACAGATAAATTAAACACAGATAAACTTAAGGTAAGAGATAAGAAAGGAGGTGAAGAAACACCAGTCCTTAAGACAGGAGATACTATTTACATGAAGAATACTAGGACTAGGAAAGCTAAGGAAAAACCTCGCTATGAAAAAGCCGAAATCACTGGTGAAACCGAACGTAATATAGTGCCTGTAGAATTAAATAAAAGACCAACTAGAGTGGCGATAAAAAATGTAAAACGTCCTCCACAGGTCATGCCTAGTACTTCTGGTACTAGTGATGTCAGGATTCACGCTGGAACTCCAGAACTTCACTCGGAATCCGGGGATAGCGTCGTTGAAGATGGGAGTAGCGGTGAAGAAGAATAATTATTGGACTATATTTAAGATTTTAGATTTAGAATCCTTAAGCTTACAAATAGATAATAATATTCGCGATTTTAGCAATATGAAATCGAAAATTATAGAAAGCAAATTAAGTAATGAAACTTTAGGTATAGAAAACCAAATCGAGTATTTAATAAGACTTACTAAAGATAAATTATATCAAATTTTACCCCTTAATCATAGAAACAAACGAGCTTTGTTCAACCCTCTGGGCTCATTTGTAAAAGCTATATCTGGTAATTTAGATGAAGACGATGCAATTAAATATGATAAGGAAATCGTTTTACTCCAGAATAGAGAACATGCAGTCGAACGTAAAGTGTCATCAATGCAAAAAGCTTTCGATAAATTAGTTAATGACTCAGAAATCATAAATTCAAATATTAAAAGATTAGGCTCACACACTAATGGCATAGAAAACTAGCTGAAAATGAATTCAAATTTAACAAGTTACTACGAATAATAGATACTATGTACCAAATTTTAAGCAACTTTCGAACTTGTTATGAGAACATACAAGAAATAGAGTCCGCAATCGCCTTTAGCAAACTAAATGTTTTGCACCAGTCTATTATAAATAGCACAGAACTGTACAGCAGTTTAGAAACAATTAGTAAACATGCTAGGACAATATATCCAGTTAGTAAAAGTAATTTAATAAAACTAGAACGTAATATCATAGTCAAATCATATTTAAATAACAATAGATTAGTATTTGTGTTAGAAGTCCCTCTAATAGACAACGAAACATATAATTATTATAAGGTTATTCCTATTCCTATTTTCCATTCTCCAGACACTTTTACCATTATTCCCAAATACCCTTACCTAATGGTGAATCGATTGAAATACATGCCCGTGGTAAACTCATGTACTGAAATTGAAAATGACAGATTTCTTTGTGATGAAAGTAATTTAGCTCAGAATCCAGTCGAGACCTGTATAGAACAAATTATGTTGATGAAGAATAACTACAATAGCTGCGTAAAGAATCGTATCAAGATAGAAAAGCCTAAGGTGCAGAAGATAACGGATAGCCAATGGTTGGTCTACACAGAGGACAACCTGATCATTACCGAAAACTGCAATGAGAAAATCCGCAAATACAACATCTTTGGGACCTATATCGTGACACTGAGTCAACAATGCGAGGCGCAAATAGGAGGAGTAATTGTTGGTGCCGTCACAAACACTACAATTTCCAGTTTCAAGCTCCCATTGGTCGAGATGCCAGAGCTTCAACAAGACATACAGACAAGGACGGAGAAGGTCGACCTAAGAAACGTGGACTTTAGTGACGTGAAAGAATTGTTACAAAGTGCCAAATTTAGTGAAAGTGACGATACAACCCAAATAGTGACAATAGAAATTAGCGTATGGACCATTTTAGAGTATATCATTATCATAATAATTATTGTCGTCATCTCATACAAATTAAATGTTTTTCGTTTTTGCCGAAATTCTCCGAAGTCATCTGCGACGCCTTCGGATAATTTCTCTCTTAGGGAGGGAGGAGTTAAGGAACCCCAATCCCCCAATATTAGCTTCATCAGCCAATAATTATATTATATTAGAATAACAGCTATATGTCAGCATATAATATCTAGGACATGCGTCATTAGCAGAGATGATTGGTTAGCAATAAGATTAGTATATAAGATCAACATTTTGTAGAATTAAGTAATTACTGTCTTGCTGTAACTGGGATCAAATAAAGTTTATTTTTAAACTCTTCCGTTGTCGCTTACTTAATTCGCGCGTCGTTTCTTTATTGTGCGTCCGTATTAACCGGTTTTTATTGCTCTAAACCGTTTAATCCGAAAAAAACTTTATATAAATACTCTTCCAAATATCGGTTTAAAAAAACCGGTATATGCGAACGAAACCTAATGTAAAAGGTTTTACGTCAAGTACATAATAACGGTTTGAAAATTTAACCGGTATCCGAGCCTTGCACACAACACACATGTAAATAGCTATCAATGTGTATTGACCACAAAATTTGTATATAATTAAGTTACTTATTGTAATAACTTAGTCATCAAGCTGGAGGCGAGTTTTATTAAAAAAATTAAACCAATGTAACCTATGTTTGTTGTGGTTTGTATGATAGGGTAGGGCATTAGGATTACTAGGGTGCTAAGTCATTATTATAGAGCTAGGTTTGTAGTCAGTGGGGTTTAAGGTATCTCATAGTTACCAGGCTCAATTATTGCAAACATAGCCACACTGCATGCATTTGGAATGACAGCCGTACTAAGCTCTAAACTACTGGACTTAAACAATATACCTACATAAATATAAGTTTAGAAAATTACTGGACCGTAGACTGAATAATTGTTTTAATACAAACCCCATATCTTGAAGGCAGCGCAGTTCATGTTCTATCCTAGCCGGATGTGCAGTTGGCACCAGGTGTTTGATAGCAAACCACCGTTTTTCGCCTTCGGGCAGGGCGGCGTGCTGCCTCAGAGATCCAAGGTACACAGAGCTAAATGTACCCTCTCCAATCTTGCGATGAACTTCAAAAATTTTGTCTAATCTTGGAAGTTTGTGCAACAATTCTTTTATCTGATATTCTGAAAAGAAACACATTTGAGTAAAATTCACTTTACATTTATATCACGTGGAATTAATTCGGATACACAAACAAATCTCATATCTTGATAAAATGAATAACAAAACTAAACCTAACCTCAAAATGTTGTGTAATTATCCAAAATCCCATGATGATCATTTAATTAATTTATGGAGTCATGAAATTTTGTTGCAAATTTTAAATTAATAACTTACTTTCCACATCATCTTTCGAATTTGAGGACTGATCCTCGTTATTCTTATTATGAATTTCGTTGAGTCCATATTTGCGTGTTTGTAACACTTCCTTTTGAACTATCCCTCTAATTCTTGACATAACTTGGTAACTTATATTTACTTTACTACATACTACGAAAACATTACTCTTTTTCTTCTAGAATGTGAAAATTATAATGAAAATAAAATTTGAATGAAAAAAAAAGACGAACTGACTGACGACGACTGTCTGATTGAATTATTGATGGATGAACGACGAAGTCAGATTCAATTCTAAACCACAGACCACACCACAGATAGACAGATTATATATGATTTGTACTATATGATGCTCAGACTAAAGACGGAAACACCCTTACGTGTCGTGGCGTGGCGAAGCGCCTTTTGAAGCAGATGATTAGCTACAAAACTCGTAGTGTTATGACGTAGACTAAAATAGAGTCGTTTGATCGGTGGATCTCGCGCCACGCCACACCACGACACGTAAGTGTGGTTCCGCCATAAGTATTGTAAATTCACCAATTTAATGTAGTCCTGAGTTATGAGTCTTGGAATTCAAGGAATGTATGATTGATTAGGAGTTGACTCAGGACCACAGATTAACAAACTGATTATTATACCTATTAGGTCAATACATATGAAATTGGCGTTTTGTAAGGGAGGAACATAAAGTCGGTTTTTTTTTTAATATAATATATTTATTTAATAAAAGTATATACCATTGCTATTTATGCACTTTTGCCATCTCATAGGTAGTTCATTGATCCCTTTACTAAAAGAATCCATTCGGACGGGAATCAATACAATCTTTGAAGGCGATTTGAACTGCCCCACAGGAATTGAATTTTTCCCTTGCAAGAAGTTATCCAAATTTCGAAGAAAATGATAATCTGTTGGAGCAAGGTCCGGGGAGTACGGTGGATGTCTTAGACATTCCAATTGAAGCTACTCTAATTTGGTAGCCATCTGTTGTGCAGTGTGTGGTCTAGCGTTCTCCTGAAGCAGCAGTGGCCTAGATCGATTGACCAGCCTCGGCTGTTTAGCAGCTAAGTTTTCCATCACGGTTTGCAGTTGCTGACAATAGTCATCCACCGTAATCGTCTGGCCAGATTTAAGAAAGCTGTAGTGAACGATAACGGCACTAGTCCACCTAACCCTCACAAGTAATTTTTATTGAGTCAATTTTCGCTTGGGGCAGGATTAGGCTGGTTCGCCAGGGTTCAGCCATTGCGATGAGCGTTTCCGATTATTGTACAGAATCCACTTTCCATCACAGGTAATGATTCGATTTAAAATCCCTTCATTATTGTGCCGATTGAGTAATGTAACGCAGCAGTCGACGCGCGTTTGTCGGTTTACTGCACTCAATTCATGAGGTACGTCCACCTTTCAAGCTTTTTCACCTTCCCAATTTGCTTCAAGTGGATTAAAACAGTTTTATCACTAACACCACAGCTTGCAGCTAACTCGGACGTGGTTTGCGATGGATCCGCTTCCACAATAACCTTCAATTCTTCATTATCAACTTTGGTCTCCGGCCGTCCACGGGGCTTGTTCTGTAGGTCGAAATTTCCAGAACGAAAACGTTGGAACCAAAAAAGCGCTGTGTTTTCTTTTACGACACTGTCGAAATACACATAATTAATCTTTAGAGCCGTTTCTGCAGCACTGGTGCCATGATGTAACTCGTACTCGTAAATAACGCGATATTTCATGTTTTCCATTTTGTAAACTGACTGGCGCAAAGAAAAATCAAAAGAGAAAAAAACAAATGAATTACGGTTTTCCAAACACAAAAGCATGAGTAAATAGCTGTATATAAATTTAAAATTGGAATTCCAAACCAAAGAGGAGATAATCGTGTGAGATCAAAGTGGCCTAATTAGAACGGTGCTAAGGCTAAGGGGCTAAAAATGTCACTGGTTCACGTTATACATTTGTTGTTACGCTGTACATTTTCGCGCAAAGATTGCTATTATATATACTAAGATTACTATTATGTTCTCGCGCGAGAGCCCGCGTGAATGATGTCCATTGCTCTTAGTACTTACTGAGTTCAATCATGAAGTATTTTGTTTAAAAATTCAATGTTCAGAGTTTCCTCGGGTTCTCGCTCGAGAGTGTATAGCTGGCATTGGATTTCACTAGTTCACAACTTTAATTATTGTATTTTTGGCAAAGACTAAAATAATAATATTATTGGTTCTTGAACTAGATTGCTGTCTTTCATCATAGTATTTTATTTTGTATATCAGCAATATAACGAACAATATTTATTACCAATATTCTTTAAAATATTTGAATTGAACAGGTTCATCATCAGTGCTGACTGCTGTCAACATAGTTATCCACATAATAGTCATCGCGTCAATCAAAGCTCAAAAGCCATTACGACTGTCCGTGCCGTAAACCTAGCCGTGAACTGTCAATTCTGAAATGTGACAGCTGATTTTAGCAGAGCTGTCAATGGAAATGAAATGGAATGGAGCTGACAGTGACAGACAATTGAACATGAACATCGAGCGATGCGAACCGAGTTTTAGATTAATTTAGCCAAATATTTATTTTAAATCAATAAAAGGAGTTATCATATTAAGAAGAATAGTGCTGTTAAGATTAACCATGTTTATTAGAAAACCTTCACAACTTCTTGTTACAAATATCCTAAGATCGGTGAGTTATCATTTATTTAATGAAGATCTTCTCTTATCACCAGAATCTCGGCTACCTCAAAAAGTTAAATGTTACTGATTACGTACTGTAAATTGCCCAAAACATTTGCTTGTTTCAGTAAATTAATTTTACCACCACATTGTATTGAATATCTTCTCAACCACAACTTAACCTTTATTTTTGTTTGACCTACATTTACAGGCAAACTATTCTTCCAAAAGCTCCAAGCCTGAGATTCCGAAGAATGCTTTGGCATCAGTATATTCGGCAACAAATCAGAAGGACAATGGTGTTGTGTATGACAAGAAACCCTTCAAGCTAACACTCGAGGCAGGGAAGACATACCACTGGTGCCTTTGTGGACGCTCCAAGTCACAGCCATTATGTGATGGTACCCACAAGGATATATATCTTAAAATAACGCAGAGGTAAATTATGATCAACAAAAGTGCATTTGATTGCTAGTACAAATCTCTTTATCTTGCAACATAAAATATGTTTTCATAAAGTTTATACTATATTCCAGTGATTGTTTCCTAATTTCAGGCCAGTCAGATTTACTGTGGAAAAAACTAAGGATTACTGGCTGTGTAACTGTAAACAAACAAAGAACCGACCATTCTGTGATGGTGCACACAAACAGAAAGATGTCCAAGAGTCCGGCTCTGTCAGACTGTAAACAAGAAACGCATCCCGAACATTGTATCATTAGTTAGATTATGTTGTACTTTTAATGATTTTAGCTCTTTAGTTACTGTTGTAAGTGCCTAAAATAAATCATTAATATTTATTTTACTGTATATGTACTCATTAATCTGGAGCATTTTAATCTAACAACATTATTGCCTTCATAGGCAGAACCTGGATGAGGTTTGCACAAGAATGTAAACTCAAAAAATAGAGATGGCTATGCTTAGCAGTTGAAAAATCAGACTGTAGACCATGATGGTGATTTAACATGACCTGTGTTTCTATCAGTGCAATAGCTGTAGGTTCTGTAATGATATGTAATAGATATTTGCTGCCAAATAGCATTGTGTTACATCCGCATTCTAATTCAAAACAGTAATATGACTTAAAGACCTCGGTAGCCCGGTCATCATGAATCCCCAAAAAAAACTACCATGCTGTCAAGTGGGCTGTCAAGCAAGTGTAATTTTTTTCTGGTTATGTTACTGGCCTGGTTAAGAGACCTTTATACCAAGTCTTTAATAGAAATAAGTAAGTGTCACTGACTGCTGCAGTGTTGCCAACCTTACCTTTTTAGCGTTCTCCGCAGCTTAGCTCAGAGACTTAGTACTAGAAAACTATAATTTGGCATGGATATACATACTTATCACGCCGACAAAGTGCTAAAATAAAACAATGTAAAATTATTTACGGTACCTCCTGTACACGTAAAGTGGGGATGTCTATTTTTCTGTTTCTTTAATCAATAGAAATAGTGAGAAACGAGGAAGGTATTTGTGTATAATTTGTCACGGGCGAAGACGGGGCGGGTTGCTAGTTAATAATAAAAGTCTGTTGTCCATGAAGGATAATCCATTATGGCAGTTAGACCATAGAGGGTTTATGGTAGGTTCAGATGCTTATAATGTGATTTTTAATTTTGTAGACTAAACTGACAGCTGCCAATGACCTTATTTTTTTTAAATGTTGCAAGCATGAAGCTTAGTGTTGTAGGTAAGGCTCAATCATAAGTGATTCATCGAATCGATGAGACATGATTCCTCAATATAATTTTTACTTTAACAACAGGGTATGGGCCCAGCCCATGACTTGCTTGGCATAACGTAGTATCTCTGGAAATTAAAACTTTTGAGGACATACGAAAATGCAAGCCGTTACATTTGAGAAGTTGTCAGGCCAGTCCAACTATGGGACTTGGTCTTTCTCGATGGAAATGTTTTTGACAGACCTGGATTTATGGTAATGTGTAAATGAGGATTTTGAGGCAAAAACAGCGGAGGCGATTAAAAAAGACGCCAAAGCTAGGAGTAAGATCTGTCTTATGTGTTCAGAGAAGATCTATCCCCTCATTATGAAAACTAAAACGGCGAGAGATACTTGGGAGGCGCTACGACGAGCTTATGCAGATGGAGGTTTGCTGCGGAGGCTGAATTTACTTCGGAAATTATTCAACGTGAAGCTCACAGACTATAGCGCTCAACAGAAGAATATGTTAATGAGATCCAAGCCACAAGCCAGGCTTTGTTTAAGATAAAAGCTGGTCTGGACGACGAATTTATTACAATTATAATGTTGGCTGGACTACCTGAAGAATTCAACCCTCTTGTAATGTCACTTGAGCACTCCAGCATGAAAATCACTACGGAAACAGTGATGGCAGCGCTTCTGAAGGAAAATGAACGGAAGAAGACAACTACGAAGACAATGGACTCGGCGCTTGTTAGCAAGAAGGATATATTATGTCGCTTTTGCAAACAGAAAGGTCGCTATAGGTGGCAGTGTAGGCAGCGCAAGTCTAAAGACAGTAAGAGCAATGTAACTTCTATCCAGGATAGTTCTAATAGGGTACTGCAGGTAATGTGTCGCTATTATTACAAAAGGATTTTGTAACTCTTTTATCGACAGCCACAGAACCTATGGAATGGGTTATAGATTCCGGAGCAACATCACATATGACCTCGCAAAAACAAATTTTGGAAAATGTTGGTGCAGGATGTTCGACGTACAACGTACGTTTTTTTGTATATTACTACTGCTAACAATGACAAAATTGTTTCCAAACTAAAAGGTGATGTTTTTGCCATGGGGCGTAAAATTAAATTTGACGATGTGTTGTTGCTGACAGATCTTATTACTAACTTGCTATCGGTAAGTAAGATTTGTCCAAAGACCTTATACGTATTTCTTACTACTAGACCGTGTACCAAAAATTTTTGTTTAGCTAAAATGAAATCTATCATCATCCACCTAGGTTAGCTATTTCCTTATAAGCGGTAGCTAATCAAAAGCGGTCCTGGCGAGAGGGTTTCCGCTGGTAGTGTGTCCTTGTCTGACTTCTTGCAATCTCAAATAAGTAATCATTGGGTTTGGTAGAAATGGTAGAAAATTTAAAAAAATATTTTTTTATTTTATACCAAAACAAACGATTCATAGACTTTGAAACGTATTTAAATATTTCTAAAGTTCCTATAATTAATCAATTCGTTGTATTTAAAAAATAATTAATTAATACTTAGTAAAAGTAGTACTTTTAAATATTTGGGCCTGGTAATACTAAATGTAAGATGGTGGTTTGCGCAGTTTTTGGCAGGCTTTGTTCGAGTGAAATTCAGCGGCTGTTAATATTATTTGCAAATTGATCCCTAGAGGAATAAAATTGGCGTAGTTTTGTTTCTCAACTGTCGACGCAACTGGACAATATGTAAAATGATTGAGATCCTTTGAGGTATATTTAGCTGCCGGTATTCCAAAGCATCCTCTGAAGACTGCAGGATCATCTCACGCCTCTCCTTCATGAGCTTGAGAGAAGGATCAGTCGAGCTTTTTGTTCCTATCTATACGAAGGGTCTTGAAGAACGAGACTTGAGGAAACTTGGGATTTGAGGATTATCGAGTCCTCCCCCTCTCTTCGAACTTCAGATAACCCTAAAATACTCCATCATAAACTGCTCAATTCCTCTTCGAGTTTGGTGATCTTTTCGTCGGACCGGAGTGTGCGCGTGTTGTACGTTGCCAGGTCCAGTCGTCGGTATTTGTTGGGGTAGCCAGATCTCGTCCGGGATTCTTAGCACCCCTTGCCATACCGTAAACTCGACCGCTACCGTAGTCGAGGGTAGGCAGGCTGCCGGGCACTATATTATACTATGTTTTATTTGTGCTATTCATGGAGAGTGTTTTGCAGGCGGGTTGGCGATCGCAGTATGGTTGTTACAAATGCACAGAGAGCGTTGCTGCCCATTCTCTGGTTTGTCCCTTACTCGCCTCTTACGACACCCACGGGAAAACATGGGATGGTGAAATTATTTACGTCTGACATCATACGGTAAATGTTGTAGATTCCAAAAAATATACATACTATTTTTTTTATTTACAATAAATTAGGTAGGTTTAGGTAGTTTTTACAATCAATTTGTCCCGTGTTCTGTTTGGTCATGGTCACCTCATTAGAAAGAGACACACTACCAACGGGAGCCCTCTCATGCGCACCGGTTTTTGCGCCATAGTGCACAGTCTAGTAGTAAGAAGTATAAGGTCTTTGGATTTGTCATAATGGTTGCATTGTTGTCTTTGACGTAAAATGTTGTCAGGTTTTTATGAAAAATGATGTAACCATAGCTGGTAAACCATTGTTAACAGCACCACTGAAACAGGGTTTATATGTTATAGATCCGAAAGTGGCAGCGATGGTTCTCACGACTCCTTCAGATACTTCAAGTGCTCCAAGTGCGTATGATTTATGGCATAGGAGATTAGGTCACATAAGTGGACCTCTAATGGGCAATTTGAAAGGCATGGTGGATGGTCTTTCGTTGGGAGAAGTGAACAAGGAACCATGTGTGGCATGTTGCCAGGGTAAGCAGTGTATGAAGAAGTTTCCAAGTAAAAGGGCTAAGGGATTACTGGAACTAGTGCATTCGGATTTAGCGGGACCTATGGAAGTTGAATCATGGGGTGGAAACAGATACTATCTAATTTTTGTGGATGACTATAGTCGAAAAACATTTGGCTATGTATTGAAATCCAAAACCCAAGTGTTTGCTAAATTTAAAGAAATTAAGGCGCTAGTTGAGAACCAAACCGGTAAGAAATCTAAGAAATTGCGTAGTGATAATGGAACCGAATATACCAGCAATGATTTTCAAAATCATTTGAAGAATAATGGAATAGTCCACCAGACATCAGTGCCGCACACGCCACAACAAAATGGGGTACGTTTATTTGAAAAATAGATCTCTGACAATGGCTCTTGCGGATAAAGTGCCGGAGGAAGTGTTCACTGGGGAGAAAGTTGATCTTTCACACTTGAAGACTTTTGGATGTAAAGCTCATTTCCTGGTGAAAGATCATGGCCGGAGAAAGTTTGATTCCAAGACTGCTGAAATGATAATGACAGGATATTGTGAGAATCAGAAGGCATATAGGTTCATAAACATGAACAACACAAAGCGGGTAATTTTCGCTCGAGACGCAACATTTATAGAAAGGAATGTTGAGCCAAATAGAGTGGCTCAGCCAGGTGTTCCTGAATTGACGAATACAAATTTTTAGCCATTGGAAACTCCGTCTACCGTGGTGGTTCCGATTACTGATCAAGATATTCGTGAAGGAATTGTTATAACTGAGAGCAGTGTTGCAAATGTTTCCATGTGGACTACTCCTTGTCCAGATAATAGTTTTCATGAAGTACGTGATGAAAATGAGATGATTGAAGAGGTGGTCACTCCCGAAGAGGCTAATCCGTTGTCAAGCCCGGCAGAACATTTTTACGATGCTTCTGATTCTGGTTCGGATGATAACGTTCGTGAACTAGAGATTCCAGAACGAAGATATCCTCTTAGGAATAGGCGTCCTAAACGTGATGAGGACATGGTCTATAATTTTCATGTAGTTGGTGATCCTATATCTCTTAAGGATGCTATGCAGCGCTCAAACAAAAAATTGTGGTTGCAAGCAACGAAGGATGAATATGATTCCGATCAATAGAAGTCAATGTGGTAAAATCAAAGTGGGTATTTAAACTCAAGATTGGCGGGGATGGTAGCGTACAGCGTCATAAGGCGAGATTGGTAGCTAAAGGCTACTCCCAGAAACCAGGAGAAGATTATTTTGAAACCTTTGCTCCTGTGGTGAGAATGTCTTCAATCGCACTTGCAGCTGAAAAGGATCTGCAGATACATCATATTGATGTGACCACGGCTTTCTTAAATGGTGAACTTCATGAAAATTTATATATGGACCAACCAGAATGTTTTATTGAAGATCAACGCAAAGTTTGCAAGTTAAAGAAAGCATTATATGGTCTGAAACAAGCAGCTCGTTGTTGGAACGAGAAAATCCGTGAACATATTATGAAAATGGACTTTATTCGATCCAAATGCGTTTATACAAAGAAAACTGCAGATGTTTTCTTAGCTATTGTTCTTTATGTCGTTGATTTTTATATCTTTACAAATAAAATCGTCGAGGCGGAGAAAGTAAAGTGGCAAGTAATTTCAAGATAAAAGACCTTGGAGAAGCCAGAGAATGTTTAGGGGTCCGAATTTTCAGAGATCAGAAAAGAAGAGAAATTATTCTTTCTCAAAGATCCTATATTGAAAAGATCTTGGAAAGATACGGTATGCAAGACTGCAAACCAGTGAGTACACCAGTTGAAACTAACATTCAATTGAAGCCAGGAGAGAGGAATGAGAACGTTGAATATCAGGAGATTATAGGTTCTCTTATGTATTTGGCATGTAATACTAGACCAGACATCTCGTTTGCGGTTACAATGCTGAGTCAAAATAATAATTTTAACAATTCCGCTCACATGGCAGCACTGAAACGTGTGCTTAGGTATCTGAAGTGGACGATTGATTTATCGCTATGCTATAAGTAGTGTGACAAATCTTTGGTTGCTTATGCTGATGCTGATTGGGGAAATTGGCCTGATGGTCGTTCTTTTACAGGTTATTTCCTTATGTTTGGTGGTGCTGCTGTAGCTTGGCAAGCTCGCAAACAGCGATGCGTAGCATTAAGTACTGCCGAGGCAGAATATATTGCTCTTTGTGAGGCTGCTAAAGAAGTTGTAAATATGAAAGGTTTATATGCTGAACTAACAAATCGGACAGAGACTGTGATTGTTTTTAGTGATAGTCAAAGTGCTAGTTTCTAGTCCTGCTATTGGCAAAAGGTCTAAGCAAATAAATATTAGATATAATTTTGTTAGAGAGTTAGCTGATCTGACTGATGTAATGCATGCAGATATGCTAACTAAAGCAACAGTGCGTCAGAAGCATTTGTTCTGCATCAGACATATGGGATTAAGTGGGGGTGTTGTCCATGAAGTATAATCATTATGTCAGTTAGACCATAGAGGGTTTATGGTAGGTTCAGATGCTTAGCAACATTCCTAACAATGGTTGTCAATACTTTTACCTAATAAATGTGTTATCCTGTGTTATCAATATACTTTAAATTGCCCAACAAAGTCTAAACACACGATCTTGGTCAAATTAATAAATCTTACTAATATAAATGCGAAAGTTTGGATGGATGTGGGTATGTTTTGTTACTCAATCACAAAGATAGATTATAGTCAGGAATAGCACATAGGATACTTTTTATCCCAGGAATATGTTCCCTCGGAATAATTTTCGACTTTCACATGGGCGAAGCCGCTGGCAGAAGCTAATTAAATATTAAAAGCTACTTAAGATACGAAGTAAGATTATTTAAATTTTCTGCCTTTAGTTTGGTTAGGTTGGTAACAGTATATTGCTGTTTCAGTTTGTCACAATGAGGTAGGAAAACTGGGGTTTCTAAGTCAGTGGTTTGTCATGCCTGGGCTGTGTCTATCTGTCAATCAGTGTTGCCAGATTAGGCGACTTTTCACTTTCAGTTTACTCGGAAGGGTGGTGGAGACTATTTTTTTATGATCGGTGACTAGTCGCCAATGGATGTGAACTGCCATTTTTTCACGATAGGTGGAGCATCGTTGCTTTGGCTATTGAAAGCTGTCAAATCCATACATTTTGTAACCTATAATTCAGTAAATTTACTTAAATTTTCTCGAAATGTGCCTGATTGTGCTGTACCAGGATGTACCAACCCCGGTGTTCATTTATTGCCCTAAGATACTACGCAAAAAAATACTGGGAAAAGGCTATACATATTTATAGGTTATGTTATGTACCTGCCAAAGTAACTCTGATTATATAGCTTGGTAATCTTCGGCGATATATTGGAGCTATTGATAAAGTCTTATAGCAGGAATTTATTTGCTTGACCTTCAGAAGCTTGAGGGCTTTGATTGCCGAAAATTAAATAAAACTTCTAACCTAAAACGTAAAGAATACGAACAAATTAAAGAAATGTTCTCTCATTTTTTGTATATTTTCCTACCATGAGTCAAGTAACTCGTTACAACTAGAAAACTATCCAAATCTAGAACACATAACCGATGAAAAGTATTTAATTATATAAATGTCTGCCTCTCAATAAGATCTGTTTTCTTTCCAGCTAACCTTGCTCTTCATTTTTTTAGTTCGTGTTTCAATTCCTTAAGCTTCCAGGGACAATACATTTTTATCGATAACGATGATAGAACAGTTTAAATACCAAAAAATAACAAAAAAAACGTGATGTAAACAAAGCAAAATCTATTTGACAGCAGCCATTGCACCGCCAGCGATATCTGCGCTAAGCTTTTCGTTCACATCCCCATTAGGCTACCTCAGAAAAAACAATTGGGTGATTTTAGGCGACTTCAAGATTAGACTGTGTAACTCTAGATAATGTTGTAGTATTAATACTACAACATTATCTGAGAAACGATGAATATGACTGGTAAAATGTAACAATTTCTTCATAATTATTTTTGTTAATACTTTAGTCGTGACATTAGAGATATATTTTATGCAGAATCAGTAAAGGTTACATTCAAAAGGTAAATTATCAAAACTGTAATTCTTATTAATCAGTAATATAATCTATACTAATATTATAAATGTGAATGTAAGTTTGTTTGTTACGCTTTCACGCAAAAACTACTGAACCGATCATCATGAAACTTTGTACATATATTCATGGAGATATTAGAAGTAACAGAATTTTTTTAATAAAAAAATTAAAAAAATGGCTTCGCTGCGAGCAGGGTTGCCAACCGTGCGAGGTTTCTCGTACAAATACGAGATTTGTGGTCTTCCGTGCGCGGTATGAGGACACGAGGACACTATCAATCTCGTACAATTATGTACGAGATTTTGATAATATGGCAATACGATCGTTTTTTGAACCCACAAAAGATATGCACGACAACAGATAAAATATACTGCAGAAAAAACGATGACAGTGAGGATGTTCCTGACATAATATTCGGATACAGTCCCACCAACTTATCTGTGAACTGAAAGAGGACGGCACCGTCGATTCAGTGTTGCTAATTGATATAATGTGCCCAAAATTGAGTAAATTTCAAGAAGGAAATTTCACATTAGATCTAATTGTTTAATAAGAATTACAGTTTTTACAAATTAAAAACAATGATACCTATATAAAAATAATAAAATAAATAAAAAGAATTTGATAATTTACATTTTCAGCAATAAACAATGGCTTTAACTAAAAAGTAATCCAATGAAGTGGAAATTCAGCAGATAAAATGTTCCACGGGGGGGATACAACTTTAATTTAATGCGAAGTTTAGTAGGTACCTACCCTGCAAGAGGTACCTGGATGTCTAGCATTTAGTTATGACTGTACCTAACCCCTAATACCAGATTTGACTAATTATAATTAGCAGTGGTACCTAGTGGTAGCGTAGTGTAATAAAAAAAAAAAACAAATTGCTTTTCAATGATTTATTGAAAACCAGGTTTACTATTCTTCGGGGTGGTGCGACCTTGAAGCTGGCGTCCCTCAAGGCGTTATTTTATCTCCTCTTCTGTTCTCTATCTTCATAAATATTATTACCACCGAACTTCAGTGTGCGTATCGTCTTTACGCAGACGTTCTACAGCTCTACTGTCAGGCAGGTGTTGACAACTTATCGGATGCGATCGAGGGGCTTAACCGGGATTTAATTGCGATAAAAATTTGGTGAGACCGATTCGGGGTGGCGGTTAACCCTACAAAAGCTCCTAGGTTAAGGATCTTGGTCTGCTAGTCGACACTTGCCTTGACTGGCGCAAGCAGGTAACGAGTGTCAGCCAAAAGGTCACCGGAACGCTGCGTTCGCTCTAACGACTGAAGAACCTTCTCCCAGCTCACATAAAGGCCATGCTTCTACAGTCCCTTATCTTTCCCATAATTGACTATGGTGATGTGTGCTACTATGACCTGAATACAGATCTACTCAATAAAGTTGACCGCCTTCTAAATAACTGCATTCGATTTGTCTTCAACCTCCGTAAGTATGATCATGTATCCGCACATCGATCACTTTTGAAATGGTTACCGATTCGCCAGCGTAGAGTGCTGAGGGCCTTGACTACCCTGTTTTCTTTTATTAATAAACCCACTTCTCCTTCTTATCTGACTTCACATGTCCAATCCCTTTGTTCTGCCCACAGTAAAAATCTTCGTTCCGCCCATAATCGTCTCTACAATGTCTCTCTCACCGCTCTGGGTTTAACCATTCCTCCTTCTTTGTCCAGGCGATTTCCCTTTGGAATGCGCTCCCTCAGAATATCAGGATGGCAACCAGTCGGTTGTCTTTCAAATTGAAGGCACGCGAACACATTCGCAAGAGTTAATTTGTTGGATTCGATTTCTCAATAACATATTTTTTATGTAGGTATGTATCTAAGTATATATTTATACATATATATATATATATATATATATATTAAATTGTTGTATTTATTTTCTTTTTCATTAAGTTGCACCTGCCATATTTTTATCTCTGCACCACCCTAAGGTCGATTGGTAGAAAATGCCTAAGGCATTAAGTCCGCCTTTGTGTGTAAAGTTTAATAAAAAAATAAAATAAATAATTGTGATCTTTAGATGAACCTGCACAACACTATAATGTACTACACAACTTCATCCTGGTTGTGAGGCCATACTCAGCTTATTTCCGTACCACTATCATCATTATCACTATCAATCAATCAAAATAGTTTATTTCAAATAAACCTTAAAGGTACTTTTGAATTGTCAAACAACAAAAAAATATGACTCTAGTTGCAAATTCGCAAACGTCAGTAGATCTCAATGGAGAAGAATTTGCAAGAAACTCCACGGACACTCTTTTCCATCAGTTTCAATTACAAGTTTTTGGTTACATCATTCTTGTTAAAAAATAAATACATATATGTGAGAACGATGCAAAAAGACGTGCACGTAAAAGCGTCTAGAGTAACAAACAATTTCAACATAAAAATTCAATGACAGGCCGAGGCAGCTAAGTTATGACCAATCCCAACTGATGGCGCCCGTTCACGAACATGACGCATGGATCGGCACCACTCAGCTCAACCATTATGGAGGGAACCGAATGATCCAACACATGTGCCACCATCAGAGAGAAATTAGAGAGAGCATGACACACTCAAATGCACACAGAAGTCAACCAACGACATATAGGTAGATTTACAGTCGGAACATAGTACTCACACATGTGCTGTGCAGTTATATAATACTAAAAGAAATTGAGTTTATACAATACAAATATATTCATACAGTCTTCAGCAGCTCCAACAATACTTCAATACTTTTCTGCCCATCACTAATTGTTCTTGCGCCCTAATGGCTGCGGAGCGGGACCAGCATTTAGCCAACCATTTTTATCAGCGATGTAATCCCCCAACTTATTATATGCTTGCCTGCATAGTGTGCGTTTTATACAAGTTTTAAATTTCGTCTCATTCAGTTCTAGAATGTGGGGAGGTATTTTATTGTAACATTTTATACAGTACCCCATAAAAGATGATGCTACTTTAGCCAGCCTGAAACCTGGTTGGATTAATTGGTCCCTATTTCTAGTAACATAATTATGTCTGTCGCCGTTTTTACTGAAAAGATGTAATTTTGTATATCGCTCTGATGGCTCGTTTTTGCAGAATAAAAATTGACTCAATGTCTGCAGCCCTTCCCCATAGTAAGATACCGTAAGACATTATACTATAAAAGTAACTAAAATAGACTAGCCTCGCGGTATCTACATCAGTAAACTGACGAATTTTTCTAACAGCATAAGCTGCCGAACTTAGCCGCCCTGCAAGTGATATTAAATGAGGACCCCATTGCAACCTTGAATCTAGCGTGATCCTCAGGAATACCGTTTTATCGACAAATTCTAGCTTCTCCCTACCCAAGATAATGTCACAATCAGTACTTTTGACATTCGGCAAGGCAAATTTTACGCACTTAGTCTTTTTAGCATTTAAAACTAAATTATTAGCCGTGAACTAATTTTGAACCTGTCGCAAGACGTCATTTACGTCGTCAACGTTACTGGTACGTCTATTTATCTTAAAAATCAAAGAAGTGTCATCAGCAAATAACACCATGTTTAAATTGTTATTCAATAGATGGGGTAAATCGTTAATGTAGACTAGGAATAAGAAAGGACCCAAAATTGAACCCTGGGGTACCCCCATTTTCACGGTTAACCCGCACGAATTGACACCGTTTATTTGAACTAATTGCTGTCTATCATTTAAATAAGATTTTACTAAACTCAACGCTGATTGGCCTAGCCCGTAATGCTCAAGTTTTATAAGTTTCATGATTAACGCAATCAAACGCTTTCGACAGGTCGCAGAAAACACCTATAGCATCTTGTGCCTCTTCCCACGCATCAAAGATGTGTTTTAATAAGGTGACACCAGCGTCGGTCGTACAACGTCCTTTGGTAAAACCATACTGTTTATCGTGTAGGATGTTATTCGTATTAAAATGAATGAGCATTTGATTTAGCATTATCTTTTCAAATATCTTGCTGAAAACCGGCAGCACCGATACTGGTCTATAATTATTCGTGTCCCCGGATTTAAAAAGTGGTATAACCTTACTATGTTTCATTAGATCCGGGAAGACTCCTTGATCTACACACAAACTAAAAATTAAAGCTAAGTACGGCGCTATAGTCTGAATAATGGAGGTACAAACTTTGATGGACATCCCCCATAGATCTTCGGTCAGTTTGATCTTGATTTGCGTAAAAGCTTTTATTACTGATATTGGGTTTATATGTGAAAAGTTAAATTCAGTCGGGCAGGCTGAAACGTTAGCGTTTAATAAACCAGAAGCAAGCGAGGGCGAAGAATTTAAGATTTCAGTAGTTTTAATTGGAATACTGGTAAAGGAATTTACAAATTCTTGAGCAACTTTTTTGTCATCTCTAATAAGTCCATGTGTAGTTTCAAGCGTGTAATCAGTATTATTTTTTTTGTTCCTATTCGTTTCATTGTTTATAATTTTCCAAACTGTCTTGATTTTATTTTCTGCGGTTTTAACCTTATTGCCAATGTATAAAGCCTTAGCTACTTTACACGTATTTCTATAAATTCTTGAATATGTAGCAACATACTTATTAAAAGTTTCAGTGTTAATATAAGCTTAATACAAGGCTTAAGGCCATACAGCTCGTAAAGTCTTTCCCTACTTTTCCTAAGTTCTTTAGTCGCCCAGTCACTGAATAAAACCTTAGGGCTTATAGTTTTAGTTTTCTTCTTAAAAGTATTATTGAACCCTGTTTGAACTACTGAGAAAACTTTTTTATATAAAATATTACCATCATTCACTGTGAGGTCTTGATCACTTAACTTACTAATTAAAGTGCTGTTAAATTTATTTAATTTACCAGATGTTATTGGTCTGGATTGAATCTGCACTTGTTGTATTGATATGTTGGCCTCAAAGGTTACCAGTAGCCCACTATGATCCGAAGGCAGACAATTTATAATGGCTTTGTCTAAGTAGTCGCAACAACAAAAAACATTATCAATACATGTAGCAGTAGTCACAGTTGTTCGGGTTGGTTCCAGAAACACATGTGACAAATTAAATGATTTGAAGAGATTTAATAATCTACTGCTCTCTGAATTATTTTCTAAAATATTTATATTAAAGTCACCACAGATTAAGACTAGTTTATTACCAGTTGCAAGTTTTGCCAAAACATCTTCCATCACTGATTCAAATATTGAGTAGTTTCCATAATTGGGGGGTCTGTAAACGCACACTATAACATGCTTATCCAGCTCAACGCAGGACAGTTCAACATTATGTTCGACTGATAGATCTACAATATATCGCTATCGGTTTCAGTGTCATTTACCACTTCTATAATAAAATGTTTATCTAAATACAAATCATGTTTCAAGCATTCTCCTTCTAACCTGCGAACGTGTTTACAATGCTGTGCCCACTCATAAACTGTAATAGCGTCAAAAGCTTCTCTAACTAGGCGGGAAATTTCAGCATTTTTGTGCTCAATATTTACATCAGCAACTTATCTTTTCATTGTGCTCCATATGAGTTCAATGGGATTGAGATCACAGTGATAAGGTGGTAAATATAAGCATTTGTGTCTATTGTCTCCTATTTTTTTTTAAATCTCATATACAGGTTCAGGCTTGTTTCTCTTAATTATTTCTAAAAGCTGAGGTTTAGTCAAATTCTCTCCGCAGTCAATTTTATTTTGAGTCAACCATAATTGCATATCTTTTTTTAAGGAATTCGTATTTGGGACTTTATTCACACAAATACGGTGATAAGGAGTATTATCCATCACTATTATGGATGGCTCTCGTAAATTAGACACAAGTTTTTCAATATCCCACTTTTTAAAGTTTGTACTATTCATCTCGTCATGATAATCACCACTTTTTGAGTTTGATTTAAACAAAAGTAGTGCATTTGTAACAAATCTAGTATCTCCTCCCGCATAAACAATAATATATCTTTGCCCTTTCGATACAGGCTCCAATACTCCGTCTTCACCCTCTCCTTGCCAACATTTAGCAGATGTATGCGAAGAGTGAATATAGGTCTCATCTAAATAAATTATGGACCGGGCCTGGGGAGATTTATTATTTTTATCCACTGCATGCAAGTACTTAGCTCTCCAAGCTGATACTTCATTACGCTCCATAAGAACATTCCGATTGGATTGAGATTTTTTAAAACGAAATCCCACCTTGTGAAGCAGCTTTCGCAGACTCTCTCTCTGTCCTGTGTAATTTATTTCTGTCTTTAAGACCTCTAGAAGCTTTTTAACAGTAGGGACCTCTTTTTTAGCAGAATAAAATTCATGTACTTTCCTCCGTATAACTCCCATGTCAAAATCATCAACATGCACAAATCCACTTTTACGTTTTCTCGCCTTGCCTGGTGTCCGAATTTTAATACCAGTTTCTTCTGCTGCGTGCCCTTCGTTAACTATTTTTGAAATTAGTCCTTGACTCACGCCTGAAATATAAGATAATAAAATAAATGTTAGAAGAAATTTGAAATCTGGCAGGTTAGTTTGCTCACTCACTTTAGCAGGTTACATAGATGTACGTTACCGTTACGCTAACCTGCAGCAAGAATAGAAGCGAATATTTCGTGGACTTAAATAATTAGTTAAGTATCGGGTAATTTATAACAAGAAAGTTGACAACACTCTAACCTGTCGCTGCCGAAATCCGTTTGTATATTTGATTAAATGGAATAATCTGAGACCCCGCCCGAGCTTCTTCTTCAAAAAAGGTTTTAACCTTTAGAATAATGTTTCAAGCAACACTTTTAATAGCTTTCGGCATATTTAACTTTATAAATTCAGCAATATCACGACAAAACAACTTTTCCTTTATTACAAATATTGTTAATAAAGGAAATAATAGAAAAATCACATTAATACAAATCGTCGTACATTTCGTCGAATATTTCCTGGTTTAAGTGAAAAGTGGTCGTCTTTTGTATTTAATGGGGAAAGCTTGAAAAATATATTAATGATTTAATATTGGGCCATTATCATCATTGATAATTTTCAGACATTTTGTGAAGAAATTAGAGACTGTATTTTATTTTCTTTTAAAATCTAACTGGAACGAAACTGAACTAAATTTTATTACACGAATTATAAATGACTTCTTTTTATAAAAATGGTGCTAGATTTGTTATCCATTTTTTTTTTAGGCGACTTGTGACTCGACAAATCTGGCAACACTGCTGTCAATTCTGTCATTTCATTTCTGTCAAAGCCAACGCTGATCGCTGACGGTGAGTGAGTGAGGCACAATTCCTATATATATTCGTAAATATTTCGTTGAGCCGCTGTTGTATGATCAGAGTGTCAGCTTTGATACGTCGACACAGTGATAATACGGCTTTGTGCCTATCCAGTGCTTGATTGTTTAGTGTGGTGTGCAGTGACACGCACGGTCAAGCTCACTCGCGGTTTTCGAACAGACAAGACAAGTGGTGACGAACACTAGCCACGATGGAGGAGCAGCCCAAGTTGTTCACGCGCGAGGAGCTGAAGTCGCGTTGCACGCGCAATGACGCCGTACTTATCATTCACAACGAGGTGTACGACGTCACCAGCTTCCTCACAGAGGTCAGTTGACAATCTGATACACGGCACGTACGATTCATTTATGCTGCCGATATTTCATTTTTCAATTTTTTCCTTTTTACTATTAGCCGGTAGTTTAAATAAACTAAAATAGGCACGTCATAGAGGAGGTAAATAAATACCTATTATTTTAATAATCTTATTTTTCCTTTACCATGTTGGTGGCAACAATGTTTCGTATTTGTTTAAAAAAGAATCTATGAATGCAGTAAGATTAGCACCTTGCGATAGTTCAAATGTACCTATGTGTACAGTTTTTAATTCTTTAATTCCTTGTAATAATTATAAATTGTTTAATGATTAACATAGGTAATTTACATAAATCTATTAAAGAACAAGTACATTATAATATGAATATATTCATTTGGATAGACATCTGTTGTGTGAGTTCACTAGTCTGAAACTTTATCAATATGGATTTAAAACAAAATCTGTTTTTTTTATTAAAAATGTAGAGTAGACTTATAAGCTACGCACACTTAAAAATACTTTATTGTTGTTGGGAAAATGATTGCTTGGGGAAATAATTTATTGTTGTTGGGAAAATGCACAGAACGGAAAAAACGCATTCTACAATCGCAAGTAGGTGGGGCCCGCATACCCCGAGTTTTTCGCAGTTCCGCATATGTCTGCTTCCGCACACATACTGCGCACATCAGTCTTTTTACAACTATCATAGTGAAAAGAACTTGAAAAAAAAAAGCCTCATTGTGCTGTTTTAGAATGTAAACACGATAGCAGAACCAAAAATTTATCGAAAGGAGGTATATCGTACCATTGGGCAGTCTTAATTGATTTTATTTTCATTAAACTTGAAGAACTATATTTTATTAAACAAGGCAAGTAAATGTCGATTTTATGTTGTTAAGTTTAAGGTCTACTGTCTTTTAAACTCAAACATATTGTCTTGCAGATTCCAACTATGCACATGTCACAGTCAGCTACTCAATTAGAGATTGCCGTTATCAATAATGAGTTATCGATATTATAAACGTACAATGTTCTCTGTGTTCTATGATATATCCAAAAATGTAAACCTGCGTGTGGTTGTATTGGTGATTCAGTATTAGCAATCAAACACATTTCATGCGACAAACTTTATAGTTTATGAAGTCTTTTCCATATACTAAATTTGTAAATTGTGTTTTCGTTCCAAAATAAAGATTTCCATGTTCAAACCTTTTTTTCTAATTCTTCCTTAACCAAGTATGAAATAAATAAAACATGGATATAGGTGATCCATTCGTAATATTCTAATCGAGAAAAGGTTAATGGAACAAGTGTAATTCACAAAATCTCAAACCTATAAAAAAAGTGGGTTTCGTATTATTTTGTGACTTCAGATTCGCTTACGATCCAGACAGAAAAGAAAAATGGATTGAAGGCAAAGTTGGTTTCCTGCAAAAAGTAATACAATTTGCTCAGATCACTTCGTAGAACTAGATTTTATAATAACAAGCGGAAAAAAATACCTAGCTGAGACAGCAGTGCCAAAACAAAAAAATATACATTTTCAAGTGCATAGTTACATAATTATGTTATTATTTCTCTACCCCTAAGCAGCGTTCGCGGTGCTGTGAGTAGTGCGTGCCACGTCAAGACGAGTGGTCACTTATAAGTTTATATCCGCGTCTGCCGCGCGCCCGCTCCAATGAGCGCACGAAACGTTTTCGTCCAACCGCGGAACGCGTACGCTCCCGCCAAAGTTTGTAAAAGGTTACGCCGTAATGACTATAGTCTACAAGTTCTTTTGTGTTAATATTAAACTGTTTTCCGTGTTTTAAACTTTCGTCTTTTGCTGAGATTAACCGACGCCATGAGATTACCTATTTAAAATGTATTTGTAAGCTAGTTATTTCAAATCGAGTAATTGATCACTACAGAACAAAAATGTTATAATAAAATTAAAAAATAAACAATATCAATTTTTTTTAAGTTAAGTACAACCCCATTACTTCAATGGAGCGTAGGTAATTATTTTATCAACTAGGCTTAGTTTCCATACTGTTTATATATTTATACTGTGCCACTGACACAACTATATTCAATTAACTAATGGATCGGTTTTCAGCGTTCTATTTTAAATATTGGTTTGTGAACTTTGGCTAGTGATTCTTACTTTCACAGTTTATATGTTTGTTAAGTAAACGTCAGACTACGCCCCTCGCGTGATGACGCGACGCAATTTAAATTGCGTCGATAGGCGATATCGCGCATGTATTTTCTAAGTAAAATTGAAGTGCGTATCGGTCGAATTGCATCGTTTGTCCATGTGATCATACTTGCAATTTCACTTAGTAAAAATAGCTTATCGGTGTGATATTTAAAATCAAATTGCATCGCGCCGTCAAGCAAGGCACTAAAGCCCAGTTTTTTGATTGATGGTTAACTCAACGATTGGTTAAATATGCTAAACAAAGATAGCAAATCTTCTTCACTTGTTAGTCTCACAAATGGTAAAATAAGTACTTCATTATTTGACCATTTGTTAGACAAAAAATTGATGAATTAACGCGTTTACCGAAAGTTGAAATTGTTGTTGAGCGTATTTAACCATTGGTTGAGTTAACTACGGATCCAAAACCTGGGCCTAAGTCATTTTGTTGTAGCTTTTTCAAAGGTTTCAATTGATTGTAATAATTATCAATAAAGTAGAAAAGACAAACCGGCCATGTGCGAGTTGGAATCGCGCATGAAGGGTTCCGTACCATTATCGCAAAAAACGGCTTAATAAATCACGTTTGTTGTATGGGCCAGTGGCTAAGACCTCGCTTCTCGTGCTTGAGGTCGTGGGTTCGAATCCGGGCAAGTGCTAATGTGACTTTTTCAAATTCATTTATGTACTTTCCAAGTTTATCTTGGACATTGCTGACAATGGTGAAGGAAAACATAGTGAGGAAACCTGGACTTATAGTGAGTTTATTATAAGTCTAGGTTTATATTATAAGATTGTGCTCCATTGGTGTGATTGCTGCAAGGCGGTCCAGTGCGAGGATAAACTAATAAATAAATTAATGGGTGCCCCACTTAAATATTTATTTTATTCTGTTTTTATTATTTTTTGTTATAGCGACAACAGAAATACATCATCTGTGAAAATTTCAACTGTCTAGCTATCACGGTTCATGAGGTGGTTCGGACCGCGGAGTCTTAGTAATAGGGTCCCGTTTTTGCCCTAAAATAGATGTTGGTTTCATCTTGGTTACTTTAACTTATTGCATCGCTTTACTTCCCGAATGTCGGCCCAACATTTTTATTTTTACCCGACTACGGCGACGCCAAAAGGAGGGTTATGATTTTAACCCGTATGTATGTATTTCAAGCATTGTTAGTTACATAAAGTTAATTTTCAAGCTTGTCATTAGCGATATACATCGATAAACAATTAATTTGTTGTTCAATAAATAAATCGACAGGACGTTCTGCATGCTCTTTATCAGCTCGTCGCGCCGTCGTCGGAGGGTGAACCTACTCCACCTCCGACGAGTGTATTTATGTTCCCTCTTCCTGATTACAGTGTAAAAGCAGACATAATTTAAATTGACTTGTAACTTATCCATAATTAGCGAAAGCCGTGGACGGTAAACACAACCTCTCCTTTATTGTGAGAAGACGATTATTTTCGTAAAAATGCATAAAGCGTCAATGAAATAGAGCGTGTAATGTATAGGTATCTTCGGTGTTTCATATATATAATTAAGTGCTGATCGAGCGCCTCGAGCGAGGTCGCTTAGCATTCTGAACTCGGTCGTCGTGAGACTTGCGAGCTGCGGTCAGTGACTCAGTGCCCGGCTGCCCGCACCGCCCGCAAGCGTTTTGAAAGCGCTACGCCTCATTCTCAAGCCCTTCTGTACGTACCTGTTGGTTGGTACATACATATGATAAGTACAATTGCATGTCGAACTCACAAAAGAATTGGAAATTTACATTATTGATATCAATTTATATTCAAATATCTGTGTAACTTTCAGAAATCATGCTCTTTGAATAAGTTAACTTTTACAATCACTAACTGTTCGAAGGCATTCTTCTATTATCCGTACGAGAATTGCTCATAAGGTTACAGTAGTCCATCATTCTTCCATACAAACGTAGTCTTGCGATTACTCCACTGTTTGACGATGTGTAAATAAAAAAATGATATCAATTTGTCTCATCATTATCTAGCCCTGTATGGAAACAAAAAAGTAAAAAATAAAAATATTTGAAAGTTTTGACCGTCGAAAGTTCCATATTTCAACACTAATTTTAACGCATCTTTGGGCGGAAATTAATACCATAAGAAGAAGGAACATTGCAAAACGGCCTCCATACAGGGATAGATTAGTAATTCAACAATGCAAATAATTTTTGTTTTAAAATATACATTTAGTCGTTTTTTTATGATATCTAGACTCCCAAAGGTCTGTTTATAAAATTTCGCGCGCTCGTTTTCGTCCCAAATCATCATCCATTTCAATACAAATTTGCAATAGTGCTAATTCGTACGCGAACTAGCTTCTTACTGCTCATCACAGCATCTATCTCTTTCGCACGTGTTGTCGGATGAGAGAGCATGCATTTTAACCTCGCGCACAAAATAATTCGTGCCGTCGACTAGGGGATCCATAAGGCCCGGTTTCCACCAAAGCGGAGAGGAGAGGAGACGAGAGATTTGTTTTGAATAACCAATCAGATTTCGTTATTGCTACATCTGCTCTCCGCTAAGCTTCGGTGGAAATGGAAATTTTCATTTAAGCGTAGAATCCGGAACTATTACTTGTCCTCTCTTACGTAGCTCGGTCTTCGTCATAGTTATTTTATTTAAATTTCTGTTTCATTTAAAGTAATAATATGGTATTTATTAGTCTTTTGTTTTAGAAAATATTTATGTATTTTATTAGTTAGATAGCTTATTAATATCAGATTTTAATAATTGTTCTTTTTTATTTTTTTATTTTGTACTCCTACCACTGTTGTATCCTTTTTAACCCAAAGGTTGACTGGTAGAGAATGCCTTGATGCATTAAGTCCGCCTATGTATCACCATTGTACATGTAGTTTAAATAAATAAATAAATGCATCGAGAGGGGAGGAGATGTCTCATTTTCCTATAGAATTTTGTGTTTTCGAGATGTGTGTAATCGTGCGGCCGGGCGGGCAGCGCCTGCTCTCGCGAGCCCTTTTCCCCGCATGGCGTCTTCCTTTAGTAGATAGCCCTTGACTGATTTCGAGCTTTCACAGCTCACATCTCCTCTACGCACAGCTCTCATCTCCTCTCCGCTACGCATCTCTTTTCCGCTTTGGTGGAAATAACCTGCCAGCTTCGCAGCTCTTCTCCTCTCGTCTCTTCTCCTTTCCTCTTTGGTGGATACCGGGCCTAACGCGGCAATACTAGAAATATTTGCCAGTCAGCAAAACACCATTGTATGTGCCATAATCAGATAAGTTCTGCCCACGATATAATCTAAACTGGCCTGTTTCGCCACTTTGCGAGGTAAAGAAATAAAGTTTGTTTTGAGTAGCGATTTAGCGATGATTGTGCAATTATCACTGAATTCATTAATTTTTAACCTCAACTGAATTACCTACATAGGTACCTACATGGCGTGATGAAATCCGGTCGCAATATTTGCGTTGCAGAAATATGCAAACGTGATCTATAATACTAAAGTGTCTGTTTAATTGTCTTTTATTCATCTTCTGAGCCTGAGTAAGTCGATATTACCTAAAAACCATCCTATAGATATACTATCCTATTGAAAGATCATAAGTTCAAAAACCGGCCAAGTGCGTGTCGGGCCACACGCAGTAACAGGGTTCCGCTCCGTAGATGCACTAAGAAGAGAGCTTTTTGTTGTTACATGAACATCAAAACGGTTGCAATAGGACGGTTACAATAAACGCGTCCGCATAGGACGATGGTAACTGAAGAAGGAGTTATAAAATCCAACTTCACAAGTGAAGTTTGAATAAATATTATCTTTTTGAGTCCCACCGCGGGTAGAGGCAAGCGTTTGTAATAAAGATTTATAACCAGCGTCACTTAATAATTTGAATACTGCAGTATTGCCGATACGTATATAGTATAGTAGTTCTTTTAAATCTCCAAATATTTACAAACCGAAAACAAATATTTTAGTATGAGTATTTTCAAACAACCTACTCAACTTCCAAAAAATAAAATCAAGTTATTCAATGATAGGAACAAACAACCAACATAAATAAGCAGGAATAAGTATTCTATATGAAGGACGTCCGATACGAGCGCGCGTTGGATCCACGGGGAATGGTATGGTTCGTTCCTGGATCCTCGCGCACATTTTCCTATTGTTTCTTTCTCTTTCGGAATTTGAATGAAATTTTAAATTCAATGTTTCGTTCACTAAAGTTCTTCGATACTCAATGGTACTCAAGTCATGTAGTCGGGTCGGATATTGACTTTATTGGTGGATATCGACATAAGAAAGTCAAAATAAGTCGAAATAAGTCATTTAATATTGCTAGAATAATTTTTATAAAAAAAATACAAATAAAAAAAGTCCAAGACTTAATTTTTCGAATAAAAAAATCGGGTATCTATCGATATCGATAATGTAATTAAAAATGCAATGAGTTAATAGTTTAGTGCAGTATGCACTGATGTGACCTTGGTTGAGTAGTAATAAATATCGACCTATGACAAGAATGTCAACCTTACGACAAACGCAATTAAGTTTATAATTGCGACCACTGAGAATACCGCCATCTATGGTCGGGTAGCGGAATTTGCTTGACCATCGAATCTAATTTGACTTTAGGTTACAAAACGTCGGAAATACTTCTGCACTAACACAAAATATACTCCACCGCGCGCATGCGCCGTACGGACCGGTACTGCCAAAGACTCCGCCCACTCCAATGCGTTATTCGAGCATAAACATTATTAATTTAGAAATCATTATTATTAAGGCCGTTATGATTTTAATTTGTACATTTTTACATGGTTCATAAGCATATATTTACTATCTGTTTTGCACAACTAACAACGTTATTTAAGTATTTTTTCGATGGCATTTGTACAAAATTTTTACTCTTCCAAGTAAATTTTAAAAGTTTGCCGACTATTGCTCGTAAACTTGTAAAGCCTACTTAGCTGCGATAGTTTTCCTTATAATTTTTTCACATAGCCAACAGCAACCATTTCGCTGGCAGGGGCCACTCCAACAAACATTTGCAATTTAAAGCTTACTTTTACGAAAACGGATCTCTGAATCGAAACATGGTTTCAACAGACCCGTAATATTTTTGAATAGCCTCTCCAACGATACCCCACACTTTTTTTCATTGTTTTATTTTACCACATTTTATTTTAGCTTTTCTAGTACTAAGAGTTTCTGACCTAATCTGCGGACTGGCAGACGGACATAACGAAACTATAAGGATTCCTTGTTGACTTCGGAACCCTAAAAAGGCCCTTGATCATAATCCCTGCGCCGAGTTTGACACCATATCCGTGCAGCAAATAAACTTGTCTCCTAAACTAGCTGTCCCCCGCGTGCGCGTGCAAATACGTACCTACATATTATCTATATAAATTATAGCTCATGTAATACTCAGATGTATATACGCTAATTGATATATTACCGAAAGCTTCATCAAAACCCATTCAGTAGTTTTTGAGTGAAAGAGAAATCATCCATCCGTTTGAGGATCAAAATTTTTCGCCTTTATGATTATGAGACGCGTTATTTTGGGTTACCTACGCAAGATCGAATTTTCTTTTTCAACAAAGCGCTTACAATATTTTACACCGCTCTTTTTATTGATGGTCATCACGTAATCATGAAGATAATCTAATATTTAACGAACCGTCAACTACTACGAGCGATGTGAACAATCCATGTTTATATTTAAATATTTATATTTACTCACAAAAAATAATAATGGAGGTAGTTTTAACTATAATGAGAACAAAATATAGGTAGTGGATTTACATTTACATAAACCCAACAAAAACCTTTGTAACGATTCTGTAAATTCGATGATAATGGTCTTCCTGGAATTCTTAGAGCTATTCGAGATATTGATGCATCTAGGCAATGAACTGTCGCACTAATAATGCTTCGATCTTAAATACATTCGAACGAAATGCTTTTAAAATTTAGCTATTTTTTGTAGAGCAAAAGAAATTCGATCTCGCGTTGATAGCCCATTCATTTCCTATATCTAATCGTCACTGCTCAATATTGTCTGGACATCCTAATATTGTGTACGTATTGGAAGCGGGTCGTGTCGCCTGAAAGGAATGTTAATAATCCGACCTCTCGTGAAGTTGCGCTGGAATTTCTCATTTAGTGGCGAAGACGGAATGCGGGTATAGGCGCCGAGAGTCGGGCACCCTCTTCAAGTGCCCTACGTAAAGACATTATCGGGTCTCCGTCTAGAGAGAACTTTCCCATTTCATCAAGTGGTACAGTTCTGCCTCAATAAAAATATTGAGACAGAACTGTACCACAGTTCTGTCTGCACACAACATTGCAGTTTACACCATTCACGAGATATCAGCATTCAGGAACCCAGTTGCAAAGAGTGTTGGTCGCCAAAACTCGAAAAACAGCGGTTGGCGTTTCGAAGTATTCCGAAGGGTATGCCGCCTTAGAACGATTGCGTTATTAATCTAAGTATGCCGCCATGTTGGCATGACATTTCAGTCTGAGATGGCAACGAGCTAGTGACGTGACTTGCTTATTTTCGTATGCCGTTCAATAAAACTAAACAATCTTCTCCTAAAGTCCTAACGTGTCTCATACTACTTGCACCAGATTTTTAATTAAATTTTTAGATTATATCTACCCTACAATACAAAAACTATGACACATTGACACTCCGATAATTTAGATCTGAGATGTGTTAAAGATGAGAATGATTGCAGGTCCAAGGCAATGCTCGGACCTACTTGGTCCTAGTTTCAACATATAAAGGTGCAGCTAATGTTCAAAGGTTGTTGACAGACTATGCATAAGGTTCACGGTCAGAGAGTGTTATCAGTATACGCGACAGGGCCCAGTTAGCCAGCATAGGTGACATTGCGGTCTCCGCTACGCAGCTACTGATTAATATTATATTAATCTGCTTATCTATGAAGTATCGAGGGACTAGGGCGTTATTATATTATCATGTTAAACACTAACAACAAGGCAATTGTATAAAAACGCCTGAGGCCACCTAGGCGTTGAGTTGCAAAGTCCAGCAGACTTATTGCGTAATTACACGATCACCTCCGCATTTCCACACCCTCTTTCATGTTGACCAAGTATACAATTTTCATTGCGTTATTACGTGGTCGAGTAGACGAATTTTAAAATATATGCAGTAATCAATTGTGAATATCTGATGACTACATTCGTACCTATAGCCGTGATTCATGTATGCCTACAGTATTCATTAAAATATTAAGATAGTATTTTTTTTTTGGTATTTACTGATTTTGTTGATGATAATAAATCTTAATCTACCCTGAGCCAATCACAGAATGATAGATGCAATTTAATCACTGGTTATCAGCTGGTGTAATATTGTGTAACTTTTTTCGTTTTTATTTAAAATAGGCTCGCGCTTGACCACTATCTCACCTAAAGGTAAGCGATGATGTAAATAACTTATGCAAATGATGTCATTCTAGTGTATTGCCCGCGTCTTCCATCCCGTGGGATACCCCACAGTAACCATTAATTTTTCTCGGATAAAAAGTATTCTATGGGACTCAACGATTATGTAGTTGTCTACCAGTGAAAGATTTTTTGGTTTCAATCAGTACCTACTTCCCGAGAAAATAATTTCACCTCTTTATAATTTGGTTTAGATGTAGCAAAAATTATTTTATATGCCTACAGTAAGCAAAGTAGCAGTGCCGTAATTTCGCTTTCAAAGCCGTGAACGCTTTCACTTCATGAAAATAGAGGTGGCAATGAAATTATTAAACGCAGTAGGTACAAAAGATTTTTTTATCCACAAAAAACAATTGCGTGCGACTCTTAAAGTTACCAACGTCAAACGACGTCGAGTGTCGACGTCTCGACGAAGCTATTAAATATTATAATACCATAAATACCTATTCTCGTAGTAGAACTTTGTACCCTCTTTGTGATACTCACAATAGTCGTGTAGAAATGGAAGTTGCCTGATATTTGCATTGTGCGTTATCTGCCGAATGATCGCCTCCTCGTTAACTCGTGCCCCCGACCTTATATACGACATGTACGTATGTCTGTATGTGTCGTGCATGGGTACGATGTGTGCAGGAGTCATGGTCATATTTTTTTTGCTTACACGAGTTATGCAGATTATAACCGCTCTAACTGTGGCATTTTGCAATGATTTACTGACCTACTTCATTCCTTCTCAGCTGATATGTTCAATATTTCTATTTAATTATTAAGTTGAGAATTTGTTTAATTCTTGGAACGAGGTATCGCTCCAGGAGATAAAAAAATAAAATATTCTAAGAGAAAATAAAGAAATCTTTTGGTTCCTGCTCTAGAGGTGTATGGGGTGACAATTCGTTAACTGGATTAGAGCTTGCCACAGGTTGCAGTCGTGACTAGAGCTAGTATCTAAAGAGAAATATTGATTACTGGCTGAACCGAACTAACAGTTCATAATCTACTCCCAATTATTATTACACATCTTGTTCTAAGTGTGTGTCAAATCTGTCAAATCGCGAATTCGAACACTACACAATTTATTTACTCAAATCACTAAACAAAGGCGGACTTAATGCCAATATCTTATTGGAATAATTCACGTACCTGCTTGATTGCAATTATAAAAAGAGTGTTCATTTATTATTAATTAACGACTTAATTGTATTTAGGTAAATAGGTAAGCCTTTTCAGAGCACAGTTTATTCAGTACCGACCTCGTAGATTTAATTAGTAAAGAAAGGGCCGTCCCAACGTTAGCTGACACAGATGAACGCGTTAATCAAATAAAAATACCTGTCACAATTTTGAATGTCAATGACCGCCCTATTAACCCGTTTGGCCCTGCTAGAGCCCTGCTATTTACAGTCAACGCATTTGACGATATTATTGCGGTCAATCAAATTTCAATAGCCAATAGTTTACTCTAAACAAACAAGCTTTCTGTTGGATACATTGTTTTTGGCATGCAATTAATCAATTACTTTAATTTAAGAACCCTTCTCTATTCAAACCAAATCAAAGCCAATGGGATTTGATTTAATGATTTCCAATCATCAATTAGAACATGCATTATAAAACATTCAAATGTTAAAACTACTAATTCATACATAATTAAATGTAAATTAACTTATACATTCATAACATTTAAAAAGAATTTAAATTACATTACACAATCGTAAACTTAAAATTTCATCCCTTTTAATTTAAAAGTTTCATTCATCCCAGTCACCATGTCTTGCAAATGCTTTGCGGACGACGCAAGTAGAACTTGATCACCTGCGTAGTGAAGGCATTTGACAGGCAACATTCATGTTCTTGCAAACATCAGACAACTATCCATGTGCAAGTTGAAGACTGTCTAACACCCCTTGAGATGGAAATTATACTATGTAACTAATGTTAGTGTCATTACAAATAAACAAACTACTACATAAATGTATATTGGAAAACCTGGTTGTTCCAGCACCCTGGCGGTGAAGAGGTGCTGCTGGAGAAGGGTGGCCAGGATGCCACCGAGCCCTTCGAGGACGTCAGCCACAGCTCCGACGCCAGGTATACACGTTACAAACATCTATCTACTACCTCCCTGTTCCTGTCTCTCGAACCACCCCTTTATCTTAACCATTAAGCGATTCAATTTACTAGAGAAGTCACTTGTCTTTCTTTGTTTTCTTGAAGGTGGATAAAAGTTCTTGTAGCATTTAATAGTACGGAGTTTTTTGACAACTGGCTTTTAGATTATTTTGCCAACTTATGTAGATATATGTATGTGCGGAGATAACGACTTAGTAGAGGTCGCAGCATTAAAACATTCCATTTATAACGAGTACTTGGTAAAAACTAGTTACGGACATCAAAATTCAGTAAAAGGTCAATAATGCATAACCTTGGCAGGCGGTTTAGAGGTTGATAAAAGGTTACGGAGTCCGACGATCTTTGAGCCTTGCCTTTTATTGTTCCCCTGCATATTAATAAACATAAATATGTCGTTCACATTTTTTACACCAATTATGCAAAGCAGTTCAAGTTGGTTCAGCTGCCTAACGTGATAAGCGAACCGGTTGGTCCACGTATAACAAAGTCAGTGTCGTGTTACAGATCGCTGATGAAGAAATACAAGATCGGCGAGCTGGTGGAGGCGGACCGCGTGCAGAGCAAGAACGCATTCGCGCCGCAGTGGAGCAACGACCAGGCTCAGGAGCAGGGCAAGTGCGTAGTCGCCTAGTACCTCCATGCCCACGCCCACGCCCACCACCACGACCACACCACACCACTCACCAGCGTAGTTTCACCACTCCCACATGACACTCATGGCATGCTATTGCTCAGAATGGAAACACATAATTGGCAATAGAAATTGTCTGTTAATAACAAAGTTTATAACTTGAATAGCTCTCGTGAGGTGCTATTTTAATCTTGCTATATTACCAGTCGGTCGAATACATGATACAGGCCTATTTTCATAACGTACCATGTTATGCGTATACGGTGCTTCTGTAGCCGGTGACAGTACGACGATGTATTGTGTTTGAATAGCTTATCTGATGCATTATACATCATTGAGTGTATAAGGAATAAATAAATACATTCACGTTTTATATCTGTGTAGCCATCGCAAGACGTTGTACCGTTGCCTTCCCGTTTTGACTAACTTAAGCAAGGATAACTGAAATTAGAATGTTTGTCGCTGTCCCACACACGTCATTGTGCAGTTGTTACTGTTACCCTTTTTAATAAACATCGATTGAATTTAAATTCGACACTACAGGTGTGTTTTCTAATAGAGATTGCTAAAAAATATAATTTACAAATTCGCTTGAAAATCCTTCAATGGATTACTAACATAAACATTTCACTGTTTGGTTCAGCGATTTCATCAACTGTATATTTGGCTCTATATTTGTTATATTTGATGAGCAAAATCAATGCATAGGATTTCATTTTTTTTATTATCATAAGTGACAAATATTCTAATATCAGATTATAATAGTATTTTTGATAATTTGTCGCCAGTATCATTGGTAGGGCACGTGTATCAACCACTCTTGAAATAATCGGCTATCATCGCGTCACGTGATTGTTTGATTCAATTATCATCTAGTCGAAGCGTCTACACGCGCACCCGCACATGGCTCTGTGTAACGATTAATGCTTGGCGCACTCCTATAGTCCTAGTATGTACTTAACATGCCACAAATAAACGATTGTGATTATAATGATCTGTAAACGCTTTCCTATAGATATATAGTACGAATATATTGTTATAAATAACTATCTAAAGTATAAGCTTAATTATACATTATTTTATGACATTTTAAATAAACGCGCTGTTAGACAAGATCTCTACTTAAATTCCATTAGTCGTAGGCAATGCTAGTTGTAGTTAATGCACAATATTATGTTTTATTTTAGATTAATAAAATATATATGAAGGCATTCGGCCGTCACATGGTGCTTTATTTTATGATCTTAGTAATGCTAACTACTGTATTGTGATTGAGTAATAAAGTGCATACGTATAAATCAGCCTCATTATTTCTATATCCTCTTAACATCCTCTTTATTTGCTTATTTTGTTACACAGACCCAAGTGCTTATTTTTCATTTATTTTTTAACCTTGCGTTTTTTACACAATAGTAGTTAATGAAATATACATATTAACATAAATACGTATATAAAGTAAATACATGAGGTAGCTTTTTATATGTTTTCGTCTGTCAGTAATTATAATAATAATGCCAGCAGCCAAGTTGGCATCGTTATCCCCGGCCTTGGCACCAATCACGCGACATCACAATAACTACAGATGACACTGAATTTTTATTAAGTTTTTTTTTTGTAATTTTTCATTCCTACTCATTTCTCATCAGAATTGGGAGAGACTTTGGTTATATTACCTGGCAAGAGTTGAACTTATAATGTCAAGGTTAACATAATAATATTATGTTAACCTTGACATTCCAAGTTCAACTCTATATGTATAATATGTAGAGTTGAATTTATCTATACTCTATAAAATAGAGTGCACATACATACCAACGTATGTGCACTCTATCATTCTCTCTCAATGATACGACATTATGTGCTTTATTGTCTTTGTGCTGAGGACATAAATAATACACGAGTAGATATTAATCACAGCTTGGTACCGCCACATATAATTGACATTTAAGGCTGCCCTACCCCGAGTTTCTCTGCTCTGAATTATCGTAGAATTAATGTGACAAATTGTCAGTCACACGTTATCTGCTGTGATTGGTTGAAAGAATTTTCAACAGCCAATCAGAGCAGATAATGCGTACTTGACAATTTGTCACATTAATTCTGCGATAGTTTAGAGCTGAGAAACTCGGGGCTAGTCGATCATTCTTCCATAAAAACGTAGTATGGCGACTTCTTCACTGTTTGACGGAGTACGTTCAAAATAAAAAATGATATCAATTTGTTTCATCATTTTCTAGCCCTGTATGGAAACAAAAAAGGAAAGTTATGAGCGTCGAAAGTTCCATATTTCAACACTCATTTTAACGCATCTTTGGGTGGCAATAAATACCATAAGAAGGAAAATTGCAAAACAGTCACCATACCCGATAGATTAGTAGTTCAACAATGCAAATAATTTTATTTTGTACTGATACATTTAGTAGTTTTTTAATGATATCCATATTCCCAAAGGTCTATTTATAAAATTTCGCGAGCTCGTTTTTATCCTAAATCATCATCTATTTCGCTACAAATTTGCAAAAGTGTGTATTCGTACGCGAACTAGCATATTACTGCTCATCACAGCATCTATCTCTTTCGCACGTGTTGTCGGATGAGATAGCATGCATTTTAACCCCGCGTACAAAACAGTTCGTGCAGTCGACTAGGGCAACCTTGATCAGAGAAATCGGCGAGTATAGTTCTCGCCAAACTTCTTTGCCGCCTTGAAGTTAGGCTACAATGGCTACGCAGTAGTAAATCTCATACAAAAACCGCACCACAATCTCATACGACAGCCAACTTCAAGGCGGCCCAGAAGTTTGGCGAGCACTATACTTACTTGTGTGAAACACGTGGTTTTAGCATGTGTCGTTGTGTCCTCAGCGCGTGGACGTCGTGGCTGACGCCGCTGCTGCTGGGCATCGCCGCCACCATCCTGTACCGGTACCTGTTCGCGTAGTGCGCGCCCGCAGCTGCCACGTGCCACGCACGCTACACGTTACACCTAACGTAGATCTAAGTAAACAATGTGCAAGTATCGTCTGAGACAACGACTCCTTCAATACGCTCCTGTTATTGAGTCATCATAATGCAACTTGATGTCATATACTACTGCTACTAGTCATTACTAGTAGCAGTAGTATATGATAGAACGGGCACAAGTCGCTCTACGTCGCCGCGTCGGGGCAGGTAGTGGACTGCTGACTGAATAGTGCAATACGTGGCCTTTTAGCTGCCTTGAGTGGCGCAGTCGGGCAAGTCTGGAGTACAGGAATACGCCCAACAACTGAAATACGACGTTACAGCGGAACATTTCCACTTCAAATATTTATTGCCCTATACGATAAAGAGTACTCCCTCGCTGCGACGCGCGACGTGCGCCACACTTCGCTCGACTGCTGCTCTGTATGCCATGGCTATGTATAAGTTAGTATATTTGAGATAAGGGTGCCACTAGCTGTAATCCTATCCATAAAGCGTGATTGAGAATTCAAATGGTTCGCTAAACTGAAACAGCTTCTAAAATAATATATTTTGATGCTTTTATACTTAGATAATGAAAAATATGCTTGTATGACTATTGAATAAAATATACCTGTGAATATTTCTACGAAACTAAAGTATTGTCATTAGAAGATGCGTCCAGAACTACAGAACCTATACTAATCCGAAATATATTTACTCCAGTATGTATATGGAATGCGATGCGCTAGTATGCTGGTAAGTTCAGAGTGCTACAAGCAGCTGCAGTAGCTTGAGGTGTTGCAGCCTGGTCGGCGGCGGCTTGTTCTACGATGCCAGTATGCAGTTACTTTCTCTTAGTATGATGTTAACATTATATTTGATGAATAAGGGAAACATTAAATTTTTACTTTTTCTTGTTTGGAACTAGGAAGTTTGTGCTATTTTATTCATATAAGTAAAATCGCACCCTCTGTTCAGAGTGGTTTATATAATATAAAAATAATTGAAAAATACTGCTTTTATAGGGCATATGTATATGATTATAAAATGATGTAGTATGTTGCAATAAAAGCAGTATTGTGCTGTTGTGAAAATATTTCCACATAACATTGTAATAATACTGTATTTATGTGAGAATGAATGGTTGAGGGTGTATATCTAGGTGCTGATTTTATAAATAAACGCCTAGCTTGAGGAACTGTGTTTGTAATGTCAATTAAATAATAGTATACTCTCCATGTCCATTTACATGTAGTGGTTGTTCCACGACCTGTGCACAAAATATGTATATTTAGGTGATGTCTGCATTTTGAATGTCCACATGGTGTTACTATTGCATGCACATTATGAATAAAGAAAAAGAACATATTTAAAATATGAATACATATGATAGGGGTTCATGCACAAGTGCATCCATGTTGTGACTTATATGCTTGTAAAGCAACATATATAAGTCATGTGTAACCATAGTGTCCTCAGGAGACATGCATTTTATTTATTCAGAGGTTAAAATTAAATTTCTAAGTATGTTTTGTTATAATATTTTACACATAAACAAGGTACATTATTGAATTTTTGTTTTATTTTCTTTGATCCTATAAAAATTAAGTTACAGCCTTTTTAAACTTACATACTAATTAATACATTTAATTAAATACTTAACAATAAAACACATTGAAATCTCTGAACCTGTTCTACTTACCCATAACTATGTAGTATAAACTTTTCAACTATAACAAGACACACATACTTCTGAGCCTTCCAATCTGTAAACATACATAAATATAAGAAATAAATAGTTCATTCTCAATGGTAATATGTCTTTTACATGTATGCCAAATGTATTATCTGAATTAATATTACACCAATATGGTTAACTGGTTTACATGTTTGTAATCTTTGGAAGTATTGACATGATTTGACATGATTTGGAACATTCTTCCAATGATTGGTCATTTTACCTTGTGGGATTGACCAAGGCAGCGAAGACAATGACTCACTCCAGGCAATGGGGTCAGTGAACATTTTGCATTATTTTTAGGTAGGGGGAGGAAAGCATAAGTCTTCTTTAATCTTACCCAATCATAGTGCAACGCAGGCAGTGTGATCGCTCACAGCGGACACATATGTGGTGGCAGCTACTGCACAAGTTTTCCTCACAGTAGGCGCACTGTGATTCAACACCACTACCACAGGAGCACTGCTTCACTCCTAACTTACAGTCTACCTGCAATGAAAATTTAGGATGAAATCCAGTTCATAAGAATGATAAAAAGTAGGTATAAATTAAAAAGAATATCCCGTAAGAATATTGAGAAACTCCTCCATTTTTTAAGTCGGTTAAAAATGTTGAACTAAGCGTTTGTTTAAAACCTACCATGTTACCAGAGTGCAAGAGTGTTCCATCTTTTCCAATAAACAATTGTTTCATTTTGTCTCGTTTATCTGTGGCGTTCAACGCGTTTTCTTCGGCATTAATTTCTTGGGCAGGACATTTTTTAGCGCCTCTAAATAGTAGGAGCAGGGTCTTCTCTGAGAAAGAACACAGGCTAAGGTTATAAATCATTGACACGACAAAGAAAAGTGATCATCTGAACTCAGGATTCAAGAAACAATTTTGTGGAATAATTTAGATACAAATGTTAATAGTAAGGTGTTCACCATAAACTTTCTTTAGTCGGTCCTCATTATTATTGAACTGTTTCATGCCTACGTGGACTTTGCTTTGTGGTACAAAGTCTTCGGTGAATGGGTTTGTTCGTTTTGCCATTTCGTGTAAACGGAGAAACTACTATTTTATTGTAAAATTTGTAAATAATTTGAATTTTGCCAGCAATTTGGCTTTGTAATTGTTTATTTAACCGTTTGTCAAAATTGACAATCAACCATAGCGAAACCGAAGCGACACCTCGGTCGAGCGAGCCAAAGAGTATTTAACACGGTCGAGCCATTGACAATAGAAGATAGATTGTGAAAAGTTTGAAAAAACATATTCTCTAATTTAATTTATTTCTCAGTAAATCTAAAGAAAGTATGTGTATAATTCAACATTTTAGCAAGGTATGATTTTTTGGCATTGATAAGTTTCTCTTTTCAGTTTATAATATTGAGAAATTAGATTAGAATGGCGACACTGCCAACAGGGCACCTTCGATCGATGGGCTGCTGTCAACAAATTCTTTATAAAATATTTATAAATTAAATTCTTTTTTGACGCAGTTACTCCAATACGACAACCTTTTTTCGGCCCATGTACAAGTCGCAATAGTATTATAAGTTTAGTGTAGTGACAAGATTTAGTGCGATAGTGAAAGTTTTTCTTGTATCGTTTTATTCCATTCCATAATAGTGACGGGGCTGTTGGCCGCAGCCTTGCATATGTGAGCGGAGCCCTCGCGAATGTTATGTAAGCAGTGGTAGCGCGCGGCATGTCTTGGATGAAGCGGGCGAAGGGTGGCGCGGCGCCGCCGCCAGGCCCCGAGCAGCAGGCCTACGCCGCAGCCCAGGTACAGGTGAGCCGAGCAGGTTATATCTGCCAGACATAAACAATGACGTGGACCTACCGCACCGTTGTGCACCGCTCGTCATATGATTGACATAAACATTCACTTTTGCATTGCATATTTAAATGATCTCTGCTGTATGCACTCACTTAGTTTACTTATTCTAATTGGGATTAGTATAATAGTGTCAGGTAATCAATAACTGAGAATCACTAATTAGCATAATTGTCCATTATATTGTGTGGCAATAACCAATGTAAACCAATTATGCTGCTACTTCATTGTAGCATGTGGCAAAAAGTAAAAGTGATAGTAATAACATTATTTGGAACTTATAAACTTTCTGAATTTTTATCAAATATGAAATTTATGTCTTTGCAGCCATTTGGGAACCAACAGAATATGTACCCAAATTATCAAGGTGGTACAACAGGGAATGTTCAACAAGCACAGCAGTTCTGGCAGATGCCTGCCCAGCAGCAGCCGCAGTACAACCAACAGTATGGCCAGGTGTATCAGCAGCAGGACTATCCCGCCAATGCTAACCAGTTGTATCAGCAACCTAATCCAAATCAGTTCAATCAGAACTATACAAGCCAAGGCTTTAATAACACTCCACAACAGAATTACCAACAAAATTATTACCCAAACCAAGGACCACCACCCCAGAACATTCAACAACAAAACAAGCCCAATGCTGACAGCTGGGAGGACAACTGGGACTGGGGCTGGGAGGAATCGGCCAAACAAGCTCAGAAAGCTTCTCAGAATGCCGTCCAGCAGCCCACCCTGCCTCAGCAACAGGTGTTCAATAATGCTAATGTTATAGAAGAAAGTTTTGCTTCAACTGATAGTTGGAACTGGTCCATGGATGACAAGAAAGAATCTAAAGAACCTGCCACTGTGCCTCACAACAATGAAAATAAGGAACCACCCACTCTACCTATCTCAAACCCTGCCGTACAAAATAGTATAGTGCCCCAACCAACTGTACCAGTGAGTGCTAATAGCATGTCTGCACAACAAGCAGAAGAAGTTAGGACTTTAAATGATAGAGAGGTGGTAAAGGAGCGACTGCCCAATCTAGCCTTAGGTAAACGCTTCCATTTAGACAATTTAACACCTCAGTGGTCTATTGAATCACAGATGTCTCAAGAGTCGAGTGATGGTCCTCATACTCAATCTGAAGGAACTTACAGAAGTGAAAATCAATCTAGGAACTCTAGTAAAAGTAGTCCAGGGTTAAACACAGACAATTCTAACTTTAATTATTCCCAAGCTGGATTAGATGAAGCATACCCTCAAAATAGTGAATGGTCAAGGCCATCAGATGAACCAACTATAGCTGACCATGTTCAAAGCGACAGCAGGCGTGAAAGTCATGATGAGCTGTCCAGTTCATTGCAAGAAATCAATTTGAACAATCATGAGAACCCTTCAACAGAAACATTACATGTGGGACAAGAGGTGGAGCCTGGGAGCAGTCAAGAACATGTTCAAGCAATACAACCACCTCCTGCCTTGTCTCCAGCTAACTTCCCAGCACCTGCTCCATCTAATGTGATGCCCCCATCAATGTCTTCTGGCATGCCACCCCCTCCTCCAGTTTCATCTGTATCGTTGCCTCTTACATCTTCAACTGCTGCATTGTCAGCTCCTCCATCTTCCTCTGCTTTGCCACCCCCTAATTTTCCGCCACCCACTTCAAATCAGAATCCTTTTAAAATGAACGCAGGACCATTCTCTCACAAAACTATAGCTAAGGTATCAACAAGTGCTACAACTGTACAAGCATTTCCTCCTTCAATGTCTAGCACAAATCTAACATCACCTGCAGTGGTCAGCAAGGTGTCTCAGCATAACAGAGTGCCGCTAGGATTTGAGGCAAACTTGGAAACTACACCAGATAATTCCGAGCGGCCCGACCAGCCTCAAGTTTCGGCGTTCAGGCCAATACATGTCTCGCAACAAGTACCCGATAATATGGAAGTAGCACCAAGAAATGATAGAAATGAATATCTACAAACGGCGCATTTGTCAAGCAGTGAATATGGTGAAAATACTGATTTTAGCAGAGGCGCGCCACCTCCAGGCTTGCGGCGGATGGTAGTCGGCCAACAAGAGTCAGAATATAACCAGAGTTTGAACATTTCTGGAGATGAACCGCCACCAGGTTTGGCTAGAATGGTACCAGGACAACAGACTGAAGCTGAAAATGCTTACAATCAGTCAGGAGAAAATTACCTGGATCGCCACATCGACGGACAACCGACCGATAGTGGCGCTCGACCGTACCGCCAGGCTGACGGTCAGCAAACCCCTGACAATTATACCCAGCCACCCGCTAGCAGGGTCACAGAGAGGAGACCGATAGGCCTGGACAGAATGGTACCTGGCGAGCCTAGTAACGACGAGTACTCTCAATATCCGGGTTCTAATTATGCAGGGACTAACGAGCACCGCATAGTGACAGGGTTGGACCATAACTTCTCTATGCCTTCTGACGCTGGTCCACCGGACGTTAGAGAGCAGAATGTAGATGGTTCTGATTACACGGAACAGAGTGTAAGAAATCCATCGAGGAATATAATCGGTGCGCGAGAGTCTAGTAACGACGCCTCGCCGGACTTCAGCGCGCCGCCCGATGAGCAGCAGAGAGAGGTTACCATGGAGGGTGAGAACCTGCAGGACTTGAGCATCATATCATCAACCGAGCTGACGTATTCACGAGAGCAGGTGTTGGATGGCGCCGACATTACTCTCACAGAAATGGGTACAGATAGAAAGACGGATTTATCAGATTCTATAGATCATCCGACGACAAGTTCGAGACGACAGTCTCTTAATAGAGTAAACACCTCAGGAGAAGATTCTGAAAGAGATAGAGCATTCAAATCCTCGCCGAGAAGGGACAGAGACAAGCATAAATCAACCAGAGATAGAGACCAAAAGCGAGATAGAGACCGCGACAGGGAGCGTGATAGAGAACGTGAAAAAGATGGCAGATATTCTCGCGGGGACCGGCAGTACGATCCTGACAGGCGATCTGTGCGGGATAAGGACCGGCGGGAGCGCGACGGCTACCCGCGCGACCGGCGCGAGCGCGACGACAGCCCTGACGCGCGGCGCCACCGCCGCGGCACCCGCAGCCACCGCTACGAGACAGAGGACACCGACTACTATAGCGACAGGGAAAGAGATCGAAGGTCAGCTGCGACTCCTTTCACTTTATTGTTTGCTTAAGTACGGCTCTGTGTGCTTATTCCCAGGTTTTTAAAAGTACTCGATCGTGATAACGTAATCGATCTCTTATGTCAATGTTTTCAAAAAAAGAGGTTTTTCCTTAGAGTCCCAGACGGCGCTTATCCAATTTCAATACAAATTGGCGTTTACGTTGACGCGATCCAGCGTGAGACAAAACTCGCACTAAGCCTTCAGATCTTATCGAAACTTAAATTCTTAGGCGCCACCGAGAAGGATCATACACTTCGTCGAAGCCGCCCCGTCCGGAGGATAAGGAGCGGCGATACGGCGATGAGCGAGACCGCAGCAAGCGGTACCACACGATAGAGCGCGACAGACGATACGACGACGACCGCGAGCGGCGCGAGCGGCGGCGCGGCGAGCGGCACCGCGAGCGCTACGAGCGAACCTACCGTGACATCGACCCCTCGCGCAAGTACGGCAACCTGCGCACGCGCGACAAGGACGATCCCCGGAGAGGTCAGTGCAGCTCATTGTAAGGGGTCCTTCCCACACACTCTAGCACCATACACGTGATACAAGTGAAACTTCATAAAACCTAAGGATTTAGTGTGTGAGGAGGAAGGAGATCTTTCTTCTCTCTTATATAACGAAATGTGCCTGAACGTGACGCGTCCTTGATATTAATTTCACTCTCAATTTTCGTCCAATTATCGAAAACCTGCATCAGAAGTTTCACAAAAAAAAATTGCATATATTTAAATTGAGGCAGATTTAATTCTACAGTCCGGGATTGTCCCTGAATTAAGATCCATTTTATTTTGTTTGTCAATTCCTTGAATTATTAATTGTTTTGCTTTTTGTGTGTTATCTAAAAAATATGTTTGTTATGAAAACAAAGTTTGCGCCCCCGATATATCCCATACTATTATTGTTTGTTTATAAGTAGATACAACTTTATCTCATTTATTTATCACATTAGTTATGTTCGACAAACTGACTGACATTATTATATTTATTTTGCAGTTGTGACATTCTCGAGCGATGCAAAAACTAATGATAGTTGTATGCAACAAGGTACAAAGCACGCTACTTTCTGTGCCATGCGCCATGCGGTGAATGTCGTCGCACCGCGCGCGCCTTTCATGTTAAACTGACTCGAACAAGCTTGACTCTGATACACTTGAAGTGGTCAAAAGCGACTAGTAAAGTTATTTTAACGTGGGGCGCGTGTGTAACATGCATGCCACGTGTTTGATGGAACTGTATTTATAACACGTTTTGATCGCTTCATACATGTCATTACTACAATGCCATCTACACTGATTTTTCTTTTCTTTTTCTTTTTATTATCAATAGGCTCGCGCTTGACCAATATCTCACCTGCAGAATACCTGAATTTCATTTGCTAGGTATTGTATGTAAATACCTTAATAACGAAATTCGACATCTAACGAGTGGCTTTGAACTGATAGTTTTCGCGAGCCAAATAACGTTTTCTTTATTTGTCTGTGTTCGACATTGATCAGAAGAGGCTTGTTACGAAGGTAATAATAATAGGTTTTTGTGACGGATCACTTTCGCGCTCGACTTATCGACATGCTATGCTGTCCACGACAGATTACTGACTTGAATTTTTACACAATTATTTCGTGAACATAACGATCGCCGTTGCGGAGCGCTCATGAATATTAAAACAATCATGATGGCCGCGCTTTGGCATTGCTATGGTTGGCGAAACTGTGTTCCATTCACACATATTTAACAGAGTCGATGCGGTAGTATTCTCTAAAGATTTGCGTTGTCCATAATAAACTGTAATGCTCAGGTTTATCTGTACAACATCATAGATAGACAGTATCGCCGCACCGTCCGCCGATACTGTCTTATCTCTCGGCAGTCGCCCAGCTATGAGCTGAACTCGCTATCGCACCTCTTTACCTGTTATTGACACATTCGTAGATTTCATCTCTACTGTGGGTAGAGGATAAAATATTAAATAATGTATAAAGGCAGGCTATTGCAGAAAGATGGATTCTTAAGTTACTAATATCTTTCCACAATCCTTTATTAATATTTCGTCACACATTTAAATTACCTAAACACGTTATATGAAAGTGGCGTAGACGAAGATGTTCCGTACAAAAAAGAACTTAAGACACGAACAACTTTAAGCCTACTCACGCATTAACGGTTAGTCGCTATTCCATTTCAATATGCAACCGCTTGGTATCGTGCGCACTTCAAATTTCACTGGCGCTTCATGCGCGGTTTAATTTGCGGCTAGCCGCCGTTGATGTACGTATGTACGCAGAGCGGGGCCCTAGGCGACCAGCCGCTAGTGCGTAAGGTGGCTATGAATTAAACTTTCAACACAGACACGAAGAACTTATCGTCTTTAAAGTTCTATTATACCAGTAGTCGAGGTCTAGGGCACAAATTCAGTTGACCACCAATGTCATGAACTCATCAGAGTGACAGAGAAATTTTAAAAGCTTGGGGTTCTTAACAAAGCTGTGCTATCACATAACAAATGTCATGAAAATCCGTCAGTTGCACCAGAGTCCAAATATGCTCGCTATCATTCTGCAGCGGCTTTCTTTGGAAGCCCAAGCTTTACATAGATGTGTGGCACAAGCATCGCGCTCAAGTTCCTTGTGTGGTGTCAGCAGGCGAGTTCTCGTCGCCGTCGCGGCCGGACTCGCGCGAGGCCACGGTCACCGATGACGATCTCAACGAGTCGCGGCGCCGCGCCGACCCGCATCGCCGCAGCCGCCGCACTGCCGAGCCTTTCTACGATGGTGAGTTGTGAGCACTGTACTCACCAGCGGCTCTGGACAAAGTGCCTATGAGCAATGGCCATTTTCAAAATGTAAGGGATTGGTCACGTGACATGTCAATAGCACTTGCCACTCCAATACATAACATTTCTGAAAAATCTGTATCATAACATTTCTGAACAATCAATTTACTAAGCCAGAATCGAACCCTTTAATTTTGGAAAAATACACAGTGTTTAACACCATTCAATAGTGTCACTAATGTGGATCAAATCCTACCAAATAATTAAGGGTAGTATTTAAACGAGCGACAATAAATTCAAGTTAAAGATGTAAAAAATACTGAATATGGCTTACTGAAATACTAAGTGGGCGACAAACAGTGGGCGAATACAAATGTTTAAAACAGCGACTTGATTAGTACCTACTTTGGCAACATAGTCGACGGAGCCCCCCTGTGGAACCTAACCTGTCCGTGTCGGGGTGCCCTAAGCTCCCGAACTCGCTCCGCTTGCTCTTGTACAAATACGTTGAAAACACAATTATACCAGAATTCCCGCGCTGCACAGCGATGTCGCCTTCATTTACGATGAAGAATAATATGCTAATATAGAAAAAATAGAACCCCAAATACAATTATAGTATGTCACAATATTATTACTGCAGCTCACAAAAACCTCCTAAAAGGTATTACTCAAACCGGATAAATAGTTGCTTACTTAGTATAATAGTCGCCCATTCAGTATATTTTTCACCCGGTTAATTATTTCCCAATAATTAATACAAAAAAATAAAGGAAAGCATTCATTTATATCAATTAGGACATTCCTTGAAAAATTCACCTTGTATTCCGGACTAGGTCTTCATAAAAGAGAAGGGCACTCTCTGCAGAGCCTCTCCCCTTGCGTTCACTTAAGTCATTGCTGCTATTCATGTAATTCTTGGTTAGGTTGTCATTACCTTGTCGGACGAAGCAGGATGTGCCACAATCACAATTGACATCAGTAGTCCCTAAACGTTTCGACTAAGTTAAATCGTCAGTATCCGGCATTCATCTGCACGCATTAACTGAATCTAGAGGAATCACATCTGGTCCTTTCTATTCCATTTTGATTTGGAATAAAATTAAAAAAAAAACGGGCTTATAGTCCGTGAACGTTTTCCGTGATTGTTGTTGTTGCGGAGTCTGTTTACATTCTCCTACAAAGATCGGTCAAGAGACAATAGGTAACGAGACATATTGATCAGGTTCTCTGCTGTGTTTCAGGTTGCTTAATACGTAGATAACTGAAGTAAAATGACGCGCAGAATGATTTCACAATTAGAATTATTATGTTTTTATTATTCAAAGACACTACCTATAGGTGGCTAACAAATCATTTCCCTATTAGGCGACGTGTACGCTTCGACATAATCGAATAAATTAAACAATGTCTAAGTTTACTAGTACATATTTAAGTTACGATAGAACTGGATGAAGGCTCCATCAGCTGCGGTTATTGAATTAAAATAATCACGGTGAACATAAAACTGTTAACAAAGTAGCGCTCTCAATGTAAGCAGTTTATGAAATACTCAATTATTAATGTTATTATGCAAATCGGGGTGTGCACACTGCACAAGCACTCGTGCGCATGTGACCGGATCTAATCGCAACAGTCCGCGTTCTTTAATAATAACCCCGTTTGTAGACTAGCTAACGTGTATCAAATATTATTCGGAAATTCGTTTCAACCTTGAGTCGATAACTTTTATCAACAAATATTAATTATAAAAATCGTTGTTTACTTCTGTATTACATATTTATAAAGTATAGTGTAATGGATTTTTCTGATTTCATTCTTCCATAGTGTAAGCGTCGCGAGGCCTCTTGCCTCGCGACGCTTACATTATGGAAGAATCGTGCGCTAAAAGTGGAGCCACGCGTGTCGCGTACACACTCTCGTATGACTCGGTTGGTCGGAACCTTCGAGGGGAAAATAAGGACAAAAGGTCGCGGAATATTTTCCTTAAAAACATCAACTTTTTAAAGAAAGTATTCTGGGAAGATTTGGACTTAAGATAAGATAAGATAAGATTTATTTATTTCTGAGTATATGGTACATACAAGATCTTAATATTAAACAGTTTCACATACACTACCGTTGCCGGTATTGCCGGTCTTCCATGTAGCAATTGAAACTAGGTACAGTTTCAAACTTTTGATAGTAAGTCCAACACCCTCGTCATTGCACTGATTCGTGTATTTTCACAGAAAATACTGTTTGTATTACAGAGTATGGCAGCGCCGGAGGGTACGCAGATCCGTACCTGGTGCAGCGCCAGCAGTACCAGTACTATGAGCAGCTGCGGCTCACCAATCCTGCCGCCTACATGCAGGTGTACAAGCAGCTCATGGCGGGCCACGCGCCGCCCGTGCCGCACGACTTCCAGCCAGGTCAGTCACATGCTACACGACGGCACAACTACATATTACACGGCTGCACAGCAACATACTACACGGCTGCACAGCCACATACTACACGACGGCACTGCCAAATGCCACACGACAACACAACTATATACTACATGACGGCACAAAGACATCCTAATGACGGCACTGCCACATACTATACGACGGTACAGCCCCATACTACGCGGCTGCAGAGCCACCTACTACACGACGACTCTGCCCCATACTACACGACAGCACTTCCACATACTTCACGACGGCACTGCCAAATGCCACACGACAACACAACTATATACTACATGACGGCACAAAGACATCCTAACGACGGCACTGCCACATACTATACGACGGTACAGCCCCATACTACGCGGCTGCAGAGCCACCTACTACACGGCGACACTGACCCATACTACACGACAGCACTTCCACATACTTCACGACGGCACTGTCAAATGCCACACGACAACACAACTATATACTACATGACGACACAAACATATCCTATACGACAGCACTGCAACATACTATACGACCGTATAGCCCCATACTACGCGGCTGCAGAGCCACTTACTACACGACGGCACTGTGACATGCTACACGACAGCACAACCACAAACATACTACACGACGTCACTACCACATACTACACGACGGCACTGTCACATGCTACACGACGGCACTGTCACATGCTACACTACAGCACAACCACATACTACACGACAGCACTTCCAATACTACACGACGGCAACGTCACATGCTACACGACGGCACTGTTACAAGCTACACTACAGCACAACCACATACTACACGACAGCACTTCCAATACTACACGACGGCACTGTCACATGCTTCACGACGGTACTTTCACAAGCTACACTACAGCACAACCACATACTACACGACAGCACTTCCAATACTACACGACGGCACTGTCACATGCTACACGACGGCACTGTCACAAGCTACACTACAGCACAACCACATACTACACGACAGCATTTCCAATACTACACGACGGCACTGTCATATGTTACACGACGGCACTGTCACAAGCTACACTACAGCACAACCACATACTACACGATAGCACTTCCAATACTACACGACGGCACTGTCATATGCTACACGACGGCGCTGCCGCATACTCTGTCTAAAATCCAAACTCTTTAAACGTATAAGAAGTGTTGTTTTCAGATTTCGGCAGCCTGCCATACGAGGGGCGGCGCGAAGAGCGAGGCAGCGTGCACTCGGGCCGCTCTAGCACCACCGGCCTCAAGGGAAATGATACGTAAGTGTTGCTGCATACGCACATGCGACTTTTTACACATCAATGTACCGTTTGTAAGCAGATATAAAAGACCTTGAAGTAAATGTTTTATACCCAGATTTTCTTAAAAATTGTAAAATGACTTGAGTCTTTACAATTCTTAAAAAAGAAATGTGTTTGGTTTTATTTAATAAAAGCAAAAAAACAGTAATAACTGAATAGGTGTTAATAAAGCTTGGACTAACAGGGGTCTGTCTCTGCTTACAAGTACTTGGCACTAAGTCTTACATGTGACCTGAACATACACAAGACTGGCATTTTTGCTTCCGCTGTAAAAACAAGAGCCGCGATAGCACGGGGACACAGGAACACGGGCCTTTATAGACAACATGACAAATACCTACTTCAAGTATTCTATCTAGTGAATAGTTGACATTGAAATTAACATACACACCATCCCATTATTAATATCAGGATTTTGATCATGCTTCACTGCATTTAACATCAAAATTTGTGAAGGGAAGGACCCCAAAAACAAATTGGAAATTGTATTATTATTCATTTATGATGAGAAAGAAAATGCAAGTTATAATCTTTACATGCACGTGATATTAAGGTTGGTTTCTGCCTTAAGAATCAGAAGTTGATTATTTGTCAAATCTTACATTATCCTGAGAATCTGCCAAATTTTTACTCGCAAGTATTATTTAACATATTTTTAACTCTAGATCCTCAATTTAGAAAGTTGCCGTGAGCCTTTCGTTTTCCTTCTCATAATAAAAAGGAAGCCATCGGGATAACATCTCTCACTTATCACTAACACCAGCTTTTCCTAAACATGACGCGCTTCGTAATAAAAAGTGCAACAAATCATATTTTAATTAGTTCTCACCATACATAGCGTTTACGACAGCTGATCGGTGCTGATAAGCCCGTCCTCGTGGATGAAGGATTATTGCTCACCGGCCTTGTGGCTTGTGCCCGCTTGACCGTGAATTAGATTAATTAGAAAACGCTTGGGTCAATCCATAGTCGACTCCTACGCAGGACCCGTTTTAGTAATAGATTAACTCGTTATCAGATGTTATTGTGTAATTAATGGAACTAAGGAAATAGCTCTTTTTGGATTGGATTATTGAGTTTGTAAACGCTCTGGTGCGCTGTGTCGCAAATCGCGAGGACGTCGGTGTGTGGTAGTGTGACGAGAGATGTAGTCCGTGGCTCGTGTGTCGCATGTTCGTGGTGGGTCGTGTGACGTGACGTATCGTGGCGTGACGTAGGTACTTCGGGTACCGCTGTGACGCGGCGGGCGGCTCGCTGCGCGACGCGGCGTCGCTGCGCACCGAGCTCTCCGACAGGTATACACTATACACTATACACTACACACTATACACTATACACTTAAACCTTGCACCTCACTTACATCCCTACTTTAGAAGCACCGCGGATTAAGTCTCTAACTTCTATTGAATAAGCTGCAATATGAAACAAATGAAGATTGGCGCCGCGTTCTTGCAGATCTACGGTCAACTCCAAATCGTATATATATTGTTCCGCGTTGATAAGTGATATGAAAATGACTAAAAATTGTCATAGGTATATTAGATAAGTATCATTATGCTAAAATTTGTATTTAGTGCATTGACATTTATAAAAATTTTACAATTAAATTTTCAATTCGAATGGATTTATTTTTATTGGATTCTGTGTTTAATTTAATGTTTATGAATGTAATTTTATTTAAACTAGGAATGAATAATGTTTTAATATAATTTTTTGTTTTCTGAATGTTTGTTTTATGGACTACTTATGTCTGAAAATAAATGAAAAATATTAATTTTAATCAGGCTTGCTAAGGTGTGGTTTATACAATGCTTTAGTGTGATGTGGTGCTAATCGATGTAATACAATTAAATTACAAGCACTAAAATATTACCTTCAAGATATTTCGCACCGTATTTGTTGCAGGAATTTATTGGCGTCTGCACTTGTAGATAATGCTCTTTCAATGAAATAATAAACCGCGCGCAAAGTAGCCGTCCTATCATATCTGGCGCAGCCTCAAACATAAACACTGCGAGCTTTCTGCCACATTTATATCATTGTATTAATGTACTAGATTTATTACTATTTTATTTATTCATCATTTTCTGATCATCTGTGATATAGTGCATAAGTTTCACAAAGCTTTGGCATATTCAGTTGTAGATTTTTATTTTATTTTGCATTGCACCTTTGCCGTTTTACACATTGTTATCGTAGAAGTAGATACATTATTAATTTTATAATATTTATACAGTTCCTTATGTTAGGACTACATTGTCGAGTGCTGGTGGGAGCTCGACAGTGTAGCCCAGCCACCCGGTTTATCTGACAATGTATTGTGTGTGACAGAGACCTCAACACGGATATGTCGCTCAACCTGCACCTGGAAGAGTCCACGGTGCGCTCCGAGAGGATGACGCCCTTCCGGTACTCCACGGCGCACATTAAGGTACTTAATTGCTAGAATTGAATGGTAACCTCCTTCTTCTTATTTATTTATAGAACCTGGGCGACCGAGCTCTAAAAATGAAACCAACCTAGAGCGATTAATCGCCTACGAAACCTCCTGCAAACTAAATTACATGAAAATCGTTGCAGCCGTTTCCGAGATTCAGATTATATATATATACAAGAATTGCTCGTTTAAAGGTATTAGATTGCCTTTAGTGGCGAGGATTGTGGTATCGTCTTCTTGATAACCCCATATTCTGGCTTAACAAAGAAGAATTACATACTGATTGTGCTTCATATATTTAATAATGGATGCTAAGCACAAGGCGTTACCGAGCTTGTATATCTGGCAGTTGCAGTTATAAGCAAGCTTGTCATGTTACAGGGCAGCGTTTCCTCGCGTGACGTGGTGGTGGTCCGCGCGGCGTACCCGGTGGACGGCGTGCCGGCCACGGTGCACGTGGTGTCTCTGGCGTCCGCACTCAAGCACCTGCCGCACGCCGCCGAGCTGGCCGCCTTCCCCGGCCCGCTCGTCAAAGGTAACGTTACACAACAGTGCACGTGGTGTCTCTGGCGTCCGCCACAAGCACCTGCCGCACGCCGCCGCGATTGCCGCCTAATACGAACTATAAAATAAACTTGACGTCATATTATTCATACATCGCGCAATCAAAGAAATAATAATATTTATTTCTCCATGAAAATAGTATTTAATTAAAGCTATTAAACGTATGCACAATAATAAAAGATGGGCAACTGCGCCTGAGCTAGGCCGAGCCTGTGTTCAGGACGCAGCTACACGTGTGCTTTGAACTCTCGTCTGGTCGGAGGATCCTTCTTTGTCAATGGAGGTTGAGGGACTATACCCTGTTCCACATATCTGTTAACTGGTGACCCAGTCGTGACACTTAGTCCAGTTAGTTACTAGTACGTATTCAATCAGATAAAAACCTCAGGGTGTTGTATCGCAGGCGTGACGCACAAGAAGAGCGTGATCGAGTACTGCGGCGTGCGCATGCGCACGGCGGCGCGCGAGGGCGCGCGTGACGTCACGGGCTACGTGCTGCTGTGGGAGCTGCTGGCGCTCATGCTGCGACAGAACGGGGTAACCACACATCGTCCTCCTTATCGAACTGAGAAAAGCGTAATATTTCGTTAGGCTTTAGTTTAGTATAAGTATCACGAATAGATTGACTTGATTTCAAAATGAATACTTGTATAGAAAAAATCACTAACAAAAGAAAATTGTATCACAAACATTAATTTAATCAACATAAGTCATTTTTCCATAAAAACCATATTTGTTTACATTTTTGGAAACTAAATTGCGAACGCAGGGTACAATACAACTAATAGCAAATGAGAAGTATCATTTCAGCTACGTTCTTATTCTTACGCTGTCAAAGTTTGTTGGTTTCTGGGGATTTGCAGTTGCCAGTATTGAGGTGGTGCCTTCATCATCACGCCAAAAGTCGTGATGATGAGTGACTCCTTTAAGAAGAGACTGGATAGAGTAGTAGAAAGCTTTGTAACCTTGTGAGTGTTGCAGGTGGTGGTAGGCTCCGACATTGCGGAGCTGCTCATGAAGAACACGCGGGAGCACGAGTACAAGACACCCTCTGCTAAGACGCATAACGGTGAGTCCTCTGAAATGTCTTATGGACTACCGCTAGTTCATAAGAACATTAATATTTATAAGTTTCTTTTTAAATAGGTTTACGAACAAAATTATTACGCTCTGTTTATGTAACATTGTAAGCCAGGCCGTTGCTCGCATTATCTCGAAGAAGGTTGTCAAAATAATGTTCAAATTTCCAAGCATGTTTGAGAAAAGATTATAACTGACAAGTTACCCTGCAAATACGGGCTGTTACGGGTTCTGCAGTAGAATCCCTATTCCGTATTTAAATCCATGATTCAGAATATATAAATAAACTGTATGCCATTGAAAAGAAGATGAGTATTGAAAACGTCAAGAAGAAATTTTAGTGCAAATTCATCTTTTTGTATTGGTTATACACCGTGAAATTTAAATGGTTGTTTTCCCGCAGCGAAATGGTTTTATCTATGTAATACAATCGTTTCGTAGTTATATAAAATATTAGAAACAAAAACTGGCATATTTAACATTGTGAAAAACTAAACTCAAAAGCGATCACGAACCAATAGTATAACTCCCGATATCTACGGCCGAACGACAGCAGGCCGTTGACCCGGGTGCTAGGTCACCGTCGAAAGGATTAGGTTCGAAGGCGGCTCCGTTCGATCATGTTACGCGCGGGCTAGATTATGCCGTATAATTACACGCGAGAGCTTATTTTACTTTAAACATTTAATAAATCGGTCTTTGCTTTGTCGGCTTGTGGCTCGCTCGTTTGTTTTGCGTGCAAACTTTTATGCCGTATCACCACGTGCGAGAGCTTATTTGGGTTTGACCATTTATGCATCGCTTTGCTTTGAGGGCTGCGGCGCCGGCGCGTGCGACGCCAGTATTACCTACAACAATACATGTTACGTCTAGTGTTACTATTAAAAGCCGCGAGGCCATTGACCCACGTGCTTTTCAATCAGCTGTTATCCAACATGTTATTCAAATTTGACACTAAAACGCACTTGACACTAAAACGCACTTGATGCGCACACTCGCGAATAACGTGTGGGTTATTTATTGCCCAAAAATGTTCGTTACGCTGGCTGGTTGAAAATACCAACTCGCGTAAAAGTTGATTCATCCGTCCACAAAATGTTCTTATCTTGGTTGGCGATCAACCACTGACAAAACGCAATTCTGTTCTGGGGGTCATTTTCGTGGAGAGCGTGAACACCGCGAAAATGATAAGGATGCTGTCCTTCAGACTTGAGTAGTTTCCAGACGTGGTACTGGCTTACGCCAAACCTAGCCTCGGCCTGGCGCGTACTGCGACGCGGATCCCGTTCCAAGTACTCGATGATCTCCTCGTCGAGCGCTGGCAAAATAACGGCTAGTCGACCTCTGCCCTGTGCATGTGCCGGTGCATGGAACTGTCCATGATCTAGTAGCCGCTGTGTCGCCGCTACGATCGTCCGTGGAGATGGGACTTGGGGTTCAGAACCCCGCGAAGACGGAGCGACTCCAAGTGTTGCCGCTCTGCGTAAAGTCGCCGGGCAGCATGGGAGTCATAATCAGCCCTAGCATACAGCTGCACCATAGCGACGTACTCCACATTGGTGTAATTGTAATGTCGATCCATTGCAGTTTACAGTGATGGCGCGTGCTGCGCGTACGACATTCGCGGGAAAACTAAGTAGGTCAGGGTCACAGCGGGCCGCACGGGTAAAATAGGCGCCGGCGGCTTCGTTTGAAATTGTTGCGCGCAGGCTAGTTTATGCCGTATCACTACACGCGAGAGCTAATTTTACTTTGAACATTTCTAAATCGGTCTTTTCTTTGTCGGTATCGCGGTGATTTTTTGTATTGTTCCGTGCAAACATTTTATGCCTTATCACTACGTGCGAGAGTTTATTTTGGTTTGACATTATTTTGTGCATCGGTTTTCTTTGTAGGTGGTGACACGAGTAGTACCTAGTACCTACAAGTTACGTCTAGAGTTACTATTGTTACTCACTTTTTCGAGTTGGTGAATATTTTTTTAATTATTTTAAAACAGAAACATCGTTATTTATTTACTTTAACTCTATACTTCGAAAGTACTCCTTAAGGCAAGTCGTTCTGCCGCGGGAAAACAACCAATTAAATTTCAGGGTGTATATAACTCAAAATTGCCGAAAGCACATGTATCTATTAAGAAATTCGAAAGCGATTGTGATGTGTTGTTGTGTGTGCTTACAGAGAGCCGGCGCGGCTCGTCAGTGTCGGGGTCGGGCCGCGAGGGGTCGGGCCGCGAAGGGGCGCGCAGTTCCTCCCCCGACCAGCCCTCGCTGTCCATGTCCGAGAACCTTAGTAAGTTGGCCTGTTCACCTGGACCCTCCAGTTCATTATGAGTCGTCCTTCTTCTTCATTTGTTTTAAATAACATAGTTCGTGTCCTGTAAGTTTGAGGCTACTAGATCCACTATTGCGCAGTCACTTGTAGCCTACTCCAGACCGGCAAATGTATGTAACGCAATCTTTGTAACCGGATGTTACAAGAGCAGATGAAAACGTTTGGATATATGTACGTATACGATTCTGATCATTCATTTTCATTGTTAATAAATATGCTCGTGCACAGAAATAGGCTACTGACGATGATTTTTTTTTTGGTTTAGACCAAGAATCGTCGTCGACTCCAGAGCAGACGACCCTGGACGAGCGCGCGGCGCTGGATCGGCTGCGAGAACTTCTCATTTACGGCAACAGACCCGACGCACTCGGTACGTATTCATATCCTCTGCTGAAGGCCTTCTTTAAGCGAACTCTTCGATCAGAAATACTGTAGCTCTGGCTGCGATTGTAAAATTTATATCGATAATTAATTTCTGCCAGCGGCTTCCCCCTCGTGGAAGTCGAAATTTAGCTCCCTCGGGATCATTTTATAGATTAAAAAGTATCCAATGTGCCATTTCTGACTTTAATCTATCACTGTGCCAAATTTTATCCAGATCCAGATCAAACATACACACTCACAAACTTTCGCCCTTATAATATGAGTGTGATTTAAAAAATACCATTGAATTGGTATTTTATTGTTATTTATCTGGGTGACAACATCACCCCTGAACGTGCGCAACATAGCTGTAGCGCGCGCGTGTCCTATAATGTCCGGCGCAACCACCGGGTACAAGCACGCTGGAACTGTTGCTGTTCTATCTCTTAGTAATCCGTGTTTCCTCGCAGAGTGGGCGATGCGCAACAAGCTGTGGGGGCACGCCATGACGCTGGGCGCGCACGAGGGCCGGCGCGCGCGCGCGGCCGTGGCGGCGCGCTTTGTGGCCGCCCTGCCGCGCACCGACCCGCTGCACACGCTGTACTGCGCGCTACAAGCTGCCCAGCCGCCCGCCGCCACGGTAACACACGCATACTAACATAGGCAACAGTTAGTGGCCGCCCTGCCGCGCACCGACCCGCTGCACACGCTGTACTGCGCGCTACAAGCTGCCCAGCCGCCCGCCGCCACGGTAACACACGCATACTAACATAGGCAACAGTTAGTGGCCGCCCTGCCGCGCACCGACCCGCTGCACACGCTGTACTGCGCGCTACAAGCTGCCCAGCCGCCCGCCGCCACGGTAACACACGCATACTAACATAGGCAACAGTTAGTGGCCGCCCTGCCGCGCACCGACCCGCTGCACACGCTGTACTGCGCGCTACAAGCTGCCCAGCCGCCCGCCGCCACGGTAACACACGCATACTAACATAGGCAACAGTTAGTGGCCGCCCTGCCGCGCACCGACCCGCTGCACACGCTGTACTGCGCGCTACAAGCTGCCCAGCCGCCCGCCGCCACGGTAACACACGCATACTAACATAGGCAACAGTTAGTGGCCGCCCTGCCGCGCACCGACCCGCTGCACACGCTGTACTGCGCGCTACAAGCTGCCCAGCCGCCCGCCGCCACGGTAACACACGCATACTAACATAGGCAACAGTTAGTGGCCGCCCTGCCGCGCACCGACCCGCTGCACACGCTGTACTGCGCGCTACAAGCTGCCCAGCCGCCCGCCGCCACGGTAACACACGCATACTAACATAGGCAACAGATCAGACCACACCGTCCGAGATCCGATTAGCCGAACGAGGCTAATGCTTGTAAAAAACTATGAAGAAAAGTCTCAAGTCTCGTCCCCACCGACTGCTGGTCTGGACCCACCTATTGTCAATAAACAAGCCCTTGTTGACATCGACATTGGAAAGCCTTCGTAACTCGCTTAAATTGTCTGCTCATTTAATTTGTTTAATTCATTGACTTGCGTTCATATAAATAATGTAAAAGTAAAATTGAAAAGTCTCGTGCTCACATTTGGTTTTCAGCTGGACACCTCTAACAGAGATATTTCAATGGGAAACTGACAGGGATTAGTTATATGATACCCTCGTTAAACATTAGAGACAAATATTGTCTTGTACCGAAGCCTTCCTGCTGGGCGGAGCGGTCTCAGTAATCTGGGTAATGTCGTGTTGCAGTGCGCGGCGGACGCGCGCTGGGCTGACTGGCGGCCGCACGCCGCCATGCTGCTGTCCAACCCGTCCGCGCGACCAGACCAGGACCGCCGCACCCTCACGCAACTCGGTACGTTCTACTACACTCTAAGAGAGCAAACTTGTAAACAAGCTGCGACCACACGTCCCCTAGACGACTAACATCAGGCGAGCAATATCTGTCAACACATATTGTAGCGTTATGAAAAATAAATAAAACTTAACGCAACGATAACGTATCATTTTAAATTGAAAGAAATACGCCGAACATATAAAAATATAGAAAAAGTTAAAAACACATTATTAAAGAAAATAGTATATTATGCAACTAGTGAATAAAGAACGGTTTTAAAGCGAGGGCCATAGATGAATCACGAACAAGTGAAGGATTCTAACAACTGAATCACGACCGTTGGGAGTGTTTCATGATGATTGAATCACGAGCATAGCGAGTGATTCAAGTATTAGATTCCTGAGCGACGCGAGTGATTCATGGCCCTCGATATAAACCCGTTTTATTCAACAATTGCATACTATATTTGATACCATGACTACGAGAAAAAGAAGGATTTAAGCCAAAAGCACGAGGAATAATAATAAATAAATAAATGGTTTATTACCTTTACAATTTACATAAAATTTGAAACCATTTTGAGAAACATTTTTTGTCAATTGAAGCTGAGCTAGGTAACAGCACCTGTGTTTCAGGGGCCAGTGACCACCTTCGTTACGTTACATAATTATAATTAATTAAACACCAATGCAATTAATATTAGAATTACAATCCAAATAAGTATTCACTAAACATCCTAGACCAAAATCAAAATCATTATCAAAATCTTAAATATAAACAAACCAAAAAAAAATCGACGAAGGCATTTGAAATTAGAAAATTCTTTGCACAAGAAGTTTGTATCGAGTATTTTATGCGCAAGTAGATTGTATTGCATTGAGATGGAGGTCAAATATATATTGGTGTGTTCTAAATTCAAAGACCAAAACAGTGATTAAAAGTGCTTTTTATGCATTGTTTTCAGTGAATAAAATAAGCTTTTTAGAGGGGGAATGCTATAAAAGAAGAACCACAACTGTCAATATCGCTATAATTATACTAAATATTTAGTATACAACTACTTACGAGTGAAATTTTAGCAAGGTTTAAAGATAGGTTACACGTGCTTATTCTCAACATAGTTTCTATTTTTTCATAGTTTAATAATGGCATAAGCATACACGTAAAGTACGATTCTATAACGTAATATAGTTAAGGTAGTAAAAGTTATTAACGTAATTCACCAAAAAAATAAACTAAATAAAATATGATATCAGCCGCTCGTCGGGCACCCGCGCTAGACGATCAAAACCGCCTTCGGTAGTACCTCTCCAAAAACACAGGCCGTTTAAAAAAATATTATCCTTTTTTATAATTAATTATAAAAAAGGGTAATATGAATTATAAAAAATTAAGAACAATTTTATTACCTGCTAATATCGATACCTGCTTGGTTGGACCTCGCTAAGGGACCAATCAGAGCGCAGTCGTCCCGTTCCTCATTCCTCAGCCAGTTGACTATTGTTTTGATGTACTATATCAAACATTAGGCGTGTAGTGGCTGTGTGCTCGATGGAAAGAACTGAAGCTACAATTGTAATTCAAACCTTTGTTGCATATCACATGCGATTTACAAGATTTTCATAACATTATACAAATTTTTAACAGATCCTATTGCTAATTATTTGGGACCGTGTGACACAACATTTGTGTGATGCTTTGTGTCGCTCTCTGTAATATAAAGCGCTACAACGCGAACACGCGATCATCACATTCATTTGTACGAAATCGATAAGCGCCCTCTGACGGCGCGACGACGCGTTCGTGTTTGCTATAGTGATAAACGCGAGGGTCGTGTGTTCGTGTTGTATTATACCCCAAGTTGTATGGTTTCCCAGGCGACAGCCTGTCGTCCCGCGGGCTGCTGTACTCGGCGCAGGTCTGCTACGTGTCGGCGGGCGTGCAGCTGTCGCGCCACCCGCTGGCGCCGCTGGGGCCGCGCGCGCCCAGCGGCTCGGCGCCGCCGCGCCTGGCGCTGCTGCTGGCGGACCCGCGCGCCGTCAGCCTGCACGAGCTGGCGCACAACCAAGCGCTCTTCGCGACCGAAGTCTACGAGTACGCCATGTCGCTCAACCAGGAAGACTTCATTATTGCTGAATTGCAGGTATGTGACCATTTTTGTTTTGTTTAGAACAAAATTGTGACGTGAACTTGCAACAGAAATTTAAATAAATTTGGTTCAAATTTGTACACACGTTTGATTTGGATACATCGCACAGTTAGCTAGGTCATTCTGAATCCAATCTGGTGGATTTCCAAGATGGTGAACTCGACTTGAATGGTCGACAGTGAGACACGCTTGCCTAGAAATAACCTATTCACTCTTGACTTAATGACTCGGGATGGATGAAATGGCGACAGGTCACTGGAACAACTTGCGACCCACGGATGCCCCTAAAGTTAAAGGGGAAAATCTACAAGTCCGTGATTAGACCTGTCGTACTGTATGGATCAGAATGTTGGGCTGTGAAAAAGATGGATGAAAAGAGATTACATGTAGCAGAGATGAGAATGTTGAGGTGGATGTGTGGAGTGACGAGAATGGATAAAGTGAGAAATGAGTATATTAGAGGAAGTTTGAAAGTGGCGCCAGTGACAGAACAGTTGAAAGGAAACCGTTTGTCCTGGTATGGTCATCTGATGAGGAGGGATGAAACGCATGTTACTAAAAGAGTTATGAATATAAATGTAGATGGATGGATGGAGAGGGAGGGGACGGCCAAAGAAAAGATGGATGGACTGTGTGAGGAGTGATATGAAAGAAAAGGGAATCAGTGATAGCGTGACGGGGGACAGGACGGTATGGAAGAAGAAAACGTGTTGCGCCGACACCAAGTAACATGGGACAAGGACAGGAAGAAGAAGACTCTTGACTTAAAGACTCCTGGATTGTTCCAATGTTTTGACCAATTGTTTTTTATTTAATAAAAAATAATTATTATTTTAAAAATAATAATAATTAAGCTTGTTATATAATTTTTTTTTTTACAAATTTACCTGAACGTTGATCATCCTATTTATATTTGTGTGTGGTGTTGCAGCCGTACAAGTTCATACTAGCGTGTCGATTGCTGGACGTAGGACTATACGAGCGCGCACTGGCCTACACCGAAGCATGCGCACGCGCCGTCACCCGCGCGCCGCAGCTCTACTCCAGCACGCTCGTCACCAATCTCGCCGAGCTAGCAGACAGGTACAACACTAGTTCTTCTACAAATATAGTCCGCGTCAAACTTCAGCGCTACTCAGTGCGCCTTACCTGAACCCTTGGCCCACCTGAAAGTCTGCATTGAGCTGCGCCAACTGCAGCGTTCAACAGTTTGATATTTTACGGTAATTAGAATCACATGTCAAGATCTCACTGAAAAATACAAATCAAACTGGCGCAATAATGCCAAAGTTAGAGCCAAATATTGCCGCAGCTATCTTCAAAGGTACCATTAACATTTGTTTGGCCCAAAACTGAATCACTTCAACGGCATCGTCGGTGACATTCACTGTGTCGAACAGATGAACACGTTATATCTGCACTGTTTCCCCCAGGCTGAAGTACCACGACCCGTCGCTGCAGGAGGACCCGCCGCTGGTGGACGAGGCGGACAGCAACGAGCCGTCGCCGCGCCACCACCAGCAGTGGCTCACGGATGTCAAGCAGGTGGCCCACATGCTCACGGTACGTACCACCACAGCTGAAGAAGCTGGTGGACGAGACGCCGCGCCACCACCAGCACTAGCACTGGTACGAACCATCATCCTCACAAAACCACTCTGAATCAAGCGTCGTCCTAATAGAAAGAGTCGGCACGTTCGCGCCATCGCTTTCTATTAAGATCACGCCTTATTTCGACCAAATTCATCGCTTTCGAACAGGTGATATTTTGAATTGACTAAACTTAAAGAATTGTGACTCAGAGTGTGTTTCACAATAAGTGCTCTGCTCTGAGCTGGCAGATGACTCTCTTGAGTGACGTGTGTTTGTTTATACGTAGCCTCACTAGTAACATCAGTGATGCAATGTGTTCGTTGTATACGCCCTGCCCAACCCTTCTGGGAAAACAGAGAGAGCTTTCGTTTTGTGTTACTTCTGATAGTGTGTGTTTGTTTTGGCATCATGAATAATCGCTATCAAGAAATCGTGTTGGATATTTGACAACAACTCCTTCCTTGTTCTATCCATGGGAGCATGGGACTGCTCGACCAAATGTGCAATTTGTACAAATCTATGCATGCTGTGTTTTCAATATCAGAAAGAGATCCTAAAATATCAGTATTGAACTAATAAAACGCCTGCAATCTCCTTTTTTTTCAATACATTGCAATATAATCTGTTTTTCTGTAAGTCAAAAGTTAATAATTTCACTTAGTACTGTACTCCTAAGCATAAAGGAACTAAATTTGTCGAAGCCCATTGTTAATTCGTGCTAAAGCAAGTAACATGTGTGTGTGTGCGTGTGCCGCGTGTGCCGCGCGTGCAGGCCGAGAGCGCGTCGCAGCAGACGACGCCGCAGCACAGCTACGGACAGCAACTACAACAGTACGGCTGGTCGGACGAACAGGTACGTACATCTGCGAACTTGATAGAACAGGCGTGTATGCCCCTCTAACACCAGCCCTCCTTGACGACACGGTTGGAGTAGTGGTTGAGCGATCGGCTGCTGCGCTGCGTGTCGCGGGTACGATTCCCGCACGGAACTAATATTTGTACGGCCTACAGATATTCGTTCCGGGTCTGATTGTCTTGTGTATGTGAGTTTAAATGTTTGTAAACACACCCACAATAGAGGGTACCCAGGAAGAAATTCCAAGAGTAGAGCAAAGTTAAAAAAAAATACGAAAACTAGGCAATCCATACTAATATTATAAATATGAAATATCTTTCTGTTACGATTTCACGCCTTAACCACTGAGTAAATTTTGATGAATTTTGGTACATAGATAGATGAGAACTTATTTTAATTTCCGTTTTTCACGCGAGCGTAGCCACTTGTAGAAACTAGTAAAAAAAATGTAATGCATAAAGATCCACATCGCGTCTCTCATCTCGCATCGATTGTTGTTCCCTTTGGCTTGCCGAACTCACTTACGCAATAAGGCAGCTGTTGCTACATTACAGTACTTAACAATGTGCTATCATTATGTTACCCTACTTGCTTGGTAAAGTGTTGTAAGATTGTACAGCCTGACTATCCCGTACTAATTAGCCAAACTATAGAAACAGATTTTAAACAATATCGACAGAAAAGGTTGACTTGGACAACCTTAAAGGACAACATTTACATTTCGAAGATTTCGATTAGCGTTCTGAGAATCGAATGTGAAGCTCAGACACACCAACACGGAGACGTGCGAAGAGAAAATGGACATTAAGATATGTTCTACCTGTAACGCAGCTAACTGTAATTATAATATCGACAAGATTACTTGCGTCGTCCAGGGCCAACAATACCAACCCCCGGTACCGACGTACCCTGAGCCCCCGCCGGTGGAGGAGACGCCCGACTACGCGGCGCAGTACTACGCGCAACAACAGCCGCAGCCGGTGGAGGAGGCCGCGCAGTACGCCGCCTACGAAGACTGGCCGCGCGGAGACGACGCCCCGCAGTCCTACGCGCAGGAGCCCGCCGGCGGCTACTGGCAGCCTGACCCCAGCTACGGATACTCAGAGGTGACTCACTGCTCATTACACTCTAAACAGAAAAGGTATGCGCTTCGGGAATTCTGTCAAGTTTCGAAAAGCTTTGGAATAGGAATGATCCCTGAGTCAATAAAAAATAATTCATCAAAGTTTAAGACGTGACACCACTTCTAAATATAAACAAGAGATGTGCGCATGCGAAACTTCAACGCACTATCGTGTCGGTTTTGTTTACGTGATAAAAGAAAAATACGTGGGCAAATTTTTTATTAAGACGACGACGGTCGCCAGCGACCTTGAAGGAACAAAACGCGCTCTCGTTTCACACCCGCGCGACACTAAATTCGGTAGTTGATTACTTTCCTTATTATAGGACTTTAAAAAAAGCTATAGATCAAAATGTAGATAATTTAAAATATCTTTGAGATGGCGAAAATTTCAATAAAATGTGTTTTTCTCCGTTTCAGATATAACTTTACAAATTGATTACAATATGTTATAAGAACAAAACTCAAAATTTTCCTAGATCTAATTATTAAGAAAATGGTCTCAATTAATATTTATTCAAAAAATTACGACTAGGCGTTTAGACGTCATTCTTATTTTAAAATCAGCTACTGAGAGGTATCTGCGCCTTAACCTGTTGAATGCCATAATTACTGAAACAATTAACAACCGATTGTCTCACGTGGATCCACGTTTTAGGCACTCGGCCTGACGAGCAAAAGATAATTTTTAGTCATCATCCCTATTCCATGGAGCAGTTAACATCTTAGCATGCCGCGCGATCGTATTGCCGAAGCGCATACATTGGTGATCACCAGGGTGATCTGTATTATCTATAGTTGATGGCTCAGGCTGGGCTCTCCTATTACAAGATACCGGTGACATCTGGCGTCAGCGTATTTCCTTAATCCAGTAAACGTTTCAAACGAGTGCTCTCTTCAGTGTACATTTTAGAACAACCTTAATGATGCTGTATGTCTCGACTATGTTTTAGGAGACTGCAGCTTTATGTAAACAACACTGGACACGCTCAGCATTTCCTATAATACAGAAGCACCCTAAAGTGGCTGCTATTACACTAACAGAAATGTTTGACCGCTTGTCCAGTGATGTTGTAGTATTTGTGATCGATGGGTGGAGGATTCCAATCTCTTGAGCAGGGTTATTTACACACAGAATCTAAATATGGCTCTGCTTTGATATTGAACATAAAATCTAAATAACATTTTGAAGACATTTTTATTTTTGCGAAAGACAATGATAGAAAATTATGGTATCACTTGAGTTAAAAATTGTTGTCACTAATGTTTACAGACATAGCATTTTTTTAAGTTAAAAACTCTCAATGAGTCATCTTAGATTTTACAATACGTAGTCGTGTGAGTCTATTTTCACAATTTTGTGGTGGTTCAGGGATAGATATTAACATCTCATAGAACTATCAAGTATCACTTTATATAATATAAGCCGAGTACTGAATCACTAAAGTCGTTCTGAGCCGACCGACCGTGCTGCACCACACATCGCTCGCCCAGAGATCATGTCATAGCGCACATGCCGCGAGTTGCGCGTAGGGGCCAGTGGCCGGTGGCCGGCTCGAGCTAGTCTAGCGCGAGCCGGGCACTCGGCGTGCTGGCTGATCTAACGAGTTGTGTGGCGCGGGTGTGCAGACAGCGCGCCCGCGCCCGCGCGCCGCCCGCGCCCCCCGCGCTCCGCCCACCGCGCGCGTGGCGCCGCACTCCACGCCGCCGCACGCGCCGCCCACAGACCTGGAGCTCGTAGAGTTCCACCGCACGCCCGCGCTGCGCCGCCGCGTGCACCCGAAGCCCGACGCCGGCGCCGCGCCCGCCTTCACCGCGCCCGCGCCGCCCCGCGTCCGCATGAGCAAGTCGCCGCCGCCCCCCGCGCTGGGCGCGCGCGGCCCGCCGCTGTCCGACCTGGATGTGCAGCTGGCGCACGCGGAGCCGCACGAGCCCGCAGCGCGCCCGCGCCCCTCGCCACCGGTGCTGGGCTCCGCGCGCGCCGGCGGCAGTCTCATCTCGGCCACGGTGGACACGTGGGCGCGCAACACGGTGCACATGCGCAACGGCGTATTTAAGCCGCTTGTGTTTGGCGGCACGTACCCCATCGATGAGCCCGCGTCCCCGCCCGGTAGGCCCGCGCCCCGCGGCCCCGCCCCGCGTGCCCCCCTCCTCACTGGCGAGGCGCACCGCCGAGAATTAAGAAAGACCATTGAGCGCAGCTTGGACAAATTCGAGGAGATCCTGGCGCGGCGCTCGGGCGCCGGCGTAGGGCGGCGCGCGGCCCCGAGCCCGCACACGTTCGACATCGACGAGCCCATGGGGCGGGGCGCGCCGCCGCCCGAGGCCATGCTGCCCAGGCCGCCCAGGCCGCACGAGCGCGACGCCAGGTACTACGTGGCGGGGCCCAAGACGTTCAACATTGACGAGCCCGTCAGCTTCATCTAGCCGACGCGCGGCACCGCGCGTCACTTCCCGCCGTGATCATTTGTTATTTGTAACGCTTTTATATTGATTGTCTAAAACAACGCTGTGATATTTATTGATCTGTTATAGAAACGCGTTTATTTATTTTAATACTAAATGAAGTTACTGTTAAAATACCAAATCTAAAACGTGTTAACCACTAAAATGTATTAATTGATCCGTCTCACGTTATAACTTTTTCAAATTATTTATCTTAATATTTTATACACGCTTAAAATGTATCCTTTATATAAACTAAGTGTGTTATTGTTGTAATCTAGATGGCCATAATAATCAGTCGCCGATTTGTAGAAAATTGTTTACCGCAATTAAATGTTGAGTGAAACTGTGTGGTTTTCCTAACACGTCCAGACAATATTGTATAAAGTAGAGCACTGCTGGCACCGTGCGCGCGCGCAGCTCCGGTGCGCCAACTGTTCAGACACCGCAAATCCGTCGCTGCGCCTGCGCTTCGTGCATGACTTGCTATCCTTTGTTGATATTTTTAATTAACAATGTACCGTTTTATTAGTCTGCAGCTGTGTAACAGCTGTTTCTAATCTAAAACAAGACTATTTATAATTTAATAATAAATTGAACCGCGTGCGTCCAACGTAACACAAGCAGATAGTAAATTATCAACAAGTTTACGACGGCATGAACACTGGCCACAAGTTGGATAATAAAATACATGTATTCTTTGAAAATCTTGAAGATTTTTGTTGCCAGAGTTTTACAAACTAAATTCATTCGAATGAGAAGTTGCAGACTCTCCCACGCTTGCAATGTTATCGTGTGTGGCCGTGTGTACCGCTCCCTGTGTGAGGAAGATACTCGGCTTATATTGTAACTAACGTAGTTCACAACTACTAATTTATCGTCTGAAGTAAATACTGTTTTCCAGGTAGATTAGCAGTCGCCACTTTCTTTAATTTAGGATCACCTAAGTGACCTACCCACCTGGTCAATTTTGTAATTTTTCAAATCATTAAAAGTGTCCACCCAACAAAAATGTGTGACTTAGGACAGAGGCAGCTGAGTGAAGCCATCACTTGCAGAAGGTATCGACTGCTCACTTGAGTCACAATGTGATTGCCGCATGCACCGCACTGTTACTTTACTTTTGTGTTTAAAAGCCGAGATAATGTTCAGATTACTTGACAACTAAAAACTACAATATTCTGATTATCTTAAAAACATAAAAATCAAATATGTTTAATCCTGGATTCTTACACATTTTAATGAACACACGTAAAATATGTGTAAAAAGATTAAACACAACGTTTGAAGCCTGTGGCTTCCTTGATAGCCTATATACTATCATAGAGATCTGCAGCCTTGTTGCGTAATGTATTCGACAAGGCACAGGGCAAAGAGTATGAAAAATCGGCAAATCACATAGACGGAAAACCACATCGCGTCTTTAATCTCGCATGTGATTGGGATTTTTCATAGTCTTTGCCCTTTGCCTTGCCGAATTCGTTACGCAATAAGGCTGCTGATTTTGCGATGCGATCAAATTAAAAGAGCATTCGAACAAACATCTCTGCCACTGTAATCAGAACATTGTATTATTAACTCAGAGCAAACCAACTATCATTTTGAAATGTAGTATGTAGCTTAGGGTAGCTGTAGCTTTATCTCGGCTCGTTGTACTACCGGTGTGCGGCCTGTAGGGCGCGGGCGGAGACGCGGGCGGCGCGGGCGACGACGACGCGCCCACCATCACCATGCCGGGCGCCAACAAGCCGCGGGCGCCCTACTACCAGGACTACGACGAACAACCGCAAGGGAACGATGTGAGTATACCTTGTAACCACATCTATACCACCACATACGAACTACTCAAACATCTTATGTCACATCGTCGTGCAATTTGTCGACTTTCCACCCTGTTCCGCATACCTCTACACACCCATACACTCTCATGGATACTCGATAAGCTCACGTCGACACTCTTGACTGACACTTGATTATACTCATGAAACTCTTCAATAGGCTCCCCGACGCGCGACGTGCCACGTTCGTAACACTCGCAAACACTTTTGACTCTCTCGATACATGAATATCAGAATCTCGTAATATTGGAATCTCAGAACAATATTACCGATATTTCAATTGCGATACTGAGTGATCCAATATCGGAATCAGAAAGAAAGCCTATTTTAGCTCCTTGTGAAGCGTTGAGCAAGAAAGCACGGATATAAAACCCATAGACTACGTTGATTAACTGTGGTCGGATAATCTGTTTACTAATCGGGCGCTTATTTACTTAAAATTTACTTCATGAAAAATAATATGTGATTTGATGAATTCCGTATTTACAGTCCCGAGATTGCTAAAAATATTACCTTTAAGAGTACAAGTAAATACACAGTTTCATAGAACCTGTTGTTACAATTATATTTTCATTGATTTCTGCTATGCTTTGGTTACGGGCATCCACTCACCACTGGATTAGAGATGCACGGGATCGGCTAATGTGACGACACTAAGGGAAGGCTAATGTTCAGAAATGGAAGTCTTTCAGCTGAAATGGCGATGACAATGATGATGATAAATGCTAAGATAGTTTTTCATACTTTTGAGAGGGCTGTTTCGGATCGAATAAATTTTATTGCAAATTTACAATGTTACTTTCTTGGAAACCTCAATAAAGTAAAGCTTCATATTTTCGGTCTTCTGCTTGTATTGAATACAACAAATGAGTATATCTGATCACTAATCAGCAGGATAAATCAACTTCCACTACTTGACTACGTTATCTCTCATCATCATCATTTCAGACAAAATACGTCGACTGCTGAACATAGGCCTCTCCCAGGAAACGTCGCCACACTGACCGATACTTGTACTAGATTTATTAATCATTATTACTCACTACAATCATCAGGACTACTTTCAGATTTATCGATATACATTTATTTTCTGGGGTTTTTTTGCAATATCCTTTTTCAGAAAGACTTATATTCTTTATTGGCAACAAATGTGCAGTTTAGATAAATAAGCGCCCGATTACCCGGTCATTGGTGTTTAGAAAGAGACACAAAGTGTTTTAATTGTACTCAATCCAAACTCATAAAGATTTTGGGCAATTAACAAAAGAAAATTGTGATATTTAACGAAAGTACGCAGTTCCAATATTGAGGTCTAATTTCAGAAATCAATATCGGAATTGAAAAACTTCCGACATTACATGCCTCTTTCGCATTCGCGGAACACTTACATTGAGGCAAATGCTCAACTGGCTGCTAAAAAATCTCTGACAATTCGACAAATATGTCCACCTGTCATGGTAATTTAGTATTTAATAAAACACCCTGTCAAGCGTTAATTAGCAGACACTATAGAAATTGCCATTGTCTTTTGCCGATTCGGTGATCTGGACAGTTAATTATTTTCCGAACAAATTGTAATCTGTCGCCTGTCAAGAGAAATTGTTTATTAAACAGAAATATGTCAAATTGTCACGACAAGTCGACATATTTGTAGATTTTCCACCATGACAAATTTGTCAGTGACAATCTCTATTAAAAAAACAAAAAAAGAACTATTTTGTTGGATTGTCGCCTGTCGCCTGTCATTGTCGTGTTTATTGAATAGGCTCAGGTGAGACAGTGGCCAAGTGAGAGCCTATGTAATTGAAAAGAAACTTGCCAACACTCGAGACACTGGCGCCGACCATCATGTCACTCGTGACACTTTCATGGCCACTTGTAACACTTTCACTTAATACTGAATGTACACAATGTTACAGCAACAGAATGAGCGCGACACCGACTCTCCGAAGTCGAGCAACAAGAAGCCAGAGAGCAAGTCCAAGGAGGACGGCAGCAAGGAGGCGCGGGGCAAGGGCGGCGGCTGGCTGGGCGGCATCCTCACCAAGCTGTCGCTGCGCCCGCCCAACCAGATGATCCTGCCGGACGACAAGAACCCCTCAGTGAGTGACGTGTTGTGCGCTGTGCGCCCACACCCACGCCGGCCGCACACCAACATGCCTACTTTGTTGTAGACTATAGAATGTTACTGATAGTATAGAAGAGAAGTTTCTTGATGGAAATGTAGGTACTCCTCTGCCAGCCGATGCAGAATGCACGAGTGTTGTTACACCACTAACTGTCTTATTAATAAACGTGGACTAAGGTAAGATTACCTTTATTCCAAGCATTAGGTTGGTACTAAGAAATTTCCGTAATAATAAACATGGAATAAGCAGGGATTACACTAATCTCTAGTCTCGGACTAAAAGTTACACCTTGGTGCTAGCTAGTTTAGTTGCATTAAGAGTATCCTTGGCGACTACGATTATTGTTTGGTCGACATTTTGTTTGTTGTGATTTGATGATGAAAATGTTTAGTTTAAATAAATATATAGTATTTATATTCACAATCATTACATATTTTATTGTTTTCCCTACTTATTGTAGTAATATATTAAAATAACACAGCGTAAGACTAGACAGGAAACACTATTACAGGAATTGCCATGAAGGAGATGTAGTTAACACTTAGGTATTTATTCACATTAGTATGGGGGGTAAATTCGTCATCAGATCTATCAAAGCACCACGAATATTAAATTTAGCTGGTGCCCGTGACTTCGTCTGCGAAGCATTAGTACGCCTAATAGCCTATTTTTAATGTCGCCTAATAATATTGTAGTTGTGTGGGCCGCCTTACTTGAGAAATTATTAGTTCACCATACAATTTTCTACCTCCCTTGCCACTCCCATAAGGATGGTTGCCGGGATAAAAACTATCGTATGTCCTTGAAGTAATCATGTAGTACATGTTACCTCAATGACTAACTCCATCCAATATCGGTTCAGCGGTTTAAGCGTGACAAGGTAACAGACAGACAGAGTTACTTTCGCATTTATAATATTTTAATACATGCGATTTAAGTTGAAATTGTTGAGATAAATTTAAAATTGCCTCCTTAAACCAACAACACTGTATGACAGATTTTTCTTACTTTTCCTACTTTATGTCATCGACATTCTTGGTTTCATTCACTGGTTCATTCTTTTTTACTTTTAAATTCAACTGGGTTGCCACAGCTTACGCGTAAATCCAAGAGTAAGGAATGAGTAGTTAGTCCGAGGTTATTCCATGTTTATTAATAACATTGCTAGATCTATGTTAATCCTTAGTTACTCCGGGATTAGCTAGTCCAAGAGTAACTTCGGAGTAAGCTGGGAATACGCCATTTTTATTAATAAGACGGTAAGAGTATAACACTGTCATTTGCCTAGCTTGAAATGGAAACATCGCTGCAATCTGTAGTCGCATTGTTGTACATACCTAGTCAAGGATACGGGTGTAGTGTGAATAAGCTTTATTTATTATATTTATTTATGCGGTCGTTTTTATATGTATTATTCATGTATTTAATATAAAACATTGAATTCTATATCTATAAGTATATTTATGACGTCGATCGCCCCCAAAAGTAAAACGACGTCCTCGATGGACGTACATTGTTGGCTGCTCTGTAACTGCACTTTCAAACTGCAGCAGCAGGTACTCATCTCATCTTCAGCCCATTCTATGTTTGTTATATCCGAAGGTTGTCAGATAGGTATCGCTATAAGACAAACATATTATATTCATTTCAACTAATATATATGCATTGTATTGAAGACTATTGCACACCAAGAGCTAGCCTAGCTAATAGTTATTTTTCATACTTGAGCACAGGCAGAAGATTTATGTTGCGTGCTTCTCTTCTGGTGTACAACAAAACTAAGTCTTCATCTGTCTTCATATTTATGCTTCTATTTTATTATATGTATCTATTTAATAAACTTATTTCGCACTCTCAGTTTTTTATTCCACTATATTGATATTATGCATTGATATTATTGTGCTAAAATTAACATGAAACACTTATGTAAAACTTGTTTTTGATGTTCACAACAAGATAGTTAAGCACCCGTAGAAGTGAGCACCAAAATAAGGCAAGTCACTGCACGCACGCGTGTCTCAATCCGGTGCACCTATTGCTCGAATACTTGCCAACACGAGGGCTCCTGTCGCTTTCAACTGTTAAATACAGAGGGCTAAGTCCAAGCTTTTAACGTACTAAATCGCGTTATCGTAAACTACAAATTGTACCAAAACTAAATGAATCACGTCTGATGACAAAAATTGTAAATACTTATATACGAACTGTCATAAGAGAGCGTTTATGTTAACGTGATCGAGTACGTTCAAAAGTTGAGCCAAGCAATGGCCGGCAGTAGTATGTAGCAGGTAGTACAATGTGACGTGGTGTGTGGTGTGACAGATCGTGTGGGACGCGGAGACCAAGCGCTGGCGCAACCTGGACGGCGACGCCGACGACAGCGACCAGCCGCCGCCGCCGCCGCCCAAGAGCTCGGAGCTGCCGCACGCCCGCGCCGCCATGTTAGTACACGCTCCTTACTTATACCATAATCGTGTGCTAACACACTGTTCAACTTTCTTTTTCTAATCACAAGCTGCTATCCAACACAAAAATAATTTTTAGTCCAACCATTAGTTCGTGAGATTAGCGCGTTCAAACAAACAACGTCTTCAGCTTTATAATGTTAATATAGATTGTCATCAGACGGTGTTAGTGCATACCAGCTCTGAAGTATTCATATTCTCTTCCCCCTTTATTCTGTAGCAGCTCGGGGCCACCCCTGCCCCCTGCGCCGGGAGCGCCGCCCCCGCCCGGCGCGCCCCCCGCCGCGCCCGTCTCTAACATATTCAAAATGCAGAAAGGAAGACGTGAGTATTGCTTCAATGTTTTAGCAGTAGCTCTTTCTAATAAGTACCATCAAACTATCACATGTAACAATTTCTGCCTTCCACCAGTGGTGTAGTTAGACATTTCAACGATCTCTGAGATGCAGCGCATTTGTGATTACTTTCTGGTATTGCAATTGTGGTGCCGTTTGGTGACGGACGTAAAGAATTTCACCATTCCATATCTTCCTGTGGGTGTCGCAAGAGGCGACTAAGGGAAACACCAGAGAACGGGCAGCAGCGAAATCTCTGTGCACTTTAAGAACAAACTGCGATCGCCAACCCGCCTGCCAAGCTTGGAGATTACGAACCCCCCCCCCCCCTCCCCGTTCAACCACCAACCAAAATGAATTGCTCAACTAAAAAACGGCCCCGAGTGCCCGGCACCCCTTATACCCTCGACTACGGTAGCGGTCGAAGAAGTGGCGTGGCAAGGGCTGCAAAGGATCCCCAGAATGGACCCGGCTACCCTAGTAAACACTGACGACTGGACCTGGCAACGTATAACACGGCAACACTCCGGACGGACGATAAGATAGCCGAACTCGAAGAATTGAGCAGCTTACGGTGGACTATTATAGGGCTATCTGAAGTCCGAAGAAAGGGTGACGACTCGATAATCCTCAAAACCGGTAACCTGCTCTATTTCCGAGAGGGTGACCGGCAGTCCCAGGGTGGTGTCGAGTTTATCGTCCACAAGTCCCTTGTGAACAACATGGTGAAGATCGAGAGTGTGTCAACCTGGTTGGCGTACGTTATACTCAGAATATCCTCAAGATATTTGCTGTTGGGGCGTAGACCTGTCATACAGGTCTACGCCAACCTCGGCACACCCCAACGACGAGGTAGAGACCATGTATGAGAACCTTATCATATTTACAGAGCCATTCATGGTTTCAAAACTCACTTCACCATTGTCATGGGGGACTACAACGCGAAACCGGGCAAACGAGACGAGTATGAGCTGCAAGTTGGCAATTTGGATTTGGACGTCGGAACCACCGGGGTCATCTACTGGCCAATTTTATGGAGAAGGAGGGCCTCTATATGATGAACTCCTTCTTCAAAAAGGGTGAACACAGGAAGTGGGCCTGGCAGAGCCCCGATGGTGCAACAAAAAATGAGATCGACTTCATCATGACAACCAAGAAGCAAATTTTCAATGACGTCTCTGTGATCAATTCGGTGAAAACCGGGAGCGATCACCGCATTGTAAGAGGCACATTGAACATTAATATTAAGCTTGAAAGGTCTGGACTGATGAAGTCCACGCGCCGTCCAGCACAGATACAGGTCCAAAACCCCGAGAGCTTTCAGCTCGAACTCTAGAATCGTTTCGAGTGCCTGGAGAGTTCCGTGGACGAATACAGCGATGGGTTCGTGGAAGCTGTCCCTACCCGTGTCCGCCAAACCGGAGCTTCTGAGGGAGAACGAGACATTGTATGGGCAGTTATACACATCAATCAGCAAACCCGTTGCAAGTCTAGCAAACGAACCAAGAGCTAGATTAACCCGACACTAGTATGGCTCTGAAACAGCTTAAAAACAACAAGGTGCCGGGTGGAGACGGAATCACTGCCTAATTCTTGAAGGCGGGTGGGAAACCGGTCCTTGAGACCCTTCAGAAGCTGTTTGATTCCGTCATACTCGAGGGCAAAACGCCACAGGCATGTTGCAGTGGTGTGGTGGTACTCTTCTTCTTGAAGGGCGACAATGCCCGGCTGAAGAACTATAGGCCCATCTCACTTCTTAGCCATGTCTACAAGTTGTTTTCAAGAGTCATCACGAATCGTCTCGCGTGCAGGTTTGACGATTTGCAGCCTCCCGAAAAAGCCGGATTTCGAAAAGGCTTTAGCACCGTTGACCACATACATACGCTGCGGCAGGTTATAATGAGTATATGAGTATAATGGTTATAATGAGTATAACCTGCCTCTCTGTTTAGCGTTTGTGGATTACGAGAAAACCTTCGATTCGATCGAGACTTGGGCTGTACTGCAGTCTCTCCAACGGTGCCAGAACGACAATCGGTACATTGAGGTATTATAGTGTTTGTACACAATCGCTACCATGGCAGTCCGTCTTCAGGATCAGACCTCGAAACCAGTCCTTCTCCAGCGTGGCGTGAGACAGGGAGACGTTATTTCTCCGAAACTGTTCACTGCTGCGCTGGAGGATCTATTCAAGGTTCTGGACTGGAGGGGTCTAGTCATCACCGTTAATGGCGAGTACATCACTCACCTTCGGTTTGCTGACGATAGGTATAGTGGTCATGGCTGGGACCAAGGAGGATCTAAGAACAATGCACGTTGACCTCAGTAGAGCTTCCGGAAGAGTGGGTCTTAAATTGAAAACGGACCAAACCAAGGTCATGTTGAATGTCCATGTTACACTCACTACTATCAAAATCGCTAACTATACTCGAAGTTGTGAACGATTATGTCTATCAGGCAAAAACGGTTCAATCAGATAGGTCTTACTTCGAGAGGTCAAGGGAAAGTGGAAAGTCAAGAGGAAAGTTGCGTGGTATCTGCTCATCCATACTACTGCAGTGTCTGAAGACGAAAGTCTATGATCAGTGTGTGTTGCCAGTGATTACATACGGGACCGAAACGTGGTCGCTCACAATGGGCCTCATCAGAAGGCTTAAAGTCACTCAAAGGGCAATGGAGAGGGCTATCTATGCTCGGCGTTTCCTTGCGTGATCGAATCAGAAATGTAGAGATCCGTAAGAGAACCAGGGTTACCGACATAGCCCGAAGATTTGTGGCAGTGGGCAGGGCACATTACTCACAGAACGGATGGCCGTTGGGGCAGGAAGGTTCTGGAGTGGCGACCGCGAACCGGATGACGTTGCAATGGAAGGCCTCCCACCAGGTGAACCGATGACCTGGTGAAGGTTGCGGGGATCCGCTGGTTGCGAGACGCACGGGACCGGTCAATGCGTCGACGCTTGGGGACGGCCTATGTCCAGCAGTGGACGTCCTTCGGCTGATATGATGATGATGATTGCAAATGTTCAAACTGATGAACATAGACAGACATGAAAGTTTAACAACAGGTGGACCGTAGATACATTGACAGATCAGATTATACTTTATACACCAAATTAGTTACACAACTCTCCTTAGACATGTTTTGCGCCAAAATGTAGAAGATAAAATGTAGCTGTACGTTTGTGTGCAGACATAAAGAAGTCGTACGTGGACGTGTTCAACCCTAGCGGGGCCGCCACGCGCGCGCTGCCGCCCGCCGCCGACGTGCTGGGCCCGCCCGCACCGCTCGCAGCGCCCACCAACTACTTCGTGCCCGCGCCCATGCCTCAGGTATACACGCACCACACTGTCCCCTCCTCTCACACTCCACTCCACTCCCTCCAAAGCGTTGCCCTATAATACTAAATTATTTATTTCAATTAGACCATTAACTAACACTTTTAAATGTCAACAATTAAAATTTACAAATCCAGATTCTACCGTCTATCCGGAAAAGTAGTTTGTTATGCAGAAGAACAGACAAGAAACTCCACTACCTCTTTTAAAAAAGTTTTTTCAAATTTTACATACATTAAAATCACATATGTGTGAGGACAATGCACCCAGAATAGTAATACATTAATATATTTCATAAACATTTGTGGAATTGTGGATGTATGGTTAAACCCTGAGTTGCTAATAAATAATAAAAATTCTTCAAATTCATTGAAGCTTATGAACTAACATGTAAGAAAACTGCAGTAATTTTGTTTTACGAGCGCACGGTATTATTTTTGTATAAAACTAGACGCCTGAAAAATCTTCATTGAATCGTACCATGATGTTTAAGGCCGAAGTAGAACGTCCGGAGGCTATCGAAGTGATGATCCCCCCCACCCGTACTCCGTCCCGCTCCGAGTCTCCTCCCCCGCCCCCGCCGCCCCGTCTGTCAGAGCCGGAGCCCTATGAGCTTGATGTACGTGTGTTGTTAATACTTCACTATGATGCGCGATACGTGACGTGATGCAGCTTGCTAACCGAAACTGACGGAGACAATTATTACCTCCCGCATAGTTGCATCATTGACTTTTTTTCACTACAAAGTGTGACAAATTTACCTTTAAATACACAATTTAGCCTCCACTTTTATGAAAGTCTGATTTAAAAATGCTTTAAATCTGATCGACTGAGTAAATTGTTTGCATTGCCCAAACTTCTCCCCTTCGTTTGGCTTTCGTTGCATTCGGATAAAGACAATACATTTGTAGATTAAATTAAATATATGTATTTAAAAAATTATGAGGCTTTCATAAAACGGAGATCACTTTCCCTGTTGTACTGTATTGTAGTGTAGGTAACATGAAGTCCTAATATTGTTCCACGGTGTTGTTGTCTCATGCTGCTAGGAAGCGGAGTCCCTGCCCAATGGACATTAAAAGTAAGATCATTCATTGAATAGTTATATAACATAGGACGCGTAGACAACATATGTCAGACAATATAGTGCGGTCTTGTTGCCTGTTAATGCACAATTGGCTTTATTTATAAAAATCTCTGATAAGTTTAGCAGATTCTGTTTACAAATTCTCGATAGAAAATATTAATAAAGAATGTGCTAAGCAATCGCAAGATTTTTGTGAATAAGTTAAAGCACAGACGGCATCGCCCAAAAGTAACAGAAAATGTCTCGTATGCATGGCATAATCGTCAGTAAAATTAGGTATTACACAGAATTTCTAAAGGAATCGCTGTGTTTTGAGCAAAGTCGTCAACGCTGAGCTGCGATGTTACGCAAAACTCATCAACACATCCTCGCTGCGAAACTGTTTATAAGTGTACGGACGACTTGTTCCTTTCAGCCCCATCAAGTTGTTGTTGTAAGTGTGAAGTTTAAATGTTTGTGTTCCTCTGTTCTCACTAATCAATTTAGTAATGTAAGTTGTATGCTTTATGTTGCTGTTCGAGCAGAAAAAAATAATTAAATAATAAAATTTTCTTAAATTTTCCATCATTCTCAATAATTATCGAAATCTCTTATTGCAGCAAAGTGAACATCAAAATTGTAACCATTCCACTTGGTTTTATTAACCTTAGTGGGCAGACAGACATCAGTTTTGACCGCCTTTATCTAAAAAAATAAAACAGTGTTCTCTCACAGCCGAGGCCAGCTGCGAACAGATTTATCAGATCCCTTTGTGTTTTCAGAGCGGGATATACGACCCGACGAAGCTAGAAGGCGACGCCGACCCGTACGAGCGGAGCGCCATATAGCGCCACACATACTTGACAAATCAACGAGTGTTCTCTGATAAACACTGCAGCACAGGCTCAGTCGTGTGCTGATATTGAAGATGGAGCCGAAGCACGTGAACTTATCTTAACTAAAAATACTAGAAGGCGTCAAAATTTGTAACTAAATATGTCAGTCGGCATTCCTTAATATAAGCAAATCGTGTGTCTCTCGCGGCGAGCTCATCGCGCCAACTGTCCAGTTGTCTGTTGTCTGTTGTCTCACACACCCGGCAGCAGCCGGAGTCGTTTCTGAGCGATCTACACTGTCTTACGACAAACACATAATTTTGCGACCAAATGGCAGTTAGGACGCGAGCAGCGAATGTAACTTAATGAATTATATCGCGGTTTATTGCATCTTAGTATTGTTGTTAAACGTATGAAATGTAAGGAATGTCTCTAGATGTACATACAGCGGCCGTGCGGCCGGTGCTCGTGTGCTCGTGTACGTTATTGGAAACACTCAGTCGCTCCATCGTTACGTTTCTTAGTTCTCGCTCTTTTTATTCAACGTCTTAGGGAAATGGATTTTTATGTTAAATTATATTGTAGTTAGGAACCGACGGTATTTTTGTTTGACACATTGTGAAAAAATATTATTTAATAAAATATTATGTAATTAAATTTATTATTTCTATAATTTCATGTATGATGTCAATTTTCTGTTAGATTTAGATGTTTAGTTGTCAATAGATATCCATTGGCCGGGTTCAGTAGATGCTGACAGTGGCAAGCCTCTTAGCAGTGAGCGTGGTGTATAGTAGCGTATGTGTGCGCTCCGTGCGGCAGGTTGTATAAAATGTTATTGCATCCAAGGATAGGCGTTCTTGTATAAAAGCGTAAAGTTTCGGTTTATATGTATATTGGAGAGACGGGCGGATTGCGGCGACGCGTCCGGTTTGTATTGTATTATATAATGATGATTCAACTGATGCAAAATATTTAAATAAAATGTTTATGTTATGCTTACCATGTGTTTCATTTAAAGTCAAAGTTACCTCCGCACTGATGCGTTGATAAAACCGCACCTTTTTCTTATAATCTTTTTCAAAATAGTTGAAAGCATCTTAATACAATGGTAAGAGTACGAAGATTGCGCAACGTTTGAAAGTGAATTTATTCAGCTCAAAGAAACAGTTACAGGGCCATTGATGTTTTTAAATAGTCTTAATACCCGACTGCTGGAATCGAGTTTTTAATTAAACTTAATTTTGATGAATGATACTTGATAGTAGAATAGATTGCTGCAAGGTGGCCTGGAAATATCTAGCCGCTAGCTTGCGGCTACATATTTCTACTGAGAGCTAGCAAGCTATTTTTACCCGACTGTCGAAGGAGAGTTTCTCAGTTTATCTATGTATGTTTGTTCCTATGTGGCGTTCTAGAGACCAAACGCGTTGGCAGATTTTGATGATTCTTACGTCAATCGATTCGTCATAACCCTGCCAGTGTCAATGGCTTTTGGACGCCATACTGTAGGAGAGCATTTTTTTTTTTTCATCCAATCCTATCGTGTGGGGTATCAAAGTAAAGGGTTTTAAGAGGTTTTTTCTAAAATATAAAACAAAAATATGTTTTTTTATTTTTTTTTTTTATTTTTTATAGGCTCGCGTTTGACCACTATCTCGCCCGATGTTAAGTGATGATGTAGTCGAAGGTGAAGCACGCTTGCCTAGAAGTAACCTATTCCCTCTTGACTTGAAGACCCCTAGGTTGTAGCTATCAGGAAACAAAGACGCCGTCCTTAGCTGTACGCACAATGAAAGTATTTTCAAAACGCTTTGTGCGTATGGGTGGGATATCAACCATGTAACGATGGCGCATGTTCAAATGTACCTAATTCTAAAAAAATAACTAAAAGGGTTTTAGGACCGAGTCGCCCACGTCCGTAGGAGTGTAACCTTTGATTCCCTACACGTGGTCCCCGGGTGGTGCAAATCAGGTGACATCTGGTGGTAGGCTTCGGCCGAAGTCTTACGACCACCCACTGGGCAAAGACGTTCCGCCAAGCGGCCTAGCAATGTTCCGATACGATGCTCGCTGTAGCCACTAGAGGGAAGGGTCGAGACAGCTGTTCCACTGCAGGCTGACCAGCCTGGCGCGCGCTGTTATGGACGAATCGGAGGACTAGTAGCGGGATCCAAGGGACGGTGCGCCGCTGGCCGACCGCAGGTAGTTGGGGGCCCAAGTAGTGTGCCAGCCACACACGAAAGGCTGCCCCGCCAACTGTCGAAAAAGCCCACGAAAGGCTGCCCCGCCAACTGTCGAAAAAGCACCATTGTGCTGATTGGCGACCAGATGGGGAGGGCCCGATGGACATGCCGGGGGGCTCGGGCGTTCTCGCTGTCTCCAGACTAGTGCTCCAATGATGTCTGCCTTTCAGTGCGTGTCTGTAGGTTAGCAGCGTGGAACCTCGTCTCACTTCCTTCTCCTCTCATCCATTCACTCTTCAATTTAATGAAAATGACAAGCAAAATATAATAAATACTGGATCTAAACAGCGGCTGCACTCTCTCGCCCACAAAGTGTACCTCACCAACATAATCTTTCTGCAGTCCACTACCATCTTTTTTAATTTTCTTTTGGGGAGCTGTGCAACCAGCGCTGTTTTTTTGTTACGGGGACGCAGATAGCGAGTCCTTTAGACGTGTCGTACTTATCATACCCAGGGTTTACCCTGGAGCACAATTTTAAAACACGCGCGGGTGTGTATATGTACGCCCGTGACGACACTTGCTATCGGTGTCTCCGTAACCTTGAGGACTCCAGATTCTCATCGCTGTGGGCTCTCGTGGACACAGGTCTGGATAAAATTATCTACGCCTGTGACTACCGATCGCACAGAGGAGATCGGGAGACAACCAGGCTCACAGAGTACCTTAGTGAGGCGGCTGATGCGGCACAGCAACGGGACCCTTCCGCCCAATTAGTGTTACTGGGGGACTTCAATCAGGAGGCCAGGATCTGGGCCCACTATCAGAAGTGGCTCTTCGCATTCCAGTGCACTGACCATGCTGGACGGGAGATGCGTAAGCTTTCGCTTGCGCTAAACCTTACCCAGCTGATCCATGGAGTAACAAGGATGTTGATTCGCACACGGGCAATTGCTTGGACCTTCTGCTGACAACAGATCCAGACCGATACTGTGTCGATAACTTCACCTTTGGGTAGTTCCGACCATTGTCTGGTGAAGTCTGTGTCCGTCTACTCAAAAGAGGGACCCGGCGGGTTTGGCGGTACAGGTCAGCAGATTGGGATGGCATGCTATCTTTCTTCGCATGCTATCCTTGGCAGCCTACTTGCTTTTCTTCGGCTGATCCTTAGTCGTGCGAGGAAGCCGTGACGGGTGTGTTGCGTCAGGGAATGGAGTACTACATTCCGTTCTCTGACGTAACATTGTCCAGCGTTGACCGGCCATGGTTTGGCGCCGACGCGTTTAAACATGAAGCGTACCTGCCATGGGTCGACGCGCGGTCGCGCAAATCTATTGACGTGGGTCAGAAGAAGAATGCCTTTAACAGGGCTGCCAAGTCTTGCAAGTTGGTGTTGCGAAGGGCTCGGTTCGACCACATTAGCCGAATAGGGACCAAGATTCCTTCTTACCCAGCAGTTTGGTCCCTGGCTAAGTCGGTCGAATCGAACTCCTACCGTCCCTCACTACCACCACTGCTGAAACCTGATGGGTCGCTGGCCCACTCCGCTGAGGAGAAGGCAAATTTATTTGCCTTTCTTTTTGCGGCATCTTCGCGTCTGAATCCTGGTGTTTCGCGGCCCCTTCCTCCTCCTGAAGGATGCGAGACGAGTATGTCGGACAATCGCATCCATCAAAAGGACGTCCGTAGAGTGCTGCGCAACCTCGACGTGAACAAGGCCAGCGGCCCTGACGGAATACCAGCTATAGAACCTGTGCGCCTGAACTGTCTCCGATCTTGACACGCCTCTTCCGCCTTCCATATGAGACTGGAAAAGTGCCGAATGCTTAGAAGCAAGCCAACGTACAGCCCGTGCCCAAGAAGGGCAGTCGAGCTGACCCGGCTTACTACATATCCATCTCTGTAACGTCTATTGTATTAAATATTAAGCTGACATACCTAGAAACTAACGATATCCTTAGCGACCGCCAATGCGGCTTCCGCCGAAATCGGTCTACTGGGGATCTTCTAGCGTATGCCATTCACATATGGACTGAGGCCATCGGGAGGCACGGGGAAGCACTTGCCGTCTCCCTCGACATCTCGAAGGCTTTCGATAGGGTCTGCCACGAAAGCCTTATTGGTAAGCTTCCTTTATTCGGTCTGCCCGGTGGTCTGTGTGATTGGATCGCAGACTTCCTGAGAGATAGGTCCATCCGAGTGGTTATTGATGGCTGCTCGTCGGACCAATTGGACATTAATGCCGGGGTCCCTCAGGGGTCGGTACTCTCAGCAACATTGTTCTTGTTGCACATTAACGATCTGCTAACCTTTGGGTATGCAGACGACAGAACTGTTGCTGTGAGATACTTGTCCAACGCACGGGCTACCGGGCCACAGATCCGGTTTCTCCGTGAGGCCATGGTGGAGCGTTTGATATGGTCCTTGCAGGCAGTCTCCGAATGGGGTGATGCCAATCTGGTCAAGTTTAATGCTGCTAAAACCCAGGCGTGTCTTTTTCCGCTAAAAAGAGCCAATTTCACCCGGCTCCAACTTTCCGTGATGTTACCGTGCCAATAACGGACCATCTTGAGCTTCTTGGCGTTACATTGACATCGACTTTCAATTTTGGGCCATACGTTGAAGCAAAGGCTCAGCTGGCTTCCAAAAAGTTGGGGATTCTTGCGAAGGTGAGAAAGTACTTCACGCCGGAACAGCTGCTCAATTTGTATCAAGCGCAAGTTCGATCTTGCATGGAGTACTGTTCTCTTCTCTGGGACGGATCTGCCAAATACCAGCTTGAGGCACTACAGTTGATCGAAAAGCGGGCCAAGAGACATGGTGGACATCCCACCCATACGCACAAAACGTTTTAGGGACACTTTCATTATGCGTACAGCTAAGGAGTGGAATTCCCTGCCGGAGTCTGTGTTGCCCGATAGCTACAATCTAGGGGTCTGTAAGTCAAGAGTGAATAGGTTACTTCTAGGCAAGCGTGCTTCACCGTCGACCACATCATAGCTTACTAAAGCGAACTAAAAAGACGTAAACAAGAAGAAAATCATGCTGTGCAGTCGGAGGATACAAATGCGCTAGCTGGCTGACCAAAACCAGATGTATCCTCCTGACTGCACAGCATAATTTTCTTCTTGTTTCCGTCTTTTTAGTTTGCTTTCTAAGCAGTCGGGTTTTTTGTTAATTTTTAAATAATTTTTTATTTACAACAATTTTGTTATTTTTTTTTAGAACTTGGTCAATTTAAACTTCGTGATATCACGCGCTGTGAGAAGCATTACACGCGTCGCTTACGCGTTTGACTCAAACCACTCTGCGACTAACGCGGTAGCTGCGATCGAAACTTCGACGATAAGTGTGGTATATTTTTGTAATCACCTCCTAAAACCCTTTGTTTTGATACTTACTTACTAAAGATTTGGTTCTCCACAATATGGCGCCTTTTCTATTTTCCAATTTTAATGTAGCCAGTGTCACTCGCAGAGTTAAGACAAATCGACTGACGTAAGAATAATCAAAATCGGCCAACGCGTTTGGTCTCTAGAACGCTACATAGGAACAAACATACATACATACATAGACTGATAAACACATTATCCTCCTTCGGCAGTCGGGTAAAAAAACTTTTTTTCAAAAAAATACTACCGACTTCCAAAGAAAACTACAAAGTGATTTATTTTTTATTTTTGGAAGTCGGTGGCCATAACGCAAAAAATTGGTACCTACCAAAGACAGGCTACCTCTACTAAAAGAAGAGGCTTAGAGGCATCCGATAGTCCAGCAAGACGATGTAATGTCTTTCTTGCCTCGAATTCAACCATCATATGCAGCGGAGGGATATTGAGGTATCTCTCAATCGCTGCCGTAGGTGTTGTCCAGAAAGCACCCGTGATGCCGAGACACACTTTTCTTTGTAACCTGGTGAGTGGCATTTTGCACGTGGCAAGCTTTGTTCTTGGCCACCACACTATACTGCCGTATGTGATAATAGGTATTATCATTGTCTGGTACAACCATAGTATCACTTTGGGCTTTAGCCCCCAAGTTTTACCGTAGGTGGAACGACACATGCCGAACACTCGTAAGGCCTTTGTCGTAATATTTTCCACATGAGTTTTCCACCTGAGTTCTTTATCAAGCGTTACACCAAGATATTTAACTTCAGTGGACCAGGACAATTTGCTTGGGTTGACAGAGAGGTGGTTCTTCGTACACCATTCCTCTATCATCCTCAATGCCTGTTATTATAATCCAGAGACTATGTTCGGGAATTTACCATTAACCATTATAGCTATGTCATCTGCATAGCTTACTTTGTAGAATGGTCCGGTATTGAGTTTGATGAGTAGCGAGTCTACTACCAAGCACCACAATACTGGTGACAGCACTCCGCCTTGCGGACAACCTCTTGTTGTTTTAGCGCTAAGTCTGTCTCCCATCAGTTCCGATCTGACTATTCTGCTTCTCAGCATATAATCAATCCAGTTGCACGTGGTATCATTGATGCCATGTTCCTTAGCAGCAATGCGTATGGACTCAAATGTTGTCTTGTCGAAGGCCCCCTTTTTGTAGAGGAAAGCCCCGACACATATCTCTTGTCCCTCTAGCGCAGCCTCGGCTCGACTTGCAACATAGAGCAATGCCGTTGCCGTAGATTTGCCAAGGCTGTAGGCGCACTATAGTTTTTGTAGAGCGAATACTTTAAGTGGTCCCCTCTCTTAGGTACCTGTCTACCAGTTTCTCCATTGATTTTAAGAGTAAGGATGATAGACTGATGGGCCTGTAAGCTTTAGCTTCTTCATAAGTCGGTCTGCCCACCTTCGGTATGAAGGTGACTTTGACCTCTCTCCATGCCTTGGGTACGTAACCAAAGGCTATGCAGGCACTGTAGAGCCTTCATAAATGGGGTATCAAAACAGATGTCCCTTCTTGCAATAGTATTGGGTAGATGCCATCCGGACCTGGGGATTTGAGAGGCTGAAAGCCCGCTATGGCAAGCTTCAGCTTATTTTCATCTACCACTTTCTTTGCCGTGAGCCAGTTGTTTTTGGACGTGTGCCTTGTGAGCTCGTCTCTTGTGACTGGTTCCTCTTCATCGCTGTCGCGCAGTATACAATCTGGGAAGTGAGTCCTAAACATCACGCCCAGAGTAAGGATGGTAGTTGATCTAGGTAAGAAAGGTAGGTCTAGGTAAGTAGGGTAGGATATGCTGTTAACGGGAGCGAAGCCGCGGGCACGACTAGTAAAGAATAAAAAAAATGTGTTTGTTTGGTTTGTTCGCCATCAGTTGACCAATCACATACACGGAAATTCACATCGCATCTTTCATCTTGCATGTGATTGGTCGATTGATTGCGGTCAAACCTTTTGCCTTGCCGAATTCACTTACGCAATTAGGCTGGTGGAGTCGGGCAACATGCACTATTAGCTATGGACACATCTGGCCAACATGGAATATGATATAAAGAAATAAAAGAAAAGAAAAATAACGATTAAATAGGGATTAGAATAAAAGAAAGATAAAGATTACAATGTCGTTGAATTGTCTGTATCGAGGTAGTCCGGCGCTCTCAGCGCCGCTATCATCGTGTACGACGTAATCCGACGCTCCGCCGGGCCCGGCCGCACTGTGATGAAGGGGATCGACAGCACGTGATGCGGCTCAACGCGCGCCCTCGCTCGCTCTGCAGCAGGTCGCGCTGTGGGCTTGTCAGGCTCTCTGGCGACAGGTTGCAGTTCAAATTCGTCAGTTTCGATTTCGTCAGGTTCGCTACCGGCAGGTCGCGGTGTGAGCTTGACGGGCTGTCTGGTGACAGGTTGCAGGTCGAATTCGTCAGATTCGCTGGCAGCATTATGCAGCGTCAGCTTGATAGGCTCTATGGTGACAGGTTGCATTGCGAATTCAGCAGCTTCGCTGGCAGCTGGTTGCGGTGTGAGCTTGACAGGCTCTACGGTTTCAGGTTGCAGTTCGAATTCGTCAGTCTCGCTGGCGGCAGGTCGCAGTTTAGGGTTGGCAGATTGCAGTTCAAATTCGTCAGGTTCGCTGGCAGCATGTTGCAGCGTCAGCTTGATAGGCTCTATGGTGACAGGTTGCATTGCGAATTCAGCAGCTTCGCTGGCAGCAGGTTGCGGTGTGAGCTTGACAGGCTCTACGGTTTCAGGTTGCAGTTCGAATTCGTCAGACTCGCTGGCGGCAGGTCGCAGTTTAGGGTTGGCAGATTGCAGTTCAAATTCGTCAGGTTCGCTGGCGTCAGGTCGCGGTGTGGGCTCGAAAGGCTCTATGGCGACAGGTAATAGTTCGAATTTGTAAGTCTCGCTGGCAAGAGATCGCAATTTCGGCACGACAAGCGTGCTGGTGGCAGGTTTCAATGTGGACTCGTCGGCGTCCGGCCGAAATCTATTTTCAAAAAGATTATCTTGGAGTGCTGGCTGTTGCATTAGGGTTTCATAGACATCTTCGGACTCCTTTTTGATGTCTGTTATAGCGGCTATTATTTGGATAATCGCGGCGCTGATGGTGCATATCACGAATAGCGCCATCAGCAAGGTGATTACCATCAATGGCTTGTTGGCACACACTATAGACACGCACTCGATACGTTTGTGTTTAATATATTGTGAGCCACTCGCGAGCGCACACCATCTCTGTAGGTCGGGCTCGACAAACACAACACAGAACACAGCCACCTATCCAATATATTAGTCTATGCAACTGTCATCACCGAGTACGTAAGTGTATAGTCTATGGAGTACATTTTATAATCTGTCATCATGTCATACTCGTGTCACTACAACAGATTTTCCTTTAGCAAAGAGATCTTACTGTAAATTCAATCTTTTTTGTGATTTTTATTGCAAAATACAGTCGAGTGCGTACCAACTTTGAGCGAGGTTTCTGATGGCTCTGCGCAATTCCATTTATAAAACACTGATAGGCGATTGAAATTGCAAGACGTTTACATGGATGCAATGATGTTCTAGTAAACAGATATGTTATAAGCGCAAGCATTGTGAAGTCTCGAATAAGTCATAATTGTGACTTCTGTCTTTAGTCTATGTCACGCATGGCGACGAGTCTTAAGCGGCTTCGTTGAAACAACAACAAAATTTAAAAAATGCCGTCGTGTGTTTTTAGAAAGTGTACCAATTATGATGCCAAAGTTAATAAAACACAAGGGATCTCATACCATGTGTAAGTATGCGATTATGATATATTTCAATTTTTTTCCTAATATTCTGAAATTTCGCGGTAAGAAAAAAGAAAGAGATGGTAAATACATTTTTTGCCGTGAGGGCGACAAGGACGCGTGCACTCCGGACATAGATTAAAAGTAGGTACAGATGCGAATATCTTAGGCATTAAAGTCATAGTTACCCCACAGTTCTGTTTTCCTTTTTTCTAGCCTTGTAAACTTTTTTTTTTAAATAATCTATAGTCTATCTATATAAAATTTCAAGTCAGAATCGTTAATATTGTTTACTGTTCGCCAATAGCGAGTCTAACTATTTATTGTTTTTTCTTCGTTAAGGTTTCCAACTAATGAGGTCAGACTTCAGGAATGGATCGCAAATTGTTCGTAAACAAAGAAGTGAATCAGATTAGACGCCTTCAAAAAGCAGTAGAATTTGTTGCAATCATTTCAAGGCGACCGATAGATATATTTCGAACAAAGGTCGAACACATCTCAAAAATAATGCTGTTCTTGTTATAGAGGTAATTAAATTGTGTGGTGTATTCCGTAGCCATTACCCGCCGGTTTGTCCAAGTTGAAATTGTTCTGACATTCTAAGTAAAACTATAAATATTATTCGATCGACATCAACTTTTACGGCAAAAAAATGTGAATGAAATGTTATATTCGGGAATAATAATAAAGAAATAAGATGGAGCTTAATTGTTGCTTTGAATAAAGTTCAAAACAATCAAAGATTAAATTTTGCTAATAAACTCTCACAAAGACATATAAACTTTCGCAATGAAATAATGAAAGTTAAGCTGCCCACACAGCTATTAAGCAGAATATAGCCCGTGCTTTAGAACTATATGATCGATTAATAGTATCATCAAAAATTCAAAATACAGAACCAACCGTAGAGTTTATCTCAATCTTCAATGATTTATTTGATATTTTTAATTGCAGGTCATCAGGCAAATGTGATTTAAAAAAACCCATTAGTTTAAATAATTCTGCGCATATTTTAAGTTTTTTAGAGAAGGCCAAAGAATATATTTTGTCATTACGAATTTACAATAAAACAAAGCGCATAATAAGAATTATAATCAATATATCCAAAAAATCCATAGTTGAAAGCAAATCTAGAACTGGCTTTTTAGGTTTTTTGATTTACATTCAAAGTTTAAAACATCTTTTCACCACTTATGTAACTGCAGCAACATTATCAGCACACACACCAGCATTAGCGTACATCGCAACTAACCGATTAAGTCAAGACCACATAGAAACATTTTTTGGTATTATCAGGCGACAAGGTGGTTATAATAATAATCCAAACATTGTACAATTTAAAGCATTGTACAAAAAAAAAATTAATCATCTAGAATTACGCTGCTCCTTTAGTGGTAATTGCATTCCTATGGAACATATCCCTATACTTACGTGCTCATCATCCGAGATCGAAAATATTAATTCATCATCGGGACTTCGTGCTTTAGATTTAGACGAAACTGAAGATATTTTAGATATCACTACACCTGATGACAAAAATTGTGAAAACAATATTAATATTCTTTCTGAAATGTTGAATAATGAAATATGTACAGACTCAGTAAAACAAATTATAGGTTACATTTCTGGTTGGATTGCACGAAAATTAATAATAGTTATTAGGTGTGAAATCTGTGTTTATGAGTGAAATTGTGGTTCCACAAATTAGTCACAATCAGGGACATGGGAGGTTTATGCTATGCATCAGAAAACTTGTTTACAGTGTGCTTAAAATCAGAGATGGTTTTATAATCTCATTTATATGAAAACGGTACCCAGTTTGTTAATAATCAAGGAATTGAGAGACTAAAATGTAATATTTTAAAAACTTTTTTAAATACCAATATATTTGTATCACTTTTTGAATATTTGAAACAACAGTCACCTGCTTTTAATCATCTTATACATTTAATTAAAACCGTAATTGATAGATACACAACAGTTCGCCTCCATTCCGCTCATAAATATAATTCGAAATAAAGAAACTCTCTAAGAGACAGAAAAGAATCAAATTGAATCTTTTCGAAGGTGTATAATTGTTTTTAATACAAGATAAATATTTTTCCTTTTATATCGTGTTTTATTTCTCACCTACCTACCTTTAGGTTATGCTAATCTTTGTATAGAAAACAGGCGTTTTTTACCTTCTGTCTCGTTAAAATGTTAGTCTTTGATGCCAACATGCATTTGTTTACATTCACGCGCAAGTGACAAACAATAGCTGTCTCTTTTTTTCTTGTTGGTTTTGATATGCCATCCCTTTTGCATCATTTTGACATGTAGTAAAATGTCAGATGAATGAAAAGTTTGTATGTGTGCTTTTTTCAATTGTTTTGTGAGAGTATATCATATCTGTTTATTAGAATATCATTGCATGGATGTAATGTAATGAAATTCGATTGAATTTCACTTGAAAACACGTATTTTCCGAAAAAATCCGACGATTTCGCCTATCTGCGACGATTTGACTTGCGTCGCACTCGCACCATCACGAAAACTGTTTAAACACGAGTAGTTCCATATCAGACAGCATGCGAGGCGAGCAGCTGTGGAGTAGGAAACCTCGCAGGCAGTCTCTCTCTGAACAACTCATAACGTGCGTAATGAACAATTATACATAACTCTATTGTTTGATAGGTATCCTTCATCTTAGGTTTTTCCTGAAAAATAGGTCGTACAAATACCTACAGGATGTTGTTTTAACTGGAACTAATCCGAATCCACAAGAGATTCGGGACAATTTCTACGGAACAGCGGCGGACCGTGTATTGTTATAACACTACTTAAAGTAGAGGCCTAACAAATTGATCAAACTGTACCTAGAACAAGGGCCCCTTTCAAGTCCATTACTGTTATTGATATCTGCCTATTGGAAATCGATGTCAATGAGCGGAAAAGCGTACCAAGCAGAAAATTGTATCATATCCCTCGCTTTGGCTTACGAGAGCGAAACGATCGAGCCGTTTAATTCAAACGAAGAAGTTTTGAGTTAAATGGAGTTAAACCATTGTGATCGTTCTCGTAAACGGTTTGAAAGGATTGTGAAGCCAGAATAATATAGTAATACTTGGGATTGTCAAAAGTTAATGACGCATCGAGCACAAAATACGTAGGTAAGCGGCGCGGCGGCGCGCCGCAGACAGAGATTCCACTACGAGCAAAGCGCCATTTCTGCTCGTAGGTACACAAGTATTGGGCAGAACCATAGATATATGCGTAGCAAAAAAATTCTAAATCTATGGGCAGAACTCAGTCGCGGCTGTCACGAGTGCTAGCGCGGGCGTTTGTCACGTCATTCAGTCTTTTGGAAGAACTTTTAAATAATTATATATTTTTCCATGCCTTACACATGTTCCCCATCATGTATTAAAGAAAATGCGAATTTGCTACACATTGAAATACAATAATCGTGCATTCAAACAAGATCGCAATTGACGAATTCTAATTCTAATGTACTTTGTTACAGTGGTATTTTAGTAGCCGACGGTAAATGAATACGGAACAGAAGCTACGTATCAATGTTTTATGCCGTAAAGTATGTCACGGCACATCGCAAATGGCCGTACACTACCAGTCCATTAAATCGAGAGCCGTCCAATACCACCACGCTATGCAAAGCCTTGATAAGCAACTTGACCTATCGAAGCAACTACAGAACCTTAAGCAGAGTATCGAAGAATTTATGAGACCTGCACTCAGGGAACTTCTTTTGCGGATAGGTATGGTTAAAAAAGCCAACAATTTTATACATCCAATAAACTTAAGTTCTATGGCCATCTATGCAAATGACAAATTGAAGACCAGCGATGAGACAAAATCTCTTGTCCAAAAAATTATCCATCCTGAACAGATGAAGCTCCACGTGAGAGGCCTGCGCAAGACGAGGAACGGGGATGTTATTATCAGCACTGAGCCGAAGGATGACATCGAGAAGCTGAGACAATCGGTGCAGCTATACAAGTCGGGCCTAGTCGACGAGCCTTATAAAAGGAAACATAGGGTGGTTAATATAGGAGTGCCGACATCCATTCCAGAAAAGGAGGTTTTTCAAAGCCCTGATGTCAAAAGACCGTGTGTTTGTGTATTGGTCATCATGCCCTGTTAGAGATTTTTGTCTGGTCACACGGTTTTATAAGTGCCAGCAGTATGGACATGCTGCCAAGTCATGTCGGCAGGCATCCTACAACTGTAGTCACTGTGACGATCAAGGTCACTCTATAAAAGAATTTCCAAAGAAGGCAGATGATCCAAAATGCGCTACTTGCTTCCATTTAAAAAAGCCCGACAAACACAGGTTCTGCTGACTGCCCCGCGAAAATAATGGCTGAAATGGTACATAAATTCCATTGATTATGTAGGCGCCTAAGAGCGCCGTAAATTGGTTATTTTTTGGACCTTTTTAGTTTCATTGTTTTTTTTTTCTTTCCTTTTTTACGTTTTATATTGTTCTTTTTTTAATTTTATTCTGTTATACTGCTGTCGTAAATATGATTAATAATTTAATTGATGATTTGATAGTTTCTCTGTATCCGAGTCTAAGGTTTGTGAAGCTGAAAACTGCAATCAATATCTATCCGGCTACATAAATCCGTTAACCATACTAACACAAAATATTCGCAGTATTTTTAAGAATTTTGAACAAAACATATTATATTGTGTTAACTGAATGCTGGCTTGCGAAGCAAAATAACATACCTATAATGCCGGAATATAACAGGTATAGAAGTAATCTATACATATAAAATGCTTTGTCCTGAATGACTGACTGACGGATCAACGCACAGCCTAAACCGCTGATCGTAGAGACCTGAAACTTAGAGGGTGTGTTCTTTCTATGACGTAGGCATCCGATAAGAAAGGTTTTTTGGAAATTCCACCCCTAAGGGGGTAAAAATGGGGTTGGAAGTTTGTATGAAAATCCTAATTCCGTCGGCCAAAATTTTTGATACTTGGTACAAATAGTAATCTAAGTAAATCATAAAGGTTGTCATTATAAGATTTTTGAAACTACCTCCAAATGATAATTTAGGGGTTGTTGAAGTTTGTATGTAAGAATCTGATTTATTGGGTCAATAAACTTGAAATTTGACATAAATACCAACCTAAATAAACAATAAAGGTTTTCATTATTAGTTTTTTAAAACTACCCCCAAAATATTATTTAGGGGTTGATATTTCTTTTTGAAAAATCTTATTTCTTGGGTTAATAAACATGAAATTTGACATAAATATCAACTTCAATAAACAATGAAGGTAATCATTATTAGTCTTTTGAAACAACCCCCAGAAGAAGATTTAGGGGGTATAAAAATGTTTTGAAGAATCTTATTTCTGGGGTTAATGTATTTGAAAGTTGACATAAATAACAACCTAAGCAAACATTAAAGGTTGTCATTATTAGTTTTTCGAATCTGCCCCCAAAAAGCGATATAGGGGGTGACAAAGTTTTTTTGGCGAATCATATTTGTTGGGAAAAAAAACTTGAAGCTTGACATAAGTACCAACTTATGTAAACAATAAAGGTGGTAATTATAAGTTTTTAGAAAAGCTTGGGGTAAGCTAAGAATCTTACTGGACAGGTTTTTGGTTTTGACGTAGGGTTCTAGGGGAGCACAAAGCAGGAATTTTCGGAAATTATACCTGAAAGTCCTGGAAAGAGGGTGAAAAGGGGCAGAATTTGTTTGTAAGAAAAAATAATTCCTTGGAGATAAAGTAAATAATGGAAATTTACATAAAACGTTTTTAAAACTACCCCTCAGATAGAGTTAAGGGGTGTTAAAGTTTTTTTGAGGAATCTTACTGCGGAATCTTGCTAAGAACGAACTACGAAAAATAGAAAGAGAAGAAAAGAGTGAATATCATATTTGGGTTGTTCAAACATCTAGCTTCAACGGGGCAAAATGGAATTACTAAGTTTTTAGGGGAGGATTTTACTTTGTGGCAGTAACCTAAAATTTATTCTTATTTAAGTCAATTATCGAATCGTCCCAAACCAATAAACCCTGTATATCTACGATACCCCATTTTTTATAGATTTAACCCTTAAATGCATGATTTTTTTTATAAAAATTAAAAAAATATATAATATTTGAGATAATGTGTAGATTCATAGAAAAATAGTAAAAAAAATCCGTATAAATATTTTAACATATTTTTTATTAAAAAAAGGTTTGTTTCAAAAATGAAACACTATGCATTAGGGATCTAAAATATGGTAAGTTTAAAAGTATAATATTTTCGGTGTGTTTATGTCGTATATACACATCAATTATTGTGAACTAAGGAAAAACAGTTAGAATTTTTTTTGGAGCATAGGTACACATTGCATTTGTTGCATTTTATAAAGCTCAAAAGTTTACATCCAGGAAATTGACAACGTCTTCTTGAATCTGTTCTTACAAGCTCGTGGCCAACTCTATCAAGTCGAACGTCTTTGGTAGGCATAGAAGGTAAGTTAGCTGTCCTTTTCTTTTTACAAATAGCTTCTTCCAGACTTGAGCTTGGTCTTCCTCTCTTACTCTCTTTGTGTGTTCCATATTTTGTCAACGTTTCAGCCAAGTCACTGCGAAACTCTCCCAAATCCTCTCCTCTTTGTTTGTTTACGTTTAGATATAGTACCCAGGCGTTTATAATTGTTATAACAAAGAGATGATAAAAATTCTGAGGTACCACTTTCTTGTCTTCATATGGACGCGGTAACGACCTAAAAAACTGTCCATAAGATCGACCCACCCATATGAGCGTTATATTCTAGTATTACCTTAGGACAGGAAATAGGCAGCCTTCTTTTTTGTCATACCTCTCTCTAGTCTCCGACGGTTCAGCTCCAACATACGTGGACAGAAGATAACTGGTTTGTTGTCTTTCCAGCTAACCGCAGCTACTTCTGTCCCTTCGTTATTGGACACATTTTCCTCGTAGTGACCTCTAGGTACGGATTGTTTCATTACCTCAGATTTTGTTGGTAATTTGCAATTCTTGCCTAACCTATTTCTTTGCACTGTTCCTAGGCAGTAAATTCCTTGCTGTGCAAAATAGTGCATCAGGGGCAAGTTTGTGTAATAATTATCGAAATAGATTATGTGATTCCGATTTCTCGGCACCCCACGTGTAAGTCTAATAACTGTATCTAAAACAACACCAAGCTCTGGTTCTGCTGGGAGACGCTCGTGTGTCATTTTACCAGAGTAAATTTCAAACTGGTAAGCAAAGCCTTGCAAGCAGCACATAACGAATAACTTGAAGCCCCATTTATGTGGCTTATTGGGTAAATATTGTTTTAAAAAATGCCCTATTTTCGTGGCACACATTTGCTCGACCACTGATAACCTCTGCTCATATGGAAACGAACCAAATCTGTTATTTAGATGATCGATTATTGGTCTTAGTTTATGGAGCCTATCATGGTTGATATGGCTTGTAGGCAAATGTTTGTCATTGTCATTGAAATGAATGAAAAATCTGTTTAGTGACATGTTTGCAGAAATAGGGGCAAAGCCAAATTTTGTTGACCATTATGATCGTATATTGGGATATCGAAAAACAGACATAAATGTGAGTATTCCTAAATACTGACGCAATTATGTGGTCGTAATTGATTCCGGTCGAGCTGGATTTTTTTGTATGCTGTACCTATTGCTTTCTTGCACTATGTGTTCAAGAATTTGATCGGTAAAAAAGTAGGAAAAAAATTGTTACGGTGTCTCTAGGCTTGTTACTTCGGAAATATAAGCAGTATTGCCGTCAAACAATATTTTATTCTCGTCAAACTGAAAGCTTTGCTTTTTCAAATAAGTTGTCGGTTGCTCATAGGTGTACTCGCCGGAATGTGCTGGTTTGATCCAGAAACAGTTGATTGATTGTCATTACTGATACTATTATTATTCGAATTTAAAGATTAATTTTACTTTTAACGGTACAAATTTAGAATGCGTTGAGACGTTTACTCTGTTAGGTTTGGACTTAGACATTCATATGACGTGGAAAGCACACATCCAGAAAATAAAATCTAAATTATCCAGCTTCATTTACGCATTACGTGAGCTCAAAAAAACAACCGACTTGAAAACAGCACTATCTACATACTATGCATACGCATATTCATGGCTGAAGTACGGAATAATTATCTGGTGAAATAGTGTAGATAGCAACGATTTGTTTATTCTACAAAAAAAATGTATCAGAATATTGGTTCACATTGCTAGCGATGAAACGTGTAGACCGCATTTCAGGCAATTAGAAATTTTAACTCTGCCATCAATCTACATTCTAGAAAGTTGTAAATTTGTGATTCAGAACCCAAACTTCTACCAAAAAATTACTGAACAAGACCGCCGATATGCACCGCGTTCACGATATGAAAACACACTCGTAGTACCATCATCAAAGTTAAAATTACATAGCACGGGTCCTAATATAATGTCTATAAAAATATATAATAAAATACCGAACGACATCAAAATTGAGAAAAACGACAAAATATTTATTAAACGCCTCAAAAATTGGTTGGTTGATAGATGCTATTATACATTGAACGAATTTTTTAATGATGACTTTCGTACATGACTATCAGAGACGTTCACATTTTGATTTGACATGCTAATTATTTAATTCTGTTTTGACATATTGTATTTTGTTCTTTTTTTGTGAAATTACCATTTATTTAGATTTTTTATTTTGATTGACGTTTCACCATTTTATTTTATTGACTTGTATCTAAACCTTGACATCTATTCTGTTTTATTTTACAATTTATTCTATGGCATCATAATTATAATTACAGTTAAAACTTAAGTAAAATTATTCAAAATTATATTACCTGAACTTTATGCTATGTATTTATGAGATAATATTCTAAATTGCTGTGTAATTTTATTTTGTTGACATTGCCATTTTTATCTAGGTTATTTATTGACTTACCATTTTTTTTTTTATTGTTTTTATTTCACTTTTGTCTAAGCTTTAATTAAAATTCATTTGTTCTATAATTGCCATTCTGTAGCATCATTCAATTATATTTAAGCTTGCATTGTAATTTTTCAGCTAGGTATATTAATTAATTTATAATAAGCTGGGTATTTATTACTATATAAATTGCTGTGCCCGACAGGGTCCATGTGAACTATAATACTACTGTTATAAGATCTTTGTTATACACATGTGATATGCAATAAAGAATTGAATTGAATTGAATTGAATTGAATTAGGAGAATCTGAGTTATTTACGTCATCCGTCGGCTCATCTTCTAGCACCTGCAGCAGATCTTCTCCGGATACGGTCGGACGGATAGAAGTCTAAGTCGTCTCCATCGGACTCGCATTCATCCTCCGATAATTCACCAGCTTCCAATCTTCGAAGTATATCCTCTATATCATCGTCCTTGCAATTTCTAGCAGCCATCTCTGTAAAAAACATATAAAGCCATGCACAAATACCCATCCGCCACCAAATTATCGCTAAGACTATAACGCAATTTATTTTGTCGTTACTGCATACCGTATCATTTTTGAAACACATGAATTTTGGGACGAAAACTATCGAATTCATGCTAAATGAGAAAATAAACCAGAGAAAGCAAAAAATAGAACTACTTACCAATACAATACACTTTTTCTTATAGAGTAAACTTCACTCTAACTAATTTTTATTGTTTTTCAAAAGTTGTAAGTATGTACCAGTCGCGCCAAAGTCGTACGTTGGTTATAAAATGACAGTTTTGTTCGCGCGTATTTTGAATACCGTTATTTTTTTTTTAATTCGTCATTTGCACTAGTAAAGGAAACTATACATTCAGCCAAGTTTGACGTCGGGTAAAATTTGTAGCTGACAGTTGGCTATGAAGTTAGTGTTTCAGTTTTGATACGCCATGCATTTAAGGGTATAGCTTATTTTTAGTCGCCTTCACTAACTGCACATAAGAGTCATTTATAGGATAAACGAAATCACGCGAACGAATTCGCGGGCGAAGTGCTAGTATAAAATATAATCAAAACTATGGAGTGATAGTTTATGCAAGAAATCATCTGAATGTCTCTGTTGAGGAATCAAATATGCACGACTGAAACAGATTGTTAATTAAAATTGAGTCTGAATTTGCTATAGGTACTGGCGCTATATCGGCAGATTTTGCAAGGTGTCGTTCAGAGAGTCAGTAAAACGGGTGGTATTTTTAAAAGGCCCTCTTTTAAAAATACCACCAGTTTTACTGACTCTCTGAACGACACCTGTTAACCTCCACCTGAGAACCTGTTAACCTCCAAAAACACAATTTTAATTGGCGATATTAATATCAATATTCTTTCAGGTAGTGCTAATGCACCTGCTCAGACTCGGACTACCTCAATTTATGCGCCTTTCATGGCCTGCTCAACGCACACAGCTTTCCTACACATCACAGTGGATCTTGTTTGGATCATATCCTGCTTAAATCGATTTGTCTCTCACTTGCACTTGTTGTTTATTCAACAATAACCGATCATAATACTGCCCTACTAACCCTTAATTGTGAATTACCTAAATTAAACACTCGAACTATTTCTAAATTGAATCTAAATAAACTTGAAAAAGATTTACGTATCATCGATTTTGAGCCAGTCTACAATTTCGCTGATCCGCAGTTTTTATGTTGTATGTAATAGAAAATGTTCGACATGCGATTCAGAAAACACAGTTTTATCGCAGTTGAACATTAAAAATCACAACTTAAAAACAGGGAACACGCCAGGGCTTATTCGGTGTATGAAACATAGATATAAACTGCATTTGAAAGCAATATCTAACCCAAATAATGTAATATTTGCTTGTTAAGTACGGATCCCTAATGGATATCGCCGACCTCCCACATTCCTACATGTTTACGCCAACTGCATGGAAACTGCAGCGACGACATCCGTCCAGCCACGAGCCGCCGACGCAGCAAGATTCAACAGTAGCATTTAATTAGTTTTAAGTAATTTTTAGGCATTCCATATTCTGACATCGAATAGGTTTCACCATTGTAATTATAATAATTTCTTTTAATTAAATTAGTTTTAAAATCACTTTGGTTTTTTTTCGATCCACCGTCTGCAGTTTACGGAATTGGCGCAGTCGGTAGGATACTCGCGGGCCGGTTCGCGAATCGCGTTAGAATCATCTCATATCGGTAACCACGATCGCGAGTCACCCGGGCGCGTATTGCCATAATGTATACTAGCACAGACAGGGGTTGCTCTGTAATCGCACGCAATATGCTCTTGTAGCTAGAGAGCATACTGCATATCAGTACAGAGACAGACTGAAATAAAATACACTTTGCTCTAATTCGGGAGAGCAAAACACATACGAGTACAGACAATTTGGCTGCCGTAGTATGTACAATGGCATGCTTCAGTGTGAGCAAACTACATGCGAGTGCAGAGCAAACACATTCTGTCTCTTTCGCACCAAAGATAGATAGGTACATCCTTTACATTCTTTGCTTTCTTCGCATTATGGCAGTGTCCTTGACCTAATAAAACGAGTTCGCACGTGTCGATCAATCGTCGAGTATCCAGAATCTACGGTAAAGCTGCGGAGCCGCGTGGAGAATGTTGTGTGAATGAACCTTAACTCTATGAATGATATATGATCTATGGAAGATGAGATAGATGGTCTATGGTGACTTGGGTAGAAGATGGACATGAGAGATTGTAAATATTGTAATGATGAAAAAGTAAAACAAAATAAAGTGATTAATTATAAATATATTGTGTTTAACTAAATATGTAACATCATCATAAACATGGTGTCAGGTGTAAAATAAGTTGAATGAACCAAAACGATACGTGAAAATGGAAAAGCATAGCGTTGCCGGCCATGTTGGGCCGCTTATCCTTGATGGCGAGAATCACGCAGAGTCTTGGAAGAAATGGTTCCAAAAATTGGATATTTTTATAATTGCCAATGATTTAGAGAATGCCCCAGATAAGAGAAAAACGGCGATCCTTTTAAACGCCATCGGTGATGCTGGAATAGAGATTTATAATTCATTTGATTTGGGTGATAAGAAAAATGATTTCCAAATTATAAAATCAAAATTTGACGAATACTTCATACCCAAAAAGAATATTTCAATGGAACGTCACAAGTTTTTTACTAGAAAGCAGGGTCCAAATGAATCTTTAGAGCATTATATAACCGAGCTTACTAACAGCAGCTTTTCCTGTGAATTTGGTGACCTGCGGGAGAGTCTAATTAGAGACATATTAATAATAGGCATAAGAAACAACACAACAAGAGAAAGATTATTAAGGGCTGATGACATAGATTTGTCAAAAGTCATAAGAATATGTAAAGCTGCTGAACTCTCACAGAAGCAGTTATCCGAGATATCCTTAGAAAATGGAAACAGGAATAGTGCAGTGTCTGAAAGTGTATTTTCAGTTAAATTTAAGAAGAAAGTGAAGGAGAATCAAAAGGCTTGTTTCAGATGTGGTTTCCAAGGTTGGGAGCCTTCACACAAGTGCCCGGCTATGGGTGCTACATGCTTAAAATGCCAAAAGAAAGGCCATTTTGCGAAAGTTTGCAAGAGTCGCCATGTGGCAGCAGTAGAGGACCGGGACAGTGATCTGCAGGAGGCTGGGGAAGTGGAAACATTTTTTATTGGTTCACTAGAGATGAACAACAAAAGTGAGTGGCTTGAGAAATTATTGATTAACAGAAAAGCAATAATGGTAAAATTGGATACTGGTGCACAAGTGAACTGCATGTGCTATGACACATTTAAAAACTTAGAACTTAACTCTAATTTTATTATTAGAAAACCTATAAAACTAATAACATTAGACAGTAAAAATATTTCAGTTAAAGGAGTATGTACTATAAAATGTTGTCTGGAAAATGGCAATACATATAATGTTGAATTTGTAATTGTAAATTCACCTTGTACAACTATTTTGGGACTAAAAACATGTGTAAACATGAAACTTATTAACAGAAATTTTATAAGTAAAGTTTTGTCAATAGAATGTCCGAATGTAAATATGCTCATAGAAAGTCATTCTCAATTATTCAAGGGAATAGGTTGTTTTGATAAACCATACAAAATTGAATTACAGGAATGTGCAGTTCCCAGAGCCGATCCACCTCGCCGAGTACCCATTGCGCTTTGCAAACCTTTAAAAAGTGAATTGGAACGAATGATTCAAGAAGATATCATCACAAAAATAGATGGCCCGGCGGAGTGGGTCAACTCTATGGTAATTACTAAAAAAGCAAATAATAAATTAAGGATTTGTATTGACCCTCGTTACTTAAATAAATTTATTATCAGACATCATAAACAATTGCCAACGGTTGAAGATATTATGGACAAACTATCAGGAGATAAATATTTTACAAAACTAGATTGTAACAGTGGGTTTTGGACAGTCAAATTGGATGCAGAGAGTTCAAAACTTTGCACTTTTTCTACACCATTTGGCAATTATAAATATAAAAGATTACCATTTGGACTTTCTGTATCCACTGAAGCTTTTCAGGAACGCATGGAGGAATCATTCAGTGGTATTGAAGGGGTTGAGTTTTACTGCGATGATTTGATTGTTCATGCAAATAATGTAACTGATCATAATGAAAGATTATTAAAGGTTTTTGAAGTAGCAAAAAAGTATAATGTAAAATTCAATAAAGATAAATCTAGATTTTTACAGAGTGAAATAAAATTTTTAGGCATGATTATAAATGGTGATGGGATCAAACCAGACCCTTCTAAAGTAACAGCTATTACAAATATCAAAATTCTTAAGGATAAAAAAGAGTTAGAACGTTTTCTAGGTGTGACAAATTATTTATCCCGTTTTATAAATAATTATTCTACTCTAACTGCACCACTAAGAGAACTTTTAAAAAAGGATATTATATTTCAATGGGATAAACCCCATGAAGATTCATTTAATAAATTAAAAGACATTATTTCACAAGCTCCCACATTAAAATTTTTTGACAACAATAAAGAAGTTACTATTTCTGTAGACTGCAGTAGTGAAGGTGTAGGTGCATGTATTATGCAAGAAGGACAACCAGTTGCTTATGCATCAAAAGCATTGACTGACTGTCAAAAAGGTTATGCTCAAGTAGAAAGGGAAATGTATGCAATAGTTTTTGGTTGTATTAAATTTCATAAATACATTTTAGGTCGACATGTTACTGTAGAAAGCGACCACTCAGCACTAGAGACATTATTTCAAAAACCTTTAAGTAAAGTACCTGTAAGACTTCAAAGAATGATGCTAAAAATACAAGGGTATGATATTCTTGTTAAATATGTCCCAGGTAAAAAAATGTTTATATCTGATTTTTTAAGTAGATCATACCTCCCAATAAAATACAAAGAATCAGACAGATTTGATGAAGAATTAAACAAAGAAATAATTTGTCATGTAGAAATAGCATTAGAATGTCTTCCTATTTCAAAAAGTAAGAGAGATTTAATAAAAACAAAAACTAAAGAAGACAATACTCTTACTATTATAACAGATTATATAAAAAATGGTTGGCCAAACTCTAAAAATACAGTGCCTGATAGTGTCAAACCCTTTTGGAATTTTAGATTTGATCTTTCTGTCATTGATGGTATAATATGTAAAAATAATTTGCTGGTGATACCAATATCTCTACAAAAAATTATGTTACAACTAATTCATGAAGGACACTTTGGTATAAATACTTGTATCAATAGAGCCCGGAGTGTAATGTTTTGGCCTAATATTTCATCTCAGATTAAGGAAATGTGCCTAAGCTGTCAAACTTGTGCAACATACAGGAACAATAATACTAAAGAACCTATACAATTTCATGAAATACCAGAATTACCGTGGATAAAATTGGGCTCAGACCTATTTGAGTTTAATAAAGAGCATTATTTACTTGTAGTGGACTATTATAGTAAGTATATAGAAGTAGTTAAATTACACCAATTATCATCTAATATAGTAATTAAACACATGAAAGCTATAATGGCAAGACATGGTATTCCTCTTGAACTGGTCAGTGATAATGGTCCGCAATTTTCAAGTAAAGAATTTAAACAATTTGCCTTGGAATATGATTTTAAACATACAACTTCTTCTCCAAATTACCCTAAATCTAATGGACTTGCTGAATCAAGCGTCAAAATAATTAAAAATATTTTCAAGAAATGTTATCATGACAGTTCTGATCCATATATAGCATTGTTAAATTTAAGGAACCAATGCAAGGGTGATTGTCCATCTCCTGCTAATTTGCTATTTAATAGAAATCTTAATATTAAGTATCCGGTGTCTAAAAAGTATCTACAACCACAAATCTCAAAGCGTAACAATTCATTAGACAAATTAAAACAACTTAAAATTAAGCAGTATTACAATAGAAATGCAATAACTTTAAAAGAATGTTATCCAGGCCAACATGTTAGATTTAAAAAGAGGAGTGAAGATAAGTTTTGGACACCCGGAAAAATAGTATCTAAGCTGACTAATCCTCGTTCATACATGATTGAGGATCAAGCGGGTAATATGTATCGTAGGAACAGGCAGCACATCAATTATGATTATGGCTGTGGTACTGACATTAATGATGATAGTATGGTTGACAGTCATAATGCAAATGTAAACAAATCGGAGTATATGTTAAGTGATGATGAGTCTGTGCATAATTTCAATGTTCCTATATTTCATGATAATTCTAATATACCTGTATCTCAAGATAATTCTAATTTACCTGTATCTCATCATTCTGAAACTATGAAACTAACAAGATCAGGAAGGCAGGTCAAACCTCCTATTCGTTATGGTTTTGATGATTAAGGAGGGGAATGTTGTGTGAATGAACCTTAACTCTATGAATGATATATGATCTATGGAAGATGAGATAGATGGTCTATGGTGACTTGGGTAGAAGATGGACATGAGAGATTGTAAATATTGTAATGATGAAAAAGTAAAACAAAATAAAGTGATTAATTATAAATATATTGTGTTTAACTAAATATGTAACATCATCATAAACATGGTGTCAGGTGTAAAATAAGTTGAATGAACCAAAACGATACGTGAAAATGGAAAAGCATAGCGTTGCCGGCCATGTTGGGCCGCTTATCCTTGATGGCGAGAATCACGCAGAGTCTTGGAAGAAATGGTTCCAAAAATTGGATATTTTTATAATTGCCAATGATTTAGAGAATGCCCCAGATAAGAGAAAAACGGCGATCCTTTTAAACGCCATCGGTGATGCTGGAATAGAGATTTATAATTCATTTGATTTGGGTGATAAGAAAAATGATTTCCAAATTATAAAATCAAAATTTGACGAATACTTCATACCCAAAAAGAATATTTCAATGGAACGTCACAAGTTTTTTACTAGAAAGCAGGGTCCAAATGAATCTTTAGAGCATTATATAACCGAGCTTACTAACAGCAGCTTTTCCTGTGAATTTGGTGACCTGCGGGAGAGTCTAATTAGAGACATATTAATAATAGGCATAAGAAACAACACAACAAGAGAAAGATTATTAAGGGCTGATGACATAGATTTGTCAAAAGTCATAAGAATATGTAAAGCTGCTGAACTCTCACAGAAGCAGTTATCCGAGATATCCTTAGAAAATGGAAACAGGAATAGTGCAGTGTCTGAAAGTGTATTTTCAGTTAAATTTAAGAAGAAAGTGAAGGAGAATCAAAAGGCTTGTTTCAGATGTGGTTTCCAAGGTTGGGAGCCTTCACACAAGTGCCCGGCTATGGGTGCTACATGCTTAAAATGCCAAAAGAAAGGCCATTTTGCGAAAGTTTGCAAGAGTCGCCATGTGGCAGCAGTAGAGGACCGGGACAGTGATCTGCAGGAGGCTGGGGAAGTGGAAACATTTTTTATTGGTTCACTAGAGATGAACAACAAAAGTGAGTGGCTTGAGAAATTATTGATTAACAGAAAAGCAATAATGGTAAAATTGGATACTGGTGCACAAGTGAACTGCATGTGCTATGACACATTTAAAAACTTAGAACTTAACTCTAATTTTATTATTAGAAAACCTATAAAACTAATAACATTAGACAGTAAAAATATTTCAGTTAAAGGAGTATGTACTATAAAATGTTGTCTGGAAAATGGCAATACATATAATGTTGAATTTGTAATTGTAAATTCACCTTGTACAACTATTTTGGGACTAAAAACATGTGTAAACATGAAACTTATTAACAGAAATTTTATAAGTAAAGTTTTGTCAATAGAATGTCCGAATGTAAATATGCTCATAGAAAGTCATTCTCAATTATTCAAGGGAATAGGTTGTTTTGATAAACCATACAAAATTGAATTACAGGAATGTGCAGTTCCCAGAGCCGATCCACCTCGCCGAGTACCCATTGCGCTTTGCAAACCTTTAAAAAGTGAATTGGAACGAATGATTCAAGAAGATATCATCACAAAAATAGATGGCCCGGCGGAGTGGGTCAACTCTATGGTAATTACTAAAAAAGCAAATAATAAATTAAGGATTTGTATTGACCCTCGTTACTTAAATAAATTTATTATCAGACATCATAAACAATTGCCAACGGTTGAAGATATTATGGACAAACTATCAGGAGATAAATATTTTACAAAACTAGATTGTAACAGTGGGTTTTGGACAGTCAAATTGGATGCAGAGAGTTCAAAACTTTGCACTTTTTCTACACCATTTGGCAATTATAAATATAAAAGATTACCATTTGGACTTTCTGTATCCACTGAAGCTTTTCAGGAACGCATGGAGGAATCATTCAGTGGTATTGAAGGGGTTGAGTTTTACTGCGATGATTTGATTGTTCATGCAAATAATGTAACTGATCATAATGAAAGATTATTAAAGGTTTTTGAAGTAGCAAAAAAGTATAATGTAAAATTCAATAAAGATAAATCTAGATTTTTACAGAGTGAAATAAAATTTTTAGGCATGATTATAAATGGTGATGGGATCAAACCAGACCCTTCTAAAGTAACAGCTATTACAAATATCAAAATTCTTAAGGATAAAAAAGAGTTAGAACGTTTTCTAGGTGTGACAAATTATTTATCCCGTTTTATAAATAATTATTCTACTCTAACTGCACCACTAAGAGAACTTTTAAAAAAGGATATTATATTTCAATGGGATAAACCCCATGAAGATTCATTTAATAAATTAAAAGACATTATTTCACAAGCTCCCACATTAAAATTTTTTGACAACAATAAAGAAGTTACTATTTCTGTAGACTGCAGTAGTGAAGGTGTAGGTGCATGTATTATGCAAGAAGGACAACCAGTTGCTTATGCATCAAAAGCATTGACTGACTGTCAAAAAGGTTATGCTCAAGTAGAAAGGGAAATGTATGCAATAGTTTTTGGTTGTATTAAATTTCATAAATACATTTTAGGTCGACATGTTACTGTAGAAAGCGACCACTCAGCACTAGAGACATTATTTCAAAAACCTTTAAGTAAAGTACCTGTAAGACTTCAAAGAATGATGCTAAAAATACAAGGGTATGATATTCTTGTTAAATATGTCCCAGGTAAAAAAATGTTTATATCTGATTTTTTAAGTAGATCATACCTCCCAATAAAATACAAAGAATCAGACAGATTTGATGAAGAATTAAACAAAGAAATAATTTGTCATGTAGAAATAGCATTAGAATGTCTTCCTATTTCAAAAAGTAAGAGAGATTTAATAAAAACAAAAACTAAAGAAGACAATACTCTTACTATTATAACAGATTATATAAAAAATGGTTGGCCAAACTCTAAAAATACAGTGCCTGATAGTGTCAAACCCTTTTGGAATTTTAGATTTGATCTTTCTGTCATTGATGGTATAATATGTAAAAATAATTTGCTGGTGATACCAATATCTCTACAAAAAATTATGTTACAACTAATTCATGAAGGACACTTTGGTATAAATACTTGTATCAATAGAGCCCGGAGTGTAATGTTTTGGCCTAATATTTCATCTCAGATTAAGGAAATGTGCCTAAGCTGTCAAACTTGTGCAACATACAGGAACAATAATACTAAAGAACCTATACAATTTCATGAAATACCAGAATTACCGTGGATAAAATTGGGCTCAGACCTATTTGAGTTTAATAAAGAGCATTATTTACTTGTAGTGGACTATTATAGTAAGTATATAGAAGTAGTTAAATTACACCAATTATCATCTAATATAGTAATTAAACACATGAAAGCTATAATGGCAAGACATGGTATTCCTCTTGAACTGGTCAGTGATAATGGTCCGCAATTTTCAAGTAAAGAATTTAAACAATTTGCCTTGGAATATGATTTTAAACATACAACTTCTTCTCCAAATTACCCTAAATCTAATGGACTTGCTGAATCAAGCGTCAAAATAATTAAAAATATTTTCAAGAAATGTTATCATGACAGTTCTGATCCATATATAGCATTGTTAAATTTAAGGAACCAATGCAAGGGTGATTGTCCATCTCCTGCTAATTTGCTATTTAATAGAAATCTTAATATTAAGTATCCGGTGTCTAAAAAGTATCTACAACCACAAATCTCAAAGCGTAACAATTCATTAGACAAATTAAAACAACTTAAAATTAAGCAGTATTACAATAGAAATGCAATAACTTTAAAAGAATGTTATCCAGGCCAACATGTTAGATTTAAAAAGAGGAGTGAAGATAAGTTTTGGACACCCGGAAAAATAGTATCTAAGCTGACTAATCCTCGTTCATACATGATTGAGGATCAAGCGGGTAATATGTATCGTAGGAACAGGCAGCACATCAATTATGATTATGGCTGTGGTACTGACATTAATGATGATAGTATGGTTGACAGTCATAATGCAAATGTAAACAAATCGGAGTATATGTTAAGTGATGATGAGTCTGTGCATAATTTCAATGTTCCTATATTTCATGATAATTCTAATATACCTGTATCTCAAGATAATTCTAATTTACCTGTATCTCATCATTCTGAAACTATGAAACTAACAAGATCAGGAAGGCAGGTCAAACCTCCTATTCGTTATGGTTTTGATGATTAAGGAGGGGAATGTTGTGTGAATGAACCTTAACTCTATGAATGATATATGATCTATGGAAGATGAGATAGATGGTCTATGGTGACTTGGGTAGAAGATGGACATGAGAGATTGTAAATATTGTAATGATGAAAAAGTAAAACAAAATAAAGTGATTAATTATAAATATATTGTGTTTAACTAAATATGTAACATCATCATAAACAGAGAATCCAGACATCGATTCACGGCGAAGAACCAGAGATGAAATATATGTGAGTACACTAGAATCTTTCTCGTGTTGCTTCCTCTCTATTCCTAGTTTCTTTTATGTCCAAGATTTTTCACCACGAAAGATCTAATCGTCAGGAACCTGTATCGCGACAGGCTCGCCGACATATAGTAGATATTAACAGATATTTGGATAGTGAACTAGATTTCGATTTAAATAGTTTATTTGAACCCAAAATGCCTTACGACCCCGACGTAATTTTCAAGGCCTTACGCCTCGTGCCCGATTTTGACGGAAACCCAAATGTATTGACGAGGTTTATTAACATCTGTGACCGCATAGTATCTGAGTGTTCAAGCGCTGAGCCAGGCAATGAGCTAGGGAACTTGTGTCTTTTAAATGGCATATTAAACAAGATCACAGGACCTGCCGCATCCACCATCAACTCAAATGGCATTCCTGAAACTTGGGTAGGTATTAGATCAGCTCTAATCAATAATTTCTCGGACCAGAGAGACGAAACGGCTTTGTACAATGACCTCTCATTGGCTACGCAAGGTAATAAGACCCCGCAGGAATTTTACGATCAATGTCAAACCTTGTTTAGTACCATAATGACTTACGTGACGTTACATGAGACCTTACAGACAACTATTGAAGCAAAACGGACACTTTATAAGAAAGTGACAATGCAAGCTTTTGTACGTGGACTAAAGGAACCTTTAGGCTCACGTATACGATGTATGCGTCCGCAAACTATAGAAAAAGCCCTGGAATTCGTCCAGGAAGAATTAAATATTATATACCTGCAGCAACGTAATGATGCCCCAAAGGCTCAAACTGCTCAGAGCGCACCCAAAATTTTATATAAACCCCCTATGATGCCCACTGGGCCGTTTAACGCGTTAAATGTTCCGCGACCACCAGTACCTAACTGGCCTACTCCAGTAGGACAGCGTGGCTATCAAACACAGCCTCAGGCCTTTAAATTCAGTATGCCCAACCAACATCAAAACCGCATGCCTACTCGAACCCAACAAATGTTCCGTGCACCACTACCGAATTACAATCCTCAAAGTAATGTTTTTAGATTACAACCTAGGACTAATCCACCACAGAATTCGGGTCCGAAACCCATGAGCGGTGTTCAACATTTTGTTCCGAAACCATTACCTATGATGCCAGCGCATGATTGGCAACGAAACGGGAACCCACCACCAAATACCTATTTTAAGTTACGTGAGTTAAACCTCAGTGAACTTGCTTTGCCTGATAGTTCTTATTATTCTGCTGACTATTACTATGAGCCAGTATACGACTACTACACGGACGGTAATGACTGTTACATTGTTTGCGACTTTGACTACAACACCAATATGACTGATCCCAATCTGGCTACGGCTTTCGATAATCAGCTGACAAGTGAAGCAGAGCCACACCCAAGCTCTAGCAACGCGAACCAGAACCAGAATCAAAATTTTCAGTCGGACAAGACATCCAAAGAGCCAAAATAGACCTTAACTTACAGACCCAAAGACAGTTACCCTACATAGAAATTTCTTGCCCACCTTTAAAATTTCTGATTGATACTGGCGCTAACCAGTCATTTATAAGCCCCGAGGCAGTACAAAAGTTTTTCCATGACTATACTCTCAACTATGACCCATTCGAAGTTACAAATGTACACGGCGTAAGCAGAAATGATTATTCCATAACGCTACCTTGTTTTAACGAATTCAATGAAACCGATAGTATAAAATTATTCGTTTACCGTTTTCACGATTACTTTGATGGCCTTATAGGACTAGATTTATTATCTAAATGGGAGGCTAAAATAGATTTAAAGGATTTTCAGTTAATAACGCGTACTGCTACGAATCAGATTAAAGTATACAATTCACACAATGTTAACCTGTATGAGGATATTATCCCTGCTAATAGTACCAAATTAGTTAGAATATCTATAAATGCCCCGGATGGCGATGTTTTAGTAAACCACCAAATTTTATGCAATTGCATTATCCATGAGTGCCTCACCACAGTTACCAATAGCCGTGGATATGTAGAGTTAGAAAATCCAACACCTAATGACGTTATATTTTCGTTAGATCAACCAACTCGTGCAGAAATGTTCAATGCTAAATGCACGCCAACGAAACAAATGAACCGCGTTGAAGACGTATTATCGCGTTTACGTACGGACCACCTCAATGCTGAGGAAAAAGCTAATCTCTTAGCTCTTTGCTCTCGCTATGCAGATGTCTTTTACATTGATGGAGAACCATTGACATTCACCAACAAAATTAAACATCGTATAAGAACAAGAGACGAAATTCCCGCATATACTAAGAGCTATCGATACCCATTCGTACATCGGGAAGAAGTTAGGGACCAAATCTCCAAAATGCTGCAACAAGGTATAATAAGACCTTCCGATTCCGCATGGAGCTCGCCCATTTGGGTTGTGCCCAAAAAACTTGACTCTTCTGGAAAACAGAAATGGCGTCTCGTAGTTGATTTTCGTAAATTAAACGAAAAAACGATAGACGACAAATACCCCATACCAAACATCACTGACGTTCTTGACAAATTAGGCAAGTGCCAATATTTTACGACACTAGATTTAGCAAGTGGTTTTTATCAAGTAGAGATGGACCCTCAGGATACACCAAAAACAGCATTTAATGTGGAACACGGGCATTTCGAATTCCTTAGAATGCCCATGGGACTTAAAAACTCACCGTCCACCTTCCAACGAGTTATGGATAATGTTTTAAGAGGCCTACAAAATAACATCTGCCTCGTATATCTTGACGATATAATAGTATATAGCACCTCTCTTCAAGAGCACATGGACAATTTAGAAAAGGTCCTCCAAAGACTTAGAGAGTCCAACTTCAAAATTCAGATGGACAAGTCCGAATTTCTGAAACTCGAAACTGCTTATCTAGGACACATCATAAGTAGAAATGGCATCAAGCCAAACCCTGACAAGATCTCTGCAATCCAAAAATATCCGATCCCAAAGACCCCTAAGGAAATTAAACAATTTTTAGGACTTCTAGGATACTATCGAAAATTTATACCTGACTTTGCTCGCATCACCAAACCTTTTACGATATGCCTAAAGAAAGGTAGCAAAATTACTCTTAGTCCCGAATATGTCAATGCCTTCGAAACCTGTAAAACTTTACTCACCAATGACCCTATCCTACAATACCCAGACTTCAAAAAGGAATTTAATCTCACAACAGACGCTTCGAATGTCGCTATTGGAGCAGTGTTATCCCAAGGACCTATAGGTTCTGACAAACCCGTCTGTTACGCTTCACGCACATTTAACGAAAGTGAGCTAAATTATAGTACCATTGAGAAGGAGTTGCTTGCCATAGTGTGGGCCACGAAATACTTTAGACCTTATCTTTTCGGTAGAAAATTTAAAGTACTGACTGACCACACACCCTTGCAATGGATGATGAACCTGAGAGAACCCAATTCAAGACTGACCAGATGGCGACTCAGACTAAGTGAATATGACTTTACTGTAGTGTACAAAAAAGGAAAATTTAACACTAATGCTGACGCTCTTTCCCGTGTAGAAATCCATAACGAGGAAACAGATGAGATCAGCTCATTGATCGAAAATATTAAAAATCTCAGATCAATGATAAATGACCTACCGGAGGCATCACGTCCACCAGTAAACTGCTCGACTAACACCGAATCAGTGACGGAAAGTACTAACGATCTCGGATCAATGGTCAATAACCCATCGGAGGCACCACGTCCCCCAACAAACTCTTCGACTGACACCGTGCATACCAGTAATGAACACCCGATACTAGAAATCCCCATTACAGACGAACCTCTCAATAAATTTCACAGACAGATTAGCTTTACCATAGTAGGAGACATAAAACGCCGACCGACAGAAACTAAACCATTTGAAAACCATACTCGAATCGCAGTCCAAATTTCAGAATTCAACCTAGAGAGTGACATTATTAACGCTATCAAAGAATACGTTAATCCTAAAGTCAAAACAGCTATCTTGATTAATCCACCTTTAGCCATGTACTCAATAATACCCGTCATACAAGACAAATTTAGAAGTTCCTCACTTAACCTAGTACTAGCTAAGACAGAGCTCGAGAATGTTATAGAATACCTCCGACAACAAGACATAATCCGACATTACCATGACGGTAAGACGAACCACCGCGGTATAAATGAATGTCATTTAGCTCTCTCTCGGAAATATTACTGGCCAAAGATGAAAGACCAAATCACCAAGTTCATCAATGAGTGTACCATCTGTGGTCAAGCTAAATATGATAGAAATCCAATAAGACCTTAATTTAATATCGTGCCCCCAGCTACGAAACCACTTGAGGTTGTTCACATGGACCTCTTTACTGTGCAGAACGAAAAATATGTAACCTTTATGGATGTCTTCACAAAATATGCCCAGGCGTATCATCTGCGTGATGGTACCGCTATTAGCATCATACAAGCACTATTACGGTTCTGTACCCATCATGGACTACCTATCACTATCATCACCGATAATGGCACTGAGTTTACGAACCAACTTTTCTCTGAATTTACACGTCTTCATAAGATAATTCACCATAAAATTCTACCCCATAGTCCAAATGACAACGGCAGTATTGAACGTTTTCACTCAACCTTATTGGAGCACATTAGAATTCTAAAACTGCAAAATAAAGACGAACCGATAGTTAATCTTATGCCATACGCCATCATAGCATACAATAGTTCTATCCACAGTTTCACAAAATGTAGACCGTTTGACCTATTGACCGGACATTTCGACCCCAGAGACCCAATCGACATAGACTTGACTGAGCACATCCTCCAACAATATGCGCAGAATCATAAACAACAGATGAAGCAAGTTTATGAAATCATTAACTGCTCATCTCTTGCAAATCGTACAGCTCTAATTAACAATAGGAATAAAACTCGCGAGCCCGAAGTAGAATATACCCCTCAGCAACAAGTTTTTATTAAAAATCCCTTCGCCAATCGCCAGAAAGCTGCACCGCGTTATACGCAGGATACAGTACTCGCTGATCTGCCTATACACATTTATACTTCTAAAAAACGTGGCCCTATAGCCAAAGCACGGCTGAAACGTGTCCCTAAAACCAGCAAATTGTTACAGGATCCTGATACTGCTGATAACCCATGCGACACATCCTCAAGAGATAAGACTTGAGACTTTCCGACGGACCAGGACTGTTACCATACAGACTAGGACCGACCAGACTAACTACGCATTACCACTCATTTATACAGTACATACAATTAACCGACATAGAAGATAAAATAAGCTCCGTACAGACGCAACTTAAGACTTTTAAAATTAAACTTACTAATGAGACTTATATGCTTTACGAATATCAGATCGACTCTCTTACCAACAAACTTAGTAAGGTACTACAACAAGTAAAATCACTGGAACCTGTTAGAGTCAAAAGAGGTCTTGTAGATAGCCTTGGGTCAGTAATAAAAAGTGTTACTGGCAACTTAGATTATCTAGATGCCCTGAAATATGATGAGGCTATCAAGACTTTACAAAATAATGAAAATAAAATAGTATCAGAATTTAATAATCATATAAGCCTAAGTAAAGAATGGATGTCCCAACATGGTACCATCTTAGACCAAATAACAAAAAACCAGGAAAAGGTTAACGCAACTTTAGAACTACTTGTAGAGAAAAGTGCTTATAGGGATTACAGCTTTAAATTTGCAAAGTTTGCCCAAATATTAGGAATTATTACCAATAATGTAGAAGATTTAATGTTAGAAATAATTAGGTTAGAAAATATAATGGCTTTTATACGTGCGTCCAGCACCCATCATTCCATGATAGATATAGAAGTATTAAGGTCTATGATAGATAGGTTAAAATCAATATACAGTCAAGATCAAATCTTAAATCTAGAATTACGAGAATATTATAATCTTATAAAACCGGGTTCCTACTTTATTGAGAAGAGAATAGTAATAGTATACAGTTTTCCTATAGTCTCAAAAGACATTTACGATTTATATAGACTATCCATTGTCCCTAATAAGAAACAACTTGCCCTTATTCCTTCCTCTCCCTTTATAGCAACAAATGAGAAATCATTCGTGTACATAGAGGCTGAATGCCCGAAGTACAGTAGCATCTATTAGAATAACTGGATCTTTAGCTAATAAAACACCAATTATCCTTTATTATATTCATTACCTGTAAGCCATTAATTGCACACACCATGAGGGCGGACACGGAAGAGGAGCCATTGACAATTCTAGACTAATTACTTATTACACAGAACCATAAACTAAAAATAACTCTAACACCCCCCTTTAATTTTAAGTTTCTTTAAATTACACATTTTCCAAAAAAGATATAAAATAATTCTGGCAACATTTTCCAATTTAACAGCAGTCCAATTTTTTTTTTTTTTTTTTTTTAACAATTAACTGCCAACCCCAAATTTTTGACATTTCAATCTGACAATGTAAACAAGAACATAACTTCAATGTAAATCAAGTACATTCACATATTCCAAACAACAACTTGTTACGAAAATAATCAAACTTTACGCTGCACAATGCCTTGGTAAAAATGTCCGCGATGTTTTCTTTCGTATCCACATACTTAACACTGATCAAATGCTTCGCAACAATGTCCTTAATAAAGTGTATTTTAATGTCTATATGTTTCGATCTTTTCGTGTTTTCATAGTTCTGAATCATCTTTATTGCACTTGTAGAGTCACAATACAACACAACACTGCACTTTCTATTAAATTCTTCGTTTAGTCCTTTCACATAAAGTAGTTCTGCAGCACACATAGCAGCAGCTGAGTATTCCGCTTCGGCGGATGATAAAGCAACGGCCTGCTGCTTCTTTGATACCCAGGATACGAGATTAGCACCATGGTAGATTGCCATACCACTGATGCTCTTACGATCCTGCTTGTCACCAGCCCAATCTGCATCTGAAAAGCTTTTAATAATATTAAGGGATTTGTTCTTATAAGTCAAAACCATGTGAGATGTCTTCTTTAGATATTTCAGTATTCTTTTTGCTGCTTTCCATAACATCTCTGTAGGTCGATCCAGATATCTACTAAGCATTGATGTAGCATAACATATGTCAGGCCGGGTAACCATACATAAATAAATAAGACACCCAATTAGTTCCCTGTATGGAACATTGTTTAAAATATCTTCAGTCTTTTCACTTCCTTGAAAATTGTATTCCATAGGTGTCTCCATGGTTTTGCACTCTGACATATTAAACTTTTGTAAAATTCTATCAATAAATCTTTTCTGTGACAATTTGAGTGTATTTTCATTTCTGTTTATGTCTATTCCCAAAAAACTTGTTATTTTTCCTAAATCTTTTGCTTTAAATTCTTGCTGTAATAACTTTACTGTCTTCTCTATATTTTCTGTTTTTCCAAATAATAAAATGTCATTGACAAATAATATTAGCCATAACTCTTCACCAATATACAAACAAACGTCCTGTTTAGATCTTCTCATATTTATATTTAGGCAAAACTCATTGAATCTTTCATTCCATCTCTTTGGTGCTTCTTTTAAACCGTACAATGCCTTATGTAGTTTTAGAACTTTATTTTTTGCTGTAGTTTTCACTCCTTCAGGTGGCTTTATGTATGTTTCTGTTTCCAAATATCCATTCAGGAATGCTGTAGGAATATCTAACTGTCTTATTTTCCAATTGTTTACTGTTGCATGTGATAATCCAAGTCTTATAGTAGTCATTTTTGCAACTGGTGCATAAATGTCAGCCATGTTTGAGTCCATTTCTTGTTGGAATCCTCTCACTACTAGACGAGCTCTTTTTGTATTATCCTGTTTTGTCCTAAATACCCACTTTGTATCAATTGCCTTCTTTCCTGTAGGTAACTCACATTCTGACCATACTTCTTGTTTCTTTAATGATGTTATTTCCTTATTTATTGCTTCTCTCCATTCGTTGCTTTCTTGTATTGCTTCTTCATAGGTCGTAGGGTCATTCTCCGTGATCAAAGCATATGCCATATACATTTCATAATCATCTAACTTCCTTGGTTTTTTGATTTCTCTTTTATTATTTTCCCTACTCAGTCTTTGTTCTGTCACACTTTCATCTAGATTATTTTCTTCCTGGTTAATCTGTTTTTCTTCTTCGGTACTTTCTTCTATATCTTCATCATAAAATATATTTTGTGTTTCCTTTCCAGAATTTTCATTTTTGTATGTATAGTTTCCTTCATCAAATCTGACATCTCTAGAATCAAATATATCTCCTGTTTTAGGATCCCATAATCTGTATCCACTTGGACAGTAACCAATCATACGTACTTCTTTTGCTCTTCTTTCCAATTTGCCTTGCTGTGGTAAAATGACAGCCCAAGCACGGCTTCCAAATACTCTCAAGTGATCATATCTCACTTTTCCATTAAATATTTCTGCTGGAACTCTTCCTTTTAATGCTTTTGTAGGGGATCTATTTATTGTGTATGTGGCGCATCTTATGGCTTCTCCCCACATTTCTTTGGGCATGTTCGTTTCTATTAGCATTGCTCTCACTTTATCGCAAAGCGTTCTATTCATGCGTTCACAAATGGAGTTCTGCTGAGGTGTGTAACTACATGTTGTTTCTTGTACTATTCCTTCATTAGTATAAAAACTTTTTAGTGTTCCATTTAAAAATTCATTTCCTCTATCGGTTCTTATTTTTTGAACTTTAATATTTTTATTTCTCAACCTTTTTATGTAGTTAATGATATGTTCTTTCGCTTCATCTTTGCCTTTTAATAGATAGACTTCTGTGAAATGAGAGTAATCGTCGATTATTGTTAGGTAGTATCTTTCATTATCTTTGGTTAATGGTGATATTGGACCACCTATATCACAGTATACTAGCTCTCCTATTTTCCTTGTTCTTGGTAATGGTAATTCTCTGAATGGATTTCTTGATCCTTTAGCTTCCATACAAGTAGAGCATTTTTCATCACTTAGTGGTAGTCCCAGAACTCTCATACTTCCATAGTTCAAATGTCCCATTCTCCAGTGCCATAAATTTTTATCTGTTGTTATTAGCGCCAGTTCATCTTCTGGGTTGAATTTTACTGTAAATAGACTTCCATTGTTTTTACCATATATTGTTCCAATATTACTGCAGATTTTCGCTTTGTTTCCTTGGAATATTACTTTTTGACCATTTTCATTTATTCTTTTTACAGACAATAAGTTGTGCGTTAAGTTCTCCACTAATAAACTTTCTATAGTTATTTTTATTCCTTCTTCTGATCTAACGATTAACTTCCCTTTCTTGTTTACTGAAATTGACTGACCATTGGCTACTCTAATTTTTATTTCTGGGATATTCTGTACTTCCTTCATATATTTACTGTATTTACTATTTATCATGTTGAATGTCGCTCCTGAATCTATTACAAAAGTTATCCCTTCTTTATTTATGTTTGTTTCCGAATTGACAGCAAGAGCTTGTTCTGCTAGAAATGACAATTCACCTGTCTCGCTTAAATTTGCACTAGGCCTTCTATTATTTCTATAACTTCTTCCTCTAAAGTTTCTTCCTCTTTGATAACCTGCTCTTCCTCTATTATTACTGCCTCTAAAGTGTGTCCACTCCTTCTTAGGGCAATTTCTTGCAAAATGATTAGGTTCTCCGCAGTTGAAACAATTTTTTGTTTCTCCCATTGTGAAACTGAACTCTTCTTGTTTTACTTGACATTGGTTGTTCTTAAACTTTAACTCTGCATCTAGCAATTTGCTTTTAACATACTCTAATGTTAGTTCAACATTTGTTGTCTCTATCGCTGTGATTATTGGTTGATATATTTCAGACATAGTTAATAACAGATGACAAACTTTATCCTGTTCATTCAATGTACTTCCAGTTTCTTCTAGTTCTCTGACAATAGTACCAAACTTGTTGAAATGTTCGCTTAGGTCTTCATTTTCTTTGCATTTTAAGGTTAGAAGCTTTTTCCGTAAGTATAAGGCTGACAATGTACTTTTTCTTTCAAATATTTTCTTCAAATTAGCAATCATTTGTTTTGCTGTTTGCGAGTTTCTTACGTACTCTATATGCTTATCTTGCAAACACTGAACTATTAAACTTTTTGCTTTGGCGTCTTTACTTTCAATGTTCTTGAATTCCGTATCAGTTTCTTTTAGATCGTCGCGTATTTCTAGCGCTTCCTTGCAATTCTTTTCTTCTAGAATGCATGAGATCCTGAAAAGCCATGTACTAAAATTTTCCCCGGTAAATTGTGGCATGTTCGTCGATGCCGATCCGGACGCCATTTTTGAGTTTTTATTACTTTTCCGTAAATTTACTGATGACTGAACACGAATCTTATTGCCATCTGGCTGACAGGGCTTCTGGGCCCATAACCTTTTAGAATAACTGGATCTTTAGCTAATAAAACACCAATTATCCTTTATTATATTTTATTACCTGTAAGCCATTAATTGCACACACCATGAGGGCGGACACGGAAGAGGAGCCATTGACAATTCTAGACTAATTACTTATTACACAGAACCATAAACTAAAAATAACTCTAACAGCATCCATCTCTGCGAAAGCAAGACAAGTCATCAGATCCGGACGAAGCCTGACTGTATCCAAGAACTCATCATCAACCAAGGTCTAGAAGACACCTGCCAATTCACCAAGATTTCACTCTCCAAACAAGCAGTAGAAAAACTGGACGATCAACACTACGTTTTATCCCTGCCCCAACCGACCAAAGTACAGTTAGCCTGCGGTAGAAAAGACTTCAATATTCTTCAAGGAAGCTATTTCGTCACCATACCCTTGGACTGCTATCTGGAAACAACAGAGTTCACAATCATCAACGACAACAACGAGATAAAAGGACAGCCACTAAAGTTATCAAAAATCCCTTATAACGACATGAACCAGACAACTGATTCCACTCACATCATCGGCTTCAATTCAGTCAACCTGGAAGAACTTCACAGTATCCAGAACAAAGTACTGATGGAAAACCCTATTCAGATCGACAAGACTCAGCCGGTTGTGCTATACCATACAACCATACCATTCTACATCATTGTACTTTGCGCAACCATACTTACCATTTTGGTAATAAGCCGCAGATACAAATGCTGGAACCTTAGAGCAGGCGACAAAGAGAAGCAACATACTCCCAAGATTCATACGTATGAAGATGTGATCAGAAAACGAGATGAACTCCCAGCAACATTTTCTCTCAATATGAGCAAATAGTTGCTGTTCTTCGGGTGGAGGTGTTAAGTACGGATCCCTAATGGATATCGCCGACCTCGCACATTCCTACATGTTTACGCCAACTGCATGGAAACTGCAGCGACGACATCCGTCCAGCCACGAGCCACCGACGCAGCAAGATTCAACAGTAGCATTTAATTAGTTTTAAGTAATTTTTAGGCATTCCATATTCTGACATCGAATAGGTTTCACCACTGTAATTATAATAATTTCTTTTAATTAAATTAGTTTTAAAATCACTTTGTTTTTTTTTCGATCCACCGTCTGCAGTTTACGTAATTTGCTACATTTGAAAGCAAAATGTAATCCAAATAATTGTTTGCCTGACTTTGAAATTTTGCATGCTTTGTTCTATCCTAGCTAAACATGCTTGTGCCATATAAACTTGTATTTAACACCATTGTATACCATGTTTTACACAAATAAATATTTCATTATTGTTTAGATGTGTTCCAGTGGTGATCAGAACTGCTTGTTTAGCTACTAACTTGGCGTTTTGCTGGGGTTTTGAGTCATTAAAATAAAACAAGTTGTCGTTACAAATGGTCGTTAGCGAATATATTCATTTTTTGGTATACAGCAATCGAGGAAAAAGGTACGGGAACAAAAAAATGGGCCAATCACAACAAGCTATCGCGTCATTTAGCTGTGCTATGATTGGCTTACGATGACGTGATCGAATTCTGTTCGGATATTCATCCCAAACATGCCCGCGGCCTTGAAAGCTTCAGCTTACAATCAAATTGACTCATGGTTGACCAGAGGGCAGATCTTCGTGTATGGCCGTCTCACGATGCCTGAAGATGTCTGGATATCTGCTACTCGTGAGATACCATCGTTGCCAGGTATCGTCTTCATGATTCGACCCAATTGCCATTTCAGCGGCGGAAGGTTGACTTCCTTAATAATGACAAGCGTGTCAGGTTTCAGGTCAGCCGAATTTATCCTCCATTTGATTCTGGTTTGTAGTTCCGAGATGTATTCCTTGGCCCAGCGCGACCAGAACTGCTGCCGGATCTGTTCCACTCTCTGGTAGCGAGTCAGTCGATGAACAGGTAAGTCTCGCAGGTCGTCTTCACATACTGGTGCGGTGAGTGGTCGTCCGATCAAAAAGTGACCAGGGCTAAGGGGAGTATAATCTCGAGGATCCGAAGACAAAGGAGTCATTGGTCGAGAATTCAATATCGCTTCGATTTGAGATAATACCGTAGTGAGTTCCTCGAAGGCTAAATGAGCGTTGCCCACTACTCGGCGAAGATGGTACTTGCATGATTTGACCCCAGCTTCCCACAAGCCACCGAAATGCGGGGAATATGGGGGAATAAAAGAAAATTGAATTTGTTGACCCCTCGCGTAATCAATAACATCTTTTCTAGACTTTAATAAAAACTGAGCAAAATCATTGCTTAAGCCGACAAAATTGCGTCCATTGTCCGAGAATATTTCTGACGGCTTCCCGCGCCGAGAAATAAAACGCTTAAGCGCAAGTAAGTAAGCATCAGAAGAGAGGTCACTAACTAATTCCAAGTGTACTGCGCGCGTCGTGAAACAGATAAACAGACAAATGTATGATTTAATTAGTTTCGCGCCTCTGCCCTTTCGGTTTTGTATGAACACCGGCCCTGCGTAGTCTACACCTGTGCGAAAGAAAGGAAAACTAGCGGTTACCCGTTCTTTAGGCAAGTTGCCCATGAGTGGGGTTAATGTTTTACCCCGAATGCGTTTACAGACAACACATTGTTGCGTCACCTTCTTAGCTAGGTTTCTACCTGACAGAGGCCACCAATTCTCGCGCAAACGGTATAGTAACGCCTGCAGTCCGCAATGCATAGATTGGCTGTGTTCGTGCCTAAACAATAAAAGTGTAAAGTGATGTTCAGAAGACAAAAGAACCGGGTGTTTTTTACTATAATTAAAGTCAGGCGAATTCTTTATCCTACCTCCCACTCTAATTATATTTTCACTATCTAGAAACAAATTTAAACTCGCAAGGCTAGCGCTCGACTTGACATCTTTTCCGTTTTTTAGCAAACTATACTCAACTGGAAATGATTCCATTTGTGATAGTCGTGCAAGGGTATTAATGGCACGTCTTAACTCAATAACAGTGATCGTACCTGTCAGCTGATTTGTTTTGTTGCGCGCACAGCTGTTATGAATGAACCGTAATACATAGGCAGCAACATGACTCATGCGATAAAAATGCGAAAACCTATTGAATGGAAAAATTGTTTCGAGCGTAGTTTTTTTTGTTAATAATGAGTTTATGACATTTGCTTTAAGTTCAGGTAAATCTTTGGGCAAGATATCATTAACATTCGAAATTAATTGCAAATTTAAATTGCTATCAAAGTCAAGACTGTGCATAAAGTTAGGGCCTTCCCACCATAATGTTGATGAAGACAAGTCTTTAAGACTCACACCACGCGAAACAAGGTCAGCAGGGTTATCTTTCCCACTTACATGTCGCCAAGAAAACTTACTCGTTAGTTCGTGTATTTCAGCGACTCTGTTTTGCACAAAAGTTTTAAGCAAATTAGGTGCCATGCGTAGCCAACCTAACACGATAGTTGAGTCTGTCCAAAACATGACGTCATTAAATTTACGAGTAAATGAACTGTTAATCCTGTCAAACAGCCTGGCACCCAGCAACGCACCGCATAGTTCCAAGCGCGGTATACTAACGGGTTTCAATGGAGCTACTTTACCCTTAGAAATAAGCAATTTTACCGTCACTCCACCAACACCTACACTACGTACATACGCGCACGCGCCATATGCAATTTGTGAAGCATCTGTAAAAATGTGTAACTCGGCCCGAGTAGAATCACATTGAAAGACGTGTCGTGGAACTTTGATAGTGCGAAGATAAGAAAGATTGTCAACAAACCGGCTCCATGTTTGCACGACATCAGTGGGAAGCGGATCGTCCCAATCTAATTTTAAAAGCCAAAGTTTTTGCAATAATACCTTGCCGATGACAACAGAAGGGCTCAACAATCCCAATGGGTCAAATATCTGAGAAACAGTTGACAGAATCATGCGTTTAGTAACAGGATTGTTGCTGTTTTGAAATTGCGTATGGAAACAAAACTCGTCCGCGACACTACCCCAACCTATACCTAATGTTCTGCATTGACTATTATCACCTAGATTTAAGTCACGAAACATACTGTGATCAGATTGTGCCGTCGTTGGAACTGATGTACCGTCGAGCTCAAAGTTAAATGTCCATTTGCGGAGCGGAAAACAGCCGGACTTAAGAATGTCTGATGTACGTTTGCATATGTCAAGTAGTTTGACCTTGTCGTCACACGAGGTCAGAAGGTCATCGACGTAAAAATCGTCAGTTATGACCCTTCGAACCTCGGGGTCCGTACACTCAGCTCCTAATTGCTTAAGACACCTAACACTGAGGAAGGGCGCCGATGCTGTACCGTATGTTACGGTGTTCAGCTGATAGAACTTGAGCTGTCTTGCCGGATCATCGCGCCACATAATAAGTTGCAAGTTACGTTGAGAAGGATTAACTAGGACTTGACGGTACATCTTCTCGCAATCTGCAATTGCTGTGAATTTAAATTGTCTGAACCGTAGCAAAATACCCAGCAAGTCTCCCTGAATAGGAGGTCCTACAAGCTGGATATCATTGAAAGATTTGCCGTTACTAGTCGCAGCACTGGCGTCGAACACTACACGAAGCTTCGTAGTCGTGCTGTGGTCTCGAAAAACACCGTGATGCGGCATAAAATAGTAAGGACTCGTATAAGAATCAACCTGAGTCATGTGACCCAAGTTGACATATTCGTGTATAAAATCAGTGTATAATTTCTTATAACTAATAGGTGCGCGAAATAACCTATTTTCTAAGGACAAAAAACGCCGCTTTGCCTGAGGAAATGATTCACCCAAAGCGTCGGGCGACTCTTTAAGAGGAATGTGAACACAAAATCGTCCATCTTTATTGCGCGTAGTGGTTGTGATGAAAGACTGTTCACAGGCCTGCTCTTCGTCTGTGTGTGTATCCCGAAGCTTGGGTAACTCCTCCAGCTCCCAGAACTGACGTAGCTGATTATCCATGGATTGACTGAAGTTACATTGGACATGTCCATTATTATGATTTGTATTATTAATAGGACCCGATATTATCCAACCTAACTTCGTGTTTTGTAAGAACGGACCGTTCGGTAAACGCATCTTGCCATCGATAAGCAAGTCCCAAAATCGATCCGCACCTATTAAAACATCTATCTTTTGCGGCCCCAAAAATCGCGGATTTGCCAGCTGCAGGTGTTCAGGAATCCTAAACTGTGTGCTTTGCGTCTGTATTGCTGGCAATGTGGCCGTTATTTCAGATAGAACGAAACATTTAATGTGAGTTGAGTAGGAATTAATACGTGATTTAATTTCTAGATCACATGTTTGTGTACAATGTGATACCAAATTACCTACTCCTCGTATTTCATGAGTGGACTGTATTAGCGGAATATCTAATAATTCGCAAAAAGAATGTGTAACAAAGCAGCTCTGGCTACCGCTGTCGAGTAATACACAAGCGACATGATATTTACTATTTTTATCAGGAATCTCAACTAACGCAGTAGATAAGAGAACCGGTTGCACATCTATGCATTGCGAGTGTGCGTGTATATCAGTATGAACATTGCTAACTTGAATGAATTGCTTTCCGTTAGTGGGATCATGTACCGTCTCAGAGACGCGCGGTGGGGGCACGCATGGCGCGCTTGCCACTGCCGCCGCAGTCGTCGTACCTGACACGGTACAGTTAGATTGTCTGGAATCATTAGGATGAATAAGTGAATTATGTTTCACGTTACATTGTTTACAAGGTCCCCACAAACAACCGTCTAAAGTGTGTCCGGAGCGCAAGCAATTCTCACACAAGTTATTATCTTTGACAACCTTTAATTTGCTTTGTAAGTTCATATTAATGAATTGCGTGCAAGTGTAAATAGGGTGTTTACCTTTGCATACCACGCACAATCTACGCGCTTTACGGCCCGGTGTTGACGGTGGGTTACTTGAGGAAACATTGCAGTGTGTTACATTACCTCTGACATTTTTTGTTTCTGTCTTATGGTGATCTTTTGTGTGTGATAATGCTAATGTTTCCAACAAATCAGCCTTACTTTTGAGAAAATCAATCAAACTGTCAACCTTCAATTTAGTTCTGGGAGGGTTGTTAGCTAACAATAAACCTCTGTGTTGTTCCCACTCTCGTTCAGTGGTTCTATCTAGCTTAGAAACAACTATATATATTATAAGTGTATCCCAGGTATCTGTTGGCTCGTCAAGGGTTTTTAAAGCGCGTAAATTGTTTATAATTGTATCTATAAGTTTTCTAATTAGTGAAGGTGACTCTTTCAATGGTTGTATTGAGAACAATGCTTTTAGGTGACTATTCACTAATAATCTATCATTATCGTACCTATTTAGAAGTAGTTCCCACGCCACAGAGTAGTTAGCTGCAGAAATCTCTAGCGCGTTTACAACTAATTCGGCACTTCCTTTGAGCGAAGACTTTAAATAATGGAATTTTTGAATGTTACTTATCTCAGTCGAACTGTGCACCAAAGATATAAACGTGTCCCTATATTCGAGCCAGTGTTCATACATGCCGTCGAACGTAGGCAACATGATGGTTGGTAATTTAACTGACACTGCCACTGGCCTGTTTACATGCTGACACGGTTTGGAACAATCAGTGACCTCTTCACTGACGCTAAGGATGGATTCAGCTCGGGCAATAGTACTATAGTAGCCGTCTTCAAACTGTTGGCGCTGATCTAACTGATCATCTATACCACTATCGGAAACTAGCTCTTCAAGTTTTGATTGTATTTCATTAAACTCACTAAATAAGATCTCAGCTCCCTTTACACGTAATTTTAGATCTATTTTTAACTCACTAGTTATAGTTGCTACACTGATAGTATTTAAATAATTAGCAAGTTTAGTCAACCTGCCCTTAACGATACCGCGTCTCCTAACCAAATCGCGCATGATTTGCTCAGTTTTTTCATCACTAATAGTTCTATAAGGAGACCTATCGCGTGTTTTGCTAGGACCCTTCCCATCATCAGCCGTTAACGGCATCCCGGTGGCTTGTGAAAAGTGGGGTACTCACGAGCAATGTGACTGCGTGTGAAATCGGCTGGTGCTAGAAGTGACACGATCAGCCGGTGTGTCGCTCTGCGCAGTAGGCAACCCTCACCATCACCCTCACTGGAATCAGATCACAAAACGGTATTACACTTATGAATTCAGCAGTTCTTGAAAAATGGTACTTGATAAACGCACCGTATGTCCGCTCGTTCCTCCAAATCTTCGGTTGTCCTTTCACATCAGTAAGATAGAAGGCCCTTGCGTGAATATGCTGCTGAATCTTCGCTCCTAAGTGTAATTTCGCTCGTCTTTATGCATCTGCGTGGCCCTAGCAGCGTGGCAGTCCAAAGGTCGCTCGACTCGACGATTTGGTTTTGATGTTTCAAATCCTCGAAATATGGCTCTGAAGGTCCAAATATGTTTAGATGTGTTCCAGTGGTGATCAGAACTGCTTGTTTAGCTACTAACTTGGCGTTTTGCTGGGGTTTTGAGTCATTAAAATAAAACAAGTTGTCGTTACAAATGGTCGTTAGCGAATATATTCATTTTTTGGTATACAGCAATCGAGGAAAAAGGTACGGGAACAAAAAAATGGGCCAATCACAACAAGCTATCGCGTCATTTAGCTGTGCTATGATTGGCTTACGATGACGTGATCGAATTCTGTTCGGATATTCATCCCAAACAATTATTATATTTCAATAAAATTGTCGTACAAAAGATACAGGATTTTTTGCAATAATCTTCTGAGATAAGTTAAATGCAACTACGATAGAATTGAACTGTAAAAGGCTGGCACATACAGTAAAAAAGTCTGGAAATATATTAAAAATGTAACTTAAACGACAAAACAAAATAAGTCATCATCAGGATTATTATTAATTCGTCACACCTGACATCTGCTAAACAGCGAATAATTTCTTTTTTAATGTTGGAAAGTGTCTGGCAGAAAAAGTTCGGGTTCAATCACCAGGCATTCCTTTTATGTGTAGCACTATAACATCCTTTTGGGCTGCTGGATACTGATGAGACTGAGGTAGAAAACATAATAACGACTTTGAAAGACGACTGTGCAGTTGGTTGGGATAACATATCCAATAGAATTATTAAGCAATTCAGGCATATTTTAGTACCACCACTGACTTATATTTGCCGCATTTGTTTATCTTCAGGTATTTTTCCCGAATTCCTAAAAAAAGCAGTAGTTCTCCCTATCTATAAACCAGGCAGTAAAGAGCAAGTGTCAAATTATAGACCTATTTCTTTACTGCCTTGTATGTCTAAAATATTAGAAAAAATTATCAATAAAAGATTGTTCAGATAACTGGAGGATAAATCAATTTTATCCAAGCGCCAGTTTGCATTTAGGCTCTCAACCGCCGATGCCGTACATCATCTGACTGACTATCTAGCACAGGAACTTGACAAGAGTAACCACACAGTATGATTTTTCCAGGACCTCGCCGAAGCTTTTGACACAATTAGTTTCCATTCTTATCCTGTTGCACAAGCTTGAGACCATTGGTGTAAGAGGAACCCAGCTGAAACTCTTTAAAAGTTATTTGGAGGACCGTACCCAATGCGTCAAGATTGGCAATATTCTCAGCGCTGATAAGAAAAACACGTCATTTGTTGTTCCCCAGGGAAGTGTTTTAGGGCCTACTCTGTTTTTGATATACATAAATGACCTGATTATAATCTAAAGCTAGAACACGGCATAATTGTATCTTACGCTGATGACACTGCTCTACTTTTTCGGTAGACTCAGAAAATGAAGTGTACAAACTTGCGCAACATGGATTCGATATCTTCTATATATATAAAAGAAAGTCGTGTTAGTTACAATATTTATAACTCAAGAACGGCTGAACCGATTTGGCTGAAAATTGGTGGGGAGGTAGCTTAGAACCAGGAGATGGACATAGGATACTTTTTATCCTTATTACTTTTACCATTATTAATTAGGGTAGGTAGGGTAGGGTAGGTAGGGTACGGTAGGTAGGGTAGGGTAGGTAGGGTAGGGTAGGTAGGATAGGGTAGGTAGGGTAGGATAGGTAGAGTAGGGTAGGTAGGCAGTTGACGCGGAGCGAAGCCACGGTCACAGCTAGTTGTAAATAAATGGCTTCAACATAACTCACTAACACTAAATGCAGATAAGACTAACTACATTAGGTTTTCGATGTGCAAACAGGCAACTAATATTGTCCCAACGTTGTATGCTCACTGTTGTACGGACTCTACCAATAGCCAGTGTGGGTGTCCCAATATCAATATGGCTTATAAAATTAAATACCTGGGTATCATTAAAGATGAAACCCTTTCCTTTAAACAGCACATAGAATCTTTAACTAATAGAATTCGTAAGCTAATATTCGTATTTAAAAAGCTACGATATATTGCAGACTCACTAGGTACTAATATTAGATTTTGTATTACTACATTACGGTTTGAGGAAATTTGATGCCCAAACACTACAGCAATTTGAGAATAGCGTCAGGGGGAAAGAATTACCTTCTTATAAAGAATTTATCTCCTTTGTTCAGATTTTGACAAGGTACTCGAAGTGACCTTCATTATAATAATTCACAGGCCGAGCCGCGCGCAAAGTATAGTATAACAAATTTACGTTAACAAAACACGCAAAGTACTTCTAAGACCTTATCTAGTAATGAACCGGTTTCGGAAACTAACTGCCCGCTTTATATGAAAAATAAACATCAGCTGTTTCGTTGTCAACAATTTAATAATATGGATTCATCGCATGTTCGTTTCGAATTTATTAAATCGAAGCGTGGCTGTGTAAATTGTTTAACTTCGTCCCACTCATTAACTAAATGCAAATCACTTAACGTTTGTAAAACTTGTAAAAACAACACCACTCTTTATTGACTAGATATAATTTTCTGGCTATAAAAATAATAATACAACTGAGCAGTCGCCGACTCAAGTCTCGGCCGTCGCCGTCCGCGCTTGGCCAGCAGCCATCGCGGCGGCGACGGTGCCCGAGCGCTCTGTCTCGCTTAGTTCAGTTTTGGCGCTCGTTCGACCGGACCGGCTCAACTATTTTGTTGTCTACCGCACAAATCTATGCGCATTTTAACGGAAAAGACAAGCTAGTGTTTAGGTGTTTGATAGACAACGGGTCTCAAAATAATTTAATTACGATGGATTGTTGTAAACGTTTAAACATACCCATAACAAAATTATTTAATTCATCTTTACAAGGTGTTGGTATAACCTCGCGTCCCGTACATGGTTTTATTTTACGATAGAATCACACATAATCCAAATAATAAATGTTATATTCACGCTTTAGTAGTAGGTTGCATTACGTAAAGACTTCCCGCCAATCTTATTGAATTAAATGACAATTAAGTCATACCTAAATAATTTACCGCTTGCCGATTTAACCTGGAACATACCGGGAGAAATAGACATTGTTCTTGATGTTCAGTACATATATGTGGGAAATAGGGTAGATTCATTTTCTCGCGCACCGCCCGCTATTTTGACTAGCTTTGGATACTTATGGGAGATAGTCCCTTCTTAGCCATGCGCACACTGCGCCATCTAGCGCGTGAGCATAGTGACCGCTTTCCTGAGGCTTCTAAATTGGTTAGAAATTCAGTTTTATATGGACGATTATGTCTACTCTGTGCCTGACGAACAAGTCGCAATGAGATTAGCTCGCGAATTAATAGATCTATTTCAATTAGGTATCTTTTATATTTCAATTATGTAATTAGGTTTAGGGTTATATCACATACAACACACTTATCAGAGACTTACTACGCATTCAAGTCCGAAAATGGCTTATCTGCCTGGGTACCGTATTCGCGATACCAAGGCCGTTGTACATACTGGGGTAGATTTGGCTGGTTCCATTTCTTACATACCTATTCGTCGCAGAGGTCAGCATTCGCACAAGATATATATATGCTTGCTCATATGTTTAGTTACTAAGGCTATACATATTGAGCTTGTATCAGATCTCAAATCTGAGGCTTTGCTTTCTGCCTTTATAAGGTTTATATCCCGCCGCGGTCCAGTGTCTGTTCTGTACTCAGCCAATGGTACCAATTTTGTCGGTGCTAAGGCACAGCTCAACGACATTTATCCTTTTTACCAAACTCGACTGTTCAATCCGATATCAAACAAGAGCTTCTTAAAACCCGCATTGAATGGAACATGATCCCACCCCGCGTTCCGCACTTTGGAGGTCTTTGGGAGTCGAATATTAAAAGCGTGAAGACTCATTTGTAACGAGTCATAGGGAAACAACTTCTTACCTATGAGGAACTTTTGACCGTTTTGGTACACATTGAAGGTCTGCTAAACTCTCGACCACTTAGTGTTTTATCGACGGATCCGCATCCGAGCGTGCTCAAGCCGGCGCATTTTTAATGTCCAGTCCGCTTACATATCTGCCTTCTTCTGATGTTAGATCAGAAGAAGAAAGGACTAATTTAAAAAATCGCAAAAGGCAGATCAGCTTGTATTATCATACTGCAAAAAATGGCGAATTTAGTACTTGCACACGTTACAGGTTCGTCAGAAGTGGTGTGCACCTGATCACCCTGTAGAGATCGGTACTGTCGTTCTCATGGGTCAAGATAGTATACCGCCTTTAAATTGGCCAGTAGGCATTATTACGTAGGTGTTACCTGGTTCGGATGGCATAGTTCGAGTAGCTTCAGTCAAAGTCGCGTCAGGTCCTGTCACGAAGCTTTATCCTTTGCCATCCCAATAAAATAGTTACATAATTATTTAATTATAGTTAACATAAATATTTTAGTTTGTTAATATAAATATACCAAGCTTATAATTCTACCTTAACTTAACTTAGTTTATCAATATTAAACAGCTTACGTAATTAATAATTTTATCATAATTAAACCGCTTCCTTCAGTTGTCAGTTTCTGTAATGTATTCAGACCGTCATATTTTTTAATTTTACCGCTTATCGTATCTTCACCCCGTTAGGTTGCTACTGATAGGGTAAACATTTTTTGAAAGCCTTGGACCTTTCAAGGCGGGGAGTATGGTGTGGCAGATATTCGCCCCCTATTAGCCTTATCATAATATTTATTAGTAATAGCGTAAGTGATGGCTTGGGAGACCTTTGACATCTGCCTTGCGAGATTTTGCTATCTTAAACCGATAACTCACCGAGGGCGCCACACTAGCAGAATCGAAAGTGTGTATGTGACGCCCATCTTTACCTCACTAAAAGTTCGGCCGTTCAGAGAATGCGTTCCTGACACCTATCAGTTAGTCACGACTAGTGATGGGCACAACATAACACTGAGTTCGTTACCGTTCCTCCAAAATGAACCGCCGCATTATTTTTAAGATTATTTTCGTTTTAAATTGGCGGAATCATTTAAAATTTATATTTTAGTTACTTAAGTGGAAACCAAAAAAAGGTAATATTAATATAATAAAATTGTTTTATTTACTCTTTGTTACAAAGTTACAATCTGTATTTCTATGCAATAAAGTACATTGGATTGAATGTGCGTACAGAATATTAATCAGACTCCGATTCGCTTGAGGAGGTGGTGTCTCCATCATCATCTTCGCCTACATGTATAATTATATTATTATCAATAACAGAATCAATCCTGATATCTCGGTCAAAATGTTCCAAAATCAGGTTTTTAGTCTTCTCAACAACCTTTGCCCAGTCATCTCTTGCGACTTCCCCGCAGGCTTCTTTTAATAGGGTCATCATCTTTTTCGTGCTGAATGGCGGGGAAGTATTGTGGCGGGCGGCGTAACCTTTTATTTGAGCCCAGATTAGCTCGATCGCGTTATATTGGCAATGATACGGTGGAATTCTTAGAACGCGATGTACTCCAGAGCCAGTTCATCGATTTCGTATCGCACATTTGCCGCTTTATTTTCTTTAACTAATTTAATTAGCTCTGCTTTTAGCATCTGCATATTTGCGTCAATGCCTTTTGCTTGTAACCATTTCTTCTTTTTTATTAGCTTGGGTAGGTGGTTTCTGTATTTGAACCGAGTGATAAGAGGCATTATCCATGAATATTACAGAAGGCTCTGGTAGGCTGGGCAAAAGCACGTTCTGGAACCACTCTTTAAATGTAGTGGCATTCATTTCCTCGTGGTAGGTAGTCATTTGTGGTTTTTGATTGAAATGCCAGTAACGCGTTCTCCACAAAGCCGTATTTTGCAGAACCTGCGTGGCATATTATCAGACGGGCCCCCTTACCCATTGGTACTTTCGACGTCGACGCTTGTGTATCATCCGTCCAAGTACGGGAAACCGTGTGATTGGCGTTTAGCCATGTCTCCTCAATGAACACGACATTATCCCAGTTATCAATTTTTATTGCTTCTCTCAAAAAACTTATCCTTTTTAAAATGATGTCGTATCGTTCTAATAAAAATTTTCTTTTGCCTGTTTTTTTATACGAAAAACCAATATCTTTTAAGATTTTGGTTAAAGCAGTTTTACTCCCGCTAAACAGTCCAGCTTCTCTTAACGATGCCAAAATCTTCTTCCTGTTGAGATATTCATTTCTGGAATAGTAACCATATATATGATTTCTAATTGCATCGGCGTCAAAGGTGTCAATATCTGTCACGGGTTTAGTTCTACGTTTCTTCTTCGGAGTACGTAAAATATTATCTTCCGTGCCAATAGAGCCGAACTTTTCTATATTAATATTTGTTATCGTTCGTTTGCTAACTCCAAGCGCCTGAGAGACGCGTTCTTGTACTTGTTCGACAGGTACCAGGGGTCCGCAATTTTGCCGCTCCCGCTCAAAGTAATCTTGCAGCTTGATGATTAACTCACGGGCTCCACTTTTCAATGTTTGTCCACGTTTAGGCATTATTATGCACCAAAAGTAAAAAGAACGCAATACAAAACACAATCGAAGTCCGATTTAGTGCCGATGTCAGTTTGAAAAGCAGAAACAGTCCATTAAACGAAAGTCGGGTAATCAAATAAAAACAGATCGAAAACACTTGAAGAACGTGGTCTATGCGCACGAAACAACAACAGACGACTGTTTTAGCGTCACAAAATGGCGGCCCATAACGCCATTTAGGGTTAACATTTTTAATCTAAGTATAAAAATGCTAGTAACGCCATTTGGGGTTACCATTTTCAACCTAAATATAAAAATGCTACTTTCTTTCGCGCGTTCGGTTTGGTCGTAGTTTTATTTTTATATTTCATAAAAGTTATCTTATAGTCCATTATTTTCAAATTCTTAAAAAGAAAAACAAAACGTATTATTTTATAAAGTATAACTGTATAAGAACAGATTACGATACTATTATTGCCTGTTATTGTTAGCACAGCACTACAAATATAAAGCGCTGACATAACCTTGTAATAGCGCAGTATAGATTTAGAAAAATATTGTTTACCAAGTTATTTGACAATCAGTTTGGCACAAAATTATAACATTCATTGATTATTGATATAATAATGTTGTTTTAATGCTCATCAATTGTTAAAACGGTAAACAACCAGCAAAAATATCTTTATCGTAACTGCAACGCCATTACAAAGTTACGTCGTCAGTTCAATCGCGACGTGTCAGGAACGCATTCTCTGAACGGCCGATCTTTAGTTGAAAAACTCACCGCGCCGCGCTCGCACGATGTTTTGAGTGTCGAATTTTGGTTTTCTTACTACTTTGAAAACCATCTCCATTTTTGGAGCCCATTATAACCCGCAACAACCTAGATATTTGAAACGTTGGTGGCCACTAAGAAGACAAGAACAACGGGAATCTTCTAGAACCTGTAGCGACTGACTCTGAAGCAGCCTCGGTAAGTGATTTGCAATTTTCTCGTCGAATGGTCCCCATAGCTACATATAGACGAAGTTGGACTTGCACGCCTCTACGTGTCAAGTCGTAATAAGTTCTCATCCCGCTCCTAGGACCACGGCTATTTACACGCCTGCCCCTAAACATGCTCAAAAATTTTAGCGTTTATAATAGACTAGCTTCTGCCAGCGGGTTCGTCCGCGTGTATTATACATATAAACCTTCCTCTTGAATCACTCAAACGCTCGTTGGGTAGTTTTAAAGATCTAAGCATACATAGGGACAGACAGACAGCGGGAAGCGACTTTGTTTTATACTAGGTTTGCTCACGATGTTTTCCTTCAACGTGGACAGTGATGTCCAAGATAAAATTAAAAAGTACCTTCAGGGTGTCCGTCCTAACGTTGACCGCATTTGGACGGAATAACTGCCGCAAAAAAATAATTCTGCCACCACACTCTTTAACCACTGGGACACCACGACATAGCTAGAAATAAACCAGAAATAGAATACAAATATAATTTATTCGGTAACGGAATCGATCCAGTCGCGCAGCGTGGCTATGTTGACATAGAGCTGCGGTTCGCAGGAGACGCCGCACGCGTTGTTGTCAGTCATGACGCCGAACAGCGTGTCGCCGCGCAGCAACGGCGCGCCGGCGCAGTAGTTGCAGGGCGTGCCGCGCGAATAGCGCGCGCCCGCGCAAAGGGGTGCCGCGCCGCACGCGCCGTGCGTCACGGCCGCCACGCCCACCAGGTGGCGCGGCGCCCACAGTTCGGCGCGCTCGGGTGCCGCGCACGCGCCGCTCGCCATCACGAAAACCGACACCTGCCGCAGCCGCCGCGTGCCGGCGCGTGCCTCCACTGTTCTGTACGACACACGTCCAAACACAAACTTACATCAGTGGCGGCGTAGCACGGCTTTACACACGGAGCGGTTTTCTATTGAGCACCGCCAAAATAAAACAAGTAAACTACGTACGTAACTTAAAAAAGAAAGTTGCAAGAGAGAGCGAAGCAAGCTTCATAATATAAAAACAAAAAAAAAAACTCGTCTCTGATTGATGGATTTTCTTTTATACCGACACCGACCGACATAAAAGTACACTTACCTAAGCATAAAAAAGAGAGAACCGATGATAAAAGAGCGAGCGAAGCGAACTCCATAATTTAAGCCCACTTCGGACAGGTACAATTTTATTTATATGAATCTATTTTGATGCTACTTCTATATCTGTATTCGTAGCAGTTACAGTCATTCATGCAAATCTCCGTTAACTCCGTAAAACTCTCTAAGGTGTAATAATAGGTTCTCCTTCCTCACCAATATAATGCTTGACTCTAACGTTACATCGCAAATGCATTCAGATGAGGGAGCACCTTAAGGTATTTATTTTTCCGAAATAAAACAACAAGAAACCTTAGTTTCTTGCTGTTTTATTTCAGAAAACTAAAAAATAAGATTATTTTATAAGCTGGAAAATAATGCATATAATTTACGTAGATAGATTTGGCAACTGGCAAACTACACTCGGTTAGATAAATACTATTTTAGGTTTCACTAGCGACTCCACCCGCGTGAAATTAGTATTTAACTAGCTGTGCCCGCGGCTTCGCTCCCGTCGACTACGTACCTACCCTCCCTACCTACCATTTTTTTTCCTAGGGTCATTCTTCCGCGAAGAATCCTAACACCGCTATTCAGAAAATGTCGTCAAAGGCAAAACTCAGCTCCGAATAATCAGTGCAGACACAGAGGTCTACAAAACTTGAATTAGCCTAGTTAGGAGGAATGGACTAATTGGCCATACCTTTAACAGGCAGGATAACAGATCGTGTAGAATAGTTATAAAAAAAATATACCCATCTACTCCCCTAAACATCATCAAAGAAGAAATAGAGGCTACAGGAAATATAATAACGGGTGAGATAATAAATGCAAGATTCGGCCCTGAAAAGAAGCCCACCTCAACCTTCGTCGTCAACCTAGAGGCAGGTCCTAACAACAAAGCAATTAAAGAGTTAAAATATATCTATCAGCAGTCTGTCCTCATAGAAGACCCGAAAAAAAGAAAGTCAATAGTCCAATGTCAGAGGTGTCAGCAGTACGGACACAATAAATACTACTGTATGCGACCATACAGAAGCAAGGCCGTAAAGTCCCGGCAACATGCGCATTGTGTAATGGCCCACACCCAGCCAACTACAAAGGATGTCAAGGGTATACGGAGATCTTAACTAGAAGGAAAACCAAATTCGCAGACAAAAAAACATACCCAAATTCATCTCGTTTTAATCATCCAGATAAAAGAGCCTAAACACAATAATCTTAGAGACGAAAGATCCTACGCTGAAACCCTACAAGGAGAGACACGAGGCAGAAACTCAACAGAAAATAAAAACATAAGTTCAAATCACAACACAATACCTGATAATAGAACAATTACTGTTAAATCAAAATGAGCACATTACGCATTGCAACTTGGAACGTAAATGGGCTTGCCCCAAATAAAGATGAAGTGGAATTATTAATGGAGACACAGAATTTGTACATCTTACTCATATCCGAAGCACAATAAAAAAACACATGTTCTGCTAAAACATCTGTAAAGTTTGACAAATACCTATGTTACGCCACGCATCATCCTGACGGAACAGGCAATGCTGGTACTGCTGTGGTCATTAAGAAAACTATGATGCCAGATTACAAAACTGAACATGTTCAAGCGACGTCGATTTCTGTGGAAGACAAATCTGGGCACTTCACCATGACTGCAGTCTACTGCCCACCCAAACTTAAAATCTCTGAAGCTATGTTTTCCCACATCTTGCAACCACTAGGCAATCGGTATGTTGCGGGAGGAGACTGGAATGCTAAGCATATCTACAGGGGATCAAGGCTCATTACAACCAGAGGCCGACAGTTAAAACTAAGCATTGATAAGAACAATCTTAGACACATCACCTCTTGTGAGCCAACATATTGGCCAAGTGACACCAATAAAATACCCGACCTCCTGGACTTCTTCATAATCAAGGGTATACCAAACAACTACCTAAAAACAGAATCCTGCTATGTCGGCTCGTTTGACCACACGCCAGTTATAGTTACTATAAGCACAAATGTCAAAGAAATAAGAACTCCAGAAACCCTACATAGTAAGAACTACTTCAGAGAGTATATAGATAAAAATATGGAATTGAAAGTAGCTCTTAAAACTAGTGATGATGTGGAGGACTCAGCAAAATACATAACTACACAAACTACATAACTACTGTTACAGAGGGCTTGCTGGATCAGTACCCCGGCAAACAACCAGCGTAAAACCAAGACCACTAACTATCCGATAGAAATAAAATCTGCACTGTTAGAAAAGAGACGACTACGCAGAGTGTGGCATCTAACCAGACTAGGAAGAGATAAAACGAACTTCTTTAGGGCCGCCGAAGATCTGAAATGCAAATTAAAAGAATGGAGAGATAACACATTACACATAAAACTTGAATCATTGTCTGCTACAGAGGCAACAAATTACTCCCTGTGGAAGTTTACCAATTACTACAGAAGACCCCAGGTTGCAAAGCCTCCTTTGAATTATGATTCTGGCTGGGCAAGAACCCCACAAGAGAAAACAACCGTATTTGCAGAACATCTCTCCAAAGTTTTCGTCCCAAATGATACGGTCGACAAAGACTTTGATAAAAAGGTGGAACTAATCCTCAAACAAGATTATCAATTGATCTTACCACTGAAACTTGTAACTACACGAGAGGTCTGGAGAGTATCAGTGGGACTCAAAGATAAAAAGCGCCAGGATTTGATTTAATTACTAAGGTAATCATAAAACAACTATCTTAGAAAGCATTTATCTTCCTGACAATATTATATAATGGTATCCTGAGAGGCAATACTTTCCAAAATTGTGGAAAGTATCGCAAATTAAAATAGTATACAAAGATGGCAAACCACCCAATGAAGTCAGTTTGTAAAGGCCTATAAGCTTACTCCCAATACTGTCAAAGATCTTCGAAAAACTGTTACTACGCAGAATACTTCGCATATACGAAAGAGTTAGAAAAACTCTTGAAGAAAAAGAATACTGCTCTGCTGTATTCTTGGTTATCCAGCAAGCTTTTGTCAGAGTGTGGTATAAAGGCCTCCTCTGCAAAATTAAAAGTTACCTCCTACACAGATATCATCAAATTCTGGCTTTATACCTAACGGAACGACTGTTCCAGGTTAAGGAAGGAGATAAAATGTCTAAAATTGCAGAGATACGCGCTGGTGTTCCTCAGGGCTCTGTCCTGGGACCTCTGCTGTATACCATGTACACAGCTGACCTACCTAAAGCAGACAACACCACAATTGCCACGTTCGCGGACGATACCGCCATCCTTGCTAGCGACAAAGATCCGAGCACGGCTTCAAAATTCCTACAGAATGCATTAAATAAAACAACCAAGTGGCTGCAGGATTGGCGTATCAACGCAAATGCTTCAAAATCTGTCCATGTTACCTTCTCTCTTCGAAAAGGCAACTGCCCCCTCGATATCTTGGGCTACATCTCGATCGGCGCCTGACATGGAACCAACATGTGAAAATAAAGAGAGATGAACTTAACATTCGCTTCAAGCAACTACTCTGGCTTCTGGGTCGTAACAGCAAATTGTCGATGGATAACAAGCTACTCATCTATAAAGTAATCCTGAAACCGGTATGGATGTACGGCGTCCAACTCTGGGGTAGCGCCAGCAATTCAACCATCTCATGCTTGCAGAGAATGCAAAACATAATACTGCGAACAATAAGCAACGTACCATGGTACATCACAAACCAGGAAATTTATGAACATCTGAATATGCCCAGAATAAAGGACGAAATCCAAATCATCACCTTAAAATACCGCGACCGGAAGAAACTAGTGAAACACCCCAATACATTGGCAAAACAGCTAAGATACGTAGCTACATAAAGCGCCTCAAGCGGAAGGACATCATATAGAACAAATAATCAAGGATAGACGATGAGGACACGCCCTCACTGGGGGACGCACTCTAAACGACATAACGCGCTCACCAAATTTGCTAATAGTGCCAAGCACTGATCGCAGATATAAGACAGACAAAAAAATGCCAACTCCATCTATCGAATATGGAGTTCAACTGTCCGAGAATCTGAATTGCGTGTGTTGTGATATTTTACTTCTTGAACACTTTAAATGCATAATATATTTTGATAGAGTGAGCCAATTGCGAAGCAATACTTCGCAATCGGTTCACTTGTAACAACTAACTAACAACTATTAACTTCAAGTTATGCACAACTTTGTGTATAAAAGTTATTTACATTGATTTCGTACAATTTACGTGATGCGTGCACAACTATGCAGATAAACAGACAAAAATTCCTAGAATTCTGGAAATGGGTTCTGTTGGTTATTCTTTAACACCCTGGCTATTTTTTGGAAACATTTTCGATGTACAAAAACGTTTTTTCTACAACTTTATTATATGTGTTGATGATATTGATTGATATCTTTAAAGTCAAAGTCAAATCATTTATTTTAAATAGGTCACTAAGCGGCACATTTAAACGTTACAAATTGTAAGCTAAAAAATAATAATAACTGATTCTATGTCAATTCGCAAAGGTTATGGAGAAGGACGGACAAGAAACTCCAAATTTACTCAAAAAAATTACACAAGCTATATCCGTTCAGTAGTTTTTGCATCAGTTTTCGATGAAAGTCTCATAAACATCTTCACGAACTGAACACAGTTCATATTAGTAGTAGCATCTGATGTTAGCTTATACCTGTATCCTCCGTAGCCGAGGATGTGGAACCTCTCGCCGAGCGCGACCAGGAAGTAGTCGAGCAGGCGCGGTAGGCGCAGCAGCGGCGCGCGCCCACGCAGCGCGCGGTCCGCACGCAGCGCCGCCAGGTCGTGTGCGTGCAGCCGCACATCCCGCACCGTGCGCGGCCTCGAGGCTCCATCCTCGCCGAACTGCTCCACGATCACAAACGAATCCAGCGAGTCTACCTCCTCGATAGACTCTATGCAGCTGGCGGCCGTCAGTGTCCAAAATTTTGTTATCTTAGTCAAAATGCAACCGAACGTCACGTCTCCCGGAGGATTGAGCTTGACTAGCGCCACCACTTGACTTTTGTACATGTCTTCGGCGGGCTCACCGTCAGAGTTTTCCAAGAACTCGACGTCATCATACACGTGCGACGGTTCCAGATTCCCACCGAGTACCTCTAATGACTCTGACGTGGTTGACTGCGTGAGGGCGGCGGACGAGCCGCGCCGGTCGCTCAGGTAGTAGCGCGTGCGCGCACTGGTCGCCTGAGATGGCTCCCATGTGCACTCGACGTCTGGCGATAGAGTGCTGTGCTCAGTGGTGCGACGAGTAGCGAGTGTAAATCTTATTTCCGGAAACGGAGCAGTATTTGCTAATGTATCTTCACCGCCCTTTTCAGAAATCTTTTCAGGCGCAGCTTCTGTACTTGTCCAACACGCCACAAAGTGAATTATCAAAAACACAAAAAAACTAACAAGAACTATAAGGAGGACGGCCGCTAGGAGGGAGAGGAGTCCCTCAGTCCGCGTGAACGACTTGCACCAACCCTTCAGCTCCTTGCAGCACACATAACACATTATTTGTGGCGACTGCTCATGTTGTTGTCTTGTGATTGACGCATGACACACGCGACCAATTAGATCACAACTGTTATTTTTTTATTATTACTTTACATTTGAGTTTTTTTTATTTTAAAGCTTATTCTTCACTGTGAATGGGTTCCATTCTGATAAAATGACTCGAACGGTGCTGGTAAAGCATCCGTTTGATGTTGCTCTCTGAACCTAATTAACATTAGATAGCGCGGTGTAACGCGAGGCCTACGAGTGCACCGACACCGACAGCAACGCGCTAGTTCCGAGCCCGTTTGTACATGCTGTAGACGGGCTAAGAACTACACCGTCCTATCTCTTGCTCTGCTCGCTATCCCTACCCTGTCCAAGCACTATCGGTTTTCTGAACGGCCTGTCGCTACAGCCGAACCGCAGCTGGCCGGCCTCCTTGCGGCCGCCGAAGCCGCCACCGAGCCGGCGCGGCCGCCAGCCCGCCAGGCGGCGCTCGGCCTCGCGCTCCACGATCAACTCTGCGCCGTCGATGTACTCCTTCTGCATCTCCTTAAGAGCCCGGTTCACGCTTTCCAAGTTATCAAATTCTATGAATGCATAGTGCTTGGATTTTCCTGTAACTATGTCCCTGACTACGCGGCAGTTCAGTATTCTGCCAGATTTTCCAAATTCAGTTTTGAGTGTTTCCTGAAATAGAATCAAACATTTTAAGAAAAACAAAAATAAGACAGAAATAGTAAAGGTCGCTGTACACTAACCGTACATAACGTGTTGTAATCTGGACGGAATGGGATGATACATTTTGAAAATGTATTGACATACGGCAACGGCTAACTTAAGTAATTAGATATCAATTTTAACAATTCTCTAGTCTTTATTCTTGCTCTGAGTTTTACAGCACTACCATAATTTCTTACGCAAGTCAACATAAAAATGTACCTGAAGTGTAATTGTTCACTTAACCTAGCTAAAGAAATTAATAACACCTATCCTCATTAAAATAATACATAGAATAGCTTCAAATAGATTGTTAACATCTACTGTGGTCAAATCGAGGGCTTGACCCCATTTATTGCTCATGAGTGTATTACATTGACCGGTCCCGTGCGTCCCGCATGCAGCGGATCCCTGCAACCTTCACCAGGTCATCGGTCCAACTGTTGGGACGCCTTCCAACGCAACGTATTCTTCATGTGGCGACGCTTGGGGTAGGCCTATGTCCAGCAGGGGACGTCTTTCGGCTGATAAAATGATGATGATGACGATGAGTGTATTACATGACTAGCTTTTGCCTGTAGCTTCGCCTGTGTGTAAGTCGGCCATTTTGTTACCGCCAGGAGCTGAGTGTACAGAGATGGGTCTGTAGTTGGCCGTGTCAGATCGACTACTTCTTGGGCCCGGGCTGTACCTAAGCTTGCTTACAAGCATTCGGCAATTTTCCAGTCTCATACAAAAGGCGGAATAGGCGTGTCAAGATCGGAGACCGTTCAGGCGCATAGGTTCTAAGAATTATTGCTGGGGCTACCTAACTATTTCGTCAGGGCTACTAGCCTTGTTCACGTTTGCGAGGTTACGCTTACGAAGCACTCTACGGACGTCCTTTTGATGAATGCGAAAGTCCGACATACTCGTCTCGCATCCATCAGGAGGGAGCCGCGCGTCATCAGGATTCAGACGTCAAGATTCTCCATAAAGAGCGGCAAATAAATTAGCCTTCTCCTCGGCGGAGTGGGCCAGCGATCCGTCGGGTTTCAACAGTGGTGGTCGTGAGGGACGGCAGAAGTTCGATTCAACCGACTTAGCCAGGGACCCCAAAACACTTTACTACCTGTTGGGTAAGAAGCAAGTTTGGTCCCTATTCGGCCAATGTGGTAGAACCGAGCCCTACGCAACGCCTTCTTGCAGGACTTGGAAACCCTGTTGAACGCCTTCTTCTTCTGACCCACGTCGCTCGCTTTGCGTGATCGAGCGTCGACTCATGTTTAAGCGCGTCGGCGCGATTACATTCGTTGCCAAACCATGCCCCGTCTTCGCTAGACATTGTTACTTTAAAGAACGGAATGTAGTACTCCATTCCCCGACGCATACATCCATCACGGAGTCCGCGCACGACGAAGGATTAGCCGAAGAAAAGCAAGTGGGCTGTCAAGGATAGCATACGAAGAAAGATCGCATCCCATCCAAATCTACTGACCGCCAATCCCGCCGGATTGGCCGCTATCGACACAGTATCGGTCTAGATATGTTGTCAGCAAAAGATCCAAGCAATTGGCCGTGTGCAAATCAACATCCACCACCCTCGTTGCTCTCTGAATCAGCTGGGTGAGGTTTAGCGCTAAAGAAAGCTTACGCATCTCCCGTCATGTCCCGTCCAGCATGATCATTGCACAGGAAGGGAAGATCCACTCCTGGTGGTGCCCAACTAGCACACAAGCTGCTTATACAGGCATAGTACTGGTAGTTGTATAGGAGTCGTTTAAGTGTTGTTCAATTTTACTTAAGATGAAGTATATTTAAAAACCCTTGTAGCACCTAGGTGGTACAGTAGCCGTTTAGTAGCAAAAAAAAACTATTTGTGATAAAAGAGCAAGCAATAGCGTCGGTAGACAGCCATAAGAAGTATAATTCAGTTAATGGGGTCTTTTCTACCACCGTGAGATGTAAGAGAGTACTTAAATAGATAAAGGGATTAAAAAAGAGTAATTTTTATTTCCTTCTGAAATATGACGGTCTCATGGAAGGAGGCCATTTCTTTCCGGTTTTCTGTCTCTACCAGCATAGCCCTCACTAGTACTAGCAGAGACAGGTCTCACACGGTCCTGGAAACCAAGACCCGCCGCTCATAATGTGCTGTACAGAATCTATGTTACTTCCACAGTGGTGGCAATTTGCTGTGGCCTCTCGCCCAATCATATTCAGATATTTATCGTAGCAACCTCGGCCGGTTAGTAACTAAGTGAGCCTGTAGGATATAAGCGCCCACCTCTTCAGCCAGCCGTGCGTTTCGAATAGCCTTTTTCCACTGCAGGCAGTATATCTATAGCGCCTCTGTTTTTTGTGCCGCTATCGGTAAACCCGGCGCGGAACCACGCCGCCGCCGCATAACGACTCTTGCCACTCCGAGCTCTAAAAGCTGGATTGTAACCCCCGCATTAGTAGTAGAGGCGAATTAGTGTAATTTTTGAAAATATGAGTTACTTTATTTGAATATATAAAAATTGCCCTTTGAACCTATCCGGACTACTAATTTTACATTTTCAGTTAAGTTAAAGTATTATTCTGATTTCCCATTATATTTGAGGAGCCCAATTTCGTATGCTAATTTTATAACCGCCAACCAGCATGATGATGCATTCCGTATGATTTAATCAATTTTAGATTTGTTGATTTATTGAAAAGTATCATCATCATCATATCAGCCGAAAGACATCCACTGCTGGACATAGGCCTGACCCAAGCGTCGCCACATTGACCGGTCCCGTGCGTAAAAGATACATATGTTTAAATAGCACGCGTTTATTTATTACGCAAAACTCTTTGCATTATCCCGCAGATTGCAGATATCCCGCAAGCTGATGAGATTACTACAGCAACGTTTGCTGATGACACCGCAATACTGGCGAGCCACTATCACATGCTGTAAGGGAGTCTCGATATTATAACATGGTTAATGGCTACATATGGCTACAAAGGTGGCGGATAAAGACGAGCGCAAGCAAATCGGTTCACGACACATTTACGCTGCGAAAAGGTGACTGTCCACCTGTACATCTCGAGAAAGTAACACTATCTCAACACGACAGTGTAAAATAACTAGGGTTACATCTCGACCGAAGTTTGACGTGGAAGAAACTCTTAAGACCAAGAGACACGAACTTAATATCCGTTGAAGTCCAAGAAATTACACTGGATGATTAGACGAAATAGTAAACTGAGTACTGACAGCAAACTTTTAATATATAAAGTGATCTTGAAGCCGCAGTGTGGCTTTATGGCATTCAACTTTGGAACAGTGCCTGTAACTCAAGCATTAGCATCATACAGAGAATGCAGAATGCTATCTTGCGGTCAATTAGTGGCATGCCCTGGTTTGTGACGAACACTGAAATACACAATGAGTACTGTCATGGACGAGATCAGGAACATCACAAAAACATACCAGGAAAGACTGGAAAGGCCCATAACGATCTGGCTGCCGCACTGAAAACAAGAAGTTACTGGAAAAGACATTGTGTAGTCCACCTACACCTGTGTGGACATAAGCATAAATACGGTGTAAATGGCTCGCTGGAGTCACACTCTTTCCGCAAATGTTTACCTTCAACTCATCCGCAAAACTGATTGCAAATAAACAAGAGATTTTTATTTTTATTTTTTTTATTATAATTTATTCTGTAACACTTTTCTTCATCACTGCCCGCGAATGTGATTTTTTGCATAGTGTGAAAGAGCAGAACCAAGTGTGAAAGGGGGGCATTTAAATTGAAAAACTGGATGATAATGTAGTGGAAGTCAGAAACTTTCACATTATGCAACAGTTATTGAGTATGGTGGCTTTTTGGAGCATGTAGTGTGTGAGAAGGCATTTGTAGAATTTCAAGACTGTGCGTGAAAGCCTTTGGCACTACACCAGTAGATCAAAGTACTATAGGGACGATGAGAACAGTTTTTTATTTCTATGGTGAGTGTTTGGTACTTACTAAGTTTTACAGATATTGTTACTGTTAGGAAGTTGTGTGAGTTAGCTATAGCTATATTGATTAGGTACATTGTTTTTTTCTTTTATCATTATTTTTATTATTTTATTAATAACAATATGGCGACACTTGGGGGAGGCCTATGTCTAGCAGTGGACGTCTTTCGGCTAAGATGATGATGATAATTATTATAGATCTTACTAAAAAAATATGTGTTTCTTACACATGCCGTTGACACAATTCAAAGGGCAGGTGGCATATGTGACTGTATACTAGTAGCAGTAAAAAATAGACTAACATTATACATCTGGTTTGGCAAAAACAAACATTCAATACCTGTACCATTAATTAGTAGTGGTTTTTGGTCCCTGGTTTGTACAGACTTCTTCAACTTACAAACACAATTTTATTACAAATTTTAAACATAACTGTCAATTGCATAGGGCTACTTTTAAAATCCATATTTCCAGTGACCTAGATAATTATATTGGCGATGCTTGGTGTCGCCCTATGTCCAGCAGTGGACATCTTTTAGCTGAAATGATTGTGATGAGATAATTATAAGTTAATCAGAGTAAACTTACTTCAGTAGTTCTGGGGTTGAGCCTCCCTACAAACAGTGTGTTGACAGGGTCTCCCTTCACCAGCTTATTGGGGGTGTACGGCGAGCGCAGCGCCCGCAGGATGGCGCGGTCGTGCGGCTCGGTGTCTGTGCCTGCGCACACACAACGAATAAGTTGCATTAACTTCTTAACATTTGCCTGTTCGTATAGGACGATTTCATTTTTTAAGATTTCAATCCGGTTATTGAATGGGTCGTCCGAGACTAGACTACCTAAGAACACCTAATGAATGCGCCAGTGCCACATAACGGGCACGATACCAAGACAAATTATATTAAATCCACAATGTCGCCATAAAGCTAACCTTACCATCAATAGATCCTACTTTTATAGGATCATATTCAGTTGCAAATTTCTTGAAATCGTCCTCTCGCGACATTTGTAATGAATAAAATCTAATAATCTATTGTAATTTTCCTTGATTTCCTGTATTTACAAAACACAATACAACTCCTAACTTCAAAAAACAAAATAATATGTCTATTGTCTATGGGAGACGAGACAGGGTTGCCAACCGTAAAATAAATTCCCTCGTACATATGCAGCTAAAAATCTCGTATTTTGACTTTTAAATCTCGTACATTTATTATGCATCGAATACGAGCTAAAACCAAAATTAAGGCATGTTGAACTACTAGATTTAGGACTTTTTCTCAATGAAATTAACTACTGCAAGTTACCTACAAAATAAAACATCACCTTGTGTTGTATTTCAAAAGATATTTTTCCTACTCAAGTAAAATCACAAAAACTAAATGTGTTTCTATTATTACGAAAATTTGGAAGGTAACTTACTTTATATCTCCGCTCCGAATATTATGTCAGGAACATCCTCACTGTCATCGTTTTTTCTACCGTATATTTTATCTGTTGTCTTGCGGCTATACATATCTTTTGTGGGTTCAAAAATGATCGTATTGCCATATTATCAAAATCTCGTACATCTCGTACGGAAGACCACAAATCGTCGAGGAACCTCGTACGGTTGGCAACCCTGATGGGAGAAAGAGGATCATCATGCATGACCAGCCGTCAGCTGATACCATTTTTATTGGGAATTGAATGACCTGGCTACTGAGGCTTTTAAGTAAAGTCTTTAGTTTTTTGTCACTGAATTAGAATGCGGTTGTAACAGATTTTAATGTTTTTATTGTATTTGGCAGCAAATATCTTAAACAAATATCCTTTTCGATAATCTTCACTGAGAAAGTCAATACTACAGTAAATTCTCAGCTGGTTTCAATATATTTCACAGGTCTTGTCTCGAACTGTCTCCACAGCTTCAGTGGGTTCGATTGATCAGAGAGGTGACTTCTCATCCTTATTTCAAAAACTGGAGTTAGTATCGCGAAAGTTTAATTCAATCATTCTGCCTGACGAGGGACAACACCCCTCCCGCTCCACGTAGCTGCCTCAGACACCGTCTCGGTTACTCGCATGGAAGTACAGTGGTCACAGTGGATCTTTGTGTCTCTGAAGAAGGCTGCAAGACCCTGCGCAGTTGCTATTTTCGTGTCAATGTTGAAGTAGAAGATAGCATTCTATAACTGCCTCTTTCACTCGCTTACGTTTGCATCGTCCTATCTCGCTTACTTTATGCTTTATGCAGTGGAACAAATATTTGTATAGCCCACAGATAGTTGTTCCGGCTCTGGGTGTTGTGTATATGAGTTTATATGGTTGTAAACGCACCCACGATACAGGGAGAAATTCCTAGTGTGGGGCTACGTTTTAAAAAAAAACAAAACGGTATCGACGACAAGATCCGCTGTGACTAACCGCACCTAGACGCACTATGGACGCACCGCAAGGGCCGCACGGGCTCTAGTCATCGCATTTTCTAAAGGCCCGCACAATTCGCGCCGCACGCATCATATCCAATCCTGTACATCTTATTTTATCAATATTTTTATATGGATACGGATGACGTCACCGCTCCGCCCGCACCGCTCTCGCCGCAACCATCGAACGCGCCGAATCTATGACGTTATCCGCACGCGCTGGTGGAATACGTATACCTACAGCATAGTGCTGAAATGCGGGTTGTGCGGCGCGGATAGGTGCGCGTGGCTGCATACGAGCTCATTTATAGATTTATAAATTGAGATGACTGCGGCGCGTGCGGCTCCTGCAACAGTGGATCTAGTGCACGTTCACCTGTACAATCGGAAAATTATCAAGAATGAACTCAATTTTTAAAGTTGTAAGAGTTACACTTAGCCTTTTGAGCGCCAAGCGGTACCGAAAGCGAGCGATATGCCCCCCAGCGCCAAGCTATAAATGTTTAACGAATATAAAGTAAACAGTAGTGATGAGTAATTGAAGTATCGATAAATGTTAGTTACATATTTTTTTTTTATATATACCAGATAAATAAACTTAATGACGTATATCGTATATATATCGATATCTCTATAAATAAAATAATGAAATATTTCGATATCTTGTTTTATTAACGATAGTTGTGATAGGAAAAAGCAGAATACACTATAGATAATGACCAAACAGTTACCTATTAGATCTCAATTCTGCCATAAGAAGTTGGCTACATACCTATTGTCTTTTGACGTCATCCAGTTGTCTTGTCTTCTTATCAAGACCGTGGCGCCCGTAGTACGTTAAATTTCAATTGTTCTATGGGATGTGCATGTTCAATTTTCTTTTATTTTGTATAATCATGTTTATGCTAAACACACATTAATATTATTATTATCGATTTTGCTTGGCGCTCACATTATGCGATTCTGGTACGGCGTATCGCATTAAAAGTTTTTTTTTTCACACAATTCGTATCTACCATCGGCTATTCAGCCATAATCAGATTTTCTGTCTTATTTTTGTGTTTCAGGAGGTATTTCATCAAATACTCTCCTCCCATACTCAGAATAGTCCACCCTCAATTTAGTGTCTCTGGTCCAGTTGCAATATTTGCCATCGTTTCAACCTTGTGATGTGGTTATTATTATTAACCAGGTCCCTGGCGAGTTGGTTTGTATGCCTTTGAAGCCTATCCTTGTATTTTGTCTTTAATGGTGGGCAGATTTGGGTATTCATGTATTTCCACATTTCTTGCAAACCATGGTGCATTTGATATTGCTCTTAGTACATTATTCTGGAATCTTTGTAGGATTTCAAGGTTTGAGTTACTGGCAGATCCCCAGAACTGAATTCCGTATGACCATATGGGTTTTATGATGCATTTATAAACCAATAGTAACCTAACCTCGTTCTTGCTAAAGACCATGGTAAAACTGTGTGAAAGGGAGCTACGAGACGGCGCGCTAATAGCATTACCGTTAACGTGGTAACCAACACGCTTACAGCCCGGGTAAGTCTACTGAATCCGCTCTTCACTTGGTGGTAAGTCATATAGAGGAAGCTATTCATCAGAAAGTTACCTGCCTGGGCACTTTCATAGACATCGAAGGGGCTTTCGACAAGACAAACTTCTCCAGCATCGGTGCTGCCCTCTCCAAACATGGCGTAGAGCAAGTGCATATTGACTGGATTACTAATATGCTTAGCAAACGAGCGGTTCGTCAAGAAGAAGAAGATCAGCAGCAGGCCTTGATAGCCAGGGGCTGTCCACAAGGAGGGGTGCTTTCCCCCCTCCTATGGAATCTGGTAATTAACGACCTCATCACCAGACTAAACGAACACCGTTATTATACTATAGGGTATGCAGACGACCTCGCAATCCTTGTACCTGGGAAGGTGACGGGTACAATTTGCAACCTTACTCAGCAGGCACTACATATAGTGGAGCGATGGTGCAGGGAGTATGAATTATCAGTAAACCCCACTAAAACTGAATTAGTCATGTTCACCCAAAAAAGAGCACTAGGCCCCTTCCGCCTACCTAAGCTGTTCGATATAGAGCTCCAGCTTTCCAAAGAGGTCAAGTATTTGGGAGTCATTCTTGACAGCAAGTTGAACTGGAGCAGTCATTTAGACAATAAGTTAGACAGGGCTTGCATCACCTTCTGGCAATGCAGGAAAATGATAGGTAAGAAGTGGGGCCTGTCCCCTAAGATCATACTCTGGCTATACAGCGCGGCGATCCGGCCCATGATCACCTATAGGGCCGTAGTTTGGTGGCCTCACACCAAACTGACTACAGCCGTGAACAAGCTACAGCGTATGCAGAGACTGGCCTGCATGGCGACAACGGGCTGCATGAGGACTACCCCGACCGCAGCGCTCGAGGCCATGCTTGGACTTTCCCCTCTGCATCTGTTCAATACAGCAGGAAGCTACGATGGCAGCTGTACGTCTAAAGACACTGGATCTCTGGGGTAAGAGAATAACTCAACATACCGCTCTGCTCGAAGGTCTCCACCACGAAATCCCACTAACTGGAGCCATTAATGACCGGATACCCAAGAAAGTCATTTTTGACAAAAAATACAGAATCCAGTTACACGAGGATAACCGCTGCGAGGGGCTACGCCCCGATGAACTACGGATCTTCACGGACGGATCCAAAACAGGTACAGGTATGGGTGCAGGTCTCTTCTCAGAGGACCTAAACAACCGCTTAGCCACACCGCTGGGGATCCACAACACGGTGTTCCAGGCCGAATGCTTGGGCATTTCCATGGCGGCCTCTGCGGTCCTGGCTAGGGAGGTAAATCACTTCCCTATACGTATACTTTCGGACAGCATGGCCGTCCTGCAAGCACTAAACAGCCACACGGTCAACTCAGGGCTGATTTACGAGTGTCACCAGCGCCTGAACCAGGTCGGTATGCACAATAAAGTAACCATTCAATGGATCAAAGGACACAGCGACTCCCGAGGGAACGACGCTGCGGATGAGCTCGCCCGAAGGGGCACCGGTGGCACCGGTGGGCCCGGAGCCCATAGTGCCTTTACCTTTCGGGTATCTACGCGGTCTGGTAAGAAAACGCACCAGGGATCAACACAGCCAGCTATGGAATGATCATAGCGAATATAGGCAGGCCAGGGAGGCACTACCCCTCATTGACGGCCGGTTCACGAAAAAGGTCCTACGACTAACTAAGCCACAGCTGCGTGCAGTCACAGCCGTAACCACTGGACATGGGACCTTTAATAAGCACCTTTTTGTCATAGGAATCACGGACAGCCCAGCAGAGCTTGCATGGTGGAAGAAGAGACAGCAGCACACCTGCTCCTAAGCTGCTGCCCTGCAATCGCTGACTACAGGACCAAATACTTCGGCGACCCAGGTACCCTGCAGGAGATAGTCGGCAGCACCAGGACGCTGCTGGCCTTCCTCGAGGAGCTCGGGTGAATCGAATAAAGTTACTATATCCCACCCGCGTGGTCGCGGAGTTGCGGAAACAGCCCGTCGAAACTAAACTAAAAAAAACTGTTATTTGATGTTCTTATAAATCTCCAGAGTTCTCTCGGTGTTATAAGTTTTATTGGTAACGGTAATTGTTGATCACTTTCCAGGAAGGAGTTCACCTCACGGTCAAAGTCAGTCGTTGCAGATACGTTGGGTTGAAACACTTGACAGAGATGTTGTGCAAAAAGTTCAGCTTTTTCCTTAGAATCTTTAACCCATCTTCCCATCTGTGATCTTAGTGGTGAAACTGGCTGTTGTGGCCTCTTAAACCGCTTTGTGAGTTTCCACAGAGTGTAGTCATCACACCTCTTTGCAGATAGTGATGAGAGTTTCTGTTGGAAGGTGTGGTTTTCATTCTCATTTATTACTTCCTTAAGTTCTCTAGCTGCCTTGTTGTACAGTCTTCTATCTTCAGGATGCCTACTCAATTGCCAGACTTTTCTTAACCTTCTTTTTTCAGCTAGTTTCCCCCGTATTGGTAGTGAGATGTTTGAGTCTTTACTTATTGTTGTTAGGTGTGGTGTACTTTTTTTTTTTTTTCACTAAAACTCCACGGTGTCCTCCTGTGCCGCTTATGGCGGGAACACGGGAACGCGTTAGCATACAACCGCGAATCCGCCGCGGCTGTCCGTCTCCGGACCCTCCTCTGGGGTTAAACCCCCATCACCGGCGCACCAGAACACACTGTACGCCGTGACCACCCCAGGGACCAAACCAGCACATGGGCGCCAGACGACCCCGTGTATGGCACCCTTGGTCCCCCTGTGACGGGTCAGGACAGTGGCCCCGCCACCTACCACTTTTCGGCCGCAGGGGAAACGGAGAGCGGCCAACGCTATACCGACACTCCTCCTCCCCTGCGGCCCCACCGCGTCCGCCATCAGACGGTGGCGACCCCGCGCAGGCCGCGGTGGGTAGGGCGAGCGGCGCTCCGTAATACCGGCACTCCTCTCCCACCGCGGTTTCCAACCCTCAGCCGCGATGCCTACTATACCACATCGCGGCCCGCCTCAGTTGCGACGGTGCCCATACGCCACCGCAACCTACATATTGGCCGCTACCTCGTCGGCTTGTCGGCAAAAGCCCTGACGTGCGGCCCCTCCTCGGGTTCCTCTTCGCTTCACCGTGGTTGTCCAAGCCACGGTTACTGAGCCCCCCCGCCTCGACAATGCGGGAACCCACCGGGGGGGGTGTGGTGTACTACGCCAAGCCGCGTGTGTGGTGTTCTACTAAATGTGCCCACAATCGGTGTGTAATCTAAAGTTGTATCCAGACAACTTTCAATATCAAGATAGGAATCTGTAAATCCCAACAGGTCAGGGAGCTTGGTCAGGGAGCGTGTCTGTTGGCCAATAGGTTGGTTCACCAGATGAAAGGGCTTTTAAACTAAGAGTGTCCATACACTTCTTCAGTTCTCTTCCTCTTGTGGTGGTGAGTCGAGACCCCCAGTGCGTGTGTTTATTGTTCCAATCCCCACCGCAGATGAATTTGCTTCCAAGGTCTTTAAAGTATTTTTAAAATGTTTCATCTTTAATTGTATATCTGGGTGGGCAATAGACAGCACTAACATTTACAGGTCCATCTCGATTATCGATAGTGATTGTAGTCGCTTGCAGGTAATCTTCCCGGACCTGGCTGTGGGTGTTATGTTTTATGTTTTGTTTAATTATCACGGCTGTGCCACCATGACAAGTGCCATCTGGATGGTTAGTATGATACACATTATAAGCCTCGAGTTTGAATGTTTTTCTGTCATTTAGATGGGATTCAGAGATAAGCATGATATCAATTTTGTTTACCTCGAGTATAACTTTTAGTTCAATCTTTACAGGTGCTAACCCATTTGCATTCCATGCTCCAATTCGTAAGGAGGTCATTACTTCTTACCAATTAGTGTGGTCATGAGGTTTATTAGTGTCCCCATTTGTTGGATCAACAAATTAATTTTTTGTGCTTGTTTGGTGAATATTTCTAGTAACTTGTTTTCATATTTAATAACATGGGTTTGGTTGTCATTTTGAGCTGACTGTGCTGTATGGAGTTTTGAGGACTCAAAATTATTGTGATCACTTTTTCCATTGAAATTATCTTATAATTGTTCTTTCAATACGTCCCGGTAGGTTTTACGTTCAATATATGTGGTTTTTGGTTGCGGTTGCGGTCCTTGTACTATGGGCATCCATTTATCGCTATCCAATGTAGGTGTTTTTGTTTGTTCTTGCTCAGGTTTACTATTTTCATTCCTATATTTTGTGTGCGATTTTCTAGCATAGATTTCACGGTAGACTAAACAGTCTTTATAGTTTGCAGGGTGACTTCCTTGACACAGTGCACATATGTCCGGGGAGTTTTTATCCTTTGTGCAAGTTGTTGTGTTATGGGGGCCCCCACATTTGACACACCTGGCTTTATTCTGCTAAAATACAAGTTAATAATTAAAGTAACAGACAGAAAAATGAGCATGACAAAACCTCATGTGTTGACGGAAGATATCATAAATAATTACATAGACACACCACATTCACCCCCACCAGTTTCATGTCGTTGCTAATTTAGTTAGTGACGTAATCTTGAAAATTAGCTGGTGGCTGCCTTTCGCGGGCGGACCGACGCGACGCAGAGGTTGTTCAGCTAGTTCAGATGATTCTACAATTTCGTGTCCCGGAGCCTCTTGCGTTGGCTGTACAGCTAGTTCTGATTCTGTAATCTCATGTTCCGAATCCTCTTCATCAGATTCTAGATCCTCGGTAGGTAGTGGTGCTAGATGTCTATTAGAAACAGTAGTCTCTCGACCATCGGACAAACGGACATACGAGTATGATGGATTTCCATGTAACAGCTCAGCTCGACTTCGTCTACGATTGGATCATATTTTGAAGTTCTAACATTCCTTTTCATAAGCACTTGACCTGGTGACAATAACCATGAAGGGATTGATTCACCTGTCGGAGATCGTCTGGTGTGGAAGAAAAATCGCTCATGTGGTGTCTAATTTGTTGCTGTACACAATAGAGATCGAATAAAATGCAGCGCAGTAGGTAACGCTCGTTCCCATTCCGCAGTTTGTAACTGTCTCGACTTAAGAAATAGTTGGATTGTTTTCCAAAGCGTGCCATTTAGCCGCTCTACTTGGCCATTTCCTTCTGGGTTATAGGGAGTTGTCCTGCTAGAAGCAACATTATAAGAGTACAGAAATTGTTTTAGCTCTTGTGACATAAATGCTGTGCCCCTATCCGAATGAATATAGGCTGGGGCACCAAAAGTAAGAAACAAGTCTTTGAGACACTTGATAACAGTTTGTGCTGAAAGATCGCTACATGAATAAGCGAATGGGAATCTTGAGTATTCGTCAATGATAGTGAGAATGTACTTGTTATGAGTATTAGACGGCAGAGCTTTAATTAGGTGACTCTTAGTTTTAATGAAACGTGGTTTCAATTCCACGCAGACACGGCAAGATGCTGTCATAGATTTTACATCATTAATTGCAAAGGGAAGATTCTTTGTACGAACCCAATGCGCCATTCTGGCTATACCTGGATGGCAAAGTATGTACGCCCACCCTAACATATGTCACGTAAGGCCGCAGTAATGTTAAGGGTGTGACAGTACATGAAAGGATATGATAGTTAAAGGACCTACCAAGACCTTACAGCCTAACAGTCCCTACGACCCTAAGCCCTATAAGCCCTACAGCCCTAACCTACCATATACCTAGTGTGTGATAAATAAATATATAAATAAGTTCAGGATGTCTGCACCATGCGACCTAAGGTTACAGACGGATAGTGGGCAGGGATTCCAGGTTCGGGAAGGGTACACTCACTGCCAGTCCAGCAGACTCACAGGACTGATCAAAGATGGCTAAAGGTGTCTTGGCCACAGCGAGGGGTAATGAGACAAGAATATAAATTCTAATCTGATTTATTTACAATATTGCACAGCTTAAATACTATTTCATCTTAATACACACTAATACACATATTTGTTTGTGTCCTATGCGTGTAGTATGCAACCAAACAGAATTTTATCTGGGCCGCGCGTCAGCCGGGCCGAGTGCTGAGTCAATGTCCAAAGGTAACATTGAACACAAAGAGAATTGTGTAATTCATATAATTTATCCGTGTTCATAACAGCACAAACTCTTGATAGCGCATCTGCAGAGACGTTTTCTTTGCCAGGGCGATATATCACATCGTATTTGAAACAAGAGAGTTCTAAACGCCACCTTTCGATTTTTTCGTTTTTGATTTTGCTGGCGTGCTTTTGATTCAGCATAAAAGCTACAGACTTTTGGTCTGTGTTTAATAAAAAGTGTCTTCCAAGTAAATAATGACGCCATTTCCGTAAGGATTCAACGATTGCGTAAGCTTCTTTTTCTATAGATAGATGTTTTCTTTCTGAATGATTAAGTGAATGAGAAAAGAAAGTGACAGGCCTGCCACATTGGGATAGGATGCCAGCGATAGCGTACTCCGAAGTGTCAATTTCTACAGTGAGTAAATCAGAATCATTTACGGCCACTAATGTGGCTTTAGCGATTTCAGATTTCAATTGTTGAAAGTATTCAGTTGATTCTTTGTTTAGTGGAATGTTCGCACGAATTAGCGGTTGTATTTTTGAAGAAAAGTTCGGTATCCACTTCGAGTAGTGTGCAAACATACCAAGAGTTCGTTTAAGACTGCTACTGTCGTTTGGTAATGGTAATCCAAAAGGGGTTTAAGTCGATTCTCATCAGGTTTTATAATATTATTGTGAATTGTATATCCAAGTAAATTTATTTCATCACTACTAAATTTACATTTTTCTTCATTTAAAGTCAAATTGTTTCAGATTTTTATCATGATCTTCTTTTGTTTTGCCACAGACTGACGTCATCATTAGCTTTTCAGTTTCTATGATGAAAGACAACGTTCTTTGAAAGGCGGCTACGCCATTGGATACACCAAACGGTATTCGTGTAAATTGATATAAGTTTCCGCAAGCTTCAAATGCCGTCATAGGTTTTTCTTTCGATAAGATTGGCACTTGATGATACGCGGATTTTAGATCTATTTGACTAAAGAAGTTGTATTTTGAGACTTTGGATATAATGGATTCTATTTTCGGCAAAGGGAAGGCTTCCAATTCAGTGTACCGGTTTATAGTACGAGAGTAATCTATTACCATTCGTTTACGGTGACTAATATCTCCCGTTACTAAAACCTGGGCCCTCCATGGTGACATACTCGGTTCAATTATGCCACTCGCTAATAACTTACATACTTCCTCTTTAATAAATCGTTCATCTTCTTCTGAGTATGACCTGGACTTCATAGCAATCGGCCTAATATCAAGTGAGAGGTTAGAAAAGACAGAGGCCGGAGGCACAGATGCTTGCATAATGTTGCATATATGTAGAGGTTCTTTTTCACCGCCGAATTGGAATTCTAGCGATTGATGATGTTTCAGGAGATCATGGCCAATGATTACATCAACACACAGGTTCTGCACGATGAGGAGAGGATGTTGTTTGTAAATATGTTTGTCAAGCTTGATAGTCGCTTGACATAATCCACTGACGAATGTTGAATGATTAAGAGAAGCCAAAGAAACAGATTGATTTATGTTCTTCCTTCTGAGATTCATTATTCTCGATAAAGCCTCGTCGATAAAACTTACAGAACTTCCCGTGTCAATCAGTGCTTCAGCACGAGTTTCATTCAGTAATATAGGTAAAGTCGCTTTCCGTAGACTAGACGGAGATGCAGCCGAAATACAGGCGTTGTTTTCATCATTGTTGACCGCTGCACTCGCGACAGGTTTCGAAGATCGGCATACACGTGCCAAATTCTTCGAACAAAGTTGACATATATAGAGTTAAATGCGGGGCATTTGATGCGTTGATGTAGAGTATTAGATCCACAAAAGAAGCAACGTCTTTTCCCTTGTGTCATAGCCGCTAAGTTTGAGCTTTGGCTTGGTTCAGAAGGTTGGATATGATTTTTGGATGTTACAGCATTAAGTTGTGATGGATCAAGTGTGTTTACAAATGCGAGACTATGTTTCTCAGCCGAATCATTTTCTAGCAGTCTTTGACGTATCTTTTGCGAAGAAATTCCTGATATGAATGCGTCACGTAGGTATGTACTCTTGCTTATATTGATCAGCAGTTACGCTTTTAAACGTACAATCTTGCGCGAGTTGTTTCAAAGCTTGGATTATATTTGGATATTGATTCATCTGATTGCTGTTTGTGAGTTGACAAGACAGGGCGTGAATGTATTTCATTGGAAGGTTTGATATATATTTCATTGAGCCGTGCAATAGCATTGTCAAACGTATCGCATTCGTTAATAAATATGAAAATCGTAGGAGAAAGATGATTCGTCAATAGTTTCAGTTTCATAGAATCAGAAATATTAGAATTCTCTTCAATTATAAAATTAGAGAAAGTTGTATACCAATGTCTCCATTTTGAATCAGCCGCCACCGTTCCAGGTTCGGTATCGAAACGGTCCGGTCCTAAATATCGTAGCATGGTTGAAGATTTTTCAGATTTTAGCGTATTCGGTTTTGTATCATTTTTAGACATTTTTTAACTAGCAGAATAAATTGATACATTTAAACGAAAATACCAACAGAAATCTTGGCTTTATTCTGCTAAAATACAAGTTAATAATTAGATTTTTTTTTCTAAAGTAACAGACAGAAAAATGAGCATGACAAAACGTCATGTGTTGACGGAAGATATCATAAATAATTACATAGACACACCACACAGTTATTCTTAGTATGTCCATATTGCTGACACCGTGTACATTGGGCAATAGTCTTATTTCTTCTAGGGTCTTCTATCTTTACTTTTTGGTGATATATATATTCTATGGATTTGATAAGTGGGAGGTTTTCATTTGGTATTTTGGTTCTATATTTACAAAGAATACATTGTATGGTTCCTTTGTATTATAATCACATTTGTTCCAAGCAAAGTCATTAAACATTACTAGTAAAATCTCTTTATTTGCAAACAATAATTATTAAACTATCTTTACCACTTTTTTCAAACATCTAAATTTTTTTCCTCTCATGACAGTGACACTGACATCCCGCCTTTTTTGGGTCAATGTTGCCAAATAAACTAATATTTAAAACATACAGTTTAACAAATGAATACTAATAAGAAATATTATTTGTCTATGCTAACAGTTCGGCCATCCTAATTAGGGTGTGTCCTCACACCAACTTAAAGCATCAACAGTCTTAATACAAATAGGAACTGAAGTAACAAATCAAGTAACATAAAATAAAGTAATTGTGAAACTTCAAAATAGAATAACACTTCAACCTAACTCAAGGTTACAAAATCTTAAATTTACTAAGAATAGTACAAATAGGAACTGAGTTATCAAGTCGAGCAACACAGAATAAAGTAATTGTAAAACAGTAACATAGGACAACAAACACTCACAAATCAACAATACAATTGAGTGTCACTCAAGGCTTCTTTAACTATCTATAAATTCCAATAATCTTAAGTTCCTAATAATTAGGTAGACTAGAGTATTAAAATGATTATAATAACAAACAGTTATCATAATAAAGATCATCTTAACAAAAACGCTTGGCCATCCTAGCCAGGGTGTGTCCTCACACCAACGTTAAGCAATAATTAAGATTTTTCTCTCTTATATAACTTGAGCATTATAAGAAGAGTAACACAACCCCAAAGATATTAACATAACATAAAAATCAAAATAATCATAAACATAACATAAACAGAGAAACAACATAAAAAATCTTCTATTTTCTAGGAAATAAACATTCACAATCAACGTCATTGACGCTCGCATCCCATACATACATTGAATCGCAATCTGCGCCATCTGTGCTTTCAACACTGACGCTCACGACCTACGCCAAGTATGGTCTGATGCGATCTGCGTCGCCTGTATGGTATGCACTGACACTCACAACCCCTACCGATGTGGTCTGTCACGATCTGCGTCATCTGTGCAAGGTAACACTGGCGCTCGGGACCCACACCTGCAGAGTCAGTCATGATCTGCGCCATCTGTGCAACAAGCATTGACACTCGCATCCTATATCGACACATTATTTCGCAATCTGCGTCATCTATGCTATCAGCACTGACGCTCACGACTTGTGCCAAGTATAGTCTGATGCGATCTGCGTCACCAGTACGGTAAGTACTGACATTCATAAATCTGGAGTCAATCATGATCTGTGTCATCTTTACAAATATCCTCACAACAACACCTCACAAGTTCACAACCCACACTACTGTAGTCTGTTATGATCTGTTTCAACATCAAATAAGCACTGACTCTAGTATTTTATATATAATTTTGCATCATTTCACTATACTAATTTAAATTTCAACATTCCTTAATCCTATCAATCGGTATCACTCTTGTCGTTCCCATCACTGTCGTTTTCGCTATCTAGTGATTTAAAGTTCAACCACGGGTGTATTTTATCAATAGCTACTATGTTTTCGTACTTTTTACCTGTCTTTCTTGTAATAGGAGTATCTTCAACTAAAAATCTATCATTGGGTAATATTTTGACAATTTTATAGGGTCCGTGAAATTTAGGTATCAGCTTCTTGGATTTCCCGATCCTATCCTTATCAAATGTAGTTCTTTCTAATCTAACAAGATCACCCTCATTGTATTTTGTAGCTAACTTTCTACGCTTGTCGTATCGATCTTTGGCTAATTTCTGCTCATTTCCAATTTTATGTATAGATTCATTTCTTAGGTCCGTCAATTCATCGCCGCTAATCCGTTCTATAGTTGTATTAATTACATCGCCTAATATTTTCTCAGATACAGTTTTAACGTTATAACCAAACAATAATTCCGACGGGCTTTTACCGGTACTTTTATTAACTGATGTGTTTAATCCTAATTGGACCTCACTAACATATTCGTCCCAGGTGTTATCATTTTTATCATGACACTTTGCACTGAGAGCGTCCGAAATAGTTCGGTTGAATCTCTCAACCTGGCCGTTCGCTCGCGGAGTTGCCACAGCATTTAATATGTGTTTAATACTATTATCTTTCACAAAAGTTTTAAATTTGGAGCTAGTAAAACACGTACCCCTGTCTGTAATTAATCGAGTGGGTGCTCCAAAATAGCTAAAATAATCCTTAAAGACTCTAATGGCAGTAGCAGTCTTCGTATCTCTGACAGGTCTTATACTGATAAATTTTGTAAAAGCATCTATGATTACTAACAGGTACATGTTGCCTCTCCGCGAACGAACGAATGGACCTAAGTGGTCCGCATGCAACGTGTGAAACGGTATATCTGGTTTTGGGATCGGATGAAGTAGTCCTTCTTTAGGTCCTCCGGGTGCCTTATGATACGCACATTCTAAACAAGCTTTAACATACTTTTTTGTGAATCTTCGCATTTTGGGGAACCAAAATGAACCCTTAAGCCTATTTAGCGTCTTATCATAACTGAAGTGACCCACATCGTCGTGATTCATCTTTAGTAATTGCCACCTAACTGATCTTGGGACTACCCAACGTAATCCACCATTGACTACTCTATAAACATAATTACCTTTCAACTGGTAATTTTTATGAACGTCAACAATAAATGCTGTGTCTTTGCTGGCTAAGATTTCCTTTATTCTTTTAACATCGTCATCATCACTTTGAACTGTAGCGATCCAGTCTTGTGCTTCTACGGTGAGTACATCAATTACGTGTGTAGAGTCAAGGGTAGTGGGTTCGTCAACAGGGGCACGACTGAGTGCATCAACATGTGACATTCTTGAGCCTGCTCTGTATTCTATTTCACAGTCGTACTCCTGGAGCTGCACCCACCACCGACCTATTCTAGGGATGAGATCTCTTTTTGTCATGGTAGTTCGTAGTGCATTGCAGTCCGTCACTATTTTGAACTTTAATCCTAGTAGATAGACACGAAATCTGTTCAACGATGCTATAACGGCTAAGGTCTCTAAATCAAAGGAGTGGAGCTTTTGCTCATCCGCTGATGTTTTGCGGCTGTAATACGCCACGGGTTTAATTATGCCGTCTCTGTCACGCTGCATTAGGATACCCGCAATACCGTGTTTTGACGCATCTGTGTGCAATTCGGTTTCTAATTTGGAATCATATAATGCGAGTAATGGTCTCTCGACCAATTTACGTTTCAGAGTCTCGAACGCTGTCACTTGTTCGTCCGACCATTTCCAGGTAACCCGTTTTCTTAACAAATCGGTTAATGGACGTGCAATTAGAGAAAAATCCTTTACGAAACGCCGGAAAAAGCTGGCTAATCCTATGAAACGTCTAACGTCATGGACATTGTTTGGAGTTGGGAAGTTTGACACTGCAGTTATTTTACGGGAGCCAGGCCTTATACCCAATCCGCTTACCTCAAAGCCTAGAAAATCAATTTGTGTGTAAAAGAAAAAACATTTTTCTAATTTTAGAGTAAGATTAGCATCACGGAAAATACTCAAAACTTCATCTAATCTTTTTAAACCTTCGTTAAAAGTGCGCGCTGGGATTAAAATATCATCCATGTAGACAATGGTATAGTCTATTTTAGCTAGTATTTTGTTCATGGTCCTTTGAAAGACTGATGGCGCATTAGCTAAACCGAATGGCATTCTCTTGAACTGATATTGGCCGTCCGGAGTAACAAATGCCGTTTTATCTTGGGAGTTTTCCCCAACAGCCAATTGATAGTAGCCTGATGCTAAATCTAAGCTAATGAACAATGAATGACCGGCTAATCGATCTAGCTGATCATCAATCAATGGTAGGGGAAAGTGCTCTTTTTTGGTTTTTCTGTTCAATGCTCGATAGTCAATACAAAGTCTTTTGTCCCCAGTTTTCTTTTTAACTAAAAGAACTGGGCTAGCATACGCTGAGTTGGATTCACATATGATGTCTGCATCAAGCATTTCCTGTACCATAGATTTTACTAATTCTCTCTCCGGATGAGATAATCTATATGGTCTGTATACAACAGGTTTTGTATCAATCAATTCAATTTCCATTTTCTCAATGTTAGTATAACCTAAATCTATCATATTGCAAGAAAAACATTGGTTGTACTTTTGTAAGGTATTTTTAAGTTGAAATATTTCTTGGTCAGATAACTTGTTGTCATAGTTTATGGAATTACTAATATTTGTATCACTAAAATCTAATAAGTTTACATTCAATATGGAATCCGTACGTAATGCACGTGTTATTAATGATCCATGTTTTAATGTTAAATTATAATTTGATAGATTTTGTATTAATAACGCACTGGCTCCATTCACTACGTCATATTCACCAGGCATAAGGTAGTATTCTTTATCGGAATACCCACGTAGAGAACCTTTAACATTTATTGTGCCTGAATAATTGACATCACTACTTACTTTTATTACACACGTCTCCCTGGGAGATATCAAAACATCATTCAAAAGAAAAAGTTTTAATTTTGTTGTTAGGGTTCGCCCAAATATCAAAGAATCTGTTGTTTTAGTAATAGTTATTCCGGGGGACTCTGTAAAACTATGCCCAATTAATATGTCATACTTAATGACATTATCCTCAACAATATAACTGTCAACTAATTGCATTATACCTTGAATTTCGATATTAATAGTCGCTTTACCCAGAGGCAAAACAACATGATTGCCAATACCACGCATTGTAGGTAATGGTTGCTCTGAAGACCAATGGATACCTAAATTCTCTGCAACACTATGACGTAACAATGTGCACTGACTACCCAAATCAACATACCCTTGTAAGGGCTTTTCATTTATTTTCAGATTAATGTGATATTTATCATCGTTTTCATTAATAGTTGTAGATAATGCCATGACTGACTTTTCATTGTTTTTTTCTATTTTTGATGCATCACTAGTAGATAAATTTGGACAATTATTGGCTAAATGTCCCAGTCTATTACAATTATTACATTTAGTAATTTTTTTTTTACAGTTAAAGCTATAATGTCCGGTTTCATTACAATTGTAACATGTGACAGATTTGTTTATCTCAGTAAATCTTGATGGTTTGGTGTTCGACATATAATTTTGTTTATTTGATATGTTAAAACTTGAGTTGTTTCTTTTATCATAATTGTTCCTAAACTTTGTATCTGACTCCCGAGATTGTTGTTTTATTGATTGGAAATATTTCAATACTTGTTCTGGTTCTTCACATTTTGTTGCTTTAGCGCCTAATCTTATACTGCGGTCTTCTATCCCATAAAGTAGGCAATCAACTGCCCTTTTGCCTTTTATGTCACACCTATTAAGGAGATTGATCTTTTCATAGAAATACAATTCTAAAGATTCATTAAATTTTACCCTTTTTGATAACATTTCATTAAGCAGTTCTGCATAATCATCAGTGGACGGGAAGGACTCCCTTAATTTGTTTTTCCACTCGGTCCACGAAAACGACATTGATGGGAGACTCTGGTACCATGTCTTAGATACGCCACTAAGTTTAGGAAGAGCATAATGAATTATCTGATCTTCTCCCCATTTATATAATTGAGTACATTCTTCAACTTTGCTTAGCCACATCTCAATAGTTTGGCCTTTAGACATGGGATCAAAATCTGGTATTACATTACCTAACATAGGAAACTTATTTCCTTCGGGACGACTATTGGATATTGATTTTATCAATTCAGTTAGTAAGAATTGAGTGTCTTTAAAATTGGAACGACTCACTCTGTCCTCTTCTGGTGATACACTCTGGTGACGACGTGTACGTTCACGATGTCGTAGTCTCGAACTACGTTGGCAACGTGAACTCGAACGGCTGCGAGACGTGCGTCGCGTCGAATCCGTAGCACGGCTGCACAACGATCTCGAACGGCTATGAGACCTGCACGGTGTCAAGTCTGCAGGACGGCTACGCAGGGATCTCGAACGGCTATGTGACTTGTGCGGCGTCAACCCTGCACCAGGGCTGCACGACGATCTCGACCGACTCCGATGCCTCGAAGTCGAGCGACGCCTACTCTTCCGAGACTTACGACGTCCCATCTCTTCTTTCTTCTGTACGCTATCCCTTCTTTCATTCGAAATATGTGGCGATTTCGTATGGTGGCGTCTCTTCCTCCTCTCTGTTTTACGACCCGCGTTTTTTGAGTGTCGACGGCGTCGTTTACGTGATGTATTTTTGTGACTACTTTGCATATGATCACTGTCGCCTCCCATAATGTATTTCACAGGGCGTAAATAATGTACACACCAATATATAATATCACTAACAACTAGTTAGCAAACTTTTTCACAGGATGCGAATGACGCGGTTTTAACTAGTAGGTGTCTGATCCCACTTCTGAAACTATAATCACATTTGTTCCAAGCAAAGTCATTAAACATTACTAGTAAAATCTCTTTATTTGCAAACAATAATTATTAAACTATCTTTACCACTTTTTTCAAACATCTAACTTTTTTTCCTCTCATGACAGTGACACTGACATCCCGCCTTTTTTGGGTCAATGTTGCCAAATAAACTAATATTTAAAACATACAGTTTAACAAATGAATACTAATAAGAAATATTATTTGTCTATGCTAACAGTATTTTTCTTACGGGCATTAACAATCTCGCCTCTTACTCTATTGCCGGTTGCTTCGATGACTTCCACAATTGCTTCTTTAGGATTTTATTGTGTAGGTTTTTTTATTACCAACTTTTGACACCTATCTTCTTTTCTAGTGAAGGTATGTCCTATCAACCCTTTATTTCTTATGTGCTCTATAATAATCTTGTAACTTTCTAATGATTTCGAAGAAATGCTTAGCTGATTTCTGGATATTATTTTGTACGAGTAGTCCTCTATTCTCACTGCCTCATAAATGAAATCAGTCAGCTGCTTGACATTCTCAATGCCATAAAATTGGGGGTGACTTGGATAATTTCTTAGGCTTGGTAAAATCTGTGATATTAGTCTCATCACTTTTCTGCCCTAGATCTTCAGTGAGAAGTGAGAAGCTATTGCTAGTTTCTACCTCTATGGCCGGTTTTTGTTAATTATTTAAATTTTTCTTACCGATAAATAATTTGTACTTACCTCAAAATCTTCGTCTGATGTACTGTCGTTTTTATCACAGCTTCCTAATCCACGCCTTGTAGGATTTTTAGAAGTTCTTCAGAACTTAATTCATTAGCTCACTCATTTTGTAATTTTTGTTATTTCGATAACAATCCACAACAGCGCTGCACTAGCCACTGACCTTGATGCACTTACGTCACAGGGTGTTTTCTATTAATGTCTGTGGCGCACGAGGCACTGATATCTATTAGTTTCGTAGTGATGGGATCTTTCAATATCGATATCAATATTAACCAAAGTACGTGACTTTGTGCGTAGATTCGTGTAAATACATGGGCTAGCAAAATTACATGCCTTTTAAGGATCGATTTTTTTTCAAAACTCAACATTTCATGTTTTTTTTATATTTTGTGTATATCGACACTTTAGAAAATTAACCAAGTAAACTCAGCAAAGATTACGGCGCCTGGGACACTACAAAATATATGGCTAGTATTATTTTTTTGTTTTTAATATGACGAAGACCCCTATTGAAGTAAAAATACGCATAAAGCATTTGTTCACGTATTTTAATGTAATAAACGTTATGACTATATATTGCCTTCTAATAAAGACGTGACGTGGAGATCACGGAAACGATTGTCTTCTATAGAAGACCGTGGCGCTCAAAAGTCTAAAAGAAAAAAAACGTGTTTAAAAAGACTCACTTGATCTTCCTTTATAACTAAAGCACACTATAGAAATATGATTTATTTTTGGTAGGTTTGGTTACGCTGTCTGTCAGACCCCTTCTACACAGTCGGTCAGTTGATCCGGCCATCGTGACACCGACCAAAAAAGATCGTATAGAAGGTGGTTGACCAACCAAATTGAGTTGACCTTCCAACCACCTTGGTTGGGAGGTACTTATACGCTTGCGACCAATTTGGTTGGCCAACAGCCGCCCGACTCTGTAGAATATTTTCACTCAATACTTGTAACTCAACCATTGTTTGAAAGGGACGCGTGCAGTTTTAGAGCCTCTCTTTTAGCATACCAGTTATACTGCTTACTACTTCCATTGTTACACGGTAGACCTGAGGTACCTATTAAAATAATAGCAATCTTAAATATTTATCAGTTTAGGTGTAGTAAGGAGGCCATTTTTTGTTACTGATCTACTTTGTGAACAGTATGTTATGAGCCTGATTTCTCATGTCAAACAAAATAAAACGAACATGTTGTAATTAAAAAAGCATGTTACACTATTTATGACTAACTGAAAATATCTTTCAATATACTCTTTTACGCGACATTATTGTGTACAGCTATTTTACATTAATCTGACCCAATACAATTAATTATAATAATCACTATGCAGGTAGGTACCTAAGTTAATTAAAAGATAATCCAAAGATGGCTGTTTCGTGTTCACTAGCAGATGGCAGATATTATCTTACGAATAAGAGACCGCCAGAGTCAGAGTAGTAAGACCATCCTCAGGCAGTAAGTAGGTGTAGAGATTTGACAAACAAACCAAATTGATGAACACAATGACTCTTATAATTTGTTTCAATATTATTAATTTACTTACAAAACACGTATGGTTAATGTAGAAAGTCATAATATAAACCAAAGAAAAATTATACAAAATGTACATACATTATTAAGTCAGTAATCGTTAAAAGTAGATGGGATACTTCCTTGAAGATTCCCATGTGACATCATTACATAATGAACATTGTCAGCTGGTCACATTAATAAATGTTTCCATAAATTACATACAACCAACTTTCGGCTTGTTTCTATACTCAGTACCTATTTATCAAAATGTACAGCACATAAATATGGGCGTACATAGCATTTGCTTAGGGGTGGAGCAAAAGTAAGGAAATTCTTAGTATTAGGAATTTATATGGCGGAATAACCCTTTCAAGGCAGCAAAATCAAATGGAAACTATCGCCCCAATTTATATGGCGGAATAACCCTTTCAAGGCAGCAAAATCAAATGGAAACTATCTCCCCAATTTATATGGCGGAATAACCCTTTCAAGGCAGCAAAATCAAATGGAGACTATCGCCCCAATTTATATGGCGGAATAAACCTTTCAAGGCAGCAAAATCAAATGGAGACTATCGCCCCAATTTATATGGCGGAATAACCCTTTCAAGGCAGCAAAATCAAATGGAGACTATCGCCCCAATTTATATGGCGGAATAACCCTTTCAAAGCAGCAAAATCAAATGGAGACTATCGCCCCAATTTATAAAGGCAGCAAAATCAAATGGAGATTATCGCCCCAATTTATATGGCGGAATAACCCTTTCAAGGCAGCAAAATCAAATGGAGACTATAGCCCCAATTTTGTTTAGCCGCAATAAAAGGGCGAGCGAAGTCAGCTAGAAAATATTCTTTTTAGCTTCAAGCCACGGTGGAGGGTGTTCCATTTGCCCCCTGGGTACGCCCAACAACAAAGAATAGTAATTTCACAATATGTCTAACATAGGTACGTTCAGTATGGAAACATGTCCAATTAAATAATGATTACTAATCCATGTGGTAGCCTGCTATCCATATGGATTAGTAATCATTATTTAATTAACAACATTATTAAATAATACAATTCTTTTTTAAAGTAACATGTTATGATGTTACTGTCCCTTACATTGTCATAGTAATTGTTAGCAAACCATGAAAATGTACTAAATAATGGTTGGTAAACAAATTTTCCAGAAGTCTAGTAGTTATTCGTATTGTGCATAAAAGCAGAAGCAACTAGAGGGACATCTCCAGTGAGCATGACCAGTAGCATTTAAATTCTGCTGGTTGGTGCAGCTCATCAGCTTGAGGCTAGATTTGTTACTGCATGACATGATTTTCAAATGATAGGTATAACACCAACTGTTACATAATATGGATGGTACAAAACACAAGTTGTAAATAACTACTTCTTATAATATGATAGTGTTCCCGTGCAAGTTAGAGTTCCCGGTAGTCGCGAGTGCAAGCTTGGAAGGGCGACACTATAGTGCACTAGGGCTGTGAGCATTACTTACCCACTAGTTTGTTGGCATCACTCACCACCGCGCCACATCTGGGTAATTAGATCATGACCTAGACCAAATTACGTCACAGCTAATCTTTATACGAAAATAGATTTGTATTTCAGTACCAAGTCCAGAATTATTACCAAATTTTATCAAAACAAAAATAGAGCGCTGTAAAATTATATTTTACATTTTATATTATTTATTAATCTTGCATAAAGCTTATTGCTTAATTTATCAGATCACTCATTTACACAGGTAGCTTGGAGCTATTCTCACAACATTGTACTCGTCTTATGGACAGAGTGCTGTACACAGGATAAACTGGCAAGCTCTGTACCCATGTCCTGCCTCAAACATGCCAAATTTATGCAAAATAGCTGCCTTTACCAGTGCAAGGATCATCCAAGCGGAGCCTCAATGCAATCCATCCAATACATTTTTTTATACATAAGTTAATACAATAATAAAGTAATGGAATTTTTCAGCGACAATATTTAAACATATCTAAAGGTACTTTGGACGCATTCCTCACTGTGTCACAGTACAAGTTCAGAGCAAGGGATCATCAGAAGGGAGCAAGCCTGTGCTAGTTGAGCGACGGCGACTGTCCGTCGTCCCACATCACGTCGATGCTGGGCCACTTGGTCTGCAGACACGTAAGCATGGCGTCCGTACTGGCGGCGCGCATGTTGCACTCGAGCAGCGCGGCGCGCCCCGTGCGGTACATGACGCGCCCACCGTGGTTGCTTCTCATCAGCCCGTTGTAGTGGTGCAAAGTGAAAGTATCTGGTGCTCCACGTTCACATCCTGGGAAGAACTCATCCATGAACGCACTCAATAGGATAATGCCTAAATTCTCTGAATCTAACTTTCGTCTCATTAACTCCACATATTCAGGTTCACTGACCAGATCAGCAGCACATAATACATCCTGTAATGCAGCTGAAGGAATGAAATTGTTACCCTCTGGATCAAATGAGCGGAAAATACGCTCTGCTGACTCCCCAACTGTCTCAGGTGCAGCTAGCCGTCGCTCGAGTGAGAACAATACTGTGAGATGTGTGTCAGAGGCTAAGACCCACACAGGATGTTTTGGATTTTTGTAAAAAGAACCAACTGTGCAATACTGCATATGTTCCATTATTGTAAGAAATCCAATATCATTTTGTCTTTCAATGCCCTGCAGGTGCAGTCCTCCCACAACTTGGTCATGGTCCCATACATGTGCTACGGCTCTTCCTGTTAGCATTAAATTAATAAGTCCCTGTGACCCATAACCATATGTTGAATGTATGAGTGGGTCTGACAGTTCTGCTAGCTCCGCTTCAACAGTAGCAACCCCCTTGCTGAGAATAACACTATACAACAGAAGTAGAACACCATACTTGTCCTTCAAAATTCTAATGTTCCTTGTGTAGAAAGCTTCCACTTCAGATAAAGTCTGAAAAGGATGTACCTCAATCTTTCGATGGAACTGTTCTAAGGTATCATATACGGAACTGGATTGTGCCTCCACATTGAGGTTATTGCCACTGCTAGTCTCAGCATCTGATTCATTCTTCCGGTGCACCGCTACATTGTACTTAGGAGCTACACACTGGCTTAATATTGTACACACAGCCCTAACAAGTAGAGAATTGCACTTCTCTGATGTCAAGTCTTGAAAACTGTGTCCAGGTGTCTCCGATAACAGTATTTTTAGCAGGAAGCCTTGAACGGGCGCAATAGCTGCGCATGGGCCACCTTCCTGCTGCACAAGAGCGCTGGGCTCGTCCGGACTGAACTGGAAGCCCTGCGCCCACCGCCGGAAGACATCCTCCTTCACCTGGTCCCCCCACAGCAGGCGGCGCGTGCTCGCCAACTCGCTGTCTAACGACACACTTCCGGCGCTCATGATATTATCTTTATTGGATCTTGTCACAGTAGAATTATTCGTATCGCTCGATCCGTTCAACATTTGCATATATAACTCGATGTTTACGCCACCTAAAATTATAACAATATACAGAAAAGTCACGGGCACTGAGATGTTTGTGGGCTCTTAAGAGGTAACGAGTAACGAAACGATCAAGGAACATAATATGTACACATACGTAAATAAGTCAAGCAAATCTACATCTACCACTACAAAAGAATCATAACCACGTAGTACTTACAGCCAATAAGAAGTACATGACTAACGACATTTACAACTAAATAATTGCTTCAGAAAACCGATTGACCACCTGGATCGCATCAAATAGCATTATAAATCTTCCGTAAATTGATAATAAAAACTTTTCATTTGTAGAAAAGAAAAGAAAAGCTTACGACATGTAGGCTGCCATTTTTTATGAAAAAATAGCAACATTTATTTTGTAATGTCATTTAGTGTCAAGTAGAAAATAAAGATTAAAAAAGTAAATTCTTATTGGATTAAATTGCAAGATGCAAATGCAATTTATTCATTTTAAATGAACCTATCTGCTTACATATTATCTAAATTTAACAAAAAACAAAAGGTCTTTTTAATTTTCACATGACAAAAGGAATCTTTTTTTAGTATGCCAAAACGAGAAAATATTATAAAAGATCTTAAAAGATATACACGGCAATACTTGACAGCATAGTTGCTGCAGTGAAATAAAGTAATAAAATAGTAGATTTATAGTCCGGTCATTATAGATATTTAAAATAGCAAAAAATCCCGGAAAGCCAAATATTGGTGGAGATCTGGGGTTTACCATTACAAATAAAGTTTTAATCCGCATCGATCATATGTGTGCTACAAAAGTTATTCGGGGCCAAAGGTCAAAATTTGAGGCTTTTAGGATTTTCTCGAAAACGGTAAGTTTTCCTAAAAAAAATCTTCGAACCAAAGTTGTAGACCTTAAAATTCTCTACAAAAATGGTCCTGATGATTTTTTCCGTAAGAGTTACCATTCATGAGATACCGCGATTCTAAGAGTCACATTATACATGTAATGCATGCACACATTTCCACGGCACTGTGAGGTAGTGTACTCGGCGCGTTTTTTTACCGTGGTTTCCCCTGTACTGCATAACTGTCATGACAATTTTAGGATAATTTAAGGTAACAATACCCGTCAAGTTCTAGATATTACCTTATTATTGATATTGCTATTGATTATTGGGTTAACTATTGTTTTGATTTTTTAATCAGATTCATACTCTTGAAAGTCTACTTGAACCGTCATGTCTTCTTCGATTTCTTCTTCTTCCTCTTCCTCTTGCTGGATGTTCATAAATTGTTCAAATGTGGCAGAGTCATTGGTCTCTTCATTAAAATCACAGGAATCTTCTTCTATTGTACTCAACTGGACATTTGAGCAAGACTGACCTTGGCAATTGGTACACGTGGAAAACACAGCAACCCGACTTTTTTACAGCCACATTTGGCACTACAACCGTTTTTGCAATTTCAAAAAAAAAATAGTGTTGAGGAGTTTTTCTGGAGCAGGTGGGAGTAAAGTTTTAATCGGTTCCAGAGTATTATCTATCAATTTCCAACCCCAGTCTTCTGGGTTCAGTTGATTGCCTAGTCATGTTTGAACTTGATAGTATACTCGATACAAGTGTTGAATAGCAGATGCCGATGTTGGAGGAAGACATGATAGTTGTACTTGTTTCTTGTTTCGCGTATTTTTTACAAAAGTTAAGTATCGGTATACAATTATATCGGTATATATATATTTGGGATAGTATATATAAAAGAGACGCATTAATATATAAAAGTGTATTTTGCATGGCGCCAGTCATATTTAACCACTTACCACGGTCAATCAAAGAGTTGAACGTGAGCTTATTTAAGAAACGACTAAAATCCTTACTGGTGAGCAAAGCATAATACAGTATTTCGGAATTTTTAACAGACAAAAACCTAATGATTGAATGTTGACATGCTAATGAAATACATGACTGTTTGTGCTTATAAATAATTTTGTATATTGACATTAGAATTGTATATTGATATCGGTATTGTATATTGACATTAGAGTTGTATATTTACATTAGAATTGCATATTAACATTAATATTGTATATTGACATTTGAACCTATATTGACATTGTCTCTGTATTTCAGTCTGTGTCTTGACATGTACTGTATTGACATTTTTGTTTTTTATATTATTGTTACTGTTATTATTTTTTCTCTTTTTATTGACATTGATTTCTATTGATATTTACATTGACATTGATTTATATTAATTTGTATTATGAAAAACTTTATAATTGTTGTTTTATTGTCCAGGCTTATTTTATTTAATTATTGAGATTTAGCTGGCTTATTTTTATTTTATTTTTAAATTACACACTTTCAAACATTTGTACGCCCTCTGGCATAACATAGCGCACTCTTTATTACATGTATACACCATTATTATTGTACCTATGTTAAACAAATGAATAAATGACTTATGACTTATGACACAAATAGGTATTTATACTTGTCTTAAGTGCCTTATAAGCATATACGTGGCTTATAATTATATGCATATCATGTATAATGTGACTCTTTGAATCGTGATATCTTACGAATGGTAACTCTTAAAAAAAATCAGAAGGACCATTTTTGTAGAGAATTTTAAGATCTACAACTTTGGTTTGAGGTTTTTTTTTGATAAAACTTACCGTTTTCGAAAAAAGTCCACAAAATTTCAAATTTTGACCATTGACTCCGAATAACTTTTGTAGCACACATGGGATCGATGGGGATTTTTTAAAACTTTATTTGTAACGGTAAACCCCAGCTCTCCACCAATATTTGGCTTTGCGGGATTATTTGTTATTTTACCACTATTTTTATATCTAAATTGATCGGACTATTAAGCCCGTGAACGGTTTAAAACCAAGGTCACCTTTGTTTGAAGCAGCCGTTTTAAACCGTGTAGACAGTGGTTTTAAACCAAATTTAGTATGAACTATAAGCTACACGGTATAAAACCTAGTCAAAAACTAAGGTCACCTTGGTTTGAAGCGGATGGGGCGATGCCGGCTACACGGTTTAAAACAAGCTCAAAACCTCAATATGTTAAAAATACTACGCAGAGAGGACGTATTTACGCTTGTACCGTACGTCATGGCGCCTTGCCTAAATTACAAAAAGAATATATTAATAAACTTTAAAACCTAACTCTAATCTTACTATCTTCTTACTTATATTATAAATGCGAAAGTTTTTTTATGGATGTGTGTATATTTGTTGCACAATCAAGCTAAAATGGCTGAACAGAGCAGGATGAAATTTGCCACAGAGATAGATTATAGTCTGGAATAGTACATAGGCATCTTTTCATCTCGGTATAATATTCCCTTGGGATAAGAAAACATTTTTCACGCGGGCGAAGCCGCTGGCAGAAGCTAGTATATTTTATAAAGGTACTTTTTAAAGTAAAAGAACAAACCTACTTTAAAAAAAAAAAAACCATGCACGTTTTTCTCAGTGGAGTTATTATATGACTTCGATGTCAAATCCCAAAGACAGGGCAGATCCATCCTCGATTTGTACAGTTTCTGTACAAATCGAGAAGTTCTGTTATTACTTCACGTTCCCTCTGTAGAGCCATTTTGTGCGCAGAGCGACGCGTACGTCTGCACACACGCAGACGTACGCACGTGGTTTGCAACGCACGTCTTGTTTCAAACCACGTGTATGACAGTCGCGCTTCTGCAGGCGGCACACAGAGTACATTTTATAATATGAGGCGGCAAGCGCAGATGACACAAACACATACGTTATAATCAATGCTCCTAAAAAATAAGGAAACATAAAGCCTTGGATTACTCCAGGTTTATTACTTTGCATTCGATATCGTGATAAACTTCATAAAAAAGCTCGTAACTCACCCAATAATGATCTCGTCCAGATCTCATATAAACGTCACCGAAATTATTGTAATAGTCTTCTCAAGAAGCTTAAATCAGCTCGTAAGACAAAATGAAGCTGATTCTTTATTCTTTATTCTTTATTGCACACAAAAACATAAAATGAAGAAATACAAATACAATGGACAGCTTATGTACAAAGGCGAGCTTATCCCATAATTGGGTTCTCTAACAGCAAACCCAGTTGTCATAGGAAATTTGCGTATGAGGACAGTGATTCAAGTGATTGTTGCCTATTCACGAAAAAAATAGGTGACAAGAAAATCCTCATAACTCTGTATGTAGACGATGGGCTTGTTGCCACTGCAGATAAAAATTGGGCAAACCAATTCCTTAAAGAATTAGGGGATACTCTGAAAATCACAAGCAAGCCAGCGTCTCATTACCTTGGTCTTGAGATAGCACAGTCGAAAGATGGCTCCATTACAATTAAACAAGAGTCGTACACCAAAAAGATACTGGAACGTTTTAGGATGTCAGAATGTAATTCAGTTTCTACGCCAATAGAAACGACTTCTCAAGCAGGGAAAGTTAACAAGGCAAAGAAAGAGCAAATCTTTCAGTACGGTGAGGCAGTAGGTACGTTAGCGTACTTGATGACAGGGACGCGACCTGATATAGTGAGTTGCATGTCTTTGCTGGAGGAATGGTTAAGCCAACGACAATCTTCAGTCGCGATTTCAACTACTGAAGCTGCAGCAAGCGAAGGCGCTCGTGAACTCGTGTAGCTCCAGAGAGAATTCAGCTCACTTACAAACGGGGACGAAATACCCACATTAAAGGTAGACAATGAAGCCGCCATACTTCTTGCATACAATCCAGAGTTCCATAAGCGGACCAAACACATCCGAGTGAGACATTTCTTCGTAAGAGAAACTGTACAAGACGGACTTGTGGATGATGGTTAAACTGGGTGGTGCCGATTTATGCGTCATGTTCGTGAACGGGCGCCGTCAGTTGGGATTGGTCATAACTTAACTTCTTCGGATGTTAATGTTTTTCTAGTACCTATTATATATCTGCACAGTAGGTACAGGTGTGAGTACTTTTAATCCTTTATACCTGTACGTAGTATAGTGTGTAGTGATTCTGGGTGCATTGTCCTCACATATTATATGAATTTATTAAAGTATGTACTTGTATTGTAAAAAACCTTTAATTTAGTGTGTAAGTATGGAGTTTCTTGTGAGTTCTTCTCCATAACAAGTTACTTTCCGAATGCATGGTAGAATCAATTTTTATTCCTTGTAAATTATAATGTAACGTTCAAATGTGCCGCTTGGTGGCCTAGTTGAAATAAAATATCTTTGTCTTTGTCTTACAAAAGACCGGCACTGCTACTCAATTAGCAGATATTATGACCAAGGCAGTTCCTAGGCCAAGAATTGTTAAAATCCAAGATGCCCTGGGTATACAATGCCATACAGCTAAGGGAAAGTGATATATGAAATAGCTGGTAGCTGTCTAGCATGGTACAGGTGCAGTGACATAATTTATGAAGGGTTGTGTGTCAGTGTGGTGTTTTGTCAAGTAGTTGTGTCTAATTCTAAATAACTCTCTTTACGACTTTAATACATCTTATATATTTTCCTGATAAGTCTTTCACTGGAAAAGGTACGTCTGCATTAATTTTACTATAGTTCTTTTGATAGCTTTATTTTACTACAATAAACCTTTTAGATAGCGATAAACCAATGACCTTGTTAAGGCTGCGGCAAGCCAACGGATGCGAGACGCCTATGTTTATCTGTGGATTGCTTATGGCTGAAATGATGATAATGATTTTAGATGACAAATACTTGTTCCTTACATATTTTAGCTGGTATCTGCTCCAAAATTGTATTATTGCACGCAACTGGGACACTATTGACAAGAATTAATATGCAATGCTTATAAACCCTTCTCATTGCTGATGGTCTCGGTATTTCTTAATAACTCATCGAATAAAATGCAATTATTACGCTTGTCACCTCTATGTTCCTACCGGGGCTCAATCACAACTGACCGGCTTCAAGAAAATAAATAAAGAGCTTAAAGAAGTCCCTTTAGAAAATATTAATTTGATTGCCTACAGTTGGTCACTTAGATTTTCTTAATTCATTTTTTTTTCGACCTTATTTGTTTACTTGAATATTTTAGAACTAAAGTTAAGTCCTTTTTCGTGAAGCCCTTCCAAAAACTATTAGCTTCATTGCTGTTGGTAAGTCGGATCCTAAATTGTCTGTGTTGGACGTTTTCCTCTTTGTTTCAAAACTGGGATACAATTGACCCTAACTGCCATAAGATAAAATGAAGTGTTTAAGAAATCCTTTCAGTAAATGTTAACTTCACTCTTTAGAATATCTTGAACCATTTATACCATTTTGTCTCATCCCCCAGACTCCAGACATAGCAAATTTGAAGTAGGTACAACTATAGTGTCATATAATAAAACAAAGCGATCTTCATCATTATTTCTTCGGGTTTTATAATCACGAGTTCGCAAAAACCATACATCGTGTGACTGCGAAATATTGTACCATAAAAGCTATCACTTGTTTGCCTTCGACATTGCTCAATTCAATCATACAATTTAGAAGTTATTTTAATTAAGAAGTGGTAACACTGAGTGCTTACCCCCACTTTCTTCAAATACTTCTGTTTGCTCGCTTGTCAGTTATTATCTGTGTTACTGCTGTCAGTCAATCAAACAGTCAGTCAGTCAATGAGTAATGTTTTGAGGTGATGTTTCTTTTAAAGTTTTTATTTTCGTGACATCAGAAGCTTCATGTTTTGTTGTATGATTTCGTGCAATTTGATTAACGCTCCGTTATTTCAAGCAAGTGAATTATGAATTAGTTGATTGAAGTTATTAATTTAATGTAGTGTAGGTGAATAGTTTTTGTGTTTTGTTATTTCAACATAATGAAGGTGGACGTTGTTTGGAGGCGACACGGCGCTGCACAACTAGCAGGTTAGTGTGAACACCTTTAATTTAGTTGTATTACAGACCAAGATTGTATTGATGTTGTTAATTATTTCGAATCTGCTGGAATAACAAACCAAGATAGTTAATAGGTATTTAAACATGTAACAGCTACTTTGGGCGCATGTGAAAGGTCGAAGGCTGGCTCTCTATTTAATTAATATCATTATTTGACAGTAAGTTGTATCTGAGACGAAAACACTTACCATTACATTACAAGTCGTTATTATGATAATTTCTTCGTTAACACAACCATTATTTGGTTATTTATTATATTATTCGAGTTATAAAGTTATCATCTAAAGCAAGCATAACTTTAATGTATTAAAATTAAAGTATTCAGATGACTATCAAATTTAAGAATTTAATAAAGATTAATTGAATTCAGTTATGTATAAACAGACTTTAGTGTTATGTTAGTGAGTTGTTAAGTTGAGAGAAACTCTGTCAGTCACAGATTCAACCTTCAAGACAACACTGGGCAATGAAGCCACTAATTGACTATCAAATCTATTATGTTTCGTGTTTATGCTTGCTTGCTATGTAAACACTCTTTGTAATTATATGTAAGTTTCATCCTCTATAGCAAGCTGGCTATGACTCTAGTTTGTTAAATCTGGAGTCATAAGTCATAGCAAGCTAGCTATAGAAAAAATGTATCCTTTTATACTGGTTGGAGGGGGTTCTATATTTAATATCATCATCTATATCATCTGAAGAACTAAATGAGGTAGTTATTTTTTATCAAATGATGTGTTTGTAATTAAGCAATGATTTAGTTAGAGATGTGTTACTTTTTTGGTGTACAATAAAGTGTATTCTAATAAAAAAAATAGAATAACTATTTAAGAGAAGAACTGAAAATAAGAGTCAAACCAGAAATGACTTGATTCTGGCAAATGCACAAGATGTGCAAAGCCAAACTCCTCCAAAGAGGATAAAAAACAGTGTATTCTATTCTCTAATTAGAACATAAACTTAAAAACAAAAGTTACAACTTAGCACTGTTATCTAAACTATTTGCATAGAGTAGGTATTGTCTATGCCAATGAATGGAAACTCCAGCATTATCTGTGACCATGTCATACCTGCTAGGTATTTTAATACAAACTAGCAGCCTTGACTGTAAAACTAAATAACTGAATATTTTAACTAATCCTGCTTGTGATGAAGCTGCCATGATTTCAGGGTTATTGTGGAGCAAGAGCAGTATTTTTAGTTATTTAAAATATACCACAGATGAGACAAGGCAAATTGCTAGTGTCTTGTCATACATCTTAATGTACAATAATATGCTAATTGTGACTATAAACGATTTTTCATTTGTATTGAAAGTCTAACTGTAAACTCAGATTATTATCAAACAAAGTAGCTAAGAGATTTAATCTTGATTAATCTAGGTACTTTTGTGAAAAGAGCCTGTCTTATACCTAGACTATTTTTAGATAGGACATAGAATTTACTTTATTGTTGTGCACTAAACTAGCAACAAAACTCTTTTCATTTATTTATGTAAAAATAGAAGAGCTCAACTTAGGAATAAATTGCTGTTTTAAGCTGAAAACCTGACTTAAGTAAATAGAGATACTCGCCCCTTGCGTAATAATACAACATAGGTATTTGGATTGGGACAGGTAGTCCTCTTTAACTAGTGGCATCTCAATGCCACCTAGAGTTGCCACCTTTTTTTAATGGAATATAACTTGTAGTATTTTTTCAATAAGTACCAAAATATGTAGTAGGTATTTTAAGAAAATGTGGGCAATTATGAAGTACTTTTTTTAAACTTTGATTTATTTTTCCAGATGTACTTGTTATTATTTTTGCCTATAACCATCATACTGTTTTTCTTTTTAAAATAATCATGTGACTGAACAATTTAAATCTATAGTAAATTAACCAATAAGTTGTTTTTTTTTTTATCAATTTAGTTGGTTTTGTATTCCTTTCTCTCTTTTTTTATAAATTTCTGAAAATATCCTTATTGTAAAAGCGGGGGAAAACAAAATGGAGGAAAGAAAGATAAGGATTATAATAAACATATTGATTTGTTCTGTGGTCTTAAAAACCAATTGCCATTTTTCAGCAGTGTTCATTAGATTGGCAGCTGACTTTTCAAATAATATCATTTACTTCCTAAGTTCTGAAACATTATTTTGTATTTTATTAACTAATCTTAAAGCATTCAATAGATACTCTAGTTGTTGTAAAGATTGGCATTGCAGCCAGTTAGTTAGGTTAAAAGCAAACCTAATCTACATATACTAATATTATAACGGGATAAAGCTTGTGAGTTTGTGAGGTTGAAGGGCGTAATCTCTAGATATATTAAAGGGGTTTAGATAAAATTTTACATGGGAGATAGTTTGAGAACCTGGGAGGGACATAGGATAGTTTGGTATTCCCTTGGGATGATAAAACACTTTTTACGCGGGTGAAGCCGCGGTCAGAAGCTAGTTAGTTATAAAAATATATAGTATTTTTCATACTATATTATTTTTCTATAAAATGTATACCATACAATAATGACGAATATATAGTACAATACTATATAATATTATAGTATGAGTGGCAACCCTTATGTCACCCCATAAAAATAATAACTTGTCTATGCATTGGTTTTTCACAGCATAAAGTGAATCATTTCCCCTAACTAATTACTTAATGAGTGCTTACATAATACATCTGGTACTTAAATAAAAATTAATATTAATTGAGTCTTATTAATAAGTATTGTGTAATATATACCTACCAGCAGCACAATGGCTATTGTTCAGATTTGGTCACATTTTAAACTTTCAACAGTATTATACTTATTAATCAACATCTATAAAATATTCAACACAAAGCTTCATTCCTGTAGGACATCTAGAAACTATCATAATTAACACACACACACACACACAGTCACACACACACACACACACACACACACACACACACATACATACACTATATTATACAAGAGCTACTGGCTTTTTCCCCCATCTCTGCCCTCATGTCCTATCTCCACACAAACCAGGCATTTTTTCAGTATGAAAAGTAGTCTGTGACACTCAACGACAGTGTTGCTTTCTATCTGTGACAGAATTTACGTAATCGGTTCAGTATCTACCAGCTTTTAAAATATATATATGTTATGGACCATGTGATTAATACGACATTATTCACAACGCCCGGTCAATTTGAAAAATGTCCGATATGAGGAGGCAATGTGATAAAAAATTAAATTGACCGGGCTTTCCGAAAAATGCCCAACACTTATTGGAATGGGACCTGAGTTTGCTCGCTTTGCTCGCTCACTTCAGCTCTCGTCATCTCTTTCGAACCTAACCAATCCGTGCCCTAAGCGCCCGATCTTGCTTCGCTAGCTATTGCCCAACCGTTACGTAGCAATATTCGTATATGTGATAAAAACCTATAGAAGTTTAAATCAGTATTCATTACATTGCCCGATTAGACTTGACTAGATTCAAAGTGCCCTGATTAATCATTTGGTTCATGACTTATACAAACAAACAATTTCACTTTACTTCTAGGCAAGCGTGCTTCACCGTCGACCACATCACCGCTTACCTTCAGGCGAGATAGTGTCAAACGAGAGTTGACAATAAAATAAAAAATACAATGTTACTTCTTTACAATAGAAGTTTAGATACCAGCCAGGCTCTTTTCGTTTGTTACGTATTTTCATGGACTACCTACCATACCCCGAACCGCATCACAATTAGCTCCAAAGCAAAAGCTCGAAGGATACACCGCGCCCCGTGTCCGACGCGCCTTATTAACCTAGATCTAGAACAAACTCTAGAAAAGACATCATAACTTATTTTAGAAGAACTTCCTCGTATCCTCATCTCATAACCGTAATGGCCTCAACGTCTAGAAGGAAAACGGACTTATCTCGACGGCGCATCTGCCACGAGCGAGTATTTAATTTTTTATTACGGACTAGTAGTTATGAGTCACGTAGTCATAATAAACAAAGTAAAACAGTTAACATAAGAGAAACTAGCTTGAGTTTTGGAGGCCTCTCACTGAATGAAAGCAGCTCACACGGCCATTGTCCGCTCGTGCTTGTGTGCCGTATGCCTCGCGCCTCGCCGCCTTTGCTGATGCTTCGCTTGCCAGTGGAAAGTGCGCACACAACACTTTCGCATTGTTTCCGACATGCTGACACGGAGATTTTAGTGAAATGAGGTTAAGGCTGCTCGCTAAATGCACAGCTCGGCAGTTACACTCTAGTCGTGTCGTTCTCAGGCTCTTGCTGGATTATTACTTTAATGTCAAAAGGTGGGATTTTTTTGGCCTCATCAGTTCTTAATCAAGCCCCTGTAACGAATCTGCTATTTATCACGAATTCTGACCGCTATTACAAGTTTTCTAATACTGACGTAAAGATCTCACAGCATACATGTAGTATAAATTCTTATCCTCGTCTCCCCAGAAGGTGGCAATACTATCGTTTAACTGCAAGTTTCGGCCAGATTCTACAAAGTTGCGAAAAGTCTATTTCAGTTGATTACCGCTATAGCGTAGCGAATATGCTTGCAGTACTGAACGGTACCGTTACTGAAGGAAGGCGAGCGCTGTGCGAGGCCGACGTGAGAATACATAACGGGCGCCCTGGGGCTATCCCTTTTGTCATAATTGTTTGTGAGGCTGACTTGTCTCTGGAACACAGTTTATTGTCCTTCGACTGTGATTTGAGGGAGAAAAAGAGGATAAACAATAAGTATTCGTCATTATTTCGTTGCTGTTACCTGTTCTGGTAATGGAGTAGGCGTATGAAACTTGTATAAACAACTATTGAGATCCATAAAAGGATCAACGCGGAGACATTGTCCCCGAGCCAGTTTAAAATGATAAGATCGATCAACGATTTGTGCGAGTACACCGACAGCAATATAAATGTGTAGTGAGTAGCCTATCATGTCCTCAGCGATGACTTCCTAGTCCTTCAACGTGTTCACGAAGCTTCCATTGTTTACCCGCTTTAATTACTATCATGTGCTCACTTGTAAATACTCGCTACTTCAAACAAATTAATGTTTTTTTTTTTATTGAAACAAAACGTGGTAAAACTTACTCATATTAATTTATTGTTAAGGGATTCTTATTTGATTCTTAGTGTAGTAGCTGCATAACTGATTTATTGGTAAATCAGCAGATTTCAAATATTCAGTAAGTACATGTGGCATGATGCTGTAAGGAACTTAACCCACTCAGGTTATTGGTAACTCCATATTGCAAGCCTGTCTTACAAGGTACCACTGTAATATACTAATAAACAGCGGAGTTAATCGCGTAACGAACTAGTTTGTGAAGTGGACATTATCGCTCACTAGTAGGTCACACTCGAGCACTGCAGGTCAGGGAAAACATCAGGTGGCTGATCAACACTATCGATCTGTGCTAGCGGCTACGTTTAACCGACTGCGGCTCTACACACTGTTTGAATACAGTTCATGAATGAGTCATACGTGGTGTGGGTTTTATTTGTAGACAACTCTTCAACAATAATTCCGATCAATAACCCCTAAATATACCATAGACTTAACAACGTCTACTACGAATTACATTCAGCAAGACTTCAACAATAAACTTAGAAACTACTTCTTCCAATACGATTTGTAATTGGACGACTATCATCTGAGCTGCCCAGCATTGCCACGATAAATACGCTCGGAACTAAGGTTAAGCCGAATCCAGACAATGGATGAAAGCTCATAAAGTAGAACAAAAACATAAAAGAGGTTTTCATTTAGTCGTCGACAGTTGTATTGAGTAGAGAGCACATACCTAGTAAAGCAAGGTGCAGCAGGTTCACGTTTGCGAGAACCAACCTTGCCGATGCCAAATGACTAATGTACGAGGTTATCTTCGATCACTAATAATAGTGATCGAAGGAGGCTGTCCAGAAGTTCGCGGCATAAGAGACGTGGTCTTAGCTACTGGGCACCACCAGCCCAGCACTACATTGAACAGACACATGAAATCCGAAGATGAACCCACGCGCTACAAAAGTCATGTCAAGGACTTTAGCTTCGAGTTTCGCCCTCAAAAGAGTCGAAAGAAATTCTCGTGTTACATAACCACAGACCACTGTTGTTCTTATGGTCTGTGTACATAACATTACAAATTGCCTTTCTAAGCATCAAAACACCCGAAAATGAGACTCATGATGTGAGTTTTTTATTGGACTTAAGATAAAGAGAGAAACCCCGAAAAATCACGGATTTTCTGAGTCATACGTGGGTATAGTGAGAAAGGTGCGGCGGCGGCGGCGCGGGCGCAGGTGCCGGCCGGCGCGCAGCGGTGTGTGACGCCCCGACCTGCGACACCGGCGACCCGACCCGACAGCTGCTGTCCCCCATGCAAGTGGCCAACAATCGATTCCTTCTAACTATGCAGTTATCATCAGTCGAAGGAAGCGTTTAGCATGGCAGCTGTGATTTCCCACGCTAGCGACATACATCTAGAAAATGCACTGTATACATACGTAGCGTTGTAGCACTAATTATCGTGTTTAGCATTCTTTCACTGCTGTTGACGGGCAGTCACACTTTATTATTTTTGTTTATCTTCCATGATTTCTAGTAGGTATTTACAAATATTTTCAATTCATTTAAGTATCAGAGTTATATCGTTAAAATTCGGTTTACAAATTCGGCTATAAATGTAAATATTAACTTAACGACTCGGAAGAGCATTCGCGTCAGTTGGGTAGCTGCGTAAAAATGTCATAATTATTACGTATACATTACGCGAACCCTGGCAGATACCGAAGTCCTGTTATAATTGAACCCGATACGGTGTCTCCGTCGATCGTTGAACCCGCAATGTCGCAACACTGCATGCCCACTATTTTATTCATACGCGGTCTAGCTACACGCAAATTGAAACATACCTCACTATAAAGTTTCCATCGTAAATTCACATTTGTGTCAATTTCTCTCCTCAAAGCGAAGTTCACGCTCGGGCAAACCGATGGATTTACAAAGATCCATCGTGCAGATACATAGGAGCTCCGGGGATAGAAAGGTCACAGGTTATCTTTTATCCCGAGGAGAAGAACTCGTCGCGTAGCTGTAAAATATATTTTTCATAAAGGCTGTGGTCCGGAAACGCCGTAATAAACAGACTGCGGGCGATGTTTAAACATTTCTCTCGCTTGTTGAGTGCGTGTCTAGCACTTAGCTCTGTCAGTAATGATCGCTATCATCTGGCTAGGTAACCCATTCCAGTCGGCTCTTGCAACGTGGGAACTCGCCTAGAACCCACCTACTAGTGCACTAGTTTCCATTGTTTGAAATGACTGCTTTTACTTATGCGGAGACGAACAAAATGAGAATTTGCCAATGAGAAGGAACCGGTTTCCGAAAACTTACAAACCAATCTATTAATTAACTCGTAGTGTTGCTGAATACATTACGAGTCAATTAACAGATTGATTTGAGATCTAAAGATTCCTAGCGTGTATTGTGAGATCTTGAACATAAGTCGGTATTAGCGAACACGTAATAAATTAACCAGTTGCATTATCTATGAATGAATCACGCGGGCGTGCACTAACGAGAACGCTAGTCTCTCGAAGAAGGCCTAAGGTTGCCGGGGCAGGCTCTCGAGGTGAAGAGCTTCGGCATTTATTCGACACATCTCTAATGATGGCTACTCGTATGCTCAGTGTAAGCTTGCCATTGAATGAAAGCCAAGTTTGTGGTTTAATTTACACCTAGAATATAAAGTCGATATTTTGCAACATAATATTCCACATCATCAGTATCGGTTCAGCTCAAAAGCAAATACCACTGTCCACATCATTAAGGGACTTAAATGAGCAGTTAATGAGCCTGTGAAATAATTAGGTAACAGAACAATATTCAGTAGTAGAGTATTGTATTGGTACCTCATCAGAATGCTCTAACGGATGGTTCGATGTGACTGTAAGACGCTGACTGACGATATTTCGGTACATTTGATTGTTATCGTTATTTCTTACTAATGAAGAAAGTACCGTAACTAACGAAGATATATATACCTTTAGACCTACTTGTCTATATTCTAATCTTTGATTATATAATAATCAAAGAATCTAATAATATTTCCTACGTGCTTACATAAAATTCTTGCGCAATACCATTAACAAACCCAGAAAATAAATGTTGATTAATCGAAGAGTAGTCCCGATTAGTATTGTAGTAATGAGTTATTTAACACCGTATAAGTATCACTGACCAAATACACGCGGTACAAGGGAGATATCTAACAAAATGATGAATTCTTTTGTTTTACTTATTGATTGGCATAGATTTTTTTTTTATTATTGTTGGGCTTCCGCTTGACCGCTATCTCACCTGCGATGGTATCGTTCTGATCGGCGATTATAAAAGGAACTTTTGGGTTTTTCTTTTCCTGTTTATCAAATTTAAAGAATAAAATTAAGTATGTACTTACCTAGTTCATTTCGTAAATATGAGTTCACCTTCTTTATTCGTTTTTTTTTAATTTACTAGTTTATTGCTGCAAAAATATTCGCTACATTCTGGTCAGTCGGTGGAAAAACCTAGCTGTTTTCCTCTTTCGAATATTTATCACGACGATCTTTGAGAATCTGGACAGGAAAACAATCAAATAATAGTTGAATTCGGACTGGTTTGTAATAAATTAATGTAACGAGTATGAGACCACGCAGGTTATTCACGTGATATATAGACATCACGCCTATGTTCCTCGAAAGGTGAACAGAGGTGCACGTATCACCATCATCATTGCAGCCGAAACAGATCCTGCTGGACATGGCCTCCCATAAGTGCCGCCACTTGGATCAGTCCTATAGCATGCCCAGATGACGCTAGTTTACTTAGTCTCGTGTAATAGGGACGCGCCCATAGCCCACATTGTTCACCTGATTCACACGTTTATCTAAACTCTAGCAACATTCACTTCGGGACGAGCTAGGGACTGGACATTCCGGACATCAGATTTTATGACAGTATCCCAACGGCTAAAGTATAAAGGCCTGAGTATTGCCGACCGAAGGTTGCGGTAAGAAAAGCAGTAGCTTTCCAGTCACAACGACAAGTCAGTTGTAGTGGGCTGACAAGGTTCATCCCTTGTAATAACTTTTGCTTAATACTTATGTCCATAATACTGTGACGTTTTGCTTATGGTAGGTAGGTGTAGAAAAAATAAGAATTATTAGTTAAAATTTACTATAGTATATTTACAAAAAAAGGATCGACAGAGCTGGGTGTGAATTTAAAATATCGAGCGCGCGTTAGGCTCTTGCCCGCCTATAGAAACACCACTATCCTGTGTAGTCAGGCAGCTCGGCAGCGGTCAGGCGGGGTAGGTGTGCAGCGCGCAAGTAGTCGCCAGACGCGCAGGTAGGTGCAGAACACGCAGATAGGCACAGGTAGGTCCATAGCACTGGCGCAGCAGTGATGGTTCAGTGATAAATTATTCCATTATCAGTTCTCAAAAAACGGTGAAGGAAAACGAATGAGCTGTCCTATAACCATGAATACCAAGACATAAATATTCAGCATCTGGCATGGTGGCTGTAAGGCCGCTCCCTCGCACAGAGCCTGTACTGTATCCCAGCAGTAACAACATTATAGGCTGATCATATCCTCAGCAGTATCGCCTCGCTAGATTGCTCTTCCCCACAAGGCATTGAATACGATACTATGTCAGATGTCAGTGAAATATCTTGTTCTACGCAAACAATAGTGACTCCTTGAAGTTTGTTTACTGACCTCTCTATTGTTGTACCATATTTCTAGTTTGTTTTAACCGTTCCGCACCTCGAACAAAGCGCTCTAGTTTATAGATAGTTACTTTTCTAACTGCTCGTTTTTTGTAGAATAATCTAGGGAAACACCCAAGGACAAAACAAACTATGATACTTTGATATTTACCTTTTGATTCTTCGATGATGTCAATATATGTGTGTGCAACTGCCAAGACCTTGTTTTTTTTCGTCTTGAGATATTTAATGCTTTTGTATATTGTTAAGCCGGATCTTCGGCTAAACGAATTCGATACGTCCGAACGCTTTGTTTCCCACAGGTTCTTATGCGCTATTTAATTAACAATGTAGCGAGCAGTTTTGCCCAAGTGTAATAAAGCTTGCTGACATCTGGTGTCACGAAAAGCTCTGAGGACAGTTGCTCAAGGATCACGACACGCAATCATAGCGCCGTCGCCGTGCGTTGAAATCATTAACGTGTGTCACACGATAGTGCAGGAAAAAAACTGTTCCCACAGCGTAGAAAAGCATTTTTTTGTGAAAGCGAGATGATACCGCATAAGTGCTGTTAAATACCCGAACACTTGATACTCCTAGCTTATCCAGGTGGTTTGGAGTTCCTGAGACTGGTTCCGACGATGGTCTAGTTTGATGTTTAAAAATATTCTCAAGTCGTCTCATGTCTATAGTTACATTTTCGTAGTACCCATTAAACAAGATTTTATGGATCTGGTGAATTGAGTGCTGTAGCAACATAAGTAATAATTAGTTATGGGCCCACTTACAGTATGATATGGCAAAACGTAATTGAATAACTGCTCAAAAATGCGATCTGATTTGCCTATTTAGTAACTTGCACGTTAATCAATAATAAATTAATCGCTTTTCTGTAAGTAATATAATTTGTTTCATATAAATGGGTGTACCTATATGCGTTACACACACACATTTTAGTAGGCTGCGCGTGCAGCCTACTAAAATGTAGTATAAATCAAGTAATCTGCCAATTAAACGGCTATTAGCAATGTTTCTGTTAACGCCGCATTAACCATTGTTATTTTTCAGTAAAGTGAGCATTCGTGGGCTATTAGTAATATTAATGATTATATTATAGAGTATCATGCTCATATTGGTGCGATTAATCTAATTTATTACAAAGAGATTGCCATAAAGCTTAAATTACGATACGCAATCATGCATGGTCAGCCTCTACGTCAAATATGATCACACAAACTGATAACTAAACTCAATGCGTTTGCATAGCTCTGAAAATCGTTCCATGATGTTATAATGTGATTCAGAAAGTGACCCTGACTGCGGACTGTTGTGACACGTTCTAATTTATGTAAAACATTTAGCGATAATAATAATATGGTTTTTGCCATCTGTGACAATACTGTCACGGCTTTTCATTTAATGACATTATTATGACTCACTGTTTTAACTTTTTAATCAGTCGTCAAATCTGACGGAATTTTTAAATAAGCAGCAGTTTTGCAAGATTTTTTATAAGCAAACTATTATGCTCAATACCGATTCACCACAGATTCCTCGTATGAACAGAGAAAGAGCATTTTGCTTGTACCTCCTGAAACCTGAGATGCCATGTCTGTAACATAGTATACGTTCCCTGCATTCTCTGGACCTTTGACAACAAGTGTGACTATACCAGTACTACATAGTTGCTACTCGCTTCTAAGAAGTGAATCGGTGCTGCATCAGAGTTCGTCGCCTCGTGTGAACACAACCTGTTACTTATGGCGTGCTGTCACGCGACGCACACGCAGCGCCGCAGATATCGATCTGCGCGCGCACTGGGTTAATTGCTCACAGCGCTGCGTTAACTGCCACGGTACATCACTATCGGGTTCCCTTACCATATCTACAATAAACTATGGCAATCACACACGAAAGTCTACCCCACGGTAGGATTATTTTGTTGCTCGATCTGTATTCCACTTATGTATTATTCATTAAAATTGATTATGAATCTACCAAAACGAAAGGCTCGTGGCTAAATAAGAAACGTGGCTCGATCGAAGGTTACACTATCGAAGGGAGACTCGAGACTACTCTTCTGTGACGGGATTCGGGAACCACGCAGTCTTTAGTAGCTGGAGTGATTTGTAGATCTCAGACAATCGTTATGGGTAGAAAAATCGCTATAGATATTGATGTGGCTGAGTAACGATGTTTCCTGGGTAGAAACATTATAATTGTATTTAGTCCGTCAGTGGGATTATCAAATAATATTGGACACTTATTTTTTGCTTTACCAAATCATAAAAAAATTACAAAGTTCAGAAGTGGGGGGCTTGTGACGTCACTAAGGCAGTATAAAGTGTACTTATTATATCATCGTCACTTTATGTTTATGTGTCAAAAGAAAAATACGTGCCCAATATATTTTATTAATCTACCTGAAGGACGAAAACTAATTTTCAGTAAACTAACCGATTCTGATCAAAACGTTTACAGTAGTCACAGCGGATCTTTGCGTATCTGAAGTTGTCTCTGCAAACCATTGCGCAAGAAACAGTTGTCATCGAGTATACTGCGTTTATTAAGCGAGATATGGCGATGCGACAAACGTGAGCGATTGAAAGAGGCAGTTATACAATTCTATCTCCTACTTCAACATTGACATAATAATAGCTACTGCGCCAGCCAACTTCAGAGGCATAAAGATCCGCTGTGACTACTGTATTATTGTAGAATCTTCGATACGACGAAGAAGAAGTCCTAACAAGAGGAAGGGGAATATCGTATTGCCCGATAACTTTGTTGTAGCAGTCAGATGGGCAATGCTCTGATCATCAAGTTCACCCGACTGAAAACCGATCAAGCAAAACAGAAGTGGATGATGCATTATCCAAAACATTTTGTTCTTCATTTTCTAATATCAAACATGAAGCCAAAAACTTCTTTTGAATGTAGCATTTTGCTTAAAAGCTTGATGTTGAAACAGAAATGGCATGTACTACGTGAGTACCCAGCATCACTGTGTACCAGTTGGGCGGCAGCGTGTGACGCTCTGTCTGCGCCGGCGCCACCACCGTTATCTGACGCCGCTCGGCTTGCCAAGGCGAGGACATCTGCACCAACGAAGAGCCATCTACAAGATGATGATACAATTGGCGCTGCATCTGATATTTAAAGCAGCTTTTACTGAATGCTTTTAGAAACATTTCTTTCCAAAGACGACGATACTAATTTAGAAGAGATTGCTACATATAGAAATTACTACATAGGTATTCCAAAAATAATTATGGATTGGGGAGGTAACCTATCACCATTTACAATCAAATCCTAAGAGGATCAAATGGTTTTGACTTCTTCTGCTGTAGTATCACATTCATCGTTCACTGACGTTTAATTTCTCCACAGTTATAATTTTCCATTAAAGTAGAGAGCACGTTTTTATTGTTGTATCTCCGCCATTATCACTGGCTTTCCAACTCAATCGCTCGTCGTAATTAGTCACAGTGTGTCAGATATCAACTGGCCGCGCGATTCGACGCCATTTTGGTTTCGAGCTGAAGGCCGTTATGTCAATTGCTTACTGTAATTCGTTACGAAAACCAATGGATAAGTCGCAAACAACCATGTCCAGTAGAAAGTTCTTTGTCTTGTAACTGGTGCACAATATCTGTGAAACTGTTACTAATGTGTAATGGTTTGACACATTTGTCACGTGCATGTTAAAGAAATTCTGAGGATTTCGAAGCGTGCTCAAAGTTAACAAGTATGAAAACAGTTGCCATTCATTGCTCACATGAAGCATCGTGTCAACGCTAATTTCAAAGGACGAAAAGCTGGCTTTTTATGGCTATAAAACAAACTCGTACAAAAATTGACTTAGCTTACTCAGAATCCGGTTCTGATAAAATATGCTAATTTAAAAGCAAACTTTACGAGATAGCAATTTGTATGAATGCAAGCACTTTTTCAGTTTTGACTCATCTGGTCCTTTGTAGCACCGCGGTGCTTCCGCGAGCGTTGTTTCCTGGAAAGCAAAGCAAAGGACTATGACTTATTATGACTCACTGGTCGTTACCTGATGGCCGGTGAGCGATGACGTCACTGCGCCGCTATGCGCACGCGCACCAGGTACACCGGCGCGCGCTTTGTGCCCACATTGTTTAAGGTGTGTTATGAATTTCTGATCAAACTGTCAGTTGTATTAGTGGTAATGTGGCAAGAATTTAGCTTTGTTCGGTCTTGGTTGTATTGTATTGCAGTTGCAGTATTACTAACTACTGTACCAGGCGAAGACCTGACTCTTGTTTGTCTTTGGCCTATTAATGGTATCTAATAGTTTTGAAACAGCACTCTCTTCCCCGAAAACATTCTGCGAATTTCTGCTTGAAATCTAAGATGTTCTTAATTGTTGTTATATCTCGTCATCGGCATCCTTTACATTAAGTTTAGCTGTGCTGGCCAATGGCATTGAATCGGAGCCTCAAACTTCCCGAGCCTTCTTGCCACATCCGCAAATAATATATATAATATCGCGTATCATTTAAAATGCAAAGTAAATGCCTTCTATTATGGTTTGCAGTTACGGATGGCCGTTGAAATCACACGTGTAACGGCCTATTGTGTCTACTGCTTCTTGAATTTGCACTCTGATGCATCGTGACAGGCTTCACATTTGTGTGCTGGATGCGATGTGAATCTCAGGCAGTGGGATAGTGGCGCAAGATTAACGTCGACGGCCACGCATTGTCTATGCGCCTGTTACGTGGTTTCGTATAATATTAACATTGTGTACCGGTGTTTTTACTCCGAGTAGAACATCGAGATTCACAACAGAGATGAGAATACACTTCTTAGGTATACAATTTAATTGCCTTCTGTCATCACAGGTATTATTCTGGTCTCCATATCTATTTGCTTCCATCTTCTGTGTATTCGACAGTATTTAACTTCGTGTTATACTCTGTTAAGCTTAATATTTGCTCCAGTAAGCTTAACTTATTATCTGGGACAGTTTACAAACCAGTAATCTACCACAATCTAAGTGACGAAGTTCAGTGACACTGGTCGTTTAGACATAGCGCAAAGCGTATCATTACGTCACGGTCCTCAGTTCCTTTTGTATATGGAGCTGCTATGTCTTACAACAATGCTCTGAACAGCCTGCTTAGCGGTGCTAATTATGGAGATAATGAGATACACATTGGCGCAGGTTTCCAGTAAAAATTTTAGAGTTAAAAAACCTGGACACGACCTACTCAACAGAGCAGTGGGTTGCCGCTGAAATATTTGATGCGAACCTGTGATTTGACATCTATACTTCTATACTAATATTATAAAGAGGAAAGATTTGATTGTTTGTTTGCATTGAATAGGCTCCGAAACTACTGAACCGATTTGAAAAATTCTTTCACTGTTGGGAAGCTACGGATGACATAGGCTATATTATATTTTCAAAAAAGTTAGGGATCCTTACTAAAACGCCAATAATGTAACCCAAGGTGTAAAAAAATTACCTAAATTAATTTTTTTGTATATGATAGAATAAAATAATGTACTATGACTTTGCAGAACACATCATTATTTACAAAAAGTGTCGCGACAGTATATGTCTAACTAATTCTATATATGCCACAATAAGTGATCTTATATTTTAAAATTTTAATTGAAATGCCGTTGCTAGAAAAGGCTCTTTATTTTTATCTTGGTATTAATCCTTATCAAAATAAATTACTTCATATTCAAGACTGCTTCAATATCTTTATAATTTATGCATTTATTTGTTTTTGGAAATTCTACCTCTAAAGGGATTGAAAAAGGGTTGAAAGTTTTTATGAAAATTTTATAGTTTGTAAATAGGACACATGAAATTTTTGATATACGCCCTTGGTTGATAAAAAGAATTCATGTATTTATTGCGTTTAGGAAATTCTACCCCTAAGGGCATAAAATAGGGGTTGAAACTTTACGTGAAATTTCTTCGGTTTGGAAGGTAAAACATCTGAAATTGTTGTATTACGCTCTTGGTTAATAAAACAACAATGAGTTTTTTCGTTCCGTTTCGTTTCGTTTATTTTTCTATCCCTAAGGGAGTAAAAATTGAAAGTTTGTGTGAAACTTCTACGCTTTAAAGTGTGACACGTAAAATTAAAGAATTACGCTTTTGGTTGATAAACAGAATTCATGTATTTGTTGGTTTTTGGCAATTCTACCACTAAGGAGGTGAAATGTTGAAAATTTGTTAGGCTTATATATTTGAAACTTGGCATAAATAGTAACCTAAGTAAATAGTAAAGGTTTTAAATATATATTTTCAAAACCACTCCTAAAAGACGATTTAAAGATTTTCGATGACTTTTACTGTACAGGGCTTCTTTTTATAATGTAGGGGAGCACTAAGAAGGGATTTTTTGGAAATTCAACCTTTGAGGGGGTGAAACTAATAAGATGTTAAATGACCATAAACTATTTTGTGATTTAACTATTAAAACTCATTGCCGAAACTTTTCTAAATTAGTGTTTATAGAAAATTCTAGTACTAGGTTGTGCCAATTTCCGAATTTTACAATAGTTACGATATAGCGCCGGCAGACGTGCATATCCGTTGCGCTTGCGATGCATGGCGCATTGTGCAATGTGCATTATTGGATCGTTGCGTTGTTAAAGTCTTCGCTGATCACTTTCGATGCGTGTGCGCACGACGTGATTAATTGACGCGTGTTCATCATGAGAGGTGAAAATAGCATTAACTTATTAGTGTTGTATAATAAAGTGTAAGTAATTAGTATCTCTTGAAAATAAGCGCCAAGTAATGATGGCAGTTTACAGCTGTGATCGCCACAATTTCAATTACCAAACATAATTATCAGAATTCGCCAATTCTATGATTAAAACTTTGTTTATGTTCCTTTCCGCATACATAACTAGCATGACTGGATGATTAATTGATTACCATAACGACTTCGTCGAGCTAGTGTTTGTTTCGGTTTATTATGCCCGTTTTTCCTTTTCCTTTTGGCCGTTTTTTTATCTTGATGAATGCAAATTGGAAATCCTAAAAGTCTTGAACTAGAAGGTTAGGTTTAATACATAACAGGCTGAGGTATACGAGGGAAACTGTCTTGAGTGAGTGATGGTAACATTGATTTCTTGTTGTTTTTGTGTAAGTGAGCGGAGTTCCATGATTTCACGGATTAGTCGACAGTCACGTTTACGTAGCGGGTAAATACCTAGTATTCGAAGAGAAAGATGCTAGTACGAGTAGGTACTTCGCATAAGCAAAATGTTTGATTAATTAATGCAACTTTTAAATTCGCAGAATGCGATCTAACGATACCTACACAAAAAACAGTTTCTGTACATTTTCCTCTTCACAGCTGCTTCAAAATATTCCCAAGTAGGTATATTAATGCGATTTGAGACCTAGACACAAAAACCAGTACAAAATGTGGTTGTAATTGGTATCAGTAAGTACGCAAAGTAACTCGTTTTACTCAATCGACCTGTACTCGTCGCTCGTACAATTATTCCGAGACGATAAGCCGTCGTCGATTAGGTACCCTCGCCGATGCAGATTCTCCGTGGCTGTATAAAGTAAATCGTCTCCGTAAGCAGCCACGTCGTTTTGACAACATGGTAATTGGCTAGTGATTTGCGCGTCTCTCAAGGTGAAGGTCTTAGTTTAAAAATTGTTTTTGTAAAACCAAACCATTTTAAAAGAGTAACCATGGAGTTTCTTGCCGGTTCTTCTCCATAGGAAACGACCAACCCGAACCGTGCACCTTTTGCCGACGTTTTATAAGTGCCCATGTAGGCCTATGTGAAATAAAAAATTTTGAATTTAAAACAAATAACTGTGTTGCCGGGATTACGCGAACAGATTTGCAATCCCAACGTGCTCGCCTCCGGTTACGTGCAAAAACATTTCAAGTGTGAGAAAACCTCTGGCTGCAGCTCTCACTCAGTTCTACTTTAAAGAGAATGTGCGCAGTTAAATTTCCCATAAAGTGTTGGTAGCTCGATTGTCGTTAATAAGCCGCCATGATTGCTGGCTCGGCGGCGGCGGCGACTCTATCTCGTGACGAATCGATTCTAACTCGATTATGTGGAGAGCGCCGCGCGCCGCGCGTGCTGTGTGGTGCTGTGCTCGCACTCGCACTTCACTAATTGGATCGATGTATTCATGACTATAACAACGGTCAAAGAACCCAGCCTGCACTGACATTGGACTATCTACTACTTTTACTTCACTATTCATAAGGTTTCTCTCGTCGTCGTTGTGACAATCCCATAGAGATATTATTCCGATAGAGAGGCCTCAATGGGAATAATATCTCTATGGGATTGTCACAGACTTGTAATCGATAAAAACTATGAAAGCATAACGTTTGCTTATTTCTCTGATTGTCTTAGTGATATCTTTACTACTTAGCCGTACCCAATCTAAAACCGAACTAGTTTTCTCTTTTGATTGCTAACATTATAGGTATGTTTTACTGCCTTTGGACAAACCTAACGAAGACCATTATAAAGAAATGCAATTCGTTTACGTTTTAATATAAATGTCCATCCATCCGGTACCGCAAAAGAAAAGATGGATATATAAGGAGTGTAATGAAAGAAAAGGGAGTCAGTGATAACGTGACGGGACGGACAGGACGGTGTGCAAGAAGAAAACGTGTTGTGCCGAAGCCATGCAGCATGGGACAAGGGCAGGAAGATGGTGATCAAATCCGTTTACGTAACAATATCTTTGAGAATGATTGGAAAGTGTTTAAATGAAATACCCATAAACGAAACCACACACAGTAAGCCGGTTTCTGCTATGCGAAGTCAAAAAGTTTCATATTTCTTAAATACCCTGTATTGAAATCGCAAGGCAAAAATGTAACCTCAGGAAATTCCATAGATTAGCATCAAAGTGTGTTATTTTGAACGTTGAACTAAATTCTTGTGTATTGGACCAATGCGATTGCGGAATACCGCGCCTTTCGTTCGAAGTGGTCACCAGGTTTCGGAGGGGCTCAATGCGCGTGCGGCAACAATAAATAACTTTAGTAGCAATATAGGTACAGACGTCGATAGGTAATAAATTGAAGCCCCGGCCAGCGGTCTATCGGAGCCCTGGGAGAATGTCGGGCGCTCTCACTGCGGTCGGCGCAAGGCATAAGCGCTAAAAGAGTAGTTTGAAATGGATACTGAGATAGAAACTTTAGAAATTCATTGTTCGATGAAAAGCATGCAGTATTTAAATAATAGAATTAGAACATATTGATTAATTGTTCAGCATTGTAAACAAACATTTTAATTTGATTGACATTTTTAAATTTCAGTTGTTGACATTTTAATTTATTTGTTTGACATTTTTAATTTTAATTATTGACACTCTAATTTATTTTGTAGCCATTTTTTTTTAAATTATTGTCGAGTTAATAATCTGACAATTGAAAGTATTGGAATTTTAGTTATTGACATTTAAATGTATTTGATTGACATTTAATTTGAATGATTGGCATTTTTTATTTTAATTATTGAAATTTTGATTAATTGAATGTTTAAATTTTATAATCTGACAATAGGAATGCATCAATATTGTTTTGGTTTGGTCTGGCTTTCTGTTATCTAACATTTACAATGTTGTTCTGGTTATGATGTCTACAAACTTAATGACTTTATTATTGAAAGTAATTTGCACGCAGAATATAATAATGATTTTAAGGCTTTTAGATCTTTCCTTGTTAAACAATGTATTTTCTGGTAAATAAATATTTTGATTTGATTTGAAGCATTTTTAAATTGTAGTAACAAGGATGGTGCTTGAGTGGTGAGTCTACCCATATAAAATGCACATGGTAGAAAAAGTATCACAAAAAAGAAAGAAACTTCAAACCACTTAATGGTAAGAAGGCCTCCACCACTTGTTGTATCTTAATGCGTTTCCAATGCGACGAAAGATGCTGTTGATAAGTTGCAAGTTTTTGTTTTTGTAAAAAAACGCAGCCTTTCTGTTGCGTTGCATCGGCGCCATTCAAATCGGCAAACGTAACTGTTCCTCGCTGTGGGTCAAAGATCTCAGCTGTGAATAAATAGTGAAAGGCCTGTAGGCCAGACACAGGCTTCTTCACTGTAATACGAGTACGTTTCCTCAATGGATTCTGACTGCTTGCGTAATCATGGTGGGTGGATGATACAGTTCAAAACTGTTTGTTATTGCTTGTACATATTACTAACCGTAAAATGTACAAGCAATAACAAACAGTCATATGCTCGCGCTTTACCACCATCTCACCTGTTTCAATGGTTTCGGTTAATCTAAGTTTTGGGTCGAGAGCTTATTTTGCAGACATTACTTAGTCTGTTATTAATTTCTGAAAGTTATCTTTTGTAACCGCTGTCTCGCGAGTGTTGTGCCACCTGCATGCTGCAGTGACCCGGTTTCGTCGAGGCTCTACCTATGCGCCTGTATGCAACATCGCGTTTATTCCCCTGTAACGAATTGTTTGCACAACGCACACACGCTCGGCCACGGCCCGGCACACCAATAACTTTTGTTGACTGACGTCAGTGGCCTGTATAGTGTACGTACTTTGTGATTGATTCAGCCATTTCACGAAGCTCTCGCCAGTTTCTAGTTTAGTGTTGGGGTGTATTTTGTGTGTCTTCTGTTCTGTTCATTGTCAAGATTGCTAAAATAGCCCGATTAGCAGGTTGTTAGTACAGTAATCCATAATTAGACATTAATGACGTTGATTGACGTAGAACAAAAGTAGAAAGCATATTCTTTTTGTTACCAATATACCTAACCGACCTCTTAATGGAGTACCTCGTCGCAATATTCTGTTAATATTTGATGTGTTCCTTGTTGCAGCGTGCTGGGTGGTGCTGGCAGCGTGCGCAGCTGTCGCCCCGGGCGGCCGCGCCGCCGGACCGCTTGGCCCCTCCGACCGCTCCGAGGCCTACTTTAACGGCAGCTCCTACATCCGACTGTCCAGGCCCATATCACTCAAACAACTCGTTGGACTCAGTTTCCGGACATGCGTTGGTAAGTCAGCACCTTGATATTCCTCAAACTTCTATCAACAGTTCTTAATGGTGCTTTTTCTGCCAACAAGCAATCACTGTAAAGTCTTTGTTTAGTTGACAGTCACATAAAATGAGGTCTTTAAGATGTGCTTAGAGAACTAAGGGACCTTCTTACTTTACCAATTTTCTCTTTATTTATTTTTTACAAGCCTTTTAATCTACAGATTATGCCAGGCTAAACCAATTACCAATTTAAACGTGGGTTTTGATGTTTTAACCGTCTCTCTCTCCCAATCATAAAAGCAAGGTTTTTGCCCCCAAAGAACGCATTGATCATTGGCTACGGAAGGCAATGTTCCAAGGATCCAGTAATTCTTAGGACAAAAACCCTCATCGCTATCCCGCCTTCCAGGCGCGGCGTGCGCGCGGAACGTGCATCAATCAAAACGCTGAACGGAGCCGAGCGTCATTACATCGCGGCGTTTTTGCTAATTATTACGTGAAGTGCATGCGATGCGTTACTGCACAGCACACGCTTCGTGATTCTCAGAATCGCAGATTGGTGACGTTGATAGATGCTCTGTCCTTTATTGGATTTTTATTTGACGATTGCTAATTAAAAAACAAATTTTTTATCTCATTTTATCGGCAACTAGCTGTGACCGTGGCTTCGCTCCCGTCAACTGCCTACCTACCCTACCCTATCTACCCTACACTACCTACCCTACCCTAATTAATAATGGTAAAAGTAATAAAGAGATCTGGCTGACCGTAATGACGAACATAAGAAAAAATGAAAAAAAAAAAGAGAAAAAGAGGATTAAAAGTATCCTATGTCCGTCTCCTGGTTCTAAGCTACTCTTCTACTTCTCCACAAATTTTCAGCCAAATCGGTTCAGCCGTTCTTGAGTTATAAATAGTGTAACTAACACGACTTTCTTTTATATTATATAGATTAGACTATCGTCTTTTCTATCTAACGTTTGTTCAACATTGTGATGTGATCGAAGAATCAGTATCCTCATAGATAACTGTTAACTTCATGCTTATATTTTATAAAAGTCAAACCAATTGGCGCATCTGCGTATCTAAAAATTCAAGGCCGCATCGGTAATTGAGTATCGTTCGATGGACGAATTGTCATATTGAATCATCATCGGCGCGTACGCAAGCCATGCGTACAAAACGTACGATCACATTGTACAAATGGGCATGTCGTGTGCTTGATCAGAGTGTGGTGTTGTGATCGATGTCCAGTGATGGATGGCCGGCCATTACCGCGCACTTACGTCACATCATCACATGCACACGCCGCCAGCGCCGCCGCCGCCGCGCGCCGGCCGGACCGGTCGCGATTCTCGTCGTTGTTGCTGTAATCATGATTTGTTGAGAGAAAGGTGGTTCAATCACCCACTCGATAGTTGATACTCTGCACGACTCGTGGCAGACATGATTAGATTATGTTGAATCATGGCCTTTTACAGAGCCAGGCTTGTCCACGTCCAGTCAATGCCGTTCATGTTGACGTACTACTACAATACAGACTTGCTTCATGTAATAAGGTTGCGTTTATGTTGTTATTGCGTTTCTTTGTATTGTTTACGAATCATCATCACCACCTGTTTTATGAATCGCAGTATCTATAGATAAATCTACTAACTTCATGTTCACACCCAGAATTTTTGCATAAATTACACATCGCTTGGCAAATTACGAAACGATCCTAGAATCTTAACAAAACAACACACAAAAAACCAACATCAACAATCTTGGTGATGTGGCTTCTACTGGGATCCTGCAAAGTATGCCTATTGCCTAGAAGTGCAGTAAATGCATATGAATGAGTTCGCAGAAAAACAAATGACGGCCGTACACGTAATGTGGAATGTTAGCATATAGAAATGCCCTACGGAGTTGGATTGTAGAGCACACGGATCAAAACAAAGTTGCTTGTTTAGTTATACTGCTGTAATATTGAATACAAGGTCCTTGTTGTTGTAATTCACTCCGCGGCGGTACCGATGTGTCCTACACTTACACCACGTACGTTTTCATTTTCATCCACAATTCTGTTTCATTCATCATGTTTCAGACGCATGGAATTCGTCGTGTTCCACGTTAGGTATTTGATTATTACATCATAGTAGACGCTAGAGCTACTGCAAATAAGTTGGCTAGAGACAGATGTTAGGCTAAACCTCGATGAGGCTAAACTCGATACGGTATTAAAAATAATGAATTCTAGAAGAAATTATTGTTCTTGTTCCTAGAACATCTGCCTCCATAGTCAAACCATCGTCTCAATGCTAACCGCATGTATTAGTGCTCATAAAATTTGGCATAAACGCTCACCAGTTACCGTTAGTTTCATTTCCCTTTGACCAAAATGTCATCGCATGGGAAGTTTCCGAGCGCGGCTTTTGCACCGTTATGTGCGGTGTACTTGAGTTGAAAGGTTACCGCACACGACAGAGGTTTACGGGACATCGAGCCTCATTCTGTACCTTACACGTCATCACATCACGGAACAAAGTTTTTGGTTGAACACCGTGTTACCTAAGTTCCCACACTATCACCACTATCACTCTAGTGACGCTTAGTTTAATAGTTTATTTAATTAATCTATTCTTGGAAAAAAGTGATCGCTGTTCACAAGACTTAAAGATTACTTTCAAGGAGGAACCTTTCATCTATTGTATACATATTTACTTTATTAAAGATTCAAGTGTCTCTAACAATGGTCTTGTATTCCAGGCGGCGAGCTATTCTCGCAGCGGTTCGAAGCCTACACGCTGCACGTGACAGCACTATTCGAGCAGGTGGTGGTCTCATGGGCGCGGCCCTCGCAGCCGCACCGCCAGGTGGGGCTGGCCAAGGAGACGCTGGACAACCGCTGGCACTGGGTCGGCCTGCGCTACAACTCCGACCCGCCCTCGCTGCTTCTCGAGGTCGATAAGGATACCCAGGTGTGTGCTTTAGCGCCATAAAACCTTTTATGGGAGCATCACTCCAATTCACATCAACGCTGAACCTGACAAACTCAAATGGTGTACAGCAGTACACGTAGCAAGGCGCGTTGATGACACTTGGAGAAAGGCAGTGACTGCGCGGCGTCCAAGGACTGCTTGTCCGGCTGTTTTTGAAAACGTTGTCAGCTGTCAATGACATAGTAAACACAGATTGACGCTATTACTCTTTATTTTTAACCGACTTTCCAAAAAGGAGGAAGTTCTATGTTCGACTTCATGTTTGTTTTTTTTTTGTGTATGTTCACCGATATCTCCGTCAGATTTGGACCGATTCTGCAACCGATTCTGTTTTGTTTGAAAGAATATGTTTCGAAATTGGTCCCATTTTAATTTGATGAAGAAATTCGAAGATATACCATAGAACTCTTCAATAAATAACGACAAATCTCTCGAGATTGCGGCAATCGCATGTCAGTTTATTGTTTAGGTATACCATTTCATAACATAACATCACGCCAGTACGCTCTAAAGGGGTACGCAAATGATACAGTTTACCTTGGTACACTCTCATTTCACCGGTTATGTTCAAGTTTTATGAAATTCGGGTAATCTATTCTGGCATTATAGGTATCTTACTAAGCAACTTGCCTATTAGGTAGGTACAAGTAAAAAGTGATTAATAAAACAAACTTTGAAAAAATTACTACCGACTTTCTAATAGAAAAACTACAAAGTGAAAAATAACTTTATTTTTGGAAATCGGTGTCTATAACGCAAAAAAATGGTACCTATACCGACTTCCAAAAATAAAGTTATTTTTCACTTTGTAGTTTTTCTTTTAGAAAGTCGGTAGTATTTTTTTTCAAAAATATTTTCTTATAATATCTATCAGTCTGTTTGTGTTCTGCACTTGCATGATCCGTTCGTCCGCCGTGCAGTTGTATAAACAATCTTTACGCACTAAGTGTACTGACACAGATGATATGAATAATATATCTTAATGTACACAGATATGCAATAAATATATCTTTACTACTTAGGACAAGTAATGGTTTGATGCAGCAAGTGAAGCACGATAACACTTTCCTCGTAATAAAACAGAACTGTCTGATATTGACAATTTTGAGAATTCAATGTCTATCATAATTCTCACCAATACTCACCATAAGGATTCCTATTTTTAGCCATAAATTCTTCGCCTTGAGGGCAGGCAGGGCAGGGTCGCATATTCTTTACCGTCAGCCAATCGAATAGCTGTCTCGCTAATAACCCGTACCGTAATATTAGCACAATAGATCGTTATTTTACCGACATTACCAGCTGGCAAACATAATTGTCGTTAATAACAACTTTACGAGTCATTGTCCTATGATGGCTATGATGCAGACCGAACCAGCTTTTGTAGTATTCCTTTTATTCTTAAGTCCTATGATTACCAGACGTTTCATTTTTAGTCGTATTCTCATGTTTCAAAGGAAACTTTTGTCCAGGGACTATCACGTAGATTGTTCTAAAAGTTTTAGTTCAAAATCGTCGTCGATATTACAAACTTCATTTGTTTAATATGTAAAAACTGTGAATAAATATTATTCTTATTCTTAAACATTCGCACCAGCCCAGACCCAGGCCATCGACCAGTCCTACGCTTCTCATATCCAGCGGTTAGCCGCATTCTTGAACAAGTCATCGGTTAGCATTGTCAGAGGTGGGACCGAGGACCGACGACCTGGTCAATGGCAAGAATTCCTGAGTGTGGCGACGCGTGGGCGAAGGTCCAGCTATGGACGTCTTTAGGCTGATTGATGATGACGATGGCGAAAGAGATCATCTTTATCATTCTTGCCCTAAGGAATCCGCCTATGTACCTTTATGTTACATGTTGTTTTAAAAAGAAATAAATGATTTGATAGTTTCAAATTATTGCTATAGATAATATCGAACGTGACATGGAACCCGGAGCTGCTGTCGCCGGGCGCGCTGGAGGCGGGCGGCGCCGTGCTGCTGGTCGGCAACGTGTTCAGCGGCTGCATCCTCGAGGGCCCGCAGCTGGAGTTCCACGCCGCCTCCTCGCAGACCCGCAACGTGGTGTTCGGGCACTGCCCCCTCACTACTGACGACTGTGAGTACCACACTGGCCACTGGCCATGCCTTCAAGAAGAACCGGATGCCGCCACTTACCGATACTTGATACCGAGTATTATGTTATGAACTTATGATGAACTGTTCTAACTGAGCCAGCCCGGGATACGGGACGCGACAGCGCGTTTGTCGAAACTTATAAACAAACATAATTATCACAAAAAAAAAACAACAAACAATTAAAAACAATTTTACATCTTTATAAAATTAGGTAAGATTACGAAATCATGCGACCATTTGCGATAGTTTGACCAGAGCTTTACTTTTAAACTTTCATCAAATGAAAATTACACGTCTATGGAAAGTTGCTGATGAAGTTCACGATGTGATCATGTGACTGATTCGCCTTGTCTATGTAACAGGAAAAACGAAAATATTTATAAGGTAAATAAATTAATAACCAATGAATTAAAATATTGAATCAATGCGTAATCTTTTAACTACGGAAGTTGCGCTTATACATCGACATTTAACTAAATGTTTTCCTTTTGCGAACAAACAACAATAGAACTTGAAACAGGATGTGAGTTTTAAATTATATAATTTGTGAATAAATATTTTAGCCTCGTCGTAAAAATAACTTTATTAAATTGGACTTCCTTAACTGTAAGTGGGGCCAATAAGTTAGTAAATATTAGGTGTGGTCAAACAACCAGTATTGTCAAGGGGTATTGTGTTGCCCTGTTACTGGCTTGTGGATTTCAGATAGGCCGTCGATACTAAATATTTGGACTCAGCTGGATCCGGTTGGAGTGGCAGCCGACCCCAACACAGGCTAGGCAGATTAATTTGGTCAATAAACCGGAATAAGGTGATGAATTAATGCGGTGTATATTGGCAGGTATTGACAGGAAGGACGTGCTGCGCATCCAGCCCAAAGACCACTGCTACAACGAGCCCTGCATGCGACACGGCACCTGCATATCGCGCCATGACAGGTAACGAACACTACTTGCCGAAGCCTCTAGACCTCTACGTAGATATATCTATCTCTTGTACACAGAATCTACTATAATCCATTTGCAATTTAAACAATTTATCAACCTATTTTAAGTTCAATTCTGTAAACATAAGGATGGAATAAAAAGCATAAACCTGGTACCAATGCCAACTGTTTACTACACACGCAAACGCAAAGGCAATAGAAGTCAAAATTGGTTGATCGGGCTGTAAAAAGGGTTGTTTAAATTTATAATGTTATTTTAAATGGGTCAGTAGTAGCAAAGATCACTGTTAATGTTGACTTTTCTTGATGTTATTTATTACTATGGGCCTTAGTCATTATTAATTTTGGAAGAGTTCTCAATGAATCCTCAATTGTTTGACAAAATTAAAGGTTGTCTCGCCATCTTTATACCGTAAGAGCCTTCACTATGATCTACCGCTACCATTCAGCACTGAGGGAGTTACTCCTGCCTAGCATATACAATGTCTGAGCACAACGTTGTGGCGCACTTTACATAATAGTGAGTCACAGTAAAGCAAACCTTGTAGTGAGATCAATGCTTCATTAATAGTTTTCGTGTCGCGTTCCACTTTAACGACCTTTGCTCATAACTTTAATTTTCTTTTATGGTCAGGCTATCAAAATATTTTTTGATATACAACTTGATTTTATATTGATATAGTATTTATTACAGTAATGTTTTGACTGTAGTGGTTGTAATACTTTTAAGCAATCAATATAAATGTTATTATTAATACTTAATAAAATCGGTTGTCTGTAAAGTCGGTTTACTGACGATAGTTGAACGTGACAACGTCATAAGAAAATACTGATGGAATGGTTGCATTTTTTAAAAGAAAATTTTAATTTTATTTGTATGGATATAGAGGAGGAGGTAAATGGAAATCACAATTGAATTGATCAAGTTACATTTATTTGTACGCATAAATACAATTATGTCATTTTTTTTTTTTACAATGTTCATAGTTTTACAAGTATCACTGAACATATATTTAATATCGAAAGAATCATTACCTAATATCCCGCAATTATCGTTGCTATAAACAATTGACACCACATTCACTTTTCACTGCACTTCATACTTGACGAAAACATGTAAATGTATTATTGTATAGCAGCTGTCCACGCGGACGCATCGCTCACTCAAGTAGGAGAGACAGATGTCGAACGCTGCCGAACGCGGAGGCCGATTGTGCCTCTTTGTCGCTCGTTCCGCGCTCTCGCTTGCACTTCAAGCCTTAAATGGAACGCCTCAGAGAGCGAGGTAACGCCGCATGAGTCATGTTTTTTCGTGCGTGCAGCCGGCTCCATCGAATTATAAGACGTTGTCACGTCAAAAACCTATTGTTTATCGCAGAGATGACAATGGAAATAAATCAAAGGGTAGTGAGCAGGGTGTGAAGTTTCAGTTTTAGGATTCTCCGACCAGATGGGTGTGGTGCCTGGTCCCGGCAACTGTTCAAATCGCGCCGAAAACTCTGCTTGCGTGATGCTAGGACTTGTGTTACGTCAGATCATTAGTTCGTTTACGGCGGTATAGATGCTGCTACAATAGTATCGTGGCCAACCTAAGATGAGCCTGGTTGCCTTTTTGTAGTTGACATTATGTGCATGTTTGACAGATATGAGTGCCACTGCACGGCGCGCTACACCGGCAACAACTGCGAGGTCAACATGGGCGACCCCTGCCGGTCCAGCCTCTGCCAGAACGGGGGCCGCTGCGTCGAGGACACCCGGGGGGACTACTCGTGCGACTGTCCGCCCAACTACCATGGTACGTATTGTTACATCAATACATACACACTTGGGAAACAAAAAAAAAACTGTACAAAGAAATGGTGGGTTCTTCAAAATGTATATGTTAATTGGAATGCATCTCAAAAATTGCTCTTCAATGATCCTCTACAATACTGTAAATCTTTGTTTTTACCTATTAAAGCCCGCAACCTCCGCAAGAGTGTTGTGTCTCGTCTGGGCAACTATTCGACGGTTGCCGGAATGTTGTGTATGTTCAAATCGCACCAAAAGCTCTGTTTGCGCGATGCAGGAGTTTATGATGTAGTTCGTAACTGTGTGGTCTGGACTGTTTGATCGTCGTGAGTAAAAGTTGTAATGGCTTCAAGAATTTTAGAATGCAGCACACAAAGTTGAGTTAACAATAGTTGAAGATAGTGAGTTGTAAAAATATGTACGTCGATTCCCCTGCAGGCGCGTACTGCGAGCTGGAGGTGTCGCTGGACCCGCAGTGCGTGGCGGGCCCGTGCCGCAACAACGCCAGCTGCAGCGTGCCGCCCGGCGCCGACACCTACGTGTGCGCCTGCCCGCCTGGTAACTAACCGACTTATTACTATCTGTGCAAGTCATCCCGGTGTTAACTTACTAACTCCCGAGTTACTACCTAACACGGCCAATTATTTATGCCATATTTGTTATTTAACCTCGTGTTAGCAACTAACTCTGAGTTAAGCTTTTAGAACTAGAGCTAGTCTGATATCTGTCATAGAGCTAAGCTACCTTGTATGTAGTAGTCATGTAGTCAACTTAAAACATAGCCAGGAGTACACTACGAATCCGATAGATTTTTACCAATCGAACAGTGCGCGGCCTTTTATCGACTATTCATTTAAATGCATTAGAATCAAAACGAAATGCGTTTATTATGGCTAATATGGACAAGCGTATGTAGATGTAGTATTATCTCTGCCTACCCTTTTCGTTCGTGATCTTTTGTATTGCAAACTGATCTAAACGACACTTCACCATATTGCTCTTACATTAGCACTGTAGTTCGTACGATCATCAAAGTAATGTATCCGCTATCTGTACGCTAGGCTACACTGGTCAGAACTGCGAGACGGACATCGACGAGTGCGCGGCGATGGAGTGGCCCTGCCTCAATGGCGGGAGGTGCCAGGACGCCGTCAACAACTTCACCTGCGACTGTACTGGCACAGGTAACTTTTCAAAAGGCTCATTTTAAAAAAGCCAGATAATTATTTATCTGTTGAATAAAATTGACGATAGTTTTGCTTGATAGTTATCTCAGATAAAGATCTCTAGCACCGATAGAAAAGCCAGGCCTAATTAAACAAATAACAAAAAATACCCGAAATGGTGCTGAAATCTGACGAGAGATAAACTAGACTTAACCCTGGACGGAAAAAGAGAGGTGGTATAACTTTGACATGTGTACCTGTGTGTTTGTGTATCTGTCTGTGGCATCATAACTCATAAACGGATGAACCGATTTTGATTTCGTTATTTTTTTGGTTTGTAAGGTGACTTTATCGAGAGTGTTCTTAGCTTAGCTATGTTTGATGAAAATCGGTTCAGCCGTTCTAAGCTCATGGGCGTTTCAATCGGGGTGTTTTCGCAAGATATCTTGTCGTAGTTACGTGTTCAATAGATTGTCGATGGAAGCGTGTCTATTACTAGGTTTTATAATTATTAAAGAAATTATGTAGCGTGAAAAAAAAATGTGTAGTTTTTTTTTTAATATTTCTTGTTAGGGTCTAGATCGGCATCGCTGCCTCGCGATGCTGTATAGCGAGGTGGGCATCTCGCGACGCGTTTTGAGGCTTGTCGGGAAAGACCTGGCTAATGTCCTATATTGCCTGTTGTGTCATTTTTTGACGTGAAAGTTGTGTTACAGGATACACGGGCGCGCGTTGCGAACTGAACGTGAACGAATGTGAAGAAGACCGTAACATCTGCGGGCACGGCGTCTGCTATGACACGTACGGCAGCTACGTATGCGCCTGCCAGCTGGGCTACAAAGGAGAACGGTGTAACAATGTGAGTAACTTTCAAACCCACAAACATCAAGTTACAACATTCAGAAGTCGACTTAATTTACAGTGAGACATAGTTGATATTTGTTTGAGTGAAATTATCATCAGTTGGAATACAGGGTTTCAAAATGGAATAGCTCGAATACATTCCCGTTTGTGTGCGCAGGTATCAGCGTGTGCGTCGGGTCCGTGCGGCGCGGGCGGCGCGTGCGTGGAGGAGAGCGGCGGCGCGGGCTTCCGCTGCGTGTGCGCGCGCGGCTTCGCGCCGCCATACTGTGCGCCTGCGCCGACGACTCACCCCCAGAGCTGCCAGGACATCGTGTGCCCGCCCAAGTCGCACTGTACGTATACCTTACTCACAATTAAATACCCATTTCACCTCAGTTTTCTGCAGAATTTCAGTTTATCACTCCAAAAGCAAATTTTTGACCATTTCAAATTCCTCGATCCTCGATCAATAGGTCCTAGGTTCAGTAACCGGGTCGGGCAGTGTTATTGGGTTTTCCATCTGGAATTTCTCAGTCTGGCTTTGAATCTCTGGCGTTGTTGGCAATAGGCTCGCTATTACATGAATCTAAAACAACTGGCGAAATATGGGAGTAGTACGTAACGGTGCACCTCAGTTTAACCCTTCAGGGAGTTTTTGTTGAAATATGGGAGTAGTACGTAACGGTGCACCTCAGCTTAACCCTTCAGGGAGTTATTGTTGCTCGCGACTGAAAATAATTCATTGCCCTTCATTTTTCTTTCATTTCTTGTAAACCTCATTTATTAGTGAAAAGTTGTACTCTCAAAAAATGTCTATAAAATATTTGTCGCAGGTACACCAAACATGATGATAGCGGGTGTGATCGCCAAGCAAGTTATGTGCGTCTGTGACATCGGATACTACGGTTAGTTGCTATGATATTAATAGATTGAATTGCCTGAATCTACCAAAGTTAAACCAATTTATTCGCTTATTTTTCTTTCATCTATTAGCCGACAATGTATCGATGTACAGTTCTCCCCAATAATTTTGGCCGAGCTGAACGTAGACTATCGGATACGCATGGCATGGCGCACTGCTGTTTTAGTGTAAGATTTACTACTGTGCAACCATTGTAGCCAACTTCAGAGCGGCCTAAAAGACTGGGGATTAGTGAACAAGCAAGCCTTTATTCTCGCACCAGGAGCCCCGGGCGTGTCTCCCAACTGCACGACGTTAGAGTCGGTGTGCGAGGCGGGCGTGTGCCTCAACGGCGCCACGTGCTCGCTGGCCGCCGACCACTTCAACTGCAGCTGCGCGCCCGGCTACAAAGGTACGCTATACTATCTATAGCTTTTGTTAGCACGAAGAGGCATTGGCAACCCTATGCTACGCTCATACCAACGTTGACCACATCATTGTTTACCGTCAGGTGATAAAGTGGTCAAAAGCGAAACAACCGTTAGTAAAAAAAATATTAAGGCCCTTTTGCAATAGGAAAATATTTATCACCTAAAGTAATAACCAATTTATAAATAAATATACAAAAATAAAATGCTAAGAGTGAAAACAATCAAAAATTATCGAAAAACAAACGATATATAACAAATGTTAAACAATACATTTATGCCTCTCGCGAAAACGCCTTTTTCTATGGCAGCTACTAGACTTTGACGTCCGAGATTAGATTCCGTCGTAGAATTTTCCCAGTCTTTTCCTAACTTTCAACTTTTTATTTTTGAAACCTTTGTTGCTAGAAGATATTTATGAAATTCTTTCATATTTGTTTACTAGAGCTAATACATCTGTATGTATTTTTTGTGGTGTAAACAGTATATAATTAATAAATATATTATTTAGCAAATGAAATAAAAACTTTTTCGCAAAATAATTACCATCTTAAAAACTAATCCTAAATTTGCAAAATAACTTTCGTTTCGGTGTGTTTCGTACGTCATATTTTTATCGTTTTGCGACATCGACTTCTGAAGCGAACGTTATTTTACACTTTCTAAAGACGTCTTTTTGAAGACGGTTAATTTTTAAATAGTTTTTATTTCTCTCTTTTTTATTTTGGTTCACCATAACTAAAAATTGAGCAACTTCCCCAGTAAGGTACCTAAAGGATTGACAAAATACCCATAATAACTCAATTTACATATTCGTGCTGTTTGTCGCTACAGAGTTCGGTTGTATGTTCCATATCTTGTAAACTACTCAACCGATTTTGATGAAACTTGCAGCATGGTCTAAGTTGAGAGATACTTAATCCAATAAAAAATGAATGATGATCATGATCCAATTACGAGTTTCGCAGAAATGCGTGGGCAAAGATTCATACCTATATTGGATCAATGCGGACGACGTCACGGATTATCCATTTGTTGTATACCAAATCCTTCTCCAGAATGTAGTAAATATTGTACCGCATCAAAATCGGTACAGCCAAACGCGAGAAAATCGCGGACAAACATACACGTCAAACTGAGAACATCCTCTTGGAGTCAATTAAAAATACCATGCATATTCCCTGTTGGTGAAACTTCGTAGACTGAAGGGAAAAGAAAAGGGCCATATATTTAGTTGTTAATATGTTACAAATATTCAGTTAAGTACCACAGGGTTGTCGATATCTTAATAGATTCCTAGAAATGTGTGACTAGAATGTCTGAAGCGTTGCCTTTATTGTGAGCAGATAACGCTTTATTTATTTGAAGTTATTTTACATTAATTAGTATCGATGTGTTTTGCCTGTCTCCATGTTTTATGATATATGAGTATGACCGTGAGTGATCTCTTGCATTTTACGTCCCCTACCCATGTTGGTCTCAATTCGTAAATCATGCGATTGCCTTAGTATTAATAAAGTCATCAGTATTGTTGTATCATTGTGTTGATGTTTGCATGAATTTAATGTTTAACATCACCAATAGCCAAGCCGCTGAGTGTGTTCTCTCGTGTTTCAACGTAGAATCAAATTGTCAGTAAAACCTATAACCGCAAAATAATGTAAAAAACATCGTTATCTGGGCCGAGTCCACGATAACGACGTCGTATACATGCTTATGATCTCGACATGAAGCTTTTTAAGACCGGCTTATGTTGATTCCGCGTCGATACGTGTGGAGAGCCGCTATAATAATTGTAACGTCGATGATGTTCTGTGAGGAGAGTTACGAAGAAGATCCACTTGGTGTATGTTAGTGGTCGTCCAGTTTGTGTGTCGCTTACGTGTGTGCATGTGCTAGGCGCGTACTGCGAGCAGGCGGTCGGCAAGGCGCTGTCCGACCTCAAGGCCGCCGAGCGCTGCGCCAGCGGGCCCTGTCTGCACGCCAAGAGCTGCCAGGAGCTCGTGAGTATACCATCAGTGCGAGTGTGCGCTTCTACTTGTTGCATGCGTTTCACTTTCATTCATTAGCTTTTTGACTAACTAGGCTTATCTAAGATTAACTATCTAATGCTTTTCTTACAGAATTTCACTCTGCATAATGAGACAAATCGATTAATTATTAGATATTATTTAATTGGGTAATTTGAAGGGTAACTGTCACATTTCAATAACTCACATAGTTTGGAAACGCAAAGTAGATTATTTAGCTGTTGACTCACGGTTTAACACGTCTTATTGAAGCTAATTAACCACACCGTTTTGCTCCACACTCTGCAAAAGGCGTAATAGTAATGTAGTAACGTGTGTGCATGCGCAGCCGACAGGCTTCCGCTGCGAGTGTGAGGCGGGCTGGACGGGCGCGCGCTGCGACGTGGCGGGCGACGGCTGCGGCGCGCGCGGCTGCGCCAACGGCGGCGTGTGTCTGCCGGCCGGCGACTGCGACTGCCGCGCGGGCTGGGCCGGCGCCGCCTGCGAGCTGGCCGCCGACTGCCGCGCCGCGCCGTGCGCGCCGCAGCACGAGTGCGTGGAGGGCGGCGGCGCCTGGCGCTGCGCCCCCGCCGCGCCCGACTCCGCCTGCGCCTCCTCGCCCTGCCACAACGGCACCTGCCAGCAGCTCAAGAATGGCCTGTACACCTGCAATTGTCCGGCTGGCATAACTGGTCAGTATATCTCCATTTTTAGTCGCACACTTCATATTTCGAGATAAGGAAGGCGCAGACTGACAGCATGGCACGGCACGGCGTGGTACAGGCTATTTTTCGTTGGCTAATGATTTTCGATCTTCATCAATGATTTTAGCGCTAAAAATCTTTTATTTTGACACGAATAGGTGACGCGATTGTATGTACTTCACGTGTCAGAAACAGTAAATTTGAATTTGAGCTTTTCATTTAGCTTTATCTGCACCGGAAATCCACTGAAATCTAGAAAAAATGTTTTTTTAAGACATATCGATCTGTAAAGATTGTTTAAAAAAGTTGGCCGACGCACTGAAAATGTTTTCTTTCATTGGTAAGTAAGTCTGTTTTAAAATTATGTGTGAAAAGTAGCACGCTTGGTGTTCATACAGAGGGAGGGACTTGCGTTATCTAGTTGATTTATGTCTACGTTTAGATACGTCTCGTGTGATGACGGGACGTGAACTCAAGATCTAAACTGCAGCACGTCGCGACATTCCACAAGACTCTTGAGACGCATAGGTTACTTCATGTTGTTAAAGGAAAGTGACTGTAAACAATTAAAATAAGGTTGAATACTGAACTGAAGGAGTGACCGCCAGACTGCGCTTGCTTTCGTCTCGATGTGGAATGCGACAAGATCGTACGGTATGCCGCAGGATCCTTCAGCTTGTCACAGAATGATTTGGTGTACAGAAGCGTACCGTACCGTGCCATGCCGTGCCGTCCCGTCAGTGAGCGCCGGCCCTTAGTAGCCCACATATTTAGAACTTAATATAGAATCGTTTGTGATTGGCCAATAATGTTCTTTTGGTACACCACCAAATGTAAATGATATTATTTCAGGATTTTGAAGAAATCAAAAACAATACTAGTGTGAATCATATTATTAAATACTGTCTTTTTCATAGTTAAATACGTACATCATACTAATATTATAAATGTGAATGTAAGTTTGTTTGTTACGCTTTCACGCAAAAACTACTGAACCGATCATCATGAACATTTGTACATATATTCTTGGAGGTATTAGAAATAACATAGGATAATTTTTATAAAAAAAAAAAATATGGCTTTACTGCGAGCGAAGCCGCGGGTAAAAGCTAGTAATGAATAGATCTATTCCTCTTCTGAGTAAACCTTCCCTACTAAATACGCCGGGGAATCCCGCAACCTTTTGCCTTTTAAATTGATGGAGAATGGCAAAACTGAGGGTTGCCGTCTGTGGATGCCTCTGCCTTGTGGCGTCCACGCGCGCACCTTGCACACTGTGCCCGATTTAGCCGTCACTCCGACCCAGGCCACTGACGACAGCACAATATCCCCACAGACCGTCTTGGGTCCCTCACCAGGGTATTCTAGTAACTCAGCTCCATGCTGCAACCCGGGCCAGTTCTTCATTCTGTCTGCTCCTCCGCTCGGCGCGGCGAACAACTCTGTGCCCACAAACTTGTCATAAAGCTCGTCAGCATCCTCGATCTTCGTGACGGTGATGGGCAAACTATCGGAACAAAATATAGTAAAGCGACAAGGTTCTGCGCAATCCACGAGGTCAATGCGAGCTAAACCGCCGATGAATATAGTGGAACCTTCGTAGACGAAGTATGTCTGTGGTCTGATCAGTTGTTTTGGAATGGTCACAAGTAATTCCTCAGTGCTCAAGAGAGATAGAACTTGATCAGGGTGGATGACGCCAGGAGTGTCGTACAGCCATTTGCTGTTAGCAAAGAGTTTGTGGTATTCGTTAAAAACCGCCATCTTCTGCTTGTCCGCGCCCCGGTTATCGACATCGTAATGCTCAGTGAACGAGCGTCCGATGTGTCCGATCAAGGCGGGCGCTTCGCTCGGCGCCTTGCCTGCTATCTGAGCATTTCTAATTTGCTTCTCGACCCTGTAGAGTTTGACTTCTGATTGTAATCTTCGTGTCCGTTGAAATATTTTCCATCCTGAAGGTCTGTTTATGGGGAATTTGAGGAGATTAAGTGTAGTTCCTGGCCAGCGGCTGACTGTGGCGCGTTTGATGATGTCTATGGCATGTACTTTGCAGTAATCTGACTGTAGCAGTGCATTGAACAGAGAGCTCTTGCCGACGTTGGTGCTGCCCACGAGAAACACGTCGCCCTTGTACAGCCACAGCTTGAACATGGCTGAGATCAGGTCCTCCACACCATAGCCTGTTTTAGCTGATATCAGAGCAATATGCCTGATGTTCGCTTCCCTTAATTTCGTCTTCTTGATTTCTGTCACCAGGGATTGCTTTATGCGTTTCAAGTATCCAATACTATCTCCAGGTAATAGGTCCACCTGAAATCACCATCACATCCAATGTATCCTTGCGCATGAAGTTTTAAATAAATAAATAAAAACAAAGCATATTTCTACATAACATTTTCCAAACATCAGTTACAAATTGTAACTCTGTCTGCATGAGACATGAAATAAGGAGTTTAATTACAATAACATTTAAGTAGTGAGGAGGCTAATAGTTTCTCTTACCTTATTGCCAACAACTATGATAGGTCTGTCTTTGCCTACGATGTCCACAATGTCTGGCCATATGGAGCACGGGAAGTCTAGCAGATCCACCATCAGAAGGACCAGCGATTTTACATTTCTGGAAATAATTAACATACAAGTTAGAAACCCTTACAAAATATCCCTGTTTGTCTCACAAATATTTATGCAATTTAACATTTGTACTTAACAAGCAAATACTGCTTTTAAGTATGTTTTGATTTTGCTGCCTGGATGAAGTAAAATTGAATAAACATCAAGAATTAATCTAATATTATTATCATACTAATATTATAGATGTGAATGGTAGTTTGTTTGTTAACCTTTCACGCAAAAACTACTGAACCAATCATGATGAAACTTTGTACATATATTCTTGGAGGTATTAGAAGTAACATAGGAAACTTTAAATAAAAAAAAAAGGTGCACTATGGTAGCGAAGTCGTGGGAAAAGTTAGTAATTTATACATCAATTCTGTGTCACTTATTTCCAAAGTAAACAAGATTATAATTACAACTGTATACACAAGTGCTATCAGTTTGCTCACCTGATAGACTGCAGTAGTTTCTCATACTCTTCTGGCTGCACACTCACATCCAACGCAATATTGTATTCTGTCAGGAAATGACATCTTTGACACTCCATAGTCTTCAGTTCCTCCAGCTTTCTGTGCTTGAAGAGCTCACTGGGCAGGTACCCTGGGATGGCAGGGTCACTACAGTGCAGGAGAGCACCACAACCTCCACATGGCACTCTGCTCACACCAACTGTAGGATCTGGAGTACCATAGTGGTTCAACCATTCGTTTTCAGCTTCCTCTGCATTTTCCAACTCTTCCGATATTTTAGTGTCATCAAAGTACTCATAGTTTGTCATCCATTTGTTAATGTTTGATCGATCAAATTCCTGTTCTGTGCTCACACTAGTATTGGTAGCATGTTCAGATTCTACTTTACTGTTGTTGTATTCGATTTTCGAAGAGGAGCCAAAAGGCAGTTGGAATTCCTTGTCGGGTTCTGAAGTAGAGGCCAGCTCTTCATCTTGAAGCAATCGATCTTTGTCTACGTAGTACTGTAAGCATACCGGGAGGGGCGGCAAACTCTTCTCTTTAAACTCTTTTTCTAGTTTCGCCTTCGCTTCCTTCACAGTTTTCCGGTGATACCTGTAGTAACCTAATTTCAACTTGTCGTTGTCCAAGTAAGAATTGAATATGATTTTATCCTTATATTTCTGAAGTAACTGTGAAAAATCTTTATTGTTATCATGTTTCTTGACATTCTCTTCTGTTTCTATACTAGTGATCGCCCGTACTTGGGTGAAACGTTTGTTTTGTATAAAGTTTTGTCTCCGACATAACCTCAAAACATTGCGCACTGAAAAAAGCATGGCGATGATTCATACACATAATACGTGTATTAGAACTCATTTAAAGATATGTTTTATATGATGTGACTGTATATAAAACACAGATTTACAACTTTTCATTATAAACACGAAATAAGTCACAAGCCTAATGGCTCACTATTTTGACAGAAATTAGCTGTCACTTAGTTTCATTTGTCAATGTCATTCGTAGTGTTGCCGTTCTGATTTTCACTATTGGTTTTTGAAAAATTACTATTCATTAATTCTACTCGGAATTTAAAATACACTTATCTTGCGTTTAATAAAAACATGGATTATTTAGTAACAATTACAATGTTTTTTTTTTTAATAAAATGAAGTCATATTTGCGTAGTAGTCTCTGCTAAGCAATTTTCAGTTTCACTGCCGCTGTTGGTCAAAACACCTGTATAAACTCACTGTGAAATATTTGTTATTAAGTTTCTGATATAATTTATATTCATTGTAATTGATTTTTATTTCCATTTTATTATTTCTTTCATGGTTTGGATTATGTTAATTCAACTCCTAGTTTTGCTCTTATTTATTATAGGTGAGAATAAAAAAGCCGCGACTTTATAATTTGTAATTAGATACATATTTACATAACTATATTTTTGTTTCTAGGTCGTCATTGCGAAACGGACATAGACGAATGTTCAACAACACCAAAAATATGTAACCACGGAGTATGCGTCAACGTTCCCGGATCCTACGAGTGTTACTGCAAGCCAGGTATGTAAGCCGACACAGACATGTGTATTTGCCCTCATTGGCCATCAATTATAATGTATCTCTTTGTTGCGTAGGCTATACGGGCGACAGCTGCACGCAGGATATCGACGAGTGCCTATCGTCGCCGTGCAAGAACAACGGCACCTGCCAGAACCTGGAGAACAACTACGATTGCACCTGCATGGAGGGTTTTGAAGGTCGCCAGATAACTATGATAATTTAATTAGTTTGTTGCTTCGTCTATCCCCTATGTTATGGTTAGCGTCGTGTTGCAGGCAAGGATTGCTCAATCAACATAAACGAGTGCGAGGTGAACCCGTGCGCGGAGGGCTCGACGTGTGTGGACGGCATCGCCAGCTACAAGTGCGTGTGCCAGGACGGGCTCACCGGGCCAAACTGCGAGATAGACATCGACGACTGCGAGGTGAGCTACGGGTCAAGGCCGACTTTGTATTGTTAGCTGGCGACATCATTATTACTTGCACAGTGCACAGCACTTACTGCAATGTTTCTCTTGATTATTCATATTGTTTTAAAACGACGTCTGCTCTCATCAGATTTACATTGATTTACATGAACACGCTTTTACAGTAAGTAGATGTTTCACTGTAGTCATGTCTCAATTATATTGTTTACATTTTTATTTTATTTGTCACAAATGTCTAAAGGTAAAAGAAGCAAATTGTAATAGTTTATGTAAAGATAGAGGTAGTTTCTGCCTATCCGCATGGGTATGTTTGATAACATTGGTTTGGCCCAGTCGGCGCCGTGCCAGCACGGCGGGCGCTGCGTGGACGGGCTGAACAGCTACGGCTGCGAGTGCGGCGGCACGGGCTACGCCGGCGACGACTGCACCGTCAACATCGACGAGTGCGCGCCGCTGCCCTGCCTGCACGGCGGCACCTGCGTCGACGACGTCAACGACTACCACTGCAAGTGCTACGCCGCCTACGCCGGTACGACACCACGACGCACACATATACGATATTGCTACCCATTTCACGTTTTTTACATATTTACAAGCGACGTCAATCGCCCGCGCTCTGATTAAAACTTTGCGCAAATTGTGTTCATATAATATAACATAATATGATATAATATTTTAAATAAATAAAAATCTTTTAATTTAATTTATCATAAAAATTATATGAGCACTCCAAATATAACAAAAAAAAAAAACCAATCCTATTGATCACTTCATGATGTGGCCAACCATTTCATGAAATGCTGAACTGCAAACTAAAACTGTCCATCCATATCGAAACTGAAAATTCAAGTTGTTATATAATATGGTAACGATATTTCACTTCACTTTTTATCTTCAAGTGGCGCATTATTATTAGCTTTTTTATCAGAATATAAATGTTGATGATGAAGATGATCGCCATGATGCATGACAAAAACAAAACGATATCAGCGCCTCTAACGGTGGATAATGTAAGGCCAAAGTTGGCCATTTCGTGAAGTGATCAATTCTAATATCTAGCCACGACACAAACACTACACATACTACAAAACATACACTATGATTCGTGAATTTATTACCTTAATTTTACGGTTTTATTTGTGTTTTAGGCAAGAATTGCGAAGTGGACATAAACGAGTGCGAGAGCGAGCCGTGCAAGTACGGCGGCGTGTGCCTGGAGCGCTCCAATGCGAGCCTGTACATGACAAGCCCTGTGCCCGTGCAGGTGGGCCCGCAGCCACAGATGCTGCTGCCCAGCGTCTTCTACCAGCCCTTCTCACTCGAAACGGCCAGCGGGTAAAGGGTTCACCACTTGGCAACTGAAAAAAATTACTGCTCTAGTGGCACATCATTCAAAACATATTTAGATTTTAAAGTATTTCTGTTTCCGCTGTATAGTTTCGAGTGCGTGTGCGTGCTGGGCACCAAGGGGCCGCGCTGCGAGGAAAACATCGACGAGTGCGCGTCTTCGCCCTGCGAGAACGGCAAGTGCATCGACGGCATCGGCGGCTACACGTGCGACTGCCTGCCCGGCTTCGAGGGCGAGCACTGCGAGACCGAGATCGACGAGTGCCAGAGGTACCACAAGCGACCACACGGCCCCTAGTCGCCTAATATCAGGCGAGCGATGTCTGTCAACACATATGACTAAAAGATCATATACAGGTCGCCACTCGACAATTTCGAATTAGTAGCGACCACTTCTGTGAGCCGTAAACGTTTCCCCGCGTCAGTCAATAAAAAATTTATGAAATCAATATTATAATGGCCTCTTGTACAAAACGTTGGTATGGTAACAACAGCCAGACTTCGAGTTTCCGGAAAAATGACATAACATTTCATTGATAAGTTAATAGTTACATAAACATAATTAGATTTATTTTCTGATATTATCTATCGAAGTTCATATTATACTTTTAAATTTTGTAGGTGAAAACGCCCACCGCAAGTTTACGTCTTTTTCTTTTTAAAGTATTTTTTTCGCTATCTCTTCTCCTCTATAATTTCGTAAACAAAACTAGTGATGCTCTGTGGTGCATCGGGTGGTGGTATAAGATATATCCTATGACCAGATCTGTTATCGGTTGAACTAGAAACCTAACAAATAAGGACATAAAATTGAATATTTTATTAAATGTGAAACGATTTTTTGATTTCTTTTTTTCTAATATTTAATATTACTTTGAGTGCCAGTGGTTACATACTAACTCTCTTTTCATCATCGAAGGCTTCAGCTACACCTGCGACTAAACTCTATAAACTAAAACTTGTATTCTCTTTATACTTGTGTTCTACCAGCCCTTCAAGTGCATAAGCTATATTTTGTATTTGATAGATACAATACATTATAAGAATAACAAAACCAACAAAATGCTACCAATAACCATGAACATTGACAAATATATGAATTTTCAATATTTTTCATAGCGGCAAACACTAAAGCAACATGGTGGTTCCCCTCAGATACAGCCCGTGCGCGAACGGCAAGTGCATCGACGGGCGCGCGTCGTACTACTGCCTGTGCGCGCTGGGCTGGGGCGGCCAGAACTGCTCCGTGGTGCTGGAGGGCTGCAGCCACGCGCCCTGCCGCAACAACGGCACGTGCTACCCCTGGCTGCGCGACGAGACCGAGCACCGCTTCAACTGCTCCTGCACGCCGGGCCACTACGGCACCACGTGTGAAAAGGTTACAGTCATTATATAATACCTAGCGACCCGCCCCGGCGTCGCACGGGTGCGTTTCAAAATCAATGTTTGATCGATTTAAAGTTTAGCAATTGCAATCATATCTATTTAGTTTTATAACGATTAATAGCAGCTCGCCCCCTGTCAAGTAATTCCCTTTTCTGCCATTCATTGCTAAATTATGTAAGATCGCAGAATTATTTGTTTGCGTGAGTTATTTTAAAATTGTGATATCACCTAAGATATTCATCCAAATTAAATAGTGTAAACGGTGATTTAGCCCCAATTTAAACTTTCAAGATGACTAACATATTTATTTAGTTAAGGATTTATACTAAATTGGTGAAAACACCTTTGCAAAGAATATCATGAAAAGGTTATTTTTTCACATTTTTTTATTTTTTTAAAATAAGATAATTATGTTTTTTTTTTTTTTAACTTTTTATGGGCCATTTTCTAGCATACATTGTGTATTGTTATATCTCAAAGGGATTATAATAGGCAGCGTTTTCGATTAAAGCTCCCAGGCGGCTTGACGTTTGCCGACAATTTCAACAACTATCGCCATATTTCAACCAATTTACACAAAACCTTAACAAATTATACACTTAAACCTTCCTCACGAATCGTTCTGTCTATTGGTGAAAATCGCATGAAAATCCGTTCAGTAGTTTTTGAGTTTATCGCGAACAGACAGATAAACGCGGCGGGGGACTTTTTATAATATGCAAAGTTAAGAATACCAGGCTGTCCCACTATAGGGCAACCTGCTGCAGGGCAAAGGCCTCTTCTCACGCTGAAAAGACACGAGTGCATCTTTTTTAGGGTTCCGTAACCGAAAACTCTAAACGGAGCCATATTGCTGTCACTCACGTGTCTGTCTGTCCGTCGTCTGCCACAAAGTTTTTACAGCCAAACGGTTGGAGCTACATTCTTACAATTTTCACACGTCACACAGTGCGAAATCCGACACGTACTTGGCTGGTTTTTTCATAGGCCAACACTTTCCTGTTCGGCAAAAGTTACCCCTAAATTCTTGAAGAAATTAAATTATAATCTTCTCTCAAATCTAGATTTTGTTCATGTCTAGAATAGTTTGTCTAAGACAAGGAAGATGTACCTAAACTAAAGTGAACAAAACTGTCTTATTTCAGTCATTATGTTCGCTTAATATCACTACTTGAAGAATAGAATTAACATAGTTTTCAATCTAGGAAAATAATCGTCATTCTTGATTTTCTCTGGAAACTGGTGCGCGGCATAGGTGTTGGGGTGAGAAAAAGTATGTTAGAAAACAGTATGTCCAGAAAATGTTATAGTTAAAACAAATATGCAGCTAAAAATATAAATTATTAAGTAAATCAAAAAAATCAAACAATCAAAAATCCGCTTTCATAGCGTATTGAAACAGAAGGTATTGTTGAACCCTGCTAGTGCTATGGTGTTTAATCACTGACCTGTAAAGTGGAGGTATTTGTGCAGCACTTGACACTTTGATATTATTGGGGTTGCATTTTTTGTCAAAAAGTTGGTTAGGTACGCATTTCTCTACTACGCTGTAAAATAATCAAAATAAGTAATAAACATTATTTCACATCGATCTTCCAACCGGGTTAAAACGGTTAACAATTTGAAAAATAAACTATAATAGCAATATGTCATTCGATAATCGACATTGTTGTCGATAGCCTACTTTAATGGATCTGCACAAGCACATCACTAACTCGTCGCAAAAAGCAGCGGCCGTACTACGCGATGCGTTCGCTCAATAAAGTATCGTTTTGTGATTTTTACATTTCTTGTCCAGTCACTTAGCGACAAACTTAGGTAGTGTTTAAGAAGCAATGTATTTAACGCAAAAATAGTTCAGTCGTTGTGATATTTGAAAACAAAATAACTTAGTAGAACCAAGAAATATTTTACGATATGTGGTTTTTCATGAATTTAAAGACAAATATAGAAAAATATTTGTACTTACATATGGTAAATGATTCCATAATTTTTAAAGTGTTGGTTTAGGCTTCGGTTTTTACAAGAAACCACTGAACAACACGGCATTCTTTTATTTTTCCTGATCACGGTCGAAAGCGCACTAGTCCGCGGAGACGGCCATTTGTCTATGACGTGCACAGTCAGACCACGTCGCGCGGACACCGACACGCCCCCTTGCCACTTCTCCTGTATTTTATATTTCTATGGGTTTGACTAATACCTTTTAGGAGGTTTTTGTGAGCTGTGGAAATAATATAATTACATACCTTAATTTGGGGTCCTATTTTTCTATGTTAACATATTATTCTTTTGAAAATAACATAAAAACTGACGAGGCGACATCGTTGAGCAGCGCGCGAGTTCGGATGTATTCGTGTTTTCATCGAATTAGTCCAAGAGCGAGCGAACTGAGCTCGGGAACTTAGGGCACCCCGGCAGGGATAGGTTAGGTTCAAAGGTAGCTCTCGTCATTTTCAAGTCGCTGTTTCGCCCACTTAGTATTTCAGTAAGCTATATTCAGTATTTGTTACAGCTTAAATTTGTATTTATTTTCGCTCATTTAAAACTATCCAAGAAAAGTAGTTAACCTAGTCATTGCTCAGCTCGTTCCGCTGACTGAGCTTGCTAATATTGTAACCTGTTGTAATCGTACAGATAACAACGATGTCACTGGAGAAGAGCAGCTACGCGGAGGTGAACACGACGCGCGAGGAGGGCTACGACATCTCGTTCCGCTTCAAGACCACGCTGGGCAACGGGCTGCTGGCTATGGGCCGCGGCCTCACCTACTTCTTCCTGGAGCTGTCCAACGGACGCCTCAACCTGCACTCCAGTCTGCTCAACAAGTGGGAGGGCGTGTTCATCGGCTCCGGCCTCAATGACAGCAAATGGCAGAAGGTAACATTCTAGAGATATTTCTAGTGCAAAACGTTAAGCAACTCCTTCATGCGCTCTGAACAAGTTTCATTAGAATTACGTGGCAGATAATTTCGTACGAGTCATAACATTTTAATTTATCGGTAGCACAAACACCAGCACAACCTTTATACCTATCTTAATAGGTGGTCAATCAGGATATTATATACTATTGTAAGTCCGCGCACGACGGCTACACTTGCGTCTTTAAATGCGATTGTTCAATAGATATTGTTTCGTCGAAATAATTATTTGCAAACTTAAATTTGTCCTCCAACCAAGATAAGTTTGCAGTCCTCGAGGCTATTAACCCTTCTATTTACTCCTATATCCGTTTCCAGGTGTTCGTAACAATAAACTCGTCGCACTTGGTGCTGGCGGCCAACGAGGAGCAGACCATCTACCCCATCAGCCAGAACGAGGCGTACAACTCGTCGGTGACGTCGTTCCCGTCCACGCGGCTCGGCACCTACGGCTGGTCCCACGCCAGTGTCCCGCTCACGCACGGGCCCAACTTCTTCGTGGGCTGCTTCCAGGACGTCGTGGTCAATGGACAGTGGGTTAGTTCCACAGATTTAAGGATATACCTTGTGTGTCATATAATAGTCATTTTTATGTTTGAATATCACTAACACGCCATAATATACCGTTTATGTCAGTTAAAATTGAGAATTTCAATCTTTGATGATGTTTAAAATTACTGAAAGTATTTGCAGAAGTGGTAAAGTACGAGGTTTAGGTTAGGTTTAGTGGTAGGTTATTGCCCAGCTGTTCAAATTGTCTACTTGTCGAGTTTTAGTTTGTAGCTTCTTCTTATTAGCTTGTCGATGGCAAATACAATTTTCAAATGTTACGTTGGGCCCAGTATTCAGCCATGGCAACACTACTCGCCGACGATTGATTTTGTAGTAATTAGCGCGAATCACTTATATGAACTAAAAGGACGAATGGACCCAAATCCCAACATCGTGCCTTGAGGATCGACCATTGTCATTTCAAATCTAGTGAGCTTACGCCATTTACCTGGTAAAAGGTTAAAGGTTCCAATGGCGTCTTGTGCTTCTTACCAGGCATTAAAGATGTTCTTATTTATGGTACCACCGGCGTCAGTTGTGTAATGCGCGCTATGGTGAAACTGTACTGTTGTATCAAGTTATAATTGAATTCCGTGTTATTCAGGTGCTACCAGAGGACTCGAACGCGACCAGCTCAGAGACCACGACGGAGCTGACATCGGCTGCATCAGGCGAGGAGTCGTCGCTGGAGGCTGATGACTCCCCATTGGCGCGCGCCGAGCTGCACGGCGTGCTGGCGCAGTGCCCGCGCACGCCGCAGTGCGAGCCTAACCCCTGCCAGTCCGGGGGAGCCTGTGATGACGCCTGGACCAGCTTCGTGTGCACCTGCCCGCGCCCGCACCTGGGGGACACCTGCCAGTACAGTAAGTGTAGTGTCGCTGAGCTGGATCTGATTATTTAAAAATCAGACGTATGATTAATCTAAACGGGCAGTGTTTTCGCCAAAAGCGATGTTTCACAGATAAGGCTGACCACATACGTACGTTTTCGACGTACGATTTCCGAACGGAATACGGACTTGGAATTCCGTGAACCTAGCGCAGACGTTAGTTTTTTCCTGTTTGGAATTTTCACGAACGCCATTTCGCTGATGGGTTTGCGGACGGGGGTTCCTGAGGCGAGCGTCCGGTATCATCTGACCTCTGGCAATCCCGCTGCAAATGCTGTCCTAGACAATTGTAGCACCATTTGCGGCTGTCGGCGATTCTAACAGCTGGTGGGCTGGCATTTGATACGTACGTACGGAAAGTGTTCAGTTCGAAAAAAAACGGACGTGTGTGGCACTCAATGTATTTTATTAGCGTACGATGCAGTCGGGTCGCCGAATATGGAAAACGAATTCGGAAATTGAACGCGGAAAACGTACGTATGTGGCTAGCCTAAGAGACAAGCTTTGGATAGAGAAGGAGACCTAATTATTGTATTTTTATCATGTGTATGCTTTAATAAGACATTGTGTGTATGTTCCAGACTACACCGCCGCGACGTTCGGGCAGGAGTCGGCCGCGGCGCGCTCCGTGGTGCGCGTGTCCGTGTCCGACGCCGCGCGCCGCGCCGTGCGCGCAGCCCTCGACATCTCCATGTTCATCCGCACGCGCAAGCCGACCGGACAGATCTTCTACCTCGGCTCCATCGCTAGGTAGGTACCTTATCATCCAGGACTTGCACTAGCTATCGATAGCTTTTGTTAATCGACATGGCTTGTCACTACATAGGTATTGAAGTGAGACGCCTTCCATACGATTGCATACACTTGCACGTACACATACATGCTAACGTAGTAATGCGGATGGCACACTCAAACGTGTGTAATCACGAAACATAAGCGCACATTCTGAGTACTGTGCCCCGTATTTTTATATGTGTACGCTCAGCTTTTTTTAGGAAGTCCACAATACTTCTTATCTATTTTTGGCTTCTAAGTCTGCAAAATTTGTAATAATATTGCGTAGTGTGTTTCAACAACAACAAATATAAAACATTGTAACAAGTGAAAAGTGAGTGTACATTAGATCTGTACCCTCCTGTGCTCTCTCTCTGGGAGTACGTAGTAAGTAGTCTGTTTGTTTGTAGGTTCAGTCAGACTGATGAGACGCAAGTGGGCGCGTCGCTGGACGGCGGCGAGCTGCTGGTGCACCTGCGCTTCAACCAGACGCCCGAGAACTACACCGTGGGCGGCACGCGCCTCGACAACGGCTACCTGCATCTCATCGAGGTACACCTACACTACACACTACACACTACACACGACCAAGGGAGCCTGCTGACACACACACGACTGACTGTCTAACACCACCACGTTTGATATCATTCATCATCATTTCAGCCGAAAGACGTCCACTGTTGAACATGGCCTCCCCCAAGTGTCGTCTCATTGACTCGTTCCTGCCGGTTCGGAATGTTGATATCATTGGTTTCTCATTTTCTTTGCTTCATCATCTTCATTTAACCGTCCATTAAATTTATTGCTGTAATTAAATCAATATCAAAGTAATAACAACTATAAACAATAACAATACAATAGTAAGTATTGGTGAACGATGTTGTGCGGGATAGTTCTACCAGTGTACCTATTTCTGCCGCCGAGCAGCTTGTTGTGCTTACGTTCGCAAAGTATGAATAAGAACCGGTATGATAGCAAAAGGAGGCATTTCAGTTGACCTCTGAAACGCAACGGATCTCGTATGAATTTATAAGTGATGGTGAATACAATAGCATCATAATATAAGTTCTCTTTCTGTTGCGCGGCAACATAAAAAGTCGGGGTGTCACTGTGACTGGATATTGCCATGTTTTATTATTATTTTTTGTCAGGTGTTTCATCATGCCATCAGGTGAGATAGTGGTCAAACGCGAGCCCGTCAAATAAAATAAAATAAAAACTTTTAGATATCGTTAAATTGTGGATGTCGATGATAGACATGCAGCAGCAACATCTAATTGTACCGCCCGATCTTAATATCATCAGGTGTTTGGATTGCCTCTCCATGCGTGCAAATTTAATAGATGTATCTACATCAAAACAATTGTCAGTTTTGGTCAGACCTTTCGGAAACCGGGGGTGAATGTTACTCCCTAAGGCTGAAGTGTACACTGTTGGGATGTATTGAAATAGTTCCATTTCCACGTGCAGGTGGTGCGCAACAGCACACTGGTGCAGGTGAAGCTCAACGGCACCGAGTACTTCCGCAAGTCCATCTCCGCTGCCAAGACGATTGACGCTCAGGTGAGTTCCTAAGTTTGCTTTCTTTTAAGTTTTTAGTTTCAGATATTTATTTGAGTTTTAATTTTGTGTAATAGCATATTTATTATCAGATGTGACTGGTGAACTGCTGGCGATCTCCATCCTATGATTGACGAGACAGTTAGCGTAGTAGTTGAGCGACCGGCTGTTGCGTTGCGTGTCGCCGGTTCGATTCCCGCACGGAACTAATATTTGTATGGCCTACAGATAGTTATTCCGGACCTGGGTGTCTTGTGTATGTGAGTTTAAATGGTTGTAAAAGCACCTACGATACAGGAAGACATTCCTAATGTAGAGCACGGTTTAAAAAAAAATGTTGGTATGTTTGTTTGTTGAAAAAAGCGGTATATTTGTCTGACAGTTACAGAATAGTTTTAATCTTAGCGAAGTTTACGTGGTGTGTTGAAATATGAAGTGAACGTGTACCGTGTGTAGGTGCTGTACCTCGGCGGACCACCGCCCCCTCTGGTGGCGGGCAGCACCGAGGCGCCGGCGCCCGCGCCCACCGCCGCGGCGCTGGCGCAGGCGGCGCCCGGAGCTGCGCCCGCTGCGCCCTCCACCACGCCCGCCACGCCCGCACCGCCCACGGCGCCCGAGCTCGATGATAGCGCCTACTTCAAGGGAGTTATTCAGGACGTACAGGTACGTACGGATATCAAATACTTTAATTCTGTATCAACTATAGTTTTGCCAAATAAAAACATATTATAAATTGATTGTTTTAGGTACATAAATATGTGGAAAACAATAGCTTCCGCATTAATAACTTTAAAAACGTTCCCCTTACATTTTATAGAGAGCATTTTTTTCATGGAAATTCATGATGTGGCCGACCAAAAACCGACACTCAATTTTATTACTCGGACAAAAGTTATTAAACGTGGACAAATCTGCCGTAAATGTTGTGGTCAGATCGTAGAATTAATGACTTCATGATGTGGCCGACCATTTCATGAAATGGTTATATTTCATGAAATGGAAAATACCCACTGCCCACATCATTTTATTTTATTTATTATAAGGTACACCCACTGCATTACATACGAAACAGTTTGTAGAAAACAAAAAAAAAAAAAAAATGTGCTGGTATGTATGCCTATTACAGGTATACGCAGCTTACTCTATATAGTCACAACACTAAATTAAAAAAAAAATGTTAATAATATTTAATATATTAAATATTGATCTAAACTTAAAAACATATTCAAAATAAAAACATACAAAATGAAAAACAGACAAAATAATAAAAAAAAGTAGAATATATTATGTTCGTAATTAGCCTAGGTTGATGGATTCGCGCACTCCCGTAGCTCCGAGGCTGCTCTTCTAAACTTATTGAATGAACGCCGTGTAAGTCTGATATGTTGATAAATATCTGACTAAATTAGTATCTGTAGAACTTCCAATTCGGAATCCTTGTTGGCTGTTGGAAAGCTTAGTGTCCAAGTAGTTGGTTACGATGGGACAAACGAGACACTCAAAAAGCTTTGAAAACATGATAGGATGGAAATAGGCCTGTAGTTTTTAATATTGCTTGAGTCGCCTTTTATGTGTACCGGCACGATCCGAGGCTTCTGCCATTATCTGGAAATATTCCTGACTCTAAAGATCGATTAAATATTAGTGTACTACACAGTGGCTCTGCAAGTGCTCTCACACATGATTTAACACAAAATGGTGGAATACCGACTCCCTTGGATATATAAAGTTTCTTTATCTTCCGCTAAAACTTCGTGTGAAGAAATTTTTATTTTACTAAGCACTCCGGATGATTCTTGGATATTTGTTTTGGTACAGTCATTTGGGTCGGTGAAAATTAAAGAAAAATGAGAAGCAAAAATGTCTGCTACATCATTACCACTATTAGCTACTACATTGTTCATGTGCATTCTGGCTGGAATCACTGATTTACTGTTTCGTTTGTTTGTTTGTAACGCCAGAATAATTTTACAACGGCAACAAACAACGGCTTCTTAGTAAATCGTAGGTCAACTTGTCTTGAGGATTATTGTATTTTCGAAATTTACTTTTGGTACTTTTCTTTTTCGGATAGTGCTTTTATGGGAGCTGCTTTACTAAACCAGGAAGGATATTTTGAGTTTTTACAATTGTGTTTAGCGCGATTGACTACCTGTTCACAGAACGCACTAATGATCACATTGACTGTTTTCCCCAGATCTCGAACGGCGTGAACGTGACCATCGTAGAGTTCTTCCCGCTGCAAGTTGCGGGGCTGCAGCTGCCGCCGCCGTTTGGCGAGGTGTGGCTGGACCCGGCCGGCGTGCTGCGCGGCGTGGTGTCCGACGACCTGTGCGCCGAGCGGCCCTGTCTGCACAACGCCACCTGCACCAACACCTGGAACGACTACACGTGAGAAGCTTCATCTTATTCCTTTCAATCTATATATATAACAGCGAAAGGTCACTCACTCACTCATCACGAAATATCAAAAACCGCTTGACGTATAAAGACCAAATTTGGCAAGGAGGTTCCTCAAGTGACTTAAACGCGCACTAAAAAATTCCACCCCCAAAGGGGTAAAAAGGGGGCAGAATTTATGTATTTATTGGTTTATGGAAAGTTCACTTTCAACCCTTTAAGGATACCCTCTGTATCCCTAAAGGGTTGAAAGTTTGTATTAAATTTTTACAGTTTGTAAATTGGACACATGAAATTTTAGAGTTACACTCTTGGTTGATAAAAAGAATTCATGTATTTATTGGTTTTGGAAATTACATTTAAATTATATTTGTGTGCAGATGCCAGTGTCCGCGCGGCTACAAGGGCAAGACGTGCTCGGAGGTAGAATTCTGTCAGCTGCAGGGCTGCCCGCTCAACTCGCACTGCCGGAACCTGGATGCAGGGTGAGTACTCAAACCTAACCTCTAGCTTTAAGTCTAAACATTGGAATTGAACGTAAGGTCCTGTATTTGAGTTTAGTTATAATATTCTACTTACACTTGGCTTATATAGATTATGATATGATACCATAAATAATGATTCAATTACTGTCTTAGATACGAGTGCGTGTCGAACGCGACGTTCGACGGCGTGAACACCACGCTGACGTACGAGCTGCGCGTGCCGCGGACCAGCATCGCCACCGACGATGACCTGGATCTGCCCGAGACGCTCACAATCACCTACAGGTAACATGATGACGAAAGACATGATTCCCAGGCAGCCTTTGCCAAAGCATACGACGTGCCCAGATAGAGCACAAAATGACGACGCCTGGCAACATACACACGATAGCTATTACATTTTTTTTACATTTTTCATCTACTTAGTGTTAGTCACAGGGTCCCACCGACCGAGTGTTAACCAGTGGTCTAACACTCGGTCGGTGAAGGCTTGCACGACTTGCGGTGCTTCCCACAGATTTAGACTAGGCCAGATCGGTATCTATGTTCATTAGATACCGAGCCTACCATCTTTTTTATATCCACGATGACGTCACCCCAGCCATTTAGTGATGTGTTCAACGTAAACAGAATCGTTTCAATCCCTAAGCGTTAGTGAACTAACAAACGTTTTACTTAATTACGACTAAATCGATTCGATGACAGAGGAATGTGAATACAAATGTAATAAAGACCAATGGCAGGTGCCCATACATTGTTTTAGCTGAGATTAAATTCCTACGTCATTAAATGAAAAATATCGGGTCTATCTCAGTGTGTCTCAGGGTTGGTTCTGAATTAGTTTGTGCAAGAATTTTTGTTTGAGAATGTCGAGAATAGTAGATATTCAGTCATAAACTTTTGTAGGTTATATCTGGGTAACTTTTAACAATGTGTTTAATAGGTAACATCATCACATCACATCATCAGCCTATTAATGTTCCCACTGCTGGGACAGAGGCCTTCTCTCTGCGAGAGGGAATGGGCCGTAATCCACCACGCGGGCCCAGTGCGTGTTGGTGGATGTCACATGTCTTCGAATTTTTGGTTCTAGGTCATGCCGGTTTCCTCACGATGTTTTCCTTCACCATTTTGAGAGCAGTGGTGATGAATTAATTTACACAAATTTAAGCGCCTGCCTGGGCTCGAACCCACGACCTACAACTTGTAAGTCGCGGCCGATACCACTGGGCCACCACTGCTCTCTCTATCTGCTATCTGCTCTGTTTAATCTATACATATAATAAAATTCTAGAAAAGTGGTGTCTGTACAATGGAAATATATAAAAAAAGTAGCAGGGGTTGTTATTATATCGATGCCGAACCCGAAACTGTAATTATTATTATTTTTGTCTGTTTGTCGGTTTGTCTTTTTGTCTGTGTGTTTGTGCAAGCTAATCTCAGAAACGGCTTATTCGATTTGGATGCGGTTTCACTAATATATTGTAGTAAGCTTCACTTAACATTTAGTGTTTATTTCATGTCAATCGGTTCATAAATAAAAAGTTATGTCAATTTAAAGAATCACGGCGAACATTTGTTAAGGTATTCTATCAGAGTACGTACACGCCTCGCGCCTGCGCGTCCGTGGCTATACCGAGTTGATACGACAGAGGGGCTTTCCTTTAAACTCTAGGTACCATTTCCAAGCTCTGTACCAAAAATCAATTAAATAGGAGCAGTAGTTTAGTCGCAAATGATTTTTTTAAGTTTTTGCCTGTTTGAACACGATGTATCTTTCCTAACAGCTGATTATGTCTATAAGAGTATAACCTACGATGCGTTGTTGCCGCTCTGACGCAAGTCATTGCAAAACATCCCGTGCGTAAAAGAAATGGAAATAGGTCAGTGTGTTGTTATTGCATTCTAATTTCTAGATCCTTGCAATCGGTAAGTGGGGCGCCTCAGTGGTCAGTGCGCCGATGCTATCCTTTCGGAACGTACGTTACGTAACACGGAAGCTCCTGCGCCGCTTTTGTTTTGCCGAACTCGCGCGCAGACAATTGTGATTTTGTTTTGTTATTGTGACAGGACACGTAACTTGGGATTATTATTTATAGTGTTAGTGTTTTTTATTGTGATCGAGTGTTTTTATTGTGATAGGACACGTAATTAAACTTTTGTTGTGTATGTGTAATTGAAGTCATGGAAGAAGGAGAATCTACAAGCTACCGTAGAATGTTTAGAATCCCTGCATGCTCGTGGACTACCAGCACATAAAATAAAATTAAAAGTAGGCGTACCCGTAATGCTTCTTAGAAATTTAAGCCCCTCAAAACTTTGCAATGGCACCAGGTTAAAAGTGATCAATTTACAACGAAATCTGATAGAAGCAGAGATTTTAACAGGGTGTGGAAAAGGTGAAAGTGTTTTCATTCCTCGGATTCCTCTCATTCCAAACAATTTTCCATTTAGTTTTAAACGATTCCAGTTTCCAGTCAGCCTATGTTTTGCGATGACAATTAATAAAGCCCAAGGACAGACGCTGAAAGTTGTGGGTGTAGATCTAAGTATCAGCTGTTTCTCGCACGGTCAGTTGTATGTGGCTCTGTCACGGGTTAGCAATCCTAAGAGCCTGGATGCTTTCATCCCCGACGGCCATACGTCAAATATCGTATACCGTCGTAGCATTACTGTAAAGTAAATGTTTAGCCCAAACGACGGTATATGTAATTCAAAATATACTGCCCGAAAAGTCAGTATTCCACGCGGACGAAGTCGCGGGCACAGCTAGTAGGTAATATGATTCAATTTCGTTGAAGTAAAAGGCCAATATCGCATTAGTTTTTCCCTTACGTAGTTAGTTTAGTATGAAATGTAAACTTTAAACTAAGCGACTTTGACGTGTATCAAAAGTTCGTCGTCAACAAGCAAGCTATATTTTTTTAGACTTGGATACTAGTCTTTTTACCAATCATTAATTGAAAGTAATTCATTTATTTACACTACAATATTCTAACCTACCTGCAAGCAACATCTACACTTAGACATTTATTGCAATAAATAGAATAATGATATTATTACTTAATATAGTTACTGCTTGTCACTTGGCAGATAAAGCATATAATCGCAACACTAAGCTAAAGTAATTAACTAAAAAATCAAACAGCTTTTTTTTATCCGGTTTAAACAAACCCAATTTTACTTTAAAAAACGTAGAAAATTGATAGAATTTCTTTCATTCACTTTCAGACGCTCAAATTTAAGTCAGCTAGGATTTCGCCATTGTTCTTTAAATTATTACTTTTGTATTCTTATTCGTCTGTCATCGTAGTTTGTTTTAGATAGCTGCTTACAGTCTTATTCGGGTATGCTTTTTCACATAATCTTCTGCACTTTTTGGCTATTAATTACACTAGAAGAGTTTTTACAGTTTATAAAGGCACAATTTGGCATTTTTATTTCCTCGACGACACTACTCGACACTGGCGCGATCCAACACAAACCAAATGAGTACGCGTCACGTAAGTGCATCAGCACAAAGTTGGGCGCCCTTGGTCGGCCGGCTTGTGATATCTAACCTACTCTAAGTCTGTGGTGCCTCCACATGCCACACGCGAGCGCTTGCCTCGCGAGTCGGTGTGATCTCGGCTATTTTGACTTAATACTTTTGTTATTTTTACTCAGGAGCAAGACGGGTGGTACCCTGTTCCACGCGGAGGGCGTGGAAGGCAGCGGCACGAGCGGGGCGGGCGGGGCGTGGTTCACGGTGGGCGTGTTCAAGGAGCAGGTGGCGGTGCAGTGGCGCCTGGGCACGGCCGCGCTGCCGGCGCTGCGGCGCATGCGCGCGCACTCGCACCTGCACTGGACCACGCTGCGCTTCACCTTCAGCAACAACCAGCTGCGCGGTGAGTACATCACACAAGGAGCAGGTGGCGGTGCAGTGGCGCCTGGGCACGGCCGCGCTGCCGGCGCTGCGGCGCATGCGCGCGCACTCGCACCTGCACTGGACCACGCTGCGCTTCACCTTCAGCAACAACCAGCTGCGCGGTGAGTACATCACACAAGGAGCAGGTGGCGGTGCAGTGGCGCCTGGGCACGGCCGCGCTGCCGGCTCTGCGGCGCATGCGCGCGCACTCGCACCTGCACTGGACCACGCTGCGCTTTTACTTTCCACCCTGATCCTCATACCCTTAAAACACTGTCCGGCCATATCAACCGAATGCCAGTACCGAGTGCGCTGTAGTTATTGTTCGTAGAAGCGAAAAGACACGCACATTGTTTATTCTGCGCGTGCGTTGCAGCCCGTTGAAAGTCTTCTGTTCCAAGTCTATTTTGTGATCTTTATCTATATTGGGCTGGTATTAATGTGCCTTTTTATGTGCCAGGCGCGTTCATCGACCCCAATGGGCACGAGGAGACGGGGCTGACGGCCAGCCTAGACACGCGCGCGTGGCAGTCGCTGGTCATGGAGGGCCGCATCTACCTGGGCGGCATCGGGCACAGCGCGCCCTCCACCACCACGCCAGCCATGCTCACCACTATGGTAATACAGTTCTCTGTGAGCCCTAGAAATAATTGGGGATTGTAAACTACCTGTAAATATTTTAAATATATAACTTTTTCCACTACCTTGTCTATTATGTAACACATTGGTTACGAAATTTGAACATTTAGACACAAGATTATAAAAAATAAAAAACAAATTTACATAATAATAGTTACGAAATGACTTTTATACCATTCCCCTCTAAAAAGCTTATTTTATTCAGTGTTATCAGTAAATAAAAAGCATTTTTAATAACTGTTTTGGTGTTTGAATTTAGAACACACCAATATATTTGACCTCCATCTCAATATAGCATTGAGATGACATCACCTTCTTGTGCAAAACATAATGGATACTTCTTGTGCAAAGAACCTCGGCTTTCAAACTCCGGCTTTAAATTTTGAGTTTGTTTATATTTAGGATTTTAATAATGATTTTGATTGTAACTGTAATACTAATATTGTATTGGTGTTTCATTAATTATAATTATGTAACGTAACGTATGTGGTCACTGGCCCCTGAAACACAGGTGCTGTTATAGCTCAGGGGTCAGGGTTTCACATTTTTTGTAGATTTTGAAGTTTATTATATACCATTTATTTATTAATGTTCCTTGTGCTCTTCGCTTAAATCTTTCTTTTTCTCGTAGTCATGGTATAAAATATAGTATGCAACTCTTGAATAAAACGGATTTATATCGAGGACCATGAATCACTCGCTATGCTCGTGATTCAATCATCAGTCGTTAGAATCCTTCACTTGCTCGTGATTCATCTGTGGCCCTCGCTTTAAATCCGTCCTTTATTCACTAGTTGCATAACATAATATTGTATGGAGTTTTGATATCATTATGTATTTACAACGTAATTATTTTTCTTACAAACGTACGCATTTAAATCGGTTTGCGGATGTCCTATTTCGTTAAGTTTTTAATGAAAATTGGTAAGATTGATAAGACGATGATGAAATTATTTATTTAATTATTGTTATTTATTGTGCAGAGTGAGAGCTCGACAGACTCCAACGTGTGGGAGTACTCGGAGGGAGAGGAGGTCACCGGCGACAACCTGGCCGGGGAGTACTTTAAGGTATACTTTGTTGATGAGATCCTCTACGTGTCAGATTCAGTCACTAATCTGATTCTCGAGTGACATTTTATATCATTTTCGAAAAAAAAGCGTGTTATTTCCGTAATAAGAAGAGTAGCGCAGCCGTTTTCTGATAACTTTGTGCCCCGTTCTAGATGATACGTTTGCTATATTGGTGTGATACACTAAAGTTTTCTGAATATTAAGCATGCAATCAAATCTTCCGAATTGTTTACATTATGTAAATATTTATTACTCAGGCCGAGATTGGTAAACTTACCATGTTTCTATCTTATCTTGCACTTACATTATAGCCAAAGCATAGACAATTTAATAATAGGGGTTAAAGTATGAAATTGCCGTTTTATTGTAATAGGTACTTCGAATTGACATATAACCTTCATGGTTTGAGATTTTTGAGTGAAACTTTTTTAACATGGTGTCTATGAAGTTCTTCTTTTAAAAAATGTGCAACATTCGATTATCGACTTTCAGTTGTTTTTTTTATTCAGCATAGATAAGAAAGATGGATACTTCGAAAATTTGAGTGATTTTTGAATACGAGTTCCGACGCGGAACTATCGCGGCAGAAATAGCTCGCTATATCAATTTTGCGTTTGGAGAGGGGACTGCTAATGAACGCACCGTGAGATTTTGGTTTAAACGCTTTCGTGATGGCAACTTTGATTTGAAGAACGAACCACGTGGAAGACCTCCCACACAGGTGAATAACAATGAATGAAAGAGATGGTGGAAACCGATCCGAGCCAAACTACCCAGGAATTAGCGGCATGGTTTAACGTTACCTTACCAATATTATTGACTCATTTGCGTCAAACCAATAAAATACAAAAAATATGAAAAATGGGTGCCTCATGATTTGACTGATCTGCAGAAAGAAACGCGTGTTGAAACTTGTGTTGCCTTGTTGAATCGATACAGAAATGAACAAATATTGGATCGAATTGTGACATGTGATTAAAAGTGGATTCTTTACGATAACCGTAAGAGAAAAATGCAATGGCTCAGGCTCCAGGTCAAACGCCGCAACTGTGTCCTAAAGCAAAGCTTACCAATAAAAAGGCAATGGTAACTGTTTGGTGGTCTCAGCATGGTGTTATTTACTATAGCTTTCTCTGATCTGGTCAAGCAATAACGGCAGATGTCTACTGTGCCGAACTCCGAACAATGATAGCAAAACTAGCAGTGAAACAGCCCCGACTCATGAATCGATCTTCACCATTATTGCTCCATGATAACGCGAGAACTCATACAGCACGAGAAACCGTTTTAACTGTACAGGAACTGCAATTAGAAACCATTCGTCACCTTCCTTATTTGCCAGACCTTGCTCCAACGGACTACCATTTTTTTCGTGATTTTGACAATTTTCTACGTGATAAAAAGTTTTCTTCACAGGAGGCAAAATGCTTTCACACAGTTTGTCGAATCTAGATCACCAGAATTCTATCGGAAAGGCATAAACCTTGACCTTCCTATTAGATGTCAAGTTTTATAAGATGCAGCAATGTATAGATAATAATGGTTATTATTTTTATTAAATATGTTAAATAAAAAAACAAAACTAATTTAATTTTTTTAGTACAAATCGGCAATTTCATACTTCAACCCCTAATACTAACATACAGCCTGATCATGGGATCACAATGATACGGTGCCGACGTAACTAGCGTTTTTCGTCTGATTAATATGATTATTTTTGTAAGCATTTCAATCGCGTTCGATGTGTTTCACGGCGATAGATGGTGTTAGCAGCGATTTCCAAGTAAAATGGTTTTCTCGGTTCGTGACTGTTTTTTTCTTTACATACAGTGACGATTTGTTTTATAGTATTTTTTGCACGTTTTCACAGTTTTATTGTATCAAAATGAGTTTCAAAACAAATTTAGAATAGAATAGAATTTGTCTTTATTCGAGTATCCATGAGTAAAAAAAATGTTTAGTAAAACTTACAACAACGTAATTAAAAAAAAAATTAAAAAATAAACTAAATATAATCAAATTCTAATCTACTTTAAAAAATCGAGTTGCATGCCTCAGAAATTTAAAACCGCGTTATCTTTTGGAATCAATTTTAAATGATCCGTTCAAATAATCTATGAAATGTGAATTAAGAGCCAAATGTTCTATAAATTTGTGCTTAGGAGAGTTGATTAAAAAGGAACATACAATTTTTATGATACAGTCTAGAAATTTTTAATTTTACACATAATTCATTTTCAAATCGATGCATATCGCGCCATCTAGTGAAATTCATTTGAACCAAATTTTCGTTGTTAGCGCTGTGACCCAGCGGCCAAAGTAACGATTATGAATATCAGCTTCAAAGCCTCGTGTGTTGTGTTCTTCCTTGACGCTGTTTGTTATGATGCAGGGCTGCATGGGCGCGGTGCACGTGGGCGGGCTGCTGCTGCCGTTCTTCACGGTGGAGGAGCTGTTCGTGGGCGCCACTGCCGCGCTGCTGGCCGCGCAGCCGCACTACGCGCTGCTGTATGTATACCTACACACATACTACCTACACTAGCTATACGCTCTTCACGATGGAGGAGCTGTTCGTGGGCGCTGTATTTATATAGACATAATATATCATCAAAAACTTCTTAGTCTCGCTATTCCGTTTTACGCAGATTTAGCTGATTTAGCCTGCACTCATTATTTAGTGTCCACTACAAAAATAAACTTTTTATTTGTGAACTCTGCAACTAATTATTATGTAATATTTTTACTATGGAAACATGGCTTAAGGCTAAGGCGAAGAAGGTAAAGGCTAAGGTAAGGTTTTGTGGGTAGAAGATAAGCATCCTTTTTTAGGTTCACTGCGACGTACTCCGATATTGGTATTATGCTGGTCATACTGTAATTGGTTTGTTGTGGAACGGGTATTATCCTGTACAATTGAAAACTTTCTCGTGCTATGAGCGGGAATGTAATTTCGAAGATAATATATTTTTCTGTGACCCGCGCCTTTGTTCTCAGTAGCTTATAGATATGCTGAAGGTCTGTCTCTATGTTTGCGATTGGTAGGTTTAAATCTTGAGGCATTTGGCCATAGATAATTTGTAGCTCTCGTTTGAGCTGTGCTGGTGTCAGTAGATGCAGACTGATTTGGCCATGGTAGATCTCCGATATTGTATCGATCAAAGTGTCCTGTATCCTTTTCAAGTTATGCATCATATTGATTGTAGCTATAGAGATTAATGTGAAATCTTGTTGTCTAGTTATTACATCGATTTCTTTTTGCAGCTTACTGTTAACCTTGTCCAAGGCATTTAAATGTTTATTTATGGTTTTGTGTTGCCTTGCTATTATGTCTTCAGTTCTTTGTAGTACATTGTGCTCTGCTTCGACGATAGATGTCAAGTTCTTCCATAACTGACCTTGATGGTTTTGGTTAAGGTGTACAAGTTCAATGTCCTGCTTGTATTTTTCTGCGAAACTTTCGTCTAATACTCCGAACAATGAGTTTGCAATTGAGCCGACAGCGTTGATAAGGCCGCGTCGTGTTCGTATACGCTCGCCGTAATGCTGGCTAAGCAACAGCTGGTTGTAGTATTGCAGTTCATTGTAATCGTGCCGTATTTGTTGGAGTATCATATTACAGTGACTGGATTCCATAATTGTTTCACATGTTTTGTCGAGATAACTTGTAAAGTCATTGATGGCTTTATCTCCTTGCCAATACGGAGACATGTTAAAGTAGGTCACTAACTTCCACTTATCCCGAATCAATTGTACTTTCCCCACAGTGTCAAAGTACAAAGTTTTGTTTGTATCAAATTTTGTAATGTGGTATAAAGCTGTTGTTGGCAGTATTATACTTAAGAACAATAACAATGCCAGTGCAATGTTGGCAATTTTGGGATTGGTACTGGACGTTCTAGTTTTTGGTTGCAGGTGGTTACGTGGTCTTTTTTCTGGAGTTTTTGATTGTACTGGTTCGCCTTTTGGTTTTTCTGGTATAGTAGCTTCCACCTGGTTTATTGGTAAAACTGATAATTTAACTACAGGGCGCTTCATGTAGCCGTTTTTGGTTTTTAGAGTCACTACTCTGACGAGTTCGTCTTTTCCTGGATGAACTTCCATGACACGACCCATTGGCCATTTCCCTGCTGGTAAGTTGTCGTCGTGTATCATTACTAAATCACCCACGTTGACGTTCTTCTGGTATTTCATCCATTTGTTTCTGGTTGATAGTTGAGTTAAGTACTCTGTTTTCCATCTCTTCCATAAATCTTCAAATAGTTTTGAAACTAGATGCCACCTGGTTCTGGCATCGTCTGCTGTTTCAATTATGGTTAAACCTGGTCGTGCCGATAGGAAATGAGCTGGTGTGAGGAAATTTAGATCCTCTGGGTCTTCTGATAGCGCACAAAGTGGTCGTGAATTTAGACAAGCTTCTAGTTTTGATAACAGTGTGGTGTATTCTTAAAACGTAAGTTTTTGTTGTCCAATCACGCGTTTGAGGTGGTGTTTGAGACTTCGCACGGCTCTTTCCCAAAGTCCTCCTGCATGAGGCCAAGAAGGTGCGTTGAAATGCCATTCAATTTGTAGTTCTGTTATCTCTTTATAGAATGAGTTCTTGAAAATATTTTGAAGATGGTCGTATTCTTCTTGCAGAATTCTGTTGGCTCCAACGAAATTGGTTCCATTGTCGCTATAGATATGACGTGGAGCTCCGCGTCGTGCTGCCATTCTGGTTATTGCGGCTATGAAAGCTGAGCTGGTTAAATCTGACACGAGTTCTAGATGCACAGCTTTCGTCACCATACACACAAAAAGCGCTATGTAGCCTTTGGTAGTTTTAATCCCGCGTCCTTTGTTTGCTTTCACTTCTACAAAGCCTGTGTAGTCGACGCCACAATGATAGAAGGCGCTTTCAGCGTTGACTCTGGATGATGGTAAATCACCCATGAGCTGGTACTGTTGGATGGGCTCTTGTTTTTTGCATGTAACACACTGTCGTATAACCTTCTTTGTAGCGGAATATCCGCTGATTATCCAATAATTTTGTCGGATGTTTGACAAAGTAAGACGCGCCCCACCGTGGTAGGTTAGCTCATGAGCGTATTGGATTATAAGCGTGGTAATTCGATGGTTATGTGGTAGTATGATTGGGTGTTTCATCTCTGAACTTATTTGTGCGTTTCTTAATCTGCCGCCTACTCGCAGAATACCATCTTGGTCTATGATAGGGTGTAGTGGTAAAAGTTTACTTTTCGAATGTACGTTTCCATTCTTAAGTAAGCAACTGATGTCATTGGAAAACTCCATATGTTGCACACTTTTAATAATCTGCAGTTTTGCGCGACGCAGTTCAAGTAATGTGAGATAAGATTGACGGCCCGCTTTTGCAATAGTTAGACGTAGTATCCATGCAAAAACGCGTACAATTTTTGCGAAGGAATTCAATTTGTTTAATAAATGGTTAATAATGTTTGGTATGGTCATGGTTCCTTTCTGTTGTTTTTCCACAACTACTGCGTTAGACTGTCTTATCTCTAAGCTGGTTTCATATGTGGTTTGAAGTATGTCTTGGTTTTGAAATGATTGCATCCATGATGGTCCTTGCCACCATAGATCGTGGTTTTTTAGTTGTTTGGTTCTTAATCCACGGCTGGCACAGTCCGCTGGATTTTCAATGGTTTTGACATAATTCCATTTTTCTTTTGGTATTATTTTTATAATAGCTTTAACGCGATTTGAGACGAATGGTTTCCATCTCGCTGGATCTCCTTGAATCCATCCTAACACTGCTGTTGAATCGCTCCAGCAATATATTTCCTGGTTATAAGACTCTAGGCAAGTCTGTACTTTTTGCATAAGCTGTGATAATAGTTGGGCACCCATTAACTCCAGCCTTGGTATAGATATCTTTTTACTAACAGGCACTAATCTTGCTTTTGCTGCGACCAGAGTTACCTCGTTATAGTTATTTTGGGTGCTGACTTTGCAATATATTACAGCGGCATACGCCTTGTTTGACGCATCACAAAATCCGTGTAATTGCAAGCTATGGTTTTCTTTTACTCCTAGCCAACGTTTTACTTCTATGGTATTGATGAATTTTAATTCTCCCCTTAAGTTGAGCCACTTGGTTTTGATTTCCTCTGGTAGCGCGTCATCCCAGTTAAGACTTGATGACCAGACACTTTGGAATAGCATCTTCATGGTGATAGTTAATGGTGTGAGCCAGCCTAATGGGTCAAATATTTTTGATATGTCGGAGAGAAGTGACCTTTTGGTTGGTTTTGGTAGTGGTACTGGCTCCAGTTTTGAGTCAAAGATGAATTTATCCTGTTGCGGGTTCCATCCAAGCCCCAATGTTTTCGTTGAGTCTGACTGTTTAAACTCGTAAATTTGCTGGTTCCACGAATCTTTTTCTAAGTCAGCGAGTAATTTTGGTTCATTAGTCGCCCATTTCCGTAAATTAAATCCTCCCTTACTGAGTAGTTTAATTAAGTCTGATTTTAGCTGTTTTGCTTGGTCCATTGAATTTGCTCCGCCACAGTAGTCATCCATATAGAAGCACTCTTCTAACACTTTTGCTGCAGCAGGGAAATTTTGTTTTTCCTCGCCAGCTAATTGTTTTAAGCACATCATAGCCAAAAATGGTGCAGGCTTTGTGCCATAAGTTATGGTTGTAAGTTGGTATGTCTGAATCGGTTGGTATGCTGAGTCGCTCCATAATATTTTTTGATACGACTGATCTTCAGGATGTACCATTATCTGTCGATACATTTTCTCGATGTCCGCAGTGTATACGAACTGATACTGTCTCCATTTTAAAATTAGCTCCTGCAGATCTTGTTGTAGGTTGGGACCTCGGTACATAACGTCATTCAAGCTGAGTCCTGATAATGGTTTAGCAGACGCGTTGAACACAACACGCAACTTAGTCGTGGTTGACTCAGCACGAGTGACGCAGTGATGTGGTAGGTAGCACTCGGGTTTCGTACTTGTTGCTGACGGAATCATATGGTTTAAGTTAGAATACTCATTCATAAAGTTTGTGTATTCTGTTTTCAATTCTAAATCTTTCTGTAACTTTCTCTCTAAGTTACGAAATTGTGCCAATGCTAATGGTTTAGTGGACCCTAGCTGTTCCTTGGTTTCTGGTTTAAATGGCAGTCGGACTTGGTATCTCCCGTTTTCTAGTCTCTCTGTTGTTGATAGAAAATATTGCATACATTCATGATCTTCGGTGGACATTTCAGTCTGCTGGTTGATGTCTTCATTTTCCCAAAATCTGCGTAAATCGTTCATATTGTGTAGAACGACGTTACACCTGTATTGTGGTGTTATTGTCCCACAAAGGAACCATCCTAATTGCGTTTGTTGGGCTATTGGTTGATCCTCGCCATCGCCCCTCAAAAGGCCACCTAAAGCAATCTTGCTGTATACATCTGCTCCTAACAGTAGGTCCACTGGTCGACTGGTATTAAATTCTGGGTCTGCCAAATTAATGTTTTGTATGTGAGGCCAATTTGGTTTTATGAATGACTTATTTGGTAAACTTTTTATTAAATTGTTCATTATAAGGACCTCACTTTCTAAGGCAAACTCACTATAAATTGATTTAATTCGGATGGTCATTACACCCTTGCAGTTGTTTTGTTTTTCTCCAACGCCGAATATGGTCCCTTTGCAAGAGTGTCTTCGTATTTTTAAAACTTGTGCCGCCTTCTCACTTATTAAAGAAATTTGAGAACCCTGGTCAATCAAAGCTCTCATGGTATGGTATGTGCCATCGTATCCTGGAACTTCCACTAAGGCCGTAGCTAAGAGTGTCTCGGACATGTCATTCCAAGATACATAGGTTGAAGCTGCTGCTTGTTCATGATTGGTCACGCATGATGTCGCAAGTGTGTGCGCAGCCTTATGGTTTATTTTTGCTGATGTGTTTTGCCTATTTTTGGTTGTAATTGCGTCATGCAATAATGAATTATGTTTAGCGTTGCATTTGCGACATGTTTTATTAGAAAAACAAGGTTTATTTAAATGGTTGAATAGGCAATTCGTGCAACAATTTAAATGGTTGACAGTTTTTAGTTTTTGCTCATCTGACATTTGCAAAAATTGGGTACACATCCACAACCCGTGGTCAGCATTACACAATGCGCAGGTGACTGACCGCGACACGTGTAATGATTTCGTTTGGTTTTTCGTATTGTATGATGATTCTTGGTTTTTATTTGAGCTATAATATTTTTTCTGGTTTGCTTGATAACTTTGGTTTTGTGGTTGGGTGGTCATCTTTTGAGTATATGATTCTAGTTTACGCCGCGATGCTTCTAAGGCGGTAAACTTGTTTTCCAAGAAGTCTAGGAATTCTTGAAGTACTGGTAGTTCCCTGGGATTCTTCACCGACTCAATGTATTCGGCGAATGACTCACTGTCAAGTTTCTGTGCCAACAAAAGTACTAACAGTGGATCCCAGGTGGTGATATCTACTCCTAGGTTCTGAATTCCGTGGAGACATTCTTTGGTAACGTCATGCAGTTTTTTGATTGCCCCGATGGATTGTTGCTGCATATTAGGGATGTTTAGTAATATGTTGACGTGAGACGTGAAAATAAGCCTGTTGTTGCCATATCTGTGGTTCAGTATTTCCCAGCATACCTCGTAATTCTCTGAGCTAATCTGAAGATGATGGATGAGGCGCTCGGCTTCTCCTGTAACTTTGCTCTTCAGAAACTGCATTTTTTGTGCATTTGACAACGATGGGTTTTTATGGATGGTTTCTGTGAATAGGTCTTTAAACGATGTCCAATGGTGGTAGTTGCCTTGGAATGTTGGAATATCCATCTGTGGAGTAGATTTGTCGCGATGAGATACAGACCACATTTTAGAGTTAATGGTTTTCTTCAAATCGTTGTACATTTTCTCATATCTGTTGAATTCCTCTTGGTACCAGACATCCTCATCTCCGTTTATTCCTTCTATTTCCCAGTGCAGGCTGTCTATAATAGCCCAACGACTTTGAAGAGACTTTAATGCATCGTCGAACTCCCACTTGTTCTGTAGTTGATCGATTTCTATGGTAGCTACTGTTCTCATAAAAGCTCTAAAGTGGATTGTCTGCTTTTTTATCATTCCTTCTAGTTTACTGTCTCCGCTCGTATCCCTATGTTGCTGCTGCGGTGCCTGTGAATGAGATGATTCACCTGCTTGCTTCAATGTGCCCGCTGTTGCCGACGGCTGGTGAGGTTCTTGCTGTTTTGACAACAAGTTCTCCATGGTTTTGGTAATTAACTGTTTTATTGACGAATAGACTTCCTCCGCTTTATCAAAACAATTTTTAGTGAAATACACGTGGTTAAAATCAGCAACTTCACAGCACTTTCTATGGTTGCGCTGATATTCTCTCCAATAATTTTCTAATATCTCCAACTTCCGCTTGCAGTATTCAATGGTTTTCCGCTCAGCTCCGTCTTTCTTGATGTTAGTTAGAAGTTTAACCAAGGAGTCGTAAATCTCCGTTTGGCCGACAGCTAACTGCTCCATCATTCGCACGGTCAACTAAATTAACAAGTGAAAATAAAGTGTAGAAAATGGTTTGGTCTGACCTTATATTCTCCTTACGCGACAGCTGCCCAATTTCTTCCAAATTGATTTCACTGCCTATCTACTTTCCCTACAAACTGGTAAAACACAAAACACTGGTTGCAAGGTCCCGGCACACAAACACTTCACTGTACTTCGCGAACCGAGGCCCTTAATGCTCGAAGGACCATGTAGAATTTATCGCTTGCTTGGTTTAGCTCTAAATTCTGGGTTGTTTGATATTTGGTTGATTGATTATATTCTGGTAGTAGATTTGTGACCACTGGTTAAATTATACGAAATTATAGGGTTTAAAGTTTATATTGAGACTGGTTATAAAATGGTAAATCTAAGCTAAATTAGCACTAAGATGGTTTGATATGATTTGGTTGAGTTACGCGATTGGTATCCGAACACGCACTAACTCGGCAATACTTGCGATACATGCATTTATGGAAATGCACGGAGACAAAAGTGCTGAGCTGTTCAGTTGCAAATATTGCATCGAACACTAAGGTTTATGGAGCTATTTTAGACTTTAGTCAAGCTTCATACGAAAATGAACCTTATATGTATAAGGTTGATATTCCTATTGTAATAAGAAGATGTTGTACAGTCAAAGTTCGCTGTACGTATCACAAACGTTGGTGACCCTAACCGCTGTCCGCCAGGTCCGGTCGTCCGTACGGCGCGGAGGCGGGCGTGGGCTGCGTGCTGTGCCTGGAGCGCGACTGCGCGTCGGGCGGACACTGCGCCGACGTGCGCTCGTCGTACGCGTGCGCGTGCCCGCCGGGATACGCTGGGGACTACTGCCAGGTATGTCTTCACTACTGTCGTCCTGTCGCCTGTGCCTGGAGCGCGACTGCGCGTTGTATTAGATGAGATAGGAAAATCATAACATGATCTTATAGCTAGACATAGATGCTAAAACACACGGTTGGCGCAGTGGTTGAGCGATTGACTGCTGCGCTGCGTGTCGCGGGTTCGATTCCCGCACGGAACAAATATTTGTATGACCTACAGATAGTTGTTCCGGCTCTGGGTGTTGTTTATGTGAGTTTATATGTTTGTAAACGTACCCACGATACAGGAAGAAATTCCTAGTGTGGGGCAACGTTTTTTTAAAAAAAAAAAAAAAAAACAAAAAAAAAACGGTTGAGTCACTAATCGAGAATACCGATTGCCTTTTAGCTCGGGGAGACGACGACGTGTCTCGCCTCTTTGTACGCAAACTAGAGCACCGTTTGGAAAAATAAGCTACGTGCGACACGTGGCCCTTGCTCGGGCAGGGCTTGATATCGCGCGCACTAAAGCTTGCATCGAAAAACCTTTCAATTTCGTTAGATCTATGACCTTGATTTGCTATAACTTCTTGAGTGTGCTGGTGTAGCATTCGTGTGTTGTTGTAGATCGATGTGGACGAGTGCGAGTCGCACCAGTGTCAGAACGGCGCCACCTGCAAGGACGGCATCGCCGCCTACACCTGCATCTGTCCTGTAGGCTTCGACGGAGACTTGTGAGTTCTTTTGATTTTTATGATTTCAATATTTCTGTTACGTTTTTGCACTAGTGAAGCTAAATACATTTCTCTAACTAATGAAATAATTATTTTTTGTCTTCCCTAACTGGAAGAGCGCTTTTCGTGTTTCAAGTGATACCTTTGAGTACCGATTCATTTTACTTTTGACAACATCACAGTGTTCAAATGGTAGAAAATAAATGCAGAATGATATGTACATACATGTGATCTCAAAAGTATACAGTAAAATATCGTATTGACTATGTGAAGGAGTCTGCAACATGTAAGAACCTAGGTTAGTTGTATAGTACAAGGTTGCCCTCCCCCTCAGCTGCGAGCGCGACATCGACGAGTGCCAGTCGGGCCCGTGCCTGCACGGCGGCACGTGCACGGATGCGGCGGGCGGCTTCTCGTGCGCGTGCGCCGCCGCTTGGCGCGGGCCCACGTGCGCCGCGCCGCGCGACCGCTCGTGCGCGCACCGGCCCTGTGCGCCTGCTGCCAGCGCTTGCAGGGACGTGGAGCCTGGTGAGCATAAGCATGACCCATTCAATTTTTATCTACCAGCAAAAATACGGATTTTGATTGTGAAACCTCTTAAAACTTATTGAACTTCTAATGATGAAGATGATCGTCTTTTTTGATCCTCTAAAAACGAAGTTTTAATTATATTGTGTGTTTTTAATAAATGCTATAATTAACCTCTTTTAATCTTAATATACATCAATACACAATTAATTCAATTCACAATTTGGAAAGACCTAAAAATGTCCAGAAATTTAATTAACATAGCAAATATGATTTTATGAAGATTAAAATGGGATTTTTTTTTCGTTCAATAAAAAGTAAACACTAAATTGGAGATGTTACGTGAATCAACTTTACTAATAATAAACGAGCTATTCCCACCAGATCCGGCCACTGGCAACAACTTCACGTGCGTGTGCAATGAGGGCTTCGAGGGCGTCTACTGTGAACACGCTTTCTGTGAAGTGCAGCCCTGTGTGCATGGCAAGTGCGTCAACGACACCAAGGTATGTAGCTATCACATTTGTGAATAAGAATTAAGCTACCCTTGTTTTTAAGAACCGTGTCACCAAAACATAATCTTGAGAAATCCAGCAAGTTTTTTAAACAAAACAGTCAGTCGGTTTTGTCATCAGTCCTATAATTGCAAACTAAGTAATTGCTTGTTACTTTAATTAAAGCGTTGAGTTTTTTGTTTTTGTGCTCACACCATAAATTATTATGATAAGTCTATACGCAAGGATTTGTAATTGGCATACTGTTGACTATAGTTTCCTTTTTTGTCTGTATTTATTAGCTGTAAGTCCATGTACTAAAATAAAATAAAACAGAAATACATTCATGAACAACTCAGTTCCCGTCTCGCACTGGGCGTGGTGCCTACTGTCCTCGTCACAGAAGGATTATAGCACTGGTGACTACACCAAGTCGCTGCGCGTATTTCTAAGAAAAGTGGTACACTCTAAAATAGAACTAGGCTACACGGAAAGGATTGAATAAACATCTGGACATCGCGCTGTATTCTCTCTCTTGCGTGTGGAGCTCGGCACAGCGGCACAGCGGCTGACCTGTGCACAGTCCATGCGGCTGCAGCATGTCGCGGCGTCGTACAACTGGCCTCTTCGAGCAGCAACTATAGTGTTATTGCTCTTTCTCAGCATATACTCAATTGTATGTGAATTCGGAGTATTTTAATATGGGTTCGTTGTGCAGACGGCGATGTGCGCGTGTGCAGACGGGTACAGCGGACGTTACTGCGAGACGGAGCGCGACGAGTGCGCGGAGGCCGGGGGCTCCACCGCCTGCCTGCACGGCGGCCGGTGTCTCGACGCCACCGGCGCCTACCTGTGCGACTGTGACGGGACAGGTATGTACTAGCTCTACCCACACGGCTACTAAGGTATACTGAACAATTTGGAGATTAGGTCATCGTTCATCGCCAGTTTTCTCCGAAATAAATTGTAAACAAAACAAAAAATTCAATAATCATAATTACTACAAGTTTTCTGTGACCTGAAATGAAAATGACTACCTTGTAAAAGCTAAAACGTAAAACCAACGCACATTTCTGTGTTTATGACTAGTCAGTAAGTAACATAAGGAGAACCCCCGAGACACGTATTCAAAACTCGATAGTTGCACAGTACGTATAAGGCAGTGCGTACGCGCCGGTCATCCCAACGCAGCCATGACGTCACGCACTTAACTCTCAGAGTATTTAACATACAGGCGACGCGTATTAATTTGCAACATTTAGTACCTGCCTGGCAATTTTTGTTTGAACCAATAAATACATTTATTTTTATAAAGTTAATCAATATTTAACCAAGATAAGTTCTAAAATTATCAATAAAGTGAAAGTAAAATTTGACTGGGAGTGTTTGTTATTGAATGTAGGACACGGTCCTAATGTTGCTATCAGTGATGTTCTACTATCCCAGTTCCCAGTATGGCCACAAATCACACATGTACACACACCCTGTATGTCTGTGTGTGTGTCAGTGTGTGTGCGGTCACCTACACCTATGCTCGCGTATCTTATCACGCGCGATCGCTGACAATCCATCGCGCCGATAAGAGCTGATATCGATAACACGGACCGCGGTTCGCAAACTTTTCAGAGATTGACAAACGACCGTCTATTCAAATATTATCATAAATGAATATACGTCCAGCCGAAGTAGGTGACATCGTGATGATTCACATGTCCTTGTTTACTCCACGAACTAGTCATATACTGAGAAATTTATTTCCTTATGTATCCTTTTAATATTTCCGTTCTATGATTTCTCACTTATTTAATTTTTTCTTTATGTTAATTCTTTTTCTTTTTTGAATCTAAAACATGACAATCATATTGACATTAAGATAAGAACTATAAAAAATAAAAAAAATATCAAATAATATATCAATAAATATATTATATATCAATTATATTAAGCTGTGTATGCTCGACTATGTAAAGATGTGGTTGCCTATAATTGAGTGTGCATTACAGAATAATGTTGATGTGTACCAATTTTTGTATTTTGTGTAAATTTATTGTTTTGTAACACTCGTTGGTGATCCTTAAATAAATAAATAAACTAAACAAAATCGCTTTAATCCGGGCAGTGCTTAAAATAGCCCAAAGGTTGCGCACATTGTACGTTTGAGTACGTGTATATTATTCACAGTGCACACAGTGTCAGTATCACCTCCATCACGACAACGACAGTCTGAGCGTCCCGTAGGCGGGAGCGAGTCGCGCTCAATAATTAATAGTATTACAATTGATCGTCCTCACCATATTAATTGCTCGGTATCGGTAGAAGTAGGAAAATCGCTCGCGTCACACTTTGTGAATCAGTGTCCTCCACGGACGGAGGCGAGGCTAGTTGGCGCGCGAACATGCCGCTAGACGTGTGGACTTACCGTTAATTACTATAAATTGAATAGTGCTTACATCTCGCGAAGTGGTGCGATGTGATGAGACAACAGTGACCGTGTTGTGATAATGATAACGTTACCGAGACGATGAACAGGCTGATAGTTATCGTCTTGTTAGGTATTGTATAACACTTATTTAATTTTATGTTATAAAACGTATTGCATCAGGTGATACGTGTGTTCACATTTCACTCGAAACAAGAAATGTTTTTGGAAATATTGAGGGGTCAATAAATATTGGTTTTGTGAGATAGTTGTTGACAACACGTCGGGTGCTGATATCATTGTATTGTTTCTTGCCGTGATAGCGGCTAAGACTATATAAAAAGAATGTGTCACCGTGTCCGCAATACTTTAGGGAACGGGTTACCGACACTATGGCGTAGTGTCCGATGGGAGAGTGGCAATCTGATGCGGGGAAGAAGATACTGAGCTATATTAATTTTCAGTAGATAACATGAGGTTTGACTGCAGATTAAAATGAAAAGGAACCTGATACAGTGTGCTCTAACGTGGGTCTTAAATGATCATATGGTTCAATATTCGGATAAAAATCTATGAGATACCGACCTTGAAGTAACCGTCCAGTTTACTGGCCATTTGTATGAGCTGCCCTATAAAGGGTTAAATGATTTCAGAATGTATGTATTTGTTTCAATGTCAGTAATGCTATATTTCTAGATACTGTATGTAAGGCTAGTACTGATTTTCTTCCCGCGTCATATGTAGCTGTTTACAAATTTTAGGAAATTACGAGTTAGGACAACGACTCTTTTTTTCCAATTCATAATAATAAAATAATGAATGCAATTTTTAGAATGTATTAAAATTACTACAAAATGGCAAAATCATCAACCACAATTCAAGAATGATGTGAAGCGCATATCAAAACAAATTGAATATAGGTAAATTAAATACTTTCGTGTAAAATACACTTAAAAACAGTTGAAATAACAGTCTGTTCGAACGTTGTGTAAACAGACGAAATGCATCCAATCAATAATATAGCTACAGATCAACGTTGCGACTTGTTCTTACCGATAAAAAGTGACCCTGCGGATAGGTTCCTGGTCTTCTCATTGTCACTACTTGTTGTAGATTTCTTTCTAATAAACAAAAACTGTGGCACTGTTTCCGCATCGCTGGTCGAGCTATAGTTAGCGTTTTGACTGCTATGCTTCCGAGACTTTTAATAGATTTATGTATCAGGATATCTAAAATTATAACTAAAATGTTCAACATATTTCATAGAAAGTCCAGATATTTGCTCACGTAGGTAGGGACCATTGTTGTACGTTTTCCTCGTCACCTTATCAAAACATATAAAGGGGTTCCAACCACAATGTGGTTTAGTGACCTCACTGAGTATTTCTTCTCTTACAATATTTGTGTTAAAACTATATTAACTCGTGATACCATTATAAAATTCCGCCGAAGGATATCGGTATGTTTGAACGCGAGAACCTTAACATTGTTAACTGATAACGTTATCACTGCGATACAATTAGAACTCATGATAACAGCAACCTGAACTATGTACGTATATTTAAATCAAGAACCTTATAATTATACTGAGCTGAGTTCATCAGGTGTGCCGCCATTTACGCATCGTATTTTCTTTGTAGTCTTTGCCTTAAATTATACCTTTTATGCTGTCTAAGAACTTAAGGTTTATATTGTAGGCACACATGCCACGAGGTATAGCAGTTATTGGGTCGTGCCGCGGCCGGTGGTGGCCAGTCGCGCCATGTGTAATACTGGTGCTGCTGCGTCCACTTGAACTGCAAGCGTGACTAATTGACTGTAGGCACTCAACGACTTTGTGATGGTCTCAGAGTTAGGAGGCGTTGAGTGTTTGGTGAATAGAGCTTTCTTAATACTGTGCTCTAGAGCAGACTTTTAATCACATCACTACATACATTACATTACTAAAAACTATTTAGTCACAGGACTTAGTTGTATTTTTACTACTAATGACGAGAACTTTCTTGGAAATAATATTTAACATGTTTTGTCTGTGTTATGCCGTAGGCTGGACGGGCGCGCGATGCGAGGTAGACGTGGACGAGTGCGCCGCCGGCCTGGTGAGCTGCGGGCCTGGGGACTGCCTCAACCTCAACGGCTCCTACACGTGAGTACAACTAATATGTATATACTTCTGTGCACAGGCTGACATTATATCGGCGATAGTGACTGTCGAAATGCCAAATGTTTCGGTTTCGATAGCGCAACTCAATACATTTTTGACTTTTCGACAGTTGCTAACATTAATAAAGTGTCACTTTGTTTAGAGATGCTTGTTAGCTTGCTCAACGACGACGTTATGGCTTACGGAATATTAATCTGTGAACTAGAATACTACTCCATGCGTTAAGCGCTGATGTCGCCATAGAGTGTCGCGGCAAGCCACGAAAGTCTTGGTTGAAATAAATGGCAGTAACGGAGGGAGGCCTTTGTCCAGCAGTGGGATGATGCTAGTAATCGTGTTGATATTGTTTTGTTTGTTTAGAATTGTGATACTTACAATATTGTTGGCTTACGTTGCAGATGCCTCTGCGCGGCCGGGTTCTGCGGCAACGAGTGCTCCCTGCAGGACCCGTGCTACCAGGCCGGCGCCGACAACAGCACCGGGCCCTGCCTGCACGCCGGCCGCTGCGAGCAGCGCTGCGCCGCGCACACGGACTACGTGTGCCACTGCGTGGACGGCTGGGGCGGACTCAACTGCTCGCAGCAGACGGCGGCCTCGGGCGCCGAGGGGTCAGGCGACACGTCCTCCACGGTGCTCATCGGCGTGGGCGCGGCGCTGGTGGGGCTGGCGCTGGCGGGCGCGGCGCTGGGCGCGCTGGGGGCGCAGGCGCGGCGCAAGCGGGCCACGCGCGGCACGTACTCGCCGTCGGGGCAGGAGTACTGCAACCCGCGCGCCGAGATGATGCAGCACGCGCTCAAGCCGCCGCCCGAGGAGCGGCTCATATAGCGGCCGGACCTCTGCAAGCTATTAGGTACCTCTCATTCTAAACATATCGAATGTACAAATCCAATATAAAATAATATGTGCCGTTATGATCAGCCAGATAACCTTAGCCAAGGACACCCAACGCGAAAAATTTGGTTCAAATAGATTGCATTAGATGGCGTGATAAACTTCGAATTGTTATTGAGTTTTGTAAAATATTATGATTTTCTTGAGTTGATCATAAAAATGTATGTTCTTGTTTAATTAATTTATTTTGTAACACTTTTTGGTACAATGAAACTGTTAAAACGTGCAAAAAAGTACTATAATAAAAATAGTCGCTGTATTTAATAAAAAAGTATTCACCAACCGAGTAAACCCTTTTACTTGCAAGTCGCTGCTTACACCATCTATATCCATGGAACGGAACCGATCGCATTCGATGTTCTTAGAAAACTATCAGTTTAATCAGACGAAAAACACTAGTTACATCAGCACGGTTTCTTTGGATGGGGCATCTGTGTGCTAGTATTATATTATTTGTGCCTCAGCTTAAGAGATACTAGGAAATAGACAAACACTACATTTTGAATGGGTCGATTGCCTATCTGGCCTTCACAAGCCAGCTATCAAAAAGTATCATTAACAATAATTTAAAATTAATTACTTCTTCTTTCAGGTCCAAAATAGAAAATTGGAATCGAACAAAACCTATAGAAGATACAAGAAGAAAGAAACACGAAGCTCGTCACATAGCAACCAAATGATAGCTGCGTGTGTGTGTGTCTGTATGTGTGCATGTAATGTGATGATGACGATGTATGCATGTGTGTGTGTCGCGAGTGTTCTAGTTGTACCTGTACGTTTTATACATTGACGTGTGCCTGTGTGCGTGACTAACTTAATACTAGCTTTAAGATTAGCGGTGATACCTCCGTGAGAATGTACTTAACTTTAGCAAACTATACGAATTATATTAGAATGAAGAACCTCATACGAGTACCAGCGTCGCTGGAGATCAGTACGAGCGCGATACTGTGCTGTTAGATGTTGGCTCCATTTTGTACGGGTTTTATATATGATAGGGTTTGATATAGATATTATATATTGTACAGTGCAGATATTGATCTCTCGCGACCGTGGCGCCATCGCGGTGGATTTATTCTTCGTTCAGCAGGTGTACGTTTTTTATAAAAATGACAAATTTATAAATAAATACAGACTTAAATAATATAATAATCTAGATTAAGAGCTCGATAATTTTGATATGAAGTTATTTAATTCAACGTTGACTCTGTTTTGGAGCGACTTGAGATGATATATTTATATCTAAACAAAGTATTGCAATCTACTCAATATACAGTGCCTGACTCTTAGGAAATTTCGAATTTTTATCATAAGTATCTGATGAATTTGCTAACTATTGTGTTTGATGAAAATTGTAGTATGTGATTTATTTCTATAATACTGAAATACATGGTAGTGCAATGATAAATCAATTGTAGGAAAATATACCGACAGTCCTGTACTGTATGATGATACACATGAGGTAGATAAGGAATAAATATGATTGTGTGGTGGTGAGCCGGCTCGTCCGGCCGCCGCTCGTTAGCTTGTAAGTACACTGTGCACTGCGCAGCTGAGACGCTCGTTGTCACGTGAAACGTTCCAAACATTACATTCCATATACACCTGAATTTTGAGAGGCCTCGTTTGGGTTTGCAATTCGATGTCATATAAACGGACTGAACTACTGAAATCGATAAAATGTACTTAGAGCACGGACATTCGAAATGTACTTACAATTCGGATAAAACTTTGAGCCAAAGTCTGATCGAAGGATGGCAAAATTGAATGTGTATTAAGCTTTAATAGATATGAATAGCGAATGTCTCAACAGCGTAATATTAGTGTCAGTGCAGGTGGACGGCGGGTTGTGCAAATAACGCACTAACTGTGATATCAGCGTACATTTCAGTGAATTAATTACTGAATGAACTGTCTACGTTGGAAATACGAACTGTATTCTATCGGTGAGTCAACAATGACGCCATCTTTACTGGTGCGATAGCTTGCACGAGCCGCTCGGTGCATCAGCGTTTTGTATTGTATATTAGTATAAGGTTTAAAATAAGTGGTATTGAAAGCGTGCAAGATTCTAAATTAGCATATAATGAAGACGCCACTCGTCCGCCAAGGAGCCGTGCACTCGGTCGCGCCACACCCGCGTGTTGCAGCAACAGTTGTATGTAGCAGCACCATATCCCACACTTATCCATTAGTTATCGTCTGAGCAACACGTTGAGTAAGGCAGCTCTCGTCGGCATTAGTTGTTACGTAGCATATCATAGGTTAATGTATCCACTATAATAATATAATAATGTAAGTAGTGTAGTGTGTGCGGCCCGAGTGCAGCGGGCTGCGGCGAGCCGTCCGTGCCTTACAACACAAGTCTGTATATTTATGAGTTCTATACACTACTGTAACGACGGTATTAAATGCTAAACAAAACATATTCATATACTTTTAGACGATAAGTACATGTAACTTAAGTTGTATCATATAGTTAGTGTGTCAGGGCGACGGCGGTTCAGACTGCGGCCGTATACTCTATGTACTTATTCCGTGCTCAACTCGCTGCCGACAGCGTTACTCTTTACTTGTCGTTTCTTTACGTTTTTGCGTTGTTTAGATATTTAGCAAATTATATTTTTATTGTTTATGTGACTTAAATATTCCATTTTGTGATATTTTTTTTTGTTTTGAATATTGCGTCGGTTCTTATGTTTGCGTATGTTTTTCGTAAATGTAGAGAAGTGTTCCAAATCAGTATTTATAGATTTCGGCCGTCCGTTAAATGTAATCAAGTGTATTGTATAGTATAGTGTTCTACCATTTTATCGAACTATTGTACATTTTGTATTATTCAAGTACACTCACAAGTTTCTGCAATTAGTGGCTGCAGAGTGAATATAAAACAAACTTAACAAATAATAATATAGATAATTAGGAACTTTCAAATCGATGTATATCTTTTATTAAAACAGTTAATTGAAAATATTAAATCAGTATGTAATGCCTAGTCGTGACTTGATGATTGTATTCACTCTGTTGTTGTTCGTTGAGTGCGACAGTAGTGTGTGGCACATACACAACACATATAGATGCGCGGCGGCTCCGTCCACAGCGCGACGCCGGCGCTCCTCTAGTGTACAGCACCCGAGCCTTTTGGCCTTACTCAATAAACGAATATACTACACATTTGTTTTTTATTTGACGAATATAATAGCCCTGATATCAAATTGATTATAACCTATGTGTGAAGTTATAGAAGCAAAGCTCGTTTAGTCAGAGCATTCATTTTACTCTATGAAGTTAAGACGGATACTCTATGAAGCAAGGGATCGATAACTATAAGAACTCGATATCAACACCAGATTATCTACAGTATACCTACAGTGTATTTTGACCTATTTCAGATAGAAAAACTAGTCATTGTTGGCTATTGCCGAAGAGTTAAGAGCACGAGGTCGGCCGCCAACACGATAGTCTGACCAAGTGAAAGAAGCTACATCCTCAAGCAAATGCCAGCAGGTGGTGATGGCAACATTGGACCGGAATCGATGGAGGCAGTTGCCCGTTTTAAGTGACAACGATTCTCATTAATAATGAGGGACCAATTGAAGAAGAGATATATGAAGAAATTCATATATATGTGAAAGAATATTAATAATGTTGAAATCTCTATTGAGTAAATACCCGCAACAATATAATATGAGACAATATAAATACCCCTGGTATCGGCTCCCACAGCCGGACTACAGTCTACAGATCTCGAGTAGGGCGGAATCACAGTTGCTCTCAAATACATGTATCCACCAAGCGTTTGGATGACCGTGGGGATTTCACCCACTGCCGATACTACATACCAAGACCTTTGCCAGAGTAACGCACAACACGCATACGATTCGCTGAGTCCACATCCCACATGTCGACAACCTCGCGAGCCAAGTCAAGTTGACTTGCTTATCTTTCTGGGATTTCACGAGGCGGTCAGGCGGGACGGTAATGTCAACAATAATTGCAAGCCTCTCGATTCGGTCCACCACCACAATATCAGGCTTATTGGCTACAATAGTCCTGTCAGTGGTGATGAACCGATCCCGGTACAATGTGATATTGCCATTTTCGAGAACTGGGTCGGGCACGTACCTGTAGTTAGGCTAAGTTCAGAAGAACGCGCGACGACGCGCGCTGCCGCGCGATTCACCTGTTCAGATGGCGGCGGCTTGCGCGCGACAGTCTAGCGTGAACATTCAGTGAGAATGGATGTGGAGGAGGCAGTTTTCTTGTGGGTTTCATACCGCAAACTGCGACGTCGCCGTCGAAAGCAAAGACGATACTGGATGCACCTTATTTTAAGTCAAAGACTTTCTTTAAGCCTGTTTGTGACTTTATATCCCACACTAAGACTACACGAAGATCGATTTGTCAACTATTTTAGGATGTCGATTGCATCCTTTGACTTTTTGTATGATTGCGTCGAGAAGGATTTGCAACCTACAGATGGTGCTGTAAGATATTGCATATCACCAAAAGAAAAACTGACTGAACAACACAGAAAACTAAGACTAAGCGTGCGTTCAGACACGACGGGCACCGCGCGCTTGTGGACCCGCGCGGTTCTTATTTACATGAGAATCTTTAAAATCGTTCAGATATTACCATGCTATTACCGCGTGGTTATCACGCAGTTTCCGCCGTGCTTGAACAGGCTCTAATTCTTCCCAAGGCCTTCTTTTTATTATTCTATTTGAATAGTCCTTCGAGATAAGATTCCAAAACGCATCTCTTTTTTCAATTTCGTCTATTAGTAAATCCATTGATATGTCGTCTTCCATTTTTTTCGTCGCTCCTTGCGTCCGTCCGCCTCATCTTGCGCGCGGTCTATGGCGGTGCGCGCGGGCACGCGCGGTCATGTACACAACAACATTGATTTGTTACATTCTTAAACCGCGCGCCGAGCCAACCGCGCGTCGTCGCGCGTTCATTTGAACTTAGCCTTAGGCCGCATTCACACGGGTCCCGTCATTATCGATTTGTCATGACGGATTGATCACATTGCATACGGAAACGTGTCCGTTTTATCACGATTACGTTTTTATTTGTTAATTTGACAATTATTTATGTTTTGAAGAAACTTCAAAAGTAGGGTTGCCACGCGTACCATATTGTACAGTATCATACATACTATTTTTGTTGAGGACAGTGTAAAGGTCTCGAAGATGGTTTTGAGAAATAAGTGGACTGTATTTTGCTGGTACAAACTGAATTTATTAGGAACCGAAAACGACATGTATATAGCGCGGTGGCCCGAGGAGAAGTCTCTTGTGTGGTGTAGCGAGTGCGCGTTGGCGGCCGTCCCTGCCGCCCGTCGCCCGCGCAGCCCGTCGAACGCGTCACCCGCGCGCCCCGCACAGCGCCGTCTGGCTCATTGGTTAGTGCGCGCTGCCTGCAGTACCCGAACATGTCGAGGTTTGATTCTCGACATTTTCGTCAATTATACTATGAATATTATAAAAACATAGTAAAATAATAATTAGGTTTGATTTTATTTAATACAAATAACTTGCCAGTTTATTATGAAAAATTGGTTTACACGACTCGAGTCACTCGCGCGCCGAAGTCAAGGTCGGTTGTGTATTGCCCGTGCGACGCGCGAAGTGCGTTGACGCACCTTGTAATAATGTCTCAAGTTTTAAAATGTAACGTTTGCAATATCGTCATTGACGAATTATTAGCTTATGTGCAAAACAAAATTTCTGTAATTGATAAAGAAACGCTAAAGAGAATATGTGTGTCTGCATTCACTAGCAGTGAAATCAGCAAATCAAAGTCGTTGTTATTCGAATCGCTGCCAACGGATCAACGTAAAATCACAAGAAAAAGGAAAGGGAAGGAAGAAAGAGACCTAGACGACATCGTTAGTGTGTTCAAAAGTACAGATCCGGATGTGATTCCAGTTTTTGTGGCAAAGGTGCTTGAAAAACTTCCCCCAATATTGTTCGACCATCTTGATTGCACTAAACTACTAAAAGATAATATACTGAAGTTAAACTCAGAAATTGAAAATATCGTCAATACGTATGCTACTGTCAAACAGCTTGAGGATTTAAGAGCAGATATACGTGATTTAAAGCACGCATCACGTCCTCCACCAAGTTATCCGTCTGGGTATGTAAATATGAGACGGGGTCTTGGAATCAGGAGAGTGGGCCTATAGGAATGACTTTGAGCCCAATTATATCCAAACACACAAAGCGAGTTGAACAGAAACCTAATGAGAATATCGTTGGTCAGGTTATGCGTCAACTACCCGAGATCGCAAAAACAAATTGCGAAAAGGAAGATACTCCTTGGCAAACTGTAAATAAGAAAAGAAAACATAAGTACAGGTATTTGGGCGAAAGAGGAAAGCTGACCCACCAATATCTTCCTTCAAAGCTGCCAATAAGAAAATACCTATTTTCATAACAAATGTGCATCTTGATACGTTGGAATCCGATATCGTAGACCATATAAAATTACAAACACAGGAGAGGGTATTCCTTGAAAAGATCAACACGAAAAAAGTGTTGGATCACAAAGCTTTCAAATTCTTTGTGTCGGAGTCTAAAGTGGATATGTTTTTAGACGAAACTACATGGCCTGAGGGTATTATCTTTAGGCGCTTCATTCACTATAAATATCGAAAGGCGGACGGAGGGTCCGCTGCATTCGGCCCAGTGTCCTCAGATAATGGATAGTACGACCTATAAGTTTGCCAGCTATAATTGTAAGAACGTAAAGAGTGCGCTCAGCGATGTTCAACGTGACGAGTGTGTACTGATAGCACTACAGGAAACTTGGCTGCTTCCAGAAGAGTTGGCGTATCTGAGTTGCATAGATAGCAGATTTGGTTCCAGTGGGACATCGGCTGTTGACACGACGGCGGGCCTACTGCGCGGCAGGCCTCACGGTGGGACAGCGCTGCTCTAATACAAGTGTGTTTCCTAGTGTTACAGTGATAGACTGCGATAATCCGCGTGTTTGTGCTATTCGTGTTAATGCGGCCGATAGTCCATTGATAGTAGTGTGTATCTATATGCCGACAAACAAATCAGACAACCTGCCGATGTTTACTGATTGCATAGGAACTGTAAGTGCTATTAGTAATGACTATGTAAACGAACCTATTTTTATTTTAGGGGATTTCAATGCTCATCCTGGAGAATTATTTTTTAATGAGTTGAATATTTTATGTGATGATTTTAATTGGGTAATTTGTGATGTTAATATGTTAGGATTGACCTCGGAAACATTTACCTACATAGATCAAGCCTGTGGGTCTAAGCGCTGGCTTGATCATTGTGTTATGTCGCAATCAGCTGTTGTCTCTGTGTGCAATGTGTGCGTTAATTATGACGTGCTGTGGTCGGACCATTTTCCCGTGATATGTGAATGTAAACTAGAACGTTTGACTCCTCTTAGAATTACGTCATGTGTTACTGACAATCGGGTCATGTGGGTAGAAATAAAAAATCTTTTTTACAAAAAAAATACTACCGACTTCCAACTAAAAACACTACAAAGTGAAAAATAACTTTCTTTTTCGAAGTCGGTGTCCATAACGAAAAAAATTGGTACCTACCAAAGACACCGACTTCGAAAAAGAAAGTTATTTTTCACTTTGTAGTGTTTTTAGTTGGAAGTCGGTAGTATTTTTTTTGTAAAAAAGATTTTTTATTTTTCACTTTTTAGTTGTACCTAAGCTTTAGTGAGGTAGTAATGCCAGAATAGATTAACTGAATGCCATGAAACTTGATCATAACCTGTGAAATGAAAGTGTTTAAAGGTGAACTGTACACATCTGTGTACCCCTTTAGAGCGTACTGGCGTGATGTTATGTTATGAAATGGTATAAACAATAAAAAGACATGCGGTTGCAGCAATCCCGAGAGATTTGCCTTCATTTATTGAAGAGTTCTGCTGTATATCTCCGAAGTTCTTCATCAGATCTTCACCAAATTAAAATGGGACCAATTTCGAAACATACTCTAAAAATCAAAAAAAGAATTTTCAAAATCGGTCTACAATTGACGGAGATATCGGTGAACATACAAAAAAAAAAAAAAAAAAAAACAAACATGAAGTCGAACATAGAACCTCCTCCTTTTTGGGAAGTCGGTTAAAAACCGCAGACGACATCACACAATATCGAACTGAATGTCATAAACGTCTCAGACTTATTGATTTTCCGAATGAATTTCGAAGGTGTAATGACCCGACTCACAGCACAGTTATTGACAAAATGTACTCCGACATCGTGCTTGCGTTATCACAGGCTGCGGTGGGGGACCGGGGGGGGGCAAGCGTAAGCAGAGTAAACGTCCACCTAGAACCATTGTTGGATGGAGTAAAATTGTGAGCGACAGTCACGGGGCGGCCAGGGCGAGTTTTCGGGAATGGCGGTTGTGTGGTAGTCCGACTACTGGTGTTATGTTTGCTAAAATGTGTAAGACCAGAAAAATATTTAAGTCGCGTTTAAAATGGTGTCGGAACCATCAAAACCAGCTACAAATGGATGTTCTGGCAGCTAAACATAGCACGAAGGATTTTAAGGGGTTCTGGAAAAGTACTAACCGTTGAGGATACGCCCTGGTCTCCCCGTAAGTGTTGACGGGACGAGTGATTTGAAGGGTATAGGCTCTGACAAATTTAAAAACAACTTTATTGTAAGATCACCGTTGGGATCATCCTCTACACTGGGGCGGGGTGGGGTGAGTGGGGAATATGTTAATACCAGAATATCAGCCAGGGATGTATCATTGGCAGTAAAATCGATTTGGGAAATCACCTGGTCGTGACGGCTTGGGTGTGGAACATATACAGCATGCTGGGCCTCATATGTGCAGGGTGTTGGCTATGTTCTACAACTTTTGTATTTCACACTCATACCTGCCGGCTGACATGTTGAAGACTATCGTAGTGCCTGTAGTAAAAAACAAAGCAGGGGATTTGTCGGATATATCTAACTATAGACCTATTTCTCTAGCTACAATAGTTGCAAAAGTGTTTGACAGCATTCTTAATACACAATTAAACAAATACATAAAGCTACATGACAATCAGTTCGGGTTTCGGCCGTGACTGTCTACAGAAGCTGCAATATTGTGTCTTAAGAGTGCTGTTAAATACTACACCGAGAGATCAACATCTGTGTGCGCTTGCTTCCTCGATCTTTCCAAAGCCTTTGACCTGGTCTCATATGATATCTTGTGGAACAAGATGAGATCATCCCAGATACCGGTATGAACTTATTAACATCTTTAAGTATTGGTACGGGAACCAGGTGAACAACGTGAAGTGGGCAGGCACGTTTTCAGACCCCTATAGGTTGGAATGTGGGGTGAGGCAGGGGGGGTTGAGCTCTCCCTCCATTTTTAACCTGTATATGAATGGACTGATCGAGGCGCTCAGCGAGCAACATATCGGTTGTCACATAGATGGCGTCTGTTTTAATAACATCACCTACGCGGACGATATGGTGCTGCTGAGCACCTCGGTCTGTGGACTCAGGAGGCTGATGAGTATATGTGAGGAATACGCAGCTGATCACGGGCTGCGTTATAATGTCAAGAAGAGTCAGTGCATGGTTTTTCAAGGTGGGCCTAGGAAAGTGCGAGATATGCCACCCATAAAGCTGAATGGCGTACCCTTGGAAAGGGTGGACATTTTTAAGTACTTAGGACATTTATTTACTCCTACCTTGAAAGATGACGCAGACATTGAGCGGGAGCGGCGGGCGCTGTCGGTCAGAGCGAATATGGTTATCCACAGGTTTGCGCGTTGCTCTAAAGATGTTAAAATAACTCTTTTTAGAACCTACTGCACTACACTGTACACGTGCAGCTTGTGGACTGACTATACGCAAGTCTTACAGCGCCCTTCGTGTCCAGTTCAATAATTCATCACAGCAGTGCGATGCGCGGTCGAGTACGAACGCGTTTGCGCTGCACTGTACGAATTTTACATTAGCGAATTGCGCGGCTATAGCCGCTGCCCGGTTTCCGCTATGAGTGCTCAACCGCTCATAGCCAATGAAGTGTTGGCATTTATCAAACATGCCATCGACTACATGAACGAGGTCAGCATCTTGCAGATCTGCAAGTCATCTTTCAAGGAGGATGAGATTAGCAGTGCCAAGTTGCTGCTATTCACGACGCTAGATGTCGTCTCGTCGAAGGGATGGCACAGAGAAGAGTCTCCAGGACATCGTAACGTTGCTGTAGGAGACCGACCCGGACGACGTGCCTGAATTCGTGGTGAAGGATCTACACAAACTTCCTCCCGTCACGTTCGACCACGTAGACGTCACCAGGCTGCTGAAGGACATTACACTCCTGAAGCAAAGCCAGGCCGAGATGCAGCATCAGCTGGAGGTGTCCAACAACACCATCAGTGATCTACGGGCAGAAGTAGTATTATTGCGCAATGCAATTTCTGCAAGTAGGTCACCTACCGACGGCGACACAGCAAATGTGAACACGCGTCGCGGGGAGCCGCGTCATAACACGAACTTAAAGTCGTTCGTGGTGCGTGTTCCGACGCATGCACTCGAAAAGTCCCTGCAGGCAGATTTTTGGCCGAAGGGTGTTGTGTACCGCCGGTTTCGTGGCCAGCTACGTGACACCAGTCAGCGAAACACGACGCCGACACTTCGTGTACCTTAGCATTCGTTTTTAGATATTTATGTTATATATTTATAGTATTTTTAAGTTGTTTATATGAATATAGTATTGTATATGTTGATATGGGTCTTGATGCCTGAAATAAATGGATAAATAAATAAATAAAAAATAACGCGTTCAGGATGATGTTGGCGCTCCACCGCTTTTGCAGCGCATCGACTATGTTTGCAGAAGCGCGCGTGGATTGCTTCCACGCCACTATGCGCAAGAGAGCCACGTCGCTGGTGCGGCGAGTGCGGGGGAGCGCTAACAACATGCTGGCCGCGCTCGCGGGAAGGCTTGATTGCTCCATCATCTCTCACTGTTGTAAGCGACATGTGGCAGGCTGATGCGACTGACAGACCTGGTTTTTTATATGAATATTAATTGAGTTATTTTTATTTTATTTTTTGTTTTTGACTTATTATAATGTAATGGAATTAAGTAAATGAATTGGTTTTTAAATATTGTGTATAATGTGACTGTGTAAATGTATTATTTCTATTATGAGTCAGTGATACTTGAATTAAATTATTTTATTATTTTGTCCTTTATTTAACTTATTTCTTATTTAATACATTTTTAAATATTTTTATAAAAGATACAAAAAATAAAAACATTTAAAAATATAAAAAATATAAAAAATAGAGGCCCACCGGTATCGGGAACAGGGTCCAAGCTACCGGCGGTCAGGGCTCCAGAGAGAGGAACCTCCTAACAATACGAGCCGTGTCCAGCAGTACTGCTTTCTGGATCAAGCCCTTGACCCAGCCGCCTAACGAGAGCCTCCTAAGGTGTTGGTCGAGGCTCGTAGCTATTAAACCATTGGCCGAAACGACAATCGGTACAATAATTGCTGTGTCCACATCCCACATGTCGACAACCTCGCGAGCCAAGTCAAGATACTTGATTTGCTTATCTTTCTCGGCTTTCACGAGGTTCCCGTCATGCGGGACGGTAATGTCAACAATCATTTCACGCCTCTCGATTCGGTCCACCACCACAATATCAGGCTTATTGGCTACAATAGTCCTGTCTGTGATGATGGACCGATCCCAGTACAATGTGATATTGCCATTTTCGAGAACTGGGTCGGGCACATACCTGTAGTACGGTACCTCCGATGCCACGAGAGTGTATTTCAGAGCAAGTTGCTGGTGGATAATCCTGGCTACAAGGTTGTGCCTATGCAAGTACTCTTCGTTAGCTAGACGAGAACAACCAGAGATAATGTGGCGGATCGATTCACCCGGGCGGTGACATGCCCGACAGATGTCAACCGTGCCATCCTTCACAATAAATCTCCGGTAGTTATTCGTCATGATAACTTCGTCCATAATTGCACAGGTAAAACCTTCGGTCTCCCCAAAGAGGTCACCGAAACGCAGCCAGGCTACGGACGCTGACTGATCTACATCGGACCCATGTAGGGCCCGGAAAAAGCGTCCGTGAAGCTCCTTACTCTGCCATACCTCCCTGCGGTCGTTAGTGTCAAGCACTACAGGCTTGCGCCAGTTCTCATTCGCCAAGGAGAGCGGGGTGAGTCCCTTGTCCACTGCTACTACATCTCGATGCATACCCACGTCGGCGTGTAGAAAATATTCTCTGAGATTGCATATCTCGCGGTTGTGGAGGTTTTTGGCATTTAAAAAGCCTCGGCCTCCACACTTCCGCGGGATATACAATCTCATGACCGACGATCGTGGGTGATGCATTCGATATGCAGTCAGCAATGTACGGACCCGCCTATCCAGGGCGTCAAGTTCCGTTTGAGTCCATTTGAGTATGCCGAAAGAGTACATCAATACCGGCATGACCCAACCGTTGAAGGCACGCACCTTGTTTCCGCCCGAAAGAAGGCTATTTAATACCTTCTTCAGGCGGCCAAAGAAGCGTTCCTTCAGCGATTGCTTCATATCAGTAGTGCTGATACCTAACGCTTCCGACATACCCAAATACTTATAGGTTTCGTTTGGAGAGAGGGATCTCAGGTTTATTGAATCCGCGAGTTGAATACCCACGGATTCCATAATCTCCCCTCGCTTTACATGCATGACCGCACATTTGTCCACACCAAACTCCATCCTGATGGCGCTACTAAAAGTTTCAGTTACCTTCAGTAGCTCCATAAGCTGAAGATTGCTGGGGGCAAAGAGCTTCAGGTCATCCATGTAAAGGAGGTGAGATATAACCTGACCACCCCACCTCAACCGATAGCCTAGCCCTGAATTCTCCAGCATCATGCTTAGAGGATTCAAGGCTAGGCAAAACCAAAGTGGACTCAAACTATCGCCCTGGAATATACCTCGCTCGATCCTTACAGGTTCGCTATTCCTCTGGATATTTCGACATCCTGGATAGCGAAGGACCGTGCTCCATTGCCTCATACACGATTTCAAGAAGGTGCGTAGAGTTGTATCTATTTTATACAATTCTAGCACCCTCATGAGCCATGTATGAGGCACCGAGTCATAGGCCTTCTTATAATCTATCCAACATGTCGACAGATCCTTTCGGGAACGTCGAACCTGTTGGCTAATGGCCATATCTATGAGGAGCAGCTCCTTAGTACCGCGGGACCCGTTCTTACATCCATTCTGAGAGACCGACATGATGGAGTTATCGTCGACGTGTTTATTAATTTTGACTCTCAAAATAGATGTAAGAACCTTATAGACCGTTGGTAAACATGTAATAGGTCTATAATTTTTGGGTTCCGCAGTGCTACCAGACTTGTGGAGCAGGTGGGTTATTCCTGTTGTAAGGAACTTGGGTAGTGAACCAGACTCTAAGGCTGCCTGGTAATGAGATGCCAAACGAGCGTGCGACCTTTGTAGCCATTTTATCCAGAAGTTGTGCAGCCCGTCCGGCCCTGGAGATTTCCAGTTCGGCAACGGACGGACTGCACGGGCTACATCTTGGGGGCTGATCGTGATAGCCCCCATTTCTTGTATTGGATCGCACGCTCGCTCGACCTCCCAAGTCCATTCACCTTCGGTGTGACTGACAGGCACCGACCAGATGCTGCGCCAGAATGAACACAAAGCGTCATCATCCGGCAGGCGCGTATCAGTCACACCGTGGTCGGGTCGCTCCCAAGCCCGATAAACCCACCTTTCATTACTTTGGAATGTACGATTCTGGGTGTATCGCTCCACTCTCCGTCTGTACCTACGAATACGGTTTGCCCATGCAAACACTTTTTGTTTCAGGAAGTCGATGCGCTCTGTGACATGGGATATATAGTCTTGGGGGCTGACATCAGTCCCCGAAAACGCCCGTCTCACAAAGCGCATCACTCTTGGGCGATTATTGCCCTCCCTGAAACAAATTAGTTTGCCGATGAGTGCTCTGGCCCCACCAATACGACGTTCGATCCTGCACTGCCAAGCCGGTACGGCTGGTTTCGGTCGTGTAGCTCTGTCATCTGCGAATTTGACGTGGGCTACACGACATGCCGCTACAGCCGCGCAGTACAAGATCGAATGTGTATCAGTGAGGTCTTCGCAGTCATCAAAATATTTTGACAACTGCGAATCCAGAACAGCCACCAGCGCCCTATTTTTGTTATGCATGGGCAAACGAGGTAATCGTGGTCTGAGTTCGGGTTGCATGTAGCGATATTCCCGAATAGCACACTCCAAAGCACTCCTCAATTCCTCATTGCATTGGGTACTTACGTTTGTAACCCTGTCACTACTCTCCTCGTCAGCGTGGATAGGAATATGGTTAGACTGTGGTGGTACCACAGCCTTTCGACGATGGGGCAGTGACACGGTTACCCATTTCCATTCGGAGGCGATCAAGTACAGCATCATCCAACATACGATTACGCTGGATGACCCGCACCTGATCCGAAAGTCGTTGTGCCGAAACGTTGACGGCTGGCTCAAGTACCTGAAACAAAGAGAGCATCCGGACACGGTACGCGGTCAGATTGTTTCCTCCCTCTGTAGCCCCATAGTATGCGCGCATGACATTTTCGTTAATGGATTGTGTCCATCTCATGCGCTGCACACTTCCGCCGGGTGCTGGGACCCTATCAGAGACCGGTAAGACTCGAGGTCCTAAGCGGTCCGGCGGCCGGCATCCTCCCCGTCGACGCGCAGGTGGTGGTGTCGTCGGCGGAGAGAAGTACTCGTCGCTCGAGCTCGACGCAACTGCCACGGTCGGTGTCACAGCACTCACGGTGGGGCTGGTTTCCGGCGGCGGCGAGGCGGAGCTGGGCGACGAGGCCGGAGGTGGTAGGCGTGCATTTCTGGCGGCGGCAGCTCTCGTCAACATTTCTTCGTCTTCATTTTTCTTGTTTATTTTTCATATTTCGTCGTCATTGACAGACGTCAATCTATTATTTCTATTGAATTTTTTTAACTTGATTTACTGGGTATTTTATTTTTATTATTATTACAACTAGATAATCTATTGGATGCTTTGAGTTTAGTTAGTAAATTAAATAGTTATGTTAATAATATGTATTCAAAAATTAAGAAGTATATAATATTATTTCAAAAACCAGCTGACAATTTCTGAAAAAAAAAATACTTTCAGCCATCAGAAAAACGTTCGCAACGCTACTCAAGAGACTTATTTCTACCTACCGGGCGAAGAAATGGCTACTGGTGCGGTTGGGCGACCGATAGAGAACTCTACTCATGTGTTCTCCACAATCACCATTAAATCCTTTTTAACTTACGGTTACAGGTTTTTTGGGATATATTTGGGGGCTGAGTCACCCTCGTCCGTAGGAGAGTACACCATTTGATTCCCTACACGTGGTCCTCGGGTGCTGCAAATCAGGTGACTAACTAGTGGTAGGCTTTGGCCGAAGGCTTGTGACCACCCATCGGGCAAAGACGTATCGCCGAGCGGCCTAGCCATGTTCCGGTACTATATGCTCGGTGTAGCCAACTAAAGGAGTTGGGTCGAGATTGCTGTTCCACTGCAGGCAGACCGGTCTGATGCGTGATGTTATGAACGTATCGGGAGACTGGTCGCGGAGGATAGCGGAATCCGAGGCACGGTGCGCCGCTGGCCGACCGCAGGTAGTTGGGGGCCCAAGTAGTGTGCCAGCCACACACGAAAGGGTGCCCCGCCAACTATCGAAAAAGCCCAGAATGCGCCATCGTGCTGGTTGGCGACCAGAAGACAGAACCCGATGGACATTTCTGGGGGCTCGGGCATCCCCACAGCCACCAGACCAGTCCCCCAATGATGGCATCCTGCCAGCGTGTGTTGTGGGTTGCCAAAGTGGAACTTTATTTCATTTTCTTCTTCTCTCCTATCCTCTCAACCATGGCAATAAGAAACAAAAAGGATAAAGCTGTACAGCGGCAGCACTCACTGTCACTTAAGGTGCACCTCTGTATCATCAGAGGTCTACACTCTAACATTGATGCAGTCCACCATCATCGGGCGACTGATAAAACAACCGCTTTTGTTCCTTTCGGAGAGGCAGATCGGATGTCCGTCAGACGTGGCATACCTTAGTTACCCAGGGTTTACCCTGGAGCACTGATTCAAGCCACGCGCTGGGGTATGCATATACGCCCGTGACGACAAATTTATCGGCGTCTCCCTTGAAGACTCTCGATTCTCTGCGATCTGGGCCCTGATGGATGCAGGTCGATAAGATTATCTATGCTTGTGTTTACCGGTCGCACAGCGAAGATCAGCTGACAACCGGGCTTACACAATACCTCAGTGTGGCGGCTGATGAGGATCAGCAACGGTAACCTTCCGCCCAACTGATGATACTGGGGGACTCAACGCTCACCACCAGGAGTGGCTCTTCCCGTACCATTACACTGACCATGCTGGGCGAGAGGCGCGAAAGCTTGCGCTAGCGTTAAATCTCACTCAGCTGGTCCAGGGAGCAACGAGGGTGCCGGACGGGCTAATTGCTTGGACCTTCTGCTGACCACAGGTCCAGACCGTTACTCGGTGTCGGTATCTCCACCTTTGGGTAGTTCCGACCACTGTTTGCTGAAGTCTGTATACGTCTACTCGTACTGCCCGCCCGATCCCAGCCCAAGAGGCACCCGGCAGGTATGGCGGTACAAGTCAGGGGATTGGCATGGAATGCGATCTTTCATCGCATGCTATCCTTGACAGCCTACTTGCTTTTCTTCGGCTGATCCTTCGTCGTGCACGGACGCCGTGACGGTTGTGTTGCGTCAGGGAATGGAGTATTACATTCCGTTCTATGGCGAGTCAATGTCTAGCGGGAACCGATCAAAGTTAAAGTCGAAAGTCAAAAGTATTACAAAATCAACCGAAGATCGTGTAATTTGCTGATGACACATCTTTGATATTTAAAATAGATCGGCGGTCACAAAATCTTGATGATGTGAATAAGTCTATTCATCAGGTCCAAACTTGGTTCAAAGCAAACAATTTGGTACTAAATGAAAAAAAAACCAAATGTATTAGATTCACATTGCCGAATGTCAGAAGCAGCGAATGCGACATCATTTTGAATGGAGGAAACTGGACTATGTAAATCAAACAGTTTATCTAGGAATCATTCTAGACGGCAAATTACAATGGGGGCCTCACATAACATCTCTTGCAGGTCGGATGAGCTCAGCCGCTTATGCTGTTAGAAAGATAATATAGTTAACGGTTATAGAAACCGCGCGTTTGGTCTATTTTAGTTACTTTCACAGCATTATGTCATACGGTATTTTACTGTGGGGTCGGGCGGCTGACAATGAATCAATATTTATATAGCAAAAGAGAGCAGTCAGGGCCATAAAGCTAAGTCACCGAGAATCTCATAAGGAGCTATTTAAAAATATTAATATTATGACAGTTTCTTGCCAATTCATTTATGAAAATATCATGTATGTAAGGCAAATTATAAATATCTTTAGTAAAGTTAGTAATAGACACAATTGTAATACTAGAAATAAAGATAAGTTAGATCAACCATCTTATAGATTAGCTAAAGTACACACATTTCTCATGGGGTACTGTGTTTAATTCTATAACGGAATACCTTGTGAGATATTAAAACTAAATGAAAGAAAATTTAAAACAATAGTTAAAAGTACACTTTGTAAACAAGCATAATTAATATTATTATGGGCGCACGGTTGGCGCAGTGGTTGAGCGATTGACTGCGCTGCGTGTCGCGGGTTCGATTCCCGCACGAAACAAATATTTGTATGACCTACAGATAGTTGTTCCGGCTCTGGGTGTTGTGTTTGTGAGTTTATATGTTTGTAAACGCACCCACGATACCGGAAGAAATTCCTAGAGTGGGGCAAGGTGTAAAAAAAATAAAAAAATTACAAATTAGATGATTATATTCAAGATATAAAAAACATGCTGCATGCTGCTGATGCATTGGAAACATGCTGGTCCTGCTCCAAAGGGTAATCTTTGGTGTAGACTGGTTGGTTTGTATTATATTCATAATTAGCTGTTGCCCGCGACTTCGTCCGCGTCAAACTTGTAAAGTTTATATTGATTTTTCTAAGTTTCCCACAGGATCTGTGAGTAGCCTATATTCTCTTTATAACATCAGCTATCTTCCAGTGAAAGTCCCGTCAAAATCGGTCTAGTCGTTTCGAAGATATGTACCGTATATATATTCATATACCTGTAGTAAAAAACGGTTATTTCAATATTACAAAGAGACACTCCAATTTTATTTATATATATAGATTTATCTACTCTTTTTTTTTTTAATAAAATATGACTCGCACACTGTTCCGTTGTTGTTGAATTAGGTAATTTAGATGTTTGTAATATTTGTATGTGAGAACCATGTAACTATTTTTCAAGTGAAGGAATTTACCTGTTAGTGCTTGTAATACTTATATGTATAATAGTAGTGCTAGGTGCATCGTCCTCACGTATATGATTTTATTAGTGTATGAACTTTATTATTGTAAAAAGCATTTTTTTTTTAAAGAGTAAGTATGGAGTTTCTTGTGCGTTCTTCTCCATAACAAGCTACTTGTCCGAATATACAGTAGAATCAATTTTTATTACTAGTTAATTTTAATTGTTAACGTTCGAAAGTGCCGCTTAATGGCCTATGCGAAATAAATACATTTGACTTTGACTTAAATCGGTCTACTGGGGATCTTCTAGCGTATGTCATTCATATCTGGAGCGAGGCCATCGAAACACATCTCGAAGGCTTTTGATAGGGTCAGACACGAAAGTCTTATTGGTAAGCTTCCTTCATTCGGTCTGCCCGGTGCACGGTGGTCTGTGTGATTGGATTGCAGACTTCTTGAGGGATCGGTCCATTCGAGTAGTTATCGATGGCTGCTCGTCGGACCAATTGGATATTAATGCCGGGGTTCCTCAGGGGTCGGTACTCTCAGCGACATTATTCTTGCTGCACATAAATGAACCGCTAAAATCTTTGAGTATTCAGACGGCATCACTGTTTCTGAGAGATACTACTGGGCCTCAGGTCCGGTCTCTCTTTCAGGGCATGGTGGAGATTGCCTTCAAGGACAGGTTCAAGCGCTCAACCATGGCGTCGCGGTGGGCCCTGATCTGAGGCCCAGTAGCCCGTGCGACGGACACGTATCTGTCAGCAACAGTGCTGTCGTGTGTGTGGCGTGTGTCTGCAAAGATTTCAGCAGATCGTTAATGTGCAGTAAGCACAATGTGACTGAGATTACTCACCCCTGAGGGAACCCGGCATTAATATGCAGTTGGTCAGACGAGCAGCCAGCAATGACCACTCTGATCGAACAATCTCTCAGGAAGTCTGCAAACCAAACACACAGACCACCGGGCAGACCGAATGAAGGAAGCAGCTTACCAACAAAGCTTGCGTACCAGACATTAACAAAAGCCTTTGAGATGTCGAGGGAGACGCCAAGCGCTTCCATGTGCCTCAATCCAGATAAGGATTATTTATTACTACTGTTAGATAGATACAACTTTTTTTTTCCCATGGGGATATGCAGAAACAAAAGAGCTCCATTTGTTTTCATCCTTACATAGTGTTTTACTTCGTATATGTTTATTCAATAGCGGGGGCGTAGTACCTTTTTAATGTTCAGAGTTCTTCCTGAACCTTCGTCCGGCTTCTTTGAAACTAGGTCACTGGGCCAGTAAAAAAAAGTCGTCGTCGTATTAAAGCGTTGCGCACCTTAGGCATACTAAAGTGCGCAACGCTTTATACATTCAATTGGACAGCCAGTTTTTCTGTAAGCGTTTTACTATTTTTGACGTTATCAAGATGTAAGCAAGAGTTTTTGAAGAATTTGCTGGAAACCTTTAGGTTAGGATGTGGAGGATAAAGAAAAACAAAAAATAGCTAGACACGTCCTTTATTCAAATACTGTACAGGCTTTATAGAATATGATACAATAACAACGCGTGCTCACAGAGCCGCGAGCGCGCGGCGGCAGCACTGTCGCACTGTGTCCCCGCGCTGGCGGGTCATGCACGCATGCGCAGTAACTGGTATGTTATCGTTACAGTCGCCGGCGCACAGGCACGCCGGCGACAGGCCACGCTCACTGGGACGCCGCTGAGCTCATTTGTAAATGAACACTCGACGTAAGAAAAGTATTGTCATGATATAATCAGGCTAAATGTACGATCGCTTTATTAGTTGAGGCGGCCGCGGCGTCACGCTGAGCGGCCCTCTGATCTATGATCGACGGCAAGCACCGCGCTCAAGCTACGCAAAGGAATGACTTAGATTTACCTCCTCGCACTATTTAACTATTTATGTCAGTTTAGTTCCCCCCACTAGAGCAGGCGCAGCTTTGTTTGGCACCACACTGAATAATTTATACAAAATTCACAATGAAAATATATATGGAGGGATTTGAAACTTGGAAGTACTGTTTCGATTACACGGTTCATATACTGGGTGACAATTTTTAATCAATTATATAATAATATAATCACATCATTTTATCAATAATTAAGGTTCACGCTTATCGCAGTCTCGTGCGTCAACACGCGCGCTGACGTAGCACCACTTGTGAGCACGCGAGTGTTCCGCCGACATCCGACACGTGCGTGCGACACGCGCGACTCCTGCAACACGCGCCCGCACGCCGGCTGTCGGCTAGAGACACTGACCGGAGAGGCAAGACTAACTGGAAGTAGCACTCTGAGGTACTGTCTGCTCGTTCGGACCAGGCGACCAGGCGACCAGGCGACCGCGCGAGCTCCGCTCTCGCAGCGCAACAGAGAGTGGAGGAAGCACAGACGCTACGCAAAATATAGGAACAATCAGTCGTCGAGTAGGTCGTCATTAAATTGAAAAGATTCCTACTTACATTAAAAATAATAAAAATAATGTAAATCATACAAAACTTGTCGGATTGCACGAACACAACCATTCTCTGTAGAACTGCTACCGAATAATATTAATTAACATTAAATTACGAGTCGTAAAACAATTATGGCATAATTTATATTATATAAAAACAATAAATATATGTATATGCATTGCTTGTGGTCCCCTCGGGACGTATATAAAAGCTAATACACAGTTAGAGCAGGTCGGTGCGAATCTCTTGTAATACTGTCCACAACAACATCACAGGCGGCACGGCACGTCACGGCACGGCACGGCACATATCTGTCCGGCACGACGTAGGTCAGGCGTGGTCCGGCCGCGCGGCGTCGCTCTCTCACGCCGTTGGCTACCTGTGCACAGGACGGTAACCATTAGCTCGGCTGTCATGAAACACTTGCAAGCTCTGGGACGGACTATGCGGAGTAGGGATAGGGAAAGAAGGATTTTATAAGTTTCACGGGCTGTCGTTATGTGTGTCTTTTTCTTGGCATCATAACTCCCTAGAGAATGGTAAGATTACAAAGCCGGTTTTGTGTTCTGTTTGTAGTTTGTGCGAGTTCCAAGGAATATATTTTCCGTGTATTGTGTGTAAGTACTCGTACCTGTTGTCGTGCGGGTGCAGCACGACGCGCTGGTAGTCGCGCCGCGCCAGCTGCTGTCGCTGCCGCGTGCCCAGCTCCGCCGTGCCATCGCGCGTGATGAACAGCTGCAGCCCTGACGCTGGAAAACCAACACATTACGTTTAACAACACATTCATTAACAGCTTTGTCGAAGGACTTGCAGATCACGGTATAGCCAGCTCAAGTGTTGCAGCATCTTTCTATACTGCCACAAAGAAACTACTAAAAGATCTGACGTCGAAATCCTACATCATGCAATCGCTCGACCACAACCAGCAGTCAGTTTGCCAACCGGACACAAAACCCTCCTTCTTCAATAGAGGTTGCAGAAGTTTCCATCTTGTTCCGCATACCTATATGCAAGTATCGAGGAAGCCTTCATCAATCTGCTGTTATAAGGCAGCTGGGTCGTCAAATACTAGTGGTACTCACTCTCAGCGGAGTCCTCGACGGCCTGCTTGAGGTCGGTGGCTGCGAGCAGCTCGTCGATCAACGAGTCGGGGTTCACGCGAGTGTTCTCCACGCGCCCGGACGCCACGTGCTGCCATACAAATTATACATGATATTACAAGCGCATTTTAATTAAGTGACGGAAATTAAACTTTGCTGACTGCATGTTTTGGGGCACAGAGGACAGTTTAGAACGTGGAGCCACATTTGGCGAGGTTGGAGTTACACCTCCTATTTGGGTTCTAAGGCGGTTCAGACACTTCCGTGGAACTACAGGATCACCGAAGGTGTCTAACAGGCCCGCTCCAGGGAGCCGCCCTCCCTCGTACATGTGAGCACAGTGAGGTTACAGTACCTGCGCGTCGTCGTTGTCCTGCTGCAGCAGCGCGGCTCGCTTGCGTCTCTCCAGCGCCGCCCGGGCCCGCTCCAGGGAGCCGCCCTCCGACGCCGACGCCGTCAGCGAGCCCGACGACGGGTTCCTGAGACACATCACTGACACATGTACACGCGGCCTACCAGCACAGCCGGCCCCACACACCACAATGACTTGAGGATTTATATATATCGGGTACAAGTATAAAACACCAGTTACTACAGTTTAATAATCATACAGTTAGGAAACGCCTTTGATGTCGGACGACACCGCCATGTCGCAAATATGCAAGAGTTGTCAAAAAAGAAAATAAATTTGTTTATTATGTAATCATTTATTTACAAGAACGTTTGTACCTGTAGTACATTAATGCAGCGGCCAGCAAGAGGCATTGATGGGCGATCGTGTAAATGTGGGCCGAGGCGAAACCGATGCACACATAAGCAAGTCCATGATTGCCTAGTTGTGGCCAAGGCTTGTATAGTATTTTTCTCAAATAATACGCGAAAATTAAAACTAAGTAGTACCTAGAACTCATTTTATAAAATACAATTACTTTTCAAAATCAATGACGAACATCGAACAACAACAATTTTGCCCGCGTTAGTGTTTAATTTTGTTCATTACACTTGCACGTAAACAGTATCTAAACATACAGGTTAACTTGGCCGTAATACCCCATATAAAACACGCGAGCTTTTTTTTGTCATGATAAATTGAGTTGACCCGCAATTGAAAAATTGTCTTAAAATGTTATCTAAACAGGAATTTCATTGAAGTCTCGCTACATGTTACTTAAATACTCAACTAATGTTCTTAATAATCGATTTTAATAGTTTTTTGTATCATAACATCGAATTTTTTTTTTTACTCTCCGTCATGGCTGTATACCTATATAAGTATTTGCCCCAACGTTTCTGAACGAAAAATTTGTATAATCTGTGGTGTGGGCAAAAAGCCCGCCAACCGCTTAAAAAAAATCACGTATTTTGTAATAATAGTTGTGCCGACTTGTGTATTAAAGCGATAATTCATAATTATTTACATTTTGTATTTGAAGACAAGTAAAAAGTTATAAAAAATGTCGTCGTCGTCCGATGAGTGTGATTTAAATGCAACACCGCCAGATATTATCCATGCAGCAAAAACAATTAATGAAAATCTTTTACCAGAGAAGTCTAAGGAGCGGTATATAGCTACATACGACCAATTTATAAAATGGAGAAACGAAAAGAAAACAGTGTGTTCGTTTTCTGAAAATCTTTTTATTTACTCGCAAATGTGATGAAAAACATTGTATGTTTCATGGGCGGTACGGGAATTACGAACCTCGACTCAAAAACCCCTCAGCCTTCAACTTCGGGCTTCTACTAGAGCATCGATTGTAATTCCTAAACTTACCGCACTTAATACACAATGTACTATTTCAGTACACAGCTTTCTAATTGCAAGCCAGTTCGAAATTTAAATAAAACCTTTGATAAGTTACCTACGTGGTTGCCATGTTTCGGAATAAATGATCGTTCCATCTTTAAATAACATAACAGACATGAGTTTACTATGTAATTTATTTGGCCGCTAAACCAGAACAGATATGGATTTTAATACAACTTTTGCCGGCCGCTGCTCGCAGGTATTTGGCCAGTACTGCAATTTCGATTTATCACGAAGAAGATTGTCAAAATAATGCTCAAATTTGAAGCATGTTTGAGAAAATTACATATACATTTGTTGCACTGCCAGATATTTACGTGACATTTTTTTTAGAGGTTTTTAGTTTTTCATTATTAAATTTATTTATTTATTGTATTCCCATTCGGATGAACAATCTTATCATAAATGTTTGAAGGAAACATGAGCATGGCCGTGATTTAAATTCTATTTTACTTAATACGTTAAATAATTTCTATAAAATATTGTTTCCAACATATGAACTTAAATTCTGCCTTAAATGGTTTTCGAGCTGTTTACAGTAGTCAACAAAATAAGCTGGATGTAACTGTAACCCACCAAAAGAATCACGCGACGTATTGTATGCACGTTGGCGTAAGTAATAATAATTTACGATTTACACGGACGCGCCTGCCATCAGCGACCGCGTGCACAAGCTGGCACTGAGCGCGACCGAGCACTGCTGTACTGTGAGCCGCGCCCGCGCCGCCCACTTGTCCGCGAGATCGTCGCCGTTGCTCTATGCAAGTACATTCGTTTCCCAACTGTATGATTGTTAAACTGTGCCGTTACTGTCACCCCACTGCGAGGCAAAGGCCTCTAGAGAAGACACGCCTTGACCAAGGGTGATGATTAATCCACGCTTGATCAAGTTGGGTTGGTGGTTTGGGACTTATATTAACTATAAGTTAGGATTCCTCATGATGTTTTCCATCACCGATGTCAGCGATGTTCAAGATACGTAGAAAAAAATATGTGCAAAAAAAAGACTAAAATAAATATAAATCTATTAACAAATCAGCGACCGCACAGCCCCTAGACGCCTAATAACAGGCGAGCGATGTCTGTCAACACATATGACTAAAAGGTCATATACAGGTAATACAGGTCACTACTCGACAATTTCGAATTAGTGGCGACGACTTCTGTGAGCCGTAAACATTTCCCCGCGTCAGTCAATAAAAAATTGATGAAATCAATATTATAATGGCCTCTTGTACAAAACGTTGGTATGGTAACAACAGCCAGACTTCGAGTTTCCGGAAAAATAACATAACATTTCATTGATAAGTTAATAGTTACATAAACATAATTAGATTTATTTTCTGATATTATTTATAGGAGTTCATATTATACTGGTCAAGTTTGTAGGTGATAACGCCCACCGCATGTAAGCGTCTCTTTCTTTTAAAAGCATTTTTTTCGCTATCTCTTCTCCTCTATAATTTCGTAAACAAAACTAGTAATGCACCATATCCTATGACCAAATCTGTTATCGATAAAACTAGAAACCTTACAAATAAATAAATTAAATTGAATAGTTTATTAATCATCCATGTACTAAAATAAAAAAATAAAATAATTGTAAAACGATTTTTGATTACGTTTTTTACTAATATTTAATAATACTACATTTAAGAACCAACAAACCAACCAAAAGAAATTTATGATATTTTTTTTTAGTTTGAACATTTTATGTTATTACTAAAATATTAAAACGCCGTATAATTAATAATAAAAAAGGTAATATTAATTAAAACAAATACTATTTATAAAAATATCGATACCTTCTTGGTTTTATTTTAACCTGTCCCACCCTCAATGAGGCGTATGACCTTGCTAAGGGACCAATCAGAGTGCAGTCGTCCCTTTCCTCATGCCTCAGCTAGTTGACAGAATTGTTTTGATGTATTAGATCAAGCATGAGGCGTCCAGTGGCTGTGTGCTCGATGCAGTAAATACTTTCGTTTACTGTTTTGGTATCATTTTGAAATGTCATTTGAAAAAAGAAAATCGCAGAAGAATTCTTTAAAATCCATGAGAACTCGATCGAGTTTTTATTTTGGATGATTTTAGCATTGGCTTTAGAATAAGTTTTCGGACTACGAAAGACGGAGCAATCTATGGTGTGTAGAGCCTAACATTAAAAATAATTAATAACTACAAAATTTTTACCACTATTCAGGCGATTTGCTACTTGGTATAATCCTGATACAATATTAATTAGATATTTTGTTTAAAAATATGGGATTTACCATATTTATTGCCTGATAATGGTTATAAAATATGCCTTTTTATGAAGCGCATTATAGATATAATATGCAATGCAAAACCATGCATCATTCAATGTTATCGCCACCCTCAGCATGCATATACAGCGTTATGTTTAAATATTAAGCATAATATAATATGTTAAGTATGTACAGACAGACTATAAAATAGAGAGAAAAAGACATGCACCGCGCTTTTGTAAAACATCCGCCATTAAACAAAAACTATGGACATTATTGTATAGTCCTACATTAAATACATAGTATTAAAATTGCCTCAATTGTATCAAAATAATGTATGTTCTAATAAAGCTAGAATGAAATTTACTCAATTGTACCAAATAATGTTTTATTAAGAAATTATTAAAATCTTAACATCTAACAACTATTACAACATCACAATAAGCCTGGATACATAGATACGTAAGTATTATGACATCGACACCAGACAACATCTAAGGGTACGTAGATCCACGCGTCACGTGCACGGCTCTCGTACGTGACGTCACACAGACATACCAGGGACAGGGATGAGTGTCAGTGTGAGGTGAGAGTGTGTGCGGTGACGCGTGCATCGTCCGCATATTGTACGTGTGCAGGTGTTGTAGCACTAACAAGGCGGAGCTGGGGCGGCGCGGCAGCGAGCCCACGGGCGGGCCGGGCCCCGCGCCGCCGCCCCCAGGGCCGCCGCCCCCCGGGCCGCCGCCCCCCGCCTCGCGTAGCGCGCCGCACGCGCCGCATTCCGCGCCCGCCGCTCGTCTGCACATCCACACACTACTTCAGCCGAGACTTACAGGGACATGTACCGATACTAACGACACATTATTATTATCTTACCGACTAAATACTTATAACAGAGGAAGACCACGGCACACAGAAGAACATTCACAGTTAGAAGACAGAACAGAGGAGAAACTAAAACAAACTAAGAACCCGCCGAAACCACCCGCAACCGTTAGTACGCGCGGAGGACGTTACCTCGAGGATAGGGCGGACAGGAGGGTGGGACGGGAACACAGGTCGGGCGCAGGCGCAGGCGCAGGCGCGGGCGGCACTCACCTCACGTGCTCGGTGTAGGAGTGGCGCAGCGTGTGCGCGTGCAGGCGCCGCAGCTGCTGCTGCTGCTGCACTTCCTCCTTCTCATTGGGCGTGGACGTCAGCAGCGCGCCCTCGTTGAGCGCCTGGTTCGACAAACTCCTGAACCGGTGCCGGATGTCGATGCACTCCGACGAGCCCAGGTCCACTTCGGGATCAGACGGCACGCAATAGAACTCATCCTCTATGCAGCCGGACAGCCGGTTCGCATTGGACACGAGCGAGTTCTTCCGATGCGCCAGCGGCGTCAGGAAAGGGAAGTTGTTGAACAATTCCTCATTCTTCTTGTTCTTTTCGAGCAGCGCGGGGATGGTATTGAGCGACTTCTGCTTGAAGATCTGGAAGTTAGTGAGCGGTTCTACTGCGGCACTGATGATGGTGGCGGCCACTTTCTTCTTCTTGTCGAAGTATGTGGGCATAGCGAAGGAATTGTCGTGTCCGTTGCAGAGCGTGGCGTCGGGCGTGCGGTAGTCGTCGCTGGCAGGCGAGCTCAGCGACAGTACGTGGCGCGGGATCACATCGGGCGGGCCGCTCAGGGTCGTGTTGGGCGTCAGGTAAATGTCAGAGCTCTCATTCACGATAGTCTTCTCCATGAGCAGCTTGGCGAGCGCGCGGCCCGCGTGTTTGCACTGGGAGGGGACGAACAGAGTGGTGCTGGTGCTGGTGCTGGAGGTGGTGGTGATGCGCTCATTGCGACAGCTGCGGGGGCGGCGGGGGAAGGGGACAACGAGAACATAAAAAATAAATTATTAAAAGCTAATAAATAAAAGTGGCGAACCGAAATAAATAAAGTTAGTTACCGTGCGTAACACAATGTTAATAATAATGAACATAAAGCAGAAACAATGGACACTGTACAGTTTGAGCACGAGGTGGTGACGCGTGCCATGCAGCCGTGGACCAGGGTGATGACGTCACAAACACTTGCAGTTCATGTTATTCGGTAGTCAATCATCATGACAACTCGAAATCTTCAACGATCACAATTTAGTCCCGCACCACATTTCACATACACAGTGGTAAAGTAAACACCTTACAGTAATGGGAAGCGGTAAGACTATGGTTACCATCACCGGCGGTATAGCCACAGTTGATGGCGAAGGGTAAGTGCGTCAGTTCACCTGTTGTGGTGCGGGCGGCCCGAGTCGCCGGCCGAGTCGCCCTCCGAGCTCTGCCGCGAGTGCGCCGACGCCGCCGACGAGCTGCCGTAGCCGGATGCCTGAAACATTCATTCTACATTAAACAAGCGACCTAGAAGCTGCTAATACACAAACGCCACGAATATTATCCCGCTTTGCGCGCAATGTATTTTATTGCCAATAGGGCTGCTTATTTTGAAAATAACTTGACAAAGGTACATTTTGTTTAAGTCAGATCCAAAAATAATTTAAATACATTTCACTTAAAAGAATAAAACAGAACACAAAGAACTGCCGTCTACTCCCACAAGTACAGGTATGTCTAAACCTAAGAATATTATTATACAGTAATACGAGTATCTGATCTATCGAAACAGTACAGTATTGCAGCCTGCCTGGTTATATCACAGTCATTTGATCGAATGCGGCAGACCAACCTACTATTAAAATAAAAAACGGGCCAAGTTCGAGTCGGACTCGCACACAAAGGGTTCCGCACCATTATCGCAAAAAACGGCAAAAAAATCACGTTTGTTGTATGGGAGCCCTCCTTAAATATCTATTTTATTCTATTTTTAGTATTTGTTGTTATAGCAGTAACAGAAATACATCATCTGTGAAAATTTCAACTGTAGCTATCACGGTTCAGAAGATACAGCCTGTGACAGACGGACGGACAGACAGACAGACAGACGGACCGCGCAGTTTTAATAATAGGGTCCCGTTTGTACCCTTTGGGTACGGAACCCTAATAAGACCACCCTATAAACTTTCAGAACCTAATTTAAGTTATGCCTAAGCGAGAAACACTTTTTTGTAAAACAAAAGAAGAATTGTTAATGTCTTTATGCTATCCAAGCTGGCGTCCCACAAGGCAGTGTCATGAGCCCCACGTTGTTCCTGCTTTTGAAAACAATGCTACGCTGGCGAAGCTGCGGGCAGAAATCTCCTCACTCTGATCGTACCTTGCTGCTCATGTCGCCGGAGGTGTTGGAGGAGTTCCGCGAGTGCGTGTGCTGCTGCTGCTGCATGCACGACGCGCACGAGGTGGGCACGGTCACGCCGCCCAGCGTCCCCGTACCGCCACCTACCGCCGCCATCATTGTTAGACCTGGAATACAGAAAGTTTTTCTATCAAAAGATGTTAACAGCATATGTACTGTTGTATCTTGCTGGGACTGCCTGAATTCATGTTTACTGTGGGTATACATGATTCTAGATGAAATAAATATTTTTGTATTTTCAAAGTATCATGTTTTTGGCTTTTTTAACCGACTTCAAAAAGGTTGATTTTTTCCAGGATTTTTAAGTAGCAAGCTCGAATCGGGATTTTTGTCTAATTTATGGCAATAGTCTCGACCTTCGGACTTAAACATCCAACTTACACTTTTTAACTGCCGTGTAAAAATAATATGGGCGTAGCCTATTCGCGGGAATGCTGATATGATGTAACGTTATTTTTATTTTTTGCTAAAACAAATTTACTTTGTTGTGACTAAAGAACTGTCCCTATCTCTCTGGTGATTTGTTTCAGATAGTCACTTACCTGGGTGGTCGGGCGCAGAGGTACCGAGGGGCGAGTCTTCACCGTCAGGAGTGGGCAGCTCCGACGAGGGCAGCAACGACAGGGGCTGCGATACGCTGCCCTCTGAAAACACATATAGAGCTGCTGTTAGTTGCTGTTAGTGTAGTACAGGAATATAATAGAAAATAAACTCTTTTGTAAAAAACGGGCTCTTTAGATTTTTTTCTCTACTTCAATGAAGAAGAATAAGAAAGAGATTTTATTAATTTGACGATGTATTGGCAAATTATTTGAAGCATCCTAGCATGATTCTTTACGTTCCCAATTTAAATTTTGAAATTAACAAAAGAAAAATATTGATTATTGTGGATTATTGTAAAATTGCTTTACTAATGGCGCGAATTGCTGAAACGATTTTTTTACTGATTAATAAAATTTTAAAACTTTTTGGATATTTTCTGCAAATGAATCAATTTAATCTTTCTTTTTACATTAAATACCACTTTTTGATATGTTTGATAAAGCGATAAGGACCGGTAAAATTATAGCTCTACTTGAAGAAGGTTGTTCGCAAACTTACGTGTCTCAGCGGCTAAATGTGAGTCGTTTAACTGTCCAGAGGACTTGGCAATGGTGTCAAGAGACCGGTTCGGTCAAAAGAAGACCCGGTTCGGGAAGAAAACGATGCACAGAACCAAAAGATGACTGCTTATTGGTGAGTCAGGCGTTACGGAATCGTAAGGCGTCAAGTGTGGACCTGAAGAAGAGGCTTGAAGAAGTAAGAGGAATAGAAGTTAGCTTGTGGAAGGTCAAGAGAAGGCTTTTGGATGCCAATATCAGGAGTTACCGCCCGGATCGGGGCCCTAAATTACTCCATGAGCACCGAGTTGCTCAACTTCATTTTGCTCGAAACTGTGCTTCATGGACTCTGGAGGACTGGAATAAAGTATTGTTTTCTGATGAAGCTAGAATCTCTTTGTGTGGAGAGGACCGAAGCCGGCGAGTGCTGCGAAGACCACGGGAACGCTATGCGGAAGTGTGTTTCGAAGAAATCACTCTTTATGGCGGAGGCTCCGTTATTTTTTGGGCAGCAATTAATTCGACGGAGTTGGAGTTAGTGCGGAGTTAATTTTCATAGAAAATGGAACATTAAATGCACACCGGTACATAATGGAAGTCCTAATTCCATATGCACAACTCGCATTGACTGCACTTGGGGAAGATTCCATTTTTATGGACGACAATGCTCGGCCGCAGCGTCCTGACGCCGTGGAAGCGTACATGCAAGAAGTTGGGATCCGTCGTTTAGATTGGCCAGCTCGAAGTCCTGACCTCAATCCAATTGAGCATGTCTGGGATGTTCTAAAGAGACTGGTAAGTTCAGTGCAACCTGCTCCATAAAACAACAGGGAGGTAAAAAGAGTCATTGCAGAAGAGTGGGTACGTATTCCTCAAAACGTTATTAAAAACATCGTGGAAAGCATGCCCAGAAGGATTCAAGCTGTGATTTTGGCTAGAGGAGGTCACACTCGTTATCAGGTTTTTACATTCGTAACTTTAATTTAAAAAAGTAAAAATTTCTTCTTGTCTTTATTACCGACCACTTGTTTGGCCGTGTACATCGGTTTTAAAGAAGTAATCATTACCTTTTTTTAAAAATTGTCTGATTTCACTTCGTATTAATTTACACGATTATAAGTATACAGACTACGTCAAACAATTAAATTTCATTTAATTAACTTAAATCGACCGTGGAATGTAAATTTCCTTAGGTGCCCGTTTTTTTTTTGTAAAAGAGTTTATTTATTCGATACAGACACAACGCAACAATCACAAAGTAACAGAGACGCAAAAATGTACAATAAAATATAGACAGTAATAATATGTCAGTATTATATTGAAAGCTTGTCGACATGTATAAGAAGACAAGTGTATCCTGCCTTTCCTAACCTGTAGTGCTCAGACTTGGTCTTTAACCGAGGCTCATAAGTCCAAACTCGAGGTTTGTCAAAGAGCGATGGAGCGTATTAAAAATCAAACTTGTCGATCGAATTCGCAACTCCATAACACGCTTCAAGACAGGCATCGCCGATGTTGGCGATAAATCTGCGAGGCTTATAGGGGGACTGGGCGGGTCACACTTGCCGGATGCATCGGGACCGATGGGCCAGGATGGTCACACCACTGTGTCTAAAGACGGGCGTCGTAAACGAGGCACGCCTAAGAAGCGCTGGCGTGACGATCTGGACTCGTTATTGACGGATTGGCCGGAGAAGGCAAAACTTAAAGAACGTTGGAGGGCTATAGGGGAGGCCTTTGCCCACATAGGGACAATAAAAGCTAACAAAAAAATAAATAAAAGAATTAAAAAACAGAGCTTTACAAAGAGACCGGCCCGTGGTACAGTATGAGTTTATCAAGCGCGACATGTTATCAGTCATAACAACTGTCCACTAATGGTTTGTCGTTAGAAAAATCATGTCCGTGACATTTTGGTAGCAACAATCTCTGTTATCTCTGTTAGAATGTGGCCTTAAGAATAGTTTAATTAACTGGCATGTAGTACACGGTCAAAATAACTGTGCACCTCGCTGCATTGCAACAGCCGCACAGCCTCGTGATTGAGGTGACAGCGCCAGGTGCACACTTATGTTGAGCGAGCAGTACCGTAGTTCTTCTTCTTGGTGAGCGAGCCGAAGCCCGAGGAAGCGGTGGAAGAGGCGCAGTCGTCATCGGGCTGCGCGCCGCCCGCCACACTCTCCGAGCCGCTGTCGCCGCCCGCCATGCCGTCTGTCGCCTCCTGCTTGCGCTCCGGCCTGGAACCATACGCCGCACGTTATAGCACGAGCAACGTGGCGCAGTTCCAAAGAACAACATAATGCTGCGTTCTCGATTATTTTTTCAACCACGTTGAAATCTTGACGGTGCGGTGTTTAGCAACTGATTAAAAAATTCTAAATTCAAATACTGCACTGAAAATTTGAATTTAGAATCTGTTAATCAGTTCCAGAACTGTTTAATTTCAGAGATTATAAGGTCCAATGTGTAAAACAGTAATAGTAATTCTGAAATCAACTTTTCTAAGACTAACATAGAGATGATATTTGTTTAAGTGACGTTTATCAATTAGAATCAAGAATTTGAATATGGAACAGATAAGTCAGCACACATGTGTCACTTACACTTTGAAGAGCGGGTCGCCGGAGATCATGTTCATCTTGATGCGCACGCGCAGCACGGAGTTGTCCTGGCGGCGGCGCGGGTCGTAACCCTCCAGCAGGCAGCGCCGCGTCGTCTCGCCCGCGCCCGCCAGCTCCGCCAGGTTCACGTCGCAGAAGCCCAGCTTCTGGTATGACCTGCCGCCTGTGCAAACATATTTTTTTCTATGTTATTAAAAAGAAAACAACAAAAAATCACGCCACTATTCTCCGACGGGTTTTTCGACTCTGTGTACACTTATGTTAAGAACGGGACGAGCCTATTGCCATCAGCCGGGCACAAGTCCAAACTCCGGGCTGCCACTGACTAATTCGAGGCACTAAATTAAACTACTGATAACCCACCCTGTTATATTGGTCTTCGCCGCCTAAGAATATCTGTGTGTCGGCTAAGTGATGAAATTGTAGTTTTAAACAACACGTGCATGATTTGAACAATTCTGCTTATCTACTTCTATTATTTTTTACAACGCACCAAAGTACCATTATGCAAGTAATAAATGAGGAATTCAGATAATAGTTACAATACTTCAGCATAAAACGGCAAATTGTGTAACGTTATTTCTGAAAAGAAATGCGAAACTGAAAGGAAAAGTCCCGACGGATAACAACTTGAAACATTCATCATTTATTTGAGTTACAAGTCGGTCCGATGCGACTTTGCGGAGCATTATAAACGCGCCACCCGGCTTCCTCGAATACTTTGCGACTTCATTTTATTTCACATTGGACGAGTTTGCATCCACGTCCGGACTTCCACGTTTCCACCGCTCTGAGAGTTGCAAATATATTGACGTTACAGAATCTCTCGCTCTGAATGTTCAATATGCCAACGATAAAGTTTGTACGAAAACATTTAAACGGGTCAAAGGGAGCTGGATGTCGTTGGAATGATTTATGCAAACGTTTGCTCATACTTTTGTCAGCGTTTCACTGTGACGTGGGCGCGGGCGGGAGGTTGCGTACTATTAATTCGGGCTGGGAGTTCAGATAGCTGCGGTGGTGCTCATTAAAATTAACAAAATTTTGCATTATTTGTGTCGCTCATTAATACATATAATTAAAAACAGCGGTCAGTTTGTGGTTAGCAAAACCAGGTTTATCCTTAGGGATTGGGGATAAACTGTGCGTGCCTATAATAAATAAGGTAAACCAATGATAGCGAATGTAATAATTATTCTGTTCATCTTGAACCGCTATGGATAACATGGCAGAAATGCAAAATAGTTTTTACTCTCGAGCACTCTAAATCACGGTGGCATTAACATACCTATAAAATACTGAATGCAGACGTATCTGCTGAACCTTCGCAATTTATACAATATGGAGAAGCGATTCTTTATCTCTTGTCTCTCAGATCGTAATCCATCATCACCGTTAAGAATTTAGTCGAGGCCTTTGTCCAGCATCTGTCCTCCAGCCGGGCAAAAGCCTTCCCTCAATTTCTTAGTTGAACAAAGATACGAATGTCACCTACCTTTGCACTCCTTGCGCACGGACACCCTCATGAGCGCCGGCTCCAGCACGCCGGTGCTGGCGTTGGCGCACATCTTGCACACGAACGAGAACTGCGCGTTCCACCGCACCGCGTGGTTCCTCACCTCCTCTCTGTAGACAAAAAGACAAATGATTATCAATAAAATGGAACTAAAACTACGTCAAAAATGAAAATAATCAAGAGGTACTATCATCATCATTCGCTTGCTCTATTCCAATATATTTGTGATCGGCGCAACACGCATTCTTCTACCGTACTCTTCCTTTATTGATTGTGATCTCATTGTACAACTAAAATTACAAGTTATACTAGTGGACTTCAAATGGTACCTAACGGTTCAACGAAAACGTAGATAGTTCAATGCGTTAGATTCGACTCGTCTGTTATTGATAGTAATTTCTCTTCACAGACAGTTCAATATTTCCAAAAGCGCTACGTCACTAAATTATGTTTCGATCCCGTATTCACGACAGCGTCACCTAATTTCCTATATTAGCCCACAGCGATACATCCCGCTGCGCGACGACGACGCATCAACTCGATGCGGAAGTCACGGCTGCGTGTGCCATCCAGTTGCACTTCGTTAGAGCCGCCGCCGCGCCGCGCCACTGTCGCACATAAAATAGAGCGTTCCGACGACCTAAATGGCGCACAGAGCGATCTGCCCCTGTTAGCTGTCGCAAACGTTGTATACTTGAAATATTAGTTTGGTTAAACCCCGGACACTCACAAATCGACAAGTCTTGAAGTTATTTACAAATTAATAATACTGCATTCTTCTGTAGCTTAGGACTGAAAAATAGCCAATTTTATCTACAAATTGTTCTAAAATATTTTCCGTCATGGCACAGTTTCAACTTTTAGGTTCGAAGGCCTTATGTGTGCATCATACTTATATGCGTCTTCAAAGCGTTGATTATAATACCGGCTACCATAAATACCCATTTAACAGCGCATACACTTTTGCTAGAACGAGATACCGTCGCACATGGCACGTTAACCACGAACAAGAAATCTTCTGTAACAGGACGCCTTATGCAACGCTGCATGAAGAACATTTGGAGGTATGCAGAACAGGGTGTAAAATCCCACAAACCTCCATAGAAAAGGTAGGATGCTGCGACCAGACTGATGTTGTATCTGATCCGGGCAACTGCACAGCGGTTATTGTCGGACTGTTGGATGTGTTCTAATCGCTCCCGAAAACTTTGGTTCCGCGATGCAGGATTTATGTGAGGTCATGTCATTAGTTCGTAAGTGGTGGCGGCGATGCCGCTACATACATATAAAACTTAGCAATATCAAGAAAGTAGTTCTCGCAATCCTCCTTCCTGCTAGATTAGTACAAAGTTAACGAGGGACTCGAAGCTTATCTCACGACAAAACGTTGGCAATTGAGGAAGTGAAATTATCTTTAGCCTAACTAAGCGATGGACGGGCCGATAACCAGTAAGTACCGAACTACTGACATTTATTAAACATTGCTAGTAAAACTTTAGCTCTATTAGTAGGTGGGAAGATAAAGATAATAGGTGAAGTAAAGCTCTTAACGCAATGCCATCAAATCGTTGCGAAGTGGACCAGTTGTTGGCGCAGACCGTTTGAACAGCCGCAGTCGGCGAGGAGGAGGGAGCATTAGTGCAGTCAACTGAGAGATGCACTTATAGCTAACAGCTCGGCGTGAAACTAACGGCCTTCGTCGTGACCTGTTGGTAACGACCACTGCGACACTTAAGCACATTGCATGTGGAACAACTATTAAGGCTAATAGTTAAGAAAACACATTTTCATTTCACCTACCGGTTGTCACTGACGTCGTGTATTAGCCATACGGGTTAGTTATCATGAGTCCATAATGAATAATTGTGTGTATAATAACCACAAACACGCACGCTCCTGTAGTTTAGCCTAAATAAATATCGATCTAATGGCAGCTAAGCGTAATGTAACTTATAGTACAACATCGGCCTGGGAACGAATTCTGTCAGTAAGTGGATCGCTCGGACGTATAAACGAAGCAGTGTACAGTTTATCGCACGCATGTCTCGGCGTAAGTATCAGACCTTGCGAAAAGCTACGAGTCGAACTTTCTGCCAAGTGACGCAGCTCGAATGAGAAACAAACACAGTATTAACATAATCGATAAAGTGACACTTGGGATCGTTGGAACCGCTATGCCATAACTAAATTTATCTATGCCACTACAGCAACTTTGTAAAACAAATTACATCTGTCCTGCTACAGCAATCAAATCTTATGACCTTAAAACAGACCAAAACGTAGTAATCGTCACATCTAAACAAACCAACACATTTGAAAACCGATCGAATCTCAAGTACACATAAAGGTCGATAAACTAACGGTTTGTATTCGAAATAATTCAAACAAAGTGCCCTGACCTACGTGTACGTATGGTATAGTGTCCCACATAGTGGTGGAGGCGTCCCAATTCCGGCGGTCACCGATGTACCTAAATGGTAATGAGAATGTTCGCGTGCCGGACGGGGCCACTTCCGCCCTCTAATAGCCCTTCAGATAATACACCTCGTACTTAAGATAATGGGAATTTTATTTCATTTACTTTTTGCCCTTCAGGTGCACGGAGATTTTATCGCGTTAAGACAAAGTGGTCTTATGAAGGGACACCACGCGTTAAACTTCTAAAAGAGATTTCGTATCACAAATTCTTATAATATCAGAACGCATTTTCATGTCAGAGTTATCTTCAATTGTGACATTAGGATGTCTTAGTTAGAGTCCGGTATGTTGAGGGTTCACCTAAACAACGCTGCGGCTAGTTAGCTCATGTTTACGAGGCAGTTCCCCGAACCGTTGCCCGACTACGAGGGCGCTCCTGCTCTTATCGAGATTAATACCGTTTCTGCTAAGTGGACAATGAACGTCTATCTCGATCGATGCGAGGAAAGACAACAACCAGCCACGTTATAACGTTACCAAACCCAAGTAATTATTGTGGTTACGCCATTGTTTATACTTTGGTTAGATTCATTTACGTTCTCGAAACTTGTCTCAAGGTTGAGGCTTTTTGAGAAAGCACGTGAAACAATCTGGTGATCTCAGTATAGATACATGCGGAACCGTAGCAAGCTTGTAGAAAAATAAAGATAGTCATCGTGAGCACCAGACCCACTTGAAGTTTTGAGACCTATAAAATAACTTTGTAACCGACTCCTTGGCAATGTAAAAATAAATGGTTTAGTTGAAATAAATGCTTTAACTTCAAGAAAAGCAATCAGAATCTTTCCCCTCGCATGTGTTTTATAGATTTTTGACCGTGCCGTAATAATCTTGGTGCAAGGTGCCCGACAGTACGATACATATCTTTATGGCCGAACGCGCTGGCCCTAGCGAAGGTATACTAATGCCAAGCGTCACGGCCGGCGAGTCGGACATCGCACCTGACCGCTAATTAATCATTACTCATTAAAACCTTCTTTTAATTAGCCACGCGCGAGTTATTGTTTGTTAGGTGAGGTGGTCTCCGCTATAGTTTATCGCGCCCTTGGGAGGAGCGATGACCTCCTTTGAAACATGAGCCTGAGTAATCGCTTTACGAAAATTGTATTTACAAAGCCCTTAACATTTCCTTCATCTAAAAATATGTAGATAAATAAAGTGATTCAGACATAAACAAACTATACAATAAAAACCTTATTAAGTTAGCAAAATATATTTTATCAAGGACTTAAATAAATAAAATCTCATCATAAATTATTTAACAGTCCAACATTTCGATAACTGGCTGGCCTTTCCACTCAGGCAATTGGGTTGATGGCTGTGTATATAGCGAACATTTGTTTTCATCCAAATATATTATACATGATTACTTAATTAACTACGAAGACCAGTATTCGTATTCCAAAAGAAAATGGATGATACATCGCGATTCGCGAAACACCTCGATTGCTACGCATGGAAGTATCGCGGATTACGAGAACAGCACTTTCGATTAACTTCATTATTAACAAGGTTGAGATTATCACAATATTATACGAAACAAACTATCAATGACGAAGTTTATGAGTTAACACTATATATGCTAATGTATGTCCAACGTTAGTCCAGTGTTTCAATTGCTTGCGCCAATCGCCGCGTGGTTAAGAAATGATGTGTCGATTAGCTTACATTACAGTTTCACAAGTAAATAAATGAATAGAAAATAATACGATTATTATGCGTTTCATAAGAATAACCGTGTGCTTGATTTATTATATTTGTACATTAACAAAATATGTATGTAATGTCGAGCCGAACATGTTGAAGCCACATTTCACTCGCTGCTCCTGCCAGATGTTTGAATGCACTTGAATGAACCATAATGTATTAAAGTACATGATTATCGGTTTAACGATGACAGGACGACATAATAATTAAAAATGGGTTTGGCTGGTATTAAGCATTGTAATATTTTATTGCAGGGTTCTCCTAATAGCAAAATGCCATTCTGTAATCAAAAAGCGTGCTCTATAAACTCAAGAATAAAGGTTGTTAACACAACATTAAAAAAGCAATAAGGAATTAATAATTTTACGAAACTAATACCACGAGCGCTGTATTTACACAATGTTAATTAGTGAAACTTCACGCTCCAGGACCCAATGCCGGCGAAAACTGTGCTTGCGGCCGTATATATCATACGAATTGTTTATTATAATCCATTAGGCGAGTGTTATGTGGCGTCGCATGCGCATTACTGCAAATGAAACTGACAGTAAAGAGCGCGGTGCGCGGTCACATTGTACCGGCGACATGCGTGAGAGTGTATGCGCCGGACTGCGTGATGGAAGACGACGTACGCTCAATATTACCGTGAACATACATTAATACTTTACAGGGTTAATGGTCTGTATTGAGTGGTTTCAGGAAGGAATGTTACGTGCTAAATTACTGCGGCATTTTAAATGGTTTAAGTGGAAGATTGTCCAAAATAGAAGTGGGTGTGCGAACTTGCGGCTGGAGAACAGTGCGAGTTAGTTCTGGTGCAGTCTGGTTTTGAGTCTGGGTCTAGATTTAAAATGACTGACATGAGATTAAACAGGTTCGTAAGGAGGAATCAGGAACACCAGAAAAGACATAGTTTTAATAATAAAAAAATAGTGAAACTCTCTTAGTTGTACGTGTAACAATTCAAGTCTTAAATCACTTATCATAAGGGCACTTAGCACATAATATCTCAGAGAATACATATTCATCAATGAAAAGATACTTACTGATGGTGTTACTCAACAAAAAGGATTAAAAATAAACTTAACAATCAAAGAAATAACGCGAGTAATGGACGAGTCTACACAAAGCGAGTACTGAAGATATACACGTTGCAACACCGGCCCCATTCTTTCAGTTTATGAGGCGCGCTGGGATGCGCGCGCGCATCCGTACATTATGAGGTGATGCGAGACGAACGTTTAAACCTATCATAAACTAGATAGGAATTCTTAAAGGTAACAAACGAGTATGGACAGGGTTACATTGTGTTGCAACAGGATTGTGGTTCGTGTTCCGTACCTATTTGAAGTGAAATACTAGTGCTACCGCCAACGACTACCAGATCCGTCTCTTAGTTGGCTTGTGTGTACTCTTCCAAAAGATCATGCATTCATAATTTTGAAGTTCTATGGCCTTCTTCAGCATCTAGGATATAAGCCTGTAACCTTTTGGATTGATAGCATAGCATTTTGAATTGTCAAAATAATCCGAATGCGTTCCCATGATGTTTATCACGAACCCCATCCAATCATCACAATATGTACCAAGTACCTATGGTTCGCGTGAATTGTATCTCCAATCGCGGATCAAAGGCATGGGTGACGGCGTGTTTGTGTGTAACGAGAGCAAGGTCGGCAGATGTCGCGGTGTCGGGTGTCCAGTGTCGGACAGATGGCTGGCCGCAACGCGACACTCGACACTGCTTGCAACCAGACTGGCTCGGCCAATTACATGGGCAAGCGTTACCTAAACTTGTTTTGGGGTGAGCCCGAACAATTGTGAAGTAAATTTTTTTTCGGATCATAAGACCCACTTTTGCAATTTGTGAAGATCTTACGTGAAGACCCTACGAGATCATCTTGGATAAAGTGGTGTATGGGGTTAACAGAACTACAAACGGTAAAGCACATGAGCGTTACTTCAAGTGAAACTATTATGGTCATGGAACTGTAGTCACTCGTTCAAGCACATGTTAACTACTTGCGAGAGGTAAACAACTGTTATGAACTAATGCTTTCGATCGTAGTGGGCGGATTGAAGAAAAATAATGCCTGTCCTGGTCTGCTGATGTAACAAAATAAATATGCCTAGAGAGAGACACAATGAGGTTTTGGTTTGCGGTTTGTGACACTTAAGCAGAATTTGTGAGTAATAAGCAAACTATCTGTGGCATTAAGTCATGGCCTGGATTTTTGCATGACATAAACAAAAAAAGGTAATTGAAAAAATAAAAAAACCCGACTGCTAAAAAGACAATCATGCTGTGTAGTCGGATGATACATATTCGCGAGCTGGCTGACCAAAACCAGATGTATCCGCCGACTGTACAGCAGAAATTCAAGCAAAAAAATTTTACAGAATAGAGGAATTGTACTCGTGGTGCTGTAGGACTGCCCTTTGTGTGACTGCCGTTTGTTGAGTGATGTGCAACTGGAACACATAGTTCCAGTTGCACATCACTGTATCGTAGTTCATGAATACTTTGTACAGATTTTCGTTCTGTGATTCTCACGATACTAACAGTATAGCAGTGTCCTAACAAAACAGTCTGGTAAACGTTTTACACATTATGACGAATAACTTATGTTCATTGTTTAAGCCGTGTTACCGCTTGTGACGTCAGTCGGCATACCAGTTAAAAGGATCATCGTAATCCTCGCTGATGCTCGGTGAAGGACAAGGGTCGACCGGAATAACTAATTTCTTGTATAAACATGGGTAATTTATGACAAAGGTATTATGAAACTAAGAAGGCCATCCTTAATTAGGCCTTTATTTTCTTAATTTGCGGGACAAGCCGCTGGTAGAAGCAAGTCAATGAAAAACCAACAAAAGCTCGGGATGCGTTTACTAGTTTAATAGATAGTGTTTCGACGTTTTCCTATACTTGCAGCATTCCACACCGTAGCGGTTTATGTTTCGTTCAGATCGTTTAGGTACAGTACAGGTTCAGCTAAAGGTGTAAAATAAAATCTCATTGCGGTTCACCGTAGCGGAACGAGCAATATACGAGGGTTTCAATTGCTCTGCTGGTGCTATCCACCTTTACGAGCGTAGCGCGGTGAACCGGCAGGCTATGAATGTTGCTGGCTGAGACAGACACCACGAACATAGACTATTGAGATAGGCTATAGAGCTACCTATAACGAAAAAATACGTATTTTTACTAATAATATAAAGAGAACATGCGATTTTTGTGAGTATGAGGAGGGTAATCTCCGAAACCACTGCACCTAGTTGAAAATTCTTTTACTATTTGGAAGTTAAATTATTCCAGATGGACACGGTTATATATAATGTATATGTCATGGACCAAGTGATTAATCAGTGCATGTACGATCATTATGAATCAAGTCAAGTCAAATCGGGCAATGTAAATGAATACTGATTAAAACTTCTATATTTATCACATTGTCTGGTCATTTTGAATATTAATACGTAACAACCTTACCGTTACAATTCGATAATTATGGTCAATGAATAACTCCAAGAGCGAGCGAAGCGAGCTCGGGAGCTTAGGGCACCCCGAGTCGAGCGACACGGCTACTCTCCTTCATGTTAGAGTACTTTAGACCTTGCAGACAGAAATAGGGGGCCCCGCCTCCGTCGACTTTGTTGCTTAAGTAGTAATCGTACTTACCTTTTTTATACTTCGATGAAGAATACACGTGTATTCTTCATCGAAGATTTTATATCAATAATATCAATGTCAAAATTAAAATAATTTTAAATAAATACATATAAATAAAATTGGAGTGTCGTTTTGTAATATTGAAATAACCGTTTTTTACTACATGTATATGAATATACTAGCACTTCGCCCGCGACTTTGTTCGCGTGATCCGTGTTTTATCCTATAGATGACGTTTTAGTTTCACCCCCTTAAAGGCTGAATTTCCAAAAATCCCTTCTTAGTGCTCCCCTACATTATAAAAAGAAGACCTGTGCAGTAAAATTCATCAAAAAACTCATTGTTGTTTTATTAACCAAGAGCGTAAAACAACAATTTCAGCTGTTTTACCTTCCAAACCGAAGAAATTTCAAGCGATAAAATAGGTCATCCCTTTAGGGGTAGAATTTCCAAAACCCAATAAACACATGAATTCTTTTCATCAACCAAGAGCGTAAATAAAAAATTTCATGGTCCTATTTACAAACTATAAAAATTTCTTACAAACTTTGAACCCTTTTTTACCCCTTTAGAGGAAGAATTTCCAAAAACCAATAAATGCATAAATTATAAAGATATTGAAGCAGTCTTGAATATGAAGTAATTTATTTTGATAAGGATTAATTTTTTTGAAGGATTAATATCAAGATACAAATAAAGAGCCTTTTCTAGCGACGACATCTTCAATAAAAATAAAAAAACACTTATAGTGGCATAACTATATTAGTTAGACATATGCTGTCGCGACACTTTTTGTAAATAATGATGTGTTCTGCAAAGTCATAGTACATAATTTTATTCTATCATCAATAGTTTTCCCAGCACACGCGATTTTAAGAATATTTTAGGTAATTTTTTTACACTTTGGGTTACATTATTGGAGTTTTAGTAAGGATCCCTATTTTTTTTGAAAATATGATATAGCCTATGTCACCCGGAGATAGTGTAGCTTCCCAACAGTGAAAGAATTTTTCAAATCGGTTCAGTAGTTTCGGAGCCTATTCAATGCAAACAAACAATCAAATCTTTCCTCTTTATAATATTATACATAGTATATTATATAGTATAGATATACGGTACATACACCAAAATAACATACATATTTTACAATTTTTGTCTGTCTGTCTGTCTTTTTCTTCCGGCTAATCTCTGAAATGGCTGGACCGATTTTGACGGCAGACTTTTATTGGCAGGTAGCTGATGTTATAAGGAGTAACTTAGGCTACGTTTATTTTAGAAAAAATCTTTTATTTCAGAAATTTGTTAGGCGGAACGAAGTTCGCCGGGTCAGCTAGTAACACATATTTTTATTACCCGGCCCAATATGTGATGGCATTATTCAGAAAGCCCGGTCAATTTAATTATTTCAATAGTTTTTAACATATTTCCTACAAAAAAATGAGCATTTCTCAAATTGTCTGGGCATTGTGAATAATAATGCCGTATTATCGTATGATCGGTCCATAACATCTAGATAACCCGAGAAAACAAGGACGGGCCGCTATAGTTTCTGATAAACATACTTATTGTATGTTATGCTGGACTTACACAATTCCAGAAAAGGAATTGGAAATGAGTAAGCGACCTAATGTCTAGTAAGAGTAACAGTAAAGCTTCACCCGGTCCCTAAATAATAAATCGGGTCGAAGAACGAAAATGAATACAGGGCAAGAGTTCCTTGAAATTGAAAGTAGCTAGTACAAAATGTTTGTGACTCAAAAAAGCGAGGGGCGTAAACCTTTGATATTGTATTTAATGTTTGTTCTTATTACAATTAATAGATGCAGCAAAAGTGATAAAATCAAGACCCAGATTCCAACAATCGGTATGTATCTTGTCCTCTTATAAATAGGTCCAGTATTCCAGTATCAGTTGCCCCGACAGATTCGGTTTATTTGTTCTAAGTAGTCCATCCATAGTTCATATTATATGATTTATGAACCTTACCCAAATCCCTTCAATGTAAACAGCTCCGTCGCGCGGCGTCATGACTTATTCGGATAACAGTATTATACCTTTTCCCACAATTATCTCGTGTTATGGCCACATCCACGGCAAAACAAAGTATTATTGTAAAAGTATTTGTGGTTTCATCTGCGGTTAGGAAATTATAGGGATTTGTTTACAAGCTTGGCTACACGTATGTTCTGTTATTCCCTAGGGGTTTGAAACTAATAATAATTGTTTGCTCTATCTGTCACGTAAATAAAATTGAGAACGATATATTGTTCTAATGCCAAACGAAGGGTTCTTTCTTCGTCAATATCTTGAGAAAACTCACTGAAAACTTTCATTCTGCATTCGCAATAAAATGATGCTAAGTGTGGTGTGTGTCTTTGACGTACTCCCATGAGTCAGCGCAGCGCGTCTGTTGGCAAGAGGAGTTATATGCGCACAAACCGTTTGTTAGTTCTCTTTGGTTACTAAGAGGGGCGCGGGGTACGTTTAGCACCGATCCGAGCGCGAAAATTGGTTGGTCAGTTGAAGCAAGGATCGACTGACCAATTGCGGCGCGTCCACCTTCCGTCCGCTCTATGTGCTGGTTGGTCAGTTCGCGCACTGTGCGCGAGCTTACCCCACTAGGCCAGAACCTTGCCAAGTTACATGCCGGAGATTTATACGCGTTGTGTGGTATGGTATTTCCACTCGGCTAGCTTATATGACGTTTCAGTGTCCAGCGTGGTCATCATTATGACATGCTTGCATTTAGACACGCTTCTAAGCACAATACTCGTCCATATCGGCTATTAAGACCGAGAGAAATATCCGAAGCTCTTATAAGATCTATATTCTATCAGACATGAGGGACAATACACGTTAGGATATTGGTTAAATAGTTCATACATAACAAAGTCGGTTATGCAATACCTGCGTGGTAAGTCATTACCGTATGTATTTCGGTTTCCATTTCCTCCGACATGAGCATCACATCCAGGAATATCGCTGTTCGCGTAATGTTCACGCCTACGCAGACGGCTTAATTGAATGTCAATCAATGCGGACAATGATTGACACTTGCTGCGATGACCATTGCGGTACAAGTTACAAGACGCAAGCCGCAGGCGGGAGAAAACGATTCAATAATAATTATTACTTTGTATTTATGTTACACCCAGACGAGTTTAGAATATAGTATCCCAAATATTTGCCGCTTAATTTGTTTTCTAAAATTTGAACTTTAGAAACAACATGTACCCAATGAAAACAAAACGCAGCAAAACGAAGCAATTCGCACAAAAACGAACAACACCCGTTCCCGAGCAGAGTCAGCAACAACAATTAACGATGATGTATCAACAAACAAGCGAGTTCGCGACCACAAGAATGGCTTGCAGTTACTCGACGATCAATAAACAGTAGGTGCCAGTGTGCAGTGTGGATAGGAATGGGGTCGAAGCCCCGCGACTCGCGAGGAAGCGTTGCGCAGCCACAGGATGCGCTGTGTTGCTTTATTAGCCATCGGATGAAGCGCATATATGTTGATACGCTTTGTGAACTGGCAAAAATATACAACAGCTCTACCTACCTACTAAAACATACGGCGTAGGGCAAATATACGCCGTACGGGTATCACTTCGCTTACATTTGCAAAGGATTGCGTTTCTATAAATCCCCACTTTCAAACTGCATTTCATTATATACGCCTTGGTAGTTCTGGCGCCAACTTGTCTCAAACTTGCAACACTGCTGTATCGTCTCGGGGCAAGCATTATGCCGTTCTGAGAACTTCATTACCGGATATTCTATATAAAGATTGCAGAGGCGGATGAAAAGGCAACGTTATTTTTTGGACTACATAATTTCGTTCAACTTGGCGTGTGATGCAGTTGGGACCGGCTTTCCTTATTACTGCTCCAAATTATATTGTATATTCCGTGCTAGAGTAATGGTGAAGTAAATCATGATTAACTGCCGGCTCGGGAACGGCTCGGTTTATGGCTCCACCAATACTTACCAGACGAGATCGTTGCTGGGCAATCTTTACGGGTATTCCGCTTCAGGAATAAAATTTGTTTTTACCTCATAGAAGTGACAAAGCGTGGGAACGTGATTTGGAATCGCTTGACATATTTTAGCAACAAATGATTCGTTTAATATAATATTATAATCTCAGGAAACTACTTATGTAAACTAACGAAATGGTTAGTGTGACAGTAAGTTGAACTCAATACAATAATATTTGATCTGCAGATCAGCAACAGGAGATGAGTAATGAACACACATCGATGATAATTTATATCGTGTCAAAAACTATAATGAAGTTAACGTTCACGAGTTTTTGAAACTCGATTTGTGTTCGCCACCGCAGGCCGTTTTCGTGACGGGCTGTTCATTACATTGTTCGAGCATGTCTGACATGCACCGTATAGTACGATGCGAGCCGAGATTATGTGTGACGTGTGCTGCAGTGATGTCAGTGTCAGCGAGGATATGGCGCCGAGCCAACACTCGTCGCTTCCGATCACGTGTGGCCACGCCATGTCAATGAAAGTTCGAATGTATTGCGAACTGGGTTGACAATGGAGACAGCGCAACTACTGAATGATGATTCGATCATGATTCACTATGCAAACTAAACTAACAAAAGTATGCCTTATTACGTCATCATCTGCCTAGCCTTTTTCCCAATTATTGTTGGGGTCGGCTTCCAGTCTTACCGGATTCAGCTGAGTACCAGTTTTTACATAGAGCGACTGCCTATCTGACCTCCACAACCCAGTAACTGGGTAACATGATACCCCTTGGTAAGACTGGTGTCAGATATCAGGCTTCTGACTACCCGTAACGACTGTCAAAGAACTTCAAATGACAGCCGGGACCAACGGCTTAACGTGCTTTCTGAGGCACGGAGGAAACTCGGTATGTTGAAATGGTCACCCATCCACGGACCGACCTCGTCAAGCGTTGCTTAACCTTGAAGATCGGCTCGTGCGGCTGTTATTATTTAGCCACGAGCTCCTCTATTCCTTATTACGTAAGAAGATGAAAAACAAGAACAAAACAGATTTAAAACAAAACAACGACATAAAGCTGCTAACGTCGTAACTAAGGAATTAAATTAGTCGCAGTCAGTTGCAATGCAGATATAACAAGTTGTTAGCAATCGTTTGCATTTCAAATCTAGGAACGCCATTATTCTAGGAATAAAACGTCTAATTTTACAAATCAAATTAAAATAATGAGTCTTTCATTTTCAAACGATTTGCAGATTTGATTTTGTAGAACGTCCTTACACTCTAATTTACAGCTTTCAATGCGCATGAGCCTCGTATTAATTAGCCAGAAACGATAATAATCAAGTTAACACTAGGTAACTTAATTAAATTCAAAATCCGATCATAGAGAACCACAACAATTAAGAGTTTTATTAGCAGCAGCAGCAGTTATAGGCGATAAGTCGATGACGTAGTCTAGGTAAACAGATGAGTGTGCTCTCATATCAGCATCTCCTCTGCCCATATGTTTTGGCCGCCAACGCAGCAAAATGAGGCGATGTGCCAAATGACCACATAATTGAGGTGATTCCCGAACTTTCCTCACCATTTATTGTTTTAAAAAATCTTTGTTCAATGAGTTTGCAGCTGGCTGTAGGCGTTGGTTATGTCTAATGAATCATCTATTTTATTTAACATAAGTAATTATTATTTGAGCAAATGCTAAAGATCCAGAAAATTAAATTCATGAATATCTGATATTTGCAAGCTACGCATTGATCAAAATTATGATGACTCGTGTTGATCCACTCACTGAGATTTACGCCGAAGTTGCATCCACCAAGCTTAATTAACTTGTCATATAAATTCCGTTTATCGGCGCATGAATGTCTCTAGTAAGACATGAATTAAATACCGTAAACAAACTTCCTAATAGAATTCACGATAGAGCAATAATTGATCTACGATTATTTATAACCGTGTTTACAAACATCTGCATTCACCTTTGAACCTGAAGCCGTAACTCTAGAACCGAACTGATTAAAACTTATTGAGTCTTGTCACGACAACCGTAAGCCAAATCGATATAGTGAGCTGTTCGTTCAGCTCGCCATTTTGTAGTTTTACTTAACACAAATAGAGCAGGTTACATAAAAATTATACAACAGAGAACTGACAACTAAACGGAACATTAATCTGTATTGTCTGAGGTGAAACGAGATAATAGAATAAAAGATGCTGTTCCAATATTTGCGAACGTAACCGCAAATATTGGAAATTAATTCGCGGAAAGAGGTAATTCGTATGTACCTCCTTTCACCTGCGGTTGGTAAGGAGTAGCGCGGCGTACGCGCATGCGGCCTTGCTTGACCTTGCGCCGCTGGTGAATAAGGGGCTGCGGCGAGCGATGAGCTGGCACACTACAACGGATGCATAAGCGCGATGTGCGAAATCATTTACTTATTAGTTATTTTGATCTTTATCTGGGTGTAGCAGAACTCCATACTTCTTGCAGCTTTTGAAACAACAAGTCTCCGACGCTTTACGAAAAACCGGCGCGCACGAAGGGTTCCGTACCATTATCGCAAAAAACGGCACAAAAATCTCGTTTGTTGTATAGGAAAATATTTATTGCCCCACTTAAATATTTATTTCATTCTCTTTTCAGTATTTGTTGTTAAAGAGGCAACAGAAATACATCATCTGTGTTTATTAGTATAAAAGTATAAATTTCAACTGTCTAGCTATCATGGTTCATGAGATACATACAGCCTGGTGACAGACAGACGGACAGTGGAGTCTTATTAATAGTGTCCCGTTTTTACCCTTTGAGTACGGAATCCTAAAAATGAAAAAATAAATACTACAATACTTAAATAATGAACTCATCAATTGAACTAATGCAATGTTGTGAACTGATGATAACGAATAGCCTGTAATCAAACAACACTGGATTGCAGCACTAATGATAACAAACATTTATAAATGAATCAGAGGATCCCACGCTTGGCTGAAATATCTGTTGGCGCTGAGTTTGTCACTGTCTATTTATAGTGGGACGGGCGGGACTCGGGCAGGGTTCCCACCTGTCACTTTCGCTTCACACATCTTACGAAGTTATTTCCTACAGGAAGATGTCATAAAATGACTCAAAATGTGTTTACATCTGCTTCGGGAAAATGCTACTCGTAAAAATACATGTTTATTCTTGGTTTTGTATTATTAGTGATGACAATTTTAGGTGTTTGATTCATGAGGTTTTGTTAGGCATGACGACAGCTATGTGTGGAATGATCTGTATATACAAATATTTATTTTCCGCATGACTGCAGGGATAAGGACAAAAAACAACAGGCGATGTTTTTTATTGCAAGGGTATTTCCAAACTAACGACCCAATGGGGAAATTATGCCAATTAGTTTAGTGGTTATATCGATGATCTAACAAGCCAGACCTACATTGAATATAACTAGCCAACAGTTTAAGCTATAATTGGACTTGTTCATCATTATGACTTCAAAGTGTACGTCCTGTCTTATTTTAGGAACACCAGGATTCCGTATTAAATATTAATAAGCGTGAGCCATTCGTCCGAAATAAACCCACGGTCACCTGTTACGGCACCCACGTGAATTGAAGGGGTGAACTCTAAGCCGATGGCAGCACGGTAAATAACGTTACTACTTATATAAATAAGTGTTATGTACAAGGGATTATTGTTATTCCACAGGCATGGAAGGGCAGCCTTAAAGTGTGCTGCAAATATTTCGCAACGAGAAGACATGACCCTACGCACCGCACACAAAAGTCTCGTCCTTGCTCATCCAATTCACCAGACGAGCCGTGTATTAATTATCCCTGCGTACCCACGTGCTGCCTACATGTCAGGCCAAGATCAGACACACATGTCTGCACTAAATAGTACTGTAAACATACAGTGTTAGCTTTAAACTTTTTCATAAAGGTCAGCTTCTAAGGTCTTAACTATATGTGTATTTGCTACGCTTCTGTCTGTTCTACTCGCACTTGTAAATTTACATTAAACGCAGAACTCGCATCGAAATGTTCCTAGATTCTGGATGTAAGCTTAAACTTTGCCCTCAGTCTTCACGATTCCCTTGATGAGGAGACCAGTTCCGAACATTTAAGCAACGCGTGCCGGAGGAACGTAATGCCAAGCGCCAATGCCAGGCCCTTAAATCCAATTATCTACTTCCGCCGCAATAGAATGCGTAGCTTACTATAATATTATGTTCATTATTGTTCAAGGCTACTAATTTAATAATATCTATGAACAATATTAGTTCATTTGTTATGATAAGTTCAATGAAAAAATATCCATAAAGGAAAAAAGCGTGTTATTGTTTTGAACTAAAAGCTTATTGATTATGTCATCATAAAAACATCTATATTTATGAAATAATCCTAAAAGGATTTTTTTAAAGCAGTTTAGGAGTCAAACAACTTTGTTCATGAAACATGGCACGTTATCAATATGAAAGTAAAAAGAACTAATTCGGCTGCGAGTGCCGGAAACGAGGACGTTGGTACATCAAAGGCGTAAGGTTGTTGGCGGCGTGGTGGTGGGCGATAAGTCTGACAGGCCTGTGGGGCTTTCATAGGCGGCTTAATTAACTTTGACACCAGAGGTGGCCACATACTCACAAGAAAAAGAAGAAGTGGGCGGCTCCATAGCGTCATTGTACAGCCGCAAGGTCAGGACTTGACCTAGCGGTCGTTGACAACAACACTATAATGACACCAAAACACAACACATATTTTCCGTTATTATATTGAACTGGACTAGTTCTTGATCCTCATTTTATTCTGCAGAATATCAATAACTTAACAGAAGCATTTCTTGAGAAGTAACGCATCTGTTAAGATATTTCAAGAAACCGTTCACATCGTAATCGCGGTTAGGCAAGCTACTGCAATAACTATTTTCTCAGAATTACCTACGCATCGAACAGGAAAACCCGCATCTTTTTTTGCAAGTTGGACAAGAAAATGACATGTTCTGCGAACGCAATGTATTGAGAAAAATGTACAGCGACTCTGCGAACTCATTCGAGTAAACAGCGTCGGCCAAGCGTGAGCGTACGCAAGCCGCTTTTGACATTAACGATTGGCATTTGTTTTCAACTTGCACTTCAACACTAGTAGCTAGGAGTATTTACAAAACTTGTTTCTTCTCGTTTAATAACATTGTTACCAGAAATATATTTATGTTCATATTCCAGTTACCTTGCCAAAACTGAAATAGCGAAACCGCATATGTTTGAGAATGGTATCCTTCTTCGCCAAATATTTAGATTAGCTCCCAGACAAAAACATAGATAAATTAACCGGGCAATCTTCCTAGAGAAAGTTTACTGAACCCTCAGATTTTGTATCTAGATTCTAAGAAAAACAATGAGTTCACTTCCAAGGAAGTTGAGAATAGTATAACATTAATTTGTAATATGTCCGTCGAAACTTCGACAGCAGGCCTGACCTCAAATGGCAATGGCACAATATTGCACGGAATAAATATCTCGCCAAGGATCATTGCGTCAAATGAGGACAACGGCTCATTAAATACTCATAACAATTTATCACCATTTCAAACTGATTCTCTCTAAACACATTAACATAATTTGGAATTGTTAAGTGATGATTTACAAGCGGTTCGTGACAAATATTGCTGTAAGCGTGTACAGATGATTGAATGTAATGTGTATGAGCACAAGACGTGGTGATAGACACAACCAAGTGTACTGTAACACCATAACAGTTCGCTCCCGGTCCAGGATAGCGTAAGCCCAATAGTAGTGAGCAAACAGAAATCGCGCTCGCTCTAAACGTTTTGACGCGCTACTACACCAGCGGATTGCATCTGGATTGAACCAGAGACACCCAACCTTCTACGTTATTTTTTTATTTTCCAAAGAACAGAAAAATACACAATACTCTGGCCGTTAAGATTTTTTTTGCTCCATTACTCCGTGACTTCATCTGAAAATATATTACGTTTCTAGTTTCATAGGAAAGCTTACAGCGCTGTAGGAGGAAAGCCTTACTTCAGCTTCGCTGATTTTTTGCCGGAATTAAGCCTAGGGATGAAGATCTCTAGGGAATTATACTATGTAATAAGAGTCGTATTGCTTGTAGGAAAGTTTTATGATCTCTATTATGTCTGTGTTATTACAGCTTACAAGATCAACAACGATAATTAAAAGATTCTTGTTACTCTTCTGTGTTTATGATTTATTCTTTGTTTTTTCTTGTTCTTCTCATTAACATGGTCTTTAATACATTCTGCCAGCGACAGCAGTTTGCTCATTAATATCCTTTCAATTACTACATTGTTTTTGTATTTCAGTCAGAACACGCCTTCAATTCGTTTCCTACTGTAGTTAGGTATGTTTTCGCCTATTACGAGCAGTTTTTTAAAACTAAATAAGCGGTGTCTATTGACTAAACACAACATAATAAAATGCCGTGGGCATAAATCTATTTCCTGTTATAGTTTCGAGTGTTGATATGCTTTTTTATACATTCGCACCAATTCAATTTATGAACATGGCAAATCAAATATCGTGGTTGCCAATTAATTGCGTACTACGCCTTACTTAAAATGTCACTATAAGCACTGTATATAGTTTAATTGAATAAACGAATTATTATGAATAATGTTCATTAAATATAGTGGATGTGTTATAAATACAAAGCGAATATTACTGCTTATTATGAGGGCTGTGTCGCCGTCGCTCATTGATCGTTGCCGTGCGGTTGAATGAGCGCTGCGTTGAAAACGGGGACGGCCACCGACACCGTGCAGAAGTGAATATTACATATTAATTACATACATAATGACAGTAAGCATAGCAATGGCAACAAACTATAGCCTAACCTAGGGGTATTTAAGTCAAGACAGAGTGAAAAGGTTAGGCAAGCGTGCTTCACCGTCGACCACATCATCCCCTACGACACATCAGCTGAGATAGTGGCAAACGCGACCATATCGATGATAAAAAAGAACGAGGCGTAAATGCCGATTCACAAGCGTAATAAAGAGTGAGAGCGAGTCTTCTGCCTTTCACAAATCTACAACAGGATTAGACTGCTTGCAATTTAACTGGAACTGGCAGGGAAACGTCCATCAACCCGGTGTTTATAGAGCGCCACTAAACCTACAATATTATGGGTTTATAGAGCGCTCTGTACATTTATTGTTCATCCAAAATTTATTAGCTACAAGTTATGAGACGTGTAGAATTGTGAAGTCATGAACGACGGGCTTGTTTGCGTCTCAGGATTGGATTGAATCATGTCCTTTATAACGAGTTGTATGTATGGCGTATTCAGGCGAATATCGACAAAAAAGCGAGAGAGAATAAAAAAGTGTGTAATGATGAGTCGATCAACTATTATGGTAAGCAGCGTGGGATTTCTCACGGGGATGGACCACAACCTATGAGTATAACTTGTTAAGAGGCTAACACTGCCACACATGTTATTTTAAAAATAACATTAATAGAAGGTATCTATCTATTTGTTCCGATTAAGAGAGTTTGTACAAAAGTATTTAATGTATTCAGGCTACATAATACACGTACCATTTAACTAGAAGATAGTGTTCTGTTAGTCGTAGGTCGTACGGAACCCAGACGCGGGTGAATGGCCGGAGGTCGGCGTCTTTAATGCAATCAACCTACCCCAGCCTCCGGACAGGCGGGCATGACGGCGCTTCGCCCGAACTTATCGTTAAAGCCCATGTTTACGCAAAATATCTACAAACCGCGACGCCGACGCCGCGCCGTCGGTGAATGATTCGTTTTAATTATTTAAGCCATCAGCCATCAACCGCACGGCGGTTTCAGCGCGTGTTTTCATTTTATGATTTCATGCGGAAAATTGCTGAGCGAAAATGACGTGAATAATAAAAGCTTCTGTAATGAAACAATAACAGACACAAAAGGAGTCATTTTTAACTAATATTTCATTGTCAATAGAAACCAGCTGGGCGAACACAATGGTCAGTTTCCATTGGTCTATGATCTCAAGGCTGCTCAGTACTTACTCCTTGGCGACAGACGTCGTAAGGAGCGTGCAAGATCACGAGACCCGCCATTAATAGCGGTTACGAGCCGTACCCACAATTGATTGCTATATAGCACCGATACTATCAACTACATACATCGACCAGTACTTTCTAGAACTGACAGGACTAGCAAATACAAGTGAACCGTTTTATTATTTTAGCTCTTTTGTTAATTAAATTCTACGTATAAACCAGAATGTGTTTTTGTGTAATTTTCTTTGAAAGCGTAATTACACTGTGAAATTCATTTCTTGTAATTTAGAAAGAAATCAACGAGCAGATAGTCTTGTTTTGAACTTCAAAACATGTATGTAAATAAGTAGCACCTTGTAAGGAGGACATGTGCAGACAGACGAGTGGCGTGTCTCAAGTTCAACAGTCAGACGGTGGCAGGCGCGGAGAGAGGCTGGCGGGCTGGTCGTTCACTGCGGGCTGTGCGAATTTGATGCGAGCGTCGACCCCGCACTACACGCAAATTGGGCTTATCAGCTACAGAGGCCAGCCTTGCCTTTGTCTCAAAATTACAGCAGGAAGTGTTAAATCTCAATTTGCACGGATTCTTGTTTCTTTCTACTACAACCGTTGTTTGGAACGAATTAGGGTTAATTGGTGCAATCAAACGTTGATCAAAGTTGTTTGTAGTGCGCGTAAGCCAAACAATCTCCGTTCTGAGAACAAGAAAGGCGACTAAGCTTGAAAAAGAAAAACATTCGTACGTATTGATGTTTGTGTGAGTGTGGTGCCCGCGCCGGTGATGGCGCCATGCGTGCCGAAAGCCCACATAATAAATGGGACACATAAACAGACGTGTCATGTCGAATTCGTCAAACGAATAATGTGTGAAAATATCGGGCATGTATTTTCTATAACAACACATAGAGCTGACATCATCGACCTACGCAACCTTTGAACAAGCATCATGTTATTTGACACCCCAGCAGTTTGCACATATTGTAGGATGTTTACAAATAATAAATCTGAGCTGAACCCTCTCACTCGTAATAATTCCGAGAGCTTGGCAGTTTAGTTTCAGCATAATTTGGGTTGGTAGCGTCGCACCTGTCTCCCGGCGTCCTTTCCGTTTCCGCGAAGCATTCAAGCTTGGTGTTCCGGGTTAGTAGCATTAGTTCCCAGTTGCGGTAGTCCCCGAAAAGAATTATACCTATTAAAATAGAAGTTTGTACAGATGATAAAAAAACTGTTACAATATTTTAATCAGTCTTTATTAACACTTAAACAAATAGAAGTTTGTACAGATGATAAAAAAAGTATTACAAAATTTAAATCAGCCTTTATTAATACTTAAAAAAAATGAGTATTGTTTATCAAAATAAATCTCGTGGAGAGGTAAATATATACTCGTATAATTGTATACTTATATCTAAATTGGTATTACAAATCACAGCACTAGAATCACAGTTTGTATATATAAACATATAACCTAACTTTAGTAAGTTATATAATTTTAATTACTAATAATTTCTCATAAATGAGCTGTTATCTTACAATTATTATGCTATATTTACTAATCAACAAATGGTAAAAAATATCTTAAAATCAACTTACCTAAACAAACCAAAAAATAACAAAGGAAACAAAAATTACTTAATAAGTATGTTCATAATAATCATATTTTTAAAAAACAATTTTTAAAACACTGCTAACTTCTTGTAGGAAATTTGTAATAGAACGTTCTTTATTCTCATATTGATGGGTCAGTTTATTAATCAGCTCATCATTTTGAATGCTTGTCTTTTTCCTTTTATGGATAGGTATACCATTCATTTGTAACCTGAAAGTTAATGATATATTTTTAATAATATAAATTAGAATTACAAAAAAGGTCTACAGTTTATATTATGAAATTAATCACACAAGCCAAGGAGATTTTATATTATACCTTTCTCGTGCAATATCGTGAGTAGAAATATCTGTTGCCACGGTTTGTAGGAACAGCAACAAACTCGGTTTGCAGCCTGTATATCGCTGGAACCTTTCATTCCACGCTTCAACAAGATTTGTTGATCTGTGATGTTCTTTAAAGCAACACCAAAGTGGTATCATTTCGGGGGGTTCCAGCCACTGCTCTACAAAATAATTGTTGAATATCGTCACTGGTTCTGCTTGAAAACTGTTGAAGAAAATTTAAACTAAATTAAAAGAAATGTAACAGCCTACTTTTCCAATTTAAACCTAATTCAGTAAAAGTACTGATTGAACTTGTATTATGGCAACCAGATGACTGATATAAACATAGGTACCTAAATTATGTTTAAATACATACATATTTCACGTCGTATCCCTAACAGGCTAGCCATTGCTAAACACCCACCTTTCGCCTTTTCAAATAAATGGCCCCACGTAATATCTAATAATAATCGGACACTGTTTAAGGAATACAGATAGAATGGATTTTAGGAACAAAATGAAAAGACCTTAGGGAAGGATACTAATGTCATGGAAAGCAATAGATAGTGACAGATCTGCTAGAGCTTGAGGACCTCGGGGTCGCAGCACAATCTTTATATACATTATGTTTGTAGTGTATGTGAGTGTGCCCCTGGAGGATATAACATAAAATCTATCCAATTTAAATATTACAATACTACGAAACATTTTTTTTATTTTTATAAGTTAAGACTTACCTGTTTTCCATTAGTGTCAACCAACCATCTTCTATGTCTTCTTTTGGGAGAAAAGCTAAACTAGCACATAATTTTATATGTTGTTTAGTCTCTTCATATTCAAGTAATTCCAACGAAGTTGCTTTCCTATAAATACTTCTTTGAAAGTGTATAAAGCAGCCATGAATACTTGCTCTTGGAAACACATTTTTTACAGCATTTATAGCTGCCATTTCAAAATCCATAGTAAATTGAATGGGGCGAAATTCTTGTACAGCGTCTTTTATTTTTTGAAATAGAGCTTCGTATGTAATGCCCCGTTTATCGGTTAGAAGCGCGTAAAATAGCGGCACTATATTTGACTGATATAAATCACTGCCAATATCGCCGTGGATGGTGTATAACTGTGTAAACGGCTCTACACATGACTTAAAAGTTCCATCGCAAAAATAATGTTTGATATTTTGCACATTAATTCGGACTTTTGGTGATGCAAACACAATGATTCTTCTTTCGTTTTCTTTGCAGTCAAATAATATGTACTTCACAAACCTTTCGGGGATCACAACGCTATCCGGATTTGTGAATTTTATCTTTGGCACTTGCAATGTTTTGTTCCTGTATCTGTAAAACTGATATTTTACACTTCGAAAGTCCGGAATTTTAGAAATATTATCCAAACCTTTTCTATCTTTTAATTTTTGTATATTTTTTTCGTATACGCTTTGTACAGTGTCTGAAAAATCTTGACAAATAGCTTTTTTAGTTTGTTGCAATAATAATTTCACTTCATTCTCATCAAACTTAGGTACACATTGGGATACATGCTTGTTTTTTATTACAACACAATCCGTTTCGTGGTGTAAATTAGCTATGCCACTGCACTTAATTTTTTTTTTATTGGCGCAAGTCCACACTGTTGAATTCTTATTTTTGCGATGTTTATAATATTTGTGACCTGCATGTAATAACACAGTTCCGCATATTTCGTAATTTTTTGTTACACCCCGGGAACCACCTTCATTCGACATTGTCAATTAGCACACTGAGTAGGTCAAGTGCATAGGCAATAAATAAAGATAGACAAATACAATGGACTCTCTCCCACACGTGTGAAAGAGATAGAACGACCGCGTGTGAAAGAGATAGAACGACCGTGTTATCAGTAGATTCAGTAGGAAAGCAATAACCGGTTTGGCTGCGTGCGACCCTTTGTCGGCGAGAAGATTTATTATTGTGAAAAACATGGCACATGCTATTTAACAAATAGATACTTAACAATTTTTTTTTAATAACATAAAATTATACGAGCCCTACAATTTTTTTTACTTATGTTAGAGCTAAGAATGAAACGGAGACTAGATTTAGCTCTAACAGCATTATTTCACAATCTAATTTCAACTTAATACCCAACGTTTATAAATTACATGTATTAAGTATTAAATTAACATCCCACTATAGAACATTAAATTGCTCTTAAATTTACAAACAGTTACATTTACAACGCCATTGTACCTTGCAAGAAACCGGGTAAAAACGCAACTAGTTATTCCTTTTTGTTTTCGGGGACTATCGCAACTGGGAACTAATGCTACTAACCCGGTGTTCCGGCGCCATCAGACTCCTTCCTTCCGGACATAACATCCAGGGACAAAACAAAATACCTATACATGTAGATATGACTTAATATCGAAGCTCAGCCTCAGCAGCAAGCGGGCCCACCGTCTGACGAACGTTGATTATTTAATAGATATGCTTTGTAAATCGACTTGACGTAAGCATTCACGATGACACACATCTGATAACGCCTTTGATTGACTGTGTATAATAAACTAATGAAAATAATGAAACTCTGTATTTTGTCAAACATCCGATTGATGTAAATGAGCCTTCAAAATCATGTGTTTATTAATGTCGAACCTGGAGTCAATTGCTATTACTATGGTATGATTCACACTTGTTATAATATGCTTATACAGAACGCTAATCTTCTTTAGAGTCACATTGGTGTCCATTGATCATAACTAGGCGACATTACTACCGTGCGATATGCGCGTACGCATACGGCATAACGCACGGCCGCCGGCTTGCGCTTACTCACGCCACGTAAAACGCACGTGTTCTGTCTCAAGGGTCGAATGCGATACTTATTATAATCTGTATGGGTGTTCTAAGAAACTGGCGACATATATTACTTCGCTATCAGTCGGCTTATTTACTTTTATTTTTATATAAAATCAATAGTGCCGTGTCTGCATATCCTATTATCAGTTTATAATGTCTGCGATAACGACATCCGTCAAGTTCTTTGTGAACTTTTATATCATATCTAAATAATTAACCACATAAAACTTTTTTACAAAAAAATACTACCGACTTCCATATCAGAAAACTGCAAAGTGAAAAATAATTTTATTTTTGGAAGTCGGTGTCCATAACGGAAGAAAATGGTACCTACGAAAGACACCGACTTCCAAAAATAAAATTATTTTTCACTTTGTAGTTTTCTCATATGGAAGTCGGTTTTTATGTGGTTAATTTTTTTGATTTTTCACTTTTTAGTTTTCTCTATCTAATAGGCAAGTAGTTTAGTACTTAAGTTACATTAACGCCAGAATAGATAACCCGAATATAATGAAACTTGAACATAATCGGTGAAATGAGAGATCTGCGTACCCCTTAAGAGCATACTGGTGTGATGTTATGTTAAAGTCAAAGTCAATAAACAGACATGCGATTGCAGCAATCCCGAGAGATTTGGCGTTATTTATTGAAGAGTTCTATCGTTTATCTTCGGAGTTCTTCATCAGATCTTCACCTAATTAAAATGGGACCAATTTCGAAACATACTCTTTCAAACAAAAAAGAATTTTCAAAATCGGTCTACAATTGACGGGGATAAAATATCGGTGAAAAAAGAAAAAAAAAAAACTCGATGTCGAACATAGAACTTCCTCCTTTTTGGTAAGTCGGTTAAAAATATGATGCCATAGAAACAGATTCAAATTTTAATATCAGTTTATTATGTCGCCGATATCAACATCCGTTTGATTCACTGTGCACTTTTATAATCAACCACAAACCGATTGAAACATTTTAATGCAGCTATGTTTTAGATGTAATTTCAAAACAGGAAACATAACAGTAATCCAATAAAATAGGTACAGACATGTAACAAATAAGTAATAACAAAACGCATGGAATCTAAGTGGGCGTATGCTAATGCACGTTATAAATATCAGTAACAAAAAGTTCTCATTTAATAAGTGACACATCCTCCATGCGACAGATTTATCGCTCTATCATGGCCGTGATACCGATGGGCACGTGTTGAAAAAACTGCTAGGTGTTCGATGCAGCGGATGTCGTCCGAAATAGCCGGTTAACGAATGCGGACCGGTGAACGAGTTGGGGGACTCCGTTGATCGTCTTAGCTCCTGGTACCTTGGACTTAAAGCTAACAACTGGCCTATTAACCTTTTAAAATTTTGTAATATTATTTTGACATTACATATTTGTTTTTTTATTGCTTAAATTTTGTAATAAAGATGTGCAGTTTCTATCTACAAGCATAAATTTAGTCTGCTTAACATTTGACAGGAAAAAGTATTCATTTTGCAAGTGAGCATATTTGAATATTCAATATACACTTATCATAAGGATCCGTTCAACAGTAAAAATCGATAACAATAATGAATCATCAACATAAGTAATTTAAACATCCAATTGAAGAAACGTAAACACTTGTGCACATCTCCTTAAATTTGGCTGCAATAAATTTTCTAGTCACATCACAACTTCAATTTAGCTGAAGTTTTCCAGTTACATCTAAGTTTTCCAATTTCATCCATTGTTATTGACAGCGAGATACTTTTATACAGTTGAGCTTGTGAAGAGAGCTTAGAAAATTAAGAACCAATGGAGCGTGGAAGTGTATAAATGCAGCGATCTGAGTCGTGGCTTGCAGTAAGTCCCGTTCGTAAGTGTTCGAATGGTCGCAGGTCTCGAGTCGACGACCTTTCCAGTTTCCTGTTTGTCTTGTTCATTTAGTTGTGCTATTAGGTAATACGCGCTCATAGGAAAACTAGTTATTTTTATTATGAGGTCAACTGAATTACAAAAGTGTTTTAACTAGTAGCTGATAGTCAGGTGCGCGTGCGAATTTATCCTGGTTACGTTGGATCATTAATGAATTATCGATATTAAATTGACAAGTGCAGTTTTTAGCTGGTATAGATTCCGTAAAGGTTCCAATCCACGAAAAGTCAATTCATACGCTGTCTCAACAATAAAGCTCTGGATCGCGCTACCCTTTGTCATTAAAAAGGCTGAAAGCGAATTCTCTTTTAAAAGAAAAGTTCTTGACCTCTATTTGAGTCAGACTAAATAGCTCTCATCTAGAGTTAGAAGTTTAGTCATAATAATAAACCTAGAATAAAATATGTCCAGATTCAGGAAAACAACAAGAAAAAAATTAAATGGAACAAAATTATAATATGTACACAACCCAATAAAAAAAAAACAACATGATAATATTTTGCACAACCGCGAGGTATGCAGTCTTAGGGAATACTTCCAGGCCGCCGACGTGGGTATGCATCGAGATGTGGTAGCGGTGGACAAGGGCCTTACCGCACTCTCCTTGGCTAACGAGAACTGGCGCAAACCTATAGTATTAGATACTAATGACCGCAGGGAGGTATGGCAGAACAAGGAGCTTCACGGACGCTTCTACCGGGTCCTACATGGGCCCGATGTAGATCTTTTAGCGTCCGTGGCCTGGCTGCGATTTGGTGACCTTTTCGGGGAAACCGAAGGTTTTGTCTTTGCGATTATGGACGAAGTTATGATGACGAACAACTACCGGAAATACATTGTGAAGGACGGCACGGTTGACATCTGTCGTGTCGGGCATGTCGCCGGCCGGGAGAATCAATCCGTCACATTATCTCCGGTTGTTCTAGTCTAGCTAACGGAGACTATTTGCATAGACACAACCTTGTAGCCAGGATTATCCATCAGCAACTCGCTCTTAAATACAGTCTTGTGGAATCGGAAGTGCCTTACTATAAGTATGTGCCCGACCCAGTTCTCGAAAATGGCAGTGTCACATTGTATTGGGATCGGTCTATCATCACTGACAGGACTATTGTTGCCAATAAGCCTGACATAGTGGTGATAGACCGACTAGAGCGTCGCGCAATGATTGTTGATATAGCGGTCCCCCATGACGAGAATCTCGTGAAGGCTGAGAGAGATAAGAAAAACAAGTATCTTGATCTGGCTCGCGAGGTTGTCGACATGTGGGATGTGAATACAGTCATTGTGCCGATAGTCGTGACGGCCAATGGCATAATAGCCAAGAGCCTCGACGAACATCTGAGGAGGCTCTCGTTGGGCAGCTGGATCAAGGGCTTGATCCAGAAAGCGGTACTCTTGGACACGGCGCGCATAGTCAGGAGATTCCTTTCTCAGGAGCCCTGACCACCGGTAGCTTGGACCCTGTTCCCGATACCGGTGGGCTACTATTTTTGTATTTTTAAATGTTTTTTTATTTTATTTTTATAGAATAATATTAAAAAATATAAAAGTATGTAAGTACATAAAATAAATAAATGGAATAATAATTATAAAAACAATAATAATAATAAATAACTCAACTCAACTTCAACTCTCTGATTCCATACACCTTAGACACCTCTCCTCAACTGAAACTTACAAGTATTTGGGTATGTCGGAAGCGTTGGGCATCAACAGTACTAACATGAAGCAACTGCTGAAGGAGCGTTTCTTTGGCCGCCTGAAAAAGGTATTAAATAGCCTTTTGTCAGGCGGAAATAAGGTGCGCGCCTTCAACAGTTGGGTCATGCCGGTTTTGATGTACTCTTTCGGCATACTCAAATGGACTCAGACCGAGCTCGACGCCCTCGACAGGAGAGTCCGGACACTGCTGACCGCAAACCGGATGCATCACCCACGATCATCGGTGATGAGACTGTACATTCCGCGGAAATGTGAGGGTCGAGGCTTTTTAAACGCCAAGACTCTTCACAACCGCGAAGTGTACAGCCTCAGAGAATACTTTTTAAAAGCTGAAGTGGGTATGCACCGGGACGTGGTCGCAGTGGACAAGGGACTCACCCCGTTGTCCATGGCTAAAGAGAACTGGCGCAAGCCTGTAATATTAACTACTGATGAACGCAAAGAGGTATGGCAAGGCAAGGAGCTACACGGGCGCTTCTATCGGGCTCTACATGGGCCTGATGTAGATTTCCCAGCGTCCGTATCCTGGCTACGTTTCGGCGACCTTTTCGGCGAAACTGAAGGTTTTGTCTGTGCAATTATGGATGAAGTTATCCTGACGAATAACTATCGGAGACATATATTGAAGGACGGGACGGTTGACATGTGTCGGGCATGCCACCGTCCGGGTGAATCCATCAGACATATTATCTCTGGTTGTTCTCGTCTGGCTAACGGCGAGTACTTACACAGGCATAACCAAGTGGCCAGGATTATTCACCAGCAACTTGCTTTGAAGTACAATCTAGTGGATTCTGAGGTACCGTATTACAAGTATGTGCCCGACCCAGTTCTCGAAAATAGCCATGTCACGTTGTACTGGGATCGGTCTATCATCACTGATAGGACTATTGTGGCCAATAAGCCAGATATAGTGGTGATAGACCGATTAGCGCGCCGCACAATGATAATCGATGTCACCATCCCGCATGACGAGAACCTCGTGAAAGCTGAGAAAGAGAAACAAATCAAGTATCTCGACTTAGCACACGAGGTTGTCGACATGTGGAATGTGGACTCGGCAATCATTGTGCCGATTGTTGTTACGGCCAACGGCCTGATGGCCAAGAGCCTCGACGACCATCTGTCGAGGCTTTCATTACACGGTTGGATCAAGGGCCTGATACAGAAGGCAGTACTCCTCGATACGGCTCGCATTGTGAGGAGGTTCCTGTCTCTGGAGTCCTAACCACCGGTAGCTTGGACCCTGCTCCCGACACCGGTGGACCACCATTATTTTTTATATTTTTAAATGTTTTTTTTATGATTTGTTTTTATAAAGAAATATTTAAAAATGTAAAAAGTAGATGTGTAAAAAATTTAATAAACGAAATAATAATAAAAATAATAACATTGGCAACCCTAAAATGTCAACATGACAAATTTTTTCCTGCACTGTTTATTTAATATACAAAATCATAAAACGTTCAAACTAAGAAAACATACACAGCAAAAGAAACCAGTAATAAATAACCATAATATATAATATACAGTTCAATATAACCACAACAAACACAATAAAATTTCTGAAAATTAAAAGAAACTAGTTGACGACTCATTGACAGACGTCAACCAAGCAATATTTACCATGGAAAAGTGCAAGGGAAAATATCAATAATGTTGACGAGAGCAGCTGCCTATCGCGCACGCCATCCACCCCCGGACTCGTCACTCAGCTCCGCCTCGCCGCCGCCGGACCTCGGAACATCAGTATCATCGGCGGCTGCAGTTGCGTCGAGCTCGAGCGACGAGTATTTTTCCCCGCCGACGTCGCCAACACCTGTACGTCGGCAGGGGAGAGGCCGGCCACCGAGGAGCTTGGGATCTAGGGGCCAACCGGCCCCGAGCCGGGTCCCCGCTGCCGGTGGTTGTGTGCAGCGCATGAGATGGACTCAAGGTATGAATGAGAACGTCATGCGCGCATATTACGGGTCTGATCTGAAACTCTTTACCCCTAACAAACTCCAACTGACGGAGCTACTGAAGGTTACTGAAACCTTCAGTAACTCCATCAGGATGGAGTTTGGTGTGGATAAATGTGCAGTCATGCATGTAAAGCAAGGGGAGATTATGGAATCCGAGGGAATTCAACTCTCTGATTCCATACACCTTAGACACCTCTCCTCAACTGAAACTTACAAGTATTTCGGTATGTCGGAAGCGTTGGGCATCAACAGTACTAACATGAAGCAACTGCTGAAGGAGCGTTTCTTTGGCCGCCTGAAAAAGGTATTAAATAGCCTTTTGTCAGGCGGAAATAAGGTGCGCGCCTTCAACAGTTGGGTCATGCCGGTTTTGATGTACTCTTTCGGCATACTCAAATTAACTCAGACCGAGCTCGACGCCCTCGACAGGAGAGTCCGGACACTGCTGACCGCAAACCGGATGCATCACCCACGATCATCGGTGATGAGACTGTACATTCCGCGGAAGTGTGGGGGTCGAGGCTTTTTAAACGCCAAGACTCTTCACAACCGCGAAGTGTACAGCCTCAGAGAATACTTTTTAAAAGCTGAAGTGGGTATGCACCGGGACGTGGTCGCAGTGGACAAGGGACTCACCCCGTTGTCCATGGCTTAAGAGAACTGGCGCAAGCCTGTAATATTAACTACTGATGAACGCAAAGAGGTATGGCAAGGCAAGGAGCTACACGGGCGCTTCTATCGGGCTCTACATGGGCCTGATGTAGATTTCCCAGCGTCCGTATCCTGGCTACGTTTCGGCGACCTTTTCGGCGAAACTGAAGGTTTTGTCTGTGCAATTATGGATGAAGTTATCCTGACGAATAACTATCGGAGACATATATTGAAGGACGGGACATGCCACCGTCCGGGTGAATCCATCAGACATATAGTCTCTGGTTGTTCTCGTCTGGCTAACGGCGAGTACTTACACAGGCATAACCAAGTGGCCAGGATTATTCACCAGCAACTAGCTTTGAAGTACAATCTAGTGGATTCTGAGGTACCGTATTACAAGTATGTGCCCGACCCAGTTCTCGAAAATAGCCATGTCACGTTGTACTGGGATCGGTCTATCATCACTGATAGGACTATTGTGGCCAATAAGCCGGATATAGTGGTGATAGACCGATTAGCGCGCCGCACAATGATAATCGATGTCACCATCCCGCATGACGAGAACCTCGTGAAAGCTGAGAAAGAGAAACAAATCAAGTATCTCGACTTAGCACACGAGGTTGTCGACATGTGGAATGTGGACTCGGCGATCATTGTGCCGATTGTTGTTACGGCCAACGGCCTGATGGCCAAGAGCCTCGACGACCATCTGTCGAGGCTGTCATTACACGGTTGGATCAAGGGCCTGATACAGAAGGCAGTACTCCTCGATACGGCTCGCATTGTGAGGAGGTTCCTGTCTCTAGAGTCCTAACCACCGGTAGCTTGGACCCTGCTCCCGACACCGGCGGACCACCATTATTTTTTATATTTTTAAATGTTTTTTTTATGATTTGTTTTTATAAAGAAATATTTAAAAATGTAAATATGAAATGTGTAAAAAGTTGAATAAACGAAATAATAATAATAATAGAAGTTACTTGACCTAAACGAAAATCTTTATATCACCCTTCAAAAAGCTGCCATCTTAAACACATGCCGAATTGTCAGAAAGTTCATGCAAATAGATGAAAACGAAATAGTTCCACATCATTTATCCCCAACATAATACAACACACGCTGCATTTACTTGGTCTCGGCCCGTAAATGTAGCTTAAACCAGCCTAAGAGCTGAGAATTTGAAACACTTGTAAATAATAATAGAATAATTATTTATTTATTTATTATTATATAGTAATAATAATATAATTATAATATATATATTTAATATAATTATATATATTATTTAATAATTATTATTATTAATAGGTTTCTCGTTTTTTTATTGGTATTTATTAGTTTATTTTATTTGTATATGTGTATATACATTTTTGTATACAAGTTGTTATTTTTAAATATTTTTTGTACCCATTTAACAACGTTGTCCTTTTTAACCCAAAGGTAGACTGGTAGGGAATGCCTTGTGGCATTAAGTCCGCCTATGTACCACTATTGTACATGAAGTTTAAATAAATAAATAAAAGTAACTCTTCAGACAAAGCTATCAGCAATCGCCTAACAATGGAATTATCACTTGAACATCCAATTCGAAATCGGAACACTCCATAGTCAATTAAGTGTTAACCGCGTTGACCGCAGGCTGGTCCTCATCCAAGCCTGTCATGGCGCGGTGACAAGCTGCAAATGAGTGACGTCACGTGCTCATTATCCGCGACTTATCGTTGAATGTGTGACTGGTTCGCGGTTCATCCTACATAATACAAGTAATACTGTTGTCTATGTTTGTGCGTGATCTTCACTCGTTTGATTGGATAGGTGTATCAATCAAGTGTATCGAGAGACCAGGTTATGTATTGTGGAGGGGCTTTTAAAACATCCCACAAAAGCCATTTTTGGAAGCCTTCAAAACATGACCAAAATTGTAATTTCTTCCAAACTGTTTTTTCACCAAAATTATTCCGCCTGCTTCAGATAGCTTTCGTGAATATTCAAGCAACGCATAGCAATTGATTTTTCATTTGGTACACAATGTCGAATCGCATCGCCGATGACTGTTTAATATTCATAGTAAAAGCTGTGCAGCGAAAACATAAAGTTAAATATATAAAACAGCTCGTTAACTTAGGTTTCACATTCAACCACTCACAAAGAGACTGTCACTAAGAAATTTTACAGCATTATAAAAAAATTGTCAATTGCATACAATTCCACAAGCACAGTCTAACGAATATCAAATTACACAGACTGTAGAATGGCAAGTAAATCCATATGCAAGCAGTAGGTCCGATTTTATTTGATCGTCTGGTGTCTGCGGCCAGACTACGCATACATACGTAATACCGACACAGGTCCATAATATAAAACTGGCGCCGTGTTCGGGCTAAAAAGAAAAAAAACGAAAAGGTCCGGTCAGACCGGTGCCCTTGGGTTATCGCTGGCTACACATCCACGATGACATCTGTACATGTAGCTACGAAATAGGTTCACTACTTAAAAGCTTCAAAGTTAATGGTAACAAAATCTCATCCTGTTTGAATTGAACTCTCACAAGCCCACCCACCGTCCGCCAACGATCACTTCATTTGTCACCTGCCGTACTGGCCGGTTTTATGAAGCGAACGTAATCCTGGCATCGTGTGATCGCATCGGTGATCGGACGATATATTTTTTCGTATTCTGTAACAGCTTTGTAAGGTCGTTCGCGGAGTAACTGCCAATAACTCGCCAGGCCAGTAACTGCCGAGCACTCGCATTCCAACTTTGTTCCGAATGAGTGTATTTCGGTTTTTTGATCACAAATGATCTACAAAGCAAAGAAATCTATTGTTTGAAGTTACATCAATTTTGATCAAAGACAACAAACCAGGAAGAGATAGAGACGTGATCTATTTCCTGCGCTTTGAGCATTATAAAATCTGGCCCAGTTTCGATTCCGTCAAATCAAAAAGATCTCTTTATTTAACCTTGCGCAATGAATATTATTATCAAAGAGATGTGGAGCTAAGTTAATAGAAAACGGGAAGTTATTGTATGAGAATGTATCAAAGAGAATGTTGGATGAAGATTGGGCAAGCGTGGCAATGATGGCGTTGCCAAACGGTGGCATCAGTTGCGACAGCGAATTGGTGCACAATGCGGGTGCAACCGGCAATAACGTCGCGAAGAATATCATGACTAATGCAACTGTAATCGTATGTTAAGATATCATAGTAGCGTAAGTTACACAAACGTATTTAAAAGTGGATTTCGCTGAGCACGGTTTTATACTATTTAATCGATATCTGATAGAGTCAAACGCTTAATAAATCAAACATAAATTGATAGAGATTAGTTACAATACCAACCAGGACTGAGCTCTTAAAGATCTTGTAACGTAATCAAAATCTTCAATCAGAAAGATGAAACTAAATCAAGGATCGACTATTAGTCACAATTTTCTGCATCCGGTTCTGGTCATTTCAACTAAGTTTTTGTTCATCCCACAAAAAAACTGTTCACGTCTAACTCTAAACACTGCGCCTGTGAGCGAACTTCAAAGCGCAGTGTTGACAGGCGATGCGCAGGCGCATTGCTGCGATCCTTCAGTTTTCAATGTACCGACTGTATTTCAAATACGCGGAAACCTGCTAATTTTTTTTAAACCGATAAAAAATAAAGGAACTTCAGAAGTCGTAACAGTAAAGAGAATAAACATTGATAGCTATGAAAATATATGATGGAGCTACAAATGTCTTGCCATCAGCCTACGTCGCGGTCGTTCACTTCCTTTGAATGTATAGTGGTTCTTCTGCAAGTCATTATTCAGTCCCTTAGTCTATTTTGATAAGGTAAGCGAGTTTATCCAGTAATGATGGTAATTTGATAGTTTGTAAGGCCAGGTCTGGCCGGAACCGAGTTAATTTAGTTTGCAAGTACTTATCTAGGCTAACTGCTTGACGTCGCTGTAGGTCAATGCTCTTAATTTGTTTATTAAATAAGGATTTTGCCAGTGACATTGTTAATTGTAAATGTTATGAACTGACTGATCAATTGTCTTGAACGTTGGTAGGTAACTAGTGTTTTAGTTACGTGAACGAAAGTGTGTCAACTAATTCATCAATCTGATGTAGAAACAGACGTGGATATTTAGGGCGAGCGTGGATATGTTCACGCATGGTCGACGATGGGTCGACAGCGGAATGCCGTCGGACCGGGCGCCCATCAACCGCGAATATACTGCTCACTCTGATTTACACGCGTCTTTAGTGATACCAGATACAGGCTCGGCCGAGTAACATAATACGCCTAGTATACCGGCAATTACCGCAATGTAAAGTCTGTGGGCACTCAATATAAATGTACCCTAGATCTTGCAATTAAACTTGTTGAGAAAAACAGCAATTAAGTAACAGGTTCTTGAAACAGCTTTAGGTCGTAAGCAGTAAACTAGTCAACGCGTGATAAATGCCCTAATACGACAACCGAGCGAAGTGCTTGGTCCTAGCTTCAGTCAGTGTCATGAGACGAGACTTTTACACGGTTGGGAGCAAAACTATTAAACTAGGACTTCGTTAAACAGTGCACTCAATAATATTTTGCCGAGTTCAAATATTTTCTTCAGTAAACTAAAGCACATTAATTAAGAAAGGCCACGTTTACTTCTCTCGTTGAGTGACGTTCAGTTCGCTTACAGCCGCGCGCCGCGGCCGGGGATGTTTTCGAGCGCACATATTGTTAACGTTTACTTACGTACACTATATTGTTTATAGTACGAGTCATATTTGGCCTCTGGTGACGTGAGCAGCTTACCTTGTTGCTTTAGGATTGTGTGTAGCCGCCATTGTTTCACTTTTGCACCGCTATGAAATGTTTGAGCAACATTATATTATTGTGTAATAATTTTATGAGCGTAGCATTAAAAGTAAATACCAACTTATGATAAAACCGTGTGTCAATGCACGTGCAATCTGATATTGTCTGCTAAAAATAGATGACAGGCTCAGCAAAATTTCCTCAAACAAGTTTATCTTTGAGCGACTGTCTGTAGAAAACACGCAGTTTGTGTTTGATTTCTTTCACGTCTTATAGTGAAAACAGCTGGGCTATCTGGTGAGATTGTATCGAATCGCTGAGCTAAGTTAGCATAACATTGTAGGCGGCATGCGGAACGCGAGCTTTTTACTTAGAATCTGTAAGCACGCGCACGCGCTGCAGCAGTGAGAGCGATGCTCATCGCCGAGACATACTGGCAACAACACTAGCGCACTTCCTCTGGAAGTTCATTATAGCACCTATTATACAGAGGCACAAATTTTGTAACACTTAGTGATACGTATTTTTTATAAGTAATCATGTACCACAACATTGTACCTATGTGTTATAAACAAATCTATTCGAATTAGACATACCAAAACATTAACCGCAGCTGTTCCTACTCTGCAATATTCGTTACGCTTCAGGTCAAAATAAATCAATCGGGGAAAAAGTTCAATTACTTACCAATTTTTATAACTGATTTATCCTTCCGCGTTGTTCAATCGATCACACATTTACAGTATTATTTTTTAATGAATAATATTTCAGATAATATGGTAGTTTATCAAGCGTACTTACTTTGTTGAGTGCTCAATTTATTAATGAAGTTTACACTGAATGGAATAATCAATGAGCACCTAAAAGCTGTTGATTTGGCACGCGAGTCTGTCCATCCGTGTGTATCGTGTTTGATCTGGTGGCACGGAAGTGGGAAGTGTCGATCTAGTCGTGGTGATCGATTAGCTACACTTCTACCTACCACACGTAAGCATCAACGTAGTGTGAAACTAGTTTATTTAATGTAGTAGTACTGGTAATTGCTTTAAAAGCAAATTGATAGTTGCCTCTCTAAGCTTAAGGTACCAGGAAGCACTTCAAATTGATTACCTTACCAGCAAGAAATAGTAAAAGATCAAAAATCGCAACTTTTTACAAAACCACATGTAAATTATTTCCAGTCCCTTACCATGAACGGGTTAGTAGCATTAGTTCCCAGTTGCGATAGTCCCCGAAAACAAAAAGGAATAACTAGTTGCGTTTTTACCCGGTTTCTTGCAAGGTACAATGGCGTTGTAAATGTAACTGTTTGTAAATTTAAGAGCAATTTAATGTTCTATAGTGGGATGTTAATTTAATACTTAATACATGTAATTTATAAACGTTGGGTATTAAGTTGAAATTAGATTGTGAAATAATGCTGTTAGAGCTAAATCTAGTCTCCGTTTCATTCTTAGCTCTAACATAAGTAAAAAAAATTGTAGGGCTCGTATAATTTTATGTTATTAAAAAAAAATTGTTAAGTATCTATTTGTTAAATAGCATGTGCCATGTTTTTCACAATAATAAATCTTCTCGCCGACAAAGGGTCGCACGCAGCCAAACCGGTTATTGCTTTCCTACTGAATCTACTGATAACACGGTCGTTCTATCTCTTTCACACGCGGTCGTTCTATCTCTTTCACACGTGTGGGAGAGAGTCCATTGTATTTGTCTATCTTTATTTATTGCCTATGCACTTGACCTACTCAGTGTGCTAATTGACAATGTCGAATGAAGGTGGTTCCCGGGGTGTAACAAAAAATTACGAAATATGCGGAACTGTGTTATTACATGCAGGTCACAAATATTATAAACATCGCAAAAATAAGAATTCAACAGTGTGGACTTGCGCCAATAAAAAAAAAATTAAGTGCAGTGGCATAGCTAATTTACACCACGAAACGGATTGTGTTGTAATAAAAAACAAGCATGTATCCCAATGTGTACCTAAGTTTGATGAGAATGAAGTGAAATTATTATTGCAACAAACTAAAAAAGCTATTTGTCAAGATTTTTCAGACACTGTACAAAGCGTATACGAAAAAAATATACAAAAATTAAAAGATAGAAAAGGTTTGGATAATATTTCTAAAATTCCGGACTTTCGAAGTGTAAAATATCAGTTTTACAGATACAGGAACAAAACATTGCAAGTGCCAAAGATAAAATTCACAAATCCGGATAGCGTTGTGATCCCCGAAAGGTTTGTGAAGTACATATTATTTGACTGCAAAGAAAACGAAAGAAGAATCATTGTGTTTGCATCACCAAAAGTCCGAATTAATGTGCAAAATATCAAACATTATTTTTGCGATGGAACTTTTAAGTCATGTGTAGAGCCGTTTACACAGTTATACACCATCCACGGCGATATTGGCAGTGATTTATATCAGTCAAATATAGTGCCGCTATTTTACGCGCTTCTAACCGATAAACGGGGCATTACATACGAAGCTCTATTTCAAAAAATAAAAGACGCTGTACAAGAATTTCGCCCCATTCAATTTACTATGGATTTTGAAATGGCAGCTATAAATGCTGTAAAAAATGTGTTTCCAAGAGCAAGTATTCATGGCTGCTTTATACACTTTCAAAGAAGTATTTATAGGAAAGCAACTTCGTTGGAATTACTTGAATATGAAGAGACTAAACAACATATAAAATTATGTGCTAGTTTAGCTTTTCTCCCAAAAGAAGACATAGAAGATGGTTGGTTGACACTAATGGAAAACAGGTAAGTCTTAACTTATAAAAATAAAAAAAATGTTTCGTAGTATTGTAATATTTAAATTGGATAGATTTTATGTTATATCCTCCAGGGGCACACTCACATACACTACAAACATAATGTATATAAAGATTGTGCTGCGACCCCGAGGTCCTCAAGCTCTAGCAGATCTGTCACTATCTATTGCTTTCCATGACATTAGTATCCTTCCCTAAGGTCTTTTCATTTTGTTCCTAAAATCCATTCTATCTGTATTCCTTAAACAGTGTCCGATTATTATTAGATATTACGTGGGGCCATTTATTTGAAAAGGCGAAAGGTGGGTGTTTAGCAATGGCTAGCCTGTTAGGGATACGACGTGAAATATGTATGTATTTAAACATAATTTAGGTACCTATGTTTATATCAGTCATCTGGTTGCCATAATACAAGTTCAATCAGTACTTTTACTGAATTAGGTTTAAATTGGAAAAGTAGGCTGTTACATTTCTTTTAATTTAGTTTAAATTTTCTTCAACAGTTTTCAAGCAGAACCAGTGACGATATTCAACAATTATTTTGTAGAGCAGTGGCTGGAACCCCCCGAAATGATACCACTTTGGTGTTGCTTTAAAGAACATCACAGATCAACAAATCTTGTTGAAGCGTGGAATGAAAGGTTCCAGCGATATACAGGCTGCAAACCGAGTTTGTTGCTGTTCCTACAAACCGTGGCAACAGATATTTCTACTCACGATATTGCACGAGAAAGGTATAATATAAAATCTCCTTGGCTTGTGTGATTAATTTCATAATATAAACTGTAGACCTTTTTTGTAATTCTAATTTATATTATTAAAAATATATCATTAACTTTCAGGTTACAAATGAATGGTATACCTATCCATAAAAGGAAAAAGACAAGCATTCAAAATGATGAGCTGATTAATAAACTGACCCATCAATATGAGAATAAAGAACGTTCTATTACAAATTTCCTACAAGAAGTTAGCAGTGTTTTAAAAATTGTTTTTTAAAAATATGATTATTATGAACATACTTATTAAGTAATTTTTGTTTCCTTTGTTATTTTTTGGTTTGTTTAGGTAAGTTGATTTTAAGATATTTTTTACCATTTGTTGATTAGTAAATATAGCATAATAATTGTAAGATAACAGCTCATTTATGAGAAATTATTAGTAATTAAAATTATATAACTTACTAAAGTTAGGTTATATGTTTATATATACAAACTGTGATTCTAGTGCTGTGATTTGTAATACCAATTTAGATATAAGTATACAATTATACGAGTATATATTTACCTCTCCACGAGATTTATTTTGATAAACAATACTCATTTTTTTTAAGTATTAATAAAGGCTGATTTAAATTTTGTAATACTTTTTTTATCATCTGTACAAACTTCTATTTGTTTAAGTGTTAATAAAGACTGATTAAAATATTGTAACAGTTTTTTTATCATCTGTACAAACTTCTATTTTAATAGGTATAATTCTTTTCGGGGACTACCGCAACTGGGAACTAATGCTACTAACCCCCATGAACTAACGTATTGTTTATTTCCCCAACATAAATGAATTAATGGTCCTCGGTAGCTAATGGCGATGACCTAGCAAATTATCTTCACGCTCTGTTACTGCAAATTAGTATATTTGATTAACATCGTACCTACAGTGTATTGAGCGAGTTACCCAACTACAACATGCGAACAACTTACACGCTGTAGTAACAAAAGGAAAAGTGTGTGTCGAAGATCTGTTCAGCGCTTCAGCCCACGTTCACCCACCGCTGAGTTTTATAGCTCTAACTTTAGTACCACTTAATCAATCCATGCTGTTGAAGACATGAAGTCATGCCACGGCTCACGAAATGAAACATTAAAACTACCTAAAACCAATATAACAATGAACTCACATGAAATGGTCCGGAGCGTACGTAGTGAGAGGAGGGAGGGAAAAGTTTCACTTTTGACGAGAGCGGCAAGCGGTCGCCGGTTACTTAACCGCGCTAATGATTAATTAATAAGCACTAATGAGTCCGCGCACGCCGCTTCTACGTACACACGTGACGACAATTAATGGCTCTAGCAGACAAAGTTTGTGCATGCAAGATGGATTTATAAATCAAAGAGGCTTGATCAATCAGTAAATATGAACAAGTTATCTTTATCCATAATTAATACAATTTGCATTGTCACTCAATTCGAATTTAGTAAAGAAGCACATGGTATAACATACCAACAACAACAACAGCAACACATGCAAATATGTGGGGATCCTATCAGTATTCGAAGGTAGTAAATGTATATCCGTAAAGAATAAATTCAATAATCCCATATGTATTTCTTTATTCCGCCCGCACATTCTGAAGCCGAACAAAATGCGTAAAACATTTCTTATAAAGGACACGCATAATATGTGCCAATCAAGTTGTACCGCGTAAGACAAACGATACTTTCGATAAACGGGAGCACAGCATTTCTGAAGATATATTCATCAGCGTGAGAGATACAGGGGTACTATCCCACAGTTAATAATTAACAGCTTTATAATCAGGCACAATACTACGCATATGGCTGATAGTCTTCAAAACTTAAAGCTCTTCGATACAGTATGCCTCAGGGCATTATGCCGGGACCGACTCTGTACGGCCCTCTTCTAGAGAACCTATTTCTTGTTGGGATCTCTCCGTCAATGCTTCAAATTGATTCTCATGATTTTGTTACCTAGGCGAGGAGAAATTCCGACAACTTAATGGCAAGTTCTAATTTTATCGGATCCCGACTTAGAACACGAAATCATATCGCGCAATACGAACGTAGTCGTGGTAGTTAGACAAAATCTTTTCCGTTTTTTCTATAATTTTTGAGCCGAGAACCAAAACTGGTACAGATTTACAACACTACACATGTTTCCATTTCCTACGCACGTTCGATCGAATGTGGTCCAACAGTTACGGCAATTACCTCCACTTGCGCCTGCACCACTCGTAATGTAATAGAAACGGTATAACTGTGATTGGAAGTTATCAACGTGTCGTTAAAATTAACAACAATCATATGAACTAACCATAAACGGCCTAAAATATTTACCTTACGTCACTCGAGTTCCTAGTAGGCGGAATTCTTGAAACCACTCAAGCACTTATATAAATGCCATGCACCTATCTAAATATTTTATCATAATCTACGAATGATATCTAGAAGTATGTAGTAAGTATATTTTTGCATCTGCTGAAATATTTGCGTCTATTAATTTGCGTGACATTAATTGCTATAATTATTATAAAGCAGATGTAGCAATAAAAAGATTACCTCACGAAATAAGCTCGGGAAACTACTGCACTGATGGGCAATATAATTGTAGCCAAACATGAACGTAACATAAAGCAAAAACGCATATTAAAGAATAATAACTATTTAGCAATATTATGAAGGCCGATATACTTTCGCCTCATTGCAACATTACTATAACTGTATGTAGTCTGAACAACCAAAGATACAATTTTAGCATTACCAAGCATAATATCTTATATGGTCTAGTTTATGTAACAACTTACCTACATACAGTAAAGAGCTCTAAAAACAAGAACACTTGTGATTCACCGTAGCTATTTATGGGTATTGCCAACATATACCTAAACAATTTCACAAATCAGTTCGGTACTTTAAAAACTGTTTAACCAGGTTAACTTTATTTTCATATGCATTCCTACGCAAACGCAACTATTCGTAGAACTCTGTTCTAAAGCTGGTTTGTTTAACTTCACAATTTTAAACAAGGCGTTAAAACAAAAAGTTAATTGCTTTGGTGAAATAATAATATTGCTGAGGCTTGCAATTAGCAAGAGCAGGGAAAGTACGAAGCCATGAAGGCTTTATGAGAAAAAGCGACTTTTATGCGCTGGACGGAGAAAAGCACTGAAATAATTACGTTAGTAGCTCCGACACCGCTTAATGGATTTTTTCACGAACCTATTAAATGTCACCTGAAGTAATGAAGCTTGATAGAAAACCAGTGAGTAATACGTTCTTTTTTAATGAAAATTGAACATCAGGGTGAATTACAGGGACCGATGCTTGGACACGGTCATTGGAGACAGCTCGATCTTTGGATGTAATCCGTTCAGACGACGAGCACTGGATTATAAAAAAATATGGAGAAGCGAACTGGCGACAAGAAAATAATTCAAGCTTGGACGACATTTAAACAATTTTGCAAGATTTACTGAGATTTTATTAGACTATTTCTTTGGAAAATACTATTTGGTTTTGAAAAACTGGAGACATGACAAACATCAGACTGACAGAGATTGAGAAAACTTTGGAATGAAGTCGGTTAAAAAGCCCTCGTTTGCTTTTTAGAGAGGCAACATTTTTCAGCTTATTGAAGGCATCAATCATCAATTCATCATAGATAAAAGCAATGTGTTAGCTAGGTACTAAAAGTAAAGCTATTGAAGACGACATATAGCAAGCAGTGTAAAGGTCTTAGATAAGTCTGCAGAGGAAAGTCCATGTGTTACGTAAGATGTAAGGAGTGCGCAACGCCAGATAACTTTAACCTTTTCGGCTAGGAGCCCATTTAGCCTTCATTGTATGAGAATAACGAGTTCTTGAGCTATTAAGCAAATTTTAATTTTTGCACTGTTGGCAAAAAAATGGCGAGTACAAAGAAGCAAGAACCGCCATTTTACAAGTTTTCTCTCTAGCTGTAACCAGCGCGGAAGTAAGAGAGATAAATAAAGATAGATTTTCCTGAATGCGAGAACAAAGTAGAGGTTTTTTGTCCGAAAAAATCTTTGTGCATTTTCCTAGAAGATTCATGGCCACTGAATTGATGTCGCACTAATTTCTCCCGTCAGAAACTTCCAAACAGTTGCACAATGTTGCATCTGACATCGACAAATCTCAGATATAATGAGCCTCTCCGTTCTCTTCTCACCCAACAAAGGCTCGCGCAGCTCAACCGCAAATTATATTAACTTTTATCGCGACCACTATACTCTAATTATCGTCATATCTGTTAGTGTTTACACGCTCGCGTGACTGCTTACTAATTTTAATTGTGATTTTATCGACACGCTCTTTGGCGACTATCTTTTATAAGGGGAATACCGCTATTGTTGTTTCGACTTTCGATTGGTGTATCGGGGTAAGATCTAAGTGTTGTCATAGTGGTTGGCGGCTGTCCACGATGGCGTCCTTGTCCCCGGTGCAATGCGGGCGCCATCGCCTTGGCCAAGTTGGGTGATATCGTCAATTACACCACAATCACGGCGGGAGGATAAATCGCTAGTATATTTATAGGTGGGCACGCGTTTTCTCATACAAAAATAAGACCTATTGAACAAAGGCAGATCTTTTCACGTTGTCTTATTGTACAGATCTAAAATCTAGGGCGCGAGATATTATAAAGACTTCCAAAACAGTTTATGAATAATCATATTACATTGTAATTTAATAACTCGAGGCAAAAAGCATTGAAGTTGATCGTTTCAACATGTTTTATTGAGATCAAAGTTTTTTTCTGAAGAAAACAATGATTATTTATTACATAAGTACACTCAACAAGCACTGAAACACCCAGATTGATAACGAATAAGAAAAAGCGTCATTTTACAGCAAGATTAGAAAACCAGACATAATGACATGAGATTACTTAGCAACAGCCAAGTGATAAACAAACACACAGACTTGACTGACACACATAGCATTTATTGACAAAGCAGTTTTCTACATAATTGCTATAATCTAACATGAGCTAATGGCAGTGCTACACTGGCGTGAAGCTGGTCTGTGTGCTGTCTGCCCACGGTCAGACAGTTGTTTTTTTTTTGTAGAAAGTGGTTCACTTGTCGCTTAGAGCAAACTCTTCCAGCACACACATCTTAGCAAACTGGGGCAAGCAATTTTTTTGCAAAACGACTTAGGACCACCGACCAGATATGGCTACGTCAAGGTCACAATACTATTTTCTTTCATTAAAAGCTTGATTGGATCTACCAGCGTGACGAAATGTTTGCAAAATAAACTGGACATGTCCTGATTCAACTTTAATAATATCTATCTCCTGTTTTTGAGAAATTATTAGGATTAGTACGTTGTTAGCAGATGCAACAAGTTGTTAGATGATATTGATCTGTAGTTACTAAAAGGGATTTACCTACCTTTAACTTGTTGCCCTACAAACGCCCAACTCATAAAGTAAGCGGCGGTGCGCCGCAGACAAAGAATCCACTACGAACAAAGCGTCACTTTGCACACTTTTATTTTGTAAACGCAACAGGTACTAAAATAATAAAACTTACTATCTAACTACTACTTCTGCACTTCTTCTACTTATATAAAAAAATTGTAAAGTTTATTAAAATAGTTATTTTGGATTAAAAAAAAGAATTAAGTCCATAGACGAAATTTTACATTGAAGATAAAGGCTTTTTTATGAAACTTGTCACCCTTCTAGATCTCAACTCGTCTTCGTCGAACTGGGCTTTTTTTTAAAATTTATTTTTTGTCGAACTGGGTACCTTTACACATTGTTGTTTTCGGTGGAATCATTATTACATCATTGTTACGTCTTGTTACCCTCCACTTATGTCGTATTGGCGTCGTGATCTTTAATGGTTATTTGATTCTGTTTCTGTCTGTGTCTACCCTCTAAGGCACGTAAGCATGATCTGATGCATGTTTAGATGAATCGATGTATTTATGTTTGTAAACATATACTACCTACTCCTTTTTAAAATTCAGAATCCCCTACAACCCTAGCCAGTTCGGCAAGTTTAGGTAGCAATTGGCGCAGACGGGGGGAGTGGTTCTTCTGTAAACTTTATATTTTGTGCCTCCCAACAGCTGCTCAGGACAGCAAACGACAAAAACAAGCAAACAGGCCGCTTTACAGAACAGAAAGAACTGCCAACAATTAATCTGTGTTAAGAACAAAAGATTTAATGAAAACAAAATGGTCGTGGCTCGCTATCGTAAACAATGGAGCGAGCCGTTTATAAATAAACTATAGCTCTATTATTAGAGGCATCCGTAGATGATGGTCAGATGCGATTCGCGAGGGTATTACATTGTAAGAGATGCAAGTAAGTACATAGGGCAGAGATTAACTTTCATCAATGAAGTCAGAACAATGAGTAGGTTAATTAAACGTTTTGATAACTAAAGCTTGTCGTAATACAATCAATGGGAATGGGAATCCTATTGTTTGAAACCATCAACCATATTTGAACCGACAAATTCAATTCAATTAGATATGATTATGGAACTGCTTGCTATATTTTAACCAATTACTTATATTTCTAGTACCGAATCACTTAATGGTAATCTAATGTATCAGTTCAGGAAATTTATTTGTTTCCAAACATTTCGTCAACAATGATCTGTACGGTATATATAATAAATACGTGTTGAATGTTAGCAGCGGTTGTGAAAACAGAAAGTCATTCAACCCGTGTCAGTCAGGTGGCGGTTCTTATCTGGCTGAGGAATTCCACACCCGCGTGCTAACCGCCACGCCGCGGCGTTATTAACTATTTACAATCTATAATTAGCACGGCATATGTTTAATATTGTCAGAGAAATGACGCTGACTCGATTAAAAATCTTGCTTCGAAATGTCTCTGAATTTTCGTAATCACCAGTTCTTTGACATTGTGAAAAGTAATCAATAATTCGAGAATTAAGTTTTTATTAAGTCAAATGTCAAAGTCACCGTTATCGCTATCTTAAGCAAACTTTAAACGCTATTTTGGATTCCATTCCATTCTCAAATCAATTTGTCGTTTTGATTGCGGTGAGCTCAATCATAGTTGCATCGGTTTGCAGCGGGAAGCAGGAGTGATTGATTGTCTGGTGGCGCGCACTCAATTGTTCAGCGACGGACGCGCCTGGAGCCGGACGGCTCCGCATTCCACCTCTCCCCTACTCCCGGTAACTGCTCGCTTCCCACACAGGGCTGCCGGGATGCAGCGAATTCTAATCTGGATTAGATAATCGCAGATTTTGCCACATACCTCTAAAAATTACTATCAAAACTGGTTTTATGCTCCGATATATTGAAAAATAGGCAAAATGTTTGTACCTCGATGATTCATTAGTCTGCCAGCCCTAGTAAGTGTTCAGTCCCAGTCTGTTAGTGACCTACATTCGCACCTTTGTTATTAGATGTTTAGCTATGTTTGGGGACGGCAGACATTATAATTGGCGCTGAAAGACTCGAGAGCATTTCCCGATTAGGAGGACTAACTGTACTGGCGTGACAGTTTGTTATAAATTGGCTTGAGTCGGCAATATTGTGATCGATCAGCTAAGGCTGGTGAGATGATGATAAGGTTACTATACTATTAGGTCAGTAGTATGCAATACATTATAAAATTACGAAACAAATTCCATCAATAACAAAGATAAAGATGCCGTTGAAAACAGGAACAGGACAGGTTGGAGGAGAGAAGCATGTGCCTAACATTGTTCACTTCACTGCCAAATACTGCAACAATTTATTGAATTCAATACCTGGATATAGCTTTATTTCATCAACTGCACGAGATAAGATAATCATACCGAATAATATTCTAATATTAGCTAGCCACAGTGGAATAGGAATGGATCGTGGCAGCTCAGCCGTTGTTGATAGCAGTACTAACTCGTATCGGAAGCGTACATGGTCATACTATCTGTCGCGACTCGGAAATACATTGATACGACCACACACTACACAAGGAAGTATCGTGTCGCTAGCCTACTATATTTGTTCTAATCTCAAGACCAGTAATCCGATTTTGATAATGTTTAGATTACCAGAAAAATATTCCATTGAGTTTCAGTGTGATTGTACGCCTTTAATTGATTCAGGTTGCGGCGCAAATTTTATTATTACATACTGTGCTAAATATACCGAAATTTGACTTATTGAGATAAACAAATACTTCCGTTCCCAGTCGTCATAAGTTCCTCCAATAACTTGGCAAGCAGAATGTGCAAGTGGTGACCGATGGGATGTGAATGTGTTGGGAATAGTGCAAACATGACGCCTGTCCGCTGCTGGGGAGCGGAACGAGCGTCCGGTCGTTTCACGATCAGAACGAGCCCACCCATCTTGACCGGGCATACCGCAGTAATCTTCGCGTTAGGTACAAGTAGACCGAAAAGACCAATAGTAAAAACAATAAACCCATATTTAGCAGAATAGGTAGAGGACATCCATGGCCAAAAACAAACATTACTTGAGACTGTAATACTTCTAACAACCACGAATTGATGTTAATGGCAATATAAATGACTCTACAACTTTTTCTCACTGTCATCAATTTCAATTTGGTGAAACACCACATAATTATCGCTACAATGTACACGCGAGCGTACTCCGGTACACCTAGACAATTTGCCACGCTTGGGTGGATTATATCATCACGACCATAGATATAATAAACAAGGAGATATGCCCGGTAGACGAAAATATATCGGAAACCTGTCTCCAGTTTGCCCCTACCACACGTCAACTACTACACATGCAGTTCAGTAAAGGCAATAGATACGCAGTCGCGCACACACCCGCATTTCTTAAATCAGAACGTACTACACAATAAATTATAAACCTTATCACTTCAGGCACAGCGTGTATTTACCAATCACCGTACAAATTACGCACACAAAAACATCGGTCGCTATCGTTGTGCTATGCAAAAGCAATTTATTTTCCATACACGCTAGTGATTGACTAAATCGGAAACTTATCGATTCACCCATTTATTATTGTGTTTTTTTTTGTTTACTTGAAAATAAATAAAAAAACGGTTTTCCAGAAAATTTTATAGTTATAACAAATATGCAGCTAAAAATATAAATTATTAAATAAATCAAAAAATTCAAACAATCAAAAATACGGTTACTTTGGTTTAGGCTTTCATAGCGTAATGTTTAATTTATTTGTAATGTAGCAAATTTTAATTGTTTTGTGCTGCTATTATTGTTATTATGTTATGAGTCTGTTTTACTTGAAATAAATAAATTGAATTGAAATGAAACAGGAGGTATTGTTGAACCCTGCTAGTGCTATGGTATAAATCACTAACCTGTAAAGTGGAGGTATTTGGGCAGCACTTGACACTTTGATATTATTGGGGTTGCATTTTTTGTCAAAAAGTTGGTTACGCATTTCTCTACTACGCTGTAAAATAATCAAAATAAGTAATACACATTATTTCGCATCGATTTTCCAACCGGGTGAAAACGGTTGACAAATTGAAAATAAAATATAATAACAATATTTAATTCGTCATCGACATTGTTATCGATAGCCTACGTTAGTGGATCTGCACAAGCACATCACTAACTCGTCGCAAGGAGCAGCGGGCGTACTACGCGATGCATCCGCTCAATAATGTATCGTTTTGTGATGTTTACATTGCTTGTCCAGTCACTTAGCGACAAACTTAGGTAATGGTTAGGAAGCAATGTATTTAATGCAAAAATAGTACAGTCGCTGTGATATTTCAATACAAAAATAACATAGTAGAAGCAAGAAATATTTTACGATTTGTTGTTTTTCATGATTTTAAAGACAAATATAGTGAAATACTTGTACTCACTTATTGTAAGTGATTCTATGATTTACAAAGTTTTGGTTTAGGCTTCGCTTTTTACAGGAAACCACTGAACAACACGGCATTCTTGTAATTTGTCACGATGACGGTCGAAAGTGCACTGTTTAGCGGAGACCGGCCATTTGCCTGTGACATGCTCAGTCAGACCACGTCGCGCGGACACCGACACGCCCCCTTGCCACTTCTCCTGTATTTTATATTTCTATGATCACGACACAGTAACTTGGGCAAGCCAGACCTCGCGGAAGGTGGCTGTTGCACGGACAAGAAGATTGATGACCGCGATGACGAGACTCCTTGCAAATTACAGTCTGGCAAAGGAGAATGCTCATGGATTTATGGAATCCCGTACCATGATGCATCAAAATCAATCTTTGTTTTTACCCGTCTGCCGAAGGAGGGTAATGTGTTTATCAATCTATGTATGTATGTATGTTTGTACCTATGTGGCGTTCCAGAGACCAAACCGATTTTGATGATTCTTACGTCAATCGATTCGTCTTAACCTGCGAGTGTCACTGGCTACATTAAAATTGATAAACAGAAAAATGGCGGCATTTGGGCGCCATAAAAAGGGGAACCACATTTTTTTTCTTAACCCTTCGTGTGGGGTATCAAAATAAAGGGTTTTAAGAGGTGATTACAAAAATATATAACACTTATATGTTTAAATGTACATAATGCTAAAAAAAAGTACTTAAAAGTTGTAAATAAAAATATATTTAAAAATAACAAAAAACCCGACTGCTTAAAAACGGAACTAAAAAGACGTAAACAAGAAGAAAATCATGCTGTGCAGTCGGAGGATACATCTGGTTTTGGTCAGCCAGCTCGCGCATATATATATTCTCCGACTGCACAGCGTGATTTTCTTCTTGTTTACTTCTTTTAATTTCCCTTTTTAAGCAGTCGGGTTTTTTGTTATTTAAAAAAAAATATAGACACCATAGATATAATCATAGATATAATAAACAAGGAGATATGCCCGGTAGACGAAAATATATCGGAAACCTGTGTCTCCAGTTTGCCCCTACCACACGGCAACTACTACACATGCAGTTCAGTAAAAGCAATAGATACGCAGTCGCGCACACACACGCATTTCTTAAATCAGAACGTACTACACAATAAATTATAAACCTTATCCCTTCAAGCACAGCGTGTATATACCAATCACCGTACAAATTACGCACACAAAAACATCGGTCGCTATCGTTGTGCTATGCAAAAGCAATTTATTTTACATACACGCTAGTGATTGACTAAATCGGAAACTTATCGATTCACCCATTTATTATTGTACATTTTTTTTTGTTTACTTGAAAATAAATAAAAAAACGGTTTGTCCAGAAATTTTTATAGTTAAAACAAATATGCAGCTAAAAATATAAATTATTAAGTAAACCAAAAAATTCAAACAATCAAAAATCCGGTTACTTTGGTTTAGGCTTTCATAGCGTAATGTTTAATTTATTTTTAATGTAGCAAATTTTAATTGTTTTGTGCTGCTAATATTGTTATTATGTTATGAGTCTGTTTAACTTGAAATAAATAAATTGAATTGAATTGAAACAGGAGGTATTGTTGAACCCTGCTAGTGCTATGGTGTTTAATCACTGACCTGTAAAGTGGAGGTATTTGTGCAGCACTTGACACTTTGATATTATTGGGGTTGCATTTTTTGTCAAAAAGTTGGTTACGCATTTCTCTACTACACTGTAAAATAATCAAAATAAGTAATACACATTATTTCGCATCGATTTTCCAACCGGTTGAAAACGGTTGACAAATTGAAAATAAAATATAATAACAATATTTCATTCGTCATCGACATTGTTATCGATAGCCTACGTTAGTGGATCTGCACAAGCACATCACTAACTCGTCGCAAGGAGCAGCGGCCGTACTACGCGATGCATCCGCTCAATGATGTATCGTTTTGTGATTTTTACATTGCTTGTCCAGTCACTTAGCGACAAACTTAGGTAATGGTTAGGAAGCAAATTATTTAATGCAAAAATAGTACAGTCGCTGTGATATTTCAATACAAAAATAACATAGTAGAACCAAGAAATATTTTACGATTTGTTGTTTTTCATGATTTTAAAGACAAATATAGTGAAATACTTGTACTCACTTATTGTAAGTGATTCTATGATTTACAAAGTTTTGGTTTAGGCTTCGCTTTTTACAAGAAACCACTGAACAACACGGCATTCTTGTAATTTTTCACGATGACGGTCGAAAGCGCACTGTTTAGCGGAGACCGGCCATTTGAATGTGACATGCTCAGTCAGCCCACGTCGCGCGGACACCGACACGCCCCCTTGCCACTTCTCCTGTATTTTATATTTCTATGGATATAATAAACAAGGAGATATGCCCGGTAGACGAAAATATATCGGAAACCTGTGTCTCCAGTTTGCCCCTACCACACGGCAACTACTACACATGCAGTTCAGTAAAGGCAATAGATACGAAGTCGCGCACACACCCGCATTTCTTAAATCAGAACGTACTACACAATAAATTATAAACCTTATCCCTTCAAGCACAGCGTGTATATACCAATCACCGTACAAATTACACACACAAAAACATTGGTCGCTATCGTTGTGCTATGCAAAAGCAATTTATTTTACATACACGCTAGTGATTGACTAAATCGGAAACTTATCGATTCACCCATTTTTTATTGTAATTTTTTTTTTGTTTACTTGAAAATAAATAAAAAAACGGTTTGTCCAGAAAATTTTATAGTTAAAACAAATATGCAGCTAAAAATATAAATTATTAAGTAAATCAAAAAATTCAAACAATCAAAAATCCGGTTACTTTGGTTTAGGCTTTCATAGCGTAATGTTTAATTTATTTTTAATGTAGCAAATTTTAATTGTTTTGTGCTGCTATTATTGTTATTATGTTATGAGTCTGTTTTACTTGAAATAAATAAATTGAATTGAAATGAAACAGGAGGTATTGTTGAACCCTGCTAGTGCTATGGTATAAATCACTGACCTGTAAAGTGGAGGTATTTGGGCAGCACTTGACACTTTGATATTATTGGGGTTGCATTTTTTGTCAAAAAGTTGGTTACGCATTTCTCTACTACGCTGTAAAATAATCAAAATAAGTAATACACATTATTTCGCATCGATTTTCCAACCGGTTGAAAACGGTTGACAAATTGAAAATAAAATATAATAACAATATTTCATTCGTCATCGACATTGTTATCGATAGCCTACGTTAGTGGATCTGCACAAGCACATCACTAACTCGTCGCAAGGAGCAGCGGCCGTACTACGCGATGCATCCGCTCAATAATGTATCGTTTTGTGATTTTTACATTGCTTGTCCAGTCACTTAGCGACAAACTTAAGTAATGGTTAGGAAGTAATGTATTTGATGCAAAAATAGTACAGTCGCTGTGATATTTCAATACAAAAATAACATAGTAGAAGCAAGAAATATTTTACGATTTGTTGTTTTTCATGATTTTAAAGACAAATATAGTGAAATACTTGTACTCACTTATTGTAAGTGATTCTATGATTTACAAAGTTTTGGTTTAGGCTTCGCTTTTTACAAGAAACCACTGAACAACACGGCATTCTTGTAATTTTTCACGATGACGGTCGAAAGCGCACTGTTTAGCGGAGACCGGCCATTTGCCTGTGACATGTACAGTCAGTCCATGTCGCGCGGACAACGACACGCCCCCTTGCCACTTCTCCTGTATTTTATATTTCTATGATAGACACTGATCATGGTAACTCCTACAAAAGTTCTTTTTGAAAACGAAACCCTGGTTTCAGAATTATTTTATAAAATCGATAATAACCTAAAACTAGGTCTATTTTGTTCGACAGTATCAATGATGTAATTTATATAGACACGTTATACACGGACGTTATAGTTATTTATTCAAAAGAAATGATTACTGGTTAGTCTTTCCATTAAAAATAAATTTTGGTCTTGATGCGGACTTTTTAATAAATAACTTCTGAGGAATTCGACTTACTCCAGAAGACAGTTACGGAAACTTTTGACAGTTACGGAATTTGGAAGTAGGTACATAAATAGAATTTAAGAGTTTTCAAACTTTCCAGCGCCACTTGGAGTCCCTTGTACTTTAAAGTTAGTATTGCACCAAACAGTGCCAAATCACTTCAAGTTTCTGTACATTTTTAAGAGGGGCTTAAAGAAACAAGACCAAACAAATACAAGATGTACAAAATAAGAATAGCAGACCATAAACGTGAGCTATCGTTATGGCTATTATGGTCCTGTACAAGTTAATTAATTCTATCACAAAAGGCAAACAGCCAGTTACGGTCAACATAATACCTTTGAACTTGACTTCTATAAAGAAGGTCGATAGTATCAAGTTATTCCACCTTATACATTGCAAATTCCTAGCTTATAGAAAATAATACTGATCCAGGAGATCTTAAAACCAAGAGGAAGATTAACGAAGCCAATAGTGTTACCGTTTTAGTATCCAGTTTAATTTAACTAAAGTGGAAGCGTAGAGCGGTGGCTCCGGTAACGTAGTTTGGTGCCCGCAGACATTTTCATGTAACGATCAACGGAAAACTTATCTAAGAAAGTGTTTCCAGTTAAATTGCCTCCGGGCTTGTTTGGTCGTTCAACGAAATCGTGATTTACAAAAGCTTCGTTAACGACCGTAGGATTGTACAAATGTCTTTCTGAAAGCTGACGAAGTAAAGAGCATCTTACGTAATGACTCTAATTACCAACGAAATAGAGTTTTCAGTCATATGTATACGGAAATCTACCGCTGACTGCAAGTAAGTATGATAGAATAGCCTTGTGCAAGTAAGTGAGGCGCGGTCCAGTGCACTGAATACGAATCTCCTTGCACCCCGAGCTCCGTCCGACTGGCTTAACCAAACTTGATTTATGAGCCCCACTCCTGTCACTTGCGACAGCGATTGGAGCAACGCAAACAAACACACAGACCACCATTATTGTACAAAATAAATGTACACCATTTTGTAATATATCGCAATAGTGAAGTAAGAACGACCGTCAAAGCGTTACTTAATCGAGCACGAGAAACAAAACCCGAAGATTTAATCAGGCGAGTAATTCGACCTGATCTACGAAAGGAAATAACTTTTAATTCCAAGAACATGGTATTGATTTTGATGAAAATTTAACTTTTATTGCAGTAGATGAAAATTTAGGGCAAGAGACATTAACTTTGCTTCACAGTTAAAACTATAAAGTTTTACTGAACAACAACTAATAAAACCTAACAATTTACGAGGATCAACCGCAAAATCGACTATAATTCAGATTAATATGCAGAATACAAGACATACAATTCCATAATATAGTGTGTATTTCTCTACGCTAGGCATATTGCAAGCTTAGAGAAATCTCTTCTAAGTTGGATTCGACAGCCGGATAAGGCAATATACGCAAAGTCCGCTGAAATTTGACTCCGAGAGCGGAATGGCTCGTGTTTAACATATTGTAACATGAGAATATTCATAAATAAGGTCAAAGTTTATCTGAGCTTTGGTTGGAGCTAATGCAAAGCTTTTTATCTAAAGTCAAAGAGACACACGGAAAAGTTATTCATATCATCGGGTGACGAGAGGTCTGCGTTTTTACCGATTATTTTTATCGATACTTTCATAGAATGTGACAGAACTTGATAACATCTAACGATGTGTAATTTGTCTTTGAAGACGCCCCAGATGCTAATGCGACACAAATCTGAACTTAACGACTATATCTTACTGACCTGCTAGAATGTTCTTGAAAGTTTCCGCCGTCCAGCAGGCGGACCTTGGCGAACAGCACCGCAGACACGAAAGGCACCTCAGTGAGCTCCTCCAGACAGCACTGCACCCCAAACTTGTATCGCTTCTTCTTCGTCATGAAAGCCATGACGCCGCCAACATCGGGCCCTGCGCTACCGGCCCGGACTGGCTCGCCGGACAAAACCGGACACGCACCACTTATAACCAGATAGAACTGGATCACACCAGCTCGGTCACAACACTAGCACTAGCACTTCACTTCACATGTGTGTTAACTTCAACGCACGTGTAAATGAATCTACGTTAGAATGTAAATTGTAAAACATTAAAAAAATGCCTATCTACGTGGAGAGGTATAGCGGAGAGATTATCTTGGCATCAGAGCGGCGTCCTCCGGGGTTCAATGGAGTGCGGTGGCCGACGATGTGGCGCATAGCTGCCGAGCTCGTTAGTCTGGAATACAATTGATGGTTCAGTACATTAAGATAACGTAAACAAGGCACGGTCAGTAGGGTACGGCTAACTTTTTAGTATATGACATTTCTTGAAAAGGATATTTCCGCGGTACCTTCACGTATGTGCCTAATGAATATTTTTTACTTTATCTGAGGCTGCGACGAGGGGTATGCATCGTCTTTTGTGCGTAAAATTCCTCGACACTTAGTATATTTCAACAGTCTCAGAGCTAGTAGGTAATTTTGCATAAATATCAAACGAGCTTCTAGGGACAAATGCGAGCAGTCAATTCGAGACATCTGTTGCAATAGTGCAGTCCATTCGCACATGTATTAGACCATCGGACAGTTACATCAATATTCAGTGTTTCGAATACATTAAATTTGGGCCATCTGTTGTCATTACGACTTTTGGTCCGTATTTACTAGCTGCAATATTGTAATGTTAACGATGCTCTAGCAAATATGTGAAGTATGAGACATAGAGACTAATAATATTGCGAAAGTGATACTAAGAAGATGCATGTAATTAACATGATTTGAAGGTTAGGAATTAATGAGTGTGAGAGTGGAAAATGTCAGGGATTTAACCTCATTATAAACTCTGGAAGTTTCATAATCAAGAGCCATTTTTTCCTTGTGGCATCGTGATTTCGAAACTAGTTATTCTGTAGTGCTATTTGCTTTATATAATAATTGGATAAGGAAGACTATTTAAATACATCATCATCATCATAGCAGCCCAAAGACTTCCACTGCTGGACATAGGCGGGGTGCCTATGTGCAGCAGTGAGACTTGCAAGCGTCGCCACATTGACCGGTCCCGTGCGTCTCGCAACCAGCTGATCCCCGCATCCTTCACCAGGCTTCGGTCCACCTGGTGGCAGGCCTTCCTACGCAACGTGTTCCGGTCCGCGGTCGCCACTTCAGAACGTTTCTGCCCCATCGGCCATCCGTTGTTTAGATTATTACTTGCACTGCATTATTGACATTAACAAAACATATCTCTACTCAACAGATATAATCACATGTTCTGCCAACAAAAAAACAACACCTTTGGACACACACACTTATTTCTGTATGTTGTCATATCATTCTTATTCGTGCATCATCTTATGCGCCTTGCGCCCACAGCTCACGGGTACGGAACAACAATGTACCATGTTTGTTTACAAATTATACTTCTATTGAAACCATAAAAACTCAAGTATGATCCTCGTCAACAGTAGGATTAGCGCGCTATAAGAAACCCGACAAATGCACTCATTTCGTTAACCATACTCGTGTTTTTCAAACAAGATATAAAACAATTGAAACACTTAGAAATACATACTGCTATTGAAGCGAGTGCCGCATGAGCTGATGTTTCAGAGGTCGAACAAAAACCGTTGTAATGAGTCAATAATTGCTTCACTTTACATGTAGAACTGTTCAGAACACATTTACATGTTTTATTTATATTGAATGTATCGCGAGCGCGATGCGCGTCCACGCTGCAGCGCTGTTCTCGCGTGACTGACGATGACGAAGGGTGCAGAGGCAAGGACGCTCAGCATTGTAAATTCATATAATTTCGACTCCGCGCTAGTACTCAATTAATACGCTTAATTATATGCGAATCTAGAAGTTAGCGTCCTTGCGCAGATAACCAGGATTACCTATCTAAATACGAGTGATAAGCGTGTCATTTGGACAAAACATTGAATGACATGACGTTATCAAAGATAATGTTATGATTGTGACGGTTCAGCTGTTATTAAACAAACAGACGGACATTCTGGCAAGCAAGACTCACGGTTTCGGTACATTTGGAATGAAAGGGCAACTCACCTGGATGGCGAAGGAAGGGAAGATGGCAGGATGGAACATCGCCAGTTCCGGAGAGCCCTCACTGTGTCCACACTACTCTTACATTGCCTGTAACAAACAAACATACACTACATAAACTCAATGATACAATACAACGTACTACTTTATCTCTAATTTAACGTAGGTTTACTAATGATAAGTCCGAAAATATTTCGTTATATGTAAAATGCCACCTGAATTAATCTCAAGTCTAGAGAGGTATTTTTGAAAAGAAAAACTTTTAATATTGGACGTACCTACAGATAATTGAAGAATTCCACATCATAAAGGAGACATTGTAATATATCTGTATTTATCACAACAGGATCTAAATGGCAAGTCCCAGAAATGCCCAGAATGTTTAAATTAAAGAGTTGACGCCCTAACTGAGTTATTTAGAGTAATCGCTCTCCAGTCAGGTATACAAGATCTCTCAATTTCAATCAATTCAAATAGCTAGTCCAATCAGAACTGACGGCCACTAGTTTATGGCTTCCTTCGAGCCTTTCAGAATACCCGCGAGGATGTGGTTAGCTATCTCGATGCGTGTTCTAAGCACTCAAGACGAAATCTTAGATAATTGCAGCAATAGATTGATCAGGCGATCGAGGCGGCCTTCGCGAGGCGCGGGGGATGCGTGATCAACTGACGCAGGCTCCCGGGGCCACAGGTTGGAGGTGCTCCTCAGATTCGCACCCACACTCCCAACAATTAAACAAGTCTCGTCACCTATTGTATCAGTGCTATTTTTAGACATCACTCAATTAATTCAATCAAATCTCCATTCCGAGAAGTACTTTTCGCAGTTGGCAATTGCTCCAAATGTATTTTTCCTGTTTTTAAGTAGAATTAATTAAGCTTAGAGCACTGGAGCATGGCTGCTTTTGTCATAACAGATAGCTATTGTTTCAATTGTAGTATCTATATTAGACTTCCCGGTTACATACATTATGGTGGCTATAAAACGTGCGCCCGAAATATGTCTTCTATCAAAAAAACTGTTTACGCATACCGTTCTAAAGGTAAGGGTATAATAAAACAGTATGTAGTAAGATTGGACATAAAACAGCGAGTATGTTATAGGCACGTAGTTAGCTGGGAGCTGGCGGGGCGCCAACGCGGGCCTGAGCCACCGTCACGTCACCTTGACGGGCGCCGGGCGTGCCCCAGCGCCCCTTGGGCCTCACACCCATAAACATACCGGAATAGACGACATACCGACCATATGCCACTACAACCCCAGCACTTGTTTACATCATGATTTATTAGTACATTTGCCTAAATATGGCAGCCAAAGCTGTACGCACAATGAAAATACTTTCATTGTGCGTACAGCTAAGGAGTGGAATTCCCTGCGGGCGTCTTTGTATCCTGATAGCTACAACCTAGGGGTCTTCAAGTCAAGAGTGAATAGGTTACTTCTAGGCAAGCGTGCTTCACCTTCGACCACATCATCACCTAACATCAGGCGAGTTAGTGGTCAAACGCGAGTCCATAACAAAAAAAAAAAATGAAAAAAAAAGCCAGTTAACAATTTATCAAGGAAATTCAAAACATTCTAGGTAAACAAATTGCAAGCTAACAAACTATTTCACAAATGGAGAATTAAGTGTAAAACGGTTTCAAAGGCGTCTGTTTATCGCTCGTCATTTCGGTGTCCATGTTAATTTGCGCTCGTATGTAGGGTATGGCTGTATGAGTAGTTTGCTATCTGGTGCGGTATGTCGGCGGCGCGCGGCGCCAGCGCGGGGCGCGAGCAGATAACATGCAAATGTCAGCCGGCGCCAAATTACCCGCTAATGACTACACCCGTCACGCCTAGCTGGAGACACATGGAGACAAGCAGTATAAGCCGATACAGGGACTCCTCGTCCGCCCGGCCCACGAGAGCTAAGCGATGCTAATCTCGGGAAGCGTTTAAATGCAAATGTTGCTACTCAGCAGCTTCCTAAGTTTCGTTTACCATTACAAGCCGGATTGCCCATTATTAAGTCAGAATTGAATTATAGACAAGTTATGATGAACATGAACGAATCATAACGAATGTAAAAATATAGGTTTATCAGTGCCCCATATAAGTTTCCGCTACTGAAAATATCTATACCGACCATCGATATTTTCAGCTACTTTACATTTTAAATATATTTTTGTAAGTTCAACGCAAATTGCAGCGTAAGAATATAATGATTATTTACGTAAAATTTATAATATATTAATTGACTTGAGCTGCTTCGACGTAGTGGAACTGAGCGCTGGGTCACGCTCGACTGCACCAGTTTCGGGGTGAACGATCAATCTGTCAGACGTGCTCAGATTGTACACGGAACGACGAACGCTTTTGTAACCTCCAAGTAAACGCCGTGCCTCGTGACATGACTGTCGGTTTTTCTCCATCACCGACCTCTAGACAGCCTTCGCTTGCCAAGTTCTAACAAGAATAAAAAACCTGGTCGGGGCCCAACCCAAACTCAGGTGACATTGGCGTGGAAGGACAACCTTGATATCTGGTTACTGTGTTACGGCATGCGAAAGTCACGTGCAACATCATCGCGGCTGTCTTACTCGCTTTGACGTGCGAACTTCAATCGAGGATGGTAAAAACAAAGCAATAAACATGGGCAACGTGCTCATTATCATCGTCTGCTCCACCTGACAGCATCAGCATGACGCAACACTCGGCCGAGCGTGCAGGACCGAGGCCAATCGATCTATTACGCCGTGCTGTACTAAGATCAAGCAAGAAACTTCAGCTTTAGACTCCGCTTGATGGATGAGACACTTAATTCACTTCGGCTTCATTAATAACGAGGAAATGTTAATGTATGTCTGTGTGACAGAGCTGTGACAACGTTTGTGGTTTAACTAACGTTCGTTGTCTAAACAACGTTGGGTATAATGGAAATATTGACATTTGTTGTCTATTATTGGTAATTCTCATTCAAACTGTAGCAGTCCATTGGTTTTTTGTGACTTTGAACTGTGAATCACGTTACCTTTGTTGGTTTTTTCTTGTCGTAGTTATTCATTGGCAATTAAAAGTATGCCCAACCAAACCTCCCTTAGTCCAGCTTGTTACGTAATTATAACGACTAATGAAGCATTAACCACATATTGAAGCATTCTTTTCACTTCCATCAATCACGAACGAATGGCAACTATTAGAAACCCGATCACAATCGATACTAATTTGCATCCCCGTCGTACCTGTATATCAGGTTGCGTGCGTGTGTATCTTTCTGTATGTACTCGATTACATGCGTTGCCATATCCAAGGGGCGACGCTACGGAAGGGGTGACTACTCTTCGCGTAATATTGCATAAGGAACGGATGACTGGACAAAGGCAAGCAGTCGCTGGCACCACCGGTCGCGATAAACCCCTGATTACTAAGCGCTTTTTGTGACACATGACGATAAAATTGAAGGCAGTAAATAATCCCAGCGTGGTTAACAGTATGCGATACACCTGGAGCTGCAGTGTTTGGTAAACACGGTGGGTTTGAGTGTTTGAGTAGCAGTTGCTACATCACGACGTCGCGGCTGGGGCCGATATTACGCCACACATTACAACCGGTTCTTCGGAACGAAATTCTACTTTGTTTTTATTTAGGAAAGGTTTGTGTTCAACTAGTCTCGAATAATGGCAATGAGCAATACCACATTACTGTCTAACTCAACTTTTTTGACATCTAAACTCATCACATTTGAACGACACCTTGTGAAAAATTTTGCGCATAGTATGAAAATTTTCCGCAGAAGGTACATCCTGCGATGAATCAGGATCGGGAAACGATGTCATCGCCAAAAACTTAACGCATTATCATCACCGTAAAATAAAAAGTAAGGCAAGAACACCGCGTGTTGGCAAGTCAGCAACCATTGCCGCGATCACGCAAACCGCCGGTGGCTCCAATTGGTTTCATTGGCTGGCAAAAAATTACATCAATCTTGAAAGCAGTCGAGCGTGCGTTTTTTTTGTAAAAAACACTTATGTGTGTGTGCGTAAGGTAAATTTTCCACGTAGAACGGACAATGAACACCAAATAACTAATTAGGTGGTGAGATCCTTAGCGGAAACCGATAACAACGTATTGCCAACAGAACCGGAAAAGCTTTTGATTGTGGTGACTACGGTCGAGGACATTGATCACTGGCATCTTACAGGTTTCGACAGATTCGATAACGTAAAGTATAGGAACATCTATAAGGGATGGGAATCCAGGAACAAAGTGCCCTCACGTCACGGTTCAACCACTATTTAAAGTACGAGTAAGTCTTCACTGCGCTGGCAAGAAGGAATAGATTCCTCCCCGGTGGGTTTTCGCACTGTCGAGGCGGGGGGCTCAGTAACCGTGACTTGGTCACCCACGGTGAAGCGAAGAGGAACCCGAGGAAGGGCCGCTCTTCAGGGCTTTTGCCGATAAGTCTGGGCGACATCGTAACTGAGGCGGGCCGCGATGTCTTATGGGGTCTCTCATACCCATACGACATCGCGGCTGAGGGTTGGAGGCCGCGGCGAGAGAGGAGTGAGTGCGCCGCTCTCCCTACCTTCCGAGGCACCTACCGATCGTTGTCGGGGGTGGAGGAGTTTCCGTATAGCGTTGGCCGCCCTCCCTATCCCCTGCGGCCGAAAACTGGTAGGTGGCGGGGCCATTGACCTTGACCCGTCACAAGGGGACCAAGGGTGCCATACACGGGGTCGTCTGACACCCATGTGCTTGGTTGATTCCTGGGGTGGTCACAGCGCACAGTGTGTTTTGGTGCGCCGGTGATGGGGGGTACTCCCCAGAGGAGGGTCCGGTGACGGATAGCCGCCGCGGGTTCGCGGTGAGTGCTAACGCATGCCCGTGTTCCCGCCATCAGCGCCACAAGACACCGTGGAGTTTTAGTGGTTTGTAGTCCCACATAATTGCGTTATCTCCTCGTGGTAGCGTAGTATGCATGAGCTTTTCACAAGAAACAAAAAAAAAAGAAAGGTTGAATAGACTGAGGGATACTTAAGTGTGCCGCCGAGTTTTCTAGCTACCTTCATTTAAGGACTCTATTAAGTTACCTGCAGGATTCATTCCGAGAAGGAAGTAATTTTCTTTCCAATTGTCGATTCTGATCGGTATATCCTTACAATTGGATTATATGTGGCCAAAGAATTTACCTACAGTTTGCATATTGTCATATTGTTTATTTACGCAAATAAATTCATAAATCGGTTGATAATATCGTAAAAACACATTCAAAAAGTTTGATCAAGAATTACTGAGCAAGACTTTGTTGCCACTGCGAAAGGTCAAAACATGACACAGCTGGCTTTATTTATAATATTCACCATGAGGTTTTGAACACTTATGTTTTATTTTGTTAAATTAACAAGAAAACATTTATCAGCTCCCGACGCTGTAATGCATGTTTTATATTATTAGTATTACCATATTTTAACGCATTTATTTAGGTCTACCAGGTTGTTAGCTTGCCCTAAAACCAGCCCTACGTCCTAAATCAAAGAAAATCGGAAATAAAAAAACTTTTTTACAAAATAATACTGTCTTTGGTACGTACCAATTTTTTTCGTCATGGACACCGACTTCGATAAAGAAAGTTATTTTTCACTTTGTAGTGTTGTTAGTTGGAAGTCGCACAGTGTTTTATGAAGACCATTTTTCGGACATGGCCTTTTTATATTAAAAACTGATAGTTCAAGTTATTCAAATGCAATATTTTGTATCCCCATTGCACTAGCATTTTTAGTTTTTGAGATAGAAATTATTGAAAATCGTCTTTTTTTCATCCGGGTATTTAGAAAAAAAAACATTTCTCTGAAACTAAATATGATACGCAATTATGACCTTAGAAACATCGACGGCGTTTTTTATGCTGCATATTTTAAAATAAAAATGAACCTCAGAACTTTGTTACATTCCGACTTAAACGAGGTTTTTAGTTTTTAGATTTTATTTTTTTTCTCGGTAATTCCGTCGTATTTGGAAAAGTTATTTATACTAAAATTATGCCCTTTATCTTCCCTACGTACCACAAAAATGACACATCCTAATTGCGTGGAATCTAGAAACCACAACATTTTTAAGTTTGATCCGTATTTTACGTCGTTAGGGTTGTCACGCTATTATATTATAATAGTTCATATCCGGATCTGACGTTATCTATATAAAAAGAAGAAATTGACTGGCTAACATACTAACGCACAGCTGAAACTACAGAGCCTAGGAACATGAAATTTTACGCACGGTTTCGTTTTTAACCGACTTAAAAAAAGAAGGTTATTATGTATTTTTGTAATTTTTATGTATGTTTACCGATTTCTCGGCCAATTGTGAACCGATTTTGAAAATTATTTTTTTGTTTGAAAGGTTATGCTTCCGAATTGGTCCCATAAAAATATTGTTATGATCTGATAATGAACTTCAAAGATATGAAACGGAACTCCTTATAGGATCACAGCACAACTGTCGTAACAAGTAAAATTGCTTTGTTTATACGTGTAATCGTTAACTGACTCAAAGAAGAGGGGGATATATCGAACTATTTTATATAAATTAATAACTATTGTATATAATATATAAATTGTTGGACTTGTCATGCAATGTTTTAATGATTAAATTATACAGGTACCATACTATAAAACTTGCACACTCTTTAAGTTGAAATGAAATTTAAAGACGGTATACTTTCGTCTTCTGTTATGTGACTAAGGCGATATAAAATAGTCAAAGCATTGTGTTTCTCTAATTATTCTATTCTATTTAACTCGGCTACGTAGCATTCGGGAAGCTGTGCGATATTTTCTCAACTGACATACCACATCATTATTATTATTATTATTATTAATAACAACCAAACTTAACGGGCAGTGGATAGAGCAAATTTCCATTTTGATGTCATTTTTGATTTTCAGAACTACCTCTAAAAGAATATTATTTAGGGCGTTTAAAGATCGTCTAAAGGAATTCTATTTCTTAGGTTAATAAACTTAAAACCTAGCACAAATTGTAATCAAAATAAAGATAGTCATTATTCGTTTTTCTAAACTACCCCAAAAATACAGTTTTAAAGGGTGATAAAGTTTTTATGAAAATATTTGCGAACGAAGTTGCTGGCAAAGGGCTAGTTTCAGTATAAATAACTTATCTCAATAGTACGGAGTTATCGAGAACAAAATTAATAAAAACTAAAAACCTTGTGACTGACGGTTGAGTGCAAGATTTTAGTGAAATAAGTTATAACGAAGTAAATCCTTAATTTTACACAAAGTCTTTTTTTTAAAAAGCCTTTTCTTGTAAACCGTAGAACATTTAGTCTGAATCTAACAAAGTTCCTAAGTTTAATAGTCGAAATTTTAATAACCAATACGTCCCATTAAATAAAAATTAAGTCATCAATATTCAGATTCGAAAGTGACAACCCTAGCAAAAACAGTTAATTTGGAATAACTTCTAGATTCCACTCAATTAGGATGTGTCATTTTTGTGGTACGTAGGGAAGATAAAGGGCATAATTTTAGTATAAATAACTTTTCCAAATACGTTGGAATTACCGAGAAAAAAAATAAAATCTAAAAACTAAAAACCTCATTTAAGTCGGAATCTAACAAAGTTCTGAGGTTCATTTTTATTCTAAAATATGCAGCATAAAAAACGCCGTCGATGTTTCTAAGGTCATAATTGCGTATCATATTTAGTTTCAGAGAAATGATTTTTTTTCTAAATACCCGGATGAAAACAAGACGATTTTCAATAATTTCTATCTCAAAAACTAAAAATGCTAGTGCAATGGGGATACGAAATATTGCATTTGAATAACTTGAACTATCAGTTTTTTATATAAAAAGGCCATGTCCGAAAAATGGTCTTCATAAAACACTGTGAGTCGGTAGTATTTTTTTGTAAAAAAGTTTTTTTTTTCACTTTTTAGTTGTACCTACCTAATAGGCAAATAGTTAAGTACCTAAAATGCCAGAATAGATTACCCGAATAACATGAAACTGATCATAACCGGTGAACTGTACACATCTGCGTACCCCTTTAGAGCGTCCTGGTCTGATGTTATGTTATGAAATGGTATAAATAATAAGCAGACTTGCGATTGCAGCAATTCCGAGAGATTTGCCGTTATTTATTGAAGAGTTCTGTTGCATATCTCGAGATACCAGCGAACATACACAAAAACAAAACCTACAAGAAGTCGAACATAGAACCTCCTCCTTTTTGGAAAGTCGGTTAACAAGAATAACGAGCATCCCCGTTTATTTGCCAGCCTCAGTAATCACAACAGCTTAATATTATAGGTTTCATCCAATGAGACGATCGTAAAAAGAAATGCTTCTAACAGCGACCCATTTTCATCTTTATGGGCGGCCAGAAATACTAAACAATGTGGAAAACGCCGCTTGAAACTGTATCACGGCTTGCGGACAACTAATATTCGAATGACGTCCATATCGATAAATGTTATGAGCTGCCTCGTATTGAATAGGTACTGACGCTCCACTTGATGACTATGATAACAGCCTATTAAATACTGCTGGCCAACTGAAAAACTGTTGCCGGAAAAAAAACAACAAGCAGCGATGTAATGTAACTGCTATATTTACAAAAATTTAGCCTTGCATATCCATTAGGCGAAAATTTATTTCAAATCTGCGACGGCGAGTAATGACATCACGACCGAGATCTTGAATCTGCACGAGAACATCCACGTACGGATTGAACAACTCCATTTGTAACGTAATGTTAGATATCCAATGCTTACTAATATACTAGATTAGCAATTGGTTAAGGCAACAATGCTGTAATGTACACGCTCGCTGCAACTGCGACGCGCCGGCGAGTTCTAAAGTTTGGCCACTGCCCACGCTGAGCATTGTTCTACGACGATTGCACACCACTGGTACCGCCCAAACAGTTTCTCCATCAAAATCAGCTGCTAAGATGCATTGTGTAACTCCGACAGTGGGTGACTGACAGAACTCAATCTGTGTTATGCAAAATACACTAACTACGTTTAATGATAGCTCTGTAGCATTTACATTGCACTCAGACACTGTTGTTATTTGTGTGAAACTTTTGAGATGTAACATGGCGAGCGTTAGGTGATAGCGAGTGGTCAGTGTGGTCGGGCGAAAGTAGCGGGGAAATGATCTGTGACCGACGCGGGCGCACGACCCGGGACTTTCATGTAGCAAACGATAGGATGACCGCACTGACCGACACCGACGCCGACGCCGCTCCGTAAGTGCATTCAATTTTATCGTAAGAGTGCATTATGCAAAGTACTTTGCTCGCTCCAAAAGGAACAATAACCGAGGACACAAAATAAAGCATGTATTATGTAAAGGTGAAGCCATTTTATTGAACATTAAACAATATAACAACATAAAGAGGTCCACTTATACTACACAAAAACCAGAAGCCAAAACACACAAGTAGTGTATTCATGGCAGTGCCTTGCACGGCAACGATGCACAATTACCAAACCAACAATTAGCGGCAACCGCACGGTAAAGTTACCAAAGAGAACGGAACTTCATGCATTTTCGATTAAAAAAGTGGCCGAGCATCTTCAGTCATGAATGAACGAACTGTTTGATGCAAGGAAGCCAGCGCCGCGAAATATTTAGGTTCCAACCGTAAACAAACCAATTAAACAGTCACCTGTAGCTCTGTAATGAATGAACGCTTCGCAAATCAAGCCAAAATCGCCTTGTGACGTAAAACTAATTTCTGTTTTAGATTTAACATACATGCTCCTGCTAATACAAAATACAAACTGCTAATTAAATACCCTCTTCTGAATCTGCAACATGTGTCTGGTATGTTTCAACGTAATGGGCTTCCAAAAGCCACAGCCATTATTCTAAGCTCGTTATTCGGACACAATAGTCCCACACCTTGTTTAGCGTAGGAGTAAGCACCACCTAGGCCTGCATTATCAGACGACACGGCGCGCTGACGTCATCGCACACTTCAATATCAACAGCACAGTATATCACACCCTCGAGAGCTGAGCATAGAGACACACACTTGTGTATTATGCCTTTTATATTTTAACAATGGGGCGCTGTCGATATTGAGGAGATAGTGATAATATATATAGTCTATACGTCAGTGTGATTCAAGCACGATTTCTGTCTATTGAAACAGAAGCAGCTAATGAGATTAGATTTTCTTATGAATGAAATTATAGACTCGTATATCTAGCTAGTACCCCAAAACACTAAAAAAGAAAACAAAATTAAAAGTTTTCTCAATTATGTACCTATACAAATATTTAAATGAATGTACAACAAAGCAATTCGGTCACTATTTGTCATTACTAGTTTTTTGTCCAAAACTGTGGCAATATCAAAGTGAAAAGCAGAGCGCTTGGCTCATTGCCATGTATACTGTACACATACACTAGTAGATGTTTATGTCATGAAGAAGCAAAGGCACCTATTCATATTCCAAAAACTATCAATAAGAACGAAGTTTTATGTGGATATCTGATTTGAAAAGTAAAAGTTACAGAGGATTGGTTTAGTTTATGGTTGGTTAAAGAAAGGGTGGTATTTAATACTTTGACTGTAAATCCCCTTTTTTCTATCAAAATTTTCGAAATGACCACCAAAAATACTGAATTGCACACTAAATTTGCTCATCAAATAAATCAATTATACTATACTGTTAGATCTTTAAAGCTTAACTGTTTTACTGAATGACTATCTGTTAACTAAAACTAAATCTAATAATAAAATAATTCTTCGAGTGCAACAAAATATTTAAAAAAAAATTTGCTGATTATAACACTGCGGATTTACATCACTATCTTTCTCACACTCGTATCCATGGTTGAAGTTTTTACAATTGTCCTATGATGTCGACGGAGCCCCGCTGCGCGGGGCTCCTATTTCTGTCTGAAGGGTCTAAAGTAACCTAACACGAAGAGGTGACGGGAGCTGAAGTGAGCGAGCAAAGCGAGCGAACTCACCTCTTCGAACCTAACCTGTCCGTGTCGGGGTGCCCTAACTAATTTGTCTGCTAATCAGTATTTTTTTTTGAAGGGTGAGTAATATTGTTTCAAAATGCGTATATATGTGGTTTCAGCTAGATTTTTGCTGTAAACTAGATTAAAAAGCCATCAGATTTTGATGAACTTTAAACATTTTTTTAGTACAACATGTTTAGGTAATCAAGTAGCTAATTAGTAGTACAGTCATTTATTTGATATGCAGTAGGTTATTAGTGGAGAAATTTTGTTTGCTTAAATTTCTAAATAGAGGTGCAGTTAAAAATTCCCCTTAAATAAATAGGTCAGCCGATAGAACTTTCAAGTGCATTTGGTAAATTAGATCACATTAATTAATGACTAAACTTCTATTCCATCTTATATGCTATCAAATGCATTTTCAGAGTTAAAATCGTGTCAACTTGCAATATCGCAAACTTCGGTAGTTAATTTAAAATCTATACTAATATTATAAAGCTGACGAGTTTGTTTGTTTGAACGCGCTAATCTGAGGAACTACTGGTTGGAATTGAAAATTATTTTTGTGTTGAATAGCCCATTTATCGAGGAAGGTTATAGGTTATATAACATCACGATACGACTAATAGGAGCGGAGCATACATGAAAAATGTAGCAAAAACGGGAAAAAATATTCCTTTTTGAGAGTTTCCGTTGCGTAGCCAGGTAGCCAGTTGACGGGAGCAAAGCCGCGTGGGACAGCTAGTATTTAATAACAATACACGGGGCAATTGTGATTTTAAACATTGGAAAGGCCATCCGATACCAACGCAACTGTAGAAATTGCGACACAAATGTCCTCTAGTGTATCCGAGGCGAGGCTTCAAGCTGAAATTATAATTAGATCAAGAATTTAGAAGTTTCTTTCACAACCAAACGTTACAGTTAAAGCGGTATCTGGGGCTTTTTACGCCTACTGCATTGTGAGCGTGCCCGAGTTAACTTAATTCGATAAAACAAAGTATTTCAAGAAAAGCCAAACTGATAATAAGCATCGAGATTATCAAGAATAACTACTTTATGTTAATATCGAAAATAATAAAGATAAGGTGATACTCAAAGATAATTAAGAACGTGAGACCGAGCGATTGGACGAAGTTAAACAACTATAAATAGACAAAGTAATCAACGCATGTGACACTGATATTTAGATCCCTTAATTACCGTATAACGAAACTCACAGGTTCTCAGTTGGCTTACTCTTCTAGTCTAATGCTGTGGCACTAGCAGAAGACCTACTAATAACTACTGCTCTTAAGGGCCTACAACCGCTTTAATGCCTTAAAACGGTAACTTTCTAAAGCAAACTCCTTAGTAACGGCTAGGTACTGGAGGTCAGATAGGCAGTCGCTCCACGTAAAACACTAGTGCTCAGCTGAATCCAGTAAGACTGGAAGCCGACCCCAATATAGTTGGGAATAGGCTAGGCAGATTGATTTTACATTATTTTTGAAACATGGTTTTTTCGTATAACAAATAGTTTTGCTTTAAAAAAATCAATAACAACACATTTTTTCGCTTCTTTTGGATACTCCTCCAAAACGACTCAAATGTTTAAAAATATTTGTACACAGAAAATTTTATGGCTAGAATTTCTTCATAACTGAAATAACATATGTAAATATAAGAATATTTTGCAAACAAAACGGTCCAAAAGGAGGGTCAATATTGATATTCTAGATCCGAGCGGGCGCACGGCAAGTACCTACTGCGTTAAAATTGGGGAATATATACGCCTTAAGGCGCTGCACAGTATTTTATTTTACCTCAAAATGACCACCTCCCTGATTATTAGTGAATCAGATAGAGCTTTTTATTCTAATTGCGAGAGTAAAACTCCCACGAATCCATCTTATCTAGTTTAGGAGATATCCGGGGGTAAAACTTTTTGCCCATATTTTGAAAAAATAATTAAAAAAATATTTAAAAAATTATTTCATCTAAACTTTTAAAGTTGCTTTATTTTTTTAACTACATTTTAAAAGGTCTTGTTTTTATCTATATTACGAGTCCTTTATGGCTGCTCTAGTCCTCGTAGGAACCGAGAAATCTGCGATTTTGTGATTTTCGTTTTTATTTTTTTTGCCCGTGTTCCTCAGTATTAGAATCTGCAATTTACTTTAAAAAAGAGGTAATAAGGTAGACTACCAACACAAAAAAAAAACAACAATTAATTCCGTGGAATCTCGGAAATATTAAGATTTATCCGAACTTACCCCACCTGGGGTAATTACCCGCATTTTTTTTTAAGACGTATTTTTTATAGTTTTTACTTTATAAATCTATACTAATATTATAAAGTAGAAGAATTTGTTTGTTTGTTTGGTTGAACGCGCTAATCTCAGGAACTACCGGACCGATTTGAAATATTCTTTATTTATTTATTTATTTATTTATATACACTTTATTGTACACCATAATATACAAGAAAGAAAGAAACTTAATACTAAAACATACAATGGGCGGCCTTATCGCATTCCGCGATCTCTTCCAGGCAACCTGGAATGGACAGAGATTACCTGGACATGGCATGGGGTTGTCAGTGGTGCGACAATTCTAACAATGAACACAATATAGAATAATACTAACAATACTATATACAATAATACTAACTAGAAACGCAAATACATATATATGCTAAATAATAGATACATAAATATATACATAATTAATATATAAGCAATGAAAATAAATGATGTACGACATTCATAGCACATTATGTCAAAAAACCAAGAGCACATCACAGCGATAAATAATGTTCTTTGATGAGTTTTTTAAATACAGGCAACGACTGAGCACGTTTTATTGGGTCAGGCAATGCATTCCATAGACGAGCAGCCTGGACAGTAAAAGATTTATCCATGAAAGTTGTGGAATGCATTGGCATTTTAAGTCGCAAGTTATCTGATGACCTTAGAGATTTCGTGTGGGAATCGCAGATAAACTGAAAACGATCCAACGGTCTTTCAGTGTTAGATAGGCCATTTACCGAGGAAGGCTATAGGCTTTTTATCCGGGTGTGCGGAGTAGTTCCCACGGGATGCGGGTGAAACCGCTGGCGGGAGCTAGTATAGTAGAATTCTTTTGGTGTAAAAAAATAATTGTGCTTAAACATCATCTGCGTTAAATAAACTATCTTCGTTGTAAAGAAGTGTAGTAAATTCATTTTCTTCACTCTCGGTACATGCAGTTTTTCTCGGTATTTGCGGTCTCTTCCGGAGCATGTGAAGGACCGGCTACGGCGCAATCCGTAGCTTCACTTGCCACTCGCCGACCAACATGAGGGTTGGCGCCCTCCTTGCATTAAGTCATCCGATCGGAGCTCGGAGTGACATCCCCCAGCACGGTGGGTCAAGCCGTGCTGAGGCAAAGCGGCACTATGAGTCTTTGACGGCTCCATAGTGCCTCACCCCCGTGTCCTCCAGAGTAATATGTATGTACGGGGTTTCAGCGATTGCCTTTCGAGGTTGGACTCCTTCCCGCACCATATTACCTATCACTGGACAAAATTAGTTAGTTAACTAACTAAAAACACAAATAAAGGCAGTTCTCGTAAATGTACCCAACAACCTATGTTAATTTAAAAAAAATACCACACTAAAAAACTTGCGGGTAATTACCCCGGGGTTCGGGTAAATTCGGGTATATCTTAATATTTCCGAAATTCCACGGAATTAATTGTTGTTTTTTTTTGTGTTGATAGTCTACCTTATTACCTCTTTTTTAAAGTAAATTGCAGATTCTAATACTGAGGAACACGGGCAAAAAAAAAAAAAACGAAAATCACAAAATCGCTGATTTCTCGGTTCCTACGAGGTCTAGAGCAGCCATTAAGGACTCGTAATATAGATAAAAACAAGACCTTTTAAAATGTAGTTAAAAAAATAAAACAACTGTAAAAGTTTAGATGAAATAATTTTTTAAATATTTTTTTAATTATTTTTTCAAAATATGGGCATAAAGTTTTACCCCCGGATATCTCCTAAACTAGATAAGATGGATTCGTGGGAGTTTTACTTTCGCAATTAGAATAAAAAGCTCTATCTGATTCACTAATAATCAGGGAGGTGGTCATTTTGAGGTAAAATAAAATACTGTGCGCTGTACTTAGTCAAAATAGGCTTCACTAAACAGTTTTTTAGCCAAATGTATACATATTAGAGCAGCTAAAAAAATATATGTTAATCTTGATCATATTTATGGGTGGACCATTGTGTTCAAAACACGTTTTCGGTAAATTTTCTCGATAAAAAAAAAACATAAAATAACCATTTAAATTGAAATTGTAGCAATTTTAACTGTATTATTTATAAACAAATCTTGATATTTATAATAACAGTGATGTAATATATAATAATAAAGGGAACTGTTGTTTTTATTTATCGATTGGAATAAGATATTTGTTAGGATTAATGTATTTAATGATAAATAACTCGAACGAGTCGAACGAAACGTCGCGCCATCGCGGCGTCTTTTCGCTTCTCTTTCATTTCTACGCGGAGTCGTCTATTCACCGCGCCTTAAAACTGGGCCTTGTTTTTTGTAGAAAACATTGTATAGAAACAAATAAAACAATAACAAAGTCGCCAGACTATGATAAAAAACTACAAAATATAGAGTATCAACACTATACAACGTGTATTGTATTCGTATCGTCAATTTAGTCTTACTTAACACATCATGCGAAGTGCCAGCAAACCCTCTAAACTAAAACATAGTCACTTTGTATAGGGTAAGTATTCATTTACTGCAAATATCTCAAAATAGCCTATTACGGAACCTGTTTATATTTAGGTACTACATAACAAATAATAAGTTCAGGTACCTAAATAGGTACGAATTATAAAGCCAGAGGGAAACATGTTTAGAAATTAACAGCAAATATGTAATCACAATACAAAGCACAGCTAAAAGTTAAGGTTTTACATGGGAAAAACATTTACTATCGCTAAATAAATATTTGAGAGATAAACCCAATGGATAAGATATTGATTAAATAACGAAAGATGCAGTAGATCCAGGCAGGGTCGAATGACTGTGGAACATGAGACGTCGATGACTGCGTTTACGTTCGACGAATCGACGAGCAATCTACAGTAGAAATTAAATTAAATTTAAAAACATAGACAAGAAATGACGTTGATTGATACTCGGCATGTAATCTCTGAGCTCGCTCGAACGAATCTAATAGCACTTTTATACAAATAGTGCCACATTCAGGTACCGCTTGCTAAAACATACAAATGAACGTGCACGCATCTATTGAATGAAATAAAACGTTTGAGCTTTCAACTAAACTGTTCCAAACCCCAATGTATATCGGACCTATTTAAATTCTAAACGGGCTAGATAAAGATCACAAAAAATAATTACGTTACGCCGCAAAATTCGCATGCTACAGGTTCTATTTCGTGGTTCAATTACATTTGCTAAACTACGGCAATTTGTTGGAATTATTCCGCTTAACTCGTTTACTTACAATACTAACAAGTCGTTGGAAAAACGAGACTTGCGTTTAAGCAATAAGATTTTAATTGCAACCAAGGCTCTTGACTGAGAAATTATCATTAGAGTTTACAAAAAGTTCAAAAACACGGTGAAGACACCTAGTCTAGACCAGAGCGTGTGTTGGACAGGCGTTGAGCCAGAGTGCCAAGTTCATTGACTTGCACACGCCATTTGACTGCAAACGACGCCGGCCGAGTGGGCGCTCTCTGTGCACCACACTCGCAGTCGTGATCACTTCTATCATCCTCGGCAGCTTTTCAACAATGACATCATCTAACAAATATTCTCCGACACAAAAAGAACCGAAAATAAAATATCCGTCGAAGACAATTATGCAAACTACTGAATCTATAGTAACTAGACGTGTTTTCGTAACATTCTCAGTTTGCGTATTCAGCATTCATTATTGAAATTAGGCTAATTATGTGTCGTTTTAAATATAAATCAGCTGTGACTGGCACAGTGCTGAAAAGATTGAATAAAGGAATATAAATGAGACATAGTTGTGATAAAATATGGTCAACAGCACAAGATAAATGTTTTACAAGCTAACGAAGTCTTGGCAGATTTCCTCCATCGGAAGTAGCGTTTCAACACATTCTTAACTCATCAGCATGCATTCCGCAGGCCCTCAACAATAGCACATTTCCATACGTAAGGTCAACCAGTCTCAAACGGGACAAGGTCACCGATGTACAGGGAAACACCCATTAGCGGTCAGCAAGTTGTCGCCAAGTCGCCTGTCAACACGTCTGACTAGGAAAGTTTCCTGTTCCAAGAACAGAAGGGACGGCGGGGCTGCCAACGACGTAAATCAACGTCGATTGTATTTGTGATATCGTAGGATAGTTGAAGCGTAATACATGATATGATCTAGCCGAAGTATCGAGGTCGAGTGGTGTGGGTCAGCCGAAAGTCGGCGGCGCGCTGGCCGCCAGCGGCGCCTATGATAACGGAGCATGCCGCGCACAGATTTGCAACCCGTGAAATTACATTGAAATCTGCCCGTGACCAAGCCAAGATGAAAGTCTCTTATCGAAATTAATCAAGCTCATGTCTTTAAATAGCATGTCGGCTGCTGTGTCTAATCTGGATATACTGAACGATCGATCAAACACCTGATTGGTGTCATTATTTAATTAAAAGCGAGAGCTAACTTTCGCACTTGTATCTTCTTAGCTTTATAATTATTACCATGAAAACTGATGCATCGTTAAATTGCCGCACTGCAATAATACGCTATCAAAACGACTTTTGTAAATTTATGTGTACTGACTATTAACTAGAAACGTAAATTCATTATAGACTGCCTTCCTACTTCCTAGGAGTCGAGTTCATCTTGTCACATATAGCGAGCAGGAAAATGATTGATAGCAAATATCATTGCAGTCGGCAAACAGGTGATAATGGGAAAATATGAGGAAAAGTTCGTAATATGAGTACAGTGAGAGCTATTGTGGTCGCTGATCGTGACGGACAGGCGGAGGAATCCGTGTCACGTCGCAAAGCTCAAGAGCAACGGACGGAGCCGCGGCGCAGCAGTATCAAGAACAATAAATAGCCCGGTGGACAGATTGGACCGTCCTGTAACCAATCACTGCAGACGTACGTTGCGCAAAACGTGATAAAGCGTCGTTACGGCCAAAGCAATAAAGATTAGGAATGAGAAGCTATTAAAACTTGAGAGTGAAACTTGAAGATGTCTGTGGAAAATCCAAGTCAAGCAGATCGGTGTCCTCGGTGTGACAATAAAGTATCAAGTATAAAATACTAATGTCCTATCCAATACAGAGACCGATGGATAAGGTACCTACATATTGCCAGAAGCAGTGGAAGAATAGAACATTTTGCGGCCAGCCGTTAGTAACACGGCCGGGCAAGGGCAGCTAAATACGAGTGCGTATGACCATTCCATGACTGCAATACTCGTCACAATTATTGCGTGTATGAATAGGTTAGGTATTGAAGAAAAACCAACGATGTTACTAACCACGCCAACGTCAGAAATGAGCTCATTCGAAGAGTCGACGCAGATGAATGGTAATTTATTTAAAAGGAAAATCTTGCAACTAATTAAGTTATACGATTCCACGGACCCTGAACTACCTGTCTTGATTATTCACATCCGATACACATTCATTAATCTTGCTCGCTTACATGTTTATAAGAACCTTTATATGTTTTATTGTTTTGCTATGTTTTGATTATCTTCATTACTGTTGATATCAACTTTTCTAGTTTGGACTTTCCAAGCATGCTGTTAAAATAAAATAAGATCCCATGTTATTCAACTCTGTCACAGCTATGCTTTCTATTCAAACATGCTTCTAAAACTAATTTAACTTAATTATCTTCGTCATAGGTTACATGCAACAAAGTCAAACTGATTCTCAGAAAGACAAGACAAATTAATTTCGCCAATTAATGTTAGCGTCGAAGCAGTAATTGAACATAATATTATTGAACTGTGTATGTCCATAGTCACGGTGTATTATTTACAGTGTGCACGCACAGCGGCACAGCGACACAGTTGGCAGTGACTTTGACCGGGCGGCGCGGGCGCGACTCTGCGTCTGCCCGCCACACAATGGCAAGGCCATGCTAATTTGTTTACCACGCTTCCCCTGCCTTTTTATTATAATTTCCGCGTTTTTTTCTCTATTACCACGGTGTTCATTAAACGAACAATGGCAGTACTTTGGGTAGAATTTTAAAGAGCCTTTTACCGGTCAGTTAGATTACTTACGCGCTAAAACGACTTTTGTCAGCATTTTGCAGGTCTATATATTTTCATGGGCATGTTCTTTCGTCGCGTGCTATAGTGGCTTGGTGCTTGGGCACCTTCGATCTATTATGGCGATATAAACGCCCCCAATGTAAACGCAGTACTGGCCGTGCGCCCGCTCGATGGCAAAATATCAATATTTGAACCTCCTTAAAAACAATTTTGTTTGCAAAATATTATTTGATTTATATATGCTATGTCAGTTATGAAGTCCAGCCATCAATTTTTCTGTGTAAAAATATTTTTAAACATCCAAGTCGTTTTGGAGGAGTATCCAAAAGTTGCGAAAAATATCGTGTTGCTAATTATTTTTTTAAAGATGTACATAAACGTTGATGACATGCGCGGTTAACAAACCTGATTCACATAAAAAACGAAACTGCTGACATCACTTGAAAATTTACCAAAGCAGTGGTAGATAAGGGGTAAGGGGTACAGTAGAGAGCATTAGTATTTATTAATATGTGGCTTACGAAACACAACGTAGCAAAGAGAAAAGGCTTGGCGACAGTAATTGAATCGCAGCGTCTCGACTCGTGACGAAACCACTGGGGCTTTACAAATGGGACAAAGTCTTCAGTAATGGTTGAATTGTGTTTGAGTTAAAGAAGAGTCCTGTGATTAGATATTTCTTTCCTCATAAAATGTTTTCCTGTGTAAGAAATACAAGGAAATATCCCAGATCCAGTTCGCGTCAAAAGAGTCAGGGTCAACGATGAGTTCATGGGTATAAGTCCAGCATTATAACCCAGTACGTCATTTGTACTTACGCAAAGGTGGCGCAGGAACAAAGTTCACAACGGGAAGATGTCTTTATATAGATATTTCTAGCGCTGAACTCTGTCCGAAAAGACAAGCGAACACCGCGAGCTCTAACAAAGTGCATCCGAACACTTCATTTAGAGATAGCTCATAATGGCATCCATAATTTAAATGACAATGATACGGCTACTATTGCTTTTCTTTCTTTGTTTCAACTGCATAAAGGCACACAATTAAACCGAGTGTTTTCATTACGTCGTGTCTCATGTGAAATGAACATTCGCAGTTGAATGAGCGCAAGCGCGTAACTCGGGCAATTGTTGTCGAAAACGTTGCCGGGCAGACAACAACCCGTCATTGGACGTATTTGATCGGCTCTTGTTACCGCACGCATAATGGAGTGTTTTGCACAGAGTTTGCACAAGTGCCAGCCGTACGGCGTGCGACGTGCAACCACAGGCGACACAATGCTACACGTTAACAGTTATGTGCTTCGACAGGCTGGTACCCTGGTAGCATCCGCTCGCTCCCAGCTCAGCTCATTCGTATTCGTCCTGTATTGTTGGCAGACCTGGGTCGAGATAATGGCGTGTCAATCAAACTTGCTCCAGACGATAAATGCGAATGATTACATTTTACATAGGTAGCTTCGTCGATGCTATCACAGATGCCGCCATTGTATTGTAATTACTGGATACGAGGCCGTATCAGCACTCTGTATACAACGTACTTTTAAAAAAGCGTAGCTAGAAATAGATATAAATTTATTTATGTATGAGTTTAACGTATTTAAATGACACTGCCAGCTGTAATTTGTGGTCAGCCGTGAACTCAACATGATAGCCGAATTTGAAGGCAATGCAAGATGATGGCCATTTAAATCGTAATTGTTTCCCGACGTTCAGCGTTCAGTAGGTACAATCAACATCTTTTGTGACGGTTTACAAAAGAACGACGTCAAACTGACGTTACTCCAACAACAAAGGTGATAAGATTGAAACGGAAATGAGTTTCGTTTGAGTTTGGAAAACCAATAAAGGTGATTATTTTAATTTTCATCGGACTGTTCTGACACTGTAGTTAATATTGTTCACATACTCCACTATTTTACCGAGAACATGACTGTTTCAGATGAATCTGTCTCAGAGCATCATGATATATGTATGCAGACAACAATACTTAACATCGCTTCAGTACATAAGATAGAGACACCATACAAAACAACCATTGTGGACTTCAAACAATACGACTATACACGCAGACATCGAACGATTGATATGAAAAGAATTGCATCCAGTGCCGCACTTGTTAGTTTGAAATCTGCCAAGTGTTTAACAAAAGAGCAATGAAAAAGGAAAAGGTAAGCTGTACGAGTACAAGAAAATATCACGAGCACACTCTCGTACACGTCAACGTGAACGTTTAGATGGCAAGTATTGTTACGTCGAGTGTTGATAAGGTACAAGGCTGTGCGACCCTGTCCCCCTTGAGCGTAATACCACCAGCACTAATTGCCGAGAGAAAATATTGCACAACGGATTCAGGTGCTTTAATAAAAAACTTGTTTCAAAATGCTACATTTGTCGGGTGAATTACTAGCTTGTCAGTGTCTTGCGCTTTATTGTCACTTACTCAACAAAAGTGACCTCCTGCCGTATTGTCTGCTGAATTACTGACTGTATAGTCTGATTTGGAATAACCCCTTCGATAGCAATGACTAGGTATAATATCGATCGGCTATGACACTGTTGTTTGATCTTCTCATAGTTACCATCATGCTGACTGTATCCATCTACTGCTGGGTTGTCTCAACCAGATAGTTTCTGCCTTCGGTTTTCCAACTTTACTCATGCTGTGCGACATATCTATCAAATAAAGATTTAATCATTGAAAATAATAATTAATAATAGCAACTCGTCGAACAATCGAGTCCTAAACATAGCGTTCCGAAGTACGATTTCAATATGGATTACTCATAGTTTGAGAATTACTAAACAAAGATGTTCTAATCGATTAGCTACGGAAATCGCACTACCGTGGTGCGAAGCATGAGGTCAGCGGTATGGCACGACTCACGAGCGGCTTCGCACGCGCATGCAAGTGCGGGTCGCACTGTGACCTCACACGATGCGCAGGCGTCGTGACGCCGCAGCCGCCGGTAACTGCCAACAGGAGGTAAGCATTTCTTTATCTGTGTTCGTCACAACTTTGGCACTATGAGCCTTTACTGGAAACTCCACTTTCGTGGTAGTTGAAACACTCTTGACAGTTTACGTGACGTGCATGGGCAGTTGGCTTACGTCATGGACACGAATAAGTACTATACATTATCAATTATTACTTATAACATAATGGTTATAATTAAAACCATATGTTAAGCCGTGAACGTTTTTATTGTTTGTTTTATGTCCGTAGTTCAAACAATAAGCATGTTTCATCTGCCCATACAATATCGTCAGTCTCGCTCCCAGCCGCACAGCAATTATACAAAAAGTCGTTATATCAACGTGACCGCTCCAAGTCGACGCGAAACTGAGTAATAGTATCGTTACTGCTTGTATTGTTTGCGCAACCGTCGCAGACGCCACCACGCCACCCGGTTGAGAACCTCTCATATAATAAATAGACCTATTACAAAAGACTTGTATTAGCTGCAAATCTTGTAGATTACAGCAGACGTTTGAACATCGGTTCGTTCAATTGAGAACTTGCCAATTAGTAACCCACATCTAAGTAATAACTTTCAAAATGTTACAGAAGTCTTCAAAATGCCTTCCGAAGCATCAGCCTCAAAATTACCAACATCCAAAACAATCATCCCTACGTCTGTTTATTTGATAGACATCGTGGCAACATGGCGGCACCTCTCGAAGCTCGCGCTTGCCGGTGAAAACCAACACGATCCCGAGAACTTGGCTGCGAACGTGCCTTCCTAGCGCACTCGCACGAGGGCATAAACTGAAACTTTATGTTCACGACCTCATGGCGAATACATTAAATGAAAATGACTCACCTTCATGACACTTTTGGACACGAATGCCTTACAAAGGTAGCATTATTTAATGATGAAGCAAACCAAGGTAGATTTATTTAATGATGAAGAAACTTGCTGCCAAGTAAAACTTTTAAAGCACGTAATAGGCTATAAGCAGTCATACATCACGCGCCAAGGCGAAGCTTTACAATTCAGGAAGAAATGCTCAATTTATTGAGCGGCCACTCGAGCAAGTGCCAGCGTTTGATGAGCTCCAATAAACAGACAATCGCGCCTCGTTAACGTTATATTGGAGATGGCGAAGCAATCAAAATGGCACAGGACATAATCACTTGTTATATATGTATAATGGCGCGATGCGAAAAGGCCACGAACACGCGCCATGCCCATGCTGAATATTCCGCAAGGCCTAAAAAAATTACTCCTCACAAGGAAGTATTAATGAGTCTGAACCAGTGTCGGCACGCAATGAATGAGGTATTTTATCAGTGTCTCTTTTGTTTTTACGTCTTCGGTTTATGAAGGTCATCTACAGACGAGGATAATAATCTTATTTTTAAAGAAAAGGACGTTTTCAATAGCGTTCAAAATTACCGTAATTGAAGCGAGCAAGTTTGCGAAATGAGCAATTACAGAATCGAATCACAACCTTTCGATTGATTTGTATGACAGATACGCAGGGCTGGCCGTCCACCAGTAGCCTTGGTGACGAAACGTTGCGACCTTCGTGCGTTTTCCCCGTACGTTGGCGACCTTCGAGATGACCGTTGATTTTATAACGCTTTTAGTAATTCAATTCAAACATCGCGTTTCGTATCGAATAAAGGCGGCGCTGCCGTGATCAGCGGTGCGTAACAGACAGCGAGAAACTGTGGGGACTGAATCCAAGTTCGACTTGTTTTAAATCTCCTCTAAGTGCTATTACAAGTTGAAAAGCGACGGGGATTTGTAGGACTACGGAATCCTTAAGTTACGGTACGGAATTCTTAAGGGCTAGGAGAGAATGCTTAATTTACTTTAATCCTTTAAACCAATCTTTGGATTCTTTCCATGTTGCGGACTTCTAAACTTGGCCGTTGCTTATCTTTGTCTATTCATGCCAATTTAAGGCCACAGCTGCAATTCTTCAAGCAGTTTACATCAAAGCGCTAAAGTCGTCACAATCTAAAAGGTCCGTTGACGTTTCTCATTTTACACGCCGCGATAACTTTCTACGTAAGCGATTGAAAAATCAAATTCATAATCCTAATTAATAACTACGTTACCCATACACTGTAACAACGAGTATCCTTTATTGCCTTGGAAATTATGCACGTTATTGTTTGTCACTGCTTTAACTAAATAGCTTTTCAAGCATTACAATAGGTCAGTCAGCGTTTTATCCCTGCGACCTAGTTCAAAGTGGGTTTCACGTAAGAAAACGTCTGCTCATCTCGGTGGCTTGATTTCTTCGAGTGCAGTTCAAGGTGCGCTCTTATTGTGTAGAACATTTTCAACAGATACGAGGAAAACATGCGGAAATACATCGGTGTGGTTTAACTGTAACAGATGCAAGCCGAGAGATGCACATCACAGGCGAGGTCGGACAGCCTCTAAGATAAATGTTTCTGTATAAAGCGCATTTCGGCGCTGAAAAATGTGCAGATATAAGAAAAGTACCCGCTGGCAAAGTTAAGATAAACATTTTTAGACAGGTCGTGTATGAATGAACCCTCTGTAACGTCCCGCATACGATATCTGGATAGAATATGGAATATTTTATGCATGAAGCTTGTTACAAATGGATAATAAATTTGCGTCGGATCGCCGAGCTCGGCGTCGGCTTTACAGCGTCAACATAAACCGGTTATTACAAAATACTTGAGAAAATGAAGAGCGTTCAAGCCTCGAACCGCGCTCAAACATTATTAGAGCCTATCGATGATCCTACTTTACTCCACCAGGATAGCTAGCTACTTCAAATTAACAACGATAAGGTGATTTTATAAACGAAGCGTCATCATTTCGGATAATAATATCATTACAGCATTTGCTTGCTAATCTTAAGGAACTGGCTCAAGATCATGAAACAAACTCGAAGGGTTAGCTAATCCGACGTCATATTGTACAGAGCATTATTAAGATAATAGTCGCTTCGTAATACCAATAGGACTATAATGAAATACCCTCTGTGTTTTGATACGTTACTACATGTACAAAAATGGTGGACTATGCTCAAAAAATCCATTGATTTTCAGTAGATTTTATTCTCTGTGGATAAACTGACATTGACCAACACCTTCCTTCACAGATTACTTTCATAAAGATAAGCAATATCTGCTTCAGGAAAACCTAAAGCTAAATAATATTAAGCAAATAGATAAAAGAGCTAATTACAGGTAACGTGTTGTAAAACAATGCGAATCGAGAGGTGACGACGAGACAAGAAACCAAATTAAACGGCGGATTAACCTTGTGCCTTGTTTCTAGATTTGGCAATTGAGCGACGCGCGAATTTTAAGCAGCCATCGAATTACCTGATCACGAGCAGTATTGCGGGCTAGGCAGATCTATCTGATCGAATTAAGTAGTTAGCTTAAAGTGCGGATACTTCTCATTATTCAACAACTTATTAACTGATAATCTGTTGGGAGGCCTTCTACTTTGCTGATACTGACTTCAAAATTATGTATTACGTATAGGTACTTCGTGTCTCTTAGCTCGTACAGCAACGCTTTACAGACTCTGAGTATCTAAAGCTTGCTTACGTCATAATAAATGCCGCAATTTTGGCAAGTATTAACCTATTTGGCAAAATGTCTGCTTCATACAAGGGATTAATTTAGGCCGGCTTCGGAATATTACGCATCCGTATTCCGATCCCCTAACCGAAGCATGCCGAGAAATCTGAACAAGATATTAGGAATCCTTTTCAAGCTCACAGCTGAACATGATATTAGGAATCCTTTTCAAGCTCACATTTAATATCATGTCTATGTGTTGCTATGCGATATATTTGCTAGATTACATTATGACGGATGCTGGTTTTAATTTTAGATAAATACAGTACGATTGGTATTTTTCATCGTTACATACACGAATTTTGAAAAGACTTCTGGAGACAAGTACGGCTCGGAAAAGCAATAACGATGCGACAGCAAGTTTGCATGGCAATTATTGTTCTAAGAAATATTTTTGTCGCAAAAATGTATATTTGCTTTTATGCAATACAAGTCTTTGACTGTTCAAATCAATCAGATAATTATTATAAATTAACATTATCTTAATTTCGCTAAGTAATATTTACGATAAGGCCGGGAACGTCGCGTGACGTCACGCGGCGGCGCACGCGTCTCGCAAAGTGAACGGTTCACATATCAGCTGAGCTGGTGTTGTAACTGTGAGGCTTGGGCTTCAAACCTTCAACATAATGCCACATGATGATTTACAGCACCAATTAATATATGGAATAGAAAAGAATGAGCAAGAAATTGTAACATTTTTGTTTGTATTTATTTATAACAATGCAGTCACAGTCAGTGATAGCATGATGCGGGACAAAACGGTATGGAAGAAGAAAATGTGTCATAAGGGCATGAATATGATAATGATGATGCATTGTTCTCTGGTATTACAGGTTTTATTTCAAATAGGATTTTATGCATTCACATGAGAACTAGTGGTTGTTGATTCAGAGAATCAGCTAGAAATTACATGAACAGGTACCGGAACATTGCTAACATATTGCAAAAAGCCAGAAATGAAATGACATCATTTAAAAAATTAAAATGATTTCTTAACATTACTACAGGCATTCAAGATTCTAACAATACACAATAACATAACGGAAATGTCTAACAATAGTTTCAGTTATTTATTCAAGGATTTCAGTGCTTTATTATTATTGATTTATCTTACATGCGCCTTACAGCTTCCTCAATGGAGAATTAATATCTCAGAAACATAAAGCCTGATTAGATTTTACACTTTATGACAGTTTAAAATATAAATGTATTGTGCATGTGCTGAGATAGGAAGAAAACATTTAAAGTTCTTATTCCTAAATTTCCTTGGCTCAGATCCAGGAAGTTGGTTCTGATATAAAGCCTTCATAATTTTGGCTAATATTGTGCTTTCCTTATACTAAATAAGCCAATAAACTTGTGACACAGTAAGATAAATAACGGCTTAAGACAACTTAGAATTCTAATAAGAATTCTTAGTTTTTACTCTGAATATTAATAGATATGCTTTACATTTCTTAGATTTCATGCAAGAGTTTCTGAAGTTTACAGAACAAATGAGTTACCTTGTTTTGATGCTTAGATGACACCTACGAGTAACAGTAATTAGGTATTTATCCAGTAGTTTTCATGGTAACAAAGTTAATAGGATAAGTGTTACAAAAAAGGGATTCACTGACTGTGAACCCCTTTGAGAGGAGCTGCTGTGTGGTTCCAAATAGTTACCTCATCATACCAAGTATGTTACATTTTCCTGAAATATCTGACTACCTATTATCATTTGCTATTCATAATTAGTAAACTTTTGTCTCTCAATGTGAATGATACAAAAAGTTATCTTATAAAAGGTGTGTTGCTGGTGTATGAACATCACTTTCCAAATCGGCGCTTGGAAAACAGAAAGCTCTAATGAATTAGGAAGTAAACAGTAACGAAACACGCAATAAATTGGCACAATGCTAGTACATTCCCATGCACGGGCGACAGCCTGGCAGTGCCACGGCACGGTCGGCTTACACGACTACTAACGGCCGCAACGCAGCCACAGTGTGCTCCGTCCGACAATATTGAGACAAATAGAACAATTATAGATCGGAATTACTTACCAAGAACAAGTTTCACACGAAATAACAACGACAGAGGTTGATGGTATGCGAACACCTACACAAAACTTCTATTCCACTGTCCAGAAGCTTTAAGGAGATAACACAAAACTTGCACTAACGTTTATTATTATTTATGGAAGATAATTTATTGGAAGAAACACAAGTAAACTGTGTACGGATGCTGGCTTTCGCGATTAGCCAACGAATCGTTCTACATCAAACGGCCATTGCACGACATCACGCCACAGACTAAAACAAATCTGTCGTCATCATGTCGCTTTTTTTCCCTTCAACGATTGCAATAACGCGTTTCACAAATGCTACTATTTGGCCGAATATATACGCCCGGACTAGGTGTTAAAGTTCGGAACTGGCTCGCGTTGGAACCCAGAAGCCCCATATTTCACGGCGAGCCGGAATTGGCTGCGGTAGTGTCCCAATAGTCGGGGTGGCCTTACCACCCCGTCTAATTGGGGCTTCACCTAGTGAATCGGAATGAGGCCCAGTGAGTCGAAGTGATGATGTCCCAATTGTGAGTAGGAGTGATTATGTCCCAGACTCCCGTTGAGTCTGGACGATGCTGCATGCTTCAGTAGGGGCCATGGGTGCTGGGTGGCGAAGTGGTTGACTTTTGGCGACAACTGAAAAGGATTTCAAGGCTTTAACCTTCTGAAGGTGCTGGGAAGTTGAGGTTTAGATGTTGTGGGAGTTGCTTCCGCTGCATGCTGGTGGTTAGGATTGTTGCTTTTTCATTTTAATAGCAAATAAGTCGTACGTAGTTGCGATCGTCTAAACCATCAGAACTACTCGGTCGGAAGGCATACCAAACTAACGAATATATAATATCAAAAAGAAAGGAAATGTAGCATGTTCGGTGGGAATGTGAAGGCGCCATAAAACCATGGACATTGCGAGTATTGGTATTGCTGAGGGAGGTGACCGCTTAACAAATGGTTGTGAATGAGATTAAATGAGCCTCTTTAGCTTGCTTACCCAATGTCATCTTCTGCAGTCTGCCCCTCAGTCATCTCCCGCGCTGGCGAATGTTCTGGTGTACCTACATGACAAGAGAAAGTGGTAACGACTTCTTCGGAAAGCCCTTCTTGCTGACTTCAAAAAAAAGGAGGTACAATTTGTAGTCAATTCGGACACGTATGTATGTTATATTCTTGGAACTGCACAATATTCATATGTATATTCTCTGTGTACTGCTTCTTTGTTTGTATGTATTTTTGTTCACGCATTTCTCCGAAACTACTTATCCGATCGTGATAATTCTTTTTGTGTTGGATTGAGTATCTCTCAACTTAAGAAATAGTGCAAATTTCATCAAAATCGGTCCAACAGTTTTCAAGATATGGAGCATACAACCAAATTCCATAGCGACAAACAGCACGAATGTAAATTAAGTTATTATAGGTATTTTGAAAATCCTTTAGGTACCTTACTATAGAACTTGCTTATTTTTAGTGATGTTGTAATAAAACTAAAAAGAGAGAAAAGAAAGTCATTTATAAGTTTTAAGTGTTTTGCTTTTTTTCTAACTTGTCTATGTATAGCAATCTTTTTAGCGGTTCAAACTTTGAAAGGTTGTTGCATAATATCTCCTCTCCAAGTATTCTGTGTGCATAAACCTTCAATTCACAGACTACGTAGAGATAGGTTCAATTTTTATAAATTTAAATAGAGAAAATATGCGTCACCAGTTCATAACTGCATAAAATGGCCTTCACTCAGCATAATGCTAAAAGTCGCGTGTGAGATAGAGCCACAGCTCTGATTTTCAGCGATAGCTCGTGTTTTAAACTTACAACAATTATTACATAGCTCCTAACAAACTAGAAGGTTTCAGCAAAACTGGCAATATTATAAGATTTCTTCTCTTTCATGTGTTTCTAACTGAATAATAAGTATGCTTAAAACTTGCATAGAGCGATATTGAAAGTGACTCGGAACGCGGCCCTTGACAGCTGACGCTAGAGCCTGACAGTTTTGGCAGTGACAGTTGATCGGAAAACCGTGCTTGTTTGTTTTGTTTACACTCAAACTAAAATGTTATGAAAATAATCACGATGGTTAACTTTAAAGACGCAGTATCGGCTTATAAAACTCTGAATGGACTCATATGTGTTTACAAGCCACCATGTGTACCAGTAAAACAAGTCATGCATACAGTGAAAACCAAACTTTGTAGAGGTTAGAATAACCTTTATTAAGCAATCTACTTATGGGATTTTCTTAATAATTTGTAATTCATTTCACAGATCTAAACGCCTTACCTGGTAGGCCAATAGAGAAGAGAGTAGAAATAGTAGGATCAACAAATGAACCAATGATGGTGAAGCTGGTGCCCAACTACGCTGATGATCCTCTGGTGTGCGGGCCCAGGTATATCAACGAGGACTTAAGGCTCAGCTGGGCAACCCATCTGGGGTTATTTAGCAGTGGAGTGCTGTGTAAGTTTGCAAATATAATAATAATCCCTCATTCACAGTTTCAAATAGGAACTTCTACTAGAAAAAAACATCCAGAAGGTGATATACCATACAATAAATAAAATTGTAATAATTCATACATGTCCTACTAAATTGTTATGTTTTATAATTTAATTAGTACTAGGCATTAATGAAGGCACAAGGATCACCTACAAAATAAATGTGGCTAGGCCAACAAGAGCCTTCAAGGTGCACGGCCAGCTCGGCAAGGCTACAGACACATACTTCTGGAACGGCAGGACTATGGAGAGGGCCACCTACCACCACATCACCAGAGGGAAGATGGACAAGGTGGTGGCCCACATGCAGGCTGCACATCAGAAGACTATGTTTGAGTGTGTATTTTGGAATTTCTTAAAATAAATTATGTTTTTCTCATGAGAGCATTAATATATCAGTCAGTATCGGTCAGTAATCATCAAATGAATAGACTGAGTGTAACAGAACAGACAAAGAAGGGATTTCTTTTTATACAGTATTATTCATGTTCAAATCTGTTAATTTGTTCATTTAAGCAAACCCAAATAGTATGTTTGCCAATATTTTAACCCAGATGGTTACTACTATTTGAAAAAAAATGCAGTTTATGTTCTTTGAATAAATTTATTTTCATTCATAACTTCTTTCACTATCTATTAATAGTTAGTCTAAAAAATATTTATCTGTAACTTTACAGGCAGTCTGGCCTACAAATGGATGCACAGAGCACATATGAGTTGGCCGCCAAGGGCCTTATCCGACCAGCTGACAATAAACTCCCAGTTATCTATGGCATGAAATGTGTCTACTTTAATCCTCCTAACTTTATTTTAGGTAAGTACATACTAAAAAAAACAAAGTTACGAGATTGGATAATATGAGTGTTCAATAAAAAAAGTCACAGTTTACAATTACAAAATTTAACTGTCTGTATATAATATCAAAATACTGTATTAATAACAAATACGTTCCCTATAATCTCCGAAAAAGCTAGATCGATTTTGACAGGTCTTTCACTGATAGATAGCTGCACCTGTAGCCAAGTTGACAATCTACAGTCGATAACTCTAGTAGAAAACGAATCAATGTATGGGAATGACACATCTGAACGTTAAGTCACACGGTCAGCCCATACAAATAGAAGGCGTTAACGATTGTAGAAAGAGATTCGATACAAAACGTTTCTACCTTGACTAGGAGGGCTAATGTTATAAGGAGAAATATAGGCGTTTTTTCCTGGAAAAATCACATTTCCTATGGGAAAATTAAAGTTTTGACACAGACAAAGTCGCAGGCAACAGCTAGTTAATAATATATATATAATAATTACTTAGACGCCAATTAAAGAATACACCTTTTTATGCTCTAATTATTTTTAAATCTAACCCACATAAAACTTAATTAAAATAAGTATATTATGTTATTATAATTTCTTTTAGAAATCCAATCAGTAAATGAAAACGACAAATATCTATGGACACTCATCCATGACCTGGGAGTGCAACTAAAGTCCACAGCCTACTGCACAGCCGTCCAGTGCATCAGGCAAGGGAAGTTTGATGTGGAGCTGGCTTTACTGCGAAAGCATTGGACCCTGGCGCACATTGCAGACAATATGAACATGTGCCAGGAAATATTGGATGAAAATAAGCGACTACTGAAGCCAGAATCTGCTATATTGTCAGCGTAGATATATCGTTTAGTGTTTATAGACTAGTTTTATTGTAAATATATAGGTCTTTAGGTATATTAATAAAATCTTATTGTATTATTGATTCAAGTTTTTCTTATGATTAACCACATCCTTTTAGTATCATTTCACAAATCAATAGGCAAAACAAATTGAGTGAAGGATGAGCAGATATAAAAGGTCTAAAAATCCTTATACTACACATGTTAAGAAAAAAGAAAAATGAAGGAAATGGAATGCTACACTGCAAGCTATAAACAAAGAAAAGCTTCGCCCGCGTTAATGTCGAAAAGTATCCCAAGAAAACATATACCCAGGATAAAAAGTATCCTATGTGCTATTCCAGACTAGAATCTATCTCTGTGCCAAATTTTATCTAGATCCGTCCAGGCGTTTGAGCGTCAAGAAGTGACAACACACACACTCACAAACTTTCGCCTATATCACTTTATCACATCGCCCTTCGCACCGCTCCCCCGCTTTACCCGCTGCGCGTATTTATGTCGCTCGAGCTTCATTCAAGTCCATCTTATCGTGATAACTTTTAAACTATGCGTTCAAATTACTTAGTGTAAAAGACAAAGTTTATCTACATTAAATATTTAAAGCGACAAATGTGTCGATTTTGATAAAAGTTTGACAAATATTCTAAAATGTGCTTTGTAAAAAAGTATCCAATTTAATTGTATTTAATGTTCACTATTTTGGGCATATTGGCTTCCACATAAAAGGTGCTGTTGCGGACTTTTATTTAGAACAATTTAAGACAAACAATCCTACGGTACATTATATTGGTGTATCTCCAACGGTTTAGGCAGCGCACGCGAAGATAGCTCTTAGAGACTTTCTTGATATTTACCGTTATATTATGACCAAATTACAAAAAATCATTATATGTATAACCTATATTACTGTAAAGTTTCATCCAAATCCATGTAGTAGTTTTTGAGTGAAAGAGTAACAAACATTCATCCATCCTCACAAACTTTCGCATTTATAATATTATAGTAGGAGGATAGTAGGATAGGACTAATAATGTTTTACATTAACCTAGCGGTCTATAACTTCTATTAAAAATAGGCATTTCTTGATTATAGACTGCTTTCACTGAATAGTTTTCAATGTATCAAGTCACTTTAGTCCTTCAATACATTCATGTCACATTTACACACATGTCACATTCCTGTGATACAGCAGGAAAAACAAATAAAATGTGACATGAATGTCCACACTACTTTAGTCACTACCATCACTATTATCTTCTAATCAACTGCCGCTAGAAGATGGAGTTGATGGTGAAGTGTTGGCTTGCTTCTCCATCTGCTCAATCCTCTTGTGCCGTATCATGTTAGAGAGGATGCCATCAAACGAAGTCGTCTTCTTCTTCGCTGATCCCCTAAGTGTATCCTCCCCCTTACTACGAACTCGTAGTCGCAAAGAACTGACTTCGTCCATAAAATCAAAGTCTGATTTATCTTCTCTTATCGGCGATGCTGGAATTTCCGGCTGGTTCTCTTTACTCACCGGCACTGGTGTAGGTGGCCGTCTTCCAGGACATTTCCACTCTAGAGTTATAGTACCAGTTTTGTCAAGAGCTTTATAAAGTTCTTCTAATTCAGCAGGCTCTGGCATCCAGTTTTTACCGATGAATACACCGCTTTTGGACAGCTCGTCATCTGAGCAAGGTAGTTCCCAGTCGTCCCCTTGTAGCTCCGTGGTGCTCATCGTTAATTTCTATTTATTATTCAGTTTTTCTTAATAATTTTAAACTTTTTATCTCAGTCGCCAATAGTTAGTAAAGTAAGTTTGACATTTTGTTTGTTTTGATTTTGACAGTGAATGAAATGAATGAGTTTATGATTGGGGGACAGATAATTCTTTTTTTTCTGGGACTGACGTGATATGATCTATTTGCTTAGAGTTGCAACCTCCTTCCTTGCCAACCTCTAACTTTACTCCTGCTAGCCATGTCATTGTCATTCAAGTTTTCTTCATATATAATGTCATATAGTGTACAATTTTATGTTTATTAAAACTTGAATACTACAGGTTTTCTCATTATTTCAATTTAATAAACATATATGGACAAATACCTAAGACCAGAACGGTTCGACGAAGACCCGTCCAGTAAAACTGCAAAGGAATGGTTACATTGGAAAAACATTCGTCAGCTTCTTAGCTCAGTCAGAAGTATCTGCTGCGGACAAAGATGGTGCCGCAAAATGGCCTCAAATTAAACTCCAGCTTTTGATCAACCACATCTCGCCGAAGGTTTACGCCCATGTTAGTGAGTACGAAACATATGACACCGGCGATTGCTGCGCTCGACAAATTATACGTCAAGCCCAATAGTATCATCTACGCCAGACACTTACTAACTACGAGAAAGCAGCAGGCAGGTGAGACTATAGATATGTACATGCAATCCCTCAAACAACTCGCTAAAGATTGCGATTTCGCCAGCGTTGATGCCGAAACTAACAAAAACGACACGATCCGTGGCGCATTTATCGCAGGCATGACGTCCGCCAAAGCACGCTCGAGACTTCTAGAGAGCTTATCATTAATGGCAATATGGCAATGGAAATGGCGGAAACAAATTCACAAACCTTTATCAACCCCATTATCAATGCCGTGTCTCTAGCATCTGAAACGCGAAACAACGACATTGCTCCCGAGACTGGTACTACAACTGCCGCTACGAAATCAAATGTCGCCAACTCCTTCTCCACTCGCAAATGCTGGTATTGTGGTGGATCACTGCATGCCAGGAGGAAATGCCCGGCAAGAGACACTGTCTGCAAATCCTGCAACAAGAAAGGTCACTTTAGCAAGGAATGCCGTTCTAAGCCCAACACTAGTGCATCAATTACCTCACCAGAGGAATGTGAACATTGCACTGCCATAATTGCTGCTACGCCGGCCTCTCTTCGAAAGGCAATTATTCCTGCTGTCATCAAAGCTCAAGCTCTAGTTGATACTGGGAGCTCGACTAGCTTCATAAATGAAGAATTCGCCAACCTCTGCCGTCTGAAGCGAAGCCCTTGTACCCAAACAGTCTCAATGGCTTCTCTATCTCATACTTCGCAAGTCAGTGGTTCAACCTGTCAGAACGTACATTTAGGTGACCACTGTTACGAAAAGATCAATTTATTGATAGTCAAGAACCTTTGCGCCGATCTGATCATAGGCCATGATGTGCTGGCGCTCCATTCGACTTTGGAGTTCGCATTTGGTGGCCCTAAAGACGCGTTCAAAGTATGCAGCGTTGCAGAGGCCTCAGTACCTGCTGTACCGCTCTTTGCCAATGTTTCCCCTGAATGCAAGCCTATAGCAATTCGATCCCGTAGGCACAGCCCTGAGGACCAGGCATTCATTGCGGATGAAGTAAAGAAACTGCTAGAAGACGGCATCATCGAAGAGAACCATTTTCCCTGGAGGGCACAAGTACTCGTGACTAAAAATGCAAATCACAAAAAGCGTTTAGTAATTGACTACTCCCAAACCGTCAATAGGTACACTCAGCTAGACGCATACCCGCTACCTAACATGGAAGAAATGGTTACAAGTCTCTACGTATGCGGTCTTCAGTACCATCGATCTCCAAAGCGCCTATCATCAGGTCCCCATCCTCTCCCACGAGAAACCTTTCACAGCTTTTGAAGCTTGTGGTAACTTGTATCAATTTCGCCGCATTCCATTTGGCGTAAGTAACGGGGTGGCTAGTTTCCAAAGAACCGTCGATTGGCTCATCAGGAAAGAAAATCTCTCCGGTGCATACGCTTACCTGATGATTTATCCGTTTGTGGCAACACCCAACAAGAACACGACATAAATTTGCAACGATTTTTACGGGCGGCTGATAAATATGATCTGACGCTCAACAAGACTAAAAGCAAATTCAGCCAACGCATCATCAATTTATTTCGGTATACTATACAAGACCACGTCATCAAGCCTGATAGTGATCGATTACAGCCCTTTCTTAAAATGCCTCCTCAAATGATGCAGCGTCCCATAGGAGGACATTGGGCATGTTCGCCCACTACTCCAAATGGATCCCTAACTTCTCCGAAAGAATCCATATTCTGGCTCATGCTGACTCCTTTCCCCTATGTGAAGAAGCTAAAGATTGCTTCGAAGGTTTAAAATCTTCACCGTTGAAACAGATGCATCCGAACACACAATTGCTGCCACACTGACCCAAGATTCACGACCTGTGGCCTTCTTCTCAAGAACCTTAAATCACAGTGAACTCAATCATTCAGCCGTTGAAAAAGAAGCGTATGCCATCGTAGAATCGCTAAAAAAGTGGAGGCATTTCCTTATCGGGAAACATTTTACTCTTATAACGGATCAAAGATCAGTTTCATTTATGCTCAATGCCAAACACGCCAGTAAAATCAAAAATGAGAAAATCCAAAGGTGGCGGCTTGAGTTAGCGCCATATAGTTATGACATAGTATACAGACCCGGGAAGGAAAATAAAGCTGCAGATGCCCTATCGCGCATATGTGCTTGCACCATGAATACTTCATCTAAACTCCAATCTCTTCACGCATCACTTTGTCATCCAGGAGTTACAAGAATGTACCACTGGCTGAAGAGTAAGAATCTTCCCTATTCAATACACGAAGTCAGGACGATGACGCGGGATTGCCGTCTGTGCGCTGAGGTCAAACCGAAATATTTCAACAACCCAACTCCTACACCGAAACTCATAAAGGCGACGACAGCTTTAGAACGCTTAAGCGTAGATTTCAAAGGCCCTCTCCCATCGAAGTCTAACAACAAATATATTCTCACGGTTATAGACGAATACTCTCGATTTCCCGTGCAGCGATATGAGTGCTAAAACCGTGATCAAGCATCTAAACAGCCTGTTCTCTTTGGCATGCCCGCATACATTCATTCAGACCGTGGCACGCAATTCCTGTCGACTGATCTTAGAGATTACCTACACTCTAAAGGGGTAGCTACAAGCAACACCACTGCATACAATCCACAATGTAACGGTCAGGTCGAAAAATTGAACTCAACTGTATGGAAAGCAGTACAATTAGCTTGTGGAACTCATAATGCACCAATTGAACACTGGGAACAATACTTGTCAGTGGCCCTGCACTCGATTCGCTCTTTGCTTTGTACTGCGACGAACTGTACTCCGCATGAAAGAATGTTCAAGCACACTCGCCGATCTCCCAATGGGAATACGATACCAACATGGCTCACAAGTTCAGGTCAAGTGCTAATGAAAAGATTCGATCGTAAGAACAAATATCAGCCCTTGGTAGAGGAGGTCGAACTAATACAGTCAAACCCCGACGACTACGTTGTTTGTCCGATTACAAGATGGACGAGAGACAACGGTATCAAATCGACACCTCGCCCCTATCGGGGAGAATACTGGCGAAAGACTAGAAGAATTAAAGATGGGGACCATGTTAGAAGAAGCTCACCGATTCGTGCAGAAGAAACCACCAACTCTGCCCTCTCTAGTCCACCTGTGCAGCCGCAAACAACAAACTGTCGCTCTCCTGATTCGCCGCAACCTTTCCCCTTCCCTGCAAAAGCCCCAGATACTATGCAACGAATTCCTTCTTCAAGCACCACTCCACCAAGCGTAGAAGCTTCACCTCCAGTTCTTAGAAGATCGAGCAGAACTCGAAACCCACCTCGGCATCTTCAAGACTATAGTGTGGGAGAATGACGTGATATGATCTATTTGCTTAGAGTTGCAACCTCCTTCCTTGCCAACCTCTAACTTTACTCCTGCTAGCCATGTCATTGTCATTCAAGTTTTCTTCATAAATAATGTCATATAGTGTACAATTTTATGTTTATTAAAACCTGAATACTACAGGTTTTCTCATTATTTCAGGGACAGATAATAAATTTCGTATATTCCATATTAAAATGTACTCTGTGGTATATTCAATTGAATAATTTAATGAAATTCTGTTGTTAATTCCAGAATGTTAATTATGTTGGTTGATTGTTATTTTTATTTATTTGTTATAGGCTCGCGCTTGACCACTATCTCACCTGTTCATTTTATTATTTATATCATTCAAAACCTCCTGTCTTCTCTTCAATATTCTATGTCTGTTCGTTAGTAACTTACCGGATGTCACAGAAAATATGATTCAACTGGCGCTTGCTTTTCATTCGCTTTAAAATCTCGTCTCAAAGCGTCATTCGTCGCCATAGACTTATTTTTTTCCTTCGCCCGCACTCGGGCAGGCTAAGGTCTTGGACCATACCGCCTAGTCTTCAGTGAACATTATTAAGTATGCATTAAAGTGCGAATGTAACAGAATCAAATGTTTTTTTTGTAGTATTTGGCAGCAAATTGTATCGAGTCAGCCTTCCCAGTAAGCTTTGCGGAGGTAGTCAATACTACAATAAAATTCACCACTCCACTATCCCAAGATCACTTCCGTCAATGATTTCACTATTGTCCATTTGCGTAGACAGTTGAGACACAAAAGTACACCAATTTTATATCACAATATCCACAAGAAATCAATTTGCAAATAATAAAACAGACGCTGAACTTCACGTTCACTCGAAAAAAATCCCGCCAAAAACTGTCTTTCCATAGACTTTTTTTTTTTCTCTTGAATTCTTTAGTATGCATTAGAATGCGGATGTAACAGATTCTAATGTTTTTTTGGAGTATTTGGCAGCAAATTATATCGAATCAGCCTTCCCAGTAAGCTTTGCAGAGGTAGTCAATACTACAATAAAATTCTCCGCTCCACTATCTCGAGATCGCTTCTGTTAATGATTTCACATATTGTCCAGTTGCATAGACAGTTGAGACACAAAACTACACCAATTTTATATCACAATATCCACTAGGAATCAATTTGCATATAATATTAACAACCGCTGAACTACACTCGAAAAAATCCCGCCAAAAACTCCTCTCCATAGACTACTATTTTAGACTACTCCACCCGGAATCCACGTGAAGTTGACACTGACAGTTTGTTTTCAACTCTTCAAAACAACCTTGTTTTCAGCAAGAAGAAAGTGGTTATTTAGTTAAAGAAAATATAAATGTCTTCATCATCAGATAGTGAATGTGAAAAGGACAGGCAAGTAGATATACCAATCTGGTTAATTTTAGTCTACTAACTTACAATGATAATAATTCCTTATTCTAACCTATTACACAGACTTGGCGATTGCGAAGTGTGTGCAAAAAACAAGGCTAAATACACTTGCCCGAAGTGTGAAGTGAAGACATGCTGCCTAGACTGCGTGAGGATACACAAGAAGGAGCTGGAATGCGATGGCATCAGGGACCGCACCAAATTCATCAGAATCAAAGACTTTACCGACACCGACTTGCTGAGCGACTACCGAATGCTCGAAGAGTGCGCGCGGTTCGTGTACGGTGTCAAAATAGATGAGAAGAAGAAATACACAAGGATTGACAAGGACTTGCCTATTGTAAGTATAAGCACATGTGTTGTTTACCGAGAGCATTCTATTGCAGAAGGATAGTTTAGGCTACAGAGTTATAGAGCAACCTTTTTAGCACATCCGTGTTTATCATATTGTCTGATTGAAGTGTATAGTACTTTAAAAGTCTACCAAAAGAATAATGCAATATAATTTTACTCCGCAGTATCTATACAAACTCAAGATGGCTGCAAGACAGAGGGGCACAGTCCTACAGTTCTTATCACATAACTTCTCAAGACACAAGGCCAACACCACTAGATACAACAAAAAGATGAACATAATAAACTGGAGAGTGGAGTGGGTGTTCCCTAATGTTGAAGCCGAGCCCCTGAAGTTTGTGGACGAACGGTGTGCGGAACAGAAGAGGCTGTCAGAACTCCTGGACAAGTATCTGAATCCTGATGCTTTGCCTTTTGAAGGTTCTAAGGCTCTATCTTTTTATAAGTCTGCTGGATATAGCGGGGTCAAGATTTTAATGAGAGGTAATTCTGTTTTTCTTTTGAAATACAATACTGTTCAACAAACTTGTCACCTATATAAAGGAGTGGTCTACACAAACCAGAAGAAATAATAAGATGAAAGGAAGGCCTTTGCCCTTTCTCAACTGCTTTGCGGTTGCCTTATGGGTATCTCTTTTTTTTTTAATTTAATAATAATGTTGTTTTTCTTTATAGCTGAGAAAGTGAGAGGTTCAGCCAGGAAATTCTTTGAGTTGGATCCAACTGAATCTTTAGCTGAAAATCTATCTGGGAAATGCATAGTGGAGTTCCCAATTATATTTGTTGTTCTCAAGGATCATGCTTACAACTTTGAAATTATAACACCAGGTAATCACAATTAATTCAACTTAGTTTAAAAAGCCCTATCACCTTATGACTGACTTTTAGATGGACCTTCCCCTGATGATATTTTAATGTTATTTATATATAACTTGGTTGTAATTGAAAAAAATATCTCTACTTTTCAGAAGATGAATTTGAAGAAGAAACACCAGTTCCTACAAAAGACAAAGCAAGTAGCAGTAGCCAAGAAAGGCCTGTTGTAAATGGTCAATCTTCTACTGCTAGAAACAACTCAAATGGATACACAGAAATTTCCAGAAAGAGACCCAGGCAGCTACTGACAGAGAAGGTAGCTCAAGAGAAGAAGGTAGAAATTGAGAAGGAAATAAAAGCAGCAAGGAAGAAGAAGCCAAAGAATCTCCTGTTCACCACTGGGTACTCTTCAGAAGAGAGCATAGATACTGAAAGTGATGATGAGAAGACCTAGCTATCACTGGAAGCGGAGAATGGAATAAAGCAGCCCTAATTATGACATAAGAATTTCTCTGTTACAAAGTAAATAAGTGTAGAAGACAAAATATTGCATCATTGATCAAGGAAATACTTACTAAAAGTACAGATTTGAAAATAACTTTCTGTGCCCAGAAAAGCAAGATACCTTGACGTACTTGTGTTAAAATTTCAATAGCAAATAGCATCACTATGTGTTTTTTGCATCTAATTTGTCGTGTTGATGATGTGTCGCTAATTTTTAGGGTTCCGTACCTCGAAAGGAAAAAACCGAACCCTTATAGGATCACTTTTGACTTTGTTGTCCTTCAGTACGTCTGTCAAGAAGCTTTTTCTCAGGAACATGTGGAGGGATCAAGCTGGAATTTATATCAAATACGAACGCGTAGAGGTGTTAAATTGAAATTCATATGAAACACTCAGGTCTATGATACCTTTAACCTGACTCGCACTTGGCTGGTTTTTTTTTCCCAAAAACTGGGCTTTAGACATAGGTTTGTGTTCTTGCAATTTAACTGCAGTAGATCATTTGTCCTTCTTTATTTCGTATTTTTATGACATATTCTTAGACATGCTTGATAAAAAAATAGCTTAAGTACTGCATTATTCTAAGTTTAGATTTGTAAATACATAATATGTACAAAAAAAAGTATAACTTTTACAATTTGTTTTTATTGTATTTGTATAGCTACTAAATGATTTTCTGTTAATATAAACAAGTATTCATTGGTAGCATTGATCCCCAACACTTCTCCATACTGGTCAATGTTGAACACATGCTGTTGGCCAATCTTGATGTTCCTCATGGCACCCCCGGTCCTCTTCCTCAGCTGACAGTCTTGGTTACTGTTGCTCTGATAAATGAAGATGTGTCTGGTAGCTTCACAGACTACACTGTATGAGAAGTTAGGAGGACAAGTCACAAACTTCCGGTTCTGTTTCGATGACTGTACATAACCAAATGCACAGAGAGCACCTTGGTGCTTGACAGGCCATGTGTTACTGTTGATCAGCTGTGCGTACGGCTGCCAGATGCAGGCATCCACGTCATGACGCAGCGCAAGGGCTGGTGCTTCTTGTGTCTCAATTTTGATGCTGAAGAGGTACTGGTGGACACTGAGTGGAGCCCTGTGTGTCACATCATGGGTTGTTGCATCCAACCTCACTGAAATCATAAATAATAGTGAATTAATTAAAAAAAAATAATTTCAATGATTTGTGTGTGTACATATAAATTAAGTGAAAGTAACAGTATATTAAGTAAATTAACATCATAAATTAAGTACAAAAAGCTATCTACTACAATATATTCTTCTGAAAAAAAATCTGAAATCAGTTCAACCATCCCTTACCTAAGAAAGTATCTTCTTCAGAAGCAGCATCACATTCTTCTAACTCCTGTGTAGATAGTCCTGCCGCGGGTGGATCAGCTGATACTAGGGTTTCAGCACACAAGTGAGCCAAGCGTCTGTGAGCTTCATCCACCAGGCTAGCATCCAAGACCTGCTCTCCATTGGGGTCACCCCCTTCCAGCAAGTCCTCCCACAACATACTCTCAGATTTAGTGAGCAGGATGTCCACCTGGCCACTATCTTGAACATTCCATGTGGTTAACTCACTATCAACTTTCTGCTTCAGCTTCCCATCAACAAAAGTCTTGCCTGCATAACTGACTTTGATGCTCAATGGAGTCACATCCACAGTGAGGAGTTGCTTGTTGAAGTTTGCTACAAGTTTTAAAGTAACTGTAATATCTTCTGTTGTCTGCAGCCATGTGTAAATGCATGTCCGTGGTTCCTCTTTAGATGGTTTAGTAATTTCCCTTTCAGAATCAGATGTGAACTTAAATGCGTTGTCTGAAGCAACATAAAGAGCCGCACAACTTGTTTCAATTGCTGCGTAGTGCACAATACCCTTCCCTTGCACTTGTCTGAAACTCATCTGTTTCCATCCTTGGCCATCATTCTCAAAAGAGACCCAAGTAAGTACCGAGTTGAAATGCGATTCATTCTGTTCAACTGACTGAAGAAGACAGTGTAGTGTCTCAGCATTGTCCTTCTCATGTATTCTTGAATCCACTATAATAAAATACTTTCCTTCACCAAGAATGAGACTTGACTGGAGTGTCTGCCACACTTGATTCCTTCCTGAGGGCCTACTTCTTGCGCCAGTATCAACAATATGCAAGTATCCTGTCCCGTCACTGACTAAACCCAAGCTGTTGGACGGAAAGGATAAACACAGGTTGAAGTGGCCAGACTTCCTCTCCACATGTGCGGGGATGTCGTACACGACTTCGTTGTGGAATGTCTGATTGGTATTCTCAAAAGAAATATGACGCACCTTCTGCTGTTTATCGATATAGTAGTAATTGAGTGTGTAGTCCCAGTAATCGAGAACCAAGTGATTATGAAGCGCAAAGAGTTTAGCGTGAACAAAGGAGTACTGCACCTCGTCCGGGTATACTCTGTCCACCGGAGATACGAGTTCATGGGAGAAATGTGGTAGGGCTTGCAAGTTTAGTTTATAACCTTCGAAATCGTGGTCCAAGAGTCGCCGGTTTGGACGCAATTCAACGAGAGCAGACATCGTGTATAATTTTATAAGTTACTCTCGTTTTTTTCTGGAGTAAACAGTATTTTTGGCAAACCAAAACCACGAAAATTTTTATTTATGTCAACAATTTTATGTTAAACTGACTTGTGAGTGAAGATGTTGCCTGTCAGGCTGTCAAGTCAATATGAAATGTCAAATTATTGTCAGCCGTAGACAGATAATCTCTTGACAGTGAAGTTTATAATTTTTTTTTTTATATCCTCTCGTTCGACCACTATCTCACCAGATGTGATGATCAGTGTGCATATTCCGAGTTTTTTAACATCCTGTTTTTACCTGTAAAAATTCTACCGACATCAGTAAGCCTTACTCTCACAGATATCATTCCGGCCATCAAGGCACTAAAGAATGGCAAGGCGGCTGGTGTCGATGACTTAACTGTTGATCAAATTAAACACCTGGAGCCTTTGACTGTACCATGGCTCTTGCAATTCTATAAAAAATGCATGGCTACCGCAAACATCCCCAAATTTTGGAGAAGGACCAGGATCATTGCACTGCCAAAACAAGGCAAGCCCACCGACGATCCCAAAAGCTGTCAGCCTATTTCTCTGTTATGTCATACATACTAGCTGTTTGAGAGACTCTTACTTAACCGCCTCACAGTAGACATTGACTCAATTCTAATACCTGAGCTGGCAGGCTTTAGACCTGGCAAGTCTGGCTCTAGCCAGGTCCTGAAGAAGAAGAATGGGTACGAGGATAACAGAGTCTCTGGTGTCGTAATCGTTGACCTCTTGGCAGCTTACTACACCATTAACATCAAGAGATTGCTCGGCAAAGTCAGCAAACTTACCAATGATCAGGGTTTTGTGTGTATATTGAGCGAAATCTTGCACAACTGCCGCTTCCAAGTTGGCTTTCAGTCCATCAAGAGCAAACGACGACGGCAAAAGAATGGACTTCCCCAGGGCAGTGTGCTGGCGCCGACGCTTACTAGCCTCCATACAAACGACCAGCCCACCACCCAACACACGATGCGGTTCTTGTACGCGGATTACTTGGCTCTAGCTACTTTCGAGAATGTGGAACCGACACTGACAATGGCACTTGACTTACTTGTAGTCTATTATAATCGCAATGTTCTGCGAACAAACCTATCGAAGACACAGTCGTGCGCAATCCACCTTCGCAACATGCACCCAAACCGGACACTCAAAATCACGTGGCTAAGGTCGAACTTGCTCGAACCCTTTATCTGGGTGTGACGCTGGACAGGGCTTTAACGTATAAATCACACTGCTATAAAACAAAGCAGAAGGATTTGCCACTAGTCGCGCACCCTGCAAACACGTCATACGTCTTTACAAAGCCACCAACCGCTCGGACCACCATCACCACCTACCCTCAATACTCTCGATAGTGTGAATTCTTGCGAGTTAGCACTTTCGTGGGAATTCAGGGCGGGTTTCGTAGCTACCTAACGGCTGTTGCTCGCGCGCAGCCGTTATAGTGGTCGCGGAAAAACTAGTCCCCCTAGTTTTTCATGCTTTATAGCTGCAAAACTGAAGAAGAAGAAGAAGCAAACAGATGTCGCCGCCTGGCGCCCTCCGGGTCGCGGCGCCCCCAGCCATCAAGATCTTCGCGCGACGATGGACCGCACATCCTCGCTCCCCAACTTGAGGACCCTGATGACCGGAGCCATTACAGCTGAAGAACCACGCCGCAGCCAGCAGTGCAGCGCAGAGGGTAGGCAAGGTAGGCAATTCGCCACCGACTCGCCAGCCTCTCCTACGTCGCCCAACTGTGCCCCCCCAAAGTTGGGATGGGAGCTGCACTCATGCGCCAACTACCTCCGTAGCACCACGCCACGCATCATCATCCTCATCCGCACCCAGACACAAACTGTCGAGTTCGGTCTCAGAAGTTGCGCGCACCGCTACCCGCGGCTCACGCGCAAAAAGGGATCCAACCCACCAGATGGCGCCACTATAGGGTCGGCAGCCAATACCGGCTCGCCTGCGCCGCCCCGCACCTCCGCGTACGATTCCGCCGCGATCCGTTCCGGCCAATAGAGTCTAAGCGTATCGAGCACCTCGCTGGCGTCTTATGGGCGCAGGGCAGAGATCGAAGATCTGCAAACTCCGACATCACCCTACCATGCCATAGATATGGAAATAGATTTTCAATCAGGATGTAGGGCCCTAAGGCGACGACGGAGCCCGGATGATACCACTGAGGAGGCTGTTGTGTGAATGAACCTTAACTCTATGAATGATATATGATCTATGGAAGATGAGATAGATGGTCTATGGTGACTTGAGTAGAAGATGGACATGAGAGATTGTAAATATTGTAATGATGAAAAAGTAAAACAAAATAAAGTGATTAATTATAAATATATTGTGTTTAACTAAATATGTAACATCATCATAAACATGGTGTCAGGTGTAAAATAAGTTGAATGAACCAAAACGATACGTGAAAATGGAAAAGCATAGCGTTGCCGGCCATGTTGGGCCGCTTATCCTTGATGGCGAGAATCACGCAGAGTCTTGGAAGAAATGGTTCCAAAAATTGGATATTTTTATAATTGCCAATGATTTAGAGAATGCCCCAGATAAGAGAAAAACGGCGATCCTTTTAAACGCCATCGGTGATGCTGGAATAGAGATTTATAATTCATTTGATTTGGGTGATAAGAAAAATGATTTCCAAATTATAAAATCAAAATTTGACGAATACTTCATACCCAAAAAGAATATTTCAATGGAACGTCACAAGTTTTTTACTAGAAAGCAGGGTCCAACTGAATCTTTAGAGCATTATATAACCGAGCTTACTAACAGCAGCTTTTCCTGTGAATTTGGTGACCTGCGGGAGAGTCTAATTAGAGACATATTAATAATAGGCATAAGAAACAACACAACAAGAGAAAGATTATTAAGGGCTGATGACATAGATTTGTCAAAAGTCATAAGAATATGTAAAGCTGCTGAACTCTCACAGAAGCAGTTATCCGAGATATCCTTAGAAAATGGAAACAGGAATAGTGCAGTGTCTGAAAGTGTATTTTCAGTTAAATTTAAGAAGAAAGTGAAGGAGAATCAAAAGGCTTGTTTCAGTTGTGGTTTCCAAGGTTGGGAGCCTTCACACAAGTGCCCGGCTATGGGTGCTACATGCTTAAAATGCCAAAAGAAAGGCCATTTTGCGAAAGTTTGCAAGAGTCGCCATGTGGCAGCAGTAGAGGACCGGGACAGTGATCTGCAGGAGGCTGGGGAAGTGGAAACATTTTTTATTGGTTCACTAGAGATGAACAACAAAAGTGAGTGGCTTGAGAAATTATTGATTAACAGAAAAGCAATAATGGTAAAATTGGATACTGGTGCACAAGTGAACTGCATGTGCTATGACACATTTAAAAACTTAGAACTTAACTCTAATTTTATTATTAGAAAACCTATAAAACTAATAACATTAGACAGTAAAAATATTTCAGTTAAAGGAGTATGTACTATAAAATGTTGTCTGGAAAATGGCAATACATATAATGTTGAATTTGTAATTGTAAATTCACCTTGTACAACTATTTTGGGACTAAAAACATGTGTAAACATGAAACTTATTAACAGAAATTTTATAAGTAAAGTTTTGTCAATAGAATGTCCGAATGTAAATATGCTCATAGAAAGTCATTCTCAATTATTCAAGGGAATAGGTTGTTTTGATAAACCATACAAAATTGAATTACAGGAATGTGCAGTTCCCAGAGCCGATCCACCTCGCCGAGTACCCATTGCGCTTTGCAAACCTTTAAAAAGTGAATTGGAACGAATGATTCAAGAAGATATCATCACAAAAATAGATGGCCCGGCGGAGTGGGTCAACTCTATGGTAATTACTAAAAAAGCAAATAATAAATTAAGGATTTGTATTGACCCTCGTTACTTAAATAAATTTATTATCAGACATCATAAACAATTGCCAACGGTTGAAGATATTATGGACAAACTATCAGGAGATAAATATTTTACAAAACTAGATTGTAACAGTGGGTTTTGGACAGTCAAATTGGATGCAGAGAGTTCAAAACTTTGCACTTTTTCTACACCATTTGGCAATTATAAATATAAAAGATTACCATTTGGACTTTCTGTATCCACTGAAGCTTTTCAGGAACGCATGGAGGAATCATTCAGTGGTATTGAAGGGGTTGAGTTTTACTGCGATGATTTGATTGTTCATGCAAATAATGTAACTGATCATAATGAAAGATTATTAAAGGTTTTTGAAGTAGCAAAAAAGTATAATGTAAAATTCAATAAAGATAAATCTAGATTTTTACAGAGTGAAATAAAATTTTTAGGCATGATTATAAATGGTGATGGGATCAAACCAGACCCTTCTAAAGTAACAGCTATTACAAATATCAAAATTCTTAAGGATAAAAAAGAGTTAGAACGTTTTCTAGGTGTGACAAATTATTTATCCCGTTTTATAAATAATTATTCTACTCTAACTGCACCACTAAGAGAACTTTTAAAAAAGGATATTATATTTCAATGGGATAAACCCCATGAAGATTCATTTAATAAATTAAAAGACATTATTTCACAAGCTCCCACATTAAAATTTTTTGACAACAATAAAGAAGTTACTATTTCTGTAGACTGCAGTAGTGAAGGTGTAGGTGCATGTATTATGCAAGAAGGACAACCAGTTGCTTATGCATCAAAAGCATTGACTGACTGTCAAAAAGGTTATGCGCAAGTAGAAAGGGAAATGTATGCAATAGTTTTTGGTTGTATTAAATTTCATAAATACATTTTAGGTCGACATGTTACTGTAGAAAGCGACCACTCAGCACTAGAGACATTATTTCAAAAACCTTTAAGTAAAGTACCTGTAAGACTTCAAAGAATGATGCTAAAAATACAAGGGTATGATATTCTTGTTAAATATGTCCCAGGTAAAAAAATGTTTATATCTGATTTTTTAAGTAGATCATACCTCCCAATAAAATACAAAGAATCAGACAGATTTGATGAAGAATTAAACAAAGAAATAATTTGTCATGTAGAAATAGCATTAGAATGTCTTCCTATTTCAAAAAGTAAGAGAGATTTAATAAAAACAAAAACTAAAGAAGACAATACTCTTACTATTATAACAGATTATATAAAAAATGGTTGGCCAAACTCTAAAAATACAGTGCCTGATAGTGTCAAACCCTTTTGGAATTTTAGATTTGATCTTTCTGTCATTGATGGTATAATATGTAAAAATAATTTGCTGGTGATACCAATATCTCTACAAAAAATTATGTTACAACTAATTCATGAAGGACACTTTGGTATAAATACTTGTATCAATAGAGCCCGGAGTGTAATGTTTTGGCCTAATATTTCATCTCAGATTAAGGAAATGTGCCTAAGCTGTCAAACTTGTGCAACATACAGGAACAATAATACTAAAGAACCTATACAATTTCATGAAATACCAGAATTACCGTGGATAAAATTGGGCTCAGACCTATTTGAGTTTAATAAAGAGCATTATTTACTTGTAGTGGACTATTATAGTAAGTATATAGAAGTAGTTAAATTACACCAATTATCATCTAATATAGTAATTAAACACATGAAAGCTATAATGGCAAGACATGGTATTCCTCTTGAACTGGTCAGTGATAATGGTCCGCAATTTTCAAGTAAAGAATTTAAACAATTTGCCTTGGAATATGATTTTAAACATACAACTTCTTCTCCAAATTACCCTAAATCTAATGGACTTGCTGAATCAAGCGTCAAAATAATTAAAAATATTTTCAAGAAATGTTATCATGACAGTTCTGATCCATATATAGCATTGTTAAATTTAAGGAACCAATGCAAGGGTGATTGTCCATCTCCTGCTAATTTGCTATTTAATAGAAATCTTAATATTAAGTATCCGGTGTCTAAAAAGTATCTACAACCACAAATCTCAAAGCGTAACAATTCATTAGACAAATTAAAACAACTTAAAATTAAGCAGTATTACAATAGAAATGCAATAACTTTAAAAGAATGTTATCCAGGCCAACATGTTAGATTTAAAAAGAGGAGTGAAGATAAGTTTTGGACACCCGGAAAAATAGTATCTAAGCTGACTAATCCTCGTTCATACATGATTGAGGATCAAGCGGGTAATATGTATCGTAGGAACAGGCAGCACATCAATTATGATTATGGCTGTGGTACTGACATTAATGATGATAGTATGGTTGACAGTCATAATGCAAATGTAAACAAATCGGAGTATATGTTAAGTGATGATGAGTCTGTGCATAATTTCAATGTTCCTATATTTCATGATAATTCTAATATACCTGTATCTCAAGATAATTCTAATTTACCTGTATCTCATCATTCTGAAACTATGAAACTAACAAGATCAGGAAGGCAGGTCAAACCTCCTATTCGTTATGGTTTTGATGATTAAGGAGGGGAATGTTGTGTGAATGAACCTTAACTCTATGAATGATATATGATCTATGGAAGATGAGATAGATGGTCTATGGTGACTTGAGTAGAAGATGGACATGAGAGATTGTAAATATTGTAATGATGAAAAAGTAAAACAAAATAAAGTGATTAATTATAAATATATTGTGTTTAACTAAATATGTAACATCATCATAAACAGAGGCGAAGCGCTACTGCCTCGACTCACAGCGCACAGAGGCGCGTGACCGACGGAGCGCAAACTCGCACACATTCGCCGAGGCCGCGAGACGCACCCCATCACCAAGGACGTCCGCCGCCCTCGAATACAGATCAAAACTACAACACCGATGCAGCCCCCGAAACAATCACCGCTGGCGCAAATCAACAAAAACCGGCAAAAAACAAGCGGCCCCGCTACCCACCACTTATAGTGGAGAAGCTACCAAACTGGGCCACACACTTCAGGGTCCTAGCGAACATCCTTGGGCGCCCACCAAATGCCCGCCCCTACAGACAGGGAGTTCGATTCTCCCCGGAGAGCGAAGAAGAATACAGGGTGGTACAGCGTTATCTGACCACCCTGGAAAAAGAAGCTGGGATCAGTTGGTTCGCCTACAGCTTACCAGCTGACAAGAAGCTGAAGGTAGCCATCAGGGGGCTGCCGGCGGACACAGACCCCCAGGAGATTGAGAAGGAACTCCGCAATCAAGGTTACGAGCCGGAGTACGTGCGGCACATTAATGCACGCCAAGGAAGACCCGGCTGCGTATTCCACGCCGTGCTGGCCAAGATAGAAAACGTCAGGGCCATTTATGGCACCTCCGTATTCATGCTTATGCGGGGGTTCAAGATCGAAGCATGGCGTGGGAAACGTGGGCCCGCCCAGTGCCACCGGTGCCAACTTTTCAGGCACAGTTCGCACCAGTGTCACCGCCCTGTCGCCTGTGTAAGGTGCGAAGAGGGACATGTGGCACGAGACTGCCCTCGTCCACGAGTAGAGCTGGCCACCTGCGCTAATTGCAAAGATCCGCACCTGGCCAACAACGTAAAGTGCCCTGTGTTCCAACGGGAACTTAAACACAGGCGGGCGGTCACAATCGCCATCACGACCGCCCTATCATCACGCCAGCCACAGAAAGTGACACAAACAGAGAGGCAGCCGACAAAAGAGGTCCAAGGTGAGTCGCTGATGGCGGCAGCAAACGGGCCCACACAACGCGGAGAGGCTACCTCCTCAGGGCGGAGGAAAAAGAAAAGGGGTGCAAGGGTAGGAAAACCCACCCCCCAGCGACCGATGAAATTACCCAGGAGGCACTCTGTCACTAACTTTTCAGTTGCCAGCGTGTACAACAGATCCTCAGTGGGTGGTGGTGGAAAGGAAGGATATCACTGCTTACTCTGTTGTCGCTTATGTGAGATAGCATGTGCAGAGGTAAAGAGGCATACTATCTTGTATGTTTGCAGACCACCAGCATCAAACTTGTCATTATCTTTAATTACATTAGAAGAATTATTATGTAAACTTTTCAGAGATATTATATCAGTTTTTGTTTGTGGTGACTTAAATATAGATATCATAATCAATTCACCTGAAAAATGTAAGCTAATTTCATTGTTCAAATCATTTAACTTAAAATGTTTATTTAATGAACCGACAAGAATAACAGCAACTTCAGCTTCGTGCATAGATAATATATTCGCAAATTGTAAAGTAAAAGATTCGTTTTTAATTAGTGGCATTAGGTCAGTTTCAGAATATTAAAATGTACTCTGTGGGTCAGACTATACTGGTCAACCCATGGTCAACTAGTATGTTTTGAGTCGGATAAAAACAATAACCTAGCTAAATCAATTCGATTAAGACCTCTTTCTAAAAATAAATTTTATTTTAATCTATACTAATATTATAAAGCTGAAGAGTTTGTTTGTTTGTTTGAACGCGCTTTTTTTTTTTTTTATTGATTATAGGCTTGCGCTTGACCACTATCTCACCTGATGGTAAGCGATGATGTGGTCGACGATGAAGCACGCTTGCCTAGAAGAAACCTATTCACTCTTGACTTGAAGACTCCCAGGTTGTAGCTATCAGGAAATACAGACTCCGGCAGGGAATTCCACTCTTTGCTGTACGCATAATGAAAGTATTCCCAAAACGTTTGGTGCGTATGGGTGGGATGTCCACCATGTACCGATGACGCATCGCCGTACGTCTTGTAGTCCTATGATGGAACGGGCTAGGAGGAATTAGTTCATGCAATTCCAACGCACACTCCCCGAAATGTAACCGATAAAAAACCGACAGGCTGGCAACTCGGCGCCGATGTTCGAGGTTCTGGAGCCTAGATTCGACCAGTACTTCATTGCCGATGAGCCTCTTGGCCCGTCTTTCGATCGACTCATCTCAGGAACTACTGGTTGGAATTAAAAATTCTTTTTGTGTTGGATAGTCCATTTATTGAGGAAGGTTTGTGATTGATTGTGATATAACATCACGCTACGACCAATAGAAGCGGAGCATAAATTTAAAATGTTGCAAAAACGGGCAAAATTATTCCTTTTTGAGAGCTTCCGTTGTGTGCGCTGCGTAAGCGGTTAAAGTTACGCAACGATCATGTATGAAGTGTAGGTACGGTAGGGTAAATGTGTAGGTAGGTAGCCAGTTGACGGGAGCGAAGCCGCGTGGGACAGCTAGTGTTTTTAATTTAGTGAATGGGCCACTGTGGGCATAAGAAAAAGCCGAGATATACATAATTTATATTACGAAAAATGTTTGACTTCCAATCAAGTTTTTCACACTTATGTTAGAAACTATTCCAAAATATTCAAAAGAGTCTGCGCTCAAGCAAAAATAAAGACGGAACCACACTTACGTGGCGTGGCGTGTCGTAGCGCCTTCCGACGCAGTTGATTGGGTACATAACTCGTTGCGTTATGACGTAGGCTGGAACAGAGCCGTTTGATTGGTGGAACCCGCGCCACGCTACGCCACGACACGTAAGTGTGGTTCCGACTTAATAATTAACAAAATTGGTGTTTCTAATAATAAAATAAAAACTGTGTGGAAAGTAAAGAAACTGGAAAGACACAACAACGCGATCAGAATGTCTTTGAAAATAACTAATCAAACCATTTCTGATAAGCAAGAAGTTGCGGAGACATTGGGCAAATTTCTTTACCAACATTCCAGTAGAGGTTACGAAGTCTCTTCCCTCCTCATCTAAATTAGCTGAAGCTCTTCTTAAAAAAACTTTACGAAAGAGATACCAAACTTTACATTTAAACCATACGTATTGATACAATTAAAAACGCGTTCAAAAGTCTCATTATAAAAAATACTGAAGACTTATGGAGATATCCGTTAGGGTTCTTGGAGATATTATTGACTCAACTGCTCCTAACAGGAATATTCAAACAGTGGCATGTTTCCTGACTTAATGAAACACAGTAAATTAGTAGCAATTTTCAAACCAGGCTGTAAGAGTGATCCCTCTAATTATAGACCTATATCCGTGCTTCCAGCATTGAGTAAAATCTATAAAAAATCATGCTAAACCTGATGTTGTGTCACTACAATTCAAATGGGATCCTGCATAGTCAACAGTTTGGTTTCACGGAAGGTAGGTCGACAACGGACGTGGGAGTAAAATTCATTAGCCACATCTTGGAATCTTGGGAGAAGTCCCAGGATGCCATTCGCATTTTCTGTGATCTTTCAAAAGTGTTCGACTGCGTCGACCACAACACACAGATCTGTAAATTACAACACTACGGAATTCGAAGACAAGCTGCTGATCTTGTGCTTTCCTATTTATCGAAAAGACAGCAAAAGGTAAATTTTAATGGGGCGACGTCTCCGAGTTTCTACTCACGATGGGCGTACCCTAACGTTCAATTCTCGCCCCTTTCCTTTTTCTTGTTTACATTACATCTCCCATATATGATGACCAAATTATCGGATATTTCTTATTTTATTTTTAAAATAGATAGGAAAGATACGGATGTCTTACATGTCAACGAAAGTCTAATTATTCTCCCAAAATGGTTCGCAGCAACAATCTTTTACTGAATGCGAAAAAAACAAAATGTCTAAAGTTCTCTTTACCAAATGTACCACAACGTGACCGAAATTAAAATCTAAATGACAAAAATTTTGAAGTTATAACGGAAACTGTATTCTTAGGGATTACTATTGATTCAAAATTGCAGTGGGGCGCACACATTAGAACTGTTTCGGGTAGGTTAAGTTCAGCTGCATATTTATTAAGTAAGGCAGTTAACCGATGTAGCCACAGCTAGGTTAGTATACTATGCTTATTTCCACAGTATTATGTCTTATGGCATTCTGCTGTGGGGATCACCAGCAGACGTTGACTTAGTTTTCATCTTACAAAAGAGGGCAATCCGCGCGATCTATAAAATGGATCCTCGCGAGTTCCTCAGAGAAAAAATTATATAAATTTATATTTAAACTGACTCAACCTTCACTTGTGAATGTGTGAACAATTTAGGCCTTCTGGATTACTAGATGCTTGTTAACATTTGTTAACTTTTTCTCTCGAAATCAATCTCTTTTTTCTTTCTATTTTTTTCTTTTGTTTATATATTAAATAATCATTATTTTTTAGTTTCTTAAGACTTATTTTCGGGCCTACGTTGTCCACCCATATCTAGGTACCAACGCTGAATTATGGAAATATTGTAAAACCAAACCAGTTTTTAAAAGAGTAACCGTGGCATTTCTAGCCGTTTCTTCTCCATAGGAAACGACCAACCCGAACCGTGCACCTATTGTCGACGTTTTATTAGTGCCCATGTAGGCATATGTGAATTAAAAAAAAAGATTTTTATCTGGACAGTGGATATAAAATGGGGTTGTCATTGGTGTAACAAATAAAATTCCCTATTAATTACAATACAAACCCTAAAGTCGGTACCACACTTACGTGTCGTGGCGTGGCGTGGCGCGGGATCCACCAATCAAACGACTCTGTTCCAGCCTTCGTCATAACGCAACGTGTTTTGTACCCAATCAACTGCGTCGGAAGGCGCCACGCCACGTAATTGTGGTTCCTTCTTAACTCTATGGTTTATTTATGCTAATTGCTAACGAAACTGACTGAAAAAAAAGGGCGGGAAAGTCGAATTATAAAGGCGCGCTTGGATACCTGGCCATAGTAATATCACGGGAAATGTTAAAGCCGATCACCTGGCTAATGAAGCTGTAGACTGCGGTGATTTGTTTCCTTACATCAACTTTAGCCACGACTTGGCGAATTTGCCCATGAACTTTCTTTGGGAATCTTGGAGCAAGTTGTGGGCGGATAGCAGCGTTACCAAAGGAAATTATTATTCACGTATTCAGACATAATTCCCAAAAAACCATGGTACCTATTCGAAATTTAACTTCGGTAAGGCTGCTACCAGTTGCCTTATTCGCATGAGGTTGGGTCATAACTGTTCTCGAGTCCACCTTGCACGATTGCAAATCGTTTCTAGCGACCTATGCGAATGTGGTGAGGTGGGTGATTTAAACCACATATTCTTCTCCTGTCCTCTACTTAATCATGATCCTTTTATTACATGTCTACTTTGCTATAACATTCCTTTTCCTACGTCTATTCTCTGTTATACTTGCATGTAATGATTTCAAAATATACATGTATTTATCTTCATTTATTAGGTACTCTTAATAATATACGTATTTAATAGATATTTTATTTATATCGTTCCTAATAATCCTGTCCAATATCCATCCAAATTCCGTATCCTAAATTAAATTATATTTACTACCAAGTTTCCCCGTTTTTGTATGTGGCATTGCGCAAATAGCGACTTGCAAAAAAAAAAAAAAAAGGCGCTCTGTTTTAAATTGTGTTAAATTTATTTTGTTTTGGGCTATATTTAACTAGTTTTAGCCCTTAATTTTTCATCATGAGTGAATTTAGTAGTGGGCTCATGGAGTCATCTACTTCCGATGCCACTTTAAAACGGAAAAGCTCTTGTACACATGATGATGAGCCGGTTCCCAAGATGATACCTAAATATCTGACTACGAAAAGGGGTTTATTCAAAGATATACTTCCTATTTACGAAGAATTGAACAGAAAAGATTATCCCGTTTTAATTTTTCAAGACACCAAAGAAAAAATTGATCTCTTTAAAGTGAATAAAATTCTCAAAGACTTGGTGCCACCTAACACATATGTTAAACCCATCGGCAATTACTATATGAAGATATTTTTTGCAACAAAAAAAGAAGCGAACTCTTTCATTTTGAATAAGACCATTCACAGTAAACATAACTGGTCAGTCAAGATACCTTTCGATCAGATTGAAAGTCAGGGAGTTATCAAGGTCCCTACTGAAATCGATGATATTGAACTACTGTCATCTTTGAAGTCACCTGGCTGTGAAGTTTTAGGTATCAAGAGATTCAAGAAGAAGCTGCCCGACGGTTCATTTACTAGCCTGCCTACAGTCCTGGTAACCTTTTCGAATACTAACAGGCCCAACCATGTTACTTATGAACATTTATGGTTTGAAGTTAGAGAATATTTTAAACCTTTGGTTCAGTGTTTTAACTGTTACAAATTCAACCACACTAGTGGTTCTTGCAAAAATGTTCAAGTTTGTTCCATATGTGCAGGTAATCATTACTATAAAGATTGTTTACAAAAAGATAAAATTAAATGTAATAACTGCCAAGGACCTCATGTAGCAGTTGCATATGAGTGCCCTCTTAAAGCTTCGAAAGTTGCTGAAATTAAAAATATAATTTTGGGAGGCACAACATATGCATCGGCTATTAAGGGCACCAAATCAGTCTTACTTACTTCTAATGACAAAACATCAAAAAATATTCTTTATAATTCTGATTCTAACTCTAAAACTACTTCACCGCAGAAACGAATTATTATTAACGACATACCTACTGAACTGTGATTCAACATTGAACGGCATTATAAAAACTGTTGTAGACTTGATTTCTAGGAAAGATGGGGCACCAATTACATCTAAGATTATAAAAGAACTATTAATACAATACATAATCTAAGCAATATATAATAATTTATGGATATTAAAGTTTTAAAACAATTTAATATAATACACTGGAATTCTAGAAGTATTTTCCCCAAACTTGATTTTTTAAATGATTTTATCGATAACAGTACTGATAGAGTCGACATTATTTTAATGAATGAGACCTGGTTTTGTAATAATAGAAATATTAAGCTTAAGGGTTATAATATTATCAGGAGAGACTGATAGACCTCACGGAGGTGTAGCCATTGTTATTAAAAGTTCATATAAATTCAGTATTATTGATACATATTCAGATTATAATTTTCAAAATATTTGAATCCAAATTGAAATAGGTTCCTTGTTCTTTAACATTCTATGTTTGTACTGTCCTCCTCCGCCTAATGGTTAATTTAATATTAATTTGCTCAAAGATACTTTTAATAAAATAACCACAAATAATTTCATAATCATTGGAGATTTTAATGCTCTTATTCTGTCTTGGGGAAGTAAAAAAAATGATAGTAGAGGCATTTCGATTTACAATTTCATGAATGACAAAAACTGTATTTACATTAATGATCACAACATAACTACATTAGCTCCTTTCGGACAAGAAGGTACCTAACGTTTTAGATTTAGCTTTTGCTTCTCAATCTCTCAGTTCCAGTTGTGACTTTTCCGTATTAAGTGATCCTATGAGTACTAACCACTATCCCATCCTTATCAAAATTTTCTATCAAGCTTCAGATTTACATTCTGCAGAGCTTCTGCGAAATGTTTCTTCTGATTTTCCTGAAATTTCAGAAATTAACTTTAACAAAATAAATTGGGATATTTTTGCTGATAAGTGCAATACAGCATTTACATCGTAAACTCTTACTAATGATCCAATTGGTGATTATGACAGATTTGTTCAATTACTTATTATATTCAGTATTGTTAACATTCCAAAAAAAGTCTGCAACTCATCGTCGTCAAAAGAGAGTTTTATGGTGGAATGAAAAGTGTAAGTTAGCAGTTGCGAAAGTACAGTTAGCGCTTCATTCGTATAAAATGTATCCATCATTAGAAAACTATTTGATCTATAAACAGTTAGATGCTGAAAAAAAGTTAGTTATACTTCAAGTTAAACGCACCAGTTGGCAAAACTTATGTTCTTCGTTTAACCGCTTGACTTCCATTAAAATAATATGGGATAATATACGTAAAGTCTCTAGTGTCCAAGGTAGCAAACGTAATGTCTTCATACACAATCCAGACAATGCCTCTGCTTTTCTAAATAAAATCACTTCACCGATTAATAATGCTGATGTTAACTCTCTTAACACTCATTTCTCACAGTCTGGTAAAGAGTCATTTTCCTGGTTACTTAAAACATTTTCATTTGACGAACTACTTGTCTCTCTGCATAAGAAAAGGATTACCTCCCCTGGGCCCGATTGTATTCCTTACTCTGTAATACAGAATTTACCAATTAATATTAAAAATATATTATTGTCAATTTACAATGCACTGTGGTCTACTTGTTATATCCCAGATAGTTGGAAAATTCAATATGTTACCCCTATTTTAAAGCCTAATAAAGACCCAAACTGTATAAGCTCATATAGACCTATATCATTAACTTCCTGTTTTTCTAAACTTTTTGAAACCATGCTCAAGAATAGACTTGAGTGGCAATTTGAACATCATAATTTGATACCTCCACTACAATTTGGTTTTCGTAAAGGTAAAAGCACCCAGCACAATCTCAGTTGTTTAATAGGTGACATTAAAAATGGATTTCAAGTTAATAAATCAACCTTAGCTGTATTTTTAGATATACAAGGTGCATTTGATAATATCGATCATAATTATTTAATCCACGCTTTATATGAGTTAGGAGTTCCTGGTTTAATTTTGAAATGGATTTTCAAGTTCTTGAATGGTCGGAGTACTTGGGTTAAGGCTGGGAAACAATTGCATGGACCTAATAAATCGCACATAGGTACTCCACAAGGTTCTGTTATTTCACCTTTAATATTCATACTTAGCCTTATTAATTTTATGTCTATAATACCTATGCAGGTTAAGTATTTATTATATGCTGATGACTTAGTTATTTATGTACAATGTGGGAATGTTAAAGAAGGGGAACAAATTATGAATAAGGCCCTCCAACGCATAGGTTCTGTATTAAGGAATAAATTGAAGCTAAAAATTAATGTTGAAAAGAGTGCTACCATATTTTTCTCTAAAAATGCATCTGATAATCCGCAACTTATACATGACCATGCAGTTATTCCCAATTGTGATTCTTTCAGGTATCTTGGTTTGATTTTAGATTCCCGTTTATCTTGGAAACCACATATTGACTATCTTTGTAGAAAAGCTGAGTAAGGCCTAAATATTATGAAGTCTTTGGTTGGTCTTAGTTGGGGTTCTGACCCCAAAATCTTAAAACTTCTTTATATTACTACTATTCGTAGTTATTTTGATTATTGATGCAGCTTTTACTATGATATTGATAGTTATCTATTGCGAAAGTTAGATGTCTTACAGAATAAGGTTCTACGTATAATTTGTGGAGCTATGATGTCATCACCCATAAATTCCTTAGAAGTAGAAACTGGCATTGTTCCTCTTGCTATTAGAAGATCTTATATCACTGACAAACATTCTTTGAAGTTAATTAGTCTTGATAATGTTATAATCTCTAAATTACTTGTTGGGTTTGATGTTCCAAATTATAATAATGAAATTATAAAGGTACCTAGTTATTTCTCAAATTGAATCAATAACTTTTTTAAATTTCATTTTTCAAGATATTATATTCTGGTTTAAACAACATCCTTATTATAGTGTTGACTTCATCTGTACTTATATGAACATTCCTATACATGTAGACAAATATAATTCTAAATATGAATTCTTAGAGTTTTTAAACACCAAAAATAACTTCATCAAAATTTATACTGATGCATCTAAAACTTCAGAAAGAACTGCTTTTGCATTTTTCGATCAAATCTACAACTATGGTAAAGTCTACAGATGTAGTGACTATTTATCCGTTTTTTCGGCTGAAATGCTTGCTATTTTACATGCTCTTCAATATGTCCTTAAAAATTACATTAATTATACTCAGTCTTACTTTTTAATACTATGTGATTCAATGAGTGTGGTAAAAGCTCTCTGTAATAAAAATATAAACATGTCTTCTCATTATGCAATCTATAAAATAAGAAGTTTGGTATATGAGCTTTCTATGAAGAACCTGTACATTGAATTTTGCTGGGTACCGAGTCATTCGGGTAGGTATACTTGGTAATGAACTAGTTGATAGACTTGCAAAATCTTCCTATTCTGCTATCTGTAATTGCTCTGTACCATATACTGATTTGAATAATTATATCAAAGAGTTAATGATTAAGCGCTGGGAGTTGTCGCTTACCCATTCTCGGCTAGTAAAAGGCAAATGGTTAGCAGAAATTGTTCCCAAACCATCAACATCTTCTTGGTTTGATAGAAGTAAGAAATTCCTTCTCTTTGTAGGTTAAGAATTGGACACTGTAAAATACCTTCATTTGTATAGATTAAAACTCACTGATAATGAATCTTGTAGGTATTTATTGAAATTATGAAATTTGTGACCTACAACATTTGTTCTTTGATTGTAAACATTTTTCGGTGCAACGGTTATTGTTGATTTGTCAATGTCAGGAGTCAGGACTTACCTACTAGGTAAATGTGATCTACCTAAAAATATTTGTGATTTATTAAAGTTTCCTATACAGGTGGCCAAAAAGTCGTGGATCAAACGAAACAGGGAGACAAAGAAGGTAATTTCCAACAAAAAATCTTTCTCCAGCATGGCCATAACTTCATTGCACGAAAAGATATGAATTATTTTTGATTTTTCCATGGAACTACCGAGATTTTTTACAATTTAATCAGTAGAAAATTAAATTGATTAAAAACAATAAAACAAAAGGTGTTGTATTATGACTCGATTATGTATCAATACTACAAAAATTGTATTGCAGCTCTTGGTATCAAAAATAACGAGCAATGAATTTTTTTCCGTAAATTTTGAAGCGTTACAAAAAATTACTTCTCACTTTAAGACCACCATTTGAAAAAAAAATGTATTACGGAAAAGTGACCCTGTATTAAAAAAGCTTGCTGGTTTAATGCTGATTCGAATGAGGTACAACACTTTACTCTTTGATCTTTAGTTTTGGTTTTACGGTCGTTTTTTCATATCAAGGTGCAAATTTAATAAAATAGTAAATTTAAAGGAAAGTTTAGATTTTTTATAAAAACAACGATTATGCCTTAGTAATTTTATTTAAATACAAATTTTTACATTAAATGCTCAAAGTTCCTACCTCTGACCATAATACACAATCTGCACCGCTTAATAAAATTCGCACGTAATCGGCGGAATGCAACTCTGTTATTTAGATTTTGTAACTTAGCAAACTCGAGCTTTTGTCGTAGTTCTTGTTCGATGTTATTCTCTTCTTGATACACTATTTCTTTAAAATAGCCCCAAACAAAAAAGTCTATGGGATTAAGGTCGGGCAACCGGGGTGGCCATGCAATAGGTCCGCTTCGATCAATCCACTGGTTAGGGAAGCGTTCGTTCAAATGTCCTCGAAGTTACTAAGACATAATCGTTGTTTTTATAAAAAATCTAAACTTTCCTTTAAATTTACTATTTTATTAAATTTGCACCTTGATATGAAAAAACGACCGTAAAACCAAAACTAAAGAAAAAAAAGCTTGCTGGTTTAATGCTGATTCGAATGAGGTACAACACTTTACTCTTTGATCTTTAGTTTTGGTTTTACGGTCGTTTTTTCATATCAAGGTGCAAATTTAATAAAATAGTAAATTTAAAGGGAAGTTTAGATTTTTTATAAAAACAACGATTATGCCTTAGTAATTTTATTTAAATACAAATTTTTACATTAAATGCTCAAAGTTCCTACCTCTGACCATAATACACAATCTGCACCGCTTAATAAAATTTGCACGTAATCGGCGGAATGCAACTCTGTTATTTAGATTTTGTAACTTAGCAAACTCGAGCTTTTGTCGTAGTTCTTGTTCGATGTTATTCTCTTCTTGATACACTATTTCTTTAAAATAGCCCCAAACAAAAAAGTCTATGGGATTAAGGTCGGGCGACCGGGGTGGCCATGCAATAGGTCCGCTTCGACCAATCCACTGGTTAGGGAAGCGTTCGTTCAAATGTCCTCGAAGTTACTAAGACATAATCGTCGTTTTTATAAAAAATCTAAACTTTCCTTTAAATTTACTATTTTATTAAATTTGCACCTTGATATGAAAAAACGACCGTAAAACCAAAACTAAAGATCAAAGAGTAAAGTGTTGTACCTCATTTGAATCAGCATTAAACCAACAAGCTTTTTTAATACAGGGTCACTTTTCCGTAATACATTTTTTTTTCAAATGGTGGTCTTAAAGTGAGAAGTAATTTTTTGTAACGCTTCAAAATTTACGGAAAAAAACTCATTGCTCGTTAAGTTTGATACCAAGAGCTGCAATACAATTTTTGTAGTATTGATACATAATCGAGTCATAATACAACACCTTTTGTTTTATTGTTTTTAATCAATTTAATTTTCTACTGATTAAATTGTAAAAAATCTCGGTAGTTTCATGGAAAAAACAAAAATAATTCATATCTTTTCGTGCAATGAAGTTATGGCCATGCTGTAGAAAGATTTTTTGTTGGAAATTACCTCCTTTGTCTCCCTGTTTCGTTTGATCCACGACTTTTTGGCCACCCTGTATTATATAATTCTATATTTCAATTTATCCAAAGCACTGTTGGATCTATATGAATTTTAATTATTATTTGTACAGTTTTGTTAATTCTGATTATAACTTTAAGTTAGTATAGTTTATTTATCTTCTGTGTTTTTAACTTTTGTGTGTACTTTAGGTAGCTTAATTTATTAATCTAATTTTATTTTCTTATTCTGTGTTGTATTATGTTATTATTTTGCTTAAGAATGTAAATTGAATTACATAATTGTAAATGTTGGGCTGATGGTTTGCCAATGCCCGTATAATAAATTAAAAAAAAAAAAAACGAAACTGACAACTGTTACACAAATTGACAGAAAAAAATGCGGGAGCTACATACTACATCCAGAATTTCCAGATCCAGATCGTTTGCAATAGGCATGGGTAATGTTAACTCCGGCAAGTGAATTGATTCACTTATTCCGACTCCGAGTCCGGTATCGGTTCACCTTAGTTATTCCTTTGGCTCCGTTTGGCTCCGGCACTCACTCGATCGTTTTGGCTCCCCGGTTCCCCCAGAACATTTTATTCATTCGGTTCGTTGGATCATTTGGCACATTTTGAATTGAACAGTTTACAGACTTTACAATAGGTCATTCTATTTATAAGGAAAGAAAAAAAGTAAAATTTTAGTAAGTACTTTAATAACTTGCTGGGTAATCATTTTTGTTTTTACTAACTTAAACTACTGTAGCGTTATAAAATAAAAATAAAACTTTTAACTTATTACGTATAATTTCGTAATAAAATAAAATACACAGAAAATATAGAAAATAGAAAGGATAAAAACTTTATATAAAAAAGGAAAAACGCAATTGACAATATCGTATTAGTTACTAAATAAAAATAAAACTTATAACACTACATTTATTACGTATAATTTCATAATAAAATAAAATAGATAATAATAATATAAGCGTGGTCAAACTTTTAGGCGACTACAATGAAACAAAAATCACATTTTATGCGTGCCAGTCAATCCATATTAAACTCTAAAATCATAGGAATAAGAGAGCTTTACTATACTCTAATTTCATGATACCGAGGCCGCTTATCATTGCTTTGCGTCCGTGTTGTGTCTGCCTACCAACCAAACCAGACACGAACGTACCGAGGTATATAATAGTAATCTGTGGCTGGCACCGACCACCGAGTGAGCGAGTGAACAAGTGCGAATCCGCGCTCCGCGAGTCCGGAGCTCGTCCGCTCGCTCCGGCTCCCCGGAATCATTTGGTACCGCGGTGCCGATAAGGATTGTGAGGAATAAATAAGGTTAACGAATCCGCGTTCGGAACTGGCTCCTTTGAATCAGTAACTCCGGAGTTACCCACCGCTAGTTTGCAACTAACTAGAACCGAAAGAAGTTTATTAAATTAAATGGCCTACGTAAAAAATGATTCCTATAGTCAAATCCCATTTTGTGCAGATACACCTTACGTAAGTTCATTCGTTATGTCGGTTTATCTGTTGTAACTAACTATTGGTCTAAATTCTTAAAATACTTCTTTCTTCCAGCATGACTTTTACATATACTCAGATTTGAAAGAAATACCTGATAAATGTTACATGATAAGCGACGGACTTTTGAAATGTAGGACTATTGGGATTTTACAAAGTTTAAACGGCCGATTCTATTTGTCAGATGTAAGTTGGCTTTGTTTTTTTTCAAGTTGGTATTGATATTGAAACATTTTTTTTTTTCAGCCTATTCTGTTCTACTTCAGCAGTGGGACAAAATAGGCTGAAAAAAAATTTAATATATCAAAGTCCCTTTTCTTCCCTCCAACCCTCCCAGTTTAGGGCAAAAAGAAAGTGTAAATTTATTTTTCATTTCCAGCTAAATGAGATTGAGGAAAACTCGGAGCCAATTGTACAAATATCAGTAGTCTACCTGAAGTCACCACCACATTCCACTGTGATTCCATATACTGTGCAAGTATTTGGCACACTGCAGTGGAAAAAAAGGCCAGTTATATTTGCAAAAATATTACAGGTAATGTTTTATTAACTTACTAGCTTCTGCCAGCGGCTACGCCTGTGTGAGAAGTGTTTATCATCCCAAGGAAACATTATACCCGGATGAAAAGTAGCCTATGTGCTATTCCATATAATCTATCTCTGTGCCAAAGTTCATTAATAAACAAACATTCACTTACACATCCATCCAAACTTTCACATTTATAATCCTATTATAGTAAGATAAACAGCCTGAATGCATGACGAATGGTCTTATTTGCGTAAAATCTAAGCAACTGGAAATGAATAGGCTATTAGCAGTTTATTTATTAAAAGTGTTGCCATCTTGAACATCCATGATTTGATTTGCAGGTGTTGAGTGTTGCAACTGCCATTCGATTAAGAAATGCTCTAAGAGGAGTCACTTGTTCACACTTAGCTAGAAATGTTCCTGAATGTGAACTTCATGAAGATACCCATGATTAAGCATGGTGTTTTGATTAAAATATTTTGTCTCATATATGAATGCAGAAGATGAGAACTGTGGGCTTATAGAAACCAAAATAAATTGTGTAACATTTGAAAACACATTATTCTTAAGAGAAATAAAACAAATATTTAAAAGAATGCATATTTATTAATTCTTAAATAAATACATTAATCAACAATATGTGATAAAATTTACACCATTCCATCACCAAGCACTCACTGCGCTTTTTACATAAAAAAATAATAATGATAGGCATAGATAACTTTGCTTATGGAGTTTATGTATACCTTCAAGCCATTATTATTAGACCAAAAATATCACGAAACACTATGAACCTGTTATTTAATAACAATATTATATTTTTGGTACATTTTATTGAAAAATATACATTGCTTGGAATGCATTTTTGTTGTTTAGTAATTTTACTGTATAATTTTCAAGGGCTCTAAGAAGCGATTTAATATAATAATTTGAGCATGTTTCCATTCTTGCATTTATAACTCATTTCATTTGGAAGAGTGGTTCATAGATACGTGAAACATATTCAAGAAATCAGAAGATCTTAAATATTAATGCAGTGCAAATAAATCATATTGATGAGTGAATCAGGTAATAGCTCTTATTTCTATCATTTCATTATTTTCATTGCTAAGTCTAGTTACAAAACTGTCTAGAGTAATCACATAGAAAATATTAAATCTTACTTTGACAATTTGTTATTGAATATCCCAATTGTGTACAATTATATTTTCAGAAGGCAATTTATAGCTGTCATGTTACTGGGGGAACTTCTGTGTAGCTGCAATATCACAGTATGCTCTCCGATTGATATTATTGCTTCTATGCTTGGCATTATAACTAAAAATAAGCAAACTTGCCAATGTCTTATTGACTGAGTCAATTACAAATTGGATATTTTTATTTTGGGCAGTGTTGCTATAAAGTTTATAAGGATCTATCTGAAATATAAACCAATCAATTGAAGATAATACTCAACAGAGAGAATGTATGTCCCACATACTGACCTACCCAATTTCTAACAAAGAAAACATTCTCAACCTAGCATCAAATGATATTGCAGCATTCCCAGTCAAATGATACTAGTGTACCACAGTTTAAGGAATGGGAGAGGAACTAAAGCACCCAGAAGTACAGCACAAACACTAAAAGTATGACGGCTCCTGCTGTCACCTTAACAAGCATGGACTTGGTGTTAAGGTATGTTGCGTCCTTCTTGTACTTCGAAGACATCATTGACAGGTTCTGGGTTTTTGTGTCAAGCTCTGAAACAATACACATGAGTTGAGAATTGATTTGTTTAAGACATTAATAGAATTATAAATAATAGATGGTCATTGTCTAATCATGATTTGTATACTTTGTACTGCTGTAGTTTTTCGTAATTACGTATTACAATATGACCAATACGTGCAACAGTCTTTATATATCGACAGTGTTTTATTTAAGAAAATTGTAATTAAAAATCCACTGCTGCATGGCATTGCTACCTATTAACTAAACTGTTTGGAGAGTTTCCATTGTCTCAAAAAGAAGAATGCATTGATTAAGACAGTAATAGTTGAAAAGTAAGCCAGGGTTGAACACTGCATATGAGAGAACCCACCTGACTAGCAGCCAACCAAAACTTACTATGATATTTTAATCCCTAAGAGAACTTCCTTCAACCTAAACTTGACTTTTCTGATTAGTGAAGCTCAGTCTCACCAGAGAGTATGGCTCCCCTCTGCAGCACATCATCGATGTTCTGCATCATGATGCGCTGCACGTCCCCCAGCTGGCCGCCAAGCTGCGCGGCGGCGCCGGCGCGTCTTGCGCGGGCGCCGCCCTCAGCATACTGTCGCCGCGCGCGCTGCATCCACGTGTCGAATTCGATGAATGTGTATGGTCGGGTAACTGTGTTCACCTGCAACACAATTGGTTAATTTTGGGCGCGCAAGGGCGCGCATCGCTTGTGTGTGTGTCAAAGAGTCGAGACAACCCACGCGTGCCGGCGAACGCCGATTAAAACGTTAACTTAAATAAAGGTAACATGTTTCTTCTTCTTGTGTTACCCAGATAGCGGTTACCTTAATCGTATAGGTAACCAAGATTCCTCGATACCTGTACCGTAATTTATAAAGGTTTACGGTCCCTGATTAAAATGTATTTTAAAGTATGTGGTAGGGTGTACATACCCGCTTTCCGTATTGCTGGAAGAACTCCTGCGCTATCTCCTCTAGATAGCTGAAGGCAAGTCTCTTGCTGTAGTTGCGTTCACACAACACTAGGTAGCAGATCTCGTGTTCAATTAGATAACTGAAAAGTCACAAATTGTTTCTATTACTGAACTGTAATAAATTGATTAGAACCTTGCTAATTTCGTTCATTACTAAAGATATGGCTCAAACAATTTTTTTCTATCATTATTAAAAACTTTGTGTAAAGCAAAACAATAGAATAAGATTGCATAAATGAAATAAAATATTACATCAGAATGACAATAAAGATTGATGGAAACGAAAAGCGGTAAAATTAGGGATAAACTGAAATAAAACAAGCGGTAGGACTCACTGGAAGAGATAGGGCCCAGTTTCGATGGAGCAACGGGTCGGTGACTGCGGGCCTAGTTTTCTAAACAGCATTTTAGCCTGATTTTGATACTCCAGAACATTGCAGCCGCTCTGCGAACCACCATAGCAAATTAAATTATAATATAAAAATAATAATGAGGACAAATAAAATTATGACGTGAAACTCGTTCGATCGTGAAAACATACGTGACCCAAAAACATGGCATTACATGAACCAAACAAATTAATACATAAATATAAAGACTTGCTACACGTGGAAACTAATAAGTTTTAATGGTAATATTAACATTAAAATACTAATTACCTGCTCATCTTCTTGCATAGTAGCGGCCAAAGGCAGGCCGTCTACGACCCTCGCGATCATAGTCATAAGAACCATTTTAATAAATTGTAACTGTCTCTCACGTTAACACATAAACAAGTGTATGATTCAGTAAAATTTTCACATTACACTGATTACTTTTTCCTGCTCATTATCGGGAAATGGGAAAACAAAATCTGAGGTGACGGCTGTGCATACACGTCAAAGCAACTGACATGACAACAACACGTCAGATAACCTTGTTCATGGTTTGGATATTGCCAGAGGCAAAAAATTTAGAGTCAAAAATATAATTTGAATTTTGTGATCTGGCTACTTAGGCATTTAAGTCTTGTTTTGACACCACGAAGCACACTCCTTCCTTTTCATTTTGTTATCTCAACCAAGCAATTGCGGGTTTTACGCTATCGAGTAGATGGATTTTGAACATATGGAGCAATTAATTCTTCTGATAAGATGGACCTTAATGCACACTTTTCTTAGTCCCCAATTACCCTCGATGATCATGTTAAATCTTCTACTCTCAACGATCTCTTTAATCTTTCTTTGCCAGCAAATACTTCTTTCTCTTTCCACCCAATTACTGAACTAGACATTAAGAAAGGTATCCAATCCATCTCCACCAAGGCGGTAGGCCACGATGGCCTTCAACTCCAAATGTTCCTACATATATTATTCTGGTGAAATAGTACCGGCCATAACTCATATTGTTAATTACTCTCTTTTTAATAACTCCTTTCCTTCAGCTTGGAAGAAGGCACACGTCCTGCCGCTTCCCAAGGTTTCTAATCCCTCCTCGTCATCCCAGTTCCGTCCAATATCCATCCTCCCAATACTCTCCAAAGTCCTCGAGAGTATTGTTCAGAAGCAACTGTCCTGTTATTTGTCCTCTAATGGCCTGCTACCACTGTTACCACTCTAGTCAAAATAAATGGTGACAAAAGGCTAGCTATAGATAATAAATGTCTCACCATATTGGTTTTATTGGACTTCAGCAGTGCCTTTAATTCGGTTGACTTTGACATTCTCCTAGGCATCCTTTCCTCCCTTAATGTCTCTGCTCCGGTAATTGAGTGGTTCAATTCTTATCTTCGGGTCCGCTCGCAGTCTTTTCAATCCGACGAGGATTCCTCTCAATGGTGTGACTTGGCTGCGGGCGTTACTCAGGGTGGTGTCCTCTCTCCTCTTCTCTTCTCAATTTTTACAAATGATATCACTAGGGTCCTAACTTCTAACTATCATTTCTATGCAGACGAGTTGCAGTTGTATCGCCATTTAAAGTGGGTGAACTCGCTGAGGCTAAATCCTTTGGACTTCTCCAAAGGACTTAGCCAACTTGTTGATATCGGACTTCTCCTGAACCCAACTAAATCTCAAGCGCTCGTTATTGGTGTCAAATACATGCTTAATTTATAAGATCCCCAGTTCCTCCCGCCAGTAATGTATATTCTTGCGAGCGAGCAAGGACTTCAATAAATTGTGTAAAGAGTACTCTTTTGACCCATTCAATACCAAGAGCAGCGTGGCACGTAGACAGCTAGACCTTGACTTTTTCAAAATGTAATATTAATATTCATCTAAACCTAATTCTTTCAGCATTTCTTTTTGGTAAAATTAGTTGATTGGCTATAAGTGTGTTACTCTACTGCAATCCGTGAAAACCTGTAATTGGATTTTTGTCTCTTATTCAATGAATAACGCTCTTTTGTATAGCTGTTGGTTTTCCAAGAATAAATAAATAAATAAATATATTACTCCAAAAGCGCGAAAAACTTGGGCGTCCATATTGACACTAACCTCTCTTGGGAGGTTCATATTGCTGATGTGAGTAAGAAGGTCTTCTACTCGTTTCAGTCTCTTAAACGTCTCCAAAAATTCTTACCATTTCACACTAAGGTAACTCTTGCGCAATCTCTTCTTCTGCCGCTAATAGACTATGCGGATATCAGTTTTCTAGATGCAACGGAGTTACTCCAAAACAAACTCGAGCGACTGCAGAACTTGTGCATCTGCTTTATTTTTGACCTTCGCAAGTACGACCATGTGTCGGAATTTCGGACCAGATTGTAGTGGCTGCCAATTCGGCGTCGACGAGATACTCACATCCTATCCCTTCTCTATACTATCCTGCACAATCCTACTTCCCCTCAATATTTTCGCGAACGGTTTCAGTACCTCGTCCCGAGGGGTAAACCTTGTCGCACAGCCACTTCGCTTCTTCTTCGAACGCCGCGTCACACTTCCAGCCGCTATGATGGATCCTTCTCTGTTACTGCAGTGCATCTCTGGAACTCTCTCCCACACTCCCTACGCGATAGCCCTTCTCACGATGTCTTCAAGAGGAAAATTAAGGAGCATTTTCTTTCAACGCAATAAATAATATAAGTAGATATATACGTGTATATATATATTTGTTATTCTATGTAGGTATTATTATTATATATTTAATTAGTATCTTATTGTAAAATTGTACACTGGATTACTGCCCTCAATTATTATGATCTCTATGACTCTCGAGGTTTGCTGGAAGAAACTCCATTTTGGATTTAAGCTCGCCTTTGTACATGAGTATTGATTTCACTTTGTGTAAATGTATTGTTTTGGTGTATAATAAAGAATTAAGAATGCAAGGCAAGCGTACCGTGCGCTATTCTTTGAATTTAAACAATCAGGATGCTGGTCCGCATGTAAAGCTTTATGGATGTCTCATGTCTCAAACGCCAAATCGGCAATACCTTCCACTGTGTTTCTATGTGCGACATTCATTCACTTATCATGCGTGGTACGTATGGTCGGAGCGATCCCATTGAAATTCGGACACCAATCTAACAATATCGAATGTTGGATTGGTGTCCTATTTTCGATTGGATTCGCTTTGGTAGTTTAACTGCCATTTATCACCATTATCCTATAGAAGTCCTCAGCTGGGCTTAGGCTTCTCCAGTCGTGGGTCATTCGTTTGGAATCATACATAAAGTTCTCGATATTTGAGGCGGTCACGATTTATTTTTTTTACTTGATTGCATACTTTTCGTTATTGTTTTTATTTAATTTAAAATCCAAGGAGTGTTTACCAAATGTCGTCGCTGATTGAATTTTTTAGCGGAATGTTTTTGGGTTATTGTACTTTTTAAAACATGAGTCTAGTGGTCGACAGTTTGAAATACCTCTCCAATATTCACATGATATTTAACTCTCTACTCGAAGCGCCCTCTTTTCATCCATTCAACTAAAGTTATGTGTTTGTGGGCAAAGTTCTGCCCTATTACCCATGTACTATAATTTTCTAATAGTTTATTACTCCCAATTTTATATTCTTGGTCCTTCCAGTTCCATGATAAGTTTGAATACTGGTGAAGTACTTGACTTCAGTGAAGGCTGAGTGCCGGGATCTAGTTACTCCTACTGAAGATATAATAACAAACAAGTTTGGATTTTATTGTGGATATTTTATTAACATTATCATCATGCATCAAATTTATGTGCTAATTCATTTACACTTATAACTAACTATACATAGAAAAATAACTTAACTAGGGGGCAGAAAATACAGTATTTTGTAAAATTAAACAACTAAAATTACAATTAAAATATCGGACTTTAACTGCATACAACTAAAAGCAAGTATAACGCAAAATCACTGTATCGCACGCAACTCTCAGAATTATTACGAAATTTTGTTAAAACTTTGATCAAAGCGAAAAGACAGCGCCATCTATGAGCGAGTAGCTGAAACTAAAGTTTACATTGACCTAACGAACTCGTTGTCGACACAAACGTAACACACCACTCTCATCCGGAATGAATTACGTATTCGAATATTGGACATTAATAATTTACCGACGAACAGGAATACGTACATTGAAATAGTAATTAACGATAAAACATGAATGTCGTCTGCCGCCGACGAGCGACCGCAGCGCCCTCTTCCTCTATCACCGAATTCACTAACCTTCTCATTGCTTCCTTGCAAAATATTCTCATATTTCACCTATCTAGCGACGCCAATAACTTTTCGTTCATGGGTCGTGAGGGTGTGCGTTTGGATTATTAATATAATATTTGTATTTACAATAATTTTGACGTGCAAAATGTTTGCGGCCACGATAAGTATACCACGATACGAAGACGCCTCGTACCAATCTGGCATCCGTTATTATAATTTAAAATCAAATTATGATACTAAAGACTAGGCTCAATTTAAAATAATTTCATTAAAAATATTTTTTTTTTCGAGGTGCCTTTAAAATTTACATTGAAAATTTAAGTACATTAGTAATTAGAAACTTTGATTTTTTATTCAACAACATCAATTCGACTAAAATTATTTAAACTCTCCGAGCATTTTTTTAAATGCTTGCTCAAACATTTTGCCTACTAACCGGTAACTAGTATCTCACATTGTCGATTAGGACGCACGACGCCGCATTATACATTCTGAGAGCGTTCACCTCCTCCTATCCCATGGTCCATTCATTACCTACTAATTTATTAATAAACATATTTTTACAATAAAATTTGTAACCTACAGAACGAAATTCCCTAAAAAGGAAAAGAATTTAATGCCTGTGGGCGACGCCCGCGTTACAGACGAAAATAAATAAATTAAACCCTACAGTTATATTTACAAAAGCATAAGAAGTAGTGCCGAACAGAATATTACTGAAAATTCCATCTAGCTATATAAAAATACGGTTAAAATTCCACAATTTTGTTTTTAAAATATATTAATTTTAATCACATGAAACGGCCACTGGTTTTGTTCGAAGAAGTTTGGATACTGAGATCTTTCACCTATATAAAAGTCACTTAACGCACTGGTTTATAATATTTAGTTTAACACCTGTATATCGGTTGGACTGGTCTAATATTATTGTATCGCGTGCGGGTGTACCGAGCGCGCTGCCCACCGGTCCCTCATCATAGCACCCATTGTACCCACACTACACTCGTCCTCGTCTCCTATCTCCTAAGCTCCTAAGGCTCGCTGACCCTTACCGTTCACGACCACACGCACGTTCCGTGTTTGATACGTTACACGCTACATCAATCTGATATCGTTTATTTTGAATATAAAAATATTGCGTAACTAGGTTCCAAAACCAAGTGTGGTGGCGCATGGCGGCCGGAACGCACGTGTGCTCAACAATTATTATATTTGACACGACGCCAACTAACAATTCCTGCGCTTACGTACATTTACTATTATAACAAAGTTTATTGTATACATAGAAGGATCATTTTGTCTTTGCATTGAATGAAATATCAATTATATCTGTCTATATGTCGAAGTGAACTAGGCTACACCTTACTCGATCTTCTTTTACAACTATATATTTTAAAGTATTATGATTCATTAACATTGGACCACAAATCGTAATTAATTATTAATAATATTTATTCAGGTAACAAAAAGTGGAGGTCGCACGCTGTTCAACTAAAGAAATAATATACAAGCGTCCTGATATGCTGAGAAAACAGGATGTATATGTAGGTATACACAGTAAATAATTGTCTCTGTCTGATATGTCGTTGTAGTGATCAGGTGCGCGCGACCCCCCTGCAACATGCTTAATATAATTTTTAAATAAACGAAATAAACTAGAAATGTCCACTTAAACAGCTCACTTATAGTAAACATATATTTATAATTAACACAATTAACGCACAAAAATCATTCCTTAACTAATCATTATGTCAGTTTTCTATCAGAAAGTTGGCAGTAGGTTTATCAGTACATGCGTAGTAGTATTACGTCAAAACATTTTATTTAAACGAATGTTTGCAATTTAATATCATTTCCAAATTCGGTTTCGAAAGGTAAAACAATTGAGATAGACTATGCGATGACGAGACCGCGTTCCGAGAGAGGTCCACATTTGCAGCTGGTGGCAGCGTCAGCTCAGGCCGCTTGCGGAACGCGCTCTCAAGAAACAGATTACAGCTAGGTAATAATCAATCACTAAATGTTCATATAATATACATAGTTATACATAAATCAACAGCAGTGAGGTTGCTTCGTTTGTAACAAGGTGTAAATATGAGATGGCCATAAAAAGCACCAAGAAGTGAATATATTTCATCTGAGGATATTACTAAAGATATTTTTGTTATATAAACATTTTACGTAAATATTTCTTTATAATAAACTCTTATTTAGACTATATATATATGCTTATTGCGTATTGTAAACTGTTTCGAACAATGTAAATTGTATATCCTTATGAATCATTTGTTACTCTTGCGTAGTTCTGAGGTAGGAAGTTCTGATTTCGTACAGTCGACCGAGGAAATGTATCATCGACATAAAACATGCAATATATAGAAATTTCATTTACAAATATTTAAAAATTCGTTCAACATTATACAAAAATCACTCCATCCCCATATAACATCTAGCAAATTTAGTGTTCCTCTTCTGAAATACCCCTAAAAATAGGTACCTATATAAACATTTGAGCAATCAATTTCGTCTCTCCTATTTTTGTATAAATATTAAATTCAATGATAAGTTAATATTAGTTCGATTTGAGAGTAATATTTATATTAATAACATTTTATAGAAGCGATCTGAAAAACGTAGGTAATGCATGATGATTTGAAAAATAGACGAATTGTAACTATTAGTGAAAAACTAGTAAGAGCGAAATGAATACGCGTCTCTACACCGTGTTACGTATGAGAGATAGTGTCTGTCCCACTGCATCACTCGTCCTCGTCATCACCACGTCACCGCGTCATCACGTCACTCGTCATCACGTCACACGTCATCACTACCACGCGCTCGTCACGCGCACTCGAGATTCGTCTACGCCAGCGAGCAGTCGATCTCGACGATGTCCTTGGGCACGTCCACGAACTGGTACACGAGGCGCTGGCCGTCCACCTTGGCGAGGATGCCGCGCTGGTAGTAGTAACGCAGAGCGCGGCCCATGGTCTCGTAGTTCATGTCGGGCTTGTTCTTGTGCAACCCCCACAGGCGCGACACCGCCTTCGAGTCCACCAGCTTGAACACGCCCTTTTCGCGGTTTGTCCACTTGATGAAGCGCGGGCAGTACTCGCGGTCCTGCAGCAGCTTGAGCAGGAACTCCCAGAGGTAGGTGGTGGAGCCCTCGCGGCTCTTGCGCTTCACGCCGGGCGTTGGCGGCGCGTCGGTGCGCGGCCTCTTCTTGGGCTTGAGCTTGTTGTGGTGGTGATGCCGCTGGTAGTCGCCGAAGTCGAACACGGAGTAGGGCAGCTCGTCGTGCGGCAGAGGCGGCGGCGCGGGCGCGGCGAAATGGTGCGCGCCGCCACCGCCGCCGTACCCGTACCCGTACGCGTCACGCTCGCTCACTCCGCCAACTGCAAGCAGGATAAACACTCGGTCAACTACTAGTTCACTACTGCACAATACCTAGACAGATCCACGCATTACAAGTTATAGAGTCAGCCAGGTATCTCAGATGCTTGTTAATTCTATAAACACGTTTGTGATTGGAAAAGTGGAAAATCTCCTCTGAATTTTCCATCCATATTTAGCTGCACAAGCATTTTAACTCTCACATAGTGACTGTCGAGAAAATGTTTAGTTAATGAATGTTGATGCAACATTTTGTTACAACTTAATTGGCTAAACAATAGTGGGAGTAGCAGGGGGCTCCAGTCTCATGCGATTAGGCCACTCTGTTGTCTAAACTAACTCTGTTATTTTGATAACAATATTTTATATTGTCTCTATTCCATTGACGAGGTTCAGGGTTGGTATATAGCGGCTTAGGGAACGTCCTGCTACTTGGCTAAACAAAGGCCTTGTACCAATAAACAATAGTCATAAATCAAGGCATAATTGACCACAATTTCATTAGGTATTATGAAAGTGTGTTCGATTAATGTTATTATTGTACAAATGCTCTGATATTGCAATAATAAAGTTCAATCAGCAATGAAACCCAATAGTGACAATGGCAATACTGTCGATAGGGTGTAGCGTGTTCGTGTAGCAACAGCTGATAACAATAAAATGGATCCAAAGGATGCGGATGAAGTTTATTGATATCAAATTCAATTATTTTTTTATACATTACATTGATTTATGGACTTGTTGTGACCTACTTGAATAATGCAAGATAGGCACTATATTTATAAAAAATGTATTTATTCAGTCGTAATATTCTGATGAGAAGGGGAAAATATAAATCTTTGTTTCCTGATTCCACCTTATGGCAAAGACATTAAATAGGTCCGCTAGACGTAACAGCGTTTTGGGAAGTTCTACCAGAACTAGAAGTTTCCCTAAACTTGTTGTTTTCCACATCTTCGTATCTGTTAAACAATGCGAGCGAGTTAGGCGCCGATAGCGCAGCACTGATAGTGTCGCGATTGCGTCAAGCGGCCGCCTTGACCCCGATGCCTGCGCCTGCGCCGCCCCACCAGCACACCGACCCACTATCCGAACGTTATCCTCCTCGGAAAAATAAGCTTCTGCTTAGAGTTCTAGAGTAATCAAATGCACTTGCAAACTTATTGAATAGTTACGTAGAGTTTGAACTTCGGAAATAATGATATCGTACAATTTGAAGGCTTTCGGTATTACTGAACATAACCGACTTTTCAATAGTTGAAAGTTAATAAACTGATTTGTGTTGCCTCCACGCCTAGTAAACAGTTCGTTCGCTTTCCTAGACACTGATATAACATCAAAGTCAATGATTCCTAGGAAACAAAATAAAGATATTTTTCTCATGCTCGACCGCGTGAGTTCGATCTAAAAACTTCAAACCATGTGGGCAATAAATTTCATCTGGCTTGCTCAATAAAACAGTTGTTTGGCTGAGATTAGCCCAATTCGCGGGAAATGATTTACTTAACACTACATAAAGGGCTGTCGTCTGTCTGCCTTGCTAATAGTTTTATTGAATATCTATGATTATCTTTGTTTCTTAACCGGTTGTGTTTTGTAACGTCTGTACACATTTCTCATGGCTGCTGCTATGATGGCCCACGCGTTTGCTTCTATTCTGCTCATGAGCCCATTCTTGGCACCTTTGAAGATGATATATTAAGTGCCTACCTAAATTTTCAATTATATTTTTTTCATCAATGCCTAGAGCAGTTTAAAAATGTTTTGTAGTAAATAACATCAGGTTTGCCGCCAGTCTGTCGTAGGTAAGAAAGTGGAGGGCGAGCACCTAGTTTTTCGAGAGCTTTATGATTATATAGTCGGGAAGGCACATTTCAGCACGCAAAACAAGGTTGCGTAAATTATGTCGAATTATTGTGTTCCAGATGATTTACGTAAGGCAGGTGGATTCTTCTGTGGTTTTTCATGTCTAGCGATGAATGGGAGTTCTTTAGCAAGAATAACCAGACACGAGTGGTAACAATAGCTATTTACCTACCTCCATCACAGACTACAAAACTAAGTTTGTGGTCAACAGTAATGAGCTGATTTGATGATTCAATTATGTCACGCCATATTTAATTTCTAACACAATATTTAATAGGAATAATAACAGGGAAAGGCCCTAAACGTGGCTTGCAGCTACAAATGTGTCGGGGCGAGGCATATTTTTAGGTTTAATCTGTTTATCCTCCATCGGGGATGTCGAATTACGGTTTTAATGACAGCAGCGAGTAGGCGGAATTGCGGAAGTGCTTTTTATAAGTTAATTTATTTTTATGAGGAAGTGGCATTTGGTAAATGTAAAATGGAAGCTATTGCGGTTTAGACGTAATATATTATAAAAAAAAATAATAATAATTGGATCCGTGGTTTTCCTTCTGTGTATACAATTGTACATGAACAATGCTGTCTGTAGAATGAAATGAATGTAAAACGAAACCAATAACTATCGATTTTTGTAAGAAATATTATTTTATTGTAATTCTTCCAAGTTGAGAGACTTAGAACATGAACTAACCGAGCATACTGCCTACCGAGATAAAACGTGTTACATTAGCGTACATGTTTTAAAACGCCGCCGCCGCCAGTAGTGCGTTGGCGCGATTCGCCTTTTTCTAATATTATCTAACTGGTATGTATTTTTGCGCGGCTTATCTGCACGGTCGTTGACCCTTCGCCTGCGTACGGACACGTGTGCTCGACACATCATACCTATTTTTTTTTCTTGAGGAAAATCCAGAAGATTGGCGGAAGTGATCAGTATTTTTTTTCAGAAAATGCTTGTTTTAATGTACGTAAATGTCATTGTAATTAAAATAGTGTCGTATATTACTACAATAATACATTTACAGGCTTTTGAAGAGGTTGCTTAATCAGGTGCGCGTGCGACCATCTCAGGTTGGTAAACGGCCGCGCATTGTTATTTTCCTAATGGACAATACTGAATTACAAGTTTCACAGTCTGTTTTAACAAAGAAAAGATAGGTAAGTAATTAATAGCTGAAATAATGTTATCACCAAAACCGCAGTTTTCCGCTTATCGGAAAAGTTTGAAGGAAAAACAACGCTTAAATAGATATTACCGAATTGGAATGATTACGGAAGTGTAATATTATTGTAGACTTTCAGTTCAGCGAATAACTGGTTATTTATCTAATTGACTGATAAGCAGTCCAAATGTTGTTGCACTAAATACTTCTTTGTTCCGCAGCGTCGGTCGGTCACTTTAGTTAGATATTCATTCAATTGAATTAATTGATGAATGCAGTATCAATGAGTTAAGATAAGATGCGCAATCGGAGTAGATCCGTACTGATCAAAGTAATCTTGTTGTCCATCTGAAAGGAGGAATTTAGAATCGGACTTGCAAGTAGAGCGAACGTTTACAACGGTAAAAATACCACGGGGAGGTAACATAGATACCTGTTATTTATAATTTAACGTTCCAAGAACACGTATCTCATAAAATCCCTCGCGAGCATGGGAAGCTAACAAGACGCCGCGAAAAAAGCCCGCATTTTATGCGCCGGCGACTCTATTTATAGCGCATGCGCTGGACGCATCCTACTGGTCGCGCATGCTCACTGCGCACCAAGATCAAGGTTACGTCGAGTCGCTTGTAGCCCCGTACAGCCGCGCCTGCTGCAGTCTTAGAATGTCATCTTCACTTTGCTAGTTAGCAGTCCTTCGAAGCGAAAAGAAAATTTATTGAGAGAGCACACGTTCTAAAGTGCACCTTACACTCACTGGACTGGGTGTTATTTGTTTTGAGTGGTAAACGGAGACGGATTGTTTCGCTCCCGGATGCGAGTATGCGAACGTTTAGGTTGATGTAGGGTGTGCTGGGAGGAGGGGAGGGGAACCGGTTGCGCCCTCGCATCCCGCGCTTGCGATAAATGGGTTACCCCACAAACCTCTTGCGATACAAACACGCAACGCTGTGCGTCCAGGCGCGCCTGCCCTATGCCTGCGCCCGCGCCTGCGCGCCTGCTTTCATTTATTATTAACGTTTTTAGAGTTTTTGATCCACATTAGCAGCGAGGGGAAGTTAATTATTGTGTAATTAGTGCAAAAAGCTGCAACTGACGCAAATGTGCATCTAAGCTGGATGCAAAGTGGTTTTGTCTTTGTGGTCATACTTGCCAGAATCCTGCTTGGCTATTATTTGAACAAATAATTGTAACATTCCTCGTTACAAATAGCTTTAAACAAATGAACTTGATTTAAATGTTATGAATTGTGCTGTTTCTGTCATGTTTAGGTAGCGACAAAGCTGTCAATAAAGTGATAGAGCTCCATGACATACAGCATGCCGCTGACGTCAACGTCAATCATCTGAGAGGTACATAAACACCTGTGACGATTTATCAGTTTGCAAATTTGCTATTATTGCTCGCGATAAAAGAATTAGAAAGATAAGATAGCTGAGAACATTTCCTCAAAGCAACTGTTGAAAACTTAGCACAAATTAATGATGAAAAACAATGTTTTTATCGGTTTGGTTTTCAGGCGGAAGCGATAGTGTAATCAGTCGTGTGAAGGGATTGCATCGCTGTGTGCAGTGACAAGTTAGTTTCAGACTCATATCCTCCCATAGTGTGTCTGACAATGCATTTAGTTTTCCTGTGCGACCGGAAGGCGTGCGTGGGTCTAAGATTGCGAGTTGCAACTTGCAAGCGAGGCGGAGCGCAGCGCAGGCGCCCGCGTCGGGTGCGACGGTGGCGGCGGCAGGCAATGACCAGGAAATGACGCCGCCGGCTGACCTTCACACACACGCACACTCGCTGCGCCTGCGCATCCCTCCTCCCGCTCGTTTGTCCCTGTCCGTCTACTACGGGATTTAACGTTGACGCGCTATGTGAGTGTGCTATGTGTGCGCATCATTCTACCAAGCTCTGCAGACGATGGATCACTTTCAAGCCGGTGGATAATTTTCACGTGTCTATTATCAGTTGTTGTACGCGCAGCTCTCTGATTGGCTGCAGCCGCCATGTTTCGATGAGGGCAAAGTGGAGAGGTAATTCAACGATAACTGAGTTTTTGTGCATTAATTGTCAAGGTGACATTCTGTTGTACCGCGTATCATCTGAATGTTGATAATGCGCTTGTTATGTAATTTGTTTATGAATTTTGAAATTAACTGATCCAGTAATATGAGAAAACAATCGTGTCATAGGTACAGGGTTTGTCCGTGCTTAGTTCGGTCCATAAAAACTGCAGTGGAATTGACACTCGTGCTTGACTAACATTCTACTCTGGAGCTTCGCGCTTGTTATATTTAAAACGCAAACTCAAAGATGGCGCATTCTATTTCCCTGCGCGCGCATGGGCTGAACTAGCGCTGCGTTAAGTAAGGTCAGCGCTGCGCCTGCGCCGCCGCGCGACACTGCACCTTACGTAACGGCTATAACACGCGGCTAGAGGGCTCCACTTGTATCGAGGTCACGTGTATTTCAGGAGAGGAGGCCCAAACAATGTTTACTACAGATAATATATAACAGACTACATAACTGTTTGTTTTTCTTTGCATCATGTCGCCTAATCATTGTATACAAAGTGTTTTGCGAACTTCAATTTCGCAAGAACCTCTCACACGATGTACTGAAACTCTCTGGGTTCCGTAGAAAGTAGAGCACAGCGATATTTTAGATTTATGTCTGAAACTTTAGTAGCTGACTCTGAAGGATAGCATTTATGAAGATGAACAATTTTACGATGTTACAAGATTTCTCGTAGTGAGCTCCAGATTTTGTGCATGTAATCGAAACACGGTTAGATTAAAATACATTCCGGATAATCTGCGTAACTGGCTAGTACACGTTTCCATTTACCCGTGTAACCTGTTACAAACAGATGTCGACGATTCCGATAGGCACCGGGTGCATTTCAAGGAGATTTAAGTTGTCCTGTAAATACAATAAATACTTAATTTTCCGGCACATATCGTAATCTACCGTGGAATACATGATTTGCATTCGGATGTCGTTCACACCGGCTCGGGACGGTCGTCGTGTCATTTGTACATTTTATTTTAGCTCACACGACCGGTTTGCCTGTAGACCACTTTTCTTGCATAACCAATGTAGGTAATTGTTGCAATCTGTGATATCACCCACCATCGGTTATGTAGATGACGAGTCTTTAAAAGCTGTCCAACCTCTTTTAATTAGTTTCGATCTTATATACTACTAGCTGTGCCCGAGGCTTCGCTCCCGTCTACTACCATTTTTATTCTAGGGTGATTCTTCCGCGGAGTATCTTAAAACCGCCATTCCGAAAAAGACATCAAATGCACAACGCCATCTATGAAATATGGAGTTCAACTGCCTGAGTAGTCTTGTGATATAAGTAATAACTACCTACTTCAAGTTACGCACAATTTTATGTATTAAAGTTATCTACATTGGTTCCGTACATTTCACGTGATGCGTGCGCAACTAAACAGACAAAAATTCCAAATAGGTATGCTGGAAATAGGTCCTGTTGGTTAACTTTAACACCCTGACATTTTTTTGAAAATATTTTCGATGTACAAAAACGACTTTTCTACAGATTTATTAGGTATATGTATTGATGATTGGGTACCAGTTTTATCTGTGGAACTGCCATAGACTGCATAGGGAAGGTATAGATTTTTTTAAGTCTAATGCTTCTTTTTGTATTTTATTCAAATAACGTCAATTAAATTAATTTCATTGCGCTTGTTAATTAAAAGGCACATCGCCATATCATTATTTCATATTGCTTAACGAAGCAGTTAATATTGGATCATTTATAACTGAATCATGTGCAGTATTATTGGCTTTTTAACATGTGAGGATGAGGTTGGTATCAAGTTATTTTATATTATGTTTATAAATAGATACAACCTAACGACCATCATTTAAAAAGTTATAAATGTCGAGTTTTTATAGAAGGCTGTGTGCGAAAAAGGCCGGATGAGTTAATTAATTACTTTTTTTCAGGCGGTCTTTAAATCTCACCATATATTTTTGTTGCATAAAGTATTTAATAAAGAAATGTGAATAAAATACTAATGTGGACTCAGCCCATTATCAATGGTATTTGGTTATGTGTGGTTGTGAAACAGCCTTCGTCTGCGCCTGCGCTCCGCAAACAGCGCCTGTTTGACCAACTGTACTGAAATGACGACATTACACATGTCTTCAATATTAATGCTTGTTTATTCGCACTTATTGCTGTATTGAATAGGTTATTATTAGGTTCAAAGTCACAATCTAATAAGAGAATAAAATATTCTAGAATTCCAATCAGAGATTTAAAAAAATGGTACATACAGAAATATTCATAATCCTAAGGCAGATTAATATCTGAGTGTTTACGTTTAGATTGACGTCGTAGGAAGTATTGAATCAAACTCCTGTATGAACAAAAATATAACATAGTATAAAGAACCAAAAGGCGGAAGACAGAGCATTTTAAAGTGTAAAATAAACACGGAACATGCGCACTTGAGTTCTCGCGAATTCATTGCGAAATAACATCTGTTCAAACTAATGGTGGCCATATATTACGGCACGGCTTCTATAACATGTACCTATTTAGTTTGATTCATATTAAATATTTTGCGAACGGACAATACAGCTACATACAGAAATTGTCGTTAATTTATGTTGCATAGTCAAACTATTTTCTCTATAACTTTATTGACGTTAAAAGTATTAGTAGTAATAGATTGGTAGAAGATTTCAAAATGCGAATTTTAGGACATACGACGACGACGACCGCGACGGCAGACGAATATATTTGTTCGAGGAAGCAATTTCAAATCGTTCGGATTGACGTTATTGCAAACTTGCATAAAACAATAGATTTTCACATGTTTTTTCCTTATCTGATACGAATTTTTGCAAATTGTAGACTTCTAGATAAAAAGTTGTTTTCCAGCGTCATTTTATTAATTTTGTAAATAGATTTTTGTTTGAAACAGTAGATATATTGTAGCGTTCCGTTAGTTTAGTATTTGGGCAGATCATTACGTGTGACTGTTTGTTTCGCGCCAGTTGTCGCTCATTATCTAAATGAGAAGTTCCTACTTATCTAAGTGACATTTTTGTCTCCTACGCGCGGCGGGACACGTTATGTTTATGATTTTGAAACCTAGAATACTATAGAAAAAATAAGAAAGCAAGATCTATGGCTGTCTGTTTATTCTATCAGTCGAAAGATCATTCGACAAATGAATGGCTTTAATCATTTTTTTGTGGTCTGTTTTTGAATAAGCCGATGAAAATCTGTTTCTAATTCAACTATCTACTTTATTATCGGAATCAGTAGAGCAGGATGCAAGATTGTAATATCTAATAGATAAACCTGTATTCGCGGGTTCAGATAGCAATTTCGCACTATTACATAATGAGCAATAATCTAAAGTTTATCGGTCTGTAAACGCGGAACGTGAGCTGTGACATTATTTTCTCAGCAGTGACATTATTTTACCAGGAATAACTACACTATGTGTAATAAAATCGTAAGTTGAGAGGTGATAGTGTTATCGTGTTGAAGTTTATTTTTTGTGCGGTGGTCGGGCGGATGCCGTTATCAGTGCACAATGCGACGGTTCAACTATCTGTTTATTTAGGCCGCTAATACGAATGCACTCGATGTTGTGTAAGGTCAGTTGAGACGTGTTGACTCTGCGGTAGTCGAAATTGACGCGTAGTACCTACCTACTGCGATAGGGGCAGCATTTGCTGAGTTTTGTTAACCTTTGCTGTGAGTATTTTCCGAGCTAAAGTCTGATGATTTCCTTTTTCGTTTTCAAAGGTAGGTTCAAGATTTTGATTTGAAAATTGAAGAAAGAGCAGAGATGACTTATAAATAGTTACTGTTTGTATCGCTAACATATCTAATTTGTCCCCTTGAGCGCGCTGCGTCCCTTACAATGACATAAAACAAGTGTACCTACCTGGTGAAACAATAGAAACGATTTGAGAACGTACTTTTGACTTTTATCGACTTTCCCGCGCAAGCTGTTGAGTAGTGTTGAGGTGAAGTCATGTATAAGTGGCTCCACCACATACTGTGCAAGAGTCATCGCTCATCTTGTTTGTCCCCCGATGCTATCGACAACTATTATTGCCAATACGACCTCAACCTATAGTTTGGGACACGGCGAAGGTGAACTCGCGCGGAGTTCGTGCACCCCGCTTACGTAAACACATGCAACTGTGAAAACATTTTTATTTTAATATTGATAAATATAATGTAAGGGCACGTTCCGCCTCATGTGTCAACTGCTGAAGCGTTCAATGATCATTGTTTTTGCGAGAAATGGATCGCAGCCAAACAATGTTTTACGTCGACACTTCTAAATCTCGGCAGGGTTTGAGATTTTCACACAATTTATATTGTTTATTTATATTTTTTTAATATTTTGTGTGTACGGGTTTACTCAAGTTTTTTTTTATAAAAACAATAAAAGTCATGTCACAATTTACGGTAGTGAGAATTAAAAATTGATGTCAAATGAGTTTTTATTCAACACATGTAACAATCGTGATGCGTGTAATGAAATATGTACTGTTGTCGTAATCATTTAGTAGTTGACATTGTACGAGTAAATAGATTGTGAAAGCTTGATTGAACGATATGTTCATTATCGTTTCAGTTGCATCCAGATTTTCATTCTACACATTCTTGCAAGATAGGTTCCTATCTGTATCGTTCTAATGAGATAAAAAAAAAAACAAATTATAAATATTCTTTTGTTAAATGAGATTGGCTTCCTTTGTTGTTTTTGTCATTTTTAATCTCAATCAATTATTTCGGCGTACAATGTCGTCGGTAAAAACAAAAACCGTACCCTGAAATGTTCTGCTGTTCCTCATTTAAAAATTATATCCAAGTTCTAAATGCAAACGAATGAATATCGTAAAACCGGCAAAAGTTTGCTGTGCACGCTGAGGAGGTTGGATGGGGGGGAGGGTGTGAGGAGCGGGCGATAGACGTGGCCGGGAGGAGGCGAGGGGTACGCGCGGGGGGCGCGTAGCTGCAACTGTTTGCGCGCGGCGCAGCGTGGTCAATGACACGGCGACATTGCATCAACGCGCGAAGGTCACCCCTCCGCGCCCCGCGCGCACTCCCGCGCCCCCCGCGCCCTCTAACGCGTCTCGCAAATTCCTGCACTTCCTTGCAACAGGACGCCATATTGGATCAATCATTCTACTCGTAGTTGCAAGTCTTGCAACTCTTTGTGTTTGTAGTGCCTGTGCGATAGATTGTAATTGTGTATCTTTGTGGAAATTGTGTTATCCACCGGAAAAGAGCTATTAACTGATAAAACTATCTACTATAATTTGTACGGAAACGGGTAATAACTTAGGTACCTATCTATTAATTCCCAAAATATGTTTCTATTAGAAAGGAAAACTATTAAAATACTAAATTGTTGCTTTGATGTTTTCCATTAGCCCAAACGCCATTTTCATGTTACCTTACTAGTTACATTTCATAAATTAGGTATCTGAAAATGTAGGTATATAAAGGACAAATCTATGTTCTATAAAAGTAGTTATATGTATACATAGGCAGGTACTATTCTTATTTTGCCCGTTTCCTTCCCGGGCTGAGTCATGTACATGATGTTATATATAGGTATATAAACTTATGAAGTAGGCATATATTATGTAAATGTGTGCAGTCGGTACGAGGAGACTCACACATGCGTTATTTACTACAATACATAATATAAAGTGCAGGTCAGCGCTGCCAGGATAATAAACGTGATCCGAAACTATTCCGAAACTTTATTGCTTAATTTAAACATTAGCTGTGGTTCTACTCTACAATCTATGCATATGCTCGGCATAAACAATATTCTTGACGTGACATTTTTTTTCCAGTCGTTTTCCTTGTATCCTTATTAGACTTTAGCTGACGGTTTTAGATTGGGACTTTCCTTAGTTTCCTTCTTTCTTATTTACTGTACACAAAATACGCGCTTAGACGTGGAGTTGCGGTGGTGTCCGCCGCGTTGCCCGTCTTAACTTAACTTACCTACTTAATTGGTTTTTTGGTAGTTTGTGGCACACTACCCGAAATCAGCATCATCAGTTTTTTAATATTTTGGTTTCTTACTTAGTTAAATGTTTTTTTTGCTTCTTCCTAATCCTTGAATATATGTATTGGTTATGATTATAACAAATTTTGACCCCAAAAGGTGCCACTTACGACCTTAACAAGTTACATAGGTATTTACAAGAATTTGAGTTCCCGGTAAAAAATCTTGCCTATAAAGTTACCGTGGTGTGACATTGTGGTTTTTGACCCTAGCCGTGTCTGTTTGTTTGTTTTTACACCTAAATGACGAAAAAGTCTTGAGGCTGAAGCTATAAGTCGATGGTAAATTGGCGTAAAAAAAGACTTATAAGAAAATGATCAAGACTTGCCGCACCTACAAGAGATTTAGTGTGGTGAAGTTTAAACCGAAATTGTAATCAAGAACGAAGATTTTACAAATATTAAGGATTGATACGCCATCAATAGTGTACTGCTATTTCCCAGGTGAATACAGTCATTATTCTGTATTCACCTGGGAAATAGCAGTACACTAGTGGGAAGTAAATCGGATGCACTAAAAGCACATAAATAGTGATAAATATCTGTTATTTACAACTTTAGCTATATATGTACAGTTATTAATTAGCCTGTGCTGCTATTTATTTGTTATCCGTAGTCCGTACAGACAGAACAGTTGCGCCGCTGCCGGTTGCGTGACGCGCGCGAATTTTTGGCGTCCGCTCATCTCTAATATCGATTTCCGGCTATGAGGTATATCCGGCAGCGGTTATGGCCTGAATGCATATTGAAATGTACGTACCTACTTGTATTGTTCTACTGGGTCATACGCTGTGGTAGCGTGATGGTATTGTTGTTGTTATTAAACTTATTAAAGTGTACCAATAAGCATAATTTAAGGATCTTACAATTATAACGCGAATCCTCTTAGAATCGCGCGATGGAATGAGTCTTATTTATTCTTTTTACGGCATGCTATTCACTTTAGGAGCTTATTGGCCAAATATTAAGATTGTGTTTAACTATGTATCACCTTGAGGCCCTTGACTTCCTAAATCTTCAAAGTATCGAAAGCTCTATGCCAATGCCAAGTCACAAGGCGCGAACAGAATCTCACAAGAAACCTGCCAGCCCATGACGTTTCACTTTGACATAACAAACTGTTTGTTATGAAATTGGTTTAATTATGTGCTGTAAACATTTTGTCGCCAAGACGATGGCCATAAAAAGCGGGTTGAGGGGCATACGCGGCGGTCAAGGCCCCGCTGATTTCCATCTAACATGTTGCCCAACGCGACCCTGACTCGGGACCAATCAGGCCGGAACGACTTTTTCACTTAATTTATCGATTTGTATTGTCGTCCAAGTCCGAAACTATTGTTAAACGTAATTGACCGCCAGGGACGTCCTCTGACGTCGACCTGTAACCTTGGGAGTCTAGTGAAATTGCGATAGACTCCTGTGTGCCGCCCACCCGAGCGTGATGAGAACAAGCAATGAAGATGAACGTTATGTCAGCCCGATATCTGTGTCACGTGTCTAACATTTCAGTCTCGTTTCAGAAACAGATAAAACTTTGATTGTTCTGTCGCAGTTTATCGATCAGGAAGTTCATTATGGAAGCTAGTAACGACTCGTGGAAAGCTGATGGCGTTTGACAACGTAACAGAAACACGTAAGCTTATTTTACGAAGCAGAGAGTTTCGTAAAGAGTCCGTCGCCTAATTATAACTGTCCCATATTCGCAGGGTGGCGGCGGCGTCCAGCATTGACATGACACCGTCCGACGCCGACGTTATAGTATGAAAGCCACGGTTTTGCAGCTACTTTTCCGTGGAATCCGTCGGTTTGGCACGGGGCATGTGGGGCGCGCGTAAACACATTGCGAAATGCTCGATATCGGCCAGTCGTAGGAGCGCTCGCTGCAACGGGGAGCGACGCATCTATTTATGCAGCGCTATGCGACCTAACACTGACCCGGTTAGGCTCGCGTCGCGACGCATAACCACAAGGAGAGTGAACGCGAGCCGCGAGCGGGCAGACGCACCCGACGCGCAATAATCGACACGGTTATGGAGCTATTCTATTTAGAGTGGCTTAACGGGGGCGGCTGTGGTCCGTGAAGGGCGAGCCTTTTGCCGCTCCGTCGGGGACGAGCGGATAATTTTAAAACAGCCAGGAAACCATCGGAGCGAGTATGTAGGCCGCCTGGACACGGCGCCCCTTCTGTTTTTATACCTATCGTAAAAGAAGCGTGCGAGGTTTCCGGACAAGTGGAGCGCTGAGATTCCATCGCGCAGAATTGGGTCGCGACTGATTTTCCGAGTTCACGATTCGACGTGGCCGCTATTCCGCGTACCGAGTATTTCGGAAGCGGGAAGATGGCGGCGGTTGCGCCACTCGGCTCGTGAGTTGCGTTGCGAAACGCGCGCAGGAAGCCGCGTGTGAAACGGAACGCGCGAAGGTGACGCACGGGCGCTGCAGCACCGCCGCGCCCGCTGCCGCTTGCTCGTGATTCACTGCTTCCCTAGCTCCCGATAGCTTGTGGTTACGCTGAAACTCATCACAGGCTACAGGTCGCATGTCACGTACGCACCATGGTGCGATGGTGCGATGAGGTAACGGGGATTTTGTTATGGTAAATTCCGGGATGGTAAGTGACTCCTTTCGCTTTCGGCGGCGCGTGCGGCGTGCGCTGCGCAACACTCAAGGTCGCGGGCCGTTCAACTCGGATGCGACCGCGCGGTTGCGACACCGAAATATGTAATTGTAGAGGAGTCGTGGCGCGTTTGGCAGCGGCCGCGGCGCAAGTGGGTCGCCGACGGTTGCGCAACCGTTTTTCGTACGACAGATGGCGTGCGTCGCGTCTTCCTTATACGGCGACGGTACATTGCCGATTAAAACAAAGAAACCTCTTTTTTGAACTAACGTATGTGTAACTGGATTTAGAATAAGTCTAAACCGCAATCGCGTTGTAATTGTAGCCGTGATCGCATAACCGAGTTATTAGGGCCCGTCGCTCACTGCTTACGATTTATGCGATGACGTCACAACAGTTTCAAGAGCGAGCACTAAGAGAATTGAGACTAATTGGAATTCAATTGGGGAAAGGATAATGACAGGCCATGAAAGCAAAATAATTATAGATTGCTTCTGCTTTTGATCCTACAGCAAATCAGTCACTTGGATCATCCAATATGCAATTGTGCAATGATTAAATAAAATAAACGCAAGTCTTATCTGAAAGGTAAATAGTTCTTATCTGTTTCGCGATTGAATCGGAATGAAAGATCGATTGGCTATGCCCATCAGTAAGCCACAGCACTGCTCTCACTGTACGGTGGCGAAATATATTTGATAGTTTGAATCAACTGCGATATTTCAGTTCTCTACTGACCTATTTATCTAAACAACGTTACACGAGTAATGGAGAATTTAAGGTAAACAGCACATAAAATACTACAATTCCAATAAGCAGATAAGAGATGTGTTAAAACCGCAGCGGGGACGCTTCCTTCGTGTGTCACCGCGCATCGCGTGATGTAAGGTAGTAAATCCATTTTGGAAGTTCGCGAATGTCAATAATAACGTTCCGGTCCCCCTAGCGGTCGGCGAGGCGAAAATAGTCGCCAACTATTAATACGAGGCGAGCGCTAGCGCTGCACTGCCCTTGAAACGGGACGATCACCTCGCGCACACTCCGGCGCAGGCCAGGCGCACACACCCGCGCGCCGACGTTAGACACACACACACGCGCAAGCTTATCGCGATGCAGCGCGCTGCACAATACACACCGCGATCATTTTAATTTCCATTTCGTTTGCAAATGTCACATTGACATCTATGTTTACTTTGCGTACTTAATATCTGAATAGCTCTTACTGCATCTCTATGAAGACCAACATGCTCATAACATTAATTAGGTTTCGTCTGATTGAATGGTTTTCCTGGGGCCATCGATATGTACTACACAATGCTTGTGCATCACTGCAAACCATGTACGAAGCAAAATACTAACTTAGTGAACGTCTGCAGATGAGAGAGATCATAAACTGTTGATTAGACTGGGTTTTATTATTTGTATTAAGTAGCTATTTACATATACAATATTATCATATCCTGCCATAGATCGTGATCTCGCAACCAGTAAACGGATACGTGGATTGATAGCGAGGCACGACGCGTCCCAGATTTAAGTTATTTAATTTTTGATTGAATGATCTAGAATAGATAGATGTAGTGCTTCATTTTGTATGGTAATAGACCTCCAACTCCAAATCACTTGCTTAAACATGCATTCCGTTGATCGCGCAAGGATACTTCCACGAGCTCGGAGGGAGTCCGCGAGTGGCGCGTACGCTACGCCGCCGCCCGCATAATGTGACGCAACTCGCGCAAACAAATCGTATTCAAAAATCAACTCTCGATATTCGCACGCATACAAAAATTGCGTTTCGTGCTACCTACATCAGCACAATTTGGCAATTGCCAACATCCATTCAAGGTTTCTTTTGTTTTAATTGAGTTAGCTGTAGCAAAGTTTCAGTTTAGACCTGAATCTTTCGGATTCTTGGAAGGTTTGTTGAATTGTCTCGTTCGTCAAATTAGACAAAATACGTGTATTATGGAACGGGAGCGATGACTCGTGGACTTGTTTATGTGACTGTTGCTTTAAGGCATTGCTGGCAAAGAGCACCATGAGATTTAGGCGGTCAAAATGCTTGAGTGGAAACCACTGACGTAATCTAATTTCGTAAGATTCGGACGACCTTAAAGATAATGTACAGGAAAAACTACGAACAGCAACATTCCAATAAGGTCCTAATTTGAGTGACTTATTATTTGTAGAAACTGGTTGATTGAATTCGAACGCGGCCACATACTCACACAATCAGGTTTGGACTGCCCAATCCGAGTAGGAAGGTCGCGTTCGTTTCGCCAGAGGCTGACAATGGCGCCGGCACCGCCGCTCTTGCCCAATATTCGCGTTTGCAACACCGAAATTTCGTGTGTGCCGCATTACAGCAGTGGCCGATTTACGGCTCACAGCTACCTCTGGCAAGCCGCATGACACCACATGCTACTACCGCAATAGCAAATCGTTTTTGTTTCAGCTGCACGTACACTTATTTCTGCTCTTTATTACATATTTTCAGGGTGACTTATTGGTAAATGAATCAGAAGTGATTGCATAAGGTAAAATTAGACGCAATGTGTCCACCTCTTTGGGCTAGAGACTTCATTCATGGCTTCTTATCGCGACTTGTTGTAACAACAAATTAGTAATGTTAGGTACGTTTACAAGGATTTTCTTATGCGGTTTTGCCTGATGTTTTTCATAGTATTTATCCTTGTTAACATTTTTAAGCGACACAACAATAAATACGTAAATAAACAGCTGATGACGTTTTTCTAATTATTAGCTAAAGTTAGTTTTCCTCTAGGCTTCGGATTTGTCTATTGTAATTGCTAGGAATACTGCATGAAATTTGTTTTCCTGGTTTGAATACAATCGTTCTAAACCTACTTAGATCATGTGTATTTAAAATAAAATATGTGAATATTTTTCGCTGCTTATTTGAATTCCATTTAAAGTGGCTCGCTCGCCGCTCGCCGCTCTCCGCTCGCTACGAGAACGTGATAATGAAAAGTGTTTATTGCTCATATCCCTGCGCTTCGTTACTTCGACTTATCGTTCACATAATGCCTCTAGCGACGGTTAACTGTGTCATTTCAACGCTCATTATAATATTCCTAGCTATGTTTCGGTACATCCGTTCACAAGACAAAGGATCCTAGTCGGGGAATTCATTGTATACCTACAAGGCATTTTTAAAATGCGACACAATCGAAAGTGGTCGCTTCGCATGCACCGGCAATCGTCGCGGGCGACGCGTCTCGCATACTGCTTGGCGTTAGTATAGTTTTTTGCATCTTTATATTATATTAGGAGCACTGACCTTGCGCAATGTCAAATAGCTGAGGACGGGCGTGGAGCGCCAACTCGCGATAAATGCCCGATGCAACGCCATGCCAACTGGTTCCGTCCGTCAGTCGCTTCTTTCGTTTTTGTGTCATGGAAACCGGCATCTCTACACATCTATCGATTATAAACATTCATACTTCTCGGAACGGCCGCGTAGGTATACGAGGAGGAAGTTACTTTTCGAAGGTATTTTCGCTAAGCTGCGGTTCTTTGATAGCGTAATGCATCACAACATTATCCGCACAAACAAATAGCTATGACTAACCCGTACTTCCCGTGTTTTTGTGTCGTGATTTATTGAGGAGCAGTTTATGCGTTTTAAAATACAGCGAGGTATTTGTGCAGATAAAGCGAAGGGATCAGGTGTCGACAGTTTGTATCGGCCGGGCGAGGGAGCGCCTGCAATTAATCGCTTTGTTTTTTCATACTGAAAACAATCGCTGCACAAAGTATTCCGAGTGTTTTTCTTGAGAATTGAAACAATTGTGAGAGTGAATTATTAGCGCACATAAAAATAATATGTGCATTTAACGATACACTTCAAAGTTTGAAAAGAAGGCCAGTTGGCCACCGTCCAGGGTGCAGTTAACACGCCCCCGGAAGAGGCGAGATAAAGCTGTGTGGCATACATTTAGATAACGCCCGGTGCGCTCGTTGGTCTCGGAGACATTGCGAGCTGCACGGGACTGGAGGAGCTCCGCGATAAAGATTCAGATAATATAACTGTAGCTCATATTCTCGCTCTGTATTGCATTTTTTTAATGATCGCATAAAGTAATTATCTCGTCATGTTCTCTGCGCAGTATGTCTAGGCATACGTTCGTCACCCATTGAATGAATTAGTATTTATTACTATCAATTAGGTATTCTCGAGAAAAAATCTAATATGATTGTACTGCAGTTACGGGAACGAGTTGGATTCTTTCGCAAGTATAGATGTAACCGCGACAATATCCCTGCTAGGGCTCAATTATTGGTGAACATGGGCCGTACCTAAACAAACATAGTCAACAAACTTGCGGTAATGTTATTCAATGAATTTCCTACGACATAATTCTGAGAAACTCATAGTTGCGCTAAATATAATACTAGTGTTCCTGTAAAATGATAACACTTGTTGTTTTCTTCTGACTTCATTTTATGAAGTCACCTAAACGTTATTTATGTAAAAAAATGTATTTTCTCCTTCAGAATTAATATTTATAAACTTAAACAGATTTAGTAGACCAGTTTTATCTGGATTATAAAAAGGAGACTTCATAGTCACTACAACAGTATTAACATTGTGAAATATTAGCAAGTTTTTGCGAATATATTGTCAAGTGTCAAGACGACTAGGTCGCGGTTCCCCCGAATTCCCAGCGCATACGCAGCCCATAAGGTGACCTCCCGGGGGGCGTTCACCGCGCGGTCACCTCCGCGTTACATCGCTCGCTACAATACTATACTATTCTCTATTTTTAATAACAAGTGCTTCTTTATATTTTTTTTCAAGTTGCGAGAGTCATTGAGGATATGACTACATCATAATTTTTTTTGCATGACGTGTATCTTTTTTAATTGATCGGATCTTAGGACCAGAGTACTTAATTTTGATTTGCATCTACCTAGCTCCCTTAATATTCACGACGTGTAAGAAGTTGAAGCATCAGAGGTACCAGCTAAATCTGTTTTATCGACTTACGGAACAGAACACCCATAAATGTCACAAATTAATATGAATCAGAACTAAGTAACTAAGGCCTTAGTGCGAGTTTTTTAAAGTACTAGATTGCGTTAACGTAGGCAATAAAAACTCTCACTAAGCCCACTGTTGTAAGGCAGTGGACATACCTGGTGGTCGGGTGTGTGCGGTGGCGTGGTGCTGCAGCGTGTTGGCGATCTGGTGGTGCTGGTAGAAGGGCAGGAAAGGCGCGTGGAATGGCGCCGGGGGCGGGGGCTGCAGGCGCGCCTTCAGCTCCTCGGCAGATCCCGCGCCCGATGACGATGACTCTACGTCCGACACGCCACTGTCCGCCGGAGAGGGGGGGAGAGAACCTGTGGAGGAAGATGAGATCAGTCAAGTGAGTCTAAACCTTATGAGGAAGAGGATAGCTTGTATTTTGTTATGAGGATAGTTGACGCTTTCCTTAAAGCGAGTTGCAGCGCAAAAACTAAACTAAGTTAGTTTAAGTTCAGCTGGCATGGCTGAGTATTTCTTCTTCTATCACCTCGCCAGTACCCGTTACTCGGAGTCGGCTTACCTGGTCATGAGGCGCCATTTGTAATTGTAACCATGTATCAAGAATGAAAAAATATCTCAGCTATGCGAACTGACTGAATCTAACTTAGTTTAGCTTTTGGTCTGCAACCGGCATTAACATTAGGAGGAAGAGGACAGCTTATCTTCTGTAATGAGGAAAGAAAGTTTCCTTAAAAGTTCCTGATGGAATTAGGCAGGTAAATGGAAAAACACATCATATACCTACTTCTAGTTATCGAGGATAGGACCAAAAAACCTGTTAGATCTTATACAACTCAATCAACCCTCTCTGCAGGTTGCATAATCTAATAATTCGTCTGCCGAGATGCATAACCGTTATTAAATTACATTCAGGACCATCATCCTATTATACCAACGGTCACCTAACATGCATATATTGCATATATTTGCATCCACAACCCTGCAAATGCAATTAATGCCCCGGGTCTTTGAGGCCCAACGGTCACTTTATGAGATTAACCGTTAGACAGGCGAATTTCTCAGATGTATTGCGTCCACCTGTGTCTTGTGGGAATGGTCAGCAGTGGGACAGTGGGAGCCAGCCCGCCGTGTTTAGATAACTCACAATTATGTAGATTTTTTACTATTTAAAGGAGACAATAGGTGAAGGGTCGCATTTTTTTGCATCCCTAATGCGAAGTTGTTTTGGTTTACAAAGGGGTAATTTATGGCGATGCAGTTTGCTCCTTTGGCATGTTTTCTTGTAATAATTAGCTGGGCATAAAGTTTCGTTAATTTCATTATTCTTCACCCGTACAATAGTTGGTCAGTTTGACCGTTACAAGTCGCATTTCAAATTAATAAGGTTTTGTGAATACTTTAACGTTGCAATTTGAGTCGAGCTATTTAAGATGCAACAGTAAACATCTTTTCGTGAATGAAAGAGATTATAAGAATCCTTTCTTGTCGAGTAGCATTCTCCTATAATAGAAAAAGTTGATAACAAATACTTAATCTGTGCATCGAGTCGAACTAGCCGAAGGGACAAAGTTTCTCATGTCCGGGTCCCTAAAGTTTGACGCGTAACGGTTGTCCGGTATTTAAATAATATAATCAACGAACAAGTAATAGTAGAAAGCTGTTTATTCATATTTCCTCGTCCATTGAAACTATGTCTGGTATAAAGTGACCATTTGACCGGTGCGAGCGTCGCTGTCCGCACCCCTTTGTGCGCATTGTTAACCCTTCAATGGTACAATGCATGGGAATCGGGAAGCGGCGCTCGTATGGCCGGTGGTGGTCACTACGACCATTTAAATCAAGAATAGCTTGAAACAGGATGAAACAATTAAAACTAGTTTCGGCGTTCGATTTTAAAAAAATATTTGTATTATTTAACGGAAATAAAGCTAAACTGTGGTTAGCTACAGTGCGCGCGCCGTGTGTGCGTATGTAGGTAGTCCCACATATGTGTTTGTTATCTTATTTTAAACATAAAAGGTAAAGGGAAAACGCAACGGCTCATTTGATTACCTATATCCTACAAATATTTATTTAATTACATACCTTATCTATTTTGATACTCGAAAACAGGTAAAACATTTTACCTGTTTTATCCGGCATCCATATTATTTTTATCTAAATGTTGCCATAAAGTATAGGTAATGTCCGATGTTAGTTTTATTAATTAATTCGGTCGCCCGCACGTCTCACCTCCGGCACGGTGTTGAAGTTCCCAAGCCTAAACAAAAAGCATTTGGCACCCCATTCCGGTTGAAACGTCTCTCGGACACACGAGTGACCAACGGCCATATATGGAACACGGAATACGAGTCCATTGTGCCAACCCTTTCATCTCGCGTATCAAAATAATAATAAATTAACTATAAATAATGAGCGCGGCCTTACAGACCGGGGGTCGCGATTGTCCCGAATCTGGTGTACCGGTCGGCGAGGAATGTGGTCCCATTAGTAAAGTATCACAATGATGACCCTTCCTTAATCGGGCCATCTTTATGGAGTGACCGCTCTTCATGTCCTTTGTGCTCGCTGGCGTTAGACCATAATCCGTGGAGTCCTGTCTTAGACGTCGCCATTTTTTGCATATGAATAATATTGTGTGGTAAATATATAATATGTTATGTAACGGATGATCGCTAGCGACTAATGTATGGAGATAGTTACACGTGTACAGCGGTACTTCCCTATCGCCGGCAGTTCTAGTGAATTATGTATTTAGGTACGTTGACACTAAATATCTAGAAAAACAATGGTAACGTCATGTCTCAGTTTGTATTGTTCAGGATACTTAATTCATTGAATTTCTTTTAAAGAGAAGGTAATGCTCAATGCTGATTAAATTTCTATATTTTTTTTAATATCTTAGAAACTATCACATGAATTTTAAATCTAAAGTTTAAATTTCCAGTTGACGTCAACTAAATTTCAGTTGATATGTAACGTGTCCCCTAAGTTAGTATAAAAATGCGATCGTACAGAGTATCTCTTAGTGTCCCTTTGTAAGCGTCCATTGTCGCACGTCTCCTTTAAGATGGTAATTCGGCTTAGAATGACGTTGTATCGTGTGGACCAGTTACCACCACTACACATAGCTTAGGTACAATTGTACCTCAGACTAGCACATAGCAAGCCACCGGTCGGAATCTCATTGGTCATTCGAAATTCGCAGTATCTGATATTGTTATCTAAATTCAGGAAAAGAGTGATTACTTTATTATTTATACACTCTCCTTATCAGGGATATTACGTAAAATCAAGAACTAAGACTTAGCTTAATCATGTTGATAAACAGAGGCAATCATGAAATATGTAGCTATAGCAATAGCTAGCAAGGTGCTATGAATCCAGCGCATACGAGTGCAGCAGATGACGACAATAGGCGCTCATCCTATGTCGTATGCAAGCTATTATAATTAACCCTTACAATATTCGCCGATTGCAAATCGAGTCCACACACAATACACCGACAATGGGTTGCGTTCGCGCACCCACGCGTGACATTCTAATTTCAAAGTGTCAATAGCTCCGGAAAGCCGCTGGGGCGAATTGAAAAGACGATAGAGATGAAGCTATACGCCTAAACGAGACAGCAGTCGAGATTAGCGCCTATTGTGATGGATGACTCGTCGATTTCGCAGTGCAAGGTGCAACGTAACCCATTTTTGCGTAAAATCTCGGCATTTTGGAAATGTGGAGAGTGAGTGGCGCAACGTGTGCAACCATCTGCGGGTTCAATTGTTTGGTTAGGATGTTGCATATTTAGACGGGTCTCAGTGACCCACCGGCGGCTTTGTAAGGGTTGCGCTTTGAAAGGTGCCGAACGATGTTAAGTTTTCGCGATTTTTTGTTTGACTATACCCAAATTATTATTATGTGTGTTTGATATTCAGTTCATGAACATGTGTCAACGTGCAGAGCAGATTGCATATCACTTATGTGCGAATAAATTCTGAGCATATAGTATCTAAAATGATTATACAGATCTCCCAAATCGTTCGTTTGTGCCCAAAAATAAAAATTGTGCTACAGAAAGTGACTGAATCATGACATAATTTATCAAATACATCGTACGTTGCGTAATTACAGTCCTTGGGGTAACCCTTTCAATAAATATTATTTATTGTTCGCGGCACAATCCGCCCGCACGCGTTGGGGGGTAAAGTGCACATTTTGGTCAAATGTGCCCATGAGACTCTGGACATCTGCGCTAAATGACGCAAAAAGGTGTGGACAGAGAGCGAAAGTTGTTTACACAAAAGGTGAGGACGATAATATATCAACATCATAAATTTATGGTATGGTATAATATTACAGATTATTAGAGAGCCGTTAAGATTTTAAGTCGTAAACCATTTGGCTTCAGTACATTCGAAGGAATAAACTATTAAAAGTTTGTTATTTTTCTAATTGGGTCAGACATTTTTTACGCAGACTGGAGCAATCAGACGTTAATCAAAAAACTTATTGGACAAACGTCAACATCGGTAAATATGAAACACTGGCTACAAAATTCTGGGAGCGTTTTTAATAAAACTTGATCTTGGAATTTTCGAGAGAATGTAACAAAGCGTCTGTGCCTTGAGCTACTCCACTTGACGATGAAAGGGTTTACAATAACGAAATAAGTAAAAAGTTTGTCTAGACGACTAACAATTTGAGCTATAATTGGCGTATAATCACGAAAATAAGCGCGCCGAACCGTTAATTTGACTAAAAAGAAAAATTTGCACTTAGGCGATCAAGTAGTACAATCAGGCAAATAGTCGCTCATCCCTGGAGTGTCACGTCGTCGTGTTTGGTCACGCCGCGCGGGTCTGGCCGGGTGCGTCGGTCTGCGTACGTGTGCGTAGGGACGGGCGCGTGTGCGTGCGGACGTCTCGCCGCCGCCCGCCCGCCGGTCGTGACATTGGGCGGGCGGCGGCGGATCAGCTGACGCGGTATCGATTGCCGCGCTGCCACTTCCTCTTTGTTCTTTATGAATTTTTCATGGAACATCCTGACTGTAGGCTATCGTAAGTTTTGTTATGACGCCTCTAGAGACACTATTTGATACTTGGATTTACAGAACCTTTGTTTGGAAACTTTTTGCAATTTGCATACTTATTTGTTTTCCGTCCATTTGTAGGCACTATCTGCCAGAAAATATAAAAAGGAACAGAGTGTGTACGAAATTATGTCCCAGATAAGTTGCGCGAAACTTTTTGAGTCTGTTTCTACTGTTATGTTCAGTAGCAATATTGTCTACAAAAAGTACGTGAAAGCCCTTTGCGTGTTATAATTTACATCCCAAACACGGTATCATAATTTTTGTTTCAATATTATTAACATTCCCATAAGTTAGCTTGCTACATAAGCTGTGGTAGGTTCGCTGCAGTCAGGTGGAGCGTGTATGAGGGACGCCTAACACACACCTAGCAGTCTTATGTACTCCTAGTACATGCCCCGTGTGTTCGGCTCACAGACTCAGCTTTCAACGCACTACCTAACTCGTCCTAAACAGAATACTTGAGCAGGCTACATATGTGATGCTAAGCAAATAATTGAAATGCTTTCATATATTAATAGTGAGGCAACCCTTTACATAAGTCACTTGTCTGAAAAGAAGATGGCTGACTGACAACGTCTTAAGCGGTTCGTAGGTGTTCCGAATTTAAATTGTGTTTGTTGAATTTTTATGGATGATTAAAAAGAGGAAATTGACTTTTCATTTTTGTTATGAAGAAGGAAGCGGATTGTTACTCCTTTTTGCTTCAAAAAAGTTTTGTAGATCATTAATTTAATAGGTAATGCTCAAGCTTAATCGCCACATACTTTTATCTGCGTTAAATCCCCATTAGGTAACTCAACAGGACACACATTGTATAATAAATCAATTCTTGTTAACTCTATTTATACGCCTCCAACGTATGATAAAAGGTCCGTTTTGGATTTTGAAACGACATCTTCCTTATGTCAACAGGAAATAACAAATGTATTTCCTGTATTTATGAACAACTGAAATACTAGTTTTAGGTTGTCTGAATGCCTAGTTATGTGTCACATACACACTATTTAGTAATATAATGCCATCATCGTGTACAATAAAATAAAATTATTCCACAAAAGCTTTTATTAAAATCTCCCGTGCGGTGTTCGAGATTTGTTCGCACATAGCGTAAGTATGATTTGAAAATAGCAGGAAGCTTAACTATACGTCATCAGAGGATTACTAGCCTAGATTAGATTAGAGTGCCAGAGCAGTCGCATCGTCCGATACGTGGCTGATAACAAGATAAGCTGAGTGCAAGGAGCCATGTTTTTGAATGTGACATAATTCATAAACAATGCTCGTGAAAATCTATAGCGAAACTAATTTAATCTATTGTTATCCAAACTGTCACCTTTAAAATTAGGGCGTCTAGTCTATGGTCTTTTTCAGGATTATTGTATCTATGAAATAAATTGTTAATTAAATTAGGCACACGTGCCAAGGGACATTGAAATTAATTTAATATGACATAATACCGAAAGATAGGTAGATAAGGCGCTGGTCCGCTCCGGAAATTGCCTCCCTGCTCGCATTTGAGTCCCTTAGATATCGGCGAGTGTATAGAACACGACACAATAATCATAATATGTAACTTGCGTAATTGGCTACAGAAATGGCTAAAATCAACATTATTTTTGGTATGGGAGGGTAAACATAGGTAAGATACTGAGTTCATTGCATTGAAATTATGAATATATTTTTTTTTTGTTAATAACGGCTGACACAGGATTTTAAAATTCTGATCAGAGTTTAATTTCGTCCAATATTGGTGTCAATAAATTAAACAATAGGTACCTATTTATAATCTGTCAATCATTTTGGAATAACGAGTAATATATTCGCAAATTATTGTCACTACGCAAAAACTTACTTGTAACTTCGTTCTTGCCGGAACCTTTGGGCTCAAATACTCATGTTTAATATCTAATGTAGCAGTCTGTAATTTCCGTTGTGAGCCAATATAAGATGAACTCAATGGGAAATGTCGAAATGGGTACTTAACAGACATAACAGTCCTAATGTTGTTGATTACCGAGTCAATTGCGACTTGACAGCTTTTTGTTTGCCGACGCATTTTCTTGGAAAACGTCAGCTTTATTTTATATCTTTCGTGTTTTTAAGTTAGGTCAATTTGTAATTTTGCATTACAGTTATTCATCATATAGAGTTGCTTCGGTTTTTTCTAAAAGTAGGTAGTAAAGTGAATGGAAATTTTTTTTCAGCTGAACAAACGTCGTATTATTTGCAGTAGTTACGAAATCTCATTCCGAAAATAGTTATCTAGTCAGGATATATAACTTTGCTTTTAATGATAACATTTCGTTTTGTTTTCCTACTTAATGACTAACGCATTCTTTATTTAGCACTCAAAGACAAATTGTACATAATTACTCCACCTACGCCATTAAAAATCTTAAGGGATGTCCCCTCCCACTGTCTAACATGACCTATGTTGGATTCGGATTAGAGGTCGTTTTCGTATGTGGGCGACCCCTGTGTTCCCACCACTTATGTTTTAAAACTAGTCGCAGTGTATGGTTGTTACCTGTGTTAGGTGCTGTATAGAGATGGTGCCTGGCGGTGGGCCCGGGTGCCAGCAGCAGCAGCGCCCTGCTGAGAGAGCTGCGCGCGCTGAGCGGGAGTCCGGCTGGCTCACCATCCACTGCAATGAGACACACACACTTAGAATTAGGCCAACTAGCTAAAGACTATGATAAAACTAAGAATGGAGGAGTCTAGCCACTGGCTGATAAGCTCCATAGTTGTCAATAAATATGGTTTCAGGCCAGACAAAACTGCAAACTACAAAACTGACAAAATTCTTTAAGGTTCGAGTTGTATAGAAGACTTGAAAATGTCGTTAAAAGAAAGCGGAACGTTATTTCCCCGGTGTATTGTGAGTCATTCGAACGGATCTTATTGGTCAACCTATCGCGTATCGCCACTTATTACAAGCTTCCAGCAGATCGTCCCCGTCGTTCATTACAGAACCTCTGATTCATACGCAAAGCAGACAGGCAACCCTTAACTTTAAATCATGACGCAAAGGTAGAATATTTTTAACTGAAAAGGGCGGAGGGCTCGTTTTAAACGAAGACAGGTCTGACGCTAAAGGGTTTTAGTATTTAACGTCTAAAAGACAACTTGGAAGCCCGTTTATCAAAATTTCTTCAGGTAAAACTTGTGGACGCTACCCTGGGGAGGTCGCAGGGGAAACATTCTAGAATTACTTAGGTAAGGTCTGTGTCTAACCCTTTGTTACACGCCTGTTCATCACATATGTATGTGGAATAATGTTGAGCGTGTAGGCTGTAGACTGTAGGCCGCCTTGCTCTCTGAGAAACGATTCTCAGACGAGATTTGTGGAAATGAGCTTCGGATTTTTTGCGAAAAGATGTGTTGCTTTAATAATTTATTGTTATGGCAAAGTTTAGCTCATGTTAGTGTTGCTCTACTGGAGCTATATGCGGTGGAAAAGGATGAGGGAATAATTCATAGATTGATAAATGCAATTAACGATGTTTATGTGCAGATCTGTGATTAGATACCGCAGCATATGTAGGTATTCAATTAGTACATTTTATATGTGGTGTTGTCGATGTAGCTTTAAATGTCCGACTACGATTTGTGACTCACCGAGCACATAAAACTGACATGTCAGCTACAACTTAGCTTAGTGTAACGACTCTCATGTACGACTACTACGTCACGCTACTTCATTTGTTTACAATTTATAGTTTGTGTGAGCGTATCGGTCACAATGGTCTCGGGAGTTAGTTTTGAACAATATACATGTTTAGAGATCAGATAGCGAAAAAGTTAGACGAGCCAGATGTTCAGAACTTAAGAATAATTTAATATCGAGTTACATCCCAACTTTAGATCATTAAAGAGTACTCGAGAAGTTGCCGGAGGTCGCATGTTCCAGGGAAATTACCGCAAAATCGATATAACATTGTATATAATCTGGCTACATCCGAGCCAGACGCTTCCGTGCGCCGACCTTGGGCCCCCCAACCCCCTCAATTATTCACGGACCCACCTGTTGTCTCGTTCTACCCCCGAGCCAGCACTGCGCATGTTTGAAGCAGAGAGCGGGACGGAGGGAAGCTTTCGCTTTCGTTTTTCAGGTCGAAGTGTCTAGACGGAATTTGAACTCTTTACAGCCCGGCCACATGTGAGCCGCCGTGTGATAGCCGCTATCAGCACAATGCAAATGGTTCCAGTTCGGCAGCACGCGACGTGCCTTGCGCCCCGCGACGAGCGCATGCAACCGGGATTTATGACAAGAGTACCACCAGTCTGCCATGCTGCAGCCATTCACCAAATTGAACTTTACTCAGGGGTTTTATAACTAATTCGAGGATTTAGCACAAGTAAATGTCAGAACATGATGTAACTAACATAGTCTTAATAAAGGAATGATGTAATGTGTCGCAGTTTTAGGTATTTGTAGCAATTTATAGCAGCCTGCTTAGTAATGCAAAAGGTCTTGCATACGACACCTTTTGTTACCTACTCTAATATACTACGCGATATAAGCGAATAGCAGCGATGCTTTCATCGTATATATTCGCATACTGGTCACGCGAGACTGTTTGTTTTCCACACGAAACAGATTGATCAAATCACAGTGAAATTCAAAACAGATGCATTGGAAATAGTTTCAAATGACTTGGAGTCCGCAGCGGAATGGGGACAAAGCTCTGAGTGGATTAGACGCCGGCGCGGCTTGCGGGCTGAGCAACTCGGTGTTAGCGAGTACGCTCTGAATACATACCGGATTTACACATCGTGAATACGTAATGTACATAGCTAGGTATGGAAGGTTCCTGAACACACTGTCGGGAGAGAGACACATAAAAACTGAATACATATCAGCCGCTTATCGAGCGAGATAACAATAAAAACAGTATTCGAAAACAGCGCCGCGTTGATAGCAGAACATAAACAACATGGAGAATATACATTGACAGTTTCAGAGAGGATTCAATTAATTCCGTAGAGGAGTGTGGAGAAGTGCCGGGGGTGGGAGCAGCGCGATAGAGACTCTTGTCCGGACACGGGACGTGCCGACGCCAAGCTGCATTATTCAGCACCTCGGAAGGCGATGCATACTCAAGCCATTCAATTTCTAAGTTCAATGAACTCGCACTTTATAGTAAACATAAATACAATTATTTTAATCAGAATTTTGCAACAGAAATAGGGCAAAGTGAAGCGCTAGTAGCTTAACTTAGCTTTTAATATGGTTCTGAGGAAAATGTTGAGCATCTGGCATTTCTTATTTTAACTGTGGGAAAAGTTTTGTAGGAAAAACATAATGTTTTCTGTCAGAAATACATGGAGGCAGATTTACACATAAAATGACGCAATTGGGCATCCGCCATTTCCATGACAAAGCCTCCAATTTTCTACGACGGTTTCCAAAAATAAATAGCACTTATTTGTACAGCCAATATTGAATACTTAAATAATTAATATTAAAATAAAGGCAGATGTTATTGAATTTCCAGTCGATAGCATGTACAGTGATAAATAACTGTGAAAGTCCTGGCTTCCTCTACGAGTGGCCAAGTGGGGGCAGACAGAGATCGCTCACTCAATAAATAACAGTTTAGGTCGCACCCCGTGAGCCTGTGATCTAGGACGTCTAACACTTGCCTAGAAAAGGAAATACCCTAGAATAAAACCTAGGTTTTGCAGCGTCATATATTATGAACACTGGAATATACTGAGCGTGGGGTAAGCTCGACTCTATTGCTTTTTGTAGGTGTGTCCTAGACGCTAATTTTAAAGGAATATTGATGTATAACGAGAAGTACTTATAACGATTTCATGACTCCTAAGTTTCAAGACGTTTAGTTTGTAAAGGGAAAGATTACCTATATAGTAAGTAAGAAGAACGAAAGTATAGTAAGAACCTTGCTAGAATGCCGACCTGCAGATAATACTTCATTACGTTTTACGAAGTAAGACCTCAACAATTCACACAAAGCTATATTCCCTGTCTGCTGCAAAACCTTCGTTTCTACTTTTAATCATAAAATGTTAATACAAAATATTAAACATGTAGCGAGAGTCGGGTCAAAAGCACGAGCTTCCTACAAAAAGACGGAGCTAAAGGGAACGTTGCACCGGAGCTAAACATACCGAGCATATTTCGCGTGTACTCGTAGCTGCGGAGGAATAATAGAGGTGCAGGGAGGACCGCCCCGTGCATTCACCTGCAGGGAGGCAAGAGCAGGGTGGCAGACCGCCTAGCTGGCAGGAGGACGCTGCATAACTTATGCAAGTTTGTTAATATTTCAGCGCAGCAGGAAAGTAAAAGTTGTGCTCAGTTGGATTAAAGCGAACTTGTGTGTTGTCTCTACTTGAATAGGGGAACGTCCGCTGTGGCTCCGCTAATTAGACGGGCTAATTTGTTGGAATTACTTCAGTTTTACAACTAGATACGTGATTATTTAGCTTCGGCCATCATGGACCAAGTTTCCCAGGTACATATCATGGTATTATTCCTAATTGCTTTTCTCCACGGTAAAGCGGCAAGATTGGCGGTTGATACGACACGATTTTAGTCTTTAAATGTTTTCCCTGGCCGTTTGAGGCGATTGTACCTCGGTACATAATCAAGCCGTCCGAAATACAAAACCTGTTTTAAGCATTCTTTAATCATTTTAGTATTAGACAGGCATATAAAATAATTTGCGCATCTCGTAAAATGTGTCCTGAGCGCGAAATTCAAAGCGTATATTTTTTAAATGTACGTAAATCGTCGGTTTTAATTATTTCCTGTCGCTTTTATAAAAATATATGAAACTTCAGCCGTCGTTTGTGCAAGTGGCATTTCTTTGTGTTTCGATTTAAAAATAAAATTGCTAAAATTACAATTGTTGTTGCAGATGTTGAGAGCCAAGAGTGGTGACGTGAGGAAGCCAATTCTGGTGAGTTGTTTGCTGGTGTCGGACTGCACGATGCACGCCAGGGCGCAGTGTGCGGGACACACGCAGATATCAACGAAAATATTTGACACGCCTGTCCCTCGTTAAGGAACTTGCCACTGCCACTCACTAACCGAAGATCATAAGACATAAATAAAATTCTTGAATGAAGTACTTGATCGCCATTTATTTGGAACAATGCGAATCTTTTTGAATGAAATATTTAAAAACTTTTTGCATTAACACAGTTGATTGCATTCTAAGATGTTTAATAGTGCATATTTCTTGGTAAGTCAGCCGGATTTCCCGTGGTCTGTTCCCTCTGCGGAGTATCCAGCCGTAAAGAGCGCTGTAATGGCGGGCTGCCAGTCGCCGGCGTCGGCAAGGCTTAGGTCACCTGACTTTACACTACATTGAAACATACTACCTATTCCTTAAACCTTCTTATCTTCCCTTATATCTTTGGCAAGCTTACGGGAACCTTTCGTAAAACGTCACAATCAGTTTCCGAGATAGGTTCATATACACACAAACAGACGTGTTGTCGTCATAATATAGTTTGTGATCCTATTATGGGCGCCAGGGAAGTGCTGATAGCACAATAAAATTAAATACACGTGGTTCAGATGACGTCAACCAGAATGAATTCCATGAGACCCAACACAGAAGAGATGGCGGTTTGATGGAAAATGGAGGATGAAAGATTTGATTATTAAAATTATTGCTGTTAAATGTGGAATGATTTTTATTATGATACTGGTATGAAGATTAGACACAGTTTTTAAATATTTGAAGAATTTAAAGAGATAATCCTATTAATATTATTAGTTGATGTTTTGTTTAGTGGTTAAATATGATGAGTTACGAGTACACTTTATAGGATTACACACTTTTACAGCTTATAATAAAACGTGGTATTATTTTATAATTTAATTGTGGTTTATTTAAAAAGGAGCGATAATGCTTTAGGCATATTGCAATCATGTGGTACAATGACATGCTTGTTTCAAGAAATTATTCATAAAACTTTTAGCTTGTGTCATTCTAATGCCGCTGCAGTCATTGAGGAAAACTGCCTCAAATATTCAGAATGCACACGAGTCACTTTGATTTGATAAAGTCGTTTTGGATATCGACTCGCAAATTATTGTGCACTTTGAGGAGAATCTTTACCTAACTACCTACCTATCTCAGACAGAACTTTAGTATGTTTTGGCCAATGGAAGACAACTTCTTGTCCTTTATTTACACCAACAATTCCTACGAAATATTGATTTTTCCTTTCGTAAACGGATTTAATAACACATGCACATTTACAAACCCTATTTAGCAATGAAACGTACACTAACTACATTTGCAATGCAAAGAAAATTAAACTCTGTGTACCAGCGAATAAGGGTACTTTGCAATTGACAATTGCTTTCGTCAAATCTCTAGCGAGATGCCCTGACGTCAAAGCAACATCCGGGAAGCTATGCTATTTCCAACGCGACGATGTCCAGTGTTGTGACCCCTGGGGGCTATTAAAGGCTTTAGTTAACAGAGATCGAGTTGTACTGGATAACGTGAGTCCATGTAATGAATGTTACTCCATTTGTCTGTACAGTGGCTTATGTGTGTGTGTGTGTGCATAATCAGTTTTTTAATGACTCACTGAGAACTTCAATGTATTCATATTGATCAATCTTATTTGTAAAGCAAAGTAAATTGTAATAAATATCGTACTGCTAATATCAACAACCCTGTTTTTCCTTAGGAATGTAAGTAGCTCAATTTTTTTTTGTTACTAAGCCGTATTTTTCATAAACCCGGAAACCGGTGAGCTAGACTTAACTAAAACATTACAAACAAAAAAGATAAATTAACTATCTTCCGGCATTAAGCTTTTCTTTTCATTAGTTCTTGTCAAGTGACGACAGATGTCACTACCGTTATGTTTCCGCATTACAGAAGCTGAATTATTTACGAAAGTATTTTAATTATTCACTATTTTGTAACCTGAGTATTTATGATTATTCTAGTTTAGGCACATGTTTCTCTATTTGCTTTACGAATAGCTACTCATAAGTACATTGTTGAGCTACTTATTTCGGTAGACCTCTTGTTGTAGAAACGAGAGATGCAAACGACTGGACTCATTGCACCAATCATTTGCGAAAGGCAATAAACATACGAATAATTCTAGGCTGAGCACGTTTTCCTTTTGTTTCTACATTTTTCATAACCAGTGCGTAACACAGAACATAGCGAAACATGCTTATGGCTGTGTATGTCGAATTATAATTGATTTTTTCACCATAAAATCGATTTCGGTACCGACGTCTCCGCTATAGATCCTTGATCGACGCGTTAAGTTTCTGATCACGGCTGAGTTTGCGCACGTACGCGAGACTCCTCGTAATGATAGATGTTTTGATAGCACCTAGGTGGATATGGATCCCTACGCCGAATTAACTTGTCTTTTAAATTTTCTTGATTCTACACTTTAATTGTTGTCATAATAAATTGATTGTATATAAATGTCAAGGTTATGTCAGTTGCTAATTATAATTAACACACATGAAATAAACATAAATCGTTAATTCTGTAAATTGATCATAAAGCTCATTTTATGGCGATAGTTGCCGCGTCAAGTTGCATGGAAGGGAGCGTAGTTTCAAAGATGGCGTCGGAAAAGCGCGGGCACTTTCCCCGCGCGCGGGAAACATAAGAAAGTGGCGGTCGCGCGCCGCGAAATGGAAACTGTCGCGATTAATGCTGATAATATCTGCCAACTTTAACAACCGAGTGAGCTACCGTTGGACACATTTAATACCGATATAACTTGGAATCTATCGCAGAAAAAAAGGCAGTTTTAGTCAAAACAAAGACAAGCTTATCGGACGATCTTTTGTCACTTTAATGAATATTTAAATTTGAGAACAGAAAAATAATGTCCGAGACGTTTCATATATCAGTATATTTTAGTCATGTTGACATAACCTTTATAATTACGATTTAAAATTAAAATTTCAAGTATTTGATATCAGGTGTAGCAGTGTGTCTGCACTTTTTTAAATTGCAATTTTAGTTTCGGCCAGCCTCAAGTAATATTTATTTTTATCGTTAGTGATGTGCCAACTATTATAAAACCTATGCTTTCTCTTTGAACGATGATTCAACCTCTATTCAGCCAGTCAAACCGATACATCTCAATTTTGGTATGGAACTAGTAAACAATAGATATTGTCCTGTCGTTTGAAACATATTATGTGAAGTCGAATGACATGCGTGTGGTTACGCAACCAAGTCGTGAGTCACGGAGTATAGCGACCGCGGCTCGAACTGGCTGCCCAAATTGTGTGACACCAGAGGTTGGCATCGGTAATTTCCGATGGACATATTTGGTCAGAGAATTACTAAAATTATAGACAGATAGGACGTTATCACCAAAATGACAGTTAATTCAATGAAGGAAACGTAAAGCCTTTGATTTTATACCAAAGATGACACGATATTGTCATCTGTGGTAAAAACACGACTGCTTAGTTATCAGTGTGAAGACGTAAGCGTACGTTGAGATACGATCATAACAGTGTATATTAGTGTGGCGGCCGCTAAGTGGGTCAGCCGGGCGCGAAGGGCGAGATGCGCCTGCGCTTCCTACGCCGCGCCGTATGCGCCCGCGCCGCTCTCCGCGCCATTCACCAGTGTTGGGACACTGCCGCTCCTAGATGCGGGATTAATAAGTTCGGTTGTCATGATCAATGTAATTGTCAAGATTTGTACTTGCTGGTTAATCCTATAAAGATTAATTGATATTTTAAAGTGGAATAAACAAGTTGTGATTTAGATACCGAGTGTTGTTGCCCTGCTAAAAGTATAAGAAAGTTAAAATATTGGCAAATTGATAAAATTATGAACTATCAAAATTGTTTGTAAAGTTACTCTTGGAAAAATATTTTTGATCTGCCGGAAAAAAAATACTCGGACAGTTGAACTCCATATTCGATAGATGGCGTTGGGCATTTGAGGCCATTTTGAATGGCGGTGATAAGATTCGCCGCAAAAGATTGAGCCTCGAAAAAAAATGGTATGTTGGTAAGTAGGATAGGTAGAAAGGTTAATAGGGTAGGTAGGCAGGTAGAAAGGTAAGTAGGGTAGTGTAGGCAGTTGACGTGAGCGAAGCAGCGGGCGCAGCTAGTTAACATTATAACGGTTCGCAAGGTATTTTTAGCTCAACTTCGCTAGACCTATTTACATCAAGCGACTGCTGATACAATACAGATAATACAGGCGATTCCGTTTCGCAAGCCATTGTCCATTAGTCATGTCCCAAAAGTTTGTAGGTACGTTGCGATAGATTTTTTTTGGGCCAACCTTGTCTGAGGAAACAACAGGTTGGAGTACGTGCAGCCTCGGACAGACGTTAATTCGATTCACGGTCGTGGTTAGATGTAAACATGCCTTTATAATTTGTTTGTTTTTTGTCTATGATCACACGAATATTGGCTGATTGCGTCGCTACTGTTTCATAATTGAGAATTTCACGCGTTGTTAGAGTCACAGTTCGGAATAATTCGCTCCATGCAAATCACCCACTAAGAAAGTGGGAAAGGAAATGCGTAGAAACTGTAGCACTTAACGCTTGATCTTGATTGCCTACTTTGTAAAGGATCTAGTATCAGATTTGCATTCATTCTCCACAACTAAGTTTCTTTATTTACCATATCCATTCCTAATGTGCCAACATTCCAGATTAAACAATAATACGATTACGCCCTTTATCAAAATGATGTCAAATTAAAAACAAATACTAAAATCTGTTGTTTATCATATCCGACGGTGTATTGCATTATAGTAGTGCGCTGATAAGATGCCACTACGGCTAGATAAGCTTACTATCTCGATTACGCGCAATACTCGACGTAGGAAATAAGAAATAGGGACAAGGATATTGGGTCTTTATAGATATAAGTTTGTTTGTTTCGTCAATTACAACACACGTGTAAAACGTTACACCACACTTCTGTGGCCTGATTAAGTAGCCGGAACGGGTGGAAAACAAAACGGAAAAACGGGAAACCGTAAAATGTGTCATCGAGAACGAAACCGCGCGACACTACGTCCGCCATGTTTAGTGGTGCAGCGCGCGAAAGTGAGATTTAACGCGAACGGTGCATCGGAGCTCCCTTGACCCGGTTGTGCCGCCCGCGCCCGCGCCCGCGCCCCGCACTACGATAGTAAACCGAACACACAGATACTTCGTCTAGGCGAGAACTGCATAGTAAAGCAACGTGCGTGTGTGTGTCGCCGCCGCGCCTGTGTGCGTGTTCATAGAACGTTTTGTTGCCAATGGAAATGTTTTTCAGGGATGCGATTAGCTTCATTATAAACATTTTAACTTTTAAGATTACAACAATTTTGTTTTTTGGAGAAAATATTGGGTCACGATATGTGGTTTAACTCCTGAGGTTAGACAATCTAGTAGTGAAGTAATCATCGGTTCTTGATACGCTAGAGGAAATGATTTCGTACCGGATCAATTAGAGGGGTACGTAGCAGCGTGTGCTGTAGTTAACAATATCGCCTTCAATCTGTGAACTTTACATTGAAATAATTGGCAGCTCTGGTTGTAATAAAATAACGCCTATATTTATTATGTTGTTAATCACCATTGTAACCGCTACATTTAGCCTTCGTCGAAAACCCAGTAGGTAATCAGTTCCTAGTTTTTTTCCTGTACCTAAACATTATTTTTTTCCAAGTAATCCGGATACCACCATTCAAAACCTTCATGAAAATTTCAAAGAATTAGTGCTTAAACAAATAACACCTATATAATCATCAAACAATGTCGAACTACTAAAGTATGCAGAACATTGTGCTACTTAAAAAAAAACTGTGTTAAACAATTCAAAGATTAAGTAGACAAAAAGACTACCGTGAGGCTTAGCTTGTTCTGTAAAGGCACGATGACATAATTACAGGCACAAAAACGGTCGCAAGAAAACCGGTAAAGAGTTATACCGGAAACATTTGCCAATCAATACAGGTGGGCGGTCGGATACGCGACGCGGCGCGATACGAAATAGTTGCCTCACTAATACGTCACCGTAGCCAATCACTAATCTGTCGAAATTTTTTTCTACGCAGCGCAGATTTGAGTTAAAAAATAGAACGTTTATTCGTGAAATGCAGTACAGTTTTAGTTTTAGATCCATAGTTCCTGATAGTGGAGATATTCCAAACTGCAGTGACCTTTGCGGATGCGAGGCGGGTAAAAACTCGCTTCTATTTTCAATTTCGCCTGCCCGAGCGCACGGTGGGTGGCAAACTTTATCCTTCGCTGTAAGTTAGTGTTTTAATTTTAGCTCAAACTCTCTCTTGCTCGCTGCAAAGGTTCCATTTTATTGTAAGTGACGAGATAATTTTAACTTTTCCTAAATATGAGATTCTCGGAGCTCGTAAGCTCGGCAATGAATGGCTCTCTGTGTAAAGAGATTTTCTTGTTTGTCAATCTAAAATTAAAGTTTATAAGTTCCGGCTTGAAATTAAATGCTGTTTGTGAAGTTTATTAGGAGAAAAAAATCTGAAAATTATTTTTAGAGTAGTACACTTTCGGCGATGAAAATAGCTGTATGAATGAATTAAAAAGTATAAGTGTCGGCCACAGCTTTTCGGCGGCCGTTTTCCTGTTTACTTGCGCCCGCGCAGTCAGTTGTAGGTCGCGCGTTGCGCAATCACAGCCTTATTCTTCTTATTTCGGTGTTACGTTACGGTGCAACAGGTTGTTTGCCATAAGCTTTTTAAGTCAACTGTCGAAATATAGTTCTGTCCCTGTATCTTTAAGTTAAATATTGCCGTACAGAGAACAGTGCGCGATTCTCCGGAAACCGTAAAATACCGGCATTGCGCGCGCGCCGTCGGACAAACAAACAAACAGCAGAAGTGCAAACATCCACGCGAGCACATTGTTGTCGCTGGCTGTACGGATGCTTCCTTTGCCTGTTTTGATATAATACACTCACTACACGATACCTACACGCTACACGGTACCACGCAGTATTGTTGTTGTGGCGTGTGCGAGATCGAGATGTTACCTTGAAATGCCTTTTTCTAGAACTTCCTCCGGTTAAGGACACCGTCACACCGACCTTTTAGTGGTGGTGTCTTAATATACATGTAGCTAGAACTTTCGGATGTTAGATATCCGAAATGTGTTTGATTTTAATATTTATTTCTGTTGTTATAATAATTTTTTATACGAAATTCAACAATAATTTCACTACAAAATATGTAATTCGATCTGACTTAAGATTGTACATAAACGTTCTTATCACCAAGTAGCCGGCTAGGAAGCAGCGCAGTCGCGCGGTTGGTAGGGCGGTCGGCTGCGCGCGCGCCGTTCGCGGGAACCGCGCGACATTGACACACTTGCCGGTGTCGTAACCGCGATGTTTGCGGTGATTGTCTACTGGCTTTTTTATTTCGTGGAAATATACGGTTTTCGGCCCACAACGAATTTTATAAACGCGAAATATTTGACTCAGACATGTTGTTTTTTGAATGACGCAAAGGAAATGTATCATAAATTATGCGTTTTTGACCGATCAGTGTCGAGGTTTAGGCAACTATTTTCTAGGTTCAGCGATGATTAAGCGTTAAGTTTGCACTAAGAAACTCAACAACGAAGAATGTACTACCATTTCTATTTCAATTATTTTCAGTTTAGTGAAAATACAGATTTTTTCAGTAAGTTAATGTTTATTGTTTGTTGATAACCGTCTTTCATGGTAGTTAAGTATCATCATTGTTGCAGACGGAAAGTCCTTGAGAGGCTGGAGATCAAGCCGGTCAGTATGGCGGTCGAGTGAATCACTCCTAGTTATAATAATATGTGGACTGTTTGAGGATATACCATTACACAAAAATCAAAAACATGCAAAGGAAGTTAATTTTCAGGTATCAATGACTAATTATAATTTTGCTTTCATTTATTCTGGATTCTATGCCTACTTGTGTTACTATTTCATATTTCTCGTGAACCGCTCGAAGATCTCGCTCGCTGCGAAAGAGTTGCGTTGGATGATCTTAAGAAACAAACATAAGATTTTATGAGTAGCACACAGATACTTCGTGACTGTAATGTAATCGCAAGTTAAATCGAGTGCGGAACAACACAACAATCGAGGGGTTCATATAAAAATGTTTTGAAACTGCTGTTGTGGGCGTTCAAGGTGTGCAGTAAGCATCGCGCGTGCGTTCGGCCCATTGCGTCACTGGCCACGTTGTGCAATGAGTATGTTGTAAAAACGCCGGCGGCAAGCGAAATGCCCTGCTCTGACTGTCTGAGGTGCCCCTATGTGAATGCATGACGGTACATTTTTGCGCTTAATTCGTGCAAAATTCTTTGGGCAAAATTTGCGTAGGTGCACAATTAACCAATTTTAATCTCTATAGGTACCAACTTTACAATGTTAAAACAAGTAATTAATTTATTGCACAAAATATTATGAAACTGTTTACATCCCAAGTTATCTCGCTAAGTACCTATCTTTTAAGTTAAGAAGGTTCTAATTCAAGTTGCCAGCGTAAAAACATCAATATAATTAACATTTTAAAAGCCGAAACATTCGATTTCCTGTACAATAAAATGTCAGTTTGGTTTCGTAACATCCGCCGACGAATGCCAATAAGAACCGGCAGGACTATTTGGTAACTACAGATATTTATCGTTCACTGCCAAATTATGTTTAAAACTATATCTGTAGGTTACACTCTGATGAAATACGTTTTACGTGCATATCCAAAATTGAAGTAGGTTAATGACCTCATATTGCCGTAATTGAACAAGAATTGTATCTTACAAAATGCGAATTAAGGGGTATTGCAAAAGTATTTATTAACTTAATAAGTTTTTTGCTTTTGCAGGATGTAACAACCTCTTCGTACCCTTTTCAACTATGCTAAGCGAGTCGAACCCTCTCACTTTCAGACTTCAGTGTTACCAGAGCAGCAGACGCGACTGAATACGTATCAGAGTTGTCAGTATTCTGAAAGGGCGATCGCGATATGATAACCAATCACGGGGGAATACCGATATCTTTCCTAGCTCGATACATAGATATCTGTCTTTTTGACGGAAAGCATCGCAAGCTCCTCCTTTTTTTTAAATCGGTTAATGATTTAAGGACGACAACCTCGTGCATTTGAATGGCCAACAGGCATATTTAAAGAAGAGTCAGACACTAAAATTAGTTTTCAAAAAGTTTGTTGTTTATTTTTCTCGTTATAAAAAGGAAACTTTCCGCAGAAAATCCCAATTTCACGCGTAAATCAACGTGATGCTACTGAACGAAAATAAATCGGATCGATAGTATATTATATAGAGATTGTGCGTTATTTTATCGACGCTTAATATGTAAACAATAGTTGGGACTAATTGGGCTAAGGACGCCTCGTTAAAATCATTATGAGTACGAGTACTTCGACGTAATGGGCCTTTTGTTGAGAATGTTATAATTGTAGAACTTTCTTTTAATAATTACGAAATATGTGGACCTTTACGAGTGAATTGTAAATATATGGCCAGCCGTCAGGCCTCATATGACTTTAATACCTGTGACTTAAAGTATTCATGTTAGAGCCATTACAGAGGGACCTAGCTTTCAATCGGCCCAGTAACCAATCCCCAATGATTTCAAACTAAAATTTATCTAGCACACCAATATCAGTGGTGAAACTAACCGAACTCAAACAAAGGTGATATCTAGGTCGCAACCCTTACCTAGATCTCCGAATTACCCACATCAATTAATATGAAAAGTTTCAATTGAAATTAATTGAAAATCAAACACCAGTCTAGACGGTAAACAAACAATGTATGTTAATGAGTTGTTCCCTTACCCTCAGCCTTATGTTCACACATACCTACTGTTTTCTCTTGAAACACGCCAATTCTCGCTCTAGCGTGAAGGTAGCGTACCAACTCAAGCGATACGATAAACAAGCTATTAGAAGCTAATAAGGGCGTTGGAAACAACTAGAAAACTGAAATAAATAACGTTGCAATGTGTTGAAAATAAAGAGAAAAATGTGTATTGGAGAGTTGCCAATATTGGAGTAGGTAGTGATCGTTGTCCGGTTTCGCCAGTTTATGTGTACTGAACACAAGCTTTATTTTAGAATGGTTGACAACAATACAAACATATGTTTAGTTTACATTCATGCATATTCAAGATCTGCATCGGTTTGTGTCACTAAATATAGCTAAGCTTTTTGTTTATTTGTAGTTGGTAGAGCCAAGCCTCGTACAATCATTTGTTTCGTAGCTGATTAGCTAAGATTCGTAAATAAAAGCATAGCTCTAACTAGCAAAGCGTCGCTCACGATAAAGCACGAGCCTGTAAGAAGCCTCTAGTTCCAAACGTAATTCTATTCGTCTAGTTTCCATTATTATATTAGTCTGTCTATCCCACTCAGTCCCAAGCTAGGCCCGCCCCCCCCGCCGCGCCGGGAGCGAGCAAAAACTCCAGCTACCTAAAAAAGCAAGGTCCCTTAGGTTACACGTTTCGGTACAATACCTAGGCTAGACAATATGTACTTAATTGGTATTAACTCAGCTGAAACTTTGTTGGTCTATGTAAGCAATAAATACAAGTACACAGGTACAAGGTACTTTTTAGTTTGAATTTCTCGTGGATTTTTTAATTCAGCGCGGTTGTTATTCCGTTATTTGAACCATTTATCCAAGGTTAGCTAACAGTTCCCGGTATGTGCAGGTTGTAAGCTACTGTCGATCTAGAAGGTTCTATTTCAGCAACATTTCGCGGAATCGCCGGCGTTGGGTCGATGGGAAATCTACTCATGTGGTATAACTGCCTGCAGTGTAAGTACACACGTGTGCTTTTATTAAGGTTCATGCATTGCTACTTCGTTTCCTCCTATGTTATAAATCTTTAAAGTTCATCTATAGATGGGCGTTTGGTTTTTTTGCTCAAATAAAATTAAAATTCAAACGATTACGTGAATAGCAGATAGCGTTTACATGTGATACTGATAATAAATTTGGCATACACTGACGACTTCCTCGTATGACGCAGACTCGTTTGTGCACAGATGTTATCGAATATTTAGGCTGTAATATGAACTATTAGTTACATGAACTCTATAATTAAAATTATGTTAAGCTTTTACAGAGCCATATTAAATCCAATCAACAAAATTATATAGACGATGTTTAATGACGATAAAACAAAAAATCTAAAACACATTCTTAATTAAAATATAGTTTATTTTTGCGCGTTGTTAGATCACGGTCCCCATAACGTCTACGGAGTTTTGCCAATAGAATCAATGTGACCCAGAGGTGTAATAAAAGTCTTTGGGTTGCATGCCTACTGTCCAGACAGACAGGGTGTCGATAGCTAATTGTCGGCACGTGCGCAAACGCCTGTGTGTGTCTGTGCGTGGCTGCGTGGGCGCAGAGGAAGCGGTGACATCACAGACAGCTCCCGACTGACTGACTTGTGTATTGCTCGGATGACCTGAATGATACTGAGCTGGAATGTTTGGGCTGTATTGCTAGTACATATTGGTATTGCTAGTAGAAATATAGTGACAATCATTTATTTTTTGCAATATTTAATAAAAAAAGGTGTTATAGGGATGTTATTATTGCACAGGACGATCTCTTACAGATAACCTTTGGATACAAAAATAAAGGTATAGATTTTGGACGGTCAGTGAAAACAATGACAGAATAGTAGACTTGTATTGGAAGTATAGATCACAGGTTTATGCAAAATGGTGGCCACATTGACCGTATTACAATATTGAATACAAAAATGCCGTCGGGTTTTCCGCGTGCTCTTGTGCTCACCTTCACTAAGTATTGTATCTATAAGTTATCTATGTATCCTCTCGCGGCGTCCGAAATATACTGTACTAAAATATTCATTGCATTTTTACACAAGACAAGCTGAAACGCGTGTCTGAGCACGTGTAACAGCACTTGTGTGTTAATGAGCTTCCCGGCGTGTGTAGTGACAGATGACGGTGATCCTTCAACTTGGCCACAGATAAGAGGCTGATATTAGCTATAATGTAGGTACCTATCTCCTTTATTCGCAGATCTTTTTTGTTTTATTTCAGCACGGAAATGTGAGTGTTTAACGTGACCCCAGCTATCGTTAATGATGAACTTTCTTAAAATATCCTATCTCGTGTTCTTTCAGATTACCCACAATGCGTGTTAAATGCTGCGGGCATAAGCACCGGTGATCATAGACAATATGGGGAATAAAGTTCATAATACTTAAAAGTTAAAACCAGATGTAATAATACTGCTTGAATTATTTGGCGCAGTTTTCCGTATTGCGTTATGTTTAAAATTTAGAATTTATTGTGATATCATATTGAGTACATACAATAATATAGTTTTGTGTATAATATGAGAATTGAACTTTGTTATTCAGGTTTACCCCGTTTCTGAATGTATGGAGAATTATGTATCTACAAGTTTTCTTATATTTATGAAGTCAGATCACAATTTGTATAACAATTTAGTATTTTTTCAGTGCCTAAACTTGAATACTAAATATTTTTAAATAATTTGCTGCGGATAAAATCGCAGGAAATATCTAATAAGGACAGGAAACAGTCTTGATAAGACTTATTTATAAAAACAAGTGTTTATCTCTCAAATCTTGAATTTCATACTTTTAGTCCCGTCGGCAACCACCAACAAAAAGCTGTTTTTTGCACAGAGATATTACTGCCGACTTTTGGCAATGCTTGCGAAATCGACAACAATTTGTTTGTTTAAAAATACAGGGTTAAGATGTTTTTAAACAGAGGAGAAAGACAAACAAAGGTTACTCAAATCGTTTTGAGGAAGTCGGAACTCAAAGCTATTATTTGCAGTAAAAAAAAACATCTGCAATGCAATAATAGACAAAAGAGCGTAGCGGTACCGTTGCACAAACCGAACGCAGCCGTAAATTTGCCAATAAAAACATTTTTTAACTGTGGAATGCCAAAAAAACCGCGAAAAAGTGCCACTTTATTATTTGAATGCACGCCTGTAAAGGTTTACAGTTAAGATGTTTTTTTATATCGCAGGGTGCACACCCGCTACCGGCAGGTACCTACGAGATATTTTAAGCATTTAAAAAAATTGGGTTAACTTTTTTATGTGACAGATGAAGCGAACAAGGTAAACGGTGTACTGTTACGGAAACCACAGCTTTTTGACTGAACCTACTACCCTATTTACTTAGTTTGTACCTCCGCCTGTAATCCGTTCACATGTTTTAGCGCACATGTAAATGGCTAAGAATAATTTTATGCGCATTGGGCCCATAAACACGTAATTATTGGTTCAGAATATCAGCGTGCGGGGATAGTAAGGGGCCCCGAAGTAACAGTGGTCTTGCAGGTCGCCAGTCTGTTTGTCCGTATGTGTTGTGAAACCTAATAGCCTTGCGCCGCGGTTGAAGGCCGGCCAAAAACTGCGCGCGCGGCCCCACGCCCAGATGTGCCCGATTTAAAGAGCGTTGCACGCATAAATACATAACAGATAAGATTAAATGTTCGATAAAAAATATCGATACAGACGGCAGGACGCGCCCGTTCGTTTATTGCACTAATTTGCCGACGACACGCATCCATTTAGCCTTAAAGGGACGGCTGTTGATATACCCAAGTGCTAATACGTTAACGTAAAAAAAACTAACAGCTTTGTTAGTTAGGAAGTTATAAAACAGTTTATTTTACCAATAGCCGCTGGTTTGGTACGCTTATTTATTTTTGAAATTCTAAAAACGGATGCGTTCACGTCATTTGAATACTAAAAGTGCATTTTTTTGAATCCAGTCGCGAGCCGAAATCATTTTGGTAGTCGTCGTCTCGTTCTTACTGCTCTATTGGCTATAGTGAGAATGGGATGCACCGTCAGGAAGCTATTCAAAAAAAGAACAACCCTTCCTCACCCTTTCGGGACATTCTATTGTTTACATTAAAACGAAACGTCATAGGTCGTTTTCGCGGCCTTTAATATTGGACGCAAGCTCTTTAATTTTAAAGTTTATTTTGTGTTGCCAGTGATAGTTGCTTTGCATAATTCAGATTGGTGAGAGAATTAATGTAATTCAAAATTGTTCTTTTTTTCTTTGTTGGAAATTTCTCGGAACAGGTAGCTGGCCAGTGTTGCGATTGGACATAATAATGATGATCATCTGTAGGTATTGGACGAGTCGACGTGTTTGTCTATGGCAATAATAATTATGTTTCTTTTAGAAGTAATTTATGCAAATATTTGTAAGAACAACGACCTTTGTGATCTCCGAGTGTCGATACTCGCTACCAGTAACACGAGTTCTGACTTCCAACGTGATTTTGGTTGAAAAATATTAATAGGCATTAATCGGTAAAGATGAATCTTCTAGTCAGAGATACACGTCTGAGATAAATTTGATTTATTTCTGTAAGTTGTTGTATGTGTAGTCCATCAAATGTTTCTACGTTGCAGTCATCTATATTCTATGACCATTGTATGTGACATTAAAAATGCTGAATATGTATAAAAATGCCACTAGCTTCCAACCCGATCACGTTTGCGTATTGTTGCTGGTGGATGCGCGGGCGCATCCGGCGCATCGATCGCGTATAAATAAGATTTTTTACGCACCTTTCACTTCCGACCTGTGCTGGCAGGTATCACACATCTCACCCATAAGGGCCTGATAACCAACATTATTTGGCAGCTGCTTCATAAAATTGTACACAGATTACGTTTCCTGGTGCATCCTTTCTTTTTGAATATTCATGGGAAAGTTGCTCCGGCACAGGGTCAGCTTTTTTTTTTGAGAATCTTTATTTTTGTAAAGAATTGCCCATTGAGTTCGTTCGCAGTGATTTCAATTTTGTCGCACAATGGAAGCTGTGTCATGTTTTGAGGAGTAATTGATCAGTAAAATGGATGACTCATTGTCATGTCATTCGCCTCTACAGATATTCGCGACTTCGCAAGAACTCGAGTCCTCAAACAGATCTGTATCTGTTCAAAATGGCGGTTGTTGGCGACCGGCGGCATTCGGCCTATTTCCTTATTAAATTTGCGAGTATTTCTTCATATTCTGGGATGAAAAATATAAATCTAGTTATAAACGTCAAAATAATTCGGGTCGCGACCGTATTCCGACATTAATTTTATTTTGGGCAATACAAAATGGCGATAGTAGAAGATATCTAGTATGACAGTAATTAATTGATTGTCTTGTACCGACGATACATTCACTGTTTCATACGATTATTTTTGTAAGTTGATGCAAGTCTTTTCTAATACTAGACTAATAAATTGTGGACAGATGTAATTAATCATTTGTTTGCTCGCTTAAAAAAAATGAAAGTAGATTCATTCATGATTGCCATAGAGATCCGATATCGTTGTTTTTTTTTCTAATGCATGTCTTGTGTGAAGGCAGACATATTTTCCTGTACCTACGATGAGCATATATTGCTTTGTTATAATTTAGCGCGAGTAATAAGAGTCAGGTAACGCGATGCAGCGCCATAGTCGGCAGCCCGGGCATCGAACCCGCACTACGACGAACCGGCGTGATGAGCGAGCGATTCGTGTGTTTTGATGACCATATGTGTAATGTAATGCTATGCTATATTGTGATAATACTGAGGTGCTTCCCATAAAAGGGTTAGCAGAAAGAGTAAACATTTTTTTTAAAGTTCAACACAGCTTCTCAGCTAATTTACTTCCAAAGGTAAGTTTGCGAATACTATTTATTACTAGAATCCAGAGTTCCAGTAGTTAAAAGGAAACGAAACAGCCTGGAAACAAGTTGCGAAACGTGTAAGAGTTTCCGTCGAGTGCGGTAACAATTAAATGGCTAATTGATTTATTAACAATCAACTGATAATTATGTAATTTTCCGGCAGCCGAATGTGGTAATGGTGATAATTTACCAAGAGGATATGTATTGGAATCATGGTTAAACACATTCAAAAACGATGAATATCATTGTTCATTAATAAAACGATTCCAACACTGAACCAATAACTAAATCGGGTTAAAGGGGCCACTCTAAATTTAGCGCAGCGCATACTGATGTGCAGTATTATAAAACAACAGTAGGTATATGCAGAATATGCACATATATGTTTTCCGTGATGTGTCAATGACCTCTATTGATGTTAGTGCAGTGCGCACGATTGTACGTGTTATTGTCAAGACGAATAACGATGATGAATGATCACTTGATCAACCGCCTACAATGTTTGAGGCAAATCTTGCTTACACACACAGTTCACCTCAAATAATTATGTCATTAAGTAATTAAATCTAGTTTTCTTCCATTCATGTTAATTTCAATGACTTTTTATTAGTTTCAGGTGAATATTTGATAGAATTTGGTTGAAAACACCCCGTAGTAGGCAAAAGTAAACAGTGCCGGTACAATAAGCTATTGTTTAGAAGAATGTGCCGGATTCATGTGTGTGGATTCTATGTATCTATGTATTCTCACGACACTAGCTACAATGGGTTGGGCAGAGCGAGCTACTGGAGTTCCATGTCTGTAGAAGGTAATTGTCTAAAGTCCAAACTAGTAACCGAGCCAACGGGAAAACGAAAACAACGACTAATCCTTGTAATAGAAATAATTAAATAAGCTAATTGTTACAGCGTTGATATAACATCCCTAATTAGAAATTAAAACGTGTTAGATCAAGTCCATATTTCGAAACAAGTTCTGAAAAAACAAAGTTGTTTCAGCCAACTTTATAAATGCTATATTATGCTTCCTTTTTCTAAGGAATTCAGACGTTAAAGTTACATAAAAGTAACAATTTCTAAATCCAATGTTGTGAATTTCTAAATCCTTATTCATAAAAGAATGCTGATAATTAGGCCTAAAATATCAGTGTAATGACAGGTCTTGAAGAATTGAAAAACAGATAGGTGTATAAAATACATCAAATCGAGGATGGAACACTAGTTTTTTTATGTATGAGCAACAGTTCCTTTGAGCAAGCGGATCTCAGGCACGAAAGGGAAATTGGTAAAGATGGTTCATATAATCACATAGTGAAGTCTTTTCGGTGGTTGATTTAAGTCCTGTATGGAGACATTTTGATGAACCTTTATCTAATTAACCAAGTTTTGTAAATGAATAAGAGCTTTGGCGTTTTCCTTAATAAAGAAGAACCCTACAGTAAACGGAAGGATTACTTTTGGCTAACAAGCTGCTTAATATAAGGTGCTTGTCAGTTAGTCGGTAGACATTTAATAATAAAATGCTTGTGAATTAATCTTACTACTTATCAATCTTATAAGGCCCAATTGTCCAAAAACACGAGGTTAAATGAACAATATTGTAGCAACTAACTCTGACTTAAGTTTTTCCTGCAAGTGGCTAAGTCCTATAGGCAAATAACAGTATGTTAACTTAGTACCTAAGCCTTATACAGAACACTGGTATAACTTAGTGTCAAAATCTAGACTGGAAATTACAATTGAGTCCTAATGTTACACGCGCCGACGTAACATTTCGGCCGGCCGACATTTTGTTACATAACACACCAACAAAAACATGTCTGGCGGAATTCGTGTCGTGAATAAAAGGTGGCTGGAGGTCCCAGGCTCTCCCGGCCACTCCCGGGTGGGTAGGTAACTAATGAGACCTAGGTTAGCAGAGGAGACCTATCTGGGAGACATTGTCTTTGATCTGTCGGTAGACAGTGTTGGTGACTAGGTTAGTCATTGATGTGAGAGTTTTCGTTTCGCTGAGTGATATTAAGTTATTTACGATATCTGGAAGATATTGCGATATCTGTCTATGCTATCGCAAGGAGGCGGTGTTTTGGTTTTTATAAAGGAGTATAAAGTAGGCATGAAGTCCGCCTATGTACTTTTATGTTGCATGAAGTTTTAATAAACACATAAATAAAACGGCTCTTTTGACATGATCAAAATTATGTACTGAAACTCAAATATTAACTAAATATTATGTATTTGAGGATAATGCACAATTCCAAGAACCAGGTATATTCATTTATCCGCAAATGTTAAATTATTGTCGCCTGTACTAAACTAATTATACTATTACAGAGGCACAAGAAAATACGTAAATTGAATAAATCTAAATGTTAATAACGTATACTTATTTATTTTACGAGGAAAACATGACTGTCGCAAAGCTCGGGTTTGTCTTAAAGCAGCTGAGGGAAATATGCGAGCAGAAACTCAACTGACGAAAAATCCCAGCAAAGAGCAAGAGCAAAGTATGCTGGGATTTTTCGTCAGTTGAAACAATTCTATTGTGAAAAGAATGCCTGTCTTTTCAGTTGCAATACAGCTAAGAACATACGTTAAACTTAAGACTATTATAAAATATTAATACTGTAGCATTCATGGAAACAAAGAGAGTGCAATAATTGATAAAATTAGTATTGTAAATAGATGCGACGCAAGTGTATAATTGACGCCCCGCCCGCCCCCCGCCCTACGCGCTGCATTTTGCGCTAGGTCAGGGCGGCGTAGCAACATACATACAACAACACTATGTACAATATGCGTATCATTCCAATAAATTGTATGCAAAATGTTGCCGTAGCAAGGGCCGCGTAGCAACCCGCAGCAACGCTACGCCGTAGCTCGTAGCACTTTCTTTCATGCGTGACGTAGCCGTTTGCGGAAAATCTTTTTTGTAATCGTTTATTTCTCGCATATATGTTAATGTACGTTATGTCATTTAAATATAACAATAACAACTGTTGAAGAAAAATATCAACTTGTTTAATTTATTCAGGTGACTTTAAATTTATATTTGATTTGTGATTGTAAAGCTATTTGTATCTTTTCTTTTGCTACTTTTCATATTTTATTGTACAAGCCCGATGAATCTTGTACGTTAATATATAATTTTATTACAAGTACACATTGAATAATAAATATTTCCGAAGCAGTATCAGTGGATACGATGAAACTTACTGTATCTCTTCATGAGCGACTTCTTGTAGGCCTTGCCCGAGAGCGCGTCGTCGCCAGGACTGATGCGGCCGGCGGAGTCGTCGGACTCGGTGCCGGAGTCGCGGCCCGACGCCAGGTAGTCCTGCGACTGCCTCAGGATCATCTGCGTCCTCACGTAGTCTGCTGGGTCCGCGAATGAATGACGCGCGAACTCGCATACAGAAATCTCTTTGCGAACGGTCAAGTCTAGTGGGGCATCGTCTTCCTCTGGTTCTGGTTTCGGGGATTCTGGCTCCTCAGGGTAAGCCTTCCTGGCAGCCAGGGTGCGAGGCTCGCTCTCCGCGCTCAGCGCCCTGCGGTCGGCGGCCGGCGACCGGCGTGTTTCCGGGCCGGCACTCGCCGGACGAACTTCCACAGCCATCATATTTAATTATTAACACCGAACACCATAATCACAAGTCCACAGTTTGCAGTTATGTCATAAAGCGTAATGTGTCGTGTTGCAACCGCGCGCCGCGTCCGCCGGCGTTCGCGTCGTATTACGGACTGATGTCCCAGTTTCGACGATGAGTTCCACTGACTTCGTGAGCTCGCTTCGGGCGCGCTCGGCGCCGCTCGGACACTTTCGTTTTCGTACTGCTCGCGCCAGTGTGCGTGCGCCACACACATAGACGCACGGCGGAGTGCGCGTGTGTGTGTGCGCGCGCCGCGTGTGTATTCGCAAAGCTTTTTCCACTTTCGTCGCGGAGCTTTCCTTCATTTCCCGAGTTACCCAACAGGTTTTCACTGTTTAGTCGACTTGATTAATTAGTGTGGCTGGTTCGACGCCGGCTCGTTTGCGAGCGATTGTGTTCAGGTAATGAATTTACGAGGAAAATTATATTGCTAATTAATTTTTGTTTGACCCAGTATAGGTTCTGATTTTTTGTCGAGTTCTTAATTACTTGTTTTCGTTCAAGAAGTTTTTCTTATCTTTTCATTAAAAAGCAACAGTGCATGTCGATCAAATTGATACAATTTAGAGATAGAGTCAACAAACATGAAAATAATATTATTTCACAGACTATGAGTTAAATAACAATTTATAATATTTATCGCGAACCGGAACGCTTGGACAATCAGCGATGTTTTGCGTAACACACCGCGTAAACAAATTGTGTGTTTTTTTATCTAACGCTCGGGGCATTGACCGACTTTACAAATAAAGTTGCGCGCGCGGCGACCACGTGACACACTGACATCACCAGTATATGATGAGCCGACATGGCGCGCACCTCTGGACTAAGATAGGGTCTTTGAGTAGTGTCGAGGTGTCAAGATACATTTGCGGTTAATAGATAGGGTAGTGCCTACTATGAATTTAGAGCCAATGTCACACGTTCGTCCTAAACAGATAAATGTTGGCTATTATCGACGTGGAAGTGAGACGATGTGACGCATCATTTTGGCATAGTTATAGAGGTGCGCCTGAATGACAATGTAGTAGAGGACTTGGCTATTTTAGTTAGTGTTACATTGTATTCAGTACTTTCGCTTAAAATAATATAAAAAACAATGATTTTAAGATATTATAAATGTTGTACACATCTGAGGATGACTATGGAAATATTCAGCCAAATATATGCAACATATTTGGATATTTTTATAAAGTTAACCAAACAATATTATTTTTGATTTCAGCAGTGTGGCAGCCCAAGGCTTCCTCGGTCATATAACTAGGTGATAGGGTAGGTAGCTAGTATATGACACGAATTGTTTCCGCCTAACGACATTATGAACCAAAATAGCTTCAGAAAGATTGTTGTGATAAATACAAATATACGATTACGGTATACCGTGTGTTTTGCTCAACTTAATGGTAAATTACAGTATTATATGTCACTAAAACATAAATATTAATAGCATTGTACAACATAAGTTAAGACGTACATTAACTTAAGCCATTCCCTTGGGGGTAGGCAGAAACTACAGAACACCACATGCCATGATACATACATGCTCCATTTGCTTTGTTTACGCAAAGTTACGAAAGAATGAAACATCTTTTATTTTCATTGAATGTGAAAAGGTTTTCAAGCAAAGAATCTTCTACATTTAGACACGAGACAAAAAAACTGAAGATCAATTCGTCACTAAAGATATTCGAGACATATCAACAATACATAAATTATCAGTTCTGAAAAGACACATGTATGTGCTTGATGCGTATTTAAATAAGAAAAATAAATAGCAGTAGTATTAGTTTTATTAAATATGAAACACTCGCGAACTGGCTAAATCACATTGTTTTAGATGATAAAAAAATCGCATAGTCACTGATCACGATATTATAAACAAAGATTAATTTCGACTGCCTCGTTGCTGTAGTGGTCACAAGCGCTACTGCTCAGTATGAGGGCAAAGTGGTATTGGGTTTTCTATCTGAAATTTCTCAGTAGCAGCCCGCGGAGATTGGATTTATGAACGATGGATGCCATAGGCTCGCCCCGTTTTAGTCCCTTGGGACTTAAAAAAAACTGGGCAATTATTGTGAGAGTACTACAGGCGTATCTCTGCCTCTCCCTTCGAGGAGTACACACGCGATGTTAAGTTATTCATTTCTCAACGAATACGATGATAACAAACAATGTGATAACGTTGACGCAACGTGACGTGTTTAGGAAAAAAAAAGGGATTTCTTTATGGTCGTGACACTTCCTTGTTTACGCCAGGCTGGCTATTTAGATGGTTGTCTCGTAATACTTTCATGGTCTTGTTTGGGAATATAATGCAACTCCCTTTCATTTATTTAAATATAAGAAAACTATGTCTAGTTTTTTACAATTTTACTTGAGATATTACCAATTTGAGATTATTCCTGATATAACTTCAGGTACTTAGTTACACAAGTGTATGATTCTCAACTCTGAAGTATTTGAGGTTTCGGTTTTGAAGAAAACTGACAACATTTGGGGCGTTTTGTTTTGAACATGAGGGACTACATTTGAGTTCAAAACTAGCCACGCTAAACCTTAAGAGGCAATATGGGCAGAGATCTCCGACTGAATTTCCTAAATAAAAAGTCATAATTTGAGGTTTGGCTCTCTTCTATTTCCTCCTCTAATATTGGACCAATTTTAAAGAAGCTTCATAAACTGATAATGAGAGATATATACTATGCCCCTATGTTTCCCTTTTGATGATACATTATCTGTAGAAACACTAGAACCCTCAAAAAATGCTCAAAATTGCGACGTCAACAGAAGCCAAATTTGACGAATATAAATGGATAAAAAACATAGGGCACAGTAAGTATATAGTAAGTATATATAGTTCATTATCAGTTTATGGAAGATCTTTTAAATTGGTCTAATATTGGAGGAGGCGATAGACGAGAGCTACACTTCGAATGATTAGGAAATTGAGTCGGCGCTCTCTAGCCATATTGCTTCTTAAGTGCTCGTACAATCTAGACCAGTTCTGGTGTATGTCCTGGATACCCACAACTGCTGTAGAACAACCGACCCACTGTTACAACCAGCCCACTGCACACAATTAAGAACATGACGCTCGCGCGACCCACTTACTGCAGCACTTCATTGATAACGTAAGAAAATATTGTATGAGATTTGTATACGTTGAACAATGCCTGAAGACCTCATTTTAAAAGGTGTGACAAGAATAGAAATTCTCTTTACCTTTTTTTTGTCTAGTGATTCACATTTCATTCATTTTTAATTTTTATCTGGGTCTAATTTTGAAGTTCTTAAAATAAACATGTCCTTTATTGTATATTAAGGCCTGCGCAGACAAGGGACTCTTGTCTGCAATTTTGAAAACATAACAGAAAACTTGAGAAATTAAGGTTGCCCTAGTCGATCATTCTTCCATACAAACGTAGTCTGGCGATTAGTCCACTGTTTTAACGTGTACGTTCGAAATAAAAAATTATATCAATTTGTCTCATCATTATCTAGTTCTGTATGGAAACTAAGTAATAATTTTATTTTGTACAGGTACGTTTAGATGTTTTTTCATGATATCCATATTCCCAAAGGTATGTTTATAAATTTTCGCTCGTTTTCGTCCTAAATCATCATCCATTTCGCAAAAAAATTACATAAATTCTAAAATTTTGCAAAATTCGCTACAAATTCGTACCCGAACTAGCTTTTTACTGCTCATCACAGCATCTATCTCTTTCGCACGTGTTGTCGGATGAGATAGCATGCATTTTAACCCCGCGCACAAAATAGTTCGTGCAGTCGACTAGGCCAACCTTAAACTAGAAAACAGTCAGAATGATCTTTACCATTTTTGATTCGGGAAGATGTACATTGGAGTACATTGTATACAGGGTAAAATGTTTGTCCTCTGCGGACAAAAACATCATTTTAAACAAATGATGTTTTTGTAGGAAATATATCGAGCAGTACGGATCCGATTATAAAAAATCATGGACTGACACAAACTAACTCTAACGCTGAGTAATTTTTTCCCGGATTCTAAAACATGTTTTCTACTTTATAGCCCACGGGAGCGTTGCCGAATAAAAAACCAGCCAAGTGCGAGTCGGACTCGCGCACGAAGGGTTCCGTACCATCATCGCAAAAACGGCAAAAAAACACGTTTTAGTATTTGTTATTATAGCGACAACAGAAGTACATCATCCGTGAAAATTTCAACTGTCTATCTATCACGGTTCATGAGATACAGCCTGGTGACAGACATACAGACAGACGGACACTGGAGTCTTAATAATAGATCCTTTGGGTACGGAACCATAAAAAGTATGAATGTCAAATTCAAATCTAGATAATTTTGAAGTGGTAATGAGGTTAATATAATTAGCAATAAAACAACTTCTGTAGATAGGTACTTGTAAGTTGAATCTAAGATGGCGGTGCGTTATCAGTGTCAGGTCGTTATCAGAGGCAGGTCGGGGGTCTCGATATCAGATCGCAGTGCCCGGCCATCGACCCGCTTATGTAACCAAACTCATCTTCATTTATTTTTGACATTATTGATAACACGCATCTTTCCTGTTATTATTACACGCGCAAAAACATTGATTTCAAGTGTTTTTACAGGAAAATCATGATGATCATCCAGTTAAATATAACTAGGATAAGGATATTAACTGTTTGTTTTAACTATGTCCTGTACCTGCATGTTTAATCTACCTAATTGATAACAAAACGCTAATAATATAAATGATATGGATTTGTCCAAGTCTGGTCGATCGATACACGTGTGAGGAAAAGCCCGAAAAGATTTCAGTAAATCATATGTTAGGGAAATAGATAAGTATGTCTGCCTCGTTTTTTGCTGAAGACCCTCATGTTTATAACATACATACATTAAATACATATAAAACTCACGCCTTTTTCTCACTGGGGGAGGAAAAAAGCTAGAAACTACAAAACGCCACCCTGCAATGCTTATGTTAACATACCTAGATAAAGGTTACCATGTCCATACTTCAGAATGATCAGAATAAGACTGGATGGTGCATGGTTCTATCGTAAATGCCTCTATTATGTATGTAGGTTGAAATCCTAATTCAAACAAATGTTGCAGTTCTGTTTTTTTTGCACAGAGAGCCGCAAAAACATTTGGCCAAGTTTTATTAATTTTTGCGGCAATTCATGCTTGATTGAACATTGCATCATGCCAATATTGTCTTCATAGATTTTACTTACGCAGAAAGTTTTCTTGTAGTTATTTCTTTACGACATCGTTCGTTCAAATAAAACATCCCATATTCCCTTCTAAAGATTCGTCTACAAAGTGATATCATTCTAGGAAAACGTCTCTGTGAGGATCCATCCGTCTCAGTTCTCAGATGATAACGCTAAAAGATTGGCTCCTCTCCACGGCTGTTTGACGCTGGTCCAAACGTCGGCAATCTCTGGATATGTCGCTAATATTTCATCAATGTACTTGGTTAGGCAGAGATATTTACTTAAGATCTGGGTTAGAGTTGATTCTATTTTTGGTTCAAACAAATCTCGATAACCGTCTGTGTATGAATACGGGTCCCTTGAATAATAGGCGGTATTGAAATATGTTTACTTGAAGTTAATTGTTACAAAAAAGGGAAAATCTGCAAGTTCTGTAGCATACCCTCAGGCAAGGTTATTAGCGACATCCAAACCCTACACAAGACCACAGATAATATAATACTAGCATACAGATGCCTCATCCAATACAAAAAAACTGTGCCGACGTAACTGGCGTTTTTCGTCTGATTAAACTGATAAATTTTTTTACATCGATCGCTTTCGGTTCTGTTCCACGGAGATAGATAGATGGTGTTAGCAGCGACTTGCAAGTAAAAGGGTTTACTCGGGCCGTCAATACATTTTTCTTTAAATACAGTAACGATTTGTTTTATAATATGTTTTTTACGTTTTCATTGCACCAAAATATGTTACAATACAAATTTAAACAATCGAGTGGCATGCTTCCGAAATTTAAAACCGTTCGAATAATCTTTGAAATGTGAATTGAGAGCCTCATATTCCATAATTTTGCTCTAAGAAGAGTTGATTAAACGAGAACATATTTTTTTATATTCAATTCCAGGTCATGTTAATGTTACAATTCAATAACAAATCTGTGTATATCGCGCCCTCTAGTAAGATTTGTTTGAACCAAATTTTCTTTCATAGCGCTGGGACCCCGTGACAAGACATCTTCGTTGCTACAATACATTCCACGCGTGTTCACCGGTCATGTACCGCTGAAAGCTATAGGCCATCTGTAGGGCTCTGAAACAGACTGTCCGTACGTGCGCCACATCTACAATTGTAATGTTTGTCCCTAACACCGACCTCTAAATTCAAGAGGTCAGACGAACCCGTTAGCGATGCTAGCGTAATGTCTGCGCAACGACAAAAGATAAATTGGGATGATATTAGTAATAAGGGGTAGTGGGTAGTTGGGTACTACAAGTACCCGCTCCCCTCCGGGTACGACCTTCGAGCCCTAGTCGGGTAGTTATACATTTTTGATGCTTAATAGTTGTTGTTTTAGGAATAAACTAGGTCTACATTTTGCCTGATACCTTTTATCTGCGGAACTTGAATTCTCTAAGGTTTTGAATTTGTTACTGGTCATTATTTTAAGTACCCAGTCGACGGATATCATGTTTACTCATACGAAGAAGATTCTAACAAGAAAATACCTAAACCAAAGACTGGCTAATACACAGAGGAATGTACAAGTTAATAACTCTCCAACAAGAACGAAGAATCTAACAGGAAAACACGAAGCAAAACCCCTTCAGTTGATAGAACACTTAGTTCACAAGACAACAACATTAACACACTTAATTTAACGATATTGACTGTACGTCATTATTATCTATTATGAGCCTGTAATATTAGGCCAGAGCTGTAACGCTGCCTATCGGCGAACATTTGAAGCCCTGTTTATCCCGCCTGGCCTATAAACCCGACCATCGGAGTCACGGACATTAAAATAACCAACGGAACTTGCAATAACGAGAAAATAATAAAAAATAACGATCGATCCCGCGCTTAGATCATCAATCTCTCCGCGCTTCCTGCGGCGCCAATTATGTGCGCGTGCGACGGTGAACGCACCATAGGGATCTCCCCCAAGCGGGACAGAGAAGAGGAGATCAAGGAACGAGATGCCCGGACAAGGGACGGAGGTGTTGCAGATCTTGGAGCGTTCCGAAACGTTCTACTTATTAATACTTCTTCGAGATATTTTGCTTTTTAGAAGCAAAGATTTATTAGAAAAAAAAAAACTGTTTTTTTTTGGCTGATCTTACAAGATTCCAATTAGAGCCAGCTAGCAATCGGGATATATGAAAAACATTTACTTGATATTTTTTTTCCTATTTTACCAATAAAATATAGTTTGATATTGCAATGGTTTCGTTGTTTCAGACACTTAAATAAACATTACTACATAGATATGGTAGAGGTTACATGGTATAATGATTTCATTGCGCTTTGTTATCAGAAGGAATTTTACAAGTAACTTTCTTTATACACAAAAATATTATTGTTACGAAATAACATGCTAATGAAGTGATAATAGATGAATTTTTCACAATCAATATTGATAATATTACGTAAGTAAACATTCATTAAAAACGGCATGTGCTTCTATGAGTAAATATTACATGTATAAGTATTTTCGCAGTCTGCCAAGAAGCAAATACAGTGCAAAAAAAATATCAACTAAAATATATCACAATATTACATTTCCGAACGGTTATCATTGTACAAGTGCAGTCGTTGTACGGATTCAAGGCTACGCCACCGCCTGCGCCCGCACCGCAAATTCACACATGCACACTATGCACTGCCCACACACACACACGCGCACATTCGCGCGTCATGGATGCGCTGCCACTAACGGCAGCACAATCGAGGGTTATGAATAGTAAAGTAGCCCTCACCTTTTCTGTTATCACCGCTTATCCGCAAGTGTGAACGAGATAGCATCACTTCCCTCCGTTCCGCAATACTAATCGTTTTTGCAGCCAGATATTTGTGCATTAGTTGCTCTTGCTTGGGGTAGCTACTTATAAAGTGTAATTTGGGATAAAACGACATTTTCCCTTGTTTTTGGAAAGGTTTAAAATTCGGAATATATTTTGTTAATCTTGATTCTTGGAAACGATCTAAGCTAAAATGATGAAGCTGTGAAAATTATTTACTGAAGTCTAATTAATGGCTGTAACTAATTGAGACTTGTATTTACAATCTAGTTACAAAACATCTTGAATGATCTAAACTAATTTTTATCTAGTGATTATATAGTCTTTGATTTATTTTTTACGGGAGAGTAGATCGGGGAATTGATAATGAGGATATTAAAAAAGCTTGATCTGCAACATCTACAATATCCCGTTTTATCTTAACTTGAAAACCTTCAGTTGCAGGTCTTGTTAAAAATAGCAGAATCAAAGAGTTTTCAGAATTCAACTGTAAAATATTTAATATAAATAATGGCCACATATGTAATTTGCACCTGACCAACTAGATATGTCGCTGTAACTATGCAAAACTTTCCTGTTTCAGGGATACAAAGCAAAAAGAGGAAACCCCTAAAGCCTATATTTTTAGAATATGGACTAATTTCCTATAATATAAATTAATTATATTTGTTCACAACTCATAGGTACTACATAGTTGGCACGTAGCAGTCATTTCCATAAAGTTAATCTTTAAAAACCCAACGTTTCCTCTTTAAAATTGATAAATTAAATAAATACACATATTTTATAGAGCTTTCCTTTCAAGTTGGTCAGGACGTATCCAGGATAACAGACCACATGGTGACCTTACTTATAATTGGCATCGATTAGCACAGGAAGACTGGTCTATGGTATGTTTTTTATTTTTTTCTACGCGAGTATTTTTAGCCTGTGTCCGGCTAACCGCGGGAGTGTTGTCCTAGGCTAGCTAGCTGCGTTTGTATTCAAATGCATGACTGTGGACGACCAGATATCAATCTATAGAATGCTCGACAAGGAAACATGAAGCTTATGGCGGATAAAACAGATATTTTGTAGTGCACCTGTTTTGTCATAGTTAAATATAGAAGAGGGAACATATTTATTATTATAATAAGTACCTTCATTATTTGTACGAATGGTAAACTACTAATCGAAATACAACGTTGTTTTATCATAAGTCTGCATTAGCAAAGCTTTTTTTACATTCAAAAGTGTCGTTTGACTTTGACTTTCGAAAAACGCATTTATTACCACCTATGGGAAATCATTTATTAACATATACTTATATGAATATCCAAAACATAAGACTAATAACAAAACAACATAATAAAGTTATAATTTTTGTCATTAGTGTATATTAATAGTTTGTGTTTCAAAAAGCTAATTGCCGTAATGACTTAATGACACCGTCTAGTCTATACGATTCTGGTTGCTACCTCATCAGCCTATCCTGTAGTGATCGTGGACAATAAAACAAATAGTTCGATACGTTGTGCAAGCACTTGTCGTGTTTGTGTCAGTTCGCCTTGACGGCAAACACTCGTCGTAATCAGTCGATAGCTGTACCCTTGTGCTGCTCAGCCAAGATACGGAGACAATGCACTTGGATCCCGATGGAGCTGATAAGGGTTGCCTGGCGGACAGGAGACGTGGAAAACTTTTTGAATGACAATTCAGGCAGTTGTACCAGGAAAATATGGCATAAGAGGAGGTCTATAATCAGCAGTGAGATCATCCAGGAATAAGCCTGTTAGGATTTGCATTATCTACATAAAACGTGGTCATAAATCGGCAGGAAGCCAAATATCTTATCGTCCAGGAAAATAACCAAAAACAGACCGATTCAGAGCACCGAACTAGGACATACAAGAGTATAATATGAATGCGGCCATTATTTCCGCGAAATTGTGCTGAGTGTGCCCCCATTCGTGATACACTTACGATATTGTACCATGCGAGCCTCGAATGTGTACCTATTCCTAAATGATGACTATCGAAAAATATCGTGTCATTTTCGACATAAATTGCTTCGAGAAAAGCGTCCGTATGTATGAGTGATGTCCCAAGATTTGTGTAAGTAATATCGCGCACAAGGTTACCATATAAAAGATCTTCGAATATTTGTATATTTTTGTTACAACACTATCTCAACGAATCAACAATTAGAAACAAAACGTTTTCCTAGATAACACAGAATCAAACACGTTTACAATTCTCTAAATTATTTATCTCCATGAAGCTTATTTGGAAGCAAACGTCCCAAATTGTAAGGAAACGTTGTTTGTCGTAATTAGGCCTTGTTTATCGCAAAATAATCGACTTAACCAGAAAATTTCAGGGGCGATAAACTTGAAATGGACTGTAAAACCGAAATGTGTTCAATTATTTCGTACCCCTTTATAATCTTGTACTAGGTGAACAGATCTTTTAATTGCAAATGCAATGTTCACAGTTCAAAGTCCCAGTAAAGGGGTCCGAGATCACCGCTGAATAAGAAAGGTATTGCTCTCGAACGCCCACTAGATACGATTTTCTTCAGAATAGGGATGAAATTGGAAAAATCTAGGTGGAAGCGTTATTTATAGAATATGGTTCTGTTACAACTTTCTTGAATGGCGTAGGTATCAAGTGTTATATAGATACGATTCTAGGTGGTTGAAGAAAGTGGGAGGAATATACTCACATTATATTATATCAAAATCTATATTTTTGATTCAGACTACCTATTTAATGTGAGGGCAATTATTATTACAGTAATAAAACAACTGCTTAGATAGGGACAAAATCTTTTCGAAAAAGTTTAAGCGCTGCATTCTTAAGCAAACATGATTCAACCTACATAAAACCTACTCAAATCAACTACATAATTTAATTTAATTACTCAAAGATCATGAAAATACACCAAGTAATCGTTCAACAAAAACCGACCACGGTTTTTTAATCTCATTACGAAGAAAAAAGATTCGCACGCACCGAGCCTAGCGCGCGCGCAGCCCAGCTGCTGCCGGGGAGGAGGGGAGTTTTCACTCGCGAGAAAAATATAGAGAGTGAAAACTGTAAACAAACGTGATACGGTATTGTACGGTGAGAGAAATAATTTTAGCGAATTGTTGGGTACGTTTGTTCTATTGAAAGTCTGTGTTTTAATTTTTAAAGGGCGATTTTTAATTCGTTGCAAATCTCTTAGAATACCTAAGTTTATTAGAGTGATGTACGTGCCCCTAAACATCTATACTTTGGAGGACTTGATGGACGCCACTGATGTCGCTATAAAAGTGGCCACCTAATGCGCGCAAAGTGTCTAATGGTTAAATCAACGTCGACTCGAAATGAAGAACAAGAAGGTGAATAAAATCGCGACAAAAACTGAACTGATTTCCCCATTCATTTTTCAAAGTTGGTCTCATAGTAAAACTTGTTTAGTTAAAAATCACCTGTATACATATAATAAATCTGCAGAAAAGTCATTTTTGTACATCGAGAATATTTCCGAAAAAAAGCGAGGGTGTTAAAGGATAACCAACAGAATTCATTGTTAGCATTTTTGGAATTTTTGTCTGTTTATTTGTGCACGCATCACGTAAAATGTACGAAACCAATATGGATATCTTTTACGCATAAAAATTGTGCGTTAACTTTATCAAAAGTAAGATGAATTTAAAGTGTTCAAAAACTAAAATTATCACAACACACGCAATTCACATACTCGGACAGTTGAACTCGATATTTGATAGATGGCGTTGTCTATTTGAAGTAATTTTCTGAATGGCGGTGTTGAGATTCTCCGCGAAAGAATGAATACCCAAGAAAAAAATTGGAGCGAAGGAGCGAAGCCGCGGGCACAGCTAGTATTTAAATAAAACAGTGCTTGTAATTGGGTTTGAAATTATAAATTTAAGCCTCATTATCATCAACCGTATATAGCTTTTTGCGGCTTTTAGTCAAATACTGTATTTATTAATGTTATCGTATCTACCGCAGGGGGACACTTTATTTTTAAAATAAAATTGAATTCTTAATAAGGAAGTTTAAGATTGGAATTACAGTTTTTGTAAAAAGATTTTTCCTTAGTATCTTTTAAAGGCTATCGACGTGTTTGAGTATTGGTCGAAGATAATTTAAATCAAGAACAAGAAATCATCGACACGACGAAGAAGTAGAATTGCCCTTTCTCGATAAGTACGATTCGAAAAAAAACTATTTTCATGCTAACTTATCCTGTCTCTCAACCCAGCTTTCAAACCTATTTGCCACTGCTCCAATAGTGAACCAACTAATAAATCTCTCATAATATGTCACCAGTACATTCGTCGTGTAACATTGGTGCAGTTTTTGCGCCCGCGCATCGGATCAGCGTCCACTAGTGAAAACGAAAGTGGAAACTGAATGACGACATTGTTCTGCGGTGAAAAACGCAAGCGTGCGAAAAACTGGGGAAAAGCGAGCCAAGTCGCGGCAATTAGTATAGTCGGCTAGTCACGATACTGACGATACAAGTGTAGTTGGATGGGGTACTAGTAGTTGTCGGGTGGTTCTGCATGAGAGTATAGAGCAGGTATGATTGGCAATGAGTGTATTTCTAAAAGTCATGGGCGCCTCTGCATACACAGAGGCGCCCATGACTTCACGAAGATCGTTTATAACGCACATGTTGTCAATATCCTCTAGGAACCGACCTGAATTAATTTAGGAACGGATGGACCTCATTATCCTCATGTTAACACCTACTGGATTGATAGCGACTATGTATGGCTGGCTTAGGTATTATAAACGCATTTTAACTAACAATCTTTTTTTGTAACGACCTGCTTCCTTGTAGGTAATGAGTTCTGCGACATAAATAAAAATAGGAGTATTTTGTTGTCAACAAGGTATTTTACATATAGAAACATTTTGAGAAATGCAATTTGAAAGGAAAAAGTTTATTCTCTGTTCATACATGGTCAATGAGACTTAATAACCAGGGCTACATCGAAAGTACTTGAAAAATTAGTAAGCTGTTTCGCCTAGTAGCTACTTGAAAGATTAACAAAAAAAAGAATCCCACTTATAAAATGATTTAAAATAATGGGAACGAAGTTAGAAGTTTTAATTCACCCATAACATATTTGTAATAAATTAATATTTATAATTTTCATCATTGTTACTATTATCAACATTTTGAATCCACATTAATATTAAAACATGACTAATTATGATTAGGTCACAAATACTGTCTATTCATGCAAGAATAATATACATAAGTGTTCTTATATTTAGCAGGTAAGAAAAGGCTAGATTGTCGATAACTTGTAAAAGTTTTGTTCTATGCCGATAATATAATCTTAATACCAATATCATCTATGCTAGTACTATCCCCACTTAATCCTTAAGAGGAACTAGGGAAACTCATGATGAACTAGAGAATATAAATGTTAAGGCACTGAGCATTACTGCTGTTACCACAAGAGCAGAGCTTTGAGTTTAAATTAATGTCTACTGCTTTCTTAATACCCAACTTCTGTTATACAAATATTTTTTTCTGCTGTGCTTCGTTGGCTAGACGCCGATTTATTTTCCTGAACTGTCTGACATTTTGTGGACGTCTTAGGTAGCAACTCTGCAGTCGAAAGTTATAAAAGCTAAAAACTCAGAGCATTCATTTTCCTTCCTTCCGTGAATTGTATAAGCTTGAATGTTGCTCATGACAATACAATTGTAATGTATACTTATCACAAAATAGTATATCATATATTCTAAAAAATATCATCAAGTAAGTCATATCATCTGTACATAGCCGACAATCCATATTCCTCGCCAATACAGAGACATTATCACAACTTCCCAGTGTCATAGCGACGCCCACACGGCACAAGGCAGGCCCAAGTTTATTTTATATTAGAAATAATATCTGTAGAACCGTGCCCTGTTCTCAGACTTAGCTACAAGGTCTCTCGTCAAGGCCTCGGCGTCTAGACTTCGAAACAGCAGATCTAGGACTATTAGACACCTAATTACTAAGAGCTGAGACCCTTAGACCTTCATTGTTAGTAACCTAGGGCTCTGTGATCGAAACACGAAGTATAATTGGAGTTCAGCTTACGTTTTGAGCAAGATGGAATGAGCAGAAATGTTTGACAAGCATTCCCTTATGATTTCAAAGTCTAATATGTCTGGTAAGTTGGTAATGAATGTAGACACAGGAGTCGATTTGTACTGATGAGGCAGAAAATATACACTCATTAAAGTCAAGACAGTCAATGGTTGTGTGAACCTTAGATTAGTAGAGCTTTTTGTTTACTAGAATTGATGAATTTTAAGCAAAAGGAGTATTTTAAGATTGTATCAGGAATTCAGGAGGTGTTCCATAGATTCTACCTGTTCCAACAAGGAAAAATATTGGGTTTGTTATGTAACTACTGCAATCCAATAGATGAATTTAGCTATACGAATTAAAATCATTGTTCTACGAGTATTTTTGTCAACCACTTGAAAATGACAAAAATAGAAGGACTTTTTAAAACGTTTAGCGTTCATACGTTAAGTGATTTGCGGTGGAAATGCGCCTTAGACATATAGATAGAATACTCTTTATTGGCCACCATAAAAACTAACTCTCATCTCAACTAAAACTCATGAATTACTAAATAAACCAACAAACTGCTGTCCCAATCAATCAGCAATAACTAGAGAACTATAGTTGCGTACGCGCAAGCTCAAGTAAAGTAGACAGTCCCCTCGGACGCGGGACGCACGTCGAAAGGGAAACGTAATAACAGACTGGAACTGTTTCAAGTTTACTAGTGCAAGTGCATCGGCGCAAGCGCAGGCGGCCGCACGAGAGATAGCGCGCCAGGACCGGTGCGGAGATAAGTTATGCTAGGTTGTTGATGTTATGTTGTAGTTGCTTTGATGTCTCTGTTTTGTTTTATGAAGCTTTATGTTGTCAGTTTTAAGGAAAATCGTATTGAAAAATGCTTTTTAATATTCGAAGTTTGCAGATGTTAAGGAGAGTTGACAAATACTTATTTTCAATAATGGGAATGCAATCTAACTACAAGGTTATCCTGCACCATACAACCTCACCAGATGAAAAGGAAATTCGCCTAAAAATAGCCCAAACTATCTCAAGATATACGCTATCTAACGCACACTTGTGTAGCGTGTGCTATAATGCCAAGTTTCCCTCGACTAGCCGTCCGTGCAACCAGAATGCACTTTCTTCCTACACACACATAAACAAAGCTAACAAGCCCACACACAGGCACCACTTTTGCACACTATGCAGTTTGAATTTGCACACAGACGTAAGATAAACCTGTGCCTGTGTGAGTGAGGTGTGGTAAACGAAAGTTTGAATGGGAGTCTTACTATATGTTTTATTACTGTCTCTATACTTTACTAAAATATTTATCGTTTGCGGGGAAATTGCTAGGAAAAGTGTAGAAACTTGGTGGATTTAAAAGTGTGCTTGTTTAGGTTGCGTTGTCTCTTTCTGTGGGACGTGGGTGCTGTCTGCTGTGGGGCGTCGTTATTGTCTGTTCTAGGAGCGGTGCTGAGGATGTAGATGACGACGTTCGCTGCATTGCGGACCGTCTGACTTCTGGTGACGGTTGCAGGTTTGATTCGTTAAGGAAATATGAAAAGCTAATGTCTACAATTGGGAAGTGCAGACTAACTACTTTTTATTTGACTGTATAGTATTTTTTTAGTAGATATGCCTAAATAACAGAGTTCAGATAAAGTACTAAGAGATGAACCTCTAAATACTCGATGAGATTATAATTGGCAAATAGGTACTAAAGTTCTAGTTGTTACCGGTTTTATACATGATGGCTTCGCGTCAAGTTTTACCTACAATAAGTGAGTTTGCCCGTGACCAGGTGCCTCTATTTCAATGATTGCTGGCGTAAATGTCAGAAATAATTAATTTTCCCACTGGCGCGGCGCACACTGACATTATGTGGGAATAAAAACTATATGTAAGAAGATATAACGGGATCCGCAGTAGATTGAAGGGCTCTGATAAACGGCTATTTGAGCAAGAGCTAACTTATTGCTGCTTTTAATTCAATAATTGAGGCTTCGTAAGAAAACAACGGTAGGTTAACCACTTGTAGGTATACAAATCTAATTCGAGATATACACGACGTCAAATAAGTATGTTTGGAAAATAGGAAAGCTAGCTAAATATAAAATATTAAAGGCAATTTCGCTTTACCTAATGTTTTCCCTGAAGGACATGCGGAAATTAAAAGTTCCATTCAGCGATTGCGTGTAACTGTGACTCGTGTAGGATAACAATGCATGTCAATTTCTTACTCTATGGTAAGTATAGGTATTCAATAAGTCTAGGCATTTAACCTAAGTAATAGGAATTACTTTGGTAATAAAGCTAAGTGAAGGCTCAAAAATATATGCCCAGACTAGTAGGTAGTGTAGTCTCCTAGATATTGTAAAGTAGATAGTTAAGCTAGAAATATCGAGTGATGGTCGCTATACACACGGATACATTTGAAAGTGTCCGTTCGTGTCCCATTTATTTAGCCGGTGCATCGCGTCCTTGCGACTGCATTCCCACGCTTCGCCGACGTTCTATTACGCGGGCTGGTATTCTCGACACCTTACCGACATCGTTAGAGCATTTCATTTTTATGCATTTTGAATTTAGATTATTTGCTTAGTTGTTGTTCTTGTTTCTTGTTTTAGTATTAATTGTTGTTGCTAAATAAATCTGATGTTGTTTACTTATCTTGAAATACGAATAATAAACGTATTTGCAATGGCGTTTTCAGGAACTAAAGTGTGTTTTTTTAAAATGTTAAAAAAAAGGCCTGTTACATGGCAGTTCATTTTTGAAATGTATGCTACCTTAAAGGCAGAAAACGAAAAATTGTCTAACCTTTAGCCAAAAACAACTACTATGATATATATATATGATTTAATAAATTTCCGATTCATATCTCTTACCTGTCCTAATTAAAAAAAACACGTTTAAAGTTATTTTCTCATAAGTAGGGATACGAGAATGCCTGCCTGCTCAAGTATTGTATCTATTTTAAGCTGCAATAGTGTGTAATCCTTATTTATTAGAGGTGATGATGATTTCATGTCCAGCGCGCATGCTAACCACTGGAACTTACCTGGAAAGAGAGAGACACACATTAGTACATGAAATATTGAGGATAAAGTCGAGAAAATAGCGGCAAAGTCAGTACATCGATTATATAGGGCGTGCCATGTGTTGTTTATAAAGTTAATTATTTTATTATATTGATAGGCTCTCGTTAGAGCACCATCTCACCTGCACCTGTAGCCAAGTTGACAATCTACAATCGATAACGCTAGTAGAAAACGAATCAATGTATGGGAATGACACATCTGAACGTTAAGTCACGTGGTCAGACCATACAAATAGAACGCGTTAACGATTGTAGAAAGAGATTCGATACGAAACGTTTGTAACGTTGGCTAGGGAGGCAGATGGTAAGTGATAATGTGGTCGACGGTGTAGAACGCTTGCCTAGAAGTAATCTATTCACTCTTGACTTAAAGAACCCCAGGTTCTAGGTATCAGAAAACACAGTTTTCAGTAACTTCTACTTTTTAACTCATTTATAAATCAGTGCCAGGAAATTCCAAGAAATATAGTAAATTTGTCCTATAATATCTGTTTTCTTAAGGTTTGACATTTACCAAACTTACTCTCTAATTTTGTACGTGTTTTGAGATGTGATTTCAGGTCAGACCTCATTCGCCAAATCAGTTTCCACATCTATTTTTCCTAGTCTGAGTTATAACATGAATATTAAAATCGCCATATTCTGAAGTTTTTCCTTATATTTCTGAGATTGAATTTAGTAAGAAAAAGGTCTTGTTTTTAGTAACGTTACGGATTGGGATGGGAACAGATAATTTCGTAATGTTAATTCTGCCTCGTAACGTGTGAGTTTCGCTGTTTACTCATTTTAGTAACAGGACTTCCTTATTAGTAACTCCAACACTAAATTAATTGCATATTTATTGAAAATTGAGTGCTATTTCTGCGGTGTTCAAGGAGCTATTGAATCAGCAGAGACAATGGCGCAATCAAATAAACGACGAACTAAAATATTACACTCAACCAAACATGTACTCTCCTTACAGAAGAACCAGCTCGTTATTTGGCCCCCAATTAACAGAGTCACGCCGGCCGACGGTCTAACGGTACCGGGAAAAAATCCTCTCATACCATGTATCTGCACAAGTACTGCTAAAAAATCCCTCGCGTTTCCTACGAACAGCCAATTTATAGGAGCAGCATCGCGTGACCGACAGTGAAAACTGCATTTCTTCGGAGAAAGAGACCACAAGATCCATCACCCTGTCGCCGAACAGAGACACAAGATATGCACGCCAGTGCAATTTACTATCTAAAAGCGAATGTTTTTCTCATTGTAAACAATACGAGCGAGATCTATCCAGTCTACGTTGAACTAAAAAAGGGGAGGTTGGGGCGAAATGGCGGACCAATTTATGATGGACACGGAATGGAGAATTTAATTAATAGGTTACCGTTGCGAGATATTTAGTTCTAATTGATTTAATCGTTTATTGTATTGGATTCAATTAATTATTATGTAAGTTGAAAAAGGCTTTTTCAATTTGATAATATACGCATTATTCTCTATTAAAAGGAAACAAAATTAAAAAAAATATTCTCCAGTGCAAACGCAATATCAAGAAGACTTTCGTGGAACATGTCAAAATTCATTGACTGCCGTGCTCTGAATCTCTTCCGAAGCAAATATTCAAAGGATTTCGAGAAAACTTCCAAACGATCAGGAACTTCTGGGAATAATGGTATCAAACGTAACACCAGAAGCCGGAAATTGTTTCCAAGAATCAAATGACATCGATGAAAAGATAATTCGTACGAGTAACATCGAAACTCTTTGATACCTACACCGAACAATATCGTCTAGTTAGGAAAACTCGTTTCGGCGAACAAATATGTCTTTTGTTGGTTTAGTTAAAAGCCCGGAAGACGAGAATTCTACGTTCTTTATATTAAAGCTTCTATGATAATCATTGGATGTATAATGATCTAACGATAAAAACACTTCCTGATTTCTTTAAACTTCCATCCTAATATAAGATCATGTGTTGCGCACACGCTGACAAGTTTAACGGCTGTCAAACTGTTGAACGTCATCTTTCGACAGCTTGGTGACAGCGCCATTGGGATACTGTCGAAGTCTTCGACAGACGAACGCGGATACGCGCTGTCGTCGAAATATTTTAAAATGTTTGGGGATTTTGTTTTAGCTAAGTAAAAGTATTTGCGTCTCTTTTGATATGAGATAAAAGAAGATTTTTAATTTACTTTTGTTGATTGAGATTCTCTCTGACGTATGTGAGATTGAAGCATACATACAAGGGTTTTCATGATAACTCTTGAAACATATATCAGAACATGATTTTAAAAGATACGCCTTTTTTGTAAATAAAAGTTGTAACAAACGAAGTGCCTTCACACCCTCTAGTTACATTAAAGCCGTAGATATTTGACTAAAAAGTACAAAACAAGGCTTTACAAATGTTTGGCCGCTTCCATCCTTGTCAAACCGAAACCAGATCTTGGGGATGACCATAAGCTCTTAGAGTAAGGTTATTTTGAGTGTGCTTTAGGGAAAAATGTATACAAGTCATATACATCTGTCCCTTTCACACTCTCAAAATAACCTTACTCAATGCATATGTTCACCCCCTGATATTGTTTGCGCATTCCCTGCTGTTTATTTATTACTTTATTAATTGTGTACCTACAAACAAACAGTTTTCCGGTGTACAAAGTGATAAAAAGCTTTCATGTTTTTCAGGGAATTTTCTTTGAAGCCTGTGAACATTGATATATATATCTGTGAATTAATTCAATGAAGATACCTAAACTTAATTACTATGTTCGAAAAGTATGTTAAGCCGTTGGTCTACACCTGATCAGTCTCCGGTCAGGGAGTGAGGGAACAGAGAGTGCACCTGTGTCAGCGCACACACGCCTGCGCTATAATGTCTCCTGCGCCGATGACTAGTCTCCGCGACCAGCACAATTAGAAGACACAAACCGCCTTCGTTCCGTCCTCGCCACCGAGGACCGCCCAATTCAAGCCAGCCCGCACAATGCTAAGCCGTAGTTAAATAATTAGTTAGTTAATAAATAGGAGTTTCTTATCCGTTCTCCTCCACGTAGGTATTTTTCTAACGGATGGTAGAATCACTTAATCAAGCCCTAGTTGTCTCCCAGCGACGCCATGAGCCGAGGGTCGACCCCATAGGGGGTAGTCCTCAGCGCGGTCGCTTGGGTTTAGCTTTTTGTGCCTGGGGTAGCTCTAGTTTAGTCTGCACAGGATCGCCCGGTTAAGCAGTAGCCAATCACTCTGATTAAACTGCGTGACGCCACACATTAAAAAAAAGGCTAGTTGCCGCTGATATTGGTCGCCGAGCCCAAAATTCGGTGGAAGACTATTATTATTAACAACCGGCTGTAAATACAGGACATCAATTTTTCAGAATAAAGTTTGCGCTGTAAAGCGCCATCTCTCTCACTCATCCTGGCAATAAATCCGTTCGATGTAACGTGTTCTAATTGGTCACGTTCACTCATAGCTGTGATTAGTAGTCATTATCTCTGGACAATCTTTACTGTTCTCTGAACGGGGAAAGTGGATTCGAAGAATTTTCTTTTAAGCTTGCATATTTATTTCGTTATTGAACTTCTTTTTCTTTGGTTGATCTAGTTTTTCATAGAGATTTTATTAGTAACTTCGGATTTTGGATTGGAATGAAGTTTCAAACTACACCTTAGACCGAAAACCTTTTGGGATTAAAATTCTTCTTCAAGCACATTACTCAATGCCCCTTAGATATCAAATAATAGTATATTTGTTTAAGTTTAGTTGGTTTACTTTTGTGTCAAAACATTTCCATTTTTTTTCCACAGATCCGTCAAATTCAGGACAGACTTCCATAATAATCTAGATTTAACATTTTACTTATCTTAAATTATTCACTAAGAAATTACTAAGACACGTCAGTCAGCGCTAGCTAGTAATTAAATTGGAATAATTTGCGTCTAGACTCTAGACTAGTCCTTATTTTAGTCCTGGTTTCTGGTTCCACTGCTGGTTTCAGGCGTCTCGTGTGGCCCTACTCACTAAAACATTCATTACATTTTCAGACAATACCTAAAACACTGGCGAACAGTTTCTAGGACGTAAGGGCGTGGCTTCTCTTACGCATTTGAATAGAGCGAATTGCAAACGTAGATGTTATCAGAAAATTATGTTGTTGGCTTGAAGATACTTAGTACAAAAATTTTAGACTGATAAAATATTAAGCATTTTAGACTGACGGAGTTGATTCAAAAAATGTTTTTCTATGTAGCTTGACCGACTCTATATAAAATGGGTAAGATTGAGTTTTTGAAAGGTGTCTAACAGTAAACTTTTTTAGTGAGACGAAAAGCACAACAGACAAAAATCAAATCAGATACCTATGCCTTTTATTTAGTTTTCAAAAGCACAGCTTTGGTTATCTGCAGATGACATCGACCTCCCATACCAAGATACCCATGATATCATCACCATCATTTTCCTTAATACGCAACACCTTGCGTAACAAAGCGCTCGCGTAGAACAATTTCGTCTTTACGTCATTATTTGGGGTTTTTATCGCAGCCGGCGTGCCTCAGGGGTGCTACATAGTTTATGCATCGCAACCTTGATTGTAAGTGGTTACTGTCCTTCGTGACAACCCTACGGTTAGTTCCTAGAAATATACGGTAAGGTCTAGCGTCTAGACATTATTTGGGAAACAGTTGTTTGGTGTGGTTTATAGTTGCTGATAAAGAACTTGGAACAATATGTGTGTCGGTGTCGTATGCTTTGTAAGTACAATTCCCTAGCTACTTTGAAAGACTTGAAAAAGTACCATATCGACGGTTGTTATTAACAAATGCGAAAGTATAAAAATACCAACAAAGTAGACCAATTATTTGGGGATTCAAGAAAACCGATACTGTCGCTTTCCTTAGTAACAATCGCTATCTTTGTTAGCTGGATGTCAAAGCAGAACCATCGAATCTTTTTTTAGTGAACCTATAAATGATGATATTTTTTTTCTGGTATGTTGTTAAGATGGCAACGTGGTATGATGAAGTATGTTGGTAATGTGTTACATTATCAAGATACATTTGAAATTTCATCAAAACCAAACACCTAAGTAAAGTAATTTTCATAGAAAATGTACCACAATATGTAGCGGTTTGTACATTAGGTGTATTAAAATTAATGAGCCCATGTTCTCAGCCAGATAGGGCCGGTATTTATTGATTTGTGTTCTACTTCTAGGTGGCTAGGTGCTGCTATATACCTGGCTATGTACTACGTATGTGTGGGCTCGTCGTGACGTCTGCATAAACATGTGTTTACACGGGTGGAATAATAAATATGTATATGGCTAGCGACAGTGTTACTTGGTAGTGCTGGTTGTGTATTTGAAGTGCAACTTTTTGTTGAGTTTGCAAATGGCATTATCCTCTTGCACTTCATCATCATCATCCGCCTACAGCAGTCCACTCAGCTCAGTTCACAGCAGTTCTCTTGCCCTTATCCCAATTTACTATTTACATGCGGTCAGCGCAATACATAAGCGCGGGATAGAGTGGGAATTATCTAACGTCTTGGAAGACGAATTACACCGATGACCTATGCCTTCTGAGTCATACCCACGCAGACATGCAAGCAAAATCGAACGATTTACGTCAGCAAGCGGCAGAAACAGGACTAAAAATAACCGGAAGACCCAAGAGATGAGATCTGGTGTAAGGAATATTTCACCATTGCTGTTTGGCACAGAGGCACTGGAACGCGTCCACAAGTTTACTTACCTCGGGAGCACCGTGTCAGAAACTGAAGATAGTGAAGAGGACATCTCTTCAAGGATCGCCAAAGCACGAGCTAATTCGCGCAGCTGACATCTGTTTGGCAATCGCGGAAACTGACCCGAAAGAACTCAAAATCTTCGGATCTAAACTCAAATCCATGCTGCTTTACGGGTGTGAAACGTGAAAGCTCACAAAAGACATCTCGCGCCAGATCCGTTTTCGTCAACCGCTCTCTTCGTCGCGTTATCGGAATATACTGGCCAGAGACCATCATCAGCGTAGAGCTGCTGAAGAAATGGCACGACAGCCCAATCGACTGCCAGAACTAGCGTCGCAAGTGGAGTTGGATTGTCCACACACTGCGAAGGGATCGTATACCAAAGCAAGCGTTGGATTGGAATCCCCAAGGTTAAAAAAAAGCTGGCGACGGTACCGTGTTGGCAGAAGCGACGAGCATCGGAATGACGTGAAGTGAGGTGAATTATGTAATGTATATATGAAACTCAAGACCGATCGCGATGGAGGACTACTATAAACGCCCTCTGCCCCATCCAGGGGACACAGGACGTTAAGTCAACATAGTCAGCGCTATATGCTTTTATCTTCTTTATATACTTCTCTATTATTTTATTTATTAATTTATTTATTAAAACTTCATGCAACATATAAGTACATAGGCGGACTTAATGCCTGAGGCATTCTCTACCATTCAACCAGGGCGGTGAAGAGATAGCATGGAGGTACATAAAAATGAAATAATAATATTATAAACGTAAAATTAGTACAAGAGCATATAGTAGAAATAAATATACTTAAATATGTTCTATAATAAATACTATATATAAAATAATATATATGTTTATATATAAATTAATAGAAAGGCGCATATTGAGACGACTCTGCTATTGTTTTAGAAAATAATGCCGCAACCTCCGCTTCAATGCGTATTGACTGGTAGCCGTCCTGATATCGAGAGGAAGCGCATTCCAGAGAAGAATGGATTGAATATGAACCACACCGTCGTTCACACAGTCCATCAAACGAATGTAAAGTTCTTTGTAACAGCGTATGCCAAGATATTTCGGTTCTTCAGTGTTTGCAATGTTCTGTTGTTGTTATTTTGACATTAGCTTTTATGGTAAAACAGCTTGATGCAATGATTAAAAGATAAGATCATACAGCAAGACTAAACGAAACAACAGTTTTCCATTCAACTGCTGAACGATGAAAATGCCCGCGCATTCTTGTTTTGCAAATAGAACGACAATCCTGGCCTTGTTTCATTTGCTGGACACAAGAAGATGCTGGAAAATGTGTGTTGAGAATCCATAATATATAAACTCACGCCTTTTTCCCATGGCGGTAGGCAGAAACTACAGAACGTCACCTGCTACGATACCTTACGTACTGCTTTTGCTTCACTCACGTTCATACGTCTAGTCGTACACACACGCGTATTGTGAACGTGCTCAATAATTATACTGGGTGACACAAAAGAGGCAGCCTGCATTACACGTGTAGCAAAAAAAATACAAATACTGGTTGCCGACATTCGCAAAGTCAGACACAAATATTATTTGAGACACATATTCGTGAATTCAAACACGTTACGTATCTAAATATTAATATCAGGCCGCTATTGACATATTTATTGTATCTACATTCTACATGCTTTTGCCGCTAATATCGCCCATATTTTTCCTTTATATATCAAAATGTTGTATTCAGACGTTTTTCGTTAGACTATATACCTAAATAAATTGTTATATATATATATGATGATGTTCGTAGAAAATTCTAGTTTCTAATTATACTAAAACTGTTTTATAGCAGGTACTATATACTTCCATGAGAATCTACATAAATAATGGCACTTATAAAATGACTTCCTTTCTACAAAGGTCACCTAAAAACTACCTACTTCCTACTTACAAAACACCAGTTAACACGAGCGAAGAATCAACAGTGTCAAAAAAGCCTTATTTCACAAAACAGTGAACATTACATAATTGCCTAATAATACACCTGAAAAAGTTCTCCCCCACGCACACAGCGAGGGGGTGCTAAGACGTGTCCGTGTGGACATCTCGCGCGCCTGTGTGCGTGGGTGGGTGTCGTCTGGGGGTGAACGGCCTCCCGCCGACCTTCAGACGCGCGGGGAAGGGCGGGGGACCGTCTAGGAAGCTCCCCACAATAGACCAACATTGTAATTAATACATAATGTACCGTTTATGCGCGAGATTTGGGGACTAACGATCGTTGTAATGAAATTGGTTGGCCTTTGATTTGCTGGAAACTTGGGCGGTGTTGTGATAACTTTAATATTTATGGTGATTTGGAAAAAAGTAAGAATAAATATAAAAGCAGATTGATTTGACGTAAAAGTCCTGAAATTGTCGAGCCCTTAACATATTCTGATTTTATAAAGTCGCAAAACTTCAACCTTTTTAATATTAAAGCATATTTTTGCCACTAGACTTAACTACACCAATGCCGATAGTCTGATAATGTACCCTATATAAAACTCCACTGTAGACCTTACCAAGCTGCCTCTCCCACGCAAAATAAGGCTGAAAAGGCCGCACGGTAAGCATTTTCAGGTCATTTCGTTAATCGCCTGTAGCCAACATTTAGGTCTAGAGCTTAACCCAAGTGAGGATGCCAATTTTTAATTAAACTAGCTGTATCCACATATATGCAAACAAACAATCGTTATCTGGAAACAGCGAAGTTTGTTCATTGAATATTTTAAAATGTAATTTTCTTTTAACACTTTTTCGAGAATACTGTCGATGGCAACTTTTGCTTTGTCTATGCTTCCAATTAATTTTGTGTTTATTAGGAATTTTTAACTTCTGGTTTTGTTGGCGTTTGCTATATTTTTCTGGCTCAAAGAGGCAGGATAATATTGGTACAGTTCGGTAATGTTGTTGCTGTATTATATTTTATTAAAGCTCGGAACGTACACGTGTAACAATTTGGTCGAGTACTGAAAATACTGAAGTAATGTCAGCTTATAACCTACATTGAAATAAATAATATTCGAACATTTTTGCATAAAATATCGTAGGACGAAAAGTGTGAATACTATTTTTAATTAAATTATTTTTGATTGAAAGGCCTGTAAAGTCTTTCTTTTTACTATTTGTCGGCTTTTTCGAAGCCTATAAAGACCTGTCCGAGTGGGCGAAGGAAAAAAAGAACTATAAAGACCTAATGATCGAAACTTTCATGCTTACTTGCTAACATACTGTAACTACCCTCATTCCATACAACTAAAACTAATTTAACGTAGGTACACAAGTTGGGGATCGGAAATCATTCGTATTCTTTGAAAGTATGTAATCCAAAAGATAAACTGAGTGAACAGAACTATTTGCTAATGACACTATTAGTATTCTCCTTTATACTTCTGTCTAATGTTAAAGTCGTCACAAACTAAGAAGTCTGTTAACGTTTCTCATTTTACATGCCGCGTTAACTTTCTACGTAAGAAATTGAAATACAAATTCAATATCCTAATTAATTACTATGTTATCCATACATTATGATCATTATACAATACAAAGCGCATCAAGTTTAATTATTATTATATATTTTTATAGCTGTCAAAATGGATCTTTTATTTTTTGGCAACTTTAGTACTTTTTTTTGACCAATTAACTTGATTTACTTGTTGATTTATTTTTATATATCCGTAATTGGTATTTTTTGAAAAAGGTCGGTGAGCATATAAAATTATTTATAGGTTTATGTTTCAATTTCTCACATAAAAAAAGAATGTATTGTATACCGATAGACTAGCGTATACCGCATTCTTTCAAAGAAAGTACGAAGAATAAAGAAGATTCTGAAAAGTACCAGAGAACCGGAAACCTCATGATCTAATCTCCATATAATTCTTGGCATTCACAACAAGCAAGTAGGTATTTTTCTCTAGTCTACATAATACTTCTTCTGCCTACCCACAGCTTCCCAAAATCACGTCCTGAAGCCTTTTAATATCCTGTTCTCATTTCCTAAGCATTAAATATTAACATCTCAGCCCGAAACAATGTACCAAGTTTATTTATCCTGTAATATTTACTCGAATTCACAGTTGTCGGCTGAACGGTGAAGCCTGTACCCCTTAGCAACTGATTCTGCTGAGCTACTTGACAATCTGTCACCATGTTGTGTAATTGATAGGCTGGGATTTATGAAAGGCGTGTGTAAATATCGTTTATTAGTAACTAGCTTATATTAGGCGGAAATTATCCCAAGGGAACATACTCAAGCGATAAAGTATGCTATGTCATAATCGAGGTTATAGTATACCCTTGCATCAAGTTTCATCCACATCTGTTCAGTCGATGAGGCGTGAAATTGTAACAAACAGACGGACAGACAGACTTTCACATTTGTAAAATTAGTACGTATAGTATGGATTATTGTATTGTGCTAGGTATCCTAGGTAGGTAATTATTTTTTTAATTTAAATATTTTTTTTTTTTAAATATCTTCTTCTTTATAAAAATAAACATAATGATGCACTTTTCTGCATTAACTTGAAAAAATGTTCTATACAAGTCAAGCCTAAAGTCAGTTTTTTTAGGTTTGAATAAAAAACTTAACATTCTTTTTAACATATTGAGAAATTATGTCATATCAATTTGTAATTAAATTGTGTGATCATAAAAATTTTATGTATATACAAGAATATATATTATTATATTGTATGGGTAACATGATAAGTTTAGCATAGTATTATTATATTGTGTTATCAAACAATTCTAGCAAATTTTGTCTTTAACATTGAAAGTTTAGTAATCAAAATTTGTCCTAGTATTGTTCAGGTAACATGAATAGATACCTTCCTCCTCATCGGTGTCATCATCAGAAAAACGACTTTAATCATACCGGGTACAGATTGATAGGGTATTTGAGATTTTCGTGAAAATCTGGCTCAGAATCATCCAAATATTTTTAAGATGCAAAAATAATTTAAAAAGTCACTTAATTCACTCCGTGTGTACTAAGTGTAGCAGTAAGGTTTTGACCTTGTAGTGAAAAAATATTCATGGCAGTTTGTGACTAACAATAAAAAAATTGGAATCATAAAATAATCTATTTGTGTTTTCATAAACAACACATTTCTACAGTAAACTTTTGGAAAAACACATTAACTGTTGTGCAGAAATTTTGACTTTTTGATGAGAACTATGTATAGGACGCCAGGGGTTTAAGGAGAAGTGACCAGTAGTGGTTGGGATTCAAAAACATAAAATAATAATATCACGCCTGTATTATGAACGGCTAAGCCGAGGTTTCAGGGAACCACATTTCAAAAACAGTCAAAAAGTTCTACAAAACGTAATTACCAATTAATCAGTTTCTCCGATTATTGTCGAGTCCTATAGCAACAAACCTACCGGTTACTAGAACTGCCACGTAACTATAGAGGCCTGTCATTATAGGAATACCTAGTAACAAAAGACTTTTCGTCGAGCACTTGGAGCTGTCGCCTTGTAGCTACTCGCTCGTGTACGGGCTAGGTATTGTTGTGCATGTGAGGAGTGGTATACTGCCTACATATATCGTTGAGGTTAATCTTAATCTTAGGCTTTTGCTTTAGTGTCGTAATATGGTTACTTTCAAAAGCATACTTTTTAGTAACGGTTAGGTTAAAAGGTTTGAAAAAAGATATATTATTGATTCATGTAGGTACTTGTCTATTTGTGAAACATGGTGTTTTCGTAAGACTAATATTATTGCTTTAAAAAAAATATTTTTTTTTGCGAAAAATAGATGGTTAGTGTAAATAAAAAAATAAAAAATTTTCAAACGTAACTGTCCAAAAGGAGGTCCAATATTGGTATTCTGGCACCGGCCGGCCGCACGGTCAGTACCGCGTACCGCGTTAACATTGGGGTATTAATTAATATGATAAAGAGGTAGAATTGTATGTAAAATAAATTGTTTATTACCAAAATAACTTTAAATTTAGTATTCATGCTCTTCAATTTTATGTTATTGTATTTATGCTGCTTAGTCAAAATTTATTAACATATATACGAGTACAATTGAAGATTCTAAAATAATAACAAAACCTATATGCAAATTCAAAAGAGACACGGAAAAGAGCTCATTGTGCATTAAAAACTTCGTCCACATCGATGTCAATGGGAAACGTGCCCAGAACGCTGGCAGCATTGCCACGTTGGATGGCAATGCTGATTATCTGGCCGAAGAAAAGGCCAGCCCTCTGGTCACGTGAAGAGTCGACGAGCACTGTGCTAATTTCTTGAAAAACTCGATGCTCACTCGGACCCCATGGACCTAATATTTCAACCCAAACGGGTCAAATATATAATTTTCAATAAGGATGTTATATTTGCGCCGTTTGAGGTTTTCTGCACCGGCAGCTGCCGCCCCAGCACAGTCCGCCGTGCTAAGAAGATGGGATAGCGCAAAGGTGTCGACACATGTTGCATCCCACACCAAAGGCCTACCCCCCTTCCAAGGCATTACGGTCATCCCGTCTGGTCACTTCCCATCGTCGCGTGCCAAGCCATTGGGTTCTAAAACAGCTGGCACCCCGGCGGTGACAAGAGCCCGACGTATGATGTCATTAATGCTGGCGTGCCGTGCTATCCGGCCAGCGCTCTTACTGCAGGATAGGCCATGGTGACCGAGGCGGTCGAATTGTATGTCCGTTTATATGTTAGTAAGGTCTGAAAATGCCAATCCGTTTAGGAAAATTGTTTTCCCGATAGAAAGCTTCTCTATCTATATTGTACCACAAAAATCATACAGACTTACTTGTGGAGTAAGCCACGAGAGTGACGACGCGGGAAAAAGCTAGTTTAGGCATAAAGTTTCCATAGATCTATGTATAAATGTAATTTTGTCATATCAAACGATGACTTAATTTGATTCGTTTTCAAGTTAATAAATTCGGGTATTTACACAATACTGGTGTTGTGAGTCGAGCTGTCTGGTGCGTTATCTTGGCCGTACTATCAAATACGTCATAGGAACCCGAATAAGGTCGGATGTTTTATGGTAAAGCTCACTAAATCTGCCAGACTGATAAAGAGTAAAGTGTAGGTACTTAAATAGCTCAAATTCAATGATGAATGTGGGAGAGATTGATTAAAGTATACAAGTAAACTTGAGAGGAATTTTTTCTCCACATACTCTGTTCTTATGTATCTTGAAGAAATATTTCACTATAGGATCACGGAAAGCGTTGTGAGGTGTGGTTACTACGTCTACAACACTTTATAGTGTAGAGTTACATGATGAAAATGATAACACGGTTGGACAGTTCATTTAGCAGTACACGATAAAGGGCCTCAATAATGACGGCAGTAGTTGAAGGCTTGTTTTCTATAAGTACGAATTGTCACCCTAGCGTATGCCCAGAAACATGTCACGTTGCTATATGTCACTTTTGCTTTTTCATAAAATATTTTAGGTCCTGTCTAGAATGCCTAGGCTTCCAAGCCTAGACCGGGCACCGTTATGTACAACATTATGTATATATATGTACTAACATTTACATAAATTATTATTCCCAAGACTAATTCGTCCTGACCGACCAAGGACGCAATGCCGGGAGATCTGGAAAGACCAACAGCATCAATCATAACTATGGACCTTCAGTCTATACTGTTAGAATTCAATTTCAAACGAAAGTTGTTATGAGTTATCGCCTTATTGATATTTGGACGACTTAGCTTTGAAAGCGAAATTTATACCTGATAGTGCCCTTAAGGAAAACGACGGTTAACTCCAGCGCGTAAGGTCTGAATTCAAACGTTTGAATGTTCAGAATTGAAAGTAAGGGACGGGTGTGTAGGTTAGAAAGGGATAGCGATGTCCGTGGTGGTCCGTGACCTATCCTACTGACGAATGTCGAGCCCCGGAACATCGCATTTTAACAAGTAGTCTAGACAGCTGTGCTTGTGAGCGTGCCGCCATGTTGGTGTGCGTGCGTCAGATAACGAAATGTAATTATGTGTGCGTCTCTTTCAATAGCTGTTCTGTCTGTACAGGGCACTTGTGCGTCTGTGTGTTAACTTAAGCATGTCTGATTCCTTACGGATGGCGCTTGAAGTTTTTAGCGAAGGGATGTTTACTTGACGTCTTCTAAGACTTTTATCGCTTGCGAAGTAGGTACTAGTAGTGGCTAAAGTGTCTTGGAGCCTTTTTTTTTTTCTAGTAATTCATCTAGCTCGAGACTTTGTTCTTGAGTAGTGGATCCGTTGAGATAAGTTGCTTCGTAATTGGTCAAAATTATATTTTTTTTTTATTGACAATAATATTCGCGCTTTGTAACAGTTTTTATCGGCAAACAGACTACCAAACAAAATTATTTATAATGAATTACACCGAAACGAACTTAATACATTAGAAAATGGTTTATTACTGTTTCTGTTAGCCTGCATCATCCCACTGCTGGGCATTGGTAAACTACCGGCTTTTCAATTCAGAGTTTATGTGGATTGTAATGGAAATAGTACTTAATAATTTTATCAACACAAGGAAAATTTGATATAAGGAAAAAGCTGTGGGCTCAAGGGCGTCTGAGGCGTTAGACTTCGATACACAGGGTACAAGGTAGATTCTCGCCTCATAATCCTCATCTAGCTTATCGTAATTTATTTTTCGTCATCTCAGCATTGATTGCCTGTCTAATCATAACATACTTTACACTCTATTAATCGTTTCTTTGGTATTTCCTTCCTGTAATATCCAAAATGTTATTTTCCTCATTCCTCCGCAACACATGCTCAATTTTCTATAACTAAAACTAAACAACAGATTTTCACACTACTTTTCATTCAAGGTTCAGTTTTACTCTTTACGTAATTAGATTTATATCAAACTGATAAGCGATTTTTACTAAGTAAAATTGCAAGTGTGTTCACATGGACGCAATGCGATGCAATTCGACCGATACGCACTTCAATTCTTCTTAAAAATGCGCGATATCGCTTCATCAGGAAAGAGCCTTACACTCATTTCTTATGCTATCCATTTTTTTTACTTTTCCACCGGGAAGGTCTTTTTTGTGATCTAACATTAATTTTAGTATTTGCTCCGTGTTTAATACATGCGTTATTAAATGAAACTTAGAAAAACGCGATGTTACCGAGCTGTGTATTAATAAATTCTAGGTATTGTACACTTGTCTATGCCCTTATTTACCCACTCAAGTACCCACACGTATATTAGAACACATGCGATATGAATATAATTACCTTTATTTATTTGCCAATACTCCGGTTTTACCGTTACAAGGAATGAAGCATATCACAAGGTTTGTGAATAATTATACAACACTCTAATTCATAGAAATAACTCTCAAAGAGTATAATGTGAAGAAAAACACATAAAATAATTGCTTCAAAAGAAAAGATTGTACATTCCCATGTTATTAATGAAAACATTTAAACTCATTATAATATATCCGAAGAACAGTATATTTGCTCAAAGACCTGTCCAAAAGTCTCCTAATTGATGTAAAAGAAAAATAACATGGAAATTAATTAACGAAGAGGCTCATAGTCCCTCCATCAAATACGACAACACACCATTATAAACGCACACATGGGGCAGAACTATACAAACACACCCCACGTTACACACACTTTCATCCCTATCCTTACAAACACACACAAATTTTTGGGGATGGTTTATGCAATTCGCCCTTGCGGAGGTGGTGCGATGAACTTCGTCCGGGACGTCCGCAACCTTCGTTAAGGTGAAACAAGGGGTGGTAGAGGGGGGTTGGGGTTGCAACGCCCAGGATGCCCGAATTTAGAGGGACGTTTTATAGCTACATTTGTGCATACAAGGCTTGACGTGGGTAGGGTGGAAAAGTTTAGAGATATTATCGAGGGGGTGGTGCATGGATGAAGTTTTTTTCGGCAGCCATTTTGTTGGCTGAGTATGTAAGTACTAGGACAAATAAAAGTATGTATATAGAAAACATTATGGTGATAAGCCTCAAGTTAAATACTACTCAGTATGTACCAATTCGATATTATAATTATTTTAACTGCCTGTAAACGATCGACTGAAAATTAATTGTCCCAGTGACTGCTGAGAGTCCAGTCTAGCAGGACATATGTTCCATTACATTTGTTAAAGTAGGAAATTTTGTTCCCTACCATAGACTAGACAAAAACTACTTTAATCAACGAGAAAATTATTCCAAACACGATTAGATAACTCGCCTCTACTATCTAGACTAAACTGCGAAATTAGCAAAAAAAACCGGTCAACTGCGAGTCGAACTCGTGCGCCGAGGGTTCCGTACCTACACATTATACCACCAGAATAAAATTGTTATCATTTTTGAATCTAGGTCAACGGGAACTACCATATAGGTTTTCTACCCAAAACCTATTGAGTACTTCCGGTTGACCTAGAATTGACAGTTTTGGTTAAAAACAATATCTTGAAGATTGTGCTGTCATAAGTAAATCAAAAACTATGAAAAATAATAAGTTGAAAGTAAAGGTAAATTTGCCCATATCTTTTTATCGTGTTGACTCAGGACCTTCATTTTTATACACCTAATAGGGACTATAGACTTCAGTATCTGGTATAAATATAAATAAATGTAAAAGTATAAATCAACTTGCTAGGTCCACCCGTTCCTGAGAAAATCGATCGTGACACACGGACAGACGGACGGACAAGAGAGTGATCTTATAAGTGTTCCTATTTTTACTTTTTGAAGTACGGAACCCTAAAAAGGAGAGAAAAATTAGTCTCTCTTTAACCAAACTTGCAATTTAAATAATGACAAGTCTAGCCAGCGTTCTGCCTACCCCATCCCTAGGTTCGTGATAATTGTGCCGCCGATGTCGTTAGGCTGATTGTCGCCATTACGCCCGTGATTTTAATAATAGGCGACTTTCGTGTGGAAAATTACCGGCTTTTATATAACTGGGTTAAGTAGGAGTTATGCCGAGCTCTCATTTGGAAGACGCGTGATTGATGGCATGATGGCTCCGTGCTTGAACAGGTAGGCTGGGAGGAATTGTCTTTTGAATGTGGAAACAATTAGAAAAAAATCGGTAAAAAATGGAGGAAAGCGTGTCTTTTGGTTACGATACCTTTGTCAAAATGATCGTGTTGCTTCATTGTTATGAAATTTAATGAATAATTAACTTAACAAATGAACGTAAATGTAGAATTACCATTATCTTAAACAGAATCTGAAAGATTATTCATCAACTATGACATAGCTGCTATACTGTTGGCTACACGGAATTATCGCAAGTATAATTCCTTCAAATTCCATTCGTTCATCCATAATCAATAAGAAGTGCAACTATAAAATAGCTGGCATATTGTTGCCTCCTCAGCAAATATTGTCACAAATACACCAAACACATAATATATTTATTACAGAAGCACATAAAAGCGTTTCTAAAGCATTCGTCCTCTGCCGGTCGTCAGTTCGTAGCCCCGTAGCGGCTCGTAGAGGTGTCCTCTACGAGCTACGCCGTAGCGCTACGCCGGGTGGAAGGTGACTACACGGGTTCAGGGTGAGGTCATGTCTGAGGTTGGTACTTGTTCTGGGAGGTGCTGTTTTTAGGTTTGTTTTGTTATAGAAGTGAAATGAAATGATTGTTGAGATGGGGGTGGGTAGCTTGTTTGCCTGGGTACTGATCGTTAATATGAGCTACTTTTGAAATGCAATTTAAGTAAGCTGTTGGTATGATTTTTTATTTATATAACTATGGTCTATTGACTGAATTCAGTAATATTACTATGCTATAAAAACTAATGCACTTGTTGAATAGACAGTTGATTATACCTTTAACCAGGTAGTTAGAATGTTCTATCGAAATGAGTGCTAGTCTTTCTCTTGATGTTGTTATTGAAACCGTAAGGGAAATAAATGTGCAATTGTTTAACAGGTTTGAAACCAATTAGCGTAGTTCTTATACAGTCTATTGCTTACTTAGGATGTACTAAAATAGCAAAACTAAGTGCACCTAGTTCTCTTACTAAAATAAAAATGTTCGTCCATTATTCAAGCATTCAACATAAATTGCAGCATCCTCAGGTATATAACAGCCACAATTGTGGAGGACGCAGTGGAAGGCTAGGGCGGGCGGCGCGTCCTTCCGAGGGCGGGCGGCGACCCGGCCCGGCTCAGTCTGTGCCGCCGTCCCTTTGATCCCGAACCTTGTGCTTTAATAGGAATATTTTATTTATGGTACGTATTGATTGCCTTTAATATTAGGTAAGATATTAATTGACGGGTACAATTATCTTTAGTTTAAACAAGGTATGGGTCACGGATTTGTTTACGTTTAGTAGTTTTATATTCACTCACTCCACTCATAGAATAGCTACATAAATATCTAGTTTTAAAACGTTTACAATATAAGGAACATCTGTTACGCTTATACATACATAAACACACGCCTTCTTTCCATGGGGGTAGGCAGATAAACTACTGAATGTTACTTGATACGATCTTTACATATTCCTTTTGTTTCCATATGCGTCTATTACTTATTAAATAATGGTTCAGTGAATGGACCGACAAGTCTAAAAACATTAGCTTTTGATTACCTACCTAAAAGGTATTATCAAACAATCTAAAAGTACCATATTATAAAAAACAACGAAAGTTATTAAATGCAACATACCTACCAAAAATATTACTACAAAAACTACAACAAAAAAACTACCAGCCAAACTTTTAACGTTAGTTGCAGCATCTATAACACTTCATAACAGTCTGTCTGTTCGTGGAAGGCTAGGGCGGGCGGCGCGTCCTTCCGAGGGCGAGCGGCGACCCGGCCAGGGGCACTGGACGCGCGCCCCTTTGATCTTAAGCCTCTATTACTAAATATCGTCTAGGTATTCACTTTCTGCTGATTGGGAAAAGGTTAAACGTGATAGTGGATTTTAAATCCATACTTAAAATTATAATAAAAAAGTAAAGTAGGTAAAGAAAGTAGCTCTCTGTCTGTTTGGTACGTTTTCCCGTCTTAAAGGTTGAACGGATTAAGATGAAACTTAGCATACGGGTACACCATATCCTGGCTATAGGTATTTTAATCCCGGAAATATGTTCCCTTGGGATAATTTTCATGTGGACGAAGTCGCTGGCAGGAACCAGTTATTATCAAATACATGGGACTTTAATCATCACCATCAGCCTATAGCTGTCCACTGCTGGACAGGGGCCTCTCTAATCGCGATTTTTGGCAGCTCTCATCCAGCTGCTACCAGCCACCGCGCGAAGATCGTCGCTCCACCTAGCATGAGGGCGTCCCACGCTACGTTTACCCATTCGTGGTCTCCACTCGAGAACACGTCTACCCCAACGGTGATCGGTACTACGGCCTTAAATATAACTGGCTAAATGTGGGTGGCGTTCAAGTACACCTCTTCCTAAGCCTTCGGGGCATACAGTCGTGATATTCATAACTGAAATTCTACTAAAACAAATGACATAGCTTTTGTAGCATTTCAGCGGGCGTATTAACATAGGTATCTGTTTTCCCAGGGGGGTTAAGCAGACGTATACTATACACCCACATGCTGCCACGTACGTTTAAGTCCCGAGTCAAAGAGGGTGAGTCTTATCAGTCGGGTTAGATTTATAACTGCTACGCTAAAGGAACAGTATAGTAAACATATTCAATAGTAATTAATATACACATCTTGTAGAATGTCTGAAAGGCTTATAATGTTCCCACTGCTGGGACACAGGCCCATTCCCTCTCACAGAGAAGTCTCTGTGAGAGGGAATGGGCCGTAATCCACCACGGGGGCCCATTTCGGGTTGGTGGATGTCACATGTCTTCGAATTTTGGTTCTAGGACATACCGGTTTCCTTAAAAAAAATCCTTCACCGTTTTGAGAGCAGTGGTGGCCCAGTGGTAAAATGGCCGCGTCTTACAAGTTGTGGGTCGCAGTTTCAAACCCAGACAGGTGCTTTACTTTGAATCTTTATAGTCTAGTTATCTTATGACTACTACACTAACGAGGCAATATTTTGAACATTTCCAATAGTTATTTAACCAGAATTAATAGGCACGTCTTGTAGAATATCTGTAGGCTAAACTGTTATTATTTTATCATGTCTGTATTCCCAAGCATTCATTATTGTATGGGGGTATGATACACCCATACACGTTTCGCCTTTAATTATTAGGTACCGATGTTATAATAAATTAATTAGTACATAAGCAAAATCATAAGCATGTACCGTCTGCTGGGACACATAATACTGAATTAATTAGTACATACTTGATTATATCCTAGGGATAGTAAAATTCAGTACTTCAAGAATATATCCTAGACATCAAATTCTAAGAAATAAGTTCTTACCAACGTTGGCTTGTAACATAATTATATTGTACAGCTGCCATCCATCCTGAGAAATTTATTATTTAAGTAGTCAATTATTCTGTCGAATAGCAACATGTATAATATTATCACGCTGTCTTTTGTCGCAGACGGGATAGGCAGGATCTCGTTAAACGCCAGCCATATCTTTCGACCACTATTTAAGTTTAATAAATGGCCTATTTTTGACTAGGACTAGGAGGTAGACTAAACATTCGACTTGTTTAGTCTACCCGAAAAAGCGGCTATCACAACACAAAAACATAAAAACATGTCAGACCAAATAATGTCACCTGACGTCTGAAAAAGATACTGATTTCACTATTAATATCTTCAGCAAACAAGTACTGGTCGAACTCAGCCGGGACAAGTGGAAGCTAGGGCGGGCGGCGCGTCCTTCCTAGGGCGGGCGGCGACCCTAGCGAAGCCTTGGATTTAAGGGCTTCAACGAGAGACAGAGGTTTAAGTTGTTTTGTTTGACACGTGAGGGGTGATTTTCAAAATATGGGGCGTGGTTTTTGGCCTTTAGCGAAGTAAATAAGGGTAGTTTGATTGCTATGCCAAAAGCTTAGGTGATAAAGCTACTCATAAAACATCATGCCTGTATGTCTTCCCCGAAGGGTTCGGCTGAGGTGTTTTTATAGTATTTCCACAATAAGCGAGCTATTTACTATTGGATGGTTTGTCGTTTTAACCTAATTTGGCCTAGTTCTAGTTTCAAGAGTAACTAATATACTTCAAAGCTTTTTTAGAAATTATTTTTTCAATATCGTGCCTTACTAGCTTGACAGGAAAACAACAACTAATCTTGTATAATATCTACATAATATGTTATGACATTTTGTTACCTCAGTATTTAAAAAACCTAATTATGTACATAACTTTTTTTTAAATACTACGTATAATCTTGAATAGAACCCAGACAGGCTGCACCGGGGTCCGGTCGGAAGGCAAGGGCGTCGCGTCCGCCAGGTTGACGCACCCTCACGTAACGACGCACAGCCTGCAAGGAACCACAGCCTTGTCCACCAGTGGAAGCTAGGCTACGAAATTATAGCTTAGTAGAAAAAACTGTGGCTCGGGTATATTCCCAACTTGCAATTGTTGTTTGTCAGTAACAGGAATAATACTCAGTGTTTCAGTTCGCAACTTAGACGGTGAGATTTAATTAAAATGTCAAAAAAAAATGTTAGTTGTCCCTTGTTAGTTGGTTTATAGCGATTTTGTCATCGTCTGCCAGCGATTTTGGCATATAATTATAGTCTTAATCATAACAGGGAAAATAATAGCTTTTTATGTTGTATGATGAGAGTCGGTCAGTGAGTGAGTCAGTGAGACAGAACATGGTCAGAACTCAAGCCTGCATTATCGTAATTTCACGCGAAAGCCGTCCACTGCTGGACATATATCTCCGCTCGATACGTCCCGTGCGTGTCGTTGCCGGCGGATTCCCGCAGTCTTAACCAAGTCTTTCGGTACGCTGAACCAGACTCAGAATCAGAACCTTTTGGTTGAAAATATTGTATAGAATACACATCCATCGCTTCGCTTAGCGCATCTGAAGTGGGAAGCCAGCCTTACGCTGGGTCTGGGCGGGCGGGCCTCGTCTGTAGGAAGGCAAGGGCGGCGCGTCCTGAAGTTCGTCGAACGGTAATAGTACATAATGCCTGCATCGCGTCTGGTTATCCACAGGCTCGTAATACGATGTGGCGAGCTACACGTTTTGTGACAGGATCTGCTTGTGATTTGACGGTATTTTACTCTTCTTCTTAGCCTATCGATGGCAAATATAAATATTTGTGGGAGATATAATGTAATTCCTACTTTTTATAATATTTGAGTATCTTTTGAGTTACTCCCTGTTTAATAAGTTTGTGTATTGACTACGCGCTCCCTGCCACTGACAAGCAAGCCGCATTATAAAAGAGTGAGCAAGAGGCTTGATCTTGCAATTTTGGTTTGTCTTCGGACTTGAACGGTCAGGTAAGTTTTGATTGCTCTTGATTTATTATTAATGTGATAAATGTGATAATGTTGTGTACTGATGATATTCATTATCAATGTGCGTGTAGTTTTTACGCAATAATATTGTGGCAAGTATTTTACTGAAGTTATGTTGCTTTGATTAAAATATGGTCTAATTTATGCATTGGTTTTATTCCATTCAGTTTTACCCTCACATTTGCTTATAACCTCACATTTTGTTCTTTTCACCCTCACATCAGAAGCGAGATCGAGCGCCCATGTATTAACACATTTTCCACTTCTCTTGAGTTTCAGTACGATGTCAACCGTTCCGGAAACCTCTGATGCCACTTCTAAATTGGCTGATCCTTGGCGTGCGAGTCACCTGGCAGCAGATGCAAGAGGACACGGGTCTTCAAGCTCGAATACTCCAGGACCGGAAAATCAGGGCAGTAACATTTTTTCTTCATTTTATAACGACTAACGTGAAAGAAATGACAGTTATTTCTTCAGACTAAAATTACCGATCCGACGGTTCAAATTTTGCATCCATTACATCGTGCAAGAAATTTAACAAGCATTTATATCTACCCTCTTTTGAAATTTTGCAAATTTTGCATCCATTACCTACCTCGTGCAAGAAATTTAACAAACATTTATATCTACCCTCTTTTGATCATGATGATGCTATTAAGTGTCATGTTGACGATTTTAAGTCGGAATATACATCAAGTCTTATCTTATTCCATCATTTGCAGATGCATCCTGATTCTATGATGACCTTACTGCCTTCATGAAGTCTACGAGCTACAAGAAAAGCAGCTTGGCCGAATAGGCATCGTGTAAACGCGAGTTGGCGAAGAAGGCTGTTGGCGTGAAAGTGACAGAGCTGCATTTGGTGGACGCAGTGAAATCAGGTGTGTTGGACTTTCGTGTTATATCAGTTTTGTGACGACTGACACTTAAAACGTTGCTTTTCTTATAACTGTAAAAATCCAGTACATGATTCTTCTGATCACAATTTTCATGCTAAAAGACATAACTCGCAAGGTTATAACTATAAGACATAGCGATGTCAAATGTGCTCTTATCTTAAGGATTCTACTACTAATAGTAAATCTGATAGGACCTCTACTTATAATGACCAAACCAAGATAGTGCCAACTGGTCTAACCCCTAAAAACTCACACTTTTTATCTTTTGCAAAAATTCTTGTTTTAAACTAAATCCAAACAATCAGAAAACAGAAAAGCCATCTACGATTGGCAAAATCAATGGTCTCTACTTTGTCTCTTTGATAGTTGAACAGAAAGCTCATTGATGCGTTAGTCTTGAAGATTCCACCACTGGCAAAATATTTATCAAAACGATATTATGCCGCGTTGGAGGAAATACATTTAGTTATATTCTTATCAAAACTAATCTGATTTTTGTTAATGACCTGAACTAGGAGCTTGAGCTCGTATTGGTGCCTGATAACTATATTCAATTTCTTATTTATTCCTTTTGGGTGAGAATCTTTTTGACATTACTGGCATATAAGCAGTATTTACTATCCGATTATAAAACCAAAATTTATAAAACTGCTTAAAGCATTAATTTGGTTGAATAAAAAAAAAATATGCAAAACCTATACTGATATTGATGTGGATTCCATTTTAAAAGGTCGTGTACTAAATATATTGAAATCTTATTTTGACCTTTTTACATCGGGGAATTCAGTAACAAAAATAAGTTCAAAGCGAATGTCAAAATGATTGTGCAAGTTTTATAAGACAATAGGATCATTCCTGTCAGTAAATCTCTTTTTTCTAGTCCTATTTTGTTGGTTCAAAAAAAGGTAGGTACAGGCTCTGTCTCGATCAAAGGATTATCTATCTTCTTCAACCCTTTCCATGAAGGTCTTGATAGTTTGAGAAAAGGTATACCTAATTCTGTAAAGGGGACAGGTTTTAAGTTTTTCCTAATTTCTCAAAACAAAAAATTAAATATGTATCTGGGTTAACGTATTGCCAATGTTATGGTAAACCCTTATAAAGTATCACTGTTTGTCACACAGTGATACAGGCTCGCCAATTTTGCGACCATTCATGATATTTTAAAGTTTTCCTGAACTTTTCTCAAACAAGGAGTCCCTTATTTAGTACTAGCAATTTTGGATGTGCGTTGATCGATCAGTCAGTCAGTTACTTCTTTTATATATAGATAATTAAGGCCGTTGCCAAGTGGAACTAGATATCAAACATTATCTCTATTCTGAACCAAGTTTGTCCACATATTATAACCCAACTACGTTTTGGTGCTGTTCTATTCCAAAAACTTGATACTCTACTAAGAGTCGTAGTGCTTCGGTGTGCACACCACCAATACCGAGCAGTGATGTCAATAATTGTGCGAGTTTGAAGTTTTGGCAGTTGTTCAGCCTTAAAACATTTTAAGGCTCTACCTATACGGTCAGAATTTTGGGCTCGATACTGGTTGTAATCCCGTGTTCATTGATGGTGGGCATACTTGCAATCATTCGGCTTTGAGATTGGGTGTCGTAAAGGAAAGCGCATACCACACGTACCTATATTTTCTCAGTAGGAACCCTGCAATTCTCAACATAGATTGTTTTTGAAACCAAATAATTGATAGGTTCAATAAAACTGCCAGTATAGAAAAGATTAGCTTCAAGCAATGATACAATAATGTTTAGAATTTATAATGCAAAAATACAAATACAAAGAAATTGATGTTTCTTCTAAAATATAATGGCACTCCATTCAGTTGTTCCATAACCCCCTTAAGCACTTAGGCTGGGAGAAAAACCTAAAGAAGATACGCGAACAGTTTTGGTTTCCATTGCCAAACATGTCCAAAGATATTCTTAGGTATGTTGAGAATTGGCACACTTGTCTGATCAACAAGATTTAATCTGGTTCTCATCATGTTACTTAGCATCCTATTGATAAAATACCTTATCATTTCCATACTGTATCTACAGTATGGAAATGCCTGAGTTCCCATATGGACACCTCGGGAAAACTAACTGACAACAAACTCTTTTTCAAAGTGTTTCTTGGTAAAACATGAGGAACTCGTGGCTAAATATGCCGCATGGGTCGATTTTTATGGTTAAGCAACGCTTGCCCAGGTCGGTCCGTGGATGGGTTACCATCTTAACATACCGAGATATCCCCGTGATTCAGTAAGCGTGTTAAGCCGTCGGTCCCGGCTGTTATTGGAAGATCATTGACAGTCGTTACGGTTAAATCTGACAAGTCTTGACAAAGAATATTGTGTTACCTAGTTAATAGATTGTGGAGGTCACATAGGCAGTCGCTCCATGCAAAATACTGATACTCTGCTAAATCCAGCTGATCTGGAAGGCGACGTCAACAAAGTTGGTAAAAGGCTAGGCAGATTGATTTTTGTGAGTATCCTAACTGCAAATTCTTTTTCGTAAACTGTCTGAAAGATTTTATCTTTACCTTCGGAACCCCCAATAGAATAATTTGTGATCAAGCGATGTCATACACTGGAAAATATTTTTGGTTTTTGGCCAAAATTGGTCAATTGATTACATTACATCATTGCAACTGGTGTCAGTCGTGCAAATGGCCATGTCGAAAGGCTAATGAAAGTCCTCACTGACTGTTTCACGGTAGTCGAAAATACCTCCCCAAGAAGCTGGAAGTAACCCATTGGGGAAGTCCAACTTGCAATTGATTGTACATTTAATAAAACCTCTGGACCAACTTCCTTTCAGCTCTTGGGTCGCGATCAATCGTCTCCAGTTATTTCTGGACTAAATTATGTTGTTTTATTTTACTTTATAATGATGTTAAACACATGGACCTTATGCTTATCGGGAAGTACCGAATCTTCGTAATCGGTGACATTAAAACATTCACATGCTATAATGAAACTCCTTTCATAAGGGTCCATGCGTTATATGTAATATTCATGACAATGAGTAGTACATTATAAAAGTGCACAAAACTGGAAATGATTACTAGTATGTTTCTCACGAAAATCGGAGACTTGTTCCTCCAGTGTGCTGTGAGCTGGCAGAATCGCTAGATTCTGGACATTATTATTGTTAACTTTAGTTAGTAACTTTTTGCCTCGTACGCGCCCGTAACATTCTGGCCAGGTGTTGGGCGAGTGCTTGGTAATGAGTATGCTATAGTTTATTATGCCGCGCCTTATGTAAGGCTTTTTACCGAGGCAATATTTATTTTTGTGATAAATGCCGTGCCTTCTTGAAAGGCTTTTTACCGAGGCAATATTATCACGTTATTTTATGCCGCGCCTTCATGTAAGGCTTATTACCGAGGCAATGTTTATGATTTGTGATAAATGCCGCGCCTTATTGCAAGGCTTTTTACCGAGGCAATGTTATCACGTTATTTTATGCCGCGCCTTCATGTAAGGCTTATTACCGAGGCAATGTTTATGATTTGTGATAAATGCCGCGCCTTATTGCAAGGCTTTTTACCGAGGCAATGTTATCACGTTATTTTATGCCACGCCTTCATGTAAGGCTTATTACCGAGGCAATGTTTATGATTTGTGATAAATGCCGCGCCTTATTGCAAGGCTTTTTACCGAGGCAATGTTATCACGTTATTTTGTGCCGCGCCTTCATGTAAGGCTTTTTACCGAGGCAATGTTTAAGATTTGTGATAAATGCCACGCCATATTGCTAGGTTTTTTTTTTACAGAGGCAGTGTGATCACGTTATTTTAAGCCGCACCTACATGAATTGCTTTTTGCCAAGGCGATGTTTATTATTTGTGCTTTATGATTCAGTGCTTTAGGCCGTGCCTACATGAGAGGTTTTTACCGAGGCCATCTTTTGGTGATTATTCTTGTTGATTTATTCAAATTGTTAATCACCTAAGAAATTGTTATGTTATAATGAACCACTAAAATGTACATATACCATCAAATTTTTATTCACGAGCCGTACCGGCTGCTCGTCAGAATGGCCGTGTGGGAGATATAATGTAATTCCTACTTTTTATAATATTTGAGTATCTTTTGAGTTACTCCCTGTTTAATAAGTTTGTGTATTGACTACGCGCTCCCTGCCACTGACAAGCAAGCCGCATTATAAAAGAGTGAGCAAGAGGCTTGATCTTGCAATTTTGGTTTGTCTTCGGACTTGAACGGTCAGGTAAGTTTTGATTGCTCTTGATTTATTATTAATGTGATAAATGTGATAATGTTGTGTACTGATGATATTCATTATCAATGTGCGTGTAGTTTTTACGCAATAATATTGTGGCAAGTATTTTACTGAAGTTATGTTGCTTTGATTAAAATATGGTCTAATTTATGCATTGGTTTTATTCCATTCAGTTTTACCCTCACATTTGCTTATAACCTCACATTTTGTTCTTTTCACCCTCACATATTTATATATTGTGTTTGGCCAAGAATTCAGCCACGGTATTTTACTTGTATGTTGTGTATTTAATGGACTGCCTTTGTGATTTCTTTATCTATGCGACTCTTTAGAGATTTAAATGAGGAAAATATTAATAATTTAAATTATCATTAGTTTTGTTTTGGGTGGTTAAAAGGGCCTTATTTTAATTACTTCTGAAACCCGGAACTAGAAACAAACCACCGGCAATAAATGCCCACATTTCTCGGCACGAAATAAGGAATGATTAAGGATTTTAAATAGTAAACTATTAGTGTTTGAATAGTAAAGAACAAGAAAAAAGATCCATAAAGAGTTTAATAGCCACGCTGAGGCAATGTCATGCAAGAAAACCTTGATAAGGACACAAAAGTCACATTCTAAACACAAAACTGAAAACCAATCACATAATTTGGCACAAACAGACCAGTAAAACATTCCATCACATTAACAAATAACCTAACATCCCCGGTCTACCCAACATCCCCAGTGCTTACGTTCAACCTCCCCCGGTGTACCGGCCGGAGGGTAGAGCCGCAGTCGACCTCTAGACTGCAGGTTCAGTGCCCCGGCCGGGAACAAAAATTAGGTGACTTCAAGGGGATGTTGCAGAGATGAAAATGTAGTCTATTATATTATAGTTCTTTGGGTAATTGGGTGCAGGCAGAGTGGAAGAAAAGAAATTTTTATAATATTTGTCATTATTCTTTTCTTGCTAACCCTATTGTGTGTGTTATATAATTTATAGTATATTTCCAATTAGTATTTTTACTATGGCCATACACATAAATAAAATTGATTTTTTTCCCTTCTTTCTATTGTATGATTTCCTTATGTACTTGTAAAAGTTTTGATAGCAAAGAAAGTAAATTCCTTTGAAAGTTGTGTGGTTATAATTGATAAGAGTTATTAAATATGTATTTTATTTATAAATATTATTTTTAAAACAGCTATCATGACTAAACCAGAAAACATAGAACTTAGTTTCCGTAATTTGTGTTTGCTCTAAGTAGTAAGTAAAATATTTAGGTTTAAAGAATCTTTATTTCTCATAAGAACATTACAGTTCACTTACATGAGTTTTACATTTTCCGATTTGCCCTTTTGGAATATGTATCAAATAGGTATCACCAAGTGCAACCCCATATCATGTCCAGGCTATCTCTTTCCATTCTGGGTTGCCTGGAAGAGATCGCAGAACGCGATAAGGCCGCCTGTTGTATGTTTGTGTCTATTTCAAGGTTTCTGTATGTATTGTTTTTATTATCTTGGTGTACAATAAAGTATATATAAATATCTACTATTGTTCGGGTTTTAGTTTTATTCATTTTATTTTCAACTACAATAAATAGTGTGTAGTAATTTGCACATAGTAAACAGTTTGCTTCGCGTACTGATTCATTAATATATTCTATGATGAAACGAATTAAAATGGCAATGGCCGACGAATCAATAATAAATTAAAAACCCACGAATATATGCGACAGCACAAAAATAATGAAAGTTAATGACATTACACATTAATTACATTGTCATTAAAACTGTAATTATTAATGAGCATCGCAACGTAAACAGTTCAAATAGTTATATGCGCCGCGCATAACATATATGTGCATATTCATTCATTTATTTTCTTTTAGCAAGTTCTGTACATTAATATTTTTATTTTATTTTATTGACTCTACAAATGTTCCTGGTGACAAACGCAGACATGATGGCATTAAAAATTTTCTGCTTCACACACAGACACCCACACACCCACACACATTTCACTACCTGGAAAACTAGAAAATTAAGTAGTCAAATAACTAGCCAGATTACATCGCCAAAAGACAAAATCATCCTAACATTATTATCTTTGTATTACTCAAAGATAGATGATGTCATTAACAAAAAAGTGGTTTGTTATTAAAAATAATATTAGTCATGAAAATAATTTCATAACTTCATTCATTATTTCAACCTTCAAATCTTTATTTTTTCACACTTTTCTTAACATCATACTTAAGACAACAAACACTCCATCTATTTCACTCTCCCCATGGAAAATTCCGCGCCCTCTTTCCACTGTTTTTCCTCGATTACCACGAGATACGACATAAGAAGCCTACTAATGTCAAAAAGGTTTAAGGGCACGTAAAAACGCCCTTCAGACGATCAGGCCGTTACCCTGGGGACGCCCTTCAGCGGTTGTGCTTGTGTGCGTTAGATGCACTTGTCACTTATAGAGATATATACAACTGTGTGCTATGTTGAGCTGGGCTTGTGTGCGTTCGCGAGTCGCACACAGAGGCTAAACATTATGCGTGTACTACAGCGTGACGATAAGAATTCGGTAGTTCTCTGTGTGTGTGTGAGAGAAATGTATTCTATTCGATCATCGTTACTACAATTATCTAAGTGCTAGTGAAAATAAGTTTGAGTGCGATTACGAGGCGTGTTTTTTGTTTTGGCTGCTGATAAACTTTGACATATAATTGATTGTCGTGTCTGTTGGTTACCCCACATATTGCAATTTGATCTTGAACTTGAATAGTATTTTGCTAGTTTGCATCTTTTAGCAATCTGATTTGCATAGAAAACTAAACGGATGTGAGTATTTTGCGTTCCATGAAGAAAGGAAGGGACTCAATTTATTACATTTAGATACTTTAGCGATAATTAAACTTTTTCAAGATACTAAACTATAAAATACGAATACATGTGACAGCAAGAAAGATCCATTCCTAAGTAGGATATTACAATTTATCCGGGAAGGTGATACTAAGCTAGCTACCGAATAATACCTCTGCCTAGATCTCTAGTCCCAAAGGAGGTTGCATAATGTGACAAAAATTTGCCGAGGCACGCTCCGATTGTGCGACGTACAGATGGCCTTAGCTGGGGGTTGCGTGTCTGAGCACATTAATGCGCTGTGCTATTACGAAACCTACATTATTTTGTGTACGTCATAGATGCCTGCCACTCAGATACCTATTATCTTGTTCTAACGTCGTGGACTAGCCCCGTGAATAGGGCTACCTAATTGCAAATTCTGTCCATCCTAGCAGGTTCAGGCAGAAATCGCTGCTTGCGATAAGATCGGTCTTTTGAATTCATTGCCAAACTTTCTGCGGTAAGCAAATTACTCACTCTATTCATTCATAATATAAACAGTTTTATACAATGAGATTAAGCCTGAATACGCGTAAATACTCGTGTAATATGAATAGAGTTTCTTACATTTTGTCAAGTTATGCGAACAGTTGATCCCAAAGTCAGGAATAATTTCAGCCGCTGAAAAGCCCTTTTTATCCGACTGAAGGAAAGCCAAAACGGAGAATAATGATTTGTAAAATTGGTTTGTTTTCAGCTCATACGTCACACAATAAATCGTAGCTCATCATCATCATCTTCCTGTCCTTGACCCATGTTACTTGGGGTCGGCGCAACACGATTTTTCCTTCCACACCGTCCTGCCCCCGTCACGCTATCACTGACTCACTTTCCTTTCATATCACTCCTCAGAGTGTAGATAGATATTCTATTTATATTATCAGCTGCAAGTTCAGTAGCACCGCTGCCTAAGCCCTGGGAGTATGCAGGCGTGATGGATGGCGATGTTGTGTTTTCAGTAGTTTACCAGTGATTGCAATTAACAAGCTTGTGCCGCAGTAACCTCGAGCTTCATCAGCGCTTCACTTGCTATTAATTGAATGTCTTCATTCTGGGAGCACTTGTGAGCAAGCCTTGATTCTATTACTGAAATAAGCTTTATTTATTTGTATACCTATTACCAAGTATTGGATAGTGAGGTTTCTTAGAAGTGGGTTCATGACTCGCTTTCTATGTCGGATTGTGTGAGGTAGATTAATTAACAGGTGGAAGCCAACATAAAACAATATTATAATTTCTATTGATTAATATAAGCTAGAGAGTAGCTTCATTCTGAAAGGAATATAATCATGATGATGTATGGCAATCCCGTAGCAAACTTATATCTACCTAGCTCTATGATTCACCACGCTATTTCAAAACGCAAACATTTCTAGTCAAAAATATGCAACCTCTAGTAAATTCCGTCAAGCTCCATCAGTAACTCATCACTAAAAATAAAACGTCATCAGATAAAGAGATTCAGCGAAGACTCACAAGCAAGCGGAGGCGTTTAAAGTTATTATCTATGTGGCCGACCTCAGTCGGGTATCGAACCCGTGGCAACTAGGTCAATGCAGCACGCGATGTCATACTCTGTCGCTGCCTGGCTGACTTGGCTACGTGGAGCTACGAACCGAAGGTGACGAGACGATGATAAATAAATTAAACGCAGAACGTTACAACGGTTTAGAACTATCATTTTCGAACGATGATTCCATTTTTTTTTAATAATCTCTAGGCTCGCGTTTGACCACTATCTCGCCTGATGCTAAGCGATGATGTGGTCTACAGTGAAGCACGCTTGCCTAGAAGAAACCTCAATTTAAATGTTGTTCCCGGATTATGATAAATTTTTCACAGGTTATTTTTTTTAACAAAATAATGTGATGATACATAATATTTAAAAAGTTGAATTAAATATTTTCGACGTTTTATTTATTTGATGTTGAGAAGAATGTTAGGTTGCGTAATTTTATTTCAATGGTGTTATTATTTGTTTATGATAGTTAGCGTAAATATTTGAATAGTATTCGTTAGTTATAGTATTGTGAAACATATGGCGAGACTGTAGTGTTTTTGGAAGCAATTTTCTAGTATATTTATTAGATTTGCGGTCGGTGAACCAGACAGTAATAAATCAAAATTGTGAGATTTCAACAGGTTGTAAAGGACCTTGAATTTTTAAAAGTTGCTCAAAATCAGTAATCTTTGGAACAATCTTCAAGAGGTACAATTTCTTGAATTTAGAACTAGACTACTTACAAATTGTGTTTATAGACCTCACTGAGTTATTTAGCACGTTCCACATACACCAATAAAGATATATATCAATAAAGCGCGTAGATCGCGATAAGATGTATCAGGAAGTGACTCTTGCGCACGGCGTTAGAGATTGGAGTCAAGGCTCCGCGATGCGCGCCAGATTATTGCGAGAGAAGCCGCAGCTAGAGGTATGTATTATCTGACGTCATCACATAAATGTCAGTAGCAATTATAATTAGGAATCGTCAGGACTGTTTAGGAAAATGAAAACATTTATAAGTTACTTGTTGGGGTGATTGTTGTGTGGGCAGAAGGAAATTGTTTGTTTTACATTTAGAAATTACCTGTTCTGCTATTTATAATACAGTCCTTTGACTTGCTATACCTATAGGCAGGTAGTGATTTGTAAAAGAAAATGTTACATAAGTTCAGCAGAGTCAGAAAATGTGGCTTGCTGTAGTTTCTGTACTCCCTGTCCTCTACTCCCGAGTACGGAGCAAGGCACAACCATCTAGGAACAAGGCGTTTGCTTACGTAGGTATGCGTGTATCAAAAAAGATTCGTCATAAAGGTAGAAATTCTTGGTTTTAATTTGAATTTAATATTACATAACACATGTCTTTTGATGACGCCATGATTTTCGCAAGGAGAGAGGAATAGCGCTTAATAATTTTCCTATATAATTAACATTAGTAATGTATTTGCCATCTATCTGGTTCGATGTGTGTATGTTAAATTATGTATTATATTTACTTATTTATTAAATTATTCTATTTATTACAATTAGCAATTAGCTTTGTCTTTTCTTTGTCTTTGTCTATATAGTCAATTAGATTAGTCTTTGCAAGCAAGATCAAAAAGGTAGATAACGGAGACCAGATCAAGAATCAAAGGAGACAATGATATTCGTTACAAAACTACCGATACTATCAAAAATGAAAACCTTATATATCAAAAATAATAAATAAACTGTCTCATCCAAAAATTCATGCCTTATTGTATTTCGCCTTTTATATCGCTGAGGAAAACACAGCCCCAAGAGGAGTTAATGGCGACAATTACTTATATAACAAGTGGATAACGGACTGAAATCAGGGCCCAGACCTGTTAGGTATGACGCAGCTCCATGTTATTGTCTCATGATGAGATGCTGTGTCAGTAGGACTGGAGGTATGGTATATGGTTACCAGATTGGTGATTCTTTAAATGATTTTGTTGTACTAGGCTTGCGGATTCGTTGCGGAGTTAATTGCTTGTTTAGCTGAACGGGTATGAACGGTGAGTGATGATCAGATTAGGATGTTTATGGCACTCTGTTTTCATGTCCATTGACAAAACGATAGGCAAAGTATGGGCCAGTTCTGATCTACAATGACATCAGGATATTAATGAAATTTTTAGAAAAAAATCTGGAGAATTTTGGGCAAGATCCTTGTGGGAAAAATGAAAATCTAGAGCGTACTAGATAAAATTCATGTCAAAGATCGTGCCTCCCTTAGTAGAGGCAACCATTCCTACCGAGATTATAAATATTCTGAAAACTTGCAATTTAAATTCAAGTGGATTCACCCCAAATGCAGTTTGCTTTGAAAATACAAACAACAACAATATGGATGTCAAACAGTTAAAATGGTATGTTATGTATATTATGTTACTTAAAATTCATCAAGTCTTAAGGAGTTTAGGACACATATTGGATGGAAAATATATGAAAATGTTGCAGCCTTGAGTACTACGCCATCATAAGAAGATAGTAGCTCGGAAAACATGTTGAGAAAATGTAAGAAAATGATGCAAACTTGTTGAGCCCGACATTTGATCTGATTTGCAATTGTTTTCCAGTGGCCCACTACCAAGTTGGTGAATAGATTTTGTGGCGAAAATAGAACGCAAGACAGAATGCTCTACTTCACTGCAGTTTATGAGCGAAAATACAGTTACAGTATTGTTTGTTGTTATTATTAATTCGATGATTGTCTAGCCAATTATGTGTTTTCTTTGTAGGCAAAGATTTAGCAATGAACTCCATTATAAGATTTCTAGTTAGACCTTCTTCGTGAAAAAAGTAAAACTGCGTTGTATTCTCGTTTCATAAACTGATGATATAGCCCCAAGTACAATAGATATTGAAGCCTCACTTTATCTATAGAAAACATACGACCTTTTTATTTCTAATATCTTTTAAAAACCTACAATTCGCGACTATTATTCTTTCCTATTCACCAAAAACTAATAGTAAAAATTAAAAATAAACAGCAGGTGGGCGCCCACCCCGCCTCCAGTCGAGAACAGTCTGGTTGCCATGGCAACCGGTCTAGACGACCTAGTACCTAGCCTAGCCTAGATAATCGCTCTGAATTTCATACTGCCTGTAGGCGTTACAGCCATATCAGCGGCATAGACGTTATATACCTTTTGTGGATATGTGTTGAAGGTATATAACGAGTACCTAGAATTGGGGAAATAATAAGAGCTTGTATCGTTTTCGTATCCAAGCAATACGCCATACTTTATCACGCTAACAGAAAATTAAACTAGCATGCTACATCTTATTAAGAAATATGAAGAGAGAACACGGACATCAAATCTTTCTAAGTATTCAACGAATTAAATAAATACATAAATTTATTTCACCAGAAGCTTGTTTTACAATTTCATAGAACTAAATTATAACAATAGGCATAAACTTACGGTATTTTAACAAGTACTGTGTCTCCTAAACTAGTTGTCAATGCCTGTGACTTAGGGGGCAGTGATCCGCCGTAGCAACGAACCATACAACAGGCAAGCATAAGTCAGCAAAAGGAATCTATTCCAGATAATCTCTAAACAAGACATAAGAATTCACCGTTTGGGGATGCTCTTAGAGTAAGGTTATTTTGGGTAAGGGACTGATGTATACAAGTCATATTCATCAGTCCCTTACAACACTCAAAATAACCTTACTCTAAGAGCTTATGGTCACCTCCCTGACTTCATTTCCACGCACACGTGTCTTTTGGCAAATCCCAAAATACCATGACTGTCTATGATGAGCTTCGAGTGACTGTAATTATCAATTGAATCTTTGCCACATCAGTATATCAACATCAGAGAGAGAATCTTAATCTGTCAGTGTCACAACCAAACATATGAAACTCGATAGAAAGGCAGCTCGATGCGCGTAATCGACACTGCGTTCTTAATATCCAGGTAAATAATCAACTATATATACACGTGTCAAATGCCATGGACAAGTCTTATATATACAACAGCTACATTTTATGTCTGTCTGTACTGTACATGTAGCGTTGTGGGTTCTCGGAAGCGGCCGGGCAGACGGGATGGCATCCGCAAGGTCGCCGGGACAACAATAGAGCCCTTATCGCATGTCATTGTCAAGGTTAGCCGCCTAATGTGTATGGAAATGCATGCATATGTGGATAGGTCGTGGTCTATTCAAAACTTTGTTGGTGAGAAGCTCGCATCATTCAAGCTATACTCTGTGACTTTTCTACTGTTTTTTCAAGCGATTTAAATAGTGAAAGATTGCAATACACACACACTTGTTCACATATGGAAGCAATAAATATTTTGAGTTGCGAAAATTTGTATGAGTGTATGTTTGTTACTCAATCACGCCAGAACGGCTGAACAGATCTGGATGAAATTTAGCACAGAGATAGATTATAGTCAGGCATAACATAAAGGATACTTTTTATCCTGGGAATATCTTCCTTCGGAAAAATTTTCGACAATCGCACGGGCTAAGCCGCTGGAGTTAGTATGCTCTTAATAAAATTATTAAACCGTTTATTATTAACAAAAACTAGTTTTTCCTCGCGGCTTTGTTCCCCGGGGCAGATCTCACAGAAATCGTGTATTTTTCTGGGATAAAAGTTGCTAATTTTATGATGGCACTCAGCCATACTGCTACAGTCGGCATACCCTTCACGAATATAGCATTTTAACTCTTTAATTTAATAGTTAATATTCTTTGTTAAAATCAAAGATTGACAGGCATTCAAGGATGCTAATTTTGTATTATTAATATGCGCAGCTCGTCAATTAAGTAAAAACAATTGGGGACAATACACAGACGAAAGTACTAACGTTTTGCAAACAGTAACCAGCAACCCTATTCCAAATCGATATAACAGAAGTAATGAGAAAATTCTCGGGATTCCACAATGTTCTGTCGGAGAACGTTTCCATCTAGCGCTAATACATATTGCTGGCAGACAGACTGGAAGTGTCCCTGATAGAATTTGATAATAGGGTAATATGGCGTTGCCTTCGCCGCATTCACGCATATCTCTTCTATAAATAGTATAAAACAAAGTCTGGATTTGCGGCGGATTGACGACTAAAGTCTCGGCCCCATGAGCTTAAACATAACTGGTTAAATGTCTGCTAATGTGTTCTATATATGCCTAAACCTTCGGGGAAAGCGTATTTGTTGCGGATGTAGTATCCGTGTATACAGCCCAGACTAATAAAAAAATGGCAACATTGACACTGGTGTGAAGTAGGATTGTTGTTTACGAAAAGAAATATGGTTGACAAAATTAAATAAGAAGAGCCAAATATTCAGTGGTTTTGTCCGGCAATCAAAGTAAATCGAACGCTAACGAAACAGTGGTGATCTGTTCAAGTGCAATCCTCACAAAACAAAGTCGCTGTCTGCTTCTGGATGTTTCTCCGCTTACTTCTTCAAAACAAAGTAACCAATGCAACGGGTTTTTATACGGTTTTCATTAATAGAAAGGGCGATAAACGAGAAAGATTTGTTTGAAAAATTTGTCCCTTACGAAGCCGGGACGGCTTGCTAGTTTTTGCATAAATCTATTCATTCGTGCGGAGGAATATCCGACATATTTAGAATATGTCTGCATACCAAATAATAAACTCTCCGACCATTTTAGCTTAAATATTATGCTTGTGTTGCACATGTGTCATGTATTAGATATAGTCTTTTTTCATAAAAACCAGGCGAGTTATAAACTTTGACTCTCATATCGCAAGTTTGTATGCAAGTTATACGTGGTCTTTTGTATAATGTTCAAATAGCTCTATATTTTCCATCCTTGTAAATATCTCTAAAATAATATCCAGTAAAACGTGAATCCAGCCCTAACATACTTGAGAAAAATATAGGTAGATTTATTGGTTCCGTTAATATGTTATAGATGAAATAGGACGGAGCCCGTTTCAAATAAATTCTAAAAAAAGGTTATCAGTTCATCGTCCTCCGAAGATCAGCCTATTTCTCTAACTTCATTAATTCTACTTATGGCTAATGATAAGGTCTTTCTCTCAGATTGACGTGAGGGCTCATTCGATCACATTCATTAGACGTTGACCCCCGGAATTAGATCGCGAAGATTTTGCGGCGCGTGTAAAAACTAAAGTTATCATTGGAAATGATAATTTATTGAGTTAGATGAACTACACATTTCTTAGAAGTAATGTTGGTCCCTAAAGGGCTAGGTTAAGTAGAGTTAACTTGAAATTTTTTTTTATGGGCCTTGGTGATGTTGGGTTAATGTACCGGCAGACAAGCGCCACGCGATAATTCGATATCGCGTTTTTATAGACATTGTAATATCTGAAGAAAGATTGTTTATATAGCTTGGACAAAACCACATTACAGGGAAATGTAGAGCAATATCAGTAATATTTCTATGAAAACACGTTGTAACGTTGTCGCGTTGCACCTGTCTGCGGGTGACTTATGGAAAATTATCTTTACCCTGTTCAAATTCTGTAACCGACATACATAACACATACCTAAGGGTCTACAGCTAACCATAGCCTAAAAGAGATGTTAAAAATAACTGAAAATGAAAACCCATATTCCGTGTATCACCCCTACCCAATTAACGTGCCTACCTTGAAGAGTAGCGTACATAAGGATGGGTACATATTTACTTATGGCCCTTCCGAGGCTGAGGGCAGACAAAAACTTCCCAGACGGTCATCATCGTTACTCCTGTCTGGATGTAATCTGTCCTCTCGTCAGATATTCTCACCTTATTTATATGACGATTCAAAACTTATTTTTGTGTTAAGATTGAGAAGGAAGTTTATAGAGAAATAAGAGGAACAATTGGAAATGGAATTTACCATTATCATTATATTTATTTACCAGTTTACAGATGCAAACGTACAGATGCGGACTTAACGCTATAGGCATTTTCTACAAGTCAACCATTGCGTGATACACACATATACACCAAACGCATGCAAGTCTGATACTCGATAGAAATATCTAGGTTTTACTTTGGTCCCGAAGCGGGTATCAAACCAACCACCTAGAAATCGGACGCTCTGCAATCGCGCCGAGGCGGCGTCAATATCCAATACTAGCAAGACATACTAATCAGTTCTAGATAAGAACTAACCTCACTGTCGGATGGTAGAAGTTACGAAACATTTTTAACGAATCGTTTTTTAAGAGTTACTATTAGTTACCGGTAAAGCCTCCTAGAATGATGTAACCAAATTGTAATTAAAACTGATGAAAAGTGTGTCCGTGGAGTTTCTTGCACGTTCTTCTCCATAGAGACCTGACGCTTGCGAAAGTGCATGAGAGATTCGTCTTTGGTTGACTATTCAAAAGTACCTTTAAATGGTTTAGTTGAAATAAAATATTTATTGTATCCGTAGCCCGGCCTAAAGTTTCTTAGAATTATCGAATGATCACTCATAATGATCATAACAAAAGGTTATGATTCTTCCTATCAACCAACTTAAACAATACTTTCGATTCTGCGCACGCGCCTTTAGATCCGCGTGTAAGGTGCCAAATACACGCAGCTTTTGGTGTGACCGCCATACAGTATGGCGGACCATTCATATCTATGTAAATTTTATATTAAATATGGATAAACAAAGGTCATTCATTGATTCAGTTAGGAAACCAATTCTTGTTAAGAGGTGTGGTTAAGATAGCTGACTCATTGAGCATAAAAAAAATCGTCCATATCGATGTCAATGGGAAAGGTCATATAAATGAATTAATAAGCGAAGTATAATATTAGGAACGTCAATCTTCAGTGTAACTAACCTAACATTATGTCAATAATAATATCGAAATCGGTTCAGTAATAATCACCCTAAAAGGCGAAGGTATTAATGCCTAAAATCGTGAGTTTTAATAATGAAAATACCCTAACTTATTGCTTTAATTCATCGTGCTGTGAAATATCATAATTTTATTCCTTTTTCAGTAGCTATAGTTTGTAACTTAATTGAAGTTCATGAGGCTGGCATTTTCACCTTGTCACTTCAGAACATTTCTCAACAAGTTATGGACGATGTTGGATCACATAACTTTTTACAGTGATTATTATTGTACACATTGTGTAATTGTTTTAAGAGGTCTTCCTCCATCATGTTTAGCTGGCGAAACTATTAAAAGAACAATGGTCACGTTGACGGGATAGTTTTATAATAAGGCACTTTAACCGATCCTGAATCAGAACCGTTTCAGATCTAAATACTCAGAACAGCTAGTTTTATTCAAGAATGCAGCAAACTGAAACGTATCATGAATCGAACACCTCCGTCAGTCAACAAAACACTTGAACAACAAATTCCAACTATTTAATCGTCACAATTAATCACTAATGAACTGCATTTTAACTTTGGCCAATCATTTTTTTTGCAAATGATTTTACTAAAAAGGATCGTGTTCGTGTCACCGTCTCCATCCGACCGCTCTTAGCTGCACAACCTTAAACCTGCCAGCATCGCACAGAAAAACAACCTTTATTGATAGATCATTAAGTGTTACGTCAAGCGCAATTACGTGGTTGATATACAAAGTTGTTTATGCGGTTAGTTGGATGGGAGTTAGACCTTAGTCGGTTATGATAAGGTTGAAGGTGATTGTAAAGCGGTGTTGTTTTGAGCGTAACTAGGGCGGGCGCCTTGAGAGCCGCATTTACATGACACGACCTCGCACGGTCGCTGATCTCGCGGCCTCCCGCTGTAGCATTGCACGCCGGCTGCGCAGTGCTGTTTCCTTCCTCGCCATTATCTATATTTCCTATCCACGCCAACTGACAAACAAGTCTAATCCTTGATTTGAATGCGTTTGAATCATGGGCTTAGACGAACGCCAGAGCGTTTGAGAGCTGCGGTATACTTGTCCCTAGTTCCTATTGTCTCGAACTGCGCATGAGTTGCATTGTACAATGCAAAGATCAAATATATGCGCCAAAAATTGTTTTCAGTTTTCGATATACAGATTCTGGAATGGGCAAGACATTGCACTGTCTGAAGGAAGATGAGATCAAAATCTTGAAACACCTGTTCTATTCATAACAGAACAAGAGGATAGAATCTAGAGAAGTTTCTAGATCTTCCTACAAACAACTCTTCAACCTGTACTAGAGAACATCGCAGTTTTTAACCCACATTTCAAATAAATTTAAGACAAAATTGATCTCTAGATCATCCAGATTATGCCAATAAAATTCTCCTCTTTTTGAAAGCACAGGTTGAAAGTCCAGGAGAATGGGATTTCTCAGTATTCTGGAAGGCCTTCAGGCCAGTCGGAAGATCACATTGGTTCCAATTAGCGAGTGTTTGAGCAACATTCGAGAGCGGGTTGCAACATCCGACACAGACCTTGATGCGTGCGCTCGCCACTATTCAGTATATTATTAAAGCCACCCATATACTACGGTATTTGCAGCTAGATTGAGGTAAATAATATGTGCTGATAGTTTTAAAGCTGGTCGTTGTGGGTAGAAAAGAGAGACCTTTCTAGGACTTTGGGTAAAGAAGGACCATAACTATTCTTTTGTAGACATAATCAGGCCAATTTGTACTCACTACTGGAACACAGTCCTCATCTCTGTGAGAGTGAGTAGGTAGGTCATAATCCATCATGGCAAGCGTCTTCTACCTCTTAGGTAACAAGACAATATTCAAGAACCAGTATTATGATTCCTGTGGCAAGAGATTGGTAAACAACATTTTGGGTTGGCGTCTTCATTAGCATATTAGCACTATTAATAAAACTGTTTACTTCTGCAAATTCATTTGACCTAATTTTCTGAATGTGGATGCAGAAAATGTAACATGCTAACTGACTAACTCCCATGGAAAATATATTGCTTTTATTTATGCGACCCGCTCTAGTATCTAGTAGCTATAAGCTGCCCATCTCCCAAAACAAGAACTGCATAATGGTTAGATAAATCCTTGTTTTGCAAAATAAATTCAATGTTAATGAGGTGTGCTTCTACCAGCATTATTGCAGCCATGTCAGTCACTAGCCTTCTGCGCCCATATGTGGCTTATTTAGAGTGCACCGCGAATTCTTGGACCTACATACGTTGACTGACTGAATTGGTATTATTACGACGGCTTGATGTATGGAGCTTGCAGTTTTATAGGTGCAAGTACTGCTAGAAGAGACACAATTGACCAATAGGTTTTAAAGAAGGCAATGTAAAAAAATAAGAAAGAATCCAATCTGAAGGGTTTTTAACTAGAAGAAGGAATGACGAGACTATCAAATAGCATGGCAATTAACTGTAATGTGGGTTTTTTATATGAGGGTTCTGACGTCCATTGGGTTGAACAAACGCCACAACAGATAAAAAAGTTATTTTGGTAATTGATACGGGACACTTTTGGTTGTATTCTCTGAACACACACAGACAGGATGCACAGATCGGACACAGGCACAGATTGCCATCTTTATCTGGGAATTATCTATGCATAAACCGCCAGATGTTAAAATCTGCCATATATTAAAATCTAATTCAAATGAGCACCTTAAAAACCTACTCAGGCACGTAGGACGATCATCAAAATTGGAGATCATGCAAATATCTACGTTATATCACACTGAACCCTAATGAGTTTAAAACTAATTCCACCATACTAGTTTTTCTCCATAGGCAAGATCCATAGATCGACCGGTTCACCTCACTAAGTGGGACAGGATGCAGGCTGCGTACGCGCACTGACATGTGTGTGTGTGTGTGATACCCACACACGTTCGCGAGTGCGTTATGTAACAGATTTGCGGTTTGTGTGCATTTATCGACACGATTAAGCCGATAAATTTATTTATATGATAAATACTCATATGTTTCGCATTTACATGTTCTAGTTTAAGCGATCCGGTTAGCTGTGAGTATATTATATTTTATAGTTATTTTATAATAATTTGTCGCGACTGCTGTTTAATTATTTGAAGTGATACAGGCATTATTACATTGCTAGTGACGTAACTCTACATGGTAACTAAGTTAAAATATATAATACATATTTAATAGACTACGTACACATATTATTTATTAACGCATTCGTTTGTTTGTTCCTATTGATTTTATTCAACCATAAACACCAACTGAATGTATTGAAAATATTGTTTTATTTCCTTAACATAATCTGTTACTGATTTATATCTAGATCTTTCAGTAAATAAAAGAGTTCAACAAAAAAACAACACGAATTTTAAATTAGATTTTTTGTTCTATTGAATCAAAAATGCATTGAACACTATTCATAACAGCACAAGTGCATCAAGGTGAAAACGCAAAAACCGGCTATGAAAACACTAGTGCCTAGTGGAGTTAGTTCACTTTCCGCGGCGCTCGCGCAGCCCTGACCTACATGCTCTACAACCAAGTGCAATGAGACAAACACATCGGATAATATCACTTTCGTTCGCGCGTCACACGAATTCGCGCCATTACGCAAAGTTCTGGTCTTGGGTGATGTAAAGCCCTGGGTCAGAGTACAGGCCTATAAGTGGGTTTACCAATATGTTATTGAGATAGCTTCTTCGTGGAAATGATTTTTAAGTCGCGGCAACTGTGTTCGCAATTTAAAGTTAGTTTTACACTGAATAAAGACTGAGAATGGACTAATGGGATTCATTTTTGCTTGCTACGAGTACGTATACTTAGCTGGAATTCATCAAGTGTTCTTTACGAACTTACCTAATATTGTATGCTTATCCGTATAGCAAATTAGTACAATTGTTGTTCAACAATGTATAATGAAGCTGGATAACTATCAATTAATCAGATTAGCTTTACGCGTAACTCTGATTCGGAGTAATCATTACGTAATTTTCTTATTTCAGATTTGCATAAGAACATTTCAAACAGGGTGCTATGTTTAGAAGCTGATTCTTTTAAAAGAAGTGTCTTAGGTAAAATAGTTGGTAAATAACTAATGTTAAGAATAGAACTTTCTATTGATTTTCGTTTATTTAAAATAGTCACCCTGAGTTTAATTAAATATCAGCGATTACAGCATCAGAAACTCGTAAACGTAAACTATTTCTATAAAAATAACTATAAAGTAATTACGTAAGTTAATTACAACTTTAAGTAAAGGAAGAAAAACGAGGCTGCTCCTAAAATATGACCTTTAAATACTTGTTCCTATTTCCCGATAAGCTAGTTATTTCCCTAGTCATTCGGGGTGCGTGAAAAACCGCAATTTTTCAGGCTTTTCGAACACGGCACTTAATCTTGGCCCAATAACGGAGAAATATATCGTGTAAGAGTTATTTTAATTAGTCCTTACCGTAGGGAATTCCGGCTGAAATTATATGTATGTGAACTTACCTGTAAGAAAGAGAAATGTAATTAATATGTGGGACCGGTGTTACGTAATAGTATCGATTAAGCTGGAAAGGTATTTCACGGTCGCATTGTGCCGAAAATAGCTCGGTTACTGACTAAGGGATTCTGTTAAAACTATAATCAATTTTCGCCTTTGACTTAACGAAATACTGTGATCGTCATCCATTTCCTAACTATTATAAAGTCTAAGGTCCATTAATCCTTGAAACAGTTTCTAAATATTGGTGTTTATGTGGAAGTTTTCAGACCTTCTATATACTTTTAAAGGAAACTTCATTTATCTCATAAAAGCTGGTTTCGCCGTGATATACATTTTTAGAAGAAGATTACATTAAAAGCTAATTTATAACTTAACACCATTTAGTTGAACCTTTCGTGTGTTGGTATAAGACGTGGATCCACGCTAGGCAAAAAGCTGACGCTGACTTTTCTATTGTTTCGCTAATTAGTGACACACGAAAGGTTAAATCGAAGACGGCAAAGCAAAGCAAAGCAACATGCAAATTTCGCAAAGCATAAATAGTTAAGAATCGTTTAAGTGCTGCTAATAGTTGCAACTGATACTCAATCAATCCACCAAAATGTCGTTCTTAAATTACACCAAGTAACAATTGCTACATCCATCTATGCAGTTACTACCGAAGTCATTATATCACTAAAACGATTTATTTTGACACGTATATTTTTTGTCCTGAGGCAGATTCGGACAGCCAATGTGTCATATACCAGATAATTGACGGGAATATTAATGGCACCATGCTAAACGATGACTACTAGAGATGAGCGAAGCGAAGATGACCGGGATTTCTTGGGATATGCTTGTGACTCAAAAAATTATAGGCCCTTGTTAATGCCCAGATCTATCTGAAGTAAACTGAAGCATAGGCCTGGGAGCTTCTATTCAATCTGTGGTTGAGTTTCATTCCAAATTAAGAATTGATTATTGCTATTTTCGTGAACCAATCAAACCAACTAAGTATCACGAGATTTCACAGTATATTTGGATGTCTTCTTAAATTTGTTCATGTTTTCAGAATCCGGAGAGAGGTACGCAAGAGAGGCGCATTTATTTCAAAAACGAAAGACTGACACCTTACTATAGACAAAAAACATAGCTATCGATATTTCTCAATAAATGAATTTACAAGACAAAAAAACTGAACACCAAATATCCAGCTAATTAAACGCTAAGCAAATACATCAGGAACCTGTCAAAATTTGAAATACTACGCATGCCGCAACAGCGTCAGAATTCCCCTAATTCATTAGCGTTAAATTCGAATGGCTTGTATTTGACACCCCTAACTATTGGCCCTAGTGACAGCGGGGCCGAAGGTAACCGAACTTCGCCGATGGGCCGTGACGCGCAAAAAGTTGCGCCCGCGCACCGATTCACGTGGTGAGGTGTCAGGTGCATAGATATTCGTGGGGTTCCGTATTTATTTGATTTTGTTCTTTTTTGCTCAAAGAAATTGTGTGTTAATACTTTAGAACTGGATGAAATTAGCGTACATACGTTCAAAGTAGATACATAAAATGAATTTTGTATTATATATAACAATTCCCGTTATCAAATGGTTTGGGTTTTCGCTTACACGGCATACCTAAGGACCAAAGTTGACTAAAGTTTGAAAATTGTATAGTTTCTGCATCTAGTTGAGTCTAGCTTAAATATATTACAAACTTAATTGGTAAGAATGGTTAGAGGATTTGTTAGAATCATCTACGTACGTCTGGTGCTAGGTGGAATATACTGACTATAGTAACGTTAGCAATAGTTCAGAATATTCTACCATAATTATATTCCAACTGTATTTCTAATGATTGTTGTTGTAAGGTCTGTATTTGGAAACGAACGTCTGGCTCGTACGTAACGGCCCTCTGCCTGAGTTCGCTTACGTAACTGCGGAACCCTAGAAACAGCGATAAATACCGCTCATCCGGGGTCACACCCAGAGTCGTCGAGGAGCGTTATATAAATGGGAGCACATTATGGATTGGCGCCACTGACACGAAAACAAGAGTTTTTGCAAGATTTTTGATAGTTTTTTTTTGTCTATTTCTTTTATGAGCTGGGGTCAGCTCTACTCAAAAAAAATATCAAACTTGTAGCAAAATAACTGTTGTTATATGCTGGTTTCCTGTCCTGTAATAAAAGAGGATTCTGTTTAGGTCGGTATAAAAGCGGTTTATATCTGTGCTGATATATTTTATTTGTAAGTTCTTGTACTCAATTAATTTCGATAGGAATCCTTTTGTTGAACTATACGTCCAAAATTGCGGCGTCGCGTCTCAACGATTGAAATAAGAAGTTCTAACGAATATAATTAGCCCTTGATGAATGAATTGAAGACACTTACTTGAAGCTTAAGATAAGTATGTACTTTAGATGGGCTTGTGTTTAAACACCGCCCAAAAAAGTACCTATTTTACTACCAAAAAAATTCTAAACGGTTACCAAAATGGATAAATGGTCACCAAATAACGTTTCCTGAAATATTATGAAATAAATCCATTTTTTCGTATTATTGACTGCCAAAAAAATATATGGACGCCTTTAAAATACACTTTAGACCAAATATATGGAATTCGCTAAATATATTGAGGTTCAAGGTTCAAGTACGATTAGTACTCTGGCAACATAGTCGACGGAGCCCCGCTGCGCGGGGCTCCTATTTCCGTCCGCAGGGTCTAAAGTAACCTAACACGAACGAGATGACGGGAGCCGAGTTCGCTCGCTTTGCTCGCTCACTTCAGCTCCCGTCATCTCGTTCGAACCTAACCTGTCCGTGTCGGGGTGCCCTAAGCTCCTGAGCTCGCTTCGCTCGCTCTTGGACTAATTCGTTAAAAACACGAATACACCCGGTATATTAATCTTTGAGTTGGATAGAATTTGGTGACCGTTGATCCATTTTAGGAACCAATTATTTTATTTGGTGCCTAAGCTTAGAGTCTTAAAAATATTTTTGATGACCGTCTAAATTATACCCCTTTAGATGTTCCCATTAGGTACTGAAAAGGAGTTGCCCTATGGTTACTTCAAAATTGAGTTCTCTTTAAAGATTTTTTATGAGACAAAATAAGAATAAAATGAAAAGAATTAACAGAAGTATTTTAAGCTTAGGGCCGATTTCATCAATGAAACTAATCGCGATTAGTTCAACTAAACTCAGTGTGTGCAAATACAGCGTTCTGATTGGTTGAGACCGTTGAAAAGCTACCAATCAGAACGCTGTATTTGCATAAACTGAGTTTAGTTGAACTAATCGCGATCATTGGTGAAATCGGCCCTAAGTTGTCTCTTAGAATGAAACTACTAGTTTCGTCGCTGGCGCAGCGCTGCACTGGAGGCTTTGTCCTTAGAGAATAGCGTTACTGATTTGTTTCAGCCTGAATCACTACATACCCCGTGATAGCTAATTAATCGAGCGTTATCAAGATTACGACATAAGGACAATAGCACCACGAGTGTGTGCACTAGATAACTAGCTCCAGGGCCGATCATGAAACAATTCAGTTTTACTTTCAATATCTATATACCAACGCTATGAGTGAGAGTGTATCTGTTTGTCTGTGACGTATTTACTGTAAGACGACTGACAATGTATTTATGTCGGTAAATAAGGAGAAAAAGACTCTTTACTGATGACGCGACGCAATTTAAATTGCGTCGACAGGCGATGTCGCGCACGTTTTAAAATCGGTTATCGGTTTGATATAAATCCAATTGCATCACGCCATTAGGCATGGCAAAATAAAAATATCACATAAAAGGGTGTCGTACCAAAATGGTAAAAAGGGTCCAAAATACCTTTTAAGCTTTTTGGTGCTGATCCCTACAAACTGCAGGCAAAACCACCGTTGTAAAAATTGTGCCACTTTAGGTAATGCTAGTATTATATTATAGTACCTGGGCGACCGAACTCTGCTCGGGTGAAAATAGAGAAAACGACGTTTTCTAAAAATGAAACCTAGCTAGATCGATTTATCGCCCCCCAAAACCCCCTGCATACTAAATTTCATGAAAATCGTTGGAGCCGTATCCGAGATTCAGATTATAAATATACAAGAATTGCTCAACCCATGTAATTAGCGGTGATCCAATTGCCAACAAACTAAATACTAGACTAGGTGATAGAAAATCGATTTCGTAAAGGAATTGCGCCTCAAAGTGCGCACTTACCATGGACTTTGTGACTAGTAAATGATAAATCAATATACGTGTTTGTGTGTGTGTGTGTGTTTTTAGGGTTCCGTACCCAAAGGGTAAAAACGAGACCCTATTACTAAGACTCCACTGTCCGTCCGTCACCAGGCTGTATCTCACGAACCGTGATAGCTAGACAGTAAAAATTATCACAGATGACGTATTTCTATTGCCGCTATAACAACAAATACTAAAAACAGAATATAATAAATATTTAAGTGGGCCCCCATACAACAAATGTGATTTTTTTGCCGTTTTTTGCGATAATGGTACGGAACCCTTCGTACGCGAGTCCGACTCTCACTTGGCCGGTTTTTTAATTATACCTACAACAATAATGATAAATCTTTATCTGTTTCGAAATATGTTATAGTCATACAATAACAGATCATATTATTCAGTGTTTTTTATTATCTATCAAAGCTGGGACTTCCAATTGCTGTGCTATACTACGCAGTTTGTAACCTATTGCCTAAGTATAGACTAGCTAGGATATAGAAACATGATTCATTCATATTACGTCAGAAATCAGAAGACCACAAAAATTCATTGATTTCATAAGGAACAGGCAACAGAACCAAATTTTCCTACTTTTCAAATACATTATTTAACGTTTTTTGAATAAACGAGTATTATAAGTAACTAGGTCGGCTGAGATAACGGTTAAGGTCAAGCTTATAAATAACAAAAAAAAAGAATTAGTTTTGGCCGCGTAACTGGGAAATTCCGCACAAAATTCTTGTTCCAGTAGAAATCCACGCTAATATCTGTTCTAAATTTAAAACCTGTGTTCTAAATTTCACCCAAACCTGTCCAGCCATTGAGGCAACATCTAAATATCTGTATGTTTATTATGACTTATTTATCACTGTAGCTAACAAACGATTAAGGGCCGGTTTCTGAATTGCGTATTTAGATTTGAGAACGTGGCAACCTACTTTAATACGAGGTTTTCCAGTCTAAATAGATTTGGACAAAATACAGGGTCGTGGGGTTTTTGGGACTCTCGGGTTCCACCTACAGATACAATATTATTTTTGAGTAGTATTTTTTGACCACAAATCAAATAAACAAAGTTATGTCTTGGGAAAGTACGGTCAACCTAAAATATATTAACTATTTTTATGAAGCAATGCCATACTTCTTTTATTTCAAAAAAGGCAGCCGTCTGTTAGAAATAAACGTAAAAAAACATTACGAAATATAATTACTATAATCTTGAGTATTTAAACATTAAATTACAACATCATCATTTGCGTGCCCTTATCCCATGTTACTTGTGGTCGGCGCAATAAGCTTTCTTCTACCATACCGTCCTGTCCCCCGTCAGGCTATCACTGACTCTTTTCTTTCACATCACTCCTCACACAGTCCATCCATCTTTTCTTTGGCCGGTACCTCCCTCTCCATCCATCCATATCTATATTCATAACTCTTTTAGTAACATGCGTTTCACCCCTCCTCATAACATGACCATAGATATATAGATAGAATCCGGGACCGGGACCCAAAATAAATACTCAACTTCAAATTCTTAATTTAGAAATTGGTTAACAGCAGATTTACCAATCAGCGGCCAGATAAGGTAAAAGCCGGGGATTATCGGCACAAATACAAACTTTAGCGATGAGGTCATAAGCCAGACATTAGCAACAGTATTGTGGAATAAGAGACAGGTGTTAAGCACCAGACCAGTCTATCTCACCTAGGAGTTCATCCGGTTTCCGATACCTACACATTCGGACTACATATCTCTGGCTATTATATATTTCCTAGGGCTTATGATTTCCGTTGTTACGCTATTTGGACGCTTGAATAAATGGCTAGGTTTGCTTACCAATATTATGTTTAGCTGCTTCATATATTTAGTCTACGTATATCTGTTTATAAGTCGTTTAGGCTTGTTCTTAAGTTAGTTTTTAAATTAATAAAAAAAACGTATATTGTCTATGTTTCTATAACACTGTGTACAGGTACGTAATAATTGAATTCCCTTAAACGTTTTATATAGGTAGCTCTTTATTAAATTATATTTGCTCGTAATGTTTTCAAAATCGCATTCAAATATGTAGTTCATGGGGAGCTTACGTGATGTCGATCGGTGCATGATGTATTCAGTTTGCTGTTACTCGCTCTTCTGCACTTCATATTAATTTCAAATAAACTACCTACCAAACGGTGAATGTGCAATTTAAATCAGGTAAAACACAACTCGATGATTCAGAAGTGTTTCTGGTTAATTAAGGTTACAATGGGCAAAAGGAACATGGTTACAGATGCATATAAACGTTGAGTTCGAAATGTAAATACTATCTAACATATAATAAACCCTAAAGTGTATGTGTTTTCTTTCTTTATAGTGCAAAATATAAAAGACAACCACATACGTTCCTAATTATCATGAATGTCGTACGTAATATAGATATTATACAGACTGATTGATGACCACTCTGTCAAAATACTACCTACCTATATCTTTAAGATTACGTGGTCATTTACCAGACTCATTAAAATGCACTTTAAGTCGTCACAAACATTGCAACATATCCCAAGACACAGGCCACCCTGCAGCATTTCCTAATTAAAAAATACGCTTCGCCATTTGGGCATAAAGCCTGGACCCAATTTTGAGCAGCCGCACTTGCAAAATGCGACCTCTAGAGCCAATGAACCAGACAAAATAAAATAAATGACCAAAACAACCGTCATCATAATCCAGTGGAAATTCGCCTTAAACTCGATGATTTATGAAAACGTTTCGTAAAACATACGCGTCGCAGTTAGTTATGCGGTTGCGAAACCTTGCGCCTGCGCCCCTTTTGTGACATATACTTATGTAACGAGGACTGCGTCAGGAATAGTCACGTGGACACGGAATAGCTAAATATACAGACTAGAAACAGGAGAAATCGAGGACATTTGGTTAAGATGAAGAAGGTGAAGACCTGTGGTTTTAAAAGACACAGACATATACAAAATGCGGTCCTGCTCGATGAGACTTGATCAATGTACACATACATAATATGTATTTATGTAAGTACATTTTATTTTTATTCATCATAAGTTATTTTAAAATTGTACACTGGATCCTGCCCTCTATAATGTCATCTTTCTCTGTCTCCCTAGGGTTTGCTGTAAGAGAACTCAACATTGAGTTAAGCTCGCCTTTGTACTTGTACTTTATGTAATGTTGTTTTTGGTGTACAATAAAGAAATAAGAATACATGTTACAAAATGATTCGCCTCTCGTCGTGTCTCACCTGCACTACGAAAGACCTTTGTCAGGCCAATGCTGACGCTGTCGACGTGGCTAGATTCTGGACGAAAACTCTATTCTAAAATATATTGAAGAGACTTACGCATTTATGAGGCATCTATTTCTCGTTTATTTCCCAAGTCCAAGCAAACTTGTCACTATTGTTGGCTATGACGAACGCCTACAGACAAATTATCGAAATAATGATTGTCTAACTTTATCACATAATCAGTGATCACCGGAAATTCTTATCGACCTTCATTAATTAATTTTTGATATCGCGAATCTTTCATTCATTTCTATCAGTCATTAAAAATATTGTTCAAACGTATAGGTACAGGAAATTATGGATTTAGATAAAAACATATCAAACTGTCTTTTGGCACAGACAATATATTACTGGCATACAGATTCCTCGTCCCATACAAAGAAACCGTGCCGACGTAATTAGCGTTTTTCGTCTGATTAAGATGATTCTTTTTATAAGTACTTCGATCGCGTTCGGTTCCGTTCCACGGCTATAGATGGTATTAGCAGCGACTTGCAAGTAAAAGGGATTTTTTTCGGTTTGTCACAATTTTTTTTCTTTATATACAGAGACGATTTGTGTTATACTTTTTTTTTGCAAGTTTTTGTTTTAAATGTGTAACAATCCAAATTTTAAAAATCGTGTGGCATGCCTCAGAAATTAAAAACCGCGCTATTTATTGGAATCTATTTTAAATAAGCCGTTCAAATAATCTTTGAAATGTGAATTAAGAGCCCAATATTCCATAATATAGTGCTTATAAGAGTTCATTAAAAACTAACATACAATTTTTGTGATTAATCCTAGAAAATGTTAATTTTACACACAATTCAATAATGAAACAATGCATATCGCGCCATCTAGTGACATTTATGTAAACTAAATTTTCTTTGCTAGCGCCTGGGACCCCGTGTTTTTGGGTTAAGGTAGTGGTTGCTAGCGGCAGCTACCAAGAGGTAAGTTCGAATTTCAATTTGTCTACCAGAATTTGATAACTCAGTCAGAACATTTTGTTTAGAAAATGGCAATATATAATGACTCACTGAATATGATCAAGAGTAAGATCGTATAATATAACAGTAGGTATAGCTACATGCATATTGCTTAAGGAGAAGAAGAAATGCAACTCTAGCTTTATCCTTCCAAAAGTATACTCTTAATATTCGTTTCTAGATCACTCTGTTCTGTGACCATAAAATTAAATAACAACAAACTCCTTGTTAGCAATAACAAACCAGTGCACAGGAGAACGTGTCGCGTGCATTTGTGCAGGATATTATGCGCACGCGCACCTGCGTGTGTGTGCATGTGTGCATATGTGGTCGGTCGTCATTGACACGATTCAGGTTGTCGCACTGCCTCAAGGAGCCGCGCTTGCGCTTAGATTCAAGTGTACTATCGAGCTGGACTGCGCAATGTCTCATTGAAATGTAGGTTATGCATGAGAGACTTGTAATCTATTTGGAGTTGCCCTTGGGGTAAGAGCAGTACCCTAGATAGGTGTTGTAGTACGTGGTCGTTTTGATATGTTTATGTTAGACTGATGGTACAAATAGAAAAAGTCGACCCATAGACTCAAAGTCAAATCATTTATTTCAATAACACCATTAAGTAACTTTTGAATGTCAAAGAATTTAAGTTAAAAATAAAAATATTGATTCTACTGTCCATCCGTAAATATAGTTTGTGTATAGTACATCAATTTTTCAAACATTATCAAATTTTTATACGTATGGTTAAGAAGAAAGTAAACGCAGATATAAATGACGATATTAACTAATAAAGAGAACTGAAAGTAATTGACTAATTAAACTAATCTTAAATTGGCTAACGTGAAATGTTAGATAATTACAATCTACTGGCGCTTTCCAATACCCTGTAAAAGGTGATATTACAAAACTAATCTGTTTTCTACAAGCACTAACATTTACGCACTTGACTGTACCTCTCAACACAATTAAGGTAGGTAGGTAATATAGTTTCATTGGTTTCCGCCGGCCGTATGTGCCCACTGCCTTGCAATCATTATGACCTGGTAAATGCCATGGGGGCTGAATAAACTGCAGGTTTAGATCCTTCTGATGACAGGTGTGACGTCACATAAGAAAGGTACGCGAGCTTGTAAGTGATTGTTAGTTTTCACATGATCTTTTTGCTAATAGATGCCTAAACGGTTGGTTGTCTTGTCACGGACAATTTAGTTTTGCAAACGTTTAGAGGTAGAGTGCCCTTTTTACCGGGAATCTTTGCAGTTTTGTATGCAACTTGATTGTCATTTGTTTTTGTTTTGCGACTCACACACAATATATATGTTAGTAGGTTTAGACAGTTTTAAATTCCTAAAAAACTTGTTTGTTTGTATGCACCTGTGTCCAAGTACCTACTTCTTAATAATAATCAAGAAGAGTTTTTTAAATGATATGACCGTCGCGGTCCGTTTAAAAACAGCAACCCCCTAACATCGCCACGTATAATTACTTTGTTAAAATTGAAATAAGTAGGTATATCAATGAATATTTGGATGAGATGATTCATCCATTGTCGAATTGAAGACAGTAAAGACAAAACGCAGGATAAATTAGTACAAGTAAATTATATTGTACTGTTTTCTTAAGGCCCACATAAAATAGATCGGCGGTGAGACCCTGACCGCGGTCCCCCATTTGGTGACCCCTGGTCTAACTCTAGGCTATAGACATATCTAGCTATATTTATTATGAAGTTCAAAACATTCCAGTCTTGCCACATCCTATTCACGTGGCAGCTAGGTCCACGAGCCTGTTTATTTGTGTATAACAATTTCTGGGTCAGGGTTGCTCGGAGCTTCGTGAAATGTCCGCTGCCTACTGCTGTCGGATTCCGGGAACAGTTTGCTCATTAACGTTGTCGGAATCGGTTATTATTGAACCACTCATTGGATTTTCCTTCAGTGACGCGATTTATAAAAACTGGTGGAAGTGGCTGCCGGTTCCTACCTGCGACCGTGATTAGCAGGCACTGATTACATGTTTAACACTTATTACATCCTTACATAGATACGACCAATTATTACGCTGCGTATTATGAAACATTTTGTTGAAGGAAACCTACTGTTTGTATGAAATTAGAATGAGTAGCCATAGGAGGCACAATTGATTTATTTGTTTCAGTGCTAAGAATGTTATTAATTATTTTGTAAATCGTGACAAATAGACATACCGATAAAAACTTCTTGTATGTGACTAGGAACCAGTAAAAACATTCACGCTACTTTTATCCTAGATAAATCAATGATAGAGCTTTGTTTGCAGCTTGTTGTAAATGTAACCAAGCTACACAGGTGAAATCGCTGGAAGAGGCAGTGCTTTAGCGGCCAAACAATAGCGTGAGAACTCGCGTAGGTTTCAAAAGCAGGCTGTTATAAAGCATAATGCTCTAAAGCCTACAGTTCCCCTTAAACGGATGTTTAAAACTTGCACAAGACCAACATGTTTGTTGACGAAATTTCTTTTAGAATTGGGTCTAACCGCGGAAGTGTAGCTAGAAAAAAAAATACCCATAAATCTAAGGCATGATGTGAAAACTGACTCTATGATGCTGCACTGACCTACTGGATACACAAACTGACAATATAACAGTAGCATGTACGAGTGTTATGCAACATTTATACATTTCCAAGAGACATTAATTTGTTCCATCAATTACTACATAACCTTTTGATTAAGACAAACTAACAGGAAGTTTCGTAGAACTCAATTGCTCAAATGGCGGGTTTTTCTACCCTGGAATTACCGCTCATCCAATCTCATCTCAAATAAGATCTATAAATCCGAAATCTGACCGAGTGCGTTCGCTAACAGTGCTCAAGGCGACGCGCGCGGATGTGCGCTTGCGCAACTGAGACGCGCGGAGTATGCTCCACTTCGATAGATTTGTTGTTAAACAGCGGACGTCCGGCTATTAATAGCTTTGATAGACACCCGAAGTGCCCAGATCTTCGTGTGGGTCACGATTAGAGTCCTTGGTAGTGAACGGCAAGAAAGCCTTCGATTTGTGGCGTAATAAAGTTATTTATTATCAGTAATTGTGGCAAGTAAAGGCGGGAAGTCATTTATCTTTTCTTATATAATTGCCGTTTCTAAATTATTGACCTATTTTATGGTTTCCGAGTTCAAAGTCGTAAGCTATAAATCAATACAACTAAAAAGCGCCAATGAAAAACTGAACTAATTAATCCACAGGTGGTTTATCTGTAACCTATATTAAATTCCTGGTATTGACAAAACAACAAGGAAAGCAGAGCTACCTCCGCAGCATCGCAGGCGCACGCATCGCGAAACGCACGCTCCATCTCGTGTGACATAACACAAACACATGGGCGCACACATACACACACGGCGTGTGCTCGCACCTCACACATGCGCATTGTTTGCGAGCAGGGAAAACGGGGTCATGGTTGTGCACGCACACTCGCGCATCAGTGACGCACGCGGTGCACCGTGCACTAAGGATTGCGGATGCGGTTGTCAAAAATAGTCAGTTTTTGATGGAAATCTGACATTTTCTTTGAAAAAAATTCCGTGGGAGATTTGGCAAGAAAGTTAGCAAATGATATATCCCGGTCATAGATCATGTGTAAGAAAGAAGAAGTTTTTAATATTATTATGATTCCGGTAGAGATAACAGTGTCACGATAGACGGCCTCGCAAAAACCTTATGATCAAAGTAAAAACCCTAGAATTAAAACATGAGGGTATCTTGCAATAAAATTGAGACGCATGGGATTGCCTGAGGACATATGAATATTAGGGCATACCAGTGAGATAAACTACGACTACGACTTCCTAGATTGCTAGTTTTATTAGAAAAATAACATTTTTTTGGAAAGTGTGTCTAAAGATCCTAGCAGGTGCGTTCTTTACTTTTTGCCATTGGAACAAGACGTGAATTTGTGCAGTTTTTGTATGTATCACTCTTTTAGACTGCTCGTAGTACCCTTCCATTGAATACTTACTTACATGAAGTTTTTGGCTAAGGTATTATGACAACAGTTATTTTCAAAATGGGGCTTCGTTTGACGTTTAATTACAAGTTATTGTTTAATGCTATCGCGTTTGAATGAGTAGGTAAGGCTGTTACAAATACTGTGACATGGAAATCATATTAGGGGAAAAAATATATACATAAGTTTATTTTAAGATATTCTTCATGATTTTTCTTAACACTTAACTGAATTGAAAAATCAAAGACAATGAACTTGATCTCTCCTTTACATTTCGTCGAGGTGAAATAATTTGGTTTTGGTTTTGTAGTTTCTGCTTAACCCGGCGGGAAGAACGTGTGAGTTTATTTTTGTAAATTATATGAATATTAGGCAATGATTTAGAAAAACGGTTTGAGTATAGTTATTATTTTATCAATGATTATCTCAGTTTTTCTGAAAGACGTCCTCCGATCATGTGTCTCTAACTGACGTTCACGAAGGTACAAAACATTATTTTTTTAATTGTAATACTGCTTTTCCAACCTAAAAGTATATGTTTTGTGGTCCCGGCTCTCTGACAAAACAAAAAGAAAATTTAGACCCTAAAAAGCAGTGTGTCATAATCACTATATTTCACAGAATGGTATGCCGCTAATACAAAAATACCGTGTTACGAGGTCGGAAGCGAATTAGCAGGAAACGCTGAACGTTAACAGTCGATAACCTGGATACGCTAGATTCACGAAACAGGTAGGTATGTACACTAGATTCTAGGCATGTCTTCCGACTACCGTCGTGACATTCTACTACACTTATTACATTGCACGTAATCCGAACTTTAGGAGATAAAGACTTTAAGAATTGTAAGTATTCCGCCTAGCCCTTTCCATCATTGGACTACAAGAAGTACAGTGATGCGCCATCGGTACAAGATGGACATCCCAACCATAGGCACTATACGTTTTGGGAATACTTTCATTGTGCGTACAGCTAAGATGTGACCTAGGTTACTTCTAGACAAGTGTGCTTCGCCGTCGCCCACATCATCGCTTACCTACCATCAGGTGACACAGTGGTCAAACGCGAGCCTATCAATAATAATAAAAGGGAAAATGTACTAGGGTTTTAGGAGTAGATAGGATACTGAGATCTCGACATAGCATCGCTTCTATTCGATATTTTGCCTACGTTGCCGGACAGCCGAATGTCACGTTATCAATTTAATAATAACGAAAACAAAAATAAGCATTAATAGCCACCCATTTTCCTGAACTAAATAATGAAAGTTATGTTTTTATATTATGAAAGATATGTGCGATAGATCCACACATTTATTACGCGCTTTTTTTTATCCGACTGCAAGGAAAGAGTTAAAAGGGCATAATAATGAATACCTTTTGTTAGGCAAGTTAAAGATTTGTTAAAGCTACTAGGAAACAGATTATTCTAATCGATTTCGAAACAAGGAAAAAGTTTTGCGATTTTCTTCCAGGAGAAAAAAAAAACATGATGAGCCAGAGTGGTTTCTCATACAAATTGCAATAAATTATTATTTTAGCCTATGTGCCACTAACCTTTAATGGGTCAAAACAAACTCGACAAATAAATAATATCCCACTGAAGGGCAAAGGCAACTTGCAACACACTACTCAATTACTTGCCATCGCAGTAACATAACCCAATAATTAAAATAAGCATTCCTAATGAACGCCATGGGAGTGCTAACGCCGTCCCATCGTCCCCTAGTGATGACGTCACAAGCACGGTGGCGTCGCAGCTCCTACCTTGACCTGCAGCCCTGGTACTCCACATCTTGTTCTGGGAAGATACTCCAGTAACTATTAAAGTGATTCATTCCCGACGTTTTCCTACTACTTGTACGCAAATATGTGTCAATTTTTATTGGAACGCCGATCGGTTCTGAAAAATTTTTCGTGTCAAGGTTATTCGGTGGAATTTTATTATTTTACCTGTTTTGGAGGTGTGCTCGTTGTAAACAGGTAATTCAATGTGCATTGTATTAAAGAAGGATACTTTGGTACAGGCTTTTGTCTATTTTATTTTTGTTAATAAGGGCGGTTAGATATCGTTCTGTAGCACCTGCTACAGATGCTGCCAGGATTTTCTAAGCTTATTTGCAGTAAAATATTAATTCTTTTAAGTAAGTGAAGTATTTTTGCTTGTCCCGAGAAAGCAAGGGTAAGGAAATGATTATGGAAGTATACGGGGTAAAAGAACTGGAAGAATATGTCTTTGACGACCAGTCAGAGAATAACTTCGCTGTTATTAAAAATTGCGACACTCACTGTACCTCGCTGAACCTCTAATACACGGAGCTTGCAATCAACAACTTGTTAGCAATCGTCGTATTTTATGCGTTACGAAAGAGAAAACGATTATGACGAAGCAGACAGAATTTTTAAATTTTTTAATTAATTATAAACCTATCCACAGCTCGTAAAGAAACAAAGAAAATGACTTTCACTGAAGTGTCTTTCTTTGGTAATGTTGCCTCTTTCACTTCTGTTAGGAGATTTACTTTAGGTACGTACAAGAATACCAACCACTTTTCAGAATGGAAGAAAATGGATATTTTCGTGCCGAACTTAATTCAAAACGTCGACATAACTAGTTATGAATAAGTTATAACAATTCTGTAGCAGTTTATTTTCTTGGTAAAAAAATCCACTTCAAAGTTCGCGGCCGTCTCTAACTGAAAAAAGCAAAACTTCCTTAATTCAGCACTACACTTGTAACTTTGGTCCCTAAGGATGAAGCCCTAAGTGCTCGAACGAACGGCGGTTCCACCAAAGAGTTTCTTTTTATTTAGTGATAAAAACTTGTAAACTTTTTTGTCGTTACATTAACAGCATACCGTTAGGAACTGCGTATTTAAAGAATAAAAAAGTTGAATTTATTATAATTAAAATAATGTGTCTGCTTCCCGATACCGATTGACTAGAGTTCCCCATAGCAGCTCTATAAGTAATGCGCTATAGCTACTGTTATCATACTTATTTTTTTATGAAATCATTTTGCCTAAATCACTGTTATATACTCAGTTTAATTTTATCCATATAGTTGGTAAGTATAGATATCGTAACTGCTATCGACATGTTTTGTTTCTAAAACGTCTGGCTACTCTCTTGAGCCCGCCATCACTATAACATGAAAGTGAGCATGAAGAACCTGGCTGTGCATTAAACACGAAGAGTTATATACAATAGAGATAATATATTCTATGTATATTTACCTAGACTGGTGTATGCTCGCATATGCACCGCGAAGGGCCACCGCGGCCCGGCCAGTCCTTGCATTTGAAAAGGAAAAAGTAGTTTAATAGCTTAACCTAATCATTGAACGAATGGGACTAAACAAAAGTTCTATGGTCCACATTAGCTCTAGATCAAAAGAGCTGGCAGTCGCGGGGAAAGTGACTTGCCCTTCAGCGGGATAAATGTTCCTATCAGAACAGTAACCTAATCGTTATATGAGTGAAAACATTGAAAAAAGCCTTCGCCTAGAATTTAGACATCACAGTTAAAGAAATGCTGAACAAAAATCTGCTAGATTCTGTTTCTAATTCAATATCTAATATATTTTTTATGGATCATAAAATTTCTTGAAGTTTATTAACTTTCCCATGACACGTCTGTGTCTATGTACATTATGTTCGCAGTTTCAGATAGTTATTAGGCAGGGAAAGCGGTTAGATGTGCCGTCCAGTACTCGTGTCGCTTTCGCTTCCGGCCGCGCGGGGGCGCCACTGACCTACTGCGTCTGAGATATATATCGTCGAATCGAGTAACCGACTAGATTTTATGTCTAAAGTAATAACGTTTACATGGGTAAGATTCTTGCAAATTAAACAGTAAACACTGACAGATTTCTCGCTTGAAAAGAACTGAACCTTATTTTTATAGGTCGACTTACCGAAACGTATTAAGAACATTTTAGTAAATAAAAGATTCTTTGGACGTCGGGCGTCGGTACATATTATAGTTGGGATCTATTTTTCTAAGCATCTTACATATTTATAGGTTCAAGTAAGATATATTATTGAATAATTAAATCAAATTAACTGATGTAAGTACCTTCCGATGTAAGTAGTTCTCAATTTCATTTAGATTGAACACTAGCACGTTGAGATTATACCTACCACTATAAACGCTACATGCTTCCCAGAATCGATTAGATAGAATAGATAACGCGTCCCTGATGCGAGTTCGTCGGTACCTAGATATAGGTACAGGATGCTTAATGCCTAGCTTTAAAACTTTCTCGTGGCTGCCGGCCTAAACGTTTGATGAGGTAAAAGCGGCAAGTCGTGAAAGGAAAAGCGTCGGTACTTCCTTGAGCGGAAATCGAAAGTAGTTTGTGATCGCGAGGAGAAAACTGCATAGACCGAGGTAGCTAATGGATGTCGTTGCAACTGCACTTTGGGTAGTAGCGACATCTATTAACTGTTTGAAGAATTATAGTCATAACTCTATAGTGCTGCCATCTAGTAGGGAATAGCTAAACCACTGAGACACGTCTGTTTTGTCGTAGTTTTAGTATTCAGCGCTAGATGTCGCTAAAATAAATGTCGCTACTTTACCCCCAAGCCTTATAACTAATAAGTAATAAAACTCACCTTTACCTCCACCAGCATCATGCACCTGCGGCTTCCCGCTCGGCATCCTCTGCATCGGCGACGCGCTGCCGTAGTTCATACTCGTCGTGTTGTAATCCGAGCTGATTGGTTCTTGCTTTATTCCGCTAGGTGACGCTGAGAGCTTCTCAGCTAGCAACGGATTTTGCGAAGCGATGTTATATCGCCCGTTATTAATATTACTTGATACGGCATTGTTGATGGCACTCGTGCCTGATCTCAACAGTTGTTGTAACCGTTGTTGGCCATTGTTTGGCAGTGCTAATTGACTGTTCTGTTGGTAGTAGCCTTGGAGCTGGCTGCTGGACGCTGGCGATGATATGTTGTTGTTTTCTTCTTGCTGTAATTAAAAATCATACAATAAATGTTATGTTTTTACTATAAATCACAAGTCTTACTAATATTGGGTAGATATCTCCTTCTCATTGGGACATTGTGGCAGTCATTAGTTTACTGCTGGAATGAAGAGCCTAAGACCAGAAGTGCAAACACTGTTTCACTATTAAAGCCTTACTTCTGATTCAGGGGAGTTGAACGGGCTTTTGAGAATACTAGTATGAGACTCTGTACTGTACATCATGTGTGTGTGTCTGAATGAATTTTGTTCAACACTTCATCCGACTTGGTAATTGAACCCAGCGCCCAAATCAGTAGTCGCGCTTGCAATCATGGAGTAGTTTATACAAGCTGTGCAGTAGTCACAGCGGATCTTTGTGTCTCTGTAGACCCTGCTCAGTAGCTATTTTTTAATCAATGTTAAAGTAGAAGATAGCATTGTATAACTCCCTCTTTCACTCGCGTAAGTTTGTCGCATCGTCTTATATCTCGCTTACTCTATGCAGTATACTCGATGACAAACTGGTTCTTGTGCAATGGTTCGCAGAACCAACTGTCAGTCAGAGACACAAAGATCCGCTGTTACTACTGTACGTAGGGTAGTATTCCTATCCTGCTATCGAAATCAAGTATTATTATAAAAATGTATAAGTCAGGATGTTTGCTGATCAAACACGTCTCAAAGACTAAACTGATTTGGATGACATTCTAAAAATGGGTAGACATGGCCTAGTATACATAATACGATACTTTCATCTTTGTAGTACGTTCCCGTGGCACATTTTAAAGTTCATGCGGGCGAAGCTGCTGGTAAAAGCTAGTGCGTTTATAAAGATAAGTGAGTCCCACCTTTATCTCAATAGGCGGCACAGAAGTCGCGGTGGCATTCGTCAAATCCGTAAAAAACGTTTCAAAATTGTCGAATGCGGTCTCTCCCAGTTGCTTGAGGATGTCGTCGGGGTCGGCCGCCTCGCCAGTGTCGGGCTCTAGCGTCAAGCCGCCGACGATGTTCGTGAGCTCGGCCTGCGAGAGGTCGCCCAGAGATGTCGCCATCTGCTGCAGTTGCGCGGCCGCTTGGCCGCCGGCTGCCACTACCGCGTCCTGGAACTAACACATGTTTCTTGTATACATTCTCGTTTATAAGATAGTCTGTAATGTTTGTGTTTGGGTACCTAATCCTGATTAAAATTGGATAGTAAAACTCCTACTTCAATGAGTTAAAGTAATGTTAGTCAAGTCATGCACTAGTGTTGGGAATATAATAAATTTAATATATGTCTGAACAGTGCTCTCGCTCTCTTATTGTCTTCTAATAATGCTTGCAGTTACTGCTCCAAAGTTATAGTGATGAGTTTGTCACAGTAAAAAGTGTAACTTGGAGTGTTATTACCTGCAGGCAATTGGAGAGGTCAACCATCCTGCCCTCATTCTCGGCGGACCACCATTCGTCTTCAATAAATGGCATCGCCAGCGCCTGTCCCGATGGCGCATGCGTCCCCGCCACCTTTATCACGGTTGACTCTGGGTGGCGCTTTCACACCACTCTTACACACGCGAGCACTCGCGAACTATACAAAAATGTATTTACACTAATAAATTCGTTCAAAATGTTTGGCAGCTTCTTGGACGGAACGGTCATACTAGATGTAACTTTTACGCGAATTTTAGGTACTTAGTTACGGGGGAACACATATCGGTTTGTTTGTTGTTGCAGCTGGACGACAGATGGCTCTGCTTGTTCGGCTTGCTTGTCCTCCTCCCGGCCAGGTTACCTCACTCCTCGTAATCCACTTCTCTTCAGCAGCGACCTGTTAAGATTACGAGCGTAGGCTTTCACGTCTTAACACTGTTCGTAAATAAACTCATTGAATTCTTTGCTAGAGAGATTTTAATTAAGAGAGGAACATTAGTGCATATATTAGTAAGTTTCAACAAAAGGGAATTCGCATAAGCGGAGTGTATTAGGATGTATTTAAAATATACAAATATATAAGTTAGCCAACGCTTAACAGCAATTAATTTTTACAGTGAATTGTATGTATATTGCTGATGTTAGGCGGGTTAGTTTACTAGTTTGCTACTCGCCAAAAGATGGCGCTGGTCTGCAAGAGTATGTAAAAAATTGCTGTTACATCAAAATTTCAGGTTAAGTGGATTTTTCTTTTTTCAGCTGGATTTAATGTTATAGTGTTGTAAGTGTGACGGCGGCGATGCACCGAGATCACCTGGCGACGTCCCAGTGAATGTCAAATCTGCGTCGATACAGCATAGAGGCAGCGCGGCGCTCACCCTCTTGCTCACCCGTTCACGGCGCTCTGTAAATCAAAACATTATGATTATTCATTTATTTACTTAGAAACACTTAAAATTAATAACATTTAAGAGTAGCGAAACGCTTAAAATGATTTAAGAAATTAAATTCGACACAGACGGTGGTTGACCTATTAAAAGTGTAGGTGCAGCAGGTTAATAAATCATTCGCGGATCGTTTGCGCATCACGTGTAGCCCATACTACAATAAATCTAATCTGGAGTCGTGACGTATGTGCCAGTCAATGAACTTACACTTCTCAGCTATTTCGGGCGTCACCTCACAAATCATTGTACTTGCACAATACCTAACACTAAACTTAATGCGATTCATGGTATCTTTTACGAATTCAAAAAAAGGTGGAGAGAATTAAATAAAAAAAATGAGACATGTGGTTCTCAAATATCTTCTTACTACAGCATTTTAAATAACAAGAGGCAATTACCACCCGGGTAAACGTAACCCAAAAATTCTAAGGCAAACCTGCATCTTAATTGAGTAACTTCAAAGAATGGGCGCGCGTGTGCTTTGCTTGCATTTATTGATAATGTCAATAAAAAACCGGACTACGTATTCGTTCATGAATACTGTTGAATTGTCAAAATGAAAGAGACTGCGATAGATTCTATGCATTTTTATGCAATAACCGCGCTGGCAGAATTGATCGTCTTCAAAATTTAAACGGGTAATAGATAGAAGATAACTTATTGGGTGTGCTATTAAACACGAAAAACTACGTACTTTCTGATTTAGGGATAAACAAGTCAAAGAAATCTTTTAATTATTTATCTTTTACACCTGAAGAAGTTGCGTAACTCGCTTCATCTTTAGAATTAACTGACCATAAAATGCTCAGAGCTACTAAAAGAAAACAAAGAAAAAGTTATTAACGTAACAAACATAAGTCGTTCTCGTAATCATATTATGCTGAACTCACAATGCACGGAAGACTGCGCGCGCGCGGCGAAACAAAGAAATGCAGCCAATCAAAGCGCGCCGTTTGAAAAAAGTGAACAATGCTAGCTCAGTCTTTCACTATAATTGTCGTGTGTGAAACAAAAAGAATTACTTTTCTTTTCTAAACGCTTCCTTATACCGCTTTCTTTGTGCGTCGTTTTTTTTTTCCAGAATAATTAATTTTTCAAATGTATAGTAGAATACGTTAGTGTTTGTTAGAACATGTCTGGCTAAAGTTCTCGATTGTGATCTGATAATTAATTTAAAAACTTCATAATCGCCTAAAAATGATTTTTCTCGATTATTGTATGTCTACTAGGCAGGACAAAATGGAACTATAATTTACCTAAAATCTGTCTGCATAACCTATGATATGACAATAAAAAGATTTGATTTAAATATTTACAAAACTTCAACCTCCTAAAATACCATATGAACAAGGTTAAACATTTAAACAATGTTAAATCAGGAAAAATTATTGCCACTTATGCACATCAACTGAAAGTGTTGTCCGTAAATGCCAACCAAAACTGTAATTATTTGACAGCCTTGGTTTGAGTTGGGCTTTAAAAGGACGCGTGCGTCAATCTGCGAAACAATTAATTTCCGTGACTGTACGTATATATACTTGGTCACAGATTTGTATCGGAAAGAAGATTACTTATAGTTAGAATCTTGATGTCATTTACCTAATGTTTCATTATTCATCACTTGCCTATAAATAAGTAATCAATTAATAGGCGACTGCGAGCAAATACACACTGCCGTGATTTAATCATAGGATTAAATTAGAGACACAGTCAATTTCACAAATTCAATTGAAAGTTGGTTGCGCCAAAATTGTTGGTTGTATAGATCTTACTTTATGAATAATTCGAACAGCATTTTTTGTACATGTTCATATAAACAAAATTTTGCATCTATACCTATTACATACAAAGCTTACGTACAGCGCCATCTAGCGTCGATTAGGCGAAGTTATTTTTAGCTTAAATGCGTTGTTTTCCGTCGTCAATGTGAGTGTTTGACCCTCAATTTCCCAGCTCTAAATTATCGGAGAATTGATTTGACAAATTATTAAGCACGCGTTATCTGCTGTGATTAGTTGAATGAATTTCAACAGCCAATCATAGCAGATAACGCGTGCTTGACAATTTGTCACAATAATTCTCCGATAATTTAGAGCTGGGTAACTCAGGGTGAGTTTATTATAATTCTATTAATGTTTAATGTAATTTTAAGTAAACGCCATCCAATACCTAACACATTAGAAATTGATAATTATTTTCAAGTAAGACGTTACAAGTGCGTTCTCATTAGTTTTCTTCTTATGGCAACAAAGTAATAAATTTTCCTGTATAAACAGCCTATTGAAAGATTTATAGACTTCAGTGAGACGCAACCTTGAATCATTTACTTCCTATTGCATATTGCTCTGAGGACCTTGCATTGAGTTGGCGTAATTGCGACGAGCTAACATCTTGCTAATACTTATCTTGTTTACACAACCTGTTGTTTGTTTTCATGTAGTAAAATAGCATATAATGAAATAAACATATTATTCTTAGTGTTATTATAATAGGTAAATACAGTATTAGTAGGTACTTAATGTAGCTACTACTTCGCTTTGTAAGTTGGTTTCTTTTGCAAATACGAACTATAATTTATAGCTGAATTATTGCAGCTTGAGGAAGAACCTTCAGCATTTTTCCACGCGATCAATATGACTGCAATGTCAATGAAAAATGTGTAATTATAATAATTTACTTCGAGATAAATTAATTATTATTGCCAAAACGATTTCCGTATTATCGAAGTTAAAAGTTTAGCCAAATCAAATCGGAATAATTAATTATAATTAAAAAAAAACACACACAAATTATAAGTGGTAGTGATTAATTCATGGATTATAAAATTTCTCTTTAAATGCGTTGAACTAAACGCAACACATTCCACATGACATTGACAGCGGTATTATCTGTGGTTTCGTGTTTCGTCCCAACTTGGTTCATTCATTCATTGGTCGATCAATGTTATTATTTTGCTAAATTTTTGCGATGTCGGCGGAAATGCCAGAAAATAATTCTGATTCTTCCACATCTGAGTCAGAAGTAAGTGCGTGTAGTCCTACTTTTAATCCTTTGAAGGCTCTTTACTCTGACAAAGTATATGTTCCCGTGGTATCGGCACCATTGTATGAAAACATTGTTCAATTTGAAGCCGCACAGAAGAAACAGCATGAAATATTTCCTGTTGGTAAGAAAGAATTGGTGGACAAAAGAGAGGAAGACAAAGAAAGAAAGAGAATTGAAGAAGAGAAATGGTTAGAAGAGAAGAATAAGCAACGGTTCGCTCAGTATGAAGGTAAGAATTTGAGGTTATGTTTTGATAAAAATCGTATTGATAGTTGTTTGGAGTAGAAGTAGATAAAGTACAGTTATTTATAAGTTTATAGGCAACAACTATTCATTTCAATTATCATAAATTGCATTTATTTTTGCTAGTAAATTTAATTATACTAATGATGAGTGACATTAATTTGTGTTTTGATAACTATACTAATATTATAAATATGTGAATGTAAGTTTGTTTGTTACGCTTTCACGCAAAAACTACTGAACCGATCATCATGAAACTTTGTACATATATTCTTGGAGGTATTAGAAGTAACATAGAATACATTTTATTTAAAAAAAAAATACTTTGTTAATGGCTTCACTGCGAGCGAAGCCGCGGGTAAAAGCTAGTATCATATAATTCAATATAGATTCCCACTTAACCAGACAACATAAAAGCTAGTATCATATAATTCAATATAGATTCCCACTTAACCAGACAACATAAAAGACAATCACTATAACGGACCTTGGGAATGACATCAAATTTTCTTTTTCATTTTCAATTTATATTTTATAATAGTATATCAGTGTTTACCAATATCAATGAAAATGTTTAATAAAATTAAGTTAACCAGTTTATCAAGTAAACTTAAAACTATTTGATAGTAAATAATTCTAGTACTTAATTTAAAAAAATATGATTATTGGCACTCTCGATCGGAGGGGTTTGGCACATGGAACAAATATTGGTTTGACCTAATGACCTAAAATATTACTAAACATGTGTTTTGTAGTATTTCAGACTTTTTTGATACTTCACTCCTTGCTTTAAGTTTATAATTCCACCCACACTGTTTATGCCTCAAACGGTCCCACTGCAGGGAAAAGACGCCTTCTCATACAGAGAAGACACGAGCATTGATTACCACTCTTGCACAATGCTGGTTGGCAATTTCAGACTTATTATCTATAAGACCTGGTTTCCTCACAATGTTTTCCTTCACCATTGTCAGCGATGTCCAAGATAAACTTAGAAAGTACATATGAATTAGGAAAAGTCACATAGGTGGCCCGGATTTGAACTCACAACCTCAGTCACAGGAGGTGAGATCTTAGACAATTTGATTATAAAGTTAAAACAATACTAACATTTTGTTAATTAATTTTACTGTGAATTCTGCTGTTGATTCTCATATTGTGATTGATTCTACTAACAACTTGTAAGATGACATGTTGTGATAAGAAATTTAACAAACTGATTAATCTGTGTAAAGGGTAAAGTGCTTATATATATCAGTGCAATAAATAAATATATCAGTGATGATTACAACAAACAACATTAATGTTTAATTACGTTTATGCTATGTAGATCTGAAGTCCAGATATTTTACATCTATACATGGATCTAAAATATAATTCTTTGAAGATGAAATTAGGTTTCTTTTTCAAAATAAAATTGCATTTTCATTTCATACAGAAATATTGTGTATGAAGCCTTGTTTTTAACTGAACCATCCTCAGAACCTTATCGAAACCCAGTAATTAAAGTATAAATCTCAAATTCTCACTATGTGTAATTATATTCTCAAAACTCAATACATAAATTACTATCACACAGATGATCCTTAAAAGTATTCCTAGAAATCTTTACGGTAAATGACTCCTAAATAAAACCATCATAAACCACAACAACTTGAACCATTCCTAACTCATCTGGCAACCATCTCCACAAATCTCATGTTCATGCCCTCATCTCCTGGCACATGGAGCCCCAGGTCGGCGCGAGGTCAGTCTAGGCCGTGCGTTCAATGCACGCGGTTCTATGTCAACTGCGGACGACGAACCTGCCCCTCGCGTCTCTACACCCGGCCTACCCCGGGATAAGCTACGCAGCCCACCCAGGCAGTTGTGGCTAACATTTGAGGATCAAAGTTCGATCCGTAAAGATCCGTTTGGCGTTTAATTGGGATTAGGGAAACGAGAATCGGAAAATGATTTGATGAAAATGTGTGATCGTAGTTCTGGGAAGGCTCTTTTTGAATGGCGTATGCCAATTCTTTTCTGTAATGTGGTAATACAGTGTAACCAGGAGTATCGCCTTATGGAGTTATGGGGTCAAATATGCAGTTACTCCATGTACAATACTGATATTTATCTGTATCTGATTCAACTGGAAGCTGATGATATAATTGGAAAAAGGTAGATGTCGTACTCGTATTTTCAATTCTGTTCTCTGCCAAAAAGTTTTTGTCTCTAAGACACTACCAAGAAGTGGTTAAAATTTAACAATTTCTTTCGGACCATTGATCAAAGTCAACGTGAACATAACGACGCTTCCTAAGCAGAGAATCCTAGCAATATTTCAAACTATTAAGTCGTTATTTTAATCCACGTATAACTTTGACATCTCACGCATCTAACAGCCGAGTCGTAAATAACGAATGATTCTACATAGGCTACATAGCATTACTGCCGAGCTAATCCGTAATGTCGAAACATATATAATAATCTAAAAACTACTCTTGTTTAGTTTAGTCGTCTAATATGTCTATGGTTGAAAGGATTGTCTTAAAACGCCGTGTATTTCAGAGATAAAATCTTATTTTAAAACTGGTCCTATCATTCGCGTCGCTAAGGACCACCTTACATTCGCAACGAAGTAGCATCCAAGCGCCATAAAGTTTATAATAAAAATCCTTTTATTACCGTGAATGGACGTAACGTATCCAGGTCCGCATAGTCAATGACTTGCTATCAACAATGGCATCAGCTCATTTGCATAGCGCCCGTGACCCGTTGCCCCGCCGGCCTTGCTTACATAAACCTTTTTTATCCACAATTTGTTTTGCTTAGAACGAGTGGTTTGGTTACGTTAGCAGGTTTTCAGGGGCAGCCCGTTATGGTGCGGATCCGTTTTAGTGCGGAATGGCTTCGTTTTAAGTCAAAGAGATCATGATAACTTAATGTACGTTGAAGTAATGAGAAAAACATTGAAGCTTTGGTTTGAGGATTGCTTTCTGTGTTTTGCGCCATTTTAGATGATTATTCTTGAATTGAATCCGATATTTCGTGACTTGTTCGTAGACATCTCCCATTTCGCGATATTTATTCAAACAATAATTTTGTGCCCAGCTATCGGTCGGTTCCCATTTACGATGAAATTGTTATAAAAAACACATAATTACTTTTACCAAAACAATAATGATAAACCATGGTAATTTCTGTGTCAAATTGGCGATATAAGCACACTTGTGCGTTAATTAAGAAACTTAAAATATTTTAAATGAACAAACCACATAGGACTCAAACACGCGATCGCGTGCTAATACTACCAATTATTTGCCCGCCAAATCGACAAAAATGGCGGTGGAAAGTGGCAGGTACAGCGCACCATAGATTAAACACAGCTGGCTTGTAAACTCCTTGTTCGCTTCTATTATCGGCTACTTTTGTGCAATCGTTAAGCCTAATATAAGCGTAATGGTAGATTCTAGAGTATAATTATTGCAGTCGCCATATTGTTTTGCAATATTGAAACACGGTCTGAACAATCGTGCGCATTTACATCTATTGAGTCTATCTAAGAAAGTGCTTGTTCGAAAGCAGACTAACATGGATTTCAATGTAGCTAAGAATTACTTTTTGTTTGACTAATACGCACTTTTGAATACTATTTTTAATTTGGACAGTACGGAAACAGTCTTTTTCATCACCAATATATTCTGATGATTAATAGTGGAACCCACAAACTTATCGTGTATGGCACACCCGTACCCAAAAACCTGTGAATAAGCTAGAGATAAAATAGGAATTCCTGAAAAACTTAAAAGAAAACCAGTACTTTTGGCATACTCATTTGAATCATAACTTGATGAGATACGTTTTCAACAAAAACGAGCATTCACAGCCAATCGCTCTATCACTAGACCGACAGATCGTTACGATTGTCGAGAACATCAGAATAAATCGCAATGCGTTCATCTAGATGCATCGCCGCGAACGTAACGTCGCTCGCTAGACTTTCGCGTGTACGATTGTTGCATAACCGCTTTCCACATGAGTGGCGCTCGCCGTCTCACTCGGCCTGGAGTCTCGGTCGTTGACATGCCATCCAGAGATTTTGCGCCTAGGGCTGTTGGCATTGGACTCCCGACCCGACGAAAATTGAGGTTCATGCATTGAGGCGGAATCAGCTAACCGCAAACGAAATTGGTTTCATACGAGCGAGGTAATGCTGGAATCTACGCTGGCTGGCTTTACAAATAACTGTATTATAGTCTGGACACAAAACCGAAAAGAGAGAGAGGATTGATGAAAAACTGAGAATTTTGATGCTTAGAGCCAAAATCGCGAATGTGTTGAAAATCTTGCGTGTTCTGAGAGCGACGAACTTGACTAAAATGTAGATGAACTTTAGCAACCGTGTTTCCCCCGTATACATCGAAATTTGGTTGCTATGAACAATCTATGTACTCGGTAACAAGCTGAGAATACTGAACAGGAATCCCAATTATTTTATCAATGATTACTTTGATGTTTAACACGCGGGTGGTTTCAAAGAAGGCGCGAAGGCTCAGTCGCGTGTATCCTTAGCTGAACTTGAATACAATATTTTTATGAACACTTTCATGGGTCGTTTTATTATAACTAACAAGGACATTCCTGAGACGGGATCGCTAAATTATTTTATGACAACTTTGCAAGGCTGATGAAATGTTATCTTAAAAAGTTGTGTTACCAGCAGAAATTATTTATATTTGTACGAAGCGTGCTAAGAAATGCCGATAAACAATTGTGTCATCCGAGATAAGAGACATTAAAAATGTTAAGATTGTATGTTATGACTATGAGAAAGGCATTTTAATTCCGAGTTTCTGGCAATTAATTTTTAGGGTTCCGTACCCAAAAGGTAAAAACGGGACCCTATTACTAAGACTCCACTGTCCGTCTGTCTGTCATCAGGATATACCTCATGAACCGTGATAGCTACAGTTGAAATTTTCACAGATGATGTATTTCTGTTGCTGCTCTAAGAACAAATACTAAAAACAGAATAAAATAAATATTTAAGTGGGGCTCCCATACAACAAACGTGATTTTTTTACCGTTTTTTTTTCGATAATCGTACGGAGTGCGCGAGTCCGGCTCGCACTTGGCCGGTTTTATGAAATAAATTAGTATAGTCTTGACAAGATGTTCAGAATCATTGTAGACTACCTATTGAGCTACTAACCTTTGACACTTCGTTTTCTTTGATAAACCTTTAAAATTGTTATCAAGAATTTTCTTTAGGTAAGTCCTGCGGATTTAAGATATTGCTGGTGCGTTTCGATTTCAGAAAGTGTTATTTGGTCTATTGAATACAATATCAAAATCAATTCGGTATAATAAAACTCATTAGCCTGGCTAGAGTGAAATAACTTCCGTTGCATGAAACTGGTGTTCGCAGTTATATATATAGTTTCAGTCCATTAAATTAGGAATCGAAGAAAACAATTACGTGTATTACACTGTTTACGAATTATAAAAGATAACAAATAGTTGCGTGCTCTCTTATCTATCACGCTAAGCCAGCGGGATGCGCGTGCGCGCTTGGAGTGCCAACACCGACGTTCTTAGTCTCGCTAATATCGTCACCAACAAATCTATGTGTTATTTGTTTCTGTGATATAATAAGGCACTATATACATTTTAAACATCCAATAGTATTGTGATATAAAATGGATTAAACTTCGAATGTTACAGATGAAAAGCATACGTGTAAAGTCGTAGTACCGCACGAACAGATTGCGTAAGCAAATAATTGTGTTAAACGCATAAAAGTAAATCGGTACGTCGCCAATAAGCGGCGGAACGGAACGCAAACGGAAGTGATGCAACGGCACGCGTTTCGGCGCGCATCTGTGTAAACATGGCGCGCTTTTCTGAATGGCGCGATGGCGGGTGGCGTTTCCCGCGCTCGGCTGCGGGCGACGACCCCGGCCGCGCGGTCAGCGCCCGGGGATAGTGGAGTGAAAGTAATTCGCGATCGGCGACCGTCGACCGCTCGCGAGCATGCTGTCCTGGTACCTCCGACGCCGACGCTGCATAGATTTGTTGATAGTTTACGGTTTTTTTATCTGTTGTTGATGAATTGATGAGTTTGGTTAATAGATTTTGATTCGTTTTTATTTATTTTGGTTGTTGAAATGTGCTGGTGCTGCTACGAGAGGCCTTGTTTGTTTATTGCTTGCGTTGCATGATTGGCTGCAGTAGAACTAGTACAGCCTGCAGGGCTGTTGCGTCATACATAATAGTACTTCTAACTACTTGAGTACCAAAGCAAAGGTCGGGTCCAATTAACGTAACGCCATTTACAAATAATGGCTAACAAAATGCCATAATGACAACTAATCACCACGCGCTTATTTTATCGATTGTAAACTCGCGATTCGACTAATTTCAGTGTACCGATAGTAATCGTCTCGTTTCTAACACGAATCTAATGAGAAACCCGTTCCGCGCAGCAGCTCTTGATTTCATTTAGATAGGGTCTATATTTAGATGCGTTTATTAATACATGTAATAGTTATAATCAGTTGCAAAAGTACCCGTAACTAGCTGTTTGCTGATATCAGTCTATTTTTAGCGTAGAATTTAGTTTCGTCAATGGTTGCTTTCGTCACAACAGCACGGAACCTTTGCTGGTATGTGTCATCATTTGATAAGGTTTTGATATTCAACGATATCTCAATAAGTTATAGCGGTCTCTGAAAAGCAGACACTCACTCACTCAATGTTTTGAAATAGCAGTTACTAACATAATCCATAGGAAATTTTGAAAAATCCTTTCTTATTCCTTGTCGCTATATAGGTCCAACGGTATGGACTTGGCGTTGATATATCAGGAAATCAGATCAACTCTTTTAATACGAGGAAACATCAGTCTTACACCATTCTTTAAATCATCAGGAAAGTGCATCTTCATTTCAAGTGAAAATAGCTGAAGTTACAATGCTTCACTAGTTTATCATGAATCTCTAATCGTCCATATAGAATAATAATTTGTAGTAAGATCATGTAAAACATCTTGGTGAACTCCACAATGCCATAAGGGCATACAGACATTGACCAAACCGAAGGGTGAGTGCACGCATTGTTATCCGTGCACCGACGCAACAAGCGTGTGACGCAAGCACCGTGCGATATTTTTACAGGTGTCATATTTGTGTCGCACAGTCGCACTGATAACAAGTGCGTTGACTTTTTCTTCGACATTGTTATCGTAATACACTAATACGTACGATTTTGTGTCTTGTAACTAATAATAGGAATTATGTATTTGGCTAAGTGGCGTAATTTTGTTAATTTACAATCTCTAAGGTTTTGGCTGGATATGAAAACGTTATATTTGCGATTTTTTTTCGTTTTTATTGTTTATTTAAAAGGAAAAACAGTTTGGAATGCGACAGTTAGAATTTTGAAATTAGAAACAGTTTATTGCTCTTTTGCAATTGAATATTAAATTTCTCCAAAATTCTTAGACTGGCCTAACTGTTCCTCACCTTCACTAATGGAATATCTCCTTGGTCTAACTAACCCAACGAGATAGGAATTTATAGTTGACAAGTCTTATAGGTACCTAACATGGCTACTTGCGAATGCCACAAGTTACCCATCACCAGGCATTCTTTGATTCTTCCTCGAGTTGCAAATTATATCACCTCTCGACATAAAAAGCACAAACCATAAAAACTTAACACATTGTCATCTCTCTACCCCTTTTGCAAGAAACCGTCTACTAGCCTTTTTTGTATGAGAATAGGTCTTTGCCCTGAAGCGAAACAGTAACAGGCTGGTATTTTGGTCTGTGGCATCATAGCTCCTAAACGAAAGGTGACTTTGTCGAGACAGTTCTTAGCTACGATTGATTAAAATTGGCCGTTAAAAAGTTATCGCATTTTACTCTTTGAACTTGGGTGTTTTCGCAAGATATTGTGTTTCGATAGATTGATGAATGAAGTCGTGTCTACTACTAGGTATTTTATTAAAAAATTAAAAACCCCCGACCCCAAAACCTCTAAAAAGCAAAAAATAAGCCTTTAATAAAATAAACTACTGTAAACAAGGTTTTGAGTTGGGGATTTTTTTTTAATTTTAGTTTATATATTTTGGGATACCACCCTGTTATAACATTGGTCGCTGAAGTTCAACGAAGCTTCAACCAAAAGTAAAGGTTGATTGATCCATTTACTTCATAGTAGAGTTTATTTTCAGGCTTGGTACCGAGAAAGGAGTTCAAGACAAGAAATGTGCTCACACGCATGGAACAGGTGGATATATTGGGACCCCTCCAAAAACTGAAGGATTGGGTCGACAAAAGAATTCGAGTTAAGGTAAGGATTAGGAAATGTACTGCTGAATACCTGACTTCATTACTATTTTTGTATAGTAGCCTACAGGCGGGTCAGATCTGGCAATGTACAACTTCACTGCTTCAGACTAATTTCATTTTGGTCTTTGGACCTTTATGAAGAGATTAGAAATGAAAAAGCCATCTAGATGACACGGCATCATAATGCCTAATTACGTAATGTGATAACTCGCATTACGCATAACTCGCATTTATTGCTGCCAAAGTAATCATAACGTAATCTAGTTTTAAAGCATCGACTCTAACCAGCCAGAAAGTTTACCATTCGCTTCTACTCATCAAATCTGCCTCTAAAACTGGCAATAACTAACTAGAACACATAAATCTAAAACCAAAATGCTTCACAGCCAATCCGTGTTTAGATCATGTGTCATAATTCTGGGTCCTTAATGCATCCTTTGTACATAACTGGCTGGTTTCCAACGCGGAAACTGCGAGCTCGCTTTGATGACTGATGGCTTGCCCAAAGCCGAAATAGTACAAAGCCCTTTCTACTGACTGGAAATTGCAGAGCATTAGGTAGCCATTGATGGAGCAATCTCGACTTTAATGCTCGAAAGATACTTAGAAAACCGAAGATATGCTGTATTTTTTTTTGAAGTTATTATTTTATTATCTGACGTAAGCTTGCAAACATGTGGCCGAGGATGTAAATATTGATAAATGTTTCAGTTAGACTGTCTGCTCTACTTTCTACAGCAAACAAGTAAAGCAGCAAGCTAAGTCAATAGCAGTTGCATTGTATCAAATTATACAAGTCTAGATGGTACTAGAGCAACAGCTTGAAATAGAGATCAATATAGTATTCCATAAAAATCCGATGGAAGATGTAAGAAGGTCGGGTCACGGAGTCGATTGTGATAAAGATATATAACTTTTGTTACTCAATGGGTTGATCTGATGTGATACAAAAAGGTGCTTGGAAAAGAAAAAACTTGTATATTAATTGCCTGAAAAAATATTTGGGCACCAGAAATACCACTATAATACAATTTTAATCCCTGCGGAACAAATGAACCTGACAAAGTTTGTATACTCTTTTGAGAAGATAAAACTGAAGTCTCGAGAATTATCTTGTCTGCTTGTCGCTATTGATGTATACAAAAGGGGGTTTATTCTCAGATTCTGAATAGAAACTTGTCTTAAAATGGACTTTTCTGCACTGAAATCAAGAAAGTCTACTTTGCAAAAGCTAACTACTGCGTGTAATTCAATTTGAGCCACGAGTAAGTTATGCACGTAATTTGAACAGCACAAGGGCATCAGTACAAAGTGCTCCAACTTATTGTTGCGACGCATGTTATATCGCAGTTGCCTTGGTACCTCCACTAATTGATTTGCATTTGATTTAATTAGTTATCGCTCTTGAAGTCATGTAAACGTGTACAACTATTGATAGAACGGTAATTGGTAATTGGAACCTAATTATTCCTGGTATAAGTGATCTAATTAAGCTTGCCCTTAGGTGTAGCTAACCCTAGTAACACTTCTCAGGATATCTCTGATTTAAGGCAGATGATGACTAGGATCGTACAAAGGTCTACAAGGGGACACGATATTCAAGCCATGGTCAAACGATATCCCATTATACCAAATGCAGTCCGGATATCCCTTGCAAAGCAAGCTATCTAGATTCTCAGTGAGATTAATAGTACCTAGTAGGAACGAATATGGTTTCAGTAGGGCATGCGCATGCGACGGTTCTAGAAGTGCATGTGCTGAGTCACAGCCGTCTAGGAAGAGCCTTGCAGCCCGTCCGTCCGGCCGGCGTCTGCGCAGCGCGATTTGCAAGTTTCTATTATTGGTGTGGTGCAATGTGTGGCGTCTGCCGTACTGTTCGCAAGTAAATTGGGAGTTTGTTGGCCATTTTATGTTTTTATAGCATTTTGATCGAAACATGTTTTATGGTGTCGGGTTTTGTAAATTGTTGTGTATTAATTAATTACAATTTGCAAATGAGTTTATGAGTCATTTATCCGCCCCTCCTTTGAATCATTCGAAATGAATCACGCTTATATTTTCAATATTTTTTATTCACTTATTACCAGCTCAGTATGATTTATGAAATAAAAATGTACTTAATTTTAATTGTCTTTAACACATATTTTCTTTAGAGTATTTTGGTCTGTGAACGAGGTAATTATAGTGATAACATAGCCCGTAGCCCTTGAGACTTTAAGTAAACATATTCCGATATAGGTACTAGCAATGTTGTACAAATTCGTTTCCTCATACAAAATACCTGCGAACAAATCGTAATCATCGCTTTGAGCCCTTGTTACCTTGAATACTAATTGCTTGATTATTTTAAATATGCCTTTGTTGTGTATTTACTGAAAAATATATAGATAACGCACAATTTCAAATCCGATTCAGGGCCAGGCTTACGAAACAGAGATGTTTAAGAAAAAAATATAGTAAAAGTTAACCTACCGAATTAGTTCCAACTCTTAATTGTTCTTTAAAGGTCTATCGGTCACCTCAAATTGATCTAGTTGTTGTAGGTCAACGACAATCAAATTTGGTTCAAGTGTATGCAGGCATGAAAAGCATGTGTTTGGTTGCGTGGGCCCTAAGCTCGGTTAAAAATATTCATCGTGCTCAGTGCTCGGGGCCCGAAGGCCAGCGTCGACACATATACTGTCATTACTATATGTTACGCAGCATGCGTGATGCACGTGGAGGTACCGACACCAAAAAAGGTTTAAAGCTATAAGATAATGCCCGATTTTTTTTTGATACTATTTTGTTTACATAGAGAGTACCTACTTTGGTTGTTTTCGGAACTTAGGATGTAAAAGGAATCGTAAAAAGTGGCAAAGGGTTGCAGAATTGCAGTGAGTTTCCCCTGAAATGATGTTTCGTTATGTAAGTTCTGTGACGCGTAATTTGATGTGCAAAACCTTTTTAAAACGTTCCGGAAAAGCTAATGTCGATAATTTTCCAAGATATTAGCTGTGGACTGTAGATCATTTAGGGTTAAAGTTTCATAACAGGCTTGGTGTTAGCGCGCATTTAGTACTTTTTCATTTGGCTAATATTTGAAAATAATTTTGTAGTTTAATAGTGTCTTAACTCGACACATAACGGTGCACCCATAAATCGCGAGCTAGAGGTCTCATTATTTTCAAAACAAACGTCATATTATGTAAACGCGATTGTAAAACGTATATATTATCTCGTGTTGTTGTAAAAAATGCATAATTTTCGTGTTTTCTTGTAAAGTTCAGGGTTGAAGTGAATAGAGACGGTTGATGACATCATGTTACAGGAACTCTGAATTGAAAACATATTTTTTTAATATTTTTACTGTATAAAAAGTCTGTTTTGTTGACCGTACCGGCTGGCGGGACCTTGCTGTGATGTCAGTTATCTCATGGCCATTTTCGTGAGCGTGTGTGTGCGTGCCGCGCGTGTGTGCATGAGTGTGCACGCTTGCACATCAGTGTGCGTGCTGTTAACAAGGGCTTGCCAGGACGAACCGGCCACGATACTTCCTAGTAGAAAGACATTTATCTGTCATTATTCGATTTCGGTGCCGCTCGCCTTGAAGGCACTACTTCAATTCATAATTGATCGCTCAGTTAGAGGCGTTACCATGAAAGGCACGACGAGTATGCATGCCTATATTTCGAACCGATTTTTTGGTGCAAGTTTTTTAAGTTGAGTTTTTCTTGAAGTTATTTTCGTGGTATACATTTAATGTGGCTGTGGCCTTTACGGATTGAGAATCTGTAAGATGTTATAAATAATCTTTCTCGACTCTTGTTAAACAAGTCAACATAATGACTTGTTTAAGTTATGATCCGGAAAATCTTGTTAAACATTAAGATGTTTGACAGAAGGTTCATTTCAGAGGCAGAGGTCGGACCTCGATCAGTTATTGAACGTACTCAACTTTAGGGTCTGACATGATACGTTATTAATAGAACAATCGATAACGATTGTGTCCGTTTATTTGCTCAATTAGCTGATCAGGGACAACGGTCATGGTTCTAGCGAGCAGGAAATAATATAAATGTTTTTTCCTGAAACCTACTGATTATGCTGATGTAATCTCATTTAAGTACATAGCATTTGTTGCAGAAGGTTGTGGTTTGTTTCAGTAATTACTAAATAGAGGGTGTTTTGCATTTATTAAAGTTTTAGAAAGAGAAAGGAGAACTTGTTGATACCTACTTCTAGGCTCGGAAACAAAAATATGATTTCCAGCAGAGGCTAATTATGTGTTGGTTTTAGATACTGTTTTTCAAAATAGACAAAAATACTATTTCTACTACATTAAAATAGTGCAACTACATCTTCATCTTTCTGTTTTTTCGCCACGTTACTTGAGGTCGTCGCAAGACGTTTTCTCAAATTAAATATTTAAAAATACTTCAACTTATTTGCTACAATTTATACGAAGAATTTGCTAGACTAATTTCATAAGAAATTAAGAACTTGTATAGGTAGGTAGTCATTATAAGATTATAAGCTTATGTCTCATAATATATAAACTCTAGCCAACTCATGAGGTTAAAATTGATCGAAGGATAACGATGTAGCTTTATTACCTAGGCGGAAGATATTATTGTGGGCATAAGTATCCTAATGCATATAAAATGCCTAGAATAAAATATATGACTGCTGTCCTGTTCAGTCTAGGAAAAATTAGAAGAGAAGTACCTAAGTGCTTTTCTAGTAATTTGTTTAAGGATATTGTGTGTTTCGTCAATATTGTTGCAGTAAATAAAAGCTAGTTATCAATTGACAGTTTATAATTTGTCATTATAATGTAATAATAATTATATTATCCCTTGTGTTTTTATCAATATTTTAAGTTGGTGTTTGCTTTAAGGTGTATTTAAGTATTCAAAAAAATATGTTGTAATGTAGTTTCCTGTATCGTTATATCAAAAACTGCTTAAAAAGCATGTTAAAATGAATAATAAATATTTCAAATACGACCGTAAATATCATCTTCAAAATTATTCGTATTTACCAAAGATATACCTCTAACTTGTTTTTCCGTCGGTACACGTTAGTTGCTCACCCCGAATTGTGAGCAATGACAAGGTCGCCTACATTCAAAGTGTGGATTAAAAAAGCGCCGCACACTGCAGGCTTAATAGGTACCAGTAGATTTTATTTAACTGACTATACGAAAACTGGGTTAGTTTTTAGAGAAAGTAACCATGTTTTAAATCTAAAAAAGCAAAGCAAAGCAGTACTGCTTGCAACCACTACACGAATGAGGCACTCCTTTATATTTACATTCGGATTTTACCCTAAGATAGGATTTCTTTGACTTTAGGATAGAATTTTTCATGTATCCTATTATGTCGCCGGCCGTATATCTTACCCAGAGCCGAATCCTGCTAAATTATTTCAGCTAAATTGATATCCTTGTCTATGTTGTTAGAACCAAAATCGCAAAAACTAGTAATTACTTCTAGGTAGTACCTAGCGCAAAGGTCGGAACGACATAAAAACTAAGGCATAGGAAGCAAAACAGAGCAAACCATAGATATTTTGGTTTGTTTTCAAATATGTGATAATAAGGCCTTAACCGCATACATTAATGTAACTTAATTTGTTAGATACCTTGTCTATAGGCAACTTTTGTTCTAGAAGTAACTAATAACGTGATGTTGTATTCATGATGTAATTGAGATGTCAATTTATTATCTGCATTACTTACATTATTTTTGAGCGCAGTTTTGTACGCACCACATATCTATAAGCAAATGTTCGTAGTCTTAATGTAAAATAAAAAGTGTTTAATTTAAACTTACATCTGACTAACAGCTTCCACTCGATCATACAGTTGATACGGTCACTTATATCGCGCCCTATCTGAAAATGAAAAAAAAAACAAGGTTAATTAAATTCCAAATAACAAATACAAAAAACTAAACAATATAAACGTTTATACATAAAACAGAGCGCCTCAGTCGAAACACCTCAGTACCCCGATTCATTATCACTCAATTTATCTACAAGGTTTCTCTTCAAAAAGAAACGTATAAATTTATGGTTTCAATAATCATTTAGTTTTCAAGTACGCGCCAAGCAAAGGTATGATGCATTCGGCCTCGCGGGTAAACAGACGCTAGATAGCGCTAGACAAAGACGGTGCGAGGTCATGAGCGTAGCCTTGCGCGGGTGCGCGCGCGCACGCTTCCGCCTGTCGACGGCCGAGGCTGACGGCGCACTACAAGCGCAGTCGCCGCTCGACCGTCGACGGTGACGGACGTGCAGACTGAACCCCACAAGTCGAGGAATTCTCAATTATATGAATAAACTGAACTGATATTCCACATTCGCATTGCTTTATTTCTCCTATTTCGCATTGCTTTATTTCTCCTATTTCGCATTGCTTTATTTATCCTATTTCGCATTGCTTTATTTCTCCTATTTCGCATTGCTTTATTTATCATATTTCGCATTGCTTTATTTCTTCTATTTCGCATTGCTTTATTTCTCCTATTTCGCATGGCTTTATTTCTCATATTTCGCATTGCTTTATATACACGGTTTTTTAGCAGAGATATTATTATCTACATCCCTGTTTAATAAAAGCTATTGATATATAATGGTAAAACGAGCTTACATAATCATAATGCGTGTTTCATCTTCCCACGCACATGCGTTGTGGTTGCAGCCCCAGCATGCAGAGACAAAGACCTATGGAGCTTACAGTTACGTGTAAAGCACTGCTTGAACATTCGCGAACAGCTTAGATCTAATAAGCAACATGATTAATAAATAAACCCATTGTTTTAGCAACCCATTACATTCGCCGGGAGCTATGGCAGATTGATGCAAATGCTAGAGTCCGAGATTGTATGTGCAAAATTACTATTACAGTAATGACAAGTGACCCGCAGCTGCAGCCCGACCTTTGCTTGCATAGTGGCTTTCCCCGTTGATTACAGCACAAACATCTGAGCTAACTTATTGTAAATGAATAGAGATGAATAATGTTATGCGTAGATTAACTTCAGAACTTCGTCGTCATTTCCTGCGGCTATTTTCCTTGTCAATTTAGCGAGATCACATTCAACTCCGACCTTTACGGCCATTATTTTAAGAGCCATCATTAATTTATTTCTGGATGACCATAAGTCTTTGCTCTCGGTGGTGTCATGCCATCTTAAAGCAAGTTTGTCATATTATTTGTATTGGCAGTCGAGTGTGAACGGTCGGCATTATGCCACGTCGTTGAATTCTCAAACAAAAGAAGTGTAAAGAGCACTTAGAGCTTTTTAGGCAACTTTCAAAAGGTTTAGCCCACCGTAGGAATGTGTGCACTAACGTTTTTAGTCTCAGCGTGTTTTTACATAACTTTTACTCGCGAGTCATGTATGTTTTATGCACATTGATGACTTTCACGCGTAGAATTTGTATGTAATCATGAATTTTATGGCTACTGCTTACTTATTCTTTATGATTATATTATAGGCAAAGCTAATGGCTTTCGGTAAAGTAAAGTTATAAGCTTATTTAGCGGGATAGCAGAGAACGTGTTCTCACATGTTATTGCTGAATCATTACTGATTGGCGCAATTTGCATCTTCACTGCGCCTGCGCATAACAGCTCATGTGAAAGTTTAGCATCACAATGTATGACTGTGAGATTTAGAGGCTGACTAATGTCAGAAAACGAGAAAATTGCACTGTAATATAAGATGGTTAGATTGTGCAATAACTTTTGAACAGTGTTATTTTAAATTAAATTTAGCTTTTACGTATTGTTACTTTGAGTTAGTGGTTATTTAATTTGCTTCTGTGTAAGCTGAGTTTTAACTGGAAAGAAATATTGATGAGTCAATTTAATTTGAATGTGTCTGCTTCTTTCTAAATGCTATGCAACATTCACTCGATTAATCATGTCAATAAGGTAAAAGCTTAGGTACATCTGAAGCTACATAATATCAGCAAAACAGTTACTGTGTAATAAAAATATATTTTTGCAATCAATCAGAACTAGAACAAAAGTATTGTTACGCAAAACGCGTCACAAGTTACGTTGCAGCCACGACCTCGCGGCGTCTGTCATGGCCGTCGCCCGCGCTCATTTCCTGCTCTATGCGACTGTGCACTTCTGCGATAATATTGTTTTGATTACGATAGTTCATTATAGTATTTGTATATGTAGGGTGGTGTGGATCGTGATAATTATGTTATTGGTTCTCTGTTGCATAATTGATTGTGAAGAGCTCAGCTAGGTTACAATATGTTAGAATGTGAAATGTAAGTTATTATGTGTATTCGATATTTACTATGTGTACTTTGTAAAATATCGATGGTCGGACGCACAGCACAGATATCGTTCGAAACATTCACTTCTTTTATGATCACTAGCTTTTGTCTGCGACTTCGTCTGCGTAGCATTAGTACATCTAATAGCCTATTTTAAATATCGCGCAATAATATTGCAGTTTTGCCATACAAAAGTCCACCCTCCTTGCCACCCTTTAAAAAATGATAGCCGGGATAAAAATTATCCTATGTCCTTCCCAGGGTCTCGAACTATCTCCATACCAAATTTCATCTAAATCGGTATTAGTTAGGATCATCATTTCAGCAGAAAGACGACCACAGCTGGACAAAGGCCTCTCCCGGACAACGCCAAATCCACCTGCCCTGTGCTCCTCGCATGTGATTATCGCATCGAGAAGCACCTAGAAGATGATTCACAAAAAAATGTGGTTTGAGAATACCTAATATTAGCAATTAGCAATCCTTTGGTATTCCCTAAATACATCAGTCATAATATTAATTATATTATCATAAACGGGTCATCATTTGAATATTAGGTAACCGTTTGTTCTTGAGATATTTCATAAACGGATTAAAATACCAAATTATATCATATCGTTCGACTGACCTCAGTTATCAGCCTATAAGGTTTTTTTGTCATCAATATTCACGGTCTCTTTAAATCATATATAGGTGCCTATTAGGTTAAAAACATGATGATATTTTGAGCACCATATTTTCTTTCTCTCGTGTCTCCTGTGCGAGGCACAAATATTTTTCTTTTCTTTTAAATCTTCCATCACATATATATTATTGAATGAAATCAAAAACTTCTAGAACAGTCATTAGTCATTACATTTAAAATAACTAAAATATTTATATTGCGTGGCCTTATATACCATAACGAATTCATAAGTTAATTATTTAATATCTTCATGATCTAAGTGTTAATTGAAAATGCGGAAATCTTACGCCTATCATAATTTTAATGTTCAATCAAAATAATAAAAGCGATCAATTAATTTTATTAAGGTCGCTTGATGCAGTTATCCAAAAATAATATGTATTTTGACAAGGCTGCAACGTTCTCCGTAACCTTTGGAAATATTATGAACCGGAACTGTAATGTAATAATAGTTAATTTATCTGAAGCATTAATCTTACTGCGAAAATATTAACGTTTTTCCTTTTACATTTCCGCTGGACAGCGCTGGAATGTCCAAAAGCGTAGTTAAAACATCGCTGCATCGCTAGCTGCGGCTAAGTTCCTATTGCTGACTTTTCGTTTTAAAGAATACTGCGTAGTGTGTAGATTTGCCTGACTCATTTACTATTTAGATATTTTATGCGACGCACACACAAACATCTACGTCTTAGATTTTTTTAAATTATTTCAATCATATTTATGAACATCTCACGTTTTCTCCTGAAAGCATTAACATTGTTCTGCATGATCATTCAACATTTGTAACCTTAGTAGAAGAAAGGCTCACTGTTGAGCAAAAAGTTCAATCCGAGCAAAAACTAAAGAGCATTTCCATTAATCACTTTTGTAATTAACGCCCATTATACTCGAGGTACATGCTTCCTATATTAAAATGACTTCGTGAGTGAGAATTATTATGCGCTTGTCCATTTATCGCCGTGCTTGCTCAAGGATTTGCGGATGTTTGTAATTTGCGGTTTGAAACTGAAAATTTTGGACAAAAAAATCGTTGTTTTGTTAACTCTAAAGCTGGTGTGGAATTCGTGGTCTTGCAAATAAGGTTTTAAACGTTTTGGTTTAACGGTAAATTTGTTATGTTAAAAAGCTCTTAAGCATAACTACTGTTTGTGGTTTCCCGTAGGTGCATTTTATGTCTGGTAACTTAATTAGCGACAGTTTGACTTTGCAAGTTAATTTGAGATCCTGCTCAATTACTTTATTTTGCCTGGGCAGAAACCGGTTTCAAATTATAAGCTCAAAAGTGGGTTTCGGTAGGTATGTACTTAATTCCACGTCTGATCTTGCCAGTAATCTGTCTTGACTCGATGGTACTAAGATAGTGTGGAATTTACGTTTTGTTATTTTACCGTTTGAGTGTCTAATATAATGCCAAAATTATGTTTGAAAATTAAAAAATCAAGGTTACATAACTGCACGTTTGACACTGCTAATGAATCTGTCAAACATAACGCGGCAGTGTCACTGCGCACGTGCCTTGAAATTAGCGGAATACTCTTAAGTGCACTTGTTCAGTTGCGGGAGCTACATTTTTTTTATTACGCCTGGCCTTTGCTACTTCATCGCGTAGGATCTCCAAAGTCAGTGTTCTTTGTATTCAACATTTTATGTGGATGATGTCGACAATAATAAAATTCACGATATATATTGGAGATGATCCCCGCATAACTTCTGGCTGAATCATGCATTTAATAAATGATAGTTCAATATTTTATTGGAGCTACAGCAAACATACCCGCCAGACAATTTTCCAGTTTATAAAGCAAACAAGATGTTAACGGAAAAAAACTCCAAAGGCTATTCTTATCCAAATAAAAAAACAAATACACCTCGACCTTTACCCAGTGATGTAGTAGGGCTGGCCTTGAGACGCTTGTTATCATCGTGTTTGTTAGTATTTTTTATCATTCGATAAAGGGCTGGCCTTGTCGAATGTTGAGGAAGGCCACTTCATTCGATTCCGGTATTTCTTTGTTAGGATCTTTATGCACGGCTGAATTTCCGGCTCGGTTTTCCTTCCTACCTCAAAATGCAGTTCTGACGAAGGTCTGTGGTTGAAGAAGTTTTTTGGTTCTTTGTTACCGTTAAGAAGTTAACAAGATTTGGAAGCAAAGTTTGGCATTCTTAGCAAATTAAGGAACTTTGAAAGGATCTTTTAAAGTCTGTTGAGAAGTTATTAATTAATCAAATGACTTAAATTAAAATCTGTTCCAGTTGCCTTTAAAATTATTAATAAGGTCGACTTATCATGGTCATGGTCTTGAATTTAAAGTCACGGTTCTAAATCGGTGTTCAAAGTAATATATTATGATATCTGCAGGCTTTTATCGATAAGCATATTTTGACAAAAAAACACTGAAAAAACCTTTGAATAAGTGCTCAGCAACTTCTTCAACATTGTAGTTAAGCGTCCATTGCCATCAAAGTAAAATTTAAATGATCTTGATAGTGTTTTTGCGTGTTCACGCATTCCAGTGAAGCGTGACGTTAAAGAAATCATCGTCACGTGAACACTGCGCCTCGGTGCACAGAGTGTACCAAGCATTGTTTTATTTTACCCGCGAAGGTCCCAAAATGGGGGTAAAAACGCGGAAGTGACGGCTTTAGAAGCTACTATTTTTTAAATAAATGCACTTTTTGATTTATTGGAGTTTAGGAAACTGAGAAGTAACATTGGTAAACAATCGAATTTTACGGTGCCGAAACCAGAGTAAAAACGGGACCCTGTTACTAAGACTCCACGATCCGTCTGTCTGTTTGTCCATCTGTCACCAGGCTGTATCTCATGAACCGTGATAGCTAGACAGTTTTCACAAATGATGTATTTATGAATTAAATGTCCACAGAATAAAATAAATATTTAAGTGGGGCTCCCATACAACAAACGTGATTTATTTGCCGTTTTTTGCGATGATGGTACGGAATCCTTCGTAAGCGAGTCCGACTCGCACTTGGCCAGTTTTTTTCCTTTTTTCTGAATAAAATAAACGCACCTGCCATTTTGTCTCTTCTCCACTCTTGGTTGACTAGTAGAGAATGCCAAAGGCATTAAGTCCGTCATTGTAATTTTGTGCATGAAGTTTAAATAAATGTCTTCAACTGGTTCCCAAGATACAAAACCTGTCTGAAATAAACTACAGCCAACTTTACCTTAAAAGCGAAAGCAATAATCAAATCGAAACACAAACACAATAAATACACCAAACACAATGACACTGTCACAAATAAAGGCAGGTGACCACTGCCATGTGACGTCAAATTGCCGAATTATGCCGAACGAAACAAAAACATGGCGTCAGGTGCCCGTGACCGTGGTGGCTGCGCGCGCGCCGAAAACGAGAGTGCCGGATCTGGAGCGTTTGCGCAATGAGACACGACCGCCTTTGCAGACTTTCGCGGTTTTGACGAGTTGTGATAGGTCGTGGGGTCTCGAACTAGATGCGATATGTGAAGTCAAGGTATGATATATTATCAAGAATCGGCAGAAGTTACCTCGATATTTTCTTTTCGTAGGTATTCAAATCTTCATGGATATCCTCCGCCCGCTCCGAGGCGGAGGGGTCTGTCACACTCCTACTGACTAATACCACACGGTGTTCAGCAGCTATGTTGCCCTAGACCTAATTCCAGGTCTGTAAGGCTTTTGACTTGATACGGGTGTTCAATACTATCGTGTGAAAATCCTCAAGGATTTGCTCTTGCCCTGGGGCTGGCGCAGGGGTCTGTCAGACTCTTAATGAGTGTAACCACAGGTGTCCTGCAGCTACGTCGTCCTAGACTTTCAGGTCTTGAAAGCTTTGGAATTTAATAGGGTGTTAAAAGCGTAATAAAATTGATTAAAAATGATGACAAGCATTTAAGAAACATTTCTTATGCTGTTAATAAAAGAGAAAGTTACGAAAGAAATGGTCGCTAACTCGCTAGCGAAGTATCACGATGCTTGCGGTAATATGTTACATCGTCGCTATATCGGTTGCTATTGACTAATGACAGATGTTACGTTTTCTTACACGTTGTCGTGAAGTGAATAATTGAAAAGTTTCAGAATTAAAATAATCTAATACCTTTATACGAGCTATCCTTGTATATATATAATCTGAATCTCGGAAACGGCTCCAACGATTTTCATGAAATTTTGTATGCAGGGGGTTTCGGGGGCGATAAATCGATTTAAAAAACGTCTTTTTCTCTATTTTCACCCGAGCAGAGCTCTGTCGCCCAGGTTCATATACTTTAACACTTCACTTAAACGTAAGTTGGTGTTATTCAGTGCTAAAAACAAAATAAATCAATTGCAGAAGGAGAATGACAAAAGGTGAGCCATTTCCAGAAGTTCTTCAGTATATAAGAAACCTTACTGAATCTGTTTTCTAAACGAGATATCTTAACAAAAGCGTTAAATATTTATAGGCATTTGTAAAGTAAACTTCTGTCGACACTTCGAACAAAAAACTTGAGCTTATTTTTTTTCTGCTACATTTTAAGTTACGTAACTACGTCCGGTTGCGTTTGGAACGCGACAGTTCTTTGACGTTTGGTTTGGCTTTGACACTGACCTTGGAAAGGGGATATCCGTTATGCGTATCAGTCAATCACATCATAACAACAAAACCGGCTTCGATCCAGATTTCTGCATTATGGATCGTAGATTAACGCCTTTACAATTTCTTGTGCAGAAAAGGAAGAGTTGACAAAATTGTGAAAGCTATTGAAAAATCTTGATATTTTTGCAATACAGATAATAGTGTTTGCTGCCTGTAAAACTCGTCGTAAATAGCCAAGAAATAGCCATGAGCAGCATTCCACAGGCGTGTGTCAAATGCATCATTCAGAATCGGAGCTCGCAGTTGTAGAACCACTTTCTTAGCTGTCAAAACCCGAGCACAGGCCAGTGCAACTGGAACGTCCACACGACTATAAATAAACAGTTTTATTATCCAGTATTACCTGAACGAGGCATGCGAGTAAATACTAATCACATTATCATACCTTCACCTTAGCTGCCGCGCTACGCTTCCGCGTGCGGTGTCGCGTCACCGCTCACTTTCACTGCGGCGATGTGGGGGACCAACAGCCTGCCTTTGCCGCAATAGATACAGCACCACTACTTTATCCACTAATATGTACTCTAACAATCACTGGGTAAGGTGCAGTTTTCAAGGCCACTCGCATAATTTTTTTCGAAACACCAAATTGGTGATGGACGAAGTTGAACTCAATTTGTTGAACTGTAAAGTCCTGTCTTGGTTGCTGACGGCCAGAGACGGCCTCGCCAAGGCTGCACGTACGTCGCACAAGTGTCTGTTTACTTTCTCTAGCGGTCAATGGTCACAGCTTTGGGAGATGGCGGATTATTTGGAGTCTGTTCAAGGTCGGGTGATCTGCCTCGGACCATGTGACATGAGCTATTCCGACTGGAACTTCAAATTCACGAGGGCGTATTATCTGCCGGGATTTCTAAATTGCAATTGCTTAAGTTCTTCATTATGCAAGTCATTACCCTTAATTGCCACGTATTTTCCACAGCTGATACATTTATTTATTTAAGTATACATGTATAACTTTACAGGTCACACCTAAGGCGTTATACAATGAGAAAAAAACATTAAAGCGAAACATAAAAGAATTAGAATGACAATGCCTTGCTGCATTAAGTCCGCCTATGTATCACCATTGTACATGAAGTTTAAATAAATAAATTATGCAAAATTAAATATATCTATATACAAATAAAAAATAAATAAAAAAAGACACGATCTAACAAAAAACATTGAAGAAAAAAATACAACAATGAAAAATACATAGAGGTATCTTTCATTAAATATTATGATATTTTAAAGACTATCCTTATTAAAAACGTCCACAGAGTGGCGTTCAAAAACACATTTGCCTTTACCAAATTTTTCACAATGTTTGATACCAAGTATAGATCACTTTACGATCTTTTTTCAAGTATTATTACAAAAGTAGCCTTAACTTGTGCGACCTATATACTAAATGGCCAGAAGCAAGCGTCATTGAACTTTGCTTCGTGTGTTTTGGCCTTAGACGCGCCGCAGTCAAGGATGTATCGAGACTATATTATTGGCAAGGTCAGGCAATATTTACTAAGTATGGCTTGTTTGTTTTTGAATTAGGTGATCGGCGATTGCATTACATGTTGTGAAGTTTTTGGAGTCAAGAACTCGCCAAACCCTACATAAATGCTAAATTTTGTTAGGCTTTCAGGCTAGAGTTTGACAATTACTCAAGTTCCTTTTCTTAATTTAGTAATCGGAGGACAGTCTCTAGAAAACTTCCAACTATTTTATAAGCAAGTGCAACGAAAACCGTTTTTCTCTATCGACGCCATTGTGCTATGGTATCCATAGTGATTTTCAAGTTATGTCAAAGACTTCCGTCAGTCTTTGTCGGATATTGCAAGCAAACTTATTTTTTTTTTGTCACATTTTTATCTTATTTTAAGGGCCTGTGTCATGACGTGCGGATAGGCGATATTTACCAAATGAATTTAAAAATGAAATCGAATTTCATTTTTACAGTTTCTTCCAGCTAGTAGTCTATCGTATCTAATCTGTGTAGTGAGATAAAATCTCTCTAGATGTTTTGTCTCTTTCACTCCCAGATAAAATGTAGGAACATTACATTCATCCGTTACAACAATTAAGTCATACTAAAATTGTTTCACTTATCGCAAGTCTATAATTATATTCACTTCATGAGTTATTGCCTGTTATCGCTTTTACGTTACGTTACATTTCTCAATTGTAGTTATTTTGTATTCCTTTCTCTCTCTTAGACATTTAGAAGCTTGCATAGCCAGTAATATCTATCTAAACTAATTTATCTATCCATCTAATCTAATACCTTTAAACGAGCAATTCTTGTATATATATAATCTGAATCTCGGAAACGGCTCCAACGATTTTCATGAAATTATTATGCGGGGGTTTTCGAGGGCGATAAATCGATCTAGCTAGGTTCATCCGAGCAGAGCTCAGTCGCCCAGGTACTATTAAAAAATGTAAACATTGTTTGTTTGTAAGACAATATCGAAAATCATTTAAAAAATATCTACAGTATACGGAGTGCTTATGTTCTGGAAAATGCACGGTCATTCTGGAAAAGAGCTAGAAAATTAATTTAGGCGTGGTGCAAAGCAAAAATGCTGGCCGATACATTATGCCCTTAAATTAATAATGTATTTCAAAAGTTATTCATACAGGTTTCACATCGATCTCAGAACATTCATCGGTTTCTATGCAAATCCCGGTTAAACTTTCCTTTCTGATATTACTACGACGACAGTTCAGATTAATAGCTTGTGTTAATATTATATACGGTAGGTACAGCTCTTGCTATATCAACTTTAATATGGTCATTTTGTTAATGTAAAATTAGTTGTTTTCAGTTTTATGACTGTCTCATCTATCAGCATCTTTTTAAATATATTGCAATCTTATAAACCGCATGTGTAGTTTTAGACAGAGTTCAACCTCCCAATAGCGTAGATCAAGTTTCATTTTGAGTTTTCACCTGAGGTAGAACGTGTCCTGTCTAGACATTAGCTATTAATCAAAGCTTTATCTTCCTTAGTGGGTTACGGTTTAGAGTCACATTTTATGTTACAGAAGAATGAAAATCCGGTAAGAGTCCTAAAAAAAATGTGTATGGTATCTTAAGTTAAAAACAGTACAGGCAGGCAATATGCTGACCTGACAGAAACCTTCGCATTTTTTTCTGTTTGCTTGTTTTTCGTTTTAATTTTATATTGTGCCAATAAACATATTTATTTTAAATTGGCTATTGCAGGCAGCCTTAGATTCCATGATCATTATAAATATGGAGATGAGTTCTAAGCATGTGTGCGGAGAATCGTGGCTGGGAAGTGCTGCATCGCATATCTTGTGCACTTTCACTGACGGTTACGTCTATTTGGGTTGTATTACCATAGGATAGATGTTTGCTACGCATATTTTTATACCTCATACGTAGTTAAGTTTAAAGAGTATGCAGAGGTATGTGGTATAAAGGATTTTGTAACTTCAATAATGACAGGATATATCGTCCAAACACAAAGATAGGCCATTAAAATATACCCTGAAGTAAATAGTATCTTAAGACGAATCTGATTCTCGAAACTTCTCCTTCTACAAGCATTTTAAGCGCTAAGATAATACTTCTTAACAACGAGAACTCTCTTAAAATTACACTTGACCTTACAAATACCGCTAAAAGCCTCTTAACACTTCAAAGAACAAGCCATAAACAAACCATTACGCAACCACGATGAGTAATAACTACCCAAATTACTCTACTTAGTAATAAATTACCGAAAATTCAGCACATCCCTGATTGCGATCGGCCTCACATCTTCACGGCTGCAACCTTCGGCTTACGAAACAGAGCTTTTTCCTTCCGTTCGAGTACCACTAGTTACCCCCGCATTACTATGCCCGCTGCTAACTCTATTGTAATAGAACGTAATGTTGGAGGAAAAACGATCGGAATAATGAACTGGCTTGCCGCATTTGCATAACAAAGTTTTGAAGCATTAGAATAAGAAAATTTTGCCGATAGGTTAGGCAAGAAGACATGCACCCAACGTGTGGCTTGTAAACATTATGTGCACGTCATTAAAGAGGACTGGGAAACTATATTTAGATGATATTGCGTAGTTAGTAGTAAATCAATATACTAAGGACAATGACCGTTCGTGAGGTAGATCACCGGCCAGATGCTCCGATGACATAGTAAGATCATGAATTTGCATAGAATATGATTGACTTGAGCTAGAGCCTACAAAATGGCTTATTCATCGCCTGGATAATTTAAAAAGACTGCATGGCATCATAAGACCATCGACCATCGACACTCCTTAACCCTGTGAGGATCAGCTTGCAGGTTAACCAGATGCGATAACTTTGCTTCGTATTCTTTTTCCATCTTTTCTAACAGCTTTAAAACTCCATAAATTGTCCATTACGTACAATTATCAGCCGGCTACGCAAACATTCCTTATAAATGGTAGGCGGCCACATCTGCCAGTGGATTCCGCACAATCACCAGCTATATCACTTTGTTGAAAATAGACGAGTTGCGTAACAGACTGGGCAGTGCCCAGCGCCCTTCGCCTTGGCGACACGGAGCCAAATGTCTTCGGCCCTGACGGAGAACTACGTCTCATCAATAAGACCGGTCTCTTCCTGGGATGTCCGATCGTTTCGTTGTGTTTTGTTAACCAGGAAGTGCATAAATTTGTTTTTGAGTTACTATTTCTCGTTTTATTAGAAATGTGTGCATCCATAACGGTCACAGAAATTTCATCATCATTCTTTTCTAGCGCCATTACTTCAAAGCAACAATTCAATGCCATCTTAATTTCTGACATATTACCTTCATTAATCACAATAGCTTCAAAACTGACAGCAGTAATTAGGTCATTCGCAGCTGGAAACATTGACCGAGAAAAACGTTTCATCTTCCAAATGGGTTAATTCACATTCTGCACGTTGGCTGCTCTTAGTGTTGTTCCGTGCCCTTATAGCCAGAACCATTTAGTCAAGTAATCATCATAGTTCACCCAATGTGTTAGCAAGTGTCGTGGGACGCATGCTTCCCCCCTTCACCTGCATTCTGCAGTGTAATTGCCCGACTCTGATTGTTAAATTGCCAATGCTCCGTCCGCTATACAAATTTTGCGGAAGACTACAGAAGATTCTGGATGGTTTTCGAAGAGCTAGGCCATGTTCAAGGGCCCTTACAATTGTGTCTGTCGCCTGTCGGCTGGAATATGATTGCTAAATTGCATCCTTCCTGGGTAACATAACGTCCGATGTCCAAGGTGGCACTATTTCAACACACAGGATTTAGCTAGAACTTCTTTAGAATATTTACATATTGCTTCTTCTTAAGTTTCCAGCTCTTTATCGAGTCCTTAACCTTGGAGTTATAAGTACCTGTGACTTACAATTGGACAGGTAGAGGTGGTCCGCAAAGGTCACAATGAGATCACTATTAAATCACAAGGCCTCAATTTTCCCTTTCACCAGAATCAGGGCTAGCGTTTTATATGGATGATATGTTTTTGGTCAGCAGAATCGTTTGCAGCAATTACCTATATGCAAATGGAAATTAGTGTCATAACAGTACATATGTGTGTACTTAGTGTTGTCTGTGTTGAAATATTGGCAGGTGCCCGCCATAGGTATTGTGCACGCAACTGGCGCACCTGTCCGACTCTCAGAGTGTTTGCCCACTAAACACATTTATTTTATGTCTATTCATTAGAGGTTATGCGGGAGTCAATAGTGTAATATCCATTATTAAACTGTCATTGATTGATTTCCTTATTTTTATTGAATTTGGAAAATTAATCTACGTTATGTTCTGAATCATCAAAAGCCTTAAAAAAATTACATTGGATTTACCAAACACCTCTTGAACAAGCCTGCATAAGGCATTAAAGCGACTGAGTATAAGGTCGCAAAAGTACTGAGTGACGTAAGCAAGCACACTTGCCGGCAGAGCAGTGCCCTCTGGCGTCAAGTAGCCGACCTTGGGCCCAAAGCAACTTTCAACCCGGAAGACGCCGCGTCATTCGCGCTGTCACGTTAAAACCGCTGAATTTTATTTACATTGCCCTTATTTGGCGCTTAAGCTCGATATATGGGGCGTTCAGACGGCGAAATGGATATTTTTAATGGATTTATATATTAAAGTTCGTGCCCTTTGTGGCGGGACTCTATTAAAGTTTGACCTTCGTGACCTGAGGGGAATATTGCTTTGTAATGGCTTCATATTATGTTAAGATTTCTTATCTGTATTTATACTAAAGATACTTATGGAAAGTAATTTGGGCTTTAATCTGTTGGATTAACTAATAATGCACTTTTCAACATATTTTTTTTTCGTCTCCTTGTAAAATGCTTTTTCTACGTTACGCTTTGTATTTTTTCGCTGTACAAAAGCTTTTATTAAAGTCATACGGTCTATTTCAGTCTGTCAGCTGCTGCCGGGTATATTTCCACTAAGTCAAATTATTTATACTGTGACCATGCGACTCGCGACTCGCGTGAACTCTGCTCATGTTTTTGTCACGAAGTGCATTCTGTCTGCCGCACAGTTTCACCTGGCTAGCTTCCAATCTCATGGAGGAACGCTAAGACTAGGAATAAGTCAAAATCTGGCAATAAATATATAAGTTCGTCAACTTCATAAGTGACCTTAAATTCTGGCATTGTATTTGACAGTCAAGGTCGATTAATCACTGGATTTGTTTCAAAATATCTTTGTTTTAAAAAATCGTGATGCCACACACGCATTCCTCTGTCACCTTGTCATTAACGGTTTTAAGAAACACCAAAAGCCACAGAGGAGGAAAAATCAAAAAGTTTCCATACGATATAAGCGGCGGACCTTGGCGCGGTACTTACGAATTAAATCGGCCCCGACGAGGCCAGCGCGCCTTCCGCAACAACACTGCGTATTTGTTCGCTACTGATTGAATTATAACACTTAAATATGTCTGTATCCCACCTTTTTGTGGTGATTTAGCAGATCTGGGGTGATAACAATTTCGTGGTAGAATCTCTCTGAAGGTCTCGTATGAAGGTATTTGGTACTCGGGTAGGCACTAATGTGTGGTCCTAAATGGTGTCAATGTCACATTATCCTCAGTGACCTCACCTGTAGTTAAGCCCGTGCACCGTACGATCTATCACCACGAGGTTGTCACACACTCTACATGTTACAAATGTTATTGTGTTTACGTTTTGTTCAACAGAATAAATATTACCATCCAAAGAAGAGAGGAATTTTCTAGAATTCGTGGTTAGTAGAAAATTTGGGTTCAATTGGCAAAGTTCCAGGAGATATTATAATAAAGAAAGACATACGCGCTTCCCGGATCTACGTATGAGTGACGCTGATAACGTCACAAACAGCTTCTTACCCTACGAACCTGCTCTGAAAACAGGCTTATCTTCATCGTAAGATTACTACCCTGAGGCTTCTACGGAATTGACTGAAAGTGTTGCTATTAAATTCAATAACATTTTGTCTTATACTCTCGCTCAGCATTTGCCTTAACAAATATATTTATGCTAAAAGGGCTTGAAGGTGTCTCAATACTCAGATCAAAGTTTCAGGACAAATGAGATCGAACTTATTTAAAAAAAAACATATCCTAAATGATCTTGGCTCTAAAGGCACATTGAAACGCACAGCGAAAAAATTGACACCTTGAAGAACTCCTTTAAATCTTAAAATAAAAACTTACCATAGAGCCTGTTGGTGTATTGCTATGCTGGAAAGCAGGTTTCCGTGTGAACACATGGGGCAGGGAGTCACCACGCGCTGTCATGCAATGTTCCGTCTGAAAACAAAGAGACGAACATTACTCATCGGCCTTTACAAGGCCCTTCCTCTTCAAAATAGTTTCCAACGGCATTTTCCATTAAATTTCAAATATTCTCGTAATGCTATTTGTTGTTTTTGTATTTAAAAATAAGCCAGTTTTATTAATATTTCTGGTGGACCAACACGGCATGTTTGCGTCCCATAGGAGGGAACACGGAGGAGGGCGAAGATTGATACGTTTGTTTTGGAGTAAAGACAAATTGCTTGCGTTTATATTTATTAGAAAACTCGCGATGCAGTACATTTATTATGATTGTTAAGACAAAGATTGATGTAAAGTGGTATTATCATCGTTTGGACGCTCATACTCTATATGTGGACGATTTTTCTTAACATTACTGAATCGTGGATCAAGCCCGGCGCTAACAAAGTGTACTTTCTTTGTACCCAGATAGTGACCCGCAGAGACAGAGGCATCAGAGGTGTCTTACATGCTACAATTGTAGCCTTCGACAAGCAGTGGAACTTGGCGCTAAGTGACGTGCATGAGATATGGCAGAAACGAATCAGACAATATAAATCACTTCCTGTACAGGGTAAGTAACTGAAATATTATACGGCTAAAATCTTCCGTACTACTTTTATCCTGGAACAAATCTCTTATCACGATATTTTTCTAAACAGGCGAACCGGTCCCCAAAGGCACGGCGGCAACTATTTCGTCAGTCCCAGAGGTTACTAAAAAAGCTCTGGGCAAAGGAATTTGGGAATGCACGCGAGACATACCGCAGTTGATGGTGCGAGGCGAACACATAGTTGTAATCATGCCACTTGTGCCACCATCATCACCATTTCAGCCGAGGACTTCCGCTGCTAACCAAAAACTTGCCTCAAGCGTCACCACGTTGACCGGTCATCTGTCCATCTAGTGGGATACCTTCCAAAGCCGCGTCTGCTGGCTCGCGGTCGCCACTCCAGAACTTTTCGGCCCCATCCGTTCTGCGAGCAATGTGTCCTGCCCACTGCCACTAAGTTTAGCAATTCTTGTGAATATCTTGTATTGCATACCAGCCTGGTAGCTAGGATTGCGATGCCATTTTTTATTTGACTATCGCAGGTTTTTTGTGGTAGTCTAAGTATTTAGTTTTTTGTATTGCTCTAATTTGATACTTTTGATCTGCCTGTTCACTAGAAGAATTGCTTAAATATAATTGATTAGATCTTGAATTACTAGTCCTATGAAAAAAGATCAATAATTTTACATTTTTTACATTTTTTTTAGGCTATATTCCATTACAATTAGATATTTATATGTCTGACATTAAATTTAGTAAGTGGTAATAAAGCCGATTCTGTAAGAATGTAATTTATAAACAAAGTATTTTTTACCATTAAAAATCTTTGTATAGTATTTTTAATAACAATAAAATGTTCTCACTGTCGTGTCGTTCTCATGCGTTTCCAATGTCCCAGTATTGTCAGCGTATAAAATAAAATAATATAAACACAATGCTTGTTTTGACGAACGTTATTCGATTTTTGAATGATATTTCATGAGAACGAGCCGCCATTGAAATTGAGAAGAACATTACATTTAATTAGTAACATTTTTTGAGTTTCTTTTTGTCCATCCTTTTTAAATAAATGTTCTCTTTTATTTAGAGTATATTATTTAAATGCGTTTGCATATCTCGAAAAAACAATGCCTGCTTCAAATGAATGAATGTGTTTTTTATACAAACCACAGTGTCTATAAATTGCACGTTTTCCTTACGTAATTTGGAAGGCAGGACCAGCTATTATAACAGGATTTCACTGTTACAATCCTTTGGTAAGATCCCGCCCAGTTATTAGGGCAACATGACAGTAAAAGGGAGCACCGAAGCGTATAACTCATACCTACAGGAAACGCATACGCACTACAGAACACATCTACATAATACACTGTTGTTTTTGTATTAGGTTGTACAGAATTGTAAGCATGAAAACGGTTGTATGATATAATAATATTCATAGATTGTATTAACACCTCCTGGTGAGTGACAGTTAGCCGATTACTTCTTTTAAATTCTGTCTATTGACATATTTATGTTATAAATACTGTTTGTTTAGACGCTATGATTCAATCCTCAAATTAGAAAATATTTTTTCCTTTATGAAAACTAAAAAGAAAAGCTTGAATAAGGGCAGGAGCACATAAGTACAGTTACATCTATAATTTATTCAAATGAGTGAACAACACATAAATTACACACAAGCTACCAGGATCCCACAGGTGCGAAGAGATATCTCTTCGTACGGTAATTTGCGGGCAGAGCACCCCAGGTTGGTTGACACGGAAGCACGCATTGTGCTCAACAATAGTTTCCCCATTTTCCCGCGCGGGGAACGGCCGGCGTGACCGCGGCTAGTCCGTCGACCCCGGGACAAGGGACGCGGGAAGCTTTTCGCGTGCGCAAGCGCATGCTACCGAAAACTCGGGTTTTTTTCTTGCAGTATTAGGATACATTAGAAGGCTACAGGAGTTCAGGAAAAATCTGTAATTTAGTTTTCGATGATAATTATAGGGTTGTAACACACGCGTAATAAAAAAAGCTCAATTTTACTGCGATTTTAAATTATGTTAGTAAAATCGCTATGCCAAAAGCAATTGCATGAGATTATGTAAGTTAAAGTATCCTGAATCGCCACGTGGTTTGCCCGTATTAATAGATGTCACCATATTAAATTAACCGATATCGTAATTTATCACTAAAGAAAATTAGTAAAACTGCCTCGATACTGAAAATTTTATATCAACCCGAATTATAACTAAGTGTAACTAGAGAACTTGTTGTAATTCCATTTATAAGTAGCATTAAAAGAGTTTTTAACATTTTAAAAAATAATGTTACATTTATTAAACAAATTTTTGGTTAGCAATGTGCTATCTGTACGCTCTGGTTATTTCTAAAAACAATTTCTAAAGTAGTATATTTATTGTAATTAGGGATTGAACAGAAAACTTGAATGCATCAGCTGCTAATCCACCGCAGGTTGTATGTGTCGACTGAATGCAACAGGTTGGAAACGCCTTTAACGAGAAATAAATATGTGGAGAATTAAGATGTTAGACCCACGCTGGGTGTCAAATGCACCGCTGGCTAGTTTATTTGAATTGTTTGACTGGTGTAATGCCAGTTAAAACTAACTAGCTTTTTCCCGCGGCTTCGCTTTTGTGACTTTTCTCACAGGAATCGTGCAATTTGCCAGGATAATGAAAGAAGTTCTTCCTCAATTTCGCCTCTATATAATTTAAGATAATATTAGTATACGAGACAAGACCGCAGTTATGATCCCTTTACCTGAAGCAAAACAAAAACTACAAGAGAATATCCTACAAGTCATAAAAAGTTCACAATTTCCAACACACGTTGACGAAAAGAATCTCATGTGGCCAGCAATGCATCACATCTATTTCTGTTTGAAATCGATGAAGAGACAATGGCCGGCCAGGGCGACGCACCCTGGCCGCGGGCCAACGGCCAGGAGGGTAGAAAACAATCGTCATGTAACATCTGACAGCTTGTAAAACATGTGGCAGAGATGTGCACGCCGTATTTTGACAGTTCGACTAAGGCTTGGCCTTCGGAAAAGCCAGATGTTTATTTTGTTTTCTGCGTGTTGATCACTGTTCACCGGCCCTAGTACTTCTTTAGGTAGAAAAAGGGCTTTGTATGAAGAAGTGCTCGTCTTGTTTGGCTCTTATGGTTTTGGTACGCTCTAACCTTTGGAAAAAACATTTTTTTAAGCATTTGTGTCATAGTTTTCTAACAGTATGACGGTTCGCCGGTTATGCAGTTCTAGATACTAGAACTATTAATAGTAGATGGTAAAATAAAAGAAGATCGTTAATTGTTTGTATTCTGGTGATGAAAGATTTTGTCCCTCGAGTTCCGAATGGTTTTGTTTTGGAAAACTCTCGCTTAACAATGGATTAGTTTCATCTCAATGGCAAACGTTTTTACTTTAAACACATTTAAACAAAACTTACTACTTTGTTGCCAGTCATGGAATATTGATTGGCTGATGTAATCGGTGTATTATCAAGCAAATATGTACTTCTAAATTATCTTCTGGAGATCCACTTGAGGAATTGTAGTATTTGTTCCTATGTTAACATAGAAATGTAATTAACTTATGAAAATTCATTTAAATGGACAAGTTTCTTATTGCAAGCTCGTAGTATAGAGTTATTTTTGTTTACTTTTTCACGGGTATTTGCCCATTGAACCAGAAATCTTATTAAACTATCGGTTCGGCTTGTGTTACTCATTAATTTGTGGTTGTCAACCTTCGCGACTGACCTTAGACGACAAATTTTAAATAGTACCTACGCGGAAGTGGCGGCCATTCTTGTTCGTTTTGACAACAAATTAGTACGGTTTGTTTATAATATTGTTTATAAATAAGAGGCGCTTGTGTAACAGCGATAATGTTGTATTAGATAATGCTCGTGTTATGTTTGTTACCTTGCTCGGGAAGAATGGTCTGTTCTTTATCTGCAGACTGTGCATAATGGGTCTTGCAAGTCGTTTCGAACACGAGCCAAACTCGATTAGCTGAGACGTTTGCGATTTCGTTCTTGAGATTTGTAGAATTCTTTTTGACTTCAACGACATTATTGTAACCTCTCCCCCACTTGTGCTGCCCTAGTACTTATCGTAGAATTTCTCATTCTGGAAATCACAATTTCATTTTCTACTATGCAAGTATCGTTAGTTCTCAGTTGGTAGACCCTTTTTCTCATAGATGAGTAGGTAAATGTTTTCTGAAGTAAACAACGTGTTCGCCCAAGCATGTGGATAATGGATTGTAGGCGTAGGCAGGATATATTAATAGCCTTTGTACTATAATATATCAGATATTTATATCTCGAACTACAGAAGAAGTAATTTGTCATCAAATCCAAAATTAGGCTGGATTCGTAACTTCACGTCTTGGAAGCGCACCTACACGAGAAAATTCGGCTCAGTAGGCGTTTCGTCCGATTCGGTCGAAACAGGAATTTCATTTAATTTCAGACTATACTCTTTTTAAGAAAATTTTGTACTATCAGAATGAAAAACCTTGAGTTGTACAGTCAAAATCAAATCAGTTGAGTGTTTAATAACATGATAAAAATATCACTTCCACTTTTGCTTTTTTAGTTACATGTTGGACATTTATACCCAAACTACCAAGAGGCCAGAATCATGAAGAAGTATTTGCGGGCCTGGAATCATAAGCAGAAGAGACTAACGGAGTACCAGTAGGTCAGAATCTAAAATCTCCCGGGACTCTTTTTACATCTAATGATTCCAGCCCCAGTAATATTTTCTCATGATTACCGGTAATGATGACAGCCCCGCAAATATTTAAACTTCTTCATGATTCTGGCCTCCTGGTAGTTTGGGTATAAATGCTTATAATGATCAATATCTACCTAAAAAAGCAAAAGAGGAAATTATATTTTTATCACTCTACTGATTTCATGTTTCTGCCTCTAAAAAAGCATTCGTCCGAAACACCACTCAAAAATATTAATAAAAATGAAATTCCTGTTTCGACCGGATCGGACGAAACTCAGCGGCCGAAACACCTACTAAGCCGAAAATTCGTTCAGGCGAATGGAAATCTTTAATGAAAGATCATAATATGTAAGTTTAATACAAGTAGTTTTAGAAGCGACCTCTACTAAGCTACTGCCATTACTTAAGCAATAAAACTGTGTATCAATTCAATTTATCTACGCAAATATTCCCGTATTAACATTTAATGGTGTACTCACAATGAAAACTGAAAGCAAACCCGCGACCACATTGTCAAAAGGTCACAAAGTACACAAAAGCCTGTTGATTATATATGTACATTTGGTGCTAAAGGTCATAAGTACTGGTCATAGAGGCCATTATATGATGATTATCTGGAGGAGAGAGATCGAGCTGCGTTATACGAATTAGTATGATTATTTACTTTATGTTGTAAGTAGTAATGCTAAAGTAGTTTATGATAGAAGTAGAAATGATCTTTATGTTCGTACTGTGTTTGTGAGCGCCAGCCTATTCATTTCTTACGCTTCTATACAAGTAAATTAGAGAAACAAATGTAATTGAATGCTGGATCTTAGGATGCAAATTATGGGATTATAATCATTGTGCTTTCCGAACTTGTATCTGTTATATTTCAGTTAGATGTAAGTGTATAAATCAAACTCACATAACTAACGTTCGTGAGTTAATAGACTTAGCTACTCTAATCCACCTTTAAGGAAAACCGTAGAAAACCATTTCCCAGAAGTTATTGTTAGTATTCATAATTGAGAGCAAGAGTGAGTGGCGACATTTACCTGCTGAAAATATTAGAGCAAATAACGAAAAAATCTACATCAAAATTAGGAGAATCACCAAAGAAATCCTAAACATCCGAGAATTCCCGAATAAAATATGTTTACTATTAAAAATATAGTGCAAACTTTCACCGGAGGAGTTCCGGCATTAGGCGAGGGTGGGTATAAATAGCCGCGGTTGCGCAACGCGGCCGATGCACTGCGCACGCGCACACCGACACACTGCCCGCCGGGATTCACATTAACTGCAGTTTACAGAGACGTGGTTTAAATGGACGTTAGTTTGGTAGCTTTAGCCTCATCACCATATCAGCTGAAAGACGTCTTCTGCTGAACATAGGCGCCAAAGGGTCGACATATCGACCGGTCCCATCCATTGGTTGCCTAAAAGTAGCTCATTCGCTCTCAACTTTAAGACCCTTCAAGTTACTGTTGTCTGTAAATATAGAGTCCGGCTTCTATTGTCTTAGGCTCTACACAGATAGATTACTTAGCGTCTCGTTGTCGCCTACCTACAAGGATTTTTCTTTTGCGTGGCCAGTAAACAACACCACATTTTACAAGATCAAAAACAAGTATCACTTTATAATAATGTCGTATATAGACACGTTAAATGTATCGACATTACTGGTAAGGCGAGCAGGTCTCGACAAGGCGACACTTCCGCCTTATGTACGGCTATGTATATGTATTATATGTGCGCCCAATGTCGTCCACTATTCTTTTTTCCAACCTTGGTGACTTGGTGACTCGGTGACGACGTGTAATGTTCAAGAAATTTGAATGTATAGAGATTCCAGTGTCTGTACCTAACCTAGGTTACAGTCACGTGTGTAGGTATGCGTACACAGGCATTTGATAAAGACTCTTTGGTATGTATGCCATCCTGGTGGAGGAGGTGAGCTTTTCTACGAACATAGGCGGCAGAAAGAATTCAGTTGCAGCATTGCCAATAATGCTGCAACTGAATGTTCATCTAATATTCTACTATGTATTTGACAAAAATAAGTTCTCAATAAAAATCTAAACTAGCAACAAAACTATCAAAAATTAACCTGCAGTTAACCGCCCGCTAACGCAGCGCGCGCGCACCGGCCGGCGTTCACTTTACTCTTTTTGTATTCGTTCTTGCAGCTAACTTGGGATTGGCTTGACCCATTTACTGCAAATAGACGCAGCCGGGATTCGAATGCGCGCCCAAACGACACGTGGCTCGGCTTATGGTATTCGCGTTTTAAAATACTGAACGCGTCGCTGATGACTCAGCTAAGCATCCGTTGTTCAGATTTATATGGACTTATGAGCTCTTTATTATTAAGGAATATTAGTTTGGGAAGTTTTGATGCTATTGTGAATATGTTTTTGAAGGGATAACTTCTCATTTCATAATGGATACGTGGTGAAATATTTTTACACCCACTTGTAGATAAAGTTGTAGATTCTGCGATCCTTTTTGGATCCTGAGCTATCTTTCTCAATTTCATGAAAATCACTTGCGTTTGTCCCGATTGAGTCTATTAGGTACTGTCGCGGTTAGTAACCCGTAGTAAATATCCGGAAAATCAGATTGATAGGAATGTTGGAAAATTCCTATCATTTCCCAAATGGAGAAAGATAATATTTGCCAAATCTATATAATTTCAGTAATAAAAGCCAGATAATCCCTCAAAGGTTTCCGTCCTTTAATTAACGGGCATATAAAACGTTGGTAATATTTTAAGGCGGCTATACGATCCTGTTGAAGCCGCGGCTTCGTTTGATGGAGTTCCTTAACTCGCGTATTGGGGTCATGGAAATTAAGTTATTCAAGTTGAGAGGCTTCACGCTCCATTATAGATACAATGGTATATTTAAAGGAGGAATTTATGTATTTTTCGTAGATTTTGCCAGAAAATCCAACTTATATGTTTTCATTGAACTACTACATTTATTATAGACAAAATCAGGAAATTGTTGTATTTCCGTTCATTTTCTGGAACCTTAGGCCAAACTGTTTACATATAAAAGATTTTTTTGATGTATATACCAAGAATGTGACAAGTAAAGGTAACTTACAAGTAAAAAAATAATTTTATGCAGAAAAAGGACTGTAGCTAACTCTTAACATAACACTCGATTAGATTAGATAAATTTACGAGCCACTCATAATGGTCCATGGTAATACATCCTTTACAAAATAATAACGAATCAAATCCCACTGTCAAAGCCTCTAGGATCTCACGCTAACGAGCAACGACCCTCAGAAACATAATTCAATCCGAATGACCATAAAACGATCGATTTAAACTCGAGTGGCTATCGAAACATGAACGGTATCATAGTCGATACAATTAGCTGATAGAAAAATATGGATCACGCGAATTGAGGCGTGCAAGCATGCAAGTGCAAGTCAGGGTCGACACTCATATTTTATAGTGTTCGATTTTTAAATAAACCTTGAATTATGTAAGGGAGGAAGCAGACTTGTAGAAAATGTTGGGGAAAACATAGGCGTACGACATAGCTTTGTGACAAATAAATGGTTACATTTTGGCGGCAATTAAATGTAATATCCATCGCACCCTGGACACCTAATTCTTGCTATCGTCTTGCAGATGCAAATTAATATCTTTACCGCATGTGTTATTCTCAAAAAACCTCTTGCTGATACGTGCAGAAAAAGAACAAACAGATTAATATTTCAAAATATCCCAAAAATACATGTGAAGCTTGAGTAAGTTTATAGCACAAAATATAATATGAATGCTAGTACCATGTTCGTAATGAGGCTGCCGCCCGCAGCGCCCCGTAAACAAGATAATTGCTAATTAAGTCATTACGTATTAATAAATTACTAGCTCATTGACCAGGGACGTAATTAGCTTTTCTCCAGAGTTTATGATCGTACGACTTGGAGATTATCGACGACTAGCTAGATCTAATATTGAAAATCAGAGTGTCGGTTCATTTTCAAAATTTGTAGCCATACTTTACATCAGTCAGTTTCTTGCTAATAAAAGAGTTATATAGACCTTATCAGAACACATTTAACTGACTTTTCTTGAAAATATAGTAAAACAATTAAACCAAAAACCTAACTACGAAAAAACCGCCCTCGGAAAAGTATGAAACAAGAAAATAATCTCAGAGGATAACCGTGGTCGTAAAAATGATTCAAATTATTTTGATATTTTTTTTTTTTAGTGTTGTGGGTGCAATACCGCTTTTGCCTTCGCCGTAGTGGGTAAAAAGAAGCTTTAAGATAAGATCTAAATTGATACGCTAACCACAACAACCAACTGAAACCAGACATTTTATTTATTTACCAATACAAACAGAAACATTAAATATAATAGTCATTATCATTACGTATTACTATAATTACGTAAAGCCGATAGTGTTAGCCGTTTAATCTCTAACTGTCATTATGAAACTCATAATTACAACTTTTACCCGTGACTGCGCCCGCGCCGCGTCGCATACGGAAATAAACTCGCTGTTATGATTATGCCAGTTTGTATTACGTTCACCCGTTGACAATTATGTGAAAATTTCATAAAACAAAAGTTAATTGTAGGGCTGTGTGCATAGATGCGGATATTCTAAGTTTAATTGGATTACTTAATTTTTTATGCAGTGTTTTAATTGTTCGCGACTGCAAAGTTATTTAACTAGTTGCTTAAGAGTTTGGCAGCAGACCAACTTCGTCTACCCCAAAAAGGGATATGAAATACAGACTCTCATAAATGTATGTACAATAACTCAAAAAATTAAACTATAATAAAAACAATATGAACTACACATTCTATAGAAATTTTCATATATCCCACACAGGTCCAGCGAAAAGGTCTCCCATAATTATATTCAATGGACCATCTCTCGCTCCATTTGGCAAGAAAGACGCATCAATGTATTCCTGAACCTATCAATGGACACCACAATATAGCCCATTGGCCAGCATGGGCCATTGTATGTGGGCGCCATTTCTCTTATGGCGATTGTGTCACCATGTGTTATGCAAGCTTCTCTCGGAATCCCATGCATATTGATCACGTTGCAATAACACATCAGTTGTGACACGATCTGAAGTGAAATGAACTTTCTGTCTAGGGCCCTGTTTTCTTAGAACAGTATTAATTATTTAATCATGTTTTAAGCACCGCTGAATAGGAGACGCACAGGACCGGTCACTTGGAGAAGGCCTTCGTTCAACAGTGGACGTCTTTCGGCTGAATTAATGATGATGATGTTTAAAATTTGTTGCTGTTTCATCTTCAAGGCTGGTTTGATACCTAGAAACTTCGATATTGTACTAGATCACTTTAAATTTCTATAACGACAATTTTTGATACAAAATCAGGCATTGACAACGAGACTATAAAACATCGTGATTCAGATTTTCCATACAATCAACATCGCTTACATTTAACAGATAAAAATCAGCTTCAGATCTGCAGATCTAGACCGATTCTAGATTCAGCTGCATTGTGCACTGCGGCTAAGCTGTGCGCGTGCGCCGCGTGACAGAAAGGCTTGCTTTCACTCGCGCTTCCTACCCGCGATTGATATACAACACGACAACGCTATTATATACCATTTGTTGTGTTTTTATGCAAAAAATGTTTTTTTGTACTTAATTGTCAAGCGGTGATAGTTTTTTTAATTGATGCAAAAATATTGGCATGTAAATGGGTGTTTGTTAACAATAAACTATAGTGGTGTTGCGTTGGGGTAATAACCTAGAGATTTATGAACTATTTTCTAAAGGAACGATGACTAACTACGAGAAAGCTCTGAAGTTACGAGTATGGAAGAAAATGGTCCTATAATTCCAGAACAAAGGCTCATTACAAGTGCGGCTAGAGTCGGTCTGGAGCAACGCGCGCGCAGACGGATAGACAAGTCGCATTCCTAGATGAATTACAACTAGTTAACATCTAAACTGTTGCGGGCTCAGCGCTAGCTCAGCAAAGGCCATTTCACCGCGCCGAACGCGTTATCTGCCATCGCCAGTACAAAACTTCGTATAATAAAGACGCAAACGCGCCCGTAACAACAGACGGGCGTTAGAGACTCGCATGCGCCGGCGCAGTGAAAGTACTTTCGCGCGCTCGTTGCCCCGGTCGTCGAACTTGGCGCGGGAGAGAGATAGTGCTATACACGGGAGCGGGACAGATATAGTTTTCTGAGGAAAGCCGTGAAAAGCGGCCGGGTGCGGGGTACGCGAAAGTGCGCACGATCAGGAAATCGCCGCGATCGTAAATTGTGAAGTTAAATGATTTTTATGCGTCCACCTTTACGATGTCAATAAAAGGTTTAATGCTCGTGCACTATTATTCGCTGCGGTGGCGGTGAACTCGATTTTTAAGGCATTTTCCGCGTTTTCCTTCATGTTTCCCGGCGTGTCGTCCCCTGTTTGGAACATAAAGTTTTTATTGTGTTTGTAAAGACCCGTTACGCACGCCAGCGAATTTTGTAAGACTTCGTTTTTTACTTCGATTATAAATTCTCGATAAGAATGAAAGCGTAAGCTCGGAAAGGGTTTACTACGAACCTCTTGCCTTAATTGAACCCACTGCCGAGAGAGAATTGATTGAAACCAGCATCCTAGTTCTAGCAGGTGCTAATCCTAGACATTCCTTAATCACTACACCATCAACCTCTTTACAAGAACCTCATTATCAATTCATAGCGTAAAGCGCTTGCAAGTTTCAAGCCGGTTAACATCATAAAGCACAAAATTTCGTAGTTTAATTACCTTCGGCGTACAACTATCTGTATACTATTACTTTATCAGTACTCGTTGGCTTACAACGTGATTTCTTCCACTAAACATGGACTGATCTTATCAAAATGTTCAGAAGGCATGCTCCAAGTAATGGTCGTCTTTACTTATGAAATTGCTGTTTTATAAAACTGGTCATTTTCAACTGTGACACAACTACAGATTGACTTGGAATTCTAAGTTCAAGTGATTTAATATTTACGGCAAGATGTTCTTTTTAAAAAAAAATTCGTTGCTTTTGCTAAGGTTTTCTCTGTTATGTATGACTCCATATTTGTAACCATTTTCACAGTCCAAAGTGGCCAGTTTCATAAATCGGCAAAAACATTGAAATGTAATGTATTAAAGGCAATTCATTTGTTACGGTGATTAATTACATTGAGTTATGAATTTCGAAATTGATCGATGATGCGTCGCAATTGATGATCGATGATAGATGTATCGAAAAGTTGTTGATAGTTTTGTTATTAGCATTCCGATTGCAAATGTATAATCATAGCAAATTCTAGAGTTTATTTGGCATGATTATCTATCGATTTGTTCTTAACCATTTTTTTTAAATGAATGACTACTTTATGAGCCCAGAAGATGCCTGTCCACTGGTCCTTTTAAAGCGGACGCGTTAAATGTGGTAGAAAAATTAATACGCTGGCAGAAAACTTCGGCTGTGCTCATAATAAATGCTGAGGAGAAACGCTGAATACAACAGTCAGGATATCAACCATGCGTGAATGGTATTTTTCTGTCTATGGTATTCTTCTCTTAGTTACTTAGCCGTACTTTAGGGCTAAAGTACGGCTGGTGGTGATCCCAAAAAAATAGTTACTAAGGTAAACCAACGCTGGTCTATCAATATGGTTTTATTTAAAGTTTCTACTTGTAAATCTCGAAATATTTACGGTACAAGGACTAAAGCCGTATTTTTAGTGGGTGTTCTAATATGTTCTGTCTATACACCTGTCGCTTGTAACTTGCGCCGGCGCAAAGTCACAAGCAGCGAGTTAATTGTTGCCGCGGAGAGTGAAAGTTTAATGCACACGAATTAGTTTTGTTTTCGTTCACATCGCCGTGTATCGCGAGCTAATTAAACTGCTTTTTGACTGCATAAGGAGGCAAACAAATATCGGATTCAGTAAATTCTATATAGAATGCAAGGGTTGCAGTACTCGCTACTCGTAGAAAAAACTTATATCTATATTTTCAAGTGTTTACTTTAAACAAAATTTTAGAGAAATTTTGCAGCTGAACTGTTTCATATAAACTGTCATTTTTCTTAAAGACATTCTTAATTCAAAACGATCGATAATATCGATCGATGCTTGACATGTATCGAGCAGATTCAAAAGTAAAGTATATTAGACTGAGAATCGCATCATCAAAAATAAAAAAATACTAAATACAGTCCCCCAAACACCCATCTATCACTATATCAATCACAATACACTTCAGTTACATTTCAAAGGAGATTAGGGTTTCAAAAACTTTAACTCTTTCTGAAAACACGTGTCTGAGTAATGTTTCGGGGCTTTTATATTATGATTATTCCAGGAAACTTTCAGCTAGGTTACTCGTAGGCAACAGATGCGTGTCCCAACACAATACTATTACTCGTATTACTAGCTCATAATTTTCAGTTTTCCAGCTAACGATCGCCATCACGGGACATTTTATGGTCAAACAAGGTGAACAACCTCCGAAGTAGGCTCGAAGGCTTTTAGGAAAAACGCTGACGACACCGAGAGGACTTTACTGCGGTGCCAATGTCCTCGCGATCATTATTACGCTACTAAGGCTCTGCTTGCCTGGTAGCTAGATATTTTTTTGTAAGGTTTTTTACTCGGGTACATAGAAAATAAATATATCCCTCCCCTTTGCTTCACCGTAGTCAGGTTATAAGAAGAATAGCCTTAAAGCAGAGATTTCTAAAATACTAAGAATCTATCTGTTTTGTAACCATTGCCCTCAGCGGTATCTTTCTTCACTGAGGGAATATACAGACAAGGAAGTTAATAGTCATCAAGGTAGAATGTCGTTTGTATGTCATTTCAAACGACAAGGTCTATTACTCTACGTAACAGTCCTTTGTGAAGTATTTTACTAGGAATTGTTGTGAAAAAGAAATTTAAATTTCTCTGAATTCACACAATACTAGAAAGTTGGATGGGTAGCCAGAAAGGGATCCAGCTACAACATAAACAGTGATCACTCAATTAATTATTGTAATTGAAAGAATAATAGCAAAAACAACAACTCAAGCATTGACCTCAAAAACTACAATTAGATTACACGAGGTAACCATACATTCCTTTTAATTTAAAATATACATGTAACTAAAACTACCAGGCGTACATAGAACTAGCTAGATAGTTCAGTTCCTACCCTGATACGCAATGGTACGAGTACTCGCGGCCTTGAACCTCTCCCCTCCGCCCTAACCTCCGCGTATCGACCTGTAGTACTACGCGGGCAACCTTTGTTGTTACGTAATACGCAGCGGCTACGCCATTCATGTACCGCGCTTGGTGACTTGGTCCCTGACTACCCTGTTACGGCTACTTTTTCTTGTTTATCTTTTGAATCGGTGAACCTGAAACATATTTTTATCGACCTCTTTTGGTGGCGCCGCGCCTGTTACTTACTGGATTTCTTTGCTGAAAAATGGGAAAGGTTCAAAACGTAGATGTGATGATGTATGGAGTGATGAACTTGAAGAACTGACCCGAAATGGCAGAGGACAGATGTGTGGGGAAAAGGGAGAGGAAGACATGCAGTGACACTCAGTGGCTTGAGAAATTTAGATTCAACGGAAACTGGTTGTTTTCTTTCAATTATCTTCTTGTGGTCATACACGCAAAAAATCGCTATGACAATTATAACTGAAGGCACTTGCCTAAAAGATGAGTGATCGCAGTATGTACTTATATTCTTACGTTGAGTAAAATGCCGCGTGAACTAGCTACTGGAAGTATTTACTTGGTAGCAGGTACTAGCACTGGTAAAACCTACTCGTAAAGTAGGTATTTCCAGTAAGTTGATTATACCTTTCCCTTATTGTGGTTTAACCAGCTTCCAATCAAAATAAATGAGCCACAAGCCAAAATATTAGTTTTACCATGTAACAAACTGTATTTACTTGTGTGACGTAGAAAGATTCGTGTATTCAAACGTCGTGTTCGTCTAAATTTCCCCCCATAAGACAAAAATGGCGCATTGCGGGGAAGGAGGTTTCGCATTGCGTTTCAATTTCGTTTTACTACGGAATGAGATGGGCTCATCCTATTATTTACTAGAATAAATAAAGAAAATCTTATTTAATTATTGTTCTCTTCGTATTAAAGTTTTAATTCGTAAGTTCAAAGGTGTTCATGCCTGAAAACCTTTATTTCCTTGTCAAGTAAAAATGAACCTATAGTTGATGAATTCAGTACTCAATTTTCATTGGTTTAGGCTTCAGTGACTTCAGTTTACTATACAAGAACTTGGAATTTCAGCTCTCTTACAACACATTTGGGTTCATATTTGAGTTGTGCAAGATGGCCGACCTTCAATATTTTGGACCTGGTATTACGTTAGGTTAGGTTAGTGTGCAAAATCTTGGCCTGCCTGAAAGAAAGTTATTAAGTACAACGACCTTTCGCATATATAAACATACACTGGAATAGAGATTTGGTGAATAAACACATTATATCACTGAATTTAAAAATAAAGCACCTGGGCGACCGAGCTCTGCTCGGGTGAAAAAAGAGAAAACGACGTTTTCTAAAATGAAACCTAGCTAGATCGATATATCAATTAAACTTAAAAAAACATAATGATACACACGCGCTCGATATCACGCATCCGTCCACCCTCAGTGTGACAGACGGGCACCGACCAGATGCTTCGCCAGAATGTACTCGTGGCGGCATCATCCGGGCGGCACACGCCAGTCACATTTTTTCAGGTTACTCCCAAGCTCTATATACCCACCTGGAACATACGATTCTGCGAGTACCGGTCAACCCACCGCTTATACCGCCCATGCATAAACTTTCTGTTTGAGGAAGTCAATGCGCTCCGTGTCATGGGACATGTATTCTCGAGGACTAATTTCAGTTCCGAAAACGCCCGCCTCACGAAACGCATCACACGTGGTCGTGTATTGCCTTCCCTGAAACAGCATAGTTTGCCGATGAGTACCCTGGCCCCATCGATATGCCCGCCGTTCGATCCTGCATTGCCAGGCTGGCACGGCAGGCTTTGGTCGAATAGCCTCGTTTGGGAACTTAACATTGGCTAAACGACATGTATTATTATTAGATGTATAAAATCGCACATAGCAGAAAATAAACATCAACTTACTTAGCATTTTAACGTCCATAATCTAAATCATATCTTTCAACTACTTCGACGCCACCTCGAATCTTCAAGTTGAGAGTTATTACTTGATATTTAGGTTCTGAATTTAAACGACGTTCTTTCTGTTCTCATGGCGACTAAATCTTGCGGAGGCCCTTCAATATATCTGACTTTGAATATGAGTTCTTATCACTTTTTGAAAACAAAAACAGTAACATGGTAGAAAATTGCTACCAACTTAGGTTACTTTATCTCTGAAGAAGCCAAAAAAACAAATGTATGCTTTCAATGTTCATTACAACAACTTATATCAACTTTATTTTCTTGTAGCAATGTAGACGTAGTCCTAACTTTTGCTATAATTTACTTTATGTTCGTTGTTATTTTTCAGCCTTTATTTTATAAGTAATAGCTGTGCCACGAGGTTTCACCCGCCTACGCTTATTTCGGTGTCGCTTAGCGTTCTTTCTGACCTTTTAATTATTTTTGCTCGGCTCCTAAGTGTATTAGCGTGATGTTAAATAGCATAAAGCCTGCCTCAAGAATTACATTATCAAATACAAAAATATTTTTCAATACTGATCGGTAGTTCCAGATCATTCAAATCAAAAAAAAAATCGACTTTGTTACACTAGAATAAATTTAGTTCTTTATTATACGTTAAACTCAAAACAATAACACCATGTCATGCATGTTAAAACAAGATCTAGTTCTCTGATATAGAGCCTTTCCATGTCTTCATTAAGATACGACGATACAGCTGTAGATCGTGTAGATCAATTAAATTAATTAATTTAATTAAAACTACACGATATCGCATTGAAATTAACCGTATCGTTAACTGATTACAATTCGGGGATTTTTGCTAAATATTTATGAGAAATACTTGTTAAACGGCCAGATTATCTATGTTCTGACTGTTCTATACAAGGAAAAGTAATGTATCTATTTCTTATCTGTGTTCTAATCAGTAGGTAGGTTATAAATTGTCCTACATTGTTCTTACTGTGTCTATGTTTAAATAGTTTATAGATATTAAGTGAACGTTTAAGGCATGATTTCAGGGCTGAAATGTTTATTGGATGAACTAGACTCGTCCCAAAAGAATTGGGCATATTGCTGCTTCAAATTGAAAACGAATTTAAAGTAAGGAGGTTTTGCCTTGCAGTCCATCACAAGAATTTTAATAATAATGTGTAATTTATTTTTCCGGAAATTAAGGTTTCGTAGTAGTTAGTGCACCTGATATCAAGAAAAACTAAAATTACCCAAGCACATTAAAGAGAGCTTCTAAGCAAGCTAGCTATGCTTGTCTTAGAAATCGAATCACACAGTTTTAGAGTTTATCTCCAAAAACCGTGTGATTCAATTCCATAATGATAAGATGGTCCACATAACTTTAGGAGACATAAAAATCTACTTAACTAACTTCCTAAAGATGATTAGTCCAATGAGGGTTTTTAAGAAAATTCACGCCACTAGTTGGCGCCACATTGGTGAGAGGTCTTTTACTTGGAAAATTTAACTTATGACATCAACTTGCTTGACGTCAATTTGACTAATGTCAAAAAACATAAGCATTTGACAGCAGCTTGGACCTCACGTCTCAGTGATGCCACCTAGTGTACATGATTTCAGAATACCCTCATTAACTAAACACAAGTCAAACCTAATTCAAATAGCGAGTGACACCCGGCAGAAAATATATACTATCACCAAAGGACCTCTCACTGCAATAAATATTCTAATGAAGCGGCAAATCTATGTAGACATCAACAGTATTTACGCCTACATTTACATGAATTTATTTCAGATAACATATTAGGAACACAAAACATGGCCTATTTGGCCTCCATAGTGTGAGATTTTAGTTCAGAAAACATATTTAGCTAACCAATGTGTTGTAAGGTATCTATGACCCTAGAAAGTTACCCATTTTTCCCTTCTTTCATAAGCCTATTATTCCATTGTAACTATTCGAAGGACTTTAACAAAAAGGAATAATATTTATTTACAGGAATACAATCGTTTGATGGTGATATCACGGGTGAGGAGTGTTAGGGGGAGAAAGACACGTATAACATCCCCCGGGGTGGCAGCCCACCCCCCACTTTTTATATCATTAGTTGAAAGCAATCAGAGACGCATTGGCGCTTCGCGATGTTTATTTAATTCGGGCATTTTAAGTTTATTTTAATTATGTCTTCATTTTGTTTGAAGGAAACTCGGTCTTACAGCTTGCTTGTAGTATTTACTAACTGTACAGTCTTTTTTGTGGCTTTTACTACACAGCCAAAGTGAAACCTTCATACAATTGTTTTGTAGATAAAAATTTGGTTTGAATGTAATGATGACATCAACAAGGAAAAGTCGCTTTTAGGTATTAGGAACACTATAACCAGATTTTAAGTTATTATAAAATAGTCATTCAGCGGCATCCGGTTAGGTTTTAATCCGACCCCAACATAGGAAAAAGACTAGGCAAATGATAAAAAATAGGTGCAAATAACGATAAACTAGATCATTCAACAAATACCTCCGGGAAAATATCACAAAATTCCTCCATTCGTTGCCTCAATTCACACAAACCCGGAAACAACCAACATCCCCGTGCGCAAATGTAGCCAGAAAATTAAAAATAAATCACCAATACCAAAACGTGAGTTTTATTTCTTGTAACTGTAAGACTACGTCCTCAGTGCGCCCCGCTCCCCGCCACGCTCCCCGCTCCGCTGGGCCAGGTTCATTCTTCATTGATACACGTGGAACACCCCCCCCTCCCGTTGGGGCGTACACCCCTCTCCTCATTAAGTCCCCCGCACCCGTAACGATAGTGTAGAGCAGGCCTTTGTTAGTTGATTCTAATGATTGCCGATTGTAAGGGTAATATCGTTTCGTTAGCGGAGATAGACAAAGAAATATACAATTTTATTTGGAGAATTAACTAGGGAGGCTTTTTTAGGTCTTCATCATAATTTGTTTTACCTATATATCACAGATATGTATAAACAAAGTATTTTAACAGTAGCACTTTACCAGCGATTTCGCGTCTTATATTTGTCTATCACATGGGAGCTCCTTGATAATAATCCGGGCATTTTCCTTGTATTTTTATTGTTTACATCAAAAGTCAAAAATATTTATATCAACTAGGCCATGAAGCGGCACTTTTGAACGTCAACAAGCAAAACTAAATAATAATAATAAATGATTCTACCGTTATTCGGCAATGTAGCTGGTTATGGAGAAGAAAGGACAAGAACACCATATTTATTCTTAAATAAAATGGTTTTCAATATGTACATAAGTACATACATTCATAAATTCATATAAGTGAGGACGATGCACCCAGAATAGCACTTTATACTATAATACGTATAGGTATAAATTATTAAAAGCATTAACATGTAGATTAATTAATTTGATAAATAGGAACATGTTTCTCACATACAAATATTGCAAACACAATTAAAATACCTAGTTCAACAACAACGGAACAGTGTGCGAATCAATTTATAAAAAAAAATTAATGCAATAACTATGAATAGGAATATAAATGAACAAATTTAATTTTGTCTACACTAAAGATTGCCCCAAAAATCATCAGAAAGGTACTTTGTGTTTTTTAGTTTTCTAGGTCCAAGGATTGAGACTAGAGATTGCAGTGAGTGACTCACGACAGTACACGTCTCTCGCTTAGATAGTTCTGAAACATTGCATAGAACCAGCCCTGAAAATTGCTAGCATACCTATCCTCCAATCAAAACATCGGGTATTTATACATTGTTTACATTACCTACACGAGGTCCTAAAACCTCAAAATGGACCCTATGATAAATAGTGTTGTGCTGTCATTACTTCAGCCGGCTTAGATGCAGTGGCTCGGAGAGGGGGTGGGTTACCAGCCCCCTAGCCTCTAGCCCCGGGGCTGGCACGTGTATCGTTGCCTAGCAATGGCGTGGAGGTATCACGTGGTTACAGAAGTATAACTACGGAATAAAATGGTTTGGTAGAAAACGTGCGAATTGAGTTGGTCATATACTTTCGAAATTGTTTGGAAGTTTATTATGTAGGTAAGTCAAGTTCGTACATCGGTTACTTTTAGTCCCTTAATACTTATAAAAGTATGATATTAATTCGCCAAAGTGACGTACCGCGTACCGCGTGTAGCACCTACTTTAGATTTATAGAAATTGCGATAAGGAAGGTTTGGTAACCTGTGGAAGTCGCTAATGCCCTAGGCTACTGCAGCCCTAACGCGAAACAGTCAGCTAGCGTAGTTTTTAAATTCTGGCTACTTTTATTCTATAGTTTTCCTAGTGAACCTTCTTCTAATTACCTGTTATTAGTCCCGTACCACCCCCCCTCCCCCCGTTTCCCGAAACATCCATTAAATCTAACGTAAGTTCGTTTTTGTGGAAGCTGCCAACATTTATTAAATTCCTTAACAGAACGTTTTATGAGTAGTTTCGTTCTTAATTAATTTTGAGTGTTGATTTTGTTTTATTGAATGTTTGTGTAAAGAAATTGAAGGTGTCACTAAAATTAAGTTTTCGGCATGAAAATTGTATTTATAGAAAGTGACGATTTGATAAATTCTAGGTACAATTAAATACCAGTCAAAGGTAACATAATATCGTATATTCCATTTATCAATAATAATATTGACATATACTTGTCCGCGTTTTCGTTCCCATGGCGAATCCCACAGGATCAGTACATTCCTTAGGGTTAATAACTAGTAACACAGTGGCGCTCAACGTTAGGGTTGATTTAAGTAAAATCATTTTAAATTGTCCTTATTCTATTCTAACCATTAAAAATTAAACGTAATTATCAGTAACCTTGATATTACTAAACAATTAAATTGTAAAGACTGATTAATTAATAAATTAAAACAAGTTACGTATTTCAAATAGTTTAAATAAATAACTACTGCCGCTAACTATTCCGGTAACTCCAAATGCTACAGTTCGTAGCACCCGCCTACGAAAGCGTAGCACAACGCTACGAGGCTGCTACGACGGCGGCCAAGCGTAGCTTAGAACACCTTTTGGAATACATTAATGCAAAGAAGTACCTATATTTAGTTTTGATGGAAAAAATTGTAATGCTTTTTTATTTAATTCTAAATTGTCAGCAAGACAGACGGTTATCATTATTTAATACGAAACTTAGAATAATCCAAGTTGAAATTATTTCATAATTCTACAAAGAATTTGATGAACATTTACACGTTTTCTTGTTATTTAAACATTCCTGGAATCTGTTTGACCTTACTCCAAGTATATTGTTTAGAACAAAGATATAACAATAGTGCACTAAAATAACCTCGAACTGCCATCGATCGGCAAGTCGTTGCAGTCGGCTTCAGTCACTCAATTATGTACTAGAATCAGTTTAAAAGAAAGCAGTTACTATGGCAACACAACAAAAATAAAGAGTTAAACTTGTTTATTTTTACCCGACAGCGGCGAAGCAAAAGGGCAGGTTTATGTTTTTGATACGTTTGTGATTTTAAGAAGTGATCTCTGAAATTAATTTCTGTAAATTGTTTCCCTGATGGAAAGCTACTATGGCAAAAATACTATTACTTTTTATCCCGGAAAAATCACCGCTCAGCAGAGGTTCAACCCCGCGGTACCACGTAGCCACGGGGTAAAGCTAGTTACATATGTATTTCTATGAAGGTGTAGGCAAACATCTGTGGAAAGCGAGCCCGGGAACAAAACTTACCAACTTATGGGCATTTCAGTTTATGTGGCAGTAAATACTCTTTTATGTTTTCTCTTTTTTAAAACGAGACCCTGGACTGATACAAAGCAAAAAATGCTCAATCTGGGAGTCGAACAAAAGGACCTCACGCTAAGCAAACAGTTGCGCTTACGACCATAAAGGCTGCCGCAAACAAACGCAACAATGCTCACAACCCTTTTTAGAGATTTATAATCAGAAACAAAATACACGTAAAATAATTCTATGAGACATTTTTAAATCGTTGTCATATTGTCGCATAGCGATTATCTGCTCGGCGTGTTAAAGCCAACGCCAGCCAGTACCAGTCTACTAAAGTGATGTAAATCCGCCAAAAGTTATGCATTTCTCTGACCGAATGTATCAAAGAAAGTGAAAGAAGTTATATGTCGGCATCGCGTCAGTTTCTACCGAGACACTTTCGTTTTCTTATTAATACTGTTTATTATCAAGATATTATGTATTTATTCGGTTTCTTCTATATTTATGTGATTAGATGTTATTGAATTGCGATTAATGTTTTTGATTGGATAATAAATAGAAATGTTGTAATAGAAGATATTTTTCTCGGTTTCGCCAAACAGATGTTTATATCAATCAGTTTTAAAAGTTGTCTTTATTTAGATCTTCGTTTATTAAGTAAGCTTTATAACCTGTGCAGCATAGGCATATACATGAAAGTTTTTCTGAAGTAATATATGATCTAAAAGAGATAGAATTGTTTATTTTAAAAAGGTAAAATCTGGATATAATAATCGGATTACAAAAAAACCTTTTTCAAATAGAAAGTTGCACTATCCCCGAGTGCTGACAATTAAACATAGGATCAGCATCTTCCTTGGTACAATACTTAATACAAGTTTTCTTAGATTTACAAGGTTGCAAATTAAATCTAGCACCATTCGCAAAAATATCTATATACTGTCGCAGAGCATCAATGAGTACAGGATTATTAAATTCTAAAAAACAATGTAAATTATAACTTACTGTCTTAGAAGTATGTGATTGCTCAAGACCAACTACGTAAGTCAACAAATCCTCAAAATAATCAAGAAAACACTGGCGACAATCACTAGTATAATCTAATAAATCAAAAGTAAAAAAAAACTCGAGTGCCAGGACGCACAGACTTCTGTTTCTTAACAGTGCCAGACTGCAACTGAGCACTGACACCACATGTATCAACACCATCAACAGGACTTAGAAAAACTCCAGCTGTGTGCGTCCTGGCATTCACGTTTATACTGTGAGATAGATCACTGCAGCAAAATTTCGAAAAAAGGTTTTGCATATTACCAGTAAATAAACCCCAACATAAAATAATTCATAGACTGGTAAGCAAGACCTTTCCAGCTACATTCCTTAGACTTTATCTCGTAGCTTGCGATGCATGTCGTGTAGAAAAACGCCTGACAGTCACACTTATGACGTAACTAGCACGTCTCGCGGACCTTCGCTTACATAACGAGCTCCCAAAGACCAAGAAGTATAAGGTCTTTGCGAACACCTTACGGGGGTCGCCAGCTACGTCCTATAGCACAGCCTTGACATATGTCAAAAAGATGTTAATTTTGTGGTTAGCAATAATATCTTCAACTTTTGGTTAGTCAGTTATACAATATATTTTCCTTATTAACGTGTTCTGTGATTTCTTTTCCTTTATTCGTAAAATATACGTTTTTTTATGCGGCATTATAATAGAATAATTTTAAAATAAAATCGTCGGTATACGTAAAAATTACGCATTGAATGGATAATTAAAATAAAGGATTTCAACGCTAACAAGCAAGAGCCCTTGAAGTCATGATGAGTAGTCACTGACCTAGATTTTTCAAGCATGATACAACTTTACTTTTAAACTTCTAAAAATAATGTTACAAAACTATATTTTACCTCAAAAAATGATCCTTGTCATTCCGAACTTCAAAACACTTCCAGACACGATAGTTCCAAATTCAAAATACAAATTCCGCACTCTATCTGTCAAAAATTCACAAACGTCAGAGCGCGCGCGTTTTATTTTTATACTGGCAACGTGCGACCTCAGCGCTTGAATGTAGTGCCAATGTCACAATATCTAGGTCTATGTCAGCGAATGGCCTCACTACCGCGGGGATATGTCTGCACGTTTTGTGGCCTTATTTGGCGCTTTTGGCGGGGTCACTGGGCTTTTCGGAGATCGTATATTCGTGTGTTGGTGCACCTGTTTTATGTGGAAGGAGCCACGCATCAAATAAAAAAAAACTTTGGAATTATCACTGTCACAAGTATTTCTTTTTAGTTTTACGGCCTTGGAGAAGAAAATAAGTGATGTAGGTTGTTTTTATTAATCATCAAAAATTCCCAGAGTTTAAATTTATTTGCAGAACGATTTTTCTAAGCAAACATTTTGGCGCCAGTGTCGTAACCACGTCGGCAGGTTTGTCATAATAATATGAATCAGATCCCTATATCAACTTGCTATTAATAGTAAATGAAAAGAGTTCCATGACAACAAGCATGTACCCACGCTAGTTAACATTAAATATTACGTTCTACTATGTTATGAAGTGATTTCGTGTATTAGTTAACTTGATTTGATTACAGGGTACCCACATACGAAGGCTGTTATTAATCAGTGATACAAGAACCATGGTCAATTTGTTGGCTTTAGCATTTAATAAGACACATTTTAATAACAAATTAGTGATTGTCTAATAACTGCAGTACAAAAAGTGTTGTCAGATTAAAATATAACTACCTACGTCAAAATATCTTAATCCAAGGCGATGTTTGTAAATCAGTTGACAAATTACTATTAATAAGCAATAAAATAGCTTAAAAACGTGGTATGATAATGCTTCTGTCCTATTTTGTTAGAAAGTTAGTTTATTATCTACGGTTATTCAACATTACTCACTTGAGAGAGATCCGTCGCCAGCACAATGTGTTATTACAACAGGCTGCCAAATAGCGTTGTGCAGCACATGTAACCATCCATAACTGTCCCCAACAGCTCTTTATAAATCAATCCTTATTATTTTTTTAGCACAAATGATGCAAAAAACGAGAACAAAACAATTGAAAAAAGCAAACGATGTTTCGAGGAAAACTGTTCCAAGTAGCGTGGACTAAACAAAATTCTACGTAAATATCGAACACAGCAATCGAACAAATTTCGCAAAATCCACACATAGTTACAACTAGTGCAGTGGAGTTTGTAGAAATTGCGCAAATCGCACTCAGCGATTCACACTAGACCAAGTTTTGCAGTTTACTTGATTGCGAAATAAGTTATTAAGTCAATGCTAAGGTCACAACTTAAAGGCTTACTAACTTTGTATTAATTGACATAGATTTTTTGCATGCCATTCTGACAAAAAAAAATTTAGGAAAGATTAGCATGATGGTTCCACCAGCATAATCTCCTGACCGATATCTCGTACTGCAAGGTGAACTTTAATCTGTAACACATTTCTTTAATTGCATTTTGAGTTATCTTTCTAACCTCGAAATCGTTCCCTGAAACCCAATGCTTAATGTCATTAACACGATGTAGAGATAAACAGTAGATTCGATCGTCGATAGTACTTGCATCGATAACTCTGGCTCGTGATGCTTGATGCGGCCCTGAGGGTAACCTTGCTTCTCTCTCGCTCACGCTGGTGGCTGCCTGCACCTATTCGTCTCTGTCTAGCTATATGTTTGCAGTGATAACTACCGGATTCCGTGCGCGTGCGTCGCGATCTAAACAAATGCGTTTGATATTTCCTTCGGTGCTGAAAGGGCTGTTTGTTTTGGCGTGGGAAAGTGGAAGATTTTGTGACAGACCTAGAATTTGTTTGGCCAATTTAGAGTAATTTGAAATTAAAAATCTACTACCTAGTTGGTAAGGCAAGATCGGCATCTTGAAAACGCAAAACAGGGCCGCTGCCGACCAAGAAGGAGATGCCGCATGCCGGACAATGCAAGAAGTGGCATAGATGGACAATGGAATCGACGGAGGGCGATCTTTGCCCAGCAGAAGCAGTATACAGGCTTTCTGAAATAACAATAATGTAATTATAGTTATATATAATAAATAAATAATAATAAGCCTCGAAGCTTTCGTGCTAAAATAACATATTAAAATGCCACGTGCTGGCTGCAGATAATGGAATAAGAGCAAACATATTTACATGTCAGAGCGTTATTTTTACCAATTTTCTCAGGAGTCTCACTGCGTAGTGCAATAATACTATAAGACCAAACTTATGACGTCATAATACTCCGAAAACATCGTCACCTGTGTATACATAGGTCTATGTACATTTTGGCAAAATGTTTACAAGTACAGACAAGGCCATCATTGCCCCTTATGTACGTATTTTCTAGATATTTTTCTTATGTGATACCAATTTAGCTGAGTCGTAGTGTTGTTTTAGTGTGTTTTCCTGATAAGTGCGACACGTGTGCTGCAGATAGATGCAGAGGTTTCAAGGTATCATAACAACATCTTAAGTCACAATGATTGCTCATTCTTTATTGTCAAAGAAAACTTTAGCGAAACAGATTGGCCTAAAACTCAAGTTTAGTGTAAAGAATCCCTTTATCGACTGCCCATGAACTAAAGGGCCAAATAATCTAGACTACATTGAAACTCGTAGTCTAAAACCGGACTATTAAAATACATTGCTAAGCAAATGTATTTTTGTCACTAAGTGAATTGAAATGGCGTTGTCATGTTCACAAGAGCTTTTAAGTGACCTAAAGTTTAGTAGTTCCCGACAGTTCAAAACTTTGTAAAAGCAAGCGTAACCAAAGAGAAAAAACATTTTTACTTTTTTAAACCCTTTCAGTTAATATTAGGATCTTTCTCTGAATCGCATGTGCAACCATCCTCAACTTCTACACTACAATAGATAGTAATGTTTTGTTATGTAAATGTCCAGTTATGTTGGACAAACTATCACAACAGTATATAGACGTGACAAAGTACTCGTCTATGTATGTGGATGTGCTCCACTGACCTGTTTCCCCCAATAACTTGTACTCGGATGAGGCGATTATGTTTCGCGATTGTTCATTATTTTATTTTTGCTTATTACTTTGTTATTACAATAGATTGGGCATGCTTTTTGAGCACGGAACAATTTAAGAAATCATGATTTTTCCATGAATGTCTCTCTCTCTCGGTCGGTCCCTCATGTCTGGAGATAGTAGTCAGCATGAGGAAGTGTGTAAGGATCGTACAGGGTGGGGTTCTGTGGTTTTGCTCTACACCATTGGATATGTATGCACCAAAATTTTGCAAAATACCCCTTTAATGAAATTATTTTTTAGAATATTAATTAATTTATTGAGAAATAATTTATTTTGAGAAAACCGTTAAAAGAGAATACTTAGGTACGTTATTATGGAAGTTACTTTGAAAACAACAAAAGTAAATAGTCAGGTATGAAGTTAAGGTTCAGCACAAGTTGAAATATGTAGTATCGGCCTGTTATTGCATTTTTATGTTAAAATTGTTTGTTACTCTAGACGCTTTTACGTGCACGTCTTTTTGTTCGTTCTCACTTATTTATATGTATTTTTTTCAACAAGAATGATGTAACCAAAAACTTGTAATTGAAACTGATGGAAAAGAGTGTCCGTGGAGTTTCTTGCAAATTATTCTCCATTGAGATCTACTGACGCTTGCGAATTTGCAACTAGAGTCATATTTTATTTTGTTTGTTTGACAATTCAAAAGTACCTGTAAGGTTTATTTGAAATAAACTATTTTGTTTCTTTTTTTTGATTTTATGTATAATAGCAGAGAAAAGAAACCCTGAAGACAACATTTTGAGTTACAAAATGTGAGTCGAACACTTCCATATTGATGGGACGTTCATATACTCCACCAACCCTACAACTCAAAGACATCAGTTGACATTCAAGGGAATTAGGACAGTCAATTACATTATCTGCCGGCATGCCCAAATTGGACCAAGGCCGCTGTGCGTCGTTCGGAGATAAATAATGTATGACCGTATTTACCGCCGTGCATGGCACTAGTAGATAAACATTCACATCGCTGGTTTGTGTGGCGAGTCATAACGGATTGCTATTGCCAGGGTAAGAGGATGACCTGCTATTTTTATGGAGAGATAAAAACGAAAAGCAACCGAAGCATGCATGCATGCATTTGTGTCATTAAGCCCGCCTATGTACGACTATTGAACATGAAGTTTAAATAAATAATAAATAAAATATCAAGGCAAGCTATTTTTATTTGATTCTGAATTTTCAGTGATTTTCCAGCTTATCCCATTTATTTTTCTCTATAACAAATGTGCAGGCAAGAGTCTATCTTTTATGGCAAATGTTAGTAGCAAAATTTATGAAAGGTCTTCCATTGCGTCACCTTAAGAAATGGTTTCAGCATTTGTTTTTTTTGTAACTGATTTCTATCAGTGTAATTCATATGCTCTCTCAATTTTAATTATACATAATGTAAAGCCGAACAGACCATCATAATAAAATAATTAATCAAACAAATACATTAGCGGGTATCTAGGGCAGTTGTGCAATCGTCAGTTATTGTTTAAAATCAAAACGGTTAAATGCGCAGACGCAGCGGCTGTCGCAACGCGCCCTAAATTATAGTAATTTGTGCAAGTGCAGCGAAACACCGGTCACAAGTAACTCGATGACTCATTTATGTCATCTTTATAATAATTGATTTTAGTACGGCGAAATTACAAGCAAATAGATTCTTTTAATTTTTTTACTACTTTTTTATTTCCTTTTTTTTTTAAAGAGTAAGTATGGAGTTTCTTGTGCATTCTTCTCCATAACAATCTACTTTTCCGAATGCACGGTAGAATCAAATTTTATAACTTGTTAATTTAATTTGAACCTTCAAAAGTGCCGCTTAATGGCCTAGTCGAAACGAAACATTTGACTTTGACTTTAATTCAATATTGTTATTTTAACATGACTTTTTGGAGTAACTATTTGAATTAAAACTATGGAATGATTATGATGCTGCGCTAACTCAGATATTGCAATACGATCTCGAAAATCAAAGGCTCTCGAATACCTATAAAAATGGCTTATTAAATACTAATTACAGACAATAATTACCATATTCCAATGACCTTTTTAAAACCAGTCCGACGTATGCCTAATTAGACCGCGCGGTTTCGATGCACGGATCAAATAACGCAATCTGGTATAATGTAACAAGATTCCTTTATACGAACCAAACACGTGAGCCTTAAGAAATACATAGGAAATAAAGAAATTTCAATAAAAAGAAATAATAGCTGCTTATAAATTTAATCTGATAACTCTTATGTGTATCAAAAAACTGTGCCAATAAATAAAAATACATCTTTACTACAGCGTGCGTAATCTTGAAACTAAACCAAAATGAGTTTAGTAGTTTCGGAGACACGCTCACTAAAATAACTCATAATCCGGATTTGTTTACGCGGATAAAAATATTGGAGGCGCCAGTGTTTGTGGGCGGTCACGTGACACTTCAAGGAAATTAAACTTTGTATACAAGTATAAAATTCACGTTGATTAAAACGTGAATACTAATAATACGTACTTTTATACAAAGTGTCCACCTTACCAGTCCCTTAAAGGCATATTAAGCTGGCTTAGAGGGGTTTTTGGGGGGTCTGTAGCATTCACAAAAAGTTTCTAGCAAGAAAACTAAATCAGGGCATGATGACAGGTGTTTCGCTAAACAATTTATCTGCCTTTATTTTTATCCGAGGCGATAACCTACTTGCGAATTAGATCGACCTAAATTCGAACTCAGCATCACAATCTATCCTACTGCTTCATGTTCTGCCATCCATTTTATAACCAATAGGGCCTTGATTTTGACACTCTAAGCCCCGAAGGTAAGGAGACAATTCGCATGATGGTGTGAAGTTGCGAAAAACCGACCTTAAGCCTTGCATGGTGGTGACGTGTGAGCCCCTCCACGCTATACCACGCCATATTATAAAAAACCTTCAGTTGAAACGTTTAAACTTAACCCAGTGATCATGACACACTTTTAGTGATTACGTACGGCTGTGGCGGTGTGTGCGCGCGAGCATATTTCGACCACGAATTTTCGCCCGCCTTTTTTCGTTTACTAAATAGGTCATTTTAGTAGGTCGGTATTAATAGGTGGCCTTAATCCTATGGTTATGGGGATTATCGAGTAAGTGTCGAGGGCTTCAATGGGAAGTTGGATCGGAAAATGTTACGAGATTTTACAGGCGTCGTTACGTCAAATTGGTGCCTCTTTTAGTAGCCCAAGGCCAAGACAAAATTTCAGCAACTTTTAAAACTCAAACCAATTTTGTTTTTTCTTAAAATCATACAAATATATAGTTTTGCTCATGCATATTAGGGTTTATACTTAATTACTAAAAACTAATATTTTTTTAAAGAAAAATATACAAAGGTATTTTTAAATATCTCAATAAAAATAATCATGTTTAAATTGATTCGGCGAAGGCGGAAAGAGCGGACGCCAGATAGAGGCAAGGCCAGCCGTCAAGGTCCACGAAAAGGAATAATTAACGAATTTAGTCTCTATTAGTCGTAACATAGAGTTCTTAATTGTGTGGTGCACGTGTGTAGTGCAAGACAATAAGTTGGGTGGTTTTAATGCAACATTTTTCAGTAATAGGTAGAGATCAAGGTTGGTTGATGTAGACGCGTATATGTAGGTAAGGTCGGTAGTGCGCACAGAGTGGAGCCGAGTTGGCTCGGATTCCCGATCAGCTTATGGACTTATTATAGTTGCTGCTAAATACTCGAGCTATGACTAATTCGATCTTTTTGCCTGTGTATGGCCAGTACTATTTATTAACACAGACTAATCACACTGTGTCATAGAGAAAATAAGCAGCTTGCTTGACTGGTCAAATTAGGGATGTCTGATAAAAAATAATTACATGGCAGTGACCATAAAGCATGACTTAACAACTCTGTGATATTGTTATTGATATAATATTCCCTATGTAATTTTATATGGCTATTTACAATACTTTATTTCTGTCAATTGGGGATCGTGCCAATTTAAATGTGTTTTTTTAGAATGAAACGTGCCTGTCTTGTATTCTGCCTAAAACAATAACTATCAAGAATCCTATTGTTTTGTTTTTCTAGTGTCCATGGCAACACCGCCAACAATATGATTTTGTTCTCTCTAGTTTTAGTACACACATTATATTATCCTAGTCACAATAACAAAAGCTTGTGTATGAAAAAGTAAAAGTATCAAAGTGAAATTAAAAATGATGTATTCTTTTCTCTTAATTTTTTGCTTAAACTACGTCATTCTATGACAGATTTTGGTTTTAATCATGGATTGTTTTTCCTCAGATGTCACTTAAAGTTCGGGGCATGGATTAAATATTTTTATGTGATTTTAAAAGGAATCTTAAGTAACAATAATTTGTAATATTATATTACTTTGGGAGCAAACTAGTTAAAACAGTCTATCGTCTATTTCAAGGTTTTTAATGCGGTACCAGGAAATTATGAACAAATAATGAGGGGGAAACGAATGCGCGATATGTCTGTCTCTCTCTCGCCTTCACTATCACTATAGTTACTAATGATTTTGATTGGTTGTCTGTGTGTCAATGCCGAATTCTGGTTTGTATGTAGATGTTGGGGAAGGCATTGAATTGTTGAGCTAAACTTAACCTAGAGAAAAGTACGAACTTCTAAGTTACTTTTAGTTAAATCTACGAAAACTCAAATCATCGTACATTTTACTTTTTCAGTTAAGTGACTGTGCAATGTCAAAATAAATTCATTTATCTGAACTCCTGAATCGCCAAATAAAGAAACAACAGCTCATTTAATCAACAATCCCTGAAATCTTTATGATTTTTCTCGCCATATTTCATAAAGAAAAATGGCTGACTCATTTTCCCGCGCACAAAAGTCATTCATCATTTTCCTTTTTTTCTCGCACCGTACACATGGCATTGGCGTTGTCTTATAAAGCCATAGCTACTCTATATGCTAAAGTAGGTCATGGATGTCTCCGAAATTCGTTGCACACTCAATTTTAATGAATGAATGGTTTTAACAGAGACGAATGATGAAACGACGAATAGGAAGTGGGCAAGAGATAGAAGTTAATAGTCATTACTGTGATCTGGCCTTGAATGAAACGTTTAAAAACTTGAAAAATGTAGGCAGGTTTTCGAAAATACATTTGTGTTGAATTCTGCAATAAGAAAAAGAAAGTTGAACCTTGAAGATGTGAACAACAGAATCTGTAACAGGACGTAGGATAAAAACGCCTCCAAGCAGTTAATTAATTGGAAACAATAAGCTCGAAATCGAGTCATAAATACTGGACTACTCTTCGTCTGTCTAGTACTTCTAGTCACCCAAAGGTTTTTCTAGTCACTCAAGAATTTTCTTCGTATAGAAAGACATAAATTCCAAAGTATCTTCTCCGTTCTTAATTAAAAAAGAAAGTCGCGTAAAATTCCCTGAAAAGATTGATGCACATTGCATTTCTTGCAGTGACATGAAATGAAATACGAATACATGAAGACCAACTGTAAAATATGGGTCATAGATCAGAACTGCGTCGCATTGAACCTGGCAGATTTTATCACCAGTAAATTGATATAATAAAATTCGTATGTTTGTCTAAGATCTGAAGAAACGATAACGCTATAATTGAACTAAAAACCGTCAAACTTCACTAATGACGTGGCAACCACAGTACTTTTATTGTAATCTTCGTTGATAACAAACAAAAAGTCCATTAGGAAGTGAATTATCAGAGCTATCTGTGTAACAGCTGCGAAGCGGGCTACAGCCCACTATCTAAGTAGGCCAAGGTCGGCGAGGCAGGCACGGATGTCCGAAGACCAATGAATTGTGGCCTCCTAGATAGTGCGACATGCCCCCCCTCGGGCCTCGTGACGTCGCCCTGCAGGGAGATGCACAGATCTAGTTATCGTGGTTGCGTATCACGACATTTTTGCGGCGATGGCAGCCGAAATTCGCCGGAGGTTACCGAACATTTCGCGTGTATCGACTGAACGTTTGTTTTTTTACTGTCAGCGCGCGAACACGTAACTCTATGACTGTGACCACTTTCACTGTTTTTCGCAAATTTTATGGTGTGCGGAATATAATAGAATTTACTCACATGTTTCCTTGCATCAAATTTTTTGTTCTGTTTAGGACGATAAGTTTACAAATTCTTACAGTTTTACAATGTGCACTGGAGTCATAAGTATTTTTGGTTGTGCATAAATATTTGACTTTACATTAAGTGCCTATAAATTATAATCAAAACAAGTTTCGAATGATTTATTTACATTATCTTATTTTTCTCGAAATTGTGCTCCGTTCTGAGAATTACACTGAAACATAAATGATAAAGTTTCCACAAACAATAATACAATTACAATCGATGGTGCTTGAGCAGTTTCACTGAAGAATTGTGGTCATAAAGAACTTAGAAGTTGCAAAAAATAAAGACAGCCTACCTAAAATGATAGGGCTCTAAAGTGAAATTCTTTCGGCGACAACGATGGTCAAAAGCCCAAAATGTTTCGGATAGCCATGTAACGTTTCGGTAGCACCTAACAATCCCAAACATTCTAGATAGATGACAGGCCTAAATTCATTTCCTCTCGTTCAGTCCATCCAAAGTTTGTCTGAGAGATTGCCCTGTGCGATAAGACCGCCCATTGCTCTTTTACTTTAAAAAATGTTTGTCCTGTACATATGTTTTTGTGGTATACAATAAAGAATAAAATAAATAAATAAATATTAGTATGCCACTTTATTTAGGACTTCCTGTTTCATACCTAAACTATAAATGCCCAAAACCCGGACATAGCTAGCTAACTAGCAAATACCTACTTACAAATTAGAAACGTACCTAATACAAAAATTAACTTATATTTGAATTCCGAGTAAACACGAGTTATTATCACAAAAAGCTTAATTCAAAATAAAAACATTGTCTAAGCATAGAGCTTAGACAATGTTTTTTTTAGGGCCAAGGCAATGAAATATAAACTATAAAACTGACCTACCATTATTTAATTCTGTCCACAGATAATAAAACAAACCCTTTACGACGCGACGGAGTATTGATAGAAAACATTTTTTTACATTGTAGCTTGCATGTCGTAACCAAAGAGTATTTATTATGAGCAAGTTTTATTGGGGCCATAAAATATTAAATGGTCGGTGGGTAACAAGTAACAACCCTTTACACAGGGTTGAAGTGAAACCTTAGAAAGCAAAGTTTATAACAATAAAGCACGTTTTTTGGCATTTTTCTTTTCTTTATGTTTACGGTATTTTTTTTAATGTAGCGTAGCGGTCAGTACGGTACCAACGGTACCGTTGAACTAGTGACAAATTTTGACATTTAGATATTGCTGCTCTAAACAGTGGCTCATGTTAATTTGACTGTATAAGCTAATTGAGTAGGTGTTTAATATTTTTGTTATTAGATGACATCTAAACCTTTCTCATGAATGTTTCATTGATAAAAAACTGCAGTCCCTAACATAGTTTCGACTAAGTATAGAAATAAGGGAATGTAGATCTTGAACAAAGATTGATTATCAACTTTCCATTGACCTATGCACTTGAAATTTGGTGAAAATGTTTATAATTACGTATATTTTATTAACAAATACCAATATATTGAAAAATCAAATCTTTTCATTGGTACGGAACCGTGTACGGAACCGTAAATGTAAGAAATCCGACACGCACTTGGCCGGTTTTTTATGATTGTGCAATACTTGCTCTTCTAAATTATTCTCTATCTTCAGCTTTAATGTTCTGTCATCACCACCATAGCCACAGACCCTCACGTGATCATCATGATCATATCGTAATAGATGATTTACGAGCGGAATGCTATGGCGCGGGCGGCACGACGGTGTCGTGATAGTGTATCAGCCGATATCTGCTAGGCATAATACATAACTTATATAAGTAGTTGATATATCTAGTAGATTGGAAGGACTGAAGCGGCCCTTTGCCTAAATGATGCCTGATTTTTTCATAGTTTTATCAATTACTAATTTTGACTTACATTGTCCTCGCTGAATTGATGTCACGCGCTTTTTGAAAACTAAATAAATCTCCCAAATTATTTAGGCTTTACCTACCAAAAGATCATCACTTAATCCGAAAGAATCTTGAAAGTTACATAAAGCTAAACCTACAAGGTGAAAATCCAGCATCGTCATTTAAATGAGGAAACCACGGGTAAACACACATCTCTTCAGTAACATTGGAATGTCGAAACCGCAAATCAAATACCTACTACTACTTGCTTCTTTTTCCAGATAGGAGTCTGCATCCTTGAAGTTCTAAAGTATTTGTCACAAATAAATAGGGCACATATTAAAAATACACATAAGCTGTTTGATCACCACCTCGACCCTGCGCCCTACATACCGACATATATCGCAAAAAAAACGACAATGAAACAAATTGGCGCAAAGTCACACTCATGCGAAATAGTTGGAATTAGGACATTTAGGCGCCAAGGTCGCTTGTTGCCATAGCAAGCAACTTGCTCCCGAATAAGGCTGGAGAAAAACTAATTAAGAGATGGTTCCAGAATTGTAAAAGATATCAAGATTGGGTTTGTTTTCCCTTTTTTGTTGTTTGATTTGGTCTGGCTTGTAGCTGAGACTTGCTGTAAACAAAAGCTCACAATTTGAAAGGAATGGTATACACTGTTTAGAGAGGTTTGTGTTAGTTTTGATTTGTGCGTCTAGACTACACTGCTACTAAAAATAAGTGGGACTCATAGGCTTCTGGAATATCTACATCTAAACAAATAATGGCGTCACGTTTATCAAAAATCATACAGTAGCTGTTATTTTAGTTTATCTTACTTCAACAATCATAATCTATTATTTACATTAGCTGAAATCTTTAAAACTGACGAATTTATCAGACAATGATTCAAAGGCTAGTTTTTATCCGCGGCCATTTTTAAGCGCGTCGCGGCTGCGCGGGCGCATCAGCGCTATGTGTGTCAAGGAAACGAATGTATTGGAGAAAAATTCGCGAACCTTGACGCCGTTAGATTAGAATTAGGACTGTCCGAGTTTATTTATTTTATTACACGCGTTAAAAAAAGAAATGGCGGCAGTGGGCGATGGTATAATAAAATAAACATGCCAAACGAAGGTCAATTGTATCAGATTAAGATGTTTAATCATAAGAATCTAAATTCTAGTTGAAACCGCAAGTGTTTACAATAAAATGCCGGCTTGACTACGTTTTTTTTTCATTAAAAATGTAAAGGATGAACTGTGCACGTAAGTGAAAGTTATTAGAATGCATGCATGCATGGAATTACAATATATTCTGACCTCATCGATGCGAATTTGTTCAAGTTAGTCATTTTGATGTAATTTGCAGATTGATTGTGTAAATAAAAGTTAGGTAGATTTGACTAAATGCAAAATGTTTCTGAGCACACGACCATTATCATAAAATTCATCGAAACTAGAATCAGAAAAAAGCACTGTCATATGGACCCACAACCTTTGTTTCATCTCAAAGTCTTCAGGAGTGGAGCCAGCAAACAATTACTCAGAAATATTTGTTTCATCTTCCTAATATTAGATGAAGCATAAACTATTATTTCTCTCAAAGGGTCACCAGTTCGAATGATAACATACCGACCAATAAAAATATAGTTCGTTACCCCCGTGTCCGACATAACAAACAACTAATTATATTTAATTATTTAGGCACATTAGTGCAACAAACTTGTGTGTTTAGACCATGTAACAAAAGAGATAAATATTCACGTGGGAATAGATGTAACAATGGTTGAAAGAGAGCAAGAAATTCTATGAATCAGATGAGGTTTTTGGTAACAAGTACAAGTGTAGATGATAGAATCATATAACCATCTTCATACTTGTTTAATATCGTTTTGTCCGGTTTCTGAATTGAAAATTTGGATTCTAAAAGTTTGACAAAGCAGAATTTGACAAATGCTCAACTTCAAATTCTTAATCCAGTAACCGGCCAAATAATCCTAGGAGATGTGTCGCTAATTAAAAATGAAATATCAAACATTTTTCTTCAATCAACTCATTTAGTACGTTCCAAAAGATAAACATTGCAAGCTAACAGCCATTTCCTTTCCTAATGATATCGTTTAAATGATTCCAAACATAAGTTTCCCACAAAACACTTCCGGCCATCAGTGTACGAAACGAAACACAAATATTTATAACGCATAGCCCATGGGATTCGCTGGATAAAACTTTTATAACCATCATCAGACCATTGAACTCGAAGCCATTAAAATTAAACATACACGGCTCCTCTTCGCTAGGGCAAATATCAGCAGTATTTTTGGAAACTACTACAATAGTGGATGCGTTCAATCATTGTTAAAACACTGCTCTTTGAATTAAAATACTTACAGCTAAAACTGTTTCTGTCTGTTTCGGTCATAGACCAATAACTTATGATACACGTGGCTTCAAAAATACTCTAGTGCCACTTGATAGAGCTTATCCATTAAGGTATTAAATTCTATCTATAGCAAGAAGTGTTATGATAGCATTACAATATAGTACTCTACAATCAAATCTATTAGTGTACGATTATATTCGCCTCTATTTATGACTTCGAGTCTATGTTGGAAAATCCCGACAAAAAACAGTCGGTCTCAGAAATATATGGATTTGTTCAGCAGCTTCCTGTCCTTGATCCATGTTACTTGGGGTCGGTGCACCATGTTTTCTTCTTCAATTTTGCTGTCACTCGTTTTGATATCCTCTCCTTACTCTCGTCTTTTCTTTGATCTTCATCTCTCTTTCCGTCTATGATTTCAGACCCTTCTTAATCATTCAGTCACATTTTCATTAACTTGCATTTGCAAAAAATTCTTAAAAACATATTAAAAAGTAAGCTCGTCTACGTAATCGCGGTGACGTTCATTTGAAATCATACTTTCACTCTCTGCGCGTCGCGTGCGCACCGCACGTCTATGCGGAAGCAAGTCGGCGAAGGCGCATGATTTATCGCTATCTTGTGAATGCTACTGAAAATGTTCGAATTGCATTCGTTATTTATTGCTAATGCACCATTCCCTTGTCCTTTCGATCGAGCCTCGATATTAATTTAAAATTAACTGAACAGACACTTCGCTAGAAAGCGTGTTGAAATATGTTGTGAGTAACGTGGATGGAGGAAGTGGATTGCAGAATTAGAATTACAGGTGGATGAGGACAATAATGATTAACTTTACTTAGCGAGAATGAGGTGACGGCTAAAAGTCATATTTGGATGAAGAAGACGCGCAGTGCTAACCACCAAAGAAATACTCGTAAGAACTGGAGGATGATGATGCAGATTTACTTTACAAAGCAACTAATTCAGTTCAAACATTAAATGATACGAACGTTTCGTCAGGTGTGCGTCGTTGTTACTTCCATTTTCAAGTCTTCTAGAAACATCCAATTTCGTCTATCAACTGTACATAAAAGCGAAATTCAATTCCAAAATATCACTACACACGAACATTCGTGTGCCAAAGACCCCCCATTTCGCAATAGATGAGCTAACTAAATTAAAAAATAAAAGTTATTGTTAACAAGAGAAAGCAATTTCACCATTATAAATGTACATGTGATTCCATCATTTGCTTGCAACCATTACTCGAAAGTATAAATTAAATTTAGCAGACGAGTTTAAATCTTAACGTCTTTTACGTAAGAGTCGTTATCGCGTGAGATTGGGTTTCAGCTGCAATTGTACCGAATCTTAATGATGGCTTGGAGGATGACACGCGATGCCGAATAATTTCGAAGTTTTTAGCTGATGTAAAACATTACTCTTTTAAAGAAAGAGACTGAAAAAAGTGTTGATGGCTAAATTCCTTTTTTAAAAGTAAACTATTAAGAAATATTAAAGCAAAGGCAATTTTGATAATTAAATTTGTACCAGAAGAGACATCGACTACAAAACAAGAAACGGCTAATAATAATAACACACCAGCTTCACATGATTTTAGTAATGGAAAATATATCACGTTAAAAGTTCAAGCAACTAGCAGAAGATGCCCGGAATACCTCAATTAATGGAGTAGAAGCAGGAAGCCGTGCAGTATGAGCGCTCAAAGTTATAGCTAAACACATTTTATGGCCTAAGACCGCAGAGTGCTAGCCAGTGCTGCGTGCACACTGCCAAGGCAGTACGCCTACAACTCCTACTTGTATGGCTAGATTTTATTACGAGAAATTAAAATAGTGAGATACAAAGGCACGAACACGATGGACAAGACTAGCGCATCATCTACATATATGTTAGTGAATTAACAAGTGTTTGGGCAAACCCTGCAAGCGTGTCTCATGAACAATGTTAAAAATAAATGAAAAATGTAAGAACAGCGTCGTTCTACCTCTTTTCTAAGATACTTTTAAATGTGCGAGTGAGCCTTTACAATACAATGAACTCCTTTTGAAGCAAGATGAAAATGACAACAATAACTTATTAAAGTTGCTAACAAATTCAATTTATAAGAAATAGATGAGAGTTAAAACGTTTTGTTCGCAAACCCAGTCATGAAAGGTAAATCTGCCATAAGAAATATCGTTACCTACTATAGATAGAGCATGATAGAAATGTTTACGATGTTGGTTTCTGGCTTTATTTATAGATGCCAAAGATATTATTGACTACAATGCAATATAGCCTAGTATCGCTAGTATAAGTTTTCCTTCAGTTGAAACTTAGACTCTAAACTAACTCTAACCGTTTCTATTTCAATTCCTTTGGCAAAAAAGTAAAGCTTAATTCTTCTAATCCAACCAATTAATGTCGGTAAGACATTGCTCATCCCACAAGACTATTTGCCTTCAGTCCGAGTTAGCAGCTAGCTGAATGCTCTTGAAACAATCAGGCCCACGTAACAGATGAGCAGTGTTCAGATAAACACAAGGTCGGCGCTGATAAGGTATCGATAGGGCGCCATGTTTCGCGATTTTATAATACGTGTAATTGTTTGTTGTTGTTTTGTGTGGCTGTGGTATTTCTTGTGATACGAACGACCGAGTGCATTGTGGTTCGGGTGTAAGTGGGGAATCAAGGAAGTAGTTTTCAGGAAGTTTTTAAGCGTATTTTTAGTAGTTAGTAGCCCTTTAAATGAGAAATCTGAGAAATTATTTGGGGCAACGCCAAATTTTACACGTTAAGTACGTATATTATAATTTGACCTAAGTTTTTCAAATAAAGGCTGAAGGCGTTGAGCCAAAACGCTCAACAAGTCACGAGCTACGTTTACATCTAAACGTTTCCCCGTAACACTTTGACGGTAACTTTTGGAGGTTACAGCATTACTCATCGCTAAGAAAATGGTTGCGAACTAAGGAGTAATATAATGTGCAATCGAATAAATTTTCTTCTGAACACTGCAGTTCACGAAAAAAGCAAGATGAAAATGCATCTTTTGAAATTAGAATTTTCACAAAAGAACCTACGTCTCTGACGTCACGATGAATACAGAATTGGATTAGAAACTGAACAAAGCCGTCTTGTGACAACTGAAACATGGCGAACTAGACCGCCAGAACCTTACTTTTACTAAACAAATACCAACCATTCACTTTCAGTCACACTGCACACAAATAGATGTGCTGAAAAAAACCAGAGAGCCGCTGTTTTTTCAACAGAATCATTTTTATAACTGCGCAATACTTAGATAATACTGCACAAGGTCGGTGCTGCGTACAGGTATAGTTAGCGATTGTCCACAGGTTTTAGGAACATTATGAGTAATTGCACTAGTGGCCAAAAGTCAAGATTGCTCTCTAAATGGTGTTGCCACATTGTCCATGGTAAATTAGGATAGACACACGTAATTTCGATTTTGTTTCGAACGTGATTCAATGTCAGTTAAACTAATATGAACGAAATGGAATCTTTAGTTTCGTTTTCGTTGCAGTCCAAATCTGGTTTGACGAGATCTTATAATCAAGTACGCATACCAACCAATAAAAAACCTTCGGAGTTAGTTTTTAATCAGGCCTTGATATACCATAGTAATCGGTATTACATCAAATCAACAACAAAGACTAAAGAAGCGAAACAAAACTGCGTAATAGTGCCAATACGTAATACTTTAGTGTGACCGCCTACGAGGTGTCAGATTCTCCCGGTATGGCAGATCTGTCCAAATATTCTCTTCTTATTTCACTAGTTCTGACAATAGGAAGAAAAGCTTTCGTGAATATTGAAATCTCATAAGCAGCTTATACGGAAAAATAAGACGTTAATGTATGTATGACAATGTTCTTGAGAACCCAAAAGAATCATCTAGGTACAATACATATTTAGATTTTTTTGTCCTTTGAAATAAAGAAGACGGCGATTCAATGTGCAGCATGCCTGATATATAATGATAATAAAAACACCTACAAAAGTCTGAATAAGTCCAGAAATTTCTTTTCGTAAATAATCCTTCAGGAAAGTTCCATAGAATGTCGACCATACCTAGAAAACCCGGCCAGAATCTTGTCTTGTTTTGATCAAATCTAATGAATAACATAGTATGAATAAATTGACTGTAGTAATACCTATTATGGTAATAATCTTGCAAAGCGGCGAAAGTTCAGATAGAAAACAAATCACTCGGACGATTTCACGCGACGACTGATCGTAGCAAACAGATGAAACCTTCTGCCACCTTCTGCTTGTACAACTAGAAACATAACAGATAAACGCTGCTTAAACAACAATACTATTATGGATAACCAACGTAATGAATTGTCAATTATAGGCCGTAATTAGTCAGCCATGCTGCAGTAAGTTGTTTGGATCCAATGTGGTCAAATTATGTCATGATTTACGTGCCGTCCCAATTCAGGGCCACGATCTTTTGTCACCAGTGTGGTCCATTTTCCACTACATTATATAAAGTATTACCATTTTAAAGTATATTAAAAAAAAAATACGAGGTAAAACTATTTGTCACAAAAAATCGGAGCAATGAAAGTAAATGTGCTCGCAGTTCTGTTCTGAGCTAGAAAATTATTTTTACTTTCAATTTCCAAATGTTTTTGTCTTGGGCCTAAATTTAATACTCGGAAACAGTCCAATCTCAAATGTTTATTTTTAATCAAAAGCAGGTTTTATCTCAGAATAATATTTGTGTTTTTATTTCCAAGATTATTTTGTAAATAACGCTTAGCTTATCTTAAAATTTTGTGTAAATTGTTGCAAGTGTTTGAGCAATATTATAAGGCTTTTTATTTGGTCGTTTAAGATTAAGTTCACGCATGAGTAAAATGTTTTGCATACTTTGGTGTTGAATTAATTGTTATTGTTTGTTTAATGCTTTCGGTAAAATAACAAAAAACGGTGTCCGTAATTTTCGCTTTGGCATATAAAAACAAAAAATAACAAATGATACTCACCAGGTCCAAATCGCAATCCAAAGGTTCACTGATCCGTCCACGTGCACATAATAATAAAAAATCAAAATATTACAATAAAATCAGTTTCATCCAAAAGGAAATGTAACGGTATTCCTTAAAGACACTGACAACACTCCTGTCACTGTCAGATAATTTTCAAATTGAGAACACACAATTTCAAAATACAGTTCCACGCCGAAGGTTGCGTTCGTAACGTGTTGGAGGAGAAGTAGCGAGCGTCGTACGTCACGTACGTCCGCTGGGTACGGCGGCCCACGAGTCACTGAACTGCCGCACAACCGCGCCCCCGTCAACCGGTGGATGCTCGCGTATATTTTTATGACTGCTCCAACTAGTGTTATCATTGTCAAACCCTGAAATGGTTGTGGATTTAAGAAATTGGGTCAAGCGGTTAGCGCTGCGGAACGGAAGCGCGGAGAGCTCATTCAATCAATTGATTTAGGGCCTTCTCTTTTTCACCGCAAACGCGGCTGTCAGGACCAGAAAGGACCAATTACCTAGCAGGACCAATATTTATAGTTTTCGGAAAAACGGTTACGACCGTATTTTTTTAGCGGCATATTGTTCCATGGAAAAATGGTTCATGACATGACCTATGATTACCGACTAAATCCAAAAGATAACTTAAAATAGGTATAATGAAACAACGATGTTTATTTAAATTTATATAAAAAAGTATTCTTAAAAAATAAATTGAATAATTATCCTTAACGTTAGTCAGTAATTTTTATTAAGTACCTACCTATAATAAGCTTAGCAAAGCCCATAATTCGTAAAAGTACTTAAGTAACAAAAGAGAACCTGAAATGAAGCCCCTGAAGAGAATAATCCTGCTTGCATCGTTTCATTCATAGCCTTCACGTTATTTGTGAACGCACTTTCGAATCGCGAACGTGTATCATAAATCGCGATATTTACGCAGATTTATGAAACGTAATAACACCAATTAATGTCAACAACTGGTCAACCGATCGCAGCAACTGTTGAGAAAATGGATATTCTCTAAGTGGCAATAATCAATGACATTGGCTTGGAGCTTTGTACAAGAGTAAAAAATTGTTAAAAACATGCCAGACCTCAAAATTACGAAAAATTAAAGTATTTTTTAAACCCTTAAAATGAAAATGTATCTCGTATGGAATTGAAACAGCCGAACTCATTCAAATAAACACCAACTAATCTGAAACCAATTAAAATGAACACCACCCGATTCGTAGCGAGGACACACGAGTGGCGCCGAAGAGCATCGACAATCAACGATCTCGACCGAGTTCTGCCGAAGGCGCCCGAACGTTTCCGAAGGTGCCCGAGCGTTCGCGGCCGCCAGCGAGGTCGCAGCGCGGGAAGCGCGTCATTTCAAGGTGAATTCTTTTCCCGCCAAACTGCGTCACACTGACTTTGTATTGTAGTGATACTATTAATTAAAAAAATAACAATGTGCCGTCTTAAAACAATTTGCTAAGTGATGTTCTTGGAATTTATAAGATATTAAAGTACTGAAGCGAAGCGAACTTGACTCATAATTATTTAAAAGCTGACTTAAGTCAATGAAAAAACTTCACTTATCAACAGTTCTAAACTTCTGTTTGGCCCACTTCCTAAAATAATTTCAAATTAACTCCGTTAAGTTTCTCCACAAGATAGCTATAAGATTTTCATCGCAACCTTCAAGAATCGCAGAAGGAACGCCGCATTCAAACTATTTCCTCTTATTTCTTAATCACAAACGACATTTCAAGTCTTCAACTAGTCCAATATGAATCAGCTTCAGTTGACCGGAGGCCGGTACTCCACTTTGACCTTTGCACCCACCCCCTTCAGTTATAAATGGCAGCATCGAGGCCACATCGAGCAAGGCCTATCGATTCCTCAGTTTCATTCACCCTCCGTCACAAATGTCACAATGAGGATACATTTAGTTTGATTTTCAGCCTTCATGAAGATCAAACGTAACGCCTATGGAAAATCAATTACTTTCTACCCGACTGCCGAAGGAGGGTAATGTGTACTTATCAGTCTAACTATGTATGTACTCGTATGTTTATTATTATTATTGATTTATGTTATTTATTAAAGTGCATGTTTATATAATCTTAACGTAAGAACGATGCCCCACAAAACCGTTTTCACGGTGGGAACGGCACAAACAGTATTAAAAATAAAGGTTTATTAGTGCGGACACTTAATTTTCACTTAATGAAATTATATTATTTTTTCTATGTGGCGTTCTAGAGACCAACGGCGTATGATGGCCGATTTAGATGATTCTTACGTCAATTGGTTCGTCTTAACCTCGTGAGTATCACTGACTACATTAAAATTGAACAAAAAGGAAAATTGAGGCTTTGGGGCGCCATATTGTGGCGGGCACAATTTTCTTTTTCTTCCAAACCCGTCGTGTGGGCTATCAAAATGAAGGGTTTTAAGCGCTGACACTTGTATGTTTAAAAGTAAACTAAAAATCTATAAATAAATAATAAAACATATACCCGGCTGCTAAAAAATAATTAACTGAAAAGAGAAAAACAAGTACTAGGATTAATTTATACATTAAATATTATGAGGTGCCAGAGCGGTGACAAACGATGTTTTGCTAGATTTTTCTATAATGTTTGTTTGTCTGGTGCTTGTTTTTTCTTGACAGTTAATTGCTTTTTAGCAGTCGGGTTTTTTTGTTATACTTTATTTGTTTTTTTCTATGGATTTATCGATTAAAAGCTATGAATAAATAATCCTATGGGTGTAGCTTCTTTATTTCCAGCTGGCTTACAGCAGCTTATATGGTTAAGGCAATTCCTGTTTACTAATTGAGAACTTAATATGGTTCCAGTTTGCGCACTCCACGTGTTTGTGAAAACCTTGAGTTAGTAAAAACCCCAAGGCCAAATCCCGTCCATAAGAAACGTTCAACAAACAATATAAAAAACTCGCCAAAACTTAGGAACTTATAAGTGTTGTTGACATTTTGAGACAGTGATTATATTGCAAAAACCACCTTATAAATACGGCAATTGCCCCTCTGATAAACAGCAATTGACATTTTCAACAACAGAAAAAGTAAATTAGGATATTTCCATCTACATCCAAAAGCCTGTTTTGGTTAGCCCAGATATAAAACAAAGACAACAAAATACAAAGTAAACGTTCTTCAAAACAAAACAACAATGTGAGGGCACAGCCAAACCTTGCACATTATAATAAATCAAAGCTGTCGAATATTAGCATGTCTATGCGTGACCATAGATAGCATCAAATTCTCGCGTTTATCTATGATTCCATCTCTGGCCATCACCATCGCACCCAGGGTCGCTAGGAGGTCGGTGTAACGTTAAGTTATACGTTAACTAGTTACCAATGTTGCCATGTCATTAAGACTCCTTGATTAAAAGAAACGTAAAGTTGAAAGTCACGGAAGGAATTACAAGTTTGTGCAGATTTCATTAAACTTTTTGCTTATGCTAATCTTAATAACAAGGAAAGAAGAAAGAAAAGTAAATGGATTACTTTTGTAACCGGGAAATGGGCTGATAACTTTTGTCTTTTAATTCTATATTAGCAATTCGCCCGCGACTTCGTTCGCGTGATCCGTATTTTATCCCACAGATGACTTTTTAGTTTCACCCCCTTAAAGGTTGAATTTCCAAAAAGCCCTTTTCAGTGCTACTGTACTCAGTACTTCACAAAAAGAAGCCGTGTAAAGTAAATTTCATCAAAAAACTCCCCCTAAATCGTCTTTTAGGAGTAGTTTTGAAAAACTTATAGTGAAAACCTTTACTTTTTCTTAGGTTAGTATTTATGCCAAATTTCAAATACATAAGCCCAAAAAAATTCACCTTTTCACCTCATTAGAGGTAGAATTGCCAAAAACCAATAAATACATGAATTGTTTTTATCAACCAAGAGCTTAAATCTAAAAGTCCATGTGTCCAATTTACAAGCTGTAAACATTTCATACAAACTTTCAACCCTTATTTTACCCCCTTCTTCTTCTGCCTAGCCTTTTCCCAACTATATTGGGGTCGGCTTTCAGTCTGACCAGATTCAGCTGAGTACCAGTGTTTTACATGGAGCGACTGCCTATCTGACCTCCACAACCCAGTAACTGGGTAACACGGTATCCCTTGGCAAGACTGGTGTCAGATCTCAGGTTTCTGACTACCCGTAACGACTGTCAAAGATCTTCAAATGACAACCGGGACCAACGGCTTAACGTGCTTTCCGAGGCACGGAGGAAACTCGGTATGTTGAAAATGGTCACCCATCCACGGACCGACCTCGTCAAGCATTGCTTAACCTTGAAGTTCGATCCGTGTGGCTGTTATTATTTAGCCACGATTATTTTACCCCCTTACGGGTGGAATTTCCAAAAACCAATAAATATATTAATTCTTTTTAGTAACCAACAGCGTAAATCTAAAATTTCTCGTGACCAACTTACAAACTGTTGAAACTTCATACAAACTTTCAACCCTTTTTTACCCCCTTACGGGTGTAATTTCCATAAACCAATAAATACATGAATTCTTTTTATCAATCAAGAGTGTAAATGTAAAATTTCAAGTGTCTAATTTACAAAAAGTAGAAATTTCATACAAACTTTCAACCCCCTTTACCCCCTTACGGGAGGAATTTCCAAAAACCGATAAATACATGAATTCTTTTTATCAATCAAGAGCGTAAATGTAAAATTCCATGTGTCCAATTTTAAAACTGTAGAAATTTCATACAAACTTTCAAACCCCCTTTTACCGGAGTGAAATTTCCAAAAACCCTTTCTTAGTGCGCACTTACGTCACTTGAGGAACCTCCTCGCCAAATTTCATCTTTATACGCCAAGCGGTTTTCGATATTTCGTGATGAGTGATTGAGTGACCTTTCGCTTTTATATATAGATAGATTAAAACGAATTGATTCAATGTTTTGTTTTGGCGTAAAAGTGAGGAAAGAAGTGTCCACACATCATACTAAATACACGTAATATGAAGTTTTTGAAGCATGTGGTCTTTGGTATCTCGATTGACATTCATTCATTTATTTGATAGAGCAAATTGTACTTAGGGTATTGACAATTCGCTACCGATATGTCAGGTGATCAACTCCTTATATTTTGGCGTTCCGACAACCGTTATCGCATATAGAATATCATATGACATGGTCTAGATCCTCTAAACCTCATTACTACATTACTAAAAACTATTAGAAAAAAATCAAATTCAAATTAATAGCACGACGGCCATGTCCGCGACTAACAATGCCTTAACCAAATTATTAAAAAAACATTGCCGATGCTAAAGGCCAGCTCCGACGGCCTAGGCATTTTTTAGGCAAACGTTATCCAATTCAATTCACTCCATACATTTTAAGGCTATTTTTACATTTGTACGTGTTTGCCAAACGTCAGGTTATGTGCGTGCAGTTGCGAATTTAATTACGAAAGTTTATCGCACCGGGAGCCTTGGGAAAGGTCGCGGCATACACCTGAGGCCTGCGTGAGGTCACCAGTATGTGGTACGCGCTGACGATCAAATATTAACTAATTTGACAGCCATTGGAAGTTTTACCGATCATTCAAAACGTGCTGAGAATTACTAGTGCAGTTTAGTACTGCGTATGAGCTTGATTTGATAGATCAATATGTTCTCAAACAGCTCAAACAGGCAAATAAAAGCTAAGTCTGAGTTTTTAAACTTACCTACCTTCGCCGAGGTGGTTCAGAAATCAGGACAGCCACATTATTGTTTAGGCCGTCAGATTTGTTTTAGCTGGCAATGGTTGTATTATATTGTATACCTAAGCACCTGCGACCTGGATTCCGTTTAGGTACACGATATCATCAAATAAATGTGAAAAGTGTCTATCGCTGCTTTTCTAAATAAAAAATCGTGAACAATTTGAATAGGTCAAAATGTAAGGAATTAAATTAAACAACGTAACTGCTAAAGGTTACACTAAAGTAAATGAATAATATTAAAAAAAGGAATAAAACATAATTTTCCTGTGAATAATGAAATATATACTATACTTGCCACAATGAGATGCGTGAACTATTGTAAAAATGTGTGTAATGCCGTATAGTTGGCACTAATGCGGAATTGCAATATTTTATCGCACTGTTGTAGGCGTTTATTAATTTTATTATGTGTGTCACTATTAAAAGTTATGGGCATACTTTGCTCTACGTCGCCCGTCGGCTGAAAATCTGCTTGGAATTGAATTATTACTTAAAGTGCAGACGAAGCGTTAAAATTAAGTACACAAAAATACTGTGTGTACAAATAAATCCAATAGAGTTTTATTTTAAAATATGTAGTGTAGGTAATTCTGTGCTAGATAGTAAGTGTGTATAAATATGGATCAATCAATAATAAAATATTCGTAATAATATATCGTTGATTGTTCATGATTCTGTCTGGTCTGCTCTACGTCCGTATGTCGTGGGAGAGATCCAACTCGTGGGGTCTTATAATATATTTAGTGACACGTGCTAAACTGAATCATTTTGTGCAATCTTGAGAGACACTGGTATCAAACACTGGTCGTTCTAAAACTGAATGACATGTCCAATTTGGCATTACCTTTTTAGGTGGCTCGACACCACCAATTTCTGCCTCTGAACCAAGATCTCAAAGAATTACTCTATTTTTAAATGCCATCTCTTCTGTCTTTTATTTCCCGTAATTGGTAGGGTCTTAAAATTTATGTTAACAAGTTCCTTAGGTTATTTAAATAATATTTTTGGTGTTGGCTTCAGTTTTGTATTGTCTCCTACAGGTTCTTGTGTACATTTAGGTACGAGTGGAAAGCCACTTTATTGGCCTACATCGGACTGGCTTTATCTTAGAGATATTGATTTCATAGAGCTAGCCGATAACGCACAGTAGCTGGTATTTCACAATTTTCACTTTCTTGTCTCTATAATTTTGTAAAACTACATCAAATATTTCATAGTACTCACTTGTAGGTAAATGGTTTCTACAGAGTAATAAAAGCTATAACAGAAAATACCAAAGTAAGCTTCCACCTCTTTTGAACAAGTAAATAAATATTATAAATAAGAAGCGAACTAAAAAGTCGCAAACATGAAGAAAATCATGCTGTGCAGTCGGTGGATAAATAATTATGGTTTTGGTCAGTCAGCTGATCAGCTCGCGCGGTTTTTTGATATTTTAAGATTACTTTTTTTTCCGATAATTTTTTTCTAATTTTAAACTAATATAATTTTGACACCCCACACAATGGGATTGGAAGAAAAAGGAAATTGGGACCCCACAATATGGTGCCCAAACGCCGCTATTTTTCTTTTTTTAAATATTAAGTTAGCCAGTGATACTCGCGATGTTAAGACGAATCGATTTATGTAAGAATTATCAAAATCGGCCCACGCGTTTGATCCCTAGAACGCCACTTAGGAAAAAACATACAATCATAGACTGCTAAACTTCTTTGTGTAGCAAGTAAAAAGCAAATAATTTTAAATTCTTTCACTGACAGACAAAGCCCAGCCAAAGCATAGGTAGAGCTAGCACTAATATATAGGAATAATAAAGTTTATTTAAAATCATTAGGAAAAACAATAAGTACTCAATGAGCTCGTGGCTACATAATAACAGCCGCACGGGTCGATCTTCAAGGTTAAGCAACGCTTGACGAGGTCGGTCCGTGGATGGGTGATCATTTTCAACATACCGAGTTTCCTCCGCGCTTCGGAAAGCACGTTAAGCCGTTGTTCCCGGCTGTCATTTGAAGATCTTTGACAGTCGTTATGGGTAGTCAGAAGCTTGAGATCTGACACCAGTCTTGCCAAGGGGTACCGTGTTTCCCAGTTACTGGGTTGTGGAGGTCAGATAGGCAGTCGCTCCATGTAAAACACTAGTGCTCAGCTGAATCCGGTAAGGCTGGAAGTCGACCCCAATATAGTTGGGAAAAGGCTAGGCAGAGGCAGGTAAAACAATAAGTACATGTTTTGCTTAAATCTATGTCAAGTTCACAAATGATATGGGCCTGAACTAGGTAATCCTGTGTTTCAGGTGAAACGAGGTACATATTTTTTTTAACATAATCACTGTAAATCAAATATAAGGTAGTCTTAGGTAAACTTTTAAGGATGTAAACAATATAATAAATTCTTATTTTCTAACATCTTACATACTAAAGTATAAAAATACATAAAATCCGCACATTACCTATTTTAGAACAAGTCAAAACTTCTCTGTGTCTTCGTAGGACATACTTTTTAGAGCTTCTTTGAGAATTTTCTTACAGTTACAATAATTTAGGGAAGAAATGTTTGCTGTTACGTTTAGTCTATTGTAGAGTAGTGGTCCGAGGAACAAGCAAAATTTGTCTTTGAATGCATGAATTTGTACTTATTTGAAGGCAAACTACATCTCTCCGTCTTTCCGTCAGAAGAGGGCTGCGTGTTGTTTTATAACGATGCTCTTTATGAATAAAAGTCGAACTGTTAGTACTTCACAAGATTTATACAGGAGGTTAGTGGGAAATAGGAACGGACGGAAAGTAGACACCTTGAGGATCGCTCTCTGCGCTCTCTCGATGGGTAGTAACAAAGTTTTACCCACCCAACCCACGAGGTAATGCAGTAAGTCAAAATTGACTGACATAGAGCAAGTAAACTTGCCTTCTTAGAAGTGGGTCTGCAATATATCGTAGGTTTTTAAATAAGAATATTAGCTTACCAATTCTATTAGTTAAAGCTTCTATGTGCTGTTTAAAGGAAAGGGTTTCATCTATAATGATACCCAGGTATTTTATTTTATTAGACATATTGATATTGCCTGATTGACCCACACTGGATATCGGTAAGGTCTGTACAACAATGAGCATACAATGTTAGGGTAATATTAGTTGTCGGTTTGCGCATCAAAACCTAATGTAATTAGTCTTATCTTCATTTAGTGTTAGTGAGCTAAAGAAGGATTCTTGAAAATTCATTCTGTCACGGGGTTTAATGGGGGATGAAAGTTTGTGTAGAATTTCTTATGTTTAAATCCGTTCAAGCATACGACTTGTATAACAATAACTGATATCGCTTGAAAACCTGTCAAACTTAGGCATTAAAGTAGGGTTTAACATTTTCTTAACTCCACATACTTAATTCATAAAGTCCAAAGGATTATTTATGCCATCGCCCAAAAAAAAACAACTACAATAAATCCGATTACTGCCTGCACAGGTAGACGGGGTTAAATAAAACATTATCAAAAAACAGCACACTACTTTTGCAACTCGTCGTCCAAATGAACATCTTTTAAATAATCTCCCAAATGTTTTACAAATACAATAACTGCAATGACTGCCTGCAAAGGTGGCAGTGCCCTCGTTAGCTCGACAACGCCACTGCAACCTGTGTGTGCACTTGTGCACATATCACCTTAGTCATCAGACGACAGACGCTGACCTCGTTCACAATATATTCATCAAGAATTGTTTAGTTAAGATTAATGACCATACATTGTAGGTAGGGCCGTGTTGGAGCGATCAAAATAACCCTTTTTATGGCCTTGTTCAGCGGTGCTGGTTTACGAAGCTTTGAAGAGGAGAATATTTTAGGAAGGAGTAGAAAATTGCCATTAGGTACCTATTGGCTAAGGAATTGCGCCGCTTCTGTAAATGGCTGAAGGTTATATTTTTTGGACATTGTTGATATTCAAAAGTGCTGATCAAACGCGTGTCTACTAATTGTTGAATTTTAACAAAAACAAATGAAGACAACTCTATCAATATAGCCTTCTCTGTCTAGCCTAAAATTATATTTTTTTATGGCTGGAGCACTGTTTCAAGCACTTGACCGAAATTCCTAGCTGGCCAGCTCATAGGCTCTCACTCATGTACACAACCCATCACATAATATTACTGAAACACACCTTCCGGTTTAACAAGTAAAGGGTACGTAATTAAACTGTTATTTTTCAAAACCTTAAACCGTTTATTTTGGTGTCCACTCCTTAGCCTAATATTATAAAGGATATCTCTGGCAGTAATTTTCCAATCACGAAAAATCTTTCAGTTTTCTTTTCAAAGACGATCATAGGCTACTTTTATCCCGGTTTCAATATACACGGTTCCTGTTGTGGGATAGAAGGGTAGTGTTGCTTTAATTTAAGAATGAATAGGTTATTTCTAGGCAAGCCTGTCGAGCCTTCACCGTCGACCACATCATCGCTTACCATCAAGTGAAGTGGTAATAAAAAAGTTAGTAACCATACTAAGCAAGGTTTTTCATGTCACCCCATCTTACTTAACACTAAAAGAGAGAAGACAACACCGTCCTTAATAATACCACCTAAACCTTCATTGTTTTAAATAATCTATACCTAAACAATAAGTTACACACGCGTTACACATACGAGTAGCTCCGAACGTGTCAAGTCATCACTTACGAAACATTACAGGTACGAGGCACACAACTTATGAGTTGCGCGTTGGTGATGTTTGACGAACGACTGATCGGTCAACGTTGCTTCACTTTACGTCAAGATCGGGGACGGATGGTCACTGTGTCTTTGGCTTAAAATAATGGATAGTATTATAAGATGGGATATCTCAGCAGAACCAGATAAAGATGGCGTGATTCACTTGACGCCTACGGACAGATCCTCACTTGACCAAAACCGACAGGAATGGAAAGCAGAAGACCCTGAAGTGGGCGAACTTAAGTTATATACAAATAATATTAAAAGTTGAGGTGAGATCCGACTACCTACAATTCTAGTGAGATTGATGGTGTGCTTGACTCAGTAGGGGTCACTAGAAAAGGTCTATGATTTGAAGCGCTAAATGCGAGACCTCGAATATCCCATCCCATATTATTTCCCTTCGATCCTAAAATTTTAAGTGAGAGCTATCAAAATGGATTTATAACTTTAATTGAAGAATTGTTTGCCATACTTAGTTTATCTACAGTGGGAATCATTAGACAGAAAGGACCACATTCTTGTGACCGCAACATTAAAAAAAAAAAAAAATAAGTTTATTTCAGTTCATTTTGGCTTAAATGCATGTCGAGGAGTCTCCATTTAGGCATAAAAAATGCAGTTGTATATGATTATTTCAAGATGTAATTTTTTTTTCAATATTTTTTAGTAGTAAATACTAAAAATGATTGAAAAACAAATTTCTTCACTATAGGTACTATCTAATTCTTAGATATAGTACCTATTTATCTAAGATCTCATTTGAGGCTATAGACAAAAGATCAAAAGATAGCACTGCATTGGTAACTCTTTCAACGATTTCAAGCTGCAATTCGACGCTAGGTTGCGCTATCTTCTCAACGTATTCTTCGAGAAACCGATGATAAATGGTTCCGAAATCACAACTAGTAAATGATGTGTGGTGTTCATGGGCAAATGGGCTCCGGGACAATGAGCGAGTCCGAGGGGGCCCGGGCCCATTGTCAATGAAATATTGCGTGTGAATGTGAAGTACCTATCAACTCGGAAAGGCACACTTGGGCGAATCTGGGAGTCTTCATTAGGTATATAATAGAGTTATTTTTATCCATCATGCTAAATCAAAATCAAAATATTTTTATTTCAACTAAACCTCATATAGGTACTTTTGAATTGTCAAACAAAATATGAATCTAGTTGCACATGCGCAAGCGTCAGTAGGTCTCTAAGGAGAAGAATGTGCAAGAAACTCTTTTCCATCAGTTTTAATTACAATTTTTGGTTACATCATTAAACGATAAATAAAATAAATAACGATGCAAAACACCGACGAGAGACGTGCAGGAAAAAGCGTCTAGAGTAAATGAAATCAACTCAAAGCAAAACAAACAATTCTAAAATACAATAAGTATGGAATTAAAAGCAGGCCGAGACAGTTACGTTATGACCAATCCCAACTGATGGCACCTGTTCACGAACATGACACATGGATTGGCACCACTTAGCTCAACCGTCATGAAAGGAACCGAATGATCCAATACATTTGCCACCATCAGAGAGACATTTGAGAGCATGACACACTCAACTGCCAGGGCACACACAAGTCAAAGAACGACACATTGGTAGAGTAAACGGTAGACTTACAGTCGATACATAGTACTCACACATGTGTTGTGCAGTTATATAATCATCATCATCATCATCATCATCATTTCAGCCGAAAGACGTCCACTGCTGGACATAGGCCTCCCCCAGGCGTCGCCACATTGACCGATCCCGTGCGTCTCGCATCCAGTGCCTTCCCGCAACCTTAACCAGGTCATCGGTCCACCTAGTGGGAGGCCTTCCAACGTATCGTCTTCCGGTTCGCGGTCGCCATTCCAGAACCTTTCGGCCCCATCGGCCATCCGTTCTGCGAGCAATGTGCGCTGCCCACTGCCACTTAAGTTTAGCAATTCTCCGGGCTATGTCGGTAACTTTAGTTCTCCTGCGGATATCATCATTTCTGACGTGATCACGCAAGGAAATTCCGAGCATAGCCCTCTCCATTGCCCTTTGGGTGACTTTAAGCTTTCTGATAAGGCCCATTGTGAGCGACCATGTCTCGGTCCCATAGGTGATCACTGGCAACACACACTGGTCAAAGACTTTTGTCTTGAGACACTGCGGTAAATTGGACGAGACGATACCACGCAACTTCCCGAACGCCGCCCAGCCGAGTCGGATTCGACGGTTGACCTCTTTCTCGAAGTTGGACCTACCCAACTGGATCGTTTGTCCCAGGTAGACATAATCGTATACAACTTCGAGTGTAGAGTCTCCGATCTTGATAGGAGTGGGTGCTACATGGGCGTTTACCATGATCTTGGTTATGTCCATGTTCATTTTAAGACCCACTCTTTCGGAAGCTTTACTGAGGTCATCGAGCATTTTACTGAGGCTTTCCATGGTCTCAGCCATGACCACTATGTCGTCGGCAAACCGAAGGTGAGTGATGTACTCGCCATTAACGTTGATGCCTAGGCCCGTCCAGTCCAGAACCTTGAATACATCCTCCAGCGCAGCAGTGAACAGTTTCGGAGAAATGACGTCTCCCTGTCGCACGCCACGCTGGAGAAGGATTGGTTTCGAGGTCTGATCCTGAAGACGGACTGACATGGTGGCGTTTTTGTACAAACACTTCAACACCTCAATGTACCGGTAGTCGATCTGGCACCGTTGGAGAGACTGCAGTACAGCCCAAGTCTCGATCGAATCGAAGGCTTTCTCGTAGTCCACAAACGCTAAACAGAGAGGCAGGTTATACTCTTCGGTCTTCTGTATAACCTGCCGCAGCGTATGTATGTGGTCTACGGTGCTAAAGCCTTTTCGGAATCCGGCTTGTTCGGGAGGCTGGAAATCATCAAACCTGCGCGCGAGACGATTCGTGATGACTCTTGAAAACAACTTGTAGACATGGCTAAGAAGTGAGATGGGCCTATAGTTCTTCAGCCGGGCATTGTCGCCCTTCTTGAAGAAAAGTACCACCACACCCCTGCACCATGCCTGTGGCGTTTTGCCCTCGAGTATGACGGAATCAAACAGCTTCTGAAGGGCCTTAAGGACCGGTTTTCCACCCGCCTTCAGGAGTTCAGCCGTGATTCCGTCATCACCCGGCGCCTTGTTGTTTTAAAGCTGTTTCAGAGACATCCTAATCTCGTACAGGCTGACATCCGGGATATCTTCGGTATAGTAATATAATACTAAAAGAAATTGAGTTTATACAATACAAATATATTCATACAGTCTTCAGCAGGTCCGACAATACTTTAAAACAATAATGATCTGCTTATCACTTGTTTTTGCGCCCTAGTGGTTGTGGAGTAGGACTAGCATTGAGCCAAGCATTTTTATCAGTGATGTAATCCTCCAACTTATAATATGCCTGCCTGCATAATTTGCGTTTTATACAAGTTTTAAATTTCGTCTCATTCGGTTCTAGAATGTGTGGAGGTATGCCTGTTGGCAGTGTAGGTGAGATTGGCAAAGTTTGCCAATGTAATTTACAAATATGTAATTCGGTTCCAGTCCATTCATCAAGTACACTTAAAAACATAACACTTTTTGAACTCTGTAAATACTTCACATCCATAAGTATTAATAAATAACTAACTTTCTGTCTGTTTTTTAACTTTTCATGTCTTAACGGGATGAATTTTGGCAAACAGGTAGATAATTTGCTGTATTAGGAAATAACCGTTTTATCCCCGGATTATATTCCCTCGGGCTAATTTTTACGAGTGCGAAGCCGCTAACAAAAGGCAGTACCTAATTTATAAAAGAGAAATTGTAAGAAAATTGTACACTGCATTTGAATACTTCATTTGCATAACACACATCTTAAGTGCCTTCCACCGCTTTAGTGCTGTAAAACGGTTACTTTCTGAAGCATACGAGTACTCCTTAGTAACGGCGAGGTTAAAACGTTTGAAAAAAAACATATTTATGATTTTAACTAATAGTTTTCCTTTAAAAAAATCATTTTCAACACGATATTTTTTCGCTACTTTTGGATACTCCTGATAAGACTTGGATGTTTAAAATATTTTTACTCAGAAAAAATAATGGCTAGAGTTTCTTCATAACTGAAATAGTATATGTAAATCAAAAAATATTTTGGCAACAAAACTGTCCAACAGGAGGTTCAATATTAGTATTCTGGCTCCAAGCGGGTGCAAGGCCAGTACTGCGTTAATATTGGGGGATGCATACGCCTTAACATAAAAACAAACCGAGTAATGTGCGGCAAAAGTATTAAAAAGCTATCTTACTCAAACTTTACGCATTTTCAGTTCCACCATTCATTTTAAATTTTCCCACCCACCAAACCACACAACCGTTCAATAACATGCTGATACAACAGTACATTACAAACAAAGTAATACAGAGTGAGAGATAAATTGCAAAACACATGAAGCCGGTGTAAAGGCACACCGTAACCGCAGCCCTGCAGTGACACAGCGTCATAGCCACAGAACGCTGCAGCCGTCGGACGCTGAACGCTGATCTGCCGCATTTCTCCATCTCACGGCGCTGCGGGCCTTACGCAATCGAGTCTATTGGTTATAGGGATTGGCTTATTTGTTATTCTATTTTAGATGTTATGTCATCATCTAGATGGTGGATTGAAACAAAGCTTAATTGTGTTTATGATAGGCTCTCGTCTGACCACTACCTCGCCTGATGGTAAGCAATGATATGGTAAGCAATGAATGATATGGTAGTGAAACGGTGTCAATTCGTCCGGGTTAACCGTGAAAATGGGGGTACCCCAGGGTTCAATTTTGGGTCCTTTCTTATTCCTAGTCTACATTAACGATTTACCCCATCTATTGAATAACAATTTAAACATGGTGTTATTTGCTGATGACACTTCTTTGATTTTTAAGATAAATAGACGTACGAGTAACGTTGACGACGTAAATGACGTCTTGCGACAGGTTCAAAATTGGTTCACGGCTAATAATTTAGTTTTAAATGCTAAAAAGACTAAGTGCGTAAAATTTGCCTTGCCGAATGTCAAAAGTACTGATTGTGACATTATCTTGGGTAGGGAGAAGCTAGAATTTGTCGATAAAACGGTATTCCTGGGGATCACGCTAGACTCAAGGTTGCAATGGGGTCCTCATTTAATATCACTTGCAGGGCGGCTAAGTTCGGCAGCTTATGCTGTTAGAAAAATTCGTCAGTTTACTGATGTAGATACCGCGAGGCTAGTCTATTTTAGTTACTTTCATAGTATAATGTCTTACGGTATCTTACTATGGGGAAGGGCTGCAGACATTGATTCAATTTTTATTCTGCAAAAACGAGCCATCAGAGCGATATACAATCTTCGCCGGCGCGATTCTCTAAGGGAACTGTTTAAGGACATTAACATCATGACGGTACCTTGTCAATATATTTATGAAAACATCATGTACGTTAGAAAAAATTTACATCTTTTCAGTAAAAACGGTGACAGACATAATTATGTTACTAGAAATAGGGACCAATTAATCCAACCAGGTTTCAGGCTGGCTAAAGTAGCATCATCTTTTATGGGGTACTGTATAAAATGTTACAATAAAATACCTCCCCACATTCTAGAACTGAATGAGACGAAATTTAAAACTTGTATAAAACGCACACTATGCAGGCAAGCATATTATAAGTTGGGGGATTACATCGCTGATAAAAATGCTTGGCTAAATGCTGGTCCCGCTGCGCAGCCATTAGGGCGCAAGAACAATTAGTGATGGGCAAAAAAGTTTTGAACTATTGTTGGAGCTGCTGAAGACTGTATGAATATATTTGTATTGTATAAACTCAATTTCTTTTAGTATTATATAACTGCCCAGCATATGTGTGAGTACTATGTTCCGACTGTAAATCTACCTATGTGTCGTTGGTTGACTTCTGTGTGCCCTGGCATTTGAGTGTGTCATGCTCTCTCTAATTTCTCTCTGATGGTGGCACATGTGTTGGATCATTCGGTTCCCTTCATAATGGTTGAGCTGAGTGGTGCCGATCCATGCGTCATGTTCGTGAACGGGCGCCATCAGTTGGGATTGGTCATAACTTAGCTGCCTCGGCCTGTTATTGCATTTTTATGTTGAAATTGTTTGTTACTCTAGACGCTTTTACGTGCACGTCTTTTTGCATCGTTCTCACATATATGTATTTATTTCTTAACAAGAATGATGTAACCAAAAACTTGTAATTGAAACTGATGGAAAAGAGTGTCCGTGGAGTTTCTTGCAAATTCTTCTCCATTGAGATCTACTGACGTTTGCGAATTTGCAACTAGTCATATTTTTTTTTGTTTGACAATTCAAAAGTACCTTTAAGGTTTATTTGAAATAAACTATTTTGATTTTGATTTTTGATTTTGATTATGTCGACGGTGTAGCACACTTGCCTAGATGTAAACTTTTCAGTCTTGACTTAAATACCTGGGTGTTGTTATGTAAAATTTATGGTGGCACTTATGGTGACACCTTTTGCATTACAATTTACTAAGTTACAAAATTAGGCGATAATAATTACCTGCTTGATTTTCACTGCAACGCGTTGTAGGTCACGTTCACTAGGGACGTGCCTTCGTGTCATTTCAAAGCGCAAACGGCAAAGACCATTGGTAAGCAATTTCACTGAGAGATAAATTACAAACTGTAAAATAGTTAAGTTTTGGCTGAGCTATTTCACGAACTACTAAACAAATGCCTTGCTGAAAATTGCTCGAAACTTAATGAAAACTAAAAAGAGAAATAAAAACATTTTCACAATCTTTGGTATCTTTGGTACCTCTTATTTTTCTCGTTTTTCAACACCGAGTTCCGAAACGAAAGTTATTTTTTCACTTTTTAGTGTTTTGCTTTAAAAGTGTGTTTATTTTTGTGAAAAAGATTTTATTTGTCTCTTTTTAGTTTTCATTATAATAGTGTCCTTTAAGTTAAGTTTAAGAAACTCAGCTCGAAGGACCAGCTGTGCAATCCAATAGAAAGTAGTCTCTCTGATAGGAAAGCAGTCCTGCACAATAGACCGGGTGATTGTAAGGAGTAATACAAAGGTACCAATAAATTAACTTCTCTATATGTTGGAACTATTATTTAACTTAAAACCCGCTCTACGTGGATTTAAAGTAACATGATAAAAAACACATAAGAAATATAACAGAAAATAGGTCTCTATTTTGCCTATTTTTTGAAATATGAATGTATTTACGTAATAAACATGGAACATTCATTCATTCCTTTGGCGCTACAACCCTTTGTGGGTCTTGGCCTCCTCAACGATCTTCTTCCATTTCGCTCTGTCACTGGCCTCCTTTCGCCAAGATGTTTTCTTCCTATCCTCTTCGACACAATCTATCCAGCGCTTCCTGTTGAGTCGGAGTCCACTTGGATATGACTCTAACGGCTCTGGTATCGCCCATTCTTTCCAGGTGACCTGCCCATCTGAGCCTTTGCGACTTGAAGAACCTGACAATCGTTCCTCATTGATCCAAAAATGATACATACAAGGGCCTATTTACATACACAGTTCCACATATTGTGTTTGCTTACTTTCTTCCAACATGTAAAAATTAATAAAAAAAACTTCATTGAGGAACAAAGAGCTAACTAACCACACCACTAACACTCTAACCTATATTTGATACTGCTTAAATGTATAAGACCCTATCTCATCAACAAACCGTGGCTTTAAAACTCACTTATCTCATTTGCGTTCATAGATTTGATAGTTAAAGCTATGTAAGCTATTATATTATTATAGAGTGTTGAACTTCACTTCGATTTCACTTCATGACACCATAGACATAACTATGTAATTGCTTTTAAACATACATTTGCATAAATCTGCTGATCAACAATGGCTCCTTCTGTTTCGATGTGTAAGAGGGCAGGGCGGTGATGTGTCGCGGATCTTGACAAGCGTTTTCGAACTATCGTTTTATTTGTCAGTTAATAAGAAAGTCGTTCCTATGAAGTGGTGAATAAGATGTTGTATGGTCTATGAGCAACTTCAGTACATGAAGAATCTGCTATCTGAAAAACTTTAGGTTCATGGTGATTGTATTTTTTTGTAGCACCAATATGCTATTCTTCGCTTTGCAATTCCTCGCTTTGAGGGCAGGTTTTGGTGCCAACAATGCAGAAAAGTAGGCGAACCATATTCTGCAGTGAAATTCCTTATACACACTCTTCAGCCTTTTTGTATGTGATATCCCCACACCAACTCGAAGTTACATCTGCTTACTTGTGTTCGTGGTCGGCCGATAGAGGATATAAAATCCGACGGAAAAATACACGGCGCACGGTTGGCGCAGTGGTTGAGCGATTGACTGCTGCGCTGCGTGTCGCGGGTTCGATCCCGCACGGAACAAGTATTTGTATGACCTACAGATGGTTACTCCGGCTCTGGGTGTTTGTGTATGTGAGTGCATATGTGTGTAAACACACCCACGATACAGGAAGAAATTCCTAATAAGTTTTTTTATAAAAAAAGAACACCTGGTTAAAAATATTTGTTATACATCTTGGTAGCAAATCTGACTGCTCAGTACCCCGGATACACCGGACGTCGTGAAGATGCCCTCTACCTTCGCCTGTTCAGCTAGTCGTCATAACTTTACTACGAAAATGTAATATTTCAAGAATCGCAGACTTCAGTCGAAAGTAGCTCTGTAACTCTGGGTAAAACCCAACTGCATTGAAGTACTTGTGTTGTCGGGCAGTGCGGCACGAACGATTTCTACCAAGAAAAAGAAAATCTTACAACTGCCAGAAGAATCATATTTACCGATAACGGATAGTAAGCTGTAAAAAATAACTGTATCTGTTCTTATAACTTACCATCCGTAACGTTTTTGGCCACGTTTCCGACTGCAACTAGTTTGCATTACATTGCCGACTACCGAGGTATATTTTGATCAACCTCGAGATCGCACTCCGCAATGTATTTAAACTTGTATGCAAACGCTGCCTCATAGACATTCACAAGTTAGCTGTGTTATATGAACTCGCAAGTAAATCAAATTATAATAAAAACAAAAAACCACACTACAAAAAATAATAATTAACTGAAAAGAATCTCGTTATATTTCTTGGCTGCCCCGCAGCAGTATTGCGTAAGTGCGCAAAGAGTTCAAACTCTATCCAACCGACCAAATCGGCCAATCACACGAAATGGAAATCCACATCGCGTCATTCATCTCGCCTGTGATTGGTCGGTTGGATAGAGTTTGAACTCGTCGCGCACTTACGGCTGCTGAAGTTGGCTTTCGGATGCGCAAGGCACGGATCGGTGCTGTTTTAGTATGAGATTTACTACTGCGCAGCCATTGTCGCCGACTTCGGGGCTGCCAAGATGTTTGATTTTATTATGAGGTGCTGCTAGCGAGAACATCATTCACATTTGGTGTTTGATTTTATTATGAGGTGCTGCTAGCGGTGCCAAACGATGTTTTGGTCGGTTTTCATTTTTGTTTGTCCCCGCTGCAGCACCTCACAATATTTAGGTACTGTATAAATTATACCTAGGACTTGTTTTTCTGTTTTCAGTTAATTATTTTTGCAGTCGGGTGTTTTGTTTTTTATTATAATTTGTTTTATTTCAGATTGTTTAGTTTTATTAATGAACGAGTTCTCCAAATAAGATAAAAGATTATTGATTTTGCTATCAAAGTTACGTTTATCTTGAATTTGTAAATTTGTACCAAAAATGTTACGATACATATATATGTATATTTGAAATGGTCTATTAACCCCCAGTTTCCCAGCTCAAAATGATCGCAGAATTAATGCACGGCAGATAACGCGTGCTTGACAATTTGTCACATTAATTCTGCGATAATTTTAAGCTGGGAAACTGGGGGTTTGTAGCTTCCATTTGATACCCATATTGTTGTGGCAATAAAAACAAGAAATTGTATCACCCCGATTTTGGTGGGGAGGGTTATATTAAAAATATATATATATCCTATGTCATTCCTACAATTGAGACGAATCCATCGACACCTCATATATCAAATTCTGTCAAGCCGTTTGAACTGTAGAACGTACCATAGAAATGGACATACTTAGATGCGCTCGAAAATCATGATCGCCCGCAGTCGGGTAAATAGATCAGCAAGATGAAGATATCTGATCAAGATCCAATGTTGCAGCTTCTACAAAGTCCTAATGAAAGAAATAATATGCAAATGCGCTGCACCAAAGCACCGTCATACTTTTATAATAGCTAGTGTCTGCTAACTTTCACTCGGCACCCCCTCCCCTCCCCTCCCCCCCTGCAGGTTTGTCCTAGCTTACATAAGCACTGCATTGCACAGCTGCTGAGTATGGCCGCCGGCCGACTTTGAGACAAAAGCCTAGCTTTTACACATTTTCATGGTAATTCTAGGTTGAAATGGTGGTGGTAGAAGTCGTGTTTGTAGTAGGTCTACCTTTCTAATACTATGCAAAAAGGATTCATTCATGCGTGTAAGCTGATGCGTATGCTGTCTATTCTCTACATAAAAAGAAAATTACAAAAATCCTTCGTATCATCTAACACTATAATTCCAAAGGCTCCTCGGAAAAGTGTAAGGAAGGCAACTTTTTCTCAGCCGCGGGAATCCTAGCCATCACATTAAAATCTAATCTGCATGGACTTTTCATAATCCGAACACAAAAACACTAACAATCACGCACACACACGGATGGGATGCAGCGTCGCGTGGCTGCGTGTGTGTGTGAGGTGCGCAAGAGCAAGCTTACATAACAACCAGCGAGAGTGCATTCACTCTGCGCGGGCGCGGGAGGGGAGCGGTGTTACGGCCCGGGGGGCGGGTGCCACGAGAGAAATGCATCGGTGCACGGCGCACGCGCTACGTTATATAATACGTGACGGATTATGTCCGAGATTTGCGAGATCTAATGATACAAGCTGATTATAATTTAGATGTTTGTTTTAACTTCGGTATGTGCTGAATTTCTTAGATTTAGCACGCGATTTTGTACTAGCTATCCTACAGGAATACATACACAGAGTAGACAGAAACAACACTAAGTACACCACCTGCTAGGATCTATACATACTCTTTTCGCTTCGTATACGTTCATAGTCATACTTGCGCTATTCTATTCTATAGAACCATTTTATTAAAAAGGTCTTTATCTAAATCCACCATTTTTATGTAACACCTCCATGGTTTGTCAGACCCGTCATTTCCGCGCTAGCATTCATGAAAAACGTGCAGTGTATCGGCCACTTCCGGCACAGTCTGTTGAAGCCTATTGACGCAAACTTATTGCCTGGTGGAGCTTGTACGCTTGGGCCATATGGTCGAACTAAAAGGTAGCCAATCTCTTCCTGGACTAGCGATGTTTTGTACGTCATTTATTACACCATCATCATCGGGAAATTTTCAGGGTTTTCCTCAATAAAAACGGAGGGTTTCCAGCTCTCTCTGTTCCAAGTGCAAGTTTAACAGGAAGCAGGCGTTTCTAAGTTGATATCGATATTTGTCGGTCAATAATAATTAGTGCGAAGGAAAAAAAATACTTAGCTTCGATCATATTTCTGATTTCCAGCGTTGTCCTAAATCTCTGATTACTCCTGACATTTCTACGTCTGTGATATTATTTTGTGTTGCTTATAAGATTTGCTACTAAGACTTCTTAATTCTTGTCCCGTTAGGTTTAGACAGTGGTGAAAATCTGATGGATATTAAACTTTTTATCTTTAGAATTTTTCTGCCTGGCTGTCTGACTCATTAACAATTTGGTAGTTAACATCAACATTGCAAAATACTGGTAACACCGCACCGATATTATCTAAATCACTTCCAGTCGGGACCAGTCCAGTCCAGATCTAATTAACTTTTACTCAAATCGAATCCTGTTGATATCGCACAAACCTGTTAAATGCTTTACTAGTAGAACTTGCAGCCGTACACATTTGTACATATTTACAGCAAATATCTCTGAGTTACATCATAATAACGATTTGTGATGAAACATTACGTACTTGCTTTATGTCCCCTTAAAACTTCCAAACAGCATAAAATATTTCTGAAGTTACACAGATTTAATAAAATTCTATGTTTCTTGAAAATAAATTAACAGTAGTTATTAAAGCGTGGATGGTGATGCTCCAATATAAATTAAAATGAACATGTTAATAGACTGTGCCAGCGGCTTGTCTCGCGTAAACGTCGGATATTACACCGGGATAAAAAGTATCATAATTATTTCCTAATCCAGGCCAATATCTTCATGCAAATCCGAGACAAGATTAGTAGATGCTATATATCTATATCCTACAGCTTCCTCAATATTCACATCACAACAAGCCATCCCTGGTTGCATATCCAATCGCAACAGATTAGAGAGATCAGATCCAGATGACTACAGAGATAGAACTCGATCTGATAATGTAGCTAGCCATGGAGACATTTACTAGTAGTTACGTAGGTTGCGACAGTGGCTCTATACAATATCGACGGGTGCAGGGAACGAAAAGTGCTGTTTATTTGGACTTTTGTTCGCCTGATTAGCTATTCCACTGATGAAGACGAGCCGACTTCTGCTAGAATAAAAGTTTGTTCATGATGCTACTACCGGTTTCTGCCATGTAGCTCAACTTTTGCTTTCAAGGAATTTCACCGTGAATTACAAAAACAATATTAATCATTATTTAGTTTTTCTTATAAAAGATATGTATAACTTGTATGATGTACAATAAAGTATATTCTATTCTATTCTATTAATGTGTGACACCAAAGAACTCCTTTGTAAATGTAGTCTCCAAGATAACCGAAGGGACGCGACGTGAGATATTATTCAAGGATATCAATTGCATCTTGCGCACGCGCTAATCAAAATTCAGAGTAGTGTCAGCGAGCTGAAATAATACATAATGCTGTATAAATTAGGCAAATTAACGTTCACTGTAAGGAAATAACCTGAATATAGTGCTGGTTTGAAACTCATGGAGTATAATCTAAAAATGAATTGAAGAGAGAGTACAAAAATAACATTTTTTTTAAATGTTCTTTCTTATTTATACAAACTTTTTAACCGTATGATTAGATAAAGCGGATAAAGTACTCAAATTCTTGATTCAAATCCTCCAAATAAAATTTGAATATAGAATCTTCTTATTCGTATGGTAAAGAAGTTTTTATAATTAAGGACCTTCATGTTTTCTCAATGGCTTCAGTAATCCGGGCTTTACATTTTATTTTGTAACCCCTCAAACGAGAATACTAATTCAGGAAACAGATCAGAATGCACTGAAACGTGCTGATTGCGTATTCCAAGGAACCTGTGTATGTTCTGTCCTGAAGGAGAATTAATCAAAAGAAAATGTGGGAAACGAGTTTCCTCGGAATTATTCCTATATCTTAAAATAGACTTAATGAGAAAAGTAGCAAAATGAAGATACGGCCCAAATCCCAAGTCCTTTTGTAACCCCTACTCGACTCAGTCGCCAGGACAACGGAAAAGTACTCTGATTGATGTCAATAAAATTCAAGATAATATTGCATGTTTTATTTATTTTTATTTGTTTTGCGTTTGATTGATTCGAGGTGAAGTCGAGTGGTATAATTATAGGTGTGTATTTTTCATTTAATTTTCCGCGGTTCGTGCTCGAAAGAAAGGCACAATGAATACTATAGATATGTATTTGTTGCTACTTGTAATGCACCGCGCGCCGTCGCATGAGTCAACACTCCACAGTAGAAAATGGATTATTGTGGTGCGCCGTAATTACGCACCACTGTGACTTTATAGTCATAATTTATATTCTAATTATACTTAATAGTAATTAAATGCTTCGTATACGCATTTAAAACATTTATTATTAGTATCTTTTTCCAATAAGGATATTTTGATCTTTGTCTAAACAAATTCTCGTTAATTTTCGAATGACCGGATGTTCGCTCATCCGTATCTCATTTTGAGGATAATTGAAAATCCTTACTTCGGTATTTACACTTTTCTTTTGACAGATCATGATATACCAACATAATATTTCAGCTTGATGACAAAGTGAAGATTGAGAATTGGCTGGGAAAACCTCTGCATCTGCAAGATATGCCTGAAAACGAAAAAGAAAAAAGGAAAAGAAACATTTGAAAATGTTGGATTTAGAACATGAAACAAATTGACATTCTTTCAGCCATTTCCATGTTTTTTTTTCCTTTTTCAAGCATAACTTGCAGTGTTGGTCCAGCCTGTGTTCAAAGATTCATCACGTGTGTGCGAGCATTAGGTTGAGTGCAGTGGGAATTCAGCAGCAAGCAGCAGCTCTGCTCGCAGTTTTCCATAAGGAAGCCAAAATAATGTCTATAATGTTCTTAGCAAATATTTATTGGGTATCATTTAAGCTATCGCCTATTTAACTAATTTTGTCATTCTTAAATAATAGGGTTTGCCCGCAAAATAGTAGATTTGTCACCAAAATGTAGTCACCAAACAGTATGAAATCAATCCCACAATAAATCACATAAAATCATGGAGATATAGAGTCTAGTACCAAATAAATGTTTTTGTATGTATTATGTTAGGTTTGTCCTAATAAGTATTTAAGCAAACTAATTTAAAGAGATCACCAATTTATCAGTGTATATTTATTATTGTATATGCAACAGAGTCGTCGGAGCCCCGCTGCGCGGGGCTCCTATTTCTGAATGCAGGGTCTAAAGTAACCTAACACGAAGGAGATGACGGGAGCTGGGTTCACTCGCTTTGCTCGCTCACTTCAGCTCCCGTCATCTCCTTCGAACCTAACCTGTCCATGTCGGGGTGCCCTCGCTACGCTCGCTCTTGGACCGATTCATTGATCATAATTTGTTATTTTAATGTTGACAGTTTCATTAAAATTATAAATTTATGTATTAAATTGGTAACCAATACTATTATTTTAATAACTGAACGAAATAAAATGTAACAAATAAAAAGGAGTCGCAGTCATTTAGCTATTATTTAAGTAATAAAACTATTATTATAAGAATGAAGTTTATATTCATCTAATGCACTACTAGTTTTATTGGTAATCCATCCTCTTATTGTACACATATGTTAACATTTATTTGATAATTCATATCTGGGCACCCTTTTTGTTTATCTGAGTTCGAAAATATTTCATGGCGATAGATCTATTTATTAGGTGATACAACTTGATGACAAATATAAATTTTGGTGACAAGAAATATAGTCCACATATTTATTTGCTTTTTCTTACATGCCTGAAAAAAGGTTGTGCCTGCCAGTGTTGGAATATTCATCTCTATGTGCGCGAGGATTAGGTTGAGTGCAGTGGCTGTTTTCCTTAAGAAAGCCAAAATAATGTATTTTTTTTTTGCAAACAATTCATCTATTCTTGTTTTTTTCAAGGGTCATTTGCTTTGTTCCAGCCAATGTTCTCAGGTTCATCTCGTGTGCCTGAGGATTAGGTTGAGTGAAGTAGGCACAGGCAGCAGGCAGCAGCCCTGCTCGCAGTTTTCCATAAGAAAGCCGCCGAGGCCGGCCACCGGCCGCGTTTGACGCTTCCGCGATATACAGCGTGCTTTTATTGTGTGCTTGTTTATTTTATATGTGGATTTAGAAAAATTGTTAGTTTTGTATCAAATCATTTGTTAGTGTGTTTTCATCATCATTTGTTGTGAGTTTAAACGCACCTGAAACAGGTCAAAGGCCACAGTCATTCCTACAGTGGGTCAACTTTTTTTAAGACTGAATGGGAAGAAAGAAAACTTTGGGCATTATTTTCAAGCTATTATAAATCTCAGTAGTAATTAGTTAGTTTGCTCTTCTTTATATCTATTGTATGTGTTGAATAAGTAAATTAATCATCTGTGCATATTTATTGTTTATAGAAGATAACACACGGGACGATTAATCTGGAATATTTGTTATAAAACAATATTTCTCAGAATACTTTTGAAATCCTCATCCTAAAAATCGCATAAGTGCAGCAAGCTCTGTTATTGCATCGTAGTCCATATGAAATTTTCAGGAACACATAATATCCTAAGCTTTTCCATGAATCTATTTAAACACCAAACAAAATTTCTACCACTCCATCTTCAACAGAAACGCAATCAGAAAAGCTCCTAAGCTCTGTGTATCACAGCATCCTGTAGGTCGGAAAGCGCAGGCGCATCGGCGGCGTGTGCGCAGTCGCTGCACACTACACTCACACACACACACTCACTTTCACTTGGCGAACTATTCCTAGGGCGCGCGCACCATGCTCACATGTCTATGGTAAATGTGGTTTTTGTAATGAAAGTGGATAGATGGATAAATCGTTATTTGACGTAACACGGAATATAAAAGACCTATTGTTATAATACTCAAATTCCTAGGCAGACAAAGTACACAATAAACCGTAGGCTCCAAAAAAAATATACGGTAATGAGCATGACTGAAAGATTTTCGCTCTGTAGTTTCTGATTAAGTGCATTGGAAAATTACGTGAGTTTATGTATTTCTATATGTTTCGAAAATGTATATCCTTATTGAGATAAATAAAGGATGAAAGATTTTTTCTTGCATTCTTTTGAGCAATTCGTTTTCGTTGCTGAAGTTTCATGTTGATTGTAATTTCGTCAATTTAGTTCAGTATGATCTACCAAAACAATTCCAAGAAATGCTTAACAATTTCATTTACCCAAGTCATCTCTCAGATCAGAAAACGCGCACAAAAGGATACAAGCGCAACTAACATTAACAATATTTTATACTTAACTGACCATAAAAAGCGAACATTAAAGTAACTTAATGACATCCTTAATAAAACTTATTACTTTTAATTGACGCGAGCGAAAGACTTTACGTTAAAGAGATTCCAATAACAATAAATGTTTCTGAGAAAACGGGCGAAAGTTACCAAATTCTCAGTTTTGTGTAGATGCTATCAAAGAGTCGCATTACTAAGAAAAATTACTGAAACTTAGCTGCAAAACTTTCAGTAAAGTGATCTTGTCTTTGTGATTTATAAGAGTTTGTGAAATACATCCTGAAAGTTACAGTCGTTATTTTTTCCTAGGTTAGGCTGTAATTGGTTTTTAGTTTTAGGTACTGGAGAGGCGACTGCGTACCTCGGAGAAGCAGCGATGGAAGGCCTCCCACAAGTCGCACCGATTTGTGGTGGGGGCTGCAGGAGTCTGCTAGATATAAGAGGCACAGAAGCGGTCGACGTGGTGAAGCTTGGGTATGGCCTATGTCCACCGGTGGACGTCCTTCAGCAGGAGTAAAGTGAAATAGAGAGACTTTTCACAGATTTTCTTCAACCCTGTTTATGATCAAAACAGAGAACAAAAGAGAAATCCAGGCTCTAGAGGGAATCTTCACAACCCAACAGCTAAAGTTTTGACCAATAACCAAGCCAATAAGAAGAGGCTTATGTTTTAAATTGGTAAAAGTTACAACCTGATGTTAAAAAGCCTATCCATCATGATACTGCGTTGCATGTATCAGCCTAGGAAAGCGTGACGATCTTCGTCCTTGTATCAATTCTGGCCCATTGTCTGGAAAAACAAAAGCTATACCGCAGACAACTTGCTCTAAAAATTCGCAGTCGGTTGCACTACATTTTTCTACTATAAACATTACAATATTTGCGCATGTGGAAATTAGAACCAACTTCTTTTAATAAAGTAAAACGTAAATAATGCTGCAGTGAACATAAGGAAACTTTTTTAAAGTAACACCTTTTGTGATACAGCATTGACTAATTGAATCATAAAAGGTTATTTAAAAAATCATTCCTATAAATTTAGTTGTGATTGCGAATCTAAATTGGGTATGATTCGCTCCCTTGTTTCTGGAATCCACCCATTCCCATCCACCCAAATATGCTGTCAAATTTTGTAATCACTGTTACTGACAACCAATATTACTAAAACAGTAGGATTTATTTAGGTTGCAAAAACCTTAGGGTAACACCAAATAATCTCCTAATATTCAAAAAAATTACAAAGCCACGTGGTCCGCAGGGTAACCTAGGCTTTTAACATCCAAGGCTCCTGTGTCGTCTTATGTTCTATGTTGGGTTTGGTTTCCACACTTAGTCCCTCAGGTGGACCATTTGCGTGGACCATGATGGCCGTTTAGTGGTTATTCCAACCAGGCCACCTCCCACCAGAAGTTAATTAGGGCTCCTGGTTTTCTCAGAACATCTGTGTGGGATCTGGGTGACCCGAGGGTTTGTGTTCTTATCTTGGTGGCTTGGTTTCCTCAGCCTTCATGCACGCCCTGCACATAGCACTGCCCTGTATGCCTATTGTGTGGAAGTGTTTGTTAAGTGAGCAATGACCCAGGCGCAGACCAGTCCCTAAGCCAGGGATGGCAAAGCTTCTTTGGACTGCCTACAGCCCGGTTTCGAGGTCCACCAGTTCTCCGCCTGTGACTGGGTGAATTCCTGTAGCAACCTGTGTATTTGGTTGAAGGGGATGGGTACAACAGGCTCGCGTCCATAGACCGCCGTATTAGATCCTCGCCTCGCAATCTCGTCAGCTCGCCCAGCGATCCGCTATGTCGCTTCATCCATTGCAGCCACTGTGTTGCGGCATTCTAGTATGTATGGTATTCTAGTAGTAGTCTAGTGCGTTGTGACATTCTAGTATTAGTTTCGATGTTATATTTTTTTTTGTAAGGATTGGAGGACCGAGGCGCTGTCGGAGAGTATACGTATGTGAGTGTCCGTAAACCTCCTAGCTTCTAGGGCGTGGACCGTTTGTATGAAGCCCACACACTCTGAACGTCGGTGTTGAACCCACCTAGCGGTCTGGATATGAGATCGTGTGAGAAGATTCCGACTCCGGTATTGGAGTCAGTTCTTTCGGGCCTGAGTTGTCACACTGTTCTTCTGTAAGTGTTATGTTGTGGTGCCTATGAAAGTGGTGTGTTTTTGGGACTTTTTCGCATAGTGATGCTATCATTGGTCTTCGCTTGATCGCATCTTCCTTTATACGTGTTTGCTTTACTCTTTATTTAGGGTGCCTGATAGATGGAGCCTAAAAGCGGCCAGGAAGGCTTCCTCCCGCACGATCAGGTGCAGAGGTGGCAGTCCTAGCATTGCATGTAGGGCGGCAGTGGGTGTGGTTTTTCTTCTAGTGATTGCAACGCTAGCGAACCGCTGCAGTTTTTCGAGATCTCTTTGGGCTGTGCTCAGGTCTGTCCTGGGCCACCAGACCAACGTGCCGTATGTAATAATTGGTCGGAAAACTGTGGTGTATAGCCAGTGGGTGACCATGGGTCTGATCCCTCAATTTCTGCCTAGCAGTCGCTTGCACTGCCACTGGCTGTTGTAGTGATATAATTCATGTGTTTTGCCCAACTCAGTTGTTTGTCCAAATAGATGCCCAGGTATAAGGTTTCGGTTGAAAGGCTCAGGGTTGTTCCAAAGAATTGCGGTAGTTGCAGTGTAATAACCTTTGTTGTTAAGTGTTTTGATGAGTCTATCTGCTACCAGGTGCCATAGGAGTGGCGAGAGTAGGTAAGCCCCCCAGCGGTCCGCCCTTCGCGACGATGGCCCTTATAGTTTCGTTAACCGTCACTTGAACCGCTCTCAGTTTGAGCATGTTGGTGATCCAGTCCTCTAGGGTCGGCTTTTCGCTGTGTCTTTCGAGGGCCCTGTTAATGCTGTTGAACATGGTCTTTTCAAAGGCGCAGTCGATATCAATGAAAGCAGCCAGTGCTGAGCATTTGTGGTCCACTGCGCATTCAATCTTAGACACCACTTTGTGGAACGCGGATTCCGGTTATTTGCCTGTGGAGTACGCATGCTGTTGTTTATGCAGTGGTCTTACCCGGAGAGGTCCATCTCAGATGTGCCTGTCACAAAGTCTTTCGAGGGTTTTCAGTAAAAAGGATGTGAGGCTTATAGGCCATACGCCTTGGGTTGGAAAACCTGGCAAAACCTATTACACAAATAGGTTTCTCCAGGTTTGGGTATGAAAATGACTTTCACCTCGCGCCATGCGAGAGTTATATATCCAAGTGCTATGTAGGCCCGATAGATCTCCATCAGCCATGGTGTTTGATACTCTGCAGCAGGATTAGGCAGATACCATCCAGCCCCGCCGACTTGTATGGCTGAAAGGTGTCGCGTTTTCTGTGGCAAGTGTTAAGTCTATGACCGTTTGTCCTCGGGCCGTGACCCAAGTGGGTATTGTGCCTCGGTTTACGATGTTAAGATTAGTAGAGAATAAAAAGGTGGATAGTACCTCTCCTCTGGCGTTCGGTGTGACACTGCACCAGAGCGGGTGGTGAGCGTTCGAGTCGGTGCAGACGATCAGGTCCAAACTGGCGCACTCGCAGTGCTGCACCAGGTCAGCCAACTATTTGGTTGGCAGTCTGTGTCCTCGCCTGGAATGTATGCTGAGGCCAGTACAGCATCCGGAGCGCTGTCTTCGGTTTGGAGCCTGACAGCTGTCAGGTCTCTGGAACAGAATTAGTTTAGTGGCGTAAATGGAATTTCTTTGGATATGTGGATGCAGGTTCTTGGCTTATCTGAGCCGTGTGTGTCGAGAATTATCTTAGCTCCGATGTTACCGAGGACACATATTTTGTTGTTCCTGTGACTTAATTTTTTTATGTCTTCAGCAATGAAAAAAAAACCTAGATAAGTCAACAATGTGTACTCGTCCTGCTACACTATTAGAAACGTCGGTTGGTGTGCGTGCGCAAGATTGCACTGGCTGCCTGTGTGCGTCTAATGCATTGCTTAGATTATATCATATAGAGTGGTTTATCTGTTGCTATAATATTACACACTAGCCTTTTATGTATACTTATAGTGACTTTACAAGCGTCTGAAGTGTTTGGAGTAGTTACACATCCACTTTCGATGGCTTGGTGTTATTTTCGTAACTTTGTTTTGGTTTAGGGTTTTGTTAGCTTGAATTAGAAATTTTCGAAATTAGAATGCATAAGTATTTTACTTTTGTCGCCAATTTGAGTCATCGTTTTTGAATTTACATACAAATGTGGGCTCTATCTTAGTTTGTTTGATAACTTAGTTACAGCATGAAAATTTCAGACTTATGGAATTCTAGAACGACACACTGTCGTCTTAGAAAGTGTGATAACATCTTCCACACAAGTACAATACTTGGAATACTTAGGACCTGGAACTAAACATTAATTTTCGAACAATGTGACTATGCTTCAATAAATCAAAGTAGCGCCGGGGGGGTGTGCGCGCTCCATATGTTGCGTGCGTGCGGCGCGGGGTGGGGGGAGGGGGTTGCGTTCAGCACAATGCGCCGCCGCAAAGACGTTCGTTGCTCCCGCGCAGGTCATCGACTCTTTCACCGGCGCTCGCGCACGCGACCCGCCACTTTCGCGTCGCGATAACATTGCTAGACGGACTTTGTCGATTTGGAACGAGACGGCGATACACAACACCTTGGAACTAGACAAAGATAGCACCAACGCTAAATGACCGTAGTCCAGCAGAAAAATGTGTTTAATTAACGAAAGCATTGCGTGCGACCGACGGCAGTAGTAACAGCTTTTTATCATGGTCTGGATTAGATAATCACATATCTTATTAACTATAAGGGCAAAAAATATACCTAAACATGTAAGGTGGAAACGTTAGTTGTTGAAAACTTATTTTTTGGGTTCCTGACACGAGTTCCTAAAATAGAATAAAAAATTTGCAAAGTAAAATCTGTAGCGATTCAATATAAAAATATATTTTCTTCCATTTATTTATAGGCAATGTGCATCCTTAAAATAACACAGTCGGTTTATTTATATTCCGCCTTGTCAGGAAAATTCCTAAAAAAGGAACATTCACGCGCCTGATTCACAAAATCGTACACATACATAAACTACAGCACATGTATTAAGTCACGACTCTCTTTGTTTAAAAATAAAAAGTCAAAAACATTTTTGCTTGGACAGTAATTGTGTCTTTCACCCTAAACTTTCTTGGAGTTATTAAACCGTAGTTCAAAGAGCAAGAATCGCATTAATCTCTTTGCATTCATTCTTAAATAACTTAATTGTTTTTGCATTTTTCGAAGTACATTTATTTTTACTAGGTTTTAATGAAAAAGTTCCCTTCTAGACATTTATCAATCACCTGTAGGTCATCTAATCCCTAAGAAGGAAAATTATTGTTTTGAAAAACGCAAAGCTAACGAGGTAATTGTTTTTTTTTAGTGCCAGTTTTCTGTAACTCTTTTGTTTTTTTTAAATAGAATTACTGTCTTTATCATGACAGCCTACTAAGAGGTTATTTATTATTAAAGTAAGTGGAATTGTTCAGAACTTCAGACGATAGAAACGCCTCGGAAAAGTGTTAAAGGACATATATGAAAAACCGGTTGATTTGGCGACGTTTGAAGCTAAGCTTGATGCTGTATTTATTTCCAACAGGAATGATCTTTCGGCTGACATGATGCTGCAGAGTATTTAAAGTCTAACATATGATCTATAAGTCTATGATGAAGGTTTTGTTCGGCAGCTCAATATAGCATTCATCACCGTCATGAGCCTGTTAATGTTCCCACCGCTGGGACACAGCACGGGTCTCCTCTCTGTAAGAGGGAATGGCGAGGGCGCAGTGCGGGTTGTTGGATGTCATATTCTATTCGAATTTTTGCTTCTAGGACATAGTTTCCGCACGATGTTTTCCTTCACCGTTTTTAGATCAGAACCATTATGTGGCTATCTTCATCAAAATAGTTTGACGAGCTACAAAAGGTACCCGTAGATTAGGCCACTGGTCAACATACATCAGCTGCTGAACCTTCAGTCATTTGTACATCTTACCAGCCATTTACATCTATCCTCATCACCAATGTTACTGCTAATTGAGCTGATTATTTTCCAAGAGGAGGCATTATTTGTCAAAAGGCGAGTTAATGAAAATATGCACTAAGCAAGCACCATAGCTTACTATAGATGAGGCTCAGATGACTGCTGAAATTGTATTTACAACGAGTAGAATCATAGAACTAGAGCCACAATGAGATAAACCTAGTTAATTCAGGATCCTTCAGTGTAATCGTATTGAGTTTCAGGCAAAAATTTTAGGTCGCAGGTACTTACTAGTATGTACGAGTACCTAAGTATGTACTTACTAGCTTTGTTAATAAAAAGCGAGTCATTGAAAGCCCTAGTTAGGTTTCATTGGGTACATTCTTAACCAATAACCGTTTCTGGATTCTCGATATAAACGTATCGTAATTTGAATTAGTTTCATTCCTAATCCACCTGGTTTCAGATTTAGCAGTTTGCTTCTTCTTGGCTTTTTCTCATATTTTAATATAAAATCAACACTCTCCTTTCAATTTAATTATATATAGCATTTTCAACAAACCTTTTAAAGTCACTGCACAATCCCGGGTAACCCAGCTCACACAATACGGGCTCCTAGTAAAAATGTGCAGAATTCGAGCGGCTTGCCTTTCACCGGCCAATGCGGAAAGCGACAGTGAGCGGTGACGCGCCGGCGACGCTGACGACACGACCACGCGGTACGCTGGCAAGCGAGGTGTAAATGTGCTGTGAACATCGGTTGGAGAATTTGAATTACGGAGTAGGTACGACATCAGTACATGAGCGTCATTGACAGCTGCAAGGTTTATAAACAACAGAGTAATTGGCTATGCAATTGCAAATGTGGGTGTACTATACCTCTGCTTAAATCTTCAGGCGTGATTAGTAAAAATTTGTGTTAGTGCTATACATTGCGTTTTTAACGTTGTCGAGCTGACGATTTTTTTAAGCAAAAGAAGTATGGATCAGGAATTGCGTGTTTGTTCCGCTATTGGGGTGCTAAAGTTCCGAAAAGATCTGCCGGGACCCAAACGGTTGTTAAGGATGTTGGAAAAAGATATCAAGTAGGACTGTTGGATATTTGGGAAATGTCACAGATGACTTACAGAGAACGGCTCAAGCTAGTTCAAAATGATGTTTGTTAAACTTTGAACACCTCCAAACCTCGTTTTTAAGCCCTAAAAGTAGGAACGGTAGAGAAGCCGCTAGTTTATAAACTATTATTTATTCGTAAATCTGATGAGAACTACGTTTAAAGTTTTCAAACTCAAATAAAGACATCACGTACATATTATTTACGCTAGGACAATGCTGTGTACTTTAGACAAAAGTTTTAGGTACCTACCTAATGCAAAGGAAGTCCCCGGTAAAAGTTTATGAAGCTTTTCAAACAGAAATAAAGTCATCGAACATTTTTATAAGAAACTGCAAAAAAGTAACGCCATTCAAGCACTTTTTATCGTCGATGTTTCCTTGAGACCTCAAAAACTTTAACAAAAGACTCTTTGTGACATTGAATCACGTCGAAAATAAAAAAGTAAGTCTTGAAAAAAGTTCTCAGATTAAAGTTTTTTTCACCGCACGATTCAGGTCATACTACTTAGTTTTAAAATTTGCGATGTGAACAAGGTGAAAATTTCACTCGTCAAGAACCTAATTCTTTTTGTTTCTCTCAATGCCGTATGGCTACTAAAATGTAAGACAATGGCGAAACAACACTGTGTCTATGTTAATTACTGCAGCTAGGTATTAGTTTTAACAATCGCATTGAAATGAGTATAAGTTATCCTAGAGTAACCTTCTGAGTTTCATAAACAATTGTTTTTATCTATCCATCGAGGTCTGAAACGTTCTGACCATAGACGAAGCGTGAAAAGGAGATTCAAACTTTATGGAACTGCTTAAACAGATACTTAGACGTAGCTGAAAATGAATATGAAAATAAAATATTAACTTACCTGAAAATTAAATCAAAAAGTGACAGATTTATAACTCTTTTTGCATAGCATTATAGAATACTCATTAGCCAAGTCATTAATAACAAACTTAAAATACATTCTGATAATATCTTACGCATTGTGGTCATCTTATTAGATATAATAAATAATTTCAGAGCAATCTTTTTTTTCTCTTTATTTAATCAAGTATTAAAACGGTAGCTACCTGTTGTAGGTGCCTATTAATATAAATGACGCAATTTATTTCTTAATAAATTTAATTGTTATGTCTCGGTGCCAGTAGGCAGTATGAATTGCCCGAATTTTATAAATAGTACGTATGTACCTATGTACGTTCTGTACCGCCGAAGGCACCGAAGTCGCAAAGGTTCGGTGGTCGGTGCCACAGTATAAATATACAAACAGTATGGAAACTAGGTACCTACAAACGCTCGAAACGGCACACAAACATATGCATCGACGAGACCCCTAAGCAGCTCGCACTACTGACAGCACCGCGGACGCTGCTCAGGGGTCTCGTCGGTGCGCATGTTTGTGTGAGTGTGCCGTTTCGAGCGCTTGTAGGTAGTTTCCATACTGTTCGTCCATATCTATACTGTGTCGGTGCGCCTGCGCGCTCTACGTGTCGACCTCCCTTGGCGGCCATATCGTAATGCTTTTATGTATATATTTATTTAATTTATTCTCCAGCGTGCGTGTGCGTATGTACTCACATGTTTATTTTAATGTATGACTGCTTATGTACCATAGAGTATTTTTTATTATTTTAAGGCGCATAAACAAGCTTGAACACACTTTTAATTTTACCATCGATTGACTAAAAAAACACGAAACTACGATCCCTGTGAGCGTTGTAATTGTTTACATTAAAATACCTAATTACAGAGGTACAATAAGAAGGCCACGAATTGTTTCATTGTTTTATACAACCTATACATAGTTAAATACCAAATAGATAACAAATAGCATTGGTTTGTTCTGTGTGAAAAAGAGCCTCTACAAGGTCGACGCTCGGATGCACTATGAAGCTACCTGCTGGTAATCACCACTAATTCCTTCGATTTTTTTGTGTATTTCATAATATCTAGTAGCTATCATTAGAAGTATTATATTCGAAAAATGCATAAGACAATCAAAGTTTGAAGGCCGCACGTATGCACAACCCAATAATATTTCAAGTGCATTAAGCAGTCTATAATTTGCCTGGCTACAAATAATTCGCACGTTTTGTTACACTGAATTACAAAAAATACAATTAACATTATTATACTGCTGCTTTGTAAGTCTTTGCCATTAAATAATACGAATGTTATAAGCTCGAACTAATTTAGCATTAAGAAACGAAGGCCGTCACATATCAATATTTATTTATTATGTAACTAGGTACTACGTGGGCCGCAGGTCGCATATTATACGCCCATCGCGCATTTTCGCGGCCTAAAAAAAAGGTTGCGAACTTCAAAGTTGACAGCGCGCGAAAATGCAAACTAACGGACAATATGGCGACGATGAGCAGGCGCTGTTGCGCAAATATGCTAGTGTAAAGAGTTTTGCTCGGTGTATTATTTATTGATTGTTGAAAAACAATGGCGGGCGCTTGCTGGCAGTGAGTCAGTGGGTCAAGGGTGCGCTGGCCTAGTTACGCAGTGCCGTGCGCCGAAATTCGCGGGCTTACCAGTTGCTAACCTCACTCGGTAGGGAGGGGCTAGATGCCTAACGCGCTTACTATTCGCTTACTTTTTTGCGCATTTCATAATCAGACACTGATGTTATACTGAATTTTGTTTGCATGACAATAAAGTTGCGATTGATGGCCATCTTTTGATTGATGATTTTTTTACAAAAGTATCTATAGTTGAAGTAAATTTTAAATGCGATAGTAAAATAGTGACGTAATTGTACTGGACTATTACAACGATTTAATGAAATTTGAAGTGTGTTAAGAAAAATATATATTTACTTAGCTACTTAAACATGATTATAATATGTCGATCAGATTACTTCCTACAACTTAAACTTTATCAACAACAATCTGGTGCTATCTAGTCAAGACAGATTAATTAATGACTATCTTCATTACTGACGACTCTTTCGACCTTCATAATAAGTTGACTGTAAATATGTGCCAAGAGCAGTACCTACACATTTTATGTATTCGGACTGGGTCACATCACTAACAGGCCGGAGCTTGTGAGTATCCTTACGTAAGCCCAAGTTTAAGGTCGCCTGGGTGTAGCCTCACGCCTCTTGGACTAGTCTCGTGCCCTGAATGCCAGTCTCCCACATCACTACCTAAGCTATGGCAACACATCACCCGCGGCTATGCCACTGTGTCGGACCTGCCCATGTCCAAATTAGCACGATCACTATTTGTAGTTTATTGATAAATTAATATCACGCTATACATCCTTGGCAGTCGAGGTCGCGAAAGTAAGTTATTGGATGAGTATCAAACTAGTTTGGATGATGATTCAAATAAATATTACCCAGTGCAAGGCATATTATCTATACATATAAATAAAATTGTCATGTCTGTTTGTAATATTGAAATAACCGTTTTTACTACATGTATATGAATATATATATACGGTACATACACCAAAATAACATTTTTTACAATTTTTGTCTGTCTGTCGGTCTGTTTGTTCCGGGTAATCTTCGACACGACTAGACCGATTTTGACGGGACTTTCACTGGTAGATTGCTGATGTTATAAAGAGAAATATAGGCTACTCACAGATCCTGTGGGAAACTTAAAAAAATAAATATAAACTTTACAAGTTTGACGTGGACGAAGTCGCGGCTAACAGCTAGTTATGAATAATTTTGGTAAATCATAATATTTCATTTAGCGCCATCTAGTGGCGAGTAGAATCACTAACCTTTCCATAACTACAAAACATTGAACAAACAATTTTCTTGGTATTGTTGCAGTAACGCCTCGCAATAACATTGAAAGTAGACATATTTGTGCTCTAAAATCTGCTGAATTATGGATGATCCGGAGAAAAAGATACCAGTGCTATGCCTAGGACCAAAGGGATCGGGTAAAACCACGTTACTGAAGAAACTGCAAAACGCTGAAGGAATAGATAATACATACAGCCCTGTTCCTACGATAGGAACTAATATTTACGACATTTATTACTTGAATAAACACGGAAAGAAACAAATGCTGTCAATCAGAGAGGTGGGAGGAGAGATGGCGCCACTGTGGCATAATTATTTGGACGGAATTGAAAAAGTAAGTAGGCACATAATAAATATGGACTATTGAAAAAGTTTTAAATAAGCCTTTGTTTTAGTCGTAACGTTTCTAGGGTCGTAGTATTTAAATTTGTCGTCCCAGAAAGATACTGCGGCTGCAGGTAGATACTGTTACACATGATTCTAGCTTTTTATACAAGATATTTGTTTTTATTCCAGGTGGTTTTCGTGGTGGACACGTCGAATTTGTGTCAGATATCAGCGGCTGCTGTTCTACTTTACACGTTACTGGCCGAGCCAAGACTCAAAAGCGCCAAGGTTACGAACAGCATTTACGAACTCAGACCCCATAGCAAGAACATCAAAAAAATGCATAGTAATCGTTTCTACAGCAATATCTACCATTTGTGGGTGTTCTTGGAACTAAACAAGTATTTAGATTAGACTATAAAATCTAGTTTAAGTATTTATCGAGATCATACTTACAGTAAGATTACATTGAAACAGGCATTATTCTTATATCTTTTTTTGGATCGCCTAGTTTCATGACAAGGTCGACATTAGCGATGAGAGCCGGAGAGAGAAGAAGCACGCTTGCCTACAAGTACCTAACCTACCTAAATACCTAGTGTGAATACACTCATTTAAATATACCTAATTCTCTCTGCCCCCAGTTCATCCTAGTCCTGAGCAAGATGGACGCAGCCTACAGACAGATGCGCAACGAGGCCCTGCTGATGCTGCAGCACACGAGACTGAGCACAGAGCTGTCCAACGCGCCCATCCTGTTGGAAGCATCTCCCCTCACTGGCGAGGGCATGGACCAGCTGAAGGCGGCCCTATGCGATACTAAGATTGTTAGCACTTTTTAATAGAGCTGGCAACACTGGAATGGGGAAAAATGAGTGTTACATGTGTGAATTATCTTTAAGGAAAGGATCTGAAAGGGAATGGGTGGATGGGTGGGTCCTGTCTTGCCCGAGTGACAAAATGTGGTTAAAAATACATACATACATAGACTCACGCCTTTTTCCCATGGGGTAGGCAGAAACTACAGAACGCCATCTGCTACGGTCCTTACTTACTTCTTTTGCTGCACTCACATTCATACATCATACAAATCTATAAGAAACTAGAGTGGATTATGGCATAACATTAATTGATGATAATGTAGTAAAGGGCTAGTTTAAATAGTTTAATAAATTCTGCAAAGAAAAGGTTTATTTGAATTACTCATCTGTTTCTTTGTGTGTTCCACCCCTAAATCCAACAAATTACTTTACTTATTATGTTTTTTTAGCAGAAGAAATGTATAAATCGGCGCAGTTACATTACGCTTTGCTAACAGCCCTGTCGGGCACTGGCGACTCTGCCAGGTACCTTTCTATCTGCGCCGTAAATATTTCGCTACTGCCAGATCGTTTTGATTCATAGCTTTTGTTGCATTACTGTCGTTCATACGGTGTCCTTGTTTCATAATCTACATTGTATCGTGCTATCTCTTTCTTAAGCACGATCAAAATGTTACACATTGTTGTATGGATGTCCTATAAACGGAACGCGCGTTTTGACACTTATTTATTTATTAATTTGTGCTTGAATCGTCTGCGAAGAATCGGAAAATATTAAATATATTTTTTATATGAAAATGAACTAAAATGGATACATCTAATTTGTGTAGAAGTTGTATGAAAGAAGTGGCGTCGTGGGAAAAGGAGAATTTTGATCCCAGAGCTGTGGAGATGTTCTGTTTTTGCACTAATATCGCGGTACGTTTCTGCCAGTTTATGCGACTTTTAATTTTCATTTATTTTATAAGGCTCTTATTCAAAATTGAGTATCTATAAACTCCAAGTATTTATTGTCATGGCTTTGCTAATAATTGCTATTGTTATACTACCTAGCGCTAGTCTGGTAAATAATATCAATTAATGGTAGCAGCTCCATGTGAATATCTTGATGCGCACTTTCAAGTGCCCACCTATCACATCAAAAAAGCGTAGAACCCTGTGTGAAAAACTAGACAATCCGATTATACCTTATATCTATTTTTTTTTATTATTTAGTTGAAATATACAATTATTTATACTTTTGTTAAGATGCCTGTTGTTACTTTCAAGAAAAATATCATGATGATCTTCCAGATCTCAGAAGATGATAAACTACCAAAGCAGTTCTGTTATGACTGCATCATCAAAATAGAATCAGCATTTACCTACATAACCGAGGCTCACAAAGTTGATGCTACACTGAAGAACATCATCTCAAGAACCAATACCTGCATCATTGTGGAACCTGAGACACACTCTAGACACATAGAAAACCTCAAACTTACTCTACCAGACTACAAAATCAGTGTGACCGTAGACAACTATGATGAAAACATCGTCTTTGATAACATAGACTTACCGGTCAATGATACAAGCCATATAATTCTAGAAAAACCTTTAGAAGGAATAGAACTCATTCAAAATGTTATTGAAGAGGAAAAGAGAGAGGATATTAAAGAAAATGAAATGAAGAATCAAGAGAGTGTGAAAGAGAAGATGAATGTAGAAGATACCAAGAAGAATGTTTGTCATGTTTGTAGAAAGGCTTTTACATCAAAAACTTGGTTTAATAAACACATGAAGAAGGAGCATACAGAACATAAGTTTGCTTGTGCACATTGTCCAAAAAGTAAGATTACTACTTATCATCATAAAGACCATCTGCCTGTTCTGATTGTTAGACTTTTTTTTTAACATAGTAGCCCCGAGGCTATGGCATGATTATGTTCCTAGGTAGTTTGCTGCGCCACCTCTGCCCAGCTAAAGCACTAGTAAGTGGTGAAGGGCAGGCATCTTATGGTTTGTTGATATTCAAAATGTGCTAATTCCCATCCTAATTTGAATAACTTAATTTTAAATGCTTCTGCTCACCGCCATACCACCTTATTCACAGCATTCTCCAAAGCATCAGTGCTGTCCGACCACGCGGCCACTCACTCGGATGAGCGCAAGTTCGCTTGCACGGCGTGCGGCAAGCGCTTCAAGCGCCGCAAACAGCTCGCGTGCCATGCCCGCGCGCACGCCGACGCGAGGCCGTACGCTTGTGATAAGTGTAATATGAGGTAGGTTCTTTTCATTAAATATCCAAAGCATCCCATGTTGTCCGACCACGCAGCCTCTCACTCGAACGAGCGCAAGATTGCTTGCACGTTGTGCGGTGAATTTTATTGTTCAATACTTATATATTGCAAGTAATGAAAATAACCTCACCCTCGGTTTGCCGACGATATAGTGGTCATGGCTGAGACCATGGCGAACCTCAGTACAATGTTCTATGACATCAGTAGAGCTTCAGACAGGGTGGGTCTTAGGATGAACATGGTCTAAACCAAGGTGATGTTGAATGCCAATGTTACACCCACTCCTATTCGGGTCGGAGACTTCACTCAAAGTTGTGGGCGACTATGTCTACCTGGGACAAATAATCCAGTTGTGTAGGGCCAACTTCAAGAAAGAGGTCAGCCGTCGAATCCGACTTGGCTAGGCAGCGTTCGGGAAGTTGCGCGGTGTCTTCTCGTCCCACTTACCACAGTGTCTCATGACAAAATTCTATGACCAGTGTGTGTTGCCAGTGATGACATATGGCTCTGAGACATGGTCGCTTACAATGGGCCTCATCAGAAAGCTTACAGTTACCCAAAAGGCAACGCAGAGGGCTTTGCTCGGGGTCTCCTTGCGTGATCGAATCAGAAATGTAGAGATCCACAAGAGAACCAAGGGTTGCAAACATAGTTCGAAGAATTGCCAAATTTAACTGGCAGTGGGCAGGAGAAACTGCAGAATGGTTTGGTTGGCCGATGGGGCAGAAAGGTTCTGGAGTGGCGACCGCGAACCGAAAGACGTTGCGTTGGAAGGCCTCCCACCAGGTGGACTGATGACCTGGTAAAGGTTGCGGGGATCCGCTGGATGCGAGACGCACGGGACCGATCAATGTGGCGACGCTTGGGGGAGGCCTATGTCCAGCAGTGGACGTCTTTCGGCTGATATGATGATGAATGAAAATAAGAAAGGTACTACTCGATCAAAATAACTGTGCACTTCGCCCCCACGCGGGGCGGCGCGCGGGTAGGCGGGAGCCTTGTGTGCCAAAAGAGAGCCAAAAGTCGAACTTCAGAGTGACTTGACAGCGCCAAGTGCAAAGTTTTGAACGAGTAGTACTACAGGTGCATCTCTGACTAACCCTTATAAGAATTTTAGCCCAAATAGGTGTGATGGAGAGCTGCAAACCATACTTTATAAAATATCTGTTTTTAAATCTGCCGTCAATATACATAATTGACATTTGCCTGTTTATTTTTAAAAATATCGACAAGTTCTATTAGAAGATACGCATAAAGTCCACAATCGCCATAAAAAGTCGTTATGAGCTCCATCCTCAATAATTAAAATGTTAAGTGATAGCCCATATGGCAATAAAAATATATAAAAAGTTGCCAACCTCGTTTAAAACTGAAAAATCAGTAACAATATTCCAAAAAAGGCTAAAACTATGGCTAATCCAAAAATATTTCTACTCAGTAAAAGAATATTTAGAGACTAGCTTGAAATAACGATTTTATCTCAATTGGCGATCTGTCCTATACAAACAATAAGATTTAGACAATCCTATTTAACTTCATACAAAATTATTATTATTATTTGCACTAGGTATCTGAAAAGGATGACATATATGCTGAATAATTGTATTAAATTCATTATTATTGACATTTAATTTTGACATAACTATATTTTCTCAATTTAATTGTATAAATGTAAAATAAAATAAGTAATAATAATGTTTAATGCATGCTAGTTAAGGATAAGAAGGACGGGCGAATGATAATTGCAATGCTTGCAAAAGACTGCTAAGTCATAAGTACTAACATACTTTGATTTTGACTCTACGGGATTCCCCAGGAAAGGTGTGAGCTGTGATGTTATGTTATTTGTGAAAATACGATGTAGTTTTCTACCAAATAATAATCTTGAGGATTCTTTAGCTGGCTTATGATGACCACCTAAGGGTCTATTTTATAAGCCGTCTCCGTTTCAGCTTGGACAAAATGTTTTCGTATGTCCGGATGTCCGGCTGTTCTCCTCTAAGGTCGCAATTCTCAACAGATTCACATGAAATTTTTTGAGCAGGTTCGATAATGTAATCCAAAAAATGAATAGACAAAAAAAAACTAAACGACACTGGCGAGGTCTACAGCTCACAGAGCCACTAGTTAGTAAATTGATCCATATACGCATGACTAACATGAATATTTCTCTTAAAAAATACGTGAACTTAGCAGACATCAAATTCTCAGAAAAAATTATGTCACCAATCCATCCTTTTTACCAAGAGATAACACAGTAAATACTCATGATTTAAACAGCTCATTACCGACGGGAGGCGACGCTAGTAATTGCCTAATTGTTACAGATGACCTTACTCTTGGGCCTAGTTCAGAGGCCCTAGTATTAAACTTGCTCATAACTGTCAATATAAGCCTATAGCAATTGGCCAATAAAGGTCACAACCTTGAACTCAAGGTACTAAAAACCTGTAAAGTAACCTTGAACAAGACATTCCTATTTTTTGTCCTGAAGGTCTGTAATCAAACTGTCCAAATAGATTTTTTATCTTCAAATTTTAGTAAACAAAATGTTTCGTTTTTCGAAATAGGCACAGAGAGATCGTAAAACTTTTATTTTTCGACGAAAATGCCCTTGATACATCCGAGCTAGAAAGGACCTTGGCCCCGAAATAACTAGTTTAGGTGACCTTGACCCACTTACCCACATGTTGGGGCAACCTTGACCCACATGACATAACGAGGCCGCCATCCGCCATTATATCACAAATCATGGTCGTACAACGTTTAGGAAACATTATTTTGATTATCGATTTTTTTTGCAGACAGGATAGGCAGACATTTTGGAAGTCGTAGTGTTGCGCTCCTTTATCGATAAGTTTGTTAGTATCGATAAACGGGAACGTGAATGGATTCTCCGCGTGGTTGCGCAACACGTTGATAGCGAATTGCTGCAAAAGGCAATTACTTGCCGATTTTGAATAATAATGAAGTTTAACATAAAAACTTTTCAAAAATTTGGTATTCTTGATTTGATATTGATTTGGTATGATAAATAGTGTAGATAGAGTTTATATTAAGATTAAGATCTTCTTTCCTTTACTGATGAAACAATTTGCACTATTTCATATTACAGGTTCAAAATAAAAAGCATACTCAAGTCCCACATGAAGGTGCATGACGGGGATAAGCAGTATTTGTGCTATTTCTGTGGGTGGAGCTTCGCACAAGGTGAGGTCATTACTTTTTATTGTTCCAGTAAGTTGGAGAAAACCTTACGATTAATTAATTGTGCAACTTTTTCGACTATTGACTATTTATTGAAAAGAAAAGTACAGGGTCACCACTAGCTTGGCGTGATAGACGTGCGGCTATTCATTCAAAAAAAAAGAAGTTGCCCACACAAGGCATTCGTCCAGAATCGTAGGACCGTTTAAAAACATTTAAACCCACGTACAAAAACATCCAGAGCTGGAATATGTTGGCCATACAAATATTTGTTCCGTACAAGAATCGAACGCAATATCTTGCGAGTTGGGGTAACTAACTTCATCAACTCTTGTGGTTTACCCATCGATCGGACATTGTTCCGATCTGGTATCACCAATTGTCCATATGTTTTATTTGTGGTGAAGCAGCTGTCACCGTATGTCACAAAGTCCTCACTCATACACGTGACCACTTATTTAATCAAATGTAACAACTACCTACTTATATCTACCGGTTAAGCTAGTAGAATCGCAATCTCTAAACTAATTAGTTTGGTTCTTACAAGTGAAGGTCGCTACGCTAAAAGGACCTACCTCACTTATACATATTCACTTGACACATCATTAGATTTCATAACGTTAATACGTCAGAAAGTCGAATAACCTTACCGTAAGGCCTCGGTTAGACGACGCGAAAGTTTTCCAGCTGGACTGCGTGGTCACCGTGCTTCACGACGTGTTAATGGTGAATGTGGATTCTATTCACTAAGTAACAATGTTCAAATTCCTCGGATGATCTATCCACGTGGACGCCTCGCGGTAGCCGCGTTGAGTTGGTGGGATTGTGCGAACAAATCGTGTCATGTAAACGCATCCCAAAAAATTCAATTTTACGAGTTAAAGTGACTGTTCCACAGTGTCTAAATAGACTGTTTAAATATATAGATAATATTATTCGTAAAGCACTGTCACGGTTTTTTAAAAGAAAATCGATACTTTTGCCAACAAACTGTCAACTGCTATGATCGGTTGACTGAACTATCAATTGCCACGACGTTGCCAGAAATCATAAAAGCCTATAAGTTAACCGAAAGTAGCAAATCAGGCCATGAGAATAAGAATAAATAAGAGTTCTTCCAACAATCCGGCTAACCTTTTCGCAACTATATTGGGGACACCTTCCAGTCTAACTCGATTCTTATTTTTCTTACAGCCGGTAATCTAGAGGTCCACATGCGTAAACACACGGGCGAGAAGCCATTCCGCTGCAACGAGTGTGGATTCAGTGCAGCCGTGTCCTCGAACTTGCGGCGTCATCAGCGCCAGCACCAGGCGAACAGGACACACGTCTGCAAGCACTGCAACAAAGGGTTCTACGATGCCAGTGGACTGGTCAGTATCTGTTGTATGATTGTAGAAAGAAACCATTGCGCTGCTACGAGTGTGGGTTCAGTGCAGCCGTGTCTTTCAACCTGCGGCGTCACCAGCGCCAGCACCAGGCGAACAGGACACACGTCTGCAAGCACTGCAACAAAGGGTTCTACGATGCCAGTGGACTGGTCAGTATCTGATGTATGATTGTAGAAAGAAACCATTGCGCTGCTACGAGTGTGGGTTCAGTGCAGCCGTGTCTTTCAACCTGCGGCGTCACCAGCGCCAGCACTAGGCGAACAGGACACACGTCTGCAAGCACTGCAACAAAGGGTTCTACGATGCCAGTGGACTGGTCAGTATCTGATGTATGATTGTAGAAAGAAGCCATTGCGCTGCTACGAGTGTGGGTTCACTGCAGCCGTGTCTTCCAACCTGCGGCGTCACCAGCGCCAGCACTAGGCGAACAGGACACACGTCTGCAAGCACTGCAACAAAGGGTTCTACGATGCCAGTGGACTGGTCAGTATCTGTTGTATGATTGTAGAAAGAAGCCATTGCGCTGATACGAGTGTGGGTTCAGTGCAGCCGTGTCTTCCAACCTGCGGCGTCACCAGCGCCAGCACTAGGCGAACAGGACACACATCTGCAAGCACTGCAACAAAGGGTTCTACGATGCCAGTGGACTGGTCAGTATCTGTTGTATGATTGTAGAAAGAAGCCATTGCGCTGCTACGAGTGTGGGTTCAGTGCAGCCGTGTCTTCCAACCTGCGGCGTCACCAGCGCCAGCACTAGGCGAACAGGACACACGTCTGCAAGCACTGCAACAAAGGGTTCTACGATGCCAGTGGACTGGTCAGTATCTGTTGTATGATTGTAGAAAGAAACCATTGCGCTGCCACGAGTGTGGGTTCAGTGCAGCCGTGTCTTCCAACCCGCGGCGTCACCAGCGCCAGCACCAGGCGAACAGGACACACGTCTGCAAGCACTGCAACAAAGAGTTCTACAATGCCAGTGAGCTGGTCAGTATATATGTACCTATTAGCTGATGTCTTAGTTTTCTGTTGTCGTCCAACCTGCGGCGTCACCAGCGCTAGCACCAAGCGAATAGGACACACGTCAACAAGCACTGCAACATAAGAGTTCTACGATGCCAGTGGACTGGTCAGTATCTATGTATTACCTGATGTCTCAGTATTCTGTTGTCGCCCACCTGCGGCGTCACCAGCGCTAGCACAAGGTGACCAGGACACACATCTGCAAGCACTGTAAGGGATCTACGATGCCAGCGCCCGCTGGTCAGTAAAATCTCTTATATAAATCTTATGAAATAACTGTCTGAAATGTTAGAATACTTCTATTAAAAATACTCTGATAAAATAATTGATTCAGCATCGAAATCATTGCATTGGAACTTCAACCATTAGTTAACCGTCGGCAAGACTTGAAATGCGAAAACCGCTTAAGCTTAATACTACCGCTCATAGTCACCAACTAATTAAAAAAGGAATTTATGTGCTATCGCTATTGCTTCTTCAGTCAGTCAAGTCTTGTGGCTAACTATTGACGTTGCGGTACACATCTCAAACTTCTGTTTATTCATTAATTATTGGGCATATACACTACTGGGGTTTTTTACCAGAATATAAGGAAGACAAAAAGGTCAGTTTAACTTACAAACTCTCATTTTTCTCTACTTTTTCCAGGCTCGTCACCTCCGCACTCATACAGGAGAGTTGCCCTACCAGTGCCCCGGATGCGCGCGTGCCTTCGCCGACAGCTGGAAGCGCAAGACGCACCTCATGCGCGCGCACCGCCTGGCTCTGCCCGACATACCGCGCATGAGGCGAGATGGACGCACTATACATTGAACATGTAATATTATATTCATTTCCAAGAATATAAACAAATACATTGCTGATTACTGTTAGCCTGTATCATCCGAATGAGCTGCGGATCCAGGACTAATATGGACCACTAGTCATTTGTTTTTGTCCAGCTCGCCCTGCTATCTTCTACGGAGTCTACTACGACACCTTCTGACTGTGTTAGGGCCTCACATTAGTATCTTTCTTTAAATATAGATTTATACAGACTTGAAAAATATATTTCATATCTGTTCACAGTTCAGTTTACGCAAATCTTTCGTCTGATGTTAAGGAGCTCCGTAACCGTAACCGAAGCCCGATATAAAATGTTGCGGATAATTTCGGATAGGCGAAATCTAGTTTATTATCAGCAATATATTTTGTATTTTTCAACTATATCTAGCAAATGTTAGTGAGGAAAAGGACATTAGATAGACTTTGATTTTGATTGGAAATAAGTATTCTGTTCTATGTGCTTCTGTCATTACGATGATCTTATTGGCCGAATTAAGTATTTTTTGTGATAATTTATTGAATGTGTGATAAGGTTTATTTTGTTATAAGATGTATGTTTTGATATGAGTAAAACATGCATTTATTCCTGCAGCTATAAAAACTAATCTTAAGTTTAAGCGAGGATGGAAAATACCAAAGATTTTAATGATAAGAAAATGTAAAACATTGAACAAATAAAAGTAATTGAGTTGTATTAAAACATATTTTTATTAAATTCTATACAAGCCAACAGTCAACAATCATATAGGACATCCTTGAAATAAATCGCTACTGGAAGTACATTTTTGGATTATTATCTACAACACAATCATAATATTATGTGCTCATTGAAGAACATTTACCGAATGAACGCTTTATATAGAAGGAATAAAAATTCTGTAAGGTTGGTGAATGGTAACATGAAAGGGATGCCATTGCCCTGTAATGGGACAACTCTGACTAAAAAATCCTTTAAAATAATCTTAACTTTTGACTTTTGAAAAAGGCCTTGATCTCAACTTAATTTGAACCAACTATATTGGCTCTTAGAGATTTTATGTCAGATTCACGACAACTATTGAAAATCAAATCTGGCCTTAGTCAAATGAGCAAGTTGCTCATTAGAAGATGTTCATCAATGTGCGACAAGTTACAGGAAGAATTTAGACATCTAGTCGAAGCACCAAAACTACTAGTTTCTAGGGATTACATTATTGTTTGGAAGGCATACGAAAGATCTAAACACTCATAATATGGCACCTATATACCCTCTTAAGATTTACATAGATCATTTTTTTCAACTATCAAATTGCTACTTGGATTTTAAACTTGAGTAAAAAGAATCTGTCAATACTGCTTGTAAACGTAGATATAAACTATTTGAATTCAGTTAAACATCAAAGTTTGAAGAATGTTTTCTACTTAAAGTTGTGTAAAAGGATTACATTGAGAATTAAACGACATCTATACCTTTAATTTGACGACAGTTCGGATTATATTGGTTCTTTATTACCTTAAAACGTTTCTAGCATTAATCTAGCTGTATTATAGCAATATTTTATAATATTCTTGTCAGTCCCTACATGTTTAAATTGATGGTTTTACCACATAATCTTTTTTACATATTTATTTGAACCATGCCTTGCATATGTTTACAAGACAATCCCTTGTTTTATTTTCTCATTATCACTGCGACACACAGATAACGCATAAATATGGCACAATTGGATTTTCAATTCCCTGAGCTGTGCTGAGCTCTGTAGCAGTGCGCTTGTATTGAAGCATTAATTTAGGTGTCGACTGGTGTTCAGTTAATTGGTAAGAACCTTTTTGTATACGTCGCTAGATATATCGGTGCGCCTGCGCAGTATCTATTAACGCAGTCACTGCCGCCAACGCGCACGTGTTTTCTACAGGAGCCGACAACATGCCTGGATTTTGGACAATATTTCTGAATAAATGTATATCGGCATCGCATAGGTCACCGTGAAAATTGTAGCGCTTTGCTCAAATCCAGTGTCAAAATCTTAACATCGAAGAAACCTCTCGTATCATCGATTCGTGCGTTATATTCGAAACGACTATAAATGTCGCCTTTATGAGCACTTTAATAGCTGATCTTTTCTGTTATGAATTATTCCTTCACATTATTCTGTGATATCCCTTTTCCAATTTAATTTATTTACTTAGACTGTTAAACAACCCTCCTTCTGACACACGATTCATCAGTTATGTGTAGAAACAAATACATCAAAATATCAATTTTCTTACATGTGATCTGACCTATGCTTGATTATATCGTCGTCATACATTCCCTTGCTTGTCTGCCATAATGGCTATAAGATTCCTGTATATACAGACGTGGCGTGAGTTTCACACGGTGATCTGCACATTCTGTACAATGTTTGACCACTCCACCTTGGAAGGCACGAGGTAGAATGCCGGTGCCACCTTTTGCCCGCACGGGCATTTGCAACCTGACACAAAGAAAATGATAATAAGTACTGGTCTTGATTTTGAAATTATTAGGATGGTTTATTCCACCATTTGAAAAGAACAAAGGAACTGCAATGATGAATCTAAAGCTAAGCTAAACATGGTTTTTCCAGTCAGTTTTTCAATTTCAATTAACTGGTAAAGTTATTGGATCTCATATTTTAAAGCAAATTGAAGCGGATTAGAATAATTTAATCATACAATATATGGAAGCGATGTTTTTACATGCTAGCTCTTACACACAGACCTTTAAGCCCTAGTAGGGTCCATCATTGGCGGTTATAGAATTGGATGTTTTGCTACTTAGACGGAATGATCGTGAGGCAAATTGAAGCAGTATTACTGACCCATGATCCAGCTGAAGGAGCCGATCTTGTTGAGACACTTGGGGCAGTGCAGCTTGCCCTGCGCGTTGTGGCTAACGTCACGCATCCAGGCCATGGGCTCTACGAACCACATCAGGCGACAGATCTCGGGCAGATCGGCCCGGGCTGCTATTGAAGCATCCACCATGTTTGTTTCGCTGTAGCCATCTAAACCCTGTGGATAAATTTCGTTTTAATCGATTACTTAAATGACTTATTCAAAACAAGATCAAATTTGATTATCAGGCGAAACTTCACCAATAATAATGTATTTGAAATTACCCAAGACATAGCATTAAATGTGCCTGCGTTTTGTATTGCAATAGCAGCCATTCACTTACCTACATTTATTTAAGTTTCTTTCAAAAACGGACATAAAGACATTAAGGCCTCCTCTATCAACATCCGTCGTGATTGTTTGGGTTTCTACAAAGTGCTATTAGGGAAACAGGAATTACTAGAATTGCTATACTAAACTGGTAATGCCTGGTAGTTCACTACTATCTCACCTGACTAGGTCCCTCGTCCAGATCACTGGGCTGGCTTTGACTCTGACTCTGTCCGGGGCTGCTGTCCTCGTAATCATTGCATCGCATATCCATCAGATGGGACGCCAGGCTCTTCAACTTCTCTATCAGGATCTCTCCGTTCTCTGCACAAGTTAGTCCTGTCAGCTTACTGGGTGGTGGTCTCATGCCTATAAAGCCACAAAATTATTTTGTAATGGTCTCAAATTGTTTTAATTTGACGCGTGCTTGACAATTTTTCCGTTATCTGCTGTGATTGACTGTTGAAAATGCATTCAACCAATCACAGCAGATAACGGATGCCTGACAATTTGTCACATTAATTCTGCGATAATTTACAGCTGAAAAAACTCGGAGTTAGTAATTTATTTTCAAACCAGAATTGTCTTCAAAATAGGTAGAGTTACATTTAAAGACGGCAGGAAGAACCGTGGCTGTAGTTTTTTCTTTAGCACTTTAATTGAAAAGCCCAGTTGTGCAGTGTAACACTTTGCTGAAATATTTTTAGCAGGCACCACGCAAAATAAACCAATCTAATGTTGAACATTTTGAAAAAAACATTTAATTTACATGGTATCTCATTGAACTAGTCATTTACTACACATCACACTGAACTAGTTGTTGACTATACACCACACTGAGGTATCCTTACCTTTCTTAGCCAGTTCCACCTTCACGTCCTTAGGAATGTGTGGTATGATGTTGCTCTGGTTGGCGACGATGCGGCGACACTTCTTACAGCGGTACACAATAGGGTCTGGTCTCTCGCGGACCAGCCCGGGGTCCGGCTTCACCAGGTCCGCAAACAGCTGGGGCAATATCTTCACTGGAAATGGTGCTGTAGATGAATATGTGAACACAGAATGGCACCTTTGGACTTTTAAGTAAGCTATGGCAAGTCACTAGAGGTGATTTTGATATGTGAATTTTTGCAGTTAGCAAAGGAAAGTTGTGTTGCGTTCTGTAGTTCTGCTTGTCTTGTGTGTTTCTACAAGTTTATCCGTTTTTATTTTTGAAAAAAAAAATAGTAGATAATGATAGAAGATTAAAAAATGGGGAATTAATTAGGATGTGGCTGTCGAACAATACAGGAATTTATGATAGAATAAATGTAAATAGTAGATTGTATCAGGGAGCAAAATAATATTTTTACGGCGAGGGCGTTTTTGAATGCAGAGCGAAGTGAGAGATTCTAGAGGATATTCTTTATTTGGGACTCATTAGTAGAATCCTGAACGTAGCGAGGGATTCAAAGTACGTCGCCCGAGCCAAAAATTTATTTTGCGCACGAGTGATACACTCTACTTTTCATCACCCACTATGAGAAAACAAAAGGCGCCTCATATTTTATTGTAATATTATTATTTAATAAAACACAGAGTAACAACTAAATTGAAATTAAATAGTATCTAATAATAAAACAACTAAAAACTTAGATTTACATTTGAGACATTTTCGCAATTATGAAAATTTATCACAGTTTTATTAGGACTAAGAGATTGTTGTAGATTTTATATTCTACGTGTTTGAAATAATGTCTGAATCTGGCTCATTTTGAGGAAAATGTGACGGTGAATCTCGTTGTTTGGATGTAGATGGGAGCGGCGACAGTGGCATGGATGGATTAACTGAAGGTTGCAATTTAATTTTTCCACGATTCTTTCACATGTTTTCGCCTTGTTCTCAATGGAATCTTCTATATACCCCTTTGGTACAGCACTCGACTTCCATCCTCCATGTAGCTTGAGAAGAGTTAAGTCCGCTCTAGAATCTGCCAAAGGGGTAGAAGAAGTACGACGAAAACAATGCGGTATACGGCTTGATATCTGGTTCATCATCAACATCATTATTTCAGTCGAAAGACGTCCACTGCTGGACATAGGCCGGTCCCGTGCGTCTCGCATCCAGCGTCTTCCCGCAACCTTAACCAGGTTATCGGATATATGGTAACTTCAAATAAGTAGCGATTTCTTGTGGCACGTTAGAAATTATTTTTTTTCCCATAACTTGTTTGAAGCACTTGCCATTTTGATAACGGATGAAAAACCGATTGGTCTTCATATGGTCAACAGGACGCAGGTCCAGGTATTTCTGTACAATAGTTTTGTATTCTCCTCGGATTACGAAGGATCGGTTTAATAACAGTAAATCATCCGAGTGATATTCGACATCATCAACAGTTATTTTTAAATAACTGTTGATTTTCGAAGTACAAGCTACGAACACAATTTTCGGAGTACAAGCTCCACGTACTCCGAAAATTAAAGCCACCTGTAACAAAACCGCATGTGAATAAGACAAGTGTCTATCGAAGTACAGGTTACAATTAAATGCGCATTTTAAAACACTATGCTTATACTTTACTAATCCACCACATACATAGTTAGGTACTTACTTTTACGGCAAGAAATACTTTGTCGGGTGCCTCATTAAGGAAAGTCTCGACTCGTTTTTGACTGAGAACACATTTGATTTTTTAGGTTTAAATCCATCAAACATCCTCTTCAGATATATGCTATAAATTTCGAATATGTGGCCATTTTTACATCAGTATTAGAACTGAGTGTTGATTTTAGCATTGAGTAAGGTACTCCAAAGTTGTTTAGTTTTGGCTAAGTACTGGAAGTAGGCCAAAAACACAGATACTGAAAAATTCTTGGCGCCTCTTGCATTTCTCCATTCAATAAAATTACCACAGGCTTTCATTTCTTGCGTCAGTTCTAATACTTTCAGGAGTTAATTCTATACTTTCACTGTCACTTGAAGAACTCATTTTCCAAAACAAAACCATGAATTTCTAACAATCCATGAAAATTAACGAAAACCCGGGCTGTAGTTCGCGCGTTTTTGTTTTCTTTTTTTTATTCAGCTGGCGACGCGACTATGGGCCGTCGTACCAGCCAGTCTTTATTCAAACAATATTTGCGTTCGATTTCTTTGGCGCTGAACACTAAGATGTTCCATATTCATTAAGTGCGCGGCAAAGATAATTGCGGCGCACTTATAAAGAGGATTAAAAACTCATTACTGCCCGCTAAGTTTCTTATAGAAAACACCACCTATGGGTGCACTTAAAGGGGAACAAGTCGTCCTTTTCGAATAGATGGGATAAATAGTATATTATGCAACTAGCCAATAAAGGACGGATTTAAAGCGAGGGCCATAGTTGAATCACGACCGTAGGGAGTGATTCATGTGTTAGAATCCTGAGCGACGCGAGTGATTCATGGCCCTGATTAGGAGGGTCCGCACGCTGCTTACCGCAAATCGTATGCATCACCCACGTATGCATCATCGGTTATGAGACTGTATATCCCGCGAAAGTGCGGCGGTCGTGGCTTTTTAAATGCTAAGACCCTGCATAACCGCGAGGTATACAGTCTTAGGGAATACTTCTAGGCCGCCGACGTGGGTATGCATCGAGATGTGGTAGCGGTGGACAAGGGCCTTACCCCGCTCTCCTTGGCTATCGAGAACTGGCGCAAACCTATAGTATTAGATACTAATGACCGCAGGGAGGTATGGCGGAGCAAGGACCTTCACGGACGCTTCTACCGGGTCCTACATGGGCCCGATGTAGATATTTTAGCGTCCGTGGCCTGGCTGCGATTTGGTGACCTTTTCGGGGAAACCGAAGGTTTTGTCTTTGCGATTATGGACGAAGTTATGATGACGAACAACTACCGGAAATATATTGTGAAGGACGGCACGGTTGACATCTGTCGTGTCGGGCATGTCACCGACCGGGGGAATCAATCCATCACATTATCTCCGGTTGTTCTAGTCTGGCTAACGGAGACTTGTAGCCAGGATTATCCATCAGCAACTTGCTCTTAAATACAATCTTGTGGAATCGGATGTGCCTTACTATAAGTATGTGCCCGACCCAGTTCTCGAAAATGGCAGTGTCACGTTGTATTGGGATCGGTCTATCATCACTGACAGGACTATTGTTGCCAATAAGCCTGACATAGTGGTGATAGACCGACTAGAGCGTCGCGCAATGATTGTTGATATAGCGGTCCCCCATGACGAGAACCTCGTGAAGGCTGAGAGAGATAAGAAAAGCAAGTATCTTGATCTGGCTCGCGAGGTTGTCGACATGTGGGCAGTCATTGTGCCGATAGTCGTGACGGCCAATGGCATAATAGCGAAGAGCCTCGACGAACATCTGAGGAGGCTCTCGTTGGGCAGCTGGATCAAGGGCTTGATCCAGAAAGCGGTACTCCTAGACACGGCGCGTATCGTCAGGAGGTTCCTCTCTCCGGAGCCCTGACCACCGGTAGCTTGGACCCTGTTCCCGATACCGGTGGGCTACTATTTTTGTATATATATATTTTTTTTATAGAACAACTTTTAAAAATGTAAAGGTATGTATGTATAGTAAATAAATGAATAAATAAATAGTTTATTACCTTCAACATTTTTTTGTAAATTGAAGCTGCGCTAGGTAACAGCACCTGTGTTTCAGGGGCCAGTGACCACCTCCGTTACGTTACTTCATTATAATTAATTAATCACCAATGCAATTAATATTTGGATTGTATCCAAATAAGTGTTCACTAAACATCCTAGACCAAAATCAACGTCGTTATTAAAATCCTAAATATAAACAAACTCAAAATTAAATAGATGAAGGAGTTTGAAAGTCGAAAATTCTTTGCACAAGAAGTTTGTATCGAGTATTTTATGCGCAAGTAGATTGTATTGCATTGAGATGGAGGTCAAATAAATATTGGTGTGTTCTTAATTCAAACACCAAAACGGTGATTAAAAGTGCTTTTCATTCACTGTTTTCAATGAATAAAATAAGCTTTTTAGATGGGGAATGGTATAAAAACATTTTTTATCCCATCTATTCAAAAATTTTATTCCTCTTAAACATGGACTAAAATAGCTCAATAATCACCAGGGACTAAAAGTGATCTGAATTTGGAATGTTGATATTGTTAGTAAATGTTCCAATCAGCAAAGAGATGAATCACATAAAATGCAGTCCAAAATAGGATTATATCGCTAAAATCGATTCAAGTTCGGTCCGCACGGGATCAAGTCTAGACAAGACTGGCTGGAAAACCGCGCGCGCGCCAAATTAAAAAATAAATCTACAACTGTAACGGATGGTAGTAATAAAATTGTTACGATGCACTCCATCATTTTTCAAATATAAACATTAGCGTTCCTAATTGTATGTAAATAAATAAACATTATGTTCTTGTTGATAAGTTGCACTTACTTATTTTCTCATAGTAGGTGATAAAAAGTAGAGTGTCCACCTCTGGAGCAACACTATTTTAAGCTCGAGTGACTTACTTTGATTCCCTAGCTGCACTCAGGATTTTACTCTAGAATCATTCGCTCCAGTCCAGATTAAAAAAAAAACATTTTAAAATAGTTGTTTGCTCCCTAGTTAAACAATCTACTATTACACATTTTCATGCCGGTATCCCCCATTACTAGAGGAGAAAGTTAACATCAAAAGAAAACTATATATCGCAATAGTCACCTTCCTTCAGCTTCTGTCCCGCCAACTTCAGACGGAACTGTTTAAACCGTGGATCATCTCTGTTGATTGTGTAGCCCATGTGCCCAAACAGCTTGAGCTGGGCAATGAAGCCCAGGTTTGGGCCCACGAACCGCCGCTTACTCTTCACCAGGTTAAAGGCTTCTTCAAAACAGAGACCATACTTCTCCATGATGTAGCCGATCACAACGGCAGCTGATCGGGAGACTCCGAAGTGACTAAAATTATGACAGCAAAAATATTATCATTTTTTAAACACAGAAGGCAATAAGCAGATGCACAATCTGCCTGTTTGGGTCTGTTCACATCGAGACGCACCGTTGGTCAAAGATACCACTTGTTTCATTATCTATACCGGATGTGTTTTTCAAGTGGGTGTGGAGCCAAATGCGAAACTATGACGAATAACGAAAAACACTAAAAGAAGTCTCGTGGCCGATTTTTGATGAAAACTAAAAGCACACCTCTCGCTCTACCCCTGGGCTAGCGCTGGATTTATGATATCATTTGCGAAGTTGCTTTCGGTCAAAAGGAGAAAGTGTCAAGAAATAAATATTGTTTGTAACAGTCACAATTTCAGCACCTATTATTTTGTTTATCAGCAAATCAATGAGAATATTCCTCTACTAACCAGTGTACAAGGATTGTCCCTCCATTTCCGAGTGCTTGCTTGATGAAGTCATTGGTCTCGGGCAGGTGGCTTATCAAGTCCTCTTTTGGTACATCTGCCACTATAAATAAAGGTTAAGAAGCTAGTTAAATATTATTCTCAAAAGTGAACACGCATCTTCTAGGCATGTTCAAATAATGAAAATTGTATGCATATAATGCAGTCATCAGGCTGACCGCTGTAGAAACAACCTAGCCAGATCAGGTACCTTAGACCCATCCAAAACATAGTACCATTGTGGAGCCCCTTCCCAGGCATTTGCCCACCTCCTTGCCTGCCCTTCATACATCACCACCAGCAACATTCAGGATTCGAACATGGCGAATGACGAGCTGTCAAGTAGCTACATACTGATCAGACCAAATCTCAGTTAGACAATATTTGAGTTAATTGACACAATAAAACAAGTATCATAGACCTCGTCTACTGCTTTACGTCCATCACGTCACAGTCACAGATCCAATTGAAAACTAGGGCACTAGTTGCGCGACATTGCATTGCTAAACTCCTATGGCTTTTGTGGTCCTATTTGGCGCAGCTGTGGGACACACAATGTATTTACATTGTTTCTTTTTTTATTGTTGTTTAGTTTAAGTATTTCCTTTATAATATTGTGTGCTCTAGTGGCTTGTGACAAATACATATGTTTTCTTTCTTTCTTTATCTATCACTCTAATCAGGCAAGATTGAAACAATAAACAGCCCAATCAGTAATGTAAAAGAGAAGTTTTATTGTTAACTTTTCCAACTATTACTAGTTCTGTATAACTTACATTTAACATAATGGAAGACGACGTTGGCTCTCTCCATAATAGACCTGGGCAGTGGCACCACATCTATCGTGAGGATGTGAGTGATCTGTAACTTCTCCAGCGACTTAAGATCTCGAGCACATGCCAAGTTGCCTGCAAAGTGGTAGACACTGAATTTACTGTTTTACGATGGAGTCTGTTTGTTTGTCACTTAAAAAATAGTTTCCAAGTTTATAAATGTAATTGTCGGTGGTGGTGGGGGGTTCTAGAATCTGTAATTTTTTTAGTAACAGCCCAGAGTCTGGATTAGTTCCTGGTTGATGGCAATAGGCCTGCCCCTATTATATAGAACCAAAATATAACTGTTGAAATGAATGACTAAAAAAATACTGTGGACATTAAGTGATCAAACCTTAGGTGATATAAATCAAAATATTTTATTTCAACTAAACCATTTAAAAAAGTAGTGAATAGTAAAACAACGAGTTGCGACTCGCGCACTAAGGATTCTGTACCATTATCGCAAAAAACGGCAACAAAACACATTTATTGTACGGGAGCCCCACTTAAATATTTATTTGATTGTTAGTATTTGTTGTTATGCGGCAACAGAAATACATCTGTGAAAATTTTAAACTGTCCAGCTATCACGGTTCATGAGAGTTAGGTTTCAGCCTGGTGACAGACTTATAGACAGACAGACGGACTGCGGAGTCTTAGTAATAGGGTCCTGTTGTTCCCCTTTGGCCGTACCCTAAAAAAGAAAAATGAATCAAGTTGCACATTCGCAAGCATCATCATTCAGCATCAGCAATCTATCATTGTGAGTACAGGTGGGATGTAATGTTATGTGATTTTACATAATTTTTTGAGTGGTTGACATTTAAGATCCTATAGCCATAATATGATGGCAGTTAAGGTTTAACTTATTGTCTGTTAGGCTTGTGTAGTACCTACATGTACTATGTACTATTAGGAAGCAATTCCTTTAGGTGAACGAGAACGAACTATTCTGTTTCGGTCGTTTAAATCATTCATCTAGTACAGTCATCCAAGCGACATCGGATCGGTCGAGTGCTGAATCAGAACGAATTAGTACGGTACGAACTACGAGTGTCTGACCCTAAGCCAGTGAACGAGTTGAGAGATTTGAGAAGCGTGCGCGCGAGCATGATGACTGATAAAGGATGTACTAGTTTGCTCTGTCTACGTACGATCACGATGACCGATCTGGCGCACAAGAACATTACGTCCGACTGATGTCTAAATGAACGGTGAACTAAAGTGAACTAATAGTACTAGAAGACTAAATAATAATAATTTAATAATTAATTTAAAAAAGACTAACGTAATGCACTTTAGACAACGTACACCGACAATGGAAAATCTTAATATTCAATTTAATAATATAAATATCAATGAAGCTGACACAACAAAATTAGGACTAGTAATAGATTCTAAATTGAATTGGAAACCTCAAATAGAGGCGCTTACTAAAAAATTGAGTAGTGCATCCTACGCTCTGAAACGGCTAGCTGTGGTTCTCAACTCAGATGCGCTAATAACAGCTTACTATGGATTAGCCGAATCAATTCTAAGATATGGAGTCATCTTTTGGGGGAATAGCACGGACAATGAAATAGCGTTTCGGGCACAGAAAAGGTGCATTAGGTCGATGTTTAGACTGCAAACAACGGACAGCTGTAAATCATATTTTATAGAACGTAAGATATTGACATTGCCCTCATTATATATCCTAGAAACAGTAATGTTTATTAAATCCAATTCCCATTTATTTCAGCGTTTGTCTGATGCTGTCCCTAGGAATAGACGTGATAATTTCAAACTCTGTGTTCGCTACGCTAAAACAACTCTTGTGCGTAAAAGCATCTTTTGCATGGCTCCAACCATTTTTAATAAATTGCCAAAAACATGGAAAACATTAAATATATCTGGCCTAAAAAGTAAATTGAAGAGTTTACTAACTGAAAGAGCATATTACAGTATAGCAGAGTTTATGAAAGAGGACAATTTCTTAATATGACAATGTTGTATTTTTTGACATGTTATAGTAATCTATTGTATTATTTGGAGTTCACATTCATAATTATTTTCATTGACCAATTTATTTAATGACTAATTTGACATTGAATTGTATCAAAAAAATATGCTTATTGAATTGTAATTATACCTATTCTCTGATGAATAATGATGAAATGTAACTTTTATGAATATTATCACAGTTAATGCACCATCTCTTCTTACCAATTTGTACGCCACGACATGCGGCTGAACATGTTAGAATTTTTCTGTATCCCATTATTATCTTGCATGCAATGTTTCATGTACACCATGTTTCAACAAATAAAATTTACTTACTTACTTACTAAGACCGAACTAGTTCATTTCAACAATTGTACTAGTTCGAGTCCGAGTAAGAACAAGCCTATTGTCTGTACGCATAAGCACCCAAGATTTATACTATGCTGATAGGCTGATCATTGAGCCTATAGATCTACTTAGAGGTAGTCTGTAGCAATATTTAAATGTTATTAAGAAATTGTTTAATTTAGTGGGACTTGATTAGAAATCTATTAGGTCATATGTTCTGTTATAGGCTAACCTAGGTATAATCTTTCGTCGATGAGGTCCACGCTGATGCCGAAGCAGTCATCCAGAAGATTAACAGGATCCTCATCGTCTTCTGCGTGGACCACGGCGGCCACGCTACGTTTAGCCATCTATGAACAGCAGCAGCAACAGACCGCTGAAAATCATAAAATAAACGATAAGCAAACACAATTGATACTTTTAGATTCTTTTGTCCACATTATCGTAGTCACAATTAAGTCAGATTAAGAGCCTGTGCGTAATCTTTGAATATAAACACACCTCTTGTAAGAAAATCAATACTCTAAAAATCAATACATGAGCAAATTGCGTAGAGATTATTCTCCCACAGCTTAACTACCACACTACAACGAACGTTCACAGTAACGGGAATGTAATAAACTTATACTAATACAATTTACGTAAGAAAACTGAATAAAATCGTCCGGAAAACGTGAAATTATCAGAAAACACCCGCGAATTTTCTTATTTTGACATTTCATTTGACATTTATGTAATTTTTTTTCCTTTTCCCTATTCGGGCAGGCTAAGGTCTTCGACCATACCGCCTCGTCTTCAGTGCAATGTTAACATTCTTTAGTATGTATTAGAATGCTGATGTAACAGATTCATTCGAGAGTCAATGCACACCCAGCTCTCAACCAGTGGACCAAGCTCACCTAGACATGGTGGACGCTGAAGTCGCACGTAGGACCTCCCTTCCCCCTGTCGAAGACCCTGATGACCCGCTACCTCCCGTCACCCCAGACGAAGTAGAGGAGGTCATCAAAAGGCTCCACCCCAGAAAAGCCCCAGGCTTAGATGGGATCACCAATAAGGTGTTAAAACTCCTCCCCCAACACATTTTGTTGCTAATGACGGCCATCTTCAACGCTGCATTAAGCAAAAATATCTTCCCTCAAGCTTGGAAACAAGCCTCTGTGTTAGGCATCCCTAAACCGGGTAAACCCAAATCGGAGCCAACCAGTTATCGGCCCATCAGTTTAGTCAATTCGCTCGGGAAAGTCTATGAGCGGCTTATTTATAAGCGGCTCAAGGACTTTGTCGAGCGGAAAAGCCTAATCCCTGACGAGCAATTCGGCTTTCGGGCCAAACATTCCTGCGTCCAACAGGTTCACCGAATCGTCGAACACACCAGTGCTGGGTTCCAGCGTGGTAATTTGACGGGTGCTTTGTTCTTCGACATAGCGAAAGCGTTCGACAAAGTCTGGCACAATGGCTTAGTTTATAAGCTATACAAACTTGGCGTGCCAGATCGTCTCGTGCTCATCTTACGAGACTGGTTGTCGGACCGAACTTTCCGCTATCGTGTCGAGGGAGAACTCTCCTCCCCTCATCCCATACGAGCCGGAGTCCCCCAAGGCTGCGTATTATCCCCGTTAGCTTTCACGCTGTACACCAGCGATATTCCAAAGAGTAAGGAGAGCCAGTTGGCACTCTTCGCCGACGACACAGCCCTCTATTACTCGGGTCGAAGCCCCATGAACATAGCCCTAAAACTCCAGAGAGCCGCCAACTCCTTGGCCAAGTGGTTCCGCCTCTGGAGAATAGAAGTCAACCCCGACAAAAGCCAGGCTGTCCTCTTCTCAAGGCCTGACCGAAAATATAACAACCGTTATAAAAGCCCCCGCCCCCCAAAACCCATCACCATGTACGGCAAGCCGATCCCCTGGGAAGAGCAAGCCAAGTACCTAGGTGTCACCCTAGATAATCACCTCACTTTCGCCAAGCACATTAAAGCGGCACGCTCGCGGGCCGCTTTTGCTGTAGGCAGACTCCATGGGATGGTGAACGCACGCAGCAAACTGTCACTTAGGTGCAAGCTGCGCACCTTCACCATGGTCATCCGTCCCATCATGACTTATGCATGCGCCGTCTTCGCACACGCAAAGCCCCATCACATACATAAGCTTCAGGTTGTTCAAAACCGATTCCTCCGCATGATCACAGGAGCGCCCTGGTACGCACGTAATCAGGACCTCCATGTCGATCTAAAAATCCCCACAATCCAGCAGTTTTTGAAACGCAATTCCACGCGCTTTTTCGACTCTGCTGTCAATCACCCAAACCCCTTAATTCGAGCGGCCTCCCGCTACGAACCATCCCAAATTTCCAAAATTCGCCGTCCAAGGCTCGTACTCTCCATCCCCGATGACGCCACTACGCTGCTCCAAGAGAGCAACAAAGAGACCAGCACAAATCGAAAACACAGACCGAACTCGTTCCGTCCTCGCCGCCGGGGCCCGTCGCGAAATCCCAGTCAAGATCTACAAGCCAGTCCGCGTGCTGTGCAATAGTAGTTAGATTAACGTTAGAAAATATCGGAGTTTCTTGTCCGTTCTTCTCCACGTAGGCTTTTTCCGAACGGATGGTAGAATCACCTTATTAAGATCCAGCCCAGTTGTTGTGCCCCCAGCGACGCCCTGAGCCGAGGTCCGACCCCAACTGGGGTAGCCCTCAGCGCAGTCGCTTAGTTTTAGAAATTTGCAAGCCTGGCTGGAGGCTATAATATAGCTTAGTCTCCACAGGGTAGTCCGGTTAAGCAGTATCCGGTCACTTTGACCGAACTGTGAGACGCCACATAGAAAAAAAAAAAAAAAAAAAAAAAAAAAAAAAACAGATTCATGGTTTTTGGAGTATTTGGCAGCAAATTGTATCGAGTCAGCCTTCCCAGTTCCCAATTAGCTTTGCGGAGGTAGTCATAGGTACTACAATACAATATAATTCTCCGCTCCACTATCCTGAGGTCGCTTCTGGCAATAATTTTACATATTGTGCAGTTGCGTAGACAGTTGAGATACAAAACTATACCAATTTTATATCACAATATCCACTAGGAATCAATTTGTAAATAATTTTATCAGCCGCTGAACTTCACTCGAAAAAATCCCACCAGAACATAGAAAAAAAATTACTCTAGCGAGCACCAGAAACTCCCTGTGCAGTGTGCATAGACTATCTGAAATATATGTATTTTTGTGTTGAAAAACGCGTTTTGTTTTTGCTTGTTTCTTTGTAACACAAATATGAAATTATTTTTATTGATTTACAATGCATTCTTATTTAGATAAACACATTCATTTATGTATTAAAACTTTTACTTACTTAAAAAATGTTCTGCCCTTTCGCTCCTTTTAAAACTAGTGCGAGACCGCTGTACCGGGCCATAGGTATGTATGTGCGCGGCGCGACGGGGGCGGGGGCAATATTGGATCGATTCAGTATCTGATATCAAATAAAAAACTGATTTTCTCGGTCCTCAAAATCGATTAGCCGATTAATCGATCTCAGATCGCCATCCCTACGTCAACGCTCACAGCCTCACGGCGATAGCTAGTGTCATTTATATGGTAGGCTTAATTACGTATTAAACAGCAATCATCAATAATTGTGCAGTCATCGCGTGATAGTCGCTTTCTATCAATAAATCGGCTGGCTTATTTTTGCCAAATGATTGCCCTTTAAGCGCGAATCCGCAATATGTTCTGTGCGCAATGATTGCTGATGGCTGTTTCATACGTAATAAGCCTACGGACATATAGCACGGTTTCTTTTTATTCTGAACATCACGTACGTGTTTTAGAGCAATGGTATAGTTTTACTGAATACAATATATGAATACTAAGAAGTAGGATTACCTACGCGATTGTTAGGAGAACTTTCCAACATTTATATCTTCAAACACGGATACCTGTTTACCTATTTGCATACGTAAAAGTGTAACAGTGTGTTTGGCATGAATAATCGTTATTCACTAAGCTTATTTTATCCTACCGTGATCAGGCCAACAAGATTACTGGATAAGGAGACAGTCATCCTGACAGTCTTGATAATTTTTGACGGCTTGTTAGGATAGCTATGGAGCAACAGATTGCCAGAACATAGTGCAATGACCAAAGTTTAACTATGAGCAATCAATACTTACTGCTATTTTGATTGTGTAACAGTGTTATATACCATTACGTTGTTTGAATACATAGAGAGTGCTGTCGTAATATTTTGCACGATCATGACCCTCATACATATCCTACCTCCAAACTTCATCCAAGTAAATCAGTCCACAGGTCCAATGTCCAAAGTCCAAAGAGGTTGCACAAACATTTCGTCCAATATTGGACTTTGGAACCATCGGACCCACTGTCTTATGCAAGAAACCTTGGTCATGGTTACCTAATAATAGCAACCAAAATTAGTAAGTATTTAGACCAAACTAGGTCATTATGTATGTATAATCATTTTTACGGAAGTCATTTGACTGAAGCACTAGTTAACTGAATTATCGCGGTTAGGTACTGTCAGAAGTAAAAGTAAGTTTGTAATTGTTTGTTACTTCTTAAAAATATTGTTAAGTAGGTAACTTAGTACTTAACCACGGTAACTAAAAACCAGTCCACTTTCATTTATGCTAAAGGAATGTTGCACCCTGGAGGCTCATCGCTCACCAAACGTTGGCCCCAACTTTCATAGTAAACATTTGGCTATCTGTGCAAGAACCAACCTTGGACTTCATACATTACTTAGTTAGGTAACGGACGGGTTCAATAGTCCAAACCATAATGTGATAACCAGCACATCGCTATAACTTTCGCAAAAACGCGTGTCGTGGCTTGGAGTGGCGCCTTTTGACGAATTTGATTGGCTAGAAAACTCATTGTGATTTGACGTAGGCTGGAACAGAGTCGTTTGATTGGTGGATCCCGCACCACGCCACGCCACGACACGTAAGTGTGTTTCCGTCTTCAGTTGCAGAACGTGAAACCGTCCTGAAAAGTTGATGCTAAGTTGATTCTTGTGTTCATAAGTGTGTGAATGATTCTCCTAGGCTACCCACCCAGTCCTCTTTAACATAACATCTAGTCACACATAACATCACGCCTGTTTTCCCTGAAGGGTTAAGCAGAGGTGCACGTATAGTAGGTAGACACAAACAAGAACATGCTGTGCAGTCGGAAGATACATATTCGCGAGCTGACTGAACTAAACCATAATTATGTATTCTCCGACTGAACAGTATGATTTACGACCACGATATGAAAAAAAAGGGACCCACAATATGGCGCGTAAATTTTTCATTTTCAGGGTTCCGAAGTCAACAAGGAACCCTTATAGTTTCGCTATGTCCGTCCGGGGTTCCCTCTATCTGGCAGAATTTTTATGCATCGAAATTTATAGGGCATAACACACTTGGCATAATCTTCTTTAGACGAATATTTTTAAGGCTAATTAAATATATAATTATCGTTTGGCCGAAAGTTTATATGTCCGAATTTACAATGGCATACTTTTAAGATGGCAGAATTTTAGTTGGCATATTTTCACTTGGCATATTATGAACATGGCAGAAATTCATTTAGAATAATTTTATGGGACAATATTATTTGATCTTCTAGAATCTAATTGATCTATTGTAAATGAGCACTTATATAAATGATGTAGTTTTTTTATATTTAATCTTTATACTAATTATTGCGTCTATATTATTTAATCTACGAATAAATTATAAATGACCTGCATTCAATGTAACATGATAATTATGTTTGAACGTACTCAATTAATATTTGGTATGCAAAAATAATATTTGATCCTCTTTTTTAATTATAACGTAACGGTTGGGCAATTTGATAGTCATGGTCAATGAATTAGGTCAAGAGCGAGCGAAGCGAGCTCGGGAACTTAGGGCACCCCGACACGGATAGTTTAGGTTCCTTTAGACCCTGCAGACAGAAATAGGAGCCCCACGCAGCGGGGCTACGTCTTCTTTGTTGTTTAAATACTAATCGTACTTATGTATTCTATATTAAAACCAATTTCAACATTAAAATAATTAAAATAACACATATTTTTATTACCCGGCCCTTTATGTGATGGGCATTATTTAGAAAGCCCGGTCAATTAAATTATTTAAATAGTTTTTATCATATTGCTTACTAATTTTAGTAGGCATTTCCATGAAATGGATTTTTTTGAATGAACTATGAATTTTTTGTAATGTGATAGATGAGTATTTCAATTATTATGGATATGCAATGTATGCCAAAAGACGATTCTGACTGTGAACTTTCTGCGATATGATGGTTCTGCCTTTTAATGATTATCGATATGAAATTTATGCCAAAAGATGATTTCTGACTTACAAAATTATGAGTTTTAATGTATGATAAATTTGTTTATGCTATCCGTTGTTATGCAAAGTAATATTATGACTTAAAAAGTTCTTAGTTAAAATGTAATAGGTAAGAAATTAGTATTTATTGCACCGCGGCATAGATTAAGACGTGGCTTAATTAACGGTTTAGGTTCCATAGTCAAAACTATTACAGGCAACTTAGATTATGAAGATGCTATTAAATTTGAAAATGAAATATCTAACTTACGCAATTCAGTTCATAGTATTGATTTATCTCAAAAACAAACATTATTTATAGCAAAACATGCAGTTGAAGAATTTAGTAAACTGGTTGAACTCTTAGATATAAACAGGATAATTTTAATGTTATGATAGTTTGTTTTAGTATTTTTGTGTATTACTAACTTAGTTCTTAAGTGCCTGTGTATTACTAACATTCTATGGACTATCTTGGTCTGAAATAAATTATTATTTTTAATATAAACCAGAGAAAAATTGCTGCAATGTTGAAAATGCCACTTTTAGTTATAACTTAGTATTAGGCAGATTGCACAGTTTGAAGTAATGCATCCTAATATAATTCCCTCCATAGTCTTTTTAAGGAAATGTTAACTATTCAAAAATTTAATCAATTCAGACCCGTCGATCAGCATAAATAATATTCATAGTATAGAGAAGTCTATTAGGGTAAAAGCTTATAGTGCAGACAACATGTTGACGTTTACTTGAGATCCCTTCCACCGACGCAAACCCTTATGACCTTATCCATCTATACTCTATACCTAACAAACAAAACCTCTAGTTTCTAGTTCTAGTTAGGGGGGTTTGGTTTCCGCACTTAGTCCCTTAAGTGGACCATTGTGCGTGGGCCATGGCGGCCGTTTGGTGGTCATTCCAACCAGCCCACCTCCCTCCAGAAGTCAATTAGAGCTCCTGGTTTCCTTAAAACATCCGTGTAAGATCTGGGTGACCCGAGGGTTTGTGTTCTTATCTGGGCTACACCTGTGCATTCAAAGAGAACGTGCGCAACGGTTTCGTCGGCCTCCATGCACGCCCTGCACAGAGGACTGTCCGTTATGCCTATTGTGTGGAAGTGTTTGTTGAGTGAGCAGTGTCCCGTGATGGTCCCCGTCACCAGGCGCAGGCCATTCCTGTCCAGGCGTAGAAGACGTCTGGTAAGTCTCCTGTCCAAAGATGGCAGAGCTTCTTTGGACTGCCTACAGCCCGGTGCCGAAGTCCACCAGTACTCCGCCTGTGTCTGGGTGAGTTCTTGTAGCCACCTGCGTATTTGGTTGAAGGGGATGGGTACAACAGGTTCGGGTCCGTAGAACGCCGTGCTGGATCCGCGTCTCGCAAGCTCGTCAGCCGCGTCGTTGCCCAGCGATCCGCTGTGTCCCTTTATCCACTGTAGTGTTACCGTGTTCCGGCTGGATACAGTTATTTGTTCTAGTGCTTTGTGACATTCTAATATTAGTTTTGATGTTATATATTCCTTCCGTAAGGATTGGAGGACTGATGCGCTGTCGGAGAGTATCCGTATGTGTGTGTCCGTAACCCTCCTGGCTTCTAGAGCGTGGACCGCTTGTATGATGCCCACACACTCCGCCTGATAGACGGTGTTGAAACCTCCTAGCGGTCTGGATATATTTATATTGAAATCGTGTGAGAAGACTCCGACTCCGGTACCGGAGTCAGTCTTCGATCCGTCGGTGTATACTCTCATCTCTTTCGAGCCTGAGTAGTCACATCGTTCTTCTTTGAGAATTATATTGTAGTGCCTATTAAAGTGGTGTGTCTTCGGGGCTTTGTCGCAAGGTGATGCTAAAATCGGTTTCCGCTTGATCGCATCTTCCTTTATGCGTGTGTGCTTAATTCTGGAGTCTTTATTTAGGGTGCCTGATAGGTGGAGTCTAAAAGTGGCCAGGGCTGCCTCCTCTCGTACAATAAGGTGCAGAGGTGGCAGTCCCAGCATTGCCTGTAGGGCAGAGGTGGGTGTGGTTTTCATACTGCTAGTTATTGCAACGCAAGCGAACCGTTGCAGTTTTTCCAGATCTCTTTGGGCTGTGCTGAGGTCTGTTCTGGGCCACCAGACCAGCGAGCCGTATGTGATGATTGGTCGGATGACCGTAGTGTATAGCCAGTGAGTGATCAAGGGGCTAATCCCCCAATTCCTGCCTAGCAGTCGCTTGCACTGCCACAGTGATATGCTGGCTTTTGTGGTGATATAGTTCGTGTGTTTTGCCCAGTTCAGTTGTTTGTCCAAGTAGATGCCCAGGTACTTGGTTTCGGTTGAAAGGCTTAGGGTTGCTCCGAAGAAACGCGGTAGTTGCATTGCCTTCGGTTTTCTCTTTTTTGTGAAGAGAATTAGTTCAGTTTTTGTGGGGTTCACTGAGAGTTGATGCTCGCTGCACCATTCCTCTACTATTTTCAGGGCTTGACGCATGAGATTGCATAGAGTGTTTTCGTGGGTCCCGTTAATTATAATTGTTATGTCATCCGCGTAGCCAACGGTGAAATAACCTTTGTCATTCAGTGTCTTGATGAGGCTGTCAACTACCAGGTTCCACAGGAGTGGCGAAAGGACGCCCCCCTGAGGACAGCCCTTCGCGACGATGGCCCTTGTAGTATCGTTAACCGTGACTTGAACCGCTCTTAGTTTGAGCATATTGGTGATCCAGCCCCCTAGGGTCGGGTCTATGCTGTGTCTATCGAGGGCCGTGTTTATGCTGTTGAACATGGTCTTATCGAAGGCGCCCTCGATGTCAATGAAGGCAGCCAGTGCTGAGCATTTGTGGTCCACTGCGCATTCAATTTTAGATACCACGTTGTGCAACGCAGATTCTGTTGATTTGCCCGTGGAATACGCATGCTGTTGTTTGTGCAGTGGTTTTACCCGGAGAGGCCCATCACGGATGTGCCTATCACAGAGTCTTTCGAGGGTTTTTAGTAAGAAGGATGTGAGGCTTATAGGCCTATACGCCTTGGGTTGTGTGTAATCAGTTTTCCCAGGTTTGGGTATGAAGATAACTTTCACCTCGCGCCATGCGAGAGGTATATATCTAAGTGCTATGCAGGCCCGGTAGATCTCCAACAGCCATGGTGTCAGATGATCTACCCCCCACTGCAGCAGGGCCGGGAAGATGCCATCCAGCCCCGCAGACTTGTATGGCTGAAAGGTGTTGATAGCCCATTTTATCCGGTCTACTGTAACTATAATGTGGGCTCTTGACCAGTCTTCTTCCGTTGGAGTCCATTCCGGTTCAGCCTCCCACGTCTTGTCCTCTAGGACTTGACAGTCCGGGAAGTGAGTTTCTAGTAGGACCTTGCTGGTTTCGTAGTCAGTTTGTGTATATGAGTTGTCGGGTTTTTTCAGCGCGCCGAGGGTTCGGTCCTGGTCCGTTGATAGGATCTTCCTCACCCTTGCGGCCTCATTATTTGTTTCAATGGATTCACAGAATTCCCGCCATGCTGTCCTCCTGGCGGTTCTAATCTGTTTTTTGTACGCATATTGGGTCTCTTTGTATATCTCCCAGTCTTCCGGGAGTCTTGTGTTTTTTGCTCTGTTAAATTGCTTACGCAGAGTATCTCTGAGTTTACCAAGATTTGCGTTCCACCAGGGGTTCCTCTCGTTCCCGCTTCGTGGCGCCCTTGATTTGCAGCATGCATGGTAAGCTTCAGTTAGGTATTTGGATAATTTTGTTACGGTATATTCTAATTGTGCTTGGTCCCTTACGGTTCCCCGTGCTAGGTGTCCAGCTAAAAGTGAGGCCAGGAGGCTTTTAAACCCAGGAACATTGGTACGCCTCGGGTTTCGCCTTGGTGTGGGTTTTTTAGTGTTTGTGGTTAGTGTAAAGCGGATCCTTCTGTGGTCTGAGCAAGAAGGCTCGTCCGATACGTGCCAGTTTGTGATAAGGTTTGTCGCATTTTCCGTAGCGAGTGTTAAATCTATGATTGTCTGTCCACGGGCCGTGACCCAAGTGGGTTCTGAGCCGCGGTTAACAATGTTAAGATTAGTAGAGAATAAAAAGGTGGATAGTACCTCTCCTCTGGAGTTCGGTGTGACACTGCCCCAGAGCGGGTGGTGGGCGTTCGAGTCGGTGCAGATGATCAGGTCCAAACTGGCGCGCTCGCAGTGCTGCACCAGGTCAGCCAGCTCCTTTGGCGGACAATCTGTGTCCTCGCCTGGCATATATGCCGAGGCCAGTACAACGTCCGGAGCGCCACCTTCGGTTTGGAGCCTGACAGCTGTCAGGTCTCTGGAACAGAATTGAGTCAGTGGCGAAAAGGGAATTTCTTTGGGTATGTAGATGCAGGTTCTTGGCTTATCGGAGCCTTGTGTGTCGAGAGTTATCTTACCTCCGATGTTGTTGAGGCCACATACTCTGTTGTTCAAACAAAACCTCACCATTATCCCTAAATCCAAACCCCTTGCACTGGGAACCAACGAGTACTCATACCTAGAAGAAGACTGCATGAAGATCACGCAAGATGTTCAGCTCTGCACATCATTGAACACCCAGCCCATGGAGAAATCCGAAGACTGTATAATAGCTCTTATAAAACATGAGAGCAAGAACTGCACACGAGCCAGAATGGAGCAGAAGCAAGGGAAGGTCCAGATACTACATGAAAACAAATGGCTTATCATCTTAAAGGACGAGCAAATCCTAAGAATTCGTTGCGGAAGGAAATCAGACTACAAAAGGATAACAGGCATACATGTCGCCAGCATTACAAGCAATTGCCAGGTAGAAATATTCAACCGAACACTGAAGACAAGCACCAATACTGTTACGGCAGACGAAATCATACCACTTCCCAGCAAAACTAACGTCCTGGAGGAGAATATCCACTATAAACTACAACTTGAAGACATATTACTGGACAGCATTCACGAACTCATGGACCGGGCTGAAAGCTTAGTAGAAACTACGACCGATTGCCAGACGATGATGGCAACTCCAAGTTGATCAACACTAGGAATTTACCTCATCCTGGTAGCTGGCATCACCTGGAAGCTGTGGCTGCGAACACGAGGCACGAGTCAACCAGTACATGAAGGAGCTGGCACTGAGGACACTGCTGGAAGCTGCGGGACGCGCTTCTATCTTGTGGTGGGAGGAGTTAGGCAATCGCCTAGCGTGCGTCACTGCTGATCATGCACCAGATCCCTCGCGTGAAGCATTGCGTAAACTGCACGATTGCAGTTTTACTGATTTAGCAATAAGTTTAGTTTATAGAATAATTGTAATCTTAATTTTAGTCTTGTAGTTCTAATCCTAAAGTAAACATTGTATTTTAATTAAATAAATCTTTTTTTATAATTATCTTGTTCGCTGAAACTTAACTTCTGTTAAAACTATTTTTCGATTCAGACATCCGTTTGTGTATAATTATGCTTTAAATTGATTTTTTTTTGTTAGAGTCAAGTGTCCCCCCTCCCTGCCAGCGAAATGGTTGCTTTTGGCTATGTGTAAAAATTTACGAAAGAAGTATATATAACGAAATTAAAAGGAAAACTATCACAGCTAAGTAGGCTTTACAAGTAAGAAAGAAAGCAAGAAATATACTCATTGAGGCGGGCGGGCCCCTATATAATATTATCTTATAGAAACATTAAATTACTTATTTTATTTTGTCGATATCCATCTATAAAGTTAATATCCGACCCGACTACATCACTAATTGAGTAGCGAAGAACTTTCGAGAACGAAATAGTGAAAACAATAAAAAAACAATTTTCGAAAGAGAAAGAAACAAGGAACGTGCGTGTGAGGATCCAGGAACGAACCATACCATTTCCCGTGGCTGAATTTGCTTTTTTGCATTGAATTGGGAAAGGAGCCGTGATATCGGCTCCTTTCCCAATTCAATGCAGATGATACTGCCATTTTATTCCACGGAGACTTCTGGGAGCTGGTGTTCTGGCATGCACCAATCAATCATGTCACCAATTGGTTGACCCAAAACCTCCTTTCTTTAAACGTTGATAAAACAACTTATCTAACCTTCTCCCTTAATGCCGCGGGAAAACCTCCTTCCTCTCTCCACTCCTTGACAGCCCACTCTTGTACCTCTCCTCACCTCTTATCCTGTAACTGACCCAGCCTTTCTCGCAACAACTTGGTTAAATATCTAGGAGTAAATATTGACGACTGCTTGTCCTTCTCTAATCACATACATACAATCTCTGCACGAATGCGCAGGTTGATCTACGTTTTTAAATCCCTTCGTCATGTTGCGGAAACTAAGGTGCTTAGGCTGGTGTATCTCGCCCTCTGCCAATCGCTTATCCAATATTGCATTGTCACCTGGGGTGGATCAGCAAAAACTCATATGCTGAAATTAGAACGCGCCCAAAGAGCTCTCCTGAAGGTTGGTTGGCGGTTACCTTACCGCTTTGCCACGATTGATCTCTATAAAACATGCAAGGTCCTCTCTGTTCGTAAACTGTTTATCCTTAATCTTGTTTTAACAACACACTCTACAACCCCATACGCTCCATGTAAATTCACCTCCCAGCGACGTAAACATACTGTCTGTCCCGTCACCCGCACAAAATGTCGATCGGTTCAACGTGGTTTTTCTTTCCTCAGTGGACATGTCTATAATAAGGTTGGCAAAATTTTAAATATTTACCCTATGTGCAGATCAAAATGTAAAAGAACTATTACGAGCTGGTTACTTGAATTAGATTATGCAGAGACTGAAGACATATTAAGCGTTTTGAAAAAATCAGATTTTCGCGTTTGACCTTGTGGAACCTTGTCAAAGACACAATTCGCATATCACCACTTTTCCTATTGTATTTATCCATCTACCTCTCAATACGTAGAGCTTTTACAATACTGTGATTGTAACTGCAATTTTATGTTTTAATTTTAAGGGTGTGAGCCTTGAGTTCTGTCATACAGGCCCCGTGCCTAGTATAGACTCCAGCTATCACAAAGGTTTGAATCTGCATGTAACGTAAACTCTATGTACCAAATTGTACCTTTTTGAGAGAAATAAACATATTTATTATTATTATTATGTTTTTTAAACTTTAGTTTCTCAGGTAAGAACCTGGTGTTTTTATGATTTTGTTTGGGTGTGAACCAAGGTGAAATCCTAATTTTCTATTTGTACTGGTAAATTGTTTTGTACTGCATTGAAATTGTAATCTAAATCTAACTGTACAAATTTTCTTACTATTCTGCAAGTGTTTAATATGGCAGCTTTTTGTAGTATTAGGTATTTGTATTTTGATAGATTGAGAACATGAAAACTATTGTATATTTGTTTCGGAATAACACCTGTTGTTGATATTACTATTGGGACTATTGTAACTCTATTCATTTTCCAAACTCTGGTAATTTCTTCTTGTAACTCTGTGTACTTCCTATTTTTTTCCGTGATCGTTTTTTGTATATTATTAGTGTTTGGGACCGCTGTATCTGTTATGTGTGTGTGTTTGTTTTCTTTATCAACAAGTGTTATATCTGGTCTGTTGTTATAAATAGTGTGATCTGTAATTATTGTGCGGTCATAATATATTTTGTAATGTTGATTATTATTAATTGACGTCCTTCATATAGATTATTTAATGCAGCTTATTTACATTGGTTCTTTGTGCCTATAATTGAATAATTTGATTATACTTTTTGTTAGTTGAGTAGGTTGTTTGAAAATACTCATACTGAAATATTTGTTTTCGGTTTGTAAATATTTGGAGATTTTATCGAGCACTATCTGCATAACGGCAATACTGCAGTACCTATTAAAATTACTAAATGACGCTGGTTATAAATCTTAATTACAAAGTCTTGCCTCTACCCGCGGTGGTACTCAAATAGATAATATATTTTCTAACTTCACTTGTGAAGTTGGATTTTATAACTCCCTCTTCAGTTATCATCGTCCTATGTGGGCCTATTTTTAGACATTGTAAGCCGCTGAAACCGTTTTAAAGTTTATGTAACAACAAAAAGCCCTCTTCTTAGTCCGCATTATTATGCAACTACGGAACCCTATTACTGCGCGTGGCCCGAAACGCACTTAGCCGGTTTTTCAATTTTATTTTAGCCAGTGACACTCGCAAGGTAAATAAATAATAAATCGATTGACGTAAGAATTGTCAAAATCGGCCTATGCGTTTGGTATCTAAAACGCCACATAGGAACAAACATACATACATAATATATATACATACATAGACTGATAAACACATTACCCTCCTTTGCGTCGCGCAGTTTGCTAAAAAAAAGTTACGAGTATCCAGCACCTCTACTTTCATAAATGTGAACCGCCTTGGACTTGCGTTGTTACAAAACCAATGTGCTTTAATGACTGTATAATGTATTAATATCAGAATTTCGTGGCCGCATACGAAATCGAATAAGAAAAACCCATTGATTTTATCTGTAGGAAACGAGTTTACGCTTATTGGTCCGCACATTTGGTCACGTTCGTTCCACAATTTCTCTAATCTGGGAGGAATGGAAGGAAGAAATAGGCCTTTACCTGCAGTGAGATAGAATAGGCTGAAAATAAGTAATAATTACTCATAAAGCCACGACAAACTTCTATCTGATTGATCAAAAATCCTTTCATCATAATATTTTTTTTCGAAGCGAACATTTTTGTTTTTAATTTAAAACAAAATCAATAATTTCTCATGGCTAGGATCATCCTGCAGCATTGCGCAAATGAATTCGGCAAGGCGAAGGCTTTGACCGCCATCAATCTCGACCAATCACATGCGAGATGAATGACGCGATGTGGATTTCCGTCTGTGTGATTGGTCGATTGATAGCGGTCAAACCCTTTGCGTTGCCGTATTCACTTATGCAATAACACTGCTGGACTTTTTTAAATTTTGCAAAGTTTCATAACAAAGTTTTGTGATTGTGAATTGAGGCTGTATCAAGAAAATTCAATTGCAAATGAAAGTAACTATATAAATAAATTGGTGACTAATATATAATTCATTGGTTTTTGAGCTCTGAACCCGGAATTCTGTATCGTAACAGTTAAACTGCAATCCACTGCATAACAAGAAAAGAGAAACAACACGCTGCATTACATAAAACTTATTTCAGAGCAGAGCAAGTTAAAGGTAAGCGCATTGTGCAAAAATAGGTGTTGCTAGTACTTAGATTGCCGATAGGTAAATAGTACCTAGCGGCCTTAAGTTACTTTGTTATGATGCAGGCGGGGTTTCGGCGTTTTAGGCCGTCTTCTTCGAGTGAGATCGGCCCTCTCACGAACCCGCTCGACGGCGTCTACCATCACGGTTTCACAGAAGGTCATTTCCCTCTCTTTTTCCGTATTTGCCAGCATGGCCCTCACCACTGCTGGCAAAGACAGGTCTCTTATCTTACCTGATATCGAAAATACTTTCATATAAGGCACATTTACCTAGCTCCTGAAATTTTTACTCGTGTATAATGAATCTGTCTTGCCTTGTCCTAACTATATGGGGATCGCCTTGCAACCTAAGCGGACAGCTGAGTACCAGTATTCTCCAAGGAGCGACTGCTTACAGCCTAATTGTGTAAGTAAATTCGGCAAAGCAAAGGGTTTGACCCCATGAAAGAGTATGAAAAATTGACCAATTTCATGTGAGATGAAAGACGCGATGTGGATTGCCGTCTATGTGGTTTACCTTTTCATGGGGTATCTACTTATTTTTCTTCGTATCGCTGGCAAGACAGAAATTAAAAAAGCCGGCCCAAAACTTTACCTCTTCCACGGCATCGTCTATGGCAGCGTTAAGGTCACTTCGGCTTGCATGCCTCAGGGCTCAGCGGACAGGATAGCAGCTCACGCTCGGTGCAGCATAGTTTGCGACTCGGCTCCGTATTCACATCCTGCTTTTGTTCCGTCAAGGTGGGGCTACCTTGTGATACTGCTTGGCGAGTTTGGAGTTACACCTTCCTAATTGGGTCTGAGTCGGTTCAAAGACTGTTTCTAATTCTATACATTCGCTTTTCACGTCTTGTTTGGATTTTTCTCATCCACCTATCAGCATGATTTGCTTTTTTTTACATTCGAATGTGAGATTACGGTAAATTCCTACATGCTTAATACAATTCGCTTTCAACCAAGGTCCTACAGAAACAAAAAGCAATTACAAAATTCACAAACCTCCAATTATTGCTGCAATTAATAAGGCTGAGTTCAGACTGTGCATTGCGCCGGAGTTTCTTCACCATCGCGTATTGGGAGCGTGTTACGTCACTTCTAGTACAGTGTGTGCTTAGCTCTTTCACTATAACGTAATATGAGGAAAATTGTCTGTGCACTGTGCTATATCGTACGGGGAAGCCTACTTTTGGTGCGTAAAATTACATTGAGAGAACTTAACGATTATATAGCTTTAAAGAATCATTATTTCTCGAAATGAACATTATATATATTATGAGATCTAAATGTTTACATAAATAAATCGTCGTCTAATGACGAGGCATTCAAAAGTAAAATAACAAATTATAATAACTAGTCACAAACAAAGACAATTAGTACAGCTAAACAAGCTAACAATCTGCCTAACCTTTTTCCAACTTTATTGAAGTCGGCTTCCAGTCTTACCGGATTCAGCTGAGTACCAGTGTTTTACATGGAGCGACTGCCTATCTTACCTCCACAACCCAGTAACTGGGTAACACGGTATCCCTTGGCAAGACTGGTGTCAGATCTCAAGCTTCTGACTGCCTGTAACGACTGTCAAAGATCTTCAAATGACAGCCGGGACCAAACGGCTTAATGTGCTTCCCGAGGCACGGAGGAAACTCGGTATGTTCAAATGGTCACCCATCCACGGACTGACCTCGTCAAGCGTTGCTTAACCTTAATGATGGTCGATCGTTGGTTGGTGCGCCGTTATTATTTAGCCACGAGCTCCTCAAAAAAAACCTAAACAAGTTAACACAGCTGGTTAATTGGTCGTCACCAAGGTACCCACTTATTTTATTTTGTTGGGACCACAGATATATTTATATCTGTGGTTGGAACCATAAAGACCGATTGACAATAACAGCAGCGTGTGAATGTTTACCTACCTAGTTGTATGTTTGTGGGTGGTAGCGCCTTTTATACTCTCAACTATATTTTTGTTCAAAACTGAATAATATGTAAATTTATATATATATATATATATATATATATATATATCGGTAAATAAAACTACCACCACCATCATCATCATCATAAGCCTTTTAATGTTCCCACTGCTGGGACACAGGCCTCTTATTTTTGAAAGGGAATGGACTGTAAAACACCACGCGAGTCCAGTGCGGTTTGGTGGATGTCTCGTCTTCGAATTTTTGGTTCTAGAACATGGACCTGTTTTCTCATGATGTTTTACTTCACCGTTTTGAGAGCAGTGATGATGCAATAATTTACAAAAAGTCGCGCCTGCCTGGGTTCGAACCCACAACCCACGTTACAACTTGTAAGTAACGGTCGTTACCACTGGGCCTTTACACTGGGGCGTTACAAAACTATTTAAGGGATTACTTTCGCCTCCTAATCCCTATAGCATGTCCACATGTCTCAGGTTTGATTCCCGGGCGGAAAAATAGTTCATCCACAGTACAGTTGCTTCTGGAAAATGCAGTGTGCGAAAATGGAAGAAAGGTCAAACTTTAACGGCATTTCTTGCCGTTCATAAAGAATATTTTTACCTTTTTTTTTTAATTATCGCTAAAGGCATTGCCTGTGCAGATCTGTGGCAGTAACAATATAGCTCAAGATAACACGGTGATAGCGTTACGTAAGGCGGCGTGCGCTGCGCAGGCGCCGCGCCGGTAGGCCGCGTGACACGACGCGACCAGCCGCGACGGACAGAGTGATGGAGAAGCTTGACGCCAGTACTAGCCGCCAGTGTATGCAGTCAGTGGTTGGTGCTACTTCCTATGCTATTTGTCTACGTTAATTAATGGGTGTTACCTACACTGCAGACTGCTGTGTGTGGTACAGTCGGTTCGCGATCGTTATTCGTTGCTGGATATTAAAAAGTTGATTTGGACTTGGAATAGACTGGATATTAAAGGGAAGGGACTTGTGGTGCAATTTGGTAGAGGCTTTGTCCAGCAGTGGGCTGAACCAGTAACCTTAACGCTCGTGCATCCTTTCGGGCATGGTATATGCAAAATTACACATTGCGCGCTGTTTTCTAAACGCTTTTTACTTGGGACATTCAACTGCCTTATTGTAAGCAGCTTTTCCAAGCTAAGAAATTAATTAGAACTTTGAATCTTTATGTAATTTTCTTTTCTTTTTTTAAATTTAGGAGGAATGTTAAGCCCAATTCACATTTAACTCACTCGACACATAGTAGGGGTAATTGTACGGACACGGCACTAATTACACCCCAGCTACTCAGTTACTAAAAGCTAGAAAACGAAATTACAGCTCACGTGAAACGCGTGAGGGATGGCACCTTCACCATAATAATATACTTGGATACTATGGACCTGGTACAGCGCCTGGTAAATCAATATGGAGAATGAAAAAACTATGAATTTTAAATGCAGTCAAAAGCACATAAAGCTTTCCACTAATAGTGCGAGTCATAATTATATACGGCCATTCTAATAAGAACGGTTCACAATCCAATGGATAACGCTCCACGAGCGTTACGTTAGAGACTGTACCATAAATAAAATTGTAAACAAAGTTATTATATTTATTAAAATAAAAATAATTTGGAGGCAATCAAATGGTCCTTTGAAAATTACAAGATTTTAATAATAAAGTGAGAATAATAAAGTGAGCAGTGGTGGCCCAGTGGTATCGGCCGCGGCTTACAAGTTGTAGGTCGTGGGTTCGAGCCCAGGCAGGCGCTTTACTTTGTCTCAAAACGGTGAAGGAAAACATCGTGAGGAAACCGGCATGTCCTAGAACCAAAAATTCGAAGACATGTGACATCCACCAACCCGCACTGGGCCCGCGTGGTGGATTACGGCCCATTCTCTCTCGCAGAGAGAAGGCCTGTGTCCCAGCAGTGGGAACATATTAATAGGCTGATGATGATGATGATGAATAATAAAGTAGTCGAGCGAGATTATTTCTTTTTAAGTTCTCTACAACATTATTATGAATATCATGTTAGTTCACATTAAGTTTTCTGTACAAACTCATAATAGCCAGGACATTGACGTGATCTTCCTCCATAGGGGTTTTAATCTCCTGATGCTGCTGAGCTCTAACCCTATACGTTGTGCTCGGTGGAACGATCTAAATTTTCAACGCTTTTTCCGTTTCAGAAAAAAGGGTTTAGTCTCTTTTAGTACATCAGCAACGTCTAAATTTGTTGGGTTGGGTTTATGTTGAGTTGACCGGGGACTTTGATTTCTTTTGCCTAGATTTTTTATCGAATCTCTGGGCAACTGCCCCTAGCTACCCTCCCCTCGGCGACGCCCTTGTTCTTCAGAAGTCTTGATCCGCATAAGCAAGACTTACATACGTGTTGTAGAACCTTAGTAATTAGAACGTGTAATCTGTAGCTTCACTAAAATGGCCGACATACCGTCCAATTTTAGATGCACGATGGCAATATTTCGTACGATAAAAGGTACGCAGGGATATCTCTTGAGCGAAAATAACTTTCCATACTTACTTTCATGCCCAATTAAAACTCTTTGGAGGCTGAATTTTCAAAATCTTTCCCAAAATTTCAAGCTTCTAGATCCAACGATTTATGCTGTAAATTATTAGTCTTAAATTCATTTCTGAAAGATGTTTGGTTTAAGTGGATATTCTCTACTTCCAATTGTAGTCAGTGGCCGGCCATTGTGTGAACATTGTGTGAACGCAACACTTATGCAATGGTTGTTAGTTGTTGTAATGACCCTGCATAGCCAATAATAGCCACGTGTTAATTTATGCATATAATTACTTCTGTGCTTCTTACATGAGTTGCTACTAATTATGTGTTTGTTTACTTAAGAACCATTTACTTTGTATCTTAGATCTTATTACTTAACCGTCCAACTGCATGTAATTCTATTTACATATCTACCTCAAGAATGATACCTACTCGAATGTGTTTACTACACAAAACAATATAATATATAAAATAGTTCGTATTAAACCAAACAATATTCAATTCCGAAGAAATCGTTGATCATCGACAATTTCGCAGATCATTTACAAAAACTTTTTCCAATTCCTTAAAACATTTCGCAAAAAGTATTTACTTTCCGATCCCCCACAGTACCCCACAACACAAACTATAATCCCATAGAGTACTTTATAATGAAAATACTAACATACAAAGAATAACAAATAACTGCCACAAACATATTTGATTCGTAACAATAGTCACATTCTAAGGGGACGTATACATCTACGAACATTGAACAGGTGGGTAGCCACAGTAATCAATCATTTGTCGGTAAGGGATTCGAAGTTACATCACAGTACCATATTGTTCTTTAACAAATTATTTTCACGCACTATTTACTGTTCTTTACTAGTACTTAGTACCTACCTAGTAGTAGTAAATTATCCTGTATAGAAATCTGTCGAGAGGCCCCGTTAGCTTTCGTATGAAAAATAGTAACACAATGGACTAATATCTTATAATTCTAGCGTATAAAGTCTTACGTTAAACCTACTTATCATCATCAGCCTTATAATGTTTCCACTGCTGGGACACAGGTAGTGAGAGAGGTAATGGATCTCAATCCTCCACGCGGGCTCAGTAGGGATTGGTGGATGTCACATGCCTTCGAATTTTTGGTTCTAGGACATGCCGGTTTCCTCACGATGTTTTCCGTCACCGTTCTAAGAGCAGTGGTGATGAAATAATTTACACAAAGTAAAGCGCTTGCCTGGGTTCGAACCCACGACCTAGGATACGTAACTGGGCCACCACTGCTCTTCCTACTAAATAATAAACCTACTTATACGGAATAATAAACCTACATACATAAATCTGTAGTGCACAACAATAATGGAGCTCAGCAAGCTCCATAAAGCGCTCGCAAGTGTGCACGCACCGTTATCACGCAAAACGTACAAATACACATTTACATAAGTCAGGCAGCGGTTCCCATTGCTTTCGTTTGCTCTCACGGGCATTTGAATAAAAATGAAAGCTTTCTCAGAATGACACACGTACTTTGATGAACAACACTGTTTGTTGTAGAGATATGCGGAACAGGGTATAAAAGTCCCGCAAACTCCATTGAAAAGGAAGGGTTCTCCGAACGGTGTTGTTTGTGTTAGTGGCATCAATGCCTCACATTGTAACGTTACGTTTAGCTCAGATGAGCTAAACTTAAGCTACGTTATTAAAATAAAAGATAAAAAAATAGGAAAAGGTAAAAATAAGAAAAAGGTAAAATAAGGCCGGCTTGATACGACGGGGCCAGCTTGACTTGACGTGCCGCCCGCGTCTTCTTTGGCGAAGAGGCAACCGCAGACCAGGGCGGCGTGATACGGTGCGATGAGGCGGCTGGAGGAGCGCTACCGCGAGTTGTGGGCGCTCGTGTTCAGCGTGCGCAACCTGCGTGTACTTCTGGCGGGCGCGCTGTAGATGCGGCTCATGCACCACGTCCGGTAGGTAGGTAGTAAGGCAGGCAACCAGGAGAGATGTGGGCGCTCGCGCAAAACGACGCGCCGTTAAGGACCTGTCTGCAGCAGCTCATGCCAGTGCCAAATGCCAGTCTGGCACGTCCCATTGTAAAAACAGTAAAAGTTCACTTCAGAGTATAAATTGTTATTTAATAGAAGTCTTCAGGGATGTATGACACTCATTCACGAACTGAATTCATTACATTTTTATGTGCTTAGTGGATAAATATAAACTTTGTAATTTAATGCTTAAATATGTTTCCAATTTCGCAGTCAAAACCAAACTGCAATCCGACGCCCGTTTTTCTTTCGTTCTGTGTCATCTGTTCCGAATTTCAAATTAAAATATCAATTATATGACCAGAACGAATAAAAACGGTTTACAGAGGCGGCAGTCTACGTTGCCCTTATTATAATGTACGACTAGCTTAAGGAAGGTCTAGTCCATGGTATATTATGTCTATGGCTTAAGAAAAATAAATTGGAGAGACAGATGTCAATTCAGATAAACATGTCAGAGTATAAAAAATTACAATATTTTACAAATTAGCGATATAAATAAGTTATGGAATATTAAAACAATCAGAGATAACTAAAAGTATGCTTTTCAGGTGTTAACAGTAACAAAGAATATATAAAAATGAGACATGAATCGATAAAATATCAGAAGATATGAAGGTGAGATTGTATAGTATTTATTAAAATGTAAATAGGTAGACTTAAAACGTGGGTCTGCACAGCAGAACACCACAACATATGAACTAAAACAATATCTGACGTAAAAAGTTCTCCGCTCGATTTGAACACATAGTTACAACTGTCGGAAAACAACCATCGGGGAGTTGACCAAAAAGTCTAAAATCCATTGGTTTTTTATCCTCCCTTTTCAATGGACGTTGTGGAACTGTCCATCCATATGTTATGCCATATGGAAGTATGCGGCATACCTCTACAGGGGCGGCCTTAACACTGCGAGGCGCCGGTGGGCGGCATATACTTGCGACGCCCTTGTCCTGTTTGCGATAAAGTGGTGATAGAAGAGATATGCAAAACTTGAGACTTGTTATTATCAAAAAGAAAAATTGCTAAGGGTAAAACAAAAAGTTTCAATTGTTAGGCCTCTGCATGAGCGAGGCCCCGGGCGATTGCCCTGCTCGCCAACCCCTAAGGCCGCCACTATACAAGACAATCGCTGTCACTGATAGAACGATACCTTATTGCCTAGAGCATCTTGTCAAGTTATACATAATATAAGCTAAGTATCGAACCATTCATCGTTATTCTCGTCGCCTACAAGTTGAATCATTGTACTTAGCCTACATGAGACGTACTTAGGCGAGTGCTTTAATCTATTGAACGCGGAGTCTTCTCATGTGAACTCTATTACCTAATCACACCTGCGTTTTCTTAAGTATTGTGTTTTTATTAGACTAGCTTGGCTACTCGGTTTGGTCTGGGCTTTTGTAAATTAATAGATATATAGTTATTCCTTTTTTGTAATTACTCCCCAGAAAGAGAAGACGTAAGTTCAGCTATCATCTAACAATTTTGAGGGTTGACTTTCCACTTTTTTGTTTTGCTTTCATGTTTGTCCAACATAAGAACTTGTCGGATTGATAGTCTGAAAAATAAACTTTGTTGGATGCACTGGTAACAAGGCACAGGGCACATTGCTTGCAAAAAAGAAAAGTTCAGGGGCCGAAATGTTATGGGGTGGCGACCGCGTACCGGAAGACGCAGCGTTGGAAGGCCTCCCTCTATGTGGAGCGAAGACTTGATCGAGGCTGCGGCAGCCCGGTGGATGCGACACTCACAGGATCGATCAGTGTGGCGACGCTTGAGGCCTATGCCCAGCAGTGGACGTCTTTTGACTGAAATTATGATGATGACTGGTTACAAAAGATGAAATACCTTGTGATATATGTGCCGAGATTTTGAAGAAGCTTTTATGATTACACTTGCCTATAAGTAATTACAAGATTATTTGACTGACTGATAAAAACCATACTTAATGAAAAGTGTGAAAACTTCGCAAAAAGTAACGAGCAGGGTGCCGTCAGTTAAACCCGGTTATAACAGATGTATTAACAAAGATAACCACATAAACGTTGTTACCTATTATATTATACATATTATCTATGTACTTACATGCTAGCTAAGACACGTACTGTTACCTGTTTCTTCTTTATTAGGTGAAGTCCCTCGTGAATGATAAAAAGCCGTTTTTTTGTAGGTTATGTGTGTGAACAAAAGGAGACATTGCAGCACCAGGGCGAAGATGGTGGCATGAGCTCAAGGCCTACCGAAAGTATTGACACTCGCTAGCAAAATACTACTAATATAATAAATAAATTGTCAGGAAAAGGGAGAGGGAGACCTTTGTCCAGCATTGGGACAAAATAGGCCCTAGATTGATGAAGAGTGGACATTGATTATTATTATTCCTAATTTAGTCTGTAACCAAGCGCTACGGAATGATGGCAAAACGATTGTGTCCAGCATCGTAGCAAGTAGCGTTCTGTAGATACTAAATTTCTGTTTACCCCCATGGGGAAAAGTCGTGAGTTTATTTATTTAAAAATAAAATAAACCTAAAGCTAGACAAACTTACATGTTCATCACTTCATTATGTTCTCCCATCAGTTGATGGGAGGCCAATTGTCTCCAATTCCCACAGCGCTGTGTTCCTCATATTAAGAAATCGATGTCGCGAACAATGCTTGTATTATATAATATTGTAAATGTGCCTGTCCCTATTTACGCCCATATACATAAAACTAAAGTTTATGGTCATGAAAGTTTAGCAATTAGCTATCGTCTAGTACCACAGCTTTACAAGGTATGGCTTAGGTTTTATTTGCTCAAGTTGATGATATTGCAGAAGATATAAGACCTTTAACACAAAGATTTTGTGTCATTCTGTCATACATTTTCTGCTTTATTATGTAACAGCACCTAAACTTTACAAATTTGACTTCTTTAGACGTTGCGTTTATATTGCACCATATTCAACTGTACCGTCCCCATTTAATCTTCTCTGTACGAATTCAGATCTTAAGTCAGTATTTAAAAACATGTAATCTATTCATCCCATAATTATCTCCATTCAAAGTAACACAATTAGCGAATCAAAAATGATAGATACGGTACTTACTCTTTCAAAGTTGGGTTACAATATTCAACGATCTACATACCTATGTATAGTTTAAACAAAGACATCTATCACAGCCACATTATCTTTTCAAGAGATGAGCCTGTGTACAACAAAACTCACATTACATAAGGGCCCTGCGCAAGATTCGATCCGCCGCGCGATCTGATCGCAGTCGCACGCACTGTGCACTGTTTCATAAGGAGTATTGTCCCATTGTGGAGTGTGGTAGTATTGAGACATGCCCATTACTGTACATTTCTCTTCCGTGGTATATGTCGCCTGTTCTTCGCTGTTTCGTAGTATTCCAACAGTTTTCTATGGTGGTTGAAGAAATTTGTGCTTTATCTTTGTCACATCTCCTTAAAGTGAGCAATTTTGTGGAGACATTGCTACAATCACGATGGTACACTAGATATTTGCAAAACGTAGCGGATATCGTTTTGAAACTACAGTTTGAGGTCATTAATCCTTAATGACATTCTTTAACGAGAAAAAGCTCTATATGCCTATTTCACTCACTTTTATAGGGTATAACAAATTACCAGGCAGCATAGGTGTATACAATAGTTATTCATGTCATACTTCAAAAGATAGATCCCCATTCTGGGCAATCTGCTTCTAACCTCTCAAGTAGCTATTTGAATTACAGCACAAGCGTAGGGTTATGATATAAAGCTACTAGGCTTCCTAGAAACCCAATACCGCAGATGTTCACGCACGCAGTAAATCGTCATGATCACGCAGTAGACACTACAGTACAGTAGACGTGATAGTACAGTTCCTATCTCGTGTTCACTTCCGTGAGGCAGTCGTCCGGTGATCATTGATGATTGAGTAACAGATGGACATTCATTCGTAATATTGTACCTATGTTATTATGTATATTTGCTGCAGTGCCTACATAGTGGGTATAACCTATGGTGAATGCAAGACCGAAAAACACGTAAAAACTACGGCGTAGTGATGATACGAAGTGTAACTCAGCAGCAGTATAATATATAAATGCATGTATAGAATTCCTTGGACTCTGGCCTTCTCCTTGTAAGAGGGCTGTAAATCCACCTTGAACCCATAGCGCACTGCACTCATGGTTGGTATAAAATAGTGTTTATAATTCAACATGCATGTAGCATGCATGGAGGTAAATCTTACTTCTTCACACTATACATCACACTTAATATCATAAAGGCGAAAGTTTGTGAGTGTGTTTGTTACTTCTTCACGCTCAAACGGCTGCACGGATCTGGATGAAATTTGGCATAGAGATAGATTATAGTCAGAAATGGTACATAGGATTACTTATATCCCGGGAATATTATCGACTTTCACACGGGTGAAGCCGCTGGCAGAAGCTAGTTACCAATATTTATAAATGCGAAAGTTTGAATGTATGTTTGTTACTCAATCTGAACGGATCTGGACGAAATCAGGCACAAAGATAGGAATAGCACATCGATTACTTTCCATCCCGGTATAATGTTCCCTTGGGATAAAAAAAAACACTTTTCACCCGGACGAAGCCGCTGGCAGAAGCTAGTGTTAATTAAATAAGTAACCGAGTTCTTAGTTGCGAGAAGGGTCAACATTATGGCATCATTCACCGGCATTAGAATATCTGAACATCACAATGACACAGCGTCTTAGAACTTTTAGAAGTAGGATTCTGGATTTGTGACGAATCCCAGGAAGAATCTACGAAGTCTTTATCCATTAAACTAATTGAATAATAAGCATGATCTGCTTAAATATCGAGTAGAACTGCTTATCGAAGCGTAACTTACTTAAACCTATTAACATTTTACCTAAGTCTTACATAACCAACGTCTTGGTTTACTTTTGTTATTTATAATCTTTTGATAGTGTTATCGATAAACGCCAATCGTTTAAGAGTAATGAGTTAATTTTATTATTTAAGTTAATACTAATGATAATGAACAATTTCAGTCGGACTGAGGAATTCTGAAAAAGCCAACGAACATGTAACCAATGCTCGTTCTTTGCTTGTATGCGGGAGGTCTTTGCTCGCTTTGAAACATTCACAGGCGGTTATTGAGTCGTGAAGCAACACCCATCTTACCAAGAACAACCAGGTATTTCCAAACTGAAAGCTGTTGGTAACTTATCAAAAGTTTCCTCAATGTTACACAGCCTGTCGCAATAAAATTCAAGATTAAGAAAAAGTCATTTTATTTTCCTTAAATGCACATTACGGATATGGCAGTAACTCTGTATGCACACAATCTTTATCAAGATTGGGTCGAGCTGGCAATAAAAATGGTGGATAAATGCGTTGCTCAATGCAGAGGCCGCGGGCGAGGTCGCGGCGTAAACTAGTTGCACTCATAATATTTACCAACACTCGTACGGGGAATCATGATTTCGCAAAATTGCCAGAAAATTATATAATCGATGAAGTTCCACTCTTCTTTATGTAAGACTTTTACGACTTAGATGCTGAGCTTGCTAAACTTTAGATGCTCTGCTGTTTAAGCACACTTGTGTTTTAATTAAGATTAACCATTGCTTAGGGCGTTTTGAACAGAACCTTTGTTGAATGTTTAGGTTTTAAACACACTTCTGATTACTACACGGGCTATCTTCTTAAAAGAGCTGTTAAATTAGGTGGCATTGGATGTCATTGAATTTAAATTTCTAGATACAAAAGACTTAATTCACAGTCTTTCAAACTAGATATTTTCTATTGGAAGATATAGATAAATTTATTTGTTTAAACTTGTGTAACATGATACATGAATATGCACATATAGATGGAAACATAATTTAACCGGACCAACATATTTTTACCTCACTCGGCGAACAAAATAGTAAAATTATTAATTAAAATTAAATATTGGTAATTATAAATTGAATAAATTAATGTCAGCAGGAAACAATGGAGATTACTGTTACACACATAAATATATGTACATACTTCCTAAAATGTTTCTCAGTAGGTACTGTAAAAGGGGGACGCAGCCAGGGGCTGAAAGAAATACTATTGGACTTCTACGACGTATATTTATTCAAAACGTGCCGCCCGTAGGTCGGCTCTCACAGAAGTGTCGGCTAAACAAAAAACTACACGCGTTCGATTTATTTCTAAATATTCTGTATTCGATTTCCTTCCAAACTTAAAATAAATATAAGTTGCCAGCTTTAGGTGTCAGCGGCCGAACAGGTTGCTCGTCCTATGTGGAAAACCTCTACATGAGCTACGCCCCTACGAATAGATGCGCAGAATCATGTGAAGCGCAGCTATTCTCAACTTTGGAAGGAAAATCACTCTTACCTAACACCTTTACCTAACGGAGGAATTAATCTGAGGTCCTTCCCTTACAAGGGGAAGGCTCAAGTCATGGCAAACGAATTACCGGATTCTCCGATATTTACTCTAACTTCAGCTAACAAGTGCACATGCATTAACAAGTCAACGCTGTCATGCTTGAACCTCCTTGCACAAAACCTCCGCAAAAGTAACAAGGCGGCCTCTTATTCCTAACAGAAATGATGTGATAACTCACATCCACCCGGATGGGGTTTTATTATGTGAAATTCAAACGTGATACAATATTTCATCCTCAAGCATTTATCAGGCCAGAGAAGGAAAGGCTGGATCGCATCGAATCTTCTAAACCTATCATTGAACTTTATCCAGAGCTTATCACACTTAACGTATTTAATATTATCAATAAGTTATTAACTGGACCAATGCCATAAACAGTCATCAACTGGACCAATGATGCCAACTCAACATCCTTTGCGAAGGCTATGCCCCGTATGCAAAGTCGGTTTCAGTTATGACCAATACCTCTCCCACTCTTGAAATGCTTATATCATCAATGCACTGGATTAAGCTCAGCCTAGCTGAATTAAAAAAAAAACAAATATTGCTTCGATGCGTAGTCAGCATTGCCAGCCTTTTCTTCCCCCGGCAGCTTACATCAGCTCATGGAATTGGAAAATAATTTATTTTAATCACATCGATACTAATTGCAGCAAAAATCATCGATAAATATATTTTCTGCTTGCCCATCCCTACTAACTATGACATGTCAAAACTGAAAACTGTCTATCATCACAAAAAAGTCATTCGTTAAAACACACGAATCCACGATGAAGTTGATTCTTGTTTTGCCCATAATCGTTAGAAAAGAACCCGAAATGGATTTCACAAAATGTTTCGTCTGATCACTGGTATGCTTCAAACCTAGCAGCACAACTAATTCTTCGGCGATGCAAGAGATGGAAGCACCTGTGTCAACTAATGCGTCATACGATCGGTTACCTATACTAATTTTAATAAATGGAGTTTGATCACCGTGTTTATTGTTTTCAATCGGGAATTGCTCTTTCATGGACACAGCCCGCAACTCCTCATCCATCTTTATTGACTGTGTCCTGGTTCGTTTGGGTGGTCGGTTGGTAGTGGGCTTCTATATCTAGGGGCAATACGAGAGCGGTTAGTTCTGTTCACGAAGCGTTGCCTTGGGCGAAAATCGTACCTCGGCGTGTGAAAGGATTTGCCATCGCCTCTATTTGTAGATGAATTTAAAATAAGCGATTGCCGGGCCGTCCAGGTACGCTCCCAAAATGAGCCCTAAGTCCTGTTCTTGCCATTTATTTATAGCGGCGACAACCTTGAACTGCAAGAGGAAAGCCTCGAAACTGGAATTTGTTCCCGTAAAAACTGGCTGTGCCATTTTTATTTAAAATAGACCACTTATCTTTATTTTCTCTGCGTTTGCTCGTCGGCTGGGGTTCTCGCCGACAGGACTTTCGTTCCTCGTAACGACGCGACGTACACTCGTTGATAGGGCTTCGCGCACTGTTCTCGCCGTGCACACGCGAAAATATGTTTTTTCGTATTTTTTCTTAGATTTTTACTTATTTACCGGGATTTTCACTACCCGGCGCCTCCACCATTTGTAAAAGGGGGACGCAGCCAGAGGCTGAAAGAAATACTATTGGACTTCTACGATGTATATTTATTCAAAACGTGCCGCCCGTAGGTCGGCTCTCACAGAAGTGTCGGCTAAACAAAAAACATACACGCGTTCGATTTATTTCTAAATATTCTGTATTCGATTTCCTTCCAAACTTAAAATAAATATAAGTTGCCAGCTTTAGGTGTCAGCGGCCGAACAGGTTGCTCGTCCTATGTGGAAAACCTCTACAGTACCTACACTTCAACACAATGCAAGAAGACAAAACATCCGCAACGTTATGAATAAAATATTTGCGACCTAAAATGTGACCTGCGCATGCGGTGACCACCTGCGACCGTTATGTACTGTCAAAATGTTCAACTTTCTACCAATAAACAGTTAAATCACAGTCATAAACCCTACACGGTTAGGAAAAGAATTCATTGAATATATATATAATAGCATATACTTTCAGCTTCAGCATTGCATATTTCCAATGGTCGTTTGTGGGGACAAACGACCATTGGAAATATGCAATGCAAGACAAAGTTGATCTGAACCCAGCTGACTTTGCACTAAGTAACGTATGCTTGGACTTGGATTAGTCAGGCGACGTGGGCCGCGAGTCACAACGTGAGCTGATTGTGAAAACATGCTGTTCATTGAAGCAGACTGCATTCTAATTAGACGGAAGGGTAACGATGCTGTGAGATCAATAGAATTTACTTTTTTTTTTGGATGCTGTTGACACTAGTCTAGGTCAGAGGTGACAGAGACAATGTCGACGATGGTGTGAGCTTACCCAGAAGAAGCCTGTTCACTCTAACTTTGAAAAGATTCGGTTTAGATGCGTTCGGAAGACGAACACAGACGCAGATAGTCAGTTCCACTCCTTCTTCTTTGGAGGAGAATGAAGAAGAAGAGAGAAATACAAAAATGATTCGATTAGGCTTTACTGACGTACTTCTAATAATATACAAAGTAATTAAACGAGCACCGTAATCTACAATTTGGGACAACTACAGTTACTAAGAATAATACAAGAGCAATTTTATTGAGGTAGTTAAAAACCACTTTTGGCCTAACTGTAACTCGCGAAACAGTTTCACAATTCACTAGTTAAAGTTCTAAGCAATTCGTCTAAGTACAGGTATACGAGTAGACGTAGTTTGTCGTGTAGCCTCTTTCACGACCTTGATTTAAAATTAAACATGTAGGTACTATATTCTTATTCTTGTTGCAGTTATCATTGCACCTTGTACGAATTGGAAGACTCGTAATTTGTTAGACAAATATTCTAAAAAAAAGTTAAAATTGTTACTTTTGATGCAAGAATTGACACTAGTGTTGTAATGTTCATGAGACGTGTTTTTCAAGTCATGATGACGGTGTACTTCTGAGACGGACATTTTGCATCACTTTTGTGACGAGTCTGTTGTACTGTAAGATATAAGAGAATATACAAAAATGAATAGTTTAATTTACACAATAGATAGATGCGCAATATAAAGCATTAGTACGCAATATTGTGTATTTATTGCACACTGCTAAGAACGATAGAGTGGTTTTGAATATAGAATAGACATCGAATCAAATCATTGGCCCCCTTGATCTAACCAGTGCTTAGCAAATACGTCCTCCCTTTTATCCCATGCTTCGCCTTGTCTATAGCTCATCCAGGTATTCTCGGCGATCTTGTGGAGATTGTCCATCGGCTGTAGTCAGCCAACACTCCTTCTACTGTATATCAGTAACCACTGAGTTACGGCACTGTCATCATCCTGCTTACCTCCATTTCAGAACGGCTGAACCAGTACAACATCGAGGGTTTCCAAGTAACAGTGAGTTCGTGACTTAGATATTCGAGTCTCGGGTCTTTGACTGTTTAACCTAAAATGGTAAACCGAGCGATTAATCATTCTTACGTAGATTCTAAAAAAATAAGTAGAAAATGACAACTCCACCACTGGTCTAAGAAGAGATCGATCTTAGGAGACTGTTCGTTCAAGTTAATTTGGCAACAGATACCTCCACTTATTACATCAGATAAACATAGCGACCGCAATACGACATCAATACGTACACACAAACATTCTACTTACTGCCAATCAATGTTTACAGCGTAAGTTTTACACTTCTCATGCAATAGGAACCATAACAATCAGCTGGCAGCTTTACAGCCGCTTTCCAAAGCACTGCACCGAAAGCTGAAACTTTTGAACTTTTTTCATATTATATTATGTAGAGCGCTACTGAATGAATGAACAGCGAGCTTACGAGCTTATTGAAGCTCCTTTTATGAAACTTATCATCAAGTTCTTGTTTTCCAGTTGGTGTTAAGGATTTGATGGAAATACTTTATATACTTTATTCTGTACAATTGGAAATTGTCCCAATTGAAATTCCATAAACGGACTACGTCAGCCGCCCTTGAGACCATCAGGTCAGTAGGGCGGGTAGTCTTGTTTAAATAAGTTTGTTATTAAACATATTTTAATTATAACAAGTTAACTAATAACAACGCCAATACAAAGTGGCTCAGCGGCACGCATCGAGCGCCCTACAAGGATGCGGCGATCACCTGCGCGCGCGCCGCTGCTGCCGACAGTGAAAGTGCCGCAGTGACTTCGTAACGGCGTTATGTCACAGCATCGCGCCTGCGCAGTCGCGCCCCGACTATGATGCCGCGCGCGCACCTTTAACACCATCCAAAAAACATATCCGATTTTTGAGGCATATGTGATCGTACTAACAAGCATGTGCGAGTGAAACTTTGAAAAAATAATAAAAATATTTTTTTCCAAAATGTCTCCCCTAGTGATAGTTTGGTTAAGTGCGTTAGTTTTAGTAAATGCGGTTGAGGTACCCGACAGTAGAGAGAGTGCGCGCGAGGAGAAGTTACGGAGTGCTTTGATTGACGCTTTTCAGAGCATCAAGAAAGGATCCGCTAAGGGCGGTCTCGACGAGGACCTGGCTTCGGACCTGATCGGTTCCCTTGCAAAGCCTAGTCCTCCGAATTCGAGTCGAAACGATAAACCTACGACGGAGGATGCCTTCGACGTGTTCGCGGACGATGACGGCCTGTCGTTCGCTGACTTCAGTGAGATCAAGACTGAAGCCAAACTATCGACAACGGAGAAGTCCCACAATGTGCAGCACATCGTGAAGACGACCACTAAGCCCACGGACAAAACGACTTCGAAACCGAACAAGGATATTTTAAGTCAACTGAACGACTCCATCAGAAACACTGTGAACGAATCCAGGAACGCTCTGAAGAGAAACATTGTGGACATGACGGAGCTGATGGGGATCGAGAACATGCTGCGTCTGTTCGACGCTGATATCCTGGTGAAGCAATGGCCGGAGCTGCAGAAAACCATCACCGGAGAGTGCCGCGAGGAGATGCAAGAGTACGTCGACGGGCTGATGGAGAGACAGCTGTGGGCGCTCAAGAGTGAGTAGCAACCTTCAATAGTAAATATGTCAAAAGTAATTTTTACAATGTTGCCTTTTTGACAATCGCTATCACCACGCTTTCGATGATAGAATGTCACTAGGGCCTGTTAATCTATGCGAACGATTTAAAGATTTTGGTTCCAAAATTGTTTTTTTGGAGCATGTAACAAGAATACAAATTAAGTATAATTAAATATTTTTCACAGCCGATGATCTCCGGGTGGATCTGTGCGTTACACAAGATATACTTTTACCGAACATTGTGCAAATAAAACGTGTGCTAAGTATCGTTACATAAACTTGGGGCGATTACTTTTGTTTTAGCTATTTAATTCCGAATAAACTAATGTGATTCGCTTTCCAATCTTTGCTAAAGAATATTTAAAAATTCCTCAGTAGTTCACGACGAAGTTATCGACAGGCTTTCTATTTGATAAGCACGAATTTTGTAATATATACCGATATTTGCAAAAAAACCGTTCAAGTGCGTGTCACATTTAGGGATCCGTACCAAACTGCAAAATTGACTTGATTGTTATAGGAAAAATGAAGGAATTACAAAGAAAATTTATAATTCCTTCATGTTTTCTGTATTATCAGTATGTTGGTATTTTTTTGTATTAATAAACATTATTACTAAATTTCAAGTTCATACAGTCCGTCAAATCTAAGAAGTCCGATGACGTTTCTCATTTAACTTGCCGTGATAACTTTGTATGAAAGTTTACGAATAATCAAATTCATAATCCTAATTAATTACTATGCTGCCTATACACTATAACAACGAGTATCATTCGTAAGCATCAACTTAAGTTTATACAACGTATTTTTATAGCTGTCAAACGGTACTTCTTAGATTTGACGGACTGTAGGTGTTAAAAAATTCTTCGGAACAAAATTTTGTAAAAAAGTTACTTAATTGTTTCGTAAAAAACATTTAATTCTAATTTCTAATTTAATTGTAGTTAAGACTACAAACTGCGATCTCCATTCTACTGTAGAGTGTAGAAGCAATCGGAATTAAATAACATAAGCAGCAAAACATAAGCATAAGCATATACATAAGCTTTATTTAAGTTTTTCTTTGTCGTTCAGGGGGGTATAAGCTGTAAGCTCTTAGAGTAAGGTTATTTTGAGTGTGTGTAAGGGACAGATTTATATGACTTGTATACATATGTCACTAACGCGATATCAAAATAACCTTACTCTAAGAGCTTATGGTCACCCGCCTGGTATTTCATTAAATAAATAATAATAATATACACCACTGAATCTTAGCGAAGGTAATATTGAAACAATAGACAAAGCAAGACACATAGAAGAGATACATAAAAAATGGAGACAGAAAGAACTACACGGAAGACATCCTCACGATCTATACCAAACTCACATTGATAGGGAAGCTTCCAACAAATGGCTTGCATTAAGTGGGCTGTTTCCAGAAACAGAAGGATTCATGCTGGCCATTCAAGAACAAGTCATTAATACCAAAAAATATAGAAAATATATTATAATAGATAGTAGGTAGTGCTAGAAACAATTTATGCAGAAAATGTTACAGAAAACCCCAAAAAATACTAGATATTACGGGAGCTTGAATGACATTGACCCAGAACGACTATACTCACCAGCACAATCAACTTGTTAATATTATACACCATAAAAAATCTTTTATAGAAAAAAATACTACCGACTTCCAAATAAAAACACTACAAAGTGAAAAATAACTTTCTTTTTCGAAGTCGGTGTCTTGAGTAGGTACCATTTTTTTTCGTTATGGATACCGACTTCGAAAGAGAAAGTTATTTTTCACTTTGTAGTGTTTTTAGTTGGAAGTCGGTAGTATTTTCTTTTTTTTTTTTTCACTTTTTAGTTTTACCCATTAAGCAACTTGCCTTTAGTAAGGTAGTTATAATGCCAGAATAGATTACCCGAATACCATAAAACTTGAACATAACCGGTGAAATTAGGGTGTACCAAAGTGAACTGTACACATCTGCGTACCCCTTTAGAGCGTACTGGCGTGATGTTATGTTATGAATGGTATAAACAATAAACAGACATGCGATTGCAGCAATTGCGAGAGATTTGCCGTTATTTATTGAAGAGTTCTGTTGTATATCACCGAAGTTCTTGATCAGATCTTCAAATAATTAAAATGGGACCAATTTCGGAATATACCTACTCTATCAAACAAAAAAAGATTTTTCAAAATCGGTCCTCAAAACACGAGAGGCGAGGTCTTAGAAACTGGGCCACCACGACATATTTACATGTTACGTAGAGTCGGCGCAATCAGTTTTCTTCTTGCACCGTCCGGTTCTGTAAAACGTCTGCCCTATCATTTCGTCCATGTCATGCCTCACACAATATAATCTATTTTGTCTCCTCAAATATTCCAGTAGATACGCTATAGCTGCGCCTGCGCAACAAAAGCTCCATCACTTTGAACTTTGAAGTCTGACAATAGCACTGAGGCATAGAAAAAAAAAGTGGATGTTTCTTTTAATGTACTGATTATCTGTTTTTTCTCATTATTAATTCTATTTGTATTATTGTCATTTTTTTATTTGTATAATAAATGTAATGATTTGCACACCGTAAGGTAAAACGTAGCTGATCTCATTTATATATGCTCTTAATCTAATACTGTACCTACTTTTAGAGCAAATAAAATTCTGATTCGGATTCTGATTTCTGATTTGTAATTTACATTGAATTTCCATGTTTTTTGACTGATTTAGAAACTTATAAATAAGCTAAATTAAATTACAGTTTATTATATAAAATGAATTAAGTAAGCTTTCTTGCGCTTAATTAAATTAGAGCGTTACGAGTTTTATGTAACAATTTGAATAAATTCAAAATCATTGGATATTATAATTATGTAGATTAAGAAAACTGAAATACAATATTTTTCCTATACTCTTCCAAACAGATTTATTTTTGAAAACAGCTGGCGAATGAATGAACACCGAATATAGTTCATTGTAAATGTTCAAAATTGCAATTATATTGAGGTCTACGTGACTCTTAAATCTATATAAACTAGGTCACTCTAACGGATGAACAACAGCAAAAAATGCAACAAAACAACTAGTTGTAACGGGCCAAAGTTTTTCTAACAGTCCGTACCGACTGCGCGAAGTTGCGTAATGAGTTTTAAGCCGAAATTCCGTATCTAGGTCACTAGCGCCACCAAGCGGAGTTAATAAGATCAACCCGTTTGTTTACTTGCACAACAGATTTCTTTTTTTTACTTCACTATACTTAAATAACGGCTTTTGCCAAAATCGTGCTGAGATAATAATATTTTTTGTAAGCGAGAATGGACTCTTTGTTAAAGACTTAAGTTTTAAAATCATATGATTAATAGTTAGAAAAAGCATATGCTATGGCGAAATGTTGCTTGAATAAGCTTGAGTATTATGCAAATCATTTTAACAATTATTTTTTTGAAGTTACTTTGATATGTCACTCCATAATCTTTAAACAATGTGCCAAATCAGGACAACAGAAAAAAAAAACATAGCACTATAGTTACACACTAAGGTATGAATCATTTCAATTTGAATTTAATTTTAGAATGCTCATCGTGAAATGCATTTTTTAAAGCCCCGAAGGAGATAACGCAATACTTGACTAACTTAGTACATACATACTTGGCACTCAGTAATTATGAATTCTCCTTTGCTAATGAAATTCTATTTTTTTACACACCAAGGATGAAGCAATCGAGATTGGCGAGTATTTACTGCAAAAAACCAAGGTTTTCAACTTACTTAATTAAATATATAGGTACCAAAAGCCAGCATTCTTTATCAATTGTTTGTCCAATTCATCAAATATGTGGTCACCATGGTACTTGCTAACACTTAGCTATGTTTATAGCTCACGTACAATAAACTTATTTACTCGAACCACAACAAATAATACGTTTCCGCCATATTCTCATGGACACCAGTTTTTAATTAGATAAATATCGTAAGAATCTACTAAGGTTCAAGGTCGATCATTCAGCTTTTGTTCTCAAACCAAGTTTACCAAACCAATAGCCAGGAATCCATGTACAAACAATCTTTGTATTTATTTTCTCTCTTTTCCACATACTTTGGTTACTTACTTTACTATATCTGGAAGGTATTAATATTCCTACTATTTGCTCTCCTGTCACATTGGAGGTGCATATTTATCAGCAAATTTTGAGAACATCTCCGAAAGGATGAAAAAATTCGCTAACAAATTACATTTTCAGCGAGTTTCGGCCTTTCAGAAATTCGTTTTCAAAATGACACTGAGACACGGAACGGCACACCGGCTTTGGTTAATAATTTGTCTGTTAAATAACATATGATTCAGACCAAAAAAGAATATAGGTAATTTGTACCGCGGAAGTTGTAAATCATGAAAGGGAAACGGTACACTGAGACTAAGTTAGATTCTAACTGCAGATTACTGTATCTTAGGTTTAACTTATATTGCACACGCTATCTTTACAAAAATAAAATATAGGTGATTTCATGCACGCTGTACATAACTATTTACTTTAGTTTTCCTTATAGTTGTTTTAAAACAAGCTATTAAAAAACTTCACTTAACTAAACACAGTAGAACTTAGAAGCAATTTAAATGCATGAATTGATACTGTCGTTACCTATGGAAGAACCCTTAAGTTATTTATTTCATTACGACGTCGAGAAGACGTTGTCGACGTCGTGAAGAAAACAACACGTCAAAAATTTTAAGACATGACGTGTCGTGAGACGTGAGACGTGACGTCTAACTACGCACTGGACACACGTAGCGCATTAAACCCCCCTCACAAAAAGGAGTGTTTCCCAGCAGTAGAAACATACTAGACTTCACTTATGTCATAGAGGATTCCCTTTGAGTTTCAATAAAACACAAAAATTTACCAATTTGCCAAAGAACCGACTATCACCTTATTTCTTGAGCTTTACCAAACTTGCGAATACAATTAATTATGCAAGTGACATATTACACAATGATGCCATTTTTCAAGAGATATTGAAGATGGAGTCGATGGCCGGATTTAAATGCCTTATTGGCAAGAAGATGACAAATGATGTAATTTATCTATTTAATTGTGTTTCTGTCAACGTTAATAAACGAGTTTTACCAGTTTGCTTTTTACATACCTCTTGTTTAGATATATCATAGGCTCATGTACAAAATAATTTAACAGATAACGTTTATACTTAAATATAGCGCCGAAAAACACCCAAAGTTGCCGTTTGCTAGTAATTGACCCCAACAAAAGACTTTAAATTATTCAGCAAACTTACAAATTGTAAATGAACTTTTTTTGTGATTTAAGAATATTAATAAACTTTAACTGAACTATCTTACCACCAGCTGGACTGGATGATTAGGGCCGGCAGCCTGCTCATAGAAAGTAGGCCTGTGCCTCAGCAGTGGGAACATTAAAGGCTGATTGACCTACGACATTTTATGCAAATAAACGATTTGATGGTTGCTTGTCACCTTTCCGCTGGTCACACCCCGCGCCATACATCATAAGTTCATAACACATTGCGTTAAAATTCCGATACATTTGCAACGTCCAGCATTACACCACGCTCGACCTTCAGCTTTCCTATACGCTGTCCCAACCCGCCATCTTTGGTTTGGCAACTGCCCGCTTATGTAACGAGAGCCGGTCGCTGTCTCCGAGTTGTTCGACTCTTCGAGTGCCCACTTGATTCAATAAGTAATAGTCATGCTTGTTGTCCGTGTTTTGGCTTTGTCCATTGGTATATTGTCGATAAGCTAGGTGGTTTATTTATTTATTCGTTTATCCTCGCACTGGAACGCCTAGCAGCAATAACAACAAACTTACAATAAACTAACTTTAAGTCCTGCAGGGCAAAAGATACGAGTATGACTCCTTGAAAGAGTATGACAAATGCCCAATGACTAATTATTGGACGCATTCAGTTGCCTCACGATGTTTTCCTTCACCGTAGTCACATTGGTATTTGCCTGGTTTCGAACTCACAATCTCAAGCACACAGTGCCACCACGAAATTTTACAATAATTTAGCTCAATTAAGAACTAGAAGGCGATTCTTGCACATGCCACATTCGTAATTTACGAGTGTGTAAACTTGGATTTTATAATTAAGACATTTTAGTTAGATAGGTCTTGGCCGCCCAAGTGTTCTTAGATAAGTCCCATTAAAAATAAGATACATAGTGGCTTTTGGGCGCCATATTGTGGTTGTAGTTTTCTTTTTCTTCTAAACCCATCGAGCGGGGAGTACTGGGGTTGCAGTTTTATTTTTCTTCTAAACCCATCGAGCGGGGTATCAAAATGAAGGGTATTTAGAGTTGATTACAAACATATATACCACTTATATGTTTAAAAGTCATTCGAAAAAAAAGATATAACTAAAAAAGTTGTAAATAAATAAGTTAATAAAATCAAAAATCCGATTGCAAAGATGTTAACGAAGAAGAATGTAAACGTAGAAGAAAATCATCCTGTGCAGTCGGAGGATATTTATAGTTTTGGTGAGCCAGCTCGCGAATATGTATCCTCCCTCCTTGTCTTTGCAGTCGGGTTTTGGCTTTTATTAACTTTTTTATAAAATCAATTTCGGAGCGATTCTGTCCACTATCACAAGTTTTCCGCAGATAAAATTGAAGGTGATCCCTCCAAGCTCCCAAATGTTGAATTGCCTGGTTTTTCCCCCAAACATTTGATTGTATATCATTTTCATTTCCACATTCTCTGTGTTTGCTGATCAGTCTCGATTCTCTGCGAGGTCAACGGCTTCAGTAAACAGCTCGATTGAATGCAAGCGATAACAATGGGAGCCAATGTCAGCGGATCTGCATTCTGTTGGGAAATGGAAGGTGTGGAAATTTCTGAATTCAAAGGTTGCCTTGTCTTCCTCTCTCTGTTTGTTGAGATGAGCCGGTTTATTTATTTAGGTTGTTTTTCGAATTAAATGTATTTATACAGAAATATTTTATGCGTAGTCTCCGATTTCATCACACTTCTGCTCTGTGCTTATGCGGCCAGCTATTTCTATAGCAGTAAATTTTTTCCTTCCACCTTGTAAGAAAAGTACATAATCTTTACTAATTTACGAGATCAGCCGTTGCCATATTATTAAGATAATCAGATTCAAGACCGCGATCCCTTTGAGTCATGCAATAAAAAGACATAATTACTTCGGTAGCGTTATATTTCAGTATAATTTTACTGGTGACATTTTATAATGCAAATCTAATTCATTTGAATTTTTTTTAAATCTTGAATCTGCAAATGAAATTCAGCAAAAGGTTAGACAGTGCATTACATTTCATTGGCCTTTTTATTCAATTTATAATCTAGACAGTAAAACGGATATTAATTTGAAGTCAGTCGACACATAGCGTGATTTTAACACATTAGTATTTTGGACAGCTACATGCATTGAACTGTCGAAAGAAAGTTAAATGTCAAAACATTTTAATGTCAATATATTTTACAAAATTTCGTAAGTATCCATCATTTTCGTTATAGGTTTAACAGCATTCCATCATCATCAGCATATCCCTTCTAAGTATCTTTGATTAAGAATGAACCTTCTAAGAATTGCAAGTAAGATACACAATCTAATACAGTGCTGTGCAATAAAAACACCCACTATTATACATTGCAGAAGATGCACTCCACATAGTTCACATGCACGTTTAACTGACGGATTAGATTCTTTCAACTACATGGCTGTTAACGAATGGAGCTTCAAAACATGTCAGCATTGTAGAGTATCAATTTCTTCCTAACACTTGATGTGTCATACTCTGGGTCCTCGAGTTTGTTTGACAGATTGGCTGCTGGCTATTTATCTCCTTGCCTGTCTTAATTAAAAATGACTTTTGATTTTGATTGATTTTGCCCGATGTTTAAAGTAAACACTGTTTTGCACGCTGCTAGTTGTAAATCACAAAATATGTAAAGGCTTGTTTATGTTAGGTACTATTGCTTCAAGACATTGATCGACGTCGGTCGATTGTTCTCATAGCTTTTGGTATAGTTAGAACTGCCGATGGACGTTACAAGGGCATGCAGAACCGCATCCGGTTCCAGGTTTCTGAGAACCGGGTCTGGTAAGCAGTTAGAACTGGGCGACCCGCTTCTCCCGTTTCCGGCTGATAAATCATAGAGAATTTGCCAGGATAAGCAATTCTCACTAGGAATATGAAATAAAATAGTTTAAATTTGTCTTATCAACATTTATTTGCAAGTTTTGATCGTAAATATATTTTTTTATTCTCGTGCGATTTTAATGGACCTTTCAAACAACATTACTACTAGCACAATCAACATAATTTTGGAGACAATACTGAACTAGCAATCAAAATGCGTAAATTGTCCTCCAATTACAGATATTTTCCTATGATTGTTTGTCACATTTCATTATGTTCGAAACTGTTTCATTCGTTTTACAACTGTCGATGAAAAACACAGCGATGAGGATGAGATGATATTTCAGTACCGTGAACTTTCTCTAATTCCGTATTTAAGTACACAAAACATGAAAACATACAAAAAATAAACACAAAAATAAATCAATTTGTAGGACTTTTTTGTGCACAATTGAACAAGGAATAAAATTGCAAAACATTGATTTTTATACACATTGACAACTAATTTTTTGGTCTGTTGCGATTTTATGGACTTTTCAGGCAACGTTACGCAGCAAATATCTTTATAGCCTGGACTATAACGCGAGGTTTATTCTATAGAACCGGGGGAACCGGGTCTCCTCATTCCGGAACCAGTTCTGCGAAAACCTTGAAAGAAGAACCGGGTAGACCGGGTTCATGCTCTAGACGTTACCCTAACTTTTTCCCTATAGGCCAAAAAAAAACAACTACTTCATTAAACCTCCTATGTTTCGTGCTCATTATCACGTTTACCGAGCACCAGCTAACAAGTAGCATTGTATTCGCATCGTGAGAGATACGGCGCAGATCAGCAACTTTCATCTGCATCGTACTGTTAGCGTTGCGTAAGGTCGCGGGTTCGCTTCCCAGTCCGGTTGGTTACTGCTGCGTGATTGGCTATTGTTTGAGTGTCATTGTTGGTAATATTACCAGTATGTTAAGGTTGTCTCAAATGTAGAAAAGCGTCTTTATTTATTTTTAAGCTGGGTAGGTGTGCCTAGGTTCTGTTTTTGTTTTTTAATGATGTTCCTTAAACAGCAATATTTTAAAAACAATACAGTCGATTGTTGTTACTGTTCAGACCTACTCGGATAAGACGCAATTTTGTATTATCCTCTCTTTGCACAGTTTGCACACGTTCTACAAATATGTATAACTATGCTAGTGTTATATTATCTGTGGTTTAACTTAAGATTCTTTAGTCTAATGCAAACACGGGTATAAATTACTGGTACACAATATTGTCGCATATATTGACTATTAGTTATATTTTGTTAAACATGTTTAAAATGTTATTTGAGAGGTTATCGCAACTTTGTAACCCTGTTTGTTACAAAGTTCTTAAGTAAAAATATTTAAAAATCTTGTAAAAGTGATCCTTCCTTATAATCTACCGCAATCATGCAATGCTCATATTTAATATCGCCTTATCTTTTATCCGTTAGTTTTTAGTGCCAGGGAAATTAAATGAAATATATTCTTAATAATCCTCAATTTTGTGAATTGACAAAACCATGGTGGCAAAACAACTGTTAGTGGTGTAGTCCACCTCTCAAAATGGTTTTAATGCATGACATAGGCCAATTTCATGGTCACTATATGCAAAATCAATTACACAATACCGTATGTTAAACTATAGTGCCACGAACGACTAGAAACCAAAGTAGCCATGTGATGTGCAATTTATCGAAAGTTGTCAAAATTATGTCATTGTCAAACACGACACTATGGCACATGAGTTTACTTTAAAAAAAAATGTCGACTGGGCTTATTTGATGATTCATTCATCCATGATCTTTCTCTGGGTTAGGCCTTTCACAAACAGAATTTCTTAGAAATTTGTTAGCAATAGAAAAGAGCGACTCGATGGTCAAGAGACGCAAAGCGATGAGCGAGCATATTGGCCTTAGGTTAGATCCCCAAACGAACAAAATAATGTCTACATAGTATGTGTCATTTTGTGCCCGGTTTATTGCAATAGGCCCGCATATATCTATGTACTAGCGACTCCCCCGTGACAAATTATATACAAAATCCTTCCTCGTTTTTCACTCTTTCTATTTCCGCATGAAAATTCGTTCAGTAGTTTTTGAGTTTCTCGCGAACAGACGCGGCGGGAGACTTTGTTTTATAATATGTAGTGATAGCGATTACATGTCACTTCAATATAACTGGGGCAATGTCTATGTATACGTCAGCCTAACCTTCAGGGTGACTTTACTAATATGTTAGAATGAATTTCGATCGATACTCAATAGATATTGTGTAGTAAGGATCAATGTCATATTGTTAGTTGTTTCACGTAATTGACCTAGCTAGGGGACTACAAGGCTCCAGAAATAATATTAATGCAGCAGATACAAGTAACGTTGTATGCTAATTACACATGGAAATATAATACAATGATCATTACACACATTAATAAATAAATGAGTAATCTCCGATCTCTGAACTGAATCAGTTGAGTCTTTGTCAAACTCTATTTTTCCTGAAAACCAGTCAAACTTTGGCATAAGGTTAAGGTTTGAAACGTTCTTAATTCTTAATACAGAAATCGCCCCTGGGCTATCATGGACTTGTCTTGAACTCCTGAAACGCCGACAATTTTGTAAGTTTCTTTTAAAGGTTCCGTTCTGATTAGAAACGAAGAAAGAAATTTGCAGTCGTTATAGGTATAACGACGTCAAAAAACCAATTTCGGAATATTCATAGACAAGTTGAACTGTCAGTTACCTCCAACAGAGTCCTGCATTTATCACTGTTTTAGTAAAAGTGCCTATTGTAGAATATCTGATTGTAGCACCCAATTGGACATCAAAATAATCTGTTCAGGCCCTAACCAAGGGGTTAGGGCCGAAATAGATTATATTGATAAAGGTCTAAAAAAGAATCTGAAGTGGTTATCATTCCAGCCGATTAATAAATGTGACATTAAACCATACTGAGAAAATATTCCACTGGAAATACCAACTTACCAACGAAAGGTGCAAAACCCTGAACTTACCATAACAGTTGAGCTATTCGACGGTACCGCTGAGGCGAGGCCTTGTTCCGAGTCGCAGCCTTGCGCAGGCGCAAGTTCCCCTTTATAGCCGTGCGCAATGTCCTGTCTACCGGACAACCGGACCGGACCGGAGAGGACCGATAGTTTCACTTTCTTTGTGGGTATGTCTGTGCTTATTGATATTCTTGATAGTTTGCTTCCTATTGTACTTGGTTGGTACTTATTTTCTACCTAAGTAATGAGCAATGGGCAGTAGACAAAACGGTAAAATAAATAACGTACTGTGTTCGTTTTCAAGTTCTTTATGTGTGGATTGTGACTGTAAAGACGAAATATTTTGAATATTGTTTATTTCGGCTCTTTCATTTTCATTTCATTGCAGCTTTGAGTTTTCTCTGACCATATTTGTGAAATAAGTATTTTTGAGAAATCTGAAACAAAGTATTTTATTTAAAAGATTCATTACTACCATTTGTTGTAGCTGTATTATCAAACTAAAATCCGTTGAATATGATATCTAGGGATTCTTTTACTAACTTTTACTAAAAATCAATTACCTGGCGGGAATGTAAAATGTGATACCAACTTATTTGCAAAGCACCAGTGGGAGCCTTATTTATAAAATGTAATAATAATTATACACATCATCATTTACCATAAGGCTCACCTTATGGTTAACGATGATGTGCTTGACTACTATCTCAAAAGTGGTCAAGCGCGAGCCTACAAATAAAAAACAAAACGCTAAGATTAGTTTACCGGATTCTAATTTCAAAATTTCCATGGATTTGATTAAGGTTTTGATAATCAGTATTTAAAATAATCATTCGGTTAAAACGTTTTTATAAATAAAGCTGTAGTTTACTAAACTATTTCGTAATCATTGTCAACGATTTAATTGCCCATATCCTTCGCCTTTCGGCTATTAAATATTGACGATCAAGTCTAGCTGATAAACAAACAGCGGATTAAGATAAATTAGGTATATACAAACAGCTCTTAGGAAATTCTTACCGGTTCATATCTTAACCAAAGCTTGAACCTAGCTAGGAAGTAAGCTGTTGAAAGCTTGTAAGCTTTCAGGCCTAATGATTTATTTTAAACAACTAAGAAAGTATGGACTGTTAGAACGAGACTATAATAAATACGCCGATACTGTATTGTCTGACAAATACTTAGGTACTTATATGGTTCTGTCAACCATCATAATAATAATTCTGCATTTATATTAATACCAAGGCTGCTTTGGGAAACCAGTATATCTATACCGAAAACTCTCAGTTGGAGTTCATCGTATTGTCGAAGACCGAAAACGCACTGACAGGCGGTTGAAACGGACGTACTAAAATATTCGTAAATGGACACATTGAGACACGCTAGGTAAAGCGCCGTGAAACGTTGTGACTAAGCAGGCTCTAGGTGCTAAACAAGCGTCTTGTCAGTGAGTGTTTGGCCTAAAGCACTCCAATTGCCGCACTTCGTGGTACGCCGTCGTGTAATGTAAACAAACATCCCCATCAATTACGTATCCAAAAGTGTGTTATTTTAGCAAATTACAAGACAATGCTTGCGACTATGCAGGCACGAGGCAGCCTTCACCGCTGCCCATCAGACCATTATCTTCGGCTACACTAATGAAGACGCGTGGGAACCATTTTATAGCACATGACATGGGTCGAGGACCTGCCGTGTGGAACACACTCGCCGGCTTTTCGTGTATGTTAAAGTTTAGTAATTATTTGGTGCCTTCGTTTGTTTAGGAGCTGAAGAAGCCGGGTAGAACTGGGTGAATAAGAAATCAAATCAAATCAAAACATGTATTTCTTTGCTTAAATGTGTAATTAAAATACTGATGAATACTGCGAAAAAAAATATCCGGTTGTATCTTTAAGAAACGGAAAGAAGACATTAGAATCAATGATAAAAAAGACAAAAGATAAAGACAGAAGAATCAGAATTAAGCAAATGCTAATTAAATTGGTCTCAGCCCAGCGCTATCTCCTTCAACCTCCTCTGCATCGCTGCGCACGCGCCGATGACGTTTGGTTGCGCAATCGGTTGCGTACGTGAGGGGAGAGTGAGTAACCATATAGCAACCAGTGAACCACTCGCTCAAGTAACTGCGGGCCACCGGATGTGTTGCTCCGGTATTGTCATACGGCCAAACGCGTGACTCTTATCAGCTGCACACAATGGCCAATGCTGGTCTTATTTCAGACAGAATAGAAAGAGGAATACGTGCGTTAATTCAGCAGATTAGTAGTCACACGGCCCTTTTTAAATAACCGTGTTTCTGCATTCGAGCGAACACCATCATTACCATATTTATAAATATTAGATTTGATTTGAACTTCCTTCTTATCAAAGCCATTGTAAAACTTACCACCTATAAATAGGTTTCCACTTATAAATAGGTTTTAATTAAAAAGGTGTTTTGTACTAGTGGCAGGTGGCAGGTGGCAGGTCCACTCACAACAATGACGTTCGAGAAAGCTGAATCTGAATCATCAAAAATCAGTCAAACATTAGTTTCACTATTAGTAAAAGATCTTGTTTTAAATGTAATGATGGGCGTAAAATGTGGGTTACATAGTTATTTCGCGGCCCTGCCCCGCCTCAACCAAGTAGTGGGTGGGACATGTTTTGACATGGATATTATCTATGGCACTGTGCCATGTGTGAGCTTCAAGCAGTTGCATAAATCGAATAAATTGGTATGTTTCCATAAGTTAGTGGAGTAGTTTATTGGCCCTGGTTCTGAATTATACCTTTAGGTGCCTCTATATATTCTTCTGTGAGGTGAGTGGCAGAAGTAAAACATACCCAGAAAAACTGATCACCATAATTTGTGCTCAAATATAGTTTAATTGAAAGTTTCCTCGTTGGTATCTATAGTTTTAGTTAGCGCTTGCGATATGCCTGAACATGAAGTCCTTGTTTCAATTACCCACTTTGGAAAAATGTTAATGGGTTGTATCATCAGGAATCTCATAGAAACAACCTGGAGTCGCTTGTACTTCTATTTTGCGACATGTGGGTGTAAGAGTTACCAGACTAGAAATAACTATGTTGACTGAAGTGTTTGTACGTTTGTACCCTTGATGGTATTTTGTTTTACTACAAAAAAGGTTGCATATTGATTGTTTTCAACTAAGTTCAAGTCAAGAATCAATTAAACATAAAACAAGTTAAGCAACTCCAAAACTAATTCAACTCAATTAAACCGAATCTAAATCAATAATCATCCAACAAGAAAGTTCCATGAAATTATCCGCGGACAGTAGGTCAGGTCGCTTAACAAGGATAAGCATATGTGCTCGTCTACAAGTGCGAGAGGGACGGCACTGTCCACATAATGGCATTACGTAAGGTGTCAGGTTTGATTCTCGCGCATTTTAATTGCTTTGCGAGGATAATACGTGTTGCAAAATGTTTCGTTAAGTTTTGAAAGTTAGAACATAAATGTTATTATAAGGCTTAAGTTTGTGATGAAGTTAGCTTTAATGATGTGAGAAGGAATGTCATTGCCTAATGTGGGGCAACTCTGCGAGACCAGTTTTCGGCGAATCCAGCGTAGTCATATGTTACTTGGTAACTGTTTCATAAGTTAGCAAACATCTGATGCTAAATATCCGTATTCAACTCGGTCTCTCCATGGTCTCCGATCAGCTGATTCATCGTTGTCCTTACCTAATCACATTGCTTGCCATCGAATTGCTAATCACGACCTACAGATGATTCTGAATCTGAACCACGCTCTTTATAGCTATACCTAAGTAAGCTGAACAAAAACATACAATGGCTACTGCTATGAAAGACACAGGTTTCATTTACAATCTGAAAAACTGCATAACTCTTATAAGCCCTTACACACTACATCCGATCCGTGTCCGTGAAATTTCGGCTCCGAAGTAGCCGTAGTACTTCTTGTAGGAAAGCTTGCGCACTAGATCCGAATTCTATCCGTCATAATTCAGAACATTTTTTAACTCGGCACTCAAAACACGGACACGGACGTGTAGTGCGTAACCACCCTAATAGTGCATAACTGCACATACCTAAAACTAACTCAACTTCAAATGAGATATTGACGTGTTACTTCTTACAAATGAAAACGACTGATTTTTTATCGAAAATCATGTTTGTGTGCGATTAATGTCAGTGATTCACAGAGTTGACATACCTTAAATACCCCTATAATTTCATTCTTGCGTTTTACCAAACCACAAAGTTTACCTAATCCGCGGCATAGAATCAAACTGAGCGACATATCGGTATTACATAAGAGCCATTACTGCTGACCCAGTAACCGAATGCCTACCATGCAGGCAGCATAGATCGGACCACTTACGACGAATTCTAATGAACCACTATAGGAATTGAACGCCTATTGGCGGGTGGCTATTTCTTCCTTAAAGGTTAGGAGGTCAACTGTAATTCTGTTGGTGTGTATCCCTTGCAATATTCTTCCAGCTAAAGCAAAAATTTGTTATTTTTTTATTTGAGATGGGTTTGCGAGATGAGTTTGAGATGGTGAGAGATGACAGAGACAAAGTCGACGATGGAGTGAGCTTACCCAGACGAAGCCTGATTACTCTAGCTTTGAAGAGATTCGGGTTAAATGCGTTCGGAAACACAGACGCAGGTAGTGAGATCGACTCTTTCGCTGTGCGCATTATGAAGGAAGTTTGGAAGCGCTTGGTGCGAATTGGTGGAATGTCAACCAGGTAAGGATGGTAAGTAGCAGTGCGTCTAGATGACTGTTCTTGAGCGACCTCACCGAAATACAGTCTGTAGAAGACCGACAAGCAGGCAACCTTGCGGCGATAAGCCAAGCTGTGAAGCTTAGCATCCGCCAGTTCAACGTCTCCAATGAGCCTCTTAGCTTAGCATTCCACCGAGTCAAGCGTGGCAAGTTGATATTTAGCTGAGCCATCCCAAAGGTGGCTGCAATACTCCATGCAGTGGCATGGTATTCCTAGGTAATGTTTGGATAAGATAATACTTTCTTAGTAGAGTCAATGTATTTAATTATCTTTTTTATATTACATTTACTAACTTTGAAATAATCAGGGATCAATTATTTCTAAGGCCAGGCTTGTTTACAACAACAACATACACTACAAATAATAATTACTTCTTGGCTCGTAACTTGTACGTAAACAAAAATAATGTCAGCGAATCTAATCGTTGGCATCATTTTATTTTCAAGTAGCTTGTATTGTTTATATGATTGTGGTTTTGCTCGTGTGCGCTTCTGAATTAAACCATAAAGTTAGTCACAGACTGCATTTATTTTAATGAAATATAAACCTAAAATAAAGTAATTAAATTGATATAGGTAGTACCGTGAGTAAGAAAAACTTTTGAGATCGGGGTGATTTTTTATTCATATGACAACCTCTTAGAAGGAAGAGTACCTACCACTCATGAATGTATGAGCAGCTTTTGAGGAAACTCCGCTCTGAAATGTGATTTCACGTTCGGTTCTATGCGTGAAAAATGATTCATATTCATGAGTTCTTTAAGCCTCTGAAAGATTGCCAATTATTAAAGGAATTTATTATTTGTATATCATGATCTATAAACAATAATACTATTGTGTTATTATTATGGATATGGAATTACATAAAGATGTATTTCTCAATTTTGAAATTGTAAATAAGTTACGAAATATTTAATGGCCGTAAAATTTATACTTTCAATAAATAATGGGTTTTTGAATATGAATAACACAAGCGACATCATTTAAATAATAGTATATTCATAACCTATTTATTACCACAGATCTATTACGAGATCGATAATATGTATTTTGCAAGTATTAAGTATTACAAGTTAGGAACTTGACGCACTAAAGTGGATGTTGTTTGCAACATTATTTGATCTTCTTTTAATTGTAGTTGATTATGATCATCTATTCGTTTCAATGATCCTGTAACCAGTCCTCTGATTGATTTTATACATGACAGCAGATTATTGCAGGCACCGTAAGTTTGCAATTAATCTTGCGAGATTATAAATTATCGATGTTGTATGCAGATAATTTCAAATATGAATAAACAATCCCATCCAAATTCGATAGTTTAAAATATAACCAATTCATATTGAGATTAAGAACGAGTTTACAATATCACGCGATTTATTTTAAACTTAAAGTGTTTTCAATAATTCGTGACATACATAAACTTTTCTTTTTATTAATTTTGCAATTCTAAGTTTCATAACTATAGTGCGAACTGTTTCTGTATAGCTACAAATCACTTCAGTTCATAGTTCGAAAAACAATAAGAATAAAGAAAGTATTCGGTCGCCAACGTTGTGGTCGACACGGCAGCTGTTACGGTTACATAATTATTTTGAAACAATACTTTTACGACTCTCTGAGAACCGAGTTTACGATTATGTCTGCCATGGCATACGTCATACTTTATGTGCGGTTGTGCAGTATTGTTAGAAGGCCATTAAATGGCTAGTATGCTATTGGAATATGGATAGTTCTTCAAAAATAGTAAGAGAATGGAATGGATAGAATAGAATGGATGCATGTTCACAAAATGTTACTTTAGCTAGCGATGAAACACTGTTATAAGTCATGATTAATAATAATTGTTGTATTACGTTGTTTGTCTTTATTGTATCGTAGTGTTTCTTGTTTAAAAAAAATCGGATGCAATTATTTATTTCAAAGGTCCAGCTGTTAGTAATCGTTTCGCAGTAAACTGTCGTGGTCACAGCAACCTGTCATGTTTACCCATACTTAAAAAGATATGGTCATCAACCCATACGTCCCAGTGCGCGCTCACCTTAACATCTCAACGTTACACGACGGTAATATTGCCAAATAGCGCCGTTTTCCAACAAATATTGAGAAATATTAATTACCGCTATTACGTGGCATTACTGTTGCCTGTTATCTGTCATTATGGCAAGTGGCAACAGGCATATAATACCACGGCTGAAGAGTGGCCAGAATACGACCTTGTCGGGTTATGTAAGGTCATTAAAAGCATCATCTGTTGTATAAAAGATTGCGGGTCGAATCGTCAATGTTAATAGGCCTGATGCAAGAGAAGTTTTCGTATTTGTTGGATATTTTTATCATCTGTTTGGGCTTTTTGTTATGTATACTTATAGTAGATCAGCTTTTTTGTCCGGCTTCTCACCCGTAGTGTCTCTTGCATGAATTCTGGGATAAAATAGTTAAAAAAACTAAAAAACACGCCTTAATAGAAAACCAAACTAAAAAGTAGAAAATAATAATCAATAAATTTAAATTAAGAATAGTGTAATTTACAATAGTTATTTATGCTACAAGTGCGGAAGGTAGGTGGTTACCGATGAGCGGCTCGACACGAGTCGGGAATCATCTTACGTACGTGTATCATACAACATTTTACTATGCATTGTACGAGGCAATAAAAAAATATATCTGAACCAAACAAAAAATTTATAAAATGGCGGGCTCAAGCGCGCTCAGCATATCCACAGATTAACTAATAGTTCCTCGTCTAATCTACTGCGCATGTGCAAATAAATAAATAGCTGTAACTTCGTAACGCAAAAAGTCACGAGCAAAATATACGTTCTTCCAAACATATTTAACGAATATTTAAAATTAATTTATTGATCTAATCTAAATCTAGAGTAATTAAAATCGCCTTTAATGAAGTTTTAGTTATATTTTATATGAATGATAATCTGTACTTAACTAATTTGTAAAAATTTTCTCAAATAATAAAAACTTTATGCGTCTGGCTGACGACGGAGATAAAAAATAAAAAAATACATAAGTAAAAACTACTAGTGAAAGAAAGTGATACTTTCCGCACAGTTTGGCTGCTTGGAAAACGCTCTTTTCGAGAACATGCATTGTAAAAACATTATTTTATATTTAAAAAGTGTGCTTTGTAAGATATTTTCAAAATTACTCTAATTCTTACAATATCTTTCAACAAAATATTATAACAATTGACATCATGCACCCAACGCTTTCCTACAATAAAATATTTTTTTTATTAATCACACTATTCTTAATTTAAATTTATTAATAATATTTCTACTTTTTAGTTTGGTTTTGTATTAAAGCGTGTTTTTTAGTTTATTTAAACTATTATTTATTTTTTACTTTTTAATTCAATCGCTAATCCTGAAGATCCTAGTAAGGATAATGGGACAAACTATTTAAATTATTGCATTGTCATTGGTCCTTGTTAAGTGTGCAAAGTTTGAAAATAATCCGACGTTTTGATGGGGGTGAAAATCAAATTCAAACATTCCGTTACATAGATTCATAGATACATACATACCAAGTTAATAAATACGTGTTAAAAAGGAGCCTGTAACCAGCGGTATCCAACGACAGTGTAGGTTTCTAACAGTGACATAATTTTACATTTTACATTAGCTCGGTTTTCAGCGAGCATGAGTAATATTAAGTTAATAATCCTATTTTTTAGCCGGAATACAAAAATCAATGAAACCTGACGCTGCGTGTACGTCATCAAAGACTTTTACAAAGTTTCTTGAAGTAATTTCGAGTTTAACCAGAAGTGCCTAGTTACTTAATATATGTAAACCTGTCTGTACTTGTTCCATTACATGTGTGTTGGTAATAAAGTGAAACCGCGTGGTGTGGATAGGTTGAGGTCACGGGTCAATATTATGTACAAAGCTTTAAGATTAGATGATAAACAATAGCTTATTTTGTCGAGTTCCTGTCATCATATTTTTGGTTTTCTTTTTCGCTGCTTTCATTGTTCGGTAGAAGAGTTTAGATACGATCCTATGTCATCGTTATCTATGGCTATCTATAGTCAACGAAGCCTATGCAGATTCGCATAAGCCAGTTTCATACTGTAAGGAATTATAGGAGAAGTTACTTTGTTCTGTAGTTTAAAACCGAATTCAGTACCAAATAATTAAATAGCTCTAAGGTAATCAGGGTGTCCAGTCACCAGTGCACAAACAGATCGGTGTCACCTTGTACAATTAATTGTCTGTAAGGTCATTTACTTCGAATAAGACCTTCCCTTTTAATGCCAAAGTTTAAGATATAAGTAGAACCAACTTTTTGGAATTTATTATATTAACCGCATATGAAAAGGTTTGATTAAAAGCAATTGTAGAACAGTTAACTTTTAAATGTATATTTCGTAACACAACATCACAACTGTATTTATGAAAGGTAACGCTGAGGTGGCCCAAAATATACCCACATTTCGATTCCCATTCTAAATAATAGGAGCCACAGATTACATGTGGCCCCTAATAATTAGAATGAGGTTTATATTATTTAATAGTGCAGTATAGAGGCTGAGCCGAGCCTGTTGCTGTAAACTGACACAAATCTCAACTCTAGCATCATCATTATCATCCGCCTTTTAATATTCCCACTCTGGGACACAGGCCTGCTCCTCTCTGTGCGGATTTCTCTCTGTACGGATTGGTGGGTGTCACATGTCTCCGAATTTTTGGTTCTGGGACATGCCGGTTTCCTCACGATGTTTTCCTTCACCGTTTTGTGAGCAGTGGTGATGAAAAAAATCACACAAAGTAAAGCGCCTGCCTGGGTTCAAACCCACGAACTACAATTGTAAGTTGCGGCACCACTACTCTTTATTCGACTCTAAGAAATTCCAGATCGCAAAACCCGCAAAACCTTTGGCAGGGTATCGAACCCAAGACCTCATCGTCAGCAGCTAGCCACCACTACACTTAATTTACTATCCAACATGTAATTTTCTTTTTCATAAAATAAATCCAGTTTAACAGATTCGCTGTCAAGGACTCGGCTTTTTAATTATTTCAGTCACTCAACATTCCCTCAGAACGAAAGTACCTACTCTCCACCATAGACTACAAAGTTCGGAGTAGGAGCTGAACCCGCGGTTGAACTCAGCATGCAAATCAAGGCTGGGTGACTGACTCTGCTTACCACTCACAACACCACAGCCATTTACTTTCGTTTTATTTACTTCCGCCTAGCGTAAGAGCCGGATTTCTGACTTATTTATCTGTCACATGTTTAAACATCCTGTACCGCGGTTAAAGACATCTACAGGCTGATTAGTTCCACAAGAGCTTTTTTACCATTTTTCCGTTTAAATAACATGTAAAACTTTAGACAATTATTATTTAAAATACCTAATCTTTGGCTGACTCGTTTTACATAGGAGACGACCTGGAACGAATTGGAACCTTTTTCCTAACTTCTGAAGTTTCATAAGTGGTCCCACGATGTAATGTAGGAGTAGATGTGCAATAAAAAACTGTTTTTTAAATTTATTGGCCATCAGAAAGACCTACAGCCATAGATTTGCTTATATCTACACCATCGCCAGACAAGGAGTACGACATTCTTAATGTCAAACGAACACAACTGTTCCCGAAGTTACCGACCGTGTGGCTTGACTTCGCTTCGGTCAAGTATGATCTAGTATGACCGAAGCAAAGTCACCACACGGTAGTATAACTTGTGTATGACCAAATTATGGTGACAAATAACCACGCAATCCCCCCTGTCCATAAGTCAATACGAAAAGTTCAATCTTAACCACTATAGAAATTTTGATCGTTCGACCAAAAATTCTTTGGATCTCGATAACAAACACACTTCCCCTTATTACGCAATGTTCCTATGGAGTGAAAGCGACAAGGATGGGGTCTTTGCCCCTAGTTCCCCTTCACGCCGTATTAACGCTTGTAATCATGCAGTTAGGGATCATTATGGCGTAACGCCAATGTGTCTGCTTCTCATTACCGCTGATTTAGAGGTACGATTTGTACTCTGCTTTCTTTTCAAATGTTTCCTACTCGTAGCTTAGATACTTTAGAAAAATGATATTTTAGTAAGTGGTCGCAAGTTTTAGGACAAGGACGGTTCGATGCCTGGGTCGTGCAAAGGTTTATTGGATCTTTCGTCTGGAGTTTGTCAGTAGACGAGTCTGGACTTGTACCCGGCTTATGGTTGTAGCCACGGCCCAACTGATGTACTACATATAGTACACCACCGTACGACGAGCCTGTAACAAGTCAAAGTCAAGTTCAAAGGTACGACAATGATTCGGATTTTGATGATACTTAATTTGGCCATTTCCACGGCGTCATTGGTGCATGGCAGCGCTGAGGCCTTTAGCTGCAAGCTTTGGAGCAGAGGGCAGGATAGGAGGTGGAGCGTAGGTTGCAACACAACTCCGTTCGTTTATTTATTCGCACTTGGGAAGCAGACTCACGTGTTTCTTTGATGTGCGACCGCTTGCTATCCTTCTTATTTAATGACGTCATCATTGTTATCAGGTACCACAATACTAGTCAGATAATAAAACTTTTTATAAATTACCTGCTCTACTTGTTAGATAATCAATCAATCTACTTACGAAACTGAATCAAATTGCGGCAGCTTCGATAGCTTTTTCCAAATTAGTTGATATTTCTTACGTGTTCAAGCAAATGAGAAATTGAATATCTATTAAAAAAGCTTATTAGAGTTGAGTTTTACCAAATACAAACTAAGCTTCGATTGTTTACCCATTTTAAAAATTGCGTTGTCACGTTAACTTTGCAATATCTGCTCGTAAATAGTCAAAACACCACAAGAGTTTTCATGCTTGACTTAGGTACGTAAATCGATAGGTATTCTCTTTAAAGAAATAATGACCTAAAACATACACCATTAACTTTACGGAAGTCGATTTAAACAAATATATTAAATTAATTATTTATTAAATCCATGATTATATTATGATAATACTGGTATTGGCACACTAACAGACCAATTTCTGGTGCAGGCAAATCACCCTATAAGGTTGGCTGGGGAGATCGCGGAATGCGATAAGATTGTCCATTGTATGTCGCAGTTTCCTCATTAATGGGTTTTCAGGTGTGCAAAAAAGTATATAAGAAAATAACTATTCTCTTACTCACCCAATCTTGCACTACTTAAGAAGGAAGAATAATTTATGCAGAAGGAGGCTGGATAACCAAATATCTAGCATCCTACAAGCATTAATCTAAACCCAAAACAAACGTTTTATAAAATCTCTTCACCAAATAAGGGTAGGTACATAAACTCGTACATCGGGTCATTGCGCCGTACAAATATTTATTGTACTTCTACTTCGGTCTTACCCACATTCCTACTGCGTTAGTTTTTGTTTTATTTCCTGATAAGATGATAATTGTGAAGAAACCGGGAACTAATGACATGGGGTCTCATGGTTGGTATTTTAAGTGGTATGTTTGTTTTGGTGACAGGTTCTAACACATAATTTTTGTACTTTTTTTAAGTATCTTTCGGAAAGATGTCCTCGCTACGGATAAAGATGTTGGAATGTTGTTATAGAGTTTTAATTTTGTACTTTACGACTAACGATTCTCATTATTAGTGTGGGCCCTAAGTGTTACAAAAAAAACGCCGTCCACTAATGATGTGACACTCTACTCTTTAAACAGCTAGCCTAAGTGCTTTTGATCAGTTCATGATCAAAAGTCAATGAATAAGAAAAGATAGACAATAATAATGGCATCAGTTTCACCCACCATCCTTAAATTACCAGTTAGGAGTCCACTGCTGGATAGGCCTTTATTTAACACCATCCTACCATAGTGGCATGGCATCAGTGCCAAGCTTCTATTCAACCTTTACACCCCTTATACAATCCTGACCTCACTAATATCAAACGAGTATACTGATACCCACACTTACGCACAACATGCCATTGCCATTCGATCAAATTATTTGACCCACTGATGCGTACCGTATGTTCTTCACCTTGTTCGACAAAAGGTTAGGGACGATTACCGTACTTGTGTAGTTTAGTAATCAAACAGGGTTGTTTTTTTAGGTATGTTTTTTTTTTTAATGATAATTTTGCCCCACACTAGGAATTTCTTTCTGCATCGTGGATGCGTTTACAAACATAAAAACTCACTAACACAACACCCAGAGCCGGAACAACTATCTGTAGGTCATACAAATATTTGTTCCGTGCGGGAATCGAACCCGCGACACGCAGCGCAGCAGTCAATCGCTCAACCACTGCGTCCAATGCGATTGTTATCGAATTAATTACAATTGTTTATGTGGAATGCTATTTGTGTGATAATGGTTTATTCCGCATAGCCGCATAGGCGTTTAATTAGTCCTACAGTCCTTACCTGAGAATGGTTCTTAGAGCTTTTTTAGAGTTTGAGTCGAGTGTGAGCATCTGGAACACTTGCCTTAGTCCCTCATTAATCAAATTCAAAAGTAATCTAATCAAATTAGGTTCATTCGTTCGTTGGTTTGGGCATGGCCACGTCAAGAGACGTAGCGACGTACGAGTACGTGGGGACCATGTGGTGCACATTGCTCTGCATCAGCCAATTAACAGTTAAACAAAATAGGGGATTCCCTCCACCGTTGACCCGGTGCAGGTGGTCCAATACAGAAAGAGACCTCGAGCATGCCTAATTGACAGAAGAGGCAAACCAACACAGAACCACTTGGCGGGAAGAGAAAAGTACATAGACCCCAAATAATGGGACCAGCGCAGCCTTATGGCGTAATGAATTCGGCAATGCAAAGGACAAAATGTATGAAAAATCAGCTAATCACATAGGCGGAAATCCACATCTCGTCTTTCATATCGCATGCGATTGGACGATTTATTTTTCGTTCGTCGAATTCCTTACGTAATAAGGCTACAGGAAAAAAAGATTAAATCAAAAAAGGCTGCGAATCCCTACTCTTGGAATGTAAAAAAATTACTAAAATCTGTGGCCAAAACGCCCTCGCCACTTCCTTTTGTTTTGTCTGGAAAAAAGAAGTAATGCAATAAACTCCGAAACAACTTATCTATTAGTTCTTATCTGTTATATCATCCAGTATCTCCAAGAGAATAGAAATCGAACATAAAATTCGTAGTCAGCGTTCGTACAATGCCTTGGCATTTACCAAGAACCCATCTATCTCAGTTGCTTATGTTTTTATTAAAACAACAAATAGGAACTAATAATTCCGTTTGTCATTATATCAGCGTGAAGATAATAATGCTTTGTGAAGTATGTATTATACAATAATTACTTGGTGAAAGTTCCTCCTTAACATTAATTGCAATTATCTTGGAAATTCCGTAATGATCTGACGTCATAGGTACCTAAAGTTACCTTTTTGCAAAAAGTAAGAGTGAAATACACGCGGTCTGTTTTGAGAAACGCATAGGAATTGAACGTTAATTTGCCGCTTTAAAGAAAAACTGAATCAGAAGGCTACGACAAAGTGACATTCAAATCGTATGAGATTGACATACGCTACCAAAATGCCGCGAATCTGATATTCGCAGCATCCATATCAACTACTACAATGCATATCAAACTTAAATAAAGCCTGTAAATGTAACTATAGAGTTTAGTTGTCTCAGATACTATCGTACCTCGCAAGAAAACTCTTTTGCCAAACTATGTCAAGTGCTCGCTGTGGTTAAAGTGGCCGGAGAGGTGTTTTCCCAGCAGATGCAGATTTAACCTTATCAGTAATTTTAATATCATATCGAACTCAACAACAATAGTCCAGCATAATTAAATAAAACTGCCTATAAACTAGTACAATCACACATGACCACGCCCGGGCGCGGGGCAGAGAAAGTGCGTCCCAGTAGTATGTGGACGTGTTGCGCAAGCGCACTTATGACAAAGTCGGTGCAAGCCATAGGCGGTCAAGTTCATCCTGGCTATGTTTATGTCGAGAATTTGTGCTAGATTTTGTATAAATAGCGCTGGTTACGTGGCGGTGTTAAGCTATAGAAAATGTGTGTGGTAGTCAAGCAAGATAGAACAAGATGTTTTACCTAACCATCGAATTTCTCAAAAGTTCGCTCAGTCATTCTAATTCAATAGTTGAACAATTGAAATCAATCATGATTTTATTATTTATTATGTTTGTTTACAATAGATCACTCAATTAATCTGTATTTTCATCCGGTTCATTCTTTACAATATTTATAAATTGGACTAAATACCACCATTAGGAATGTTCACACAGCCAACTAGTTGACTCATTTTCTATGCTCAACAGTGTACAGCTATCCGCTTACAACCTATATTTAACCCTGAAAACTTAATCTTAAATTTATAATTTCTTCAAATATTATTTACACACATCATTTCCTTAGTATTACCCCTACCCTTGATCCAAACCGCTACCGCTCATGACTTATACCGCCCACACCACCGCTAACAAGCGCGCGCGCAACTTAAGGCGCAGTGAAACTTATTAGCACCTGTTATGTGCTGCTATTATTATTATTATTATTCACTTTTACTCTATGAGGCTCGTTTTAATGTTAATTGTATGGCTTATGTAATTAAATGGCTGTGCGCTACTTGCCTTGTTTAAATTTTTGCGAGTTTATTTTTATTGCTCTATGTTTTTTGATCTGTACTAAAAGTTAATGTGTGTAGCTAAAAGCACGTGTTGATACATACATTACACGCCTGCATACTCCAAAGGTTTAGGTAACAGTTTTTTGTCATTTATGTTTAACTAGCTTCTCCCGCGTGATAAGTGTTTCCTTATCCCATGCGAACATTATACGGGTATGACAAGTGTACCTGACATGTGCTATTCTAGACTATAATCTATCGCTGTGCCAAATATCATCCAGATCCGTTCAGCGGTTCTGGCATGAAAGAATAACAAACATCGAAAATCGGATGAATGTTTCTTGGGATGATGTAGGTAATCAAATAACATAAAAGGATAGACACACCAGACGTATAATTTTGTAAAATAAATCCACAGATCCGTAGAATTCTTGCAGAGACTTTAGTGGTTCACTGATGATTACCTACAATATTTGGGTACATGTTACCCTATATCAAGCTTTACACGAATCTGTGGCTGACTTGTTTCACACAAAAACTACTCGTATCAGCTCGTTACTGACTTATATTCCAAGAGTGGATATATAAACAGCCCATGCCATTTTATTGTGTTTAATATAGTGCACATTGCTTGTCTGCCATTTTTTAGGTTCTAACTTATGTAATATAATATATTAACAATTTTTCTTTTTTAGTCAACGAAAATAAAAACTTGATTTGAATAAAAATCTAATGATTTTATGCGTATTTTATTTTATTTTATTTTAGCTTATTGTCAAATTACAAATGAAAAATAAAATTTTATACTATAATTTTCAAGTAAACAGAGATATATATATTATAGTGCGTGAAAATTTTCGCCAATATTCATATACTATTTGACAATAAGCTCGCCTTTGTACATGTACTTTATTATCACATGTATGCAATTTTGTTTTTTTGGTGTACAATTTAGAATTAAGAACTCTCTTTCCCATTCGAAACTCACGCACACGGAGGAAAAAGCCAGGATTTTTTTACCGAAACAATTGTTGTATATTTGTCCACAAAATGATTAACACAAACAACATATCTTCTCATCTCGGGAAAATCTTCTCATATGCCAATGATACGGCTGTTGTCTACTTTGGTGACACTTGGGAAGCGGTACGTAACAAGGCCGAACAGAGGCTAGACGTTATAGGTGATGGATCAAAGCAAATCTGTTAACCCTTAATATTTCTAAAACAAATTTCATTTGTTTCTCTCCAAGTGCAAGGTCTAAAGCAAGTACTAATTGCGACATTCGTCTCCATGGGACAGTTGGCTTGGACCAAGACTGTGACTGTAAATCCATCAAACAAGTACCATCTACAAGATACTTGGGCCTTATAGTCGACGAGCGTCTAACATGGCACTCGCATATCGAGGTTATTATGTCGCGTGTTCGAAAGATTATATGGCTTTTTAAAAATTTGCGGCGTGTGATGCCTGAAAAGACACTCAACAACATTTATATCGCACTCGCGCAGTCAGTAATCACATACTGCTTACCAGTTTGGGGAGGGGCCACTAAAACTAAATTTCTAGAGTTAGAAAGGGCCAAAGATCACATTTAAAAGTAATATATTCAAAGCCATATAATCCCACAATCGTCTATATAGAATTGGTGGCCTTTTATAAGTAAGAAAACTATACCTTTTAAACATCATTCTTTATTTACACAAATACATTCCAGTTAACCCAGAAAGCCAGGCTAGGAGGCGGAAAGATATTGTGGCTAACTCACCACGGGTACGTACGGTTTTTGCAAGGCGTCAGTATGTATGCCAATCAGCCTACGTATACAATAAAAATAACGCAAAACTAAAGTTCCATCACGAGGTCTCGCATCAATGCAAAAAAAATATAACTGAGTGGTTAAAAACTATAACAAATGAAGAAACAGACCATATTCTAGCCAGACTTACAAGAATACTTATCTTCTTTATCGTGGTGTTATACCTTGTAAGTAATTACATAGTTGGTATTTTCCAAATTCGATTAAAATGGCACTATCAGCAAAAACGTAAACACACACACAAATACACAATAACACACACACGCTCACACAAACATCAACCCACACGCACACACTACTATAGACACACATACGCATTCTCACAATCACACCCTACTCAGAGCTGATAATTACTTTCTAAGTCATTGTTCCTATATGTTCTTAAAAAATGCATTTCTTAATTTAAGTCTCAATTTTGTTAACTGTATATTATGGGAAGGAGCGAGTCAACCCCAACACAAGTATTAATGATTTCTTACTGGGGCTGTCTCATACACATTTGTATATGTAACCGTTTGAGGCACAATAAACAATTTTATTTTATTTATTTATTTAACATATCAAAATAATAAGGAGTAGGGTGAAAATTATTCACGATTTTGCCACTTGCGATTTTTCAATTTGATAGAAGCTTTAAAAATATTCTGCTATGTACATAGTGCTGAAAAATAAGTAACAAGTACTCTATTAATCGACCATTGTGCTATATAAAAGGTAAAACATGCTCTAATAATTAGTCAATGTTCAGCTCTTGGAGCGACTATTACCTTTAATAACTAAAAATCATGCCGATGTAATGCAAATAGTTACAGTTATTCAGATAATAATTGTTTAATTTGTGCCCAAATCAGAGTTATATCAGCTGAAATAGCACCTCAAATGCTCTTATTCAGAAGGCTTGTACAGCTTAGGATTCTATTGTGGACGGTGACAGGGACAATACAGCTAATATACAGCCCTTCTGTGTTATATGTATATCAGCCGATCAGGGAGTGAGGCTATTACCATGAGTGGTGCACAAAGCCAGACTCTGGGAAACTGTTAATAAATTCCAAATGGAAACCAAAGGAGGAATTACTATCTTACGGCTTCCAAAAGTAAAATAAAACAAGAAACAAATCAAGATTTAACATGAAACCGTTTCTTTTAAAACATCAAAGCACAGAAGCTTTCACATTTGGGCCTCCAAGAATGTTTGATGACTTTTCACTTTTATCACCTACAAGATAAACGTGGTTGAACAATTTTGAAAAAGTGTCTCTTAGTTTCTTTGCATTATGATATCAAATTAGTACATTTATATACTTACATTGTATAGTTACCTAAAATGTTAAATGATCTTGGCAGGATGTTGTCGACTGATGACATGAAACACTCAAAGTAAAGAAATGATAACATGAAATTATAATTAAAGAACTACATTCAATTTATTTATATTTACAAACTAGTCAACGAGTGCGCCAAATGTATGATTGTGTACACACCAGTGCATTATAAGGAAGTTCAATCAGCAGCAACAATTAAATAAAAACTGTTTCAAAACATATACTCGTAAGGTGCGAGTACATGACTAACAACAGGTACTATATTACTATCACATACAGTCAAACGACACGCGACACTGTTCGAAATTCAACGAGCTGTCAATGACGCGTCACATCGTCACGTTGCGTCAGAACATCAGCTAATCGGCGCGCGCAACTGGACCGTCACTACGCCGCATGTCGCCCATGTTGCCAGTGCTGCCACACCTCCAATAGCACTGATTAGAAACCTCTTAATTATGGCATACGTCACACTTCGCGTTCTTCCAAACACTAAAATCCGGAAATGAATATCGAGCAGAAAGACCTTTACCATTCTTACTTCCTGGATTTTATGGCACCAGTTTTTGGTTTTATGGCTCAGGTGGATCTGCGTTGTGATGTTATTCATTACCATGTGTCACACAAGTCCAAACCTGCTTCAATTCAGAAAATAAGAAATGTTTATTTTTCATCACGACAAAATGCGCAGTAGCTGTATATTTTTAGATGAAAAGTTATTTGCGTCATCAGCCATAGGTTCCAGAGATTACCTTATACAAGCATAATCAACCAAACTCTGTTTGTTACTACATTACAATATTAGTTAAGAGTAGATAAAGCGCAGACAAGTAAACCTAATAAAAAAGTAGTTAACAAATACAAGTCACAAGCATTAACACTTCAACCAAATCGATTAAGCACAATGTCGTTAAGCTGTCCTAAATCTCCACACTTACATTCAACGTGCCAACTGCACCTCATAGTGAACTGTGAGGAAACGTATGGCGAACCCATCATTTCAACAGATCGCAGAGGTCAGTACCATCGCGCGCAGCATACCAAGTAGCCACCATTGCAGGTAGTTGCAACTGCAAGCAATTGAGACCAGTTGGGACATGGTACACTTAGTAATGATAGTACGTGAGATGCATGTTGTGGTTTGAAATGTGGTCCGACGGGAAAAGAAAATGGGGAAATGTCGGCCATTATAGAGGGTTTAGTAGAGCTAGTTTTGAGGGTGAAGTAAAAAGCTTAGAGAAAAGTGTCCTATGGGAAACATGAATTACGAAATATTGTCCGCGCAGATACATCGTTGAAAAGAGAAGAGGGTCATCTTACGATTTTCGCCAAAAAATCTAATTTGTACTGGTTATTCATATCTATGCTTAAAAAATCAAAAGCTTATTTAAATTTTATTTTGCTAAAAACTATATGAAAATCAGATTTGTTTGTTTTTATTAAAATAAATATTTATTTTGTTTGTATCAACATTTCTATTACAATAATAATTTATACAAGGGTAAGAATAGATACCATTGTTTGAACAATAACCATGACACGGGTTCACTTCACATCTTGCCCCGGAGTAGCCGGCATTACAACTGAAATAACAAAACTGTGAAACAAAGCACACAACTAAATTAATCAGGATGGCCAAAAGAAGGTATAGAATAAATTGTACCTGCAGAAATTCTATGTTTAGTGTAACTACATTTGCCATATATTATGGGGGTACAGTAACACCCTCGTTTTTGTAAATCATAATTTGAATACCTACGTTTATTTTATAATCAGAAATATATTTCATTGGCTGTGATCAATTGATCTCACAAAACAAGGTCGACAGTTTATTAGAGTTATATATAATATTAATGTATTACAGATTAATCTTAACGCCTGGTCCTGACAACATTACATAGAGCTTATAGTGACCCAAATGAGGAATACATTTATCGCATAATGATGATGATCGGTACAACATCTCTTGGGAAACTATGTTGCTGTGGATTCTCTGTGCTCGAGTTGAAAATTGCCTAAAACATGTCTAATTTCTTTCTTTTAAAGATTTTTCTTTTTCTTCGTCGTATATCGATAAAAATTATAAAATTAAATATGTTTTGGCAAAAATTCAGCCACGTCGACAGCGTTATCAAATAAAACGCCAAGGCCTTAAAAAGGTCTTTCAGACTGATTTTGTTGCACAAAGAGCATGATATGAGTTGTGACATTGTTTAAGATGTCGATCAGCGTTCGTACTGTGACTCATCGGAGTACCACATCTAAGTTGTGCCTGCAGCGGTCCACCTGGCTTTGGGGGTTTTCAGGTGGGAGTTAGTGACCTACCGGGAGCTTTTCTGGCGGCATATTCAGTTAGATATCCGCCGATATCTGAGGAGCCACATTCTGTTCTTTGATTCACAATACCTACTGTCATCATAAAGTTAAAATGATTTAAACTCAACGAAACTTGCTAAGCATCCTGAAATAAACACTTCATCAAATAAATAATAATAAAAAAGTAAAATTAAAAAAAAAATCCTATATTACTTCTAATACCTTCAAGAATATATGCACAAAGTTTCATGATGATCGGTTCAGTAGTTTTTGCGTGAAAGCGTAACAAACAAATTTACATTCACATATATAATATAATAGTATGAAGTATGATGATAGATCAACGCATGCTCATTGACATTAAAAACAAAGTGGCATAAAATTAAATCTGTCATTTTAAGACAGATAGAATTATGTTAATGAAAACCTTTATCAAGGTAATTAGAAGAATTAATAATTAATTAAAGATTTTTTGCCGTTACTGGTATGAATTTTCTATTACTAGTTTAAATAGCGAAAACATGCAATCTATGGGTTTAAACTACATCATCTTTACCACTACAAAAAGTCAGTGCACATCATTGTTTTCATTTATGTTGTCATCCGGTAGCTCTCTAACCAAGATCGATGTAGAATTTATATTATGTTACTTCGATAAACAAAAAGACAGTTCAATTTTAATTAGATACAAAATAGGTTCATAGTTTAGCTATTTTAGTTCCAGATTATACAGCGAGAGCGAGTGTCAAGCGCGGAGTAGAATCGGAATGAACTCGGAGTGGGGTCATCGACTGGCGACGATCGCCTCACCTTGACATAGATCTCGATACTATTCACTAGTCGATGCTGGGAAGCTTTTTACTGCGACTTCTCTTGTGCGTGCCCACTTTTTTATTAGTTTTTTCTTTTAATAAGAATGAATCAAGTTTAGTTTTTATTGAGGTTTATTTTGTAGGAGTTTTAAAACCGAAGTTCCGAATTTATGGCCTTATTTATAAAAAGCCGGACATTTGCTTTTTAGCGAATTTTTTGCAGATTCCTACAGTACCGAGATTTTTGTAAATGGCCAGTCCTATATGTTTTAAACAGAAGAAGGTATACTAACTGCGCAACTTTTTAACCGACTCACCAAAAAGGAGGGGGTTCTATATTCGACATTACGTATGATTTTGATTATTGAAAATATTATGTATTGTCGTTAAAGTGTAGTGTGCGGCGATTTTCAAGAGTAGTACAGCACCAAGATTTTTTCAGAAAATAATCTCTCTGCGATAGATACATCCAGTTTTGTTTCTATCTCTTTTTATGTGAATATATTCTCAATTCAAGGTGAACTCGGTTTAATTATACGTTTGTCAATGAAATGTATTGGTAACAACATGTATTGATTAAATTTTTAGTCATGGTACTTTAAACCATTTCTTTGGTTATAACTTAGTTACATGCACCTACATACATGTTGTACATTACTGATAATATATTAGACTCAACACAAAGGATGTGGTAAAACATTTTATTCTTAAACCTTTTAACAAAATATATATAAGGTACAGTTATACTGTATGGATCAGAATGTTGGGCTATGAAAAAGATGGACGGAAAGAGATATCATGTAGATGAGAATGTTGAGATGGATGTGCGGAGTGACGAGAATGGATAAAGTGAGAAATGAGTATATTAGAGACAGTTTTAAAGGGGCGCCAGTGACAAAAAAATGATCTGTCTAAATATCGGATGATAGTCTAAAGATCAAGTTTTAACTTTATCTCAAGTGAACAGAGTCCAGAGTAGTTGTTCCTTACTAAAATGCATAACGTATATGGCCCCGTGTTAAATATTTCTGTAGATTTTTTGTTAGCCAATATTATACTTAATCCTATCCTATTAAACGAGCAATATTTGTATAAATATGTAATCACGTTCTCGAAAACGGCTCTAACAGTTTTGATAAAATTTTCAATTTAGAGGGTTTCGGGTATTATTTCTGGGAAAATAAATTTTCTCAAAAAAATTGTTTTCTCTATTGTCACTTATTATGAGACCTTATTTTAATGTTTTTGAACATTTATATCTGAAATACATAAAACTGCTATCAACCATACACGCAGAATAATACAAAGAGCTTGATTAAAAGACCAATGACATATTTTTTTTAATTGGTTAAATTAAGTCTTTTAGGTACACCATGACGTAAATTGCATTGTGCCAGCTTAATCGAACACAGAGGAAAAAGTAAAAATAAAGCAAAAATTTGTATTATTCGGTGTCGGTGTGTCCTAGCCGGCTGCACTGTAAAAAACACCGACCGAACTCAAAAGATAAATTAGTATGTCGTTACTTTTTATACCTCGCCAGATGTGAAACAAGATATAGTGGTGCTTCCGCAGTAAGCAAAAGATGACTCTGAACATGACCGATTCTGACAATTACATTGAGGTCAATGTAACGATTCAATTAACGTCCGTGTTTGTCAGAACCGCCATATTTAAAATTTAATGACAACATAAGCATTCAACATCAGCTGTCTCTGTGACAGGGATGGGTAGTCACATGTCATGACTTATTAAATAAAACCACTTCATCAATACTATTTTATTCTAACACAGTTAAATAAATAAACAACAAAAATGAATAAATCATCCCACGCGTAATCATGAATGAAGGGCTTAGGTCTAAGCACGTTTAATTCCATGAGCACTCAAGGCTACACACCTGAGTCCCAAGGTTCCCTGTTACCTGCACAGCCTAAAGTGCACTATAATGTGCACAGTAATGCACAAGATTGGAAAGCGCACAGTCACACAGCTGCAGCTAAGGTCAACCGCTCTGAAACTATAGGAAGCTAACTAGATTGGTTTTGTACGTAATTTTGTGCTTTACAGCCTACAGGCTGCGTGTGCGCAACATTGTGCGTATAAAGTGATGTTTGTATACATTTTCGCACTTCTCACGTCTTTAAGCTTTTCTAATGTTGTCGCTGGAATTGGGCTACAATAAGAAAAAAAAGGGAAAATGATTTTTTGCGGCAGGCAAGAAAACACGCAAAATACGTATTTTTCTTCGTTAACTACGAAAGTTAAGTTCCTAACTCATTTTTTATATTTTTTCAAAAAGACGCCTACAAAAGATGACATACAAACTAACATAAATAAAGCTTAACTACTTGTCAGATATTTTATAAATACCTACTTAAGTTATTCTCAAAAATAAAACAGAATGTATTTGACAACATCCTTTGTTTATGCTACTTAAACACTTCATCGATTTCCCTGTTAAACATGAAGGAAAAACCAACAGGAAGTGATAGGTTTTTGAAAGTGTCACCGTATGAGTGTAGGTACACCTAAAGGTTCACGTTTGAAGGCAAGCCAGTGTTATATAATGAAATTAATGAAGGCTGTCAGAAAATGCCGGAACGAAGAGTTCGTCATCATTGACATCTGAAGATAACTCTATATGATAGCTTAAAACTTTTAAAATATTATCATGTTATTTCTTCCGGCTCGTAATTACAAGGTTTTGAAAAGCTTGATCAGTTTATGAGATCATTATGAAAACGGGTTCAATGCGATTAGGTTCTTGCAGCATGTTTCATTTATAGCATTTTACAAGCATTTTTATCAATGTCTGTAGACATAGATAGCGTAAAGCATAGTGGTTGTAACGCGGCCTTCTTTCTGTGTAAGTGCGGATTGGGAGATGCCACTTGTCTTCAACATTTTTAGTTCTAGGACATTTCCTCCGAAAGTTTTCCTTCACCGTTTTATCTTATACTAGCAACCGGCCCCGGTTTCGCCCGTGACAAATTATACACAAAAATCCTTCCTCGTTTCTCACTCTTTCTATTGGTGAAAGCCGCATGAAAATCCGTTCCGTAGTTTTTGAGTTTATCGCGTACAGACGCGGCGGGAGACTTTACTTTATAATATGTAGTGATGATTTACTAAATGATGTATTTCTGCCTTTTTCAGTGGAGGATGCCAGTGGCCGCTACACGTCCATGTTCTACTGGGGCAACAACTACTGGACGGGATCGGCAGAGCTGTGCGACATCCTCAACGACGAACACATACCCGTTAAACAGCGCAACAGTTAGTATCCTTACATCTAAGTGTAGGGGCATCTGTACCGCCGCATACAAATAATGACAATAGAGCTGACGTCACCAAAATCATCATCACACAATCGCATCATACAAGCAAAAATAACGGCGAGAATATAACTACAACATTCCGACAGCAAACACCAGGCAGTTCCCCATCAGACTCAACACCCGTCTGTTAGGACGATCCTCCCTTTTCAGTGGTGGGTCCAGAATTTTCTACCCTGTGCTGCATACCTCCTCCATAGCGGTTTGTGTTACCTTTTTTGTGCTGCGTACTGGCATCAAGGTACAAAAACATATACACGTCTGCTAGCATCTTAAATCTTAATACGGTAGTAAGAATTGCAAGTAACAGAATTTCTTCTCATATTTTTTACCTTGCGGTATAACGCAGCTTCGTGTTAGGGACCATGCTACCAATTTTAAGTTGATAAGGAAACGTAATATAACCGAGGACGTGCGTATATAACTAGAACGTAAACGTAACAAAAGAAGTTTGTAAGGATCTTAACAGGTGCCGTTATGTAGTTTATCTATGTAGAAAATATGCTTTCGGAAACAAGATGCTTTGCCCTGTAGCATCAATACAAGCATAACTTTTACGTATTACTTTTTAGTATGTCACAGACACTAAACTGCCACAACGACATACGTCGAGTACTTTATCAAATTCTTCTTCAAACAGTCTCGCAACTCCGCTATTGTTATAGCTTGCGTGTCAGTAGGTACGGAACTCAGTTAAGTAGGCTTTGTTGTGTGCCGCCAACTGGTTATCTTAGACGTATCTTATGAGGTTAGCACGCGATGTGCAGTGAGATAACAAGGATGGTTGTCGGTCTGTATGGCTGTGGACTTACATAGATACGAATTGCCGAGTAGCTGAATACCACTTTGGATTCTTGCTTTCAGGAATTAATAATTCAGCCTGTATTTCGTCAACGCAGAATAAAAAAACTCACAAATCTTTTACCATCCTTCCTAAAATCACCAAGCTCGTCACACCATCTACAACTGGTTCTGGTCCACAATATCCACATAGCATCTGCGGCAAACATACCGCTTGAGCTGTGAGGCTGCTTTTCGTATGTCATCGGCGATTCGGGCCCCACATATCCTTACGTGAATGCAGTGGGCATATTATTCTAGGGATTCTCAATTAAAACATACTGTGTGTGATTACACACATTATAAGCACCATAAATACGCAACGATCACATTAAACTTTTCAGAAAGCTTTTCCCCTGCCATTTGAAATCCTTGTGATATGGAAATTGTAAATTAAATAAATTGGAAATAAGAGTATCCTGCTGTAAAGAAATTGCAGAATACTCGTTTTTCGAGCTATCTTAGACCTTCAATCACATAGCTGCTTTTACAGACAACAAAATGTCTGTGTGTATCTGTAATGTGTAAATCTAATTTAGCAACAAGAACCATGGGAGCACGTAAAGCGAATAGTAATTAATTTCGTCAATACTGTCTTACTATATGCAACAGATTGCAATACTACCCGAGTTGTTCCACGCAATGTGGCGACACTATCGACTCGATGCTAATCGATATGCAGTATCGATAATAGACCACAACACTTGCGTAATCGAGTAATGGTAGAAATGGATTCGGTGTACCGTAGAAATAATGTGCTTTTTATAAAATTGGAAAATATTTTCACTTATTTTTTTTACTTTGTAGTTTAAAATTTAATGAGGTACCTCAAATATTTCATTGCTTTTTTATGTAAAACTAGCCAATTATTACAGGCGGATCAATTTTTTCTTTCAAATTTTGTAAAGTAACAACTAAAAAATATTAATGATCGAAATTATCTTTAACTATATATTTTTGCTTGTCTTCTTCTTAGCTAACCCCCATATGCAAGCTCATTACTTCCAAGTTGACTCCACCTTGAATGATAGTAATATAATAGTAATGACCACTTTACAGTTATATTACAGCTTGTTATTTATTGTAATTTTTCCGTTTTCACGGTGCTTTAAAGAGTCGAGTGGAACTCTGTGAACCTGACTTGGAATATGAGAGATGAAGGCTCATATGTAAACCCCAAGTCTCAACACAACATACTGGTAAATAAATCAAAGCGTTCTTCATTCCTAGCCTACCTAACCTGTACCATTTCATTTCCACTGAGCACGATTTGGTGTGCGGGCGCGTCGTGAGATAGGTGTCTAGCATCATGATTTAACAATTACGTGAACAAGAGCCAATTATGAAACCGAAGTACTAAAACTGACAAAACTGTTGAAAACCAAGCACTTACAACAATATGCCAGTCGACACCCGCCGCATTGACTGGGTCAAGGGGTGTTGACTTACGTCACTTTCTACAAACAGCTGCGGCCTTGTCTCCTGAGCCCACGCAGCTCTCGAGAAACTTAAAAACTGATAAATCAAAAGTAAGGCTACTTAATCAGTTAGTGTTGGTACCTAATTGATAGTAATTAAGATTGACCGTTAATATTTTTCAAGGCAAGTTGTTGTTGTTTAGTAATAAAGTTCTAGGGCAGATTTTTTGTCGAAGGTTTTAACAAGGCTTCCAATTATAGTTACTCATATAAGCAAAAGGCAATAAAAGGTTAAATAATCTTGATATCATAAAAGTGTTTTCAATTTAAATACCAATGTAACTTTCGTTTTAATTTATCTATTCTGAAAATCTGAAAATATTTCTTCGACGAATTATACAATATGATAGGAGCTTTTACCATTATTACCTAAAAAAATAATGGCTTATACAGTTTATTATGCAATTTTAACGACAGTTCACAAATTAGTATTGCAATATTGGTGCACACACACAATATTGATCATTGTGTAAAATGTGCACACACAAGAGAGCGCGCGTTGATGTCTTTTGAATGGCGCTGCGGATGCGCAGCTGCAATTGCGCAAAATAGCATTTTAATCTAGGATTCTAGGTTTCAAGAATGTTGGTATTGAAAATAATATGATTTATGAATGCGAGGTTCAATGATATTATGTATTTTCATAGATTTGCGTAATGGGTTTAGATTTATTTTGCAATATCCTTTAATTTAGTTAGTAATAAAATTAGAAAAAATATATTACGATATTATAACTTGGTTTGGTTTGTTGCATATAATGTTCTTATTTATACAAGCTATTTATGATAGAAACATAACAGATTTTTCTGTTAGAACTCCGTTTCACCAAGTTAGTCAAAATAAGCTGATGCAATAAATGTAAAACCTTCTCATGTTTATCTTTCCAGAGTCGATTAGTTCTCAAATCTTCAACGACTGGCGCGAGGACCTGTCCATGGTGGGCTTTGGCCCTCCCTTCGAGACCGCCTTCTACGTCGCCAAGATTACCGTCACCACCAACTTTAGCGACATCGTCAAGAATGTAAGTTCCTTTTAATTTATATACCACTTTATATGTACTATTTGAAATGCTTGCCAAACTCTGTCATGCTGGCGCAAATAAATTATTTTTGTTTCTTTAAGTCAGTTGTTAACAAAAAATAGGTATATTATTTTTAGCTGAAAATAATTTTTCATTTGCTTAGTGGTGTATAATTATATCTCAAGTAATTACTTCTAATAACCACTTTGCCGGACTTAAAAAACACAAACCAGTAAAAACTTGCTGAAGTTTTAAAAAACTCCTCTCTTCTACGTAGCGAATGATCCACATTTATTCCTGGATCTCGTATGACACATAAAATACCTTTGTAATTTCTTTCTTAGCACCGTACGTTGCACCTGGGGGTTTGCCTGCCCCGCTCATGTTCCCGCGCAGCCGTCTCCGCGCTGGTGAGCGGAGTGCGCGCACCTCTTCTGCAGCACACCGTCGTAGCCGTGCGCTCGCCGCAACACGGAGGGTACTCCTACCTCGCAGACCCCACCTTCCAGGTGCTACTGTAAGTACCTGATAATTTACATCTTTGTTTCGATGGTACAGTACTCGCCAATGTTCTTGGCAGCCCTGAATGATGGCATGGCGGACTGCTGTTTTATTATAAGATTTATTTCTCCAGTACCAAGATGATTGGGGAGTACCACTAAATTGTATTGGCCGAATATAATTCACTATTTCCACGGAGTCAGCGATGGCAGATCAGGCAAGTAGGCCCGACACATATTCTGTGATGCATGTATGGTTTATTTGTACTATAGATATTCTTCGTAATGCAAAAAGAAATTATGAATAGTCATTATGACTCATGAGTCATGACAATAGACCGCTTACTTACTACTCTATTCTCCATGGCAAGTATACCCATGGTAATTCTATTCACGTGAGCTTTTACGTGGTTTTTTTCTTGTACTTCTTTTTACAATGGTTTCCATAGCATAGCATATGCACGTAATTTACTTTTTCGACTGCCCCTTTTTAGCCAAATAATGTCTTCCTTCCTCCATTGAAATAATTGAAAAGCCGAGCCTTGGCAGCAGTATTAACCTCTGACTTTAGCAACAGAGTCAAAACAACATACCTAATTATGTATTGAACACTCGCTGATGTAATAGCACATAACACTATTGGCACAGAGGTCAGGTAGGAAGAGATAACATTACACGTTTAGTTTACTCTAGCCAGCGAAGACAATGCTTGCGAAAACTCATATTTGACTTAACAGTTATCATCGATAGCTTCGCAAGGAAACAATAAATATGACCTATTCCTTATTTATCACTAGCCCGAATCAGCACACATTGCAGTGTTAAAACACTGTGCAGCGGCTACTCCCACGTGAAAGTCGGATAAAATCACAAAGAAACGTGCTCCCGTTAAAAAAAGAAACATATGACCATTTGTAAGGTCCAATCTACCCTTATATTAAAATTCGTAAAAATTGGTTCAGCAGTTTAGGCTCGAAAACGTAACAAACAAACAGACATACAGATTTACTTTCGCAATTTATAATATTAAGTAGGATTATAATATTATATGGATTTGTTGATGGCCACTGTAAGCCTGTCTCTTAAGAAACGTGTAGAAATGCCTCACTTCTTATGTAAGCCACGCAATCGGGTTAATAATGTTTTAAAGCCGAGCATTCGCCGTAAATTACCATAACTTTTACCGACATTTTGCAAGTTGTTACAAAACCGGCTTCAGTTACTTACTAGAGTTTTATTTTACAGCATGAACTGTATATTATTGCACTGAAGAATAACCTCTAAACTTTAACGTGGTCATGTCTTCTGATTCTATAAAACGCAAGATAAACAGTCAGACTTGCCACAGTTGTCTCAGTGTCCTGGCAATATAATCGCCTTTTGTTACATTGCCTTTATTTATCTGGCGAAATGTAGGTAATTAAAGAACTTAGGTGTATGTATATCCTGCCTAGCCCTTTGGGAAATACAAGTACGAAGTTAACGAAAATCTTAGATGATTCATTCGTTACGCGTTAAATATGAAATTATGAAATGGTTGACATTAAGATATTTCCTAAGTCTTGCCTCAACGAGGCGGTTTATTCCACTTTCTACATCGATGTCTGTGTGTCAGGCATTCTCGCGGTGCAGCGGTGGCGTCATAGTTCTAGACCAGACCTGGCGAACCGCAAGACCTTTGAATGTAGTGCGACGCCTTATGTAACGACTTAGAAGTAAATTATACGATTTGATGAGCGATTTGGAGACTAGCTTTGTTTTGACAGAGTGTTTAATTGATAAGAAATAAGAATCATGTATTTGACTGTACACTTTAGAATACTGACCAACTGTAACTATGAACGGTTTAAGCGGGCATCTTCTGAAGAAGATGTGGAACAGCGTGCAGTGTATTCTTTTCTGCTTGCTTATATGATGGAATGGATTAGTACTGTTTTTCGTGCAGATCAGAGATTGTTACTATCTACGACCGTCCAGATGGTTGTTACCAAAACATTTTGTAATAACGTTGCGGTAATCTGGAATTCTTTCGTACATTGTATTAGTAGGTGTATACTGATGTGGTTTGTTAAAACTAGTGATAACTATAGGAACAGTCTTAACAAGCCTCAGCTGTGTTCCTAATCCACACATTATTTAACGTAAAACAATTTAGAGTACAAAACAACTAGGTGCAAGAAGCCTAATTGCAGCTTAGATTGCACCAAGCATGATCACAATACAGCATTTTAGACTAAACGTAACTGTTTGTAACATTCGTCTACTCTTAATGGCTATTTTATGAGTTGTAGAGATGGACCTTCGGACTATTCGGAAAAGCTGACCATATTTATGACAGAACAAAATGAGGGGATCCCTTCTTTTCGCATAATGTTCTTTAGCCTAATATACTTCGGCATAACGATTTTGGCACAATTTGTTTTGGCATAATAATACTTTGGCATAATTTTTTTAAGCATACATTTTATGTTGGCATAATCATCTTAAAGACTAATTTGTTTTGGCATAAATTTGATTCGCATAACGTTAGTAGGCCTAATGACTGTTAGCATAACGTTAGTAGGCCTAATGACTATTAGCATAATAATATTTAGGCATACAATTGATATAAGTAACAAAAACAATTTTCATGCAAATGATTTATTATACATAACATTATGTAACTTAAACGATTTTTCAATCGCAAGATAACTTTTATCTGAAGAATATATTAGATGTTTTGACAGTTTTTGTATAAAAAAATATGTCAATCAGTTAACTTCTATTATGAGAAATAAATATGGAGTTTATTCCTCAGATAGAAGTTAACTGATTGAAACAGTGGTCCTTAATTATGTATAATTATTTATTTTAGGTGTATATTTTTAGCAATTGCTTGTAAATATGCTAGTTTAGAAGTATACTCATCTTTTTTACTAATAATTTTTTCAATTCTTTTGGTTTTGTCCGTGTATTTTTCCTTTTTTTTTTGGTATAAGTGATGTTCCGACATCCAGTTTATCTATTTCAATGGTTTGATGTTTTATTTCTTGAACGATCTATTTGCCAAAAAATAAAATCCAGGATGGTGTTTTCCCACAAAATGTGCAAATCTATTGTGCCATGCCTCTGCATGATTGTCCTAGGTCTATTTTCCTTTTCTAGTAGATACGTACTCCAGACTTTGGGTGGCAATGGTGGTGGTGAACTTGTAGTGCCCCATACATAATTCTGATCAAACCAATTTGCTACAGTTTCTGTAACAATTAAATAATATTGTTGGTTAAAAATTAAATATGATGTGCAACAAAAGTTAGTGACAGAACCGAATTGCTTCAAAACCGACTCTACGTAGTCTTGTTTGTCCTACCCCTAGAGTGTAATTTAAAATCGCGTAGGCGCGTAGGGGCGAGGCGGCCCACGGGCTGAGGAGCAGGCGGCTCAGAGCGAGGCGCCGCGGCTGAGGCTGGCCGGCGAAGCCGGCCAACAAGCCGAAGCTGCGGTGGTGAGCGAAAGCCGTCTGCGACGATTAGCACGTGTGGGGCCGCCGGAAGCCCGCAGCGCCGGAGCCGAGACAGAAACCCTGCCTGCTGCATGTTGCCTGCTCGCTTGAATGCTGCATGCTTGCTTGCATGCTGCATGCTTGCTTGTTTGCTGCATGCTTGCTTGCATGCTTGCTTACATGCTGTATGCTTGCTTGCATGCTGCATGCTTGCTTGTTTGCTGCATGCTTGCTTGCATGCTGTATGCTTGCTTGCATGCTGCATGTGTGAATAAATTTATGCTTTAGGATGTTATGCTTAAAAAAGTTATGCTTTAGAACTTTATGCTTAATAAATTTATGCTTTAGAATATTCTGCTTAATCATTATTATGGTTAGAGAAATTATGCTTAAAAAAAATATGCGTAAGCTGTTATGCGTAATTATATTATGCGAAAATATAATTATGCCAAACAAAATTATGCTAAGATATATTAGGTCTTAAAATTTTATGCAAATGGATAGGGAACCCAAAATGAGGCTTTAGACAAGTGGCATTCGATGTCAGCGAAGGCGATAGTCGAAATGTCAAGATGTAAGGGATTGATCAGTCAATCCCATACAATGTTGCCTTTTTGACAATCGCTATCACCACGCTTTCGATGATAGAGTGTCGCTTGTCTAGGCCTCAAAGCAGACATTTCGGTTATTATTATTTGTGTGTTACCTCAGAACTTTTTACTATGTGAACCGATTTTGAAAAAAATACAATCGCTTCCAAATAAAACACTATGTAACAAAGTGAAAAATAACTTCAATTTCGGTGTCAAAAAATGAAGAAAGAAAAACTAGAACACCGACTGACGAAATTGTAGTTATTTTTCACTTTGTAGTGTTTTTGTTTGGAAGTCGCACTTTTTAGTTGTGGTTCTTAATGTACCAGATCTATAGGCTAGGTACCTACGCGTATAGTGCCCAAAGTGAAGCCAGAATAGATGAACCCAATAACATGAAACTTAAACAAAACCGGTGCAATGAGAGTATAACAGGGTGAACTGTTCACACCTGTGTACCGCTTTAGAGCGTACCAGTGTGATTTTATGTTATGAAATGGTGTAAACAATAAACAAACATGCGATTGCATCTATCCCGAGTGTTTTACCTTTATTTATTGAAGAGTTTGATGTATTTCTGCGAAGTTCTTCATAAGATCTTGATGAAAATTTAATGGGACCACATGACAAGCACCAGCATTCAAATAAAAATCGGTTCACCCAATAAAAAGTTCAGAGGTAAAAACATTAAAAAAAACAGTCGAATTGATAACCTCCTCCTTTTTGCGAAGTCGGTTAAAAAGTATTTCTTAACATTTTGACATAAGTGATTTTTTAAGTTATCACGTTTGAGAACATTATAAAATTCGGCATAAGCCCACTGATTAATAAAGATGGAGCTACTAGTTGGGGCAGCCGACTATATGTCGACAACTAGAGAAATAGTCGGAAAAGCCTACTATACATTGTCAGCGACTAGTCGGCCATTCAAGTGCAAACTAGCTGTCTAGTCAGCGCATCTCTAGTGCGCTGTTAAACTTCAAACGAAAATTAAGCTGCTTCTAAATCACAGTTGATTGTGCCCGTCAGGTACAGTTAGCAAAATAGTTATATTATTAAAACGGTAGTTATTTCTAACAGTTTCCGGTTGTTAGTTACGTTGCAAAATTCCTGTGCTTTATGGAACGGCAACTGAGATAATAATATAATGATTACAGCCGCTGTCAGGTTTCTCGAGTAAAGTGTAGAAGGCACTGTGTATAATGCCCAGGCAATATGAATCAATACTGATTTAAACTTCATTGTTTAACATGTTGTCTGGTCATTATGAATATTGCTACGTTACTGTTGGACAATTCGATAATTATGGTACATTGATATGGTTTTTATTTTAAATAATAAGCCAGCATGAAATATCTGCGAAAAAAATATTTTCACAGCTAAATTATATTATTTTTTTAGCAGGTTTATAGAAACGGTTAGCATAAAATAAATATTAATTGCTAGCGTTGCTGTTTTTTTCGACGAATTAGTCCAAGAGCAAGCGAAGCCAGCTCGGGTGCTTTTGCAATTAACTTGTTGGGTACCCTAAGTACCCCAACAAGTTAATTTAGACCTTGTAGACCAAAATAGGAGCACGCGCAGCGAGGTTCAATCGTCTTTGTTGCTTAAATAGTAATCGTACTTACCTATCATAATGATTATATATTAAAATCAAAGTCAACATTAAAATAATGTAATAAAACACATATTTTTATTACTCTATCCAATAAGTGGCTAATAATTAATAGTTTTTATCATATTGCCTACTCACATTGGACATTTTTTAAATTGCTTGGACATTATGAATAATGCTGTATTAAATATATGTATTATTATTTTCTGTATAAAAAGATTTTCGCTTTCTTGAGTCGAGCCTGTCTACGAAGAGAATTAACAATCTTCCACGTTTAAGACTATATCCATCTATAACACCAATAATCCTTCATTTTCAGTGCGGTATCCATTCTGGTCTCCATACTGCTGATAACCGCGACGATATACGAAGTGAAGCTATCCCGCGATGTGCGCCGGCGCAGGCAGCGCGCCGCCAACATTGCCGCCAACATCGTCAACGGTGGCACCCGCGGCGACCTGAAGTTGGACCTCAATGGGATTGATAACATCACTGTTGCTAATGGTAAGTCCTCCTATAAACTCATGCATTGGCGTACATTAAATCACCAGTTTCTATTACAATCGAAATGAGTTTCTAAGCCATTGCTTCATGTTCATAAAAATCGTTATACTCGACACGCAATGAATACTGTTGAATTGACAAATTAAAGAAGTTTGTAATCAATTTCATGAATTTATTTGTTAAGCTGATCTGTTGTACATATTTATGTCATTTAGCCAGCCAATGTACTTCAGGAACCATATGAAGATGCGATTCTACGCTATTGCTGTTGCTCATCGTCAGGCGTTTAGGGTTCCAAATAAATCTGTTAATGACATTGGCCCATTGCGCCTGTTGAGACAGTAAACAAGACTCGTTAAATATAATCTTATTTATTTATTTAATAATTAATGTACACACACAGTATAATACATAAAGACAATACATCAAGACAATAGAGTACAAGGGAACTGCTTATGTCTTAAGAAATTTCTGCCAGCAGACCCGCGAAAAGGAAAAATGAAAAAGAAATGTAGACAAAAGTGTGCGAGAACAGGAAAATAAAAAAATAAAAATAGCGCACCTACACAAATAGTGTAATGGTGGATGAATCTTCTTAACTTTAGCTTTGAAATTCTTCAAAACTTTAACACCAGGAAATTGTATATAGTGTATCGAACGCTACATTTTGTAATTACGTACATATGTATTGACTTCCAACCAGCACTGATTCTTAGCTTTAAGATAGTTTATTTAGGATATTTTGAACTGTATTTGCAGGCAAATCCATGTACAACGTGAACAACAACCTGGCTATAAACAGCAACACCTCGGAGGAGCGTCTCACGGCCGAGACCGCCGCCGTTGACGAACTCAAACTCAGTAAGTTAAAACTATCTCTAGACATTCCGGTAAGTGAGGCGTTCCGGCATTATGAGTAACAGTTGGTAGGTAGTATTTTATTCATTTTGATGAACTATGGGCATGTTTTCCTTCCCTTTTTGATCTCACAAATGCTTCCTCCTAAAATAATAATCATGGCAGTTTAACCATGAGCGTAAATCAAAACTAGTCTGCTCAAACCCTAAATCTTAGTTACCAAAGCATTTTTAGTAGTTAGTGTTGCCAATAAGAAATACGTATCCTAATCAGGTTGGATCTATTCAAATGCATGAAAAGTGTCTTTCGTACAGTTTGTATAATAGTTATGTACTAAAATGGATGCCTACCTACAACTCAATAAATTGCTTGTCTTTTCTCGACAACGTTCTAAGTTGCCATCGTACTGTTCCAGGCATATGGTCTGAGTTGCTGCTATCGTTTTCCATGAAGGCAAACATCCTGCAGATCTTCGACCAAACCGTCGGAGCCGACACCGTGCCCGTGGTGCATGGCCTGAGGACTCTGTCCATGATTTGGGTCATCTTCGGACACACCTGCATCGTTGTCTTTAAGGTAAGCTTCTATTACTAAACACACTCGACTTAACTCTTATAGTTTTAATTTTTTTGGGACAATCCCGCACTATTCCCAAACCACTGCAGAATCAACATTGGTGACCACCAGAAAAGCGAGGTGTAGAAAAAAAATACAATTTTCCACTGCCCTCCATACCAAGCAGGAGACAGAACAAACAAGGCCAATAGGCATAAAGGGTCGTTAACAACTGGGATTAGCCCAGTTGCCTAGCACCACGGTTAAAAATTAGCACTAATATTAATGGGTGATAAACTCTTACAGTTAGCCTAACTGTATAATGCCTTCGACGTCATAATCAGTTGCCTTCCGTTTTCGCAGACTTATATTGAGGCCAGCTTCCAGTCTAACCCGATACCTAGGCTCGATTATAGCCTCAAAGTTGTCGACAAAATGCCCTCAATCTTCGCTTTTGTCTAAACTGGTGACGTCATAAACATTGATGTATGCATTTATTTCAGTACGCCGATAACACTGCCCTACGAGCGATCCTGGAGAAAAGCTTTTGGTTCCAGCTCATCATCAGTGCTGTATACAGTGTCGACACTTTCTTCTGTCTCGGGTATGTCATCGTTTTGAATTCAATTACTAATTATAATACGAAACCAATCAGTCAAACAGTAAGTATTCAAAATCTGAACCATGTGAATGATTTATTGTAAATGATTAATCTCCTTTAGCCTTTTATCATTTCAGCCGAAACACGCTGAACATAGGCCTACGCCAAGTGTCGCCTCATCAACCGTCCAGATCACACCACACCCAATTATATAATAACATTAGCATATTGTCTCCACAGTGGTATGCTGGTGACGTTCCTGTACTTCCGCACAAAGACGAAAGGCAAGCTGGACCTGTTGGTGAAGGGCCACAGGAAGATCACTTCCGGGATCCTACAGTTTTTAGGACTTATTGGATACAGATTCGCTAGGTTAGTACATAAAACTAAACATAGGATAGGATACATAGACCCCTTCTCCACACTTAGACTCGCATTTGGTCCGTTGTACGTGCAGGTCTCTTCTCTGTGCCCATTCCCTCTGAATGGGTCGTAATCCACCACGCGGGCCCATTGCATGTTGGTGGATGTCACAAGTGTGCAAATTTTTGATTCTAAAACATGCCGGTTTCCTCACGATGTTTTCCTTCACCGTTTTGAGAGCAGTGGTGATGTAATAATTTACACAAAGTAAAACGCCTGCCTAGGTTCGAACCCACGACCTAAAACTTGTTAGTCACGGCCGTTACCACTGGGCCACCACTGCTCTAAAACTAAACATAAGTTGATAAACAAAATTAATTTTAAGCCTGACATAACAACATTTTTTACCCGACTACGGCGAAGCAAAGGGCTATGTTTTTTTGACCGTCGCAATCCACTGTTCACATTCACACATGGATAGAGTCTATCTAGACTGGACAATGATTCAGTAGGTAGCATCTTCCCAAAACTTAAACAACGCTTTTCATTAGCAGAGAAATAAGGTCGTAGAACACGTACTACGTATCCAATACGTTTGTTGCTCTGAAGAAAACACGTGGCATGTGTGTCAAAGGTGTTGGTTTTCTCTGTAGCTGTTTCAAATCTTTTCTGTCTCATTCCAGACTGACAGCCCCGTACCTTTTCATCCTGGGCGTAGTGGAAGTGACAATGAAGTGGTTCGCGCACAACGCCGTGTTCGAACCGCCCGCGAACGACCACGACACCTGCCCCAAGTTCTGGTGGAGGAACCTGCTCTACATCAACACCCTCTTCCCCGTTGAGCAGATGGTAAAGATTTTGACGATTATTTGTGGAACAAAGCAATCGCTCGGAAATTTGCGGTTACTTAAAATCGTCGCGGAGACAGTGATGTTTGACGAGTTCCAAAGCAAAAAATCTCAGGGAGTTCTACGATAGTTAAATCTATAAAGTTCACCGAACGATCGCCTTTGTACGGGTACTTTAGTATCACACTGTATTGAATATTGTTATCGGTGTACAATAAATAATTAATTAGACTATGCAGCAGACATTTGACAACCTGCCAGTTCTTTTGGCACAACGTCTCTCCAAATGTGGACATAACATGAAACTTAAATAAGTCTTCTAACATCCTACTAACATCAGTTTTATTGTTTCAGTGCATGTTATGGAGTTGGTACCTGTCAGACGACACACAATTCTACGCGGTCAGCGCTATCCTATTGATTCTTGCAACTAGGTAAGACTACCAGAACTAAATAAAAAAACTTGAGGTCTGAAATTAATGCCGTTAGATATGAAGTAACAAAACCATGTTAAAATCAGTCAATCCTCGGGAGCCTTGTTTGATCCTGGATGATGCATCATCATCAAACTAAGAAACTTAGGCTGAGGACCTCTAAATTATCGCAGAAGTAATGTGACAAATTGTCAAGCATGCGTTATCTGCTGAGATTGGCTGTTGAAAAGTCATTCAACCAACCACAGCAGATAACGCGTAGTTGAGAATTTGTGTCATTAATTTTGCTATAATTTAAAGGTGAGAAACTCGGCCTTAACCGCCTATTGTCTTACCAAAGACTTCTAAAAATTAACTGACAGATTTCTTACCAATGCTTTATATCTCTCTCCCCAGCCACTTCAAAGTCTCAGCGTCCCTAACGGGCGTGCTGTTCATCTCCTCGCTGTTCACGACGGGCTACGTGTCCTGGAGCAACAACCACATCCCCAACAGCGAGGACCCCTTCACGCAGTTCGACAAGGTGTACGAGAAGCCCTGGACCCGGCTCGGCCCCTACCTCGTGGGCATGCTCACCGGGTGGATTCTGTTCAAGACTAGCTTAAAGATTAGGATGACCAGGGTGAGTGTACACCCTATTAATTATACATAGTTTTTGGGAAATCATGTAGCTGCTCGTTCGATTTACAGTACTTTCGTTTTTATAATAAACATAAATAAATTGGCATGATCGATACGACGAAGAAGAATTGCTGTTAATTTGACACACCGATGTATCATTTATTAAGGTACTGTGGATCTCTAAAATATGTTATGTACAATCCATCTAGTGGCATCATCAGGTAACCACACGAATTATGACACGATATCTTGCGAAAATACTCCAATTCAAACAACAAAACGCCCACAACTTTTGAACGACTCCACCGATTTTCGTCAAACATAGCTAAAAAAACTGCCGATAATGTCACATCTAAAACGAAAAAAAAAAACCAAATCGGTTCATCCATTTAGGAGCTATGATGCCACAGACAGATACACTAATACACATATACACTAACACACAGGTACACACTTCAAACTTATAACAGTCCTCTTTTTTCGTCGGGGGTTAAAAATTCAATACCTAAAGCTAGACCAAACTGAAGATGAGAACAACTAGCTTAAATCAAGCAGAAGTTGGAAAACTAAGCAGTAATCTATCTAAAGCACATTTTGGAAAGTAGATTGGCACCAGCCGGCAGCCACTACCATCAGGAGACTTTACTGTTTTTCAGCGCGAATTTTCAACTCTTACTTATAAAGACCTCGACACATTTTCAGCTTCCCATTATGATCCCCAGGTATGGGCATTGGTCGGCTGGGCGGTATGCACGGCCACGCTGTTGTTCCTGATCTTCGGGCTGTACAAGACGGAGCTGGGAGTCTTATCAGCTGCTGTGTATAGTGCTCTGTCACACTCGCTGTGGGCAGGCTGTATAGGCTGGATCATTATCGCTTGTTCTACTGGGCATGGAGGTAAGACTTCAACTGATCTTATAAAGGATTGTATCGGACGGAACTACGATATCAGCCGCTTTGTACAGTGCCCTGTCACACTCGCTGTGGGCCGGCTGCATAGGCTGGATTATCATCGTTTGTTCTACGGGCATAGAGGTAAGATATTTCATCAACAGATCTAAGGATTGTAGAAGATTGACCGTCTCCAGTCAGCCAAAACACTGTCCCATGCGAAGTAAACCAGCCAAACAAATCAACCAAGGAATTCATGCCTTGGCTCGTTTTATTTTATTTACTCATTCGTTTATCCTCGCACTAGAATACCTTGCAACAATTACACCAATGGGGCAGAAACTTATACCAACTTTAAGTCCAGGTTTCCTCACGATGTTTTCCTTTACCGTTGTCAGTGATGTCCAAGATAAACTTAGAAAGTACATTTATGTAACATTTAATTGTCGTATTAATTTATGTAACATCGAGTATTCTTTCTCTTGAGGGTGGAAGACATGTGTATTAATGATTATTTTTTAAAACAAAACTGTGACATAGTTTTTCTTCCTTTCTGGTCTTTCAAGCAGCAAATGTGATGATGAAACCCTCAAAGTAATATTGTCTTTCCTTCCAGGCTGGGTTAGTCCCCTGCTGTCAGCGCCAGTGCTGTACCCGTTCTCCCGCGTGACTTACTGCGCTTACTTAGTGCACCCCGTGGTGCTACGATACGTAGCCATGCACCTCACGCACCCCATCCATATGGGCGAGCTGTTCGTGGTGAGTACATCTGTCACGTCAACAGTTAGACATCCATATTAGTTCATAAACAGTTCATCATGATCAAGTACCGTGGTACTACTCAAAAGTCCGCAGCAGTCGACATAACAGCTAATCTAGCTAGTGAGGTGACAAAATGTCTGGTACTTACACGATGTGTACTCAATCTCCCCTGTGAACTTCGTGGTCTTATCAAACAAAAGCTTTGTTTGCTGCTGAGTCCTCAGCAACCTCCTCGGAGGAGTGCCTATACACCTCCAGATACAGACTACAATATTGTGCCTATCAAATTGTATAATTAATGTGACCAGCCTGCATGAAAAGATCGGAAGTTCCCTTTTAAAATAGCTTAAATCCTAAACAGATTTCAAAGTGGGTGCCAAAAGCATTATTTCTATCTCCAAGAATATGCAAAATGTTTTTCTTAAATAAATTTGTTTCTGTCTACAGTTCATCCTGTTCCTGGGGTTGACAGTCATATCATACGCGCTTGCGTTCGTGATATCAGTAGCGTTCGAGGCGCCAATCGTCACCATGCTGAAGATCATCTCCCCGCAGAGGAAGCCACACAGAGTGTGAAATTACCCTAACTTAAGATACAGAGACTAAGTACCGGTCAAAAAAGTCTTGCAGAAAAATGCACTGGCATTTTGTTCTATTTTTAAATGGCTATAATGTTTGATATATCTAGTGGATAGTCGCTATCCGGAGGTGGTGAAACAGAGCCATAGTTCACTACTGACCTACTAAAGGTGGATGGAATTAATATGCTTATAATTACATTGCGCAGGTTTAATTGGCCCAAAATGTTTCAATGCATTCCGAACCTGCGCAAGAGTCGTTACAAAAATGTTGTACAATCTAATTGTCGTTGTAGGAAGACGCTTTGCTACCTGGTAGTAAGTGCGAACGTATTCTTTTAGTAATCTATTTGCCCGGTTCCTAAAAGAAATAAAAACGGATCATTATAGTTACATTTTTCTTGAGGACGCCTGAAATCTTTCTAGAGTCATTTGCTTATGTAAAAATGATATATTAACGAAGAACTAATATTGGAGAATAATAGTTTTAACCTTAAACAATTACCGGTAAGAAGGTTTTTGGAATCGGGCACTAATATGTAAATAAATTACATTCCGTTGTATATGTACGTAGATAATTATATCTTGAATAAAATAATATTATTATAACTTCGCCTCGAGAGAAGGCAGTCTGACTGAACACTGTATGTTGTGTTGATTGTATTTACTGAGGATTGGTTATGAACGATTGTTTTAGTTCTTGTGTTAATCAGATTTTATTCATCATGACAATTGAGCCATGAGTTTAATGAAGTTCGATTGCCTGATGTGGCCAAAACTGAAGAATAATTAACTTAATTTGTAGGGAATTTGTATGATATTTTTTATGGCCATCAGCCCTTGGTTCCTTTATATCGCCGAACAGCTTAAAGCATACTTACAGTGTCTTAACGACATCATGTTTTTAACGTGTGAGAGAAACCGAACTATAAAGAACGAATAGGCCTAATTTTTTTCACAACGGAATTATGATGGCTTTAAAATGTCGTAGTAAAGCTCATGGGAGTATCTCTTGAAGGGTTCAACTTGATCTAAAGTAAAAATGTCAGTGTTAAAAGACTTGTCATTGGCGAACTAACTGATAATCGTAGGTATACCTATTAAGTAAAGTCACGCGCCTGCGCTTGCGTACTTTTTGGTAACGCCAAGGTTGCGCAAGCGACTGAAAATTTAGTCGTTGAAATAAAAATGACACATGGATTAATTCTAATTTATTATTCTTACAAAAAACACGTTAAGCTAGGAATGAAATAATTAAATACTCTGTAATAAGTTTAATATTCGTAGCGCTCGGTTCACATAATCTCTTATTTAGGTATAACGCTTGTATACACTTGTAGTTATATACATAATTGCTGGGCTAACAATTTATTTAAGCGGCTTGTGAACCGGATTTTAAGTTGGCTTTAAATATCTTGAGGTTCTTGTCTTGATCTCTAGCCTTCGCTTAGCTTGAGTACTAGATAGCCAGGCTGTACATATTATGAAAACGTTTCCAAATAAAGGTTAATCGTATCTTAATTCGGGCCTTCAACGGCCAGCAACATATTATGATCGTCTTCTTCTGAATCGCAGTTCTTTTCCGCCTGTACTGTCAAACTAAGCATAAAGCATGTTGAATTTGAAAAATCTGTTAAGGTTACCATGATTTCGATACGTAACTATCTAGTACATCATCTACCCCACTCCGCATTACAATTTCTGCTGAACAAACATAACTAATGCAATGTTACGATAAATATGTACCTAATGTAAATAGGCTGTAAATATAAATAGTTGTAAGTTTTTTTACCGATTATTATAAATAAATAAATATAATTTTGATTACAAAATAAATACGTTATTTTATTGTTATGAGGCGCAATCGGAGAGTCTTCTGAGGAGGCTGCAACACGGCATCTCGACTAGGAGGGAGAGTACCATGGCAGCTAGTAGAGTAATTACAGTAGTTCCCGCAAAGTACAGCCACTGTGGGAAATTGAGAATCTGGTTTAGACCCTGTCAATAATAACATGATGATAAAAAAACTCATTACAAAAAAATACAACCGACTTCCAACTGAAAACACTACAAAGTGAAAAATAACTTTCTTTTTCGAAGTCGGTGTCTATGGTAGGTACCATTATTTCGTTATGGACACCGACTTCGAAAAAGTTTTTCACTTTGTAGTGTTTTTAGGTGGAAGTCGGTAGTATTTTTTAGTAAAAAAGTTTTTTTATGTTTCACTCTTTAGTATAACCTAATAGTCAAGTCTTAAGTAAGATACTTATAATGCCATAGATTACCCAAATACCATGAAATTTGAACATAACCGGTGAAATAAGAGGGTACCAAGGTGATCTGTACACATCTGCGTACCCCTTTTGATCGCACTGGCATGACGTTATGTTATGAAAAGGTACAATCGATAAACAGACATGCGATTGCAGCAATTCTGAGAGATTGCCCGTTATTTATTGAAGAGTTATGTTGTATATCTGCGAAGTTCTTCATCAAATCTTCACCAAATTAAAATGGGACCAATTTCATACTCTATCAAACAAAAAAGGAATTTTCAAAATCGGTCCATAATTGACGGCGATATCGGTGAACACAAAGAGAGAAAAAAAGGAAAACAAACATGAAGTCGAACATAGAACCTCCCTTTTTGAAATTCGGTTAAAAATATGCCTTAAATAGAGCAAGGCAAAACACAAGTCAAATAGGTACATTACAACAGATTTCACATTGCTCGAGATAAAACAACCAAACTGAATCACAAGTAGTGTACCTGCATATTATGTAAACCTTCGAGGCCACCGTCCCTAAGAGAGTCACGTATAAAAGACAATTCATGGTGTCATGAAATTTTCAATGAATTTAAATAAAGCTATACCTACATGATCTAATTTAAGACAATAAAGTACTTACAATGCACAAAGTAGTTGAACACAATGCTGATCCCACAGACAGCAAAATGGTTCGTGCTACTGCAGCATGTAGCAGCAACATGCCGTAACTCAGTCTACTCAGTGCTGCTATTGATGAGCGCGCTAGTATGCGGCGGAATACACCTGATACAAAATACAGCAATAAACGTATAATTCAAAACGTTATAGGAATTATGAAAACACTCATAATAATCACACAAACAATATAGATAAAGACTGCAGACAAAGATACTTCCAGAAAAGTAACTTCGCCTCTTCCAGACTATAAGATCTACCGACACAGCGATAGACCCCAATCAAATTTTATTACATGTAAATTTAAATTTTAATAAAATTGTTAACGTTCGAAAGTGCCGCTTAATGGCCTAGTCGAAATAAAAACATTTGACTTTGACAAGAAGCAAAACTTTAAACATATTAACAAAGAATATTTTAAACTCTAACCGGCCATATTAGTAGTGCCCATCAAGACAGGCCACAGCAGAGCGATAGGCCAGGTCAGGTGGAGCCACGCGGCAAGCCACGGCAGACCCACCATCGGCACTGCTGACGACGTAAACATGAACGATACGGACGCTATCCAGAGAAGAGTCGATGTTACCTGAAATTATATCGGAGATTTTACGAAGGCTTTTGATACTGTGAATCACTTTAAACAATAAGTGAACTATAGGAAACGTTAGCTCTATACGTGTGAAATAGAAAATACTGTTTTTCCTGTTAGTGCCACAAGGATGTCGTTTAGGAGCACTTGTATAATTTTAGTAATTATTTCTGATCTTGCAATATACTTATCTTGTAAAAAAAATCGGTAGTATGTTTTGATTTACCTTCGAGACTTTCATTTTTCCGTCCATCGTGTGAATGAGCCAGCCCGTGAATACGCCCATGAAATACGGAGAGACGCGCGCCCATGGGCGTTCAATGATGACGGCGTATGCGCCAAATGAATTTGAAAATCTGAAAAATTACAGCAACAAAATGAAGGAAAATATTAGAATACTTCATACACTTGCTGAAGATAGATTTATAGCATAAACATAATCAGCAAGCAGACAATAAGGATGCCACTGCTCAAACACAGCCTTACCCGTAACCGAAGCTTCGAATATTCGAAATAAAAATCTATCCATTACCGTAGCCAAAACCGATATAAAAGAATTAGATAATTTCGGATAGGCGCAGAGTCTAAATGAGACACGTTATGACAGGTTTTCTACCGGAGCCGAGTCGAACTACAAGCCGCGCGCATCAAATTATTACTTGTGTTTTACTTTTAAAATTTCTTACAAATCTAATAATCGTAACCGAAACCATCCGAAACTAACGGATAAGCCGAAATAATTTAATATCTGTAACCGCATCCGAAACCAGTATAATATTATTTCCATATCCGTATCCAGGTCCGAAATTTCATAACCGTGACATCCCCGTGTTACATATCTTCGACATTTTGGGTTTGAACAAGCCGGTTTCCTCACAATGAATGCCTAAATTGCCTACTTACTTTCCTTTTTAATAAGCGTAATGTTATATACTTACAACTTCCCGAAGTCAAAGTACGCGGCACTAGCATCGACAATGGTAGCGGACAACATGGCAACGACGGTGAAGACAGCGGCGAGGCGCGCGCGCACACTGGAGGCCGCGCTCGATGCGCACAGCAACGCGCCCAGCATGTGCAGCTGCGTCTCCGTGGAGAGGTACCACGAAATTTGCATACACTAGTGAGGCAAAACACTAAATAATATAAACACATCAGCTAACGTAGCATCTGTTTTCCCCGATGGCGCATCGAATTTTGGTCATGGTTGTCAAATCTCAGCGAAAACTAGCTATCTACGCGAAAAAGATTATAGAGCACAATAATATGCGCCAGTATAGGTAAACTCTCTCAGGAACATACATATCCGAAGCCCGGGCTGACACTTAAATTCGCCCGACCTGAGAATCGAAGACGAACCCAGACCACATGCGCGGTTATAGTTTTTACCACTAAACCAATGATGCAGTCATAAATACATAGCTCTTTGGGCCTGTCTGTGCGTAATTCTTCCTTGTCATTCGTAAATTAGGAGTTGGAGCAGAACAAACCTGTTCCTCAGCTGGATAAACAGTGGTAATGTAGAGGAGGTTCCTCCAGGCGTGATCGCGACAGTTGTGCTCGTCCCCGTCAGGCAGCGTCAGGGTGGCGGTCTTGTATGCGGACTGCGCCAATACCGCTGATAGGAGGACTGCATACGCATAGGATGGAAGTAACCTGGTGGAGAAGCTCGTATTGACGCTTTTACAGATGGAGATGTGACTACAAAAGCCGTTTTCACTGACACAAATGACACCTAATTGAATGCCTCAATAAAAGCGTAAGTTGAAAGTCTTAAAGTGTCTTTATGTGTCTAATTACATGTTTGCATGAGGCACTGATATGATGACTTTCAATCAGGCAAACGATTAGTGGCTAGAAAAATCGAAATAGACATAAAATTCTCCTATATCGTTTACTGTTGCCAACAATAGCCTGACCTAGTCCAAAGTAATTATAAACCAAGAAATCTAAAATCTAGCATTTATTGCAATTTTCAATCTATATCTAATTGCCACAAAAAAATAAACGTCTGTAAAAATAATTGGCTATATTTAATCAAACAAGACGAACTGGTTGAAGCAGGCAATCTATCGACATATCAAAATCTTCTCTAACTGTTCTAGACAATTCTAAGAGTCTATAAAGTGTCACTTGGAGGAGGCCTATGTCCATTGGATATCTGCCCGCTAAAACAATGATGATGATCGCTACACACCTAATGACCCTGTTGGTGACGAAGCAGACGAACTGCAGGACTTGCCCGCAGACACCCTGGAACCCCACCAGCTCCTTTACGCTGTACTGACTCTTCAAGAAGAAGAAGTGATGGGCGCTGAAGAGACCGCTGGAAAGCGAAGGCTATTGAAAGTAGTTCTACAAATGAACAGGATTTTAATCACCTCCAATTACCAGTTATAAATATGAGAGGCATTTGCAAAAAGGAAGCTCGTTAAATTTGGGAATTTAGATCTGCATCCAATCAATGAAGAGTAATTTAGTCAAATTATCTAGTCCTAAAGAAAAGAAAAGATTATCTAGCTAAATTAAAAAGGTTTTTTGTAAGACATGGAGACTTGAATGTCAGAAAACATAATTAAATTGAGCTTGTTACCTCACGTAAAACAATGTATCGAAAGCTATTGTCCCAGTGGCGATTATTAGGTAAACATCGTTCTGCGCATTTATATCGCCTGCGAAATCTGCAAATGAAACACCGTAATAGGTCTCAAAATTCTAGAATACTTATGTAGACCACAAAATACTTGGAGTTATTAATCTACCTGAGATATACTCGACTATAACAGCGACATGCACGAACATAATCCAAAATGTCGCTATTACCCTCATCACATGTATCAACGATAGATCCTTGTTCGCCGTGTTTGTATTAAAGATTCTCTTCCAGCAGTACGCTAGAGAGAAGCACAGCAGCAGTCGGCAGAAGATGTTCTTCTTCTTGCTCTCTGTGCTCAAGCTCGCGAAGGAGTTATACTTCTGTCGTGGGCAGGGAGGTAGGTTCTCGAGCTGGCGCGGATTGCTGCACTGCTTTCTGTACTTCCCACACCTCTTGCAACTTCCCAATGTCTTTTCCGCACAATTCACGTCTAGCGTAATCGTGGGAGCGCCATACTTCACCAGATGGTCCACCGCCATGTAATGTGTGCTTGTATTCTCAACACCAAGCGTGTCCGTCTCAGCTTTTGAGTCAGTCTCTTGTTTTAAATCCCTGCTTTTTCTAGTTGGGTCTGTGTTGTACTTCTCTAGATCGAACGTCATAGATTTAGTGCCGTATGGGAGACATTTCATCAGATCTAGATCGATTACAGTAGCGACGATGACTAAAGCTACAAGGAGTGTTGTGACGCATATCAACAGCACCCCGGCTTTGTCTGCTGTTACGTCGTAGTGTCCCTGGACTCGCCGGACGCTGGTGATCCTCGCGACTCGTGATGACGTCTTATTCGTCTTCAAGTTATCGTTGATCATGATGGAGAAGTTGATGACGGACGTGATATCACGAGGATTGCAAGAATACGGCATGCAGAGGCCTAAGGTTATGTCGGTAGACTGGAAATGACAAAAATAATATATTATCGACGATTGAAAGGCAACTTGGCGGCCTTTTGGGCGATTTGGAGTTATACATTCTAGCTCTAGAACAGTACTCATTATCGCCCGAAATGTCGCTTGGTAAATTTTGCCTTTCAAGTCTCGCTACGTAACCTTTGGTGATTAAATGGATTCTTAAATTATATAGCACTTTGAATAAAATAAAAAAATTAGCATTTGATAAGTGGCTTGCCTTCATCATGTTGGACTTTGTGATGTTCAGTGTAATCCCCAGGGTGGTGTATGCGAGCCGGTATGGCGGCCAGCTCTCGGCAATATTTTGTGGTGCCTCGTCATACTGCACTATCCAGCGCCACTCGTGTGTTTCTATTACAAAATTCATAATTAGTTAATGTACCTATGTTCTGCTTTGCTTTATTATTTGTCTGATGTTTTACGTACCATCGTCAAAGAACTTCGTCCTCGATATCGGGGTGATGGCTTCGACGAAATCATCCGCAATTGTGTTGCTTCCATTCGTTACAATTGACTGTTCATCCTGAAAATTGGGAAATTTGTATTAAGGTATAGGTTCTAATTTATAGAAAAATATTAATTTGTAAATGACGTTTGTTCGTACCAAATCCAGACATTGTTCTTTGGATCCCAACCAAAATCGGTTGCCCATGAAAAGTCCCGATCCATAGCGCCCTGATGCGTCGAGAGCTGAAAATACATTATGATTTACACAATGGTATAGAATAGGTATGGGTCGGAGCGATTTTTGAGTACCTTACCTCACAACTAATGAGGAAACGGGCTATGATGAGAAAGATATCTATAATAACAATACATTGATCGCACTTTCTTTCGATGGCAAACTAATAACATCTCTGATATCAAAACTTTATATTTATGAATGGGTTGGTGACAATCAACCAACCCATTCATAATTATCGATAAAGATCACCAAGTACTGATAGTAGCCAAATATCTGCCTAAAAACAGTCCCACACGCAATTCACAACAATTTCACCTCATTAGTTTTTGCAGTGCGAGATAACTCTCACTGAAGTCATGCTGTGTGATCTCACGTCATCTCTGTATATGAGTGCGTTAGTTAACTGTGTGCCTGCTGCGTTTTCGAGTACAGTCAAACAAATCATCCATTCAACATTCATTCCAGACAAAGACATCTTCTGCTGGACAAAAGCCTGCTCCAAGCGATGCTACATCGGCCGGCCTTGAGCTTCTCGCATCCAACGCATTCCCGTAGCTTTCGACAGGTCATCGGTCCACCTTTCGGAAGACTCACCAAAGCTACGCCCTAATCTGTCAGTTGCCAATCCACTCACTTTTGACTAAAATTGACTACCAAAATCAGAATATGAAATTTATCGCCTGTATAACAAAAAGCACGTTCGCTTATACCTTGTATGTTACGTTGACACCGCGCGTGCTAACGGCACTCCACGATTGCGTGAATAGTTTTCTTTTGTTTTTGCTTATAATGCGCATAATTTTTGGTTCAATGCCTAGCTGGGATAGACAGGTTTTGTGAAACACCGGTTTACATGCAGAAGAGTAGGGTGCTCTATTCACCTGAGTTATGTTAGCATTGTCTGAAGAAACATAAGACATAGAAAGTTGATTAGTAACTACTTATTATTATAATAGTAGCATAAAACTTTGAAGAAGAATTGCCAAATTTAGGCGACAGAAGTTAGCACAAGGGATAGTCTCTGAGTCGAAATGTTCTAGAGTGGTGTCGACTTACCGGAAGGCGCAGTATAGTAAAGCCCTCCAGAAGATGAACCGAATTCCGTTTTTTTGTCTGAATGGTGATGTGGAAGAAAGTATATCACCTGTGCCTATTAACATCTTATAAGATTTTTTAAAGTCACTGTTGAGAAGGTATTCAAGACGTGCAAATTCTGTCTGAGACCGCTAGCTTGGATGGTTTTGGCAAAATAGATTCGCATTGTCAAAGCTTAATAGGTATCTAACAAACTTAATAGGTACATAACTTGCTCTAAGTGATTGAGAAATAAAAGAACATTTAATGGGTAATCTCGACGGCATGACAGTGCGTCTAAATTGCATACCTAAACTATTTCTTTGAAACAGACATCGTCATAACAGCAGGCAATCAAAGAGAATTTTATACGAATGACGGACACAAAAAAGGGTATAATTTAGACGGTCACCAAAAATATTTTTAAGACTCTAAGCTTAGGCACCAAAAAAAATAAACAACTCCAAAAAAAATCAATTGACTTTATTAAAAGGGCCCTAAAGTATATAATATTATGATCCAAAATAAATAAAATAACATCAGAAAAATCGCAAACCTCGCACAAATATTATTTTTGGTTCCTAAAATGGATCAACGGTCACCAAATTCTATCCAACTCAAAGATTAATATTACTACCAAAAATCTTACTCCAAGAGCGAGCGAAGCGAGCTCGGGAGCTTAGGGCACCCCGACACGGACAGGTTAGGTTCGAACGAGATGACGGGAGCTGAAGTGAGCGAGCAAAGCGAGCGAACTCGGCTCCCGTCATCTCGTTCGTGTTAGGTTACTTTAGACCCTGCGGACGGAAATAGGAGCCCCGCGCAGCGGGGCTCCGTCGACTATGTTGCCAGAGTACTAATCGTACTTGAACCTTGAACCTCAATATATTTAGCGAATTCCATATAACGATAAATAAGCGACGTACGTCTGGGAACCCCAGTATATTAATTGATATTTGGGAAATATTCTAGCGATCGTTAGCTTTTTTAGCCTAACAAAAATGACCAAATTAGAAGTCATGGTATTACATAATTGGTAACATCTAAGTAGTGACAATATATAATATTTGGTCTAAAGTGTATTTTAAAGGCGTCCATATATTTTTTTGGCAGTCAATAATACGAAAAAATGGATTTATTTCATAATATTTTAGGAAACGTTATTTGGTGACCATTTATCCATTTTGGTAACCGTTTAGAATTTTTTTGGTAGTAAAATAGGTACTTTTTTGGGCGGTGTTTAAACACAAGCCCACAAAAAATCCACTGTACATCTGAACTCGCGAAATCTGACAGCGATAACCTATGATGAAGTTCGCAACATCCTGTTATACGTCGACAAACAACGACAACGACGCCATATGGGCTTACAACATAACTTCTTCCATGGAATATACATGCTACATAGAGAGGAGCTGTAGAAACATCCAGGGCCTGGTCTTCGACCCTGTCACAGAACTACTGTACTTCACAGATTCTAAGGAAAAGAGTATTAATATGTTTTCATTGATACCTTGATCCAAGAACATTGTGAACGGCAATCTTCTAATCAAGATTGATAACGGGGTCCCCACTGAAATCGTCGTAGGTAGCTGTAGAAGGTACGTTACCAATAATAGTCTGACATTAAACTGACATTTAAATTTTGACAAAACCCCTATGCTTCGCGATATCGGCGATATTGATAAGGTTTTCAATTTACAGATACATTTATTGGATCAACACGAACCGTACGCCTTCTACTATAGAGAGAGTTCGACTGAATGGCTTAGAATAAGAAGTTATTGTTATTGCTGAGAGACAGGGAACTTGAACCTGGACAGTTTGGCTATAGACTATTAGGCACAAAAACTGTATTGGAAAATGTATGAGACTACTTTTAAAGGCTATATTTATAGTGCTGATTTTGATGGCAAAAACAAGGAACCAAAAATTGAAATAGGAAACCGCAATACTGTTAATATTGCGATTGTTCGCCCAAATACATTAACAGTTTCAAAACAATTACTCTTGTTGGTGAGCAGCTGCTTATCCTGCACTAAGAGAGCGATTTACAGATTGCCAAAGGCATTAAAAACTTATAATAACGATATCATCATTATTGTTAATACTCTGTCGGATTAGCCACCAACGACAAAATAAAAGAGCAATTTATGGGAATTTTGAAATGCAATCAGGTAGGTACTTCATGACTATGAGACAAACAACTTGACATATTGAAGAAATGCTCTTATTCAATAGGTAATCAATATTGTGTTTAAGTATATTAAGTAGCTAAGTACTAATAAGATTGTTTTCGTAAACAAATTATGTGATAAATACTTCTCTACAGACAATTCATAGCCACAACAATAGAGCACCCAAAACAAATGCATTACTATCTATTGTTGTCGAAAAAACAACTAAACGCAGCACGAATACCTTACCTCATTGCGGAACGCTGTCAACTTTATTTACGCAACGTTCTTCTAATCATAATCGATTCGATTGTAATGCGTTATTAAGACAAGCTACTTGTGCGAGCAGTGAACTTGGAGAGCGTTCACATTGCTGCCAGTACGGACAATCGAAAGTTACTATTGATTAGTGGTAAGTGTGGTCACGCCGAAGAAAAACAATAAATGTCGATATTGAGGAAATGAAATGGAGGAATTACTATTCAGCTACGGTATTGATGAATGTATCGTAAGTGTTTGGAGGAAGTATCGTAAGTTTTTAGATGCCTACGCCTGAAGGTTTTCTCCACCAGCCTAGTTAATAGCGTAAGTGAATTCGGCAAGGCAAATAATACGAACAATCACATAAGACGGAAATCAACATAGCGTCTATCATCTCGCATGGTCAATTGTTCATACTCTTTCATGGGGTCAAACCCATTGACTTGTCGAATTCACTTACGCAATTTCGCTGCAGGTTTATAGGTGGATGTAGGTTACAGTTCGTCAGTTATGTAGGTACCATATTGGAAATGGGGGTCGAAACTATTGCGATCAAAGATACAAAGAAACCAATAGCCCCATTTACCCCAAAAATCTTCACCCCCAGGACCTCAAGCACAGTGACGTTTTTGATAACTATACCAAGGAGACAAGAGTCAATGCATGACAATAGTTTCTGTGCGAGTTAGATCTTTTGACTGATTGTTTCCACGGAACCCTAGAAAGAGCTATGGCGTAGAAACATACCAAGTTAAAATACACGCATTGACGTGGAGTTGCGGAACGCCATCCCGACATACAATACAATGGATACTTTAAGTATCTAAATGACTACCCATACCAATGTAATGGTTTGCATGTGCATAATTTGCGATCACTTTCTTCAGGGAAACTGTCCCACGCGATCTTTAATTTGATGAAATGAGGCAATGTGACTTCCGTACACCTTCAGTGTGTAGGCAGTAAGAGAATAACGATTCAAGCGATCGTGCCATCCATAGAGTGCAGGGTTCGATAACTGCTGCATTTTGGATATTTAACAGATTAAAAATTTTAACCCGGATAGGACGTAAGATTGATGTTTGATGATAAAGATTTAAGGAGGAGCTCGTGGCTAAATTATAGCAGGGGTCAGGGTCGATCTTCGAGGTTGCCACGGTTGCCCCAGGTACCCACCATTTACATACCGAGGTTCTGCCGTACCTCGGACAGAACGATAAACCGTTGGTTCCGGCTGTCATACGTTGATCTTTGAGTCGTTACAGATAAGTATAGGAAGACGGAGTAGCCAGTAAATTTGACACCAGTTTTGCCAAGGGATTCGGTGTTACCCAGTTACAAGGTTATGGAGGTTAGATAAGTAGTCGCTCCATGTAAACAGGGTGTAGTCCTCGCACATCTGGGCAGCGCAAGGTACGAATCGGTGCTGTTTCTGTATGAGATTTATTACTGCACAGCCATTGTAGCCAATGTTGTAAATTGATTACCCACAATTCGCCAGTTACGTTTAAGACCCATGTCCCACTAGTTGTCTGGCATTTTTGCTGAACTGGGCCTTTTTGTCGCAGCCGTAAGGCACACTTTCCCGCTAACTTCTTACGTCAGTTTTTTTTTTTATTATTTTATCTGATGTATATTATTATGAGTCTAGGACCTTTATTGTGTGTCTTTTAGTCTGTGCGAAATAAATGTATTTTCTTTCTTTCTTCTTCCATGTACTTAAGGTCGAGTCTGTCGCATCAACCGGGCACAAATGTAGACTCCAGGCTGCTACGCCTGCTAGAAAAACCCAATAACACCTTACCCGAGCTTGCTTATTCGAATCCAGATAACAGAAAAAAAAATTGCTTAAAAATTAGTACCTACTTCATCATCATGATCTTCCTGCCCTTTCGCATGATATTTGGGGTCGGCGCAACACGTTTTATAACTTTTAGTAACATGCGTTTTATTAGAAATTAGTACTATATTGGATGTATCTGTATTTGCTTTACCATAACATCTAAATTACCGTAAGTATACTAATTGTCTTCATTATCTGACTGTGAGTGCCGTTAATTGGTACTTACCGTTGTATGCCCAAGCCTTGCCTTCCGTCAACTCTTCGAAGAAAACTCTGAGTTCCTCCCAGCAAGTGTGATCGACCAAAATATGTATACCATTCGTTATTTTGGGCCAGACCACCGCCAAAAACGTCGGATCATAGATATTGAACAAGTTGTCAAACACTTCAGGTTTCGTAGGACGTTTCCCAAATCTATTCAGTTCCTTATTTGAGTTTTGGCGCGATTTCCCGCATTCAGCCAAAACTATGAACAACAGCACACAACACAATTTTAACTTGAACATTTTGTTAGCACATATTATTTCGTATTTCTATATCGCGTATGCGTGCGTTCTCTGTAGACACACGTTAACTAATGTTCATTGCAGTAAATTGCAACTCGTGTATAGGCGTGTTTACAAACATTCAATGCGAATGGTTAAGAATAAATCAATACTAGCTATATATCTTCCTGACAGACAGCTAGTCTGCCTGTAGTTGCCCGACGATTTAGAAGTCGTACTCGTAACCATATTTTTTTTTACCGCTAGAGCCAGTCTCTGGCTATTCAATAGACTACTCTCAGCATAGGTTGGTCTAGCATTCGATTTTCCGATAGTTGCTCAATTATTACTTTCTCTTTTAATCATGATGTTATGGAGTAATTATAACGGGAAATTGAAAGCAATTAGAACAATTATGTGGCGAGGTGAATACAAACAAGCCTGGTTGTTCTCAACGGCACACTGTAGGCCGGCTTTGTAAGTGGTCGGTAATTGTGGTAAAAATAACCGCGGAACTAATCTTTTATGCATGTTATAACCCATAAAATTAGATACACTATGAAGTGAATTTGATTTATGTCGAATCTTTACTTACGGTAAGCGAGGTGGTTCGTATGTTATATGTGCGTTCAATTGCTGTGAGAATATTGTAAGGAGTTTGGGGTACTTCGCCTATTTAGATACATCTTGATAAAGCCTACGTAGGTAACACTATTGTAGCGACTCAGCCTCGCCTTTCGTCTTGGTCTTGACACGATCATTGATGAGCACCTTCAGCTTCACTAAGAGCCCTTAAGACTTTTCTCGACAGCTTTCATGTCTAGCAATGTACAGCTATAACTGCATGATACAATGCTGATACTGATACTTGCTTTCATTTAAAATGTAGGTCTCTTATTTTTTTGCTTTTCATTTTGTTTTTGTTTGCATTCTGTTCAACGCACGCATGCGAGTGAAACCTCGGCACAAGCACAACCAAATCAACGTTACTGTCTTCATGTTCCGGTCACCAAACGACCATATTGTGTTAATTAAATGCAAATAAAAGGGAAATGCTCGCCACAATATTACTTTCTTTTGCTAGCGGCAATTACTTTCTTAAGGCGGAATTTAAATGAAACAGCGTTTTAAATGTTAGTAATTACATTTTATTACCTGTCAAAAAGACAATAGCTTACAATTATTTTATTCCATGTACTTAGTAAATACAATTAGCTAGATTTATTTCTTTACTGATACTGCAAATCATGTCACTGTTGTAGAAGTCTCTGATAGGGCGTTCTTCACACTCACACACACGAACATAGGAGGACGACGCACGACACTGGATCTTATGTCTTAACGAATATGGTTACATTTGCCGGAGCCTCTTGTTTGGCCGCTGGCCGTCGTTCATGAACCCACCCTGCTGAGAAGCAAACTATTATTGCGATTAGATGGTAGAACAATTTAATTTCTTCAAAATGTAGGTCTAGAGGGATTCTCGAAAATATAATTCTTAATGCACGCAACACAAAAAAATACAGCTTCCGAGCGTAAATAGGACACATGGAGCTTTAGAAACACTGTCACAGGAACAAAATTACAAAGCAAAGCTTTTTGAAACTAGATGTATTTACGATCGGGTACTGTGCGAATTAAGTCCAATGCTGCTAGCTTGAACGTTTATAAACTAATTGAATTATAATATTGTACCATTTGAATACATGCAACCAAACAGTTAAAAAGCATATTTAACAAATGAATAGCCAGCAAATCAATAGTAATCTATGGGCAGTAGGATTAGTAGGAGACTGTAAGTAAGGTTTTGATTCCCTATGGACAACACTTTGCTATGAGACACCCTCTGGTTGTTTGTAGACACATGGCACAAGTATAGGCGCGGCATTACCTTGGACTTAACTGGTGTAATGTTTCTACAGGTAACTCTGAAAAGAATGCACAGAATGTGTTAATGCAAAGAGAATTGCAGAGTTGGTGTGTATTCTGTTGTTCTTTCTTTGTGTCTCGTCATTGTACTGCATTTCTTTGCACATGTTTCTATGCACTCGTTTCTATGAAATGGACGTAAGCATGCAATGGAAAAAGCTTTCTCAAAAATTATTGCAAAAAAATACAGTTCGAAAGATGTCAACGTAATAATTTATACAGTGAGAGGGTAAAAATAAAAATATAATACATATTTATATGTTGACATCTACCACATGAAATCGACACTATTTTACACCAAAAGTTCAACGGAAACTTTGTACAAAGCTAACAAGCAAAACATGTACTAACTGCTATTATAAAAAACTTGTAAAAACATAAATAACTCGTAGCCGGCCGTACTATGACGTGAAAAAAGTGCTAATAATTTATCTTGTAAAGCTACGACTCTCTCACAGTGGAACCATGACAGTTTTAACACGCCATAGTAAGGTCCCTGGTTTAGACTGGAAGTTACACAACCATATTTAGGAATACACTAGGAATATATAAAAATGCAAGTGTCGCTAACATGCGTAGTTTTAATCGCCGAAAACCAAAAATGTGTTAGACATAGTAAGACATAGTATGCGAATGGAGGCCGCTTCTGAACAAGGAAACATTTTCGTAAAAATATATCTCTTACTTGGCGAAAATAATATTGGGAAAGGAGTCCGTCTTTTTTTCTCATTCCGCAGCCTTTACAATCTCCAATAGCGCATTTATGTTAGACATCTAATGAGGTCTGTTTGATGGTGATTTACACCTTTACTTGTTCACAACAAAATCAGTAGTTTCTCTGTCTCCATTGGCTTACTAGTGTGATATTAGTGTCGGCGTGGTGTTTGCGCTTACCGGGCGGCCCATGAAGCCCTGCGGCGGCATGTAGGTGTTGACGGGCGCGAAGCCCCCGCGCGGGAAGGCGCCCCCGCGCCCTCCGAAGCCGCCGCGACCTCCGCGGGCTCCTAAGGGGATTGGCGTCATTGAATAATGCGGGTCAGAGTCTACACATCAAAAATATTTCGATTAGTTCGTTTCCAGTATACTTTCAAGATCATGACGGTAAATGGAAACAAATTTTCTTCAAAGTCAACTCTGCTGGATCTCTTTATTTGTACCAATCTCCCTGCTCCAGCCTCAACTAAGCTCTCTGAGGCTTCTTTATTCAAAATACTCCAAAGTTGAGAAGACCCGGATAAGTGGAAAGAGGTAATGCCATTCAGTGGGCCAGTACAACTTATAATGATGAAGATCATTGTTTTTAAATTAATTGATTACAGCAACCACTTTATTTATGGTATCTTTACTGGTTTCGGTCGGCCTGCATCATCCCACATCTGGACAAAGACCTATCGTGACTTCCAACAGATAACCAGACCCAAAAAAAGGTGCAATTGGCGGTTTCGAACATAGTCTAATACTAGCGGCTATGAGCCACATGTCCTATAAATTTTACGCTGAAATCATCAACATTTTCTTATACAAGTGTCCATGCAGTAGGTACATCAACTAACTACGACAACAAGTATAATGCGAGAAAAGCAGACACCTCTGAAGTTACCTCTAAAGTTGCCCCCCCTGGCGTTGAAGCCGGAGCCGCCGCGCGCGCCGCGGAAGTTATTGGCGCGGTTGCTGTTAGGGCTGGCGTTCGTGTTGCTGTTGGCGTTGTTGCGGTTCTGCTGCTGGTTAGGGTGCTGGCGCTTGTTCTGCGGGAGAGGCTAGGAGGTGTAGCAATGTTTGTCGATGTTATGTATGCGCGTTTTCTTGGATACATTTTTATGGTTATTACTGATTAGACACAACCAGAGTAATTTCATGGTTTCATTAAAGAATACGTTCATAGTCTCGAATCTATTTAATTTAATATTACATATTTAATAGTTAGTAATGTTTAATACTTTAAGGATAGTTTATACTGGACAAACAATTATATGCTATTATTTAAACAGCATAACACTATACGCCCGACTATGGCACATCGAGCTTTAGAGATATTCATACGAGTATCTCTATGAGTGACTGAAAGACTAAGATTGATGATGGACTCGATAGGCCATGTAGACGACAGTAAAGTGAACTTTGTTGACTTTTGCAGTCAACCATACCACAGAGCTCGGAGACGCCTCGATTAACTCTTCATTTTATACAAACCAAGCATGTCATAAGCATCAATCACTGTTTAGTCAACTGAAGGCCTGTAGCTATTCTGACAATGCTAGTGACAGCCGAAACATGCGCACAGCGCTAATATACTCAGTGTCACATTAGTTGTCGCTTAGTGTTTGTGACATTTTTGGAGAGCTTATGTAGTTTCTAGCTGCAATCTTCGTTAAGACTTCGCGAGATGGATCTTATGGCCGATTTGTGAATTGAATATTTAGAATCATTAACATGTTAAACCCTTCTCTAATGCCTAAGTTTGACAGGTTCTCAGGCTTGTAGAGTAAGTAGTGTTTGACATATATTCAACTTAAAATTCTTAATTCTGGTATCCACAAATAGTGTTTTGAATTGTCGCTGATTGATAGTTTTTCGTACAAAATGAATTTTACAAGTGTCAAACACAGCGCTGTCTAACGGCGAGGCTTAATTAATAACAAACCCTACTGTGCATGGAGCACAGGGCATGGAGGTTCGTCTCTAGTCGCAGCTGACGCGGCGTCTCCGAGCTCTTGTCGTCGGTCTGCAGGCACACATACATAATAGAATACCTTGTTCACGTTGGCGGCGTTGTGCGCCTTCTGCTCGTCCTCGTCGCGGTACTTGGACACAGTGACGAGGAAGCCGTTGATGCGCAGCTCGCGGTCCAGCTTCAGCGCCTTGTCAACGCAGTCCTTGTCTTGGAATGTTACTCTCACTGCGGACCATGGAAATGCCAATATTTAGCTTTTGAAAGAATATTCGGTAATCTATACTTAATATTATAAAGAAGCAAAGTTTGTGAGGTTGTAGGGGCTAATCTCTGGATCTGCTGAACCAATTTAGATGCAATTTGGCATGGAAATAGTTTGAGACCCTGGGAAGGACACAGAATAATTTGTATTCCTTTGGGATGATAAAACATTTTTTACGCGGGCGAAGCCGGGAGCAGTATATTCATAATTAGCGACCAACTTTGGCTTCGCACGGGACATATTTATAAAAACCTTCTTTGTTTATCGCTCTTTTTACTAGTGCATTAGGTATCAAAATCAGTTGCGTGGTTTAGAAGAGTAAGCGGAGATACAGACAGAGGCAGTTAGTCTGGCAAACGAAAAAAGACACTCGAATTATTTGCAAACTTTTTATATGGCAATGCTATACTAATTTCAATATCAATTTTTATTGATTTGTTGTGGTCTTGATAATAGCATTTATTAAGTGAAAAATGAATAAATCAATTAAAAGTGGATTACGGGAGATGTCGTTTTACATGATGGCTAAATGTCAAGAAAAACAACAGGAGAAAGACGTCGAATTCAAAGAAAAACAAGATTATTTACGTGTGGTGTTAGGTTTCATAAATTAGTATGACGCTATTCATTATGGTTCGCTTCATAACATTATGGTTATTTACCATACATGTATGCATTGTAATTTAAACAAGTATTTATTCTATCACAGGAAATCTGAAGGATGTAGCAGGGGTTGAAAGTGAAAACTAATGAAAAACTTACGGATTCAGAGCAGAAAGTTAGGATAAGAACCCAGAACCAGTACTTGGATGAAATAGCTAGCAGAGGAGTAGAAGAAAATGATCATGTCATACATGTTGATAATAAATATAAAGAAAGGGACAGAATTACAGAAAATAATTTAGAAAGTTTCATTATTAATATAGGAAACAACCACGTGACTCTTATGAATCTTTTAACATTGAAGTCTAAGATTCGGATTTTGATTATGGTAGTGAATAAACCAAAATTATTATAGAATACTGTTGTTTTTTTTTGAGATTGATACATAATGTCTAAAGTATTACCTACCTACCTATAGTATTTTTATTCAGACGAAGTAAAATAAATAATTCTAAAGTATCAAATTAGGTTATTCCAGGTATTACATACCAGTTTTGGGGTTGCTATGCTGATATTCTTTAAATTTGCCGCGCTTTTTCATTCTCTACTTTCGTTTGCCAGACTCAAAATTGTTTTATTCTATTTAAAAAGCATGGTATATTGACAAGACGACAGGTAGAAGCTGCGAATTACCTGCTTACAAAGAAACCTTATCTTTTATATGTATTATAACTTGTTTGCTGCTACAAACATTGATTATGCGTGATAACAGCTGTGACTAAATCTTGTACTCAAATATGAATACGCGCTTTTTCGTCTCACATATTTCTAACCTATCTATAACTTGTATATTTTGTTAAAGCAGATAAGTAAAGATAGCCTCCCACCCCCTGTGTAAACCCCTCGTGGCCTTTTCCGTCTAACCCCTAAATGCCACGGGTGGGGACTCGAATCATTTCGCCAGCCCTACTTTACGAAAAGATAATAACGTTACTTTTCCATTTTCTTGCACGAAATTTTTTAGGCTGATATATGCCGCAAGTTTTCATACGTCACGCCGCTGGCTCGTGGGCTTATTCATACAAATAGCCAGCGGACACCGTGCCACGTGGTCACGGGCAGATATCAAGTGTTTTATTGACTTGACGTAACATAACTACACAGCAGGCGTTCATATCCGCATTTGCGATGACTAACGGCAATCTATCAATCAATTAGCAGTATTGGATATCCGAAAGCTATGCTTTTCTAGATGTAGTCGATATTGATTTTGTGTTATTCAACAAATGTATAGCTAGATGCACAAAATCACCCCAATGCAAACGCGGACCCTCGAATTCGCAGACGTGGGGGAGATGAGAGACATAAGTATAGCAGAATACGACTACGGGCCGCTCTGTACGAGTATCTTAGTACATGATTTCGGTGTTTTGTACATGAGGAAGACATTATTTTGGTACTTTTCCTTCCTTAATAAATCAAAAGGTAACACGCCGTGTACGGTGACTTTTATAAATTCCCAGATAGCTAAGAAAACAATAGGTACACCGGACATTGAACTCCGATAAAATCTTTATAGTTTTTAAAGGATTCGCATAACAACAACGTAACGAGCTGTGGCTAGTTCGCCATGGTTACGTAACTCATTCAAGTAGGTAACCACTTTGTACTCGACCGGTGGACCTTGAAAACTATCGTAAACTCACAATATGCTCAGTAAATGTAACACGCCTTATATTGCCTTTCATGTATTTTACCATCAGTTCATAAATGGCTTATCAAATTATATTTTATCTTATTTATACAGGCCTGCATTTTTACCCGCGGCTACGATGCCGTCCTGTATACAACAGAAACGGAAACGCTACTTTTTAGGGATAAATAAAAAATAGCCTATGATAGTGACAGTCTAGCTTCGATCAATGCTAGAATTTTAGAAATAATCAATATTGCCAGAGTTTATCCACTACAAAAATATTAACTTATAATTTTAGCTCTTTAAAATATTAGTTAAGATTAAGATTGCACTATACATACGAGTGGGCCAATCAAAACATTTTATACACAGAGTTATCGAAGACTTGTTTAAGACAATCTAACTGTGTCAAATAATGTGCATATTGCATAAAGATATCGTTCGCAACCAGACTGACGGACGTTAGAACGCGATAAGAGTTTGTAACAACATCGTGTCCCCTCGCGTTGGGGAGCTAACCCTCTAGTTACTATATACTCATTTACATATTGTACTCTGCACACAACATGGATGCCAATCGTATAATAAATCAATAGACGAGGCATGCCGGCGCCGCGTTTTGCTCTTAAAGCGCCCACGGGAAGCGTCAATAAATTCTTGATGTACTATGTGTAGTACAACATTGAGTGCTGTACCTACGTACGTATTAATAGAAGCGGTAGGGGCGGACCCTCCTTACTCTCAACACGAAAAGGAAGAACTCACACAATGGAATTTAACAAGATTACCTGCAAGCGTGCACTTGTAATCTTTAAGATGTTCAATAATCATAAACCGGTTTTATTGAATAGAAAATGTCGCAACAAAATAAACAGGTGCCGTAAAGTGGCACAAAGCGTTGTGCAATATTATTCCGTGTCCGTAACGTTTGTGCGTAGTGCAAGCGCGGACAGTTAATCAATATTTTTTCTCCCGCGTCGCCCTTCACCCTTCTAACACGCTCCCCTTCGGAGCGCTAATACCGGTGGCGTTTTATTGTCCAACGGGGTCGTTACCCTAGAGCACATTGTTTAGGCGGACATCGGGTAGTGAAAGTTACTCGCACCCCCGATCCTGGCCTCGCCATTCACAATTTGGACTATATTGAGGACACTGATTATTATGTCGTTTTTTTGTATGCCAAATGTTTCGTTTCGTTTTTGTTTTCTTTAGACTTCAAAGTACATAAATACCACGTGTTAGTTAATGCTTCATAGATTATCTAGGTGAATGCTCCCCCTATAAAGTAGAATTACGATAATTGGAACACACAGGACCGCCGGTATCCGTACTTTGCAGAACTGCGAAAAAAACGCTGAAGAGACCTATACAAGTACAACATCTTGATATTTCGTCCGCTGATGCTGTGATATAGATTTCGCTATGATTCACCATAACTGCCAGAATTTCTTGATACAGCAGAACCTTTAATATTTCAACCGTGCGAAGCCGGAGTAGCTAGAAATAAAGAACCAGAGAGAGCGAGTACGCGTGTGTACTTACGTATTTTGTACTTGGTCTTGCTGAACTCATGTATGTGTGCCACGTCGCCGCACTGGGAGAACAGCAGCTTGACGTACTCCGTGCTGGCTTCGTACGGCACGCCGACGAGTACGGCGGTCTCGGCGCGCGACTCCACGGAGACGGTGATCTTGCTGCCGTCGATCACCGTGCCCTCCTCGGACAGTGCCTGCGTATGACGTCAGCGTCAGCGTTTGATAAAATATGATTTCGTCGTGTCGTTTCTTCGTAGAAAGGTTTTGTTTAGCAGGTTGAAATACTACGTAATTTTAACGTGATATGGACATTTTATGACTAATAAAGAACGATAGTTTTGCAAGAAACATGAATTGATAATCAATTTGCTAAACAATCTGTTTCCCGGAGTGAATATGTTGACTGTTGAGAGTGGTGTAGGATAAAAATTTGCTCATATATATGTTTTGTTTGAACTGCATGTCTGTTGTTTTAGTTATTTTTTCCTTGTGTCAGTGTGACATTTTATGCTTATCACGACACAGTATTAAATCGAAATTTCTCACTGAATTTCGATCTAAAATAAAACATGTTCGTTTCGCATTGTGTACGAGATTTAAACATACACTTAGATCACGGAGTACATACTACACAGATAGTTTATTGGCCATCACAGCCTGTGCAGTGTAAACTACACAATGCGTTGATTGCGATGATTAAAGATAGAACTAATAAACGCAGAGTTCTGCATTCGACACGCACCCCACATGAACAAATACCTACCTGTCGCGACAAGTTCACTTCCTCGTGGCATTTCTTGTCAGCTAATGTAAATGGGAAATTAATAAATGTCCCATTTTCGGGAATGACAATTATAGCAAAATGAAAAATTGTTAACATGCTTTGGCTGGTGTGATGTATTGAATGAATTTTTAGCAGTCTTATCGCAGCACTTGACTTGCGTTTAATTTGAGACGCGTTGATAATATCTTTTCTGAAACCGGGACTTTCAGAAAAGTTATTTTTGTATGTATGTGTCGAACGGCGTTTATTATTGTATGTTTGTATGATTGTATGTTACTGTGTCGTGTAAAGAAGATGAGAAGCTTTAGTTAGCCTTGGCCCAACAGAAGCTAGAAAACTCTATTTTGACATAAATGCACATAATTTGGTACAAAACAAAAAAGAGATATACTAGCATTGACGTGTGTTGATGTTAGTCCTAACTATTTCAGATTAGAACTTATGAATTTGAAATGAAGGTTTGATGTGAATTGAATTAGCTATAGATACCAAATTTTCCCAAAAAGAACTGTCATCGAAACAATATTAAACTTACGACCTTGTATGTAGTAATAAAAAAATGTGTAAAAACTTCGAAACTAAACATTTCGCCGCGCCAACAGTAGGCAGTTGGCATGGCAACCGCGTGAGGCATGGCAGAATGTTTAGTCTGTCAGTTTTCTAGCTGGCGCGGCGTCTCGTTATGGAGTTACGCCTTATATAATTAGCATGTTACCGCTCTGCGATACATCTGGAGCTCTACTTACCAAAAAGGCTGTGCAATGGGCTTCATTGGTTACAGAGGAGTCAGTAAAGCGAACATATTTATAATAATAATGTTGTTGAAAAAATAACATGGAACATGTTAGAAAACATAGGCAGTGTTGGTAAGTACATAATGCCCTTGTTTATACAATGAAATCGTAATCCCTATATGCCTGTATTATATTGAAAACATAATTTAAATGCATAATATACTTTGGGGGTATGTGGAACAGAGTGTTAAGTCCCACAAACCTCCATAGAAAAGGGAGGATTCTCCGACCAGACGGGTGTTGTGTCTGGTCCGGGCAACTGCCCAACCGTTGATGTGGACTGTTGTATATGTTCAAATCGCGCCGAAAACTTTGCTTGCGCTATTCAGGATTTGTGACGTGATGTCATTAGTTCTTAAATGGAGGCATTGGTGCTGCTACAATACTAATCATAACTTCGGTGTAACAAGCTTATAATAACTGCAAAATAAAGAGTTATCTATGGAACAATAATGTGCTGCATAAATAACTTAGATGAACTTTGAGACCTGAAGCCCACTGCAGCAGTCCTGAAACTTACCCTCAGCCACTGCAAGTACACACAAAGACACGTCACAAATAGACATGAGTATATACTCAGTTGATCTACTACATCACACCAATGACAATCATCAATTTTGATCTTTACTTTGTCAATGCAAAGCTGCCAAATGGATGCATCAAGTGTAGAAGACCAGCCTGTTCTAACATTCAAATAGTCACTCATTCTGCTCAAGAATTGAGGAAAGTGGCAACTTTTCTGTCTGGATATACATAATTTGGAAAAAATAATAATCTTAGCCATAAATACAGCCTCTTTCAGAAGCAGGCTAATAAAATTCTAACATCTACTTAATCACTTTTCAGTATAAAATATAAAATGTTAATAAACTTTTGTTTACCTTTTCCAGAGACTCTTTGTTTTTGAATTCGACTATTGCCGATAATGTCGGAGTTGTGGTCAGTTCAGTTACTATGATTGGACCACGTCTAAAAAGAAAGAAAATTTGTCTCATTAATACTCCGTACAGTAGAGCCAGTGTTGCTATGTTCTGAGAGCAGCTTGCTAGTTCCTCGAGAACACATCACACATTATCATAATTATACTAATAAACTTCAATCAGATATACAAATATAGTGATTCATTTCAACATTTAATGACATTTCAGGGACTGATATTTGAATGTTGGCAAGTTGTATGTTCAGTTACATAGCTACTATTGTGAAACAGATATACTCACTTAACATTGGTCACTTCTCCATGTTTTGAGAACAACTCCTTGAGTTTCTCCTGGTAGTCGAACAGGTAGGTCGACGGGAGGTTCTCAACGAGTATTTTACCAGACTCTACTTTCTCTTCTTTCTTATCATCGCCGCCGGCGTCACCGTCGGCGTTCTCCTGGCTCTGGTCGGCGTCCCCGCTGCCCTCGGCGGCACCGGCGTCAGTCGCGGTGGACTCGTCGCCCTGCTCCGCCTGTTCGGCTTCGCCGTTGTTATCTTCGGCCTCCACGGGCTCGGAGGTCTCCATCTCGGGTGCCTGTTCTTCTGCGGCTTGGGCGGCGGCCTTTGCCTTCGCAGCCTGGTTTTTAGCGCCGCGGCCTTTCTTCTGGGCTACCATTATGTCGATCGAGCTGTAATACACAAGAACCGACTCAAGCAATCAGGCGTGCGATCCGTCACGCTCTCACAGTAGCAACGTTTCCCGCCATATCTATTTTTTGCTAAAACTTATCTACAACACTTGGCGCCTATTCTCAGATCTCAAGGGCGCAGTTGCTAACGCGCGAAACATCATAGTACGCAGAAACGCAGAAAATACAGTCATGTTTAGCAGATGAGCTAATTTTAACTATGTGTAACATCACAGATAACGGTAAATACATCATAACAAGCCATACGCGCCATGAAGCATGCCTATAGTTCGAGTGGAAAATTCACGAACCCGAAGCGTTACCTCGTAATAACTTGTTACAATGGCATTTCGCAATCCTGGTTGAATATTTAACAATATGATTGAAAGTTTTACTTACCAAACGCGAATTAACAATTAAAATCAATGAATCACAAATCCACAGGGGAAAGACGCCAAACTATATGCAATAATAACACGAAACCGGCATCACGCAAGCGCATCCGCCATTAAAATAGATTTTAAAAAGTGAGGTTAGTGGTGTTGCCGTAATATAATAGGTTCTAGAATTATTTTAAACGTATCCGAACGGATCCAAACACTACGTAAAATCAATAACAAATTTCTCTATGGTCCACCTTAGACAGTCAAAACAGCTCATGAAATTTGGCAAAGGTGGAAAAGGAATTTAATAAAAGTGAAATAAACAAAATACAAAAAGTCTTCCGTCTTTAAAAGCGAAAGAGCGTGCCTCACGTCTATTATGCGGTAGGTGTAATAGGTAGTAGTGTTATGCTAGGTACAGACAAACAAAGCGAACAAATACGAGTGGGTATAGACTTTCGCTACTTCTAAGTTTCTAACTTTACTTTCGATAGTAATCACAAAATAAGGTTACCCATCAAAAAAAATTACAGTCTGGAAATGACATTCATTCTATTCGTAATTTTCACATTATTCTATAAAACATGCAAATAATTAGGCAACTTTCTCATTAGCATGAAAGAGTGAATGAAAATACGGATCTCGAATACTTAAAGACGGAACCACACTTACGTGGCGTGGCGTGTCGTGGCGCGTTCCGACCCAGTTGATTAGCTACAAAACTCGTTGCGTTATGAAGTAGGCTGGAACAGAGTCGTTTGATATGGTGGATCACGCGCCACGCCACGCCACGACACGTAAGTTTGGTTCCGACTTAAGTGTGGTTCCGTCTTAAGGCGGAAACACACATTAGTGGCGCGGCGTGGAGTGTCGCGCTAGTAGTATATCTGTTTCTCCCTGTGTTGTGAGTTTTGTGGCATGGCGTGGCGCGGTGGTGGTGGTTATAGCGCGCCACGCCACGCCACGACACGTAAGTTTGGTTCCGACTTAAGTGTGGTTCCGTCTTAAGGCGGAAACACACATTAGTGGCGTAGCGTGGAGTGTCGCGCTAGTAGTATATCTGTTTCTCCCTGTGTTGTGAGTTTTGTGGCATGGCGTGGCGCGGTGGTGGTGGTTATAGCGCGACACGACACGCCAGGCAATTGTGTTTCTACACCACGTGGCTTGTGGTGCGGTGGCGACTGGCTGTTGAAATGAACGTATTATTTTGCCTAATATTGGAACGCAACAAATATGGTTCCTGGTTTGCCCGCGTCTATGGCGCTAGTGTATAACATTGATATAAGAAAGAAAAATAATTGTCATGGCCTCTTCCCTTGCTCGTAATAAAAATCACGTCGTGCATACATGCAGTCTTTGATTTCTCAAAACCATATATCCAAAACCACAACGAAGACCACAAGTATCACCTCATCCAACACTGGCCCGCCATTCAACGACGCGAATTCCTAGCGGACGCTTGTGTGCTGCGTGTCTAAAATGACCGTCGAGCTTATTGAAGTTGTACGTCAACGTACAGTATTGTATGACACAAAGTCTAGGTAGTACGAGTATAAGGATCATGTGATATGTATCCTAACTGTGTAAGTTCAAAGAATAGCGCAAGATACGCTTTCCTTGAATTCATTGCTTGATATATTAAAAAATCCGTCTACTCGACAGCGTAAAACATGCAATGAATACTGTTAAGTTGTCAAAATGAAAGCAGTATATAATAGTAATCTTTGAAAGCAAAGGAGTGTGTTTCGTGATGTCAAAACAGTTACGCAGTTGGTGTGCTGTTATGCTGCTTGGAAAGAAATTGCCTTGCCTTCTTTTTTTTTGTTTCGGCTCTCAAAAAGTTTCATTGCAAGGAGAAATGTATTTATTTACTAAAACTTCATGCAACATAAAGATACATAGGACTTAAAATCTGAGGCATTCTCTACCAGTCAACGAAGGGTGATGGAGATATAACATGGAAGGTGCATAAAAATAAATTGAAGGTCTTCAACGAAATCATCATCCGAATCCTAAGTAAACATTATGTACGACGTACACGTTGCAAAGGTTTGATGTATACTGTTCAGAAATAGCGCCAGAGCGCACCAAGATACGACAGCTTAGTGTGCACACTCACCGCCACGCCAGTATGCGTCACCACACGCCACGCAACGTAAGTGTGGTTCCGCCTTTACAAGCACCGAAAATACGGTTTTATGAGAAAAATATTAATTTATTTGAAATTTAATAGCATTTTTCCAGTGAAGCTACTGATTTAGTAGTGGATATTTTATGTAAAATCGCTGTTGTTTTGTTCCTTAGTGGAATTATTCAAACAGGCACGATTTCAGTAAAGTGGGGCTTGCATAAAAGGCTGACTCGATAATATGGTAGCCAAGTACTCCAAAAAACTTTCAAATGCAATACAATATTTTATATTACTGTTAAAAAAAGAGTAAAAAGCCTCAGTAGCCAGGTTATTAAATTTCCTAAGAAAATGCTTCCGGTTGGCAGTTGGCAGCACTGAATTTTTGACTTTGGCTTAGCACTAGAGATTTATAGTTTTGGGCGTTTTCGATTTTTTGGGCAAACGGTTATGTAACCTTTATACATTTTATATCGATATCGAAAACGGCAAACTAACAACGAACGCGAACTAAAGCAAACGCAAAGCTCACACTTTTATAGTTATAGCCAAATGGCAGCTGTATTAAACCCAAATCTGTTCCCAAAGCTATTAAATCAAAATAATCGGAGTCGACGACATGTCAATATATGTTATGCTCGAGACAGTCAAAAACAGCACTGATGCATAAAAGTTTTTTGTATGGCACCAATAATCTATGACCATATACCAGAAACAATTAAAATTATGAATATTAATCTTTTTAAAAGGTAAAGAAATTTCTCGTAAGAAAAACCTATTATAATGTTTCTGAGTTTCTGAAGGACAAAGTACTGTTGTAATCTGAATGTTAGTTTTTATATTGAATTATTGACCTTTTTGACATTTTATTTCCGCCCGTATTCGACATCTAATTTTATGATTATATCTTTGACTGCATTTTATTTTCATTTTCCATATTTTGTTTTTAATTATTATTATTGACTTAATTGTTTAATTTTTTGAATACATACCATTATTTTGACATCCAACTTGTTCCAACTTGTTTTTTATGAATTGATTGTATAATATTGTGTAATAATATCGACGATGTTTCTTGTTTTTTTTAATTTACTGACTGCGCTGTTTAATTTTTGATATCCAATTTTTTAATGATAGATAATTGTGTTTGAATAAATTGATTATTATTATTTAATATTGCATGTATAATGTCGATGATTTTTATTCTTAGTTATAGTGTAAACCCAATGGGTAGATTTTTGCGCACATTTTTATTATAATAATATATGGTGTGAATAAATAATATTTTTTTTTTTGGTAATAGGTTTATGCTTTATAGCCATCCTTACAATTACGGAGTAGAATTCAAAATCGGTTGAACGGATGGTAAAAAGGGGATTTTATACATTTTTAATGCAGGTACCTTTTGCAGTGAGAGACTTATCAGGAAAATATATAAGATGTATTAAAGTCGTAAAGAGAGTTATACACCGTGAAATTTAAATGGTTGTTTTCCCGCAGCGAAATGGTTTTGTCTATGTAATACAATCGTTTCGTAGTTACATAAAATATTAGAAACAAAAACTGGCATATTTAACATTGTGAAAAACTAAACTCGAAAGCGATCACGAACCAATAGTATACCTCCCGATATCTACGGCCGAACGACAGCAGGCCGTTGACCCGGGTGCTAGGTCACCGTCGAAAGGATTAGGTTCGAAGGCGGCTCCGTTTGATTATGTCACGCGCAGGCTAGATTATGCCATATAATTACACGCGAGAGCTTATTTTACTTTAAACATTTAATAAATCGGTCTTTGCTTTGTCGGCTTGTGGCTCGCTCGTTTGTTTTGCGTGCAAACTTTTATGCCGTATCACCACGTGCGAGAGCTTATTTGGGTTTGACCATTTATGCATCGCTTTCCTTTGAGGGCTGCGGCGCCGGCGCGTGCGACGCCAGTATTACCTAAAATACATGTTACGTCTAGTGTTACTATTAAAGGCCGCGAGGCCATTGACCCACGTGCTTTTCAATCAGCTGTTATCCAACATGTTATTCAAATTTTCCCTTCATCCTTTTACGGGCGCGGTGATAATGAGCCGGGCACCCGTCTTGCTGAAAATAAAGGTTGTCCACGGGCACCGCTAGCGGAAGGTCGTCTAATAAGTCCGGGATAACATTTCGTAGCATTTCCAGGTAGGTTCCACCTGTTAAGTGTCCTGCCACGAAATGCGGCCCTATGAGGTGGCCATTCATTGACACTAAAACGCACTTGATGCGCACACTCGCGAATAACGTGTGGGTTATTTATTGCCCAAAAATGTTTGTTACAGTTGTTTTGAAATTGTTGCGCGCAGGCTAGTTTATGCCGTATCACTACAGGCGAGAGCTAATTTTACTTTGAACATTTCTAAATCGGTCTTTTCTTTGTCGGTATCGCGGTGATTTTTTGTATTGTTCCGTGCAAACATTTTATGCCTTATCACTACGTGCGAGAGTTTATTTTAAAATAAAAATAAAAATAAAATAGTTTATTTGCACCTTCAAGTAAAAAACACACAATGTTATGGTTTACAATAAAAAAGATAAGCCAAAGGTAAGTAGAGTTGTAAGTTAAAGATGCAGCCAATACCTAAACTAAGATAACTTAATATCTTGTAATTATAGGTATCAGCGCCTACCCTCGTTCACAAATTGTAGCTGTTGATCAATAACATTTAAAACATGTATTTTAATTACAGAAATAGTTTCATGATTACTATGATTAGTTAAATTACAAAGCTAAAGAATTAGGCACTATTATTATTTTGGTTTGACATTATTTTGTGCATCGGTTTTCTTTGTAGGTGGTGACACGAGTAGTACCTAGTACCTACAAGTTACGTCTAGAGTAACTATTGTTACTCACTTTTTCGAGTTGATGAATATTTTTTTAATTATTTTAAAACAGAAACATCGTTATTTATTTACTTTAACTCTATACTTCGAAAGTAATCCTTAAGGCAAGTCGTTCTGCCGCGGGAAAACAACCAATTAAATTTCAGGGTGTATATTAGACACAACCACTGCGAAAGGTACCTGCATTAGGTTATGGGCCCAGTCCGATTCAGGACGTATGCAGCTGTATTGATAAGCTCTGCCCAAAGGGCCTGTGGAAATTCGTCTCCTGCGTCAAGCATAATTTTTCTTTGGCTGCGACACTTAATAAGGCTCTGATGGTGGCCATTCTAGCAACTGGACTATAAGCCTGTTCGTAATCGATTCCTTTCCGTTGCTTGAAACCTTTCACTACTACCCTAGCCTTATATTTCTCGATACTGCTGTCTGGGTTTCGCTTGATACGGAAGATCCACTTGCTACCTAAACATAAAAAGGCACTCCCTTGAGTGCCTTTTTATCTTTAGTTAGCTTACAGAGTGTCCAAACATCATTTTTGTTTCGAATGAAATAAACATGACGAAACGCGGAGAAGTCATCCTTAAAAAGAACAAAGTAGTGACATTTCGAGTAACTTTCAGGGAATGGTCCACATACATCGGCGTGAACCAGCTCTCCAGGCATACTTGCTCTGTCTCTTTTGCCAAATTTTAGACGCTGTGCCTTACCATAAATGCAGCCTTCGCACTGTATATCATTTTTATCATTAAGATTAATCCCCAATTCCCTCTTGACAAGATCTTTGATGTATTTCTTGTTCTGGTGACCAAATCTTTCATGATATAACTGGAGTAAGCTTGATGGGTTTACAGCAATAATCTCTATAGGTTTGCTTGGCAGAACTGTCTTGATTTGTAACATATACAGTCCAGATACTGGAATGTTTTAAGATGTCAGAATGTAATCCAGTTTCAACGATTTCAAATGGAGTTACGTCGTTTATGCTGCATCTCTTTTATAATACATTTTTTTAATTTATATTACTTAGAAAGAGAGGTAGCGCATATGGTTCCTATCGTTTGTGAAGTTTGTGTTTTGTTCGTAGCTCGTTACGTTTCCACATTGTTACGGTTTTAAGTTTTGATTTATTCGTTCTCGAACGCATACGCAAGTTGAGGTTTTGATTCCATACAGTTTTTTGTGATATCGGTTTCTTGATATTGATATCGATATGATATGATATGTAACACATATCCAATAACAGTTACGTTTTGATATATCGGACCCATCCCTACATGGCACTTGGCTGGCACCATGCATGCACCATATATAAATGGAAATGGCAGCCAGCAGCTGCTAAACATAACCTCTAAATATTTACTGCACGATGTTTTATTATATTTTGTTCAGCAATATTTCAGGTTAAGAAGGGCTTATAAGCAAGAAAATGAAGTCTAAGTCATTTGATTTAAAACCAACTGTCGGTGTTAAGCATACTCTCTCAGACAAAACTTTAGACTTTATTGGTCTTTATAAATCTGTTGCTGATACGAATAAGATTGCTGAGAAACGCAAATCTGATGAAATTATCAACAAGGAACTGACGAAAGCCAATACAAGTACACCCAAACGTGAACTTAACCAAAATAAAAACAAAAAACGGAGCAAACAAGAGCCAGTAGAGATATCGCGTATTATCATTGATGGCTCTAATTTAAGCCCAAGTGTACCTCGGAGCAGCCCTATCGATGATTCTACAGTTACTTTTACTCCTAACACAAGTGGCAAAAAGCAAGCAGTCAAATCCATCATGAAAACTAAATCGCCAGCTGAGCCAGAGTCTTTTGACAGTGCCAGGTCTAACGCCTCCAGCAGTAAGCCCAAGAAGAGGAACAAATCCGTCAGCTTCATGCTAGAGGACCACGAGGAAGTTGTGGTGAAGAGAACCAAGTCTGATGACAGCAAAGTTAATGTTAAACCTGAGACCACAGCCAAAACTGTTGGTAATGACAAGAACAAGAAACTTAAAAAGTTCAAAAAGTTTCAACAATCTGAAAAAGAAAACAAAGTTGCCAAAGTTAACAGTCTAAACATGGAGGTGGACAGCAGTAAAGGTGAGAAAAGGCCAGCCAAGTTCAATAAAACAAAAAAGATGCTGGGAGAGTCCCCACCAGGTGATGCACAGGTTTTAACACATCCTACAAAAGAGAAAAAGAAGAAATTCAAAAAAGTTAAGAAGCCAAAATCTGAACAAAGTACAGAACCAACTGATGCTGAGACTAATGGTGAGGTTTCATCAGAAACCAAAGTTAAAAAACTTAAAAAGAAGAAAGTGAAGTCCTCACCTGCTGAGAACACGGAGACTGAGGGTGAACCGGCTCCTAAATCACGTAAAAAAGATGGCAAACCTGACATCGCTGAGGACCTGGAAAACCTCAGTATTGGAGACAATGCACACACACTGACAAACTTGTTAGACGAAATGACTGTAGTGGATAAGGACAAGCGTAAAAAGTTGAAACAAAAGTTTAATAAAAATAAAAAACCTAAAGGCACTCAAGTTTCCAGTAAGGAGGATTTAGAAAAGAATGAAGAGGTAAAGGAAAAGGTCAAGTGGAAGAAGAGGAAGTGGAACAAAGATAAGAAGGGGGATGGGGATGAGGACGGCTTGGCCAACACTGTGGTTGTAGAGAACCTGCCCATCTCCGTCATGCTCAACTATAAGAAATTGCTAACGGACCATTTTGTCAAACATGGGTTGATTAGGAAAATTGGGTCAGGTTCTTTATATTACCTATTAACAAAAAATAATGTATATTTGAAAATGTAAGCACAAAATGTGAACTTCCCCTTTTATCTGTTCCAGCCTTGCTGAGGTATATCCCACAGAAGAGTCGAAGCCTGTTTTTACTACTACCCTCAACTTCTACAGTGACACGGCTGCTGAACAGGTAACTTATCTATCACTAGCTTTTGCCCGCGGCTTCGCTCGCGTTAAGCATTTTTTTTTTTTTTTTTTTCGGGACCGGTCAATGTGGCGACGCTTGGGGGAGGCCTATGTCCAGCAGTGGACGTCTTTCGGCTGATATGATGATATTTTTTGCGGCTTTACTTTTGTTTAGCGTGTGTAAAAAATTAGGGCCTACAAAACTTCTTTGTAAACAATATTCTTAACTAATCTGTCATTAGGCGCTAAAACTATCAAGCTATTGGGTGAACTTACTCGTGAGCACGCAACATAAAACTGTCCATGAGAGAAGCAATGTTCTCTCAAGTCAATACCCGCAAATTTGAGAGTTTGCCCCTGAGACTTATTTATTGTCATGGCAAAGCAGACTTTTAGGGGAAACTGTAATCGTTTAAATTCGAACGGGATATCATTCGGTATTAATGGGATTCGTGGTATAAATACAGTTTCTCCTTTCGCACACCCAGTTAATATAGTGGCTTCCACTATATTGCGATGTAACGCTTTCACTTGCAGTCTCGTACCGTTACAAAGTTTTGGTGGTTTTAAATTTCGCAACAACATAATTGGAGTGCCCACACGCAGAATAAGCTTATGATAAGGCAAACCTGGCGGTTTCAATGAATTTAAAAATTCTACAGGGTAATTAGTAGCGTCATCTGTATTAACCACAGTATCAATCGAATTATAGACCTTTTCTTCGCCCTCTAACGACATGAGCAGGATATCGTTGATAGCTGCTGCTTGATCGTTCTTTGGAGTAAGTATGGCACGCTCACATAACCATTCAATAGGCTTGTCATGTATATGAATAATGTCTGGATAAACTTTAGACAGTAATTCTTGAACCGTTGTAACAACTGTGCACAATTCTTCCGGGATGGTTATCATTCCATCAAACGATGGAAAATCACCATTACCGATTTTAAGAAGGAGATCAGAAAATCTACCAGCAGACTTATCCCCGCCCAAATGTGCTCTCATGTTTTTAGAGAGCTTAAGAATATTAACCTGGGGCCACAAATTGGATTTCTTAATGCACGACTTTACTTCGTCAGCTCTGGTTCCTTTTGGCACCACTGGTAGAGTCTGTCGAAAGTCTCCAGCCAGCAAAACTGTTACGCCACCCATTAATTTTGTATTTCCCCTTATATCCTTTAGTGATCTGTTTAAGGCTTCAATACCACCTTTATGAGCCATCGTTATTTCGTCCCACACGATTATTTTTGTACTCTTTAAAACTTCAGCAAAATTACTTTGTTTGGAGATGTTGCAAATGGGTGTTTCAGCAGTGATTAAATTAAGTGGTAACTTAAAAGTAGCATGAGCAGTTCGACCACCTTTGAGTAATGTAGCAGCTATGCCGGACGACGCCACAGCCAGGGCAATGCCGTGAGTACTTCTTACTTTCGCCAAAAGTAAATTAATAAGGAAGGTTTTACCAGTTCCGCCTGGAGCGTCTAAGAAGAATAATCGACCGTCATTTGCATCTACACTTGTGATAATTTTATTGTAAACTTCCTGTTGCTCGTCATTCAAGGATACTTCATTTTTTCTTACTGCCTCTTCTAAGGCCACTGTATCGTAACTGGTCTCCTTCACGTACTCTCTATTTCCAAATTGTATTGATGTTATTGGCTGAGGTAATCCATACTCTTTAAGAGGACGGCCGCCTAATGATAATACGGCATCCTGTAATACCGACAGGCATTTGTTAAATATCAGGTCCGATGAGTGCTCTACATCCACGTCACCTTGCCTTTCCAGCTGTTTTTTAAAGTCCTCAGAAAGGTATTCTTTGTATTTCTCCCAAAGACATAAGGGGTCGGAAACCTGGCAGAAGAATAAAATTATAGCAAAAAGCTCTCGAATAATATGCGGTGTTTGACAAAGTGCTGCCTCTTCAAGAGCTGAATCCAAATGCCGATCATCTTCGAGTAAACCTAGAGCCTTGCACGCGGATTGGAAAGTGGGATGTAAGTGACCATCTACAGTTTTCATCGCTTCAAATGAAATTGGGCCTCTGATCTCATGTAGAAGCATTCGAAGGTGGTAGCATTCTGTATTGTTTGGATGAACAGTATAAACCCTACCTAGAACGTGTTCTTTTTTGACCCCTGACCATCCTTCAACATTCACTCCTCTTTTCCTTCTCTGAAACGATCGCTTGTTCCAAACGTAATACGCAGGGACTTCCGAGTATAGCAATGTTTTGGCAAAGTCATCCACGTTACACAGATCGAAAAAGGAGAGGAGTGTAGTTGTAGGAGGACTACTCAATTTGTCGCACAAGTTCTGCTCATTAAAATAAATTCTCTGTCCATTTTCTAAATGGACAGCAAGGTGCACTACAGGAGGAAAACGCTCATGTATTGGGAATTCAAGGATTCGCCAAACTGCTTCAGCTGAACTTATATATCGACCACTTGCGTAGGTTGTAACTTCATCCTTCTCATCCTTCCCGTTCTCTAAAGTAAACGTAGCCTGATCTGACCCTTTATTAACATATTTGCAAACGTATTTGATTGACTTCACTGAATGACAATACTCTACGTTCACGTGAGCGTTACATGTTCTTAATAGCACTGGATTATAAGGAACTACCCAACGATTATCTATTGATACACCCTTGATATTGACAGAGAATCCGCCGTCATCCAGAGAACGTCTCCTGTACTGCGGATAACCATCATCACCGGTTTGAGTTTCCTTAATAAGAGGCTTGGGATAACGTTTGCTACAAGAATTATCTTTCATGCATTGAGAATTTCGGTTTAAACTTCCACAGGGGCCATGTATCATATTACTTTTAACAATTTCGTAAAGCTCAGGATCACGATTGGGGTTAGGTATTTCAGCACAAATAATATTGTTAATTTGATCCGGAGTGATGCGATATTGAAGCCATAAAAGTATATGAATATGCGGAAGACCTCGCTTTTGCCATTCCGTCGAATACATATAACATCTCACTTCACCGAATATTTTTCCTTTTATCAACAAATCCATGACCTTTTTTACTTTTAATCGAAAGACACGCGAAATAATATCGTATCGATCATGAGATTTTTGTCCTGAAAGTAAGTGCTCATTTATGTCACTCCAGCGTGGGTTACATGTAAAAGTAATAAAAAGGTCGGGACGACCGTAATGTCTAACATAGGTCATGGCGTCTTGCGTTTTTTCGTGCATGTATCTTGGACCACCAGTGAAAGATGATGGAAGTACTACCATTTGTCCCAGCTGATTTGCTTCAGTATCTTGCCGTCCAATTGCATCTTTTAAATGAATATAATTATCTGCGCGCAATTTGGCTTGATTGTTTTTTATGTAGTTTAGTCTTTCAGTTTCTATTTTTGCGTATTCATCTACCAAATATTGACTAAAAAGAGCGCGATATTTAACCAAAAAGTTATCTTCTCCTTCTCTGATCATTATTCTGTATGAATAAAAACTTACAGCAGAGACTGTTTTTTTCAAGGGCAACTTTGTTGTGGGATTGCATTGTTGTATGTTGATTGAATAGCCATCGTCCCCCCAGCAAAACATCAACGGGTACTGCAGCGCGTCATAAGCTCGATGTATCTCACTGATACGCTGAAGTGAGTTACTTCGGCTTTCGAGGATGATGTCTCTTCGGTTAAAATGCTGATCTACCAATACTACAGCCACTTCATTTGCCGTTGGTGCATTAAATCTGCCTCTGTGTTCTCTTTGTGGTTTTTTATCTGCATGTATTACAACCTTGAATGACTCTGAAGGCGATATTTTATCAATGGCTGTTTTTAGATCTTTTATGTATGGGTTCACCTCATGTAACATAAGCTGCAATTGTTTGATTAAATTTGGTTTCAAATCAGGAAATTTAGAACATCGAATATTTGCTTCTCTATCATCTTCACCGACGAAATAAATTTGCAGAAACTGTGCATCCTGCCCAGATTCAGGTAATATACTTCCAATTAAATGATAGACTTGTCCTTGAACTTTAAAAGTTGGTGAAAAACCGCCTTCTTTTATTTGTTTTCCACCAAAGGAAGTCATTTGAAAACAGGCATTATATTTTCGGATATTATCCATGAAGTGTACATGATTTGGGTGTAAATCATTAACCAGACTGTAAAGTGGTTCAGGCAGTTGTTTAAACGGCTCAAGTTGTACTTTACCGGCGCTACAACACATGCCAGGTGTCTCATCTTTCCACTTCAAAGCGTTACACCACTGACACTTGTACGTCATAGAACCTAAGACTACACTGCTGTCAGTTCCATAAGCAATATCTGGGTCATACGCCAAACCCGAAAGCAACTTGCTTCTCCATACACGCTGAATTGTATTTTCTCTATACCGTGACTGAATCACTCTATGCACATCAGTATTCCTGGCCTGATATAGTGCAGCAGATTGCCTGTGTTTTTCAGGGTTTGCAGCCTGGTAGGTGGCGATAGATTGCCTGTGTTTTTCAGGGTGTGCAGCCTGGTAGGTGGCGACAGCTTGCCTGTGTTTTTCAGGGTGTGCAGCCAGGTAGGTGGCGACAGCTTGCCTCTGTACATCAGGGTGTTTTTTCTTATATTCAGACACAGCTTTACGGTGGGATTCAGGTTGAGTTTGTCTATATTTTTTTTGTGCCTTTTTTATTTGATTATTTCGTGTGTAATTAGTAAACCTTGCCCTACGTTTGTTTTTCTTTTTTTCTATTAATGTCACAGACTCAGACAATAAACTTCCTGTTAAATTTTCATCATAATTTAATGAAGATACTATAGGTACCTCCTGACAACCCTTTTCAACTTTAAGTTGCGAAGGTGTATCAATTGCAAAATCATGTTCTTCTACAGCTACCTCCATACGACGCCGAGTAATTTTCTGTGCTGCTATGGGAAGATAGGCATCAAAATGCCCACTGGACAAATCTTGGCTGAATCGTAATCGCCTAACCGGATAATTGTTAGATCCAGATTCCGTATATATGAGACCGTTTCTATAAACTTCAAACTTAAATGGGAATATTAATCCTGCTGCTATTAACTCACAAAGTCCGCCATAAGTAGCATTTTTTATCATATCAGCAAAATATTCGTCAGGTGTTAAGTAGTTATTACCATTCCTGTCATGGGTCATAATTGAAAACTGGCTCCAGTCATTAACCACATATCTGACAATGTCTGAACGCACCTCCATCGCTCTATCTTGTGTTCCGTACATTAAATAAGAGAGAGCACGAAACAAACATGCACCGTCACCAACAATAGGGACGACAGTACATTCTTCAACTTCTCCATTAACGTTCAGATTTTCTTTAGCCATTTTAAAAAAGTCGTACTGACAAAACCTATACTTAAACCAAACGAAAACAAAACAAATGCCAAATACAACCAAAACAATTTTAACGACCAACAACATCCAACCAACTGTGTACAACTAACCTATCTGACGACGAAAGTTAAATAATTACTGGAGTGGGTCATTAATCCGCGGAAAATCTTAACACCGCGATTCAGAAAAATGACTTAATTGCACAACGCCATCTACTGTCAAAATTTAGAACTAAAAATTATTTTGTTCGTCATTAGTTCCATTAGGTACTAATAGTTCAAACTAATACATTTACATCCTCCATCATCCCGGTAAGCGGACGTCTTCATCATAGTAGCTCCAACCTTTAATTTCAGTTCAATCAGTCGAAAATCTAAGAAGTTTTATACAAACTTTTATCCCCTATTTTATCCCCTTAGGGGTGGAATGTATCAAAATCCTTTCTTAGGGGATGCCTACATCATAGTAGCTATATGCATGCAAAGTCTCAGCCCGATCGGTCTAAAATTGACAAAGTTTCATACAAACTTTCATCCCCTGTTTTATCCCCTTGGGGGTAGAATTTATCAAAATCCTTTCTTAGCGGATGCCTACGTCATAACATCTACCTGCATGCCAAATTTCAGCCCGATCCGTCCAGTGGTTTGGGCTGTGCGTTGATAGATCACTATGTCAGTCAGTCAGTCACCTTTGAGTTTTATATATTTAGATATTTAGATAGATTTGATCCGGAGTGATGCGATATTGAAGCCATAAAAGTATATGAATATGCGGAAGACCTCGCTTTTGCCATTCCGTCGAATACATATAACATCTCACTTCACCGAATATTTTTCCTTTTATCAACAAATCCATGACCTTTTTTACTTTTAATCGAAAGACACGCGAAATAATATCGTATCGATCATGAGATTTTTGTCCTGAAAGTAAGTGCTCATTTATGTCACTCCAGCGTGGGTTACATGTAAAAGTAATAAAAAGGTCGGGACGACCGTAATGTCTAACATAGGTCATGGCGTCTTGCGTTTTTTCGTGCATGTATCTTGGACCACCAGTGAAAGATGATGGAAGTACTACCATTTGTCCCAGCTGATTTGCTTCAGTATCTTGCCGTCCAATTGCATCTTTTAAATGAATATAATTATCTGCGCGCAATTTGGCTTGATTGTTTTTTATGTAGTTTAGTCTTTCAGTTTCTATTTTTGCGTATTCATCTACCAAATATTGACTAAAAAGAGCGCGATATTTAACCAAAAAGTTATCTTCTCCTTCTCTGATCATTATTCTGTATGAATAAAAACTTACAGCAGAGACTGTTTTTTTCAAGGGCAACTTTGTTGTGGGATTGCATTGTTGTATGTTGATTGAATAGCCATCGTCCCCCCAGCAAAACATCAACGGGTACTGCAGCGCGTCATAAGCTCGATGTATCTCACTGATACGCTGAAGTGAGTTACTTCGGCTTTCGAGGATGATGTCTCTTCGGTTAAAATGCTGATCTACCAATACTACAGCCACTTCATTTGCCGTTGGTGCATTAAATCTGCCTCTGTGTTCTCTTTGTGGTTTTTTATCTGCATGTATTACAACCTTGAATGACTCTGAAGGCGATATTTTATCAATGGCTGTTTTTAGATCTTTTATGTATGGGTTCACCTCATGTAACATAAGCTGCAATTGTTTGATTAAATTTGGTTTCAAATCAGGAAATTTAGAACATCGAATATTTGCTTCTCTATCATCTTCACCGACGAAATAAATTTGCAGAAACTGTGCATCCTGCCCAGATTCAGGTAATATACTTCCAATTAAATGATAGACTTGTCCTTGAACTTTAAAAGTTGGTGAAAAACCGCCTTCTTTTATTTGTTTTCCACCAAAGGAAGTCATTTGAAAACAGGCATTATATTTTCGGATATTATCCATGAAGTGTACATGATTTGGGTGTAAATCATTAACCAGACTGTAAAGTGGTTCAGGCAGTTGTTTAAACGGCTCAAGTTGTACTTTACCGGCGCTACAACACATGCCAGGTGTCTCATCTTTCCACTTCAAAGCGTTACACCACTGACACTTGTACGTCATAGAACCTAAGACTACACTGCTGTCAGTTCCATAAGCAATATCTGGGTCATACGCCAAACCCGAAAGCAACTTGCTTCTCCATACACGCTGAATTGTATTTTCTCTATACCGTGACTGAATCACTCTATGCACATCAGTATTCCTGGCCTGATATAGTGCAGCAGATTGCCTGTGTTTTTCAGGGTTTGCAGCCTGGTAGGTGGCGATAGATTGCCTGTGTTTTTCAGGGTGTGCAGCCTGGTAGGTGGCGACAGCTTGCCTGTGTTTTTCAGGGTGTGCAGCCAGGTAGGTGGCGACAGCTTGCCTCTGTACATCAGGGTGTTTTTTCTTATATTCAGACACAGCTTTACGGTGGGATTCAGGTTGAGTTTGTCTATATTTTTTTTGTGCCTTTTTTATTTGATTATTTCGTGTGTAATTAGTAAACCTTGCCCTACGTTTGTTTTTCTTTTTTTCTATTAATGTCACAGACTCAGACAATAAACTTCCTGTTAAATTTTCATCATAATTTAATGAAGATACTATAGGTACCTCCTGACAACCCTTTTCAACTTTAAGTTGCGAAGGTGTATCAATTGCAAAATCATGTTCTTCTACAGCTACCTCCATACGACGCCGAGTAATTTTCTGTGCTGCTATGGGAAGATAGGCATCAAAATGCCCACTGGACAAATCTTGGCTGAATCGTAATCGCCTAACCGGATAATTGTTAGATCCAGATTCCGTATATATGAGACCGTTTCTATAAACTTCAAACTTAAATGGGAATATTAATCCTGCTGCTATTAACTCACAAAGTCCGCCATAAGTAGCATTTTTTATCATATCAGCAAAATATTCGTCAGGTGTTAAGTAGTTATTACCATTCCTGTCATGGGTCATAATTGAAAACTGGCTCCAGTCATTAACCACATATCTGACAATGTCTGAACGCACCTCCATCGCTCTATCTTGTGTTCCGTACATTAAATAAGAGAGAGCACGAAACAAACATGCACCGTCACCAACAATAGGGACGACAGTACATTCTTCAACTTCTCCATTAACGTTCAGATTTTCTTTAGCCATTTTAAAAAAGTCGTACTGACAAAACCTATACTTAAACCAAACGAAAACAAAACAAATGCCAAATACAACCAAAACAATTTTAACGACCAACAACATCCAACCAACTGTGTACAACTAACCTATCTGACGACGAAAGTTAAATAATTACTGGAGTGGGTCATTAATCCGCGGAAAATCTTAACACCGCGATTCAGAAAAATGACTTAATTGCACAACGCCATCTACTGTCAAAATTTAGAACTAAAAATTATTTTGTTCGTCATTAGTTCCATTAGGTACTAATAGTTCAAACTAATACATTTACATCCTCCATCATCCCGGTAAGCGGACGTCTTCATCATAGTAGCTCCAACCTTTAATTTCAGTTCAATCAGTCGAAAATCTAAGAAGTTTTATACAAACTTTTATCCCCTATTTTATCCCCTTAGGGGTGGAATGTATCAAAATCCTTTCTTAGGGGATGCCTACATCATAGTAGCTATATGCATGCAAAGTCTCAGCCCGATCGGTCTAAAATTGACAAAGTTTCATACAAACTTTCATCCCCTGTTTTATCCCCTTGGGGGTAGAATTTATCAAAATCCTTTCTTAGCGGATGCCTACGTCATAACATCTACCTGCATGCCAAATTTCAGCCCGATCCGTCCAGTGGTTTGGGCTGTGCGTTGATAGATCACTATGTCAGTCAGTCAGTCACCTTTGAGTTTTATATATTTAGATTTTTATGTATTTTTTACACTTGCTGAACTTGATGAAATGCAGAGTTTGGCATTCAATGGCATCATATCAAATTGTTTAAAATTACCTTTTTAATTTGCCCAAATACTCTCCATTTCCAAAAATTGTTTTTTATGCAAATAAAAAACAATTTTTGTGCCTTATAAATAACCTAATAGGAAAAAAAAAAGAAATAATCAATGTTTCTCTTCTATAAAAAGGTTTAAAAGGAAACAACTTCTATAAATTAAGTCACAGAACTGGCTGCCCCACCACAAAGCTATCTATCCTCAGAAATATTTTGTATATGACTGCAAATAGTGAAAAAGGTAAAGAAATAACCCACAAGCTACAAAATTATCACTTTCCCCAGGCCCTTCAAGAAAACAATGTCTACATCGAAGGCAGCCGCATCCGCGTAAAGCGAGTCCTGCCCATAACGCAGACGACGTTGGTGGTGCGCTCGTATGCCGAGCTGACCGACCAGGCGCTCAGCTCCACCTTCCACGGGGCCGGCAAGATCAGGAGCATACGGCATCTCGTCAAGGGGAGAAAGAGCATGGGTAAGTGTTAAAAAACTTAACTACTAGTTTAATTAATCTTACATCGCGTGATAAAGACAACAGGTGAATTACTCCTACAGCCTTATTTTGCATGTGAATTCGGCAAGGCAAACCGCAAAGAGTATGAACGATCAGTCTCATTAAAGATGCGATGTGGATTTACGTCTTAATGTTAATGTTAAGTTTGCTAAGCTTAATGCAGCTGTCTTAAATTTTAGTTGAGTTTGAGTATTGTGAATATACTACTACTCATGTTTATAATGTCACTTAAGTGTAGTGCAGAATGCTGGCCTTGCCAATAACTGATAAGAAAAGAATGAATATATGAAAAGCACTTCTTGCTATGATGCAATGTTTATTTATTTACAGCAACAGCATTCGTCGAATTCGACGGCCCTCAAGCAGTAGAGAAGGCTATCAAGATGGCAGGTGACTCAAAAATTGGCGGGAAGAAGATGCATCTGTCCAAGTTCGAAATACGTGCCAAAAAGGAAAAGAAACCCAAGCAAGAGGTTGACAGCGCGGCAGACGCGGACAGCGAAGATTCTAACGATTAGATTATAGTATTATTATAGTTTTTTACAGTACAAGGCATAGGTATAGAATGAATGAATGACACCTCAAGGAGTGTTTTGAACACAGATTGATAAAAGCAGCATTTAAAAAAAAATACACTGCCATGATCTGAGTATCTAAGAAACATAATGGGCCGATACCCTATTAGAATTAAATGAAAAAATGAATAGACTTGAGACAACATTTAGTTTAATATTTTTAGGTGAATCGAAAAGCATTAGGTGTGTTTGAATGGTGATTGTTGATCGTGTTTATGTTTAGCTGTTAGTGTCGGTCTTTTATATCATGGCATAAAGTGGTAGAAAATTACTCATAACATAATAATAAAAGAAATGTAATGTGAGATTGTATATACAATTTTGATACTTTAATACAGCGCCGCCGGACCATGTAAATATTTTCTGTTGGAAATAATAAAATAACACTGGCTGGTTTCATGACTAATTTTTCAAATGAGAGATTGGTTTAAAATATCTTTATTTCCATTATGATATTGTGAATTTACATGAAAAAAATTAAATGATAGTAATTATTATCCCAGTGTCGGTAAAACAAAATAATAATAAAAAATAACGAGATAAAATAATAAAATCTTACATAGCTATAGTTTTTATATAGAAGTCATATTTTAATATTAAAATATTCCATGTTATCCCTGTAAACTTGCAATGTAGGTAGGTATGGATTTAATTAATGTTACCAATAAAATTGTTCATTTTGTTATTAAGATATTGAATTCGATTTGAAATGTGTCTTTAGTAAGTACTTTTATTATATTTGTTAGATTATGCTTAGTTTCGAATATGACCCATTTTATAAGGTCCTTTTAAAAATGTTGCTAATTTGTTGATTGACATGGCAATTATTAATGTAATGATGTAAAAAAAGGGTTGGTTTGTTTGGGATATTTATGAAAAACTAGCATTGTTAGTTATGACATGATTATGTTGTGCATGACGAATATTATAAAATAAACGTTGAATTTAATACTGTTTCTATTTTTAATAACCTTTCCAATGGAATTAACGGTTTTAAACGCAATAAAATGTAAGAACATTATTTATTTCTATGTTCAAGTGACATGCAGGTTGATAAATAATGAGCCTGCTAAAATAATCATACGAAGGAAGCACAAAAAGCTATGTTTCCGCCCGGGATCGAACCGGGGGCCTTCTGCGTGTTAGGCAGATGTGATAACCGCTACACCACGGAAACGACATTTATGAATATGAATTTGTGAAACGGTTTTTGCGCATTCTGCTAAACATTTTGAAACTAAAAAGAATATGATAGACTGTTAAAGATTTTATTCCCACACAAAATATTGCGACCAGCTTCGCCCGCGTCGCGTCTATGACAGGTTTCAAGAAAGTGTTGTATTTCGTCTTTTTATTCATTTCCGAAGTAAATAATCGCCACCATTATGCCAAAAGTAATTTAAAGTGCTGGGAGGAATGTTTTCTTGAAGGGCGGATTGGCCACAGATTGGCATCGCTGCGAATACGCAGCGATGCCAATCTGTGGGGAATTCCCCAAACTGCGGCGATTTTCAGCCCGATTGGGTAATTAGTGGGGAGAGCGATTATGTAGGGAAAACGCGGGGCATTTAGACATTTACACTAGAACTGAACTTAGAAGTAATAAAAGTAGTACTAGAAGTATTTATATGTATATTTAATTCAAGCTTAATTGAACTTATCCGGTAGGAAGGTTTTAGAGTTTGTTTTATGGCAAAATTCATGACCACCGAAAGCTAAAAATAAGCCTATTGCTCGTTCTACCTTACTCAAACGCATCTGTCGAAAGAAAATTTAGCGTCTTAAAACATTTGACAAAGAGCATCTTAATTGCCTACACACTGACACTGTAGTAGCGCTTATGGCCACTAGAGAAGGTATTATGAAGAAAGGAGGGACTCCTTCAAATAATAATTCAATAAAAAAAAATTGGCACAATGAGAGTTGCAAAAAGTAGAATAACATAATATATCGTCTTTTGAGTATCTATTTATAAATATATGTTTCTTTTTTTAATAAACATGTTTGATTTATATTAATATTACTTTTATATATTTGATAAAAAATTGTGGGGCTGATGTTGCGAATATTGATATTATTTTCCCCAATTGGAGATTTTCAGTAAGGTAAACCAAACCGTGGACATCGGCAACACTGGTCATATGTGCTTTTAAAGAAGAACGAGACAATAACGGGCCTACGCTACCGTTTTCCAAAGTTAGAGCCCGGGTTAATTATTTGACAGCAAATTTTTAGATTTTTTAGGGATGCCATTATACTAAAATTTCCCAAAATTGTCGTACTACCGGAGTACCGGTGCCTGACAGTATTGGTTTTTGGATGGTACATAAATATACCAGCCGGATAAGACCTGCATCATGTAATATAATGCATTATTATATTTTGATTTAGGCTTTTCTGAACGCACCATTGCCCAAATAATTCAAGAGGGTAATGTGGCAGCTGCTTCATCTTCAAAAATTGTTGAAGAAGAAATTAACAAAGAATTGAAATGAAAGGTATTAACTCACTGCAGGACCATTGTTATACCAAATTTAACAGTACACTACTAAGTACTACATAAAAGACAATAATTTAATGAAGTTTTTTTTCGTATTCTGTGCAAGTAGAAAACCCTAGTACTTACATTAATTATGCTTCACTTAAATTACTTTAAGGCATGTCAAACGCTACCTGCCATGTTATCTCTTCACCACCCTTGGTTGACTGGTAACGAATGCCTAAGGCATTAAGCCCGCGATTGTACCTTTGAGATAGTTTTAAATAAATAAATAATTAATTAATTTTATTAAACAAGCTTTTTCGTATTCTTCTCAGCAAACCCTTTCATTTGATACCCATAACATGGCAGTGCACAAAAATAACTAGTCCGCCATCTTTGGTCGTCTACCTTATTGGATTTGGAATGACGTCATTTAGCTAAGCAAGCATTGTCATCCAAACTAAAGTGTATGCAAAATTGCATCTTAATTCGTGGAAGATAACTGCTTTAAAATTCAGTTGCAAGATTTGACCTGAACACACTTATATACATACATTGCAAGTTAAATAAAAGTTTGTAATAAACGCTATCGAAATGTCACGTGATCAATCGTTCATTTCGACCATCGCCATCGCTGCCATCCAATAACACTTGTCTAGACCTAATTTAGAGCCACAGGCGCCTTCCCAAAAAAGTCCCCTGCCTACGACTCTATAAATAGCGGTGGGAGTCGGGCTCCGGGCCTAACCATAATATTAGCCTATGGACTAAGCGTTGTAATAGTTCCCGGCACGTAAGTTGGCAATGTTTTCGCGTAGTGGAGGTAAGTTCGCGCATATACCGCGTACTGACCAACCACCATATAGAACGTACGGTACGTGGACGCGACACTATTGGCCAGTCAATCCTTGTGTCAACTAACCAACCATTCGCGCACTCGGAATGGTCCTAAACGTTCCCCGCGCTCCGCTTCACTACCAAAGAGACCTAAAAAACAACTTCTGCGCATCTGCGCATCTAACGACTCTTGCCAACTTACGTGCCGGGGATTAAATCGAAAACACGTTTTGTTTTTTTTTTTTTTATTTGTTGTAGGCTCGCGCTTGACCACTATCTCACCTGATGGTAAGCGATGATGTGGTCGACGGTGGAGCACGCTTGCCTAGAAGTAACCTATTCACTCTTGACTTAAAGACCCCTAGATTGTAGCTATCGGGAAACACAGACACTGGCAGGGAATGCCACTCCTTAGCTGTACGTATAATAAAAGTATTCTCAAAACGTTTAGTGCGTATGGGTGGGATGTCCACCATGTATCGATGGCGCATTGCCGTACGTCTGGTAGTCCGATGATGAAACGGGCTGGGCGGAATTAGATCATGCAATTCCATCGCACACTCCCCAAAATGTAACCGATAAAAAACCGACAAGCTGGCAACTCGGCGACGGTGTTCAAGGCTCTGGAGCTTTGACTTAACCAGTGCCTCATCGCCGATGAGCCTCTTGGCCCGCTTTTCGATCGACTCTAGTGCAAAAAGCTGGTATTTGGCAGATCCGTGCCAGAGATGAGAACAGTACTCCATGCATGATCGAACTTGCGCGATACAAGATGAGCAGCTGTTCTGGCCTGAAGTACCTTCTCACCTTTGCAAGGATCCCCAGCTTTTTGGCAGCCAGCTGAGCCTTTGCCTCAATGTATAGGCCAAAATTGAGAATCGTTGTCAACGTAACGCCAAGAAGCTCAAGATGGTCAGTTATTGGCACGGTCGCATCTCGGAAAGTTGGAGCCGGGTGAAATTGGCTCTTTTTAGCGGAAAAAAAGAAACACGCCTGGGTTTTAGCAGCATTAAACCTGACCAGATTAGCATCGCCCCATTCGGAGACTGCCTGCAAGGACAGGTTCAAGCGCTCCACCATGGCCTCCCGGAGAGACTGAATCTGAGGTCCGGTAGCACGAGCGTTGGACAAGTATCTCTCAGCAACAGTGCTGTCGTCAGCATACCCTAAGGTACTGGGTTTTAGCAGATCGTTAATGTGCAGCAAGAATAAAGTTGCTGAGAGAACCGACCCTGAGGGACCCCGGCATTGATATCCAATTGGTCCGACGAGCAGCCATCGATAACCACTCAAATGGACCGATCTCTCAGGAAGTCTGCAATCCAATCACACAGACCACCGGGCAAACCGAATGAAGGAAGCTTACCAATAAGGCTTTCTTGCCAGATCCTATCGCCTTCGAGATGTCGAGGGAGACGGCAAGCGCCTCCCCGTGCCTCTCGATGGCCTCACTCCAGATGTGAATGGCATACGCCAGAAGATCCCCAGTAGACCGATTTCGGCGGAAGCCATATTGGCGGTCACTAAGGATATCGTTTGCTTCTAGGTATGCCAGGAGCTTAATATTGAGTACACGTAACCTCCATACTCTGTAAGACTATGGAGGTTACAGATATGGGTCTGTAGTTGGCCGGGTCAGCTCGACTGCCCTTCTTGGGCACGGGCTGTACATTAGCTTGCTTCCAAGCATTCGGCACTTTTCCAGCCTCATACGAAAGGCGGAATAGGCGTGTCAAGATCGGAGACAGTTCAGGCGCACAGGTTCTAAGAACTATAGCTGGTATTCCGTCAGGGCCGCCAGCCTTGTTCACGTCGAGGTTGCGCAGCACCCTACGGACGTCCTTTTGATGGATGCGAATGACCGACATACTCGTCTCGCATCCATTTGTAAACTCCAATTCTAAATCGACATTAGCGCTCACGATCTCTACACCAACAAGATAGTTTAAAATATGATATGGATGAAGAGAAGTAAAACAAGTAAATTAAATTGAAACAATAATTTATTGTGTTCCTATAGTTAATAGTTAATGCTTTAAAATTAATTATACTGTATACACAAGATTCTTAATCGTCCGACATTAATCTAAGTCTTTATTACAATTAATTATTTACAATAATTACGAATAAATTACATTTATGATTCGACACGACTCGGTTACAACTATAACGTACAAATAATACTTTTAAAAACATACATTATTTCTATCACTTAAATCTGTATTGAGATAATACAAAAATATTTTATTTATATCAGAAAAATAACGTCCGTTTTCTGGATCGATTTTTGTCAACGATTATGTAGTGTGCTCTTGTCTTAAGATTAAACATCTTTTTCGGCAGACGTGTCCAGTCTAAAATGACATACAGAGTATAAGAGTTTATTATAAATCTATTGTGAATTGCAACTACGAGGAGGTATCATAAGACTTCTTTAGATTTCAGGGATATCGTTCACTCCACTTGCTTCGTACAGGTGCAACATTCCAATGTTTATCATATTATTACCAGTTATAAGTCGTATAGAAAGGCGTGGACTATGTCTATTCTTATCATTCAACTTATCAGAATGAGGTTATAATTGCCTTCATTAATTAGAGTTTAAAATTATCCATGTATTGAGCGACAAATTCGATAAAATATGTTTTCGTATTAAATTTTTTTTGAAGAATAAATAATTTTCAATAAATTATACAATAAATAATGATAAATACAATCCGAGATCGTGGACATATCGACAGTAGAACCTTATTCCGAATGACGGCTATAACAGGAACTTGACCACGAAAGATTTATAGAATAACCGAACTTCTGGAATTCAACATTTATACAAAAGTAGAAGAGAATATAACAGATGAGCTGATAAAAGGTTAATTTTAATATAACTTTATTAAATTTTCAGAAAAATATTTTGTAGAAGAATGTAAGCCACCTACTGCCGCTCCTAAATCAATTTCGACGCTAATTATATACTTCGGTGAATCAGTAGTGCAGAGTAGCGCATAGCTCCGATGTGTGATGGTGCTTTACGCTAATTCTACGCTTCTCAAAAGCGACTTCGTTCCAATTTCCTGTCATAGCGCCGCAAAAAAGCCGCTTGTTCAAAGTCCCAGCTGATTATTGACTAAGGTAAACCAGCCGCTGAACAGCATCGCACAGAAGCTCATATCTCGCATCCTCCACCTATCCATCACATTCCCGAGACGCTCACACTCCAACTATAGTAAGCCATACTTAAAATACTGTCTCACAATTTGTCCTTGTCGGCATTATCACATTTAACACTGAAATAATTAACTATACACGAATTGGTTTTCGAAACTTTTCGATTTGATTGTCTAACTGAGCCGTTATGATACTATGGATCTAAAATAAGACAACTGCAGTCAGTTTTGACGGGCCCTGGTCGAAATCTGACTAGAGTTATATGGAACCGATTTTTTTAAGTGTTCGACACACGCGAACGCTTTCACTGAGCCCTTGCAAGACGAGTTTCCGTTTTTGACTTTAACGTTTATAGTATCATACCGGAGTTAGACTATTTCCTAACCAAATGTGATGTAATTAGGGGTGCCTATATCGCCATGATGTGTGAAGAGCTACGCAGCGCGCGCGGCGAGTAACGCGCACGTGACGAGTGTGACGAATGTGGCGCGCGTGATGAGAGTTGCGCACGCAACTCGTGAAGTGCGCGTGGCGTGTGTCGCGCATGCGCCGGCCGCGCTGCTTGGCTAGTCGTAGCCCTTCAGTAACCCCTACGGGTGCCGCTGGTTCGGCACTGGGATGCTGAAAAAGGAAATGTAACGTGTTACATTTTCATTTTAGCTTTATCAGAAAACATAACGCTCTTTCTGAGGAAGAAGATTAAAAATAGAAGAAAATTTATAATTTTGTCTATCACAAGATTTCATTCTTCAATGACTGTGTGAACCATTGTTAAAAAAAGATTGCATGATTGCAACTTACCAACTTGAGAAACATTTTTGATTTCAACAAATTTAATTTGATTGGTTGAGAGGCCTGGAGCAGTTACAGTCTTATATTATTTGATCTACACTCACAATGTAATGTTCCAAATATGAATTCAAAAAATCATGTATAAACACGTACTTTATATTCGTGGACAGGTAAAATAAAAAATAAAAAACCATTACAGTGCAACATTTTCCTTCAATTTTCAAACAACTACATCATAAAATAACTATTTAATTTTTATAGCATACTTTCTCTTTTTAATTTATTGGCGCTTATAGGCTCATTGACTTAATGTAGAAAAGTAGTGTCATAGTCTATGGAGGCGCACGCTGCGCAGTCATGCGCAATGAGAATCTAAATTGCCCGCCATACCACATATTTTTTCCTTTTTGTTTTATTTCAAATGTATGAGTGAAGATAAAATAGTGTATTCAACGGCTTGTTATTTAGGTATTAAAACACTCGCGTGTTATTATTATCACATTCGGCTTCGCCAGTAACCCACGCTCGTGTTTTAATAACCTCTATTATATGACCGTTGCATAAACTACCATTATATTTATGGTTGACATACCCGTAAAACGCAGGAAAGCTGGTATCAGTATTAAACTGAAAGTTGACGGGCGTCTTTGGCGACGCACAGCTGTAACTCAAGTAATCATCAGACGCGTGCAGCTGTCGGTTCAGGTTGGGCTCGGACGCGCTGCGCGTGATCTTGGGCATGGCGCGCAGCATGGACTCGAGCGACGCCAGGATCTGACGAAAGAGAGGCCGTTGTTCTCGGTCGAACTTGATGCAGTCCTCGAACAGGCGTTTGAGGGCTTGTGGCGCGTCTTGGCGTAAGCGGCGGGCGTCGGGTCGGAGGTTGCCGCGTCCTACAAGCCAGAGGATCTGAAAATATAGTGAAGAATTTTAGCATCGTAATTTCTTTATTATTTAATAAGCCCTGTAATTGGTTTAATTGAATTAATAGTTCCCAAGTTAAAGTATAAAAAGGACCAGTAAATTCAATACGGTAATTCAATCAGTCGAGAAATCAGGCATTTCTCTATTCGAGTATTTTCACAGGAATTGCCTCGTTGTGTAAAATGCTTGGTCCTCAACAATTTAACACACTCAATCAACATTGTAAGGGCAGGAGCCTTTAAACTTTATGTTGAATGTTAAATAAAATAAATGCTAATGTTTAAAAAGGTATTTAATACTAAATTACACTAAAATAATGTAAAAAGAAAATAATAGAAAAAAGGTTGAATGTTGCGCGAGCTCGATATAAAACCCAAGACTGACATACGTGACGATACTACGAGTACACTTTATAAATTAACAAAATTTGCAGTATTCTATCTAGGCCAAAGTACAATGTGCGGTTGCTAACCGTACAAGCATTTATTTTTCACACATTTTTCATTTGCCAATGCAGATTAGAGGATGTTACATGACTTCGAATTTGATGTTTCCTTCACTCTAGTTTTAGGGTTCCGTACCCAAAGGGTAAAAACGGGACCCCATTACAAAGACTCCACTGTCCGTCTGTCTGTCACCAAGCGGTATCTCGTGAACCGTGGTAGCTAGACAGTTTTTTTTAAACAGTATTTCTCTCTGCTAGATAGCCTTATCTTATTGTTGTAAGAAACGTAACGCCATCTATTGACGAGAGGAAGAAAACTAGTTAGTAGCTAGTTGTACCGAATTGCTTTATTTATCTTCTCGAATGTTCGTGTCTCCAAGTCTTTCTCAGCCGAACATTCTAAAAGGTTCTCGTAGTGTCTAGTATAGTAATCTAGTATAGTAACAGTCTGGAATGTTGCAGAAACGTTTCCCGTGTAGAAGGAGCGGTCGGTTTCGACGGGTGTCAGCTTCGAATTGGAAGCGATACTGAGCGATCAAAAGCGAAATAGTACGTAGTGATAAATTAGTTTGAGAAGTATTTGAGTAATAAAGTGTGATGTTGAATATATCACTGAACCCCAGCTCGTAACACTATTATTTAGAGTCAACTCTTCTCGACTTTCATCGCCAGATTTGTCTGTGCTGGGTTACTGATACATTTAAGTTTGCTGCCTAAAACAGTGTAGATGAGATAAAATGGTTGGTCCCCGGATTGTACCTGGTCCTTGTTGTTAAGGTGCGCGTAGGGCAGCTCGCCGGCCATGAGCTCGTACAGCACGATGCCGTAGGCGTACACGTCGGAGCGGAACGTGTAGGGCGCCGGCTCGTCCATGCGGATGACCTCGGGCGCCATCCACAGGATCGAGCCGGTGGGCTGCTGCCACTGCACGCCACCCGCCACGGACGTGTCTGTAAATGAGTACAGAACATTCAGCTAGGCTGATCACTTGCTTGATGAGCTCATGGGTAACTCAACTCAAACAATTTATTATTATTCGATTTACATACACTTTTTAATTCTATGTCATTCTGATGAAGCGAGTAGTTGAAAGAGTATATCTCTATGGAGAACATACGTGACAATCCATGGATACTTTTGGTACCTGTATTTAGTTTATTTGTTTTAGTATTTATTGTATCATTGAATTGTATTTACTTAGGCCTTGTATTCAAATTCATTTTACTATCATAATTGCACCTAACACTATTTGTTTCTCCATCACCCAAAGGTTGACTGGTAGAAAATGCCTAAGGCTAATGCCTTCTGTAGTCCGCCTCTGTACATTTATGTGCTTAAAGTATTAAATAAATAAATAAATACAGGCTGTCTTTGACACCGACGCGCAAAGGTGTACCATGGATTCAGTGCATGATTCTGGATTCCTTAGTGTAGAAACCTTTCGTCGGCTTTTTCTAATTTTCGAATAAAATAATTAATCAAAAATCATTCATTCTCTTTTCACAAAAAGCAGCAATGTAAATAAAACTCGAAAGCGCTACCTGTCAGCTGAATTCCTAAAGTTTACGATCGAAGTCATACGATCGGTTTGTACCGATACGCGGGAAGCCGCGCGCACTTTATTTTTCGTCGACTCATAATTAAAAAACTAATAGGGTTAGACAGGAATAACGGTTTTTAACAGACTATTGTAAAAAAAAAGTCGTAGTACACACCAGACCACCGCACTTTGGCCGTGGCTAGACCGAAATCTCCGATCTTCACAGACCAGTCGTCTCTCAGGAATATGTTGTTTGATTTTAGGTCCCTGAAACAAAAATAAAATATTGAAGTACACTCTACAAGACATCTGAACACAAACTCAGGACGGTTGTTTGTTACATACTCATCTCCATCACACTTTCCATACACCAGTGCCTCTCGATCCCGTTCTGCCGCGCTACTGTTAGTTCCTCGTTGTCAAGGATGAACCTTACGTGATATTTAAGAGCAGTGTTTTAAATAGGAATCTTAGTTTTTACCACTTAACTCTTCTTCTTTCGATCGATGTGGCGACACATGGAGGAAGCCTATTTTCAGCAGTGGACGTTTTTCAGCTGAAATGATGATGATGGATTCTTCTAGGTCTACCTATGTATGATGTTTTTGGCGTGCAGGTAGTCCATGCCCTGCGCGGTCTGACGCGCCACGTCGATGAGATACAGCAGCGGGAAGGGCGTCTCCAGCACGTGCAGGTGCTGGTACAGCGACGAGCCCTCGCACCACTGCGTCACGATGGCCAGCGACGGCTTGGACACGCAGCCCATGAACAGCAGGATGTTGCAGTGCCGGGTCTTGCGCAGGACTGCCACCTGGTGGGCAGGAGATGGTGATAACCAGCTTCCATAGGTTATAGATAGTATTGATAATGTGATAAGAAGTTTAGTCATAATAATTATTAGTAGGCTTCTCGTTTTTTTTATTGGTGTTTATTAGTTTATTTTATTTGTATATGTGTATTATTAATATATATGTAAGTATATGCATATTCGTATACAAGTTGTTATTTTTAAATATTTTTTTGTACCCCTTCACAATGTTGTCTTATTTAACCCAAAGGTTGACTGGTAGAGAATGCCTTGTGGCATTAAGTCCGCCTATGTACCAATATTGTACATGAAGTTTAAATAAATAAATAACGTAATGGCTATACATTGCTTGCTTTTTCCGCTGCTTCGTTCTCGTTTATTAGTTAGAATTTTAGATGGTGCAGTACGCAATGAGAGGGGAAATAAATTTAACTACAACAACAAATTGTAACAAGTTCTACTATCAATTCCCTAGATACCTTACCTCATTCTTGAACGCTTGCAGCTGCGCCGGCGTGGGTGTCTTCACATTGAGCGTCTTCACAGCCACCGGGCCGTGCCAGTGCGCCTTGTATACCGTCCCGAAACTGCCGGAACCTGGCGTTATGAAGCAGTTTTGAGTTAGTGTAGGGCAGCGGCATTTTATATCTAAGCTAAGATTGGTGGTGTTTCATGAGTATTTTGTCTGAGACTGGACCAAAAGAACACAATCAATTTTGCAAATAATAAAATAAGTGCGTTTTCTTGACTGGACCGGAAGACGTTCCGTTGGAAAGCCCCCACTAGGTGGACAGATGACCTGGTAAGGGTTGCGAGAATCCGCTGGATGCGAGACGCACGGGACCGGGAGAGGCCTATGTTCAGTAGTGATGATAATGATGTTTTCTTGATAATATAATGAGGCTCTGGTCTCTACAAAGACGGGACAGACTCACCTATCCTGGCCCCGATAAGAATTTCGTCAGCGTGTATGACCCAGTCGTCGTAGCTCTCTCGGGGCGACAGCGCGTTCTTCCACGACTCGTCGGCAGAACGCGCGCGCGCTCTCCGAGGCCGTAATGTGCCCGTTGGAGAAGCCTGCACATTATTATTCCATATTATAAATATGCCAAGAAAATAAATAGTTTCTGGAGCGAAATGGGTTTACCAGTTGCTAAAGACAAAAAACACGCCCTACGGATTAAGTGTGACAACCAAACCCCTAAAGAAGAAGATTAGCAATGTTTTCAGAACTCTTTACACATTACAATAGCATTTTTCGTGTCCTCGAAGTCAGTGAAATTTAATAAGTGTATCAAGAAACATGTGTAGGGGAACATAACAACTTAATAGTTCGATAAAAAGGGGATACAGATTGATTTCAAGTGGATTATGTTATAAACATGATTGACTGTGAAGGCTGGAGTGTGTTGATAGAAAATATAACGTGCAGCCTACCTGTGTACTCTGACTAAGTTGTTGGTCAACAGCCTTGTCCTTATCGTCCTGTTTGTGTCGCCCAGATGTCAGGTAGTTAGATGACTGCGGAGAGTTGTTACTCTGTGACCAGAAAACATGTAGATAAGAGGACAGCATCCACAAAAGTATTCCTGCAGGTGCCTTATGAGAAGAGAAGCCTTTACAGTAACAGACTGAGGTTATTATTATCAATTTGAGCAGTACTTATTGTTTAGGTCAGCTAATACAAATTCAGCTTTGTTTTGACTATGAAAAGAGACCGACTGTGAATAAATCCAGTTTTTATTAAACTGGCGTAATCATTTAAGAGTTCTCATGCAATTATTTTGGAACCGACTCTTTGTAAAACGGAAACAGCAATAGAATATTCAATCGAGCAGCCATTGATTACATTAGATAATTGAGCCTGTATTTTACTACTGCAGGGCAAAAGCCACTTTTTCATGCAACTATTAATGCGTAAAATATGGCACGATCAAATTACGGAAGCATCGCATATGGATTATCCAATACCACATGACTTATCGGCAATGAGGCACTGGTCAAATCAAAGCTCCAGAGCCTTGAACATCGTCGCCGAGTTGCCAGCTTGTCGGTTTTTATCGGTTACATTTCGGGGAGTGTGCGATGGAATTGCATGATTTAATTCGGCCCAGCCCGTTCCATCATCGGACAACCAGACGCACGGCGATGCGTCATCGGTACATGGTGGACATCCCACCCATACGCACAAAACGTTTTGGGGACACTTTTATTGTGCGTACAGCTAAGGAGTGGAATTCCCTGCCGGAGTCTATGTTGCCCGATAGCTACAATCTAGGGGTCTTTAGGTCAAGAGTGAATAGGTTACTTCTAGGCAAGCGTGCTTCACCGTCGACCACATCATCGCTTACCATCAGGTGAGATAGTGGTCAAGCGCGAGCCTATTACATGAACATGACATATAAAACCGCACGCAGGACTGTCAAATATCAATAACACAGTGGCGTAGCTTCAAACGCGAATCAATCGCGTGCAAGTTTCTACTGATTACTCACTATCTACACAGCAATTATTGACACTGAAGAAAGTTAATTCATCACTTTATCAGATTATCCAGCATTACAAATTGTATTTAAAAATGTCGGATGCTTGGATGTTTGTCTTGATTTAACTACATATGTTAATTTGTTTTTGGATTTGTATTTATTTATTTATCTGTATTTGTGTATAAGTTTATCCTCGCACTGGAACGCCTTGCAGCAATTATACCAATGGAGCACAATCTAGATCTATCTGGATTGTTTGAGTAAAGCCGTTTATGTCCGAAATTTGGATACAAAAGTACATTGTGTGCTAATAAGAAATGTTTAGAGTACTTAGTTAAAAGATGTGCAGCAGTTCGGCATGGCTTGGCATAGGTCTCCTCCAACTCTCTCCATTGTGCTTCGTCATCTGCAACTCTAGTCCAAAGAGGTCGCATAGTCATGCGGATATCGTCTTCCCATTTTGTTTTTAGACGACCCTGTTTTCTAGTTCTGTCTCTTGGGTACCATAGTCACTTGGTTGCTCCATTTTACGTCGCAGCTTGAATCTTGTCCAGCCCCATTTCAAATGATCGATACGAGTTAATATGACCGTAACTTAAGTTTTACTGTACTAGGATTCTACGATAAGTGAAGGTTAATAAAAAATAGGCGCAGTATGTATCCGACCACGCCCAGTATAGAGTCCCATAGCATAAACTAAGCAGTTAAAGTTTGTCTGCTTTGTAACCCAAAAAATTTACCTTCTCAGCTGGCACCATTTCCAGTTAGCTACCTTATTTTTTGACCTTCGATTACCACTAATCGAATGTCAAAAATAAAGCAGCTTATGTCTCAAGGAAACCTTGTCCATTAATCGAAAGAATGTAATCTTCATATATTTCGTACCTGATTATGCTTTCTCTGATGTTCAGCGAGGGTCATGGGTCTCTGCACCATGTTTATGCACACGTTTGGCGCCGAGTTGGACCTGTCCTGCTGGTTTAGTGAGCGGGGATGCTGGTGCCTGCGTAAGAGATACATGTTGAGAGGTGATCAAAGAAAATGGCGGAAGAAATGGTCAAATATTTGGCATAGAGTGTGAATCATTGCTGGTTCGTTTCAATATAAGACTTAAGTTCCTTAAAAGAACTCATCGAATATTAGTATTTCAAACAATAATATTATGACGATATTTCATATCTTTCAGAAGTCTATGGGGATACTGGGTAATATATGCTTCCAGTTCTGCTTTCGATAAAAAATAAGCATTATTTAAAACACAAAAACTCAATCGTTTAACAAAAGCAGTGTTATAGTTTAGCATCGCGTTTTAACACCGCTTTGTAAAATGCTACAGCAGAAGATTTTGTTCAAACTTTATTTCACTGATTGTGCAGAAGTTAAGTTGCTAATTACAATAGGTTTTACAATACAAAAAGCAGTTAAATTACAAACAAACTCATTAAAGAAACTGAAATATAAACGGGTGCTGATTATCCTTTAAAAATCTTACAAAACACGAGACAATCTAGAAGAAGGAAAGGTACAATTGAGAGCTAAATACAAGTACGACTTGTTTGTGTGATGGCTGGTGCAAATCTGACGAAGGGATGTGTTTCGAGCTATGGCGTAGTTCTTAAAAATAAATCATATGTTTTTACGGTCTTCCGTATTGCCATTACCGAATTAACCTCGGTGTCGGATAAAACCTCGCGTGGTAGTCACAAGCACATCTGTTATGTCTATTTGAATAGCCGCGTTAAATAGGGCAGCATCAAAAGGGTCATTATTCCTCAGTGCACCCTGACTCGAGATCGAACCGGTTCAAACCTGATAACTGGGTTTATAGTCCGTCTCTAAACAACAGCAAACCCACTTGCTGCTTGCTCGCTTTAAGCCTGGTTGCTGGCTACAAACCCAACTTGCTGAATTCCCATGGCTGCTCGTGCCGAAGCAAAAATGTCGAGTAGGAAATTGCGCTGCAAAGAATGGCAATGTCACCTCAACGTCAGGTTCACGCCAGCCCTGTGTGTCGTGTATTAGTGTTTTGTGTCGGTGTAAGCGTTCGATTGCGTTCACAAAAGCAAGCGGTGCCAGTCTAGTGATTGATATTCACCAGTGGACATCAAACTCCTTCATTTTCTTTGCTGGAGAGATAGACCTGCACATGACGATACTGCTTAGTAACCTGCGTTATTTACTACGATAACTTTTCCTTACTACTAATTCAGCTATATACTTATAACAGGACAATAATTCTAATGGCGGCAACACACTTGGGTGACGAGTCGGGCCAGAAGCCTATCGGTTTCATACATTTAGTATGTTCAGAGGCTCATTTGAGTGTCTTGGCGTAGCGTGGCGAGTTCTGGCGGGGCGCAGTCTACTCGCGACCGATTGCACCAGAGCGGTGGAAGGTAGGGGAGGGGGGGGGGGGGGAGGTTGTTATGGCGCGACACGACACGCCAAGCAAAAGTGTATCTACACCGCGTGGCTGGTGGCGCGCCATTCAACTCATAGCGGACGCTTGTGTGCTGCAAGTTGAAATGAACGACGAGCTCATTGAACTTGTACGACAACGTGCAGGTTTTAATGACACAAATTCAGAGTATATTCAAAAATCCGTCTACTTGACAGCGTAAAACATGCAATAAATACTGTTGAGTTGTCAAAATGAAGGGGAAGGAGTGTGCTTCGTGATCTCAAAACAGATACCCAATTAGGGTGCTGAAAGGCTGCCTTCTTTTTTGTTTTTGCTTTCAAGAAGTTTCATTGCTAGGAGAAATTTATTAATTAAAACTTGCTGCAACATAACATAGGCGGAATTAAAGCCTGATGTATTCTCTACCAACAAAGTGTGGTGGACATATTTATAATATGACCGGTACAAATAAATTAAAGGTCTTCATCGAAATCATCATCCGAATCCGAAGTAAATATTATGTACGTCTACACGTAGCAAAGATTCGATGTATACTGTTCAGAAATAGCGTCAGAGCGCGCCACGACACGCCTTCTCAGTGTGCACACTCAGCGACACGCCAGTATGCGCCACGACACGCCACGCCACGTGAGGCACTATGATTGATTAATCACTCATTAAGATCTTTTTTCGTTTACAATAAAAACATCTATTGATATAAAATGAGCCTGTTTTACGATAATAGGATATATGCATAAAAATAAAAAAAGATGTTATTTAACCATTTTGTCAATAATAACACTAAAATAGAATACTAATCTTAAAAACAGAATTAACAACAAAACATTTTAAAGAAATGATCTGTCCCTCACCACGAAAACACCGTTTTCTATGGAAGTTGTAAGGGCGTCGTAACCGTACTATCTGACGTAAGATTGCACGTCGAAAAAATTCTCAACTTTGAAGCTTTATAAATTCGTTCTGATCAAGATATTTTTAAATATCTTTAATATTTGTTTACCTAATTTTGTAACCTAGAGTAGGTTAAGAAGTATTTCATTTAGCAAATTAAAAATTATTGTCTAGATCAGGGTTCACAAAATGGAGGCACCTATCTTGTGTGGACCTTAAGTAAGCACTACAGTATAATATACCTTATCCCTCTCTTTGTCTGTAATTGCCGCCGATCCGATAACGGACGAATCGTCTCATCAAATTCTTCATTCATATTGAATAAGTATTTACATATCTAAGTTTAATATTTCAATTTTAAAGTAAATCTCGTGACGATGTGGCAGCGGGGACGGGGGCCAGAAATAGCTTTAATGCTTACGGACCTCTACGGTCATATTATTGCCCGGACATCAAATTGGAGATCAACAAAATGATTGACCAGTCAGAAGGGTGTAAATCAGGCTATGATCATCTTCCTAGGTTTCCACTTTAACCAGATGGATTTTATACATGGAGCAGTTTCCTATCTAAGGTCCACAAAGTTATTGGGTAGCACGATACTCTTTAATAAGACTGGAAGTCATAAAAATACGATATATTATGATATGGTTATGAATGGTAATGTTGTGGTATAATACTGACTTGTTCTGGTCGGTCCTGGCGATCATATGGTGGTAGCCGAAGTGTGGCGGGAAGTGCAGAATGCCGGCTTGTGTCTCCGGGTTCTGAGCCAACAGCGCTGCATAGTATGTGTCCGTCATACGCACCTGAGACAAATGATACATAGAGATTTTACATATTCAGTCAGAGGCTTGAAACCTTCCGAAAATAGAGTCAATACGGAAACAAATAAGGGTGTTCAACACATCTACTGTTCGCCGCTAACTCGATTTCTATTTTTACTCTTAACCTGTTTGAAAGGGTTGCCACTTTAGCATACTATATATTTGTAACTCATTTCATTACAATTCCATAACTTTGAAAAATGACTTTGCGCGCCTGCCCTTGGTGTAAAAGAAACGTGAGTGCGCTTTTGCACATTTGTTGTGTGAAACTGCTTAGCTTGCATATATCGGTGTCTGCGAGACATAAGGCGCGTATGTTCATGTATCTGTACATAGGTAAGTTTTCGGTAAACATTAACTGATTACGACACAAATCCGTGTCAATACCTGATGACAAATACTGGGCACTTTGTCGGCGCATCGCTGGTGGAACTTAAAGTTGCACTGCGAGCAGTAGAAGCCGTTGAAGAGCAGTCGTCTGCAGCACTCGCAGAAGGCGAGCGTGAAGAACGTCTTGCGCGTGAACTGGTGCGATATGTGGGACATGATTGGCAGCTTGTCCAGTGTGCGTACTGTCACCTGCAAACATAGAAGGTACGATTAATTTCTTAATTAAAAAGTTTACACGTCAGTGAAATCATCTCATCATATAGCCAGCCTTTGTTTGAAGAGTGTAAGAGAATTTTCATTTTTATGAAACAGCTAGATTTCTGCCATGGGCTTCATCCACGTAAAAAGTGTTTTTATTCCAGGGGAAATTATACCCGGATGAAAAGCAGCCTTTGTGCTATTCCAGACTATAATCTATCTCTGTGCCAATTATCCAGATCTGTTTAGCCGTTCTGGCATGATTAACAAACAAACAACAATCAAAACAATAAAAACCATTTTCTATGGATATAAATACTTTTTCTTTATTTTATGGTACATTAGAAAGCAGTGAGCAGATACTAAGTTGTTGTACTTGGTACCACACTGGCTACCACTGCAGTCATCATGCTAGTTGTTGTGATGAACTATGGAATGATTGACCCTAAGAGTGTAGAAACAGTTTCTCAATTGATTATTTGGAATTAAGAATGTGTCTCACCCTAATAAAGGGCCAAAGTTTGTAAAGATTGCCAGGCTCAAGTAGTTTAACAAATATTTAAATTCTTATTAGGGCCGTGCACTAAAATTGTCTAGTTGGAATTAAATGCTTCTTGCACAAGGAGTTGCAGGTTGCAATTGTAGAATTATAATTATGCTGTGTTGGGTAATGGCCTCCCTCCACTCTGCCAACCTCTTCCAAATTAAAAGTAAATTTCTTAAAATATACATGATTGGAATGTCTAGTTGGAATTAATTGCTTCTTGCACAAGGAGTTGCAGGTTGCACTTGTAGAATTATAGTTATGCTGTGCTGGGTAATGGCTTCCCTCCACTCTGCCAACCTCTTCCAAATTAAAAGTAAATTTCTTAAAATACACATGTAAATTTAATTCCACAATAGAAATGTTGAGTAAATTATCCCATTTTTTAGAATAAGGACAGAAAACAACAATAATAATTTATTTGACTTTCATTTAGTTTAAGGCATTAAGCATAAAGAAAATAAATATGAATAGTAAGGAACGAAATTTAAAGGCAATTATATAATATTTTGTAGTAAAATTATATTGCTCTGTTGAGGATACTCTATTCAAATATTTGCAGTGTAGGGCTACTGGTTAGATATTGTAATTAACTGGGGAACACCAAGAATAGGAAGTTCAGTGGCATAATACAAATAGCAGTTGTTGATATAGTACAGTTTGCCCAATCTCTCACTCTAACTGTAAACCTGTTCTGGTGACATCTTCTGTGTTTCTCGTATAACATTTTTGTTGGTTATGGTTTATGCCTAAAATTAAATATAAAATTTATTTATTTAACTAAACAACCATAATAAAGAATGAAAACTAAATAATTTTTTTTGACATTCTTAATAATTTACTGTTGCTCCAGGCGCTTCTAGCATATTTTTAGTGTAATTTAGCAAAAACAGGCTTGCTAACACAGTATCAATAGTTTTGATGATCACTGATCAATTGATGATCTAGGTCTCAATTAAGAATTAATGACACAATCAATTTATATATGATTAAAAACTATCATTATTTAGATATTTTTACACAGAATTTTAAATTACTACATACTGAAGATGTAGATAATTTTCATACAGGTTATCAAAATTAGTTTAGAGGCAGATTTAGTAGGTTCCAAAGTTGAAACTGTAAAGAATGCAAGCCTATTGCATCAGGAATCTACACAAACATCAGAGTAATAAATGTCTGTGATACCAAGAAGAATTGTACCAGCATTATTACTGTTCAACCCACTTCCTTCAACATTTACTGTCTTTCGAGTCTGGAGCGACAGACTACAGGAAAACCAACAAAAACCTCTGTTGCACGGCCAGCTGCACCATGTGTCACTGACTTACCATGATCAAAACAAAACAAACAACACTGGACTGACCTCTTCCGCGTCGATCAAAGTAATGTCGATGTCCCACGGTATCACTAGGTTATTGCCTGTCCGCACCACTTCACACATCTCACACGTCAGGTTGCGCAGCTTCAGCGCCTTCGACAGCGCGTCTCGCAGCGTCACACCCTCCTTCACCTGCACACTCGTCCGCTGCTGGTTCGGCAGGTGCGCTCGAAGGAAAACCTTCGGCTGCCGCGTAAGGGTATCGAACTTTTTACTATCATCCTGCAACGAATACTCCTCACTCCTGTCCGGCGAGTCACACTGCAGCAATTCCCGTAAAGTCCGCTCTCTCAACTCCAAATTATGCAACTTAGACGTCAACTCCTGGTATTCAGACAAATACAGCGACGGTGGATGCTGGAAACCAGCGAATTTTGCATTCAGAGCGTCAATGTTTTCACGGGTTACGTTTATGATGCTTTGGATGTTCCTAATTTCATACGTCGGGTCCGCTATGTCGTCACTATCCGTGGACGTCGACATATTATCACTGTTGAGAGATAATGCAGGTATATTTCCATTAATTTTTCTTGTACAATTTTCTTTCTCTCTAGTAACTGCCATTTCTTTTCCTATTATTTTTTTATTTTTCTGCGCACACTCGCGGCGCAAGACAAGAATATTGTTGCCATAATATGAGTCGATATTTTTTTTACTTTGGTCACACGGCAAATAGAGTGGTCCGTTTAGTCTTCTGGTACTTACATACAATAAAGTCGGCACCACACTTACGTGTCGTGGCGTGGCGCGGGATCCGCCAATCAAACGACCCTTTTCCAGCCTACGTCATAACGCAACGGGTTTTGTAGCCAATCAAATGCGTCGGAAGGCGCCACGACACGACACGCCACGTAAGTGTGGTTCCGTCTTAAGACGCCCGCCATTGGGATTTTGCTCTCCCAAGAAAAATTATGCACCACAACTCCACAATTCCCACAACTCACAGGAGACATTAAAATGGTACGTTGTGCAAACGCTTGCGGTCAAGCCCATGCCAATGTACTCTGTGCAATTTTGCATGATACCAGTTAAGTAAGGTACTGCGGTATATTCCGCAAAGAGGTGTATAGTCTGTATAGCATTAATATTTTCGATAGGCATGGGCAAAAATATCGATAAATCAAAATATCGATATTTTCCATACAATTATCGATAATATCGTCGATATTTTTAAACGTCCTATATTTGATATTTATTTTAGCGTATCGAATTCGTATCAATTTCAATTTTTTTACTAACGCAACTTTGCCTTAAGCCATCAGACAGTCAAACAGTACCCGACAATAGAAGCTGTTGCCCTTTTGACAGGCGAGCACATCAAACAGAGTCCTAATGTCCATATCGGAGGACTACTAGTTTGATTAAATCTATGCAAATAAATAAAATTGGAGTGTCTGTTTGTAATATTGAAATAACCGTTTTTTACTACATGTATATGAATATATACGGTACATACACCAAAATAACATTTTTTACAACTTTTGTCTGTTTGTTCCAGCTAATCTCTGAAATGGCTGGACCGATTTTAACGCGACTTTAATTGGCAGGTAGCTGATGTAATAAGGAGTAACTTAGGCTACGTTTATTTTAGAAAAATCTTTGATTTTGGAAATTTGTTAGGCGGAATGAAGTTCGCCGGGTCTGCTATTGTATATAACTTTTTAGGCTCGAGCATTAATAAAAACTACTATTTTCTTCATATCTATTCTTATTTACGAATTTATGAATAATCATGTGAAAACTGACGATAAATCGACATTTTTCATTGAATTATTATCAGCACTGTTTAAAAATATCGATACGATAACTATCGCTATATTTTTTTCACTTGCCCATCCCTAATTTTCGATCTGAAGAACCATAAACCGTAGAGGACTGCGTCATTGTCACGTTGTAAAGATTTCTCAATGAGATCTCTATTTATATCTCCCCGACTATTTTAAAATTATCTGTGGACTCTGGTAAGGTAAAGATCGATTAACTTGACAGCTGATACTGATACTGAGTGATCATGTTTTTGTTGATATTTTTCTATCAATAAAATCTTGTTTACAAGTCTACATTATTTTGATAACTTGGAAGAATACAATCTAAATATATATTAGATTCAAATGTAGTTGCTGATTTTTGTGACACTTAAATAGCATCTTCTATTCCTGAAAATGGAAAAAAACTCACTCAACTTAGTGTTTTATATCTGAGACTTGATAGTATATTTAAGTATATAGACCACATTAAGCCTAAGTTGAAGTTGTAAGTCCTAGTTTGTCCCAAACTGCCTGTCTCGTAGTAAGTCAATGTTTTACAATTCCATAAGGACTGATAAAAATTTTAACATATTGAATTCAGTGATGTAAAGATGAGTGATAGCAATGGTCAGTCTCGTACCGTATCGTTCGAGCAAGTGAAGTCCATTATAGACTTCATGGCACAGCATGTTGAGTTTGCATCTGGCAATCTGCGGTCTCTTGAAGCTAGGCATACGTCCAAGAGGTTGTGGGAGGAACTCACTAAGATGCTCAACAGCTGCCAAGGAGGCACCAGGAAGAGTGCTGATGGATGGAGTAAGGTTAATATAGTTGTACACCTACATCTCTTTCATTTGTTTTGTTGTAAGCACTGAACAGACTGTCTGAATACTTTCTGAATCCAAGAATTAATGGTAAAGCAAACATCTGATGTAGGAAATAAACAAGTGTGTGTGTGTGTTGTCCTTCATGTTAGGTTACTTAAGACCCTGCAGACATAAATAGGAGCCCCGGTCGACAGAGCCCCGCAGTGGGGCTCTGTCGACTTTGTTGCTTAATTAATAATCATAAAAACTTTAACCATGGTTATCTCCATAACCATGGTGAACCAGGTTCTGTGGGGTGGGGATGGTACAGTGGGGTAGCCTCCCTACCCTTTCTTTCCCTCCCCGCCCCTTAAAACAATGGATATTTACAGAAATTCTTTTCTTACCTGGAAAGTCTAACCACGGATATTTCCATAACCATGGGGTTCCGAGTGGTGGGGATTGTACAGCGGGGTAGCAAAACCTCCCCCCACACACTCCCCGCGCCAAAAATCAATGGCCCATAATGGAAATTTTAACCCATGCAGCTAGTCAACAATTATATATGCACATAGAATGATTAAATTACAATTCATAGAATACCAATTACTTTATAGCAGCTGCTGCATGCTGCAGCTGTATTAGCAGCTCTACAAGTACTGGATCTATAAACCACCACCCGAAGGTCAAACTGGTAGAAAACGCCTTAGGCATTAAGTCCAACTTTGTACTTGTGCATAAAGTTTTAATAAATAAATAAATGCTTATAGTACTGGAGTGACTTCAAGAACAAGCTAAAGAACAAAGTGTGGCTGCTGAAGAGAAAGAAGTCAGGCTCTTCTCTCAAGGGCATCAGACCACTGACAAAGATGGAGAAGAAGGCACTTGCCATATTAGGCCCATATTATGAGAAGAAGAAGACCCGACAAGGATACATTGAGTCAAATTCGGTATGACTGTTATTTTTTTTATTTGTAAGACTGTTAGACAATGTCGATCAATATGCCGTGCATTATTTTATAGCAGGTAACTATCTGGTGGAATTGCTGGCCCCCCTTTAGACTGTAATATACTGTCATTTGTTGACAGCACCTGCCATCAATAATTCAATATGTGTTTTAAGGTCCAACAGTAAATAAAAAAAGCTAAGCTAAATTCATTATGTGTAAATTTATAGTGATCCTGGATATTGTAAAAAAGTGATAAATAATTAATTCTTGTATTGTATTGAAAAAATATTGGAGTTTACATTATCATCATCAGCATCATTTCAGCGGAAAGATGTCCACCGCTGGACATAGGCCTCCCCAAGGCGTCGCCACATTGACCAAGAACTTTTCGGACCCATCGGCCATCCATTTTGCGAGCAATGTGCCTTGCCCACTGCCACTTCAGTTTCGCAATTCTTCGGGCTATGTCGCTAACTTATAACGCAAGGAAAGTCCGATCAAAGCCCTCTTCATTGCCCTTTGCGTGACTTTAAGCTGTGAGCGACCACGTCTCGGTCCCAATAGTAATTACTGGCAACACATACTGGTCATAGACTTTTGTCTTGAGACACTGCGGTAAATTGGACGAGAAGATACCGGGCAACTTCCCGAACACCGCCCAGCCAATTCGGATTCGACGGTTGACCTCTTTCTCGAAGTTAGAACTACCCAACTGGACTATTTGTCCCAGTTAGTCATAATCAGCTACTACTTCGAGTATAGAGACTCCGATGTTGATAGGAGTGGATGCTACATGGGCATTCAACATCACCTTGGTTTTGTCTATGTTCATCCTAAGACCCGCTCTTTCGAAAGCTCTACTGAGGTCATCGAGCATTGTACTGAGGTCCTCCATGGTCTCAGCTATGACCATTATGTCGTCGGCAAACCGAAGGTGAGTGATGTACTTGCCATTAACGTTGATGCCTCGCTCCCTCCAGTCCAGAACCTCAAAGACATCCTCCAACGCAGCAGTAAACAATTTCGAAGAATTCTCAACTTCGAATGCTTAGTCTGTCAAGGCCTATTTGTGTATGTTCGTTTGTCTGGCCTCCAAGGCGGTTCACTTGGAACTTGAAACTGCCCTCAGCACAGATGCGTTCGTTGCAGCGCTAGGTAGACTTGTTTCCCGCCGAGGACTACCATCTTTGATCCGTTCTGATAACGGTACTAATTATAAGGGTACTGATAGATATTTAAGTGAAATTTGTAATTATCTAAATAAGGATAAACAGCATTTAAGATTTGCATTGTCCCAAATGGGAATTTATTGGCAATTTGATCCTCCAGTCTGCCCACATTGGGGTGGCATTTTTGAAGCTGTTGTAAGAGTAGCAAAAACGCATCCCCGCCGTGTCATTGGTGAAACTATTTTAACATTTGAGGAACTTGTTACGGTATTTTGTAAAATGGAGGCGGTCCTCAATTCGCGACCTCTCTGTCTGATCTCCTCAAACCCAAATGATCTGGAAGTTTTGATTGGTCAGCCCCTCAACGCCCTGCCGGAATACCCCTTTAGGGAGGTTAAATGTTCGCGATTGACGCGTTTTATGTTGCTCCAACAGATGACCCAAAGTTTCTGGCTTCGTTGGAATATTTTCAAATTTTACAGCAGCGCGTTAAATGGAACGACAAAACTGACCCTCCCAAAGTCGGAGATCTTGTACTTGTTAAAGAATCAAATTTTTTGGCTTTGCATTGGCGTCGTGGACGCATTGTAGATTTATTTTATGGGTCTGACGGAGTTCTCAGAGTTGCCGAGGTTATGGACGGAGATTCAGTTTTGAAGCGAGCAGTGGCAAGTTTAGCACGCTTGCCCATTTATTAGCGGACATAACTCCTTATCCTCCCCTTCCGAGGCGGGGGAATATTCAAAACCAATGAAGGTTTCGTCCTTTTTTGTTGTTGTTTGCAACACTGTGTCAATTCGCTGTCATCGATATTGACCGTTTTTGGTTGGGTTGAAGTTGGCACCACTGGTAAAATTGTCATTGATATCGCGACACGTAAAACGTTGGTCTTGATATAATTCTGTTGAAATTGGTTTATAACCAACCAATCGTTTTCGATCCGTGAGTGGTACTGTGAATCGCCCGTGCATTATTGTGTGTATATTTCGCGCGCAGCGAAGTATTTTTGTCGGGCACGTGTCTAGCTGTCTGCCGGGTACCTCGGTCCAGACCACGTCGGTTGTCCCTTGTTATTATATATATTTTCCCCCTATAACCCTCGACCGGACACGGGATTGAACGAGACCAGGCCACCACGGGGACAAATGTGAGTTGTAGCTGTAAGTTGTATATGCTTGTATCACTTTCCACCTCTATGGGAATCAAAAAACAAACCCCCTAGTTACCGCGGCCGCGTATAGCGGTTTCGCGAGTATAGACCTTGTAGGATCCAAGAGTCGCAGCATTGCTCATGGGCCCCAGTGTTGTCTCTTGGCTTGTGGTCCGCAGGCCTGTATTCAACATTCTCGTTGTGCCGAAGTCGGGGCGTAAACTTGTACGGACTTCAGCGAATATCTCGAGGATATTCTGAGTATAAAATACGCCACCCTGGTCGACACACTCTTGATCTTCACCACGTTATTCACAAGGGTCTTGTGGACGATAAACCAGACACCACCCTGGGACTGCCGGTCCCCCTCTCGAAAAGAGAGCAAGTTTCCGGATTTGAGGATTATCGAGTCCTCCCCCTCTCTTCGGACATCAGTTAACCCTATAATACTGCATACCTGTTCAATTCCTCTTCGAGTTCGGTGATCTTCTCGGCGGTCCGAAGTGTGCGCGTATTGTATGTTGCCAGGTCCAGTCGTTGGTGTTTGTTGAGTTAGCAGGATTTCCTCCGGAGATTCTAAGCACCCCTTGCCATGCCGTAATCTCGACCGCTACCGTAGTCATGGGTAGGCAGGCTGGCGACATGGGGGGGGTTTTACCATAATCGCCACGCTTGGCGCCCGGGTTAGCGATCGCAGTACGGTTGGTACAAATGCTCAAAGAACGCTGCTGCTCATTCTCTAGTTTGGTCCTTAGTCGCCTCTTACGACACCCACGCGCAGACGTGTGATGGTGAAATTCTTTACGTCGGACAACATAGGGTACTGAAGTTTACATTATATTTCAGAATAGTTTACACCCAGAAGTGAAGCTGGAATCCTTTCAAGAGACTACACAAGCAAATAGTTTTAGCAAATCACACAGTGGATCAAGTGACAGATTATCAGGTAATATAAAACACATTTAAATAACACTTATATTATGCTAACTTGTGTTTCTGAGTTGAAAATATTATTTTCATAAACTGAACTTACATATTAAAAAAAATAAAAACACCAATAGAATTTTTTTATTTGGGTAGGCAGGCGAAATTGTGATTTTTAAACGCTAGGCCGCACTGCGGCTAACCGCGCGCGTATTAGCTGCGTAGTTATGTGATGTTCATATTATCTGTATCTTCTTTATATATACATATAATTCTACTTTACGTGTGTATGTCACTGAACTCCTCCTAAACGGCTGGAACAAAATTAAATTTTTTGTATGCGTTTGGGTGGCGCCCTGGATGGTTCAGATTCACAATAGGGTAGGGTGGGTAGGGTAGGTAGGATAGATAGGGTTAGGTAGGGTAGATGAATGTTTGGTGTTTTTATATAGTTAGTATATATATAGCCAAAACCGCTAGGCCTTCCTAGGCCTAGCGGGGTTGAAATTTAAGTAAATGATAAAGGTTCTCATTATTAGTTTTGCAAAACCACCCCCAAAAGACGATACAGGGAGGCTACAGATTTTTTTAAGAATTTTATTACTTGGGTTAATAAACTTGAAACTTAGCATAAATACCAACCTAAAGTAAATTATACCCCTACAATACTTATTTCGCAGGGCTACTCTTTTGATTTAGGTGTTTTGGGAAGAATTAAGAAGGAATTTTGCAAAGTAAATAATAAAATGAACTTAATACGTTTTTTTAAAGTACTCCATAAATAGGGCTAAGGGGTGTTAAAGTTTTTTTGGGGCATCTTATTGCACAATGTGACTGACATTAACGAAAAATAAAAATTAAAAAAAAAACAGAAAAGAGTGAATAACAAATTTGGGTTTTGTTAAAATCTCGACCCTCAACGGGGGAAAAAACTAAGTTTTTAGGGGAGAATTTTACTTTGTGGCGGCAACCAAAAAATTATTATACTTTATGTCAAATAACGAATCGTCCAAAACTAATAGACCCTAGATATCTATTATTCCCCATTTTTTTATAGATTTATCCTTAGATATAGTACTTATGGATCGAGCCATGGCGTGGGCGCACATGAAACAACAATAGTTATTTCTGGTGTGCCGTGTTGGCGAATTTCCCCAAATTTCAAAGTTAAAAATATATTGAATAAATGTATGATTACGATTTACGAATAAACCCACTTGTTAAACCTATTTTACTAACCGACTTACCAAAAAGGAGGAGGTTATACGAGTATGTTCGACATCATGTTTTTTTTTGTGTTTGTCCACCGATATCTGCGTCAATTGTGGACTGATATTGAAAATTATTTTTTTGTTTGAAAGAGTATGTTTCGAAATTGTTCCCATTTAATTTGGTGAAGATCTGATGAAGATCTTCGGCGATATACAACAGAACTCTTCAATAAATAACGGTAAATCTCTCGGGATTGCTGCAATCGCATGTGTGTTTATTGTTTATACCAATTAATAACATAACATCATGCCAGTACGCTCTAACGGGGTACGCAGATGTGTACAGTTCACCTTGGTACACTCTCATTTCACCGGTTATGTTCAGTTTCATGATATTCGGGTGATCTATTCTGTCATTATAGGTACCTTACTAAACTACTTGCCTCTTAGGTAGGTAGAACTAAAATGTGAAAATAAAAAAAAACATTTTTTACAAGAAAATACTACCGACTTCCAAATAAGAAAACTACAAAGTGAAAAATAACTATAGTTTTGGAAGTCGGTGTTCATAAAGCAAAAAAATGGTACCTACCAAAGACACCTGTATTTTATATTTCTATGAAAGACACCGACTTCCAAAAATAAAGTTATTTCACCCGACTGCCGAACGAGGGTAATGTGTTTATCAGTCTGTGTATGTATGTTTGTTCCTATGTGGCGTTCTAGAGACCAAACGCGTAAGTCGATTTTGATGATTCATTGGCTACATTAAAATTAGAAAATTAAAAAAATGCCGGATTTTGTGCGCCATATTGTGGGGTACCAATTTTTTTATCTTCCAAACCCTTCTTGTGGGGTATCAAAATAAAGGGTTTTAAATGTCTAAAAATTGTCTAAAAATGACTAAAAAATTATAAATAAAAGAAGTTAATTTAAAAAAATCAAAAATCCCGACTGCTTAAAAAGCAAACAAAAACAGATGTAAACAAGAAGAAAACCATGCTGTGCAGTCGGAGTATACATATTCGCGAGCTGGCTGACCAAAACCAGATGTATCCTCTGATTGCAAATCTAAAGCCACCGAGCTTGTTTGTCAAAACCTGTCATGACATTAGATCTTGCCAAACAACAAAAGCCGGCCACGGTGACAAAGACAAAAATAATCTTTTGTCCTTATTATTTACATGGGGCTGCCAATTTACCGATCACGCTCCATCATTCAAGCTCATTTTAAGGCACTATCTATTCACAGAACAAAATTTCGCATTTGGAGTGGTTGAGTTCTAGGCCAATGGCCAGTCCATTGGCCTAGAACTCAACCCAACCAATTGCTGCTTCAGGAATTAAAAATCTTTCAAAACGCCAGTGTGCCATCATCTAGATACCAGACGTTGAATTTTGAATTTAATTGTTTGATGATAGGATGAATAGCCAAATTGAAAATGACTGGCCCGAAAGGGTCACCTTGTTGGCATCCTACTGCAGATTCCAAAAGATTTTCTTTATATAATAATTTAGAAGGGTGCCTGTAGCACTGCCAAATAAAACCGAAAATTTCAGGAAGTTCCTTTTTTTTTACCTCCGCCAACAAAGTGTCCCTGTTAACAGAATTAAAAGCGTTCTTAACGTCAACCTTGAGGCTGACCTCACCCTTGTCAGAATTCAAAAAAGTAGAAAGGGCATGTACAGCAGCCTCACAGCCTACCCTAGAGCCAAAGCCAAGCAGCAGGGGCTGGAACTTACTGGTGAGTCTTTCGACGTAGAGTTTGCAACAAATTTTGGCTGCCATACGCATAATTATGTCGACCGAGTATCTAGAAGCTACAAAATGCGCGCGGGAAAAAACCGCGTAATAGTTTGTAACGTATAAAACTTAGAAGGTGCGCCCGCATTGGCTGTTACCGTTTGCGGGTTTGTGGTCAATGGATGGTCAGTATTCGCCCAACCGTCGTCGTAGTGAGTAGTCTGTGTTTCCGTCTACGAATTTAAAAAATGTTTTTTATTTTTTATTTAATATAAATGATGCTGGTTACTGACATCCTAAAGTAATATAAAAAAATCAGGATTTTGTTATGTCCTGATATTTGTTATAAAATCTTTGGTTGGTGAGTAGATGAACCCAGTATTTGAGTGGTTTCAGTTGACCTTGTTTTTATATTTTATTACTAGACAAACAACAGAAACTGTTCCACGAAGCTTATCTTACAACTGGTGAGAACCGTCACGGTTTGCAACCGTAATGTGTGTGCGTTGAGCGGTTTGGCGCTAGCAACGAATAACTGCCGGCGGCAGAAAGCCGTAGTGCGGTCTAGCACTAAAACATTATTTTTACCACATCTATTCCAAAAGAGATAGTTTATTCTTCGTAAACAGGGACCAAAAATAGCTTATTAAACCCTAGGAGCTAAAATTGATTTAAATTTGGAGTGTGGATATTGTTAGTCAATATTCCAATCAGCAAAGAGATGAATCACCAACCATGCAGTCCAAAATAGGATAACTGGTGGTCCAAAGTGAATGGCTAATGACCGATTGTAATTCTATTTCGGAACGCACGGAAACATTGTATTGAACAAATGACTGGCTGGAGAACCGCGCCTGAGCCAAATAAAAAAATAAATCTACAACTTTGATAACTTTTAGTATAATTTTAATTTGAATTTTCATTGATTGATTTTTAATGTTAATTAATTTGCTTTCAAATAATGTTGGAACGTTGTCGTCTCCCTTCTGTAGGTGGGCGTTAATGGCTGCGACACAGTCTCATTAGTGCAGCCATTGCCTTACACAATTAATGAAATAGTATACATGTTTTTGTTACAAATAAAAAAATTAAAAAAAAACTGTAGTGGGTGGTACTAATTGTAACGATTACTACCATAATTGTTCAAATATAAACATTAGCCTCTAATTATTTCTATGTTATGTCATAATAACGTTCTTAATTGTATGTAAATAAATAAACATAACGTTCTTGTTCAAAAGTTGCACTTACTTATTTTCTCATAGAGGGTGATAAAAAGTAGAGACACTACTCGGGAGCAACTCTATTCTAAGCTCGAATGACGTTCTTTGAGTTAACAAAAAACACTCTCGTCTTTAAAATAAGCAATCTACTATTTAGCTCATCATCACGCATTTTAATCTGATTCCAGAAATAAGTAATTGCAGTGACGAGTCGTCTGGCGGCGAATATGTTAACAACACTGCGGTTGACAATGCAGACAATGATTCAAATGAACCTGTTATACATAGTAAGTTATTGCATTAGTTTTATGCGCAATCAGAAACATTGTAACTAGACAGAACGTATTTACGACGAAAAAGAAACTGTCAATTCATTCGTTCTTGCATATAGAAAAGCTCTATGAAAAAAAAGAGACAAACATAGACAAACGCTACCATAATATACGCCAAAGAGATAACTTTTTAGTCACTGTTGTAACCCATCGGTTAACAGCGGTTACTTACTTTATTTCATAAAGTTTATTTGTTATTATAAATCTTATATTGATTGTGCACAGGTTTCCTAAGAGTACTTATTTAAGAAATAAGTGGATAAAGAATATAAAACTAGTTAACTGGACACCTTCACCATATTCTCGCTTGTGTTCACTGTATTTTAATGAATCATGCTATCGCTATCCCTTGGCCCATCTGTGGATACAGGTTGATCATGATTATTTTTACATTTTACTTTTTAAAATGAATTAATACTCGTATATTTAAATCATTTTGTTATTATTTATTTTATTACTTTTATATACATACTCGTCTGTAAACTTTCTTTTCAGTCTTGCACTAGAACTAGCATACTGTATATCAGTATATTGATCAGTGCCTGTTTGTACAGTCGTACGAGTGTACCATTTCCGCAGTTCGCTGCGACGGAATGCCACAGCGCACTGCGGATCCCTCAGCGCGTTCTCTAATGCCGTGTCACGCGGGATTCCAGCACTAACAGAGAAAATTTGGTTAAAATAAATGTCTCTAGATGGCGCGACATGCATCGATTTGTATGTAAAATTAACATTTTCTAGAATTGGTCAAGTAGGTAAATTGTAAGTTATTTTTAATCAACTCTACTATGCACAAAATTATGGAATATGTGGCTCTTAATTCACATTTCAAAGATTATTTGAGCGAATCATTTAAAATTGATTCCAATAGATGGCGCGATTTTAATTTCTGAGGCATGCCACTCGATTTTTTGAATTTGTATTGTCACACAATTTTTTTTTTCATTTACTCATATATAGTTCTCGGAAAACTATTTGGCCGCCCTGAAGTTGGCTACAATGGCTGCGCAGTTGTAAATCTTATACAAGAACAGCAGCGTTTCGTGCCTCGCGCATCTAGTAAACCAACTTCAGGGCGGCCCAGAAATTTTACGAGGACTATACAACACATAACACGTATGTTTATTATTTTTACATTTTGGTACAATGAAACTGTAAAATCGTGCAAAAAAATACTATAAAACAAATCGTCACTGTATTTAAAGAAAAAATAGTCACGAACCGAGAAAACCCTGTTACTTGCAAGTCGCTGCTAGCACCGTGAAACGGAACCGAACGCGATCGTAGTACATAAAAAATAATCATCTTATTCAGACGAAAAACGCTGGTTACGTCGGCGCGGTTTAATTGTATGGGATGAGGCATCTGTATGCTAGTATTATATTATATGTGGCCGTGTCAAGAAATACCTTTCGATGCCAAAAATTTAAATTTCCTCAAAGAACTAGAATGGCCACCAATTTATGACCGTTTCTTTTACAGATTTATACCCACAATGGCTGATAGAAGTAGAGAAAAAACGAGCCGACGCAGAGTTAATACGGGCCAAAGCAGAAGAGCACCGCGCTCTAGTCGCGGCTAAAAATGCAGAAGCTGCGATTTTACAGGCCGACGCGCTGAGGCGGTTGGCGGACGCTGCACAAACACAGGCCGAGGCTATGATGAGGATGGCCCGGGCTATGGAGGAAAATCGTCAGAGGGAAATGATGGCGATGTGACCAAGAGGTCCAAGGCAGTGGGGTTAAGACTATGAAAGGAATTGATGTTGGAAGTTGCATCAGAAAAAAAGTTAATCCGCAGTTTCCCAGCTCAAAATTATCGCAGAAATAATGTGACAAATTGTCAAGCACGCGTTATCTGCTGTGATTGGCTGTTGGAATTCATTCAAACAATCACAGCAGATAACGCGTGCTTGACAATTGGAAACTGAGGGTCAATGTATGTTTTATACCTATATCATGTTAAAATGTTGTTTATCTTAATGTTATAATAATATTCTATTTATTTTGCACCTTGAGTGACGCAATTAGTATACCCTGAGCACAGTTAAACAATCATACAGCTGGGAAAAGCCTTTGATGTCGGACGACACCGCCGCCCGTGTAGCTAATATGCAAGGGTTGTCAAAAAAGAAAAATAAAATAAATCTGATTATTATCTGATCATTTATTTACAAGTACGTATGTACATAATTATATGTACATTTTATTTATTATAGATATTTACGCGACACTTTATTTTTAGAGATTTTTAGTTTTCCATTTGTCGCATTCGGATGAACAATGTTATCATAGAGGTTTGAGGAAAACATGAGCATGGCCATAAATTAAATCTCTTTTACTTAATACGGTATTGTACCACTAAGTCCAGATTACTGTCTTATAGGTAATGAGATTTTACCAATAGAGACGTCATACTCATTAAAAAGAAATAAAAACATGGCGATATTTTACTTTAGCTACCTACATAGGACCTATGGAACTTGGAACATTATTTATATCACTGAGTAGGTTAAAAGATCACAGAGATATAAATAAGACTCCGTTGCCAGAAAGAGATAAACATACTGTTCAAACGTACTTTCTTGTCGCGGCCAGACGCAGATCGGACTGGTCACAATGCAAACAAGCTGCTCAGCTTGGTTGCATGAGACTCAGACATCGGTAAAACGTATCTACGTCAGTATATATAGGGTGACCTAAAAATTGTGGATCAAACGAAACAGCGATATTTGGGGCTATTTGCAATGCAAATAAAGAATGTTTTTCTCTTTTAACCCAACTATCGCCCTGTTTCGTTTGATTCACGATTCTTTGCCCATCCTGTGTATATAACATCATTGCGTAGAATACAATTTTCGGGCAGCGCACGTAATGTACAAACCATCTCGACCTCCGACTCATGGTAGTAGTACTAAGTGTGGTTTTGGTCAGCGGAACTCAGCAGAAGCCAACATTGCCCTCTATTCTCCGTAGATCCTCACGATAATTATGTATGTGGGGACTCTATTATTAAAATTTTGGAGGTACGTGGAACAGGGTGTAAAGTCCCACAAACCTCCATTGAAAAGGGTGAATCCTCCGACCAGGACGGGTGTTGTCTGGTCCGGGCAACTGCTTGACGGTTATTGTCGGACTGTTGCATGTATTTCAAATCGCGCCGAAAACTTTGCTGGTTCGATGCAGGAATAATGTAACGTCATGTCATTAGTTCGTCGGTGGCGGCGTAGATGCCGCTACATCATTCCTCTTCGGAGACCGGAGGTCGATAGCAGGTTGTGATGCGTGTGTGAGCCAGGCCAGTGAAAAGTTCCCGTGAGTCGGAACAGGAATTCTCAGAGTTCGCGGAAAGTCGGAACTGCATCAATGAGTCTTTGTGATGATATCTCCGTGAGTCGAAATAGTGCTCCAGTGAGTCGGGACAGTGCTGCTGACTTCAGTGAGTCAGAGCGGGTGGCTTAGTATATTTCCTGGGCTTAAATTGGCAGGAGTCGTGAGATAAGCTGAAGTCGTTTTTTACGTATCTTTGGTAGTGAAGCGGGGCGCGGGGAATGTTTAGGACCGATCCGAGCGCGCTATTGGTTGGTCAGTTGACAAAACGATCGAATGACTAATGGTGTCGCGCCCACGTTCCGTTCGCTCTATATGGGGGTTGGTCTGTACGCGGCATATGCGCGAGCTTATCCCCACTATGCCAAAACCTTGCCAACTTACGTGCCGGGCACTATAGCCAGTGACATTCGCAAGGTTAAGACAAATCGATTGACGTAAGAATCATCAAAATCGGCCAACACATCTTGTCTCTAGATCCCCTCATAGGAACAAAGATACATACATACATACATTGTTAAGCACATTACCCTCCTTCGTCAGTCGGGTTAAAAGGGATGGAAAGAGTAAAGAGCACATTATACTAAAAACATTTTTACAATAAAATACTACCGACTTCCAAATAAGAAAACTACAAAGTGAAAAATAATTTTATTTTTGGAAGTCGGTGTCTTTCGTAGGTACCATTTTTTTTGCGTTACGGACACTGACTTCCAAAAATAAAATTATTTTCACTTTGTAGTTTTCTTATTTGGAAGTCGGTAGTATTTTTTTGAAAAAATGTTATTTATTTTTCACTTTTTAGTTGTACCTACGTAAGCAAGTTGTTTAGTAAGTTACCTTAACGCCAGAATAGATTAGCCGAATATCATGAAACTTGAACATAAAGGGTGAAATGAGAGATCTGCGTACCTCTCAAGAGCATACTGGCGTGATGTTATGTTATGAAATGGTATAAACAATAAACAATCATGCGATTGCAGCAATCCCGAGAGATTGCCCGTTATTTATTCAAAGTAAAAGTCAAAGATTTATTTGCAGATAAATATGGTTACAAAAGTTCTTAGTTCTGTTGTATATCTTCGAAGTTCTTCATCAGATCTTCACCAAATTAAAATGGGATCAATTTCGAAACATACTCGTTCAAACGAAAAAAGAATTTTCAAAATCGGTCCACAATTGACGGAGATATCGGTGAACATACATAAAAAAAAGGACATACACGAAGTCTAACATAGAACCTCCTCCTTTTTGGTAATTCGGTTAAAAAGAGAAAGAAAATGAGAATTCCGGCCAAACCGAATTGGCAACCACTTGAGCTTCATAAGGAAATCGGAAACATGATCATATTTGCGCAATCCGATTATGAAACTTGCACAAAAATTTTGAATTTGTTCTTGAGTAGGTAAGATCAAGATAGCTGGCATCAGCATAATCAAGGATGGCAAGAAGAAGAGATTGCGCTAGCGCAATCTTGGTGGCAGTCGGCAGAAAATGCCGCAATCTCTTCAAAGTTGCAGCAGATACAAATAACTTGCGGGTTACTTCCTGCAGTTAGGCAATCCAAGAGAAGTTCTTGTCGATGAATAGCCCAAATTTCTTAACTTACTCAATGAATTGTCAAAAAGAACTTGGGGAAGAGACGTCCAGTCGATCCTTGGAAACCATTATCGAACCGGCCACTACTACCTGCGTCTTGATAGGGTTGACCATAAGCCCGTAACGCTTGCTCCAATCGCAAATGCGAGCTAGGGGGGTAACCTACCTAAGAGTAAGGTTATATCCAACGTGCGTAAGGGTCAGATTTATATGACTTGTGTACATCTGTCCTTTTGTCACAGTCGAACTATGATTAACCGACTTCCCAAAAAGGAGAAGGTTCTATGTTCGACTTCATGTTCGTTTTTTTTTTTTTTTTTTTTTATGTTCACCGATATCTCCGTCAATTGTGGACCGATTTTGAAAATTATTTTTTTGGTTTTTAGAGTATGTTTCGAAATTGGTCCCATTTTAATTTGGTGAAGATCTGATGAAGAACTTCGGAGATACACAGCAGAACTCTTCAATAAATGAAGGCAAATCTCTCGGGATTGCTGCAACCGCATGTCTTTTTATTGTTTATACCATTTCATAACATAACATCACGCCAGTACGCTCTAAAGGGGTACACAGATGTGTACAGTTCACCTTGAAACACTTTCATTTCACAGGTTATGATCAAGTTTCATGGCATTCAGTTAATCTATTCTGGCATTACTACCTCACTAAAGCAAGTTGCTTAATAGGTACAACTAAAAAGTGAAAAATAAAAAAACTTTTTTACAAAAAAAATACTACCGACTTCCAACTAAAAACACTACAAAGTGAAAAATAACTTTCTTTTTCGAAGTCGGTGTCCATAACGAAAAAAAATGGTACCTACCAAAGACACCGACTTCGAAAAAGAAAGTTATTTTTCACTTTGTAGTGTTTTTAGTTGGAAGTCGGTAGTATTTTTTTTGTAAAAAAGATTTTTTATAGTTTTGACTCGTCATGGTACGGGGGCAGATCCAGATTGATGGCAACGATAGCCGCAGACAGATTTCCGAGAGGTGCTCGCGAATAAATTTGTAGATCGTCTGCATAAAGAGGGTAGGATGAAATTAGGTCGTTGGAGATTAAGTTTATAAATGCGAAAAGTAAATGGGATAGTAAAACTCCCTCCCTGTGGTACCCCGGCAGAAATAATACAGGAAGATAAGAGAGATAAGGGAACATCGAAACCAGTCAACCACCGATGGAGATACATTAAGAGAGCATAGAATGCCAAGCAAAACATCGGAATCAACAGTAGATATTAAAAGCATTACTGAAATCTAGCAATGCTAAGACCGTCAGATTACTGCTTCCCATGGCTGATCTGATATCTGCCGTGATATTGAGTAGAGCAGTGTAGGTGCTGAGTGGAAGATACTCGTAACATTATTTGATGCCATTATTTGTTCTTTCAAAATTACGGCAATATCAGTTAAATAACTAATTACGCAATTTCTTTCTCCAATTCCGTATTTTTTTAAATCGATCATATTTTTGTTAAATCGGTCGTAATGAACTTATCCAACAAGGTGTGAGTCAGGTAGACGTCATATCTCCGAAACTGTTCACCGCTGCACTGCCGGATGTCTTCAAGGTTCTGGAGAGGGCTAGGCATCAACGTCAATGGCGAGTACATCACTCACCTTCGGTTTGCCGACGATATAGTGGTCATGGCTGAGACCATGGAGGACCCCAGTATAATGCTCGATGACCTCAGTGGAGCTTCCGAAAGATCGGGTCTTAGGATGAACATGGACAAATCCAAGTTGATGTTGAATGCCCATGCTCCTATCAAGGTTGGAGACTCTACAATTGAACTTGTGGACGACTATGTCTATCTAGGACAAACGATTCAGTTGGGTAGGGCCAACTTCGAGAATGAGGTCAACCGTCAAATCCGACTCGGCTGGGCAGCGTTCGGGAAGTTGCGTGGTATCTTCTCGACCAACTTACCACAGTGTCTCAAGACGAAAGTCTATGACCAGTGTGTGTTGCCAATGATGATCTATGGCTCTGAGACGTGGTCGCTCACAATGGGCCTCATCAGAAAGCTTACAGTCACCCACAGGGCAATGGAGAGGACTATGCTCGGATTATCCTTACGTGATCGAATCAGAAATGTAGAGATCCGCAAGAGAACCAGGGTTACCGACATAGCCCGAAGAATTGCCAAACTTTAGTGGAAGTGGGCAGGGCACATTGCTCGCAGAACGGATGGCCGATGGGGCAGAAAAGTTCTGGAGTGGCGACCGCGAACTGGCAGACGTTGCGTTGGAAGGCCTCCCACCAGGTGGACCGATAACCTTATGAATGTTGCGGGGATCTGCTGGATGCAGGACGCACGGGCAATTTACTTTTGCATCGGTCAATGTGGCGACGCTTGGGTGAGGCCTATGTCCAGCAGTGGACTTCTTTCGGTTAATTTGATGATGATGAATCTTGTGGATAGAATCCGTTTAAATTAAAAAATGTAAAATTAAATTATGAGACATATTTATTAAATTTTTTCATTTCAATACTCAACACAATCATCTGCTCTCACAGTACCTATAATTTATTTACAGTATTTTATCTTAAATAAAGCTAAGTGGTATGTTACAGCATCTCGAAATCATCCCTCTGAAACAATTAAAACATTAAATTATAATTTTACCCAATGGTTTCGAAGATTCAATGTAATTTGAAATAGCCAATAGCAGGGTCAGGCTATTGGATGCTAGAGTAGTATAATTTATTAGTACTTAAATTAATTATGAAAGTTGTTCTAAAGTGTATACTACTGACTATTTACATTGAGCTAATCTTAGATACTAATAATATAAAGAGGAATGACTTGTATTTTTGTATGTAACTAAAAAACTTCTGGACCGATTCCTAAAATTCTTTCACCGTTGCGAAGCTACACTATCCCCGGGTGACATAGGCTACTTTCTATCCCGGTATTCTCACGGGAACGGAAAATACGCGGGCAAAACCGCGAGGCGTCCACTAGTAGAGATAAGTATGAAAAAAATAATTGGTATTTGACCAGTTTATCGATAAAACAATAGTGAAAACAGAATCGAAATTGATTAAAAAACGAAAGAGAAATAACAATTTATATATCTGTCCCTCTCTACGAAAACGCCGTTTTCTATGGCAGCTGTAAGGGCGTTGTGCCATCTGACGTCATGTGGCACGTCAGACTTCTCTTTCTAATTCTCAACTTTGACGCTTTATAGCTTCGTATCTGATCGAGATATTTAAAAAAATCTTTCATATTTGTTTAGTTTAGTTAATAAGTATTTCATCAGGCAAATAAAAAAAAATACATGCTTATTCCCTATTGCCTTCAATGGCATCCTGATGACAAATAGGGGTTTGTGAAGACAACTCGTCAAACTAGCTATTTCGTCGCTATCTCTAATAGGTCTCTTTCACTAATTCGTCACTTCCTTCATGTAATCAGTTTCCCAACTCGTCTTAAGCCGTATTTCGTGTCTTGCCCAACTCATCCGAGGCTCATGTATAATTAAGCACAAACAGTCTGTCGCCGACTCACAGATCCAGGCCTGTATGGCAGCAGCCTCCATGAGAGTTTGCCTATCATAGCGCTTAAGCAACCAGCGTAGACCGTCTCTTTGCGGGACTTATTGGCTACGGACACCAGCGGTCTGGGTGGAGAACTCAATACGTATGTATCAGTGGTCCGATAGTGTCTCCATTGACTCACCCCGGTGCCGAACACACGTTTTGGCAGAACCCCGATTTAAGTCGGCTAATCTCGTCATGATATTCCAATTCTTAAACACTTCACCTCTGGGATCAGTAACGGGGGAGATTCCCGAGTAAAAGTGTGGGGCGAGTTTGATATCGGTCCAAGGCACATAACTGAACAAAGAAACTCTCGAAGTCGGCGAGACTCTTTTTGGGCGAAAAGTAAGCCCCGATGGTGACAATGACATCCACGAGGGCAGCAACCCAGCCGTATCCTCGTGACGCTTTTCCGCCGATGATAGCCACTACACCGTCAAGGTATCCTATCCAGTTATCTCGGGAAGGGACCAGCAGGCTTATTACGTATGAAACAGCAATCAACAATATTTGTGCAGAGATTGTGCAATCATCGCGCGATTATCGCTTTAAGTAAAAAAATCGGCGGGCTTATTATTGCGAAATAATTGTTCTTCAATATCGAATCCGTGGGCTTATTACGTAAGAAACAGCAAGCAGCAATAATTGTACAATTATTGCGCGATTAATTTATGGCTATTGAGGCCTTTAAGTCAAGTCTTTTTTTGATAATCACTTTTAACAGAAGCTAGTATATCTGTCCAATGATTTATAAAATTTATCGTTTGATTAAGAAACTAGCTTATGAAAATGCAACACTTCGTGGACGCTGATTTGCAAACATAACACATTCTTATGTGTTTGTAAATATTTGGCAGTAAACATACCTAGCGTGTTAACCTTTTTTCTAGCGTCGCTGAGGTAGCCAACACTACAGTAAAAAAATCGCCTCCATTTACAAAGACCATTCCGCTTTATAAAGATCATGTCTGTTTCATTGATTCAACAAATTGTCCAGTTGCGTAGACATTTGGGACATAAATCGACACCAATTTGTCGTTACTAGGAATTAATTTGCGGATAATGAAAATAGCCACAAAAAACACACGAAAAATGCCGCCAAAAACTCAAAAAATTCTGCATCTACTCAGCCATCAGCGAGCGATTAACAATCGACCAACAACAAGGGAAAAAGTTATCGCAATTTGACAGCCACATTTTCTCGCCGATGGCTGTCGCTCTGCTGTCAAAAACCATGCGTAATACGAAATGATCGCGATCACTTTGCGATAATTGCATATTTTGGATAATAGCTTCTGTTAAAAGTGACTGTCAAAAAAAGACTTGACTTAAAGCCTCAGTAGCCAGGTCATTAAATTGATCGCGCAATAATTGCACAATTACTTTGTAATGAGCCCGCAGATGGTTCAGCGACCACCGCCATTTGAATCGACCAATACAGTGATCAATATTAGCTTTAGCAGCATTGAAACTGACCAGATTCCCCCATTCGGAGACTGAGTTCAAGGACAGATTCAACCGCTCACCATGGCCTCCCGGAGAGACACGTGTCTCTTAGCACTGGTGCTGTCGACTGCATACCCAAAGGTTCCGGTTTTAGCAGATCGATTATCAAGCAAGAAAAATGTTGATGAGGGTACCGAACCCTGAGTGATGGCATTAATATCCAGTTGGAATGAGCTCGTATTGCATCGGGTTTATAATTTAAAATAGGGCTAGAGACGAGTTTGGAAACTGACTACATGTACAAGGTGACATGTTAGTGAAAGAGACCTATTAGAAATAGTGACGAAATGGCTATTGTGACGAGTTGTCATCACAACCAAATAGGGTCACATTTCTAAGGGTGAAAATACACATGCCTGTAACTTGCATAAAAGTGTGCAAGTGGCTTACAGCCCTTGTGCCGAAATAACTTCTGATTTGATGATTGTCACAATGGTATGCATGCTACTTGCGCACTTTTTAGGGTTCCGTACCTAAAGAGTAAAAACGAGACACTATTACTAAGACTCCACTGTCCGTCTGTCTGTCACCAGGCTGTATCTCGTGAACTATCACAAATGATATATTTCTATTACCGCTATAACAACAAATACTAAAAACAGAATAAAATAAATATTGAAGTGGGGCTCTTTGCGCTACGCAGATGACACCACACTTTTTGCGTCTAGTGCTCGCCATATGGAAGAACTCCTAAGCAAAATGGAACAAGTGAGCCCTGAATTCGGATTAAAGATAAATCGCAAAAAGGTAATCATTGTGGACCGTGCTGACAATAATTAGCCAGAAGTTACTCAGATAGCGAACTGCGACGTAGTCCAATCCTACGTATATCTTGGAGCTTTAATCTCGAATAACGGCGGCTGCATTGACGAGATAAAGAGGCGTATCACAAGAACTGCAATGGACAAAATGAAAAAGATATGGAGGAACAGAGACATCACCAAAGCTACGAAGACCAGGCTTGTGGGCACTTTAATTTTACCCATATTTCTTTACGCTGCAGAAACGTGGACGTTGCGGGAGGTGGAAAGAAAAAAGATACACGCTCTGGAGATGTAGTGCTGGAGAAGAATGCTCGGAGTGTCGTGAACTGATTTCCGCACAAATTTCTCGATACTCCAGCAATAAATAGTACAGTCCCGAATACTCACTTTCTTCGGGCACATTGCAAGGCGAGACAGTCAGTCCATTGAGTGGTTAGTCGTCCAAGGAAAAGTGGAAGGCACTAGACTGCGTGGTAGATCACCCATGCCTTGGACCAACCAGATCAAGTCTGCTGTGGGCTGTCCCATGCACGAATGTACCCGGATGACTTCTAATCGGGAAAGGTGGCGAGACATTGTGAAACGCTTTCTATCTGCCACATATAGTACCAATACTTCATGACGACCACGTCCGCTCTCACGACGATCAAGAGCGTAACGATTAAGAAGAAGGGGATCCCATACAAGAAACGTGATTTTTTTGTGATAATGGTACGGAAAGGTTCGAGTCCGACTCGCACTTCGCCGGTTTTTTGGAAGATACAGGCATGTGATTTTTTGTTCTCTATTTTGTACTAAGCCATAAACAAAATGGAATTGGCAAATTATAACTTACTAAGTCATTGTACTCCATAACATGTCTCCTGATGGCAGACCCATCAACCCATGTGACAAAGTCCTCCAAAGCTCTGGTGACCAGGAACGCTGGATCCTTCACTACTTCGGGTCCCACACGGACATGTCCTTGTTCTATGTACTTAGTGGCTTCCTTCATGTTCTCTGACATTTTATCTATAAATTTCATCGTAAAATTATCAGATAGACTAAAAATAATGTTGTTGCAGTTTTTCAAGTATAAGGTACAAATTATATGCTGCTTCTACTAATTTATTCTTGCCTATGTCAGTGGTGTCTCATCCCATACAAAAAAACTATACCAACATACTGTATTGATTATACTGATTATTTGAATAGTCTATCGATATTGATTGGTTATTAGATGGTGATCTATCTATCACCGTGTAACAGAACCGAACGCAATCAAGTCACGTAGCAAGGTTTCTTTGTTTGGGATGAGGCATCTGTATGCTCATATTATATTATCTCTGCCTACATCAAACAAAACTGTAGATGTGTTTCTTTCTAAAACTGGGCATTCTTCTAGCACAATCTTTATAAACTATACTCACTTCTAACCATAACAGAAGGCAGTCTTCGTCTGCAGAACGCGCTCGCGGACACAGTACTGGCTAGCGTCAGATCCCAGCGCGTCGGAATCAACCCCATCTGATATAACTTCTCCAACAATTGGGCACTCGACTCAGTCCGAAATTCATTGCTTGCATCCAGATCTTTAATTTTATTTGCCAAGTCACGAATCTCCCTAGACAGCTTGTTGTACCTATGACAGACATGAAATTAATATTTTAACACTTTGTTTACAATTTTAAAGTCAATATCCAGAATCGTGGTATACTTCGTGTAATCTTCCCGTTTTTGTATATGATATTTCTTCATAACTTTCACTTCATTTAGATTATTGTCAACTTTCCATGATATAAAGTCAACTTTCTTAAGTAGCTTCTGTTCGTGAAACTTCAATTTTCGCACCATTTTTAGACAATTTTATTGTTACAATTTAACTACAACTTTCGTTCAAAACTTTACTAGGCATGAGCGCAGCGGTTAAACGCACGTGTGGATTTCTGTCAACTGTCAACGTCAAAAATCTACTCTGTGATAGTGACACTAATGACACAAGCTTGGCACATTGTGTCAAGCCGATATGGAAATTGGAACCATGAACCATGGAAAACAACACATCCATGCATGGAACATGAACACATAAAGTTTATTTTGGCGCGTACCTAGCCTAAATCGAAAATATCGCTACCATCTCACCATCTCGTTTCGAGTTTATTAAGAATTCATAATGCTGTTAAATACTCCAAAAGACATCAGAATAAGAATTGACTTTCTAAAAACTAAAGACGACTTAAAGGCCTCCGTAGCCAGATTAAATTCCCAAAACAAAACCTCCGGTTTGTTTGTTTATGATTGCTTAATTGATTGTGTCGTGAACGTAAAAACGAAAATAATTTTCGTTTCTGCCAAAGATTACTATTTTACCTATACTGTTTCTGCCTAACTTTAAACGAGGGAAGTAATATATGTAAATATTATTCTTTGATTTTACAGAGATTCGCTAAAGATGGGTGAACGGTACAAGACTAATCCTGGTGATTTCACCGAATACATACAATCAGTATTAAAATTAGATGCTTTAGAAAAAATGACCGATGATTTGGATAAAGAGCTTGAAGATTCACAAAAGATTATGATGGAAATTAAATCGATGTACGACTCTGTGTCTATAGTGGTTGAAAACACTGAAGAACCCGCCAACGATGAGATGCGTCATGAAAACATTTCGAAATACTTGGAATCCAGTGTTCCAAAACTCTTAATGCCTGATATGACGGAAGACAGAATGGATATCGATATCGATGAAGCTATATCATCAATGAAGAGCTACGCCGAGCGTCTGAAGCAGTCATTAGTTGTACTAGAACAACAACCACCTAAGCCTTCAGGGATGGTCGACCTTGACCTGGATCAGTATGCACAGAGCCTGGACCAGCTCGGCAAACGCTTGGCAAACCTCAAGTTAAACAAAAATAATGATGCGAATCTTAAAAATGCTGAACTCGAGACCAAGCTGCAACAACTGTGTGGAGATGTTGATATGTTTAATAAGGTAAGAATATTTTTTAGTATAATTTTGTATGTAAAATATGCACTTGGATGTGAGTGTGAAATTGATTAATTCAATACTAAAATAAATGTTTAAACAAATACAATAGGATCTAATGCATATTTTGTTTAATTTCTTTCAGTTGATTGAATCTCAGAAAACTTTGAGCCAAAGTAACAGGAATTGGTCTGAGAATCGGCAAGATGGCTATGAAATGCAGTATGATAATATCATCAAAAAGTTGATCTCTGATCTCAATGTGGTCATTTATTTGCTGCAAAACCAAGTGTAAACTGAAAGTATGATTTTCTATGACTGGATCTCGTTTATTGTTGTCTAAGCACAGCTTTTTGTAATTTCTGGGTTAAAAACCCTAAGTTTTTTGTGTTCTATGCCAACAGTTGTTTATTTATTAATTTGTTATGGGTCATTTCTGCCAATGTTGGAGTCAAACTATTATGTGTGATAATGTGTACTGAATTATTGTGGTTTATCCACAATTCATTCAAACAAACATATTGTACTTATATCATCAAGAAAAAAAACACTCTTCAGTTTCATTTCAGTTCATTCTTAACTTTAAATGATTTCAGGTAGCAGATTGTATTGCTATGGATATTACTTTTTTTATTTTAAAATGCCCTATGAAATTATTGTTTCAAAATAATAACATACTTCATAAAAAATATCAGTTTTAGCATGTTCGGGTCCAGTGAAGTTGGCAATATGTATTGTGATTTTTACTATAGTTGTAGGTTAAATAAGATGGATGGCCAAAGCCATATATTACTACTATAGACCTCTCGGATAGTCTTAAGAAAATAAGTAATTTCTTTATTATTGCAAAATTAAAAGTCAGTATTTTTGTTGTATAATTTATTAAGGCAACTTACAATTGATTTAGATTTTATTTGAAGTCAGTCATCAAAATATATGTCTGAAAGCAGTGTTCAATTCATTAGGGTAATCTGATATACTGTACAATTTTGTAAAAAAATATAAAAAAGTGTCAACATTCCATAACAATTAGGTCAATTCATATGAAATTTTTTGTTTCTGTAAAGTCAGTCATTTATAAATAATTTCAATTTTATGGTATAATAAAGGGTGAATAATAAAGAATAATGTCTTTTAAATTTAAAACAATATACAACAGCTGCGTCAGATCTGTACTTATAATATCATAGATTCTTTTTTATTAGCTCATGCTGGAGTCTTCGTCATGTAATTTAATTCTCTTTCGCTCAGTATTGTGGTCTACATTGTTTTCATCATCAACGATTATCTTGTCATCTTTTGAGGGTCTCTCATCTGCTTCTAATACCTTGAGTTTAATGTCACACAGACTGGCTCCATGGAGAGTTTTAATAGCCTCCTGAGCTGCTCTAATTGATGCATACTTGGCAAACCCAAAAGTTTTATTAGGGAATGTAGACACATCTATGAGATCCCCAAAACGACAAAAAGCGTCTTTCAAAATTGTGACAGGGGGCGGGTGAGGCTTGAACACTAAGAAACATCTCTGAGCTACCCTACTGCTACTGTTAGCGAGTGGCTGAGGAGGGGGCAGACTAACACTACAGTAGTCAGTTTGATGGCTTTCCGATTTAGTATCCTTTAAGCCAGGACCTGATGTGGCAGCTTGTATCAAAGTCGACGCCTGAGCTATAGCCTCTGCAAGCTGTATCAAATCAGGATTTGCTGAGTCAATAGCATTTTTAAAGTTGTTAACAATGTTAGACAGGTTATTTGCTGCCTTGCTAAGAGGGTTATCATCTGGTTTCACTGATATGATTTCTCCTGAAGGAAACTCAAAGTTATTTAATCTTTCAACAGCATAAGTTGCTGATTTTTCATCTGCATATGTAATAATTGCCTTGCAGTAACCATTGAAAGAGTCTGATGTATATTTACAAGAAGTCATTCCTGGAATAATATTAAAAAGCCTGTCTATGTACTTCTGTGGCACTTGTGGGCTACAAGTCACACATATTGTGTCATAGTCATTAGGTTTGGATTTCATAAGTGAAGTCACACTGTCTCTTTTGTGCATTTCACCTCTGGACTGGCTGTAATGATCACTATAACTATCTTTAACAATACTGGAGTTGCTGGAGTGGAAGCTTTCAGTAAAATTCTCAATACTATTGCGACTTCTTTTCAATTCTTCTTTAGGTGTTGCAAATATTGCTTTATATTTCTTATCACATCCTTCAAAGGCCATGGCTGCTTCAAGAAATGAAGTGTAATTGACATAAGCAAACCCCCTGCATTCATCAGTGAGTTTGTCCCGCTGCAGGTGGATGGTATGCACTTGACCAAACTCTGAGAAGTGTTGTCTTAACTCACTCTCAGTAACTTCTTTATGTACTTTGATAAAGAGACGCTTGTACTTATCCTCATTAGGGTTATGATGATCGTTCTTGTGTGTAGCTACCATTACTCGGACAGGTTTATTACTATTTGCAATAGTTTTCAAGTGCATCTCTTTTATAGCAGCTGCGGCGGAAGAAGTCTTAGTATATTTAATGTACGCTATGCCCTTCGAATCCCCGGTGTTGCGGTCCCTCGGCATGTGTATGTCTTCTATCTGACCGTACACCTCGAACGCCGGTCTCAAATCTTCTACCCGTAGCTGCTTATTGCATACTACGAAAATCCTGGAGTAAGGAGGTTTATCGTCATTGCGATCATCGTTTCGCATACTTTGGTTCCACTTGCTCATCATCAGTGATCACAGTCTAACGGTAAATTAGATCAGTACGTGGTCGTCAATCAAGTCGATAATACAAGCAGTCTGAAATAGTCTCGCGTTAGTCGTTATATTGTCTCTTCATGTCCAATTTTTTAAATCACCAATCATTTTGAGAAAACAAATAAATCATATAACGAGTACCGACCAACAAAACACAAAAGAAAATTAAAAAAGTTCATTCAACTCATAATTTGTATGTGCACAGACTATGCACCACACCACGCACAGTATTTTTTTTTAAATTTGAAACACTGGTGTGAAAACGGAAAATAGGTAGAAAAATAAAATAAAGGTAGCTTTTTACAGTCGAAGTGGGTAACGCGTGATGTGTTAGAGCCAGAACACACTATTTCAAGATTACTATACACTGGGTTTTATGGGCCAGGCAGGAAGTTTGGCGAGAACTATACCTACGTTAACGTAACACATTGCGTACTGATTATTGCGTGTTTCTAAACGACTCTTAGGCCGAGTTTCTCACCTCTAAATTATCGCAGAATTATTGTGACAAATTGTCAAGCACGTGTTATCTGCTGTGATTGGTTGAATGATTTTTCAACGGCGATTATTCGTCGATTACGTTAACAGTCCGATAATCGCGTGTTGAGAAACCGGGGGATACGGCAGTCAGTGTACAAAACCTCTTAAATATAACTTATACATAACTAGCTGTTGCCCGCGACTTTGCCTGCGTAGCATTATTTCTTCATATAGCCTGTTTTATATATCGCGCAATAAAATCGTAGGTGCGTAGGCAACCTTACTTGAGAAATTTTTAGTTCACCATACAAACTTCCACTTCCCAATTCCCCTTATGGATGATTGTCGGTATAAAAACTAAACTAAGTCCTTCTCAGAGTCTCAAACTATCTACATTCCAAATGTCATCTAAATCGGTCTAGCGGTTTAAACGTCAAAAGGTAAACGACAGAGAGAGTTACTTTCGCGTTTATAATGAGATTAATGGGCTGGGCCTGATAGTTGTCACTATATACAGAATACCCGATCAGAGAAAGACGCAAGTAGGTATCTTCTTCATAAATTAAACAATTTGTTGAATTACTTGACGGACAATATCAAGAGAAAAATAATAATCTGTGGATATTGGAATATTGATATTTTAAAGCATAACTCTTCAACAAAAGAATTTTTAAGCATACTTGAAAATTACAATTTTGAAGCAATATAAGATCACCAACTCGGGCAAACTCTTGCATTGACCAAATGGCTAGTAACATAAAGTGCGTTCAGTGTGAAATTCATCACCTCGGCTTGTCAGATCTCGAAACAGCACAAACGGTTACTATAAATGCGAATAAACGCAAAACAATAACTTGTTGGTTTGAATTAAAACGTGAATACTGTTCAGATAACATCAATAAATTTTGCGACTGCTTATCTTCTCTTTCATTTTCGGAAACATTTGAATCAGACAAACTAACAGAATCCTTTAATTTGTTTTATGAAACATTTACTTTATTTTACGATTTGTGCTTTCCTGTGATTTAGGTTAAAGTTAACAATAAACCAGTAAAACAAAACTGGATAACGAAAGGCATTAAAAAGTCTAGCAAAACGAAAAGCTAGCTTCTAAAATTTAAAACTAGTAAAATCAATAAAAAATATAATGAGAAAAACTACAAACTTTATAGTAAAGAGAGAGATAAACGTTGTGTACAGAAAGCGCAGAAACTTATGAATACAAGACGCATACAAATTCTGATAATTCTATTTATAATAAAACTCTTATTTTAACAAAATTTAAACAAAAATCTAAATACTATATTCTTAAATCCTGTAGATGCGATGGAAGTGCATAAAATCATAATGTCCCTAAACAATAGCAAAACTTGTGGATATGACGGCATCGCCACACAAGTTTTGAAAGCTTGTGCTAGTTGGATAAGCCATCCTCTAGCGCATATACCTAATTAACTTATCTTTTTGGGAAGGTGTGTTTCCTGGTCAGCTTAAAATGTAAATCGTAAAACTACTATTTAAAAAGGGAAATAAGACAGACCCTAACAACTACCGGCCTATCACAATAGTACCGATTACATCGAAAATTTTTGAGAAGGGAATGCTTGTTGGATTGTGTCAGGAACAAAATGATAGATAAGAAGCGAAGTAATAAGCTGTAAGCAAGAAAAAATCATAATGTGCAGTCGGAGGATACATATTCGCAAACAGAAAAAGAGGGTTTAATAATTTTCTCGGTACTCTTATCATATTATGTAAAGAGCAGTTTGGCTTCCGTAAAGGTAGTTCAACTGCTCTTGTAATCTTTAACTTTATTAAGATAAGATAAGATTTATTTCTGATTATATGGTACATTAAGATCTTAAACAGTTTCACACACTACCGTTGCCGGTGTAGAAATATTAAAATTAACCTGGCAACTGAAAGCATAAACAATGGCAATCCAGCGATATCTTTATTTTTAGATATGAGTAAAGTCGGAACCACACTTTCGTGTCGTGGCGCGGTATCCACCAATCAAACGACTCTGTTCCAGCCTACGTCATAACGCAACGAGTTTTGTAGCCAATCAACTGCGTCGGCAGGCGCCACGACACGCCACGCCTCGTAAGGGTGGTTCCGTCTTAAAGCCTTTGATTTAGTAAATCATTCCAAACTGCTAAACAAATTAGAATTCTAAGGTTTATGGATAGTTGCAATTTATTTAATTTATTGAAACGCATCAATGTTGTTATGTTTTTTTTATGTTTACCTATTGTCTTACAATTTATATTATAAATAATTTGCACGCTTGCTTGCAGGAAGAATACAATTACTTTTAGGATAATCTTCCCTTCTGAACAATTTATTTCTAGCAAATAACATTTTGATTTGATTTGATTTATTATTAAGTTTTAGGCAATCGATCCACCAATCCACGGGGTCTCAGCGCTAAGAAATAAAATTTGGTTCTAATAAATCTCACTAGATGGCGCGATTTTACGGCGACGGCGAAATTAACATTTTCTGGAATTCAACATAAAAATTGTATGTTCTTATTTAATCAACTCTCTTAATAAAAGTACAAAATTATGGAATTTATGGTTGTTTGAACGGATCATTTAAATTGGATGCCAATAGATGGCGCAGTTTCAAATTTCTGAGGCATTCCACTCGATTGTTTAAATTTGCATTGTAACACATTTTGGAGCAAAGAAACTGTAAAAACGTGCTAGAAAATACTATGAAACAAACCTTCACTGTATTAAAAGAAAAATATATTCACGAACCGAGTAAACCCTTTTACTTGCAAGTTGTTGCTAACCCCAGAACTGAAAAAACAGTTTCTGTTCCGTGCTGCTAACATCACAATATATCGCCGTGGAACGGAACCGAACGCGATTGATGGACAAAAAATAATCGGTTTAATCAGACGAAAAACGCTAGTTACGACGGCACGTTTTCTTTGTATTGGATGAGGCATCTGTATGCTAGTATTATATTATCAGTCTGTGACTAAACCTAACAAACCCATAGCCCAATGCATTTTTTCTCCATATTTTGCAATAGTCCTGCACCAACCGGAGATTATCCTTGGGTGCACTTGCGAGTTGCGCAGTGCATACAAGGATAATCGTCGGTTGTTGTCACATTGCCTAATACATGCCTAACATGGTCTCTGCGAGTTGGCTTCGGCCCCTCGCATGCCTTTCAAAGGATCGGCAGGCTTATAACGTATCTTGCAAGAGCAAAACGATAGTGATTATTGCGCAATAATTTCTCTTCAATACAGAAGTTTTACAGTTTTTGGCGGTCTTTTTTTGTAAATATGTTCACTTGCCAAACAGCGAGTGATTAGCTGACGATTGTGTAGGACCTACACACTACACTGTAATTCTGGTAATTCTGACTTTTATGTCATTAAGCGTTTGATCGGGCGATGATTGCTTATTGCTGTTTCATAAGTACAGTTAAACCAACTTATCTGTGAAATGGCGAAAATTGGAACTGCGGCCGTCATGCTGAAATGTCATTCGATTGTCAGTGTCTACTACATTCGGGTTCTATGGTTGTTTTGTCGTGATATTGCTGAATTTATAAAGTTAAATATGCCGAAAACTATTAAAAGTGCAGCATCACTTTTAAATAAACATTATTCTAAAGGTTAAAATCTTTTTTGAAGAAGAAGCTGGGGTGGGTTCTCCGATTATTCCATTTAATCAAATATACAAACGAATTTCGGCAGCGAGAGGTTAGTGTTGTCAACTTTCTTGTTATAAATTACCCGATGCTTAACTAATTATTTAAGTCCACGAAATATTCGTTTCTATTCTTGCTGCAGGTTAGTGTAACGGTATCGTACATCTATTAGGTAACCTGCTAAGTGAGTGAGCAAACTAGCTTGCCAGATTTCAAATTTCTACTAACATTTATTTTATTATCTTATATTTAAGGTGTGAGTCAAGGACTAATTTCAAAAATAGTTAAGGAAGAGCACGCAGCAGAAGAAACTGGTACATAAATTCGGACACAAGAAAAGGAGAGAAAACGTAAAAGTAGATTTGTGCAAGTTGATGATTTTGAAATGGGAGTTATACGGAGGAAAGTACATGAATATTATTCTACTAAAAAAGAGGTCCCTATTGTTAAAAAGCTTCTAGAGGTCTTAAAGACAGAAATAAATAACACAGGACAGCGAGAGAGTCTGCGAAAGCTGCTTCACAAGGTGGGATTTCGTTTTGAAAAATCTCAATCCAATCGGAAGCTTCTTATGAAGCGTAATGAAATATCAGCTTGGAGAGCTAAGTACTTGCAAGCAGTGGATAAAAATAATAAATCTGCCCAGTCCCGGCCCATAATTTATTTAGATGAGACCTATATAATGATAGTGGTACGGAAATAAGCGAAGTATGGCCTCACGACCAGGATGAAGTTGTGTATGCAGGTTCATCTTAAGATCACAATTACTGTAAACCTGGTTTTCAATAAATCATTGTAAAGCAATTTGTTTTTTTTTTTTACACTACACTACCACTAGGTACCACTGCTAATTATAATTATTCAAATCTGGTGTTAGGGGTTAGGTACGGTCATAAATAAATGCTAGACATCCAGGTACCTCTTGCAAGGTAGGTTACTTAACTTCGCATTAAATGAAAGTTGTATTCCCCCGAGGAACATTTTATCTGCTGAATTTCCACTTCATTGGATTAATTTTTAGTTAAACCTATTGTTTATTGCTGAGAGACTAAACTGTTAGCGTACCTACGTAACTGTAAATTATCAAAATCTTTTTATTTATCTTATTATTTTTATATAGGTATCATTGTTTTTAATTTGTAAAAACTGTAATTCTTATTAAACGATTGTCTAATGTGAAATTTCCTTCTTGAAAACTTACTCAATTATGGGCACCTTATATTAATTAGCAACACTGAATCGACGGTGCCGTCCTCTTTCAGTTCACAGACAGATAAGTTGGTAGGACTGTAATAAGCGTGCGGGACCCCAGGGTCCCGAGGTTGTCAAAGTCAAATCAATAATATTATAACAGAGAAAAGAGAAGAGTAAAAGCTCCTTCAGCAATTTTTTAAATATTGGTAATGTTTGAGCACGTCTTATTTCAATGTGTAAAGTATAAAAAAATGCGTAGAAAATAATAGAAAGTGTTTTGCGAACATGGACTTTTATGTTCCGAATAGATACGTTCAGAAAGATAAAGTAAGTATTTATTCAATCATGTCTCCGAGTTGAATGAAAATGACAGCAAAAGCCCATTAGTTTTCCTACCAACTTTTACTACCAACCGTTAGTTTTCCCCTCATTGGTTAAAACCCACTGTCAAATGTGTCAATCAATAGTGTCAGTTTACCGTCATGCGTGGTTGTGTATTTTGTTTACCTTCCTTGTGAAAATACAAATGCAACGCAGTAATAAAAATGACATAGACTATATTGAACTTTTGAAGTATATACTGTAATATTATACCTTTAGTTGTGTTCTTATAATTGCCTAACTTATCGCTCAAGTGCTCAGTCCTCAAGTCCTTCGAAAATGTTTCACAAAACTGATCCCTTATTACAGTCTCGTCAAAGATTTTTTAGTCACGACGACTTTCAAGATGAGTTGAACAACTTGTTCAATAAGAAATTCCAGTTTCGCTTCCACCAAGACTGGAAGTTGCCAGACAAAGAGTCGTGGTTTTCCAGCCCACCTTGGCAATTAAAGCAGTTAGAGATATTGAAAAATCGATTAAATTTCCACAAAAGTCAGTTGAATGATTTCAATATTGAGGAGTGGAGCAGTCATACGCGGCGCAGAAACCCAGCGGGGGAGGTTGGCTGGAAGATCAGGTGTCAGATAAACCCAGAGTTCTTAACACAAGCATGGACAAAGTTCTACGAGTGTGCATGCACATACAGCATCATTCCGGCGGAGGCGACGCTGGAGAGGAAGATGGTGTCGCTACACCTTTGCGAAGCTCCGGGGGCATTCATCACATCTCTGAACCACTATCTCAAGTCAAACCACCAGAACATTGATGTGAGTCGTTGTAGCAGCCAGTGAAATGCTAACAATTTGAAAAATCAACCAGATTGTTAGCATTTTGTGGTGTCAGTAAGGTGTTTCTGTTATTATCTTGTATTAAGTAGCTAGCATGTATTAACATATTTCCCTTTTCAATGATCATCTGTTTACATATCATTTTCATATTTATGAATACTAATATTAGCAACTAATTACAGTAATTAAATTTGACCAACTATGACATCATAGCTCCTTATACAAATTCTATGTACCTTTTACCTAATTAATTACTTACTATCAAAATTGACTTGTTTTCCTTTTCAGTGGAAATGGGTGGCTAACACACTGAACCCTTATTACGAGGGCAACTCTCCATCCAACATGATCAGTGATGACCGGTTCATGTTCCACACGCTGAACAACTGGGACTTTGGGGTAGACAACACAGGCAACCTCATGGATTGGGATAACTCACAGGCCATCATCAGGAAGGCCAAGTCTTTGGGGAAGGTAGGTGATATAATGAAGACCATTATGATATTTTGAGACAGGATTTAGATAGATTTTTCTGATTTCTTGTGTAGTTACGTAGGCAAAAAAATATTTTTGCTTAATTATTATTGCTTCATATCTTTTCCCCAGGTGCTGCTGGTAACAGCTGATGGTTCAATTGACTGCCTACAGAAACCTGATGCTCAAGAAGAAGTGACCTCCCCTCTGCATTACTGTGAAATCATCACTGCATTGCAGGCACTCAGCCCAGGTACTTTACCAGTTTTGTTATTGATAATAACCATAAGTTGTATCAATTAAGATAAGAAGGAACACTCCATTATTCAACACTTAGGAGCAGTGGTAATGGCAATTTACAAGTTGTTTACAAGAAGAAGGCTTTGTGTAAATTATTTTATCCTCACTGTTCTCAAACCATGATGGAAAACATCGTGAGGCAACTTGCATGTCCTGGAACCAAAAATTCGAAGATATGTGACATCCACCAACCTCACAGAACAGAAAAAACAGTAGAAGTCGCTTATAGCTTCATTAGTATCGGAACCAGCATACCCAAACTCACACATTTAAAGGTTAATTGTATTTCTTGACACTAAGGCCCAGTTTCTCAGCCGCTTGTTACATTTCAAATAGCTGACAATTTGTCACAAATTATCCAGCCGTCAGACGTCAACCCTTTGTTTTGGGTTTATCAAAACTGCATCATCGAAAAAATAACCGGCCAAGTGCGAGTCAGAATCGCGCACGTAGGGTTCCGTACCATTATCGCAAAAAAATCACGTTTGTTGTATGGGAGCCCCACTTAAATATTTATTTAATTCTGTTTTTAGTATTTGTTGATATAGCGGCAACAGAAATACAATATCTCTGAATATTTCAACTGTCTAGCTCACATATTACGTCCCAATAGATTCCGCATAGAAGACAACTTACGCGCGCCACACATTAGCCTATTAAGGCTGATATAACTCAGTGCACGGTATGATCTCTTTAGTGTTGACCAGACATTAGAACTGTAGCGACGCAAGCGATTTCTAGTTTTAATTCTGTTTAAAAAATAGTTATCAACGGTTTGCCTAAAAAAATATGAATTGTGCAGAAAAATGGTGTGGAGAATCAACCGGCCCTTCAAGTTCAAAAAAAGATGGGATAACATTCCACTGGAAGGCAAAGTAATAAATAATGACCAATCTAAAAAAGTTCAAGTTATAATGGTTAGTCAATCCAAATAGCACACTTTACAGTAGCACTTGTTGATGTCTTTTGTGAAAGTCTCTTTCACTCATAAGGAATTATTATATTGCTATCTTTTTGCCACAGAAGTAAAAATGTTGAGAACAATACGTTTTTTGCTTATCGAAAAGTATCGATGATCGATATTTAATTAGGTATTTATGAGAATAAAATAATTAAGTTATAATTGATTATTTAAAGAATTACTATTTAGTTTATTTTTACTTTGAAATAATTGTTTTACATAGCATTTTTTTAAATAAACGATCTCTTATTAGTATCGATAGTCCTATCAAAAAGCGCCTCTGTAGAAGAATTATTTAATTAGGCAACACTGTTAAAACTAAAAACACGAAATTGAGAAAATTACGCGATTCTAACCGAAGACTTAGAAGACAAATTATTTAATTAAAATCACTTTCAAAATCAAAATCTTTTTTCGATCGATGTTTTTCTTTATTATAATTAAAGTAATTGTAAAATCGTAATGTAATTAGGATCATCATGATATCAGTCTATAAATAGTATTTTTCTTGAGCGGCTGGGTTAGTGAAGCTGCCAAGTTAAGCATACCTTACCAAGGACGGTTTTTGGATGGGTAACATTTTTTTTTGGTTTGCTTCTTTTTGGTTGCGTGACCCAATACAGGTTGAGCAACACTTACCAAGGTTAGTCTTTGAATGGGTGACAATTTATTTTGAGTTCGTTTGGTTTTGGATGGCTGACCCCGCCAGGGTAAGCAACACTTATCAAGGTCAGTCTTAGGATGGGTGACTACTTATTTTTGGATTGCTTGATTATGGATGGTTTTTGGATATACTTTCCATTATGGGCCACTGATTTGGAAGTAAGTTTTTTTTGTAGATAGTACTCATAAATAGAAAGCTATTTACAAATTTTCCAGACTCGGAAATTTTATTCCATTTTATATCATATTTTTATTTAAATATACCTAATTCGTGAAGTTAAAAATTGTGAATTAGTCCAAGAGCGAGCGAAGCGAGCTCGGGAGCTAAGGGCACCCCGACACGGACAGGTTAGGTTCGAAGAGATGACCGTCATCTCCTTGGTGTTAGGTTACTTTAGACCCTTCAGACAGAAATAAGAGCTCTGCGCAGCGGGGCCCATCCATAAAGAAACGAACCAAAAAAAGGTGGTCACTCATCCAAAGACAGACCTTGGTAAGGGTGCTTACCCTGGCAGGGCCACTTACTCAAAAAAAAGCAAACCAAAAAAGGTGGTCGCCCATCCAAAGACTGACCTTGGTTAGTGTTGCTTACCCTGACAGGGTCAACCATCTAAAAACAAGCAAACCAAAAAAAAGTGGTCACCCATCCAAGGACTGACCTTGGTAAGTGTTGCTCACCCTGGCGGGTCAGCCATCCCGGCCGCTTCAAGTTAAACACAAACCTATCCAAAAACTGACCTTTGGTAAGTAAGTAGCGCGTGAGGAATTTTCGATTCCCAGATCAGTAACAGTTTTTGTTTTTTATTTTTATTTAGTTACATACAAAAATCTATTTTTGATAATTGTGTCAAGTTTTTATAATGTAATTTATTTAAAGAGTTTGGATTAACCTTATTTTATTCTTACTAACTTTAATCTTGGTAATCAACTATAATTGATCTAATTAACATATTTTTTATAACTAAACCGATTCCAAAGATTTCACTGACCCCTATTATTTTTTTTTCGTAATATAAGCATTTAAAATCATAATATTAAATTTTAATCTGCGAGTAGTCGACCAATATCCAACAATTATAAATTAGGATCGTTGACAAGAGATTAACATTAAAAAAGGTTCTCAGAAACCCAAAACTTATGTTTTCTCAAATTTGACAAATTGTCAACCGCTTGTCACACTCGGTGTTTAGAAACTGAAAGTAGAATTAACCGGCGTTTATTTGTCGTTACGTTAACAGCCCGATAATCGAGAGCTGGGAAACCTGTGGTCTGATTGGTAGTTTAAAAGCAGGAAATATATCTGTCGTCGCTTGTTTGAAAATAAACCACAATTTTATGACCATAGATTTGTTGATTGTCTACTCTTTTTCCGTTAACAGCGCATACGCGATAGTTAGCAAGTTATGCTACCCGCCGCTAGACGTCACTATAATAAATGCATTCAATTTAAAGCTGTATTTCGTTACCAATAAGATTTATATTTGCGTAATGAGGTGATTACAATTCGTCCTCCTCAAGGGGTATACCACTTTCGTTGACTTATCAATTACAATCAACATCAACAGCTAGATTCCATAAATAATATTATGCTTGAAATCAAGTGTGATATATATGAGCTTGAATGTAAAATTTCACGTGTCCAAATTTCTAGTTTGTAAGTTACAAACTAGAAATTTCACACAAACTTTCAACTGCCTTTTTACCTCCTTAGGGGTGGAATTTCCAAAAAACAATAAATACATGAATTCTTTTTATCAACTAAGAGAGTAAATCTAAAACTTCATGTGTCCTCTTCATACAAACTTTTAACCCTTTTTTACTCCTTTAGGTGTGGAATTTCTAAAAACCAATAAAAACAAAAATTCTTTTTTCAATCTACAGCGTAAATCTAAAATTGCACGTGTCCAACTTACAATCTGTAGAAATTTCATACAAACTTCCAAACTCCTTTTTATCCCCTTACGGGTGGAATTTAAAAAAAGCAATAATTACATGAATTCTTTTTATCGACCAAGAACGTAAATCTAAAACTTCATATGTCCAGTATACAAAGATTATTTAGGGGACGTATTTTTTTTTTGATAAATCTTATTTCTTGGGTTAATAAACATGAAAATTGACATAAATACCAACCTAAGTAAGGAATAAAAGTTGTCATTATTAGTTTTTCGAATCTTTTCCCAAAAGAAGATGTAGGGGTTGTCAATTTTTTTTAAAGAATCATATTTCTTGGGTTAATAAACTTGAAACGTGATATATGTACCAAACGTGATATAAGTGTAAACAATAAATATGTTGGCATTATGAGTTTTTCGAAATTAACCCAAAACTAAGAATCGTACTGGACAGGTTTTCGTTTTTGACGTAGTGTTCTAGGCGAGCACTAAGCAGGAATTTTGTAAATTCATCCTTTAAGGGGGTGAAAAGGGGCAAAATTTGTTTGTAAGAAAAATCTAATTCCTTGGGGGTAAAGTAAATAATCGAATTTTACATAAAACGTTTTTTAAAACTTCCCCCCAGATATGGTTAAGGGGTGTTAACGTTTTTTTGAGGCATCTTACTGCGGAATATTACTAACATAAACGAAAAATAAAAAAGAGAAGAAAAGAGTGAATATCATAAAAAGATAAACGAAATCACGTGAACGAAGTCGCGGGTGAAGTGCTAGTCTTCTTATAAAATTCTCGTGTCACATTGTTAGTTACCTTACTCCTCCGAAACGGCTTTACTGATTTTTACCAAATTTTATATGCATATTCAGTAGGTCTGAGAATCGGCTACTTTCTATTTTTCATACCGTTAAGTGATAAGGGTTGATAACCGTTAACATTTTGTTTTTAATTTTTTGGACAAATTTTTATTTTTTATTTTTCTATAAGTTGGCATTAAAAATTCATACAACCCTAAATTGTTACCCTTTTATCACCAACCCCTATTTTTTAATAGCCATTTTAGTAATATAATCATTTTTCATCCCGCTCGATAACTGATCAATTATCGTCTTTTAAATAATGTAACGCAGGGTAATGGGTAGGGTAGGTAGGGTAGGGTATATAGGGTAGGGTAGTTAGGGTTGGGTAGGTAGGGTAGGGTAGGGTAGGTAGGGTAGGCAGGGTAGGGTAGGTAGGATAAGGTAGGTAGGGTAGGGTAGACAGGATATGGTAGGTAGGGTAGGGAAGTTAGGGTATGGTAGGTAGGGTAGGTGGGTAGAGTAGGTGTGGTAGGTAGGGTAGGTAGGTAGGTAGCCAATTGTGGGAGCGAAGCCCCGGGGGTCAGCTATTATGTATATAGATGGCTATACTCGTACTATGTTAAGCTTGACTAAACGTATTATGATTAAATTTTGGTATATAGGTAGATCTTAGATGTCAGACTAACACATAAAACACACTTTAACTGACTTCAAAAAAAAGGAAGCGCTATGTCATCTGTTTGTATTTTTCACTTGTTCGAAAGTAAATATTGCACTTTGTGGATGTTGAAGGCTGTTGTCTTTTTTATCACGATACTTCATGTGCGAAATCGCGTATTCTTCGTTTCGCTCTTGACAGAGCGGTCGTGGTCGCGATAAATTTTGTCCAATCGCTGGTGTGGTAACTCGCCGCACGATCTCTCTCCATTTGGCTCGGTTACATGAAAATTTGACACACTCATTTACAGGACCACCAACGGCGGACTTAATTTGATCAGTCCACCTCATCGGTGATCTCCCGTGTGGCCTGACTACTGGTTAGCCTCGAGTAGTCGTGAAATGAAATCGCGTCTACTCATTCGTAAAACTTTTCTGAAACTTAGACTTATGGCCTCCTTTGATAATAAACAATGGTTTTATTAATTACCTGAGTCAGTAGTTCCCAAAGTTGTCTGGACTACGACCTATCTTAACCTTTTTGTAAAAAAAAACGGCCGCTTAAGAACAAGAAAGACGTTTTATTAATTTGACGATGTATTGGCATGTTATTTGAAGCAGCCTAGCATGATTCTTTACGTTCCAAATTTAAATTTTGAAAATAACAAAAGAAAAATATTGATTATTGTAAAATTGCTTTACTAAAGTTATCGAAAAATAAAAGGCCCGTTTTGACAGCTTTAAAAATACTTAATAATAATTAAACTTGATGCTTGCGAATGATACTCGTTGTTATAGTGTATGGGTAACATAGTAATTAATTAGGATTATGAAATTGATTTTTCAATTTCTCACGTAGAAAGTTATCGTGGTATGTAAAATGAGAAACGTCAACGGGCTTCTTAGATTGTGACGACTTTAATGGCGCGAATTGCGGTAACGATTTTTTTTACGGATTACTAAAATTTTGAAACGTTTTGGCTTTTTTTTGCAAATTAAACAATTTAATCTTTCTTTTTACATTAAATACCACTTTCTGACTGTACTTATTGGGCCGGTAAAATTATAGCCCTATTTGAAGAAGGTTGTTTGAAAACTTACGTGTCTCAGTGGCTTAATGTGTTCAGCTGTCCAGAGGACTTGGCAAACGTATAAACAAACCGGTTCGGTCAAAAGAAGACCCGTTTCGTGAAGAAAACGATGCACAGTACCAAGAGATGGCCGCTTTTTGGTGAATCAGGCGTTGCGGAATCGTAAGGCGTCAAGTGTGGACCTGAAGAAGAGCCTTGAAGAAGTAAGAGGAATAGAAATTAGCTTGTGGACGGTCAGGAGGAGGCTTTTGGCTGCCAATATCAAGAATTATCGCCCGGCTCGGGGCCCTAAATTATTTCGTGCGCACCGTGTTGCTCGACTTCAGTTTGCTCGAAACTCTGCTTCATGGAATCTGGAAGACTGGAATAAAGTATTGTTTTCTGATGAAGCTAGAATCTCTTTGTGTGGGGAGGACCGACGCCGGCGAGTGCTGCCGATGACCACGGGAACGCTATGCGGAAGTGTGTTTCGAAGAAATCAGTCCTTATGGCGGAGGCTCCGTTATGTTTTGGGCTGCAATTAATTTGACGGAGCGTACGGAGTTAGTTTTTATAGAAAATGGAACATTAAATGCACACCGGTACATAATGGAAGTCCTGATTCCATATGCACAACCCGCATTGACTGCACTTGGGGAAGATTTAATTTTTATGGACGACAATGCTCGGCCGCACCGTTTTGGCAACGTGGAAGCGTACATGCAAGAAGTTGGGATCCGTCGTTTAGATTGGCCAGCTCGAAGTCCTGACCTCAATCCAATTGAGCATGTCTGGGTTATTCTAAAGAGACGGGTAAGATCAGTGCAAGCTGTTCCACAAAATAACAGGGAGATATAAAGAGTAATTTCAGAAGAGTGGGAATGTATTCCTCAAAACGTTATTAAAAATATCGTGGAAAGCATGCCCAAAGGATTCAAGCTGTGATTTTGGCAAGAGGAGGTCACACTCGTTATTAGTTTTTTACATTTGTAACATTATTTAGTTTAAAAAAATCTTCTTGTCCGACCACTTCTTATTGTTTGGCCGTGTACATCGGTTTTAAAGAATTAATCGAAAATAAAAATAAAAAAATGCCAGAATTCACTTCACGCGTATTAATTTACACGATTATAAGTATACAGACTACGTCAAACAATTAAAATTCATTTAATTAACTCAAATGCTCAAGGGAACCTTAGAGGAAATCAGTCCTGTGCTGGCTAAACTTTTCAATGAAATCTTACAAACAAGGCAAATTCCAGAAGAATGGACTGAGTGTCACATAATTCTACTACATAAAAAAGGCCCTAGAGACGAGATTGGGAACTATAGGCCAATTTCTCTAATATCAAACATATATAAAGTATTTGCTAAAGTGATCCTGGAAAGAATATCATTTACACTAAACGAAAGCCAACCCGTAGAGCAGGCAGGATTTAGAAAAGACTTCAGCACAATAGATCACATTCACACAATAAAACAGTTGTTACAGAAGTATAACGAGTACAATAAACAAATCTACTTGGCCTTTATAGATTACTCAAAGGCATTCGACAGCCTCAGGCACCAATGCATATGGCGGAGCCTTGAACATCAAGGGGTCCAGAGCTACTATATAGAAATACTTAAGAGCATATACAAATCTAGCAAGGCCAGTATTAAACTAGAATCAACAGGCGAATCATTTCCTATCAAAAAGGGCGTACGCCAAGGCGATCCTCTCTGCCCTACGCTATTTAACGCCGTACTCGAGCACATCTTTAGGCAGCTAAACTGGGACCACTTAGGTCTGAAAATGAATGGAGCTCGCCTAAATCACTTAAGATTTGCCGATGATCTGGTGCTTCTTGAAGAGAATCCAGCAGCAATAGAAGAAATGATCCAGAGCCTAGCAAATATAAGTAAAGAAGTTGGTCTGGAAATCAATGCCAGTAAAACAAAATTGATGACAAACTCAAGTGAAATAGACGTTCTTGTTGCCATCTACCATAGATGGCAACAAGATCGAATATGTCAAAGAATATATTTACTTAGGACAGATAATATCCCCTTCAGAAGAAATGACAAAGGAAATAAACAGGCGAATAGCCCGAGGATGGCGAAAATACTGGTCACTGAAGGAAATAGTGAAAAGTAAGGATCTAGGCAATCACATAAAAAAGAAAACATTCGAGACCTGTATTCTACCAGTTCTTACTTATGGCTGTGAAACTTGGTCAATAACACTTCACCACAGGGAAAGGCTAACAAAATGCCAACGTGCCATGGAAAGAAGCATGCTAGGGTTAAAAATCAAAGACAGAGTCAGGAACGTAGACATAAGAACAAGAACAAAACTCACAGACATTCTTACCCGGATAGACGTCCAAAAATGGAGATGGGCTGGACATATGCTACGCCACCCCATTAACAAATGGAGCAAGCAAGTCACCCTCTGGCAACCAAGAGACGGCAAAAGAGGTAGGGGTCGTCAAGTCAGGAGATGGGAAGATGACTTGAAACAGACAGCGGGACCACTCTGGTTGAGAGTAGCAAGGGACAGGATCCATTGGAAGGAATTGGAGGAGGCCTATGCCAAAAGGCACACCGAACTTAGGGACCTCTTGTAACCCTATGTTTAGGAATTAAAGGCTATTATTATTATTAATTAACTCAAATAGACCTTAGAATGTAAATTTCCTTAGGAGTCCGTTTTCTTTTTTGCAAAAGAGTATAAAACAAGTTACCAAACTCGGGACCCACCTCTAAAAAAATTAACCGATACCAATATGAATAAAGGGATTTTTCAAATAAAAAAAACAAATTTATTTAATTTTAAATACTTAATCAAATAACTACGTCAAAAAGTCATTTCAATGGGAAGGATGTAATTGTTTCCTATGTTTCGCCATTACATTTTTGACAACAACTTCAACTCGAGTTACTTTTAATCTCAGTGAGTTTAATATGTCCAATTTATTTCGGTATTTAGTTTTAATGTTCACCATATTAGAAAATCCGGCTTCACAGTAGGTATGGGGTAGTAAAAGGGAGGAGGACTTTCATAGTTTCATTAAACAGGCATGGATAGTTACCAGCAACCGAGAGCCGGCCATTCCACGAGTAATTGGCTTGCAAAACAACATATCTTCATGTACGTCTTCTTGACATATTATATAAAGCACAAAAACAATTAATTGAGATAGGCCTTGCACGTCGGTGGACTCATCTAGTTGTAGAACATGAGTTTACTACCAATTTGTCAATTCAGCCATTTCATCAATTCTTCGCGCAACAGTATTATTGGACGGTGCGCGGTGGTCGGTTGGTGCCCACGAGTGGGTCGCGACCCATAGATTGAGAAATCCTGACCTAAGTAAAAACAGCTAAAGACAAAATACACAGATTATTGGCCTTAATTTAGCGTTAAAAAAAGTTAAAAACGTTGACACACAGGTTTAAATTTTTTCCTATATACACAGAAAACATTGTAAGTTTAAAATATTGATAAATCATTATCGATAACGGCAATCTCTAATCGAGTAGCTGACGGTGACATGTGCATAGTTGGAATCTTCGAGAACAATATGTTCGAGTTTAAGGCGATATATACGCCCCAGTGTAAAAGCAGTACTGGCCGTGCGTCCGCTCGATGCCAAAATATCAATATTGAACCTCCATTTGTACAGTTTGGTTTGCAAAATATTATTTGATTTACATATGCTATGTCAGTTATGAAGAAATTCCAGCCATAAATTTTTCTGTGTAAAAATATTTTTAAACATCCAAGTCGTTTTGGAGGAGTATCCAAAAGTTGCGAAAAATATCGTGTTGCTATTTATTTTTTTTAAAGTAGATCTGTTTGTTATACGAAAAAAACATTTTTTTTAAATAATGTACATGAACCAACAATAAATATATATTTTTTTCAAACCTTTTAAACTAGCCGTTACTAAAGAGTATGCTTTAGAAATGTATCGTTTTACGGCACTAAAGCGGATGTAGGCCCATAAAAGTAACCTTAAATTTAACCACATAAAATAAACTTTGTCTTGTTTTATAAAATATAGTTTTGCAAATTTGAATCGCAATAAAATCAATAAAAGATCTATCCAAACATATCAGGGCCGTTCCCTGGACGTGGTCGGACCGTGCCCCGTCAGGGGCTCAAAAAAATATCGGTGTGTACATTTTATATGAACTCGTTCACACACGTCCGTGCACGAGCCAGTGACGGAGCTTCAATACCTGGGCTCGGCCCTGTCACGTCCTGGGCACGGCCCTGATATCGGTGGATAGAGCTTAAGAGTGCCCGATTATTTGTTATATATTTGTTTACCCCCGATGTGGTTTGATATACCTCCATTTGATACATTTTGGTCCTGCTATCGTCTTTACATTCTAGAACAGCACAATACACAATATTTTTGTATATTTTTCTCATCGTGACGGTTGTAACAAGACTGATGTGCGTAGTGTGTGCGAGGAAGCAGACTTATGCGGAACTGCGCAGACCTTGGCGTACGCGGCCTACTTGCGACTTCTACTGTAGAAGGCGTTTTTTTCTGTTCTGTGACCAACCCGCACTGCGTGGTGGATTTCGACCCATTCCCTGTCACAGAAAAGCCTGTGTCCCAACAGTTGTGTTATGTGGCAAACATTAAAAGGCTATTGATGTTGTTCTGTAATTAGTTTGTTTAAAAAACTAAGTTAGTAATAAAAACTTTTTTTAATTAATGTTTCAGATGGGACACTAATCTTCAAGCTGTTCACATTATTTGAACATTCAACAGTGAGCCTCCTGTATCTCATCAACCATTTGTTCAGTGAAGTGAACATTTACAAGCCAGTCACCTCGCGCCAGGGCAACTCTGAAGTCTACGCTGTCTGCCTCAAGTACAAGGGTGTGGCCATCTTGGAGAAATTCCTCCCAACTCTGCAGTCTTTGTATGGATCAGAAGTATATGGAAACGTTGCCTTATTTCCCCTTGAAGCTATACCAGAAACATTCCTGAAACAAGTTGAAGAATGCGCATGCTACTTCTGTTCTATACAGTGCCAAGTGATCAACAATAACCTACAAGCCTACCTCATGCAGAAGAACATTGCACTGCATAGAGATATCAAGAAAATTCGAGCTACAGTAGCTAATGAATTCCTCTGGCAATATGATCTGAAACCTTTGGATAGTCAGCAAGAGATTTTGAAAGGAATCCTACATGAAGAAAACAAAATAAATATGAATCCTAGGTACCACCGCGGATCTTACACAGAGAGGATGCTGTACACAAAGATGTCTCTCAGAGAGAAGTTAAATAATTTGAATTCATTCCTGCAGGCAGAGGTGCTGTCAAATCCTTTGATTCTAATCAATGAGGATGTGAAATGGATGCAGTTCTATGATAAAAACTCTGAACTGACACTAATCTTCACATGTGGTTGTCCTGTACAGAAAATAAATAGCTCAAAGTTTATTTTTGTACCTATTTTTAAGTTATACCAACAGATTTTAGCCGAAGAAGAGTTTCGGGAGATAATATTTTGTAGAGATGGTAAATGTATGGATAATAATAGAGACTATGGACTGGAGATAAATATGAGACTGTTACTGCCCGAGTTTGAGCATTTAGAGAGCTACCATGTATTTGAGAAGAGGTGCTTCAAGATGCTGTTGCAGAGTTTGCAGAAGTTAGCAGCGGGGCAGACCCTGCTGGTCCAGAATATCAACATGCTGACACATTTCAATGTCAGTGTCATATACATCGTAGCCAAGAAGTGTTTTGAAAAGATTGGTTTCACATCTCACAATACACTGGTGTTGAAGAACCTGGTGAACAAATCTGGACTGGATTACCTTGAGCTGTTGAACAATGAATGTGGTAAAGTAAGGAGTGATGGCATTAAGGACGTGTTGAACTCCCTGATGGTCCAGACGACTAATGTTGGTGACTTCTACAACAGCATAGTTTTCTACAACAATACATTTTATCGGAACAAGTGTCTGGAGTACCTCACTAAGATTGAAAAAGTTATCTAATCTATTATGCATTATTTCTGCATTTTTAACTGTATGTACTTGAAGTCTATTTTTTAATGTATTTTTTTATTGTTATAAATGTTCTTGTTCTGTAAACTCTATTTGACATGCGTTTAAAATATATCTTAAATGTTGTGTCAAATTGGTATTATTCAGAAAAATCTATTTCCCCACTACCTGCACTGTCTCATTGCTGGGCAAAGGCATCCAAAATCCTTCCAGGTATTCTTTTCTTGAGTCACCTCGAGTTAGCTGGGTTGAAGGCGTCTACTTCCTCAGGCAACCCACACTATTACAGTATAAATATGGACACACAGTACGGATACTACGAGGGCTGCACTAAAAGTATCGGGAATGGAATATTTCCACTGTTCCTGACATATTAAGATCTTTTTTTTAAAACTCCTTGGTTTTAAAAATCGAATAGGTAGGTACCATTTATTTATTTAAAAAAAGATTCTCGGTCTTGTCACTAGGTTTTGTCAAACTTGTTTAGTCGTTGAGAAAATGGAATTGACTCGAGAAAATTCAAGACAATTCAAGAGCGATGATTTATTATGACTTTCGAAGTGGTTTAACACAAAAACAGTGTGTTGACCGGATGATGATGAAGTTGATGTTGGTGATGAAGCCCCATCCAAAACCACAGTTTATCGCTGGTTTGCTGAATTTCAACGTGGACGTGTCAAGCTCAGTGATGATCCCCGTCAAGGTCGTCCAAAAACTGCAGCCACCCAAGAAAATGTTGATGCTGTGCGTAAGCTGATTGAGGAAGATCGACATGTGACATACCGCGAAATTCAGGCAACTTTAGACATTGGCATGAGTCAAATACAAATAATCTTGCATGAACAGTTAGGTGTAAAAAAGTTGTTTTCCCGATGGATACCGCATTCGCTCTGTGAAGAGCAAAAAGCGGCTCGCGTTACTTGGTGCGTCAGAACTCTCGAAAGATTCCACGCAGGGTCCTCAAATGCTGTATACAACATCGTATCAGGTGACGAAACCTGGATATACGCGTACGAACCCGAAACAAAAAAACCAGTCACGAGTTTGGGTGTTCGAAAATGAGTTAAAGCCAACAAAAATTGTTCGTTCACGGAGTGTTGCAAAAAAAATGGTGGCAACGTTTGTCTCCAAAACCGGCCATGTTGCGACTATTCCTCTTGAGGGACAAAGAACGATTAATGCAGAATGGTATGCTAGCATTTGTTTGCCACAGGCATGCCACAGGTCGTTTCTGAACTCCGTAAAGAGAACTGCAACCGCCGCATCATCCTCCATCACGACAATGAGAGTTCTCACACCGCGCACAGAACAAAAGAGTTTTAGAGCAAGAAAACATAGAATTATTAGACCGTCCGCCGTACAGCTCCGACCTAAGCCCTAATGATTTCTATACTTCCCTAAAATAAAGAATAAATTGCGTGGTCAGAGATTTTCATCACCTGAAGAGCTGTGGACGCCTACAAAACGGCCATTTTGGAGACCCCAACTTCCGAATGGAATGGTTGCTTCAATGATTGGTTCCATCGTATGGAAAAATGTGTCAAATTTCGCGGAGAATACCTACTTCGAAAAGCAATAAATACATTTTTAAATAGTAATGTTGTGTCACTTCCTTGATTCCCGAAATTTTCAGTGCCGTCCTCGTACCTACAAACGCTCGAAACGGCAAACTCACACAAACATGCGCATCGACGAGACCCCTAAGCGGCACACACTACTGACAGCATCGCGATAACCGCTAAGGGGTGTCGTCGATGCGCATGTTTGTGTGAGTGTGCCATTTCGAGCGTTTGTAGGTATTTTCTTTTTTTTTTTGTTGGTCGTCTCGCAGGTCAATCCAAGTGATTGGCTACTGCTTAACTGGGCGATCCTGTGGAGACTAAACTGTAGCCAGGCAAGGTAGTTTCCGTACTGTTCGTCCATATTTATACTGTGACACTACGAAGTGTTGCCCAGCGGTCACTGTGCATGTGGAAGTGTGTTGTATCAAGAAAATCAATTGTTTTACGTACCACAGTCTACTGTGACCCATCTAATCCCATTTTAGCCTGCCATCCCTTTTCTCTACTACGTATTATGATCCCCATTTTAGTGCCCAACATTGTGTTTCTAGTTCTGTCAACTCTAAGTAGTCTGTGTAGCTCTTCTTTTATCCAGAATGCTGTGCTCTATTACCTTATCTTGTGGTGGAGCCGGTGGAGCTAGAAATAACTCCGGACACTGACCCATTGGGATCTTTTGTGGTCCCTAGATAACCCTACTCCTCCCTAATCACATTGAAAACTCTCTTCATGAGTTTTAAAACGAGACTAGGCGATATGAGCCTCTAATCTTCTGGGTCTTGGATATCCAGCCCCTAGGAGACTCATTCACTTACCAGCCAGTGCATCGAATGTGCATAGAATGTGCTCCATGCATTCTGTATGTTCCCCACACAACCTACACATGGGCGTCGCGATTAGACCCATCTTCATGAGCATGTCGTTGGTTCCAAAGTGGCCAGTAAAGCCCCAAGCAGGTAGCGGATTTGCCTCCTGCTCATATTCCAAATGCATTCCCGTGCTTTGAACGTAGAGCCCAGGCATTTCTTGGAATGTTCCAGACCGGTATTAGACGGCCAATGTGTTTGTTGTCTGTGATCTGCAAACTCCCTGAATGTGCGTCGAAATGCCTAAACATGTTTCTGGACCCACAAAACCAATTGCTGAACCCTCTCTTGCCAGCAGCCGTATTGGGTAAGTAAATACGGCAACGCAAAGAGTTTGACCGCTATCCAATCGACCAATCACATGCGAGATAAATGTCGCGATGCGTATTTTCGCGTATGTGTGATTGGTCGATTTGGTCAATTGGGTAGCGGCCAAACTCTTTGCGTTGCCGTATTCACTTATGCAATACGACTGCAGTTCATCTGCCATTTCGTTACCATGGATTCCTTTGTGCCCAGGGACCCACATCAGTCTTATTCTGTTATGTTGCCCAAGCCTGTTTAGGGTTTTAATAGCATCCAGAACAAGTTTGGAGTCCACTTTGTAGGATGCCATGGCTTTGATTGCAGCTTGACTGTCACAAAATATATATGGATTCTACCTCATGGTTCCTTCTTGGAATACAGTTGCCATCTTCCCTAAGCTTTTGCTACATTTGTAACCTTTTGCGTATATTCCCGTTCCTGTACCTGATTCCATTTTGGATCCATCAGTGTACCACACCAGACTATCTTGTTCTGGTGGATCTAGACCCTTTGTCTAGTCCTTTATTGTTGGTATTTGGACCTTTAAAGACCTTTCAAACACAAACATAGTTTGCATTTTATCGGATATCGTGCTTGTTAATCGATCCAGGTCTTCATTTCTATCGAACCTTCTATGGTTTTAAGCTTAGAGGCATGCAATAGTCCAGCAACAGCAAGACGATGTAATGCATCCTTGCCTCGAGTTCAATTATCATAAGCAGAGGCGGGATATTGTTGTCCTGAAAACACCTGTAATGCCGAGACACACTGTTCTTTGTAGCCTGATGAGTGGCGCTTTGTACGAGGCAAGTTTTGTTCTTGCCACCACACTATGCTGCCGTATGTGATAATAGGTATTATCATCGTCCGGTACAGCAATCGTATCACTTTGGGCTTTAGCCCCCAAGTTTTGCCGTAGATGGAACGACACATGCCGAACCCAGGGCCTTTGTCGTAATATTTTCCACATGAGTTTTCCACCTGAGTACTTTATCAAGCATTACACCCAGATATTTAACTTCCGTGGACCCAGAGCAGCTTTATTCTATTGAGGGAGGGCTCTCCTAGGTTTCCTAGTTGTCTCTTCTCGGGAATGGATTAATGACTGCCTTGCTTGGATTGATAGAGAGGTGGTTCTTTATACACCATTCCTCTGTCATCCTCAATGCCTGTTGTAATAATCCAGAGACTATGTTAGGGAATTTATCATTAACCATCAAGCTATATCATCTGCATAGCCTACTGTGTAGAATGGTCCGGTATTGAATTTGGTAAGTAGTTGTCTACTACCAAGCAAGCACCACAATAGTGGTGACAGCACTCCGCCTTGCGGACAACTTCTTGTTGTTTTTGCGCTAAGTCTGTATTCCATTTGCCGATCCGATCCGATCTGACTATTCCGCTTCTCAGCATATAGTCAATCCAGTTGCATGTGGTATCATTGATGCCATTGTTGGTAAGCATGAAACACGTGCACTCGGTATAACCGTATATTGAGACTGAGCGGGTACAACAATGGCTTAATTATATAACACCTTCACATAAGTAATGATTAACACGAAAATTCTAGTACACTAAGTACTTAATAATCTTGACATAAACCTTATAGTCTTAATTGAGAAGTAGTCGGAACAACACTTACGTGTCGTGGCGTGGCGTGGCGCGGGATCTACCAATCAAACGACTCTGTTCCAGCGTACGTCATAACGCAACGAGTTTTGTAGCCAATCAACTGCGTCGGAAGGCGCCACGACACGCCACGTCACGTAGGTGTGGTTCCGTTTTTATCCGTACAGTAACTAAGTTTCCATAAATTATATTAATATAACTAATCTATATCAAAACCGTAAAGGCGGAAACACATTTGCGTGGCGTGCCGCGGGATCCATCAATCAAACGACTCTGTTTCAGCCTACGTCATAACACAACGAGTTTTGTAGCCAATCAACTGCGTCAGAAGGCGGCCACGCAACGCCACGACACGTAAATGTGGTTCCGCCTTAACGCAATGGTGGCCACACTTTTATGTTCCTATTTTGGCACACATTCAAGATAAGCGTAACTTTGAAAGCAAAATAAATAATCTTTTACCACATAACTTATATTTGGAGAACTCGTTCATTAGTAAAACTAAAAAGTTTGAAATAAAACAATTACAATTGTCTAAGAACAAAAAATACGACTGCTAAAAATTAACTAACTGCACCTGCACCCACTGCATATTTAATGTATAAATTACATCTATAACTTGTTTTTCTCTTTTCAGTTAGTTAATTTTTAGCCGTCGGAGTTTTGGTTTTATAATATTTTTTTTGGTTTTTTGTATCAACTTTTTTTATTTATAACTTTTTAGTTAATTTATTCGAAGAATTTTGAATTTAAATAACTATGTGATAGTTATAAATTTTTGAAATCACCTCTTAAAATACTTTATTTTAAAGAAATTAAAATATGATCTCCACATTAAGAGTTAAGACTGTTAGTGGGGTAACTCAAGTTCCACTAACGTGCAAAGTGCGTAGCCAGTAGAAAGTACAGGGAATATGGTTAGTAATTTTTTTTCTATGGGTTTACTGGTAGTAGAACAAATAAAGTTTAGATAAAACATGTAATGGTTTTATTCATGATGACACGAGAACACAATTACTTTTCAAAAAAAAGTGACACGTAAAATAAAAGACAGGTAGAAAAATAAACTAATGTAGAATAAAAAGATCTGTATCAAAACTAAATACTCTTTTTATTCTAACAAAGACGCCCAAAAGCCCCCTTTTTTATTTTTCAATTTTAATGTAGCCAGTGACACTCGCAAGGTTAAGACGAATCGATTGACGTCAGATACATTAAAATCGGCCAACGCGTTTGGACTTTACACACCACATAGGAACAAACATACATTCATAGACTGGTAAACACATTACCTTCCTTCGGCAGTCGGGTAAAAAAGATGACCTTCATCGTTTTTGCTATTTTTAGTTTTTCCATCTATCCATTGACGCAAGTCCATTGATTATCGAAACCTCAACGGGCTGAATCGCCCGTTGAGGTTTCGATAATCAATGGACAAAGGGTGAAAGTAGCCTTGTTCCGTCAGTATGCGGGCCCGTGGGTCTCAGATGCCTATACAACACCACCCTTTGGGCATAGGTATAGGTACATAACGGGTTAACAAAACTTTGCAGTATAATTAATTAGTCACGCCTTTAAAAAAAAACAACCATGAATCTCCTCTATTTTCTAAAATCGGTTAAAAAGAAACTCTTTCGTCTGCGAACTCGCAGCGTCTTTGCGGCACATGCAGCGGTACAGTCACACTCAGTCACTCCGACCAGAACATAATAAATAATAGTAATCTTTGACTCCGCCGCTGAACAGTGAAAAGTTCTGTTGTTACACTCACAGAGATTTTGTATAAGCTTTATAAAGAATAGACCGAATATATTTCAGACCAGCTCCCAGCTAACTCACTACAAGTAGGGTACAATTGGGGATTCTGGAATCATTTGTTCTCGCTTCGCTCGAACTGCATGATCCCAGAATCCCCAATTGTTTTTATCGAGCGATGACTAAAGAGACTACCAACGATATGATTTATGTATTGTGTATTCAAATATACCATACCATACCATAATCTGACCTAATCAGATCTGTTTTCTGGGTACTTATAGTTATTATCAGAAACATGCGTCAATCATCTAATTATGTTTCCCACTACTCTTAAATAAAAGATATGCAGTTATCGTTTAGAAGAAATGATCGCTTCGTTGATATCTGAGAGTCTGATAGATACCCGATGAATCGAGAACAATACACACGGCCGGAATTCGGCGGGTGTGCGTGCATGAATACTATTAGTAAGTACTTACACTTTGTAATACATTCGGGGCATTGTTTATAGCACTCTATCGTCGGTAGTCTCATTAGTCATCGCTCGATAAAAACAATTGGGGATTCTGGGATCATGCAGTTTGAGCGAAGCGAGAACAAATGATTCCAGAATCCCCAATTGTACCCTACTACTACACTATGACAGACAATATCGTGTAATTTCCGAACGATAAGAGTCGTGCGCGCGTCTGGTCTTTATATCAACTGTCAAAAATCAAAACGAGATTATTTCAAAATAATGAAACATTTTAAGAATACAACTTTAAAAATAATAATATAATTGTGCGCAGTGAAAGTTGGTTGTTTGATAATTATATTATTGAAGTTTAGTTTGAGCGAAGCGAGAACAAATGATTCCAGAATCCCCAATTGTACCCTACTACTACACTATGACAGACAATATCGTGTAATTTCCGAACGATAAGAGTCGTGCGCGCGTCTGGTCTTTATATCAACTGTCAAAAATCAAAACGAGATTATTTCAAAATAATGAAACATTTTAAGAATACAACTTTAAAAATAATAATATAATTGTGCGCAGTGAAAGTTGGTTGTTTGATAATTATATTATTGAAGTTTAGAGAGTAAATTAACATAATGGATATAAACGAAGGTAACTATAAGCTTGTCCTAACCTATTAGCTTTCCAAGTTTAGCGGTATTATGAAAATCATTGTTATACCTTGTTTGAATAAACCTGTTTGTTCCAAGAACCGTAAATTATAGTAAAAAAATCTGTCTGAAAGCGTCTTCACGTACATATCAACTATTGAAATAAATTCCTGTAACTCACTAATTTGGTCGTTTGTAGGTTATAATAAACACAATTGATATGCAACAAAATCAGAAGCTTTCTTACTGAGGTGATAATATCATAACATGCCTTCCCAAGACCATTAAAAGCATCACACAGAGATAACTGTGCTTTGTATTTCAAAGTGTTAATTGCCTATCACCTGTGAGCACCTAGCTGCATTTGTGTGCCTGTTGCATGAGTTTAACGTTACTCTAAAATGCAGTACCACTTCTCTATAATCTCACATTATCCTTTCAGGCACAACTGCGGATGACTTATGGACCCCCTTCAAGGAGTTGGTCTCCGTTGTGGAAGGCTACTTGGCACATGAAGGCAAAGGTGCCCCATATGCTGTCCATACATTCGAGTCAGTGCTGAGGCGGCACAAGCAAACATTCCTATCTCTATTCAAGAACCCTGTAAGTTTGTTTATTATTTATTTTTTTAAATATTCTTGCAGTTATTTCACAACAAATTCAAATTATTTATTTGTAAAAACATAGGCACAATATAATATAATAAGATCTTATTCTGATGTCAGGATCTCTATGTTTAACCTATTAGGCATACAAATTTTGGATATGTTTCTAATTACAATTTTAAAATATATATTTTTATGCATTGTATTAATTAAATTATTATTAAGATTAAATTAGGTACTAATAATTAGATTCATTTGATCGAATTGAACATAAATAAATCGGACATTTGACTCACACAACGATATAAATAATTATTATTTATTTGAATTGTCTGTTAAGAATTCACCAATGGAATAGTATTTTTTAACCATAAAATCTGTTAGCATTCTTTTGAATTTGTTAGTATCATGCTCCGCTCTTATAGTCGTAGGTATCTTGTTATATATTTTTGGAGCCATTCCCAGAAAGCTTTTTGCGTATAATGCTGTTTTATGAGGCAAAACGTGAATTTTGTTCCGGTGATGTTTACTAGTCAGGGTTTCAAATAAATTGAAGTGTTTTTTAACGAACATTGCTATTTCAAATGCATATAGAGAAGGAAATGTTATTATTTTTAGCTTAATGAAGTATGGCCTACAACTATCAGTAGGTTTTATATGGCATACTGGTCTTATACACTATTTTTGTGCCTTAAACACTAGTTCTCTATCTGATGAATTTCCCCAAAATATTATGCCATAACACAATGTAGAAGATACGTATGCATGATATGCAGTTAGTACGGCTTCTCGACTTGCTATTTTGTAGAGATTATGTAGCGCGTATTGAAACTGATTTAGTTTTTTCACTATATGTTCAATATGTTTACCCCATTTCATATTCTCGTCTATATAGAGTCCTAGGAACTTTGTGTGCTTTGTTTCTTCTATTGTTTTGTCAGCGTATTTAATGTTAAGTTTATCTTGATTGATTCTTTGTTTGAATGACATAGCATAGGTTTTATCTAAATTTACATTGAGATTGTTATTATTTAACCATTTTATTAACCTGTTCAGATTTAGATTTATATCCATTTCATAGCTATGTGATTCCATATTTTGTACTGTGAAAATAACTGTACTATCATCTGCGAACAAAGTCATGGGATGTTGAATTACTCTAGGCATATCGTTTATGTATACGAGGAACAATAATGGACCAAGGATGCTACCCTGTTGTCTTCTGGCAAATCTTTGCTATACTTGTTATTTGATACCTATTTTTTAGATACGATTCAATTAACTTCAATACGTTCCCCCTTACTCCATTTTTTTTCTAATTTTGACAAGAGTATGTCGAAATCTACAAAATCAAATGCCTTAGTCATATCCATGAACAAGGCAGTCGCACGTTTCCGTTTATCCATATTTGTTATTACTTTATTTACAAGGCCATATATTGCCATATTTATATTTTTACATTTTCTAAAGCCGAACTGCTCCTTCGCAAATATTTGATTTTTTTCTAGAAAGCTATACAGGTTGTTATAAATGACTTTTTCAATAATTTTTGAGAAAATTGGTATTAACGCTACAGGTCTATAATTATTAGGATTTTGTCTGTCACCTTTCTTATACAGTGGTTTTACTACAGATATCTTTAAATCTTTAGGGTATGTACCATTTTCTATGCATAAATTTACAATGAAACTAAGAACAGGAGATATTTCAAGGGCTACACTTTTTATTACTTTAGTAATAATCTCGTCATAACCTGCACTATTGGTGTTTTTTAATGTTCTGATAATTTTGCATATATCTACAGGGATTGTAGCAGGCATAAACATTGAATTAGATGTGTTGGTAATTAATGATAAGTCAGGCTTTTTACTATTATTTAACGGATGAACTAAATCAATATAATGATTATTGAACGCTTCTGCAATTTCTAGTGGATCTGTTATCTCTTTGTCATTTATAGTTATTTTAAAAATATTTTCTCTCGGACAATTTAATTTATTTTTATTTATGATCTGCCAGGTAGCTTTCATTTTATTTTTGGAGTTTTTAATATAAAAGTTATTTCTTGATTTTTGTGTGAGACTGATGATTTTTTAAGCCGATTGGTGTATGTCTTTAGATTTTCTTTGTTTTCTGGAGTTTTATGTCTTCTTAATTGCCATAACATGTCTCGCTTACGTTTACAACACAATCTGATACCTTTAGTTACCCAGTTTAGTTTCTCTCTAACAGGTATTCTAATTTTAATTTTCGGGAAACATAAATCATAAAAGAGTTTAAATAAATGATTAAACTCTTTAAACGCTTCATCAGCGTCCAGACATTCATAGACATTATCAAAGGTAAGGCTATGTATAGCGTTTTTAAATTTGTTTATATTTTCCAAGTTATAATCTCGCTTTAGTGCATACCAATGAGTAAGTGTGTATGTTTTTTTAACTGGACATTTCGCGATTTGGGCCGTATGATCAGATAAAGCTAACTCTAATACCTCACTTTTACTGCCTCTTATATTATATATAACATTATCAATACATGAACCACTAATTATTCGAGTAGGTTGTTTAACACTGAATTTTAAATTATAGTTCAGTAAAAGTTTTTAAAATGTGATGAAAGACGTGTTTTTTTTAAAATGTCTATGTTAAAATCACCACTTATCACATTCTTTTTATTATTATTGGTGCAGACTTTTTGTAGTATACCTTCGAAATTATAGACAAATATGGTTAGAGCATCTAAGCTATTCTTTGGTGATCTATAAATACATTTAATATTTAGCTTGTGTTCTATTATTTCAATTCCACAGCATTCGATAAAATTAGGACAGCAGTATTCATTCAAATCTATAGTTTTAAATTTATGTTTATTATTAGCTAAAATACACGAACCCCCTTTTGGTGCACTCCTATTTGAGTAGGATGCAAGTCTAAAATTAGGTATATGTAAGTGAATATCGTCACCATCCTTCATATTATGTTCAGTTAAGCAAACTATGTCCAATGGTTTACCTTCATTAAAAAGTTCTTGTAAGTGGTAGGCAAATAGCTCCGATTTATTTATTAAACCATTAATATTCTGATGTAAGATTAAAAGATAGTTATACAAGAAAAATGCAGAATTATTATCAGCTTTAGAAGCCGTATTTTGAATAAAATCATCATTCATTAATGTTTGTTCACAATTAATATTATGGCACTTACATATTTCATTTAATTCATAACATTTGCATATTCTCTTCAAACCTAATATTGGGTCAGTTTGGATACACCTATCGGATACAGTTTTGGACTTCTTTATCAATGTTATATCGTACTTTTCCCTATTTAATCTGTATTTCCTTAAGTAACATTCTGCATATATTAAGAGTAAAGTTATACTTTGATGGTATATAATTACTGTATCCCATATCCAAAAATGAAACATTTAAATGCCTATTACAAATATACTTAATTAAATAATTTAATTTGGATTCATTTAAATTTTTATTGTAAGGCACCTCTAACATTATTAAATTTGGTTTTGAAACAATTTGAAAACAGTTGCCAACAGCTATTTCAAATTGATATGGATCAGCATCATTAGTGCCACCTATAATAATAACACAATCGTTTGTACTTAGTTCTAGCATAGTGTTTACATGAAGAATATTTTGTATTTTAGCACCTGGTTTGGTATAACTTAAGACTTTAAACTTAGGGCCTAGGAGTCCTTGAAGTATACGGCAAACATTTCTTCCTTGTTGATCAGAATATACAATCACTTTTCTTATGTCCTTTGAGTTTTTTCTTGACTCAGCGTGTATGTTGTCATTACTACTATTATGATATGTATCCTTTTGCAGATGTTTATCTTTTAGCATTTTGGTGTTAAAATTCAAGTTTTCCCTCATGTAGTTGTTATCCACATATGATATTGACTGTGTGTCCCGGTGAAGAAATGACAGTTTAGGACTTGTATTTTCGATAATAGCCTTTGTATTCTCTTGTGATGATGTTGCTTGCACCTCAAGGTCTTATTTATAAAAATGTTTAGAATAAAAAATTGTTCTACATGCATTTTCAGTTATTCTTATCTGTTTATGTTTTTCTTATAATTCAACTTTATATTTTAATATTAGAATCTATTTTACATAATAACTTATATATAAAATTGAATGCTCACATCATGGAATGATATTATCCTATTCTCAACTTTTTTTGATGTGTCGTTATTTTATCTCCTATAACTGTTGCAGCAAATATAAAAAGAACCCTAAGTATAAACATAATTTTCGTAAGAAATACCTCTGTGCATCCTATACACTAAATAAATGAATAAAGTTTAAGGAACAAATCATGTCAACTGTTAAAAAACTGTGATTTGTAGTGCACGAGTTCCAAATAAAGAGAAGAGAGAAGAGAGTCCGCCTATGTATCACCATTGTACATGAAGTTTAAATAAATAAATAAATAAATAAAGAAATATCAACATTAAGCAACTTATAACACTGTTAATCACAATTCTGAATGTCTTTAAAATCTATTTATGTATGTTTTCAGGCAAAGAATCCTACAAGTCGGGATGAGATAAGGAGGGGTATCACAGAAGGTGTGACCCTCCCCAGTGTGGGGAGGACACTCCTCTCTAAAGAACTTGTGGATGAAGCTGTAATCATATCAGGTTGGTAACCTTTTGTTATATTTAAGGGCCGATTTTTCAATAGTCGGATAACTTTTGTATAGAAAATATGGAAATGGCCATTTTTATTCCTCAGTTAAACATAATTAGACTATTGAAAAACTGATCAAAGTTTAAAAAAAGATATGTAGCACACTGCCATTGTCATGAATCTAATCATGTCAATACATTATGATCAAAGAACTAAAAGGAGAAAGAAACATAGTTTTTGTTCCTCTCCTGTAATAAATTTTTGCTCGAAGCAAATCCAAATAATATAAAAAAATACCCAATTTTGGTCGTTAATTTCTAATACATCTTTTTCTAAACAGAAGATATTTTTGTGTCCCAAATTGCAGTAAAAACTTAATAACAAAAAACTAAAAAAATGAAAAACTTAATTTATATAGAAAAACTTAATTTTTCTAGATATGTACAATGTCAGTGAGTACCTGTCCCTGGAGCTACTACATACGGCACAGCGTCAATCTCCGCGGCACCCTGGGCTCCCTCGTGGGCTGGTGGCTGTGCTGCTTTACTATGATGGCCGGAGGGCGCTCGTGCAGGCTCTGAAAGAGCTTGTCATGGCACGGGATGGCGTATGTTGGTAAGTTTATAGTACAGGAGAAGAATATTTGCTGTTTAAATTGTAAAAGAAATAGGAGAAGATGCCATCTTGGTTTCCTTGAACTTGGGCAGATTTCAAAGTTTGCCAGTGAAAACTACCTAAATAATGCATAGGGAAAAGTGTGCACTGTCATGTTGAACTCACACTCAAAGCGACTGGACTATTTGAAGATTGGATCAATTAGAAAGCCCTAATGGTTAAAAATTTGGGATGATGCAGTTTTCTTTCATTATTATGAACTGTTTTTCTTCTCTCATTTAAGACCATCTTCTGTTACCCAGGTCAATAAACGCCCGCGAGGATATAGTATCCTACGTTTCTCGCTATGTTGAGCAGCTGATCGCGGACGGGCTGCTGGGCAATGCACTCGATGCCCTGAGACGCTTCACACTGGAGACCGAGATGGAGCTGCTGCAGAACAACCGCGCGCTGCCGCCGGGCAGGCACCACGCCACGCTCGTCACCACTATCGAGACCACCAGGTATGTACAAAAATTGTTCTATTGATAAAAATTTACATTATCGATCGTCAAACGTGTTTCACCATCAACTACATCATCGCTTACCATCAAGCGAGTTAGTGGTCAAATGCAAGCCTATCGCTAAATAAAAAAAAATATATATAAGTGTCACAGGTTCTTTTTATCCAGGAAATTGCATAGTTCCCATGGCATAGGTCATGCGAGCGAATCTACTTGTGTACTTTACATAAGAATTGGTACTTTTTGAGCTGACCAATCTAGCTACTATTTTGTATTTTATGATTGACTTAAATAAATCTTTATCCCACAGAAAACTGCTAGCTGGTGTAGTATTTGCAGCCTCAGCACAAAAAGGACTAAACAGAGACATCATTTTGAGGCTGATAGCAGAGGTATGTATAATCTTAGTGTGTAACATTCTTCATGCCTTGATATTATAGATCTATATACTATGTTTATAAATTTATCCAATGTTTTGTGTAGCAAACCACGTCGCCGACTCAGGGACCGACGGGTGCACTTGATGAGATATCACTTGGTTTACAAATGGCGCTGCTATATGCACTGGATTTATCAGTATTACATAGGTAAGAACTGTTTATTCTTCAGATTCGTTACAGACACAAATTTTTCGCCACATCAAAACACTGCCCTGAATTGCTGGCTCAAAATTCAGACGATTTGTCGCTTTTTCGCTACACACCTGATTCTTGCTGTCATAAAAATTTGCTACTTTTCAGTAACTTATGGAGTGTTCCGAGCCGGCATTATGTTTTGTTTTACCTGTGTCAGAGTTGTAAAGTCCTAAATAAAACCTGGATACTGAAATATATTTTTTTCTTCAAACCAGACGCGAGGACGGCGAAGAGTTAGCCAAGAAGCTCCCCCTCATCCAAGACCCAGAGCTGATCTCCGTGCTCCTAGAGGAGCTATCAGGGTCTGCTGAACAAGGCCGAGGTTCTGGCGTAAGGGCGTTGTGTCAACTGTCTCTTGGGCTAGCGTTAGCCGCACTGAAGAGGGCGCCACAGTCATTATTGAGAAGGAGTAATGCACCGCATTTGAAATGTGAGCTTTTGGACCAGGATGAAATGCTTGTGGATGCTGCTATTGATGGCAAGGTTAGTGCAGATTCTTGTTATTATACTTTTCTGTTACGATGGATCTAAATAGGGTCTTAAATAGTGGTGAAAAAGTCGTCCAGATTGCAAAAAGACATTCAGCTATAAACTTAAAATAGAAATTGAAGTTCAATTCTCTCTAGGGTTGGCTATAAGAGAACTCAACAAAGAGATAAGCTCGCCTTTGCTAGTTTTACTGTAACTCAGAGCAAGATTCATAGATAGTACTGCTACCTCTACCACAGATAATATAATATTAGCATACAGATGCCTCATCCCATACAAAGAAACCGTGCCGACGTAACTAGCCTTTTTCATCTGATTATACCAAATATTTTTTGTAAATCGATTGCGTTCGGTTCCGTTCCAGGGCGATAGATAGATCACACAGATGATGTACAAAAAATAATCAGTATAATCAGTTCTTTATATGGGATGAGACACCACGCCTCTGCATAGTAAAGTCATTTTTATGCAGAGATAGAATTTCATTAATATAATCCACAGAAGCAAAAGGCTCATATTTGGAGCCTTTTGCTTCTGTGGATTATGTTCATATTTGTAAGTGAGCACATCACATCATCAGCCTATTAATTTTCCCACTGCTGGGACACAGGCCTCGTCTCTGTGAGTGGGAATGGGCCGTAATTCACAACTCTGGCCCAGTGTGGGTTGGTGGATGTCACATTATGTCTTCGAATTTTTGGTTCTATGACATGGCGGTTACTTCACGATGTTTTCCTTCTCCGTTTTGGGAGCAGTGGTGATGAAATAATTTACACAAAGCAAAGCGCTTGCCTGGGCTCGAACCTACGACCTACAGCATGCAAGTCGCGGCCGATACCACTGGGCCACCAACCACTGCTATAAGTGAGCGATACTTACGAATAACAGATATTCAGTATCTGAAACCTTCACAGCTCATTCATATAATTATTGCCAGGTATTCGAGTACCTAGATGAGGCCATCCTATCAACAGACCTAGTAGCAAAGGAAGAGTACTACCAGCGCCGCATACACACGCTCATCACGGACTTCATCGTGCTCATGCACTCCAAGCTCATGGAGATGAGGGTCAAGTAAGTGACATTATAATATTGTCATCAAGCAGTTACATTTAAGGAACTTCATTTGTCTCTTTAGTCAGACTTGACACAACTAAATTATTTGTTAGATTATAGTGTAGCGGCACAAACGCCGCCACTTACGAACAAGTGACGTGATGTCACACAGATCCTGCATTGTGCAAGCAAGGTTTTTGGCGCGATTTAAACGTATACAATCCGACATCAACCGTTGGGCAGTTGCCCGGACCAGACACAACACCCGTGTGGTCGGAGGATCCTCCATTTTCTATGAGGGTTTGTGGGACTTTACATCCTGTTCCACATACCCCAAAAAAGTTTTCCTCTTAAAAAATTTTTGTAAATGGAACTGTATTTATTTCCGTTATATTTAATTTAGAGTGATATCATAGTTTATCCGTAGTGGTTTGGTATTTTTCGGCCGATTTTTCAATGATCAGAAATTTTATTTAAAACTCAGATACAAGTTACCTGACGATTAAATAATCAGTCTGAAAAGTGTATATTTTCTTTAGCAACATTACCTTTTCCAGGGCCGATGAAGCTGCCCGCGCGGTACAGATGTACGCGTCCGAAGGGCTCACGCCCCCGGTCGGCGTGGGCGCCAGTCGCACGCGACTAGACGCCTTGCTGCGCTGTGTGGAGCGCCTGTACGCGCGCGACCCGCTCGGCCTGCGCCACGACTACTGGCAGGCCTGCCAGACGCACCCGATGCACCCGCACACACAAAGGTAGCCAAAAGAGTTCGCTCATAAAGGTGGCTTTAAACCACATCTATGACTGTTTTATCCTTTCTGTAGGCCGCAGCACATTTACGTGTGGGGATCCACGCTTGTTCATCGGTCAAATGATGAAGTGTCCAACAAGCACGCTGCATTGAAACCGCATGGCATATTATAAGTCTGTTTCCACATTTAAAAGTTCAAATTTTCAATTGGCTATGGGCTTTCTGTGAAAGATGTAATTAAATACATACATAAAGCGTGAGTTTATGTATGTATGTATATATCCTTTTTTCCCATGGGGTAGGCAAAAACTACAGAACGCCACCTGATACGATCCTTACATACTTCTTTTGCTTCACTCACATTCATACATCTAGTCATAAACACACGCCGGCTGAGTACTGTGGACCTGGCCTTTTTGAAGAATATCACCAATAAGGTCTACGTATCTCTTTCTAGGGCGTCCCCTCCCAGCGTTTCCATTCACGTCTGCCTTGTAAATATATTTCGTTAGTCGCCTTTCGTTCAATTTTAGTTACTACATCTTTTAAACCACAACATTGTCTTATTACATCATTCCTCAATCTGTCGTTTAAAGATATACCATACAAACTTCGCAAGGAACACATTTCTACTGCATTAATCCTACTTTCATGTCTTTTTTGCCATAATACGAACTTTCACTTCCATACATAAGTGTAGGCAACAGCACGCTGTTGTGAATGGCGAGTCGAGCCCCCGGAGACATGGACTTGCAGGTCACGACCGCATGTATAGCACCATTCACTATCCTTGCCACATCCTCTTCAACCTTTCCATCCCTAGTGCACATACTTCCCAAAAATACAAACTTGTTCACTTGCTCCACCCTCTTATCATTTATCTTCACTACACACTCTGAGACATCGTTTTCTCTTTCAAACACCATTACTTTAGTCTTGTTCACATTTATACTCATCCTTTTTAACTTAAAAGCTTCATTCATCAACGGCACCATGTCTTGCAACTGTTCTGCATTCTCATCCTCAATCTGCACTCATAATCTTTCAAACCTACCAGACAACTATCCATGTATTAGTTAAACAGCCACGGTGACGCTACACTCCCCTGTCTAACACCCTTGAGTTGGAAAACCAGTCCGTAAATGTCCCAATAATCCTAACACAAGCACTGGATTCCTTGTATAGAGATTTCAGTGACTATAACTAGCACCAGTCCAGGTCTAGCATACCCTGATAGCGTCGACCACAGTTCATCCCTCCACACACTGTCTTAAAAAATATTGTGGCTATACTGTTTAAGCATGCTATAAAAGCAGCGCTATCTATTACACCATTTATTTACTGAACAACTCAACTAACCCTATTATTTTCCTACAGATCGGGTGGTCGTGCAGCGACTCTATACAAATTCGTCCGCCTATCAGGCGAGGTGGTCTGCGGAGCTTTACTGGCGGCTTATTTACGCGCGCTGGCCAGCCTGGCCGTGCCGCGCCACACGTGGGCGCTGCTGGCCAAGCGAGATGCGCTGTCTGCCTACCATCTGCTCACAGCGCTCCAGAGATATCACAGGTTTGTTACTGAATAGTTCACAAAAAATTAAATATGGGCTGAAGTATTGACTTAGGGAGTCTCCTAAATTATGAGATATTAGGAAAATTAATATAATGAAAGGCATAAGCAGTGTTTGAGAATTAACGTGTACTACACATCTCAGTTGCTATTCTGACTAAAATGTTAATTCTATTAAGGTATAGTTTAACTGTAACTTAAACTCTCTTAGTTTCCCTGATCATTTAGTACAGTCTTCAAAACTCTTCGTCCCTATATTTTGGGCTGTGGCTTTATCTCAATTTCTTAACAAAACACCTACCCTTAAAATAAGCGATGTATTTATGTGATAGTAACCTGCGCGCGGACCCCGCGCCGTTCTCCAACCACGTGCACTCGTCGTCACTGGGCGCCTCCGCCATCGTGACGCCGGCCGCCAGACCCGGCAAGATGCTCGTGAGGCAGGAGGAAGTAAGTCATAACATAATCTATGTCATACATTCATTCAACGTTGTCTACTTATTTACAAGCATGCTTAAGCATGTGTGTGAAGATTTTCTGGTTGTCTGTTTGAACACCTTGATTGTGCAAGCAAAAAGTCTTTGTATTGACACTCGCACATTAAGTTTCGTGAATACAGCTGTTTTTGTCCTTGATAAGGGACTAATGCATGCTAGCTCTATTCATTCAAAGTCTGAGTCGTTGTACTTACTGAAATATATTATTCATATTGTATTTGTTGTTTAGGTGGAAGCATTGATAGCTGCTCTGAAACTCATAGCAAGCGTAGCGCGCGAGGACCACGCCGCGTGCGCTGCTATTTGTGAGAATCTGCAGTGGGACGCCGTCAACTGCATGTTTGGTTAGTAGATATTTTTATTACTGCTTTTCTATTCCGTTAGCATTTGTGATGCAAGGTATGAGAACGAAAATCCTCTTTTGCTACCATATTTTTTCTCTTACCTCAGTTATAATTTTTATCTGGTTTTTTAGGTTTGATCTGCTGCCACATCCCGCTGCAGCTGAAGGCAGAGTTGTGCACCACTCTGGCAGCACTAGGCGGCACTCCCGCCACCGCGGGCAGGGTGTGGGCAGCGTTAGAAGCAGCCCACCTTGTGTCCACCACCAACGATAAGAGGGCACTCAATGCTGAGCTACATGAGGTATGTTTTATGTTTCTGAAGCAAAGATGTTGAAGTATCTCTTGGTGGTTCTAAAATAACGGATGTTTATTTTTGTTGATCAGTGTGAACTTAAAGTAGCAGTTAGCAAACTGATTTGCACTGAGTCAATAGAGTATTTGGCAGTTGTTTTATTTGATTTTTTGAAACTTTAAAAATTTAAAAATATTTGTGTCCAAATGTTGTAAGTGTTTTGAAAAGCGTATGTTAGACATGGACCGTACTGCTACCTTTTGATGTCAAAGATGGCTAAAATGAGATCTGTACTAAATGACGCAAAGTTACTATAATTTGCAGCAATTTTTTTAAAGCGTGTGTTTCTCCAGTTCTTATTTATTTTTAAATGAGGCACTGGTCAAATCAAAGCTCCAGAGCCTTGAACATCGTCGCCGAGTTGCCAGCTTGTCGGTTTTTTATCGGTTAAATTTCGGAGAGTGTGCGATGGAATTGCATGATTTAATTCCGCCCAGCCCGTTCCATCATCGGACAACCAGACGCACGGCGATGCGTCATCGGTACATGGTGGACATCCCACCCATACGCACAAAACGTTTTGGGGACACTTTTATTGTGCGTACAGCTAAGGAGTGGAATTCCCTGCCGGAGTCTGTGTTTCCCGATAGCTACAATCTAGGGGTCTTTAAGTCAAGAGTGAATAGGTTATTTCTAGGCAAGCGTGCTTCACCGTCGACCACATCATCGCTTACCATCAGGTGAGATAGTGGTCAAGCGCGATCCTATATAAAATATAAAAAAAAAAAAAAAAAAATTCAGTACCATTCAAGTCATAAATAGTAATCACGCATATTTTTTAAAAACATTCATATACTTTATTGTCTACATTCTAATTTTAATAACTGTTTCAATCATATCCAGCAATTTGAATTATCCACCATTTTCTGTGCAGGTGGAGTGTCGCATCGAGGAGTACCCTCTATCCCGCGCGTTCCTGTGTCTCCTCGACTCGCTGTGCTGTGCGGCGCCGCTGCCCCGCGCGCTGGGTGCCGGCGCACGCGCACCCGGCCTGGATCCCTACGTGGAGCACGTCTTGAACAGGCTGGCGCTGCCTGCGCCGCACAGGCCTTATGCTAAACCCACGGAGAAGTGGCAGGTGAGTACAATAAGTGTTTGTAGCGACATCAATGAAGACAATGTAAGAATTCAATCACAAAATCCTAAAACGAGCAAGCAAATGTTTTGGCCCAATTTCAACAAAAACTGAACTGTCTGATAACAATCGTTCAGCTGTGGGACGTTACACCCTGTTCCATATTCACCAGTTCTATGGTGATGCGGTAAACTGCCTTGATAATAAAGGGCGCATGGTTGGCGCAGTGGTTGAGCGATTGACTGCTGCGCTGCGTGTCGCGAGTTCGATTCCCGCACGGGACAAATATTTGTAGGACCTACAGATAGTTGTTCCGGCTCTGGGTGTTTGTATATGTGAGTTTATATATTTGTAAACGCACCGTAAAACAGGAAGAAATTCCTAGTGTGGGGAAAGGGTTTATAAATATTAAAAAAAATATGCAGGTATCAACACTTGTTCTCTCTGCAGATGCTGTCCCTATGCTTCCGCCTGTTCGCGCACTGGCTGGAGTCGTACGAGCCATCCCCCAGCGACTTCCCCCCCGCAGGCCGCGAGCCCGACACCAACCCGCCGCCCGGCTTCCGCCTGCTGCTACAGCTGCACACCAAGTCTGAGCTGCTGCGCCTGCTGCTGGCTGCGCTGGACGAGGCACACAAGCTGCTGGACAGCCCCACGCCAGCTAAGGTGATTATGTGTGTGTGAGCTGCGATCATGCATTTACTGCTCGAATGCATACGCTGCTCAAATGCATTCGCTACGTACGTGCATACTCTTTGCAAATGTATATAAAAAAAAATGTGTCGCAAAGACGAAGATTCCACGTCGCAGAACTCGCATGTTCGTTCGATGAACGCCTACACTGGGCCAACGTGACTTGCCAAAATATCTTCAATATTTTTTCTCCAGGATTCTTGCTGAGCATTTAGCAGAAACGCTTTTATGAAAACTCACTACATATTTCATTTCACGGTAAGTGATGATAGTCTTCGATGGAGCATGTAGAAGTAGCCGATTTACTCATACCTGATTACAGTTATAAGGTCATATCTATGGTTCTGGCAAGAAATGCTGCGTACAACAATGAGAGTATCACTAAAACGTTGTAAGTCTTTCTTCTATAGGCACAAACAAGGTAACCATATAATATGTTTCGCAGGTGTACATAGAACAGAGCCTGATCAGCATCCTGCAGATCATGGAGCGCGCCCTAGCTCTGGAGCGACCGCTACAGACTGCGGCCGCAGACGCAGGACGATCTGTGCTCATTGTTCCACTGTCCAAACTTATTCTGGGTGAGTTATCTACTAAATATTTATTGCTACTTTTGGTTTCGTCTTGTTAGGAACTGATGGCCTCCTACCTATTAGGGATGTTTCCTGGATTAAAAAAATACTGTTTGGATTGTCAGATATATTACAATACAACAAATAATATTCAACTGTAATTTTTTGCTTTGTTAAATCACAAAAAAGTAGTATAAAGTTTCTTTCTTTCTTGTATATTATGGTGTACAATAAAGTGTATATATTTAATATATATAAAAAAAATACGAAGATAAAGCGGATCAAAGTTTAGCTCAATTTCAACACACACTGTATCACTGTCTCTTACATGACAAAAGTATAAGGACGAGTCCGTTGGTAATCTAACTGACGAACAAATTGATTTAGGATCCTACCCTATTACATACCTACTGCCTCAATTTTGTGTTGTGTTTTCCAAATCATTTTTTTTTCCATAGCCCCTGAAGGTCCAGACAACCACTGCCGTCTAGTGACTTGCTGCAAAGTCCTGCAACACGTATCAACTCTGCCTGCCGCGGCTGCGCGGGCAGTGGCACTGTTAGTCCGTGCACTGAACACGCCGGCTGCGGCCAGGCATCTGCTGGCGTCCATCACGCATCGACATGCGCTGGCTGCGGAGATCAGGTTTGTCTTTATCATCATTCTTTTCAGTTGAATGACATCCACTGCTGTCCTCCGTGTTATTAAACGCGGAGTAACTCTTAGACTCAAACTGCCATTTTTCGAGGTATGTTTTTTTTAATAATTTGGCATAGATTCAGAATAGTTTATCGGTCTCCATGTTCTTAACAGGGACATGCATAACATTATATGTGTATGTGAAATACATGGACTTTTTGTCTCCAGATACGGTTTCGTGGAATGTCTGGAAGCTGAAGAGTGGACGGAGCCAGTGGTGCAGGCGGAAGGCGACACAGGCCCGGCCAGCACAGCAGCCGAGCCCAGCAACTATGTGAGACAAGCTAAAGAAGGAGTGCTGATGATACTGCAGCACGTGTTGCCCACTGCGCCGCCCAACCTGGCGCACTTCTTACTGGGATACAGTCTGACTGACGATGTGAGTACTGTGGCCTTAAGGTTGATTTCACCAATAAACTAATCGCGATTAGTTCAACTAAACCCAGTTTATGCAATGCGTCCGATTGCGACTCAGCGGTCTGTCCAATCACGATTAGTTTCATTGGTAAATTAAGCCCTTATTTTTTAAACGTCGAAAACGCTTGATCGAGTTAAAGTACTTAACTTTCAATATGTATGAAACTGGATAAGCACCGTCTGATGACAGTCATGGAAACACTTTTTTCTATACAATTTGATATAAAATGTGTAGGCAAACACGATTGAGTACTTTTAAAAAAACACATTTGGGTATTTGGTTATTGGATGTCTTTTAGAAAATCCTTAAATTAAAATTATACTAGAAAAATCTGACATATCTAGCGCAATGACCCATCAAAATAAATGGGTCCAGGAATGGTCACTTTCTATTCTTCCTTTAGGGCCTAGACAAAGTAATATTATCAGCTATATGCGATCGGTATTTCTTGTTCGGGGGTCAGCATCTATCCTGATCTTGTATAAATGTCCTATGTGATTTCTTACGATAAAAATCTCGAAAATATATGACGCCATAACGGGGGAATGACATAAGCAACAGAAAACATTATGTTAATCTTGTTGAGACTTGTTGTATATATACAAAACTCTATGAAAGCGATTGACCCTTGTCTAGGTCTTCGCGTCTGATTTATTTAGAGAAAATAACTGTTATTAACCTGAGAATATGTTTGTCTTTCGTTTTTATAATGGTTACTACACGAGGGCGCCAGAGAATTTGTAACAGTTTTGAAGCATAAACTGTAACATGGCACACTGGCGCCACATTAATACTTGTTCGCGTCAGAGAGGTCCATCACAGGTTTCAAGCATAACTGTGATATGTCACATTGGCGCCACATACTTCTATGTAATTAACTCATTAGAGCTTTTAGAGTATTATTTTACAGAATAGAGGCAACATCACTATGTATTTTTATTGTAGTATTTAGGTGGCTAAACCGCATGGGTCGATCTTCGACGCTAAGCACGGTCTCTTGCCGAGTTGCTGTCTTGTTTGGCAGTTCCTGTGTTGCGGACGTCAGTTCGTTCACCATCCCATATCTTCCTATCGTGGATATCGTACTAAGGGAAACACCAGAGAATGTGCTGCAGCGTTCTCTGTGCACATTAAGAACAAACTGCGATCGCCAACCCGCCTGCCAAGCGTGGCGATTACGGGAGTTATATATATATATAACTCCCCCATACCAAAATGAATAGCACAATTAAAAAACGGCTCCGAGTGTCCGGCAGTTCGTCTACCCTCGACTACGGTAGCGGTCGAGGCGAGATGGCGTGCCAAGGGGAGCGAAAAATCTCCGGAGTGGACCCGGCTATCCCAATAAACACTGACGACTGGACCTGGCAACATATAACATGCGAACACCCCGGACCGACGAGAAGATAGCCGAAATCGAGGAAGAATTGAGCAGGTTACGATGGAGTATTATAGGGTTATCTGAAGTCCGAAGAGACGGGGAGGACTCGATAATCCTCAAATAAAATAGATAAACCTGCTCTATTTCCGAGAGGGTGACCGGCAGTCACAGGGTGGTGTTTATTGTCAACAAGTCCCTTGTTAACAATATGGTGAAGATCAAGAGTGTGTCGACCAGGGTGGCCTACCTTAGAATATCCTCAATATATTCGCTGAAGGTCATACAGTTCTACGGCCCAATCTCGGCACACCCCGACAAGAGGTGGAGACCATGTATGAGGATATCTCTAGAGATGCATGGGTTCAAAACTCACTTCACCGTTGTCATGGAGGACTTCAACGCGAAACTAGGCAAACGAGACGAGGATGAGTTGCAAGTGGGGCAACTTGGAGTTGGACGTCGGAACCGCCGGGGTCACCTACTGGCCAGTTTTATGGAGACGGAGGGCCTCTATATGATAAACTCCTTCTTCAGAAAGCGCCGCGAAAAATGCGCCTCGTACAGGTAAGATGGTATGTTTGGGTCGGATAGAATAGGATAGATGGATCCCCCGCCGCACTTACACTACCATTTAGTCCGTTGTGCGTGCAGGCCTCCTCTCCGTGAGAGGAAATGGGCCGTGATCCAGCACGCTAGCCAAGTGCGGGTCGGTGGACGTCACATGTCTTCGATTTTTTTTGGTTCTTAGACAATCCGGTTTCCTCAAGATGTTTTCTTTCACCGGTTTGAGAGAAGTGGCCGGGCGGTTTGAAAGTGTGACTTAGCCGCCACTGCTGTGATGTTGTGTAACTATGTATTTAATATAAAATAATCTCGCTTCCCAGGTGAGTCGCAGTCAGCTGAGTGAAGCGGGCGCTTCGGGCTACCCGCGAACCTGTCTACATTCCATCCTCGACATCCTGGAGCAACACATCGCTTCACACAATCAACAACACAGGTGCGTGTTTTCTTTTTACAAGCTCTTCGTTAACTAGTTCCGTAAGTATGTATCCATCCGGTTGAAAAAAATATTAGTAATCTATGTGCTAGCGGGCTTCTGTTTATGTTTCTTGTTTGTTTTACGATCCCGGAACGTTCATTATAGCAAATTATTTTAGTTTCGGAAAAAGCAATAAGATTTTAATAAACTTTTGTAGATTACTAACTTATATATACGTGAGTAGCTAAACAGCTGATTATTTGGATCCATAAAATTGTGAACGTTGTGTTTTTCTAGGGAGGCGAATAACTTAGTAGAGAGCTGCTACCGGCTGGTGTACTGGCTGTGTGCGAGGCCCAACACCTCCGCACCAATACTACGCTTCCTCAGAACGAGGGACTACTTCCTGTCCAGACATGTTAAAGCTACTGTTGATCTCAAGGTAAGCTTTATTTTTCGTATTTGTAGTCTTTATGCGGTTTTTCCAACAGAGAGTTTGTTTATTTTAGCCTCGTTTAAATCAACTCCAGTCAAACAAGAACCTTTTTACAAAAAAAATACAATGATGCCAGATATAGATAACCCAAATATCATCCGATGAAATGCATACAGGGTGAATTGTACACATCTGCGAACCCCTTTCGAGCGCACCGGCGTGACGATATGTTATGAAATGGCGTAAACAATAAGCTGACATGCGATTGCTTGTCATTGAATTCGGCTAAAAACTAACCCAGTGGTGTAGTTCAAAAAAGCCTCGAGCTACGTTACTACAGTACGGAGATAGGGGCAGCTACACTTTTTATCTGTTCGAGCCATAACTTCGACAAAGTAAAGAAGCGGTTTTAATGGAGCTGCTTCATACTTTCATAATTCCTATTTTAAATGACTTTACTTTCGTGGTACAGAAACTTAGATCACTCGGTATATGTGGTGACATTCTTTTTTATTGCGTTTTTCAGTTCCAGTTGGTTAGTAAATCATCGTTTATCGTATTTGTTTGTTGGACAGTGCGCATCAGTAGTGACGCTGTCCGCGCGCTCGTGGGTGCTGCGCGCGTGCGCGTGCGAGGCGGGCGCGGGCGCCGCCAGCCGCCAGCACGCCGCGCTGTCTGCCTTATTGACGGCGCTTACACACACTGCGCATCATCCCACGCAGGTGACACTCCTTATTCTTTAATTAAAGATTTGATAATACAGAAAACAAATATTCGACTTTTCATGACAATTATTATTAAGAACGAAGGTGACGAGAGCTAGTTTCGGGGTTGTACCTACAAATGACATTGAATGCATGCACAATAAGAACGCACCAGTCATATAAATTTTATATGAAACCCTCGCTAGATGTTGTATCTTTATTTATTTATTTAAACTTCATGTACAATGGTGATACATAGGCGGACTTAATGCAGCAAGGCATTCTCTACCAGTCAACCTTTGGGTTAAAAAGGACACAACAGTGGTAGGAGTACAAAATAAAAAATAAAAAAGAACAAGACCATCAATTTTATAATCGGTTCTAACTCTGATGAAGTGTCCCGAAGTCGATGACTCTCCAGAGATTGTAATTTTTATGGAACTCTGTAAAAATATACGATTTCTAAATGTGTTGTCAATTGTTTTTCGACTTTAGGAATGGGAATGGTGCCTCCTCCGTCGAACTTTAGAAGAGCTACCAGTGAGTGTAGAAGCAGCAGTTGAGCCGCGTTGGGAGCTGTTCCAAGCACAACAGTTACGACAGGCCATCGCTTCCTGCGATGTACCTACAGGTATGTACAAATATGAAATCCTAGACGTGATAAGGTTCTTAGTAGGATCAAGGTTTTCATAGAGCTTAGTTTGCAAAGTGAAAACAGTAAATTGGGAGCTATATTGTCGATGTTGTTTAGGTCTTGGAGGCAAGCGCATCAGCGTATCGCGCGTGCATGCGCTCTTAACGCGAGAGTTAGCCGCACTTCAAGCCACTGCGCCGCAAAGGAATCTGGTCGCAACTGAGATACAAAAGGTTAGTAATATTTGGAACTATCTAAACCAAATAATCTTGATATAAACCAAAGATTTCGAAGACCATAAGCGATTGTTCTGTTTTCGTAAAAACCCCGTGTATAAAAATATTTATCTTTCCTGTAGGTCCTAGACTACGTAACAGAAGTGAACAGACAGCGCAACCTAGCGGCTACCCTCACACACTACTACGACTCATGGCGCCAACTTACAGAGATTCTATTCTGTGTAGCACCACACGACATACTCAGCTTAGAATCACGAAAGAACCTACTTCTCAACATACTACAGGACCTTCTGAACAAAATCCCCCCTTCAGAAGTACTCCCACAGCTAGGGAACTTAGCCTCAGGCACTGTGCTACTCTTACTAGTCAATCTCCGACACTGCTACATCTTGCAGAAGAGAGAATCGAATCAGAAGTCTTCTGAATTCGAAATGAGCTTCTTTGGACCTTCAAACCAGATCATGCAGACGAATTCTCTGACTCTTAAATTTATTTTACACAAAATACTGTCCTGGATTTTAATTTCTGGTGGTTCAACGCAAAAAATGAGAGTGAATTTATACGGAGCGTTGCTAAACTACTTAAATATAGTTAATTTGAAGTCCAGTGCAGCGGATCCAGAAGACGAAAGTTTGTCAAATACATACGTTAGTCGATTAGACAGTTCCAAAGCCAGGCCTAGTCGCGAAGAGTCGGCGTTAAAGTCCATGGTGATCGATGTGATCAGTGATTTTGGTGAGAACCTGTGTTCTATAGTCTGCGGGGACTGCATCGGAGCTGGTCACGATGTGTGCCGCATGGTGGCGCTGGCTTGCTTGGATACCCTCATAGAGATAAACCCGAGGACAGATTGGATGAATACCTTGACCAATCAGGGGTATCTGAGGAGCTTGATTGATAGTTTGCTGCAAGATGATGAGGGGTTGAAGGAGGTGAGTGTGTTTTTATATTTCTTTTCCATTCACTAGATACTCGTAGAACTACATTAACCCGCAGTCGGTCGCGCGGGGTCTTTAAAAGCCCAACGTTTGCGAAAACTGCAATATTTCCTTTTATAGTAACGATACACATTTGTACTTACAGGTAGCTTCCTAAAACATACTTAGGTACTAAATAAGGCCAAAACAAGTTAGTTCGCGCTCTGCGCTGGAGAGGAACAGACGTCTGCTTTGCACCCGGGCTTTGAAAGACCCCATGCGACCGAACGCGTAACATTTTTTTTTTAGTGAATAGTTTATTATTAGTGAAAAATGAACGCATCGCAAGCAAATAAAATACTTCAATGGTTAGATGAAGAGCAAAGTGATGAAGATGATGCTGTGGATGTGCCAAATAGCCCAAACGATGAAGAATCGGATTATGGACCTGATATTGTCGAAGAAAGTGCACATGAAACAGATTCGGTGCAGGAGTGCATCGATATCGAAAACCAACAGCCAGGCTCCGATAACAGCGATGATGATGTTCCGCTTGCACATCTGATGACATCAAACAACTACGTTGTTCGTCGTAAACTACGCAACGGTGAGTTTGAACCAGTATACCGTTGGAAAAAGACTGCTCCAAATCCTGCTTTGAGAACTCGTCAGCACAATATCATCTCGCATCTGCCAGGGCCACGAGGTTCAGCTTGAGACATAGAAGACCCATTAGAGGTTTGGAGCCTGTTTGTCCCCGTGAGCATGTTGGACAGTATTGTTAGCTTCACAAATGAAAAAATCGGAAGTCTACAAAGCAACTATGAAAGATCGCGAGATGCGCAGTTGACAAATATACCAGAGATTAGAGCACTAGTGGGATTACTCTATCTTATTGGTACGCAAAAGTCTGGCCATGTCAAGATCGAAGACGTTTTTTCAGCTGATGGAACTGGAATAGACATAGCAAGGGCAGTGATGTCACTGCAAAGATTTAGATTCTTGCTGCGCTGTCTACGATTTGACAGCATGGAAACCCGGCAAGAAAGGCTTCAATATGATAAGTTGGCTCCGATCAGGGAAGTGTTTGACTCATTTGTTCAAAATGTAAGGAGCACTTCAGCGTTTGGTGAATACGTCACAATAGATGAGATGCTAGAGTCTTTTCGAGGCAGGTGCTCTTTCAGGCAATATTTGCCGAATAAGCCGGACAAATATGGCATCAAGATATTTGCCATGGTTGATGCCAGAAACTTTTACACAAGCAACATGGAAGTTTATGTTGGTAGCCAACCTGCTGGACCAATGGCTTTAGACACGTCAACGAGTGCTCTTGTGAAAAGACTGATGCAGCCAATTTCAGGAACGAATCGCAACGTTACGATGGATAACTGGTTTACTAGTGTGCCATTGGCTAAAGATTTACTCAAAGACCACAAGCTTACTGTGGTTGGAACTATGAGACAAAATAAGCCTGAGATCCCTAATGAGCTAAAAGCAAAAAACAGAGAACCCTGCTCGTCCCTTTTTGCTTTTGGATCAGATCACAACACTCTGGTATCTTATGCGCCAAAAAAGAACAAAGTCGTTCTTCTGCTGTCGACGATGCATCATGACGCCGCAGTAAACTCGGAATCAGCCCAAAAGAAGCCGGAAATCATCGAGTTCTACAATGTTACAAAAGGAGGAGTTGATGTTGTTGATGGTTGAAAAAGAACTATTCTGTTGCAAGATCATGCCGCAGATGGCCGCTGCGAATATTTTTCACACTGCTGGATATTGCAGGTGTAAATGCCCAGATAATATTGACATGCAATAAACCAGACAGCACCATGACCAGAAAAGCGTTTCTGTAAAGATTATCACTTTCCCTTTGTGATGACTATCTGAAATACCAAAGTACCATAAACACACTTCCACGGTCACTCCGGCAGCATATCAGGCGTTTCACTGGAGACAATGTGTTAGCAAGGGAACCCCAAAATCTGGGTCAAATGACCAGAAGAAGATGTGCACATTGCCCACGAAATATAGACAGAAAATATGCAACGGGATGCATTTCGTGTCGGCAAAACATACGTCCAAGACACACTTTGAATATTTGTGTCAGTTGTTCACAGGGACAAAATAAGGAGTGATTTTTTTTTATTCCGAAGTTTTTATTTTGTTTTATTTTGATTTAGTCGAGAAAAGGATCTCATTTTTGTTACGAATTTTTTATTTTAGAAAAAAATGTTAAGTTGTTCTAGATTTTTTTACTATTTTTGTAAACTTTGCCAAAAAAATGCCAAATTTGTACTTCTTTTTAATATGTTGAATTATTCACAAATAAAGAGATTTAAAATAAAACTGTGAGTATCTTTTGAAACTTAAATAAGTGCTCAAAAATTAAATAAATATAAAAATATTTCATTCTTAAATAAATATTTAAATCTTGATACTTGAATATAGTGTTCTTAAAGACCCCACGCGACCGATGATGTTAGAAAAAAAAGCGCGACCGACGTCGGGTTAAAATGAAAATTAAACCTTTACGTATATTTTTACACTTTTTTGTTAAACACACAATTTATTTTCATCAAATTACTGTGTTATATCTAAGTCTGAGTTGCACTCAGAGTTTAACAATTTTGCTAAAGTTTAAGGAATAATACTTGCAAAGCACGTCCAAAGTAACTATAACAAATCTCGAACAATAATAATTATTATTCACTATTTTCTGGACTTTATATATTAATTATAACTTTTTGTATCTGTTTAGATATTAGCGACTTCTATGTAGATTTTAACCACTGTGGCCCACACTAACTTCAAACCTCTTTAACAGACGCTAGAACCAAACCCGAAATCGCTGCGTGTCCTGTATGTATACGAGTCCAAGATGGGGCTGCTGATCAAGATGGCGGGCACCCGCGCGGGCGCAGAGACGCTCCTGGCTCAGGGAGCGCTGGGTTGTCTCGCCGCACTCACTGCGCTAGCGGCGCACCCTGACATACACACGGGCTATGGCACTCATAAGGACACGGAGTTTGTGCCGTCGGTGGCTAGCAGGTAATGAGTTACGGAGACAAACTTTATCGAGAATTGTTAAATGTTTTGTTGATGCTTGGGTCAAAACCTTATTCAAGCTATATCAAAAAGTGATCGTTAACTGGTCGTGTATATTCTACGTTCGTGCAGCAAATTCGTCCCCAAAAATAAATCGACTGATTCAATACAATTATTCAACATAATAATTCTTTATGTTTGTGTCAGATTCCGGCAAATCCTCGTGCCAGCGCTATCGCTGTGCGACGCTTTGCTAACTACCCTCGGGCCTCAGAACCACAGCTGTGTGTTACACGTGACGCACGCGCTGCTCAGCCACGTCGAGTGCATCGACGCCGTGTTAAGGTAAGTGATCTATTAATATGACCAATGTACTTTTGAACCCCATGACCGTCTTGGTTTACACTAGCCGTGTTTTAGCGAAATATTCCACACTTTTTGCGGTCTGTTTTGATTACATTTTCAGCATCACCTTTTGTGGCCGCTATCATGGTATTCGACTTTGATCTCATTTTTTACATACATTTTTTGACCGCTGTCGTAGGATTACATTTTGACCACATTTTCTGTATTAGCACCCCTGCAGCCGTAATGCGTTAGTGAATACAGCAACGCTAAGAGTTTGACCGCTATCAAATCGACGAATGCGAGATGAATGACGCGATGTGGATTTCCGTCTGTATGATTGGTCGATTTGATAGCAGTCAAACTCTGCGTTGCCGTATTCACTTACGCAATACGGCTGATGAACATCTTTTGAAAATCTCAAACACTAATATTTTTTTATTCAGAGCTGCACACCCGAACTCTCCCATGGAGCTCCTCATCGAAGTGGAAGCGATAACGTCAGTGATCGGGCGCGCGTCCAACCGGGAAGTGTTCGGCGGTGCTCAGTCAGCTGAGCCAACAGCTCTGCAAGCAAGTGCTGCAGCTGCTGCGAGGGTTCGCTGGCTCATGCTGGCGCTGCTGGCGCGCTTCCACCGCCCCGCCAGCGATTTGCCCGACCACACGCAGACCCGCCTGCTCTACTACAAGGTAACAATATGAACTAAACTAAACCATCAGATAAAGCCTCCAGTCCACCAGTGATCATTTAACAATAAATTACTGGGGCAAATATAACTGAATATAAATGTAGATAGAACACTCTTTATTATTTACATAAAGTTACAGATACAATTATTGTAGAAAAATAAAGTGACACAAGGTATATTTTAAAGATATTCGGATGGATTCACTATTTCTCTTCATCTCACGAATCCTTTCCTTCCAGATCGTGTGCAACCTGCTAACGTACGCGCGCAACATAATGTGCGACTCGTCCGGCCGCGCAGTGACTGGGGTCACCATCGAGGGCGGCGCGTGCGCACGGCTGCTGGCGCTTATACAGCACCTGGTGCGCGCGCATGCGCACCACGACAAGCTGCTGGCTACCACGCGCCATCAGCTGCAGAACCTGCCTACCATGAGTCTTGATGGTAAGTCTACTGTCGCCCATGGTTGTGGTGACTTGTGCACAGAAAAGAAAAATAGAAAGAAAAAGATTTATTTGTGAGCCACACAGGAGACATGAGCAGCGATATTTAAAAAGAATACATAACGTCGCTCTGGTACAGTGGCCTATGTTAGCCGTTAAGGAGGGTATTAAGTCTCCTCCATTGAAAAGGGATCATCGTGCCATTGTATGTGTGTTCGTCTCGTTGTATACGTGCCAAACGAGTGCAGAACTTTGATTGCGCGATGTAGGGATTGTATAACGTAAAAGATACCGCTATAGCCGAATGTCTTTTATACAGTACCACAACTTGGCAGGATGACTTCTTCTTACTAGCGTGACGATGGCAAATATAGTTTTTAAATATTATGTTTGGCCCAATATTCAGCAACGGCAACACCATTCGCTGATGCAGCCATAATTCACATGTACAGGTTACAGGGCATGAAATGTGTATACTACATAATGGCTTATGTTGACTCAAAGCGCGCCAAGAAATATATCTGCTAGTTACCCTTGTCTACCACCTATATCTAAGAACTGGTGACCTTGGTGTTAACTATTTTTGTTTGTCAGCTTTTAGTAGTCGTTAGTTTTTAAGGTTCCGTACCCAAATGGTAAAAACGGGACCCTACTAAGTCTCCACTGTCCGTGTCATGAACCGAAATAGCTAGACAGTTGAAATTTTCACAGATGATGTATTTCTGTTGCTGCTATAACAACAAATACTAAAATCAGAATAAAATAAATATTCAAGTGGGGATCCCATACAACAAACGTGATTTTTCTTCGTGCGCGAGTTCGACTCGCACTGGGCTGGATTTTTTATTACTTGCCTCACTAATTGTAACAAATCTTCCAGACATGCGCAAACTCCTCCCAGAAGAGTCTCAAACCCTCTCTCCAGTGGAATGCCGCGGGCGCGCGGTATCAGTGCTGACAACACGAGTCGCTACCAGGCGCGCAGAGCTCGCAGCATGTGCGCACGCGCTGGACGCCGCGCTACATCTGCTGTGGGCACACGCGCGGCTTCTGCTCAGGGTGCATCTGCCGACTGATGATAATGATAACTGTGAGTAAGAACAATGTCTCGACAGATCTCTATGGATATCACTACTCTGACACTGACAGAGAGCGATTCGAATAAAATCCTATAGAAGATCCTGCCGTGATCTCCCTGAGAAAGTAACATCGAGTGTCACAGCGGGCGGCCTTATCTCAAAAAACAATATAAAACCATTTAGATATTAAAGCTATGGATTCAGATACTTTTAATTAAGTAAGTATTGAAAGTTTTCGAAGGAAACTTTGGATAAAAGTTATTTAATTATATTTGTCTTATTGCAGCAATGTTGAACACATCTGGAGCATGGACTGGCAGTGCTGATGAGCTCCCGGAGCTGCGCAAAGAACTGATCGCCGTGTTCAACGATCGTTTCACCGAGCAACTGCTCGACACCGCCAAGGTAAGAATCATTAGCATAACCTAGTAACACAGATTACCTCCCAATAGATACCGCATGCCTACTATTTTGTCTGATTCCGAGTTCATCAAATTTGGCGGACGGCACGGGTTGCGCGGGGATAGACAAGGGCGCCGTGATTGGCCATTCGAGGTCACGGTATCTGTCGTAGTGATGGGACATGCGCATTAAATGTCGATATCGAAAATATCGATATTTAAAAAAAGAAGTATTTTAAGTAATATTTCTAAAGCGGCGATTTTATAATTACTTTAATTATAATAAAGAAAAACATCAATCGAGAAAAGATTTTGATTTTGGCAAAAAGTGATTATAATGAATGTTACACATATTATGGCAAATAAATTATCTTTATCTTTAATGAAATAATTTTTCATCTAAGTCTTCGGTGAGAATCAAGTAATTTTCTCAATTTTGTGTTTTTAGTTTTAACATTGTTGCCTAATTAAATAATTAGAGAAAAAGATAGCAATATAATAATTCCTTATGAGTGAAAGAGACTTTCACAAAAGACACCAAAGAGCGGTAGTGTAAAGTGTGCTATTTTGATTTATTGACCATTATAACTTGGCCTTTTTAGATTGGTCAATATTTATTACTTTGCCTATCGGTGGAATGTTTACCCTTATTTTGAACTTGAAGGGCTGGTTGATTTTCCACACCATTTTACTACCCATTTCGTAATTTTACTAGGCAAACCGTTGATAACTATTTTATAAGATAATTAAAACTAGAAATCGCTTGCGTCGCTACAGCTCTAATGTCTGGTCAACACTAAAGAGATCATACCGTTCACTGAGTTATATCAGCCTAGATAGGCTGATGTGTGACGCGCGTAAGTTGTGTTCTATGCGGAATCTATTGGGAGGTAATCTGTGCCTAGTAATGTAAAGAAGTCAATGAAGAAATTTCGTCGTTGGTGAAACTTCACACCGTTCGATTTCGGTTGTATAAATCCGGCCAGGGTTGATCCGGTACATGAAACAGTATCTATTTATAAAAATAAGATTAAAAATAATAAAAAGAAAATCACAAAAATACCGACACAAAAAAACCGACTTCCAAAGCAAAACACTAAAAAGTGTAAAAATAAAATTCGAGAAAATAAAAAGAAGTCGATGTCTTTGGTGCCTCTTGTTTTATCAGTTAGCCAAACTGATGACAAATCTATGTTATCGAGTGTCGTGTCGACCTTCCACTTGATTTAAACGACCAAAATTTAAAGTTGTATGCGTTTGCCTATAGTGGAAGGGAATGGGGTGGAAGCTTTGGCCATAAACCATGAACACATTTGCTAAATCCATTTTTAGATTCAGAGATCCGTTTGCGTAATTTAAATTGCAGTTTTTTGTTAGAGTCAAGTGTTGATATCGATAGATTTCTTAATCCGAAAAAATAATAATTGCCATTTTTGTTTTTTAATTTGAAGGCTTATTTATTTTTTATAAATAAAATCAATTTGAAATAATTATAAACTAATATAATTATGCTCATTGAGGCCGGTGGCCTCTTTAAAATGTTATTTTATAGAAATATTAAATTACTTATTTTCTTTTGTCGATATCCGTCTATAAAATCAATATCCGACCTGACTACATCACTAATTGAGTAGCGAAGAACTTTCGAGAACGAAATAGTGAATACATTATTTTTTTTACAAATTCCGAAAGAGAAAGAAACAAGAGTCATACGTGCGAGGATCCAGGAACGAACTATACCTTTCCCCGTGAATCTAACGCGCGCTCGTATCGGCTCCTTGTGCAATTGACGTCCTTCATATAGATTATTTATTGCAGTTTATTTACGTTGGTTGTTTGTTCCTAACATTGAATAATTTGATATTACTTTTTGGTAGTTGAGTATGTTTTTAATATAAAAATAAAAAAATACCCATACTAAAAAATTTTTTTAGGTTTGTAAATATTTGGAGATTTTATCGAAGACTTATCTCCGTAATGGCAATACCGCAGTATTCAAATTATTAAGTGACGCTGGTTATAAATCTTTATTACAAAGGCTTGCCTCAACCCGCGGTGGTACTAAAATATATAATATTTTTTGTTACTTCACTTGTGAAGTTGGATTTTATAACTCCTTCATCAGTTACCATCGTCCAATGTGGGCCCGTTTTTAAACGTTGTGAGCCGCTGAATCCGTTTTAATGCTCATCTTACAACATAAAACCCACTTTTAAGTCTGCATTCATATGCAACTACGAGACCCTATAACCAGGGACCGAAAACCTTTATAAATTACGGTACAGGTATCGAGGAATTTTGGTTACCTATACGATTAAGGTAACCGCTATCTGGGTAACCCAAGAAGAAGAAACATGTTACCTTTATTTAAGGTAACGTTTTAATCGGCGTTCGCCCGGTTCGCCGGCGCGCGTGGGATGTCTCGACTCTTTGACACACACACAGGCGATGCGCGCCCTTTGACAGTTTGACTAATACCGACGGACGGCACGTATAAGATATAGGTATCTTTTATTTCGGTAACCGGTAATAATAAAGGTAGTATTCAATATTTAAAAAATAAGGTAACCTTTTAAAATACCTGTAACTAACCGAAAAATACCGATATTGGTCATACCGGTTTCGCTCCCTGCCTATAACTGCGCGTGGCCCGACACGCACTTGGCCGGTTTTATTTAAAAAGTTGGACCATCGCGCATTTACTTTGTTAAAATTGTATCAATAAACTTAATTATATAAATAAAGATATAATAACAATGAAGATTCTGATGAAAATATAAGTCGGAGGTGCGGATCCGGATCGTGGTCCACCATTGGGTGATATAAAATATCAGAAGTCTTGATACAATGAGAACCATGCCTTACGTCATCATGATATAAGGTTATTTTTAATTTGTACTAAAATGCTCGCTTTTGTTTCCAGAACCAGCCTCAAGTACAGCGCGGTTTCCTCGAGATCCTGGTGAAGGACATCAAGACGATGATCCAGTTCTCGCCACTTTGATTATGTTCATGTTAATTTACGTTACTATAAACGATACGAAGTTTGTCATGTTGCTTATTAAAATTAATTTTGTAATTATTTGCGTCGTTTTATTATCTTTTTCTTAAAAGACATGACCTTACACTAGGTATTTCTTCTGTGAGGTGGGTGCGTTTACAAGCATTTTATTGAACTCACATTCACAAGCAGACGCGGAACAACTTTGCGCCATAGAAATATTTGTTTGGTGCTGGAATCGAATCCGTGACACGCAGCGAAGCGGGTAATCACCGTCACTGCACAAACCGTGCCATCATATCTGACATTATTTCTGTTTGATTATCTCCTATGATCTTATCATGTGGTCTATACCTTCCCATGGCCGAATGGCTTGATCGATAAAATACCATTATCTTATGGTCCGCGTCTGACCATAAAAAAAAGAAAATAGGTACTTCTATACTCTATTCTACTTCTATTCTGGACAAACAAAAACAAAAATCATGAGAGATTGGTCGTTTGTTCACGATGCAGGCACCGCACGACACGATTTGCGGTCACGAATTTTAACACACGACGCACTGCTGACGATTTGTCGTCCGTTCATTTGTTGACTAGTAACGATTCAGCAACGACACTGCACTTGTATTGTTTTACAAGCGCGTGACTCACAAACCACGCGTGAGTCGTGCGGTGCGGTGTGTTGTTTTGTCAACAAGCTCATACTTGTTTTGTACAGCCGCTAAATCTTCACTGCAAAAAAGTCGCGACGACATAGCGGCATCGACGACAAAGCCGAAATACCGTTTGTAAATTGTGTCACAAGCTGTGCGGTGTCGTGAATTAATAAACGGTCCATTCAAATATATGGAGCTCTAAATCGTGCCCACATATAAACGTGTCGTATGTCGCGTGAACAAACGGCCAAAGTGTGCGTCACGGCTGCACCAAATGGCCACACATCACACCACCCACAACACTTTCACTGTCACCAATGCGCCAGGCCTCTTGATCAAATCATTTTTCTTCAGAGGCTCTTGAAAAGCATAAGCGATGTCGATGCTCGGAACGACAAAATATAAGGGATTGATCATGTAACAATCCCATCTTTGCCTACCACCTACAGTGAGAACCAGGTCGTGGAAAGAATTTCACCTACCACCTTGCCTTCTTAAAACCCCAGAAACACCACTGACGCATTATACAGGGTAGAAGAGCCCTCAATATTGATGCTAGGTATAGTTCTCGCCAAACTTCTGGGCCGCCATGAACATAGACTACTATTGTTGGCCATGAAGTTGGCTTTCCGGGTGTGCAAGGCACGAAACGGTGCTGTTTTTGTATGAGATTTACTACTGCGCAACCATTGTAGCCAAGTTCAGGGTGGCCAAGAAGTTTGGCCAGAACTATATAGTGCTACCAACTTATCTGTGAACTGAAAGAGGCTTGCTAATTAATATAAAGTGCCCAAAAGTGAGTAAATTTTCAAGAAGGAAATTTCACATTAGACATAATCGTTTAATAAGATTTAGAGTTTTTACAAATTAAAAACAATGATACCTATATAAAAATAATTAACAGTTACGTAGGTACGCTATCAGTTTAGTCTCTCAGCAATAAACAATGGTTGTATCTAAAAAGTAATCCAATGAAGTGGAAATTCAGCACAAAAAATGTTCCACGGGGGGGATACAATTTTCATTTAATGCGAAGTTAAGTAGGTACCTACCCTGCAAGAGGTACCTGGATGTCTAGCATTAAGTTATGACCGTACCTAACCCCTAACACCAGATTTGACTAATTATAATGAGCAGTGGTACCTAGTGGTAGTGTAGAGTAACAAAAAAAAAACAAATTGCTTTACAATGATTTATTGAAAACCAGGTTCACCGTAATTGTGATCTTTAGATGAACATGCATACCTACACAACTTCATCCTGGTTGTGAGGCCATACTCCGCTTATTGCCGTACCACTATCATCATTATCACTATCGCTTTTGATTTCAGTATCACTTACCACTTCTGAGGTTTATCTAAATACAAATCATGTTTTAAGTATTTTCCTTCTAACCTGCGAACGTGTTTACAATTCTGTGCCCACTCATGAACTGTAATAGCGTCAAAAGCTTCTCTAACTAGGCGGGAAATTTCAGCATTTTTGTGCTCAATATTGTAATAGAACACTAGATGGACAATAGAGCTAGTACAAAGCAGGTAGGTCAGTGTATAAAAATACTAAAGGAAATATAATACTCACGTGTAGTTGGTAATTCAGCAATAATACACAGTTTGGACTTTGAACTATTATTTATTTTCCACTTCACACTACGTTACCATCAACTCCATACAATATATCCACTTAGGTCAACTCTAGACTAAACTCCTAGGGACACTTCGGAAACATTGTTGCTGCCAGCCCGTCCAGACTGGTCCAGACTAGACTGCCCCCCTCAAAACTGACTCAACCTGCCTCGTGTCCGAACAATCGCCCTCCAATCGACAACTGTCATTGGATGTAACGTCATTTGACGATTCGAATATTTTCTAGGATAATCAATTTAACAACTTTGAAGTACTATTTGATGTTAAAAATAAATAATTTAATTCTTTACAAATAAAAGATGTATTTATCAAAGAAAACCTAACAATATTTACATCAGCAACTTTACTTTTCATTGTGCTCCATATGAGTTCAATGGGATTGAGATCACAGTGATAAGGTGGTAAATATAAGCATTTGTGTCTATTGTCTTCTAAAGTTTTTTCAATCTCATATACAGGTTCAGGCTTGTTTCTCTTAATTATTTCTAAAAGCTGAGGTTTAGTCAAATTCTCTCCGTAGTCAATTTTATTTTGTGTCAATCATAATTGCATATCTTTTTTTAAGGAATTCGTATTTGGGACTTGATTCGCACAAATACGGTGATAAGGAGCATTATCCATCACTATTATGGATGGCTCTCGTAAATTAGGCACAAGTTGTTCACTAACCCATTTTTTAAAGTTGGTACTATTCATCTCGTCATGACCACCATCGTCATGATCACCACTTTTTGAGTTTGATTTAAACACAAGTAGTGCATTTGTAACAAATCCAGTATCTACTGCATGCAAATACTTAGCTCTCCAAGCTGATATTTCATTACGCTCCATAAGGACCTGCCGATTGGATTGAGATTTGAAGCTTTTTAACAGTAGGGATCTCTTTTTTAGGTGAATGAAATTCATGTACTTTCCTCCGTATAACTCCCATGTCAAAATCATCAACATGCACAAATCCACTTTTACGTTTTCTCTCCTTGCCTGGTGTCCGAATTTTTGTACCAGTTTCTTCTGCTGCGTGCCCTTCCTTAACTATTTTTGAAATTAGTCCTTGACTCACACCCGAAATATAAGATAATAAAATAAATGTTAATAGAAATTTGAAATCTGGCAGATTAGTTTGCTCACTCTCTTAGCAGGTTACCTAATAGATGTACGATACCGTTACGCTAACCTGCAGCAAGAATAGAAAAGAAAATTTCGTGGAAAAAAATAATTAGTTAAGTATCGGGTAATTTATAACAAGAAAGTTGAAAACACTTACCTGTCGCTGCCGAAATTCGTTAGTATATTTGATTAAATGGCATAATTGGAGACCCCGCCCGAGCTTCTTCTTCAAAAAAGGTTTTTAACCTTTAGAATAATGTTTCGAGCATCACTTTTAATAGCTTTCGACTTAATTACTTAAAAATTCAGCAATATCACGACAAAACAACCAGAGATCCCGAATGCAGTAGACACTGGCAATCGAATGACATTTCAACATGACGGCCGTAGTTCCAATTTTCGCCTTTTCACAGATAAGTTGGTTTGACTGTACATACCATCTCGACCTTCTTGGTGTTACGTTGACATCGACCCTCAATTTTGGTCCTTTCATTGAGGCAAAGGCTCAATTAGCTGCAAAAAAGTTAGGGATCCTTGCGAAGGTGAGATGGTACTTCACGCCTGAACAGCTGCTCAACTTGTATAAAGCGCAAGTTCGGTCATGCATGGAGTACTGCTCTCACCTCTGGGACGGATCTGCCAGGTACCAACTTGACGCACTTGAGTCGATTGACAGACGGGCCAGGAAACTTATCGGCAATGATGCGCTGGTCGACTCAAAGCTCCAGAGCCTTGAACACCGACGACGAGTTGCCAGCCTGTCGGTTTTCTATCGGTTACATTTCGGGGAGTGTGCGATGGAACTGCACAATTTGATTCCGCCTAGCCCTTTCCATCATCGGACTACAAGACGTACGGCAATGCGCCATCGTTACATGGTTGATATCCCACCCATACGCACAAAGCGTTTCGAAAATACTTTCATTGTGCGAACAGCTAAGGAGTGGAATTCCCTGCCGGCGTCTTTGTTTCCCGATAGCTACAACCTAGGGGTCTTCAAGTCAAGAGTGAATAGGTTACTTCTAGGCAAGCGTGCTTCACCTTCGACCACATCATCACTTAACATCAGGCGAGATAGTGGTCAAACGCGAGCCTATAACAAATAAAAAAAAAAAAAAAAAACATACCTACCATTTTATTGCCTTAAGAAAACATTTTTGTAGGTAGGTACAATAACTGTGTGAAATTGCATTAAAACATTTGGTAAAAGTAGATTGCCTGAACCGGCAATCGAACGAACCCAAGCGCGAAAAAAGAGACTCCTTCTGTATTTAAATGACACCATAACGCAAGGGACAATCAAAAAATCACAAAAAAAACTTCATGTTATTTTAAAAACCGCTCGCGCTTCCATTCAATTGGCCCCAGGCAAAGCGTCGGTCAAAATAATAGCACAGTAAGGATATTAAAATGTAATATTGAGAGTTCCTTTTAGTGTGTGCTGAATAAAGTTTTTTCTTTAAGGTTACACTAGTCGATAATTATTCCATACAAACGTAGTCTGGCGATTATTCCACTGTTTGACGACGTACGTTGAAAATAAAAAATGATATCAATTTGTCTCATCATTATCTAGCCGTGCCTATGGGACTAGGGGACTAGGTCGACTGGAAACCTTAAACATTTGTATTCGCCCACTGTTTCTCTCTTACTTCTTATTTTGATATGCGTATAAAAATAAACATTTCGAACAAATGTTATTTCGACTAAGTGTAACTTCGGTAAAAAGTTTTCGACCAAATGAAACGTCAGAATAACGAAAAAAATCGAAATGATAATAGGTCACCTGAGACAGTAGCAGAGTTGATTTCGATGAAATAAAAAAATAAAGAAACGATAATAGTTGAAAAGGTTCAGGTGAAATGAAATTCGGTCAAATATTTTCGAACTTATGATAGGTAATCGCTTTACAGTATAAAATCACATTTAGAAAAGTATTCATGATCAACAAAAACTTTTCAACCAACCTCCAAATAAATACTCCCAAATAAAAATTACTTCTATTTCGGCAGTCGGTGTTCCTGTTTTTATCCGACTTACCAAAAAGGAGGAGGTTCTATGTTCGAATTCATGTATATATTTTTTTTTGTATGTTCACCGACATGACCATCAATTATGAACCGATTTTGAAAAGTATTTTTTTGATTGAAAGAGTATGTTTCGAAATTGGTTCCATTTTAATTTGCTGAAGATCTGATAAAGAACTTCGGAGATATACAACATAACTCTTCAATAAATAACGGAAAATCTCTCAGGATTGCTGCAATCGCATGTGTGTTTATTGTTTATACCATTTCATAACATAAAATCACGCCAGTACGCTCTAAAGGGATACGCAGATGTGTAAAGTTCACCTTGGTACATTCTCTTTTCACCTGTTATGTTAGTTTTATGTTATTCTTCAACAGATTTTGATCAGAACGCGCGAACGTTAAAAACCTTTTTCGGGAGAAAAATCGCTCAAGTTTATTCTAGACGTTTATTTTGTTCTCCGTTGGCGTGATGGTGCTCATACATCAACCGCATAAAACAATCAAGATCTACAACCGATTTTCGCTAATTATGCGTAGCAGCCATTCCGAAGAAAGACATTTTCAATACTTGCTTCGACAACTCGTCGCAATCGCAACTCGCCACTGTCCCAATGAGGCATCAACATGATCCCACTTCGTGCACCTCTGAACATGAAGATGAGGAACGAATTCATCACCCACCTTCAATTCCACAAACTAATCATAAAACTCAAAGTAACGATCAGGCGCTAACGTTCAATTTTTATTTTATGGTGGAAGGTTTTATGTAACCTACCTATTAGATCCCTTTATGTTCTTAGTTAGTTTATGTTCCTATATATATATGTTTATCACCTAGGTCTATGTAATTAAGTTAAGACGTGCTTCGTTATTATTTACCATCTATTTACCAAATCGTTTATATACGTTTACTATAATGACATATTTACCCTAATTATTGACAACCATGTTTAGTTATCCAACAATAAACATAGGTACTCTCTCTCTCTCTAGGCTCCAGACAGACGGTTAGCAATTTGGATGCAGTTGTTCAGATGTGTTACGTTGGTCAACTGCACATAAATTGCATTCAAACTGTAAATTTGCAGTTGAAATGCAGTCCGTCTGTCTAGAGACTAATACAATAAACTTAGATCGCAAGTAATTGTCCCAGAGAGTTTCTCTGTTTCCATAAATCTTAGCTTAGTTATATTAAATTAAATAATTTATTTTTGAAATCAGATTGCTATTTACTGCGTAAAAAGATTTTCTTCCTACTTTGTCAACTTCCTAAATGTAAAGAAAAGTTTGAGAAACTATGGAGTTTTAAATAGAGATGACACTTAGCATCCAGTGGTCCGATTGTAAAAGTAAACCGGCAAGCAGTAGCGCTTCAAGTTCATACATTAACGATAACGACCACAACACAACTTCACAAAAATAAAGCTCGTGTCCCACCGAGTCGGCCGCGCTCCACTCCTCAACAACTATCAATTTAATTGGAGATCCGCGCGGGCAGCCTCTTTACCCCGCTTAACTTTTCGATTTACATTCAAAACGGTCTTTTAAAAAACCCAACTCAATAACTACAAGTCTAAACCCTTGTTCGATGCGTACTTTAGAAAGCATTCGGCTGTGAAACTTTGTGGCTGGTCTCCCATTGGCGCTCGGCATCAGGGAGGAGTCGCAGACCACGCCCGGCGCCCGCCGCGCATGCTAAACGCGCTTTAAACCCCGTTTAAGCGGTATTTTGGTCCAAAACCACAAGAAAATGTATGTAACGTCGGTTAGGGGTAGGGCGTAGCTAAATGAAAAGATTTTCGCGATTCAACGACTATTTGCGAATATGGCGGACAGTGATGTCGAATGCGCGGGAAAGTGCACATTGTCTATAAGTTACTTCTGATAATTGCAACAAGGGTTGATAATTTCTAACTTATTATTATGCTAATATAATTTATTTCCATATTAATTATAAAGGCGAAGTAATGAAATGTTTAAAAAAGTTTTGAATAGTCATTTGGCTAAGTGAGTTTTGAACATTATCAATATAAAGTGTTCCGAATTTTTTTAAAGACTTAAAGATTAAGTGTTATAACAATGGATTCGCGGATGCAGGACAGTCACAAATCGTTTCTAATCAAAGATCTGCTCGGGGATGTGTTGAGGCCGGGCGCAGTCGCTGCTCTAGGTATGTCGGTGACAGTTTATTTAATTCAATATATATTATGCATTAAACAAAAAATATAACCTTATCTAAGTTGGGTGGGTAATCTGTCTGTGTTTGTTTCACATTTTCATTATCTATAAATGTAAATGTGAATTACTATTTCGTGACAAAAATTTGAATAAACTCGATTACTCTCTACAAAATTTTCTTATAATAGCTGACCTAGATACGTAAACAAAACAAAAAATACATTTAAATTATGTATGTATCGTTGTCGCAGAAATCTATATAAATAAAAAGACAAGTCCTGACTGACTGACTGACTGACTCATCAACGCCCAGCCCAAACCCTTGGACCTAGAAAGCTGAAATTTTGCACAGAAGTTTTCTTTATAATGTAGACAAGGAATAAGGAAGGATTTTACGAAATTCAACCCCTAAGGGAGTTATATAGGGGATGAAACTTTGTATGAAACTCTGTGATTTTTAATTTGAAATGAATGAAATATGGCATTTAGCTTCTAAATATAAAATAAAAAATACGTCGCCAAGGATTTTTTTAATTTCATCCCTTAAAGGGATAAAAAAGGGTGTTAAAGTTTGTAAGAAAAATAAATTGTTTATTATCAAAATTACTTGAAATTTAGTGTTTCTACTCTTCAATACAATTAAAGAAACACGTGTTTAAAGATTTTTTGAATTTCATCCCTTAAAGGGGTAAAAAAGGGTGTTAAAGTTTGTAAGAAAAATAAATTATTTATTATCAAAATTACTTGAAATTTAGTGTTTCTACTCTTCAATACAATTAAAGAAACACGTGTTTAAGGATTTTTTGAATTTCATCCCCTAAAGCGGTAAAAAAGGATGTGAAAGTTTGTAAGAAAAATAAATCGTTTATTATCAAAATTATTTGAAATTTAGTATTTCTGCTCTTCAATAAAATTAAAGAAACACGTGTTTAAGGATTTTTTGAATTTCATCCCTTAAAGGTATAAAAAGGGGTGTTAAAGTTTACAAAAAATTGTTTGTCATAAAAATTACATGAAACTTAAAAAAAAATTAAAGAAGCTCCTGTATAAGGTTTTTTGAATTTCAAACCCTAACGATGTGTTAAAGTTTGTAAGAAAAATAAATTATTTATTATCATAATTACCTAAAATTTACTATTACTGCACTACAATACAATTAAAGAAAAACGTACTTAAGCTTTTTTTTAATTTCATCCTTTAAACGGGTAAAAAGGGGTGCTAAAGTTAAAATGAATAGTTACCTACTATATGTGCTCGGGGGTAACAAGTTTTCATGCCTCGAATACCACTGATACCCTCTGACTTTGTCTTTGAGTTTCAAAGATTACAATGCCCCCTTAATGTCTGCTTTGCAATGATCATAAATAAATCTCAGGGTCAGTCATTATGGTTGGCAGGCATAGATTTAAGGAAAGATTGAATCTCACACGAGCAATTCTACGTGGCCTGTTACAGAGTCAGTACTAGCACCCTGGCCATTTTAGCACCAGACAGAAAAACCACCAATGTGGTATACAAAAACATTATTAAAAAGCAGAACAATACAGCCAATGAACATCAGGTGATAACTTTTGCGCCAAACTGTCTTTATTTTATATCGTGTCGGTAGTAGGATTCAGAAATTGCAAGCAAAGTGGTCTTTCACTATGTACCTTCCCGTGGAAATCGATCTCACAAGACCTCCAGAATGAAAGTCCAATGCTCTAGCTATTAGAACACGACGGCAGTTCAGTTTATGCTTTTATATTAATTTACATGTAATTTATGTAATTCAATAAAATAATGAAATCGAGCAAATTTTGTAGTCTACGCGAACAATGACGCGGGCGGAAAGCTATGTTTGGATATTAATTTGCAATATCCCGCCAGAACTGCAAAAAACGAAACAGCCAAATCTAGTACTTCATAATCAAAGTTTCAGTGAAGAACTTGCCTCTAACTGAAGGTAAAATAAAAAGGTACATTACAAAATATATAAATTAGCTACTCCTAACTAATTAAATTAACGTAACAAATCAAAGAAAATTACCATATTTACTTATTTTAATTTTCCTAAATCATATATGCTTAATACCCAAAGTTTTGGAACTTTTAAAAATCAAGCGTAGAGACGCCCGCGTAGCAGTTTCGTAGCACCCGCGTAGCGCGTAGCGGCCGGAGCGGCGCGGGTGTTTACAGTGCGAGTAGATTTTAGTAATTTTTCATAAGTTCAAATCTAATTTTTAGATGACTAATTCGATTTATTGTACATTATTTATTTCCATATATTTGAAATGGAATTTGTTAACAGTTTTTTTTTATTGTTACAATTTGGTCGTATTATTGGAAGTTGCTGTGGCTATTTACGTTTCTTTGTTTTTGGACACCAACTTCGAAATGAAGTTATTTTTAGGGTTCCGTACTTCAAAAGGAAAAAACGGAACCCTTATAGGATCACTTTGTTGTCCGTCTGTCCGTCCGTCCGTCTGTCAAGACCCTTTTTCTCAGGAACGCGTGGAGGTATGAAGCTGAAATTTATATCAATTACTCAGGTCTACTGTCCCTTGAAGCTGTGAAAAAATCAAACTTCTAAGCCAACGCAATCAAAAGATACAGCCGTTTATGCCGCAAATTTTCGACACTTGCAAGGGAATCAAAACCTACAGGGTGCTTCCCGTGAACTCAGAATCTTGAAATTTGGTACGAAGCAACGTCTTATAGCATAGATAAAGGAAAAATTACGAAAACCATAAATTTTTAGTTACATCACATAATATATATTTTTTTAATAATTTTTACCTTACTACCCATTTCCTCATAAACGCGTAGAGGTATTAAATTGAAATTCATACCAAATACTCAGGTCTATAATACCTTTAAGCTGTAACAAAATCAAACTTCTATGTCAACGCAATCAAAAGAAACAGCAATTTAAGCTGCATATTTTGAAACTCGCAAGTACTCGCAAGGGAATCAAAACCTAAAGGGTACTTCCAGTCGACCTAGAATCTTGAAATTTGGCATGAAGCAACGTTTTATAGCACACATAAAGGAAAAATTCCGAAAACCTTAAATTTTTAGTTACATTACAAAATATATATTTTTTAATAAATATAAACTTATTACTTTTTTCCTCATGAACGCGTAGAGCTATCAAGTTGAAATACTTACTTAGTACTTAGTTACTGAAACGATAAATAGATCTTTGTGTTAAATTTATGCTCCTCCATCTTTTGTAATAAATATAAACTTATTACTTTTTTCCTCATGAACGCGTAGAGCTATCAAGTTGAAATTCATATCAAATACTTAGATCTAATTGCCTTTAACCCGTGAAAAAAAAAAAAAATTCTAAGTCAACGCAAAAACGCAAAACGCAAAAGTACAACCATTGATACCGCATATTTTGAAACTCGCAACTACACGCAAGGGAATTAAAACCTAAAGACCACTTCCCGTTGACATAGAATCTCGAAATTTGGTAAGAAGCAATAGCTTCAGCACAGGTAACAGAAAAATTCCGAAAAGCTTAAAATTTTAACCTCCATCTTTCCCCATTGTAATGTTATGAATTTCATTTTGCAATAAGATTACCATAGTTATGACTCGATTGTCGTAATGAACGAACTTTGTAAACCTTGCAGGTTTGTACGGAACCCTCGGTGCGCGAGTCCGACTCGCACTTGGCCGGTTTTTTTATTTACTTAGTAGTGTCGTCAGACGGGCAATAGCGGCAGCGAAATTAAGAACCACATTGCAAGCACTGCAACGTCATTATTGACATTAGTAAAGTATGAATAAATACCTAAAATCTCATAAAACGTATTTTTTTAGTCTCGTCCCGAATTATTATTTTTAATCTAGCCACACTTGTAATAGCCCTTGAAGGTATATCGTTGATTCGACTTAGAGAGTTGACCCCCCCCCCCTGGGTTCGCGGCGTCCCCGTATGGGCGCGCGGCGGGCGGGTTTCACGGACTCGAACTATCACCCATTTTTTTTATGGTCATTCTTCCGCGGAAAATCTTAACACTGCAATTCAGAAATCATCTCAATCATGTCACGAAATGCACAACGCCATCTATCGAATAGGGAGTTAAACAGTCCGAGTATCTGACTTGCGTGTGTTGCGATATTTTAATTCTTGAACACTTTAAATATATCTAACTTTTGATAGAGTGAACCGATTGCGATGAAATAAAAACTAAATATTCCTTTAAGTTACGTACAATTTTTATGTTTAAATGTTATCCACATTAGTTTCGTACATTTTACGTGATGCGTGCACAAATAAACAGACAAAGAGATAAACAGACATGCAGATAAAAAATTTAGAAATGCTGGCAATGGGTTCTGTTGGTTCTCCTTTAACACCCTGGCTATTTTTTCGATGTACGAAAACAACTTTTCTACAGATTTATCAAGTGTGTGATATTGATGATATTGATGGCATGCACTTCCATTCCGTTCTCCCATTTTTTGTATTTTTCCAATTGAATGACGATCTCCTGTAATCATTTGTCTTTAATCTTTAACTTTCTGTCAGTGCTGCGCATATCATATATCCAAAACGTATATCCATATGTTTTAATTTCATTCGAAATTCGAATGGCGTCGAGATTAAACCTTGGCAAAAATTATCGGACGCGGCTGACGGACGTGACTTACGGCCGCGACTGATATGTGTGCACAGTCGTTTGGGACGCGGCTTGCGAACGCGTCCGAGCTCTTATTCCATAGACAATATAGCTTATTCAACGAAGATTATGTTTACGTAGAAACATGTCGAGTAGTGTAAGTGAGGACGCAATTCTCTGCTGCGGTCACACTCGATAAGTTTTTCTTTTATTTTTATTTATAATCTCGCACGAACGTACGAGATATCGCGTAGTCTGAGTTGTTCTGACGCCGGGACGTGCCCGCACCCCGTGCACACCGTCCGCGGACGGTGTGCACGGTTTTTCTAAAATAATAGAAAAAATCATATATGAAGCAATATCATCTTTCCTGACTAAATATAATATACTATGCCATGAGCAATACGGGTTCAAGAAAAATAGGAATATAAACATGGCAATTTTTGACCTATTGAATACTATTATGTCGAATGTTGATACTAAAACGCCTATATGTGCTATATACACAGATATGTCGAAAGCGTTCGACTGTGTCGACCATAACATACTAATTCAAAAACTAAACGCCTATAGCATTCGAGGTAATATACTGAACTTAATAAAAACATATTTATCCGGTCGCAAACAGATGACAGAAATTAACAAAATATGCGTAAAGTCAAAATTAGAAAAAAAATACGTATCTTCCAATAGAGAAATTAAATTTGGTGTACCCCAGGGGAAGCGTTCTTGGGCCTCCGTTATTTTTAATTTACATTAACGACCTCCCGCGCCAAATCCACCATCCCATGGTACTGTTTGCCGACGATAGTACAGCACTCTTAAAATGCGTCAATAATGAAAATTATGAAAATGATATAAACTACACCATTAAAATTATAATAATTTGGCTAAATACTAACAACTTGCAAATAAACATACAAAAAACAAAAATAATGCATTTTTACCAAAGACTTCGTACCAACGATCAAAATATTAATTATAATAGTCAGAATGTGGACAGAGTAGATGTTACAAAATTTCTATTTTAATTGATAGTCAACTGACATGGAAAGCACATGCAGAAGAAATCTGTAAAAAACTTAGCGCATTTGCGTATGCACTTTATAATCTAAAAAAAAAGTTAATATCAAAACAGTATTACTAGCATATCATAGTCTTGTCGTTTCTATATTAAGGTTTGGTATTATATATTGGGGCAATTGTACCAAAAGAGAGAGTATCTTTAAGGCCCAAAAACGCTGCCTACGTGCAATATTTGGTTTGAGAGTTACTGACAGCTGTACTCCAATTTTTAAAAGTCATAATTTGTTAATATTTCCGAGCCTTTACATTTTAGAAATTGCTCTTTTTGTTAAATGTAATCGAAATCTATTTTTAATTTTATCGGAAAGCAGATGCCAAAACGTAACGTTGCGATCTCAATACCAAAACTTGTTACGCACGGGTGGGTATAGAACTGCTTTGTTGACGAAAAGTATTTTTGGTATGGCACCGGTTATTTTTACCATATTCCTAATTCCATAAAAGAGGAATCAGTAACAACTTTCAAAAAGAAACTAACTAAACTTATATTAAATAAATGTTACTATTCCGTGTCGGATTTTCTAGCTGATAAATTTTAGTTGTATTGTGTATCAATGTTTTGTATGTTTCTTGATACATTGCATCGATGTTTTGTATGTTTGATGATAAATTGCATTAATTTTTGCATGCCAAAATGGTAGAATGTACAAGGATTCATAATATTATTGTAACCACCTTATTGTAAATACCTACATTCCGAGCAAATAAATTCTCTTCTATTCTACTCTATTCTATTCTATTCTATTTATTTTCCTGGGCTAAAAACCAACACGTGAGAAATGTTGTTGTCACTATTGCTGACTCGGGGTGTCAAACTAAGAACGGTCAACGGATGAGAAAAATGTTCATGTAAATGATAGCGTACTTATTACAGGTGTTTACTGTAATAAATTAATTGACCTACCGGTAGGTCGGCCGAAGATGTTTACGATTGGGTTAGTTCAACTATGATGTAGGGATTTGGATTGTGAACCTGAAAAAAAAGCTTTTTTGCATAAAAACTGCAAAATAGCTTTAATTTCGGCAGTCGGTGTTTCAGGATTTCTTTCTTAGTTTTTGGCACCGAATTGACGAAGATATCGCTAACCAAACGAAAAAAAAAAAACATTTAGATGAATTGCGAACCTCTTCCTTTTTTGCAATCGGTTAAAACATTGTAAAAAGTCTGTCTTACGATCCATTGACCGATGAAGTGGAACAGCAAATACACCTCACAGTATTCAATTAACTTCAGTTTTGAAAATTAACTAGTTTCTGTACAAAACATCGGCTTATTTGTATAACAGATGAGATTATCCGTAAGAATTTATTTGAATGATGTTTTATTCTATGTAATTTGATTCCAAAGAAGCCGACAGACGGCTCCGCAACCGCAGTTAAGTGGATATCAGCAATATCAGCATAGCTTCGCATGGTATGATGCGTTTCAACCTTTCCCGGGTTCAATAATGGGTAGCACGTGCATACAACATCGCATGGTAACTAAGTAGCACACTACTAATTATTGAACTCTTTCGAAAAGAGTATCTTCACTAATGAAAGCTTCCAATAATTTTTGGCAATATTATATTTATTTAAAGAGAGTTTGTCATACTCTTTTATGGAGTTATAACTTTTACCCTGCCGAATTCATTTACGTAATTACGCTGGCGCCATAATTCCTCTAATATAGTCATACTAAGACTCCACTGTCTGTCTGTCACCAGGCTGTATCTCATGAACCGTGATAACTAAATAATTGAAATTTTCACAGATGATGTATTTCTGTTACCGCTATAATAACACAACAACGCTAAAAAAACAGATTAAAATACATATTTGAGTGGGGCTCCCGTACAGCAAACGTGATTATTTTGCCGTTTTTGCGATAGTGCTACGGAACTCTCCGTGTGCGAGTCCGTCTCGCACTTGTGCGGTCTTTTCACTTTATCCATTCTCGTGAGTCCGTAGATCCATATCAACATTTTTTTGCTTTGTGTACAATAATTGACAGTTTTACGTACAAAGGACATTCTAATTCTAACGTAGGCAGTCGGTAAGTTATCCAAATTACCTACTCTAACATAAGCAGAAGTGGACGACTCCGTATCAAAATGTATTTTTTGCAAAACGTCCTTGATGGTCCTATTCTCAAAGTGACCTATTAGCAAAATAGTGATAATAGCAGAACTGTCAAAGTACAGCCATGCTAAAACAATACTACCTATCAATTTTTCGTCATGGTTCATTGTACAATTTATTTTTAAAGTAAAATTGAAACGAAAAGAAGAATTAAAACAATATTGCATTTTATGGCGAAACAAACGTCTGATGATGGAGTTTCAAAGGTCTGATGAAGGGTTCGATGAAACATAAAACTGTATTGCGGGCGTAACAATCGAGAGTGGAGGCGACGCCGAAAGGAGAAGTTCATATGTTGTGCAGCTCCGTGACCTCTTCGTGGCAGTCTGTGCTGCGAATAACGACTCGCTTCCGGTCGTGGTCCAGTCCATGGTCAGAAGTGACGGCGCTTGGGACGCAATCGCCTCCTTCTGCGAGGAAGTGATGGTCGTAACAGAGGGGGCAGAAAAGGAACAAGAGGATACAATCTCCAACCCTATCCGAAGTAGTCGCACCAGGCACCGAAAATCGCGAAATGATGGCCGGCTGGCGATAAACTTGACGGGTGACAAACTTGAGGAGTTTCGCGGCCTCATTTGACCGCGCCGTGTCCCGCGCTTATTTCCCGAGGGTTTCCTCTTCCGTTCTTCGACTGTTTTCGGCCACAGAGAGTGGCGGGGTCCGCTTCAGGTCATACAGGTCAATACCTGGCCAAGCAAAATTGGGCAAGCACAAGCACTCTAACGCCCAGGTCACAGATATGAGTCTGATAGCTCCTCCGCTTACTCCAGGGCGGCGAATATCTACAAGAATTTCTACATTTGGACCGATTTATAACAATTGGAAATGATCACTTTCACACTGAATGCAAAACAAACAACGTTTACGTTTTACTTTTATTTTAAAATTAACAGTCCCAAGATAATCATTACTATATAAAATCTATACTAATATTATAAAATATTATAAATGTGAATGTAAGTTTGTTTATTACGCTTTCACGCAAAAACTACTGAACCGATCATCATGAAACTTGTACATATGTTCTTGGAGGTAGGAGCGAAGCCGCGGGTAAAAGGTAGTGTTGAATAAAATTCCCATTCTTTTGTTTGTGGGGCCTTTTGCTACTAGGTCGTTTTGAGAATAGGACGATTTGCTCATATGTCGTTTTGCGAATAGGGCGTTTTGATACGGAGTCAGGTGAACCACCTTAAAGTTGACGGCCACAACACATGAATATGTATCCACTAGTGTGAAGATAGTTTCCCAACAGGCTAGGTAGGGTAGTATGAAGATTGTAGTACAACATAATACCATTATTACCCGGCTACGTGTCTAAGTGTGCGCGGCGCGACGCTAATTAGCCGCCATTTTGAGCGCGAGTATGCGCGCCCGCCGCATACATTAGCCCGGGTTAGCCCGCGTTACTGCGGTGCATGCATTATAACTAATCAACCTTCTCGACGGAATAATTAGCCGTGTTTAATGAATGTTTTATGTGTCTCCTGCCATTTTCGCGATATACTCGTGAGGAGAGGGGCAATCAAGGAATGGTGGAAGCAAGGCCTCTACATATTGTTGAATTTATTTACATTTTAATTTTGGCGTGTTGTTTTGTTTGAGGTAGAATTAAAAATTGAATAAGAAAGATAATGGAAGAAGAATCATAAAAGGCGTAAAATATGCAATAATCTATTTGAGATTCTTTTTTTCCTAACTTCTAATAGACTCTACTTTGAATATCTTATCCCCGATGCCTGAAGTAAGTACTCGTAGATATTGGAAGTTGAGCATTTGGCAAGCTTTGCTTTAGCTTGCAATCCTGTCAAACATTGGCACTAAAATTGGGTTTAGTAGTAGATAAAAAGAAAAAGAAGAAAGAAAGAAAAGTTGTTTATTTGCGCCAGGCACGACGCATACCATAAAAATAACAAAAAATCTTAAATACAATCACTACAAAGTACACAAAACGGTCATCGCTCAGCATAATGCTGGGACTCGGGTGCGAGACAGAGCCACAGCGCTGGTTTTCAGCGATAGCCGGTGTCGCCTGGGTGACTCCGAACCAATGAAACCTTAGTAGTTTATAGGTTTACAGTAACTCGCATGGAGCTGAAAATTGGTACGAATGTTCGGAACACCATTATAAATGATATGTAAAAAGTTCCCACTGATCCCACACTTGCAAAAAAAAATTATTCAAGTTCAAAGTTCGCAAATATGGTTTAGGAGTTTAAAAATAGGTCTGAAAAAAATGAAGATTATGCAATTATCTATAAAAATTGTCTCTACAATTTTTCTCTTAAACGTCACCGTTTCCGAGAAACAATGGTTGAAAAAGTTCTATTCTTCATAACGTACTTGGCGCGTTTTTTTTAACGTGGTTTCTTCGAGAGGCTTATTCCACAATCTATTGTGATTCGGTTTTATTCAAAGTTATGTAAAACTATTGGAAATGATGAAAGCTATGTGAATTCTAAAAAAATAGGTAAAATTATCCGTCTCATTCAACCTTATTTTATGGTTCTGCTTATTCTTCTTCTTGTTCGTCTTTTTGAACTTCTTCTACTTGTTCTTCTTCCTGCTGGGTGGAAGAAATTTTGTTCTAACAGCGATGTATCAGATGCTTTACACTACCTCCCAGGTGGCGTGGAAACGTGTGCGTATTATGAAGAATACAACTTTTTCAACCATTATATCTCAGAAACGGTAAAGTTCAAGAGAAAAATTGTAGAGACATTTTTTATATATAATTGCATAATCTACAATCTTTTTTATTACCTATTTTTATCATAAAACTTACCGTTCGGCTAAAAAACTCAAAATTCCCTTATTTGCGAACTTTGACCTTGAATAAAATGTTTTGCATTTTACATTTAATTTATAATGGTGTTCGGAACATTCGTACCAATTTTCAGCTCTATGCAAATTTATTGACTTTGATATGTCTAGTTTGATCGGACTAATTTTAAAATATTCTATTCATAAACCGTCCTTTAGTTTTGAACATCGCCAGCTATAACTGAAAATTCTTTCTTCGTTATAAAATTGTGTTTAAAACACAAGCATCGAACGTGCCGTTTCTACATTTGTACGGGTCACGCGTCGCGGGGCTTAACACCCTTGACACAAAACTATTCTTTGGAACTGGAAAAGTTTATCGACAACTAACGACCACTTATTGAGTTGACCACTTCACTCAAATATAAAGTTTCTTTTCAAACTTGTATAAGAACTGAACCAGAAATAAATAAACACAATACGGTAACGGTTTATTTTTTTACATTCATCACCATTTCAACCTGAAGGTAATCAAATCACCCAATGCTGGGTAGACGCCTCCTATCTTCTCTGCCATACCTACTTCTCGGTCGACTTCTACCTTTTGTACGTCCGTTATTAGCGTCCTGGCGAGAGTTTCTTCACTAAAAAATACAAGTTTTGAAGTTCTTTCGTTTAAGCATGTTCCATCTAGTCGGTCTCTCGGTTACTCATTTTTTGTTCATCTTTGCTGCCGAATAAGGTTATCATTTGATACCCTTTGCCTTCTTTTCAAACAACCTCTCGCTAATATCATCGAGGCTACCTAACCTACATCTTCAGACATTGTATGGGCTTGATAATTTACATGTTGGAGCTTATAGATGTCTACTTGATTGAGAGTAGGTACTACTATCTGTTGGCTAGCTGTTGTGAGTTTTTATAAACAATTTCGAAGTTATAGATTACAAAATTCCTTTTAAATAATATGAAATATTTAACAACTACAAATTCATAGCAATCAACGCTAAGACAACGCCGTTGCATATGCTCTTCAGCGCAGCACGTCGCCACTCACCGGCGCACGCGTCCGCCACGCGCCGCGGTCGAGCACCGATTGACTCCGCGCGTTCTCTATTCAAAATTCAAATTAACGACTTTTAATTTGTTTTGTCCAATCAAATTCATGCTTTGTTCGTTTTGTACATGGAGTTTTATTTGAAGTTTTCTGGCCAAACATCAATTTTGTATTGATAAATTTGTAGATACCTATTAATTAATTACATTTCAAATATGTCTAGATTTGCTATTGAAATGTTGATGACGGAATGTAATTGAGATACATTATTGTCACAGTTCATAAAACCAAGTAATTCTAGCTTTTGTATTGTGTTTACCAAAGTCTTCTGTATTTAAATAAAGTAGATTGTAGTAGGTACTGCGCAAAAATATCAAAAGCAATAGATAATAGTGTAGATGGTATCATCGGTTAGGCAAGCAGAGCGGTAGGTACAATCAGTGGCTTTTGATACTAAATTGGGCTCTTATTCTCCCATTGAAATAATGATTATTACGATTACCTACTGATTGCTATGAAAACGTTAGCTTTTCCTCGCAGCATGAACTGTAATTATCTGTTCGATCTCTTCTTAGAAGATTCATGAGAATATCTAATATCCATTGAGTTTCATAAATACATTACCTAAAATGGTAATGTATATGCATGTAATTACCTCACCGTACGGTTGGCCCATCAGTTTAAGACTGCTCAGCGAGTGGAAGCCGAGTCCAACATTTTCGGCAAACCGCTAGGTATGTAGATTAAAACAAACAAACATTTTTAATTCAATTAAACCATACATAGGTAGTTTTGAATTGTCAAACAAAATATGAATCTAGTTGCACATGCGCAAGCGTCAGTAGGTCTCTATTGAGAAGATCGTGCAAGAAACTCCACGGACACTCTTTTCCATTAGTTTTAATTACAATTTGGTTACATCATTCTTGTTGGAAAAATACATATGTGTGAGAACGATGTAAAAGCGTCTAAAGTAAAACAAATAATTCAAAAATAAAATAAGAGAACGTAATAAAAAGCAGGCCGAAGCTGTACAGTTATGACCAATCCCTAATGATTTCTAAAAATGAGATTGATTTAAATTAAACACAGTTTAACCTTAAGTTTGAGTTTAATTACCACATTTGCTTGTTTAAACGAAAATGAAACAAGTATTCATAGTTCTACATTTATCTACATTTTACTTAATGTAGTTGAACATTTATGACCAATAAAGAAAAGATGAGCAGAGAGAAAACGAAAATGATTGAGATTTGATTCTTACTCTTGTCCGGTTAGCGGTGATTGTCGTTATAAGCACACAATTGTCGGGACAACCCTTACAATAACATTAATGATTGTACCGCGATAGAACCCACTTGATAGTTTTACCAGTCTGAAGATTAGGGACTTACTGCCGCATGAGAATTGGGCGAAAGTAGCGACAGTTTGGGTTTCAAACATCAAGAATTGGTGACACGGTTGACCTAGAAGAAAATGGTGAGACTAAGTGGTCTCCTACCTGAAGACAGGCAGTCTGTGATTGGTCAAGACAGAGAAAAATGGACAAAAGGAAGGGATATCCATAGCTTATCAGTGGCACACTTCAGGCTCTTAAAAAGTAGGTAATTTTATTGTTTAACTACATTGAAACAATTGTATTGCTTTCTAAGCTTCTGGGCATTGCAAGTTCGCTAAAAACTAGTAGAAAGGGATGCTTATGCGAGACTCCGACTTCCTGTATTACAAAACTAATGCCGAACTAACTTAAAGATTTAACTTAGAAGTTAATTGTGGCGCGCAATACAATCGTGCCTAATTGACTACACACAAACTACGTGTCAAAACAAAACAAAGTCTCTAGCAATTTTACGATCGCGTTAAAGGTACGGTCGCATTGATGAAGGACGCGTTATATGCCAAACATAGCAAATTAAATTAAATGATATTGTTTCATATGCAAGTGGGATATTGGAGCCACTTTTACAAGTTATATTTTTTTACAGACAAGCTTGAAGTTGGTAGAACCAGAACCTGTAAGTATGATAGTAACGAAATGAAACATACAAGTAGATGATTCCAGGCTGATACGGTTATTATCATCTGGAGTCGGTAGATATTTTTTACGATCGTAAATTTGACTACCTCTTAGTACAAATACCGAAACAAAATCAAAGATTGACGTTTTTTTAAGTCCAGACATTAAGAATAATCAATGTGTAACACAAATGCAGGGGAGCAATGCTTGTGACCATGCCAACTAAGTTAATTCTTACGCAGATCAAGTATCAAGACTATTTGTGGTTGCTCGGAAGGCCGCAGGGTGTCGATGTTAAAGCACGCAGCGGGACATCGCTAATTTGTCACGCGTGCTATTTACATTATCGTACGGGGTCTGAGGGGCTAAAGGGCTGCTCGGAGCACCCCAACACATAATGGGCTCAAAACCGAAAATATTGTTGTTAACTTTTGTTCATTAAATATTCATCACATGAGCTTCACGAAGAATAAAATGAAGTGACATTTTAACCAATGTTAATATTGGTATGATTTTTATACTTTTTTAGGGTTCCTGAGCAAAATTATAAAGAAAGAATAAATTCTTACGGTTACAACTTTGCCTGTCTGTTGTACCTGCCATAGCTGCTTCTTTCAGGAAATGCTTATCCTACTAGTATATACCTGACCCTTTTAAGTCGTTCAAATTTTTCACCGAATAACTTGGCAACTTACAACCATAGAGCAGTATTTTTGATACTGCTGTTGCTACTTAATTAAATAAAAATCTATTTTTGGGAGGCCTTCCACTAGGTGGACCGATGACCTGGTTAAGTTTGCGGGAATCCGCTGAATGGATGCGAAACGCACGGGATCCGTCAATATAGCGACGCTTTATATAATCAGCAGTAGTGTTTCGGCCGTTATTTCATTGTGCGCCGCAACTGTTAAGAAAAATCAAAATGCCGTGAAAATGGAAAAATATTATCCCTACCAAGGCACGGAACCCTCTGAGGACGAGTTTAACTCGATCTTTGCGGGTGATTTGCTGTTTTAGTTGCCTATACAATACAAAAGTCGCAATTAAGAAAGATACATTAATAATAAGAAATCTTCCTGGATCTTCTGGACTTATTTGTTGCCATGGAAGCCGGCGGGTGACGGATCGGAGTGAAACTTGACGAGCGGCGGGACTTTGAATTTATTTTAACGATGATACGAGTATACTAGCTAAAAGTTGCAGGTAGACCAGTATTTTAGAGCAGTAAGTTTCTTGATTGCCAAAATGCAGAATTAAATTCTGAAATTCAGCATTGAATAGGTGTTGGTACCTACAGGGGACTGTTCATTTAAATGATTATGTAATTACAATAATCAAACTGGTTTCTAAATTGAGTGTTCCGAGTTGACGACTAAAACTGTTATTTTTAACCAATTAACAAAATAAATATCATCTTCGAATGTGTCAACCTGTACTTTTACCATTTCAGCCGAAACTATCATCGTAAGCGAATATTCAGTTCCACTTCCGGTTTCAGTCGGAATCAAAACCGAGCCACTTCATGGTATCAAAACAAAAACGGCCAAGTCCGAGTTGGATTCGCGCACCGAGAGTTCCGTAACAGTACATTCACCAAAATAATTAGGTAACATTATTGAAGTTCATAAGTTGATAAGCTCTAACGAACAGATAAACTGGATTGAGGGACAAACTTACGTCTGCCGTTGGAAAACTGTCGTCCCCATACATCGACATTGGTCACGGTTAGATTACCAACTGCAAGTAAGTGTGTTTTTTTGTAATATAGGTACAATTTTACGATTTTCAGACGAATTCCAGACCTGAGAATTTGAAATCAATTTTAACTTGATACCTCCACGCGTACCTGAGAAAAAGTGTCTTGACAGACAGGCTTCGAAGTGATCCTATAAGGGTTTCATCTTTTCCTTTGACGGAACGGAACTCTAAATCTACAAAAACAACAAAATTATGTTTAAGTTTCATAAAATCTATACTTCTATACATATTAATAAAATTGGAGTGTCTGTTTGTAATATTGAAATAACCGTTTTTTACTACATGTATATGAATACATATACGATACATACACCAAAATAATATTTTTTACAATTTTTGTCTGACTGTCTGTCTGTTTATTCCGGCTAATTTCTGAAATGGCTGGACCGATTTTGACGGGACTATTATTGGCAGGTAGCTGATGTAATAAGGAGTAACTTAGGCTACGTTTATTTTAGAAAAATTCTTTTATTTTAGAAATTTGTTAGGCGGAACGAAGTTCGCCGGGTCAGCTAGTACTAAATAAATCCTCTTCTGAACTCGGATCATCATCAGCATATTAATGTTCCCATTGCTGGGACATAGGCCTCCTCTCTGTGAGTGGGAATGGATTTAAATAACCGAGCTGCCATTTTTTTAATTAATCGAAATAATTTATTTTATAACGAGTCCCTGCCAGCGGCTTCGTCTTATCCCAAGGGTGCATTATATCGGGATGAAAAGTAGGCTATATGCTATTCCAGACTATAATCTCTATGCGAAATTGCATCCAGTTCCGCCCAGGAATGATTGAGTAATAAGCATACATCCACACACACATCTATTATATCGAAACTTTTACATAAACTTTTACAATATGAGTAAGATTAAAATCCAAGAAGAATTACGCGCAAAAATAGTGGCTTTTGGATTTGACACATAAAAACGAGGCAGTAAGCCAGGCTGCGAGCGTCTTCGACGCTGTTTTTTCTTACGGAATACCAAAATGTATGAAGAACTGTCAACATGCTCGACATTGAGTAGTTCAAACACACGGCCGTCACAGCTTAGAGCGCTAGTGTCGCTATTCGCGGCTTAGCGAATACCAAACTGTAGATTCGTCGCTGGCACAGCACTGCGTTCAAGGCTGTTTCCTTAGAGAATAGCACTGCAGGAACGCTAATTTTTGTCGAATCGAATATTCGGGCACTCTTTCGGCGAAACCGAAACTCCGTCTGAAACCAGATTTTTGGCCTAAGCCGAAACCGAACCGACCGAACCTTCGGTCGGGCAGTAAATAAAATACTTATTTATTCACTTAATTGCTTTATTACTTTACTCTTCAATTAACTCCAAAAATAGGTAGCAGTTATGAGGAAAAATGACTTAACCAGGGAGTTGATTTAAAATTGTAATATGGTCGCTCATTTTGCGGCGGGACTTGACTTGATTGTTGAATATTTTCGTTTGTTTTCATTGCTTTTTTTGCTATTGGGGCAATATAAGTATGAGGGAAAAGAAAAGACAGGCAGCCATTATAAGACATGTTATGCTTTAATTAATTCATCACAATCAATTAATAAGTAATGCTCCAACAATCTTTGGAAAACCAGAGGCTCTATATAAAATGACATTCAATCTGATAAACTTTTAACCGACTTCAAAAAAAGGAGCAAATCTCAATTCGTCGGATTTTTTTTTGTTTTCTCTGATTGCTCAAAGACGCCTGGACCTATTTGGAAAATACTTCTTTTGCTTGAAAGGGTATACTTCTTCCCAGGTGGTCTCATAGTCATTAGCGGAGGACCATAAGTTCTTAGAGTAAGGTTATTTTGAGCGTGCGTAAGGGACAGATGTATCTTACTTTTATACATCTGTCCCTTCTTTACACTCGAACCATCATAGTTTTGACACGTCGTGGTTCGGGGGCAGGTCGGGATCTGATGATGAGATCCTGGAGAAAAGGGTACTCCTCAAATATAATGGGCAAACTTATAGCGATTTTGGTATTTTCATCAACAATCCAAGCATAAGCAAAAAAAAAAAAATTGTGGAACTGATAAAGAAGACCACAGATGGTCACTGGAACCCCTTAGTGATAAGTATGTCTCGGGTATAAGATATCTCGAATAGTTAACCGTCTATGACGAAGCAAATACTTATAAATATGTAATTGGTACTTATGAAAATGGTACCATCAAACTGATCTGATGATGAAGACGGAAGCTAGGCACTGGAACTCCGAAGTACAACAATGTATCCTTAATCGTGTTTGGGCTTATTGGAAACGTCGTGCGATGTACTTTGTCAATAAATGATTTCCTTGCTAATTTGAGATACCTACCAATCCTAATAAGAGAAAAATAAAAAACTTTTCAACAAAAAGATTAAACGACTTCCAAGACAGTTTCGAATAATTAATAGAATGTGAAAACATCGTGAGGAAACCGACTTGTCCTAGAACCAAACATGCGAAGACATGGTGACATCCACCAACCCGCACTGGGCCCGCGTGGTGGATTACGGCCCATTCACTCTCACAGAGGAGGCCTGTGTCCCAGCAGTGGGAACATTAATAGGCTGATGATGATGAATAGAACAGGTAACAAAGACATCGGCTTCGGAAAAGAAGATTGTGAAAGAAATGTTTCGCTGTGTAGTGTTTTGCTTTGGAAGTCGGTTTATTTATTTCGTTAAACAGTTTTTTCGGCTACCGAAATATGACGTGGTCAATCCTTATAAATACACAATTATTGCTATCCATTGAATGCCATTATGACACATTGTTTAGAGCCTCTTGACGTTTCTTACAAGTTTAATTCGTAATATATCCAAGTGGTGGGCGTGTATGGCAAAATCCGAAAATATGAGGAATAACGAAAATACTCAAAGGAGTCTCGGGGCCAATTGGCCAATTATGGTGAAAATAAAAATGCCTTATTGGAATTTTGAAAAATCAATGTTTGATTTTGAGTGTTTATCGCTATTCCGCATAGTTTCGGATTTGGCTATTCACGCTGACTTGATAGCGCTGAGATTTAGGTTTCTATACAGTCAATCCGCAATTCATCAGTTATGTTTAAGTCCCATGTTATGAGGGCAAGCTTATTGCGAACAATTTGAGATTTCGCGCTGCTTCCGGGCAGTTTTACGTGGAAAAATCCAATAGCGCTTTACCCGAACCCTGAATCAAGTTCTCTTGAAGTTCCTTAAATTATACTGCTCCTATCATACACAACGTTATAGTTGCTTTAAAAGAACATGTGTAATATTCTCTGCCACTCAATAGCATAGCGTTTCCGTAAATTTCAACCCACCAACTTTAATCTTTGAATTTCAGTACAATTTATTCAAGTTAAAGTCAAGTTGTCTCATCTTACATTTATATTCCAAACCATTCTTTTTCTATTTTCAAATGATTCAAAATTTTTAGAAATCTCCAGAATAAATGATTCAAGAAGTCCAAGATTTGAATGTCATATCATTTTATTTTGTGTAACTTTTATGATATGAATAATATTATACGTAGATAAAATACAACATTTTAACGATGTTTTCGTAGAAGATACTCATGCGGAAACATTAAGACCTCTCGACGTCGCGAGGAGGAGTGCACGCTAAAACATATTTATGCGATATTATAACGAGAGAAACACTCGAGGACCGCTCTCCACGCCGCCCGCCACATAACAAGTAATCGTGGTACGGCCACGCCATTAACAACTGCGCACACAAAAGTTTAGCGAAAGAAAATCATATGAAAAGCGACCACCCGGCCTGAATGCCCCACGCCCACTCCTCACCATTTTCACGCAAATTAAAAGACACAAACGCAACCATAGACAAGAATTTCCCGCGCGCGCTAAAACACACCATTCACAGACGTCGTATTCAATTGCTCGAGAGCGAAGCGGAACGCCCCGAGGCATTAATTAGAGCAGAAAACTCGCGTCTATGGCCGTTCCTTTTTTAAAACTGAGGTCTTTATGCGAACCGGGGCCTTTGTGCGCGTTCCGTTTGTGCTCATGGTTAAGTGTCAAGTCTTAATGTCAAGCGATGCTTTAACCTCTTTGTTGACTATAATTTACGGGAAATCCTCATTTCACACCAACAAGAAAAGCAAATTAGAAAGCAACTCGCTTGTTTAATCTTAGATTACTCTATAAATTTAACTTGACGATTCATACTCGTCTTATTGTTCCCAGGTCCACCTCACACTGATGAAGATCGAGAACCGTTGCGATGCAATTCGACCACCAGTCAGAACGTGGAAACATCAGATGCCGAAGACGACATTTCAGTCGGCGACAACAGAAGCGAGGCATCCACTCCCAAAAAGTCACAATTCTCTTTCAGCGACGAATATAAGAAGAAGTTAGACGGAGAAGAAACAGAGAGGTCATCACCTTTAGAATACAACCAAACGAATTACAGTTCTCCTTTCAAAGAAGACGAGAATGAATATGAGAACCGACCGGAAGAACGAATAAAATTGTACGATACCAGTCTGTTTCACTTGTATAGGCCAGATCGAGATAATAAGAAGGATGAGAGTACCGAAGGGACCGGTTATGAGCATATCGCTGGATTGTCGGATAGTATCTATGGCAGGTCTATGGATCTGTCGAAGAATTCGTTCCAGTCACAGCTATTGGCTGGTTTTGCGTCCGTCATCGCTGGAAATACACAGCGGGAGTCGCAAGAATCGAACGGTAACTATTGTATTTAGCTATTCATAATTAAACTTCAATTGAACATATATTTCATTTATTTTGGTATTCCCATGGTGGTAAATTACCAACATAATAGAACTGAAGTACTTAATACCGCACAGTAGGTGGTTACGATCTTCCAATTTTGTTCCTATTACTTTCCGTTTGGTTTAGGCACACCTAGTGGCACATTGACTTGGATTGACTGTGAAAGAATGAAGAAAAGTGGGAAAGACAAATATTGATCAGATTTTTTATTCAAAATGAAAATAACGGAATGATCTTTCTTTCTCGCAAGTCGCAGACTTCGTCTTTTTAGTTAGTGGCGAATCTGACGATTGAAATATTTGGTTTCACAATTCTGTATTAGCCCTGTTTTAATAAATGAAAATTATCTTGCATTTTTAGATCGTCAACCAGGAAGCAGGCCGACAGCCTCGTCGAGCTCAAGCCGCAAGCCACGTCGTCGTCGAACTGCGTTCACTCACGCCCAGCTCGCGTACTTGGAACGCAAGTTCCGCTGCCAAAAGTACCTGAGCGTTGCTGATCGCGGAGACGTGGCTGAGGCGCTCAGCCTCAGCGAGACGCAAGTCAAGACCTGGTATCAGAATCGTAGGTTAGTGTTATGTAAAAATTTTACTACTCTTAAACTAGTATTCTACTTGTGAAAGTTGACGTTCCTTTATCAAAATAAAAAGCGAAAAATTTAAACAGTTTTGTAAAAATTCATTTTTTTTTTGTAGCTACACAGCAAATATCTTAATATTATGTAAAGTTAATGCCTTCATTTTTCGAATGGTTAGGCAGATTTATAATATAGGATACTCCCATGTCGATAGTTATATTCACATAATAAGTAGTCAAGAAAATAGAAAGTATTTAATGTGGTTTTATATAGCAGCATATTTGACGCCCAACACGGGCTTCGATAGTCCCATGCTGGGTGACAAGAAGCACAAACAGTTTCATGATCTCAATATTAACAAAACAACGTATAGTTTTAGTTGGATATTCACTTTACTACGATAAACGATTCAATGATTTTCCCATTTAAACTAATGACGTCCAAATGAGACTTTAATAATTGAGCATAATAGATTAATAGAATATAGTTCCTTAGTTACTTGCATTTGGAGAGTTGTATTCACATTTGTCGTCATGAAGATTCTTTAATTTTTTATTTGATGGTTTCCAAGTATATTTTGCAACCCAACACTGGCTAACGATAGTCCCGTGCTGGGTGCCAATAGGCACAAACAATTTCATGAAACATAGATTTTCATGACCTCAATATTACCAAAAACTCGTATAGTTTTACTTGACTTGGCTTTGTTTTCACTTCACTAGATTTTATAACAAACGAGTCAATAATTATTCCTTTTAAACTAATGTCATCTAACTGGGACTTTAATAATTAAACAAAGTAGGTTAATAGTAGATAGTTCCTCGATAAGAATCTATTTTTAGACATTTAGAATAGTTATGTGCGGTGCTAGTGGAACAAATTCATAACAGTAAGTAATTGATTATTGGCGCCCAACAAGCAATTTTAGGTGTAACAAAATAACATTAGGTCTAAATCCATTTAAAAAAAAATAAAGTTCTAAATCCCTTCGCACTGTGTTATATCTAGTTAGTGATACTTACAAAGTATCTAAAATGCAGCATTATTTTTCATAGAACAAAATGGAAGCGTCAGAACCAGCTGCGCCTGGAACAGTTACGTGCGCAGGCGGCGAGCGGTGAGCGTGAACTGTCGGCGCACGCGCTGCCGCTTGCGTGCGCGCTGCTGCCGCCGTACCCCGCCTATATGCACTGCCATCTGTGAGCGCCGGAGAACATTGCACGTTACTATTATTATTATTTATAAAATTAATGAAATTATTAGATCGGAAACTCTAATTATAAATAGTTCAAAACGATCTCTAACATTCATGAAAAGGCGCACCAGAAATTGTGTAGCTCTCTGTTAATTGTGAGGTCTCTCATACCGTCGTATCAGCCATATAAAAAACATTATACAAGAACTCAACAACATTCTTACTCAACTTGGAGGTGTGAGGTCCGGGCTACTCAAGTTCTGAGGCGCATTTTTATGAATGTTAGAGATCGCTTTGAAGAGTGACAGAGCCGCTGAATAATGCTATTTTCAAAAACTAATTTTCCCATCTTTTCAGGGTCGGGCTTTGTAATTTAACGTGAAAATATAAATATATTTGTTAATTTAGTTAGTAAAAAAGTTAGTTTTTGTGAGGCACCCAGTACAAGTATTAAAAAAAAAACTTTAAGAAACGAATAAGTAATTAATGAATAACCCTCCTTTTATGCTTCGATGCTGTAAGGTTAAAAGTAATAATATCCCATGACTTGACTTAAGATCCTATGTTCCCTAGCTGGGGCAGAGGACGTCCAAATAGTATTCCATAGCGACCAGTCTTGAGCTTTACGCTTCACCTCGCTCCACGTCATTCCGATTCTCGTCGCTTCAGCATATACGGTGCGTCGCCAGGTTTGACGTGGACGGCCACGCTTCCTTTTCCCTTGAGGATTCCAATCATTGCCTGTTTAGGGATGTGATCAGAATCCCTCGTGTTACCAATCCTTCTCCAGTTACGACGCTTGATCTGACTGTCGATCGGGCTCTCGTGGGATGCCAATAAAAGAATAATGTGGAGCTGTTAGTGAGATGACACCAACAGCTCTACATTATTCTTTTATTGAGTTTATTATGCGAAGGTAGCTCGCGCTTTGGCGATCCTTGATGTGAAGTCCCTTAAATATATTTTTCTTTTTTTGACTCTTTATTAATAGTTTAATTCATAGAACCTATTACATCCAGTTCATTCAGTGCTGTATCCGAGAAACCAAGTGCTCAGTGTAGTGAATGATATCACATCACTTACATAATTTATAATAAGTAGGCACTAATTCGTTTGGAGATCAACATTTATTGTAGAGCTTAGTTTATGGACAAGTACAAATAAGTTGTAAATTTAAAACTGTGCAATAAAATTGTAAATTATTTCGTACCAGTCACGTTTATTTATAGATTAATAAAGAAGTAAATACCTATGTATCTCTGGATTTAAAGTTGATAGATATTGATAGGTTATATTTCTTGTAAATATTTTTACAAATTACAGTCTGTTTTTTATTAGTTCAATAGTAACTTTTTAGAATATAACTACATAGACCAAAATTGAATATGCTCTACTCATCCACCAATTGCTGATCGACTTGTGGTCAATGTTATTATTCTTAACTGCGTAGGTACTTAGAATTATACCTATGTTCAAGCAATTACTTCAAAAAGAAAAATATCTTGAAACAGAGCACATCTGTGGTTTAACGACGGCTCTATGTGTTACATAATAATTTATATCTTTTTCATTAAAATACATTGTAGATTTAGAAATAAGCTCTATTGTAATGTGCTTCATAAAATTTGTGTAAATTATGTAATGTTGTAAATTTATTGTAACAATATTTTGTAGTTGTCAAAATACTCGTAAACTGAAAAGTAGGACTGTAGGAGAGCTAATTAAAACTATTTATGTTTGACAAGTAATTACATCATTATTTATTGTAGAAGATTGCTGCTGATTGGATTTCAACTAAGTACCTTCCTATAGCTACTTAATTGTCCAACCATTGATAATCAGTTCATCATTTAATATTGTATAGTAAATGTTTTATAATAGGCCGACGCACGTCAACTCTCATTACGTGCCAACAAATACTGTAACTAATGTTTTTCATTTCATCATGTGTTTAGATATCACAATGTACATTTAATTAAGCTCGATTTTTTGGTGTCATTTATTACTAAGTAGAACTTTAAACCATAGCTTTAATGTAGATCAACAATCCACATTATAATAGCCAGTAAAATGATCTTAAATCACCCACAGCTTTTCAATCACGCTCCATTTCTGAACTACCATTCAATTCTGTGCAAATTATGCAAATGTTTTGGCGCCATTCCGAATCATGGCTGCCAACCGCTCGCAATTTGCATCTCTTAGCGAGTTGTTAACATTTGAAACGAGAACACAGCCGCTACAGCGCTCGAAACTTTAAGAGTAGTAAGTATATGCGTTGAACTTTACCTCGCTTTAAATCGCAGTAACGCTTTACGCCTCAATGCCCCTCAGGCCAACAACTCTGACCGCGCCTCAGAGTCACATTTACTGTTCAATTTATTCAAACAAATGCTAATTTGTAGCTTTTCGTTTCAAAATTGTTGATTATTTATCCGTCTTTATTTCAGATTTGAGCAAACGAGGGTTTATTAAAGGGTGGGCTCGTGTAATTGGGCTGTTTTGATCTCGCGGGGGGTATCGCGGGAGCGGGGTGGAAGGGTAATTGAAGTATTTTCCCGACGTTTGGAGGGTAGTTACGTTACCCGAGGCTGAATGGATTAGTTAGCGCGCCGAGATAACGATCTGTCAATGATGCCTGTATAATGGGCGGTTTGTATTCTTTTATTAGGCGTTATTTGCTGGAGATTATGCTCGTTTAGTTTGTTTGTGTTTTACCACAGATTGTGAATGTGCAGTGGCTTGTGGAGATTATATTTCGACGCTAATGCTGTTATTACTGTCGTGGCTTTTATGGAGCATTGAATATAGTTTTGATTGAAACTGTTTTATAATGTACCAATGCACTGAATAATATAAAGCGAAAGATAAATATACAATTATCTATTATTAGTTATTTTGGTTCAAACGTGTACTACTATTATAATATAGTTTTGATTGAAACTGTTTTATAATGTACCAATGCACTGAATAATATAAAGCGAAAGATAAACATATAATTATCTATTATTAGTTATTTTGGTTCAAACGTGTACTACTATTATAATATAGTTTTGATTGAATCTGTTTTATAATATACCAATGCACTGAATAATATAAAGCGAAAGATAAACATACAATTATCTATTATTAGTTATTTTGGTTCAAACGTGTACTACTATTATAATATAGTTTTGATTGAAACTGTTTTATAATGTACCAATGCACTGAATAATATAAAGCGAAAGATAAACATACAATTATCTATTATAAGTTATTTTGGTTCAAACGTGTACTACTATTATAATATAGTTTTGATTGAAACTGTTTTATAATGTACCAATGCACTGAATAATATAAAGCGAAAGATAAACATACAATTATCTATTATTAATTATTTTGGTTCAAACGTGTACTACAATTATAAACGTGAAATTTTGTGAGGATGGATGGATGGATGGTGGGTTAATCTTTCACGCAAATGCTACTGAATGGATTTTGATGAAACTTTACAGAAATATAGCTATAAATATATATCAGAATAAGAAAGGCTATTTATGAAATATTGGACTAAGTAGTAATATAACGCGGGCGGAGCCGCGGGCCGCAGATAATCTTACTATAATACTTTAACGTTCGATCAATAACCTCAAACAATGTAATCTCGATAATTATCAAATAGTCCTTGCAAATGCTGCCAAATCTCTTTTCTTCAGTACGTTAAAAGATCGAAGCTATTTATTGGAAGTAAGATCAGCTGGAGCCCAGGGTTATGCTAGGCGAGGACTTCATGGCTAAATAATTCATATCGGGTTTAATCTTCAAGGTTAAGCAACGCCGCTCGCTCCGTGATCGCTCCGTGGATGGGTGACAATGGCCATCTGAGGTAGATACCGAGAATCCTACGTGCCTTAAAGCACGTAAAGCTGTTGGTTCCGATTGAATTTGTAGATATTTAACGAAGCAAGCTTCACCAAAGGGGTATCGTATTACCCAGTTAATGGCTTGTGGAGGTAAGCTAGGCAGTTTGCTATTTGCTCAGCAAACTCTGCAAGTGTACTCTGAATGTGAACATGAAGTTAATCTTGTAGAATGTGGATTGACTGTTGTTGATTAAGTGTTGATAGAAGTGGGAGATAGTCCCATAAACTGCGCAGATATCTCGTTTCATCCGTTATCCTCCTGCATAGATACCAATTTATTTGGGGTAATCACAGGATGTCTTTTACTTATATACGGTATGGACCAAACGATTAATACGGCATTATTCATAATGCCCAGACAATTTAAAAATAAAATTAATTTGACCGGGCTTTCTGAATAATGCCCATCACTTATTGGGTCGGGTAATAAAAATATGTGTTTTTTTTAATTATTAATGTTGACATTGATTTTAATATAGAATAGGTAAGTACTATTTGAGCAACAAAGTCGACGGGGCTCCTATTTCTGTCTGCAGGGTCTAAAGTAACCTAACATGAAGGAGATGACGGGAGCTGACTGACTTGCTCCCATCATCCCTTTCGAACCTAACCTATCCGTGTCGGGGTGCCCTAAGGTCCCGAGCTCGCTTCGCTCACTCTTGGAGTAATTCAATGACCATAACTGTCAAATTGTCCAACCGTTACGTGGCAATGTTCATAATGACCAGGCAATGTGATAAATATAGAATTTAGGTGTGAGGCCATGGTGGAGCGTTTGAACCTGTCCTTGCGGGCAGTCTCCGAATGGGGCGATGCCTATCTGGTCAGGTATAATGCTGCTAAATCCAGGCGTGTCATTTTCCGCTAAAAAGAGCCAATTTGAATCGGCTCCAACTTGCCGAGATGTGACCGTGCCAATAACGGGCCATCTTCAGCTTCTTGGCGTTACGTTGACATCGACTCTCAATTTAGGCCCATATATTGAGGCAAAGGCGCAGTTGGCTGCCAAAAAGTTGTTTGCAAAGGTGAGAAGGTACTTCACGCCGGAACAGCTCCTCAATTTGTATCAAACGCAAGTTCGATCATGCATGGAGTACTACTGTTCTCATATTTGGGACGGATCTGCCAAATACCAGGTCGTCGCACTGGAGTCGATAGAAAAGCGGGCTAAGAGGCTCTTCGATGATGAGACACTGGTCAAATTAAGGCTCCAGAGCCTTGAACACCGTCGCCGAGTTGCCAGCTTGTCAGTTTTTATCGTTTACATTTCGGGGAGTGTGCGTTGAAATTGCACGATTTAATTCCTCCTAGCCCGTTTCATCATCGGCTTACCAGACGTACGGCGATGCGCCATCGGTAGGTACATGGCGGACATTCCACCTATACGCACAAAACGTTTTGGAAATACTTTTATTATGCGTACAGCTACGGAGCGGTATTCCCTGCCGGAGTCTTGTGTTTCCCAATAGCTACAATCTAGGAGTCTTGTAAGTCAAATAGGTTATTTATAGGCAAGCGTGTCTCACCGTCGACCACATCATCGCTTACCAACACATGAGATGGTGGTAAAGCGCGAGCCTAAAAATCATAAAAAAAAACCATATTCATTACTTTGTCCGATTTGAATTGGATGATTTAATTCATAATGCCCCGGCATTATACGTAGTGCTGATGAATCACCTGGTCCATTACATATACATCTTTACTTGCAGTCATCATCTCAATGGTCACCTTCTTTCACACAATCCTTCAATCATTTTCTTGGTTTGAATAACTCTTTAAACAATTACTAGCTGTTTTGAGCTGTGCTTTTGCCGGAATAAAGTGAAACAAAGAAATGATATTTATTACGATACGAACAGTCTTTGACTAATAGACGGCTACATTAACACTTTACACTTTGTTCTGTGAATGTGATGACCGTCATCAATAGCGCAATGGGTGTCATCAGAATATCTATCAACGATTATTCTTTTGAATAATTTTTTATTTTAATTAAATGTCTGTACCTCTTGTGCAAGTCACAAATAAATAACATTTCTTTGTGACTTGCACAAGAGGTACAGACATTTAATTAAAATAAAAAATTATTCAAAAGAATAATCGTTGATAGATATTCTGATGACACCCATTGCGCTATTGATGACGGTCATCACATTCACAGAACAAAGTGTAAAGTGTTAATGTAGCCGTCTATTAGTCAAAGACTGTTCGTATCGCTAGGATCCGCACTTCCACAAAATAACATTTATGTACCTAAACAAATGTAATATTTTACCTCTTTATTAATAGTAGACTACGTTTAGATAGATTATTGTGATGGTTAAAATATTCAATTTATTTCGTCATACATGTAAGTAACTATTACTTCTAGGTAAATCATATACACGAAACACCTTTACACAATACTTATCAACTTCATGCATTGTCAACCAAATCACAACACAAGATTTTTCTAATTAATTTCTGTTCTTACGTCTTCTGATTCAGATAAATATTATCGTTGGCTTAGAAATGTATATTCTGTTCCTTTGCACTTTTTTAGTTATAATATGGCAAATTAAGTGTCAGCAAGCGATTCTTGAAAAACTAGCCATTTCCACGAAAAGGGCTGCAGACCAGGTGAACATTAGAAAGACGAATATCGAGAGGAGATTTATAGAAGACTTGGATGACGATGAATGGCACGTCGCACATCTCAGGGGAGATGTGCTGGACGGCAGGAGAAACTGCATGTCCGACACTTTCGAAGACAAAGCGAAGAGGTATAGGAAAATGTTAAAAGAGGACGGAGCCAGGGTCGACTATGTGTCATCTAAAGCACTTCCTGTTAACCCAGATGATATAGTCCCAGAAACTTGCAAAGTTATTGACGAACTTTACTATATACGCAACTATTCTTTGACTACCATGAAAATTACATCTGCAAACTTTGGCGAACCTACAAGTCTTGCCCAAGATAAAAAAGTTACTAAGAAAGTTACATCTGCAAACGATTCTACAACTGGTGCACCAAATGTAACGTCAGCTGTTAATACAACAAAAGATTCGAAGACGGCAGAAACGACATCAAAGTTAGACTTTAAGGCAACGACAGCTGAGCCGAAGGTGAAACCGAAGAAGAAGTTGGGGGACAAGTCTGAGACGGGTAAGAACGGCACGCGGCGAGCCAGTGAGTACATGTTCAGCTCGATAGAGTACTACGACGAGTCCATCGAGTTCGACAACGACATGTGCCCGGATGCCGTGGAGATCATCGAGCTGGAGATAGACCAGCTCCGGAGCTACGACTTGGAGTGCGAGATGACTGTCGAGTGGAGGAGTTTAGAATAAAATGTTTCTTATCTCGTTTTTGTTCAAGTATGACAAACTAGGATTCAAATCCATTTACACATATATAGAAATACTATCTACATACTTATTCACGACAAAAATATACACAGTTACCGGCAATTTTAATTCACTAAGGTCATCTATTGGTGTGAAAGCTTTTGACTAAGTCGGTTTAGAAACAGACTTCGTTTCTCGTATCCCGTAGCGGTTCTCCAAATATCTTATACACTAGTAAATAGATGGCGCTGATACTTTCAGTGGGGAACTACGGCGTAGCCGCGTGACGCATTACTACGCGCGCTGCTACAAGAGTAAATACAAGGTTTTGATAGATGGCGGTATGTGCAGGTTTGAGGCTTGATGGTTCCATAATAAAATCTTTGTGCTAAATGTTTTCTATAATAAAAAAATAATGCGATTACCTAGACGCTGAAAACAAACTGTATACCTACCTAGAATTTGTTAAAGCTGCATAGACTATTTTGTTCAGCTGAAGACCAAATTCTCAGGACCGATTTTTCAATATTCGCGACTATTCCGAAATATTTATTCATCACAAAAAAGTTACGAGTCTGTTGAAAAATCAAATCAGCCTTTAATAAAAGGTTGAGAAACTACACGAAGTAATAAATAAGATAGTAGATAGAGAAGTTTGTTCTATGAAAACTATTTTACAACTAATTCAAATTTTGATTGGACCGTAAAACTTATCAGAAAACGTAAAACTTAACAGCACGCGTTATCTGCTGTGATTGGCTGTTGAAAATTCATTCAACCAGTCACAGCAGATAACGCGTGCTTGAAAATTTGTTACATTAATTTTGCGATAATTTAGAGCTGGGAAACTCGGGGTTTAAATTCGTTATTTGCGATCCCCGCCATAACTATAAAAGAGACTAACTCGGCCCTCAACATTAACAACATTAATTTCATATACATTTGTAGGTAAATAGAATTATGGAAACAGATTTGCGTTAATTGAAACGTGCACCCATTGTTTCAGAGAGCGTTTAATTAAGAATGCTACAAATACTCGGCGAGTAAGAATGAGCAAATAAAACAGTTAATTAGTTCATACACACTCGCGGTAGGCGGCAGGCAGCAGGCTTCGCTACGTGCTGCTATTTGTTACCTTAATTAGTTTCCTTATTATTATTTTACAGTGTTCCTGTTACCACGTCTGACCTCTGCCACTACAGTGGAGTGTGGAGAGAAGGAGAAGGGAAGACCACTGTCCAGCAGTAGGAATTGTGGGATATATCAGATTAATTAAATTAGATTACCTAGAGACAGAATAATTAATGATAACAAGATTTTATTAAGTTCCAATGTATGTATGATCGGCAGTCTTATTGCGTAATGAATTCGGAAAGAGCAAGGGGCAAAGAGTATGAAAATTGACCATCACATGCGAGGTGAAAGCCGTGATGTTGCTACATGTTTAGGCTTCCCTTGAAGGGAAGTCTAAAAATTTCTGCAAATATTTCTTGTAAGTTCGCTACTACTGATCCCTCCTAGGATTGTAATTAGGCATTAGGAAGCCTCTGTGGCGTAGCTTTTGTCAAAATCAAGGTTTGTAGGCCAAAGCAACGTTTTATAGTACCTATGTGTCAACTCGCTTCCAATCGACAGTTTATGGTGCTAGTGTAATGTTACTTTGTTCTTTATGGATTTGCTCTTTTGAATCTGTGGCAGATTTGTCGTGAGAGATTTGTGTGGACTGTGGCTGTGTGAGTCAATGAGATAGAATATAAAATGTTTGCATATGACTGTGTTTTATGAATTAAAAAAAATAACAAAAATCAAACCGAATACCAAAAAAAAACATTGCATAGCGAAAAATTACTTTCGTTTCCGAAGTCGGTGTCGAAACACGGCAAACAATAGGTACCAAAAAGTCACCGAATTCGGCAAAGAAAATTACTTTTCGCTTAGCAGTGTTTTTTTTGGAAATCGGTTTGATCTTTTGGTATTTTATTTTTAATTTTTCCTTTTTAGTCTTGGTAGGTACTCGTACCTCCAATTGCCATAAAATCATACATAGCCAAAGTACATCTCATGATTATTTCAATAAGCCCAAACACGACTGGGATACAGTGTTTTATTTCGGAGTTCCAGTACCTACCTGCCGGCTTCATCATCAGATCAGTTCGATGGTACCATTTTCTTCAGTACTATTTATTTATAAGTATTTGCTTCATCATAGTCGTTTAACTATTCGAGATATCTTATACCCATGACATACTAAGCATTAAGAAGTTCCATTGGCCATCTGTGGTCTTCTTCACCAGTTCCACTTCACCAAATGACACTTTCTGAGTGCAAATGATTGCATTGTTGATGAAAATACCAAAATCGCTATATGTATGCCTATAATATTTGAGGAGTTCTCTCGATTTCACCAAAATCCTGACCTGATGACTACGGAACCAACTGGGATGTATACCTTTTCAAACAAAAGAAGAATTTTCCAAATCGGTCCAGGCGTCTTTGAGTAATCGAGGAACATACATTAAATAAAAAGATGCCGACGAATTGAGAACCTCCTCCTTTTTTTTGAAGTCGTTTAAAAAGCAGTAGGGTTTAGCAATTTCACTATCGCAAATGGTCTGGTATTATAAACATAGTTGAAAAGAAATGTCTCCAGTCTAATTTGACACTGTGAATTAGAGTTACTTGCATACAATATGTAAGCTGTAATCATTTTATAAGTTCATAAATTTCAACACTAAAAGCTGTAGAAATCACTGCCTTAACTGCAATCATCCCACGTCGACGGGTTGATCAACTGATCCATGCATTAGTTTCACCTCTTCGCCCGACTGTGCGCCTGGTAGCTCGGCTTCGAGAAACACGTGAGGTGACGTGTCACGACGTGTTTCTCACACACGCCGGACACGTCCGTGTCTATATGACACACAGACATATCTCAGGTTAGGGCAATTTAGGTCAATGCCATCAAAATAACCAAATGCCTTGGAAAGTTTGGATATTTTTTTTTATGACTTAGTGCCGCTTAGTAGTTTCTTGATTCAAATTGTCTATGGAGAATTTGAATTTAAAACTTAGGATTTGCCAGCTTTTGTGAATATGGCTGTTAAATAGAGAGGGTCGATCTTGTATGAAAAAAAAAGGTTGTTTCAAAAAATTGCATTCTAACAGTGACATGTTATCGTATTATGTGAGGTAAAAAAAACCAAATTCAGGTGAATTTTTAGCCTGCGCATGCGGGTCAAAGTTAAAGAAAGTTTTAATAAACTCAGATATTTAATTTAGAACATAAATCAAACTCAATTACCTACTAAATTATAAACCTACAAATTTCATTACAAAAATCCAGAAAAAGCACAAAAATTAATGAAAACTTAAATATAGATAGTACCTACTTTTGATTTATCGACCTTTTCAAAATCTGATCTTGTAATGTCCAATACAGAAGAAACAAGTGCAGCATCTGCACTGAGAAATGCCATAACGGTCGCAGGTTTTTTTACAATATAGGCAGTATATAATTATAAATTATTAATATGTTTTAGTCTGCCTGTTGTCTTGTGATGTGGATGGCAAATTTATTACTACTACACTATTCGCACTACACACTCGAAGTTGACACTAATTCCTGTGAATCATTATGACATTCTGTTTTTTAGGCTTTTAAGGCTCGTGTCATCTTTTTTTGTAATTTAGCTGTAATAATCACACATTTTCACACAATCACATCTTCCTTTTCTGTCTTAGATCAATAAAAAAATGCTGTTCTTCTTTAGGAATTTTATGCTCTCTCGGACTAGAACATTTTTTTAAACTTTTACACTTACATGCACAAATGTCAAACAAAACTCTGCTACCCTTCAAGAACCTATTTTTAGATCGTCGGACATTGTTGTTAGAGATTTTTGCACTTTATATGATAAGCTTTTATGAGTCGAATTTTTATTGTGTGTTACACAGTAGGAAGTGATGCTTTTCTCCATAATCCTTCTAGTTTTACAGCCAAATTTTTGTTGATGTTTTTCGGCGATTCTTTCTTTGTATCCTTGCTAATTTTCAGCTGTAGCCTATTTTTTTTGTATTTTTTTATAATTATTGTTCATGATATCTACGTAAGCTGGCATCATGTTATCCATAGAGTCTTCAAAACTTCGAAAATGGTCACTGATGAGTTTGTCTTCTTAGAGAAATTGTGCTTTTAACCGACTTCAAAAAAAGGAGAAGGTTCTCAAGTCGTCGGAATCTTCTTTTTAATGTATGTTCTCCGATAACTTAGACCGGCTTGGAAAATTCTTCTTTTATTCACGAGACATCAGGTCAGGATCTAATGATGGAACCCTGGACAAATTGACGGTCCTTAAGTATTATAGGCATACATATAGCGATTTTGTTATTTTCATCAACAATGCTATCTTTTGCACTCAGAAAGTATCATTTGGTGAAGAGGAACTGGTGAAAAAGACTGACTTTGGAAATCGTATTTTTTTTGTTAAGTAGTTTTTATTTTAAAACGACCAATGCGCGGGCTGCCCGGCTGATACACTATAAATATTTGAATGATATTTGGAGGTTAGTTATTTATGTAATAAGACGTTATAAATTGATTAGAATAAAAAGTAGAAAACATAAATTTTGACCCATCCTACTGAGTCTTAAAAACTTTAATTTCACCAAACTTTGTCATCAATCAGCAGTTAAAAGATAATATGAAGAGCGCTACATCGGACCCATTTGGTCGAAAATAACAAAAAACATGACTTGTATCTTTCAAACGCCCCTGTATTTTCAATAAAATACAGAAACTTTCCTTGCGGATCTTCGGTCGTATTTTTCACAAGTTTAAGTTTTTACATGTATTTTACGGTGTATTTTTCGCAATATTATTAATATTTTCTAATAAGATTGTATTTTGAGGGTAAATGTTCAATGTGTACCTACAATTAATGTTCAATTAATATAAAAAAGCAAGATTTTTCCCTTTTGATTGTTAAATATTGAAAATACAATTATAAAACAAGTAAATCAGTATTTTTCAGACAAATATCAGATTTGTTGTAAAATTGCAAGCAGGTATTTTATAGGAAAAAAGATACAAAGTTTCGAAAAACACAAAATGTATCTTTCGCAATTTTTAACGCTAGTCCGATGTCAATATGTAGTGACAGTGAGCCAAAATTATAACCTTTGATTTTGTTAAAAACGACTGAAATATTTACGCCTATTAGATACTTAAAGTGAGAACCAGATAACAAAAAAATAAGACGTTTACATGTTTACTAATGTATTCCAATATTTTAAAACGATACGAAGAAAATGTAAAAGCAGTGTCGCCAACACGATTACAACAAACGTATCGTGGTAAGGGAACGTTTCACTTGACATTCAGTAATGAGTTTATACTTACACTTATAACTATACTTACTATCTATACTAATATTATAAATGTGAATGTAAGTTTGTTTGTTACGCTTTCACGCAAAAACTACTGAACCGATCATCATGAAACTTTGTACGTATATTCTTGGAGGTATTAGAAGTAACATAGAAAACTAATTATTAAAAAAAAAAAAAATAATAATGTCTTCACTACGAGCGAAGCCGCTGGTAAAAGCTAGTATCTCATAAACGCGTGGACGGACTTACGTGATTTAAACGGATAAAATGGTTCTAAGCCTAAACGTTTCATTTGAGACCAAAATTATCAAAGTATCTCCATAAACAAAGAAGTTTTCAAGTTACGTAATTATACCTTTTGATACGTCGTCGGGTCAATGATTTTTTTTTTATCTGATTCTCACTTTAGTACCTACTTATAAGTATAACATAATGAATAGTTAATAAAGCATAGATTATTCATTAACTTTTGATGTGAGGTATAAATTGAAAGTATAGCGCCCTGAAGCTGGCTACAATGGTTGCGCAGTAGTAAATCTCATACAAAAACAGCATCGATCTGTGCATTGCGCATTGGAAATCGAACTTCAGGGCGGCCAAGATGTTTGGCGAGAACTATACTCCCTGAAATGAGAAAAATGTAGAAATTTGCGGACTGGCCAGCTTTTAATAAAATTAAACATATTTTTTCCCACTTCGTTGATAGGTGTAAGAAAAGCCCCAAACTTGCGAAAATCATAGATTTAATCTGAATGTGAATTATTTCGTGTATATATTAAACATGTATTTCTCCATTTTTCTTTTCTGCACAAAATAATTAAAACGCTCCAAAAATGTATCGTAACTATGTGTTTTCTATTATTAGTTGCAAACGTCCTCCGGCCGCGGCGCTAGAGAGCTCGAAGAGAGAGAAGGTCATTCGTCTCTTTTTATCTTATGATACTTTAACAGCGGTGCATCTCTTTCATTCGTAAACATTCATAGGGGTATGCAATTTTACTACTTGCTTTACAAAATGTCTAATAAGCCAGATATAAATTAGCTACAATAGACTTTAGTTTTTATACAACAAGGTCCAAATTTTTTTATAAGCATGAGAAATTTAAGTGACAAAGGGATGAAACGTCATTGGGTGTTGTGGCATCGGGCAAAGAAAAGTACGGTGTAACCCGTATGCATTTGAGTTGCATTTTGAGTAACATTAATTCCACGTTAACAAGAGGGGTGTTTGTGATCAACTCAATAGAGACTTAGTTGCATGTATTCTAAGGATAAAATATGTGGTCTACGCAGTAGATGTGTATTAAACTCATGGTGTCTTCTGTTCTCCTAGTGACGAATGCCCTTTAAACACGTGACGACGGCGGGATTTTCACACGAGTCACTCAGCTGTTTGGTGGTTCCGGTTTTTTATTTTGGACCGTTAATAACGGTTTTGGTAAAAACTGCCAGTGCAGTATTTTTTAATGTAAGTACTAGCTTCTGCCCGTGGCTTCACCCGCGTGAATGTCGAAACTTTCCCGGACGAACATATTTCCCAGATATAAAGTATCCTATGTGCTATGACTGAATATGATCTATCTCTGTGCCAAATTTCATCCAGATCCGTCCAGCCGTTTGAGCGTGAAGAAGTAACAAACATACAAACACACATTCATAAAGTTGCACTTTTTATTATAAAAGCGAAACTTTGTGAATGTGTGTTAGTGTGAAATAACTGAGAATATAAAATTTCGTGTCGAGCATAAAAAGTCGAGATTTTAACACGAGCGATGTAGCCAATTTCGGCGTGAGCCGAAGGCGAACTTCCAAACCTACATGCGAGTATTAAAATAAAGCCTTTTTATGCGAGACACGAACGATTCTTTTTCCACTAGCTGATGAGCTTACTTAATTAAATGCAAATAAGTGCCAACAACAATTTAATAGAAACGTTCAGACTTAAAACCACAGACTATATACACACAGTCAACGCGCGCTTTTTCGAGAGGTAACAGGTGCAGTATCATTCTGCCGGATGGGGCGGTGGAAAAAGCGCGGGCATAGTGGCAGAATGCGTTCACCAATTTAAGAGTAGCCTATTCAGTTATGAAAAGTCATTACGTAACTGTTCTTCAAACAAAAGTCATTTCGTAACTCTTGTTATGTAATTTTGTTTCTTTTTTAATTTTATAATCTTGTGTCTAAATGTTCATATTTCGAAACGAATTTCTTAGACAATGTGTTACATAATACACAAGGTAGTGGAAAAGGGGATTTTCAAGTTGTCATTGCGCTAGTTAGAATAGATAATTATCTTGTTTGCATAAATTTGAATTTAATGATAGTAGTTCGATTTTTTTTTCTTGCTGGTATTGAGATGTAAATTATACAAATAGCACAAAACTGAAACGAACCCGGTCAACTCGCATTATTCTTGCGTCCCGCAGCTGAATTGCGCAAGTGAATTCAGCAAGGCGTAAGGTTTGACCGCTATCAAATCGACCAATCGCACAGACGGCATTCCACATCGCGTCATTCATCTCGCAGTGTCTCGCAGTTCCGGTGTCCTATGACTGACACCGCAATCCTCCTGATAGCTTCTGATATTCTAGTATTGTATCCTACATGTGACGTCATCAAGTCACTCCTGTGACGTGTTTGCGCCACTGTCACTTTCACTAACATTATGTTTCGTATTCCATCAAGTTTGTGAGATTGCAAGTGGCGCTGCTAGTTAGACAAGTAAAACACTTTGTTTAATATTGAACTGAACTCTAGAACTCTAAATAACGCAGAGTGATAAACTTTTTCTTAAAAGTAAACATAATTATGATTATTTTGGTTACATTGACGGACGTAATGATGCTACCATATTTTATAAATAAATGCATAATCCTACTAAAAGCCTTATAATTCGATAGATTCAATTACGTATTATTATAATAAAAATATTTTCAGTTTTACGCGTCACGTCTAACGTTGCGACATTTTCAAAAACTTGTCGACCAATTTTTATTTTGCTTACACCTCCGATTTTTTGGAATAGTAAAGAAATCGTAGTGACAGACTAAATGAAAGTTGAATTGTTGGTATGTTCTGATGTCCCAGTACTGTCGTTTTCTAAAACGTGACTTAACCAGCTCGTTCCCACGGCTAATCCCTACTGAGTTTTTTTATTCGACTGCCCCAGAAGGGGAGGGTTATGTATTTCAAGTGTGTATTGTGTAGATAGGTATGAATGCTTATTTCTTTGGAACGCCCTGTAATCTGTAGATTTGTATTAACGTCTGAATGACCTAAGCAGTAAGGATTTTGAAAAAAGGATGGCGGCTTTTGCCGTTTTTGTGACATGGACATGTGAGGTATCAAAATAAAGGGCTAGAGAAGACGATTCCAAGAATATAACTAACTAAAATGTAGGAACAAAAAAAAACAAAAGACCTGCCTGCAAATACCAACAAAAGTTGTGAACAAGCCCACTTTTCAAGCAGGCAGCTGCATCCTGCAGATAGGCATCAATCTCAGATTGAACTTAAATAAGGTAAACTCTTTGCTTGCTCTGATGTCCTAGTACCTATCGCTTCCTGAAACGTGCCTTAACCAGCGCGGTCTTACGGTTCATCCTAATTTACGAGTTTTTTATTAACCCGACTGCTCTAAAAAGAATAAGAGGGAGGTAATGTTTTTGAATTGAATGTCAGTGTATTTCTTTTGGAACGCTACGCTCTTTTTTTATGGCTTGATAATAATAATAAAATCGTTTATATCTCCTCACAAAACAATCATTAAAGGTAACTTAGGTACAAAAATACAGGTATATTAATGGGGTACAAATGGGTTATCTATCATTAGATTTGTCTTGACACCCTGAATAAAGTATACAATAATTTGAAAAAAAAAAACAAGATGATTTCGCTATTACATGTTATCATATTTTTGTGACATGATCTTATAGAAAATCAAATTCAAGAGCGTTGGTAGATGATTCCAAAAACTTTAATTACTAAAATGTTTGCAATATGCAATATAAAGAAAAAACAAAAGCCAGCAAAAGTTCTAGGTGAACAAGATGACTCTTCAAGCAGTCTGAGGCAGTTGATGGCAATAAACCTGACATTAAGTATAACTCTTGCTTGTTCTGATGTCCCAGTAACTGTCGGTTCCTGAAACGTGACTTAACCAGCTCTTTCCCACGGTTCGTCCTGTTCGTTCTTTAGTTTGAGTTTTCATGGGTGTTTTTTTAGACATTCTTTCTATTATTGTGCGATCTATTTATGTTCCTATCTACACGTGCGAACGTAAAGTGGATTTTTTGTAAGCTCGTGCCATTCCGATGACAATACAATATATCATACTAATATTATAAATGTGAATGTAAGTTTATTTGTTACGCTTTCACGCAAAAACAACTGAACCGATCATCATGAAACTTTGTACATATTATATCCTTGGAGGTATTAGAAGTAACATAGGATACTTTTTATTAAAAAAAATAAAAAAATAATGGCTTCACTGCGAGCGAAGCCGCGGGTAAAACCTAGTACAATATATAGCAGGTTTGATCTGATGCTGCAGCCTGCTGTATAGGACTTTTCATCTTAATTTAGCTTATTAATAATATTATAAATGCGAAAGTTTAGATGTGTAGATGTGTGTGTGTTTGTTACTCAATCACGCCAGAACGGCAGAACGGGTCTGGACACAGATCATAAAATGTTGTTTCTATGATCTGTGGATCTGGATTGAATTTGGCACAGAGATAGATTATAGTCTAGAGTAGAACATAAGCTTTTAATCCCGTTAGTATGCTCCCGTGACATAATTGCCGACATGCACGCGGGCGAAGCCGCTGGCAAAAACTAGTTTAATTAAATGGCAGATGGGAAATGGTTTCTTTGTAGCCAATCCGTTATGAACTTATGAATCTGCACATTATATCTTATGGGAGTGTATTCTTTGGCAGAATGAACGCAATATTATTTTTGATAATATTCAGGCTGCATCCAGAGTTATTTACTATACGGACCTTGTGGAAATTAGAACAAATTTACATGCGTTCAAGCATTTGTGCCGTACCTGTGGTAGGCAGCGTTGCGTGTGTTTTCAGGCAGCGCTGCCTACCACATAGGAATATCGTTAAAAAATAAGCAGCTGTGGCATAGTAGTGAAAAGTTGGACGGACAGACCTACTTGCACCGGATCTTTTTTAATATTCTAGTACGGAAACCCACACTGACATTGACATTGTCACTATTTGCTGTAAGAGGGCCCAATTATGGGTTAAGCTCGCTTTTGTACATAAAAGACTTTCGTACTGTATTTGAATCTCTATGTTTTGTGTAAAATAAAGAATATGAATTCATATAAGTGATTAAAGCCCAAAATAAGTGATTAAACTGTCTTCGTACAAGCCCTAAACGAATCCTAGTGCCCTAGTAATAAATGGAGAGATCAATCGAACGACAGCGTGCAGTCACTTTTGTGGTGACGTCATAATAAAACGTCACAAGTTTCCACTATCGATAAAGGAAAAGCGAAAGTGCTTACAGCTTACTGCTACTGGCGTGTTCTGTTATCTTAGTATTCCGTGCCATGAAACACGTGGCCATATTGGGCACGCCAGTTATTTTGGGTTTTAATTAACGGATACACCGCAACTCCACCAATTTGTGATCCACCAAGCTGTGGGGCTACCACATACATAATAATAATATGCTATATTTTAATTATATTCAGATGTTATTGCCATTATTTAACAAAACACGCGCCTATCGATTGTCAGGTAGCCTGAAGGCGCTAAGAATTTTTTCATATTGATTACACGTAGGTACTTGCCACTTTGTCAGAATGGACAATATTGTTTGTTAACATAACAATTTCGACTGAAATCGAAGAAGTTTTGGATAATGCAGAAATCTATTAAAATTGACCGACAAAGACATGAACTCAAGAGAACAGACGCCCAAGCTGTGTCTTCTCCGTCTGAAATGCATATTTCAGACGGAGAAGACACAGCTTGGGCTCTGCTATAGACAAAGTGTCACCTCATCAGGTATAACGCGATTGTCACAAATTTAAAAAGTGTTTGGGATTGACCACATTTCGGTAGCGAATTTTCTGTCAGCTCTGTCTGCAATCTCCATACATTTTGACAAAAGTTATCGCTAACAGATTGTTATCTGCACTTTTATGTAATAGTTTGTAAGACACCTCTGTGGAAGAGAAATAAATATTTATGTTATGTTACATTATCTAAGCCGTAGCTTTTCGAAACTTTTAAGCATACTGTTGCAGAAAAGAAATAAATCTAATAAGATATGGGTAGTATATAAAGACAAATAAAATAAAAGTTTCCAAAAATAAGCCGAATAGCAATAAAAAATACTGATTGCACTGCAAATAGTCAATCTCAAAATGTTAATATTTTATTTTGCTCGCCCACTTCAGCTCCCGTCATCCCCTCCCAAACCTAACCTATCCGTGTCGCGCCCTAAGCTCCCGAGCTCGCTCCGCTCGCTTTTGGACTTATTTTGTTATATATGTGGGTATAACGTTTGTACTCTCTGGTAAAATTGCTGTGCAGTCAGTATTTCTGAAGTAAAAAGTATATTAATGATGGAACTTAATTGATAGGTGATTATTTAATTGATGTGCAATTAATAATATCCCTAGTGTATTCTAGCCTAGACAGTTTTAAGTAGCTTATGATGTTGTTATTATAGCTAAAAAATATTGTTAGCTTTTCTTTTGTAATGTTGGTTTTATAAATACAGCTTTGGATGATTGAGAATATGAAAATATTTGAGCATGTTCTCAATCACCCAAATGAATTAAGAATTGACTACTAGTACCAACTACCAACACAATTTTCTATTAGTGCGTGGAAAAAGGGTAAATAGCAGACAGAGTAAATGTTTCGCAAATTTGAAGAAGCATGGTGCTAAACTGCTAATATACAAAGTTGATCAAATGATATTAAGTATTTTCATACTCTGAAATATTCTTAATAAATTAAAAGTTACTCTATTGTTCTCTACACTATTAGAAGAGAAACGCCAACTTTTCTTGAAACAGTCATATTTCCGTTCAAATAACTATAACAAAGGGAAAGAGGCAGAATAGTTTATCAAGCAATGAAAGGGCTGTAAAAGTTTGTTTCACTTTACTGGTAATCGTAGCGTAAGTAGTCGCGTCGTCTCAAGGAAAACCTAGTTTCCTAGGTCTGCAAACATCGTGTAAAGGTCAGTTCTCTGTTCGGCGGTATGGTGAAGCTCCTATTGATTTCTGATGTCCTAGTATTCAAATTCGAAAACACGTGCAACTGTGGCCTTAATTCATAACCACTCACAGTTGGTTTGAACTGTTTTGTTTACCTGTATTGTGAGTGGCAGAAGGCGGTTGACATTTTTGTTTTAATTTAGACTATTTTTATATAGAATAATAACACGCATGTATTCTATGTAATAGAAAATATGTGCACCTATGTATAGTCTAGGTTTTTTTTTTTTACTTCTGGTGAAAGACCTGAATTTATTTATTTTTATATTAATTATCCCATTACCCAAAAATGGGCGGTGTTTCTTGGTAAAAAATATAATTCCTATCTAAATAAGAATTATGATTTTAAATGTTACACTCCCTTTTCACCTCTTGGAAGTTGCATTTAATTTACAAAATATGCTTTATTATTCCTTGCGTACAATATGGAAACCGGTGTGCAAAATCTCAGCTTTCTCGGCCCATGGATTTACTCTGGGCATTGATGAGTCATTAAATCAGTGTGTGTCAGGATTTTTCTTGTGATATTAATATAATTATGTATATAAATAGATATAGTATCATGGGCAGACTAGATTATTTTTACGTAACTTAGTGAGAGACGGAGTGAGATGGTTAGCGAGCTAAAATAAGCACAATGAGTGATAAGATAATATCATATAGGTAGCTATTCTTACTGTCTGCTCCCATTCGACTAGACTAATGTCTAACTGACATTGGAAAGATGAAGCCCGGTCTCACTAACACAAAGAAATACCAAAGTTAACGCCCGAATATTATTACTTCAGCAGTGCAACAGTATTTTGGGCATGCATTTAGGTATTTCCTAGTGTTACTTAAAAGGGGAAATTATTTCCTTGTGAATTATGATGTCCTAGTATCAAATGTCCCTCAACACGTGAAGACTGCAGGTACCGATTTTCCAATACGAAGTACGAACTCCGTCGCCGTCGTGATCTTGCTGCAACTACAACTCCTTCAACAATGCTACGGATAGTTGCACAAAGGATAACTCCTTGTAACTCCTGTTATCTTGGTGCTGCTGCAGGTTCACATTTCACGTTTCCATGGCAACGGCAAGATGGAATTTTACTATTCTTGTATTGCTATTATCAATAATAATAGACAAGGATGATAAGACAGTGTTTTTTTAGGCAAGTGAGCTGGTTTTTGGATGTAAAGTGTGAACTGACAAAATATATTGCTGTTACTTTTGATTTATGATATCCATCAATGACCGTACAGGATAGAGAGAGTGCAATGAATGGCCACCCCAGACACCCCACTCCTATGGGCCACGGTCTTGACATTCGCGAGAAAGTTTCGCAAATTCGCACTTCTAACAAATTAAAAAAAAAAAAAAACTACAGGCTACTAATTGAAAAGTTATTTTTCATAAGTTTAGTTTACTATGTGACTTGACAAGAGTTTACTCTCAACATCTTGTATAGTTTTGTTATAATTATTTCTTAAACATTTCATGAGTAAATAATTAGAGGTTTTTAAAAGTTAAAAGATACTGCTGGTTTAAAAACAATGGTCATACTTGAAATAGATGTCAGTTATACTGCCTAACTATAAAAAATACTATAAATAACCGAGGTTTAATGTTGATCTCTGACTCGAATACTTACAGAACTTATTTTCTTTGCTTGAATTACCATGTTGTTGCCAAAATCATTTTAATTGGAACTCAAGTTTGACGATTTTTTTATTTAGAATGGTAGAGAAATAGGAAAGTTGATAATAACACATACGCTGATACACACATACATACATGAAATCACGCCTTTTCCCCATGGGGGTAGGCAAAAACTATAGAACGCCACCTGCTACGACCCTTACAAATACTTATTTTTAACCGACTTCAAAAAAAGGAGGAGGTTCTAAGTTCGTCGGAATCTCTTTTTTATTACGTTTGTTATCCGACTACTCAAAGACACCTAGACCGATTGGAACAATGTTCTTTTGTTTGAAAGGTTGATTGTTTGAGTTTTCTTCCCAAGTGATGCCATGGTCATCAAGTCAGAATCTGATGATGGAATCCTGGAGAAATCGAGGGAACTCCTCAAATATTATAGGCATCCATATAACGACTTTGGTATTTCCATCAACAACGCAATCATTTGCACTCAGAAAGTATCATTTGGTGAAATGAAACTGATGAAGAAGACCACAGATGGCCACTGAAGGTCCTTAATGATAAGTTATGTCACGGGTATAAGATAAACCGAATAGTTAACCGACTATGATGTGACAAATACTTATAAATACCTGCTGATGATGAGAATGATATCATCAAACTGATCTAATGATGAAACCGGGAGGTAGGCAATGGAACTCCGAAATAAAACAATGCATCCTAGACGTGTTTGGGCTTTTTGGTATCGTCATGAGATGCACTTTGGCCACGAATGATTTTCATGGTTATATAAATAACTTTTATGTATAAATAACTTTTTTACAAAAAATTCAAACCGACTTCCAAAACAAGGACTAAAAAGCGGCAAATAACTTTCTTTTCCGAGGTCGGTCTCGAAAAACGGCAAACAATAGTTACCAAAGACTTGTAGGTCGTGAGTTCGAATCCAGACAGGGGCTGTAATTTTTGTTTAAAATTATTTTATCACTACTGCTTCCAAAATAGTGAACATCCTAGAACTAAATTAAAGGCCTGCGTGGTGGATTACGGCCCATTCCCTCCCACAGAGAGGAGGCCTATATGCCAGCAGTGGGGCATTAAAAGGTTGATGATGATGTTGAATTTATACTATGACGTATCAAAACTATTATGGTTCGACTGTGAAAGAGGGACAGATGTATACAAGTCATCTTGCTCTAAGAGCTTATGGTCACCCTACCCTAATTACTCTACCGACTTGGCTCATATAGGGGTGGCTGAAACCGGTCCGAGATCGTCATAAAACTAGTTACGTCACATGTTGAATCAATATGGGCTACCAGGATATCAATATTTGTCAGGAGTATTTGTTGCACTAACTAAAACAAAAAAAAAAAACAATAGGATGGAGCTCTAATTACCTGAGTTAATAAATAGTCCTATCACAAGGTCACAGGTCTGGTGGCCTATTAGGTCACCAGAAGATATCAAGAGGTTTGACCATAGAAATATAAAATTTGACGTTGCAATGCGTTAGTATGATATGACACACCAAAATTTTGCGAAAATAAAATTGTATTTATTTAATTTCAAACAGTATTTTGAAACGAAAGACTTGTTAAATAAGCACTATAACTACTGCGGATTTCTTAATAAATTGCTTCGATTAGAATATAAAAGTTTCAAAGTAATCACTTATCTTTCGTATTTACAGGAAAACGAGCGCTACGTACATATAGACGCTGTGTAAGAATGCAAGAACGACTTACCTATCAGGTGTGAAACCAAATGTAGTTAGTGCCTTAATTATGTATTTTTATTTGTACACGTATTTCACAAAGGTTGGTTGATTTAGTTATGTTGTTGAGTGTTGAGCGAGTATGTTTATATGTGCTGTGCTGCGGCTACATTAGCGGACGAAGATTCGTGTCGCGTTGGCGCACTAAAAACATCGTTTATGGGTATATGCGATGTTCATGGCTACATTAGATCCATGTCGCGTTGACGCGCATATCGTGCCGGGTGGTGTTCGAAGCCTGTTGTGCGACCGACGTAGGCAGTTGAAAATGGAGGAAGTAGTGGCGTTGCATTGTATTTTATTATTTACCTTTGTATTTATAGTCGGGCGACAGTCGTATATAGGCTGTAGAAAACTATGCATTGCCGAAAAGGTGAACCAATTTGTCTTGTATATGCCATCGGCGCCTGATTGCTCATTAATTTTATTGAGATGGGCTCTTTAACATTATGACACAAATAATCTTCTTTTTTCTTCATTTCTTCTACCGTGGTATCACAATGAGCTTTATTTTTCACCCACGCATCATGTAATAAATGTTTTGTTTTTGTGGTCGGGGTTACTAGGATCCCATATAAATACTCTTCGTTTCATAAAATTGAATATACTGCAACTGCAACACTTTTTCGTTGCTCCAGTCCACACTGTACAAAAAATCACAAGCACGTCTGTCCCGCATCAAAGTCTGGACTGCACAGAAGTGCAGCAGATGTAGCCACGCGAATATTGTCGCGACAAAATCTTTTGATGCGCGCCAGTTTACTGACATTGCCCCGATAAGCATTCGTCATCGTCCGTTTACTACGCGATGCTACGATCTACCCGGCCACACTTATCGCAATAGCGCGAATATTTGACATAGCCCGCTAATGTAGCCCCAACATTAGCCTATTGAAAGAAGCTACCTCAAAAATTCTAATGTTTGCCTTTGCATTCGAATTTATGGCCGCTTATAAAAACCAGAAAAAAAACATGAGTATTTTTACAAACGCACATTTCAGTCTGCGTGTGTTTTTATTTATTTAATAATTTTACAAACGTGTATTGTTGGACTTTTGTTGTACTCGTAGTGTGCCTAAAAAAAAGCTATAGAATTCCGTTTTTGAATTTGTTGAAACAATATAATTTCACCAAAAAGTTCAACAAGCTTTTCTCGCTTATGCTACTCCATCATGAATGGCCGCACTGCCACCGAGGCCACGTGTTTTAAAAGGTTCCCTATCCATTTGCATAAAATTTTAAGACCTAATATATCTTAGCATAATTTTGTTTGGCATAATTATATTTACGCATAATATAATTACGCATAACAGCTAACGCATATTTTTTTTAAGCATAATTTCTCTAACCATAATAATGATTAAGCAGAATATTCTAAAGCATAAATTTATTAAGCATAAAGTTCTAAAGCATAACTTTTTTAAGCATAATATCCTAAAGCATAAATTTATTTACACATACAGCATGCAAGCAAGCATGCAAGCAAGCATGCAGCAAACAAGCATGCAGCATGCAAGCAAGCATGCAGCATGCAAGCAAGCATGCAGCATGCAAGCAAGCAAGCAGCATGCAAGCAAGCATGCAGCAGGCAGGGTTTCTGTCTCGGCTCCGGCGCTGCGGGCTTCCGGCGGCCCCACGCGTGCTAATCGTCGCAGACGGCTTTCGCTCACCACCGCAGCTTCGGCTAGCCTCAGCCGCGGCGACTCGCTCGCAGCCGCCTGCTCCTCAGCCCGTGGGCCGCCTCGACCCTACGCGCCTACGCGATTTTAAATTACACTCTAGGGGTAGGACAAACAAGACTACGTAGAGTCGGTTTTGCAGCAATTCGGTTCTGTCACTAACTTTTGTTGCACATCATATTAAATTTTTAACCAACAATATTATTTAATTGTTACAGAAACTATAGCAAATTGGTTTGATCAGAATTGTGTATGGGGCACTACAAGTTCACCACCACCATTTCCACCCAAAGTCTGGAGTACGTATTGCAGCATTATCACGCTGCCTATTGATTCGGCTGAATAAAAACTATTCCGTTCGTGTAAGTCGACCTCATTTCTAATTTTTTCTTATTTCGGTTCAAACTTAGAAGTTTGATCATTCCATTGGATGACAGAGAAAATTTTTCTTGTAAATTGGCGACGTATCTACTTGGAAGTAACACGTTTAGTATTTTTTTTAAGAAAATTTCAAGTGCAAATCGTTGGATTTATATCGCATTGCGTCCATGCAAACCAATATGTTGCATTTAGTTCTGCAGCATTGTTGGACATTTCTTTCTGAGAGTGTCAATTGTTCACCAGGAATTTAATTTGTTTCCGAGTTACCGGCGCATAAGGCCGTCTGTTACAAAGAACCGGTATGTATTTAAAACATTTTAAATTTTAACTGTTTGGAAGGTTCTGTTTTGAGTATTGTGGTGTTTATTTCCTTTTATTTTCTCACCATAGATTCGCTCAGAATCGGTTCTTGGAATATATAACAAGCTGTGGACTGATGTTCCGAGTTGTTTCAACACCGACTGAGTTCGGGAAGCGTGTGCTTGCGGGGGTGACTCCATAATATACGAGTGAAGACCCCGGGAGGACGTCGTGACATCGCTCCGCGTCAAGTGATCCCAAAATTTTGTTCCTATTCACTTTTTATAATTTGTAGCAATAGCGAAGTACTTATTGAATAGTTTTTTATATGTATCACCTATTCGTGTCAAAAGGTCGTGAAATGAACCGTTTTTAATTTTACATTTATGCACGGTTATATTTTAATCGCGCCTAGGGCCGGATAGCGGTTGCAACCCCTTCTCTCCTATAGGCATTATTTTCCAAAATTACAAATTTTATTCTAGACAATCCATTTCCCAACTTTACCGATAGTCTTCCTTTACGTCGCCATTCCTTTTTTCTTTGTATATTTTTTATGTTGAACAATGTTTGTTTTTATTTTATCTTTTATTCGTCAAAATTAAACGTGACACATGTAGTGACAATTTTTTTTTTACGCTACAAATTGGCGCCCGAACAACTAAAGTAAGTGTTTTTACCTAATAACTTTGAAATTTAAATGATTCGACATAATTTATTTTTTTTGCTTTATTGAGGATGGTCACTCCCTCTCGGAGCTAATGATTCTTAAGCTTATGTGTTTCAGGACGCTGATATTCTTCCATTCAAGAAAGGTATTCTAGGATTTATACCACCAGTACAGATCTGTGAAGCTGTTATTTTCCTTGACATATTTTTTTCATGAAATGTAATGTTTTTTAATGGAATTTAATTTTGTGAACTATAGTACACATAACCGTCTTTTATTTTATCCACTTATGGCAGCAAATATAACGATAGGTTTCCTGATTTTTACTCCTTATTTAGCCTAGATCTTTGTTTACTAGCTTGGCGTTCGCTGACTGCTGGTTGCTGGATTATTTTTGTCCAGCTGTTCATGCCGTGCTTATTTTTCGCTAGGATTCAATCGTCCTTTGTCTGTTCTTTCATTCGTTATTAGGTCTATACTAGTTACATCATGTCAGAAGAGGAGTTCCCTATTGGTGAGACTCCACGTTGTGATAGTCCCATCATTTCGCGACCACCACCTTGTCCCATTCAGCCAAGAGCTTCTCGCGCTTCCTCACAAAGTGTTGTTCCTTCTCCAATAAGATCTGATGAACGCCCACAATTTACCAGGCAGTTCTCTCTTACTAAGTGGAAGATTGTTTTCGATGGAAAGACCTGCGTACGGGAATTTTTCACGAGTCTAGAAGAGTGCAGGGAGGCCGACAATTTGTCTGATGGTTACTTAGTTAGGCGATTCCATGAAGTCTTGTCAGGTGTCGCACTTCAATATTTTAGGTCAATCCGTCGTCCGGATCTTTCCTTCTTTGAGATCAAAGAAGCCTTTTTTAGGACATTCGGTACGACCGATTTTGAATTTAAGATAAGCCAGGAGGTCCGTAACCTCAAGCAGAGACCGGAACAGCTAATAAGAGAATTTATTATCGAGGTTTCTTACTTAAATGCTAAACTGAGCAAGCCTATTGAAGAATCGGAGTTGTTGCGGATCATCACTCACAACATGTTGCCAAAGTACACTCCTTGCTTGTCCATCCAAAAATTTCATGACATCGATAATTTAATCGAAGCTGTTACTCATTTCGAGTCCTTTCTAAAACCTCCAAAGGCGGTAGCCAGTTTCGATTGTGTTGCCGACCAGTCGACTTCTCAGGCTGTTAACTCACCAAAACCCAGGCCGAACAAAACTTCCCATCAACCAACAACTAGTAAGCCTCGGACTTGTCCTAGTTGTAGTCAGTCTCAGCTTTGCTTAAAATGTAACAAAGTTGGTCATTCTTACCGCTCTTGCCCAGAGATCACAGGCATGATTTGTTTTAAGTGTCGCACTCCTGGATTTATTACTAGAGAATGTCCGAAATGTAATCCAAAAAATGCATAGACCACTGGCGATACGCTTCTTTTCGTACAGTATCCCCAGTGTTTACTACAGATTCATTTGATAACCGACCGTTTATAGAGGTATTATTATGTGGTAGAGTTGTTAAAGCATTGCTTGACACTGGTGCTCAGATTTCGCTTGTTAACGATAATTTTATTCAGCAACTTGGTATTTCTTTGACATCAAAAGACGCTTGTCCCCGTGTTATATCGGCTAATAATTCACCGATTGATATTCTTGGTTCTGTACATCTTCCAGTTAAATTTAACGGTACAACTTTTATTCATGAGTTTTTAGTGGCAAGTTCGATGTCATCTTCTGTTATTTTAGGTATCGAATTTTGGAATAAATTCGGTTTGACGTCTATTTTTAGTCAGGCTTTCGATAAAAATATTGATGGTAATATGTTTATCCCTTCTGTTCAGCACTCTCCCCCTCAAGTTTCCTCTGTTAGTGAGGTTCGTTATATTCATCCTCGTAACATCCTATCGCCGGATCAAGAGTCTTGTCTTCAACAAGTTATTAAGGAGTATGAAGTTATCTCTTCGGAAAAAGTTGGTCTTGGAAAGACATCTTGGTTGTCCCATAAAATTAATACTACGGGATACCCTATCCGTCAAAGATATTATCCCTTATCCCCAGTCAAGTTGAAGATTCTCAATGAAGAGATTGACAAAATGTTAGATATGGGTGTTATTCGTCCTTCTCGTTCTCCATGGGCTAGTCCTGTGGTAATGGTGACAAAAAAGGATGGTTCTGTTCGGTTTTGTGTCGACAGTAGAAAACTGAATAGTGTGACAATCAGAGATTCTTATCCTCTTCCCCGTATTCACGATATCCTCGACAACCTTCGTGGTGCTAGATATATTAGCTCATTGGATTTTAGAAGTGCTTTCTGGCAAATTCCACTTGCTGATAGAGAAAGTTGTGAGAAAACAGCATTTATTGTCCCACAACGTGGTCTCTTTGAGTTTGTTAGGATGCCTTTTGGTCTAACGAACGCTGCTTCGGAGATGCAACGCCTTACTGATATGATCGTTAATTTCGAGTTTACTTCTACCAGTGACGACTGTATTTTTGGGTACGTCGACGACTTGATAATCGTATCTAAAGATTTCTTTAGTCATATGGCGCTGCTCAGGAAGGTGCTTGCTCGACTTAAAGAAGCAGGCTTATCTATAAATTTGAAAAAATGCGAGTTTTGCAAAAGCGAACTAAAATATTTGGGTTATATAGTTAATGAAAAGGGACTTCAAACCGATCCCGGCAAACTTGATGCTATTAAAGATTATCCTACTCCCACTTCAGCTAAGTCATTACGCGGTTTCATTGGTATGTGTTCCTATTATAGGCGTTTCGTTAAAGGGTTTTCTTCTATAATTGCTCCGCTTACTGCCCTTATCGGTAAGAGAAAGGGTAATGATCCAATAAGTTGGAATGATGCAGCCGATCAGGCTTTCACTAAGTTGAAACAAGCGCTAATCGATACGCCTGTTATGGCATGTCCTGATTTCTCCAAGCCGTTCATCCTGCAGTGTGATGCATCAGCTGTTGGTCTTGGTTCGGTACTGACACAAAAGATAGACGATGTTGAGCACCCAATCGCCTATTATTCGCGTTTATTCACTCAAACTGAACGCAATTATAGTACTACAGAACGTGAACTCTTGTCAGTTTTGGATTCAATTAAACATTTTCGATGTTATTTAGATGGGATGAAGTTTTCAGTCATAACAGACCATATGGCCCTTAAGTGGCTCCTCACTCTTAACAACCCATCTGGTCGCTTAGCTCGTTGGGCTACTATTATCTCCCAATATACTTTTGATATTGTGCATCGTAAAGGTTCGCAACATATAGTCCCCGATGTTCTATCCAGGATCTATGCTAATCCTGTGTCGTTTGACCAGGGTCCTGAACATACTAATGACCGTTGGTATAAGAAGGTGTATATAGGTGCTCGAGACACGCCACAAATGTTCCCAGCATACGCTATAAATAACGGTATCCTTATGAGACGCATGCCTGTTACTAGTCCTTTATCTTCTGAACCATGGCACGTGGTGTTACCAGCTGAAAAGGTTCCAGACGCTATTTGGGAAATTCACAATAGTTTTCCTTCGATACATCCCGGTGTTACTAAAACGTATCTAAAGCTTAGGGAGTTGTTCTACTGGCCAAATATGTTCCGTGACGTTACTTCGACGTTAAGTCAATGTGAGGTTTGTAAAGCCTATAAAATCTCGACACGCAACCTCGCGGTCAGATGTGCTACCCTAAAGAGGTTTCCTTGCCCTTACAGATGATTTCTATCGATATAATTGGTCCGTTGCCCTGTGCTTATTATGGTTATAAATATATCCTTTCTATGGTAGATGTTTTTTCCAAATATGTTTGGCTAGTTTCTCTGAAAAGGATTGACGCTCTTTCTGTTATAAAAGCGTTAGAGTCTGAAATTTTCTTTAATTTTGGGGTTCCGCGTACTATTCTTTGCGACAACGCTACAGTTTTTCGTAGTAATCAATTCCTTAATTTTCTCAGATCTTTTCATATTCAATCACCTACTTTTACGCCATATTATACACCCCAAGCAAATACGGTTGAGCGATACAACCAAAGTGTTATTACGTGTTTAGGTATTTTGGTTGGTGAAAACCAAAGAAGTTGGGCTAAAATGTTACCTAAAGTTAAGCTTTACCTCAATTCTTGTGTTAATCTAGCTACTGGCTTTACGCCTAACTTTCTTATGTTTGGTAGAGAGGTCCTTATGGATAGCAGTCGTGTAGATAGTCAGACTCGAAGCTCTAATTTGGCAGACAGTCGGGCTCGTCATGCTTCAAACCTATCCTCTCTCAGCGAAGTTTATGCAAAGGTAGCTGATAATCTTTCTTTAGCTTTCCTCCGTAACTCTCGTGCATATAATTCTAATCGATCAGCTATCACTCTGAATATTGGTGATACTGTATGGAGAAAGAACTTTTCCAAGTCTTCTGGAAATGATTTTTTTTCTGGAAAGCTTGCTCCACGTTTTATTAAGTGCCGTGTAATAAGAGTCATTTCTAGGACCACATATTTGCTCCAGGATTGTGATTCAGTCCACTCCGGACAATATCATATCAAAGATATCTTAAAATAAATTTGATTGAATTCTCTTTGTTCCATTTTAACATTAACATTTGCTTTCTAAACCTTTTTCCTCTTTGGTTTATGGGAATATTTCTTTGCATAAGTTTTTGATTATGTTAAAAACTTCATGAATTATCTGTTAATAATGACATCTATTTATTTCTGTGTTGTGTCAACCTGTGTTCTCAGGTTATTTTATTTCTTTTAGTTTAACACAAATGGTGTGTCATTCTACATTTAATTTGAATTTAAACTTGAGTTTTCTGACTTGAGTTCTCTGATTTGAGTTTTTTTGTCTTGAATTCTTCTTTGACTTAATTGACTTAAGTTTTCTTTCTCAAACTTGTTTTTTTGTTTTTTGTCCAACTTGTCTTTCGTTTCTATAACTAAGGTTGGACTTTACGTGTTGACGTTATTTATTTTTTGGGGATCCTCGGGTTTTTTCTTATTGTTGTTAGGTAATAGTTAAGTCTTATGTTAAGTTAGGCTAGCTTTACTTAGATGTATAGTTCCCTGGTTGTTCTTCATAGTTGTTAGGATGTGGTAGTTGTTGGTGTTTGTCTCTAATTGAACAATATATATTTAGATTTATGAGTTTGTTATTTTCTTTCATATTCTCCATAGATGTAATCGAGATATCGCGAGTTCGCGCGGATAACGTTTAGATGTGGTGGCCACCGTGTTTATTCAGTATCTTTTGCACTTCGATATCGTTTGATTCAGAAATGATTCCTGCTGTTGTCATTGCCTGTTCCAGCTTTATCTTTCTTCTCACTCGTACTTTCGTCCTTTTTTTTCTTAGAAAGGGGGTATTGCAGCATTATCACGCTGCCTATTGATTCGGCTGAATAAAAACTATTCCGTTCGTGTAAGTCGACCTCATTTCTAATTTTTTCTTATTTCGGTTCAAACTTAGAAGTTTGATCATTCCATTGGATGACAGAGAAAATTTTTCTTGTAAATTGGCGACGTATCTACTTGGAAGTAACACGTTTAGTATTTTTTTTAAGAAAATTTCAAGTGCAAATCGTTGGATTTATATCGCATTGCGTCCATGCAAACCAATATGTTGCATTTAGTTCTGCAGCATTGTTGGACATTTCTTTCTGAGAGTGTCAATTGTTCACCAGGAATTTAATTTGTTTCCGAGTTACCGGCGCATAAGGCCGTCTGTTACAAAGAACCGGTATGTATTTAAAACATTTTAAATTTTAACTGTTTGGAAGGTTCTGTTTTGAGTATTGTGGTGTTTATTTCCTTTTATTTTCTCACCATAGATTCGCTCAGAATCGGTTCTTGGAATATATAACAAGCTGTGGACTGATGTTCCGAGTTGTTTCAACACCGACTGAGTTCGGGAAGCGTGTGCTTGCGGGGGTGACTCCATAATATACGAGTGAAGACCCCGGGAGGACGTCGTGACATCGCTCCGCGTCAAGTGATCCCAAAATTTTGTTCCTATTCACTTTTTATAATTTGTAGCAATAGCGAAGTACTTATTGAATAGTTTTTTATATGTATCACCTATTCGTGTCAAAAGGTCGTGAAATGAACCGTTTTTAATTTTACATTTATGCACGGTTATATTTTAATCGCGCCTAGGGCCGGATAGCGGTTGCAACCCCTTCTCTCCTATAGGCATTATTTTCCAAAATTACAAATTTTATTCTAGACAATCCATTTCCCAACTTTACCGATAGTCTTCCTTTACGTCGCCATTCCTTTTTTCTTTGTATATTTTTTATGTTGAACAATGTTTGTTTTTATTTTATCTTTTATTCGTCAAAATTAAACGTGACACATGTAGTGACAATTTTTTTTTTACGCTACAGTATCTACTAGAAAAGGAAAATAGACCTAGGACACAAAATAATGCAGAGGCATGGCACAATAGATTTGCACATTTTGTGGGAAAACACCATCCTGGATTTTATTTTTTGGCAAAAAAGATCGTTCAAGAAATAAAACATCAAACCATTGAAATAGATAAACTGGATGTCGGAACATCACTTATACCAAAAAAAAAAGGAAAAATACACGGACAAAACCAAAAGAATTGAAAAAATTATTAGTAAAAAAGATGAGTATGCTTCTAAACTAGCATATTTACAAGCAATTGCTAAAAATATACACCTAAAATAAATAATTATACATAATTAAGGACCACTGTTTCAATCAGTTAACTTCTATCTGAGGAATAACCTCCATATTTATTTCTCATAATAGAAGTTAACTGATTAACATATTTTTTTATACAAAAACTGTCAAAACATCTAATATATTCTTCAGATAAAAGTTATCTTGCGATTGAAAAATCGTTTAAGTTACATAATGTTATGTATAATAAATCATTTGCATGAAAATTGTTTTTGTTATTTATATTAATTTTATGCCTAAATATTATTATGCTAATAGTCATTAGGCCTACTAACGTTATGCTAATAGTCATTAGGCCTACTAACGTTATGCGAATGAAATTTATGCCAAAACAAATTAGTCTTTAAGATGATTATGCCAACATAAAATGTATGCCTAAAAAAATTATGCCAAAGTATTATTATGCCAAAACAAATTGTGCCAAAATCGTTATGCCGAAGTATATTAGGCTAAAGAACATTATGCGAAAAGAAGGGATCCCGTTTTAAAATATGGGGTACTAGAACACCAGGAATCTGCAGTTGCGCTAATAATATGCGAAATATATGTGTGGATTGCAACTTGTACGATGACACTGAATAGGAATACTGACGACCAAAAATAATTCAAATGTGATCTTGGTGACTAAATCAACCAAGTTATTTAAAATAGTATGAAATTGGTGTGAAAAGCTAAACAATAATTATCTTTATTGGGTTTTGAAAACTACCTTCCCTCTTGTCCGATTTTGTTTCATTCTTATTTGATAAGAAATAATTTTGTTAAGGGGTTTGTCGTTTTAAGGGAATTGGAATAGTCTAATGAGGCCCTAAAAACGACAACCCCTATAGGCTATAAAGTCCATTTATATCAAAACGCGTCTGTCTATATGTATATCTGTCACTCATTACTGGCTGATGTCATTTTGTTTGTGTCCTGCTCGTCTATTGCACTTCTCCATTCAGACTCACACTTAAAGATGTGCCTGTTCAATATTGGAATACTCCAGTTGACACCATGTTATCCTAGTACTCAATGTTTTGAAATACGTGGCTCGGGAGCCTTCCTTTGTTCATCTGTTACCGTTGTTGTATATGGCACTTTAGGTTCAGTTTTTAGTTTCGGTGGATTATTATATTTTTCCACTACCTTGTCTATTATCTAACACATTGCCTAAGAAATTCGTTTCGAAATATGAACATGTAGACACAAGATTATAAAATAAAAATAAAAAAACAAGAACAAAATTATATAATAACAGTTACGAAATGACTTTTGAAAAGCGCGCGTTGATTGTGTGTATATAATCTGTGGGTTTTAGTCTGAACGTTTCTAATAAATTGTTGGAACTTATTTGTATTTAATTAAGTAAGCTCATCAGGTAGTGGAAAAAGAATCGTTCGTGTCTCGCATAAAAAGGCTTTATTTTAACACTCGCATGTAGCTTTCGACGAACGAAATTGGCTACATCGCTCGTGTTATAATCTTGACCTTTTATGCTCGACACGAAATGTACTATTATATAGGTTTCCATCAATAAATAGCGTATTCATCAAACGAGGTATGTCAACATATTAATGGCGCCCACCGTGGGACAATTCTCCCTGTGGAATGGAATGGTAGTCAGTGTAGTCACGTGAATAAATTTTAATATAAGTTTGGATGGATATTAACCATATAGACTTTATAGTTAACTATCAACCTAGCCTTATAGGTTAATTTTATTTGGGGTCCGTTTTTTAAATAATATGACCGTCGCGGTCCGTAAGGTTTAAATCCAACTACCCCTCTCACTCCGGGCCTTTAAATCGTCAAGCGGGTTTATTTGTTTTATAGATACAATATCTATGAAGTTTTTGACTGAATTGACGGCAGTAACGACAAAGCGTGTGATAAATTATTAAATTACATACTCAAGTAACACAAGTAAATTACATTGTACTGTTTACTTAGGGTCCACACAAAATAGGTCGGCGGTCCGGATCCGGACCGCGGTCCACCATTTGGTGACCCCTGGTTTTAATGGTCATACGATTACGAACACTTGGTAATTGCATAAGTTTTATAAAAAAGCTACAAGAAACTTGCAAAGTTTGTGATTGATATTGATCACCATCTCGAAAATCTGTACCTACCTTCTACTGAAGTTCTTGTTAGGGACTGCAATCCGAATAATCCTTAATTTATTTACTTTATTAACCAAAGATGATCAATGATGATGATGATGAGCAAGATGATGATGTTTGTTGTATAACACGTCAGAAATACCTAAGTGTATCCCGTGAATAAGGCATACTTGAAGATAAACTGGCAAACTTTGACCTATTCTGCACATGACAGTTGCTCCATAAGTTGCAAGTCATAGCAAGAACATCTGAGCTTCATAGGTAACAGTCACTCAAAGAGATCGCGTAAAGCCAATCTAGACTGAGTCAAGGAAATGCATACCTCGACCGGCATTGATCCACGAATGCCAATCAAACTTAGTTGAAAAAGATTTTTCCATGTAAAAAAATCGCTCCGGTGGATAATGACTGCGGTCCACTCTTCGAAAGTCAACGCAACTTTGTGATTTTACTTATGCACAGTAATGTCTTATTCTAGACAAACATTTTGTTTATGGATTTAAATTACTTGTGAATTTTTATACTTTATTTTATTTGAAAGGTATTTCAGTTAAATTTTTAAAACATATTTAAAATGTTTAATGTAATGCTATACAAATATTTGTATTTATTTTTAATTATTAAGACCAATCAGTCTTATCATCTCATTAATGGTTATGGATCACAATAACTTACCTAAAGGTTCCCCTAGTCGACGGCATGAACTATTTTGTGCGCGAGGTTAAAATGCATGCTATCTCATCCGAAAACACGTCCGAAAGAGATAGATGCAGTGATGAGCAGTAAGAAGCTAATTCGCGTACGAATTAGAACTTTTGCAAATTTGTATCGAAATGGATGATGATTTATGAAAAAACGACTGAATGTATATTTACAAAATAAAATGGTTTGCATTGTTGAATTACTAATCTATCCCTGTATGGAGGCCGTTTTGCAATTTTCCTTCTTCATATGGTATTTTTTTCCGCCCAAATATGCGTTAAAATTAGTGTTGAAATATGAAACTTTCAACGCTCAAATATACAGCGCTAGATAATGATGAGACAAATTGATGTCTTTTTTTATTTTTAAACGTACATCAACATTAACATTATGTCAAACAGTGGAGTAATCGCCAGACTACGTTTGTATGGAGGAATTGTCCACAAATGTAACCTTAAGATGAGATTAGAATTTGATTTTATACCAAAAGATGCATTTTATTTAAGCTATATATTGATCATACATAATTTATCGGATTATCTGGATTGGGAAATCCGTTTTGGCAATCCGGATGCCAATTATGGTACGGATTAGCATTCCCTAGATTCCCTAGTTCTTGCGACTTCATTGTCCCAATTTGTTCGCTAGTACAATTTCAATACTTATTCATGTCTGACGATTTTTTTATTTTTGAATCTTATCTTCTTATTCTTATACAGATCTGCACGTACTGCACGCGAAATGTAGGTTTTGGTTGAAAGAAATAAATTATTCACCATAATTCTAAGTAATTGTTGATACATGCGAGTGTAGTGTAGGCGGGTGTCTGTTTTGAGTGCAACGATTACTCTTAGAGCTTTATGTTTTCCCAGTATCCAATAGCGTAGCGTAGCGTAGACGTAACACTCGATTCCGCGATGGTTTACGACCGATCGACGGCGACAAGAAGCTATGGGCATAGATTTTTTCGCATTCGAGTTGGTTCGATTCCCGGTGCGCGCAAGCGACTTTTCAAGGATTTTAAATTTCACTTACTTTACTTACTAACAGGAACCATTTCAACTTTCCGCCTTTAATAAGCAATCAAAAACTTTGTATTTCTCATCAATAATTTCAGGTAGCTAACTGAAATAACTACATTTTGTAAGTTTAGTTTTCTATAGTAGGTACTGTAAATGTTTTTATTCAAACAAGGATAATAATATAATGTCGTAAACATATTTAATGGCGCCCACAGTGGGAAAATAGTGGTCACGTGACCACGTCAAACTTTACACTATTGGTAGCTGAAATTGAAAGATTAGTCCCATATCGAAAATCTATACCTACTACTGAATGAAGTACTTGTGACTGAATTGGCCCATGTTGGGCGCCAGTACAATTTTAATATTGAACTTATTCTCGGTTGACGAACCTTTTAGTTATAACGATACTTGTGAACTGGTTAGACTTAATTTACTCATAAACTGTACGCGAAATGTAGTTGTTGAATGAAAAAAATATCCTAGCTAGTAATATTGTTGATGCTACATGCGGGTGTGGTGTCGGTGTGTGTCTGTGTGAGTTGAGTGCAATAATAATTCCTAGTAATTTCTGAAGTTCTTGTATGCAATAGTACTCAAAACGTGACGTAATAACCAAAGCTGTGAAGAGTTACGAGTACATTGAGAAGAGTGTATGAATTTATGATAAAAAAGAAACATTCGACTTTAGTTTGATCATGTGAACCTGATTAGACTTGTAGAGTAAGTAGTTCTGCAAAAAAGCGATGCAAAGAGTTTAATCATAAGCCCGGACCTTTGGGCATGCACACGAAAGCACTGTTGCTAAGAGATACTTGCCCGACGCACGGGCTACTGAGCTTTAGACACGCTTTCTCCTGGAGACCATTGTTGAGCGTTTGAACCTGTCCATGGAGGCTCTCTCCGAATGAGGCGATGCCAATCTGGTCAGTTTTAATGCTGCTAAGACCCAGGCATGTCTTTTTTCCGCCAAAAAGATCCAATCCCACCCGGCTCCATCTTGCCGAGGTGGAACCGTGCCGTTAACAGATCACCTTGAACTTTTCTTGGTGTAACTTTGACGTCGAACCTTAATTTCGGGCCATTCATTGAGGCGAAGGCTTAGCTGGCTACAAAAAAGTTGGGGTTTCCCACAAAGGTGAAACGGTACTTCACGCCGGAACAGCTGCTCAACTTGTATAAACCGCAAATTCGGTCATGCATGGAGTACAGAGGGGTGACCATAACCTCTTATAGTAAGGTTATTTTGAGTGTTTTTAAGTGACAGATGTATATGACTTGTATACATCTGGCACTTACGCGATCTTAAAATAATCTTACTCTAAGAGCTTATGGTCACCCCCCTGCTCTCACCTCTGGGACAGATCTGCCAAGTACCAGTTTGATGCACTTGAATCGATTGACAGACGGGCCAAGAGGCTAATTGGCAAAGACGCAGTGGTCGCTTCAAAGCTCCAGAGCCTCGAACATCGACGCCGATTTGCCAGCCTATCGGTTTTTTTATCGGTTACATATCGGGAAGTGTGCAATAGAACTGCATAATTTGCATTCGCCTAGCGTTTTCCATCATCGGACTACAAGACGCACGGCAATGCGCCATCGCTACATGGGTGGGATCAATACACACAAAGCATTTTGCGAATACTTTCTTTGTGCGTACAGTTAAGGAATGACATTCTCTGCCGGAGTCTTTGTTTCCTGATAGCTACAACCTCTTTAAGTGAATAGTGAATAGGTTACTTCTAGGCAAGCGTGCTTCACCGTCGACCACATCATCGCTTACCATCGGTTTCAACATTGGGGAAAATTGGGACGATAGAAATTCATTTCAAACGCTTCAGACTGGGACCTGAATTGATTACAACCCGAGGGTGCGATGCCAGTTTGGCCCCAATACGTTCAACATAGTCAAAACGTGCCCCACGCAGAACCCACTTGCAGAGCTTCGAATTCGGTTTTCAGTATAAACCTGTGCTAGGTAAGACTTTCGGGTTTGACTGTAACGACTGTCAAAGATCTAGTCCAGTATGTTTACATACCAGTTCACAGTTCATCAACACAGCAACGGATTGCGGCAGGCAGAGGTTGATAGTTGGTGACGTCACTGTATCGATGATGTGACAACAAATCACGCTTTCTTGAGTGCCCTAGTACTAACTTATCAGTTAATTTTATACTAGGGCGCTTGAAATGAATAAGAGATGCTAAAATGTATGATTGGTTTTTGATAACTACCAATTCTTCAGTTTTCCTTTTATATTGCGGACAGGTACATCTTCAACACTGTTTAGGCCCAGTCACGTTTATTGCATTGTTCGATGTGTTGCTCAGGACATCCAGAGTGCAGGTAAACGGACATTTGGGGCAATCCAGCAAATAGGACATGCTCATTTGTTAAGAAATATTTAATGTAAGCGGGTTTTTAGTTTTTGAGTCCCACAGGGCAACAATCTCAGCAGGGCCCGTTCATTCCAAAATTGTAAAAAAAACAACCATTATGGTGGGCCTAGCCTTTTCTTTCTGTCATTCATTCAGTGTTGGCTGGGGTTGTATCGTTTGTGTCAAGGTCGTCTGTTGCACCTGCCCCGCCCATTTCATACTCACCCCAAAGTTGAGCCTGTTCAATACGGGTGTACTCCATTTGACTCATGGTATCCTAATACTCGATATTTAAAAACACGTGTCTTGGGAGCCGTCACGGTTCCGAGCACAGATGCAATTATTGTCAGTCACTACAGGTATTATGTACATTATTGTGTATTTTTATGGGCTAGAGCCCATTTTGAAATGACTTATTTCAAGGACAGCTGTTAGACCTTAATCTTCCAAAATTAACCAGGCAACTTCTCAAAGAAATGTATAGTGATTGAGATTTTGTTAGGTTTATATCAATCCCAAAGCAACGTAGGTACTGACTTTGGTCTGGATTGGGCTTGTACTACCAATGCACACACGTAAATCCATAAGTTACATTAAGCCATTATAGACAGGTATTATGTACTTACTATCGCTTACCATCAGGAGAGGTAGTGGTCTAACGATCAATCAATAATAAGTACCTGGACGATGCTCCTGTGAACATAGAGGAAACATTTTTTGTCGTAATTTTAATTTCGGAAGTGGGTGTCAAAAAACGAATAAACAAAGCCTGAAACACCGACTTCCGAAATTAAGAAGTCAGTTGTACTATTTTGCAAATTAAGATTTTGTCGCAAAAAATTGTGAATGCGTTTGCCCGATTTTTGTGTTTTTGAGCCACAGATGCTAAGGCATCAGAATTCTGCAAGAGGTATTCTGCATATTTGTCTAGACTGCACCCGTAGGAGGAAGACGTAGGGGGTGGGTTGTTAGTCTGTGACGTCACTCTATGCCGTGAAATGACGTCAATCTGTGTGTTTCTGAATGCCCTAGGTACCGCTCCTTTCTTCGTTTCATACAGAGAGCAAAAGAAATAATAAGCGGTTCGGCAGCGGTGCAAAAAGTAACAAAATTAAATAAACTACCGGATTTCATTTGTTGGTCAAATATTTTCAACTACGGGCTACGTCCTAAAAGTCGATCGATATTTAATTTAAATGATTATATTATTATTGTTATAGTGCCTGGCACGTAAGTTGGCAAGGTTTTGGCGTAGTGGGGGTAAGTTCGGGCATATGCATATACCGCGAATTGACCAACCACCATATAGAGCAAACGGAACGTGGACGCGACCTACACGGATGGTCAGTCGATCCATGTGTCAACTGACCAACCAATCGTGCGCTCGGAACGGTCCTAAACGTTCCCCGCGCTCCGCTTCACTACCAAAGACACCTAAAAAACGACTTCTGCGCATCTAACGACTCTTGCCAACTTACGTGCATAAAGCGTGATTGTACAAAAAAAGGCTTGACCGTTTGCAACATTAATATTTAAACACATTAAGTTAAATAAAAAAAAAATAAAGGAAAAAACAATATTCAATATTTTTTTTTTTTGAATTATTAAAATTACATTCAAAAGCAAGTAAACATAAAAAAATGCCTCAGTATCGTGCGTCTTTTGTTGAACTTGTGTGCTTCTTGTCGTTTTCTGATGCCCTAGTATCAAACACTTCCTGAAAACGAACTGCGCAACGCAATTGACGATTTCTCGTGGTCTCTCAAAAGGTGCATGCATGGTCTTCGGAGATAGCACCAAGTTACCTTCTTTTTTACCCCTGACGGAAAAAGGGGAGTGTTATATGTTTCAAGTGTGTTGCTGTGAATCTGTGTGTCTGTGTATTTGTGTGTCTATCTGTGGCATCAAAGCTCCTAAACGGATGAACCGATTTTAATTTAGTTTTTTTTTTGTTTGAAAAGTGGCTTTGTCGAGAGCGTTCTAAGCACTGTTTGATGAAAATTGCTTCAGCCGTTCAAAATTTATACGTATTTTACTCTTTAAATCGAGGTTATTTCACAACATAATTATCTTGTCATCATTACGTGTTTCAATAGATTATCGATCGAAACGTCTAACTCATATAAGGGTCAAACACAAAAACGTAAGAAAAAGTGTTCAGGTTACATAAATTCTAGATGTACATTATATTTGAGTGCGTATGTATTTTTATTATTTAAGATTAAGTTGTGCCATACTAGATATGTCATTATTTTATATTATAAGAATAAATAATTATTTTATTGCTCTCGTTCGTATCAAAATGTCTCCTACTGTAGACTGTTCGGATCCTTAGTAACTCAGTTTGATAGATCTTTAAAAATATTTCAGTAACAATAAATAAATTATTTTAATGATATAAACATTTTAAAATTAAACAAGTTTTCATATTAGCGTAGACAAAAAATCAGCTGTCCATATTTATGAATAAAAGCAAATAAACATGTTGTTCCGATTTTTGTAGTCTCCTACTGTAGACACGTAAAACTTGCACAATTTTAAATATTTCGAACGCACCCAATATTTTTATTGGGTTTTGTTGGCATCACTGTTTGGGTCGTCGTTCATTTGTTTGTGGCTTTGTTATATGGCGTCTGCGTTGGTGAAAAAATATTGGTTTTTAAAGATACACAAGATTTTGGTCGTGTTTTGAAGATCTTTTCTGTATTGTGTGTTTAATGGTAAGTAGATATTTAAAAAAATTAAAAATTGCAAGCTTCTATGTGGATTGGGGATAGGTTTGCAAAATCCAACATGCTTTCATTGTAACCTCAAAATATTTTAAGATATCTTAGTTTTTTTACACTATGTCATTCCTGTAGACATCTTTTCTGTAGGTGCATGGGTCTACAGGAAATACTGTTGTCTACAAAAGAGACGTTTAATGACTTTTACTATGGCTGAAACATCCTTTTCTCTATAATGGCGCATGCACACATGCCGCTGGCTTTACCACCCGCCTGGCCACCAGGCTGGCCGCCACATAAGAGACATGCATGTGACCGGCAGATGGTGTAAGAAGCATCCTTAAACCTTGTTAAAGGCAATGTATGAAAATGATGTATTGTTACAGTAACTATGCCACGGGCAAGTAGAAGTAGGATTCAGCTTTCTGAGGAAGAGAAAAAAAGGCGCAGGCGTGAGCAAAAGAAGCTCAGTATTCGTCGTGCACGTGCCAAAATGGATGAAGCAGCATTAGAAGAAAGAAGAAGACAGGATAGGGAAAGATATAAGCGAAAAAAGGAACAAGGTAAAATTAAAACTATTAGAGACTACACCCCTAGAGAACAACGACAAATCAGAAAAATATGGAGAGAAAAGACCAAATTAAGACGTCAGAAGATAAAAAATAAAATAAGTGCTTTACGCTTCCTTGAACAGAACTCACCACCATCTAGTCCCTCTAGTTCGCGTATTAATGTTGGCAATGCTATTGTCAAACGCAACGCGCGAAGATTAAGACTCGAAAATACCTACCTAAAAAAAAGAATACTTGAGCTGGAATCTAAAATGGCAAAGTACCGTATGAGAGCTATTAGATCTTTTAATAGAAAACAAAAAGTAAATAAAGTCTCTGAAAGAAAGTATAAGATAGTGCAAGAAACAAAAAAAGCAGTAGAAGATTTTTTGCTTCAAGATGGAAACAGCACACTTACATCAGGGAAAAAAGACACTATAACAAGAAAAAAAATTAAGAAACAAATACGTTTTTTGAATGATTCTCTTAATAACCTACATAAAACCTTTGTGAATAAGTCTGGTTTTAACATCTCGTATGAAACTTTTCGGAGATATCGTCCATTCTGGGTCTTATTTCCTAAAGTTGACGCCAGAAACACTTGCTTATGTACCATACACGCTAATAATAGTTTTATAATTCAATCTCTTCATAATGCTAAAATGATTCCTTATAAATCTATATCGGACTTGCTAAAGTACTTATGCTGTAACAATACGCTTAGCTTGACTTGCTTAGAAAATAAATGTTCCGGTTGTAAAGATAAAACTTTGCAGTGTAATATTTTTGATGTTAATGATACTGTATCATTTGAAAGATGGGTCACAAAAAGCGTTCCTGTGGTTATTAAAAATAATCCAAAGCAGTGTCGAAAAACGATTAAAGAAAAGGTGAAAACCACAAAAAAAGTACTATTTGAAAAATTAATATTAAATTTACCTGCTTTAAGAAAACACGTGGGAAACATGATTCATCAAATTAAATCTATACAATATGTTAAACAAAATTTATCTACCGTTGAGGGATTACTACACGTAGACTTCTCGGAAAATTATAATTGTAAGTATGGACAAGAGGTTCAGTCGGCGCATTTTGGTGGATCAAAATCGCAAATCTCGTTACATACAAGCGTATACTATAATACAGATTTAGAGCCCCCAAACAATTATATAAACAGTTCATCTTTCTGTACTGCATCGGAGAACCTGCGACATGACCCAGCTGCTATATGCGTCCACTTAATTGCTATAATAAAAAGAATTAAGGAGTTGTCCCCTGATTTGCAAACTTTACACATCTTAAGCGATGGTCCCCTAACTCAATACCGCAACAAGTCAATGTTTTTTTTTATCGCAACGTTATTAAGTAAAGAATTTTCTATTAGATCCATTATTTGGCATTTTAGTGAACGAGGGCATGGGAAAGGTGCTCCCGATGGTGTTGGAGGGTGCATCAAGCGCATTTGCGATGGTCATGTCGCAAAGGGTAATGACGTGTCTAATTTAGATGATTTAATGGCATGTTTATCTGTAAATTGCAAAGGTATACAGGTTTTTAAAATCGACGAGTCGAGATTTTCTGAAATCGATCTACTTTTGAAAGAGAGTGCTGTACGTCCTTTCAAAGGTACGCTCGAAATTCATCAAATAACATGGCATATACAAAATCCTCATGTTATTCATGCCCGGCGATTAAGCTGTTTGGATTGCGCAGCCAATGAAATATGTCCACATTATGAAATTGGACAGATTCAAATACAATTTAAAGCTCCAAATTCTCATACTAATTCCGTATTATCCAATCATAACTTTTTTAATATATCGCCGGCATCTCCTCAAGCAGGGCCTTCCAACAATCGCAATTCCTCGTTTGAAGCTTACTCACCTGCAAGTACAGGAACTAGTAACGCTACAACTGAGCCAATATCACCTGGTTTCTCTGAAAGATTGACACCTGATAATCCCATTGAAAACTTATCTTTACAAAGTCATAGACCTATGAAAAGCGCACATCGCGGTCGTATCGTCTTAGACGACTCTGAGTCTTCCGTAGAAATGACGCCAAAGAAACGCCGATTGCCTTTTCTAGTGGATGATTCTGACGATGAAAATATATTTTAATTGATTTTTTTATACAGAAAGGACGTCCAGTCTGAGGAAATTTTCTTTTTTTTATATTTCAAGATACCTACTGTAATTTTCGATCATTGTTTGTTTACTTGGGGAGTGATTAATATTTTTAGCGTTATAAATTATGTTTTCCAAAAGAGTCATAATTGTTTATTTACTTAATAAGGTGCATGTTATCACCTGTACACAACTAGGTCTTTTCTGTGGAATTTCTACAGGAAAGATGTCCAATCTGTGGATTAATAAAAAAATTTTTTTTTTTTCGAGAATACCCGAATTTTCAATTATTATTTTATGTTATAACGAAAGTGCATTTTATTTTGAGCATTATAAATTATTTTTTGTAAACAAATCATAATAATACCATTACATTATAAAGTTTATGTTATTATCTGTAGACAACCAGGTCTTTTCTGTGGCCTTATAAAAATAAAAATTGAGATTTTTACAGAAAATATGTAAGACTGATCTATTTGGATATTGTTAAGGATTATTAGAGATTATTACACAAATAAAGGCTGATTTTCAAAACCATTCGTGAAGTTTTATTTTTTGGAATTTATGAACTACTCATTTTGTGTTTGACCCATAATTGTTGTTTAAAAAGCATAAAAAACCGTATAAAATCCTCCGACTATGTAAAAAATAAGTAAATAAAAAGACCAAAATAATTGCTAACTCTGGCGGATCCCCGACGCGTGTACGAGACTTATTTTTTATGGCTTTTGATTTTTTATTTTCTTCTTTCTATTCATTATATTATCGTTATATACTTCGTCATCCTGCACGATACAGGAAATAAAGACGACTCTTGCTTTCGAAAACTTTTTTTGTCGAAAGAATGATCAATCTCAACAAGGTGCTAACACGACCGTGGGAAGTGGTCGGCTGCGTCACGTTTTCAGGAAGCGTTTGATACCAGGACAACAGAAGACGTCAAGAGTCAGCAACAAGTTTACCAAAGGATGCACGGAAACTATAATATTTTATTGTGTTTCTGCTTGCTTTATAATAATATTAATTAGCGGGTAAACAGAGTGATATCTTTATATGAACATTGAAAGTACTCTTTCCATGTTCATATAAAGATATAACAATATTTATATGATATCGCTTGTCAATCCAATACAATTTAGCTTTTTTAAACCCCGGCGGAAAAGGGGTGTTATAAGTTTGACGTGTGTGTTTTTGTATTTGTGTGTTTGTGTATTTGTGTATCTGTCTGTGGCATCCTAGCTCTTAAACGGATGAACCGATTTTGATTTCGTATTTTTTCGTTTGAAAAGTGACTGTATCAGGAGTGTTCTTAGCTATGTTTGATTAAAATCTGTTCGGCTGTTCAAAAGTTATGTGCAGTTTACTTTTTGAATCATGGTGTTTTCGCAAGATATCGTGTCATAATTCTGTGTTCAATAGATTGTTGATCGAAGCGTGTCTACTACTAGATAAATAATTAGCAATAAAAAAAATGTGTCGGGAGTTCTTTTTTTAATTTTACCTTTGGAATTTGCTAATGTGACCGCGTTAGCATCTTTGCAAGTGATCATCGCGCTAATCGTTTCGGCTCATCAATGTCTAGTCTCTCGGCAAAATCTCAATATATACCAGAATGTATGTTCTAGGTACGTCTTAAAATGTAGGGATTTCACTGAGGTGTATTTGCCAGATTGCGAATGCGAACGTTCCTATAATACGGGGGCTTAGTGGGCCGAACTGAGGCCACGTGTTCCGTCGTGTACTAGGAAATCAAGAATCAAAGGAAGTACGCTAAATATGGTTGATGGGTTGCAACTTGCATAGTGACGGCACTATTATTTATTCTGTGGTGACAGCTCAAACGTGTTGTGCATGGAGCGGTAGAAAAAGTTCAACTAGCTCTGAACAAAGTTTATGACTGACAGAGGACACAAAAATGGAAGATCAAACTGAATGAGTGTGAGTTGAACTGAGTGAGTGAGACTGAGTTCACATTTACTTCACAAACAAATGCTTGGACTGTCACCCATACATAAATGGCATGCAAGTGCCTTATGCTAATAGATACAGCCAAATACCTTAGCATAACTCTCGACGCCAAGTTGCGTTGGCAAGCTCATGTTAAAAAGGTAAGACAGAAACTCGACATACGTAACAAAAGTATGTATTGGTTACTCGGAAGGAAATCCTGTCTATCAATACATAATAAAATAACCATATACAATATATACTGATGCCAATTTGGACGTATGGTATCCTACTTTGGGGCTGTATAAACAAAAAAAACGTCAAAATAATCCAAAAAATCCAAAATAACGTGCTCAGGGATGTTGTAATAAGAAATGACGATCTTCACCGTGATCTTAAAACGTAATTCGTCACCACCATTATCCAAAAATTTGCTGAAGCCCACGATCACAGACTTCATCGACACGTGATTGTTGAAGCTTCTAGACAATACAGACTTATTGTGTATTCTAAAAAGAACTGAACTTTTTGAATTTGTGTAGTGTACAAAGTGAATGAATAATAGTGACGACGCTGTGCTATCATATAACGTATGAACATAGTGCTTTTATAAATTATATCAGACTCTAAAGTGCTACGGACTTGTGTAAAAGTGCAAATGGAAACTATTCTGAGTTTTAAGGCGATATATACGCCCCAATGTAAACGCAGTACTGGCCGTGCGCCCGCCCGATGCCAAAATATCAATATTGAACCTCCTTTTGAACAGCTTTGTTTGCAGAATATTTTTTGATTTACTTATGCTATATCAGTTATGAAGAAAATCCAGTTATCAATTTTACTGTGTAAAAATATTTTTATACATCCAAGTCGTTTTGGAGGAGTATCCAAAAGTTGCGAAAAATATCTTGTGGCTAATTATTGACGTGATAACGTCTTTAAAATCGTTTTAGTCGGGTGACATGTTCAGAAACTTGTGTCACACCAAAACCTCACGAGCGCGATCGCAGGTATAACAAGAGAGAGACGGACCGATCTCCCGTCTCATCTCGAGCGCTGCCAGTCATTCCGTGAAACTTGTCACGCGGAATCCTCACGAGCGGAGGCTGGCATAGCGTTCGAGTGAGTGGACCGATCTTCCGTCTCTCTCACTCTAGCGGCATATAAACGAATGGAGATAGACGTTATCACGTAAACATCTCGATCGTAAACCTACTTTACAAACAACCAATTTTTTTTTTTAAAGCAAAACTATTTGTCATACGAAAAAACCATGTTTAAAAACACATACATTACATACATACACGTACATGAAACAATAATAAATATATATTTTTCCAAACCTTTTAACCTAGCCGTTACTTAGGAGTATACTTTAGAATGTTAACGTCTTTCGACACTGCAGCGTATGTAGGCCCCTAATTTAATCTATCACATATTAATTTTCTTACTTATAAATAGAATAAAATAAAAACAATATAGGTAAAAAATTACGGATTTCAGATTTTTTCCTTTACTCGTCCTAAGACATTGCTGCTTGCCAAATTTCATGTTTATGGGTCAACAGGCAGTTGTCTATAGGTTTAAACTCCCTTGCGATTCGTCAAATTTACACATAAAAGGCGATATCTTTTGATTCGGTTGATCTAGAAGCTAAATTTTTACACACCTCCAAGTTCACAAACCTGAATATAAGATATTAAATTCAATTACCTCTAGGCCTTTCAGAGTAAAAGGTGAAAAAGACAGACCACGAAGTGATCCTTTATGGATGCCTTTTTTCCTTTTGAGGAAGCACTCAAAATGTATTCAAATTATACTTGCAAAATGGCAAAACTATAATAGTTTTTATTTGTATTGCAGAAAACTTTTAGAATTTAAAACTTTTTAAGTCGTGTTTAATGATTTTTGGTAGGAAAACTTATTGATTTATTAGTTTATCCTCGCACTGGAACGCCTTGCTGCAATTACACGAATGGAGCAAAATTTCATAATAAATAGTTCTTCATTACAAGTCTAGGTTACCTCACGATGTTTTCCATCACCGATGTCCAAGATAAATTTATTTACATTGTAGAAAATCACGTTTTTTAACCGACTTCAAAAAAACACAAGAATTTTAACTTAAATATTCTATATAGAATGTACTAATCAGTTTCTCATACGCTTGTCATATTTCGAAAACGCTGACAATCGGTCACAAATTATCCAGCGGTCAGCCATCAACCGTTCGATTTGGTTGTAATCTTTTGTTACATTGTATAATCGGCTTTTATTTATGTCGATCGGTTACTCTAGCAGTATTCAATCACAACCTATAGCCGGAGTGGTGAGGCCGCCAGGTTAAGCAACACTTGCCAAAGTCAGATTTTGGATGGGTCAGTGGTATTGAGGGGCCGTGGTGGTGAAGCTGCCAGGTTAAGCAAGACTAAAGTAAATCTTAATTAATCTACTAAGTTGAGGTCGGCTTCCAGTCATACCGCATGCAGCTGAGATCGAGCGACTGCCTATCTGACCTCCTTGACCCAGTAACAGGGTAACACGATACCTCTGGGATAGACTGATGACAGATTTCCTGACTTCTGACTGTCTTTAAAGACCAACGGCTTAGCGTACATTCCAAGGTACAGAGGAATCTCGCTATGCAAAGATGGTCACCCATCCACGGACCAAACTCGGCAAGCGTTGCTTAGCCTTGAATGTTGATCCGTGCGGCTGCTACAGTTTAGCCACGAGCTGCTCAATCAGAAAGCAATCAACGAAGAGCGATCGCGAGCGATTGAATACCGAATACCTCGCGCGCCCTCGTTTATAATACTCACAACGGATCTTTGTGTCTCTGAATTGGCTGCAAGACCCTGCGCAGTAGTTATTTTTGTGTCAATGTTGAAGGTGAAGGTAACATTGTATAACTGTCTCTTTCACTCGATAACGTTTGTCGCATCGTCCTATCTCGCTTACTCTATGCAGTATACTCGAAGACAAACTGTTTCTTGCGCAATAGTTGGCAGAGCCAACTTCAGAGACACAAAGATCCGTTGTGACGCCTGTACCCCGTATCAGGCCGATATCCTGTTCTTAACAGATTTCCTATTCCCGTTTAGGAATATTATAGTATTCCTAAAAAATGTGTGAAATATAATTTATTTGATACTTTTCCGGTAAATTTTAAGAATTCTATAGATTTCCTAGGAATTAAATATGGAACGCCTGATTTCATACATTTCCTATAACATATATATAGGTAAGTTATTGTTAATTAATTATTCTATACTATGTAAATTAGTTATCACAGTTCAAAGTGAGCCGTTTCATAAAACGCCAATTTCATAGATAAAGACTTATTATTCACTGGAGGAATGCTAACAATAATTGTATGATATGAATTGGGAAATACGGGAATTGCCCTGCTAGTGGGCCGCAATCAGGCCACGTGTTTTCAAACGTTGTGTACTAGGACATGAGGAATCAAATGAATACTGTTAGCGCCCAAAGACCGAGACTCACCCTCCAGACATTGAGGGGGGAGGGTAGTAACTTTAAGCGGATAGTAAATTAAGACTACGTAGCACATCGTCACAGTATCAACTACATACCTACAGAAAGAGGGTGGGTTTAAATACTTATTAACTGAAGTAAACACATATGAAATATATTTTGTAATATATCAAATTATAAAGCGACAAAGTTGAGAATTGTAAATAGTAGTCCAACGTAACATCTGCCGTCAGATGGCACGGCGGGATCTTACACAAAGCTGAGCCAGCTGATAGCGCCACGTTAATAACTATACACACTGGCAAAATAGCGGAACAAGAAAAAAATATCGTATATCTTTTTTACCGATACAGGCTGGTTTGTTTTTGTTTTATAATAAAACTAATTATGCCAAATTGATAACAATAATTAAGGATCACCTTTCACGCAATTGTTTCGAAAAAATTACATTAGCGTACTGAATCATTCGTTTCATTTTCAACGTTTAGATCTTTTTCGAAGTTAAGGACGCCATTATGGCCAACTTAATCCAAACTGAGAGCGCCAGGGCACTTGAGATGAGGAGAAATTATTAAACCTATAGATGTTGTGCATAATTCATCGTTTACCTGTTTCAACCATTTATTACCGTTTCCAATGATTCACAGAGACTAATGTTTTAGTGAGGCAATCAGCACAAAGCAAAAAACCCGTAATTCTAACAGGAATAATCGTTTCATTCTGCTTCGTTTAAAAGTCGTTCGAGCCAGAAATGAGCTGTAGGAAGTTCGAGGTGCAACAGTATACGGACGTTCAGCTTACGGTACGAAGGAGGTTGAAGGAAGCTGGTTTTGGTTCGTTCGAGCCCACCAAAGGTCCAAAACTTGGGACATACTCCTTAGAAACAGTATAAGTTTTGCTAGAAAACATCGACTTTGGCCAACGCACTAATGGTATAAAATATTGTTTAGTGATAATATGAACAACATAATCTGTCCTATTTGGCATATGCTAGAGGAACAATATTGGATTCAGGTGGGGTATGTTTTGGAGCTCGTACGGATTTGGTGGTAATCGATAGAGAAGATCTTATTAAAGATCGCTGTAGAAGTAAAAAAATGTGATATCATTTGCCCTTTTATCAGCGGTCACTTCGTTTTGCTCCAGGATAATGCTCGACCACATACTACTTTTTCAACTTCAGTCTATGTTAAAAATGTCAATATCGCAGTTTTGGAATACCCGGCGATAACACCAGTTTTGAATTCTATAGAACACGTTTGGGCCCTGATAAAACGAAGGGCAAAACTCATAATACCTACACCTGTCAATGTGGGTGAACACACAATGCAAGGCAATGGAAACAATTATTCTTACGAAACCCGCGGTGCGCGAGTCCGACTCGAACTTGGCAGTTTTTAAGTATATTCTCTATGTGGAATATCTCGTTCAGACTTCGTTTACATAGACGATATTCCTATTTGTTCACATTTTTAAGTTGCTTTTGGCAACGTCTGGTAATCTGGTTTTCGACGGCTTAAACCACGTGGCGAAGCAAGTGTGCAGCTTTAAAACGAGGTGTGAAACAGGGTTGTTTTTGTGTCAAGGCCGTCTGTTGCAACTGGCAATTTGGACTCGCCCTTGTTCGATAGTCACGCTCTCCAGTTGGCTCCTGGTGTCCTAGTATTCAATGCGAAAAACACGTGGCATCAGAGAGCCGTCTCTGTTCTTATACAGATTTCAGATACATCGTTCAAAGCTAACTTCGGCTTTAAGTGCAAAAACGTGCAGAGAGAGGTCAACTGGACGCGTGGACATTGTGTTGAAACAGGGCACTCGACGTCAGAGTACACGAAGAAAACTGAAATACCAAAATCACTCCACTCACTCACACTCACACACATCCTCACTGCCTTTAACTCAGGCATTCAGCGTCTCCTGTTTTAAACAGGAATATACTGGAATTCTGGTACATCAACCCTGTGGATTACGGGTGCAGCGTCAAACTTAAGTCAACTTCCGTGTTTAACTCGTAATGCCGATGCCGACTCAAAAAGAACAGCAGCCTTATTGCGTATGAATTCGGCAAGGCAAAGCGCAAAGAGTATGAACAATCGACCAATCACATAGACGGAAATCCATGTAGCGTCTTTCATCTCGCATGTGATTGGTCGATTGTTTATACTCAAACCCTTTGGTCTGCCGAATTCATTACGCAATAAGCCTGCAGGCAACTGCGCTGATCTGCTTCGCCGGACTCCTAAAATTATTGTACCTACCTACTTTATAAATAATAGACATTAATATTGTTCACCAATTTCAAGTTTGAATAAAGATTTTATAATTTATTTAAGTCTAGCGACTCTACCGCGTTAGCTTATTCTTTGAAGTCGCGGTCGTCCTTAATGAAAATAATAATCTCTAATAATATCAATAATGAGAGGTGTTTTTGACAGATTGCGACTGAGAAGCGACTGCAGAAGACCTGTAGATCTAGCGAGCTTATTAACTTGTAGCTTCCCAATGTGACCTCGTTAGCTCAATAAAGTTCTCGCCAAACTAGTTGGCTCTCCGATGCGCAACGCACGGATCGGTGCTGTTTTTCTATGAGATTTACTATTATTGCGCAGCCATTGTAGCCAACTTCAAGGCGGCCAAGAAGTTTGGCGAAAACTATATCTTGGGCGTCGTATAAAAGAAAGCAGTCATCACGTGAATCATTTCGTCGGTAATCAATGCCAATATATTATGCAACTAGTGAATAAAGGACGGATTTAAAGCGAGGGCCATTGATGAATCACGAACAAGTGAAGGATTCTAAAAACTGAATCACGACCGTAGAATCCTGAGCGACGCGAGTGTTTCATGTTCCTCGATATAAATCCGTTTTTATTCAAGAGTTGCATACTATATTTTATACCATGACTACGAGAAAAAGAAAGATTTAAGCAAAAAACACAAGGGATAATAATAAATGATAAATGGTTAATTATCTTAAAATGTATTTTAGAAAACATGAGAAACCTCAGCGTCTTTAAGCTGAGCTAGTGTGTTCCAGACGCCAGTGACCACCTCCGTTACGTTACTTAATTATAATTTATTAAGCACCAATGCAATTAATATTAGAATTACATCTAAATAAGTATGCACTAAATATCCTAGACCAAAACCAACATCATTATTAAAATCCTAAATATAAACAAACTCAAAATTAAATCGACAAAGGAGTTTGAAAATCGAATATTCTTTGCACAAGAAGTTTGCATCGAGTATTTTATGCGCAAGGAGGTTGTATAGCATTGAGTTGGAGGTAGAATATATTGTATTGGTGTGTTCTAAATTCAAACACCAAAACAGTGATTAAAAGTGCTTTTTATTCACTGTTTTCAGTGAATAAAATTAGCTTTTTAGAGGGGGAATGGTATAAAAGTTATTTAACCATTAATGTACACACACAGATAAGAAGAAGCAACAGAAAACAGGTACAAAGGTGAAGCAGCTGGTGAAGTTTCACCTGTTGGTCAAAATTAAAAAAAGTAAGAGGTGTTGTTGACAGATTCCAACTGCGAAAATATGGGAATTACCATTGCAACAAAAAATAAAATTAGCAGTAGTGAGCCACACTGAAGCCACGTGTTTTCAAACGTTGTTTTCCAGGGCATCAGGAATGAACTGGAGGTTCGCTAACAATGTCTGAGGGGAGGTGGGGTGAAACAAAAGAGGTAGGGTGGCCTTAAGAAGTCTAGACTGCACTGGTCGATAATCTGTGACATCATTTTATGACGCCATACCGCGAATTCCTACATGCCCTGGTACGGACTTCTTAGTGCATTTCATACTAGGGCGCCAGACTCTACAGGTTGTGAATACTGTGACTGTAAACATCACTGTTTTCGCCAACTACCGTTTTATACGGTTACTTTTTAAAGACATAAAGGTTAATTTTGTTATACTGATGTGATTTTATTTAACACATTAAAAAAAATATGGACAAATACCACCTGCGTAAGTAACATCTTGTTAGCGTTATTAGGAGAAACTATCAGTCGGTAAATGTTTGGTTGATTCAGCAACCGTTCTCCTAAGACACATACGACATTGGACTGCTCTTCGACAGGATGATTCATTTATTTCCGTTTCCCCATCAGTCTTTCACGCAGCATCAGGGTTCCATTTCCCATGTTCCATATCACTTGAACAAATTCTTTAAGAACATTTTGATTCTTAAACATCTCATACTCTAGTTATCTTGCTCATTTTAAGTCTTAGTACCTTGGCGACCGAGCTCTGATCGGGTGAAAATTGAAAATAGTTGGAGCCGTTTCAGAGATTCAGATTATAGAATTGCTCGTTTAAAGGTATTAAGATTATAATCTGTTCTCTAGGTGGAATATCTCATTGCTGCTTCCCTAATATCAACGATATTCTTTTTAATCGACTTCCCAAAAAGGCGGCGATTCTCAATTACATTTTACATAGATAAAAAAGAATACCAACGAGGTATTCTTTTTTATGTAGGTATGTAAAATGTAAAAATCTGATCATAAATCTCAGCGTAATCGGTATACACCGATTTAAGATCCGATTTTTTCATATTTGGAAGTTGTTTTTGGGCATTTCTGATATCCTGGTATTGAATAGGTTAAAACACGTGGCGAGGCAGGTGTGCAGCGTTAAAACGAGGGGCGAAGCTGGATTGTTACCCGACTGCCGAAGGAGGGCAATGCGTTTATCAGTCTATGTATGTATGTTTGTTCCTATGTGGCGTTCAAGAGACCAAACTCATTGGCCGATTTTGATGATTTTTACGTCAATCGATTCGCCTTCACCTTGCGCATGTCACTGGCTACATTAAAATTGAAAATAGAAAAATGCTTTTGGGTGCCATATTGTGGAGGCCCAATTATTTTTTCCTTTCAATCCCATCGTGTGGGGTAAAAAAGAGAAAAAATAAAGGGTTTAAGATGTGATTTCAAATATATATAAAACTCATATGTTTACATGTAACATATTCGAAAAACAAAATAACTAAAAAGAAGAATGCACAGCATAATTTTCTTCTATTTTACGCCTTTTGAGTTCGCTTTTTAAGCAGTCGGGTTTTTTGATTTTATGATTTAACTTTTTTTGTGTCATGGTCGTCCTGGATACCCCTGTTATGGATGCATATTCACGTACTCCATGTGACTCCTGCTGTCCCAGTATTCAATTTCGGCAAACACGTGGCCCCGGAGAACCTCCTCCCGCCCCGATTTCTGAATTGTTTGAACTTGAGTATTTTGTCAACCTCTACAGTACCTATAATGAATTATGCATGTCAATCACATACATTTTTGACATTTTATCTTCATATGACTGATGGCAAGTCAGTGCTACTTTTATTCTCTCGACGTGCTGACCCCAAGTTTATCACGAAGATGATTTTGATTTATAATTCCGACAATCAGACATTATAAGTTGACGTCTCATGAAGCAATAGATGGCAATATTAAGTGAAGAAAACGCAATTTTAGTTGCCTTAGAAAAATTTGTTGTCCTAGTATCTAACAACAGAAAACACGTGGCATGAGTTCTGCGTAAAAACAAAAAAATACACCCTATACAAAGCGCAAGTCCGATCCTGCATGGAGTATTGCAGCCACCTTTGGGATGGCTCAGCTAAGTATCAGCTTGCCGCGCTTGACTCGGTGCAACGCAGAGCCAAGAGGCTCATCGGCGACGTTAAACTGGTAAATGCCAAGCTTCACAGCTTGGCTCATCGCCGCAAGGTTGCCTGCTTGTCGGTCTTCTACAGACTGTACTTCGGTGAGTGTGCTCAAGAACTCCACGATCTCATCCCACCAGCCCCCTTCTACCATCGGACATCTAGACGCACTGCTAGTTACCATCCTTACCTTGTTGCCATTCCACCAATTCGCACCAAGCGCTTCCAAACATCCTTTATAATGCGCACAGCGAAGGAATGAAACTCACTTTCTGCGTCTGTGTTTCCGAACGCATTTAACCCGAATCTCTTCAAAGTTAGAGTGAACAGGCTTCTTCTGGGTAAGCTCACTTCATCGTCGACTCTGTCTCTGTCATTGACCTAGACTAGATTCAAGAGCAAACCCATCAAAAGTAAAAAAAAAAAATATGTTCAATGTAGAGCAGCTCCTGTCGTATTCTGGTATCCCATATCGATAAAACGTGGTTGGAGTGATGCTGTTTAGTAAATAAAGTCTTGTGCAATTTCTTGTTCTACTATACCCAACTTTATAAGCATTTGAGCTTGGAATCTTATTTTATCTTTCTAAGTGGCGACCACATTAGCAATTTTTTTCAACAGTTTCTTTTGTTCCAAAAAGTGCCTGTAACTGGTTGTTTAATTGAAATACGAGTCGAATTTGGAAAATTTTATTTAGTAGTCTTACGGATGATAAAAAACCGGCCAAGTGCGGGTCTGACTCGCACACAGAGGGTTCCGTATAAACAGCTACATTAACGAAAATCAAGAATTCCACAATATAAAAAAGGAATAACAACAAATCAAACCGACTTCCAAAACAAAACACTAACAAGCGTTTTGGAAGTCGGTTTGATGTTTTGTTAAAAAGTTTTATATTTTCCTCTTTTTAGTTTTGGTATATACATCCAATTAACATGAAAATCATTTATAGCCAAAGCACATCTCATGACGATTCCAATAAGCCCAAACACAACTAGCATACATTGTTTTATTTCGGAGTTCCAGTGGCCATTGAAGTCTTCTTCATCAGTTCAACTGCAGCATACATCTCACAGCATCATACTATCGAGAAAAAAAGAGACAGCAGCTAATGTACAAACCAGTGTACCAGAAAGAACCATCCATAAATAAATATTTATGATTTTACTTAATGATATTCATTAAATGGAGTAGAAAACCATTTAAATGTGAAATGTTATCTCATCTTTTGTGAATCCCTCAACAATACCTACCTAGTTACTTAAATGAGGTGCTACAAAGTGTCCGAAACTCCGAACACGACATTTTAACATCGACACGACCTTGGGACACCCCTGTGTCATAATGTTCCACACGACAGCTCTACCTGCTCTCTGATATCCTAGTATTCAGTTTCAATTAAAACGTGGCGCAATCGGCATCCACGCCGTCCAAACAAATAGCATACATTGCTTCTCGCTTTTGAAATATTTTAAAAGTGATACTGATACCGATAAGTGAAATCTTTCTTTAGAAATCCATTATTTTCGATACGAAGTTTACCTATATTTGAAGTTTTCTTCTTATATATATAAACTAACGCCTTTTTTCCATGGGAGGTTGGGTTGGTAGGCAGAAATTACAAAAAGCCACCTGATGATCCTTACATAAATACTCCTTTTGCATCCTGTTCTTCTTAAGTAAAAAATATGCAAACACGCAGACAGCAGCCCGATATCGTATGAATACCTTACAACGTCAGATACTTTTATCCGAGGATTTTTTTATTTGTGATACTTAGTGTTTTCATTCAAAATCTGTTAGATACAAAAAAAAATAAACAAATTTATAAAAAGGACAATGATATCTTGCCGAGGTCAAGGCAATAATGCTATTATAAATATACAATAATACATAATACCTTTAAACGAGCAATTCTTGTATGTATATACATACGAGAATTGCTCGTTCTGAATCGTCGTTCTCAATCTGAATCTCGGAAACGGCCCCAACGCTTTTCATGAAATTTAGTATGCAGGGCCTTTCGGGGCCATAAATCGATCTAGCAAGGTTTAATTTTTAGAAACTGTCATGGAAAATTAAAAACAAAAAAGTGCATTCATTCCGATTTTGGCCACGCGCTAATCGATCTTTGTAGTTCTATACTTTTTATCATTTATAAGTAAAACTGCCTTCAGTGATCTCGGTATAAAAGCAACGATATACACAACGAGAAGTCTAGAACTGTAGTGGTCCATAGATTGAAAGTTTGTGACGTGAATACGTGATACCGCGATTTTCTATATTTCCTAGTACCAGCTTCTTAGTGCAGTTCGTACTAGGGCGCCAGAATTGCCAGGTTGTGAATACAATGGTAAATGTCACCGTCTTCTACAACTCATCTGTATTTGATTTTCTGTTAAGTACCTACTTATTTTATGCAGTGTGTGCTCATTGGCAGACCTTGAGCTTGGACTTTTGGATGTGTGTTAAAGATCAAGTTGTATGGTGCAAACGATAAGATGACGAAAAATTTCAAAATCAAAGTTTTCCCCCTTCTACTATTCTTTATGTGGAATATTATCTCGTTGTACATACAGACTTCGTTTACATCGACGATATTCTTTTTACCCGATTGCCGAAGGAGGGTAATGTGTTTATCAGTCTATGTTTGTATGTATATTTGTTCCTACGTGGCGTTCCAGAGACCAAACGCGTTGACCGGTTTTGATGATTGTTACCTCAATCGGTTCGTATTAACCTTGCGAGTGTCACTGGCTACACTGAAAACAGATAAATGGCGGATTTTAGGCGCCATATCGTGGGGCCCAATTTTTTTTAATTCTTCCAAATTGATCGAGTGGGGTATCAAAATAAAGGGTGTGAATGGGTGATTTCAAAAATATATAACACTTATATGTTAAATATAACTAATTCGAAAAAAAAAAATTAACTAAAAAGTTATAAATGAATAAAGGTAATTCAAAAAAAACATAAACTCTATTGCTTAAAAAAGCGAACTAAAAAGACGTAAACAAGAAGAAAATCATGCTGTGCAATCGGAAGATACATCTGGTTTTTAACCTACTTCGCAAAAAGGAGGAGGTTCTCAATTCGACTGTATTTTTTTTTTTTTTATGTTTGTTACCTCAGAACTTTTCATTGGGTGAACCGATTTTGATGATTCTTTTTTTATTTGAAAGCTGGTGCTTGTCGTGTGGTCCCATTTAATTTTCATCAAGATCTGATGAAGAACTTCGGCGAATTTCATCAGAACTCTTCAATAAATGACGGCAAATCACTCGAGATAGATCTAATCGCATGTCTGCTTATTGTTTACACCATTTCATAACATAACATCACACTGGTACGCTCTAAAGGGGTACGCAGGTGTGAACAGTTCACCCTGGTATACTCTCATTGCACCGGTTTTGTATAAGTTTCATGTCTTGGGTTAATCTATTCTTGCTTCACTTTGGGCACTATACGCGTAGGTACCTAGCCTATAGAACTGGTCTATTATGTACCACAACTAAAAAGTGGAAAATAAAAATCTTTTCTACAAAAATTACAACCGACTTCCAAACAAACACTACAAAGTAAAAAATAACTTCAATTTCGGAAGTCGGTGTCAAAAAACGAAGAAACGAAAACAGAAACACCGACTTCCGAAATTGAAGTTATTTTTTACTTTGTAGTGTTTGTTTGGAAGTCGGTTGTAATTTTTGTAGAAAAGATTTTTATGTTCAGCCAGCTCGCGAATATGTATCGTTCACAATCGTTTGCTAATCGCTCGGTGTTTGTCAAAACTTATTTAAAAAAACGCTAACAACTGTAAAACTTATGTATGGAAGAACAATTATTGCGCTATCGTTTTGCTCTTGCAAAAGATACGTAATAAGCCTGCGGATCGGAGACAAGCGTTCACAAGCTCACGCAAGCCAAGCCAAACGCGCTCTTTACACGCTTGTACTTGTGGACGCTTGCCAAGCATTGGCAAGCATGGAAAGGCACTTTGGCACTGTAACTGAAATAGGGTTTGACATGTTCTTAACTCCAAATTCTCAATTCAGAAAAGATAGAGCCATCGCTTATATTTAAAAAAAAACGTGTCTCGATATTGTCAGATACTCATACATCTATTTACATAATTGTTTTAGCTGTATTCATAATTATTTTAACTGTCAGATAAACTGGTCCTATTAATGAACATTATTGAATCCAAAATATATATACGGGTTTTTTGCGATATTATGCTGTCTTTTTAGGGTTCCGTTCCTCAAAAGGAAGAATAGGAACCCATTAGGATCACTTCGTTGTCTATCTGTCAAGATCTTTTTCTCAGAAACGCGTAGAGGTAGACACTAAGTTGAAATTAACATCAAATACTCAGGTCTACAATCCCATGAAACTGAGAAATCTATCTAACTTCTAAGTCTACGTAATCAGAAGACAGTTTATGTACAATAGCATATTTTGACACTCGCACAGGAATCAAAACCTAAAATTGAAATAAAATAAAGAAATTCGACAAAATTCAATGTCTTAGGAAAACTCCGAAAATTTTATGTTAGTTTCTCAATTTTATGTTAGTTTCTCAAGGTTCTCAATTCGTCTGCATCTTTTTTTTAATGTATGTTACCCGATTCCAAGCGATTGAATAAAGCAGCCTTAATATATAGCTCAATCGTAAAAAACAAACCGACCTTGAATTATAATTTCAAGATATAAGTTATGGAACCGGCCTCAGGAAAGGTTAAAAGCACATCACTTTAAGGCGTCCCATTAAGGTTCCCCTAGTCGACGGCACGAACTATTTTGTGCGCGGGGTTAAAATGCCTGCTATCTCATACGACAACACGTGCGAAAGAGATAGATGCTGAGATGAGCAGTAAGAAGCTAGTTCGCGAATGATTTAGCATTTTTGCAAGTTTGTAGCGAAATGGTTGATGATTTAGGACGAAAACGAGCGCGCGAAATTTTATAAACAGACCCTTGGGAGTCTAGTTATAATGAAAAAACGACTTAATGTGTATTTTCAAAATAAAATTATTTGCATTGTTGAACTACTAATCTATCCTTGTGTGGAGGCCGTTCTGCAATTTTCCTTCTTCATATGGTATTTATTTCCGCCCGAAGATATGTTAAAATTAGTGTTGAAATATGGAACTTTCGACGCTCATAACTCATAACTGTCAAACACTTTTCTTATTTACTTTTTGTTTCCATACAGGGCTAGGATAATGATGAGACAAATTGATATCACTTTTTGTTTTGAACGTACAAAGTCAAGTCGTTATTTCGACTAGGCCATTAAGCGGCACTTTCGAACGTTAAAAATTAAAATTAACTATAAAAATTGATTCTACCGTCATCTGTACATCGTCAAATATTGGAGTAATCGCCAGATTACGTCTGTATGGAATATTGGTCGACTAGTGTAACCTTAACCAACAATATTATTTATATATTTTTTATTTATTTATGTACACACAAAACACTTTAAAGAGAAAATAAAGAATATACTTAGAAGAGCACAAAGTTACTGCTTATTTCAATAGAAACTTCCAGCAGATCTGCGACAGGAAATTAGGATGATAGATGAAGATACAGTGTGTAGAAAGAAATAAGAAAACTTAACTAATAAACAATGCACCTGCCATGTTGTCTCTTCATCACCCTTAGTTTACTGGTAGAGAATGCCTGAGGCATTAAGTCCACCTTTGTGCCTTTTGTGCATGAAGTCTAAATAAATAAATAAACTTAAACTAGGCTATAAAAAGTTAACTTATAATCCTCCTAATAAAATATATAAAACAACTTTATTATTATAAATGCGAAAGTTATTCTGTCTGTCTGTCCGTCTGTATGTATGACAGCCTATTACCTTTTCACGGTTAAGCAGCTGGACCGATTTAGATAAAATAAGATAAGGAGATAGTTTGAGACCATAGGAAGGACATAGGATAGTTTTTGTCCCGGTAGTGTGTTCCCTTGGGATGATAAAACACTTTTTACGCGGGCGAAGTCGCGGGCAGAAGGTAGTTACATATACCTTAACTAAATTTATAGAAGATAGAAATACATACATAATATTACATTGAATCACAGATTTTATATTATTGCGCAATACTATTGAACATCTAGGAGTAGTATTGAACACCCCTGTTTGCCTGCATTGTCGAAGCGGGGGGTATCAGTAGCCTTGGCTTGGTCACCCACGGTGAAGCGAAGAGGAACCCGAGGAGGAGCCGCTCGATAGGGCTTTTGCCGCTAAGCCGACGTCGTAGCAGCCTACCAGTACATAGCGGTGCCGCTTGGCAACAGAGGCGATATCGCAACTGAGGCGGGCAGAGATGTCGTACGGCATTGCGGCTGAGAGTACGACGCTGCGGTCGGAGAAGAGCCGTTATTGCGGTGCGCCGCTCTACCTACCTTTTGCGGCCGGGACGGGGTCGCCACCGTCTGATGGCTGACCGCTTTCCCTATCCCCTGCGGTCGAAAAATGGTGGGTGGCAGGGCCAGTGATCTGAACCGTCACAGGGAGACAAGGGGTGTCATACACGGGGTCGTCTAGCGCCCATGTGCTGGTTTGGTCCCTGGGGTGGTCACGGCGTACAGTGTGTTCATGTGCGCCGGTGATGGGGCGTACTTCCCAGAGAACGCCCCATACATGTCCGGTGACGGACAGCCGCGGCGAGTTCGCGGTGAGTGCTAAAGACGGAACCACACTTACGTGGTGTGGCGTGTCGTGGCGCCTTCCGACGCCGTTGATTGGCTACAAAACTCGTTGCGTTATGACGTAGGCTGGAACAGATTCGTTTGATTGGTGGATCCCGTGCCACGCCGACCGACGCCGCACGACTTAAAACGTGCCCGTGTTCCACCCATAAGCGGCACTGGAGGACAGCGTGGAGTTTTAGTGGGTTGGAGTCCCACATAACTGCGCTATCGCCCCGTGGTAGCGCAGTAGATATGCGTGAGCATTTCTCGAAGTAAAAAAAGTTAAAATACTAGGTACACAATATTTTATCATTCCAGAGTGTAGGGTTAATATTGCGGCATATATTTAGTTCTGTCTAAGATCACGTTGGTTTATTTATCCCTTTCCTTTCCACAATAAAAGTATTGACCTTCTTTAAAAGTTCTACGTTTAAAATGTTAATCAGCTATTACCAGCTGTAATGTGTTGTTGTTCTTTATCTATACTAATAAACTTAAACTAAACTAATGGCGCAGAAATTTTCTTTGTGAATATCTTTTTCAATAGTTGTCTCGAATTCATAAGTGTGGACCACAAGTAAAATTTCTAGAGTGATTGGATATAAACGGTCATACATTGCCAGTTCAGCGAAGCCTGTTGGCGCCAACAACTGGATATGTTTCTTTTTAAATTATTTATAGGCTCGCGCTTGATCTCTATCGCACTTGATAGTAAGCGTTGATGTGGTCGACGGTGTGTCACGCTTGCCTAGTATTAACCTATTCACTCTTAACTTAAAGACCCCGAGGTTGTAGCTAACGGGTAAAAACCGACTCCGGCAGGGTATTCCACTCCTTGGCTGCACGCATAATGAACGTATTTCCAAAACGATTAGTGCGTATAGGTAGGATTTCCATGTCACTGAAATCCACCTTTAGATATTTATGTTATGCTCGATTATATAATGATTTTTGTCTGTAATCCTTGCATATACAAACATATACTTCGAACTGCCATTGTTACCTACATTGGCTTCGTACTTACATTTTACGTGACGCGTGCACAAATACACAAACAGATAAAAATTGCAAAAATGCTGGAAATGGGTACTGTTGGTAATCCTTTAACATCATGGCTTTTTTTTTATTTTCGATGTACAAAAACGACTTTTCTACAGATTTATTATAAGTATTGATTTAAGTCGCAAATGTTACTCGTGTGTTGAGATTTTGAGAGTTTAGGAATACTGTTCTACCGTTGAGAAATTATACACACGGAGGACAGTGCGAATCATACTCAAGAACCTCACGCCTTTGTCTATTGTAACGTGTGTGTAACCAACAATGTTAAAACGTAAGTTTGATTGTACTTATATTTTTGAAGTTCACCAAGCGCAAGCGCACATGGCCATATCCGGAAGTCGAGGTCGAATATTCGCAGTCGTTTGGCCATTACGTTAGAAACCGGCGCAATATAATTATCATATAAGATTATGTCGCATCTACTACATCATTAGTCGCTCATCAGCCACCAGACCAGACAAATTTATCAAAATGAAATCGGTGCGTACAACATTTTTTTTGTTGTAAATCAAACATTTGTAAATGGTTCTACTAATTTTAATTGCAAGCTTTGATTTACTTTTACTGTTAGTATGTAAAGGTGCGTTATGGTGGATTTTATTTCAATCTAATCTAAATGTTCACCTTTCCATTTGGATGAATCTTTGAGTATTTGAATTGAAGTCCCCATGGCCTAAAACGTGTCAGCCCTATTATGGTGCCGCTCGGCAAAAGATAAGGCCTTCGCTCTTGATAGCTCCTTCTCTGTTTCACTATGTATGTATTTTTTTTTAATTAAGTCCCGTTTTATTTGTACTTACACTGTGTGTACATGTGTGTGCCAAATAAACTAGTTTACTTTCTTTCTTTAGAAACCAAAAGGCTTAGCACGCATTGCGATTTTTAACCGCACGGATTATATTCATGCGTATTTTTGTCCACGAACTGAATGTTAACATACACGCACTGTGGATAAAATACCGCGTGATTTTTGTCTCTTTCTATTTGTTCATAGATCTTAGCATATTCGCGCGAATTTTAAATCGCACCACGTTGCGATCGATTCAGTCACAGAAACACAGTTTTTTTTACCTCAATGCGTGCAGCTTCATACATGCGACATGTGTCGCAGAAAGTGCGAAAAAAAAGGCCGAATAAAAACCGCAGTGCGTCACAACAAAAGTCAAAATAACAACAACAAGACCCATAATGCTGCAGCCAGGGTCATCTTTGAGGGCATTGTTGAAGCCGTGGTCGAAGGATAATATAATATGCGTCATTTAATTCTTTTTTACGCACTTGTTCGTAAAGTGAACTTTTTTACTTCGATTTTAGGGCCCTAAACCGAGCTATAACACATACGTGCGTAATAGAACTATCCCTACAAAGTTAAATTAATACCTTTCTGCAAGTTATATGCAAGTAAACAGAGCATTTTCAATTCAACCGGGTAATACAGATTTTTTTTTAGTTACAACGTTAAAAGAGGTTTTATGCCGCTGAAAATCCATATATATTTTTGGAATAAATTAATGTCTACATCCTTAATTAAGTCAAGCAAACATTTATTATTATCAAATTATTCATAATTAACAATAATTTGAAAATAAATTGAAATTATAGATCAAAGAGAATAGGCAATTTTTTATAAGAATACTTTTACTTGTAGTTCAAGTAAAAGTATTCTTATAAAAAATTGCCTATTATTGCAGAATTTAACAATGTCTGCAACGTATATTAGTTTATGACTGAATTTTCACGATAATTTGTTAAACATAGAATTTCTGAAGTGTTGATCAAGTGAACAATTTACGTTATAAATCATATACAGATTCGTGGATCATCTATAGTGTTGTCATTTTGAACCCTTTATTAACCGACTTACCAAAAAGGAGGAGGTTCTATGTTCGACTTCGAGATTGATTTTTTTTTGGTGTGTGTTCACCGATATCTCAGTCAATTGTGGACCGATTTTGAAAATTCTTCTTTTGTTTGTTAGAGTATGTTTCGAAATTGGTCCCATTTTAATTTGGTGAAGATCTGATGAAGAACTTCGGAGATATACAGCAGAACTCTTTAATAAATAAAGACAAATCTCTCGGGATTACAGCAATCGCAAGTCCGGTTTATTGTTTATACCATTTCATAACGTAACATCACGCCAGTACGCTCTAAAGGGGTACGCAGATGTGTGTGTGTGTGTGGTAGGGATATAGCACCCATACGTAAAGTTCACCTTGGTACACTCTCATTTCACCGGTTATGAAGCAAAGTTTGAAAAGCAGCAAAGTTTCATGGCATTCGGGTAATATATTCTGGCATTATAAAAACCTCACTAAAGGCAAGTTGCTTAATAGGTACAACTAAAAAGTGAAAAATAAAAAAACTTTTCTACAAAAAAATACTACCGACTTCCAATTAAAAACACTACAAAGTGAAAAATAACTTTCTTTTTCGATGTCGGTGTCCATAACGAAATAAATAGGTACCTACCAAAGACACCGACTTCGAAAAAGAAAGTTATTTTTCAGTTTGTAGTGTTTTTAGTTGGAAGTCGGTAGTATTTTTTTTATGTTTAAACCTAATGTTATTTTGATTCATTGAAAAATTAACTTCTTATTTATTTTATATAGGCTCGCGCTTGACCACCATCTCACTTGTTGGTAAGCGATGATGTGGTCGACGGTGAGACACGCTTGCCTAGAAATAACCTATTCACTCATGTCTTAAAGATTCCTAGATTGTAGCTGTCGGTCAACACAACACAACTGTTGTTTATATGGTGTTGATATTTTGACTGTCGATGTTTAGTTTTTTGTAGTTGAGTATCCCACCCAACCACAACCATGTACATCTCATGGCATGAATTATTTGGTTCTTACTGTTCTCACTATGATTTGCCTATGTCACCGACATTTACATAAGAAGAGAAATAAAAACGAAAGAATCTACTAAAGAAGTGGCAAGCACCAATGTAACACAAACTGAGAACTTGTCATCCAAATCAATCCAATATCGCTTTGGAAATTGTACGTTCACCAAGTGTTTAATAATTTAACGATATAAGCAATACATGATTGTTTTTCCCTCGCAAATGTTTTGAAAAACGTCGTATGAAACTCGTGGGCTGTGCTCATTACACGCTCGGCTGAATAACGCCCTCGCCTTCGGGCTGCAACCCACAGCCTCGTGTGTAATGAGCAACTTAGCTCACTTGTATCATAATATACTATTACACCATATATTTGACTCACTAAGTCGGCGAAGACTCCTTTCGGCTTCGCTTGGCATCGATCAGTATTGACCGTAATGTTTCACCTCTCGACTCGCAATATAAACAGCCAAGTACATATAGTAAATTAAGTATCGTTTGCTATGACATGACTTTTGCAAAAACTTCTAGCTACAAACTTTATTAGCTTTCGTTGAAACGCATTTCTCTTATACCTCAATTTATATGTAGCTGGTGTTTCACCTCTTGAAACTAATTATTTTATGCCGCGATCTCTGGTATGGAAAGTGATACTGCCATTGGTGTAACAATAACCCCTTGAGTGCTAAAAAACAATTGTTTCTGGGAACCAAAGTTCCTAATTGCACTCAGTGTTAAAATGGCTATAATATTTTAAAATTTAAGTTGGGGTTAGCTTCATTCTTCTTAACTGATGTAGCTGAGTGGTACCAATATTTTACCATGAAATGTATTTAATATATATTGTCGTTTGGTTATCAGATGATCGCTGTCGGCCTTACGCTCATGGTCATCGTCGCGGCCGTCCCCGTTGAGGAGCCCGTCAGGACTCGCAGCTTTAAATTCGACCAGGATTACGCGGACCGTGGGTAACGTATTCCTTTTTTTAATATATCCACGAATGCCCCTCAAGTGAAAGGGGAAAATCATTCTTCTTATTGTGGCTTCTGTTACCCAAATACTTTTGCCATTTTGCAATGTCATCCATGACCCCGTACCCTTGTTTGAGTCCATTGACCGACTTCCCTGTGAAAATAGTAGCATATAATGAAGTAAAGTCTCCTTCATTAGTGAAGTGTGCGGTGGCCATCCTTGAGATATCAGGGGGGTGACAATAAGGTCTTAGAGTAAGGTTATTTTGAGATCGCGTAAGTGACAGATGTATACAAGTCATATACATCTGTCCCTTACACACACTCAAAATAACCTTACTCTAAGAGCTTATGGTCACCCCCCAGATCTCAGATTGCTTTCTCATTCTCTTCGAAATTTGAATTAACTATTAAAGAGAACAACGATTTTTGGACTAAGTAATTTTTAACAAAATGTGTTCATTGCTTTGTAATTTTCTTATAATAGTTGTAAATACAACAAATGTAATTTTTCAGGCCGCCCGGTATACACAAACAGGATTATTTGCAAGAGATGTTCCGTCGTAACGATGAGGTGGAGTTACCACCGGCTACCGCCATACTACCTGATTGGTGTAATGGTAAGTTATCAGACATTGTATCCGTGTTACGTTGACCACAAAGCCAGTATTCTTTTAGATAGTGTAGTACAAAGTTCCAATTGCATAAGGCGCCAACTTAAACCTGATTTATAATTCATTTTTGAGAGGCCTACTGTACCAGGGTTTCTCAGAAGGATCTATTATCTCGCGTGTCTGCCACAGAGTCATAGATGATATGTGTATGGTAGCCGAACATGTTGTTAACTAAAGCGCTCTGCATCGACGCGAAGGCGGTGATTTATTTTATTACAATTACTTCCTGTATTTACAGTTTGCACCAAAGCGTGCAGCAAGCAACACTACACATATAATAACACTTATAAACCAAAAAACTTTATACAAACATAGTTTCAGTCAACATAGTTTTGTCGGTGAGCATAAATATGTCGATGCCAGGTTCCTGTGCAATTAGGACGTTCAGCAAATTAAGCGCCTGGGCTGTAGTAGCATGACGAGCAGTCAGGGTACGTCAGGGCGGAGCCACGAACAGGCACCGCGGGGCATAGGCTCGCGAAACCCGCATTCGGTCCGGGGCGAATAGTGAACAACGAGCTAGCGTAGACGAGTCGTCGATCTTAAAGTACAGCAGTAGGCAGCAGTGCATGAACAGCACACATTTACGTCGCAGTTCCAGTGTGTTGAGGCCCACCATTCCCGCGACAAACAGAGACGGATATAAATAGGGATAGTACCCATACATCTTTTGTCATGAACTTATATTTTTGCTCGTGCGGATCCCATACCAGCGAATTATACTCAAGCTTACTACGCACGAAGGCATAGTACAGTACCATAATAGCATTCCTGTCCACAAACCTACTGGCCTGCCTCATGACATGCCGATTAAAAGTCAAAGTAGCATCTAAAGTCAATCCTAGGTCTTCGATTTCTGTGACGCGTTCGAGAGGGACACCCGATATGTGATAGTTATTCAGAACGGGCGCACGCGATCGAGAAAATGTAATGGTCTTGCACTTAGAGATGTTAAATTCTAAGTGATTGTCTTCGCTCCATTTTACCACCATATCGATATCCCTCTGCATCGCCTCACATTTTTGAAATTTTTGATGTAGTCTGAATACTTACCGATGAGTAAGTGCATCTTACATTATAGAACATTTTTTACAGAACAGTGTTTTTCTCATTCTTGTTTATTGGTTCTTATTATCCTTATGTTATTAGTACGTAAAAAGCCAAAACAATAGGCGAAAATTTGAAAAAAAAACATAACTAGCAAGCAGTAATAGGAATCATTTATCAACTGCAATCCTACTACTGCAAACGAAGAATTGGTTTTGATCTTTAAATTATTATTTAACTAATTTAATGATTTTTCTTTTAATTTCAGATGTTGACTACGATGTCCCTAATCATTCTCAAAACTCATTATCTTCTACGTAAGTTCAAAATCTAACAGTAAACGAAATAAGTGAAGTTCCATGCAACTAACACCTTTACACTACATATTCCAAATTAATTATTATTGAGGGCAAAATAACTTTAGAACATAAGACTCGCTTAAAAAAAGAATGTCAAAGATCTAACTAAATAGCACAAACATGATTTCAAACGTGAAGTTCGATGTCTGATTAGCAATTAGTTATTCGTGACTACTTATCTCTTTTTTTGAATGTACAAGAAGGTACCATATTATTGTATAAGACAAAATATTATTCAAAACCTAAAAAAATACTCTTTTTTTAAGGAAGACATCCTTAAAAAAAGAGTATTTTGTCGTATAACGTCCAAAAGATATAGTATTTGCACAGTCAGATTGGATTAATAAGGGTTAACAAAATAAGGATTCAAAATATTGTTCGTGATGCGGTCTAGGTGGTAACTAACATATAAGAATCCATTGTTCTCCTCTTTTCATATTGATACCAAATCAAAAAATCAAGTCAATGTAGTCGGTTAAAAGGCAAGTCGAACGGACTCAAACGACGTCTAGATGAACATTTCATCTCTTCAACGCCTAAGTTCTCTCGATGGATTATACGTAAATCAGAAATATTGGTAAATGAGCGAAGCCCTATAGTGTCGGGGCGTATTGTTTTACGTAAAAAGCTGGTAGTTGGTGTAGGTTTGCCAGTGGGAACCTGCACGATACGGCGCTTGTATTGTAAAAGATTTCTGGCGCTGCATGGTTCTTATCGGTGCCCAAAAATGCCTGCCTGAGCGGACCAGCGTTGACAACCTGCGCGAATCAGTGCTAATATACCGGCACCGGTTCCCAGCGACCCGTGAATGCCCTCCATGGGAGAATAGTCCTGGGCAGAAGCGGGGCATATGGTATACCCAGTTTCTTACTTGACGAAGTATGGTTTTTTTTCTATTCCTCAAATGCTCTTATACCTTTCTCAAATACAAGCACTTCACACCTTAAATTCCATTACAGACCTCGCAAATCCAATGGCAAAGGTATGCAAGAAACTACCCTCAAGAAAACTAAATTCATGGCAGGCGTTCGAGGTGTAGATCCTTTTGACACACAGCCACGACTCAGCGAGGTCCAGAAGAAGGCCCAACATTTCTGTAAATGGAACACCACTGGGTTCCCAGGTTCTTACCCCGTGTCTATGGATACGGCGAACTTGAAGAAGTTGCATGAGAAACCTTACAGGGTCTCGTGGAAGGCTGATGGTGTTAGGTATGTGTACTTGTATAAATTTTTTGTCAATACGCACCAAAATATTTGCTCATATCGCACCGCTTCTAGGCTCGCAATATTTCATCCGTAGTATAATATTTTCTCATTTCAAAAAGCCCTTCTGTTCAGTTTATTATTTAATGGGGAATCTCACTGGAGCAACCGCTCTGCCCCACCATCTCCTACAATAATTCTGCATAGTTCAAGGAATCATTAAAGAAGACTAACGAAGGAAAATCGGTGTACAATGTACAGACTTCTAGTAATCAAAACTATGTATTAAATACTTTTTACAATTTGTCTTCAGATATATGATGTTGATTGACGGAGAAGACGAGGTGTACATGTTGGATCGAGACAATTGCGTATTCAAAGTATTTGGCCTGCGGTTCCTACACAGAAAAGATCTCAAACGGCATCTGAAAAATACTCTACTTGATGGTGTAAGTTGTATAAAGAAAGAAAGAAAATATACTTACAGCCTTATACTTAAGTCAAAGTCTAAACCTTCGAACCAGTTATTGCATTTTGAACTGTACGGTCTCATCTTCGTACATTTTTCTGCATAATGGCAACCTGCTTTAAGCCAACGATGTGCGTCATAACTTGGCCGTAAAAACAACACAACAAAGCTACCAACGTTGATAGTAATCTCATAGCCGTGTTGCTGTCCAAATCAGGAGAGAAATAGTCTCCTTCCACCTTAATTACACTGTGATTTACTTTAATTCGAATACTGAACTAGTGGATTTAAATGTGAAGTTTTCTCTCACCAAATCAACTAAAGGCGAATCAGTGTATGTTGTTAACGGTACATTAAATGGTCCTTCGACGCCTTCGCGTATTTATTAAGACTTTTTTAAAGTTGATATTACTATAGTATTTTATGCAATGGTCATATAATAGGGGTTATCAAAACACGAGCGTGGGTTTATCACATGAGGCCAAGCCGAACATGATAAAAATAACACGCGAGTGTTTTAATACCTAATTATATGCCGTTTCATACACTATTTTATCTTCACTCATACAGTTGAAATAAGACAAAAGTGGAAACGGAAAAATATATGGCATGTCGGGCAATTTAGATACTCAATGCGCATGACTGCGCAGCGCGCGCCTCCATAGACAATAACACTACTTTTCTACATTATTTTTTTTAATTTTACCTATCCACGAATATGAAGTACGTGTTTATACAATATTTTTGAATTCATATTTGGAACATTACGTTGTGAATGTAGATAAAAATGTATTTTGGTAGATAAACGCTAAAATAGGCTCTGGCAGAGCCTGGCTTTGTGTGAAGTTGGTGGGCTCGTCCCTCATTGCGTGGTAAGAGTAACATAAACGTAAATGGCAAACCCTTCGAGAAATAGAACAGGTGTGATTTTATATTATGTTACATTAAAATTTTCAGGAAATGGTGATAGATAAAGAGGACAATCAAGAGATACCTCGTTACTTAATTTTCGACATCATTAGCTTCGAAGGGACGGATACGGGCAAAATGGAGTTCTACCCAAATAGACTGAATTACATCGAAAGTGAAATCGTTAATCCTAGGTAAGGAATCAATTTTTAACCGACTTCAAAAAAAGAAGGTTCTCAATTCGTCGGAATCTTTTTTTTTGTTTTATTTATGTTGCCCGATTATTCAAAGACGCCTGGACGGATTTGGAAAATTCTTATTTGTTTCAAAAAATATACTTCGCAGGTGGTCCCATACTCACCAGTGCATGATCTGATGATGGCGTCCTGGTGAAATCGAGGGAACTCCTTAAATATTATAGGACTTCATATAGCAATATTGGTATTGGCATCAACAATGCAATCTTTTGCACTAAAAAAGTATCATTTGGTGAAGTGGAACTGATGAAGAAGACCACAGATGCCCACAGGAACTCCTTAATGCTAAGTATGTCACGGGTATAAGATATCTCGAATAGTTTAACGACTATGATGAAGCAAATACTTATAAATAAATGGTACTGATTTAAATGGAGCTATCGAATTGATCTGATGATGAAGCCGGAAGGTAGGCACTGGAACTCCGAAATAATACAAAGTACAAGCTGTGTTTGGCCTTATTGGAATCGTCATTAGATTTAATTTGGCAAGGTTCACAAGGTTATTGGAGGTACCAAAACTATAAAGAAATAAATAAAAAACTTTATAACAAAATAAAACAAACTCAACTTCCAAAACAAACCACTATTTTTGTTAAAAGGTTTTATTTATCTCTTTTTAGTTTTGGTAGATGAAACATGATGTCTAGGTTACCTCAATGCGCAAGCGCAATTTAAACTTTTTCTGCTCCAAATTCAAAAGAAACAAAAGACTGAATATACCGAAAAGACCGAATTGAGTCTGCCTTTGTCCAGTGCTTTTTACTTGTGCATAAAGTTTTAATAAATAAATATATGACATTACAGGCATCAAGCTATGATAGAAGGCATCATAAAGAAAGACCAGGAACCGTTCAGCGTTCGATTCATGCGGTACTGGGAGCTCCCCATGGCGCGACACTTGTTAGGTGAGGAGTTCGCGAAGTCGCTGTCTCATGAGTCTGACGGACTTGTATTCCAGCCTTCTAAAGGGGTTAGTACTTTGAAAATAAGAAAGGGGTCTACCTATAGGAAGTTGGCCTTAAGTTGTTATCGTAGCGTACTAACCGATAAAGATTCACTGCTGGACATACTAAAGTAACCAACCATCGTCACAACAACCGAAGCACGAAGTAAAATTTCCTACAAAACATGTCGGCAGTTAATGGCAGCGTTCGATGACTTTTGGCTGAATCTGATGGACTGATGTAATCTTTTTGGTGACCAAACAATCAAATATTTTCATATTATTGGTACCTACGATAAATGTCTGACTACCTTCTGCCAGCGGCTTTGCCTGCGTGAAAGTCGAAATGATCCCGAGAGAACTAAATATTCCCGGGATAAAAAGTATCCTATGTGCTATTCCTGACTATAATCTATCTTTGTGACAAATTTCATCCAGATACGTTCAGCCATTCTGGCGTTATAGAGTAATAAACATACACACATCCACACATTAAATTAAAACTTTCACATTTATTATATTAGTAAGATAGTATATTATAATATATAGTAAGGGTAAAATTTGTGTGTATTTTTCTTTTCAGAGATACTCAGCAGGGCGAAGTCAGGACGTGCTAAAGTGGAAGCCGAGCAATTTGAACAGTATAGACTTTACATTGAAAATCGTCACGAAAGGTCGACAAGGGTGAGTTCATATACCCGTGTTTATAATTATTAAGGCAGTATTTCTCGAAGAGGTTTGTAAAGTTTTCATTTCAACAGTTTCAAAGACACTCATCAAACCATCAAGGTTTTTTATTGTATTTTACAGTTTTTTTACGGGATGGGCAAAAAAATCGTGGCTCTAACGAAACAGGGAGATCCCACCACTACCACATCTCAGTGTGCGGAGCTACTGCCCGTACAAAAGTAAAATCAGCTCAATTTTAAAATTATATGAGTGTTAAAAGTAAATTAAATAAAATGTGTGTAGTAGTTAATTAAATTAAACCGGTGACTGCAAAAGAAGCAAGTTATACTTAATTAATAAAAGCTTCACAGATTTACTTACCTCTTTCCGGTCTATTTCTCAAATGGTCGCATCGACCTCCCAAAACCTCCGATTTAAAAGTTTCGGAACCGAAATCGGAATCGGAGTATTAAGACGACGACTAACGCCAACGACCTTGAGGGAACAAAACGCGCACACGTTTCCCACCCGCGCAACCCAAAATTTTGTATTTTTTTGTGCTTTTCTTATTATTCTATGACTTTAAAAAAACCTCAGATCAAAATCTAGATAATTAAATTGTTTTTGAGATGGTGTCAATTTCATTAAAATACGCCTAGCGGTTTTGGTGCGATTGTCGTGTTTTTGTTCATTTTAGACATAACTTTACAAATTAATTGCATCATGTTATACGAATAAAACTCAAAATTTTCTTAGATCATATTATTAAGAAAATGGTCTACATAAGACCATTTTCTTAATAATATGATCTAACAAATATTTTTACCAACAAATTATGACTAGCCGTTTAGACGTGATTCTCGTTTTAAAATCAGCTACTCAGGGGTATCTGTGCCTTAAAAACTTAAAAACAATCGGAAGTTTCGACTTTTCGGAATCGAAATCGAATCTCCGTAACACCCAACTATGCATGTTCTCCCACAACTGGGCAAATGTCTGTGACTATCAAAATTTTTGTCAACGAAATAAATAATTTCGTTTCAGCATTCTGCCCACAAAAGTTGGATACTTATACGTTGGTGAAATGGACCAGCCTTTCGCGTCGATGAATGTGACGAAGGATATCCAACACCTTGACAATAAAATCGTCGAGTGTACCTTTGAGAATGGACGATGGGTGTTTTTGAGGGAGCGGACGGACAAATCTTGTCCGAACAGTTATAAGACTGCCACTTGTAAGTATTTTGATGAAACATTAATGTACAGTAATAGGGCTTAAAAAGGTTGACGGAAAACATCGTGAAGAAATCGCCATGTCCTAGAACCAAAAATTCGATGACGTGTGACATCCACCAACCCTCACTGGGCCCATGTAGTGGATTAAGGCAAGTGGATTAAGCAATCTCTCCCTCACAGAGATTAGGCCTGTGTCCCAGCAGTGGGAACATTAAAAAGGCTGTTGATGACGAAAAGGGCTTTTGATTTTTATGTTTCCACCAGAGATATGCGAGGATGTGTAGCCAGCAATGTGTGTGTAACCTACCTATTGTTGCATACCCTTTTAGATGACATCATTCTTTTAACGTCATACAGCGTAGCTGTGTTGGAAATACAGACAAAATAAGTGAGTCGAGAAACGTGTGCTAGGGATAATACAGAGCGCGGTCTAACTCGAGTCATATGTTTTGTACGTACGAGACCGCTTCCTCGTACCTCCTAGCTTCCTTGTACAGCTTTTGATAGAACATCGTAAAGATGTGGCTCGTCCTATCAATAGCTCAGCTACACATTCTCTGCATCACTCAACTTCTTCATACATCTTTGTGGAAACGCATCCTTAATATATAAAAATAAGCATTTGAAAGGCTGTTATGAGTCATAGAGACGAATGTATAGACGATTTTTGGGGTTCCGTTCCCGAAGGATCCAAATGGAGCGCTATTGCTCACGTGTCCGTCTGTCTGTAGTCTGCCATACAATATTTAACTAGAAATTTCGTGATAATGTTTATTATTACGTATATTTTACTAACAAATACCAATATATTGATAAACCAGATTTTTCTTTGGAACGGAACCCCAAATGTGCGAAGTCCGACACGCACTTGGCCGGTTTTTATTTCTAAAACGTGATATTAGAATGGTGTGGTCGTCTTAGTAGGGTAAAGGAGTAATTACAACCCCATAACTGCATCAAAATCGGATAACAACTTCCTACTCAAAATGGATTTATAACAATACTATCAATACTTATCCCAAACCTCATAAACAGCTTATTGAAAAATGTTTATTTCTTTCCCCAGCGGTCTTCGAGAGTATAAAGAACCCAGTAACCAAGGAGATCCTACTCGACTACATCGACAACCACAGGTTTCACGACGATTCCGACATGATACAAACGCATGCGTCGATAGCGACCTCTGTAGTTTAACAACACGTAATAAACGATGGTGTGATTGTTCGTGTAAATTCTTTTTTGATCATTAATTATTAGACGTAGTCGTATAATTTTGAAGCAAGAAGAAGAAGAAAGAAGCAAGAAGAAGCGTTTGCAAGAAGTGTTTTACTCGTACAATAGGGTGTTTGACTACTATCAAAAATCTAGCTACATCCTCATCTTTTCTTTGGCCTTCCTCTCCCACTTCATCTACCCAATTTTAATTATTTTGTGTGGCATTCGTTTCATCCCGTATCATCACAATGGCTGGGCTAAACCTAAATTTGATGTAGACGAGGTACATTTTGCGAGGCCCTCTGACGACGTAAGAAAACGGAATTTTTCAATTAAAATAAATTGATAAAAATCAAACCGACTTCCTTAACAAAACACAACAAAGCGAAAAATAACTTTCTTTTCCGAAGTCGGTGTCTTTTGTTTTCCGTCCCATTGTTTTCCGTTATTCGACACTGACTTCGGAAAAGAAAGTTATTTTTCGCTTTGTTGTGTTTTGTTTTGGAAGTCGGTTTGATTTTTTGTCAAATACATTTCATGAAGATTCCAATAAGCCCAAACACGACAAGGATATATTGTTTTATTTCGGAGTTCCAGTGGTCTTCTTTATCGGTTCCACTTCACCAAATGATACTTTCTGAGTGCAAATGATTGCATTATTTATGAAAATATCAAAATCGCTATATGTATGCCTATAACATTTGAGGAGTTCCCTCGATTTCTCTAAGATCCTATCATGAGATCATGGTACCACCCTGGAATATCTTCTTGCCAACAAAAAAAGAATCATCGAAATCGGTTTATAAACGACGAAGTCATCCGCGAACACACATAAAATAATATATATGTATATATATATACGGTCGAATTGAGAAACCTCCTCCTTTTTGGGAAGTCGGTTAGTTAAAATTGAATTTAAGTTTACTAGCATTGATAGCCAACGAACTTTGCCGCCAGTTTCTTTTTATCTTCGCATAACTCGACGAAGAAAAACGGAATGTTATTTTCCCCTGAAGGTACACCATTAGTAACGTTTGTTGTCCTAGTATATAGCACCAGAAAACACGTGGCAGTAGCTCTGCGTATAACCAATAAAAAATGTCAATGTAGAGCAGCTCCTGCCGTATTCTGGTATTCTAGTATCCCATGTCGAAAAACACATGGCCGGAGTAGTTTTTGCATTTCAAGCTTTTTTGGTGCTAAGTGCTCGCCGCTTCGCCACTTTCAGCGAATCGGTTAATTTATTCGTTCTATCATTTACACGTTAAGAAATAAGTTTTTTACACGCTTATGACAAAAAGAAAAACAAATGTATTAGGTACAATAAGGCCTGCGCCCAATGGGCTTTCCTATCGGCAATCCTTACTAGCCTATTATATATAAGAAAGGAAGTCGTGTGGTGTCTTCACCTCACCTTTCTGACTGACCGACTTTGATAATTTAATAGAGCCTGTAAACGGTTGTTTAATTGGAAATATTTAAATTCGTGTTGACTTTTGAGTTTCATAATTTTATTTAGTAACTAGTCTTAAGGAGGATACAAAGAAAACACAAAGAAAAGGATAATATATGCGACGCAGACGCACCGCGTCCGTTTAATTTTCAATTGTTTTCTTACACTACAACAGCTCTGTTAGAGAATGCTTAACTATTTTTTTATTATTATGATTGGTAGGGTTGCGTTTGACCACTATTCACCTGAAGGTCAGCGATGGTCGAAGATAAGGCATGCTTGCTTAGAAGTAACCTACCTATTCACTCATGACTAAAAGACTCCCAGATTGTAGCTATCTGCAAATAAACTAACATTAAAGTAAGTTAAAACGTAGTAGACATTGAACCGATTTAGTAGATTTACTTTGGTATTTAGTGATATTTAATTTAAAATGTTTTGGTACACGAGGCAAACATTTTGGATGGTTGCGGTCATAGATATAGTTGGCGGTAGTAGAACCTACTATTTAGAATACCTCCAGTTATTTTCTGGTGCCCTCGAATTCTGTGCTAAGGGCAGGTGGCTTCAGAGTATTGCATACACACTTACATTTTTTTATCTGTATCGGTACCTGCCACGCCCGTAAATCAACAGGTAATTCGGGTTTAATGATGTTGCAAAGCTGACCTCCAGATGACATCTAATGTCCTAGTATTCCGTGTCTATGAACCCGTGGCAAGAGCGCCAGAGTTCTCATCTCAATATGGCCAAATAATGGACTGGTGCTTATGGCCTCTGAAGTCCAGTCCTTTTTTGATTATCTTCTATTGAAGCCTGATATCCTGGTATCGAACGCTGTGGAACACGTGGCATGGGCATGAACCAAAACCCGCAAAGTTGCGCTCATACATAGTTGCGAGTTGAGCACAAATTTTAAAGGAAATAACAAACCTTTTAACAAAAAAAAAAATATCTGACTTCTTGTTGTGTTTTGCTTTGGAAGTCGGTTTAATTTTTATGTTAAAAAGTATTTTACTTTTCTCTTTTTAGTTTTGATAGTTCATATTAACATGAAAATCATTTATAGCCAGAGTACATCTCATGACAATTTAAATAAGCCCAAACAAGATTAGGATACATTGTTTTGTAACGGAGTTCCAAATCGGCCTTTGAAAAATCGGGTAAACTACATTTAAAAAGAGATTACGACGAATTGAGAACTCCTTTTTTGAAGTCGGTTAAAAAATAATACATACCTATACCCATACTATTAGGTATAAATTGTTTTATTGTTTGAAATAGACCAATATCTGATCACTTGTCGCCAGAGGGACAGAATCATTGTATGCTGGTACTAAGGTTCCATTATTTAACTTGTAAAACTTACTCGAGGCCACTCGAGGGTCTTCGGTTCGATACAACCAACGTGTACAATAATGTTATACTAGCATAGCAAACACGCATTCAATCTACCAACTATTGCCGCTAAGCAGCGTTACTATTTCTTTTAGATCATTTCAGCTTTTTATTTGTTCTTGGAATGAAACGCGCCTGCGAGTCCTCTTGTATTGTATTGAAGATGTCCTTTAAAAATATGCGGCTTTGTCTACGTATGCTTAGCCATTGAGTAAATAACATGGATTCCTTAATGACCTAGTAGATTGGGTAAGTGTCTTACTTAACCCCTATGCGATTTAAAGTACCTTTCTTAAACTTTTAACATGAACTGTAATTTTTTCGTCAATTGAATAGCGACACGGCCTTGGGACACACGGAGACGACACCTATTGTTTCATATTATGTTCCACACGATAGCTGCAGTTGCTCTCTGATATCCTAGTATTCAAGTTCGATGAACACGTGGCGCGATCGGTATCGCACGTCCACATAAATGGCACATACATTGCTTCTCGGTTTTGAAATGTTTAAAAGGTGGTAACGATAAAAGCTTTCTTTAGAAATCCTTTATTTTGGATACGAAGGTTACCTATATTTGCCTTGCAAATGCCGTACATACATGAAATCATGATCTTTTCCCATGGGGGTGGGGTAGGCAGAAACTACAGACCTGCTACGATCCTTACATACATCTTTTGCTTCGGGTTTTTTTATCTAGAAAATGTGCAAACACGTAATTTGAAATGATTATTTTTTGCGGTTGATTAGCGTATGCAAAATACTCGCTGTGTGATGCAGTTGCGGACATCAGCCCGATATCCTATGGATAACTTCCAGTTACACATATTATCTTTATATACACGTAAATTTTATCAAAAAATTAAAAAAAACAAGTTTGTGTTGGTAATTTTGATAAAACTTACTAAACTACGTCATAGCGCTCGTAGCTCGTAGCATGTAGCGCATCAGTGTGACGTCATCATGCTGAATGCTACGAATGATAAAGATAACTTTATTCTTTACAGGCCACCGCTTGTTGCAAATAAAACATGTCGGTGTGATTAGCAACAAGAATCTTCTTGCATTTGAATGACATTGACAGGGTCGCGTTGTTGACAAACATACAAAAAGTTGACATGGACACTTTTCGGCGTTAGTACCAATTTTGGTTACGCACCAAAATCGGAACTAATGCCACTTCTTTTTTACCGCTGTCCAAAGGCTGTCCATTTCATCTAGAGCTAAAACTGTCACCAGTGGTTTGGGACCACAAACACAGCCTGTGTTTTTACCCGACTGCAAGGAAAGGGTTATTATTCTGAGAAGTCTAGACAGCAATCTGTGACGTCACTTTATGTCGTCATACCGCAATTTCCTACATGCCCTAGTACCGACTTCTCAGGTGCATTTCATCTAGGGTACCAGAAATTACAGGTACAGTACAGCACTACAACTGCACGGTATTACATTTATTTATTTATATGCTTTATTGTACACCTTAAAATACAATTATAAAAATAAACTTAAAATTAATACATATACAATGGGCGGCCTTATCGCAATCCGTGATCTCTTCCTGGCAACATTCAGCATTACAATAATGTTGTTTCCATTTTCCTATAATACTCGCCAGATATTTTTTTATCACATCTATTCAAAAATAGCTAGTTTGTTCCTCGGAAACATGGACCAAAATAGTTCATTAATCCCTTAGGGACCAAAACTGATTTGAATTTGGAATGTGGATATTGTTAGTTAATGTTCCAATCAGCAAAGAGATGAATCACAAACCATGCGTATGTATTGAATAAGCAACTGGCTGAAAAATTGCGAGCGCGCCAATTTAAAAAAAAAAGTTGATGAAAAATAAACAACGCGCGAAATTAAATGCATACTGCCTTCGTTCGTAGTTGTTTCAAATTCAGATTTCAGAATTATAAAAAAATTGTGCGTCTTCTCAAGTGAAAGTATTATACTCAAGTTTCTCAAAAATGTATCCTGAGACACCGTTTTCTACTAGACTATTTCTAATTCCCAAGCTGTAAATAAATCTACAACTGTAACTAATGGTACTAATAAAATTGTTACGATGCACTGCCATAATTGTTCAAATATAAACATTATCCCCCAATTATTTTGTTTTATGTCTTATGATTCTTAATTTTATGTAAATAAATAAACATAACGTTCTTGTTCATAAGTTGCACTTACTTATTTTCTCATAGAAGGTGATAAAAAGTAGAATATGAGTTATAGTTATAGTTGAATAGTTTTGCTTGGGAGCAAAACTATTCTAAGCTCGAGTGACGTACTTTAAATCAGCTACCTTATTGTTCTATACAGACTTAGTTTACATCGATGATATTATTTTTCTTGCACATTTTTTGTTGCTTCTACAACTTAAAAACGAGGGGTGAAGCTCGATTGTTTTTGGGTCAAGATCGTCTGTTGCACTTGGTAATCACAAGCTCCAGTTGATTCCTGGTGTCCTGGTATTCAATATCGAAAAACACGTGACCTCGGATCCTCGATTTCTAAAATAGGATTTTGAAGAAACTTTGGCATTTACATATTGACATGTTCTTAATTCGAAATTCTCAATTAGAATAATATTTTTTTTGGTTATGTTGTTGTACACGATTGAATCGTGTACAACAACAAAACCAAAAATGACGACTTTTATTGATTGGTTTTTTTTTAAAGAGAATATGTATACATTTATTTTTTTATAACATTCTTGTTTTATGTTATCAAATGCCATTTGGCTCACACAATGATCATAATAATTAGAATCACAGTTCGCATTTCAGTTGCCCCTGAAGATGCACCATTAGTAACGTTTGTTATCCTAGTATCTAACACCAGAAAACACGTGGCAGGAGCTCTGCTTAAAAAACAAAAAATGAAACTATAGAGGAGTTCTTCCCGTATTTTAGTATCCTAGTATACCTTAACGACAAACACGTGGCCAGAGAGTTGCTGTTTAGTCATTTGGTGCAGTTGGAGCTATTTTGGCGCGCTTTTTTCATGGATGGGACTATTACATTTCACAGTAGACAGGAGACTTGTAAAAAAATATGCTTCTAGAAACAGCCGCGAAGGCTGTGCGTTTTCTGTTGTCTGTTAGTGAATGTCTGAATTTAAAAAAGATAGATTGAACGTGCATCTTTCTTCATTTTTTTTGAACAACCGACAATATCCGAAACGGCTGGACCGATTTTGACAGGACTTTCATTGGCAGATAGCTGATAATATAAGGAGTAACGTGAGCTACTTCATTTTAAAAAAGAATTCCGAATATTAAAGAAAACGCCTTAATTTTGAGAAGTAATTTGAGCTACTTTATAAAAAAAAAGAATAACGAATATAAAAGAAAACGCCTTGATTTATTTATTTGTACGAGTTTGATACGGACGCAGTCGCGAGTAACAGTAAGAACAGGCGTTAATATTTTGATACTCATATGGCGCATTTACATTAAGTCGGTTAGACCGTATTCGGCTGCAGGCCGTATTCGGTCACCGACTAATATAAACAGGTATTCGTTTGGCCGTATTCGGTTTGGCCGTATTCGGTCGAGCCCGTTGTCGGTGTCGAGTGCGCCGTGCCCCGCCCGTCGCCCGCCGCCCGCAGCCCGCAGCTCAGTTCGAAGAGCACGAGCCAGTCCGCCGCACGCGCACGATTGTGCATAAAATGGCCTCTCGAAAATTAAGTGACTCGGAAATGACGCACTTGGTAGAACTGTATCGGGAAAACGAAGTTCTATGGAATGTTACAGATAAGTCGTACAGAAATCGAGACGCTAGAGATAACGCCTATGAAAGAATCAGAGACTCGTTGAATATTACGCCATCACTTTCATTGCAAGACATAAGCAAGAAAATAAAAAATTTACGGTCTACCTACATAAAAGAAAGAAAAAAAATTGACGCTAGCTTCCGATCCGGTGCCAGTACACAATCTGTTTATAAACCAAAGATGCCGTGGTTTGAAATAGCTGATGGATTTTTGAGGACATATACAAGTAAAAGACATACAAATACAAATATGGTAAGCAAGTTTATTAACTTAAATTAACACAGTAATTACATATTATTTATTTATTTATTGAAGACAATTTGTTTGCCAAGAAACAGCGCCAGTATCACTGTTAAAATAATCACGTAAAGCATTTCGTTTTTGTCTTGCTTCACTACAGTCCATATTGTTTTCTTCAACAAATGATAGAAAATTAGATCTCCAGGTATTTGAATATTCAAAGTGTGCATGTGCAGGGGATGTTTTACGCAGCCAATTATGAAGACAACAGCATGTTTTCACGACTTTCTCCGTATTTTTAATATTTAAATTGATATGTTTTCCAAATATTTGAAATCGCGAAGCCAATATGCCAAAGGCGTTTTCGACAATCCTCCGAGCCCTCGATAGTCGATAGTTGTATATTTTTTCAGCAACAGTAAGATTATGACCCGGGTAAGGTTTCATTAAGTATTTTTTGAGTGGGAATGCAGCATCAGCTACGAACACGTATCTTTCAGGAATATTGAGAGCATTGTTATCAATTGCCGTTTTCAAGGGAGAATGATCAAAAACACCGCCGTCTGAATCTCTGCCTTTTGCACCAATGTCAATATACGTAAAACAATAATCGTGATCTACACAAGCTAATAATATTAAACTGTAATTTTTTTTATAATTGAAGAAATCTGACCCAGTGTTTGGTGGCGCCTTAATCACAATATGTTTACCATCAAGTGCTCCAATACAAATTGGGAAATTCCATTTCAATTCGAAACCTTTAGCGATTTTAAGCCAATCTTCTTCTGTTTTCGGGATCTGAAATGAAAAAAATAAAAATTACTTATTTTGACTTACCTATTTTACAACCCTGATGATCCAGTACCTAATTTAAATGTTTTATATTTCAGGATGAAAATATTGATTGTGCTTCAACAATCAGCGATACAGGCAGTGATGTCACGCAAACTCCCACATTAACGGATGATACCTTTTTAAGTACATCGCAACATACAACTGATTTTTCTGATGATTCTCGAAACTTACCTCAAAAACCTAAACGCAAAAGAAACCATGTGGTGGCAAATAAAGGTAACGAGAACTCTGAAGACGTGATTGCTGTGGCATTGGAGAAATTGGACAACTTAAAAAAAGAAGTTGGAACTATGAAGGATGATGAATATGATATATTTGGCAAATACATTGCGTCTTCGTTGCGACAAATGCCGAAAAAACACTTTATTTCAGCAAAATCAGTAATCCAACAAACTATTACAGAATTTGAGTTGAGGATTTTATCTGAGGAATGTACAACAGCACATACTACAAGTAATTATCCAGTACATGAATATTTCACACCCAATTATACTACGAGTACTACTATGAGTACTAGTAGCCCAAGTAACATAGCAGTTGAAAACATAGAGCTAAATACAAGCAACGATTCTATCTCAAATGTGATTGGTGTTCTTTCGAACCTAGAAGATTCTCAAAATGCATGATCAATTAGCTTTAAGATCACGTTTCGTAATTTTGAAATTATATTGATTGTAAAAAAAAATGTTGTTTTACTTACATTAACTACATTAAACTAATTACTACATAAACCACTTACCTCGATAAATGACTTTAACGTCTCAGAAATGGCATCGCATACTTCTGGAATAAATAAACTTATAGCACTGTCAGAAACTCTAAAAAAGAACTCAAGACTTTTGTAAGAATCGCCTGTTGCTAAAAAACGTAAAGTTATTTGTAGTTTTATTCTAGGGTTTAAACACTTTCTAAATGCACTGTCTTGTTTTTCTATAATCGGAGATATTTCATTCAGTAACCATTCGAATTGGTTTCTATCTATTCTAAAAAATAATAAAAAATCATCGTCAGTTTTGAATTCATTACACAACAACACTGAAGCTCCTAACAAAGACCGTTGACTTAATAGAGGTGTTATCCACACTCTCTTTCTCTTTGTACTCCTATTTTTCAATTTTTTCCTCAAAACTTCTTGTATTACATCGCACACAGTTAAAAATCCTTCTAACACAAGACTGTTCATGACGATGCTTGCAACCTGACTGTGAATGTGCAAGCAATGAATATACAATCGCCGCATCAATCAAGTCGCCGAATTCGGTTAACCGACCAATGTAAACAACTCAATTTAGGTGAGCGTTTCAGTTAAACCGAATGCGGCCGCCGCCTTCGGTGACCGACTTCAAACCGACCTAATGTAAATGAGCCAATAATGTAGAACGTATGCGGCGGCGTGGGCGCACTGTGAAACACTAACATTACAGAATAATGTCAGTTTAGTTTTTAATTGTTTTCCTACACTTCATCAGATTGGTTGGTTTTCTGCTTGCGAATACCTAAGATATTAAGTACTCTTTATGTTTCAAAATTAAGCAAAATTAGCATACTTTTTAGAATTCACTTAACTCCAGTTGTTTTCTGATACCCTCGTATACTGTGATGTAAAACAGGTGGCCTCAGAGTATTGCACAGACACCTGTTACCAGACTAGTGTGTCGACGCCAGTCATGCCCATAAATCTACAGGTAATAAATGGGGTTCATTGATGTTGCAAAACTGACCTCCAGTTTACATCTAATGTCCTAGTATTTTGTGACTAATAACACGTGGCAAAAGCGCCAGGGTTTTCGTTCTCAATTAGGTCAGTAATGGTTAAGTCCATAATAATATGGACCAGTCACGGACTAGTCAATTTTTGTTTACCTTCTTTTGATTCCTGATATCCTGGTATCGAATGCTGTGAAACACGTGGCTTGGGCAATACCGCTTAGAGCCTGCAAGTGGCGCGGCGCTCACATATTATCGTTCGAGGGTTCTGCATCTTTTCTGAAGGTGAAAAAATATAATAGTAAATAATAATACCTTTCCGTAACAGCACCACTGCAGGTTAAAGGCCTCTTCTCATACAGAGAAAGCATGAGCATTGATCACCACGCTTGCTCATAGCCGGTTGGCGTTTTCAGACTTACATACTAATGTCAATTAATTCTAACTAATATAATAAATGTGAAAATAATTATGTCTGTTATCTTTTCACGCATAAACCGCTGAACCGATTTAGATGAAATTTGGCATGGAGTTAGTTTGAGACCCAGAAATGGACTTAGAAGAGTTTTTATCCCGTTAATGCGATCCCTTGGTATGATAAAACACTTTTTACGCGAGTGAAGTCCAGCAGTCTAATTCGGCAAGGCAAAGGGTTTGACCCCATGAAAAATTATTGGACTTTCTCGAAAAGAGTAGGTATCTTCACCAATGAAAGCGTCCAATTTTTTTTGGCAATACCTAATTAAAGATAATTTGCTATACTCTTTTATGGTAGTACTATGATAGTTGGTGCTTGTAAAATAATACCTACATACTCGCGGGTTTTCGATTCTCTCGTTTCTATTTCTCCCGCCAAGCATCGGCGCTGTTTCTTTTGGAACATTTCAGCTTTAACAAGTAATTTAAACGTGATCGAATTGTACGAAACTCCGAACTAGAATACGTTCTAAATTGAATAATAAGACGACCGAGATGAGACACACGGATGCGCCTCTATATCATGTGGATGATATACATGACAGCTGCACCTTGGCTCTGATGCCCTAGTGTTTTGTTTCTTTGTACACGTGGCGTTGCGTCTTGCGTCTACCGTCCACATACGTCCCATACACACTGCTTCTAACTTTTGAAATATTTATAAGAAGAAAGGTGATATTTATATATTTTTTGTTAGAAATTCTGTATCTGACGGTTATTAATGTAACCTCAGTAGAGGTATTTTTAAATCGACTGTAACATAACTCTCGGGTTCCTGGAGTCCATTCCTGTCGCAAACTGCAAAGCTTCTTCTTTGCGTCGATTCACATCATGGTTAACTTACTCTTTGTACGTGCAATTAATCAGAATGGTTTTTATTATTTGTGGTATTTTAAGAACACATATAATTTAATACGGTATGTATTAAATTATGATATATATATATATATCACATATTGTTTTATATGCGTTCCTTAGTAGGTACTAAAGAACGCATATTGTTAAGTTACCTAAAAAACGTAAATAAACTTCGAATTTGAACACGTCCTTTCAATATCTTAGATTTTCATTCCAATTAAAATAACTTTGTTCAAACAGTATTTTTAGCTTACCGTGCATGGTCATCCAAACCAGACGTGTATGCAAAATCTCATGTTAAACGGTTGAGGATAACTGCTTTAAAATTCAGCTGCAATATTTGACCCGAACATACATACATACATTGCAAGTTAATAAAAAAAACCTTGTAATAATAACACGATCGTGAGACACACGCACATGGTCGCACCCCTCTGTGTAATATGACCCATACGACACCTCCACCTTGTCTCTGATACCCTAGTATTTAGTTTCTATTAACACGTGGTGCTCCCATCGATATTGACGCCGTCCACATACGATCCACACACCCTGCTCCTTACCTTCCTCGCTTTTGATGATACTCAGTGTAAATTTATAGATAGTAAAGTGACAATCTTTCTTTAGAAATCCATTAATGCAAGGTAAAAATACTTGTCTAAAATTATCCACACACTATTTTAAAATTAATTATTTCTATTATCTCATTTCCGTACGTTAAAGCCACCTTGGCCATTAAAGAACAGTTTGATAAAATCTATGCTGATTTTTCAGAGGTATTTTTGATAGTGTTTCCATGTGTAAACACGGGAGCACTACAGAGCCATCTTGTGTCATAACAATGCACTAAATGCGGCGAAGCTCCTGCCGACTCCTCTTATCCTAGTACCGGTGTCCCCCAAACACGTGACGTCACTAGAGTATTCCCCTGGCTCGGGCCACTGACGGGAATTTAGTGCTGCGGCTCACGGCACAAAAAAGGTTTCCGCCCGAGGGTATAGTGAAACGGGACCAAGGGATTTGTATTGAACGAATGGACGGAGCCGTGATGTCGGTAAACAACAATAATACATGGCATATTTTTTTATTTTCAGAAATTATACCCTGAAGTTTTTTTTTAAACGATTATTAATTGAAAGATTAAATTAATTTTACCTTTTTATTTAACAATCGGATAGTAGGCTAACAACGTTGCTAAGTTACTGATAAAGGCATAAGGCTGATAAGTAATAACTTTTATCTACACTCACAACGTAATGTTCCAAATATGAATTCAAAAAATATTGTATAAATTCGTACTTTATATTCGTGGATAGATAAAATTAAAAAAAAACCATTACAACAACAACTGAATGCAACATTTTCCTTCAATTTTCAAACAACTGAATCATAAAATAACTTTTTAATTTTTAAAGCACACTTTTAATTTTTAATTAATTGGCGCTTATGGGCTCATTGACTTAATGTAGAAAAGTAGTGTCATAGTCTATTGAGGCGCGCGCTGCGCAGTCATGTGTAATGAGAATCTAAATTGCCCGCCATACCACATATTTTTCCGTTTTGTTTTATTTCAAATGTATGAGTGAAGATAAAATAGTGTATGCAACGACATATAATTAGGTATTAAAACACTCGCGTGTTATTATTATCACTATTTATAAACTCACGCTCGTGTTTTAATAACCCCTATTATATGACGATTGCATAAACTACTATTTTGATTAAGTATAATATGTTAGAGGCAATAATTATTATTCTTTGAAGGACTATCTGTAAAAGTCTGTAAACCAATCATTGAAACTATTGCGCCCTTTTCAGCTTTCATATTTAACACTACTTAGTGTCGATCAAGGAGTTTTGCCGGACCTCAACGAAACACAGTAAAGTAGTTCCATAATTTAAATCCGAGGATAGCATAGAAGCCAATAAAATTATAGGCCAGTGTCAATTCTGCCGGTTGTCAGTAAAGTCTTCGAGAAGTTAATGCTCAACCAATTGTTGCGTCATTTTAACAAACATTCTTTCATGATCAACAGTACGGTTTTAGGTTGCGCAAGTGACGCTGGCATCTAATAAAAATCTTTTTTAACGCCTGGAAAAAAGCAAATGACGTCATTGGGATCTTTTGCGACCGCTCGAAGGCGTTCGATTGCGTTAACCATGAGACACTATTGTTGTAGCTCGAGCATTATGGCATTAGACATACGGCCCTTGAGTTACTTAGATTGGTGATGTGAAAAATTTTCTCGGCAAAAAATTTGGTACTAAATGAAAAAAAAACAAATTAGATTCACATTGCCGAATATTACAAGTAGCGAATGCGACATCATATTGAATGGCGAAAATCTGAACTTTATAAATCCAACAATTTTGCTAGGAATCACTCTAGACGACAAACTACAATAGGGTCCGCACGTAACATCTCTTGCGGGTCGGCTAAGCTCAGTCGCTTATGCTGTTAGACAGATTATGTAATACGGTGTTTTGCTGTGAGGTCGGGCGGCTGCTTTGAGTACACATTTATATTGCAAAAGAGAACTGTCAGAGCCATATATAAGTTGTCACTGAGAATCTCTTAGGGAACTGTTTAATAGTAGATTATTGCATCGAGCACAAAGTAATTTATTATTGCACCGAGTGCCTGATTTAGAGCCCGAGCGCTAGCGAGGGCTCTAATCTAACAGGAACGAGGGCAATATAAATTACTTAAGGCGAGGTGCATAATCTGCTTTTCTTTCAACTATTACCTATAGAAATAGTAGATAAAAGAAACTCATATCAAACAGTTAAAATAGAAGTTTAATTATTGAAATTAAAAGTTATACTTGAGCAATTATTAAACATAAGGTTAAGAGTTTTGTTGGGCAAATTTATATTTGTTTGTTTAACTTGGGACTGAATAATATTATCAGACGAGGTAGATGGGCCTGGCTGATTTGTTACAATGAAGTCGTTATCACGGGAAGTAGATGGGTGCAGCGATGTCGATTGATTTAAATTAATTGCTTCCGTAATACATGAAGTAATTTTACTTTTGTTTTCAACCGACTCTTTAATATAGCCCTCTGCTACTTGTTCGGATTTCCAGCCGCCGTGGCGCTTGAGTGTAGTTAAATTTGCGACGGAATCTGCGAGAAGCGTTGCTGAGGTTCGACGGAAGCAATGGCCTGTGTAGAGTTCTGGGTTCGGAAGCTTTAGAAATGTAGCAATCTCTTTAGGAAAATTTCCAAATTTGTTTCTGCCTATAACTTGTTTTGTACATTTACCATTTCTGTAATTCAAGAAGAACCGCGGCGTGCTTGTTTCTGTTGGACAAAGTAGTCGATATTTATCCACGACTTTCATGAACTCATCGCGAATTACGAACATTCGATCTTTTTTCGTTTTTGTGTTAACAAGTTTTATAAGCAACATGTTGTCGTGAGTTTCTATATCGTCAACCGTAATATTCAATAATTCAGAGGTTCTACAAGCACCACTAACGCCAAAAATTAGAGCAACCTGGAAAGATAGATAATTTTGTTTGTATATTCGTACATTCAAATAATATTAATATAGTAAAATAAAAATATTTGTTTTTTTCGATAAACATACCTTTGTAGCCAAATATATGTCATCAGGGGATTTATTTAAAAACATCTCTACGTTTTGAGCTGTAAAAACTTTAGATTTTTTGCTTTTGAACCCATCCGATGATCGTTTCAAAAACGCTGTGAGTATTGAATATTCTTTGATATGCACATTGTGTCTTGTGCTAACAGTGGATTTTATCATTGAGTATATGGACCACAACGAAGATGGCTTCATTTTTTTCGATAGTTCACTAAAGTAAGCCAAAAATACACTCTCTGAGAACGACTTTGCTCCATTTCTATCTTTCCAATAAATAAATTTCCCATAAGATTTTACGTATTGTACTCGAGATTTTAAGGGTAAAAGATTTTCTATAACACTGTCGGCTTCATTTAGAATGTTTTCCAGAGTTAATGTGTCGCTAGATGATTCCATTTTAATTCGAAGCCGAAGCACTCAAAATCAGATAGTATCACACTTTATCGTTTCCAAAAATATTGTCAAGCAAACAAAGTTCCCGCCAAATCACTTTTTTAAATTTCTTTCATTTTTAAATCAGAGTTAGCAGGAATCATTTTTTAAATTTGGAACAAGTAGGATAGAAACGAATAATACGTACGTAAAAAAAAAAGTATTGATATCGGCTGGCTGAATAGAGCTAATCCATTGAGATTGGCACCTTTTGGTGCGATCAAAAAATAAACTGTGCAATAATGAAATTTCATACATTTTTATTGCTCTAGAACATTAAAGACTCGCTTTGTACTGAGTTTTTAGTGTGATTGTGATGAAATTAAAGCATAGTTGGAAGAAAAAATATTCATAACATGACAGTTTCTTGCCAATTCATTTATATAAATATTATATATGCAAGGAAAAATATACATTTCTTTAGTAAAGTCTGTGATAGACACAATTGTAATACGAGAAATAAAGATAAGTTAGATCAACCATCTTATAGACTAGCTAAAGTACACACATCTTTCATCAAAATACCTTTTGATATATTAAAACTAAATGAAAGTAAATTTATTTTAAAACATTAGTTTAAAGCACACTTTGTAAACAAGAATATTACAAATTAGATGATTATATTCAAGATAAGAATGCTTGGAAACATGCTGGTCCTGCTCCATAGGGCAATCTTTAGTGTAGACAAAATCGAACTGTTTAATTTATATTTTCATAATTATAAAGTAATACAAGCACCTAAGAGAGCAGTGGTGGCCCAGTGGCCGCGACTTACAAGTTGTAGGTCGCGGGTTCGAGACCAGGCAGGCGTTTTACTTTGTGTAAATTATTTTATTATCACTGCTCTCAAAATGGTGAAGGAAAACATCGTGAGGAAACCGGCTTGTCCTAGAACCAAAATAAGCTTTTCTGAATGGACGGTAGACAATTATTAATTTTAAATGTTGACGTTAAAAAGTGCCGCTTAGTGACCTAATTGAAATAAAGAACTTTGACTTTTGTTATCGGTTCTTACGAGTTTAAAATTATCTATCAAAAAATACTTGACGCGCTGTAGCGCGAATGAAGAAAATAACGAGTTTACCAACTACGGCGTAGCAAGCGTAGGCTTTTACTTATGCATTTTGATACAGCTACGGTCTACGACGTAGCGAAACGTAGGCTTCTTGCTACGGATGTTAGCGTAGCGGTAGCCTTACCAAAAGCGAACAGAACTCAGGTAGCACAATCTAAAGAGTCTTTGATATCTAAGGACGATAATATTAAATATTTCCAGCAAATAGTGCTCACGATTGTGTCTACGGTTGCTGGAATTGTAGTTAATACGAATGAGTATAAGTTGGTTATGATATGCACTGATATTCCCAAGCTGATAGAAAATAAGGAAAAATGATGATTTTGGGACTTAAGTCGTCCTCCGTAATGTTTTACCTTTCAGAGTTCAGTGAGTTTTACCCATAAATATAGGTAGTACCTACTAAATTTGGTGAAAAATTTTTTTTTTAATCTTCTAGTAACGAACAAGCCATATAAAATCTATCGATGGATCATTTGATAACAAAATTGAAATGTAAGGTACATAAATAATTATTTAATTTAGAAGTCTACTTGTAATAGAAAAACAAACTCTTTATTGTGATGCCGAATAACTGTCCAGATTAATAGTTATCCAGGATTAAAACATGCAGCAAATCGTTATGCAGGTGGTCGAGTCATATGCTGACTCCAACTTCAATTGAACTGAAGTATCACTCAAACCTTTGATGGAAAGGGTCCACGCTTACATCACCGTATCGTAAACCCACTCATTGATAAGCCCCAATCAATGCAGTTTGCATGTGTGCAGTTTCATTCACACACACATTATAAATGGAACGAAAGCTATGCGTCATTGTCTATGTAGTAGTTACTATCAAATGACAACCTTTTATTGTCACGCTATGGTGGCGCCACTTGTAACGGTCTCGTGACAAATTCAGTACATTCCCCTTTAGTTCCCAATTTCGCCACATGCAGATATTAAGTTTGCTTGTCTATAATCATGTCGATGGGTGCAGTGAGAGTTCCATGTGATTTCTGGTGCTCTGGTACAGATTGCCCTTTAAACGTGACTTCTCAGCTGATGTGCTTTTCCCACGTTTAGTTCGATGGAAATGACACAGAGGGCGCTTTTACTTGTTTGAAATTTTCGTAATGTTTTGACGAGAATTTTATTTGTTGCTTAAATCTAGCTATTTATTTGCTGTTATTTATGATCGATAATTATATTAGGTATTTGTGGTTGGTACATCGCCTCTATTTGGTGTTATTTTGAAAGGGTTTTTTTTGTACAATTTATTGATTAAATAAAGACTGTATTATTTAAATTACAATGTGTTTAATAATAACCAAAACACGCGATAGATTTTCCGAGTTTGCTTTAGCCTTTTCTTGACATTAAACTTTTCAGGAAGCGGACAACCTTGGTTGCAACTAAAGACGAAAGCTCAATTTTTACACTATAATCATTTATCTTACGTTATGTTTTAAATAATTATAACCGTTATTGCAAAACAATAATAACACCAGTTTATAAACTTCCGATAAATGCCGCGCGTCTATCGAAACTTATGATGTTGATGAAAGTAGGATTGTGGGTATGTATATTATGTCGAGCATTGGTTCAGAGTTTTCCTGATGCAATATGTTACCCTAGTACTTTTTACCCCACAACGTGTGACTTCATTGTCGGTTTGCCCAACACTAATAATTAGTGGTGTTCCGTACCAGATGTTTCTCCTCTCTTTTTTATAAAAAATCTATTGATGTTTACGAAAGTAATGGGGTATGTTAAAACTACTAATTTGATTTAAAAAATTGGCAAAAACATTTTTTTTTTCATTTCACAAATTGATTGGAACATAAATGAATTATAGTTACAATCAATATCATCTAAGCTGTGATCATCATTGCAGTGTTCTTAAAGTTATTTTTTGATCTAGCCTTTGATTTCTCACAGCTGGGCAAAGTTCATATCATCATCCGTAGCCTGATTTGGCCAACTGCTGGGCTAAGCCTCATTTAGTATTTACATTCTTATAAATACATGAAAACCTCACGCGTATTTTCATGTTACGATTTGTATACCCTCCCAAATTTCCCTAATTCGTATTTTCTCTTCTGTAAATCTGTTTATCTCTATAGATAGGTGCCATTCCCAAAGTTCATCGCATAACTTGTTCTTTGTGGCCGATTTGCCATAGTTTCTCACGTGTATGGCCTGATTTGCCATCCGTGTAGTAGTATAGTAATAGTTCAGTTATAGTTCGAGGGCCCGCCGATACTTGTAAACTTAAATAAATGTACACCCGACCAACAGTTTGGATCTTTTACAATGTGTTATATATTCTTTTTATAATTCAGCAGTTATGTTTTACTTATAAATAAAATATTGTTTCATGAACGCGTAACTGTGTAAAAGATCTGGACGCTACGGGGTAAGAGGCGAACAATCGAGTTTAAGGTTAATGACATAAATACGAACAGAAAAACTATTTTTTTCGGGTATGATTTAAGCTGTCACCAATTTAATTCATTTTGTGTTTCTTAAATAATAGGGTTTGCCCTCAAAATAGTAGATTTGTCACCAAAATGTAGTCACCAAACAATATAAAATCAATTCCACAATAAATTACCGAAAATCATGGAGATATGGGGTCAAGTACCAAATAAATGGTTTTGTATGTATTATAATAGGTTTGTCCTAATAGTATTTAAGCAAACTAATTTAAAGAGATCACCAATAAATCATATATTAGGTCACTAGAAAATTTCATAAAGTTAGATTGGTGTATATGCAACAGAGTCGACGGGCTCCTGTTTCTGAATGCAGGGTCTAAAGTAACCTAACACGAAGGAGATGACGGAAGCTGAGTTCGCTCGCTTTGCTCGCTCACTTCAGCTCCCGTCATCTCCTTCGAACCTAACCTGTCCGAGACGGGGTGCCCTAAGCTCCCGAGCTCGCTTCGCTCGCTCTTAAACCGATTCATTGACCATTGTCATTTTAATGTTGACATTTTCATTAAAATTATAAATTGATGTATTAAATTGGTAACGAATACTAAAATTTTAATAACTGAACGAAATAAAATGTAACAAATAAAAAGGAGTCGCAGTCAGGGATCGATAATCGATTTATTTGGTGACAGATCTACCATTCTGAGCATAAAGCTATTATTTTAGTAATAAAACTATTATTATAAGAACGAAGTTTATATATTTATCTAATTCACTAAAATTTTATTGGTAATCCATCTCTTATTATACACATATATTAACATTAATTTGATAATTCATACCTGGGAACACTTTTTTTTATCTGAGAACGAAAATATTTCGTGGCGATAGATCTATTTATTAGGTGATACAACTTGATGACAAATATAAATTTTGGTGACAAGAAATATAGTTCCCATTTTTTTCTTATTCAATGCCTGGGACTCTTCTAATCTAAGGCGTAACTTTTATGAGCTTACTTTAAAACCGGCCACTTTTGCCATTTATTAGTTGTTTTCCTCTTGCCTAAGACCTTGATTTTTAGGAAAAAAATACAATAAAGCAAAGAAAATATGCGTCTCGAATTATATTCATTAAACTACAAGCAAGCCGCGTATTCTGCAGTTAACAATTTATTATGGCACAATTTTTATTAAAATAATTTATGTGTTAATTGCAATTACTCATACCATTCTGCCGTGCCGGGGTACAGAGTAGTACTTCACTCATAGATCGTCGTAAACTCGGCGCCTGCGCATGTGACCGGCACTTGCCGCGCAGCTTGATACGAGACGTCAATTTCTACGTTTGTGGTATGGCTATAATGATTGAAAGCTTTTATCTATTTACAAAATCTAAAACAAAATAAAAACTTTTTGAACTCAATGAATTTATTTCAAGATATAGATACACTGCACTTATTTTCTCGGTATGCTGCGTTTAAAGAGAACCTTAATAAAACAGTTCTATATATCCTGTTAATCAAAAAAGTAGTACCAAATATTTTTAAATTAAATACAATGAAGAATCTAAATTGTGAGGATTATAGACTCATGAATGTGAAAACTTGTATGTACCCATGTAATTTATGCTATGATTCCAGATGTGGACTTAGTATCTTTATAGTGGAAAACAATTTAATATTATCTTAATTTCGGCATTTGAACCTGCGACCCCTTGCTCAGCCAACGCTCTACCATTGCCACTCCACCATTTAGGTAACAGATTACCGCTACAATTATATGCGTGAAAATGTGGCATAACTGTTTTATTTCTCGAGCCTCTTTTCAGCATTATCACAAATCACCAACGAGTCATCTTTGCAACTTTTTTTTATAAGTTCTTCAACAAAAACAAAATAAAACTATTACGCGTAACTGCATGACAACTGTAAAAATGAAAAGTAATATGTGGATTGTAGAAAGATTAATTCGGCACGATGTCATAAAGGAAGAAAGGAATGTCACTTTGCATTAGGCATATAATAATATGTCTTTTCTTCACAGAGTAGAGAAAAAGCGGTCAACCTACGCCTACTGCCCTGAGTTTATTTACACTACAATACAATAGTAGTTTATGCAATGGTCACATAATGGGGGTTGTTTTAATACCTAATTATATGCCGTTGCATACACTATTTTATCTTCACTCATACATTTGAAATAACCCAAAAACTGGAAATGGAAAAAAATGTGGTATGGCGGGCAATTTAAATTCTCATCAGCGCGCGCCTCCATAGACATGACACTACTTTTCGACAATATACAATGAGCCCATAAGCGCCAAAAAATTAAAAAGTTAAAGTGTGCTATAAAAATTAAAAAGTTATTTTATGATGCAGTTGTTTGTAAATCGAAGGAAAATGTTGCACTGTAATGGAAGATCCATTACAGTGCAACATTTCCCTTTTAAAATAATTATACCTATCCACGAACATAAAGTACGTGTTTGTACAAAATTTTTGAATTCATATTTGGAACATTATGTTGTGACTGTAGATAAAGTCTATTTTTAGTTGTACCTTATTTTATAAAGATTTCTTTTATAGAATTTCGTTTCACAAAAATATTTTTCTCATATTATCATTTCATACAATAATCGATACGCAGAATACTTAATTTGGATAAAGTTTAATCATTGATTTTCGTTCAAAGAATGTTTATATATTCATACGAGTATCATAGAATAACGAATCAAATATTCTTTATCCTCATATTGTTTAGTTAATATAAAACTTATTACTAATAAAAAAATTAATCGATTACCAATTTCTAAACGTTACAATTCATACCTTAAAACACTACAAAGTTGCTTTTGCATCGTCTCCGGCGCTGCGTGAAGCCGATTCCCCTTGGCCCTTACGTAACAAAATAGGCACCCATGCTCACCTCCGCAGCATCGGCTTGCTGGTCGTCTCCGGTGATCAGCCTCAAACTCTGCGGCTCACACGGGTGCCTGTGCTTTGTTACAGCGGGCGGGGGTTGCCCTCCCTTCGTGCCTCCGGTTCTTATATACACTCAAGCCAAAAGACTACGTGAAGTCGGGGCCTCCGATTCGGTTTTGGAACAGGTTCGACCTATTTGAACTATGAAGCTACAAGAGAAACGGAATTAATGACACGTCATATGAGGTCACTGACCCACTAAATGGCGGCAAACGTTCCGTTTCATGATTGTACTAATAATTAGTATTATTAATATACACCGATCAAACAATATTTGTTAAAAATAGTTCTACTGTTTGAAAAGTTTGTTACATAAGAAAATGTGATACTAAAATTCATTGAATTGTTTTTCTGAGGAATATCTTTCATTGAAGTAAATAGTCGTTGAAACAATAATATTCGAAATAAAAATACAAGGACCGAATATAATATGAAACATTTGCTACGAAACGAAATTCTTGAAATTTCTGTCTGCGAAACAAGGGGACACCCTATTTTTTCAGAAATAAGCGTTTGAAATATTTTAGAGGCACTTATACACATGTACCTCCCAGACAGAAAGCATTACCCACTCTTATCTCCATCGAGAACATGCATACATTAGCGTGTAAAGCAAATCCTACCCACCGTTTAGCATGTTTTAAATTATTACATAACATGTCCTGCGGCACGGCCTGTTCAAATCTCCCAATTGAAAAACGTCGTTACACGGTGTGGGCTGACTCATCAACACACAGACAGAATGGCTCAACTCAAATTTTATGAGTTGGTTTCCCTTAGCGGTGCCTTTTCGCAAAACATATTTACTTAGGGTAATTTTTTTTGGGCTCATCCTACTTGTTTACGCGTTCTACTGCCGAACGGGTTAGGAATGGTTAGTGGTGCATATTTTACAGTCGTTGTCTGAAAAGTTGGTGTGCTTTTTGTATTATGCTTTGATTAGAAAAGAACTTTATTTACAAGTTAAAGTGTAAAGTTTTTGATATCATTTTAATGGAATGGCACTACCTTCCCAAATATTTATAGCTTACAAAAACGAATCAGCATTTAAATATATTCACAACAGTATTACACGCATGTCTCGCCAATTTGTAGATCAAAGACAAAAACAAGACGGAACAAATTTTAAAAACTCATAATCCTTTGAAATGTGCACCGATTGTTTGTAAAATAGTGGTAACGGAACTATTCCCACCAAACATATTTATAAAGATATAGGGCCAATTATAAATAGCGCGACCCAGTGTCCACGAAAATGATATGACACGATTGAGTAGAACAAATGTATAGAATAGAAAAATACACGAGCCACCGCGCGGGTTCCAGTCCATCCGACAACATTTCGCGAGCTGGTCGCCAGGCGCGAGCCGGCCGGTGCGGGCCCGACACCTTCCTGCAAATTATGTACAACTGTACGTCTTCCTTTCAAAAAGTGTCGTTATTGACGAGAGTGTTCGGTGACAATGATGTGGATTTGTGAGCGTCTCAGTGAATAGGCCTCGTTCGCGCCACGCGTGACGGATGACTCTCCCGCGCTTTTACGTCAGGTGCGTTCATGTAATACTGATATAACATAATTAATGACTCCGCATACATATTGATTTTATTGTAACATTACTGCAGCCGAGCTATTGTAACTGTCGCAAACTTTTTCCAATAGGGTGTCTCAGCATAAATCAAACGTTAACAGCCATGTTCTACAGAGAATTGTGTCATTTACAAAATAAACTGCTTTGGCCCAGTTTAAAAGACTTATTTGAGAATTAAACGGTGCTCGAGGTAACATGAAACATCAAAGCGAGTGGGTTCATTGATTTTCCGTTAATTTATGTTTAAATGGTTATTAGATAATGTCGGTAAGAGTGTGGAGTGGTGTTATTTTTCTCGTTTTCGTGTGTAAGGTAAGTGAGCGTCAGATATGAGCGGCCCGCGGGCTGGGTCGCACGTGGTGCCTGTTTGGACACAAACAAGTGAATTCTATTTTAGTTTTGACGTTTCGTAACAAATGTCCCTTGGCCGGTGTGCTGATAAATGGCTGCTTCTGATAAATATGTTGTCTGCCCTGGCTGGGCTCGTGTGTTGTTCTGTGGTTCGCGTGTGTTCTCTCTGTGACAAGTCTTCGGTCGCCGATGTAAGTTTCCTTCTTATTTTTGTGTCTTATTGTTTGTTTCCTGAAAGTCGTGATTTATAGTTGTCGGTCGTACATATGTGTTAAACTGTATTCACAGACAGACACAGCTTTATAAAACAAACAAAATAAACAGTTTAATTTAAGTTTAACCATAAATGGTATTATTTTCGCTTAGTTTGTAAAATAATTGCTGGAAAAGCGTGGCCGAAGTTGCGGCAAAAAAGTTTTTGTATTCCCTAGGTATTTTCAGGAAAAATTGCTTTGTGAACACTAAGTAGTTTTTTTTTCTATAAGGGAAATTGTTATTGTTAGGGTCTACCCTTAGTTTATATGATAGCATTTTGAATGAGTTATAAGTACTTTACAATATTGTTTGTGTAATATGATTTGTTGGTATCAGCTGATCGCACAGGTACACACAGTAAGTAGAAATGTTATGAAGGTGATAGAATGGGTTGTTTTTCTAATTCTTTCACAATTCATCATAGATTTTATTTGACTGAAATATTGAAAACTTTTCAGTTCACCCGTAGTAAACCATCATTCATAAATACCAAAATTGTTTTGACTCTGCGTTGTAGCAAACTCTATAAATATTTCCGTAGGCGCCCACAAAAACGTCTACTGTTAAACATAAGGCTTCTTGCTTAAATTAATGGTGATTAACTATCGCAGAAGGAGATTATGTGAGGTACCTACACAGCTACCTACTCCATATCCTCTTATCATATTTAAGAGACACGCTCTTTCAGATATTTCTGTACAAACTTTTGCTAGCGAAGTGTTTTATCATCCCAAGGGAACATTAAACCGGGTCGAAAAGTCTATGTGCTATTTCAGACTATAATCTATCTATCTTTGCCAAAGTTCATCCAGATCCGATGAGCCGTTCTGGCGAGATTGAGTAACAAACATACATCCTCACATCCAAACTTTCGCATTTATAATATTAGTAGGATTAGACTCTGTTTATTTTCTTGATGTTGATATTAGGGCTAAGAAGAGTTCATTTTGTTTTAGATTTTGAAACATTAATATTTGATGATTAATATTTTTCTCTCTCGCAGAGAGGAGGCCTGTGTCCCAGCAGTGGGAACATTAATAGGCTGCTGGTGTTGATGATATTTGATGATTTATTATTGATTTCATTTTAACTTAACGCTGTTATGCTGTTAGGATCGAAATAAGTGAAGTATTGTAGTTTCTGCCTACCCCATGTGAAAAATACGTTATGTTAACATTTATTTATGTAAAATGAAAAGCGTTATTCCATGTCAATTATCATAAAGAAACAGAATACTTAAAGGATACCTTCCTCAAAACCCTCAAGCTCATAACTCCAGATTACCAAGCAGCACTATAAACCCGGAAGCCATCCCCCATGTCCCATTCATCGCCAACCCTTTCACAGCTCCAGCCGAAGCCCAACAAATCAAACTACCCACAATTGATCGCCACATTTCCGGGACACATACATAATACATCAGAACGATACAAGTTGCAAGTTTTTACAGCACTTGTTTCTTCGTAGCCCGGCCTTAATGTGTGCGGGGTACCCCTGCACCCCGGGGTGGGGTGTTGGAGTACCCCAAGTCCCCAAAGCTCATTAAAGAGTTCGTTAGCTTTATCAGCAGCGTTTACGGGTGTATCGCGTTTTTATAGATGTTTGCGTTTGTTTAATTAAACCTTACGATACTCGTTCGGGTGTAGGGTGTTGCTGATCGGATAGTTAACACTATTGGGGTTGTTATTGATTGTTTGCACGTGTTTCTGTGGTTGATAGGGTGTTAATGGACACCAGTGTATTGTATTACTATAGTGTTAACTAATATTTATTGGTAAATTATCGAAAGTTTACCATGATCTTCTTGCAGCGCTTGCTTTAGTCACTTGAATCTTTTAAATCAAATATTCTATTGAGATACGAGTAATATTATTATTTTGGGATGAATGGATGGATTCAATGAATGTCTGTTTATTTCAATCATTTTCATAGCATACTTAATAAGTTTTCAAATGACGCTGGCAAAGTGCACTTCCAGTATTTTCTTAGTGCACAGCTTATATTAATCCCATTGCAATAAGTTACGTTACTGATGCCAGTCGTACATTCTTCCCTGTTAGCCTAGTACCACACTCCGTATGACATAATAATTTAATTAGCGGTATCGCTAATTGGATTACGATTATCCTTCGAGTTTAACACCACGGGTACTAGGACCTCATTATAACGCGGTAGGTGAAGTTTTAAGGCGTTTTGGGTTTACATAATGAGTCATTTGATCTGTCTTCTACATTGTACTATGGTTTTTGTTTAAATGTTTTATTTGAGAATATTTATCCTCTTTTTCACAAAAAATCAGTGACGTCTAAATGTAATTCTTTAAAAAAATGCAGTTACTTAGTGCAAGAGAAATATTTCATTAGCCGCAATGCGAGACGAAACTGCAATTTCTGATTTTAAGTTTAGTTTGTCGCCGTCAATTATTCTCAACTCCAAATAAATATATAACTCTGAAATCGGCCGTAAAGCTCTATGACGCCGATTCTCCGATGTGTCATTATTAGACAACGCTATTTGGTTGCCTAGCAACAGATTCCAGCAATTTTGACAGACGTTTGAAATCCCAGACAAGTGCCAAAAATTTAGATTTCGGAGGTGACCATTTGTCTACTGAGAAACGACCGGTGAAACGGGCGTAGTTGCTTATGATTACACATCACCTAAGTTATGTCGCGTCGCTTTGCTAGATAATGAAAACGGGTACAAAACTTTAATATTATTTGAAATTATTTTAACTAAACCAAACGTTCCTCTACCCTTTTTTCGTCACAAAACAATCCACAGGATGATATTTAACTTTCTACAGTAAGGGCTTGCCCCATCACATCTCGACGCGGCACGTTGTCTTGACGTCCATATTTACGTTACCGTGTCGTAAAAACACACGTCATGAAGCCGCAACGTAACGTTGTCATGCCTGGACAAATTTTAGTACATTTTTATACAGAAATTTAAATTTTGGTACACAGAACGAAACAACGTTTCGTTTCTTGTAGTTTCTGACAGTTGCAGCATTTCTGACATCTTTTTTGAATAACTAATCGCTAACACATTTAAACCTCAACTGAGCGAGCGCATCGCCACGTACCGCTTCTGACGGCGACGTACGACGCATCGTTCCGCGGCGTCTTTGCCGTACAGTACTTTAGCACGACACGTTAAAGCACCGCGCCGCGACACCGCAACGGTCCGCGCCTGGGGACAAGCCCTTCGGTTAATCCATTTGTCTAGAACTGTATGTAGGTAATGTACCAAACAAAATAAATTGCAGCCCATGACTACTGGTTCTTTAAAGGTAAGCATTACCAGAATAACTTTAATGCCTACATTGTACCACAAACTACAATCCTGGCAGACAAATCCGACATGGGTTCATTGAAACTAGCCGTAAATCAGATTTATGACCAGGAACACATAGAGATCAATGCAGTTATCCACTGCTGAACGAATGGGGCTTTGGGCAGGGCTATGGCGCGGTCGAATAGATAACCGGACGGTGACGTAAAACGCGTACCTTAGCACTGCCTTGCTACTGTAGATATGAACTGGAAGGACTTAAGTAATTCAAATGGACGAGAGTGGTGTTGGTAAGGGACGACTAAAGAAATATCGCCGCTAGAAATACTTATTCTTACTCTTCATTGTACACAAAAACATAAAGACGCAAATACAATAGGACAGCTTATGTACAAAGGCGAGCTTAACCCATAATTGGGTTCTCTTACAGCAAATGCAACTGAATTAAGTAATTTGCATTTGAGGACAGTACGAGTAGGTACATCCAAGTGCAAAAGAAAATAAAAAAATAACCAAATATTTAAAATTCTTACATACTAAATAAACTTAAACAAATACGTGAAGGTACAACACGAACACAACGCATAAACCTAATGCATACTATACAATACATAACCTAAATATTGTTTTGATACTATCTTACTTACGAAATGTGTACTAAAGTGAAACCATTTACCATTTAATTTTTTGTTAACTGGTTCTCATTTTAGTTTACTAACGAAATGTGGTATCATCCCTTACATTTTGAGATTCAGAGAAAAGATTGAAAAATCTGCATGTCCCTGTTCTAACTTTAACAGCACATTTCAAACATGACACCGAAGCGTTAGATAAACTGTGTACCTCATCAAAGTAGCTGATATTAAGGCGATTATTAAGGATATTCCCCAGTGTAAACGCAGTACTGGCTATGCGCCCGCTCGGCGCCAGAATATGAATATTGAACCTCCTTTTGGAAAGTTTTGTTTACAAAATGTTCTTATATTTACATATACTATTTCAGTTATTAAGAAATTCTAGCAATCAAATTTTCTGTGTACAAATATTTTTAAACATTTATGTCGTTTTGGAGGAGTATCCAAAAATAGCGAAAAAATATCGAGTTGTTAGTAATTTTTTTAAAGCAAAACTATTTGTTATACGAAAGAAACATGTTTTACAAATAATTTACATGAAACAATAATAAAAATATATTTTTTCAAACCTTTTAACCTTGCCGTTACTAAGGAGTATGCTTTAGAAAGTTACCATTTTACGGCACTAAAGTGGTTGCAGACCCTTAAATAGTATCCCCGACAATATTATCATATTTGAAGTGGTTAAAAGACACAAATGTCCAGTGTTAATTACAAAGATGTACTTAACCCGCCTTCAAGGTATCTATAACAACCAACTTAGACGTACACACGTATCTATAGCCATAAGAAGCTGTCCACTTTATCTTCCGAGACATTACGATGGTTAACGCCTAGGCCACTAGCCAGCCTCCAAACTGCGGCGCACTCGTCGTTTAATTAAGAGGCAGATACCCTTCAGTAGCTGATTTTAAAATAAGAATCACGTCTAAACGGCTAGTTGTAATTTTTTGGAAAAACATATGTTACATCAGACCATTTTCGTAATAATTTCATCTGTTTTTTTTTAGTTTTATTCGAATAGCATAGCGCATTATATTTGTAAAGTTATGTCTGAAACGGGCAATAAAACGACAATCGCACCAAAGCCACCGGGTGTATTTTTATGCAATTTTCACCATCTAAAAGACAATTTGATTATCTACATTTTGTTCTAAGGCTTTTTTAAAGTCATACAATAATAAGGAAAGCACAAAAAACTAATGAATTTCGGGTCTCGCGTTTGAGACCGTGTGGTTCCCTCAACGTCGTTGGCGAATGTCGTCGTCTTAACAAATGCGTAATAACAGTGGTCCAGAGAGATTTTCACCCAAAGAGGCTACACTTGAAGGCTGCAAGTAACATACGCAATGCCGCTTAGTCTTTCACCACAGACAGTGTAATCCCGGATAAGACTTTCCCCAAGAAGCCTTATTCGAAATGATTAAAAGAACGCCTTAACATAGCATAATAAGTTTCACAGACCAAATTATATCTAACCGCATAAACGTGGTTATCTATATTCTATACCAACCCCGTCAGACACACATATGTATCTTTAGCCATAAGTGTCTGTCCACTACATCTTCCGAGACATTACCGCGGTTGTTAGGCGTCTTATCCACTAGCCCACCACCAAACTGCGGCGCGCATCGTTTCATTACCGCCGCAGTGGGCAGCCGCCCTAATTAACTTACGTCACACTTATGTCGCCCCGGTTAAGTTACGGTTTTTAACTTACTGCCGCCGTACGCGCACCTGGAGGTAAGCTGCGTAAAGTTCATGATATATGCGGCTTTTTTAGCATGTTTTTGTGTTCGTTTTTACAATTAAATCATTACTGTTGCTAGTATGAGATATTTCTGTGGTTAATTGGACTTTAATTAAATAGGTAGGCAGCTATCAGGTAAACACCCAATTTAGTAATTCTGTATCATCATTCCAAACTTTACAGTAAACCCGAAACACCAATATTCACCATTATTTGTGTAGGTAGACACAAATGTTTTGCAATTAAAACTTTTAAATATATTATCCTAGCTTAAAAACTTTTGTATGCCATTTTAAAAAGCAAGAGCTCAAACAATGCACAATATTAAAACAGTTATTTACTTAATTACAGAATAAACAGCAGCCATTAAACAAAACGGCCATGTTTTCTATAAATAAAAAGCTGAAGCCGAAGCTCAGGCTGTACTTAAGCTATCTGACTACAAACTCGTTTACGATTCCGCGCAGAACTTAGCAGCGGCTAAGCAAAGCTTAAAGCTTAATTCAACAAAAGAAGCCGCCAGCGTTCGTCGGCGCGGCAGACAGCGCTGAAATAAATCGCACTAGCTTGCTGCGACTAAAGGAAAGACAACAGTCTCCACTGGAGGCGGGGTCTTCTAACTTATTTGTAGTCTTTCTTGTGCCGTTTGGTAACTTAAAATGCTTTAATTTAAAGTTGGTTTTGGGCTAATTAGTAAATTAATAAATTTTAATATTTTATGCCCGATTTGATAAATAAACTTAAGAGCATTTAAACCCCTTTATGCCTAATGTTTATTTATTGTTTAAAACAGAACACAACTAAAATTTTAAAGTAATATTTAACGTACCTTCAGACTAACTAAAAAATCACAAATACATCAAAAATTCATCTACATCGTTGTTAATGCAAAAAGAGAAGCAAAAAAAAAACAATCTAAGTAATCAAACAGACAAACTATAAAAAAAGTATATAAGTCACTCATCTACAAAACCATTTACTGAGGACTAATTTGTAAATCGATTCAACCCTCAAGTAAGTATTTGCGATTTGCGATCGCGAAACAGATAAAGTTGAAAGCTTGAAATATAGCTCATATCTCTCTGTCCACATAATTATGATACGGTTGTCACTATCGCCATGAAATGCCGGTTGGCTCTGACTTTTAATAGCCCATTACTATAAAGCTGAGCACAGACAGCCAGACTATTAGTGCGATCAAGTCTACCGAGCAAAAAGTCTGCAATGCACTTTTGTACATACAATGGCGGACTTATTGCACTTCGTACCTACTAATTTGTACATTTTGATATTCAATTGAGTTGCGAGTTATCATTTTTGCCCAACACTAGGAATTTGTGGGTGTATTAACAAACATAAACTCACATACACAAAAAACCAGACTAGAACAACTATCTGTAGGCCATACAAATATTTTTTCCGAGCAGGAATCGAACTCGCGACATGCAGCGCAGCACCCAATCGCTCAATCACTGCGCCAACCGTGTCGTCATTATCTGCACAAGACCACAACGATTATTACCGATGGAAAACCTCACTAACCATTGTAGCATGCAACTAAACCCACGGGGAAATTTGAGGTAACCAGCACCCGTTACGCGGTAACAACATAACAGTAAATCACAAATTATTCAAACTACTAGGGTCTCATAATTTACCAGTAGTGATACATTAAGCTAAAGTTACATGTGCATTTGTCAAAATATATCGTGTGTTATAATCATGGCCGTTAGCAGGATGACGGAGTGGGGGCAATTGCTGCAACACTCGCAATTTGACCATAAATCTGGAATATGCACGATTTATTGCGAGCACTCGAAATAGTGCATGTCACGTGAATACGCGTGAACTGAGATTATTTAAGTAATGTGAATTTAGGCTGGAAGTTGGAAATTGCAACAAAACAGTCTATAGCCGGGTAAACGAAAACCTTGATTGATTTCTTCGGTAACATATATCTAAATGGCTAAGTTTTAAGCAAAAAACAAAATTACTGTCGTGCCATCGACACGAAGGTTAAGGAATAACACCTAAATCTATAACAACCAAAGCTGAGAAGATAACCAGCAAACTACCGGTCAAGCCATATATATACTAAAAACACAAAAATGTCAATACAAGATAAGCTTTTTATTATCATAAACATATTTACGGCCACTAAAACTACATTTTCACTACTTTCGTTTTCCCTTTTTTTGGCACAAAATCCGCTGATCATAGACTTTTTTATCTATGGCCGCCATCTTTATAGGTCCTAAGAAAAGTTCACACAGAGATTATTTTGTCCGTTTGTGACCAGGAGGTCATGATTTAAGGGAGGTCGGCGAGCTATTGGTGCGTAAATTACTGAATCCCTGGTGTGAGGATATTATAAGAGCGAGGTTGAATGTGAGATAAAGTAGGCAAATGGAGCTTTAAAATTAAATTGTTAGATTGCAGTCTGATTTTCCTAAAGTTTAGTTCGAAAACAGGCAGAACATGATATTATGATAATTATGACAGCAAAAGTTCATTACCTACAGAATGGTGACAAATAAATTAAAAAAAATAAGGTACTTAGAAAAACACACTCAAAATGCAAATAATTAAAAAAAAATGCAACGTTAATATAAATTATAACTAGGAACAAGATTTATTAATCTCATTTACGATTGTATTAAAGATAAGTAAATAAGACAAACATGAAAAACAACTTGCTGAAACAGTCGGAAGTGACGATATTCCGAAAACGAAAACAACAAAATGCTTACCATTTTATGCTTAGGTTGGCACTACAAAATGTTTCCCTATGGTCGATTTAGTAAAAATAGAAGAAGGTGCGTATGTTTTATCAATTCGAGTGTACTACGATATTGAATCCTCATTTGTTCTGATTGATGTGTCTTTAATTTTATTGCCCTAGAAACAATTTATGAACCTTTTAAATATTGACCTTCGTATTTAATGTAGAGAAATATCTATATTAGATACAGTATGTAGATTTTTCATCTTATTTCATAATTACGTATGTTGAACTTGGCTTCTTGATATTTTTAGCAGATGCTTTTAACTATGGGTTTCATTTTTTTAAATTCTTTGGTTGTCAGCTGATGAGAGGTATATTTTAATTTTTACGCAGAATAATCATTTCTTTGTTAAACTGTTAAGAGATTTATATAAATAAGGATTATTTATCTAATGCCTCTGAATCAAAATTCAAGTATCTGGCCTATAAATTACCAACTATAGATAGTGACAACAAAGGTGAGAATGTATAGTCTGACCTCTGAACTTATTCAACCCTTAGTGACCGTTTTATGTGCCTATTTATAACCTAAGCTAACATATCCACGGAGGGGCTCTAGATATAGAATAGCTTCCCTTCTTAAGCGTAACTACAGTTAGTTGTGATTAATAATTCTTTACTTTAGCCAATTAGCCGAGACCGTCTTCCGCACAAACACAATCTACCAAAGAATAGGAGCCCAGCAAACTCACATTATCTAAATGACTTGTAAACTTTCAGCTGCAGTTAGCCTCTCATTCCTCACTAGGTTTTGTTTAGAAACTGTGCCTCTCTCAATAACCCCATGGGGAGAGACCTGCCACGAAATTAACCGCGTCTTAAGTCAAAATAATTGTTGGTTAACACCGCCATTAAATGGGTGTTAAATCTTATTCTGGTTTTATTGTAAGTTTTCCTGTTGTGGCGTATTTTGTGGCCCCTCCGGTTTAGTGGCCTAGCAGGGCCGTTTGGGTCATAAACCGAGATTAAGTGTATTATTATTCTGTTTGCATTTGTTAGCATTAAAATTCGTTAGACTATTCTAAAATGTGTAGTTAAGATCTACCACGGTTTTATTTTGTTTTTATTTCACAAAGAACCCTCTTCTTGACTTTCGCTTTACATCAGGTTAACCTGATGTAAAGCGAAAGTCAAGAAGAGGATGAATGAGATTGTCGATCTAGCGCGCGATCCCAGGAAATGTCCGTTCATTTTTTTAAAAGAAGGAGTTCTCAAATCGTCTGAATGTTTTTTTAATTCGTTTTTTAAGTTGATTGGTTCGGTAGTAAGAAACACAGACGTTGGCAAAAATTATCTACATTTACCTAATTAATAAAGAAATCATTTTACCAGCATGTACACACCGCCATAGCATGTATTGATGCACCTTTTAGTGACAAGGCCAAAGTTCGCAGTATCACGGCAAAGTTAGACCAAAAAGGTGTGAAAGTACAGAAGCTCGAGCGGTGCGGCAGAACTTTGGCAACACAGGCGAACAGCTGCTCCATACTCGTATTTGTATATTTAAAGTTTTAGAACATTAAAGCGTTTTTGTTTACTCACAAAAATATTGTACAGAGGCAGACGTTTTATGCTTGTACATCTTTGGGTGATGTATAGACAAAACATGAAACATGGGATGTGCAATAACAAAACAGGGTGGCTAATTTATTGTTAAAAAATAACATTTTATTTAATTACAAGTATGCAAAATAGCAGGTTCCTTTCTCATATCGGCAAGAGATTATCAAAATAACCCATATCGCGGTGAAAAGATAAGCCCTGACCCATGTGTGGATTGTCCCTTGGAAAGTAAATATGAAGTTGTAACTCAAGACGCTGAAATGAAAAAAAAATCTAGTCGTAGAGGTTTAGGACCATTCACCCAACAACACCCTTAAGATTCCGTAGCATGAATTGGAACCGTAACATGAATAGGCGGTTTCCTATTTTCCTAATTCAACTGCGCAGCTTAAAAACCGTGTCTACATTTCTTTCTCTAACTTAACTTTTCGATCAGGAATGAACGAATGAGTGAACGTTGACGGTGAACGCCTCTTGTTCTAATTAATTAGTGTATCTGTCTCAGGTGCTTGTCGCCCAAACATGTTCATTTGAGACCCTCACTTATATCGAGCATGTTCAGTTGTTGACGGCTGTTGGAGCCAGTTCAGACAAATAGTTTCAAGTTAGTTTGGGAACATTCGGCAGTTGTAGTTAGGAATTTTGTCGGGGACTTTACTTTGTGTGAAAGTTATTTTCTAAAAGTCTTTTTGATGATTATGTTTTGTTAAAAAATTGATAGATTTTGCATATTTTGATTAGGTACCGATCTAAATAAGAGGACCAGCAGCGGAACTGCGTTAGTGAAACCAGCAAGGCAAAGGCAAAATCAACTAATCACATAGACGGAAATCCACATCGCGTCTTTCATCTCGCAATGATTGGTTGATTTTTCATACTTTTCCCCTTAGCCTTGCCAAATTAATAACGCAGTAAGCCTGCAGGACATACTAATATGATATTATATCAAAAACTATCTGTTGAAAAAAAATCAAAAATAATTTGGCCTAAGATCAGATAAGGACCGATCTATTTAATGGATGATTAGCATTTTATATCAAATTTAATATGTTAAAAAATATGTCGCGGTTGGATTGTCTGAAAGAATCCTGTCAAGACTATAATTAATTAAACATTCAAAAATGAAATCGATGGGTTAAGATAAACCAAATAACAGACAGCAATGAGACTAAGGTTTTCTGAAATATGAAGTTCTTATTTTTTGACATATCCCAATTCTGAAATATTAAGGTAACTCTAACCGGAATTATTCGATGAGTTAAAAGAGTTTTAAAACAGCCTGCGTAACGAACAGCAAATAGACTAATGTTTTCTGAAAGGCCTTCTTTTGTTCTTTATTTTATGCCATAGATAACATTAATTGTATTCCAGTTCCGAAATATTGAAGTAAACTTATACTGTTTTTTTTTATTAATTATAGTTGTACTTTGTGTAACATAATTTCATCACCACTGCTCTCAAAACGGTAAAGGAACCTAAAATTTGATGACATGTGACATTTACCACCCCTCACTGGGCCCGCGTTACCTCTTTCACAGTGAGGAGGCCTATGTCCCAGCAGTGGGAACGTTAAAAGGCTGATGATGAGATTTTTTTTTAATTATATATAGGCTCGCGCTTGACCTGACCTCTCTCACCTGATGGTAAGCGATGATGTGATCGACGGTATATCACGCTTGCCTAGAAGTAACCTATTCACTCTTGACTTAAAGACCCCGAGGTTATAGCTATCGGGAAAAACAGACTCCAGCAGGGAATACAACTCCTTAGCTGTGCGCATAATAAAAGTATTCTCAAAACGTTTACTGCGTATGGGTGGGATGTCCACCATGTACCGATGGCGCATCGCCGTAAGTCTTCGTCATGCTTTTCATCCATTGAACAGCTGGGCGAAGGTCGCTCCGCATCGGTTGCCCCACCAATTTGCATACGCTACCGAAATGTCAATTGGTCAATCCCAAAATTTTTGTACATTTGAAAATCGCGATCCCTGATAGAATGGCATATTTAACCCCCGACGGAACAAGAAGGGTGTTATAAGTTTGACGTGTGTATATGTCTGTCCGTCTGTGGCATCATAGCTCCTAAACGGATGAACCGATTTTGATTTTTTTTTGTTTGTAAGGTGATTTTGTCGAGAGTGTTCTTAGCTATGTTTGAATAAAATCTGTTTAGCCGTTCAAAAGTTATGGGCGTTTTACTGTTTGAATCGGGGTGTTTTCACAAGATATCGTGTCATAATTACGTGTTTAATAGATTACCGATCGAAGCGCATCTACTATGTACTAGATAAATTATGTAGCATGAAATAAAAACGAGTCGGGGGTTTTTTAAATTTTGAAATTTTACTTGCGTATATAGCCCAAGTAGATGTAGATCTATCAATCTACCAGTTTAGAAACTGTAATAAGAAAAGTAAAACCAAATGCATAGATAATAATATTTGATAGAAACTACATTTGAAATTGATTCGACCCCAACAAATAGCGGTACACATAAAACCTCTGAATCTTCATAAAGTGCCAAGAAATGTTATTTGTGAGTACAATAAACAATTTCCTACTTATTTCCTCGCAGCCCGACAACTGATACGTAGCCATACAGCCTGCAACGTCAGATGGGGGCCATTTTGTTATACGGTCTGATATTTTTGTGGCCTTTTAATTTACTGATATTTTAAAACACTGAACACTGACATCATTAGAATGTAAACATCTAATTATGATTTATAACATAAGTAACAAGCACAAGACTATGCATTGTGCTGTGCAGTATTTTCTCTGAGCTCAACAGAAGGAAGGCTAAGCTTTGGGTATGTTGCCATGGTGACAATTCAAAAGAAAAGCAGCATGTTAATATTGTCCTTAACTACAAAATTAATTTCCCGAAGAAGCGTAATGGACGTTTTTCTCGACTTCGGAATGGGCGATGAGTGAGTGTCATCAAAGAGCCGCAATTCCGTGCACGCGGAGATCCCATAACTCTCGAGAGAAATGATCCCTCAGCCGACATACAGAAAGTTTAAATTTCATTAAAAATGGAGACATAAAAAGTTTTCTCTGCAGTTTAAATAATGAAAATACTTTCGTCAACTACCGCGATAGCTGCTGCATATTCAAATGAGCACGAAACAAATTCTGAGGCATAAATATTGCAGACGAGACTGTTCTAAGTAGTTTCCGTGATAGAACGTTTCTGGCAGGCCATACATCTTGGCGCAGTCACGTGACCGTGCCGTGTCGTACCGTGCCGCAGTGCATATCTGCAGGAAGCTCTGACAGTTACGTGGAGTGCGAACTGCATTGTTGCAGCGCACAATGCTCCTAGATAAATGTTCACATGATGAAGTTTTCAGGCAGTTCGTGTAGTTTCGGTCTAGTTTGTTCGTTGTCCGATTACGCCGCAAAGAATGGGACAAAGATTGCTGTTTGCAAGGAAACTATTTATTACTGGTCACTTCGTCTGCTGGCTTTGTGTGAATTTAAATTCCATTTTTGAAAATGGAATAAAAACTTCATCTTGCGAAGTATTTTTAGGTTTAAAAAAGGACTTTAACCTTTTTAGATGCAAGTTTGTGACCGATCATTGACAAGACACCCACTCTAGGTACAAAATAATCATCACCAAAGGTCACAAATCTTCAACTACCCACTAAGTGTGACCCAAGTCACTAGCAAATCGGCTGTCACTCAACAAATTCACTCACCGCCTTCGTTAGCTAGAGTAGTCCTAAAAGAAAACCTAGAACAAGACGGGATGAATAAATCAGGGATGCGACGTAAATCCCGGCCATCCGGTCCATCCCGGATCTAAGCGGGATTCCCGTCTCATTTACAATTTAACTGCAGAATTAATCTGACAACGAAGTGAATCGACCGCTGGTTTCTCTATAAAATTTATTGTTCTTGCATGCAGTAGATATGTAGATACAAGTCTACTCTACTTACAGTGGACTGTCTACGAGGTTTCGTAAATTGGGGACCGATTTATTGATTGTGCCTGGCTAGTGATAGTGGGTGACTGTAGATAGGGATGCGACATCTCTATGTGTACTTACTCACATGTGTAGGTCACTGTGTGTTCTTGAATAAAATATCCTAGAAATCATGACGATGTTAGTTCTAGTAACGGTCAGTTTTTCATAAAAGGAAGGCGTTTCTTTTTTAGTAAAGCTTTGTGTATTTCCTAAGTTTTCCTTTAAAACGGGTTCCATTTTCTTGAATAGACATTATGATAAATTATCATTATGAAAACATCTAAGTAAGACTATCAAGGTCAATCTCAAAGAACTTTTAATAACTACAACTTACGAATAAACTTCCTCAAAGCCGGCTAAATCTTAACTTATTTTTTTCATTTTGCAGCATGGGTTACGCTATCCATAACCTTTCTATGTAATCTCCTACTTTTTAACACTTTGACCTGAGCGGTTAATGCCTTGAAATAAGGTGCGGGTTTATGATCCCGGGGCCTTCTGGACCGCGGGATCTGTACGGACTCGGAGGTCGCGAAGACCCAACACGCATAAATCTTTGGAGCTTATTTGTTGCGGAAAGTCGCCGGCTTTACGCCCTCCCGCGGTGGAGGGTTAGGTACCTACTGTAATTGATTTGTTAACAGTACTCACTTAACCCTCCGGGAGTCGCGGCGGCTTCTTTTAGGCCTACGGGTTATTATGGTGATATTTCTGTTTCGTATTTTATTACATTGAAGTGGGATTGAAGGCTATCCTTTTTTATAGTCATTGTAGCGTTTTGCAGTGCGGCATAAAAATAGGATTTACGAATTATAGAATAGAAACTTGATTTTAGTAAACAGAACAAAATAAATTCGATTGTTGTTACGAGCCGTCTTTACTGCCTCCACAGAAAACATTATAAAGGGAGATCAATTTTCAGTATTTCAAGCGAGCGCTATGTCCATCATAAATTATCATGTGCATTAGTCCTACACTTATTTAGGTTGTTAGAAACTTGAGTAACGTATGTGATGTGGCTGTACTTAAGTAATTTCAATTTTATTTATTATTTTATTTTATTAGTTTTAAGAAGGCTTACAGTCTAATTACAAATAATAATAGGTAACTACAACACATTATCAAGTTGCTAATAACAAGCCTCCACAGATGTAGAAACAAATAAACGAATAGATCGTCGATCTCGTACATTTTGTAACATTTTCTCGACTGCAGTAATCCTAAGCTGCTACTAATACTGTTAGCATACTGGCAATTCTGAAGGCTGTACAAATAGTTATATCGCCATAGTACGGAAATGAAAGCTACCACCCTTCGCAAGACAGAGCGGGCTGCCAAATAATAAATACACTGTGTGGGTCGTTCAACTCGAGTTGTCATGTCTTTTTACATTGGCGAAGTAAAGAAAGAAGTTAAGTTTATTTGACTTACAACATTATTTAACTTAACTAATATAATAAAGAACTTAAATTCCGTAATTTTATGTGTCTTTATTTATAATTATGTGCGTTACCTTTACCAACTAACAACAATTATTTTACTGATTGACAACATTATTAATTCATTCCATTCTCACATCATTCCTAAAATCGCCGACAAGTCATATATCCAAGGTCAGCCGCCCCGAATTCCCTGACCATGTCAATATCTTGGCAGGTCACAGACCACTGCGCCGATTAGGGCGGCCATTACACCGCTCATCGCCTGGAATATTATTTAATAGCAATTTTCGGGACACTTAGCCCCGAATAGACGGTAGATAAGGTGATACAAAGGGTGAGACGAAGATATAGAGATTGTAGAAGGGATAACGTGTAGGTAGTTGGAGCATGGCACAATTGTACTTGCATTTTGCCTTCAATTAAAATTAACTTGTAATTGGGTTCTGCAGCAGTTTAAAAAAAGTTGTGTTGTATTGTTGTGTTTTTGTTTATCAACTGATCTTTGATTTGGTAACAGCGACTTGAATGCTTTACAAATAACATAAAGCTATTCAGCATTTCTTTTTGAATTTCCCAATGAAAGTATGACTAGATGTAAGTAATTCTGAGGTCTGAAGTTTTCAGGCTGTGTAGTAGCAGTGAAGGGCCTATCCCTCTTGGTGCAGTTTCCTTCACAGTTACTTCACAGTTACTTTAAATAAACAACAGTTTATTCAAATATCTGAGCTTCAGAAAAAATCTTAGTAATCACGACTATGTTACTAAGCACTATCAAATAAATGTTATCAACTTGAAAGATTAACGCCAAGATGGTGCGCTACTTATTTATTTTATTTTAAGACACTTCTAGGCCGCCAACCTCCGTGTAACTACGCACATCAACCCTGAACGACCGGACGGCTCCGTGATGGAATGAGACATACATATGTATACCGCGAACCCGTCCGAGGCCCAGTCGTTACTTACATTACATCGCGTTCTGTTCGTCTGTCGGGGATTGGGATTAGTATAGGTATTGGTGGAAGTAGATCTTTGTTCACATATTTTTGATAGATTTGTTTGACACTTTGGACAAATAGAATTTCAGTGTTCTTAATAAAAAACACTTTCGTAAGACTTCACTTTACCTAAGGCCCTAAACAAATGGTCTTCATTTGACCGCTTGTTAGAACTGCGCAGTTGGTTGGCAGTTTCAAGGCAGGTTGTAAAAAACTGCATCCAGACTGCAACTTTGCAGTTGGCGTGCAGTTATAATAATAATAATAATAATAATAATAAATCATTTATTTGCCAGAAATATGGTGGTACAAAAGATGTTACAGTTTTGTAGGTGTAGCACATAACATATTTCACCCTCATTTGGGCATGCAAAATAATACTTAATATACAATGACACGAGTACAGAGACGAGTATTAGATCTAGGTAAATCTTGAATTACTATAAATTGAATTGACTTAGAGTGAATGAAAAAACCAAGTCACAAACATAGGGATGAGTCAGTAGCTTAGTGGGCACCAAATCGGCATTTGCTTTTATTTAGAAAATCTTTGAGACTATAGAAGCTCTCTTCAATTAACCATTTTCGCAAGGCACTACAGAACTTTTCATACGGCAGGTCAGTCATTCCTTTGGGCAGAGAATTATATATGAGAGGTGCCATATATGCACAGTTTTTTCTAAACAATTGCAACACACAAACAAAAGTTGAAATGCCTGACCGTTTAGAACCTTAGGGCCGGTTTAAGAACTAAGAGTTTAGAGTTAAGAATGAGTCTAAATCTACTTGCCAAAGGAGATCAACCAAATTGGTACCGCGTTGTAAGCTATAGATAATTTGTTTCGATACGGTAGTTTGGTTTATGGGGTAGGCATGGTACCGATCTGTAAACGCACCGGTGACATTTGTAGACGACGTAAGGGAAGATATGGAGAATGAGTAAAAAGTAATACCTAATGATTATGTATGTTTTATCTCAACATATTTTTATTACTTTTTTATATAGCTCCCCTTGCACAATTTTCTTGAATAAGAAATTAAAAGAGAAATTCATTTTGTCAACAAAAATAGGTTGACCTAAACACAGTTGATTTAAAATTATGTTAAGTTGTTCCCAATTAGTAACGAAATGCATTTTGTCTTGATATTATTACAGAAAAGTGCCGTTTTATATCAATATCTGAATCAAGTTATCTAGGCACTAGTTATCAAAAGCAAGTTGATTATGTGAGTATTCTTGTACATTAAGAAAGACATAATTTTAGTTGCTGTACAAAGAACTTAACGTCGGTACGAAAGCTCCAAAGAAAGTGGTTGATCTCCTTTGACAGCCTTTCAGGCTAAAGAAGAGTTCGTCAAATAAACAACTTCAAATTCTGTCTGTGAAGTGTGGTTTCTCTGACTGTGAAGAGCTTTGGTCATATTAAGTCAAAAGATGTCATCATTTCCCTTTCCATAGAAATCTGCAAGTAGGACATCAAAAGCAAGAACATAGTATAAATATAGATATTAGCTATTGAAACCCAAAGGTTCGTACCCAGCTTTTCTCGCTCCGCTCGCGCTCCGATAAGAATTATCAAACGTACACAGGAGCTGAGCCCTGACAAATGCTGCGTTTGTGTTTATACCTCCACGGAGTACAGTCAGCAACGACAGTGGGATTTTTATATAATAAAATTAATTAACAGGAACTTATTTAAAACGGCGAAACGAAATAGTTCTGCTGAAATAATACTTACTTTTAATAATATAGAAAAATCTGGCTGAAAACACTTTTATTTTGTCCTAACTTTTGGTGCTGACCGTACCAACAAGTATTACATTTCGTTATGAGGGTCATTATCAGTGTTGCCACATCAGCACGTTAACATGCTGGTCAGGACTTGATGTAAGGAAATTAGATAATGTAATAAAAAATGGTTGTTGAATTTACTTCATAAATATTAAATGTTGCGGAAAACCACGAAAATCTATCGTTCGCAGCTCCTAAAATTAGTTTATAAGACATTATTAGACGCTAAAGTATAAAAGCGTCATCACTTGCGAATTTGTTATTCAAAATCTTTAACAAATTTTTATTATCTCCAAGTGGGTCGAACTACAAGTCTACAAGCCAATAACACGTTGAAAAAAAATAGTAAGCCATTGGGCCCTATCCTATAGCCATGTTTTGTTGTGTGTTTAATGTAAGAACAACCAAGCCACACAGAACTCGGCAAGACATAGACGCCTTGGTGGCCACTTCTAGAGACGGCATTGTCAACACATTCCATAAAAACCAAGCGTGTCAGTGAGTGTCATATAGTGAATACGGACACAAGTGTGTAAGAGAGATAAAGAAATGAGGCGGCTAGTTTCTATCTTACTACTGCTATCTTTTTCTAGCATTCTGATCGGGCTACGTCTCAGGCTTGCTTAGAGAATGTGAAAAGACATAAGTATTGACTGCATATTCGTATTGTTCCCTTTTACTGAATGCTCAATTGTGTACATATGGGATGTCCGACTATGCTTTATGCCTTTGACAGCTCTCGGCACAATTTTAACGACACGAATTTTATAAATTAATTACCTATAAGTAGGTAGGTAATGGCATCTCTAGTCGTGGTTCCGTGCTCTATACAAGTTGACGACTGCCTAAGCCTGAGCTCATAAATTTTATCAAACGGTGCGTGTGCGCCGATTCGCCGCCGTCACCGATATCACAATATAGGGCGCTGACGTCATACTCACACCGTACATTTTACTCATTTTCTTTTATCGTTCCCCGGTGTTGAGAAAGCCGTGTTTTTGATGTTCATGCAGTGTTTATTGAAATTGTTTTATTTGTAAATGTTTTTAATTGTGAAGGAATGGATAAATAAAGAAATAGGGAACATAAAAGCTATGTAATGTATTAATTTGTAAGCAATCATTTTTTGGGAGGAATCATCGTAGCGTAATTAATGTATGTTTTTATACAAATGGAAAACCGTTTGATCCCTCCAAACATGTTTCTTTTTATTTAATTCAATTAACGAATTCAGTTTCAAGATCGTGGCCCTACAGTCAGCGATAATGTACATTTTTATCCACAAACCTTTGGTCCTATGCTCATTCTCTAACATCTCCTTCAATTAATGAAGGTTGCCCGTGAACTGTGAATATTTCTGCTTGTTCTTTGCGTTCTTTCTTGCACTCTTTACTCCGGTCCATTCGCGAATGTTACAAGACTCCGCCAACACCACTTGCCTCTTCACGCTTTCCTACTTCTTGTTATTCTTAGTTTACAGTAAGTTATATGTTTCTTCTTGTCCCAGTATTATGCCGAGATGGAGATCTATTCTGATTGACCTAAGCTTTGTTATATTTGTAAAAGTTTAAGTTCATCATGCTCGTCTCGCTAACCATTCTATCATTCCCGTTTCATTGGAGCCAAGATTAGCCAAGAGCCAAATTCTCGCGGACCTTCTAGCCCCACAGCCTCGTTATCGTGTGGTGTGGTGTGTCGATAAATCTGCCTTGTCTAATAAAACCTTCCGCCGGTATGCCACGCCGCCGCCGTCCGATTGTCCGGTAGCTACCTACATACTACCTATAAATAGGTACGGTAGATCGTCGGTGATATTAATATGTATTAGTAAATCTGTTGAAGAAATAGGTTTGTTGTCCGTCGTTGTGTTTGTTAGATACATTTTATGTTTAGTTTTGTTGTTTTAATATAAGTCTAAAATTGCGAACCTTGATCAACAAAGCCTGGTGTTTCGCATGAATAGTGCCCTTTTCTCTGCAGTGGCAGGTTGAAATAGTTTTGTTCGAATTTTGTTGATCTCTCTTCTTCTTACTCGTTGTCTAATTTGCTAATTGCATTTGTTAATTGCTAAAGATCGTGCCCGTCTTGGAAAGGTTTGGCGGAGTCACTGACGAACTGCTTCCAAGCTAGTCTTGGCCTCTTTTCAGGGCATTATTCACCGTGAGTTCTTTTGTTGATAATTGAATGGTATTCTGAAAATCACGGGTACACTCATCTGCATCGGTTGTTCTATTTATTTGCCTGTACAATTTTTTGAGACTCGCTCATACCAGGGAACCATAGCACATAAGGAAAGAGGTCTGGTAGTCTGCATTGGGCAGAACACGGCTGCCAATAATGATACATGGTTTTGTTGTACCCAACTTTAAATTTGACTCTTTGCTTTGCTCTTCTTGTTGACCTGGGTTATAAGAGGTTAAACTCATGCCTTTAAAAGAGACTTAAACCATAAATTGTGTAGTTTTAGCCTTAAAACAATTATAATAAAAGCTTCCTACTGTTCTAGTGACTTAAAATTCTACGCGAGTCGTGCTAGCTTTCAGACTCTTCATTAGTTGGAGCGCCTCCAGCACAGATTGGTCAATATGGACACAGACTGTGCTCGTCGCTAGGAATTCAGATGCGGTTTGACTGTTTGGTCTGAGATACTTGTTTGAGAGTAAATGGCGTACCGCAGTCTATAGATGTGGCTGAGAATTAGGACATAGCTGAAGCTTATCGACGCAACGTTGGAAGGCCTCCCTCTAGGTGGACCGGTGACCTGGTTAAGGCTACGGGAATCTGATGGATGCGAGACGCACTGGACCGATCAGTGTGGCTTGAAGGAGGGCTTATGTCCAGCAGTGGACGTCTTTCGGTTGAAATGATGATGAAGAAGCTTATCGGCGCTAAAGTGTCATATCGCTGTTGGTTAACCTTGATAAATAAATAACGTTTGCAAAAACTGCAAAATGTTTGGGTTTGATCACGTGGCATAAATGCCATACTTTTTGGATATCATCGCTGACAAAATAGCCAAGTGACAACTGTAGAACCTCTTGGCAAGTTCAAAATTGTGTGTGAAACTATTCTTCAAAACAGCGTCAATAGTTCAAGTTTGAAGTTGTTCACCTACTTTAGAATCGATATCTGAAAGTTGGTAAGTTTAACAGGAGCCTGTTCTATTTCTCGGAATCTTTAAATCAGATTTACAACGTTTTGCTTTCGATAGAAATTGACAACAGTTTTGCTTATTTTTATCATGGCAGAAACACATAGTCGGGGAGCCACTAAATTAACATCTTATTTTTTGTTTAATATATATGTAAAAGGACAATTTCGCAATATAAAATAAGTTAAATTAGCCGCAGTGTGTGAAAACCATAATTATAGTCCTCTGAGGCAGTTTTATTACACTGTGTGTCCAAAATGAAAGAACAAAGAAGATGGCATTTTTGCGCAGATCGTGGCGATAAAACTGTAATTGCTGATTACAACATTTGGCACCGGCTCGAGTCTGTAGTCCCGGTAATATTAACAGCGTGTATGTACCAGGAGATAGCGGATAAGTGGATAGGGCCTTTTATATCTTTAGGTAGGTACATATTTACATGATGTGCTCTTTAGTTTTGCCTCTTTCAGAATTTAATAAGAAAATGTTGGTCTTTCTGCCATTAGCTTTAGCATTTTTCTAACTCTGCCGCCGATTTTTCTGATTAACTTCGTTGCAGGACCTTAGAAAGTTGAATTGTTTCGCCGGGACTCGTCAAACTTCATTGCCTCGGCCCTTTTTTGATGGTGGACTCTATTCATTCTGACTTTCTGGATGGATCTTTCAGTGATTAGGAAAAGCGTGGATCAATAATAAGTTTCAGATTCTTTAGCTTTACATGATGACTAATATGCAATAACAGTTATAAATAGACATGCAAACATCAAACGACAATAGCTCAGCAGACAATTAAGTACAACAATAGTACATTACTGCAGAATCCAGTAAGTAAGCCTTACTGGCCAAGTATGAGTTAACCGGACCGAACCGCAGGTGAGGCCAGGATAGCTTTCTTACTGGTTGAGGCTTGTATAATGCTTTTCTCAAAAATGAAAGAAAGTTTAACTATTGTTTTTGAAATTCCATGTTAATTTTAGAATGGAAAGTTTTAATCGGACATGATTTATAAACAGAAATTACTAAATACAAACATAAAATACCACACTATACTTCTACAACATTACTAAGTACAAAACGCAACGTGCTTACTTTTTCTGCGTCGCCTTAAGTGTCACAGACTATAAAATGGCTGTTTAATGCTCCAAAAATATATCTTCTCATAAAATGTCATACCAAAAAGAGAGATAGATATATATTTGGAGCGTTCCTCCTATAATGGCTAAACTCTAATCTGTCTCTGGTACTATGTTTTTTTTAAGCAGATCTAAAAGGGTGGCCTACTGTCCAGTAAGTAAATTACATACTTACTTACTGGACAGTAGGAGATTCAAAATTTAAAATCTCGCTTCTTACTGGACAGTTGTGAATAAGTCTTCGGTAGAGTTCATTTTCTGGATACTTTTTAGAGATGTAAGGGCAACATTACATACCATTTTTGAGAAAAACATTTAAAGCCATGGGGCCATGGGGTATGATCCAAAAAAAATGTATAATCTTAAGGCTGTTTATTATTAACGATGCCAAGCCACGTGCTGGGGCAAGTGTCCTTGAAGGCGGGGCTGTAGTGTGCCAGGTGGATGTCCAACAGTTCTGCTATGGGCAGCATCCTGGCGGCTAGTGCCTTCAGCATGTCGATGACCTGGGGGCCCACCTTCTGTGGCTTGGTGGAGAGGACTTCCAAAGTTTTGGATCGTATAGCGTAGTTTACGGTGTTGCGGAGGTGGTACTGAATGAGGGAGAAAGAAAATAGATGGCGATTTAATTATGAAATACCTACTATTATTTTCTGGCACTGCGATACGCTGTTAAAGAATCCAAATATGGGTTATGCTCGCCTTTATACTGTAGCTTTCTTATTGTATTTGTATCTGTTTGTTTTGTATACGATAAAGAATATGGACACGAATAACTTTTTGTTTTTTCGGAAGGAATGAGAAATCTTCATTGGACGTCCAAGCTGCCTCAAATTCGAGCAAATTAAGGCAGTCAGTGTCGGACTCAATTAAGTGCCACCCGACTAAAACACTCAAAAGCACTCCTCCGGTTGTTGTTGTCCGATCACAAAGGACGTATTTTTTGCTTAGAACCAAAACAGTGCAGAATTGTTATATGAAATCTCATTGCTCCACAGTTTTTCATTAAAGCACTGTTTTTTTTTATTTTTTATTTAGATATAAATTTACCACAGATGTTTAATGTCTCCCATTAAGTTTAATATAAAAAGCATGCATTAGATCAAAAAGATACTGTCTGAAAATAAAAATCGGCTGAATAAAATCTATTCGCTGAAAAAAAAAAAACAAATGGCGCGCATTTTGTACCATTGTAAAACTTTGATACTTCATATTTAGCTAGAAAAGTTAAAAAAGCTCCAGAAAGTATAAAAGTCGCGGGATAAATGTTTTACATTAACTTGAGTTTTTATTTTGAGTAAGTATATTTTACTACGGTAAGTAGATTGGTAGTTGAAAGAAAAGTAGATTACGCACCTCGCTAAAGTGAGCTTATTTTTATTAAACCACTTTATGGGCGTGATTAACATGTACATCCATACCAAATTATAGCTTTCTAGTACTAAGAGTCTCTGAGCTAAGCTTTGGACGGTCGCACAGATGGACATGACGAAACTGTAAGGGTTCCTTGTTGACTACGAAACCCTAAAAACTAGTCAAAACATAGCATAGTCGAGCGTGTTATAGAAAAAGTTTGTACTCACCTGTACGAGTAATGCTACTCCTAGATGAATAGGTTTGATCTCCATGTCCTGGAGTTTCCTCATCAAGATCCTCGGAGTCAAGTCATCTAGCTTACCTAACTGAACTAAGATTCGCGGAGCCTGTGAAATAATATGAAGTTATTATTTTAAGACTGAAGTCGCTTGGTGGTATTTATTGTTTGCTTATTCTTCACAGCGTATAGGGAACAATGAAGTATTTTTACATACGTTTTGTTTACTGTAAAAAAAATGGTCTTTTGTGGGTAGTTTTGATGAAACATTAAAGATGCTGATCGGTAATTTTCATAAGATAGTCAAACAACTTATTCAGTTGGTGGTAATCTGTAGGTAGTCACACTGATATCGCTATCAATGTTGCTTTATCTAACTTCCCTTTTATAATTATGATTAATATAACAAATATTTGCAGTAGTCTATTAAAACACGTTGGTACACAGTATTTCAGTAAGGCAGAGCTTAATTTCTCAACGTCGCGTCTCCATTGTCAACTAGGTTCAACCGAGATTACTGCTCGAATAGAATTGCTACCGGTTACATTTTATTTTCTAAATTAATGATTAGTTATATACGTGGTGTTTCTGTATTCTTTAAAGACGAAGTGTGGTTTTTGGCAAATAACACCCAACCAACTTGTTAGGCCCATGTAAAAGGGGTAACATCTATGAAACTAAGGCCTACAAGTATATTCCAAGTCAGTTTGAAGGATCTCCACCGCCGATTAACGTCAATAAATAACAAGCTTTTTACTGTCAATTTGATGATTTGTGGTGGAGCTGAGTTGGAGGACAGTGACATTGAGTAAAGGTGAATCAAGACTTGGTAAACATTTATGCATAGTCAACAAGATTGCACAATTTTTGCTTACTCAGAAAACTATTTAAACAAAAAATTCACCGACTGTCAAAACAAAACACTGCTAAGCGAAAAATAACTTACTTTAAAGTTGTCTATGTTCGGTAAGTTTGAAGTTGGTGTCAAAAACGAAACATAATGGTTACCAAAGACACCTGTGACTACTGAAAAGAAACTTATTTTCCGCTTTTTAGTGGTATGTTTTGGAAGTCGGTTTAATTGTTTTGTTTAAAAGTTTTTCTTTTTTGTCTTTTCAGTAGTGGTGCCTTATATTGCAAATTTATACGGGACCACATGGAAAAACCTGCGTTTAAATAAATACAGAACAAAAACATACAGTCGAATTGAGAACCTCCTCCTTATAGAGTCGGTTAAAAAAATGGGACTAGTATCAACATGTTTTTACTAAAATGTTAATCATCCATCACTAAACTGTCAGCATTACTTTTTGGAGGTTGTCCATTAATGTTCATTGTGATTGATTTTGACGTTTGTTAATTACTTACAAAAACTTTTTAATTACATTTGGCCAAATTCTGGTTGTTGTTGTTGACTTGAACCTCAACGAAGACCATCGAACAAAATGATTATGATGAAAATCACTTAGAACTTTGATGTTTAGGCATAAAGAGATGAAAAACAAGTGTATAATCTACTTACGTGTTACATAATAAGGACCTTACCAAACTAGCTACGAACCATTGGTTAACATTTAAAACTTGTTGGAAAGTAAACTTACAGTGAACATAATGTCGTAGAGCCTGGCACACGCGTGGAACACTTGCACGTCGGCCATATGATCGTGCATATCTCTGCTTTCCACGGACATGTAGAATTTATGTGCTGTGTCTATACGGTTTTCCGATGTCGTATTGTGTGGTAGGTCCTGAGGAACAAAATTTATACAATAATCAGGTGAAAAGGCGTGTCGGCTTCCTGCTGAATATCAGAATTTCTACGTGAAGCGAAGGCCTACTACTACTGAGAATAGTCAGGTTAATCAAACCTAAGAAAATTGTATGACATAAAAATATTAATGTTAATCAAACCTAAGAAAATTGTATGGCATAAACATATTAAGGTTAATCAAACCTAAGAAAATTGTATGGCATAAACATATTAAGGTTAATCAAACCTAAGAAAATTAGGCATATTCAGGCTTTTTGACACTTTTAATTTGAATTTATTTTCGCTCGTTTAAATACTATCCTAATTTTACTTGACGAAGTCCCTTTACCATACACGGATATCGCTTTCTACGAAAGGAACGCTATTGTACCCATTGCTTTGTACGTGTCCACATATGGTTTACAATAAAGTCCTAAATCTGAATTTACCTGAAAAGGCCTTTTCACTGTCGAAACGTACACACGTTACAGCTACTATTATTTCTAAATTATTTTGTCACACTGACGGTTCATGACTTGAAAAATCAGGCTCTAGATAAAACTACATTTTGTCTGTAAAACCGATTGACGAAATGTTAAAATTTAAAAGGATTAATCTCGTGACATTTCGGTAGCGCATATCAATCCCATTCATTTGGAACTTTTTCTTTTTTTTCACAAAGGGTCGTCGTATCTCTTCTATTTGGCCATATTGCCGGCAGTGTCTATCCAACAGCAAATAACTCCTATATTTACAGTATAGCCAGTTCTCTTTGTACAAAATGAAGTATTCACGTTATTCGGCTATTGTTGTCCGAGCCATTGTTTCAGTTCGATGTGCATAAAGGAACCGCTTCTGAGCTCATATTTACACAAACAGTAAGATTAAATAATTCATAGACTCGTTTTTTAGAATTAGTACGTTACTTAAATAGATTTTCCTTTTGAAATACGACTGAAGTAATTTCATATTGGATAGATTATAGGGGCCAACATTATTTACGTAAACACTTTCTTGGGAACCATAATTAATCTTGGGTTCGAAACATAGCGATAACTTCACCTGTTCAACTGTTGACTTGATGCCTTATGATTTATTAAAAAATCTCATGCAAGAAGGAACAATGGCGGGCTTAATGTCATTATAATCATGATGTTTGCTTGCAGGCAATGTTACTACATATTTATACGGTTTAGGAATTAACGTGTTACACATATTAGTTCGTTAAAACTCTTCTTTAAAGTAATCATAAATTGCCAAACCCAGAGACGCCCCTTAAAAACTGGTCACAAACACAATAGCGTTCCTAATTTACCAGTCCCAAGATATCGAAAAATCACGTGATCAATCCTTACATTTTGCCACTTCGACTATCGCCTTCGCTGACATCGAATGCCACTGGTCTAGAGCCTCAGCTATTAAAAAATCCATAAGAAGTAAAATAATAAAGAGTGTTGTACTTACCTTGGCGATATCGATAAGTTTCATGACGAGCGAAGAATAAATTCGTCTGCTGATCGCATCGGTGCGCCTTGCTCGGTAATTGTCTACCTCGCTGGAATCAGACGTAGATTGGAAAATATCAATGATTACGAGAACATTTTGTTGTATTTTTTTATAGCTTTGGCCAAAAGAAAGACATGCGACGTTTACGAAATCATGGGTGGCTTTCAGTGCAGCGTAATTTTTAGATAATTAAACGATTTTGGTTTGTATAATGACTAGGTTAATTTTACTGTTTTTATTTTCCAACCTGCAGTGGAATAGAAATAGCTGGATTGTCTTTATTGCTGAGTGGATTTTGTTTTTTTTTTATGACCGCAACAAGTATCTAAATAGTATGTTAGCACAAATATATTTTTTGAAAGCAGGGAAAACAGCAACATAAACTTTCGTTCTGTCCGTCTGAGCGGATGTTTTTATTTTGTGACCGATTTGGATCATTTTATCCAAAAAATGTATATCTATATCTGAGAAGTGAACTTAAATTTTACCCATCACCCTTTCCCCAGCTTTATGGGAACTCCCAGTCAGCCTACATGTGACTCAATATCAATATGTTACACGTAACTGCCATCGAAACTACGCATCTATCCTAAGCCGCAGTAAGCCATAATGTCGCTCCGTAGTTTCTATGGGTATCCGACATGAAATATAATGTGAACTCCGCCGAACACAATACCCATACTGGTTTACGCCATAGTTGTTTCGAAGACAATGGTAGCAATCTGAATATAAAGCTATAGGTCTGGGGAACGAGCGTTGTTCACCATGCTTGCTGACGGCGTTTTGGAAACAGATCAAGTAATGTAAGTTTTCTAGCATCTGGCTAAATCTAAGCCTAGCTTACATAAAGCATTGCCTCTATTCAACTTCAATATTATTATTATTTTCTAATAATCAATGAAGGGAAGTAATTAGTCTAAGAAGCCTAGTATATATTATAGCGAAGATTTGTATAAAAGTTCGAAATTATGCCGATTATATCCTGTCAGACATACGACATATTTATATAGTCATACCTGATTCCAAAGAGTACCAAAGAATGGACTGCAACATGTTTCCTACATTTTCGATTTCATACAAAACAAACCCATCGTATTACCGTTTAACAATATACTTGATGACCAGCGACATGGTACGGTTGAGGAACACCTGGTTCTCCTTTTTCAGATCGAAGAGCAGTTCATTCTCAAACTTGGTGTCTTGAAGGGCTTCCACTATGGCCTTCGCGAGGCGCCGGTTCTCTTGGAAGTCCGTCTGGGGAATGATGATCATGAGAGCATTAGCGAAAGATGATGAGACATTGTTCAGTGTGAATAGATTAAAATGGTCACAAGCCATGTAGGTGTTTGGTGTATGGCTCGTGCAGTTTTTTCCAAAGAACGCTTGAGTGAATTTAACAAACATTTTTATTTTCGAAAGCCTTATTTATCAGATACAGAAATAAAAATGGGCCCTTTGTTCCGAAACCGTACATAAACAGAACAAAGGAAAATGCATTCCGCAGCGATTAAAATAAATAAATGTTTTTAAGAACACGCTGCAATGCAAAACCTTGCAATTTAGAACTCATAAAATGCTAAAAAAAAATGAGATTTCGAAATAAAAACAAAATAAACCGTACAGTTTTTTATCTTCGCGGCATTTACATCTGTATGCGTCCGTTATCAGAACATGCATTGTTGCCAAATTTCTGGAGCTGTTTTGCAATTCAGAGTGTGCAACAAAACAATTACGCTTACTTCTGGGTCGGCTGTAGCCACGGCCACGAGCGCTAGGACCACGCCGAGCAATGCGGCCATTCCCCACTGCAACATTCACTTTAACTGCCTATATTCATTTTATTTTCCAGTAAAAATTACTTTCACAGAGAATATCTAACGAATACGCTGTGTTTTTTTATTCACGAGGGACAGACGTTAGTGGCGTTGCCGCTGCGGCGTCCAAAATGGCGGAGACACGTATTCGAGAGTAGCTCTACTCTATGGTTACTGGTTGGTGCTGGGCACATAAAACGTGATTGTTAATAAAATGGCACGACGCGTTATGTGACTTGGAGCTCTATATAAAATATTTGATTTTACAAGAAAACTACAAAACGGAATTGAAGCGGTAATAGAGCGATTATCGTTTCAATTTACACATAAAAAGCTTTGTGCTATTCGGCATTCTGTCAATTAAAACCTTTAATATTGTGCTCCTGGGCAAAGGCCTCGTTTGCTACGTTTAATTAATACTTACACACCTGCATCGAACAAGCAAGGCTGCATAATTCATGTCAGTTTCTGTGGCAATAACAACACCAAAATTATTTAACTATTTATGTTAGTGGAATTCAGTCACGTGCTACGGAAAAAATATTCATGAAAATTGCGCGCTTTTCTCCAAAATTCAGTTAGTTTTCAATTTCGAATTTATAAATAGAAATTGCGACGACGAAGATAGAAAACTATGTTAAAACTGGCTGTTCTAGAAAACTTTATCTCAATTTGAGAATTTCGGAAAATTTTAAGTCTTTATCAAAATTGTGAATGAAAATTAACATAATCTTTTCTCGTCTTTGAGATCAGCGGTTTAGAATGGAAAAATGAGATTTTCTCGTATTATATTTATTATCTTAAAATAAACTTCAAAAACGAGCCGCTATATTTTATAGAGGCACACGAGAGGAAACTTCGTAACTATACATTTTAGATAAAGACCAAACTTTTGAATTTTTGAAAGTTAAACCTAAATTATTTAATTTTTTGCTCAGAAAAACAACGTGATTTAGTGATTACTAGGGTGATTTAGGCATAATTTCTGGGGGGCGAAAACTGGCCATAAAATTTATTGATGTAGAAAGACCCTAGTGACTGTTATCGAAAAAAAATCGGCTTTCAAAATTGCCGTTTAGTGACCAAATTGAAATAAAAAAATATCTTTGACTGTTAATTTTGTTTTTTCTTTTTTATTTTGATTTTGCTGGCGATAGCGATTGTCAAAAAGGCAAAATTGACTGTTGTATTGGCGTTGAGCGTAGATGGTTAAGTCGGTGGATTGCAGTACGCATCCCTGAGATAATGCCACGATGCTCGATGATGCAATGGTTTGTGTTGTGACGTCTTTGCTTCATATGATTCGGATTGACAAGCAATATAAAAAAATCACGTGATCAATCCCTTATTTTGACCTTATTTTATTTTACCAGTAACTATCGGGATGCATTCCTTTTTAGAATATCATTCGTCTAGACAAGTAGAGTCAATACCTATCTAAATTAAATAAACTAAAATAACATTGTTTCTATATCCAACAGGTACCTCAATTTCCATAACATATTTTACAGCCACTTAACCTGAAAATACCAAGTTGCAAACAGGATACCTAAACCAATCTAGAGCCATCACCGACAAGATTGCACGGATGAAATACTCGACGTAGTGGCGTAGTGTCGTAGTGGCGTATCGGTAAATATCGGCGCGTGTCGCAATACTTTTACTGCCACCGTAAAACTCGCGATTTATTGCGTTTACAATACGCCACTAGTGTACGCGGATTTATGGAAATATGTTAGATTTTGTGCGGGAATATTGTTAGTTGTCTCGCACTGCTAGATGTCAGAAATTGATGGATGAATATTACTATTGTATTGGAAAACGTTCTTTGATTTAGTTCTCGGTTAAGACTGTTTTCAGTTGTGTAGGTTATGAGATTTATGATTAAGTTGTAAAAAAATAATATGATTTATTATTTAAATCAATTGTTTGTTAGCAAAAAAAAATACGAATCTTGTGTTTCAGGGGCCAAACAAAAGACGACACTATACTCCAATAGATCTTCCAAGATAAATCATGTACAAAAGTATATGCATCTGCATTTAATTCGTTAAATAAGCGGGCAATATTTGTTGTGTACCAAACTGTCTAAGTTTAACCCTAAATGTTAAACCAACATCTGTGTCCACAAAATACTGCAGCATTTGGCAAAGCTGACAGCCAGACAGATGCTCAAATATGTAAAACCATTTTACAACCCAAGCCTAACTTGAAAAAGCAATAACAAACTACCTACAAGCACTCAGAACCCCAAAAAAAGACAATACCTGTCACATCGACACAGCTCGTAAAACGGAAAGATAAAATTTTACGCGATCCACGTACACATCAGAAAATTGAGAATTTCTAGACAAAACTTTAATATTACACATGGCGATAAGTGAATCGTGAAATTTCAGCGTTTGCCCGCGTCCTGGAAAATTTATCCGCCCGGGATCGCCCGGGAATGGAATCCATTCGATTTCCGCGTACTTTTCGCGGCACTACTTTCGGTTGGGGACTGGGTGGGGCGGAAGCGGAAAAGCGGACACGTTAAAATGAATGATCGTTATCAATTAATTTGTTCTGTGATTTATTAAAACTAACTATGACGTTTAATTTTTGAAGGTGTAGTTGTATGTTTTAATGATTTTCAGTTAACTGTTTAGTCTTTCCTTGTAGATTTTCGGTCGCTGCACTGTAATAATAAATCTTGTTACCCTCTAAAAATTCCTACCTATTTCAATTCAATTGCACAAGCTAAAGGAAAGGTCATTCGATTACTACCGCTCAATAAATCAGTATTTACGGCCTATCAAACGGTTTAGGCCCAATATATCACGTTAGAAGTGGCCATGACTCCGTGATACGATAGAACACAAGCAGTCGAACGTAAATTACTGAGGAATAAACTTAGTCACCTCGAACTACTTATCGTATCGTATTTATAGATTTTGTGGTCCTAGGTTCCGCAACACAGATTACTGAAATTGAGTTTACCCATTGGGCTTTTCGGTTTTCTAAAATTCGTAACCACCACCACTGTACACTAAGCATCAAGTGGATAAAGCAGCCCATCAATGGTCGAGAAACTTAAATCAGTTGTGAAACAATAGAAAAACACTCGTGTGGTACTATTATCACACTCGAGTTCGTTTCGATAGACCAACACTCGTATTTTAATAACCACTATTATATGACAGTTGCATAAACTACTAATACCTCTTTTTAATATAAGAAAGAAAAGAAAAAAAATGGTACTGCATGCTTAATTATGCTTAAACTTATGAACTTTGTTATTAAACAGAAAAAATGCGTTATAAGCACTTTGGAGGTATGCGCAACAGGGTGTAAAGTTCAACAAACCTCCATAGAAAAGGGAGGATCCTCCGACCAGACGGTTGTTGTGAACGGTACGGGCAACTGCCCAATAGTTGATGTCGGGCTGTTGTATACGTTCCAAATCGCGCCGAAAACTTTGCTTGTGCGATGCAGGATTTGTGTGACGTCATGTCATAGTTCATAGGCGCGTGGTGGCGTTGATGCCGCTACTCTACTATCTACATATAAAACAAAAGAAAGACCCATTACAAACAGAAACTAGGCAGAAACACGTCGTGACTATGGCAAGAAGAAATAGATAAAAGGTGTACTGCGAAAGGCTCATCATCACTTCTCACTGCTGTGTCACAGGCCTCCTTTCTGTAGGAGGGAATGGTCCGTAATCCACCACGCGGGCCCAGTGTGGGTTGGTGGATGTCACATGTCTTCGAATTTTTGGTTCTAGGACATGCCGGTTGCCTCACGATGTTTTCCTTCACCGTTTTGGAAGCAGTGGTGATGAAATACTTTACACAAAGTTAAGCGCTTGCCTGGGTTCGAACCCACGACCTACAACTTGTAAGTCGAGGCCGTTACCACTAGGCCACCACTGCTCAAAAGTCTACTATCAATCAGACTGAATACTGCAGAAGTATGCAAGCCTTAACTTCCTCTGCTACCACACAAGGTGAAACACTATTCCGCTAACCCTAACACAATATTACAACCTTAGAAATGATATTTGCCAATCAATATGCATTGGTAAAGAAATTCGCGGCGTATTTTGCACCGTACATCGGCGATATCAATTATTTAAATGACTTGTCGTTATATATGATAGGATATGGTGCTCTTAGCTGAGGTTACAATAGACAAGCTCGTTTCTAACCGATGAGCAATAACAAGCATTGTTTCGTACTTTGTCGTGGATGTTGAAGATGGCTTTTATGAACGTAGAACTTTAGGGAACTCTGTAGATAGATATAAATTCCGTTTACACAAAAATTGTTAAAAATCCGTTTACACAAAAATTGTTAAAATCAGTAGCAGAAATAGAGACCAGTTTTTAACCGACTTTCCAAAAAGGAGGAGGTTCTATGTTCGACTTCATGTGTGACATTTTTTTTTGTTTATGTTCACCGATATCTCCGTCAATTGTGCACCGATTATAAAAATTCTTTTTTCGTTTGAAAGAGTATGTTTCGAAATTGGTCCCATTTTAATTTGGTGAAGATCTGGTGAAGAGCTTCGAAGATATACAACAGAACTCTTCAATATATAACGGCAAATCTCTCGGGATTGCTGCAATCGCATGTCTGTTTATTGATTATACCATTTCATAACATAACATCACGCGAATACGCTCTCGCAGATCTCTCATTTCACCGGTTATGTTCAAGTTTCATGATATTCGGGTTATCTATTCTGGCGTTAAGGTAACTTACTAAACAACTTGCCTATAACATAGGTACAACTAAAACGTGAAAAATAAAAAACTTTTTCAAAAAAAAACTACCGACTCTCAAATAAGAAAACTACAAAGTGAAAAATAACTTTCTAATAAGTCGGTGTCCATAACGCAAAAAAATATTACCTACGAAAGACACCGACTGTCAAAATAAAATTATTTTTCACTTTGTAGTTTTCTTATTTGGAAGTCGGTAGTACTTTATGTAAAAATATTTTTTATTGATCTTGACAAGCATTTATTTTATTTTTAAATAGGTTTTATTAAAGTTGCATCTCTATTTAGAGCCAAAGTACATCTCATGACGATTCCAATAAGCCCAAACACGACTAGCGGCCATTGTGGTCTTCTTCATCAGTTCCACTTCACCAAATGATACTTTTTCAGTGCAAATGATAACATTATTGATGAAAATACCAAAGTCGCTATATGTATGCCTATAATATTTGAGGAGTTTCCTCGATTTCTCTAGGATTCCATCATCAGATCCTGGTTTCCTTATCACGGTAACACTCTTGGGATATCTCCTTTCCAACAAAAAAAAATCATCAAATTCGGTTCGTAACGACGAAGTTACCCGCGAACACACATAAAAAAATACGGTCGAATTGTGTAACCTTTTCCTTTTTGGATAGTCGGTTAAACACTTATATATTTTAGCTTAAAGACCTTTAAACAAATAAATCGCCTCATCACAAGCATGAATCTTCAAACAACGAGACAGCCGCTAAACCGTTTCATAACGCCAATAGACGTCATGCGTGACCAGTACTCCAGAGTACATTTTTATCTCAGGAAATAGGATCCATACTGTCTATAATAAAATTATAAATGCGAAAGTGAGTCTATCTGTTTGTTTGTTACGTTTTCATGTCTAAACTGATATGGGATTTCCATAAAAAATGCACAAGGTTAGACTTTGACCTGGATTAGAACAGGATTACACTTTGTACCTATAATATAATATCATGTCTGCATACTACGAAGAACTAAGCAGAGCTGTACCTGTAACACACCAGCATTTTGGCAGCTATGTGTATATTTTCCTTGGGATGATAAAACTGTTATCACTCGGGCGAAGCCGTGGACAGAAGCTAGTGCACCTATAACACAGTACCCTACCGCTAAATGGTCGTCACATGGCTAGGGTAATTTGAGCACGTAGACTAAATATTAACACTTGATTGACAGACTAATTTGCAGACAGGACAGAAGGTATTTGAATAGATTTCGCTAATTGCTTTCTTGGTATTTTGGTGATTTGAATTTGTTCCGGGTTGTCCGTTTTGCACATGTTTTGTTGTATTCATTAGTCATAATAATGACAGTTATTGTATACAAGATGGTCAGGGCTCTGAGCTTTGTGCTTTTGTTTTTCTTTTCTTCTCGTGGTATGACGATGACAAAATTTGACCTTACTATAATAATAATTAATGTTTGGAATAAGTGGCATCCTAAAATTAAGATTCTGACTAATTCTTGTGCTCTAGGACTAACGATGTCCAACTTGATTTCATCCTTCCATCTGAGAAGATAGGCTTCTATTAGAATAAAGGTTTTATTCTTTGGTCGAATCCTATTATACAATTTGCCCAGATCTTTTTAAATATATCATGAATAAATTCATAAAAACATGTACCGTCTTATTAATAAACGTGGACTAAGGTAAGATTAACTTTATTCCAAGGATTAGGTTGGTACTAACAAATTTCCGTATTAATAAACACGATATAAGGAGGGATTATACTAATCTGACACTAGTCTCGGACTAAAAGTTAAACCATGATGCCAGCTAGTTTAAGGTCGGAATAAGAATAGTGTAACTATGGAAACCACATTTTTTTTCCTTCGCCCTACTCGGGCAGGCTAAGGTCTTGGACCATACCGCCTCGTCTTCTGTGCATAATATCCTTCTTGAATTCTTTAGTATGAATTAGAATGCGAATGTAACAGATTCTAATGTTTTTTTGGAGTATTTGGCAGCAAATTTTATCAAGTCAGCCTTCCCGGTAAACTTTGCAGAGGTAGTCAATACTGCAATAAAATTCTCCGCTCCACTACCCCGAGATTGCTTCTGTCAATGATTTCACATATTGTCCAGTTGCGTAGACAGTTGAGACAAAAAACTACACCAATTTTATATCACAATATCCACTAGGAATCAATTTGCAAAAAATATTAACAACCGCTGAACTACGTTCGAAAAAGTTCCGCCAAAAACTCTCGCAACCACAATTACTACATAGACTCTGATTTTTTATACCGGATATTAAATATTTATATGCATCCAGTGACATTGTTGTTGTTTGAATTGAATACAGTAAAATACTGTGGTTAAACTGTTTTTAACTGATTTCATTAAGCTTTTAAGATTATTGAAATCTGAAGTTAAAGGTTCGAATGAACACGAAAATAAAATGCAAAACAAATGTAGAAATATATTTAATGTAATTATGTTTTATGCATTTGTTAGCTGTTTTTCTTCACGAAATTTTCGTATTTCCAAGATTTCTCTTTCTGTTAAGGCACATTTTAATTGTTCTTTGTGTAATTCTTATGCCATCTCCATACGCCTCTTATGTTCTTCAAATTGTATCTCTCTCGATAGACTTATCATGGCGCTCACATAGTTATGGCCCTGAAATAACAACCACCTTAATAAATAGATATTTGTTAAGGTAGGCCTTGATAAGACATGTTATTATATTTTAAGTGTTCATTATTATAAGTAATTGTTAAGTTAAAAGTTATTAAGATAATTTAAAACTCCCTCCTTCGCCTTTATTGTCAAATCTCTAAGGCAGATGTCATTTTTTGTTTTTTTTTCTACATAATGTCTTCAACTTACTTATTTCCATTCACTACTTCATTCTTTTTACTTTTAAATTCAACTGGGTTGCCAGAGTTTACGCCTAAGTCCAAGACTAAGAAATGAATAGTTAGTCCGAGATTATTCCATGTTTATTAATAACATTGCTAGATCTGTGTTAATCCTTAGTTACTCCGGGATTAGCTAGTCCAAGAGTAACTTCGGAGTAAGCTGGGAATACGCCATTTTTATTAATAAGACGGGTACAGTTTCTGACACTTCCACCGGTTTTTAAGCCCATCAAAACCTGTGACCCTTGATAGTGTGAAAATTTCCAGATATTGCGTGATGAGAAGAGCTTTTCTGATGCTAACAGTTCCTTTTGTTCCGCCAGTGTTAGGTGCGAGAATGGCACGGGCTACCAGCTCGCGCTGAGTGTGGCGGCGCCCCGCACCCATGGGCAAGACGTCTGGAGGCAGGCTCGACCGCGAAACAGGAGTGCGCGCTCACAAGATTGCTAATAGAAGGTAACATTCTTATACCAAATAAACAGCTAAGAGGCGAGGCACGAAAAACAGCACTAATAAATAGAACAAAACTGAGACTACAAAATAGTATGAGAAACTATTGTACCAGAATGTCCCAACACTACTCGTAGATTGTAGGCTTTAATAAAATGTAGTTCACATTAGTGATAGTTCACTCAACTGTTTTTGAGTATATCGGCACTTAATACTATTTAAAAATTACTCAAGCCGTGGTTAAATTAGCCAGTAAGGAAGATGTCTGAACTTAGCGAGGCTGGCTGTCAAGCGTACATTTAAGTATCACCCTCCAGTCATGGAGGCTATCTAAGCACCCTAGGCTAATTAAGTAGCACTGCACTGTAGGATACATTGAAGAAATTTCTACAGGCGCAGAGCGGCACTGCTTCCCGCGCACCCCATGGGCAAGACGTCTGGTAGTCGCCAAGAAGTGGTTGGCCGTCAAGAATTGCTTCGAGTGAACAGGATTGCTAACAGAAGGTATTACCTAGTCATAAAACACCGACAATATTACTTACTACAACAATAACCGCAGACAATAACATTTACTCATCCAAAATAAAGAGTGAACCAAATCACTCAAATAGAATCGAATCTCAAACGGCATCAATGGAACATTCATAAACAAACGTACAAAATATAAATAAATACCTCAAGACATAATCTAACAAACATTTTACCATTGAGCAATAAAATCAGTTCAAGCCACACACATAAAAAATATACAAGCGATAATAGAACACACTGCTCTCTAACAAGATATTAAAAATAAACACGATATCCATTAACAATGAATAGTGTATGATACAAGTCAACAGACGTTTGACCGAGTTCCAAAATACGCGTGATTCACATCACGCTATCTAACAGACAGACAAAGATCTCTAAGTCAACGGCAGCAGTTGTTCAGACATCAATCTCCGGTTGCTGACTTGTGGGCAGCGTTTGACAAGGTCGACGCCTGTATTTATTTGCCAACCTCCTTAAAGCGGAACAATGCTTGGTAAAGTGATGCTCACACAGTTTGTTGCTTTAAAAAACAAGCTCCACTTTACTTGAGACTTCAATCGAACACTTTTGGAAATGAAAACAAGAGGGATACCACAGGGCTCTGTGTTAGGCCCATAAAGAATGCTCGTAGTATCTTGTTCCTAACAAAATTGAGTCATAAGATATACGATTATTTGACGATAACTATACGGAGCGATTTATTTAATTAACCGTTAGACGTTAACTGGGATTAAGAGGTGGTGTGTAGTACGTTTATCACGTAAGTTTGGGTAATTTGGAGAGCATCCAAAGCTTTTTTCGTAAATATTGTTGACTGAATGGGTTTTTCTTTCATAATGATACAAATATATAGCTAAGATTATGAGAGTTAAATTATTGGGTAGAACTTTGTACCTAGTAACTTAACACTTTAACTGCCAGACAATGAGACACAATAGAACATGTATTGTTTGTCAGCGGTCACCTGAGGTGTAATTGTTTGTTCGATGATTTCCAATTTGTTAGTGTAATGTTTAATTAAATTGTCTTGAACGAGATCCTCGTTAAGAGGTTGAGTTATGTTAGTCGCATTGTAAATTTTCACATTAAAGCACTTATTTTTAGTTTTTTCCATGTTAACTTTTTATGTATCCTGTATATGATTTATGAGGAAGCTGTCATTCATGATGTCAAATGAGCACTCTCCGTTTATTTATTTTTATCAAAATGAATGTTCGTACACACGTGCATAAAAATTCATATTAATGTTTGTTCAATTTCAATAAAACAATTAATGCTAACTTGGTGTCTTACAAAACGTGGCTTTCTCCTCTTGGCCTTCCCTCAATCAAATTATAGCTTGTTCTGTATTGACGCACATGAAAATATTTTTCCGTTGTCATGGCGTCTGAGTCGAGTGAAATTGAGGAGCATTCCTTCAAAAGGACTCAGAGTATGGGTGTTAGGTAATTGGCGAAACCCAGTTGCAGACTTAATCAGCCCATCATTGTTGCTCAATCCAACCTTGTCCCTATATCTCCTTTTCACTATATATTTATAGGTCGTTCACTCTCTTAACAAAATAAAAACAACTTGTCTCCCCATTCCCGATTGACAACAGAAGTAACCTTGAGTTTCTATTAATTGAATGTCTATTCTTATAACTTCAGCGGTTTCCTAAAGCCCTGGTAGTTGTGTCCGAACCTTTACTGCGTTTGTACACAATTGAGTCGTTTTCGACGATATTGTCTAGATTTAGTTTGTAACACGTGTGAAATCGACGCATGCGCTTCTGACGTTAAGATATGTTCATTCATAGGAACAGTTGCTGATAGTGTGTTTGTTTGTGTACTGGTGTTTGTTAGGGATTGACTGGGATAGGGATTCTATCATTTCATTTGGTGAGTTAATTTATTTTATAATTACATTTAGCTTTTGTTAATTTACCTTTTACGGAATGTCAAGTGGAAGTTGTGACGATTGCTTGATGAATTTTAAAATATACCTAAGAAAATGTTAGGTTTTTATTTTAAAGCTCATAAAGTCATAAGTGTCGTAGCAAAAGTTTGCATTAAATAATCACATTTTTTGACGGCGAATGAATACATAATTGTTGTTGTTCTTGTAAATTCATACGGTAGTTTTTAGGGTACCGTTCCTCAGAATGAAAAAGGAACCCTTATAGGATCACTTCGGTTTCTGTCTATCTGTCCGTGTCTCAAAACCTTTTCCTCTGGAACGCCTGAAGTTATCGAGTTGTAATTAATATCATACAGTCAAGTCTGCAATCTCTTGAAGCTGTGAAAAAATCAACGCATTCAAAAGATACGGTCGTTTATGTCCCATACGTTTATGACGAATCGCAATGGAATCAAAACCTAGGGGACACTTCCCGTTGGCCTAGAATCATGCAATTTGGCAAGAAGCAATGTCTGATAACACCAGAAAAGAATTTCTTTTTCATTTCCACAAAAAATTCTACCGCCCAAGATTTTTTCTCAGGAACGCGTGGAGTTTTCAAGTTATAATTAAAGTCATTTTCTTAAAACTGCAATCCCTTGGAGTAGTAAAAATCAAACTTCTATAAAAAAAAAGCCTTATATTTCTTACAAACAAAACAAGTTGAGTAAATACAGTTGAAATCAAACGTCTAAATCAACGCAATCAAAAGATACAGCAATTTATGACGCATAATGGATACTCGCTCGGGAATCAAACCTTATAAGATACTTCCCGTTGACCTAGAATAATGAAATTTGGTAAGAAGCAATGTTTTACAGCTCAAGCAAAGTCAATAATCCAAAATACGTAAATTTGTAGATACATCCAAAAAAGAAACGATTTATAACTTATTTGCTGTTGAAAAACTGACTGCAACCTAAATAGATGTAGGAGACAACAGATTTACAACGGCAAAGTTAATTTTGTTACTCAGTCCAGTTTATCTTTTCGTTAAAACAATGATTAGTGCGTTTATGAACTTCAGTAATGTTACCTAATTATTTTGGTGAATAACTGTGAGTAACCTAAACTGTTTGTACGGAATCCTCGTCGCGCGAATCCGTCTCGCACTTTGCCGGTTTTTTCCATACAATTAGTATATAGTAAACGGCTGATGCAGCTTAATTAGCAACTTGATCTTCGTTGTTTCAAACTAGGATAGTTTGTTAATCTCGGTTCCGTTGCTCGTCAGTACAACACAACTGAACAATGCCTTCTAGCCTGCACTTAAGATAAAATTAATTTTACGAGCACTAAACACCAAACAACGTAACTGCATATTGCAGCTGTAAACTGCACAATTTGGACACAGTTAACGACAAGGTGTATAACCATTTGATCAAAAGTATCGTACGGCATAACTTCACATTTTTACATAGATAAGCTTATGTAGCAGTTTAGAGAGCTCTCTGAATCGTTAAAATAGCCAATCCACCCTATTTTCGCAGTTCGCCTCTCTTTTTTAGTTTTTTTCAGTCATGGTTCAGGTTCCATTCATATCTAATCGCTTCTTTTTTATTACTTAAAGGCTCGCACTTGACCGCTATCTCACCTGATGGTAAGCGATGATGTGGTCTACGATGAAGCACGCTTGCCTAGAAGAAACCTATTCACTCATGACAAAGACTTCCAGATTGTAGCCGTAGATAATTTTATCCAGGCCTGTGTCCACCAGAGCTCAAAGCATGGAAAACCTAGAGCCCACAAGGTTATAGAGACGCCGATAACAGTTATCGTCTCGGGCGTACATGCATACACCCGCGCGTGGTTTAAAATTGTGCTGCAGGGTAAATGAGTCCTGGGTATGATAAGTACGACACATCTGACGGACATCTGATCTGCGTCTCCAAAAGGAAAAGAAGAGCTGGTCTATCAGTTTCCAGCCCTCTAATGTTGCTGAGTTGCACTTAATGTGACAGGGCGTGCTTTTTTTCATTTTTCCTTAGCATTATTGAGAATGAAGGAAGGAGAGAATAAGCAAGTGAGATTAGGTTCTACGCGTCTGTGGGTTACCAACCCACAGACACGAACTGAGAGGACGCCATCTTTTGGGGACTAGTCTGGAGACTGCGGGGACGCCCGAGCCCCCCCGGGAATGTCCATCGGGCATTTTTCCTGCTCGTCAACCAGTACGATGTTGCATGCCGGCATTTTTTCAGTTGGCGGGGCAGCCTTTCGTGTGTGGCTACAGTGGAACAGCCATATCGGCCCAACTCCTCTAGTGGCTACACAGAGCATCGTACCGGAACACGGCTATGATGCCTGGTGGGTTGTTTTTCAGCCTTCGGCCGAAACCTACAACCAATTAGTGTTACCTGATTATCACCACCCACAGACGTGGGTGACTCAAGCCCCAAACACACTCGTGGTTTCAGGTTCACTCGTGAACTGCCTCGTTGTTATATTGACCTTTACCTCTTTCCCAGGGACTAGTGCCTTTCTTGTAGTATCAGTTTCTACTAGGCAAGTATGTTTCATCGTCGACCACATCATCGCTTACCACCAGGTCAAGCACGAGCCAATCGAAACGCGAAACAATACAACAAATAAAAAAAATCCTTGGTTAGGCCAGGCATGTATTGCTTATAAGCTGTGACCACGATTTTTTTCCCAGGGATTCTTCCAACCTCTAGTTCTTCTTCAGCGAGTCGTGTATATTAAGAAGTATCTGATACTTCTTAATATACACGAGCCACTGAAGAATCTAGCACGGAAGTCTTCTCCAGCTACTAGTCCATATCTGATTGTGTCAGTTCAAAACTCTTCTGCAAGAACTCCTGCCTGTCTTAAAGTATTAGTTCAGCTTGCAAAACTTCCACGGGGACTCGTGTTAATCTTGAAGTATTAGATAGTTCTAATCAAGAAATCTTCTTCTGCTGTCTTGCCAGTTACCAGGTACAGTACCAGTTGTCTTGGAATATCAGTTTTAACTAAGACTTATTCGGATTCGTGCCTGTCTTTAAGCATTTTTTGTACTTCTACCTCTTCCTCATCAATTCTTTTGTGTCACAATCTGTTTTGTTACTCCAGGGACTTGTGCCTGTCTTAAGGCATCATCGGATACTCTACTTCTCCATTGATTATTATCATATAATTATCTTAAACTGTGTGTTCTAACCTTAGCCTCTTCCGCAGGGACTCGTGCCTGTCTTGGGGCCGTCGGGCTCGCTGCGGCAGCGCGCGCGCAGGCGGCGTGTCCGCGGCCGGAGGGGGCGCGGGCGCGTGGCGGAGGCGCGAGCGCGCCCCGCAGCCACGCAGGCCCATGGAGATCCTCACCAGTATCTATGCACTGCTGTCTGGAGGGGTAAGTTGTACGTGTGTGCTGGCGGCGAAGGCGCGGTGGTGTGGCGGAGCCCAGCAGCCGTGCAGGCCCATGGAGATCCTAACCAGCATCTTTACGCTGTTGTATGGAGGGGTAAGTTGTTGATCGGTCTCTAGAAAGGTAAAGGTAAGCTCTGAATAGATAAGCCTGATTTTAAGTAGTGGCCATTTTATCTAGATTACAGTTAGGATCCTTTTTTTTTTTTTTTTTTTGATCTCGCTGGGAAAAAATGCATTACGCATACCCACCCATTGGGGGAATGGGGGGCTATGTGGGACTCCCCGGAGTGAGTCCGGTATACCCACTAAAATAACCCAGCGGCACTCCCGCATCGTCTTGAATTGGAGGAGGACTGGGAAACTGGCAGAGCCTTTACGTCCAGTCCCCCGCCGAAGACCGCCCGCCTTTACAGCGGGGCCTTCACGTCCCTCCCTCAGTGGAGGGGCCCGGGAACGACCGCGAGTGCTCGGCCGTTCCCGCCCGACGAGGGTGGTGACTCGTGCAATGCGAGCGAAGGCGCCCCCGCGCCTGTCGCCCGCTAGTCACCACCAGGAGGTGGGAGGAGACGATCGTACAACCGCCTTCTCCCACCCCTTCTTCGCCTGCGGTGCGGCGGCGCGAGAGGATCGTCCTCCCGCGCCCGCTCCGCCGCCTCCTTTTGCGACATCACGACCTCGCAAAAGGAGGCAACCGCCGCCCAGGCCTCCTCACTCCCCAGCATGGAGTGGTGGCGGCACGCTGGCGCACCGCAGTGGTGGCACGCTGGGGTTTCCTCCCTCCGGATCCGGTGCAGGTGCGTTCCGAAACAACCATGTCCGGACAACACCTGCACCAGACGGAACGAGAGGAAACCATGTGGCCGCTCTTCTTCGCGCGGAGAGACAGAACCCCCGCGCGAAGTTCCTCCGCCGATACTGGAGGGACCTCCTCCTTCGGCGAAGCTACCACCCTCCGTGGGGGGTTCATGGTTGGTGGGGTGAAGTCGGCCCTGCGTGGAAACAGGGACCGGACCACCCCATCCAGCAACGCCGGCTCCAGGGTCTCCGTTAGTGGGGTCCAAAGGGGCGCAGTTGGTTGCGCGCCGCCTTATATGGCCTCCCAAACGGATCCCTATCGAGACCCTCCAGCATCTCGGCCCTCGCCGAGTCCTTGGCGGCGCACATCGCCGACTTGAGGACCGCCTTTGCCTCTAGGTAAGAGGCGTAGAGGCGGTCCTCCCCGGCCTGAGATCGGGTAGTGCGCCGCCGACTCCGCATATAGGCCCTTCTGGCCGCCACGCAGGCGGCCCGCAGCCCCGCTAGCTCCTCCGTCCACCAATAGACGGCGCGACGGGGAGGCGGACGGCGTGACCGAGGCATGCTGGCGTTGCACACCTCGGTCAGAGAGCCGCGGAGCTGGACCGCTGCGACGTCCACGTCCAGGACAGGCTCGACAGGGGGCGAGAGCCAGTCCTGGAGAAAGGCCGCCTCCTTGGCTGCCTCCCGGTCCAGACGGGTGAGAGCCCACCGCGGGAAGGGAGATTGGCCAGAGCGGGCCGTCCCCCCCCGGGGGCCGGTGGAGATGTCGAACCGCACATATCGGTGGTCCGACAAAGTCTCCACCGTCTCCACCCGCCAGTTCACGACGCGGGTGGCTAGGGCAGGGGTGGCAAATGAGACGTCTACCACCGATCCACCCCGTTGCCGCACACACGTGTGGACCGCCCTCCTGTTGAGGAGGGACACGCCGCACGAGGCCGCCCAAAATTCGGCGGCGCGTCCCTCTCGCTACGACTGCGGTGAGGACCTCGAGGAAGTCCTCAAAGTCCGAGAGAGGGCGGTTTGGGGAGAAATAGACCCCAACGAGGGCTATGTCCCCCCACGCGGCGGCCACGTATACCGGTCCCCTCTCTAAGAGCGAGAGGGGAGGGGAGTCCGTAGAAGACCGCGCCACCAACGCCACCAAGCCGTCTCGATCGCCCAGCCAACGGCTGGGGACCGAGTAAGGCTCAGCGACCACCGCCACGTCCACCAACCACTCGGCCATGATCTGCATCAGCAGATCCTGGGCCGCCCCGCAGTGGTTGGTGTTCGCCTGGAGGATGCGATATTCGACTCTATCCATCAATCGGACATCGCACCCCCCTCTTCAGCCGCAGCAGCCGAATGCCCAGCCTCGGGCACGGCGGTGGTAGCGGCAGGCTTGCTCGGGGCCTGCGCTTTTCCCCTCTTAGGGGGAGGATTGCACATCCTCCCCTTCATTACGTGGCTTGCCGGGCGGCCACTGGCGGCACACACAGCGCAATGCGGCGCGGCGGCCTTGCAAGACGCGGATTTGTGGCCCTCCTTGCCGCAGCGGTAGCAGCTCTCTGTCCGGTCCACCGGTGACGGACAGAGGGCTCGGGTGTGCCCGACTCCGAAGCACCTGTAGCACCGCAAGGGCTGTGCCACAAGTGCCCGGACTGCACCCGAGCTGAAGCCAACGTCGGCTTCAGCTCGGGTGCAGTCCGGGCACTTGTGGCACAGCCCTTGCCCCCTTGCGGAAGCCGACGTTAAGCCGTCCTTTGTCAAGGACGGCTTTGGCAGCGGCGACTGGGCACTCCAGACGAATGGTGCCCATGCCGCCGCGGCCGGGCCTGATGTCCCGGCCTCGCACCGCTGCGGCGTCGCAGCCACCAATTGCTGCGACCGCCGCCACCACCTCCTCCTTGGTGATCGTGTCGTCGAGGTCGGTCACCTCTAAGGCCGCCGTCTTTACGGGCCTGGCCACCTTGGCCGCGTCCGCTATGACCTCTTGCAACTTCGTTGCGAAGAGGTCCGCGTGTGCACTGCCCTCTGCCCCCGGGAACTCGAATATTCGAGCCCCGGCTTGGGTCCGCCGGCAAGAGACCTTGCCGATCCCCAGTTGGTTGGGATCGGCGTTAGCACGCGCCCGCAACAGTACGGACGCGTACGTCTCTCCACGTTCCGCAGCCTCGGCGGTGAGCGTCACCACGACGGCTGCGGTCTTAGGAGGAACGAGGTTCCTCCTTGTGCCGGCGGTTTTGGCTGTGGGAGCAGCGCTGGCGGCCTTGGAGGGTGGCCCTTTCCCCCTTCCCTTCCCTTTGCCGGTCGTCTGCGGCTGGCTGGGAAGGGTGGTGGCGGCGGGAACGGCAGGGGCGGCCGCTGCCGCCCCTTTGCCCTTGCCCTTCCCTTTTCCTTTGCCTGTCGTCTTCGACTGGCTAGGTGGGGTGGTGGTGGCGGGGACGGCTGGGACGACAGCTGCCGCCCCCTCGCCCTTGCCTTTCCCCTTCCCGCTGACGACCCTCGTCCACCCCTGCTGGTTGGACGGGGTGGTGGCAGGCAATAGGGTGTCCTCCTCCCTCTGTGAGGTCGAGGTCGAGCCCGGCTCCTCTCGCCTCTTGTCTGCCGCAAGAGGCAGCCGGTAGCTTTTTTCCGGCAGTAGCCGGTCCTCTATTCCTGCAAGGCAGGCTCTCACGAAGGCCCGCTCCTCCACCATTACCTTGCGGATGGTGTCCTCAAGGTCGAAGGAGGAGGGGCCATCTGCCGCAGGTCTCGGCTCGGCCTGGGTTGGCAGGGCCGTGGCTTCAGCCAGTTTCTGGTGGAGCTGGCTGACCTCAGTCTGCAGGCGATCGACCTTCGCCTGCAGTTGCCTGGTCTCGTCGGTCGTCTGCCTCTGCACCAGCTCCGCTACGATACTTCGCATGCTGGCGGCCCTGCATTTAAGGGACTTTTGAAAAGTCCCTTTCAGGTTAGAGGACTTAGAGGCGACCACCACTATCTCCTCCTCGTCCTCCGCCGCCATCCGCTCCAGCTCGGCCAGGGAGTGGTCCGAGTAGATAACTCGGGACGCACCGTACCCAGACTTGGCCCTGGCAGCTTGCACTTGTCGCTCCTTGGCGACCATCCGCTCCTCCAGTTCTTGCTGGAGCTGCGCCCGCCGAGCCAGGTCTAACTGGCGTTGGGCGTCTGCGAGACCCACGTCGTGGGTGTCCGCTGCCGTTGTTGGTTTTTTGGCCTTCACCTTCTTCTTCGGCTCCTTCGCCGAACCTGACGTCGAAGAGCCATCGGATCCTTCCTTTAGGAAGGCCCGTTCCTAGACAGCGATCGTGATCGAGAATCCTCGATCACCATCGAGCTAGTGTCCGACGCTACGGACTCGCTGTCAGAGTCCAACAGCTCGTCCGCCCTTCCTCCATAGAAGGCTCGCCCTTCTTCTGACGCTGAAGCGTCACGGTGGCCCTGAGAAGGGCCTTTGGGGTGGCCCTGAGAAGGGCCTTTGGGTTGGCCCTGAGAAGGGCCTTTGGTTTGGCCCTGAGAAGGGCCTTTTGTTTGGCCCTGAGAAGGGCCTTTTTTAATAAAATGCCCGAGGGCGTCCCGCGCAGGTTTAGGCATGGTAGCCTCCGCAGGTGTCGCAGATACCGCAAGTGAAATATTAGCAAAAATTCTACGACGCACAGCGCACTTTGGCCGTACCCAGTCTGCCACTCCGTTACGGTGGTCAGAACTGGGACGTTTCCAGGGAACACGACGAGGACGTAAGCGCTGTGGGGGGTTCCCCTTACAGTTAGGATCCTGCATTAACCCCTCCTAGTAAAAAGAAGAAGGAAAAAACTTTTCAACCATAGAAAACTATAGATTCTTAATCCTAAGAAGAATCCTAGAGAAGTGCACTCATATTCAGGAAGGGCCATCGGTCTCGGCCCTCATCTTTGCAGACCAACGACTTCGGTATTTTTTTATATGTCTGATCAAAAGTTGCGATGGGATCTCAAAGGGCTAGGTAGAATTGGGGTAGTTTAGAACCAGTTCTGATCGTCTAAATCTTGAAGAGCAGCACGAGCAAAGAAATGAAAAAAAAAATTGGTCCTGCTCGATTTTCCTGTGCCACTTTTTATTTTAAAGTCAAAGCCTTAAAACAGTGTCTAAGCACGTTGCAACCCTCCAGGGAATAATACATGCCTACCTAGGCTACATAACTGTTTACCATAACACTAGTTTGCGACACTAATTAACATACGTAAGCCTGGTCTAGAGGCAGGAAGACCACGGAAGTCGGGACTAATCTCGTTGTCACGTAACGTAAGTCGGTGACGTTACGCCGCGGCTTCCAGTGTCTACTCGTTATTGTATTGTGGGGATATTAAGGACATTTGTTTCTTTGTTTGTCTTGATATTAATTACTGTGATATTATTTCCTTTGGCCATTGTTCTGTGATATTTGGTCCTTGTGCGGGTTGTGTTTTGGTTCATTTAGTGTGATTATATTGGAAGCAACTATGGGCATACCCTATTTAGGTATACAGCGCCTCATGGTAAATATAAAGTTCACAACCTTTCCTATATATTCAAAATAGTCAAACAAACTTTTAAACATTCGCATAATAAGTTTGCTTACCAAAATGAATTTTCTGATTTTTCTTATGTAGATATTATGTACCTTCTTGTTCCTATAAATAAAACCAATACATAGTTCAAAAAAATATTGTGCCAATTTGTTCCGCTCAAGAGTCAAGAGCAAGCCATACAAATAAAATTTCTTAGAATTCAAACAGCGTGGTTTACAAAGAGCTGCCCGAATTTGCGCCGATTTTAACACTGAATTTTTAATATCTGCAAGCCTCACATAAACATTCAATTCTATGCTTTGGAGCTATGTTTTTATGTGTTATTTTCCCGTGTACAGCAAGGGGTGAACCCGAAGATTGATTCCGTGGCATTCCGACTGCACTGCGGTGCAACTACCGCCGCGTTGCTTGCGGCTAGTGCAGCCTTAACAACGCGCCACCTGGTGGGCAACCCCATCGACTGCATACACACGAGGTGAGAAAACACGAAGTTCAGCTAGCCAACGGACGACGTAGTTCGCACTTAAAATGTTAGATGGCGTTAAACACAATAGGTATTTGTGGAACAGTGTGGGAGGAAAAATGAGTGGAGATTTTTATCTAAAAGAATAGTCTTATTTCTGTAATATGACTTGTATTGTTATTAAAATAATATAATGAGGCGTATTACATGATCAGGTTTAAAATAGTGCCGCTGTCACGATTCAGAAGCGAGGTTATTCATGATGAACTCATTAGCCAAAAATGTGTGCCAATTATTATTTTACAGTTAATAGTTTTATTGGCGTAATAAATTAAATAAGTCCACGGGCTAAATTATAATTATGACAGTAGTAACGCTGTAAAATTATATTTTCACTTTAAAATGATTGCGAATATTCAGTAAGGTTTTAATTTTTGTATCGCACGCAAGAAATATTTCGTATTTTGTGTTAAATACCTGAATATCATCAATGTTATAATAAGTAAATAATAGGATATTTGCTAGTTTTTTGCAAAATATTTGATTTACAAGTTATTAAGTTACTGAAAGCACGTCTGAAGGAAAAGTTTTGTTAATCGTATTACCGACAGTTGCCACTGTTATTTGAACCACTATATTTCATTGTGACGGGTTTATGCATTCAATCTTAGGATATTATTATACTTCCCTTTCCTGCCCTTTTTTGACAAGTAGGTTAAGGGTCCGTTTCTGAATTGACTATTTGGACGTATTCATATTTTGGTATTTGATTGCCTGTGGAGGGTTTTTCAGGCAAAAGTATAGTTTAACGAACACCTACTCGAATTCGAATTCTTAATTCAGAAATCGGGGCTGCATTTGAAGAGGATTTCTTCAACTGAAAGTAGGGAAACACTTTTATTTGGCATAATGGTACACACAATGCAGGTACTTTATACAAGAAGAGCGATTCCTTATACCTTCCTCATTTCACTAGAGACATACCAGAAGATGTGCTGAACACGTACTGCTGGATCCACTCGACCTTCACCGTGGCCGGCGAGGCCGGAGGAGCATACCCTGGCGTGCGGGGCGCTGGGACGTCTCCTCGCCGGTATGGGAAATACTACCAGTGGGTTGCCTTCACGCTGTTCTTCCAGGTTAGTGTTGATAATAAACTTTGTTGTTTCACAGGATGAATAGGTAATTCTATGTCTTTTTATATCGAAAATTAACGTTCACCTACCCATCCCCACTGTGAAAAGGGATAGTACTCTTCATCCTGCCTAGACCCGTCTTATAATTGAACCGTGATAGTTTTGACACGTCAGAGTAAGGCCCCTGGGCGATAACAGAACTCACGGTGTCTCTTCTAAGGGCTGACAAGAGCCGAAGACAGAATGGATTGGCAGCAGCTCGTTAGTGAATCCTTCAAAGCTTTCCAAGGCGGGTACGACCTTAAGCAATGAAGAAATCAAATAAGAAGAAGATCGAATATTAGTCAAATAACGTATGACTAATGAGATGATTCAAAGAATTTAGAAGAAGTTTTAAGAAAATGAGTTAGTCAACTTTATCGATCATGAATGAATTAACGGATATTAGTAATGTATTGAAGATGATTTGACCCAATAGTAGATAAGTAAGAAGAATTTAATTGTGTTCATTACTCATATCCACTTTTTAATAGACGTACCAAACAAAAAGTGTTTGACTTGATCAAATAATAAATACGTTACTAACTTATTTTAACTAGGTACTTAAATCAGCATCATAGTGTGTCATGTTACAGTTACATGTGATCATGCAAAATGTATTTATTTGAACTATGTTTTATTTATTGTATCTATGTGTTTTATATGATTTGATTTGGATGAACATCTGGAAAGTAAACAATTTCATTTCAATGCTGAATCACTTCGCAGTTCGATTATCTTAGAGAAACTCTTAGAGATGCAAAATGTACTTATTTTAACTCTACGGTTTTCTATTCAAAAGTAAGAACTACAAAATGAATTAATGATTAAATAAAACTCCGGGTGAAACTGTAGTTTTAATGACTTATTTAAAGAAAATTATATGGAAACTGTTATTAAGTTTATTGTTTTAATAGGTAATAATCAAAAGAAAAACGGAAATGTTCCGATACCACCTGAAAATACTTAAAACTAACTATTATTTTGGGGAATGGTTCTTCGTTAAATCTTCTTTATAGATAATTTATTTTACAATTGTTACACAATAGTGTTACAGTGTTGTGTAGCTAAAATATGAGATAAATTGTATCAATACAGTATTGTATTACTGTACTGTATTGTATTGTATCGATGCAGTATACTCGTATCTCATATTTTATTTTATTTGTGTTTTTTCGGTAATAATTACGATAATGGTACGAAATAATTTGCGAGCATCTCAGAGATTCACCTAAAAATATTTACATATTTCATTGAACAACCCTGTAGATATATTTTCCTGGCCAAATAGGCACACTAAATATTGAATAGACCAATATAATATTCCCAGTGATAAGGATAACTAAATTGCAAAATAATATTGATATACGAGCAATAAAGCAAAGTGCTCACTTAATCTATGGCGAGTATAGACTATAGACCAAAGTAAATGATTCTAGTGCGGTCATCGTGAATTGGCTACTTAGCGGGTCTCGGGATTAGCTAGCACGCTATTGGAGTATAGTAGGCGTAAAATGTATTGGCGGCTGGCATTTTGAAACAGTTCTAAAATTAAGGTTTCAAAGATAACGTTAGTAGGAAAGAATTATATATAGCAACAAGAATATGGAATTTTATCAAGTTAATTACCTACCTAAACACAAAAACTATTAGTAATCATAATACAATTAATATTTACAATTTGAAAACCGTATAAAACAATTAAGACAACTCGATTCAAACAAATTGAGGTCTAGGAAAAGGTTCCCGTATTGCTACGAAGTGCTACGGCGTAGCATTCGCGTAGCAGTGCAAGCTACGAATATTTTCAAGCTACGCGCATTATGATTTTCGCATCGACAGCGGTGATGGGGAAAATACATTATAATCACAAACCTATATTTCTTCAAGAAGGGGTAGGCAGACGTTTGTGGCGCGCCCACAATTTGCTAGTTATTTAAATATTTAGGTATTATAAATTGCGTCAGGATTTGCAAGATTAGCACTAACCTTCTAATAATCTAAATGTTATTAAATTGTACAAGACGTTATTAGATAAAAATTGTGTGTATGAAATCGATGTTGCATTACATGAAATACCTGCAAATCTCCGAATTATTACATCAATGACGGTTATGCGAAATTATTGCAATAACCATGTTATTATAGTTCAGTTTAGCGTATCGTTAGTACAGACCGTAGTCGTGTCGAACTACCCACATAATACAATTTGTGAGGCATGGCAAACTACCCACATTTATCGACGATATGAGGGCAAGACTAAAGGATTGTGTGCCGTGACTCCGTGACGCGGCTTCTAACTGCTAGTGATAATCTGGAGTGGTACTAGCACCTTTACCTGGCTTCACTTGCATGTCGGGAAGTGGTTTCAGCAACAGTAGGGTTTGATTTGAAGGTTTAGAATTTTAGATGAACGTGTAGTATGATCAATGAGACATCACAGTTTATTATATTAAATACCTCTTTACACCAATTTATTTGAAATTGAAAGATATACTTAAACCTAAAATCCTTTGCTTAAACGAAAACAAGGACCGGTTTCTGAATTGAGTATTTGTCGTTAAGAACGCAACAAATCATACTTCAATGGCAATTTTTTATAGGTTTTCGGGCTGAAGTAGAGTTTGACAAATACTCAACTTCAACTTCTTTCATTCATCATCATCATCAGCCTTTTAATGTTCCCACTGCTGGGACACAGGCCTCCTCGGTCTGTGAGGGAATGGGCCTTAATCCACCACGCGGGCCCATTACGGATTTGTGGATGTCACAAGTCTTCGAATATTTGGTTCTAAGACATGCCGGTTTCCTCACGATGTTTACATCCACCGTTTTTAGAGCAGTGGTGGTGCAATAATTTACACAAAGTACAGCGCCTGACTGGGTTCGAACCCACGACCAACGACACGTAATTCGGGGCCGTTACCACGGGGTCACCACTGCTCTAAAAACAAGACACATTTATGTACATTATGTCTGTTTAATTTATTTCTAAAAACATCCCGTAGCTAAACAGGCGTCTCTCAATTAGCCCGCTTTCGGTAAAGGGTCGCAGTTCATTTCATATTAATAATAAACGCTAATTGGCTATTCAACGCTTTGCAACAACAATTAATTTCGCTAATGAGTTCATTTACACTAACAGAAGTTAGTTCATGGTGTAAACGTTCCCGTTTAGGTTATTATTAATTGTTGCAACGAACGATCAGATAAAAATACATTCTGCAGTTTATTTCTGCTGTTTATAACATTGGACTTTTTTATGTATCCATGTCCTGAGTCGGCAATAGGTCAGAATTTATCGGATACAAGCGATACCTACTTCCTGTCCAAGCAGAGGCAGTTTGATGTTGAACTAAAAATATGTAAACAAGAAGAAATCACGCTGTGCAGTCGGAGAATACGTATACAAAACCAGATGTATCCTCCGACTGCACAGCATGATTTTCTTCTTATTTACGCCTTTTTAGTTCACTTTTCAGGCAGTCTGGTATTTTTTTTTAGACTTAGTTTCATTTAAACATATAAGTGTTGTATATTTTTGTAATCATTTCTTAAAACCCTTTATATTGATAACCCACACGATGGGTTTGGAAGAAAAAAAAAATTGGCCCCCACAATATGGCGCCCAAAAGCCGCCATTTTTCTATTACACTATTTTCCAATTTTAATTTAGCCCGTGACACTCGCAGGGTTAAGACGAATCGATTGACGTAAGATTTATCAAAATCGGCCAACGCGTTTGTTCTCTAGAACGGCACATAGGAACAAACATACATACATAGACTGATAAACACATTACCCTCCTTCAGCAGTCGGGTAATTAGCGTAACTATTAGAATGTAATAAATAAAACACAACTCAATCAATAAGCTTGCTAATTATTTATTTGATACTTTTACTTCACTCACACATATGTTCATTGGAATTAATTTTATATTCATTTTCTACCGGTGAATATTCGATGATGCAAAGACCATAGGTATTGGTAGGTGACATGAGTCGTTAGGTAATTAAACGACACAAGTATTCTGCTTTCACCGCTAAACCATTAACTTTTTCTGTCATCTAAAACACTATACATTGATATTTCGAACAATACCGTCTACCTAAACAGACGGACGGACACAATAAGCAGTGATTCGTATGTAAATCGGTAAGTATGTTAACGTCCGCTGCGTTTTGTGACGGTGTCCCGCCATCGCTAGTGGGTAGTTAGGTATGTACTTACGTTTAGTGTCCACGCACGTGCTACTTGACGCGACGTATCTCCGTCCAAGTTATAGGGGAAGGGCGAGAAGAAATGGCGTTAAGACAGCAAAAATTAGGTACAATGAAGATCGCATGTAAATAAAATAAAAACTCTTTTTATTTGATTAGAAACCGATGAGGACCGACGGACCGATTAATGAACAAAAAATGGAACCGACGAAATAACGAACTGAAAGACATAAAATAAACTTTTAGTCTATCATATTGTGTGTGGCGTCAAACAAACAAACATGCAATTTATTTACCTAAAGCGTTGGATGATTGTAGCTAGGTTGATCTTCGTTGATTGTTTGTTCGTTGAGTGTTTTTTTTCGCTTTTCTTTTAATTTAATTTCAACAGAATCAGTTCGCAAAATTTTTCTAATTTAAATGGGACCAATATATGGTTTTAATAATTTTAGTGTAATACCAATTTCCACCAAAAACAATATTGTAATAAGATTTAAATACGGCTGTGAAAGACCAGGCACACGATACATCATATTCACGTGAAGGGTACGCAAAGTTTAGCTAACATCAGAGAGTTTTTTTATAAAAGCGCCCTTTTTTATGTACTTGCAACAGCTAGAGTATCATAGCTCGAACATGGTCACGCAGTGAAGCGCCAAACGCCAATGTTGCTTTTTACCATAGTCTGTGGCCATACTAAAACCATGCATTAGTTTATTATTATAGTATGTTAATGTACAATCTTACTTAAAAACTTTCATAAGACCTAATTTTATGCCAATTTTCCATCGTCGCCCGCTCATTCCTTGCACGTGTGTTACAATTTGACATCGCCGTGTCCATCTTTACATGTTTACTGCTCCTGCGCAAGTGGGTCGCACCGAGTGGCTGTACTCTCGTCTGTGATGAAACATACTTCATTTACATTTTCTTGAGTCAACCACTAATCGCATTTTGAAAAAGAATCAGCTGATTGACAATTTGCGTAAAATAAAGTGTTTGCTTGCATTAAAATATACGTAACTTTAGCTTGAATTTAAATTTTATTATGCACCTATTAAATAAAATGTTCTGAAATACCACGTGGAGCCTCCTTGGTTTATACAAGACTTATGCATATCTAAGGATCTTTGTCATCCTAATTTTTGTGGCGTTATAAAAAATGGAAAAACACTTCTCCTGCGCTGGGTGTTCGTTTCCCGCACAGAACAAATATTTGTATGGCCTACAGATAATTGTGCTGGATCTGGGTGTCTTGTGTATGTAAGTTTTAATATTTGTAAACGCACCCACGATACAGGAAAAAATGCCTAGTGCCAAGTTATAAAAAAAAAATATAATTTTGTTTTAAAATAAAATACACCGAAGGTACATAAAATAATACAAAAAGGTAAACAATTGAATATTAAAATACAGAAAAACCGCAGAGTTTGATATCGAATTAGTAGTTTTAAATATTTAGTAAGAAAACTTAGGACTAAAACATTAAATCGATTTGAAATTATTACGCTGAGTGCTTGTACCTAACCTCAACACAGTTGCAACCGGTTAGATTGTGGCTTATGCATCCAGGAGTAAAACAATCCTTAAAGACTATCATGCAATTGCTAGGTTAATTCTAACACAAAAAAAAATATAATTAAAAACAATTTACGTCAGCCACTCGACGGCGATCCGCGCCAGGCGAAAACGGTCCGCCTTCAAGAATACCGCTCCAATGCTGGATTACTGGATGAAACAGTACCGCAGTTCGCAGAGCAAAACTGAGGCCGTTGAAAAAGATATAAAGGAACTCGTTGTAAAATGTACGGAATCACTAAGTCTGCAGACTCGTAAGAGGTCACGGGCCCTGCCCGTACGGTGAAGTCGGAGTTCGGCTTCTATTAACTGATATCTACAGACAAGGAAATGAACAACCAAAATTATGAAACAAAAAGTGAGATAACAGAGAAAGCGAAACTCCAAAGAGTTATTAATAAGAAACCACAATAAATACCAGTTTTCTTTATATAATCATTAATTATACACCAGCCTTTTTAACGAGAGTTTAAACTCTGCCCAGAGAAACTAGTGTTAGATCTAGAGCCTGTCTGACAATACTGTTACGCTTTTAACAGCTGCTTTAAAAATATCAATTATTTGGTAGTTGATTTTTATGCCATTAATGTTCTGTAAAACGACGTCATTATATTAAAAAAAATTACTTATCTTTTCTTGTCAATCGAAATTTGAAAATTCGTACAAAGTGACCGGCCAATCTGTCATCTCAAAAAAAGCGTGATGTCAACTACGTCTTGTAGCGTTTCGCTACATTTTGTAACAAATAAATGTTCAAGAGATTCTCAATATGAAAGCAGTTGTTGGAAGGTTAAAAGTAGAACTTTGAAAATAATGTCTTCCTCGTGTATTTTACGTTAAAATCATGACGTAACTGGTCCAATAAAATCATCCAAGAGGTATTTATTTTGGAAATAAACTCATCGTGTTTACAAATTAGGGACTGCCCAAGGTAACATAAATAACCCGTCAATTGATTAAAACAAATAAAAACACATTAATTCACAGCGTTTTATTTATATTTTTGTTAAGGTCGCTGCAATTTGTAAGCAATCAAGAAATGCCGTCTAAACTAATTAGTTTATGTCTTGTTTGTACAGTGTGAGAAGTTGTAAAACAAATATAATATCACAACTGAATTCTCGAAAGGGATTGGCAGAGTTTTGTAGAGCAAGGCAGGTTTATTTCGACAATTAGTTCATTTAATTTTTAACGGCAATCGATGCGCTTATTCTAAGACTAAAAACTAATGCGAAAAATTCAAAGTATTTTCTTACGTACCTACTTATGTAAACAAAACATATCTACCTACCAATGTATACTAAACAAATATTTTAATTTAGAGATCATCCGATACATTTATTCCGGGTATATGTTCCCTATGGATAATTATCGACTTTCAGGGCGAAGCCTCGTATTTAAAAAAAACTAAATTCGCATCTGCTATCAGAGTAGAATGTCACATAACAGTACATCAGTGCCATCTGTCGAGCGCATCGCTAATTACCGTGCGTCCAGTGTAGGTAATAGACTTTACGCGTCCGTCGAGTTTGGCACTAAACACGTATTATTTAGAGGAATGGATGCCTAATGTACAATGGTACATGTGGTAAATGTGTAATGGACTTATGAGTTACGGATTTAATGCATTTGATAAGTTAGTGTCGGAGTGGTGCAGTGTTTAGCGTTCTGGTTGAGGCAGGTTTGATTCTTTCTGTGGGGAAATATTCGTAAGGATAAAACGTCGTCTAAATACAAGTCAGAAAAATAAACAGATGGGACCCAACTTCTAGGTAGGTATTGTTTTACGTCTGCTATTAAGGTTCTAAGATTCTGACCATAAAAGGTCAATCGGAACCCTTATAAGAAAGCTTATAACAAGAAGATAGTACAACTACAAAGCCTTCTGAGGGACAACCTATCAGCGTTAGCGATTGTCGGATAGTACAAATGTAAGTAATTTTAATAGCATGTTTTTTTAATTAAGTTTTATTACTATCGTTGTCAGAATCGCAGTTTTTCTGTTGCTTCTTTTCACTCTGGTAATCCCGAGCCAATATCCCTAATTTTTTCATATAAATTGCAATCCCCAAAAAGAAACACTCCATCCAACTACATAACACCTGTAATGTTCACATTTGCATAAACTAAAACTGGTAACAACACCTTATTATGCTCGAAAAGCGAAACAGCTTAAAGTTTTAGTGCTCTAACAGCTTGAGGAGCTGCACGTGTTGAGTTAGCGAAATTGCTGCACTTACGTCATACTAACTGTTCAGAATTTTGTTTAGTTTATCTTGAAAAGACTGTAAAGTAGGCGTAATTTGGAAGCATGACGGTTGAGTGATTTTAAAGCTACGGTTCATGGATTCTGTTAAGCAAAGAGCAAATATTTAAATGCCCATATTTAAATGCTAGCTGTGCCAGCGGCTTCACTATCGTTAACTGACTGCCTACCCTACCCTACTTATTTACCTACCTACCATTTTTTTTTCTAGTGTCATCACTCTTTCGCGGCGAATCTTAACATCCCCATTCAGAAAAAGACTTCAAATGCACAACGCCATCTATCGAATATCGAGTTCAACTGTCCGACTATCTTAATTGCGTGTGTTCTGATCATTTTAATTCTTGATCATTTGAAATTCATCAACTTTTGATAGAGTGAACCGATTGCGATGAAACAAAAACCAAATAATACTTCAATTTACGCAAAATGTTTATGTATAAACGTTATCTACATTGGTTTCGTACATTTTACGTGATGCGTGCATAAATAAACAGACAAAAATTCCAAAAATGCTGGAAATGGGTTCTGTTGGTTATCCTATAACATCCCGGCTATTTTTTTGAAAATATTTAAAATGCACAAAAACGACTTTTCTACAGATTTATTATATGTATTGATTTGCTTATATATACTTGCATATTATGTAGATCTAAAGCATCTCGGTGATTGTGCGTGTATCTTTAAAAACTCAGTCAATCACTGCTTGGCAAGGATTTTACTAAATTCCTTCTGTGTTGGTCCACTTTTTAAACTTTCGAAAAAGATCGTACGATACGGGGATATACAGGCTGTTCTCTCAAATAAGATTAACATAACAATTTTGATTAAAACGCTAATAATATAAGAATAATACTAGACTGAGGAAAATAATGCTGCTTTATAGAATTATCTAACGCATGCATACGCAGTCAAAATGCTTAAGACAGCTGAAAACATCGTATGATTTTCATATTCATGAGAATTTCCCCCTAACGTAAATTGCTTCACGTCTCACTAATAATTAGATAAGTGTATTCCAGACTCAGTCAGAAGTTCTATATCAAGATTAGATATATCAAAACGTTATAATGGAAATATGAACGAACAAAATAAAATATGAAATGTGATTTATGGCGTCAATGAAATATTCGTTTGCACAATTCAGCCTCAGTTTATAATCATTACAAGCTTCAATACAAATACTTTACACATTATTTATTACAGCAAGTTTTCATGTGTCACTTAAAACTTCAGTTTTGTGAAGCTTTATATTGTTTACGTAATCAATTAATATTTTTATGACTAATCGTCTGCCAGATCCTATTATTTCTGAAAAATATCATCTACTTATTGGCTCATAATATCAAATTTCTCGGCTACGAGTATAAGGCCCTCGTGTGTCACTCCCCTTAGTTAGTCGACATTAGTAATATAAAAAATTGCCAAAATAAAAATAAGCCTATGACAGTTTGACGCTACCAAATAAACTTCTCAACTCATTTACCCATAAACATAATAAATTATTACATTAAACTCTATTTTTTTATGAAAACAAGAAATATGGAAGAACATTTCAACACGTCCAATTTAGTTGTTATATGTGATGAGATGTTTATGTCCGTCCAAACTTCAAAGATTTATCCGTGCCCGTGTCACGCGCGATCTGTCTTTGATTCCTACGTCTTGTTTCCGTTTTAAAATACTAACGTGTTCCCCTCGTAACACGGTGTAGCTAACTGACTTTTCAGCGCCGTCAACTTTGTAAATCATATTCGTCAACGAAGCGTCACGTCGCGTCGCGTCACGTCACGTTGCCGTCCCGCGTCCGTCGCGCGTGTCAGCCGCACGCACTTGACAACTTACGACAGCGACGCGTTGACGCAAATAAAAGCTTTCGAAAAACCATCACTAAAATATGAAGCCATTTTGTTTTACGATAATAAATTCAAATGTCGAACCCAATATTTATTGCCATTTTTATAGTTTGCACTGTAACTAAAGATGTTATTTTAGTAAATAAAATAAAATATAAAGCGGACCGCTTCGGGTGCGAGGCGCAGCGCGTCAAAACGGTTCTCACGATCATCATAAACGTAACATATCTCTATTATTGTTGGAGCCCTTCCAATATGTAACTATTATACCTACTTAGTGCTGGATTTGTTAGCTTGTGGTATACCGCGGGCATGATCGGCACGCGCGGGCCGCAGCCCCAGGCTCCGGGCCCGTCGCGGCACAGAGGTGTTGCTAATTACCGAGGTAGCAGTCCGCGAGCGCACCGGTGTGCCGCAACACGTTTCATCAGCTGACCTAATAACTTCAAATATTATGATGTTAATGTAGGCAGTGGCGGGCGCTGCACGCGCGTGCCGCACGCCCAACTTAAGTTTATAAATAGAATGCACATCGCCCTGTATGTATTTAACGTAAGGAGCTTTTTCAGCGGCGCGAGCCAGTCGCCGCGAACGTCTGAGCGCGCCGCCCGCGCTGTCCCCGCGCGCCCCGGTACCGGACAACGCAACTTTTGGAAACGAAAAGCGAACTTTTTTTCTATCGAATTTTGGAAGATTTTCGATGCGAGTGTTTGCGGGTGTGCAGTGCGGGCCCCCGCCGACCGCGAGTGCGCGCCCAGCACGCGTGGCGACGCTCTAATCACCGCAACGTAACCGTGTTTCAAAAATAAAACGTTGCCGATTCGAAACCGGAGCACCCCGAAGGTTAATGACAAAATAAAAAGCATGCATTAAAATTGTGTGTCTGAAGACTGTGGGCGATCGCAACCTGGATCCGTGGCCTATGTGCTATATCGACACGTGAGTCGCGCGCTATTTTGCTATGACGATACTTTGGTTATCTTGTTGGCGACGAATTTATTTAATTATACGTAAAATGTTACCTGTGAAACGTTTCCCATGGCGTGTAACAGTTGTTTGTGCAAGTGATTGGTACAAATGAGCCGGTAATTAGAGCAGTAGTCGTAATTAACTCTCACAATGCACCGCCGCTCTGCTGGTAGTGTTGCAACTAATCAAGGTGTTCGTTAGTATTTGTTTACATTCTAGTTTCGTAATAACAGCGCGGTGAGAAATTAAAGTACTCCAAATTTCGGTTCAGATTCTGAAAAGTTCCTAATAAACTATTAAACAGTTTAGTGGACAAGATAGAAACCAGTTTTTGAATTGATAAAAGTTTTCAGCAAATAAAGTTTTGATAAACAATTATAAATGCCAAGGAAAAAATTTTCCTATTCGTAACTGAACTTTTCTTTTTTCATTATTTTAGTAACGTAATTGTCTTTGATATTTAATTAATTCACAAAAATATTATCAATTTTTTAGGTTTTTAATACAACAAAATGACAATCTGAACTGAAACCATTCCGTCCACAGACTGCTTAGAGATGCTATGTATAATCCGTCAAAATTTAAAAAAGGTAAATGCTCGCGTTCTTTTTCTCAACTCTCCAACCTAATGCCGCAATTTTTATTCTCACAAGTCAATTCTGCACTTTTTTTAGAATCCAATTCAGTCGAACTGTTCCGTTTTCGATCAAACCTCTGCCGTGCGGTGATTTACGACAAGTTTCGAAACGTTGCTCGATAATGCTCATAGTTCATCGTACGAGGCGTTTGGACAATGTTGACCCAATATCGCCGGGAGCGGTCTGCTCGCCGAATTACAATGTACCTCCTACATTAAACAGTGGCTAATCGAGACCGTGCTTTTTAAATTAATTATACCTACCGCAGAACACGCGGCCTGCGTTTCAACGGATAATTTTAAGGTGCGGGATGATATTTTATGAAATATTCGTGATTGAGATGTTGTATGGCTTCTAGCGAAGATGTTGTGTTTTGTGTAGGCTGAGCTTTGTGTCCCTGATGTTTATTTATTTAGATTGATATTACTATTTTTATCTAGAAGAACATGAGGATGATGTATATCAAATACGTGGGTACCGTTGTTACTGTAGCGATATTATTCTGTTTATAAAAAGTTTATTGCACAATAGTAACCCTGAATTATAACAATTGGCGTAGAGAACAAAAAAGATCCGATAAACGTGATGCTAATAAAGTTATTACCAAATAAATATTGCTGCAATATTGTATCCAAGGTCAAATATTTAATAATTTACCATCAACCTACAAGGCACAAAAAACGAACCACTGAATCATCCCCAAGTTATTTAACGAACTGAAATAAACATTTATTGCGTATCGATACTAGGCAGAATGCGCGTTATCTTTGCGTCCACTGCTTCCCCGCGCTTTTCTATCACTCATTAGCGATTAATGGCGGTCGCTTGATGGCTCGATGGTTTGACGCATTCGCCAACTGACAAAATGGTCGTCTGTTGAAAAGGTTATGGGTGTCATACCATGGAGAAATTGATGTAACAAATGATTTATATGTAAATGCTGCATTTGTCAGATATTTCTGTACAATATTATGTTTCTGGTATAATAAAATACTATTTTGGTATCCTGTTAAATCACCGTTTTATAGTCTTTTAACACCTAGTAACTCTTTTCGCCTATTTCATGGATGCACAATAATTATCTGTTGGCAAATAGAGCAACAGTAAAGTTAAACACATTTCTTGCACATAATCCTGGTTGTAGATGCACATAAAATACGGTGTTATTTTCTCGTTATGTTTGTGAGATATGCTCGCAAATTTTCAGCATACAGCTTTTGCATTTACAATTTTATGTTGAATCTTAACACTCCTTGACTTAACTCATTTCGTAAGTATCTCCCAAAAAGTTTTATATTTTCATCTTTTTGTCAGCTACATTACATGCTGAAAACAACCTCCATACAGTTTCAATGTGCTTCTGATGAGATCTCACGTATAAAATGAAATAAGAAAGGCATCTATCAACTTGCACTCGCTTCCTAACACATGGGACTCAAACTTAGAGTAGAGTACGGGCGTAATGTTATATTAATACACATAAAATTTGGTACCTAGGATACTAGGAGTACAGGAATACTAACGGGCAATCCTCTTGACATATGACTTCGATATCAAACCCCATACGTCACCCACACGTCACTGGCCAGCAACAAAAAGGTTCAACCAATTATAAGGTTCGTTGCATCTCATAAATCATGCTGCGTTTGAACCGGTACACTCTTGATACAGTCAACTGCACGTTAGTATTTACATTTGAACAACGAAAAAGCACTCTTCCGGGATAATAATAATTCATATTAATATTTATTATAACAATAAATTTGTGGTCCAAAATACGAGTTTGTAACACTTAATAGTATGTTAGTTCGTAAATAAATATGATTATTCAACCCATTCTATTGAAACAGCATAGTACTTACTGCTGTTTCTAGCTAGAAAAATATCGAATAAAAATTAATTAAATTTTGCTTTAAAATAACATTAAATAAAATGATCACAGGAACTCAAACTTGACAATGAATTAAACAAAAAGAATCCATAAAATGAAAATATGATAAATTCAAAATGTCAATAAGCAAAACGCGTTAAGTTATAAAACCGTTGTTAGTAAGTTATCTATGCTCTGGACATGCGTTTGGCTGTACTTAGAAGTGCCTATTTGTTTCAACACGACACGTGTCACAGACGGCAGTACCTAGGCACTGCAAATCACTGTTTCTCAGAATCGTATTTTCAGAATGAATTAGTGTCAACTATGAACAGTTCGTTGCTACGAACTTTGTGTAGATCTATTTGAACGGTTCCTAGGAGTTTACTATTGTTTTTGAAGAAGCTTTGCTATGGCTGACACACATTAATAGGTTTTACTTAGAAACTAAATACGAGCTTATGCTGATCTCCTTTCTGTTTACTCGTAGTCGTATAAGTCTCTTGTCACAATACAAAAAGATAGAAGCTAACTGCACATTTTCAAAATAAAAAAATAATGCAACCTCTTTCAATAACCATAACAAAAATTGGCCATTTCTTGCCGAAACTTGAAGATGCCATTAAAGTATTTTTAATTATCTTTCTTTTTTGTTTTGTCTTCGCACGGTTTATGCATATAGCCAGTGTCACGTTTAGAAGTTCTAGTTTCTTATTTTAGTCCAATGTCCTAGTTAGGCCTCAATAAAATAGCGGTAACTTTATTGGAAGCTTCTACGGAGTTTAGTCGACAACATGAACAAAGTCATGTTCTACCGATGTGTTTTATTTGCCCACACTCAGGCACGTTCACTAATATTATAAGTAGGAAAATAAAACAGAGAAGCTACATAGATGCCATCACGTTCCCGCAGAAACTTATTTTTCTTTTTATATCTACCTATATAATGTTTAAGGGCTTTAAAATATCTTTTCAACAAAATCTGTCAGTACTTTTTATGTAATGAATTCAATGAGTGCATCCTTTTTACAGCAGATTTACAATAAATCAGTCTGTATTGTCTTAAAATTTGTGCTAGGTAAAGCATCGATCGACGATCTGGAAGAAATCCTGTGCCATTTATCTACCATCAATTTTTCTTTTGTCTTTGTTCACAACTGAAAGGAAAGAATAATACTTAATTATAATAAAGCATTTGCAACTTAAAATTTAGAGAAGGCATTTCATCTTTTTCCTGCACTTATAAAACACTATAACCCGCATTACCCTATCCCAACGCTGGACAAACACGAGGTCAGTTCTCCAAAGCCATAACGAATTCTCCTTTAAAAACCTACACAGTAGCATGTCTATATTTTTATTCAACACCAATAAACTGGCTACACTAACATGCGCGCTCGCAACCGTTGTAAACCGAGTTTTATTGGCGTGTTCGTTTGAAAAAAATACAAACTGTGAAGAAAGTAAACTTGGACATTTGTTTAGCGTCGGATCACATTCCTGCGATGGGTGGGCAACGCTGCAGGCGGGCCTGTCTCGGGGAGACATGCAGATATCATTTCAAAGTAATATTTCGTGTCAGGAAATATGGAGGTACTGATCTCGAAAATTCTATGCTTGAATGCGTATGTATCGCTGAGTCACTTGAGTAAAGAGGTCATACGTTTTCACTGTAGGTACTCTTGCGGGATATTTCCTATAAGCTGTTACATAAATATGTAATCCCGGAACACTTATTGATTGGAAAAACGTATTGCTTTAATAAAGTCACATGTTTTAGTTAGCTGGTCAATATTCTCGGGTCCTTCAAATCTCTAAAAAGTCACTTTTCAGCCTTGTCAATGTTTGCTGGTAACACGAGAAGTAACTTAATACATTTCTATTTTTGGCAATACAGAGCATCAAGGGCAAAAAATACCGAACCACATAAAACAAGAAGGAAAACTGATCAAAGATGGTGACTAATGAGACAGAACCATTCCATAGCCGAGACATTATCGTCACAGCGTTTTCTCGTCCCTACGACTGTCCAATCGAACTGTAACGTGAGTCCCGACTTACCGAGTAGTTAAGTTGGTAGCATTGTATTACAAGACATTTTACTATTTCATACCTAAAAAGTTAAAAGGTCCTGTTTCAAACCGACTTAAAAAAGACGCAGGTTCTCAATTCGACTGTATGTTTTTGTATGTTTGTTACGCGATTATTCCGCCAATTATGAACGGATTTTATTTTTATTTGAGAGCTGGTGCTTCTCATGTGCTCCCATTTAAATTTGATCAAGATCTGACGGCTCGTTTTTAAGTTATCCATAAAAATGCGTATTTTACTTTACTTTAAGAAAACAATATAAAACGTTTTAACAAAAAAAAACAACATACAAAAAAAAAATTCAACAAAGCGAATAATAACTTTCTTTTCGGCAGTCGGTGTAATAAATGAAAAAAAAAAGTTACCAAAGACACGGACCTCTTTGTAAAATTTGAATTTAGATTAGACGAAGGTATCTACGGTTTTGTATTTATTCATAGATAAACTTTTGCTTTCTTTGCTAGTACTGTATTTCTAAATTATAATAAAATGATCTCGTTAGGTAATTATGAACAAATCAAGGCCGGCGGCAACGGGTCAGACGATATTAAAAGAATAAATCCCATCCAGATTTACTGTAGAAGGTACTTAAAAGTAGCTCAACTAAATGCAACTTTTTATTTAAAATGCAGGAGATGGTTTTTCTCTATTTTTTTTATAGCCCAGTTCAAGTTTCCTGGCTACCTTAAATAGATTTGATCCCCAGTGATAACGTCGTTTCGATTGAAAAATTGAGTAGGAAACCGCGAGTTAATAAAAATAACTTGCGTGTTTTGTTAAAATATTCTGAATTAATATCTGGTTTTGGGTACCTAAGGTACATTATTTCTAGAAAAAAATAGTTATGATAATTAATTAAAAAACATTTCATCTTAATCACAACAAATACAATGATGACATACACAAGAAAGTGCATCCAATTATTTAGTGCATTAAAGTAGCCTCAATATCGTGTGACGTCACGGTGTGCTACACTTTATACGGACAAAGTGACGTCACAAGCCCCCACTCCTGAACTTTGATGCGCTTTATCTTGGTCAGTTTTTATTTACTTGGCAAAGCAAAAAATACGGGTCCAATATTTTTAGTTGATCTCACAGATGGACTAAATAGAATTATCATTTTTCTACCAAGGAAACATCACAATTTGTAACATTAATTTTGCGATAATTTTGCTGCTAGAAACTCGTACTTATTACCCACACTAGGATATTGTGTCGTGAGACGTAGTTTTCTCTTCATTAATGATATCTACATAGTCAAATACTTTGTTTAATTATTAATATTGTCAACCGAAATTATATATATTCATAATCTTTAAATAACAAATATATTATCATGTACAAGCTATTGTTACATGGAGTTTTAATGCTGTTTCGTTGGCTTAAACTTACTCTACAGTAAGAAGTATATAACGTTAAAGATTCAGATGCATTTCACATTCTTTTTAACATTATTTTGTCATTCAAGATCTTGTCAACATCTCTTTGCCGTCATAAAACTGTATTTTGTCAGTCAAGATCTAGTCAACATCTCCTTGCCGTCATAAAACTGCATTCTGTCAGTCAAGATCTTGTTAACATCTCGTTGCTGTCATAAAACTGTATTTTGTCAGTCAAGATATTGTCAACATCTCGTTGCCGTCATAAAACTGTATTTTGTCAGTCAAGATCTTGTCAACATCTCCTTGCCGTCATAAAACTGTATTCTGTCAGTCAAGATCTTGTTAACATCTCGTTGCCGTCATAAAACTGTATTTTGTCAGTCAAGATATTGTCAACATCTCCTTGCCGTCATAAAACTGTATTTTGTCAGTCAAGATCTTGTCAACATCTCCTTGCCGTCATAAAACTGTATTCTGTCAGTCAAGATCTTGTTAACATCTCGTTGCCGTCATAAAACTGTATTTTGTCAGTCAAGATATTGTCAACATCTCCTTGCCGTCATAAAACTGTATTCTGTCAGTCAAGATCTTGTTAACATCTCGTTGCCGTCATAAAAGTGTATTTTGTCAGTCAAGATCTTGTAACATCTCCTTGCTGTCATAAAACTGTATTTTTTTCATCCAGTTCACCTTAGCTTTCAAATCTGTGAGGTCAATGACAGAACCTCTTAATTGTTCGGAGGCGTCTCGAAATATGACTGTGCCGCCATTCACGAGTTTTTTGCTTGTATTTATAGGAAGCCATACAGAGAAAGTTTGTGTAAACTCACTGGAAACTATTGCTAACACATTAACGAGACATACAATACATAATAGACTAAAGTTATATTGTAAAGAAGTAAAATTGTTGGTTTGTCTCTGGAAGTTTGTGTTTGTTGATCTTAATAAAGATTATTTCAACGATCTTAGACTAAACTATCATTGATAGCTACTCTTTCGCTGAGTCTTCATGAGTCTACTTTTTATATCGGAAAGATGATCGATTTCTTTGGGAAAGATCAAAAGATAAATACAGAGATAGATAAAGATAAAGCCGCGGGAACAGATTAGTATTTCCACCCGTGGAAGTAACCGTTTATATCAGTGTTCGAACATTGTAAAAATCTACGGCAAAAACAAACTCCCTGAAAGATGCACTGACGTTCCTATAAGTAGACTGTATTACTGTTGTAGAACTCATTTGTTTATTTTTAGAATTATTGAAGTGCGAAATAGTACATTTCGTGTCGAGCATAAAAAGTCGAGATTTTAACACGAGCGATGTAGCCAATTTTGTTCGTCGAAAGCTACATGCGAGTGTTAAAATAAGGCATTTTTATGGGAGACACACTGATGTGCTTACTTAATTAAATGCAAATAAGTTCCTACAACAATTTATTAGAAACTTTCAGTCTAAAAACCACAGACTACCTATATACACACAATCAACGCGCGCTTTTCATAAGTCATTTTGTAACTGTTATCAATACAAAAGTCATTTAGTAACTGTTATTATGTAATTTGGTTTGATTTAATTTTATTTTATAATCTTGTGTCTAAATGTTCATATTTCGAAACAAATTTCTTAGGTAAGGCAAGGTAGTGGTTTTTTTTTTCTATTCTAACCTCTCGCAAAAATTTTCGCGGTAATAATTATGATTTAGTGACAACTACAGCTTAATTGTTATGTACTGATTACTAACATTAATTATAAGGTTGTGTAATAACAAAAACTGGACTCAAAAATTGTCTGAATTTGAAATTAATTTAATTAAAATTTAACTATACACATCGTGTATGTATCTTAACATGCACTAGATGTAGCTATTCATGTTAGAAGGCCACCTAATTATTTTTCAGTTGACAAAGTAACCTCGTTCATGCTAATCAGTTGTTATCAGATTTGGGAAACACTTCAGTTTTATCTCTAAGGATATCGGCCATCGGGTTTGTGAGCCTTTGTCCAAATTATGGGACAAGGATTTCTTCTTTTTTATCTTTATTTTTAGAATTCACAAGGCCACTAAAACTGTAAAAAAGTAGCCATATGCGTTTACACCATTTCTGAAAACTAAATAAGTGATGTTATATGTGAAAATATAAACACAATGGTACATAAAATTGTATCCAACTGTAAAATTCGATATTCATAAAGTAGTTATCGTATAGGCTACCTTTCATCTGCCTTCCCTCCTAAAAACTGAGTAGTCACTTAATTCTAATCTTTATTTGCCTACAATGTAAAAGTCTTCAAAAACATCAAACATAGCAACAGAGAATAATAAAACTCCAGGAACTTTTCTTTATTAATTAAATGCAAACAAAACCTACGCAATGACGCAGACTGACATACTGACGGTAGCTACCAACACTAGGCTATTAACTGTCTGCTAGAAGACGCCGGGAAACAGCCGTGAAACTGATCTCACACCTCATTGCGGAGTTTCTTCCACCACCTCAACGGAAGGCCGAACGAAACGAGCAATGGAGCGCGTAACTATCGATAACTTACAACCCAGCGCTGACGTATAAGATGTTTGCTCTGTATCCATAGCGGTTGTCAATTTGTTCCCGGTTCCAGGTACTACACGCACGTAACCTTACAAAATAAATGATTAACAAAAAGAACTCCAGATCCGACCTTCGAGCCGGATACTTACGCGTATTATAATTATTTACAATCGTAAATCGTATTAGCGAATGATTCCGTTTATTTTTTCAATTCTAGTCAATGATAGAGTCGGTTTGCGTACACGGCGTATCGGAGTACTGGCGTATCGGTAACTCAGATTGTATCGGTACACCAGTCTATTTTGGCATCTAGGAAGTTTATTATGTATTTATAAATGAAGTCGGTGTTGTGGAGCGTGTACACTGGCTTCGATATTTGAAATTATTACACAAATAATTGTTCAAATAAATGTGGTGGAGTTTGTATTTTTTTTTCGAAGTTCTGTTGCAAGGAGGTCAGTGAGGTGGATTGATATTGACGGATGGTTTGTAGATGGTGCAGCCGTGGCGCGAACACTGCACGTCATCCCGGCTCGTCGATTTAAGTCTTAATTATTGCACGCCAGACGTAAATACAAACACATAAGAAGTTACGATTGGTTTCTGCGAAACACGCAGATGTGCGAAAAAGCATTGAAATAACATCGCATTTAATTTGGAAATTGAATTATAGCTCGTTACAGTTGGAATTGCTGCCTACCGCTGATGCATGAATATAAATGATACCGGGTCAAAAAAAAAGGGTCGGTCATTTAAATAATCACAAATATTGGACAAGTCAATAAAATTGATTAATATTAAAAGTGCATCAAAGTTTTGGAGCCTATTGTGATGCCACTTCTAGGTAAAAGATGTTCCAATGCGTGACGTCACGCGAAATTTCAATACACTGAATCATCGTTATTCTTCAAGTCTTACTAAAATACTTAACCGTCACAAAAAATCTATTCTATAATATATGTGTAGAACATCCCAGGCTCCTAGCATGGCGGCATGGCGATTAATCGCGAAGCTATTAGAGACCTGACGTGTCTATACTTCGGCTAGCTCCTGAGCACACCTCATAACGCGAACTGTCTGATCCCCATACTCACGATAAGATAGATGCACCCGCGTATTCTGAATCTTGATGCTTGAACATCCGAAATTTCGACTTAATTGTGGCAGTACGAGTATATAAATTTGTACTCTAGAAGGATCTCAAGATATTGATCCAACATTTTAGATAGTGGTAGTTTAAGTAAGTTAATATAATTACAAAAAAATATAAGATTCATTTTAAACCATCGATTTGTTAAGAAGGAGACAGATTAGATAATTTGACTATTAGATATAGTTTTGGTCGCAGTCATATTATAATACGAAAACAAGAAGTTTTAAGCAATTTCTTAATCACAAGGTTCTCATACTAAAATTATGAATGTTCCACTGTTTTCCAATCTTCAGCCGTCAAAATCTCAGTGCAAGGAATCTCTTTGACGACCATGTTTCCGGTTTTCCAAGAAATGTAGCAGAGAAAGTAACATTAAGATCACTTCAGCCGTTTCCGAGATATGCGCGTGACACATGCAGATAAACAAACGAAGTATGTTGTTTTTGGCCAAACTGTGGGTGGAAACGTGGAGCTGAATTTAATAAATGTTCAATTAGTATTTTCTTCAACGGATGTAAAGAGTTTGTAATAGTCTGGATTTCCATTCGTCTTAGTTTCGTGGAAAGTAGATAGATTGGTTTGAGCTCGGGTTGATTATTATTTATTAGGCACGTGAACATGTTTTCCAAGAACAGTGTAAACACGATACGTTACTTAGTTTTTCTTTGCTTTTCTTTCTACAGAGATTGATGCAGATGGAAATGATACTAGTTCTGTACAGAGGGGAAAAATGATAATAAAAATCAGATTCAAGATTACCGTAGTGACTATTCATTTGGCACCCATGTTTTTTTTTGGTTATTCACTTGTCAATTTCACCTACTCGTTTAGCAATATTATTCCTATGACTTCAGAAAAAATTAAAACGCGGGTCTAGACTACACGTTTAAACCTAGTCGATTGGACAAAGTCCCTAACAGTTGTATAGTTAGCGGGAGCACACAGCTACGCCTGATTGACATAGTTCTATTCTAATCTAGATTACGATTACGCCAACAATAGGGCAGTAAATAATGAGACTTGTCAAACAGAAAGCTGACTGGAAACATGAAGTGTTAGTGTTGTATCCAGTAAAAATTGACGTTTGACTAATGCCCATTGTCACTAACACGATGATGACAGTAGAAGCAGTTTTTTTTTAATCCAATAAAATCACTCTTAGACAACTCTTACGAGTTGCCTTGCATTTTTTTTCTAAGTAACAGACAGGCACCGAACTTGTTAATAAAAACCGGCCAAGTCAAGTCTGACTCTGCACAGAGCGTTCCGTATAAACAGCTACATTCACCAAAATAAATAGGTAACATTACTAACATTCATAAGCACCGAACATTGTTCTAACGAAATTTGCCATTTAAAGCTTAATTTTACGCAAACGGATCCCTGAATCGAAAAGTGGTTTTGACAGACCCATAATATTTTTGAATGGTCTATCCAACTATCTCACACTAAGGGTTAGACGAGAAAAAAAACAACCGCACACTACGTGTACAGGAGGCACTGTAAAAATACATAGTTTTATTTTACCACTTTGTCGGCATGATTAATATGTATGGATATCAATGCCAATTTATAGCTAAGAGTTTATGAGCTAAGCTGCGGACGGACGGACGGACGGACAGACGGACATGACGAAACTATAAGGGTTCCTTGTTGACTACGGAACCCAAAAACGACAGACCAGTGTCAAAAATTCCACTTTCGATCACATCATTGTTTGAGATAATAGTCAAACGCGAGTCTATCAAAAGTAAAGAAACACAATATTGTCCTACTGGATGAGTTATTTGGTCTTGGAAACGCGGAAAACCTCGATACAGCGGATGTTAGATGCTATGAATGATAGGAATATAAATAAGAAACCGAATAAATGGAATAATCTATCTATCTTTTTGATATTTTTTTTCAAGATTGGACGTTACCAATCTTTTAGGATAATAATTACTGTGACTCATTTCGATTCCAATTCTTGTATTCACCAGTTTTAGTCTTCCGGAACATCATTCCCTTGTATTTATCCAAATTTATTTAGGTCAGCGCAACATGCCTTCTTCTACCATACGACATTTATTCTCTTTAAGTACCAGTCGCCATTTTAATGGCAAAATTGCAATGACCCAACTGCAAAAAGAATGGAGAGACCGAAACATTTTACGGAAGACGAAGGTTTAACTGGTCAGCTCCCGGGTGTTCTCCATCTTCAGTTACGGGTCTGAGACGTGGACTCTGAAGAAGACCAACCGTGACCGAATCGATGCTTTTGAGATTTAGTGCTGGAAGAAGATCTTGCAAATCTCTGGCCTTTTGCACTGATGGTTCTTACATTCCAGGTACTACATAAAGATCCGAGTGTCCACGGTCTGCCTTCGCAGGATTCTAGAGTATTTTTGGTCAAATTGCCGAGAAGGATGGACACAACCTCGAACAGCTGATGGTAACTGGCAAGATCGAAGGGAAACGTCTGAGAGGTCGAAATCCAATCAGGTGGTCAGACCAAGTCCGCACATAGTTAAATACCAAGCTGCACGATGCTTTCCACGACGCCAAAGACATAAGCAGATGTAACAAATTGGTGAAGAGAAGTCGTTTCCATGAAGACCGGAGAATCACGACCCTCAGTAATGAGGAACACTATGCGAGGAGGAGGAATCGCCGTCTCAGCAGTCACCTCACTGCCTATACCATTTATGCATGCATCTCCTACACTCAATCTTATATCTTCTAGGCAGCAGATTCCAAGATTGATGATATTCAAAGCAGACATTAGAATAATAAATGCATTGAACATGAAATAAATGCCAAAACTTCAACTTTGACGCTGGTATATATTATTTAAGTTTCATTTTGACGTTCGGAGATATTACAGTGGCTTTAGTCCGACGGTTTTAGAAAACTGACTCTCTATTCACTTCGGTTTCCCAGTTCGGTTTGCCTCAAGTATTTATATCCGCCATCAGAATACTGTTATCTATATTTGCAGACGATGTAGCTCTTTTGAATGTATTTTTAGAATAATAGAATTTATTAGAATTTGGGAGGCTATTTGTTTGAAATTTTTGATTTTTGTAACACTTGATCTAGTAAGATTTGAAGGCTTTATTTTTCTTCTGATTTAGTGAATATAGAAACATAGACTATTATTATATACCTTTCCTGTAGAAATGAATAATCCTAATTTTATCTTGACCCATCATCAATTCATCATCTTCAACAGCCCGATTGCACCCTCTCATTGCTCGATTGTTCTTTTTGACACGCCTCTATTGGCTTGGTATTTATGTATCTATGAAACGGAATCATTAAACGTCATTTTCATCCCTTTCAAAATGTCTGATTAATTTGAAACTTTATACTTCATTTAATTTTTTTTTTTTTTGTTTGGTTTCATATTAAAGAGTATTTATAGTTTTTTTACACTATTATTTATTTTTAATTTAAACTGATTGATAAAATACGAATCATGACATAACATCAAGCTTATATTCCCGAAAGGTTTAATTGGTTCCACAATTAACACAATATTTTATGAAACTAGATAGAACTAGAACATTCTGATTCATTCCACACTATGATCATACAGTAGCTCCGCTCATTCCTCGAATAGTTTCCATTCGAAAATCATCTACAGAATCCCTTTTCAAAACACATTGGCCTTTTGAAAGATGTTTATCGCTCACTCATTCACTCGTTCAACATGACATCTTTTGTATCATCACAAAACTGTCAAACGTATTTTTTTCTCACTGCGAACTGGCCATAAATATGTTTTTTCTTCCATTTTTGAAACGGCGGTGTGGCCATCCAAAATAAAATAAACCTTTAATAAGTGTCAAAGTATTTATACGTCTCTAAAATAGTGGGTTGAATGGAGATAGATTTAACTGTATTCTCGCGACGCATTAAGTTTTATTAATCTTGTCACACACAGGTTTGGCATTCATGTTTTTTAAATGGTGCCCATTTGTTAAGTGTTTAGTAGTTGGTAGTGAACTGTTTTATTTGTAGAGAAATATAGCAGTCATTTATCAATCAATTTTGAACTACTTTTCGGTTATTAATTCTGTTAATTTCGTGGGAAGAAGAACAGTTTTTCTCTGTCATATTTAAATGAAATAAGCCGAGAACAAATAAAAAAATAGAGTAGATAATTTGCGATTATCTGGGCATTTACATAATTTATGATACCAGTGTCTTTACGCGATGAATATCTAGAACGCTTGCAAGTTATATAACTTACGTTATTAAACTTACTCGGAGCACTATTGTTTAAAAGCGCTTCTAAACTAGGTAATTCTTCCGTACGTAGATCTATTCGCTACACATGACGTTGCACAAACTCTACTAAAATTCTGCGATAGATATTATTCCAACCTCATTTTAAAGGACAACCTTGACTGTTCGGCCTTCTTACTAAAAAATTAACCAATCATCAACCTTAATTATTTTCAAAATCACACGTTCGCTCAAATATTTACAAATTACACCTAAAACCAACAAATGAGTGTAGCAACCACAAACACATTTATTCGCCGTGCTATCTCACCGTGAGTATATCCATCACTAAATACTATTTTTAAAACTAGCAACACCCATTTTTACACGCCAAACTTGCTAACGCGCGGAGAATAGCCCCGTGGAATAAATAAATGTAAATATAGGTAACGCGGCTTCGTAATTACCTAGCCAGGTTAACGTTGGTACTATCAGAATGTTTATTTGTCTAAAAGAATTATTTCGGTTACGAACTTGGCATTCGTTGTGCGATGAGAATTAAATGTGGAATTAAACGAATTTAGGTTAGGTGTGGCAGGTGAAGTCGGCGAAGATAGATTTTCTATGGGTTGACTTAGGGTCAGTTGTATTTTATTTGCAGAAGACTCATACTTTTTAAGACTCTTCGGCTCGGCAATCTCGTGAAAGTCTACAAATATCAAAAACCCAAACGATTAGAAAAGCTATGTCTTAGCTATGTTGAACAAAAGTCGGAAAATCCCCACATTTATAACGTCGTCCTTTCCCAAAGTTGGGCTTTTACTCATTCAAAAACTATATTATAATAAATAGAGATTCACTAAAATTAAAATCTGATATTCTCAAATGCTCAACCTCTTATAACTTAGGTTTAAATACTCATCGCTTACCAATTCTTGAAAGTCTAACCTAACACTCGATTCTTATGCGCAACTTCAACCAAACCATAGCCTCTCAATAAAGCAAGAAGCATAAACCATCCATTATTGAATTCCTCGCGGCATGTACCGGCACATCGTTTTGGCGCGTTGTCGCATGTTCCACCGCTAGTTGTTTATTTTTCATGTGCCTCTCCGTACTGCACCGAATTAAGTTTTGCAATCGATACTATTTGCCTGGCAAAGTTTGGCATTAGTAAATTCTTTAGAAGGTATGGGAAAAAGAAAATAGGCATGTTTTGAACGCGATTGTTTAAATTGCAAATCTAGAATAGCTACTATGCAGATACGTAGAAGTTTTGATATCTGAATTTATGCATAGGTTTTCCGCCAGAAGTTTTTGAAGTAAACGTTAATAGCACGTTTTCGCCGCGTAGACGCTGCGTGAAAGCATACGCTGTGTTGATGTCACTAGATGTGATTTTGACGTAAATACGTCGCGTTTGAACAACGTCTACGCTGTGTTTACGTTCGTCGCTTACGTTGAGCCAACGCCAGATGCCAGGCACCCGAAGTCTATCCGAATCTGTTTAGAAGTAAAAAAAAGTTTGGCAGACAACAATCGAGTTCTGAGTTCTGATAGATCAGAGGTTAAAGACTTTTTGGATAAACACTAATGCTGCTGTTCAGAAACCGTGCGCACTTCCTAAATATTGCTACTGAGCGGTAATAATACTCAGAAAATGATTGCTTATACCTACTTCAATTTTCAGACTACACCTCTGTTTTATACAAAAGTAGGTATGAGTTTAAAATAAAGATCTTGTGTATTTCTTCGCGTTTATTCAAATAAATAAATGTTGTGATAGATCAAACCAATTTAGACTTTACTAGCTACTTTATGGTTTTACTTTGAATTTAGAACTCGTGTGAAAAAGTTTGATGCAACAATTTCATAGTGTTCATCTTTTGCAAACATTTGTTTGATTGAAACTAACGGTCGAATCTGTTATGATAATAATCTGCAATTCTACAAGTACTTTTAGTAAAGTATATTTTTTATTTAGTCATCAGAGAGCTCCATTTTACCTTTTTATAAAATTTGTTCAGAATACATAAAAGCTTAACTTTAACAACATAATAATGTTTTTAAATATTGGATAGTATCGTAACACGTTGCCTGCTATCCCGCCACCGTGGATGCTCTCAATGTGGGTCAGTTTACGTTAGAAATGATGAATTCTTTTAGAATAGACGCCATGCTTTACGAGTCGGGATAATTTATTTAAACGTGTAAACATACGTGTACCTGCACGAGGAGCCAGCAATACTTCTATTAGTTTTAACAATTTATTGTATGGTCAGCAAAAGGAAAATAATATTTTGTTAGATTAGTAATTCATTTCGAAAACCAAAAATTCTTATCCTAGCCAGCGGCTTTGCCCGCGTGGGTGTTAAAAATGACATCTGTAAAAGGCCTACTACCAGAATGAAAACTATCCAATGTCTTAATCCAGGCCAGGATATACCTGTGTAGGAGTCGCGAGCCGATTCTCGGCCACCGTAGGCGTCGGCTTGCGGAGGGCTCGCCGTCCGATAAGGCCAGGCCCGAGTCGACTGCGCGTAGTGGTCCACGCGAGTCTCGAAGAGTGTTAGCAAAACTGACGGGGTCCGCAACGCTACGGCCGATGCCTGTCTGGGTCGCGGATAAATTTGAAAAGGAGTTACCGCGGCCCTGACACAAGCATCTGAAGTAAAACGGTTTTAGTCAGAAAATTCTGCCCTCCCGCTTGAAGCTCCCAGAGCGGAAGATGACATTGGATGACATCCGGTCCAAAAAATAAAAATGGTATAACTGTTCCAAATATCATTCAAATCCGTTTTTTCGTTAAGGCACGGTATACACTTTCAAATGCATAGGTAGTTATTGGGTAGTTTAATTACTGAATTAGTAGAATTGCAGTTCTAGTAAATTTTATTGCATACGTTCGTTAAAAAAGGCCAGTTTTTTCATTTAAAGTTTTTAAGTGCAATAATGATTTACTTTCCATGCTGCCTGTACAAAGTTTACGAGTATTCAAAGCGACGAACAATATTGAGGTGAGTCGTATAATATCTTGTCTTCGTTTAATATTATTTGTTTTTGATAAATAATGTGAAAAAACACAGGCGGTGTTGTTGCTGTTGCCATATCGGTTCGAGTCAATGATCTCAGAATCATTCGGGTGTTGAAAATGATGTCATTAGGACTGCCGATATTTGGCATCGGCTGATATATTTGGGCGGTCCTACAATAATTACGGCTTTTAGAATAACTTTGTTACTTTTTAGGCTATTTATAAAAATAGAAACGTTCCATACTTGATTTTCATTGGATAATATACAAATGCTAAACTATTGGTATTAATTTTGTTGAAGACAATCTCTGAAAGTACTAATGTGATTTTGAAACTTCTTTCAATGATAGAAAACTACACTATTGCTGGGAGATTACAGGCTTTTCATCCCAAAAAAAAAATGTATCAATAGAATAGACCAACAAGTAATATAAAAGATGCAAAGCTGTTGGTATTTTTTTTAAGAGAATCTCTGGAAGTACTACAGTGGTTTTGAAACTTCATTCAATGATAGAAGACTATACTATTGCTGGGTGATTACAGGATTTTCATTTCAAAATTGTTTCAATTACCACGGGTGCGAAGCTGTGTGAAAACGTTATTTTTCCAACTATTTATAAAGAATAATTAACATAATAAATAAAACAATTTTAAGGCTTTTAATCGAGTTTGCCCAAAAAAGAACATAGTGCCTGCAGTCATAGAGCTGCCTAATTCATTTTCATATTTTTCTCGATGACAACAAAACTTTTAATAGCATTTCGTCGAATCTAAGGGGCATATCACAATTATATAATTAGGATCATACGGAGTTTTCGGCGGGCTTTTTCCGAGTGAAGTTCAGCGGCTGTAATTATTAATTGCAAATTGATTCCTTGTGATGTAAAATTGGTGTAGTTTAGTTTCTCAACTGTCTACGCAAGTGGACAATATGTGAAATGATTGACAGAAGCTATCTCGGGATAGTGGAGCGGATAATTTGCCGATTTGTACTGAAAAATTGAAATTAGTTTTTTTTAATTGAACATATTTATTTAATCAAAATAATTTTCATTATTATCTATAAATTGCTGCCATCTAATAGGAAGGTCATTTATGCCTTTGCGATAGAACTCTGGTGATCTAGATTCGACAAACTGTGTGAAAACATTTTATACTGCTTCCTGAGAAGAAAACTTTTTATCGCGAAGAAAATTGTCCAAATCACGAAAAAAATGGTAGTCCGTTGGAGCAAGGTCTGGCGAATACGGAAGGTGACGAATGGTTTCTAATTGCAGTTCCTGTAGAGTTAAAACGTTTTCTCGTGCTGTATGAGGTCTCGCGTTATCATGGGGCAATAATGGTGAAAATCGAATCATCAGTCGGAGCTGTTTCACTGCTAGTTTTGCTATCATTGTTCGGATTTCGGCACAGTAGACATCTGCCGTTATTGCTTGACCAGATCGGAGAAAGCTATGTATAGTGAATAACACCACGCTGAGACCGCCAAACAGTTACCATTACCTTTTTATTGGTAAGCTTTGCTTTAGGACACTGTTGCGGCGTTTGACCTGGAGTCAGTCATTGCATTTTTCGCTTACGGTTATCGTAAAAAATCCACTTTTCATCACATGTCACAAGTCGATCCAATTCCTTCATTTCTGTATCGATTCAACAAGGCAATACAAGTTCCAACTCGCGTTTCTTTCTGCAGATCAGTCAAATCATGAGGCATCCATTTTTCATATTTTTTATTTTATTGATTTGACGCAGATGAGTCAATATTGTTGGTAAGGTAACGTTAAACCATGCCGCTAATTCCTGGGTAGTTTGGCTTGGATCGGCTTCCACCATCTCTTTCAATTCATTGTTAATCACCTAAGTGGGCGGTCTTCCACGTGGTTCGTTCTTCAAATCAAAGATTCCATCACGAAAGCGTTTAAACCAAAATCGCACGGTGCGTTCATTAGCAGTGCCCTCTCCAAACGCAACATTGATTTTGCGAGCTTTATCTGTCGCGTTAGTTCCGCGTCGAAACTAGTATTCAAAAACCACTCTAATGTTCGAAGTATCCATCGTTCTTGTCTAAGCTGAATAAAAAAAAACAACTGAAAGTCGATAATCGAATGTTGCACATTTTTTAAAAGAAGAACTTCATAGGTACCATGTGAAAAAATGTTCACTCAAAAATCTCAATTCGATGTACCTATTACAATAAAACGGCAATTTAATACTTTAATCCCTATTATTTTAGTTTTGGTAGTCCAAAGATAGCTTAATGAGTTTCTTTAACACATTATTTCTTGAAGTCTTCAGTTTTTTCCTGCCTGGTTTCTTTACTCACTTCAACATAAATAACTTGAGTGTTCCTATCTTCACGTTACATTAACTTTACCTACGTACTGGGAAATAAATAACATTTTCACGATACTTCTAGTTCCTTATATAAAAATGGCAAAAAATCCTTAAAATTTAGCTATACATAACTATTGTAGCTATACAAAGATCTTGGCTGCAGTCGGAACTTATGTTGCCATCTTATTTTCTCAATTCAATATCTACAAGGAATTTCAAGCGTAAATAGATCCTTCTATCACCGTACCATGAATACCCTGTAGGAACAAATTAGGTCGCGGTACCTTTATTTCATACATAGATATACTATCAATACTCTAAGAGATTAATATAAGACACGATAGCTGTTTCCGTATTCAAAACGATAAAAAATCTATAAACTATTCAAAACTATAATAACATACCTACCATACCGTCAACACCTTGTAAGACAAAAACCACAAAGGCATTGTTTCCATATTAAAAATATCCATAAAAACTATTCAATAACCAGCAACATCTTTTCAGAGAATATCCGTCGGGATATTGTTCCATATTCAAAATAGCCTTAAAAAGAAAAACCGCGCGATAGTGCCAACATTCGATTTGCACTAAAACTCCAATGCAGATACTACTCTGATAATAAAAAATATGCTATAAAACATTGAAAAGCGAAAGCGAACGTTTTCGGTACAGCTGAGATGATAGGATTACATTATTCAGATGGGTCTGCCGACTATCGCGCGCACTATAATGGGAGGTTAAAAAATTATAAGCTTTCCACGTCTTGCCATCTGATCGACAAGATTCTTTTGACTTTTAGCGAATGTTCTCAAGGTAAGTGTTTAAAATTTTGGGCTGAGCTTGATTTTGTGGAGTATGTAAAAGGTGATTTAGCTAGTAAAAAAACATACCGACTGCTAAAACAAAACAATACAAAGCGAAAAATAACTTTCTTTTCGGAAGTCTTTGGTTACCCATGTTTTCGTTTTTGTCACCAAATTTCCAAAAGAAAGATACTTTTCGCTTTGTAGTGTTTTGTTTTAGAACATGGTTTATTCTTCCTTGTTATTTAAAAAAAAATTACATGCTTTTATTTAACACGCAATGTAAGTATGTATGTAAATGTGTTCGGGTCAAATCGTGCAAATGAATTTTAAAGTTGTTATCCTCAACCGATAAAGATAAATTTTGCATACAAGTTTGGTTTGGATGACAATGCAAGGTAAGCTAAAAATATTGTTTGTAAAGAAGTTTTATTTCATTGGAAAAAAATATTCTCTTTTAAGTTTTGGTACCTTATTATTACCATAGAAATATGCATTATTAAAGATAAAATGGGACCACATGAGAAGCACCAGCTTTCAAATAAAAAAAAGAATCATCAAAATCGGTTCATACTTGGCGGAGTAATCGCGTAACAAACATACAGTCGAATTGCGAACCTCCTGCTTTTTGAAAAGTAACAAACATGTCTCGTGGTAAATCTCAAAGATTTTGAACTTTTGACAATCGTAATGGCTGAGTGTCATTTCCTCTACAGCCTGAAACGCAAACGATGCAAAAACGAGTGTGTAAGAGCCTTAGCAAGTGGTTTTCTCCCTAGAAACAAAGCCTAAGTTTGTTTATATATAAGTGACAACTTAAATGAAAAAAAACCTTAAATAATTTTGAGAAAAAGCATCTCTAAGCAAATTAAAATGCTTTTTCCATTTGGCAACGCTTGTATACCATACTAGCTTCTGCTAGCGGCTTCGCCCGCTTGAAAAGTGTTATTTTAACCGTGTGGAAGATTATACCGGGATGAAAAGTAGCATATGTGCTATTCCAGACCCTCTGTGCCAAATTTCATCCAGATCCGTCCAGCCGTTTGAGCGTGAAGAAGCAACACACACACTTACAAACTTACGCCTTTATATTATTATTGTGATTATTTTCAATTAGAAACATTTCATTCATACGACCTTATCTATTAATGAATGGTTACATTGGCAAACATCAGTATGTAGAGTAGTACCGGAGCCAAAACAATGAAAGTCATCAATACACTAATAACTCTTAACCCAGTTTAGTGAAAACAGTCGCGACTACAGTCATTAAAGTCAATACAATTACTAATTCTTATGTAAATGTTTAAATTACAACATTTTTAAACACGGCCAAAGAGTTTGGTCAGAAGGTGAAAAAGTTCTATGCAATCTACATAAACGTACGTGTCTTGAATATTTTCTATTGCATGATGATAAATAATATGTGATATTGCATATTTCATGCTCAAGACGAAAGATTGATTCTCTTATTAAGACAAGAGATGGTGAGGCATGTGGCCTGTTGGAACAGCGCACTGTCGCTCTGTCGTAAGTGGTAATAAGCCAATGTCTAAGGGTTGGACTGATTTCCAAGATACAGGTTTTTACCTAGTTTGGCAATCAGGACTTCATTTCGGTTAGAAGCCTCTTATATGTTATGTTTTTAGTATTGAAACTATAATAGGCTAAGTTCTGATTTTGTCCAATAAATGTTATGTTATGTTATGGTTTGGCCTATCACGACCGGACTTATTCCTGCCAATATTTTGAGACAACCGTGAGCTTCAAATCTGCACTGCACATTGGCACAATATTGTCACTATTTTGTAGTTATCCAACGTGTTCTTTAGAGAGGATTATTCTGTTTACCACACATAATTGTAAGTTGTAAAATATATTCGTCCATTCCTTCTCACACATTTGCTCACTACACCATTGCTTCATCCGTCGAACATTTGTCTCTGGCGTGGGCAGATGAAAAGGTACATAATTACGGGCAAAGAGCGTATTTCACGATTCGTAACGATCGACACAAACTGTTGAAGCCCAGGCCTGGACATTCATGTTTCCGGCAGTGTCTACCACAGAGGTTTGAGTAGATTTATACCTCGTTACAAAGAATATTGCAGTTTTATAATGACATTAGATTAGAAGCGTTGGGGCAGGTTATGAGACTCTTCCCGCGGATGTCTATTTGTGAATGGATAATGGTGGGCTTTGTGGTATTAAAAACTATGTGTTGACCAATGTTTTGTTTACTCTGTGTCCCTTTTTTGAGAAGGCTGACACCAGATTTTTGAATTGAGAATTTGTAGTTGAGTGCTCTTCGGCGTCTGTTTTAATACTAAAGTTTTACATGTTCTCACTTTGAAGTAGAGTTCTTAATTTGAAATTCTGAGTTTAGAATGGTGTTAGACCATTAGCAGCCGTTTAAAGTATATTCAAAAGTAGAATCTCCTAACGTTTTTTCTAAAGCAGAAAGGTAACACATTCAAAACATTAATTGGCACACGAAAAGGTAAACTGCTCCAAAAAGCTTTACGAATGATCGTTTGTTTGTTTCTTCTTTTGTCTATGCTTTGACTCTAAATGTATCGCGTCCCACTAATCTTCTACCTTTTGTTTCCCCTCCACTTATTATACCATCAACATTGAAAGGTATTTTAGCGATCCCACCTGGTTTGTCTGCAACAATGTACATAAGATTACAGTATGTCTGGTTCGTGGGTTAAAAACCGCGGGTATTAACCCAGTTGTGATCTAATTCGAGCGACGCGTACGCGGGCAGGCGATCCCGGCTGCGTCAATACTGATGATTGATGATATTTGACAACCATGGCTTTTTGGTTACTGTAGCTGATATGATGTTTATTTCTTTGGATTTGGATCTTTCTGGTTCGTGGAAGATATGTTTCTGTTTTCTGCAGATGGTGGTACTGGCTTGATTTTGTGGCGCCGGCATCACGGGGTAGTTAGATAGGCAGGTTTGGTTTCGATCTTGTGATCAGTATGAGCATATGTTCTTTTTCACGCAAATATTGCTCGTTTGGCTTCCATCAGTCTCTTTAATACCACCTCCTTGCTTTTCGGCTCTATGGACCTCGCTATCTTTTTATACTTGGGTTTGTAGCAATATCAATAGAGTCAGAAACTTTTTATCAGTAACTCAAACACTCTTCAGTAAATTTAAAGGTTTAATAGATCTATGAATAGGTTCCCAAGAGAATTCTTATTGAAAGACTCGACTTTGCCCACTGTCTCACCTGGGTGATAAGCAAAGAATTGGTGGGAGTTTGCAATATTCTCTATGATTTACAGCGTTCATACCTTGGTACCTATCTTTTTTTTTAAGCCTTGTCCCACACTAGGAATTTCTTCCTGTATTGTGGTGGGTGCGTTTACGTTTAACATAAACTCACATACACAACATCCAGAGCCGGAACAACTTTCTGTAGGTCATACAAATATTTGTTCCGTGCGGGAACCGAACCCGCGACACGCAGCGCAGCAGTCAATCGCTCAACTACTGCGCCAACCGTGCGCCCAGTATTTAATCAGTAGTCACCGTCTAGTACTTAGCAATTAGTCAACATTATTCGATTAATTGGCTGCTGATCGATTGAAACCATCAGTAGTCAACTTGTTTATACCTAGTTGTACCTACAACATTCTACTGTTTCTCTAGTTCGTCTGTCTCGCCAAACTGTTCCGTTCTATTTGCAGTAACCTGGCGAATGTGTTCCTTATTCGCTGGCAACGTAAATATTAGCTGGCGTAGTTATTTGTGTATTAGGTTCAATATAACAACATTCCGTATTGGTAGGGGTGTTAGTAAAATATTACGGCTTATATTGAGTACTAGCTTTTACTTGGTTTGTGCTACAGAAACCGTGCATTTCGGGATAAAAAGTAACTTATGAACCTCAGCGGTAGTGCACTTTTCTATCGGTAGGTACTTTTCGTAATCCGATCAGAAATTGTCCTTTACAAACATATACAAACAAAGAAACAGTTCAGATCATCAAACTTTAATTTCCATTAAATTATTGCACAGCTCCAGTTTTCCCTTCCAAAAACACATAAGAACTGCAGATGGTCCAAAAGCTCTAAAACTGGCCAGTAATACGTGTTAACGATAGCCTACACATCAATATAACAGATGTTATCAACCTAAACCTAAAGTCCGCAAACGGTTTGACGTCACAGCACACTATTCGGGAACACTTATCAAAAACTGACGTCACAGCATTTCGCGATCCGTATCAACTCGTGGAGCGTGCGTTGTATCATCGATAGCTGATCGATTGCCGCCAGTTGGCATCCGATCACACGCCGCATCTATGCCAGTGTTGCCAGTATTGCCAGATATTAACGGATTTCTGACAGATACGCGAGTTAAAATCCCCGGGATTGTAGTTCGTCGAACTCTGGTGTTACCCTAGTTGTTGAAATAGCTGGATTGTGGCTTGTTGATGTAATTTCTTAGTTGAATGCAATTGTTGTTATTACGGATTAATTCTAGTTAATTTTATTGTTGTAGGTTAATATATAAAAGGACTACAAAGAATATATATGATGCCCTGTAGAAGTCTACGTGTCCTGCTAGCTTTAAAAAACCTGCTGGTCTTTAAGTTAGGAGTGAATAGGATACCTAAAGGTAAGTGTGCTATTTCGTCGATCACATCATCGTTTACTAACACACACATATAGTGGTCATCATCTGCCTGCCCTTATGCCACGTTACTTGTGGACTGTGGTCGGCGCAACACGTTTTCTTCTTCCATACCGTCCTGTCCACCTTTATGTTATCACTGACACCCTTTTCTTTCATATCACTCCTCACACAGTCCATTCATCATTTCATCCACATTTATATTCATAACTATTTTAGTAACATGCGACTAAAGCGAATGAAAAATAATAACGAAGTTCTCTTTAATGCCTTGCGAATGATAATGTTCAAGTATATAATTTAGTTCAGGAACTAGGTAGGTACATTAGGAACATACATCGCCTGTTTAATATCCCGACCAATATCAATACTCTAACTAATGTTTAGCTGATATAAATACCTACGAACAAGTTATATCATGGATTACTTCATACTACACCGCGGAGCACCAAAACGCCTCAAAGGCCACTGCATTGATACGATACAATTCAAGCGTGTCAGTGAATGTCACCGTTTGCTTATACAAACTGACGACCACGTTACACGGGTACAAATATTATAAGTAACGAATAAAATAAAAGTGGCTCAGCAGTTGAGGCGTGATAACGAAACAAACAGACAGACAATCAGAGTTACTTTTGTTATAAATTATAATATTAAGTGCGTCTCTAGTCACTGCCGGCTGCTTTCGATTCTGTGCTCTACCCTCTAAACGAACTTCAAACGGTGTGAAACTTCATCTACAAGTACTCTATGGTTACCCCAAGACATAAACCTGATGTTCTGACCTTCATCATTGAACTCTTCGACATACTCCAGCCAACCGAATTACTTTACAATGTCAGTCGTCGGAATTTAAATAAACAACCGTTTAAACCGACGCCATTTTTCTTTACGCACTTCAAGTGTTTATTTGATAGTGTTGTACTTGGTACCCATTATGACTGTCTTCACTACATTAACAGGAATAGTACGATAATTAGGTTTCCGTGTTTTTGGATGTATAGTTTTGTGGTTGAAGAAAACCCTTGAAAAGTTTGTTACAAGTAGATAATATTGTTGCTAACAGAAAGCTCGTATCGTATTTATTTTGACCTACATTTTAATATTGAATCAATTTTCATGATCGGTGAATGTAATTCTGAGGCCCCAGACTTTAGGCTGGTTTCTGAAATGAGTATTGCTGTTAAGAATGTGAGAAACCTTAAGTTAAGTTTGACGGATTTTAGGCTAAAGAAGAGTTTGACGGATACATAACAAAAAAAAATCTGAAATCGAGGGAAAGTGACATGATATCAGCAACAACGAGATTGTCAACAAGTTGGTATCAACATGTCACGTTGTCATTTTGCCATTTCGACCATCGCCATCATCGAATGACCCTTGTCTATAACGTCTCATGTGACCGCACATTTTAAAATCGAATGCGATTTTTTTCTTTATCTCTGATCACACCACGACACCGTTTGAATTTCGAAGAAATGTTCGAACGTCGTAGAGAATATCCATACAAGGAAGTAAGGTTATTTTCCAAACATGTCTTCTAATATAAATTCCCAGTTATGTGAGTAGTTCCCAGTTTGTTGTCGAGCGGATATGCATTACAAGGTACTTATATGTGTACCGGACGTCTTCCGTGTAATGCTGGGAGGCCGTACTAGTGCGTCTTACGACTAACGCCTTATCGATTGCACACCTCACTGTCATTGTCTAGATAAACAACGGGAAATCGTAAAAATGTTGCCATTTATACCTGTGTCGATAGTTATTAGTTTGCAGCAATCTTATGATTGAAAAATAGTGTGAAAGTATGAAGACCAGGAATTAACCTAACCTAATCCTTCGTGAAATACAGGCATGATGTTAAGTTATGTAAATCAATCAACATTTTTATAATCGTGACAATCTAAGAAGTCTGACGACATTTCTCATTATACATGCCGCGATAATTTTGTATGAACGTCTACGAAAAATCAAAATCCTAATTAATTATTACGTTACCCATACATTATAACAACTAGTATCATTCGTAAGCATCAAGTTTAACTTAAATAGGGTATTTTATAGCTGTCAAATCCGACTTCTTAGATTGTCACGACTTTATTTTTTGGTGGTCGGTTTCCAATCAAGATGTAGCTAAATATCTATATTTTACACGGAGCGACTGCCTATCTGTGGTGTGTGTGTCTCCACCACCCTGTATAGCTGGGTTACCCGATACCATTTGATTATACAAAACAATTTTGAGGCCCTGTTAAAGCAATTTGTCAATTTTGAACCTACACTGAAAATGAAACACACGAAAACTACTAAATCTTAATAATTTAGAATTTGGGGGCGTGCAACATTTTCCAACTGTCGGATTTGAACAATGTTTTAGGTTGAAAGAAAGAAAAGAAAGAAAACCAGTTTATTTGGCACACAGATACCCATAGTGTAGGTACAAAAAAAGGGAACATTACAAAATGAAAAAAACAAAAAACGGTTCTATAACAGACACGTTGTGAGACTTTTTTCAATTTAATCTTTAAGATGTAACACATCTGGCAGTCACTTGATATTGCATGAGTCTGTAACCATTCTCTATATTTAATTTGCCACTTTGCAAAGGTCAGCCTAGAATGCATCAGGATCATTCATCATCCTCACAAAAGATAAGCGAACGCACAAGAACAGTCAAAGTCCATTCACAATAAATGTTTTCCATCTTATGCACCGGTATCTCTAGAACTGGACACGTTAGTTCTAATGCATCATGAACACTCAAATGTAATGTTTAGTTTTTCACGTACTTCGGCGAAATCTTGACCTATTTTAAATGCAGTATGACTAAGAAGCCATCCATCATCAGCCCATGAATCATCATTACCTTCCTTCATATTGTTTATATGAGAAACACTTCCTCGAGATATTATGAAGATCATTATATCGGTGTAAACCAATTTATTGTAGTCAATTATAGGTGAGTTAGTTTTTCTGGCCGCCTCGTAAATTGTGGTAGAGTTGTCAGATTCTGACAATTTGTGTGTTGATACTGTCAGTAATTGCTGTGATATTGTCACATTAATAATGTTGAATTGTAGGTTATTTATTGACTGAAGATACAAGCCATATTTCATAGCTATTTCTTTGTAATTAATTGCAAGTTTGGCCATTTATTTTCGTCATCACCGTGCTCTCTTGCGGTTACTTTACTTATTCCCATAGAATTTGACAATTTGTTTGTAGTTATCCACTATAATGTTTTTTTTTTAAATAAATGACGTATATTTTGACATAATTTGGCTAGAAATATATACCATTTATTACAGCAGTTTTCTGTTATTAATTGTTTTGAAATCTTTTGCCATCAGTTACCAACTTTTTTGATGTCCATACACAATTAGTGACGGTCCAGGTACTAATAGTAGTAGTTTTGAAATAAATAGTGACAATTTCAACAAAACTATAAATTATTTTCTTAACAGGAGCCATTTTTCGAGCACCTTTATTGCCTGTAGGTAATTGATGTGAACTTTCGAAATCTCGTGTCTATTTTTCGGCATCACCGTGTAAAGTTAAAACAATCTCATTTAACCACTTCGAGGGCATGTGTTTCTCTATATTTAGCTTAAATTTATTGGCTCTTGGTCGTCTGATTAATCCTCCAAAAATACTCGTAAGTCCGGGATGGCACGTGGATTGTAAAACGGACTCCTGGTCCGTTACTCACCGGGAACGGAAGCAGAAGTGTGGTGCTGAAGTGGAAATACTCCTGTGATTCACGCGGACTGCAGATGCCTGGCATTGTTGTCTTAATTAGTCCATTGGATGCTTTAACTGCAGTATGGGTGGTGTGTGTTTATGTTAGGTTTTTTGGTTGGGTGTATCATCTCTATCCATGTGCCTTTGTATGACTAAGAAGCAGCTTAGGTTTCTTTTAAACTTATTTGCTATTGTCTATCTCCGTAATATACAGCAGCAACAAACAAATCGTAATAATTACTATAAATTATTTGTCTGTGTAAATGGGTTTTTCTCATGGATTTCCTATTGTGAGTTAACCCACAGGAACCCTGCAGTTATTCGCTTAGGTTTCTTTTAAACTTATTTGCTATTGTCTATCTGCATAATATACAGCAGCAACAAACAAATCGTAATAATTACTATAAATTATTTGTCTGTGTAAATGGGTTTTCTCATGGATTTCCTATCGTGAGTTAACCCACAGGAACCCTGCAGCTATTCACTAAAGATATCAATAGGATCAGTCACTCATGGCGTTCAGCAGCTATAGTGTATAGAATATTACTTCTTTCTTATTACGTACTACTTTTATAAGCAACGGTTGTCTGTCTGCACCACCAGTTGTGGCATTTCGTACAAAAATCCGTCCAAAACTGTTCCATCCCCTTAACTGGTCGAGGCAGTTGAAAACCTGTCGATCATATTAGATGGCTGCGGATGATGGTCTGGAACCGATCCAGGATCGACTCGATACTGATACGCATTAAAATTTATTTTAGCTGCCGTTAGCCGCGCCTGATGCCCGACCATGATATACCATAGAGTATGTAGAGGCAGAAGGGATTAACAGATGCTCAAAAATTTTAGTATGGGTACGCTCACACATATTTAGGTAATTCATACATTTTTGGCTTTCTACAATCTCACTAGAGAAAGCCACTGTGTCCAGAAGCCCCTAATCGATCGACCCGAAGAATGAATTTAACTGTCTTGGATCCGCAACGAAATTAATCTGAAAAGAATAATGGAGGAGTAGGAAAAAATACAAATTTCTACTGGGTTCGATTGTCGAATCTGACTAGTTTTCTGGGATTTTATTAGTGGCAGCCTAGAGTCTATTTGTGACCGGTTGATAGCAAAATGCTCGGCTCCTTGTTACACGGGACTCAAATATAACCGATGAAATGTAGGCTGATAAGTACACCTCTATGCCTCTATGCCTATGTCCAGCAGTGGACGTCTTTCGGTTGAAATGATGATGATGATGAAGTACACCTCTGTCTAATCCATTGGGGACTACATGCGCGATGTTATGGTGAGTGTGCAGGCTTCACGTTCAGCGAGTGCAAGTACAAATCCAACTGTAATTTGTCAGAGATCGTCGTACGTATGCGTCTTTTGTGCGCGCACCTATTTTCGCTCGTTGTCATAAAGCTGGCCGTCTGTACCTATATATTCTGTGTCACACTATAATTTTTAAATTATTTCAGTCTGTGAGTCAAGGAGTCTAGCTTTTAAGCTCACGAGAACGTTAACCTTGTTTATTTGTAAATTTTAAACTGCTTTAATCTTTTTTTGTTTGTAAATAAATATAAAATTTATTATAGTAAAATTAAGTCGTGAATGTATGCCATTCGGCGAACATGAAAACGGCGAATTTATTTTAGTGAGTCAAATCGACGTTTCAATCATTTGTAAGTTTATCAAGCCATCAATCAAAGTTTAGACTACTGTAGAATGAAGACAGGCATAGAAAATTTTTGTTTTTATGCGTTTTAGACCGTACAGTTTCTCTATTTTCTTAAGTCGTAACAATCTAAGAAGTCGGATTTGACAGCTAGAAAAATACGTTATTTAAGTTGAACTTGATGCTTGCGAATGATTCTCGTTGCTAAAGTGTATGGGTAACATAGTAATTAATTAGGATTATGAAATTGATTTTTCGTAAACGTTCATACAAAGTTATCGCGGCATGTACAATGAGAAACGTCATCGGATTTCTTAGATTGACACGATTATAGGTTTTCCTTCGACTTCGTAAAAAGTTGAAAATTATTCCTTATGAACGTACTACTGGGATAACAACGTAGGTGTCCTATGTCCCAACCCAGGTCACATATACTACACATGTACATATATATACACTACCACTCAATCTGGCTGGTTCTTTCCTCAAAAGACCATTTCAGACTTCAGTCTACAATACTTCAAAGTTCATTCAAATCGTCATTCAGTCTTTTATTTCGTGATTTAAGTCATCCATTCTTGCACGTTCTTTAAGCTTCATAGACATTACGAATTAGCCTACACTTTGAATTAGCTTCACCTGTTCTGACTGACCGACGTACCTGTAAGTGTATTAATTGAAATAAATGCTGGCGCCAAACATCTAATCGTAAGACGGGGACATAAGTACTTTCGCATTTTATCATATTAGTCGGGCCAATATTAATATTGAAGCAGGATTTTTCCATGATGTCACTGTCAACCCAAGCCATGCAAAACACTCTAAAGCGCCGTATTAATTAAAAAAGGTTGATAATAATTTTTGCATCATTGAATGTTACTTACTCTACGTAACGGAGGTTTGAAACTAATCATAGGTTAAGCTCGCCTTTGTATATAAACTGCCCAATTGTATTTGTATGTTTTGTGTAAAATAATATATACCAAAACAATGTTGCTCAACTTTGTGTCTATGGGATTTGAAACTAACATCTCTTCACACAATCGGTGTCAGTCTTGCTAGACCGAAAGGCCGATATTCAGCTGTTGCGTGATTGATTGCTGATTGATGGGCAACGGCCAAAGAGGTTGCGAGTGCTCCTGTCACTACTGTCATTGCTGTCAACTGTCACTCACAGCTGAACGGCATGGCATTGGCTTGGTTGTGATCTTTATTAACGTTGGACAGGCAGTGAGACCAGTACGGGTTTATCTTTCGAAAGTCTAGTTCAGAGGCTGGTTAATATTGGTATAGTTATTCGTAGAAATTTTTAAAATACTATTTAACTGATTTATAACGATTAAGCTATCGTGAACTTTTTTCGTAACCGATTTGGGGAGGTCTTGGGTACCCACAACGCAATGGTCAAGGAAACGATATATTTCAAAATTTTTCGTTATCATTGTGGCACTGGCATGCCTTAGATTTTCCCAATCAGTTACCCCCGTCTTACTATAACAAAACAATAGCTTTGCTTAGCTTTTCCTAAGGAGGTCCAAAAAATAGTAAATCTTTTTGGTCTCCCTTAACAGTTTTTTTTTTAAAAACTCTTCTTTTTCTCTTTCCTTAGATTGACATAAGCATAACTTTGTTGACACGCCACCATTTTGTTTATCTAATGATCCCGCCATCACTTATATGACGGCCCCCGCTCGCCGCCTCGTAAAACACTACTGACTATAAATATCGCATCAAAAGAGAGAGGATTGATTTATTAAGCTTGTCCTTGATCTAATTCTTTAAGGATGTCATTCTGCTTAGCAACATAATACAGTTATCTTATTTTTATCTTGTTTTTGTAAAGATTTAGTTCGAGTCTTGGGCTCAGCGTGGCAAAGCGACAGCGTACCAGCGTTCAGACATTGTAACTTAATGACCAAGAGACATTTCGGTGTAAGATCGGGCCAGACCTGTCTTTTCCAGCAGTTGTGGGGGCCGTGATGGCAGAGACAACAAAACTTGAGGGAAATGGCCTCCTCCTGTGAGATCATGATGTTCCAGAAGGAGGCCGCCGAGCGGAGTCACAAGGGTGCCGGCCCCGCTCGGAGAAGACGGCGTCGGAGAGGCAACTGCCTCGATGCCTAAAATGCTGTAACTCCGGCTGCATCAAAAGCAGTCGGGACTCCGGGGTCACGGGCACACAAATTGACTCCAGGAAAAACCACGTGATGCACAGCGAGGCTCAGAAGAAGCGCTTTTCCAGTCTCCCCAGGAATGTGCCTAAACAAGCGTTGAACAGAGGGGGCTTCGGTGTGGTCTTTTGAGAGGTCACAACACTCCCTTCTGCGTGCTGATGGTGATCACCGGCGTAGTTTTAGTGAGGTAAAAATCCCACACTCCCTGGTCTTTTCCCCAAAAGTCCAGGCGCCTTTAGAAGGTTGCCCCAAAAAAAGGACATAAAATCGCCCTTTTTTCACTACTAGCTAATTATACAAAAGCTATATAGCTAGACAAAAGACTATAGAGAAGTGACTTTCTATCCCCGGAAGCGTCGAGAAAGCGATTGACAAAGGTTCAACAATTTTGATGACCAACCACTATCGAAATGTCTTGTCTGGAGCCTAACTAAAGTGACATTCTTACAGCGCTAACGACTGTCAACCAAAAGTTCGTCGTTCGAAAAACCATATTTCATTTCAATCAACATCACATAACATATTTATATGACAACGAAAAAAAAGTATAATAATTGACTATCTAGTCCAAAAATATATACACACTTTTATGTGTGTACAAAATAAATAATCTTTTACAATTTATTTGGAGAACTCGTTCATTCATGTAAGTAACTAAATAGACTGAAATAAAACAAATTATAAAAAAAAACAAAAGAACCCGACTGCTAAAAATAATAAGCAGAAAAGAGCAATCTTTATCGCTGACAGAATTTCAATTTGTCTAGTCTCTCAAAAATTCACATCGAACTTTATTTACAGACAACAACATTATTACTTTTGCCGATGCTGAAACACCTAGTTTCGAATATGAAGGCAGCTGTAGTGTACAGCGATATGCGAGCAATATAATAAATATTTATCCTCGGCCTGCGATGCGCGTGCCCATTGGTTGACGGCCAAGTTAGGCTCCAGCTTGACTGTACCACTGCACGGCATAGTTTCTTCTCTTATAGGGCAGGGTCAATTAATAATTACCACTCTTGATCTAGGTGGGTTAGCGGTTTCATAAAACCTAACTATGAGCAAAAGTTGCCTCGCGATGATTTCATTCAGCGTGTCTATTATCTAATAATTACTTCGATCAAGTGTGAGAGTAGGTAACTGACCCACTGGAATGTATCCTATGTCCAAATATTCAGGTCAAGGTCTACCCGTGCGCCAAATTGCTTCCAAATCCGTTGAGGCATCTTTGTAACTACAAACTTAAAACAACAAACTTATATTATAAAAAAGATCTAAAATTGATTGCATGTTTGTTTGTTTGAAGGAAGCAATGTCTGCATATATTGATCGAATTAGGAAAAAAAATTGTCACTGCCAAAAACTACACGATAGTCTGTGGGACAGGCCACCGAAAAGTTAGTTATCAAATAAGTAATAAAATATCCTCATGTTAATGTAACGCAAAAGTTTTAACGTGTTTCTCCGATTATGACCCCATTAACAAAATATGAGCAAGCCAAACATGCGGATTCATAATAAAAGCTTCGTAAATGATTCCTATTGGGAATTTGCATATATTCATTAATACTTGTTTGGTTTACATATTAGTATTGAACTGTATTTTCCGGCGGACGTGCAAAGCCCTGCTTAGCCGTCTTTAGGGAATATTCCCAGAATGCAGTGGAAGTGCTGATATGACTAATGATATCTGTGAATAATGCATCAATTTTAACACAGCTTTGAAGTTTGAATCAAATGTTTTCGCACAGGAAACCGACCCACACAAACTTGATGATTTGCAGTGACTTTTAGCAAAAAAATGTGGCAATCTACTTCACAAATCGGTGTCTACATTCAACTATCAAAGAAAGTGATTCGATTCATTAACTACCTACTGTTTTGATCTCGCTTCAACTGAACACACATCAAAACATTACTTTTATAACACTTACACGAAATCAGTTAATAAAACTTTAATCGCTCACAAAGAGGAAGTTGTAAAATATCATAAATGTAAAGAGCAGCATTTCAATGAGTGTTACTAAGATTTCCGGATGTAATATCAAATAAAAGTGTTTTATTGAACATAATGGCGCCAACGAAATAAGCCGTTTAGTCTATGATTATGTTTATTTTTTTAATTTCGAAAGCGCGCAGCCTGATTCGAAATTTTAAATGTGGAAGAGTTACATCCGTTGGTGCAGATGCGTTTCAAGAATCACTTACCGGTTGGTAGATCTTTGATTGCTGTTTATTTAGATATTGCTTACAAATACAACTTTAAATCATTTGGAATGGTTGCCAAATAAATTAAATGACATGCGAATTGAAGTGTGTTAGTTCTAGAAACAACCGTCTGGAAATTAGAGCGATATTCTCAAATATTTTCAAAATAATTCGGGATCTTTATTTACAAGTAAACCTAGCTAGCTAGTTAAGCTACACAATCTCCAAGTAAGTATCTGACGCTGGTCTATTCCGTAAACATCTCACCGGGCAAATTTCGGTGAAGTGAGTTGTCCTTTCACTTTATACCAGGGATTTTGAAATCTTTACAAAAAAGCACTAAAGTTTTATCTCCTTCACAGCAGTTTCTAACTCATAAATCAGAGAGCGAATAAGTAAAAAATCATTAAAACACAAACTGAAACTGTATCTGTAGCACACAAATGTACTACATTTGTTAAAAAAATGTTCGAGTTACTGACATTCAAAACGTATTGTAATTTTCATGTCACTCACATTGTGATTGACTGGCAGAGAGCGTAACAAATGTGCAGTCACTCGAATGTTGATATTTTATATTATTTTACTTTCAATTTTCAACTGAAGAACTGTCTTGGCTTAAAAATAAGAGGCATAGAGTCTGTCAAGCGAGTCGTGTCCACAACCCTTTTACTGATTTCTTATAATGGCAATACTATGATCTGTCAAACAGATTGTCACAAATTCTGTTATAACCTCGTAATAATCCGGTTTTTGTTGAGTTTTTTAATGTTATAATGCCGAAACCTATTAAAAGTAGTGTCAGGAGCTTGTTGTTTACAATGATTAATAAATATAATCATGTACAGAGTGAATCTGACGACGTGTTATCGCAAAAACGACGACTTTTGGATGAAATCGTTTCAACATCAGGTAGGTTGGCAACAACATATTGATACTTTCAGCACAATAAACTTATCTGACTTTTTTATTTTACTGTGATGTGATCACGATTTCCATTTTGGTTTAGATCCAGACGTCGTGTTCATGACCGTGAAACTTACTGAGGCATCTGTATGTGAAAACTACTATAAAGATTGTTGTCAGTGTTGACACCTGAAAGATTTTTGAATTTGCCGCCTTTTTCATGGGACTAGACTCGCTTGACAGACTCTATTACTGCTTTAGACAATTAGTAGCTACTGCCAGCTGCTTCGCACGCATGCAACTCAAAAATTATCCCGTGGAAACATATTCACGGGGTAAAAATATCCTATTTGCTATTCCTGACGATAATCTATCTCTGAGCCAAATTTCATCCAGATCCGTCCATCCGTACGAGCGTGAAGAACTAACAAACACACTCACAAACTTTCGCCTTTATTATATTAGTTTGACTTAGTTTTGTAAGTAATTATTATTAGTAATTATCCCACAAGATCATCCTAATCCTGGCCATGATCTACCCTATGGCTATTCCAAATTTTATATATTAGGGGTTACTGAAAAATTTAAATTAGTTTTTTTTTAATTGAACATATTTATTTAATCAAAATCATTACCATTATTATCTATAAATTGCTGCCATCTAATAGGAAGTTCATTTATGCCTTTGCGATAGAACTCTGGTGATCTAGATTCGACCATTACCTTTTTATTGGTAAGCTTTGCTTTAGGACACTGTTGCGGCGTTTGCCCTGGGGTCAGCCATTGCATTTTTCGCTTACGGTTATCGTAAAGAATCCAGTTTTCATCACATGTCACAATTCGATCCAATATTCCTTCATTTCTGTATCGATTCAACAAGGCACCACACGTTTCAACACGCGTTTCTTTCTGCAGACCAGTCAAATCATGAGGCACCCATTTCTCACATTTTTTTTTATTTGATTGATTTGACGCAAATGAGTCAATATTGTTGGTAAGGTAACGTTAAACCATGCCGCTTATTCCTGGGTAGTTTGGCTCGGATCGGCTTTCACCATCTCTTTCAATTCATTGTTATTTACCTGTGTGGGCGGACTTCCACATGGTTCGTTCTTCAAATCAAAGTTTTCACCACGAAAGCATATAAACCAAAATCGCACGGTGCGTTCATTAGCAGTCCCCTCTCCAAACGCAACATTGATATTGCGAGCTGTTTCTGCGGCGTTAGTTCCGCGTCGGAACTCGTATTCAGAAATCACTCGAATTTTCAAAGTATCCATATTTCTTGTCTAAGCTGAATAAAAAAAAGCAACTGAAAGTCGATAACCGAATGTTGCACATTTTTTTAAAGAAAACTTCATAGGTAGGTACCATGTGAAAAAAGTTTCACTCAAAAATCTCAAACCATGAAGGTTATATGTCAATTCGAAGTAACTATTACAATAAAACGGCAATTGCATACTTTAACCCAAATTAAATCTGTGCAGCCGTTGTGACTCACAAACATTTAAACAACCAAACTTACAGACTTTAGAAATTATTTGATACGCTTTATAAACTTCTTACATAAAAGTTAAGAAGCTTTACAAGAGTTGCATGTAGGTAAACTCAACAAAGATATTTCAAACAATATTTTTTTTCCGAAGTACGTCAGTCAGATCGAATAAAAAGCTAAAATTGAATACCAAAAATAAAAGTTGCAAGCCCAAAAAAACCGACAATAAATATTAAAAACCCGTCCGTTATCGTTACAAACAATGGGAACGCACCATAAACATCAAAATAATAGCTCGGAGCACTTTTATCAGCCGTTTTAGCTGCATTCGGCATATGGACGTAAATAAACCGAAAGTGCAAAGACTCGACCGGGAGCAATGTTGGATGCTGCGAGCTATTTGCGAGCAATTGAAAACTGACGGCCGGTTACTGAGCTGTTTGTTTTAAGAAGTTGTTATTACTGTTTTTGTTGTAAGTCAATAAGGAAGGGGATTTTTGATTTACTTAGGCGTAATTTGTTTAGCATTCTAGAAGTTAAACCTTATTTAATTTATCTGCATCTTTGGAAAATACTTGCTTAGTTACAACCTTAATTGAAAAAATAACATAAGTCAGACTTTTATAGTTACTTTATTCAGGAATACTTAGAGCTTTAGCGAAATCCTTAATAACTTTTTAAACGTCTTCACAACATGAAAAATAATAACTTTCCTTTATTCATTCATTTATGAAAAGCCATGGAATTAGTATGTATTCTGATGCTCGGGAAAATCAAAGACAAGTGGAAAAACAAGACAGATTCAAAAATTGAACTCCACCAAATTAAAACCGTATTTATTTCATGCTTCTTGTCAAGTCTTCACAGAGAAACTTATATATACGGAAACAAGTCTTTTTCACTTATGATGTCGTCGACACCGGACGTGAGTAACGAATGAATTGGTCGTGTTTACGATACAAATGCTAAATTATTACCTCCATGTATGGTTGTTTGTGAATTATAGTGGCTCTTTGGATCTCTTTGGATTGCTGTTCAGATCCTTTGTTTCGTGATGGACTACCGTCTATGAAGTTGAGGGAATTTGTTTAATATAGCGTGTTGGCGAATCTGTCTTCTATGGCGGAGTTATATTTTGTGCAGTTTGAAATATGTTTTCGGTTGTCTTTGTTTTAAAATAATGAGTGGGTATGGAATTATAATAACTGAGTTTAACATATTTTATTATTTACCGTATTAATAGTATACTACAAGTCTTACTAATATTATAAATGGGAAAGTTTGGATGAGTTAATGGATGTTTGTTACACAATCGTGCCAGAACGGCTGAAGGGATCTGGATAAAATTTGGTACAGAGATATATTATAGTTTGGAACCTATTACCATTCATTTTTAGCCCGGTAGTATGTTCCCGTGGGATAATTTTCGACATTCACGCGGGTGAAGCCGCTGACAAAAGTTAGTGTCTAATAAAAAGTTTTGTAAGACCGTGGCAAGCTAAGCTTTAACTTGGAAAAGCTTAGGTGCGAAGTAAACGTATAAGACTATTACATTGCGAGGCTTCTTAAGAGCTTAACCTTATAGTCCATGCTTTACATTATTGTATTTCATTCAACGAAACAAAGATATTTAAATAGCTGGGTACATTTAAAAGATTGAAAGTGTCCAGCTTAACCATTTTTAATGTTTTAAAGGTCGCCACAAACAATCGGACGCAGCTGACGGACGCGACTGACAGCCGCGACTTGTAATATCTGGGTTATGAATAGACAATAAATGGTGCAAACTCTCGGACGTAAGTCGCGGACGTAACCTTGGGTGTTCGGACGTCCGATAGACATCTGGCCTGCTGGATGTTTTTGTCTGTGAACACACATCAGTCGCGTCCGTCAGCCGCGACCGTAATTTGTTTCCAGCGTATAAATCTAGCAAAAACTAAAAAAAAATGTATTATTCCAATAAATAATTCTCTCGAGCATCCCACATATCGCACATCCCAATTATTTTCTCTCTAAATCGTCGCATACGCACGTTCATTTGACAAACGCTCGACTACCCACGTGCCACTGCGCGGGTATGAACTAGTGCGGTACATACCCACCTAGCACTAAATATACGGAGCTTGTGAATGAATAACGCGCGTATAAATGGCTGCACACGCGCTGCCAACGTTGTCACACGATCAACCACTAAATACGTTGGAGAAGGTCGGCTTTTACTGTATTAAATCTGTCGCGTGGTTAGACAATGAATTGTCATATTCTTAAGGAACGTGCACATTTTATTCTGCCAAAATACGCCAAATTTCCTTAAACTCTCTCAAGTATTTGATTGTGATTGTCGCAGAGATTCACGTCCTTTCAGTCTACTAGGTTCAGAGTGACTGAAAAGTCACTAAAGTGAAGAATATCATACTTATTCATGAATAATTACTATGTCATTAACGTTGAAATTACGGAAAAAATCTAAATCAGTTTTTTTCTAAATTTTTTTGAGTTTATGTACTGAAAGGCCGTTTTTTTTTTTTATTCATCTGTCAGAGTTGATTGTATAATAAAAGTTTATTCAACAGTCTGAATCAAGTCTGGCTTCAAATAGTGAATGGTGATCTTTTTGATACGGCATCTCGTTTAAAAACTTGCCATAGATCCCTGCATCACAGCTTGATAGAATTATTTCGTAGTTCCCGAGCTATACGTGAAACGATTCCCAAGACGAAGTGCTTTATAATGGGCTCCTAGGCAATAAATAACATAACTCCTAAATCTTAAAGCAGAACTAACACGATATAAACGTTTCAGTTGATTGAAATTAAACTTAACGTGAACGTATCGCGTTTATTGTTTATTTTCATTTCTAATAAATCATAATAAAATAAATTTCGTTAATATTCAACAATTATGCAGGAGTTTAAATTATTGCCGCCTACGGCCGAAGCGAAACTTAGAATAAAGATGTTTTTTTTAGACAACAACGTGGAATTTATTTTCTTTTGATAATGTAAACGTCGAACGAATTATGCATTTATTTGGACACTGAAACATACCACAATAAAACACATTAAGATGGCAAGCAAAATAAATAAAAATATGAATTACCTATCTTATTTAAAACTAGGGATTGTTTTGTTAACTAGCTTTTACCCGCGGTTCTCGTGGCCTATCCCATCGAAACAGCGCAATATGTACCTTTAATATCTTAATCAGATCTTTTAGAGTCCTACAAACAAACAAACGATTTTACCAATTTTATAAAGACTTCTAAATTCATGACAATCTAAGAAGTTGGATTTGACAGCTACAAAATACGTTATTATAAGTTAAACTTGATGCTTGCGAATGATACTCGTTGTTATAGTGTAACAACGAGTAATTCATTAGGATTATGAATTTGATTCTTCGTAGACGTTCATGCAAAGTTATCGCGGCATGTATAATGAGAAAAGTCCTCAGACTTCTTAGATTGTCACATTACAAACTGTCTAAAGAAACAGCACACACTTGTATTGGTTTGTATCTAGACAACCCAAATTAGGAAAAACCAATACGCTAAACATTGACTTGATAGAAAGGCTCTCAGACTTGGCCTCTTGTAATCTTTTTTTTACAATAGTACCAACATAATGTGATTAACCTTTCATTGTGAAGTCGAAAACTCAACGTTTTGTACTTTTCTGATGAAAATGTAAAGACTCACTAATTAGCTGCTCTTTTTCAGTCGTTTCTACCCCGGCTTCCTCTTCCGTAGTCTGTGGATGGCGGGTACTAATGTACGAAACGGTGCTTGCAGCTTTTCTACTTTTAATTTGATATTATAAGTTTTAATTACTGGGTCTGCTGTGCGTTACAAATTAAGATTATGACTTAGTTTATTTTTACATAATCATAAAACATATAGAAGGGACACAATTTCTGACATTATTTTATCCATGAAAATCTTTCAAAATTATTCTTTTTAAAACTAAAAACAATTTAAAAATCCAGGTCGTGATTTGAAAAATGTGGAAGTCAATATTAGACAAGGTGTGAATTACAGTCCAGGAAAACTCTGTGAAAACTTTTTCAGGAAACTTCAACAAGCAGCTTTTGTAAAATTAATATTTGTTTCACATATCCGGCAAATAAACCACATTATCATCATACATTAAAAACAAAATCACGTAACAAATGACATAACAGCGGACATGACAGACGAACACTTACGAAACTTCCCGAACGCATTATTACTAATGCTATGCGCCCGCGTCTTTGTTTCCTGCCCCGCTTGCGCGTACGTCCTTGACCTAATATTTTACACGAAAAGATACCCAGAATAGTGTTGCGATTTTACCCGGATAAATATTAAAAATGCATAAACACCTTTTTTACTCGAGTACTTATCCAAAAGATTGGATAAATAAAAACTTTATTCGAGGTGATTTCTGGTAGATATGATTTGTAACGTGTTCGTAAAACAAAAGTAGTGAATATAATTAGATGAAAGTCTGGCCTTTCTTTAATCACTTAAAACGTATCAAAATCTTATAATAACAACAGTGACACTTTCACTTTCTATAAATACTCAAATAGGTCCTTTGATTATTCCTCCTCAGCCCAACTAGGTAACTGAAAGATAAAGTATGACACAGGAAAATTAAAAAAAAATATTTGTTTGTCCAGCGGATGGGCGTCCCTTTTGAAGAGTGCCGTAAATTAAGGAACTCGTTAAATGAGTGGTTAGGGTTGTCACCCAGTAAAATATTGTAGTATGAATTTTATTAGGCGCGTATCAACTTACATAGTTAAATCTTTATTTCTTCACTGGAGGCCATATAATGAAAGATCAATTATTTTAAGCTAAGCATTAATATTGGAGCATTTAGATACTTTCAATCTTGTCTTTCTATGTGTAGTTTGATCTACAAAGCCTCTTATTATCTCTGAAAATCAACTACTAATATTATCAGGCCGTATTTTTTGTTTGGTTGTCTATGTGTTTGTCAAAGGGAATCTCTAAAATATATACGGATCTGATTATGTATGTTGTTTCAGTGATAGAATGCTATCGCCTAGTGACTTCCATTTATCCAAAATGCTCTGTTCCTAGGGCTTAGACCGCTGGAGCAAAGACGTCGAAAAAGCTTGTATTCAATAAAATTCAGCCGACGGGCTATCACTTTGGCCGATGTAGAGCAAACTTTCAAATTGAACACTAAGAATTATAGCGATTTAATGATACCAAAGTTAATTTTATCAGATGTTATAACTTTAAAACAACAATGAACCAGAACATACACTTAATTTGCCTATACAACAGCAATACAATGGTTCCCATAGTTTCGGCCATTGCCCATGAACCAAAGGAATGTTGCCACACAAAGCCATAATATTATTGGGTGCAGTGTCACGCTTCAATGCGCAGGAACAGCGTGGAAATAGTTATAGGTAATATTCCTAAACAATGATCATTTAACTATACAGAATGGGCAAAATCGTGAATCAAACGAAACAGGGCGGTACTTGGGGTAATTACGAGAAAATAGCAGAAAAAAAGAAGGTTCTTTAAGACCTACTGCAAATAGCCCCAAATATCGCCCGTTTCGTTTGAGCCACGATTTTTGGCCCACCCTGTATATATTGTATACAGAACATTAAATTCTGTAAATTTACTAGAAACCTAGTTTTTTCTTGGTCCATTCCACATGTACCCCGATCTTGCTAGGGTAAAAGTACGTCTATGACCCTTGGTGATAGTGTAGCTTTTTATCAGTGAAATAATTGTCGTAATCGCTTCAGTGCTGCCAGGGACTACCTCTTAAGGGGGCGATATCCCTCTGTAACTAATTTTAAAATGCACATCACGTCTAAACTGCTACTCGCAAGTTTTTGAAAAAAAAATGTTATACAAGGCCATTTTCTTAATAATTTGATACATGTAAATTTTATTTGTATAACATGGTGTATTTAATTTGTAAACATATGTCTGATTCGAAAAAAAAACGACAATTGCACCAAAAAAACTAAGCGTATTTTATGAAATAAAAACCGTCTCAAAGACAATTTAAATATCTACATTTTGATCAACGGCTTTTTTTTTATAAAGTCAACGAACAATAAGAATAGTACAAAAAAATACTAAATATTGGGTCGCGACCTAAGAATTTGAGATATTAATGTCATGAAAAGCTTCGTGGTTTTAGTGCGATTGCTTTTTTGTCAGAATTAGAAAAACTTTGCAAATTAATAATGTATACTATGTTATATAAAAAATACACGATATAAAATGATTAGATATCAAATTGTTAAAAAAATGTCTATTTAAACATGTATTAAAAAAAAAAAACGATTAACAGCTTCGACACAATGTTCATTTTAAAATCAATTACAGAGGATTATCTGCACCTTAATAACATATTATCTTTTTATGAACAAACAAATAAATTATCCTCGTTATAATAAATATCAGATCATATATATTTACGATAAGGTAGACTTCCTGTCGACTTTATAACTGTGATTTTAGGCATAAAGAAAAATGCAGCTTTATTTTGCAGAACATTGATCTTTACTCAACCAACTAATGTTAAAAATGCTACCCAAACTCAGGAGTACGTGGCATGGGAGATATTTAAGCACATTCGGTAACACTTGGCAGCTTTTTCTTTGCCAAACAGCTAAGCATGCGGCGTGAGATACATAATTTACGATCTCCAAAAGAAGCTGGCAACCCTGCAAGATTGCCAGATTTCGACCGCTTAATTTTGACAAATAGTTTGTCGCTGCTGTTATTTATTATGGCAATATTATTTTATCGCACAGATTAGTAATCGATAAATCACGATAATTATATCCGTCTGTTAACTGTTAAATGATTTTAATGATGAAAATTAATTTGTTTTTGAATGATTGGCTGCCATATGTATTAACATGACGTGATGTCTGATGCGCGAAAATAACATATTGAATACAAAATTTAATATATTGATATCATTATTTTAAGATGGGTGGATAATTGACATCTATGAAGCGTCTACGTTTTTAATCCAGAAATAAACATGTCTTATTAAGCCAAAAACAGCTGTTAATTGTACCAACAAAAAGTATCTCTCTGTATTGCGTACCATGTGCTAATCAAAACGTTATCTACATCAATAAACGTTATCTCTTAAGTTCTATTTCAAAGATAGTCTCCAACAGGCTAAATAAATGATATTTCAATTTCGACAGACAGACAACCTGATAGTTGGTAGGTAGGTTAGGTTTACGGAGCCTTGGTGGGTTCAGTAGCAACACAGTTTAGTAAGCCAACCACGTCGCGACTACGTGTGTGGTTTCAGGCAGCAAAAGGTGCAAATAACTTTGATACGGTTTCTTGACTTTACTCTTTAATTGTTCAATATATCGTCGCTTTTCGTATATAATTAAAAATTTTGCTATACTCCATTTGCGATAACATTAGACGTTTTAATTAGCCCATTTTACAGCCCGTTCAACCGATTTTGACTTCTATTGCGTTGATGATACGACAAATGGTAGCTGTAGTTAACAGTTGGTTTTGGTAACAGGTTTATGCTTTTTATGTCATCCTTAAGTTTATGGGATAGAACTCAAAATCGGTTGAATGGCCTGTAAAAAGATTTAGAAACATGTCTAATGTTATTTCAAATGGAGTTTAGATATTTTAACAACACACCGGAAAGATAGTCCATTCAAATTAGCGATCAACCTCGGAATGAGAGATAATAAGCTAAATAATTGTATACACCTTCCTTTCAGTATTCTAAAAGTTGTCTCAAAAGTGTCATTAAATCTCGTTTCTGCGTCGTAAGTTTTCCAAGATGAAAGGGCCTTAAATCAGTTTTTTCTTAATTCTGCTTGATTTTACTGCAATAAGTGCTGAGAGCAAAATATTTCTTCTTCAATTGTGTCAAAATCTTATGAGAATTTTTATATTGACAGTATTTTAAACTATTAAGCACTTGTACTTAATGTTTGCATACCTAATTTGAGGTAGAACGTATAAGGATCTCTATTTATAAAAAAATCTGCTTTTTGTACCTTAATTCTATGCAAATAAATAACTATTCTATTCTATTCAAAGAGGTCCATATAAAATTCACTAATGCGCATTAACTTTCAAGATATGAGCCAAAATACATGATTTTTGTGTTTATTATTGTACTAAATCTATTTGTATGCTAATTTGGGCTAGTTAAATGATGTTTTTATGCTCAAGAGAGCCGTTTAACATTTAAATTGACGTTTTGGGTATATTTTCATGTTTTGACAGCAATTTATTATTATTTGGGTGCTTAAAATATGTACAAACTGAAAGTTAACGGAAAACACGGTTAAAAAAATACATTGAAGGTCAATCTGTGAAAAAAGTTTCTAGTCGAATACTATTCGGAATTATGCTTATCATCGTAATTACAATGCTGTGCGAAAAATCCATAAACTCCCATGTGCGGAAAAAAATATATTGGCAGTCAAAGACGGCAAAAAAATATTAAGACAATTCATTATGTTTGAAACTGTTTCATTTTTGTTTTAATACTGTCAGTCAAAAACATTACAATATTTCAGTACCATTAACCTTCCAAATGCCAAATGTTTTCTGAAAATGGTTTCAGTTTTAAAGTCATAATCATTATTCTCAAACACAATGTTCCTGATGTTACCGTACCAAAATAGATAAGCTTTAGAATACTACCATTTGCAACAAATTGATAAATTACCTACTCTAGAGCAAGAGCTCTGTAATCCTTTGATGTGCTCTCGAATCTTAAAGTGCATCAAATATAAATGTAAGTACAGATCTACACTTTGTTCTAATAATCAATATTCTTTTCAATGTAGCGTATATTGTAATCTGAAACAAAGCCATCGTAAAACAGGCGGCTTTTAAGAGGCTTAAAAGATTTAAAGTCATTGAAACTATTAAAAAGCTTATGGAAATTTGCGCGCATTTTCCTGTCAAAGTGACGTTTAGTGTGAAAACTTTAAAACATGATTGTTTTAAGGTTGTCAAAAGATAAGTTTGAATAAATAGATAGTACGAATGTAAAATCGTTTTACAGTTAAATGCTGACGAACACTCGAACAGGTCTTGGAAAATTGGTCTTGAAATAGAAAAGTAATCATCATTTTGCTTCGTAGCTGCAAAATATTAGGAAATACTTGTCATCGTTAATGTCCGGTCGGTTAAAAGCCAAGCGGCCGTGAGACAAGATCTGAATCATCTCAAACAATGCTACTAAATATAATATTTCAAAGAAGCTCTTAAAATCTAACGTGTAAATATTAGCACAATTTAACAGAAACAGCGCCGCGTGGCACACTTTGTGACAACGCGGACCTTGAATCGGCACTGCCCCATAAATCGTCAGCTCGAGAAATAGACTTCTTAGAAACTCGAAGCTCTTCTAAAGATTGTCATTGTTGTTTTAAAATATCACGCAATGAAGGTATTTGTAGAGCACGTAAAATTATCGTATCGAGACCATCTCACTGAAAGTCCGCTGCGATTGCATTCGACGCGAGTTTGCTTCGAGTATTGCCAACGCTAATAAATATCTTAATGCTCTTATAACTCACATCAGGTGTCGAGCTAGTTTATGCTACTGTAATCATAATATTACGGTTAGTCACTCCACTCATAGCTCTCCTGTAGAGCGCAGGAGAGCTGGTTGAGTCATAGCGACGCATAAATTAAGCCGTAGGGAATACACGGGTTCTATTTAGGATCATAATTTAAATATTTTTCATCAGTTTCCTACTCCGATTAGTTTATCGTAGGCGGGTGCGGTGCTCCGGCGGATCGACGAGGTGTGAACTCATAAATTTGTACTAGAACATCTGACCTGATAATCTAGTTTACGTTAATTCCTCGAAGATTAATTCCCCGCGCATTACGCAGCGCGCGTCACGCGTCATCGCGTCTTCGACAGACTGGATGACTGCCGGCCGCGGCATGGCGGCGCGCGCGCTCTGACCTGCCGGACCATGAAACGAAGAAAACATGAGCCAAGCGCTGTCCCTGCTCAAGTTCATCAAAATACCAAAAAAGTTATCCCCACGTGAGAGGTCATGAGCCCCCGGAACATTCTCACTGCCAAACTAAATAGTGCCTTACGTTATAAATAGTGTAATCTTGGTGCTTCGAAACAATAAATAATGTTAGTGGACACAGACACACGGACGATAAGCTCAAACGTTTAAGATGTTAGACGTTTTTCGTGGATTGAAGAATCTGATAAAAGTGAACTATGTACACATCGACTCTCCCGTATTCCGTTTGCACTACTCTATCACGGTGATCCTGCTGATCTCGTTCAGCCTGATCGTGACGACGCGCCAGTACGTGGGAAATCCCATAGACTGCATCCACACGAAGGACATCCCGGAGGATGTGCTGAACACGTACTGCTGGATCCACTCCACGTACACGCTGAAGAGCTTCTTCAACAAGAAGGTGGGCGTGGAGGTGCCGTACCCCGGCATCGGGAACAGCCGCGAGAAGGGCAAGGAAGATATGAGCGACAGGAAGATCTACAAGTACTACCAATGGGTGTGTTTTTGCCTATTTTTTCAGGTGAGTTTTAGTTTTAGTTAGTTATTCGCTTGACTAACAAACAGATTTGTTGAAACATCTACTGAGGTGTCGCTACTGAAATTAACATTAACTTTTAGATCAGTTTTGACAAGTCGTTGACAGCTAACCTTTTTTCCGGTCGATGTTACTCGCGCATAGACATGTTTAGGCTGCTTTGAATTTAGAAACACGCGCAGAGACTGTTTCATTTCATTTGTTTCTTTTACTAAATGACGTCTGTGATAAAGGAAACATTGCTAGTGGCCAGTTTGCATTAAAGCAATAAATTCTAGCAATCTGGGTAAGCTTCATCGAGTTGTTGGTAAAAGTCTTGCACATTGTTGCCTGAATATCTAGAAAAACTTATACATGTGACGGATAAATAGTGTGACTTTATGAAAAGAATGCGTTTTTCTTCTAAGGTCGGCATTATGAAAATTGATGTTATATTATAATGTTTAATACTTTGGACTGGTGTCTGGAAATATATATAGGCCTTTGTTTGCCGTGAGATAAACTTATTCAAACAAATTTACCTTGAATAATGACTTTCCTTATACTACCATTTAAAAAAAAAATGTGCAGCAAGTCATCATTAAAACATTTCGAAACAATGTCGCAACATTGATGCGCAGGCGCATAAACAAATCTCAAGTAAAACAAGCAAACTAAAATTAGTACAGAACATTGTTTAATGTTGCCAGCGCGACCCGGTTCACAATAAATATTTATTTTTTATTATTTTCTACTGGTTTATGATCGATAAAACGGGTACGTAAATCAAGGAATCCGGCAAATTCGGTATTCAAAATATTTTGTGTAATTTATAGAGTGCATGTCGTGCGTGTGCGCTCGGAGACAAAGATATACTGTTTTCAATTCCAGAAGAAATACTGTCAAATGCAATGTTTTCACTTTTGGTCAATCTTTGAATCTGTGGATGTGTGATCAAGGCATCTACTAGTGTATCGAAAATGCTGGTAAAAGAGTATGAGTACAGCATTTTACTATCCTAGTTTTCCCGTTAGACGAACCCGAACTGTCCACCACTGGGCAAAGATGAGAGGTCTTTCTCAATAATAATCCACTCCTTTCATCGGTCACGATTCTGCAATACTTCGTTCAAATTCTTAAGAAATGCATCCAGTTCCAGTACCCAATTAAAAGCCAGCTGAACTTTCTCTACACGGTAATCGAATCTAATACCTCACAGCTTTTACATCTAATAGAGAACCTTTATTACTTCTTCATAATTAATATACAACGTCTGCCCTCTCGCTATCTTCCTGCTGCCGGCCCGAGTGCCGACATAATTAGATGCGGAAGGATTAGCAGCTTAAGTTCATGTTAAACATTACCAGATTAACTAAACAGACTGTAACGGCAAGTCCTTATGAATTATTGCTACTAATACAAGTTAAGCATACAACACTAATTAGATTTTTTGGGTTAAGTTTTGATTCGAAAAATCAGTACTTATAATCTGTAGAAAAGTCGTTTTTGACCATAGAAAACATTTTCAAAAAATAATGGCAGGATGTTAAAGGATTACCAACAGAACCCATTTCCCAATCGGTTCACTCTATCAAAATTAAGATGAATTTAAAGTGTTTAAGATGTAAAATATCACAACACTCAATTCAGATACTCGGACAGTTGAACTCCATAATCCGATGATAAGATGGCGTTGTGCATTTGACGTCATTTTCTGAATGCCAGTGTTGTTATTCTCCGCGGAAAAATGAACCTAGACCCTAGAAAAAAATTGGTACATAGACAGGATAGGTAGCAAGGTAAATAGGGTAGGGTAGGCAGTTGACTGATATTGCGACCAGAACAATGTTTTTAATTACGAGAATTGGCCTTCAGAATGCCTAAAGAGACATTCAATCGTGTGTAGTAGCAATTAAACCGAATCTTTCGGAACCTACGTTTAGTATTATTTTTGCTACGAATGGCTACGAGGCCTTCGACTTTGCTACGCCGTAGCACTTGATAGACCCAAACCTTTAATTTACATTTTCTCGTCTTTATTCATACAGCTGTATATTTTTGTTTTGGATATCAGTCTTCAAGGCAACTAAATCGTAATTATTAAATTATATTCAAAGATAAAAATAGCATCGAAATTGTTATTTTAAGCAGCATAATATTTAGAATCCTTGTACTTTCTCATTAAATATCGAGAACCAAGGAGAGCAGTTGTGTAACGTTGGCAAGGAGCTATGTTTTTATTAGGGCTGGCTCCAGTGGCCGGCTAATGTATGCAAATATCAACAACATGGTAATGTCGGGGACGACTCGCGACAACCCTGCATTTCACTGATGCGACTTTTTGAATTATAGTTTAATTCTACGAAAGTTGTCTACGAGAGTCCATCTAAATTCTTAAATAATTACACTGTGTGAATCTATCTACAAAGCATTATCCACCGAATGCCAATACCGGTACCGAAAATGTAGCAGAATTAATCTTTTAACACAGAAGGTTAAATCTGTTTTAAAGTTTTAAGTAGAGACGATATTCTAAAAATCTATTGTATAAGCATATGCACTCTTTCTTTTGATTCTCTTTGTTACGATTGCTAGGTTTACAATCATCATATTTCTGCCCTTATTCCGTCAACCCCTTATATAACCTGTAGTCTAACACTGAATCTCATCTCTTTCATACCATTCCTCACACGGTCCATCTATGTTTTCTTTGATCTTCCTCTTCCTCAGTAGGTATACAAAATATGTTGCCATAAAAAGCGAAAAATCGCACGAAAAGTCGCATCATCAAGACCCACCCTTAAACAGATCATCAGAATAAAAATGTAAGAGCTCACTCAAGTAGCCGTTAATATCGGTTGATTATCATCCCGACACAGACATTATCCCCTCTCCTTCCCTCGCCTCCCCTGCCACCACCCCACACCAAAAGCGACCTAATTTTCACTTTATTAAGCTAAATAATGGCATGTTTACCCGAATGGAAGATAGTTGTGCACTATTTAGGGATTTATTTTACAAATGTTTTGAGTTTTGAGATAAGAGAGTGTAGTTAAGATTTGTTTTATTTTAGTTTTGTTGTGATTGATTATGGATTTAACTGATTTCATGTCATAATGGAGGGCAAAGGATTTTCTTTAGGTTATCAAGTATTTTCGGCCTTGACTTAATCATTTCGTTTAGTTTTTTTAGAGAAAACCGTTTCAGGGCCTAACAGTTACACGACTCAGTTATGTATCAAAAAAATCGTCTATTTTGCTTAATTAACCCATTTAAATCTTTGCCTCAATTACAATGGCCAGGTGTAGGAGAATAAGTGGTTTTCTATTTTTTGTTGTTTTAAACAATCTTTGTAAACCTTTGCAGCACATATTATACGTCACTAACTTAACAAACGCTGGCATACTGTCAATATAGCGTCCTGTCCTAAGAATATCGATGTAGTGGAAAATAAAAATAATAATTATAATAAAATAATAATCCATTGTTTTAATCAATTTGTTTTTTATAGGTGTTTTGTTTTAATCAATGTAAAATAAAAATAAACTGAATCATAATTGATTTTAACTTAAGCGCTATTAAAAAATCTTTAAAGAAATAATCGATAAAATCGATTAGACCAGGGATTGAACTAGTAAACAGCAAATGTCAATGTCAACTGTCATGACACAGTTGTAATGTCATTCGCTTTTCGTATGTTTGGGCAAGTGAATGTGTTTTTTCGTATTGCCCGGGATTTATTAATTTATAAGACCTTTGCTCGTATAGCAGGTACGGCAGCACAGCGCATGTGCGTTTCAGATTTACGTAGGAAACAATTCCTCAAAAATATTTTTTTTTATTAAAATAAATTAAAATAACTTAAAATGTAAACATTTTCTGATTTTACCAATTTGACCATTGTTGGGAGACGTGAAAATTGGGCTCGTGTCTAATTTATGGCCAAATACCAGCCCTGTAACGTCAGGCCCAAGTTCCTATGGACTTCGGGTTTCTCCTTTTCATTTGGTGGTTATTTTATTATTTTGCTTCTTACATCGTAAAATGTTTAGACTTAGTTTATTAAACATTCTCAATCTGTACCTAATGCGATAATTCGTATATGACCTTATTTTATTATTAACGTTCACTTTATTTTTAAACAATCACCTTTAGAGAGAGATTAAGTGCGTGTCTTCTTCAGCTTCTGTTTAGAGAACCTTGTCATGGAGTGATAATTTGATCCTGCTTTGACCTACTTTTTATCATGCAAGTGATCCTATTAGGTAGGTTCGCCTTTAAAAAATAAGATACGCGTGGCGTGCGTATATCGGTGGTATGGGTTATTTTATTTCAATGGGTACCTACTTGTCAACTACTGGCATATTTTTACCGACTTCTAAAAAAGGAGGAGATTAATTCGTCGGAAACTTTTTTTAGGGTTCCGTACCCAAAGGGTAAAAACGGGACCCTATTACTAAGACTATCGATAATGAATAACGACTAACGATCCGTCTGCTGATAACTGTCTGTCTGTCTGTCCATCTGCCACCAGGCTGTATCTCATGAACCATCATGTTTGTTAATTGGAGGTACCTACCAAAATTTAAAAGAAATAAATAAAATACCTTTTAACAAAAAAAAAACTAACCGACTTCCAAAACAAAACACTACAAAGCAAATAATAACTTTCTTTTCCGAAGTCGGTGTCGAAAAACCGAAAACAGTAGGTACCAGAATCACCGACTTCGGAAATAAAGCTATATTTCTCTTTGTAGTGTTTTGTTTTGGAAGTTTCTTTGTTTTTTTTGTAAAACTTTTTTTTTTCTTTCATTGTTGTCAACTCCTGGAATATTTTCTCAGTACATGCTAGTGTAGTACCTCTAAGTAGGTATTTAAGGGGTTCTCCAGGCTTATCACCGGACTGTAGGGTTACATTATGCGTGGTCACGTCTCAGCACGGCAGCGGTGTACATTTTGCCATTTTAATTAAAACACACGTGTTTTTAACGCTAGTAGAGCTAATAACTATGTAACAAATTGGGACTTCAGAACGATCATCTTGATTGACAGTTTTCTTTTTCCAGATTATAACAGTCATAAGTATTTTTTCCTCGATTGAAACAGGGTTCAGCTCAGTATATCGATGAATACGAAATTGATTATCTAGAAGCCAGAAGTCGATTTAATTCTATATAGATAATCACCACATTTAGCAAGCGCACTGGTTATTGGTTGCTGTATGGTGTTATTAGCGATAGTAAATTGGATTAGCAACAATCCACTAAACCATCGACACCCACGGCAAGCGACTTAATGTTATTCTGGAAGCCATTCACACACATAGATTTTAATAGATTATTCACTAAACCTAGCACATAATAAACTCACACTTATCAATTTAAAGACGAAACTACTCCAAAACCAGTACATTATGACTCACACTCGGAATCCAATCGAAACATCTGTTTATTATAAAAGATAACACGCTTTTAATGTGTACAACCTTGTCTGATACTCGGCCAAAGCATAATGCATGAGGAGCACTACCCAGATTAGAACCCACGTCCCTCGGGTACCCGGGTCCATACTATCACACCGGGATTATGGCTGGCTAAAATATGGACTATGTTGTAGTTGCCAATTCAGAGGTTTGGCGAGAATCACGATAATGTTACAAAATAATTGGATTCTAGTCTATGTGTAGCGGTTAGCGCAGCGATATTTATGACGCTGTTCTAATGGAGGCTGTAAAGTTGGTTAAGCTTTAAATAAGGCTTGGTTACGGTTACACGTTAGAGTTATTGTAACATTAGAATATTTGTTTCAAAGAGGCTTCATCGTTTAAATGAATAATATTGTATATAAATGACGTCAAAACTGCCTGTTCTCGTTTGATACAAACTTTTCTGCCAGAATAAAATGAAGATGTCATTTCAAGCTTTCGAATGGCCCAAGTCTCATCAGTTTTAGAGAATTTAAGGGGTTAGGGGTGGGCCAGAAACCAGCACTTTCTTTTCGTTACAGATAGGATGTATTTTAGTTCTTTCATTTCAGTCAATTGTATTTTGCAACAACGTTTGCACGCAATTTGCTCGCCGAACGGAGGTCGAGGGGGCCAAAAAGTACAGGCGCGGCGACCGCGTACCGGAAGACGCTGCATTGGAAAGCTCTACACTAGGTGGACCAATGACCTGCTTAAGGCTGCATGAATTAACTGGATGCAAGACACATAGGACCAGTCGATGTGGTGACACTTGGGCTAATGCCCATCGTCTAAAATGATGATCATGAATTTTTCCCAATTCGTTATATCTACTTAACTTGTGCTGACCCCAGTTATAGTATAAGGGGTAATCAGTTACCCAGTACAGTGAAATCATGCGTGTGGTTAGCTGCAGCTCATAAATTATGACGCTTGTAGGGACCGGCGATAAATCCTCCCTCTGGTGACCGTCACAAATGGCGCGGCATCATTCCCGTTCGCAAGTTCATCTATATTTAGATGCCTATCTGCCTATACATCCAGGCCGACAGTACAACTAGCTTCTGCCAGCGGCTCTGCCCGCGTCAAAATTATCCCAAGGGAACATAGTCGAATAATGGTTGAGCTGAGTGGTGCCGATCCATGTGTAATGTTCGTGAACGGGCGCCATCAATTGGGATTGGTCATAACTTAGCAGCCTCGGCCTATTATTATATATTTTTTATTGTTTGTTAATCTAGACGCTTTTACGTGCACGTCTTTTTACATCGTTCTCACTTATATGTTCTCACTTATTTTTTAAACAAGAATGAAGTAACGAAATATTTGTAATTAAAACTGATGGAATAGAGTGTCCGTGGAGTTTCTTGCAAATCGTTCTCCATTGGGACCTACTGACGCTTGCGAATTTGCAACTAATCTGTTTTTTTTTTGCTTTTCACAATTCAAAAGTACCTATATGGTTTATTTGAAATAAACTATTTGATTTAAATAGTAAAAAGTTTTGTAATCATTGAGTATACTTACTATATTTCTTCTAATGTATTCCTTGAGTCATGTTTAGAACTAGAATAGTGATCCGTAGGCAATACAAATATTGGTTTCGTGCAGGAATTGAAGCCGTAGAAGTTAATCGCCAATCGTGCGGAATTACCTTTTAAACGCTGACCAATCTTTACGGCCTGAATGCTTTTTATAAGTCTACTTTTGCTATAAGCTATAGATTCATATACTCAGTGAAGAAAGTCCTGATTCAATCTCTGAACACCCATCCGTCCATCTTGGAAGACTTTAGAAAACCGAAATTTTGCACAAAGATTCTCTTTATAATTATATATAATACGCTTAAACGACCAATTCTTGTATATATATAATCAATCTAAATCTCGGAAACGGCTCCAACGATTTTCATGAAATTTAGTATGCAGAGGGTTTCGGGGGCGATAAATCGATCTAGCTAGGTTTCATTTTTAGAAAACGACCTTTTCTCTATTTTCACCCGAGCAGAACTCGGTCGCCCAGGTACTATTTATTAATACCCATGATATCGTTAATATAGGCAAAACAAATTACCATTAAAAAGTGCTGATCTAGACTAATCTGATAGTGAGGGTCTGGAAGAGGTAAGGTGGTAGGTAACCGATCTTTGAAAAGCAACATTTTAAAACCAGCAGCATTATGAGTTACTCGCGCTGAAATTATACTCATTTTATGACGCCATGTTGCGCGCACGGTGCATTGCTGTTCGCGATGTTTACGCCACATGTCCGTTTTATTGTACTGATTATATTATTGTCAGACTGTTTGCTATTACGATCAAATTATAGGTATGTCTGTTTGTGCGAACTTTTCAAACATTGTTTTACTTATTGATGATTAAACAGTTATGTGGGCCGCTGAGATTTAAAATATATGTTTTCTGAATTAAAAATGTATATGTCTGCTTTTTTTGTGTGATATTTTGATGATAACAGACGCCGGACGTTTTCTGAGTTTGTTGTTTTTTCCTGTGGTGTGTGTGTTTTCTTTCCGCACATATTGTAGAGTATTTTATGTGACTGGTTCGGAGTTTTGCACGTGGTACAGCTTAACGTTGTGCAAACGTGTTGGTCATACTGCTTTTTCTCAACGTATGACACATCGATGCGGCGAAACTACGTCTAGTTTTTGCGTTACAAACTAAGAAGTTTCTTTTATTTTCTTCTACAAAATAGTGTTTGTGTAAGAACACAAACACTATTTTGTAGAAGATGTTTCATGAAAGGCTTCAGATTATACTGCCGGAAAGATATGTATGGTTATTTACATCTTTAAGCACAGATAATATAATACTAGCATACAGATACCTCATCCCATACAAAGAAACCGTGCCGATGTAACCTATTATTTTTTGTCCATCAATTGCGTTCGGTTTCGTTCCACGGCGATAGATAGATGGTGCTAGCAGCAACTTGCAAGTAAAAGGGTTTATTAGGTTATTCGGTTCGTAAATATTTTTTTCTTTAAATACAGTGAAGTTTTGTTTTATGGAATTTTTTGCACGTTTTTATAGTTTATTTGCACCAAAATGTGTTACAATGCAAATTTAAACAATCGAGTGGAATGCCTCAGAAATTTAAAACCGCACCTTCTATTGGTAACAATTTTAAATGATCCGGTCAAATAATCTTTGAAATGTGAATTATGAGGACAATATTCCATAATTTTGTGTTTAGGCGAGTTGAATAAACAAGAACGTACAATTTTTATGTTCCATTCCAGAAAATGATAATTTTACACACATTCAATAACAGATCGGTGCATATCGCGCCATCTAGTGAGATATATTTGAAAAAATTTTTCTGTCATAGCGCTGAGACCCCGTCCTTTCAGTAAGTTCTTGATGTGACAATCTTGTCACGTTTACGTATCTATTTTACAGGCAGTTTTATACAAATAAAGATGGATCAGGAGGAACAGAGAAGCCAAAGTAGCCAAAGAAATTGTTCTCACAATCCATTCATATTTTCTTTGGCTAACCAAGAGGTACTATAAAAAAGATGGAAATCATTGATAGCGTGACGTTTGACAGGACCTAATGAATAAAATTAAAATAAAAATACCCCCGATATAATTTAATTTTTATTGCATGCTTTTTAAACTTAATATAACGCAAGTAATAGAATGGCTTCAATCGACAATCTAAATCTCTAAATCGATTCGAGTAAAATGCGAATAACTTTTGAACGGTTGAACAGATTTTATTCAAACATAGCTAAGAACACTAACACTAGCATTAACATTATAACCGGAATATTTACCATGTAACGAACAGTAAACACGGTAAATATCCCGGTTATAATGTAAATGTTAGTTATAGCTAAGAACACTCTTGACAAAGTCACCTTTCAACCAAAACAAACTAAATCAAAAATGTTTCATCAGTTTAGGACCTATGATGCGACAAACAGACACACAGCAATTATGTTGCTGTGTGTCTGTTTGTGTAAAACTTATAACAGCTCCCTTTTTAGGTTGTTGCGCTAACCCCAAGTAGCAGCGAAGGGTTGGGCAGAGGTTTTAATGTCCGGATAAAAACTTACACTTAAGTGCTTAGTTGTCCACAATAGCTTAAGATCTGACTGCAAAAATCTGCAGAAATCACGGTTTTCGATTAAACTTCTTGATCAGTGTTGTCTGGTAATTCTAGCTAGCCGCAACCTCAAATATAAATAAAAATTCAAGTGAATCCAACGGTATTTGAAAGAAACTAGTATAAAAAATAGGAAACAATAAGATTGCCAGCTCTCAGTTAGCCGCAAGCTGTGGGCTGGCAGTTTACCTGCAAAACATCGCAACCCATAAAAGACCCAATGGGTCCCGTAACTGAGAGCTAGTTGATGTGGTATACGTACCCACGATACAGGAGATGTTTCTAGTTAATGGTAGAGCTAAAAAAAAAACTAGTTGTGGCAAAATGCGGCCAGGCAACCCTGTAGTAATCTATTCTATGTCAAGAATCATTCATAAAAATCAAGTTTCGTCTCAGTATACAAAGTAAATTAATATCTAATTACAATTTCCCAATGAATTCGTCGATAGCAATTGTAGCGTTCGTTGTAAGAGAAACATACTAGCGTAGTAACAAACGAAGCCGGATTCTAATGAAGCGGTAAACAATTATTATATATTAGCAGAGTTCGTGGGAACCAGCACATATGTAGCACATAGGTATAGTACATAGCGGTGCATTGTACTTTGTTGTTACGGCAAGCTTACACAGTCTGGAAATTCTTGGTGTGAAGGATAAGACAGCGAATTCTTGCAATGTTTTTCGGTGATAAAACCGATAGTTGTCTCGTCTAAAATCATCATGAATTCTACCGATACGCACTTGAATTATTCTAAGAAAATACGTGTGCGATATCGCCGGTCGACGTAATTCAAATAGCGTCGCGTCATCAGGAAAGGGCCTAAGATGATCGGTAGCGCTTGTCTATCCCATACGTTTTGGACTTTATGACTATCTATATCTAATCGAATTGATCGCTAATAGAATTTCACTTATTCAGGAGCATGTTAGCTGCTATAAATAAGCAATACTTACTTTGTAGAAAAAGAGTAGGGACATAAATATACTCCCGAACTATGTCTACTTATAACCAACTAGTTTCCGCCCGCGGCGTCGCCCGCGCAAAAAGTGTTTTATCATCTCAAGGGAATACAAACTACCCTATGTCCTTCCTAGGGTTTAAAACTATCTCCATGCCAAATTCCATCTAAATCGGTTCAGCAGATTCAGAGATTACCCCCTACCACCTCACAAACTTTACCTCTTTTTAATATTAGTATAGATTAAATTTTGTCATAGCCTTAAAATGTTTGCAAATTGCAGACTGTTATGATAGCTATTTTATTTTATGAAGTTTACGCCATAACCATGAGCCACATTTTGTTAAAAAAAAAAAAACAATGAAAACTTGATCCAATATTATCAATCAAAATGGTGCCATTTCAGTTATTTTTTCCCTGACTGTCATTGCGGAAGGCAAAGACTGCTGGACATACAGCCAACGCATAAATCACGCGCGTTGGCCCCGATAGCTGCATGTATCCGAACGATGATCGATGCATCCGAAATGTATTTAGAATTCGACGAATTTAACGTTTGTTTAATATTTGCCTAATGCATAATTAGTGGCTTTTCACTCTGTAAATTGTAAAGCAAGTTGGGATTTGGCAGGAAATTGACTAATTGGATAGAAAACTAATATGTGAACAGGATAAATTTTATTAATTTTGTTAAATGTAGTTTAAGCAGGTACCTGCTTTATTCAAGGTTCAGCATTATTCGAGAAAAGGATAAAATCTTCATTTCATCTTTATCTAAACCATTGCCTTAGGATCTTTTAATTATCCTTACCTTGACCTTCACTGACCTGAACACGCATTTCTTCTTTTACTCACACTATGCTTCTAAAATAACTTCCGCCACCAATGTCAATTTCATTCTAAAGAATATAAAAACTAGAGTTTATTGTGTCTATGAAAAATACGTGGGCTATTATCTAAAATAAACGAGCCTATATATTTTTTGTTTGTCTATAAACAATGGCGCAACACGCTTAAAACATATTAAAGATAATTTATGAACTGTGTTAATAATCCTAAATATCCTAGTTAACAATCAAACCTACTTTTAATATCTTTAGATAAAATTGAGCGATAAATCTTTGACCTAATCCCGAAAACATGTAAGAACCATAGCTAATAAAATAACCGCTCGACAGTAAATTATTTGGCGTTCGAAATTCAAATCTACATGAACTGTCAAGGTTAACCATAAACAATTCGTTAGAACGAGCAGTGGAGTAATTAACTCATGCACTTTTGGCTGTTGAAACTCAAAAACAACACGTTTAAGTTTGAAATGAAACTATAGCGTTGTACTCATTAATGGTTTCCATATTTCATAAGTCGGTCCGCGTGTGGCCGTGAAAAAGTCACGACTCGCTAACGTTTTCCCGCCCGTGGGAAAAGGACGCAAGTTATAAAATATGGCGGATACCATTTGGCATGCGGCTCAAATTGCTGTTTTGTTTTGCACAATAACTTATAACTAAATATTTGTTTTAAATTCTTAATTAGTAATGTTTCCGCTATTGGCGTGTTTACCTCTTTTGTAATTAACTGCAGTTCGCACGCTTTTCCAAAGAATGTAACCACATTATTGTAATTGTTTTCTAATACATTTCGATGATTAAAGAAAAACAATGAATAAGAATTAATTATTTCAACAATCTGAAACCATCAGAGAATATTTAACTTACACGATGGGTATGGGTAAACGTGCTCCTTCGTCAACCGCATGACCATATACCAAAATATCAATCGCAAGACTATATAAAAAAAATAAGTAAGTCACTGCTTTTAATAGATCCTCATAAGTTCATGTTGCTATCATAACAGGTGATTTAGAAGACTGAAAGATTCCTGAATGACTTATGCCTAACGTACAAGCAGACAACGATGCATTAAAATTTATATTACGTCCGCTAGCGTTCATAACACCGATGAACATACAAACTTTTTAATAAGCTAACATTAAAGTCGCTTCCGCTTGTAACTCGGACGCCACAAACACTGCAACGTTGACCGTTGGAGAGTGCCAAGTGACTCAGCTGTGATCTTGGACCTATCTGTCGGCACTGACAGTAATCTATTGTAACACTAGCTAATTATGAACGTGTTATAACACGTAACTGTTTTGTTTCTCTTTTTGTGGGACACCTACGCTTCGTGGGTTTAAATCATGATTCTGTACTCAATTGTTTGTCGCGTCAAGAATAACGCTAATGACGATATTCTTTCAGGAAGATGTAGCATATCAAATCCGACGAGCAATGCCAGTGTATTTAAAGAACATTCGCATTCTCACTCACAATTTGACAAATACCTCTAATATTCCTACATTTTAAATACCTAGTGATAAATACTGTCCAAATCAAAGCTATGGAACTCAGCTTCGGGTAGAGTGATGCCAAACGCTTCGTAGATGACAAACTGGTTTTAAGAAGCTATGTAACTTAAGTTCAACATCAATCATCAAGAAAGTTTCGTAGGTAGATAATCTTTTGTTTCAAATCGGTACCTAATAATAACCGTTTAGAAATAACCGTAAATCTCCTGTGGGTGTAGTTTAAGCATCTCTAATAACAGCAGTTGCATCAAGATGAATGATGCTAAATTATAAATAGTCGACATGTCACCTACGCACATAATAATCCTTATTATGAATCTGTCTTTCTATACATCTATGTTTGTTATTGGCAGCTTTTACCTTATGATTAACGTAGAGAAATACAAATAGACGTTAATTGGGTTCATTCTTTTAGTGATAACGATTCTCAAAAGTCTACAATGTGTGGGATTGACCAAATGAAATTTCAGTAGCCCATATTAATCCCAACCTTTGGTATTTTTCGACAAGCGTTATCGTTGACTTCACTTCGTTTAGGCACTCTTATGCCTTGCCCATGGATAGCGGAATTTCCCATAAGGTCACATCAAAGACGAGCTGCAATCGTATCAACTTTGCTGGCCATGCCATTTGCTTAGTCAACGATATTCAAACATGTGCAACCGATATTGTTGCCACGAATCTGACCTTTGATGGCAAAGTCCTCATTTGATAAACAAGATTGACCCAGAGATACATTTATTGTTTGACCTCGTAATATCGATATCCGATATCCCTTAATAAGCTTTTTAGTAGGTAGAATCGAAGGTGCCATAGCCGTCACTTGTAAAATTTTTAAGGATTTTTGGTATGCTGCAGTTTTTCAGTGTCCGTGGTTTTTGCACATTTTTATTTTGTTACTAGCTTTTTATGCAACTTGGCTTCCGTGGTCCACAGGTTCCGGGATAAAACTTTAATTAAAATTGAAATAGTTTTTTTTGGAATCGGATCAGTATTTCCATAGATTTCTCCTAAATCTCATTCTTCCCATTAGTACTCACTCATCTACTGGGTTGTCGAGATCAAAACGACACTCAACTGCTTCCGGTTAAAATTCCAATTAGCAATTTAGCATAACCAGTCCTTATGACAGCTGGTGCTGGGACACAGTTCACACAGGCATGCTTTCGATGTGATCGAGGGACTATACTTAGAGCGCGTTTATACGAGAAGAATTCCGGTGACCGCGTGGCAGTCGCAAGAAAACTTTCGTGTCATCTAAACAGAGACTTAAAAACTGTAAATAGCTAGCTGTAAGTATCATTATTTACTTAATGGTTATGAAGAGGCGAGACCCCTCGGTCTACAAAAGCGAATAGTTCTAAATCCTCCTCCTTGCGTCCATTTCCAAAATCTGGGGGTCGTGACCACATCATGGTTTCAAAACCTTCTCCTTGATTGTTTCTCCACTTGCTCCTACTTTCAGCAACATGCGCGGCTTCTGAGGCTTTGATGTCCAAGGAGGTGCGGATTTATGTATTGATTTATTTGTATATGTGTATTATTAATTTTTAATATTTAATATTTATGTAAGTATATACATTTTCGTGTACAAATTGTAATTCTTAGCAGAATAGAAAGGTACAGTGAGGAGATGGGACTTTCCTTAAACCGGTCCAAACCAAAGATTATGGTGATGGACCTTACGTCGAAACTAGAGCTTAGTGGGACAACACTCAACGTCAAAACAGTCTATCACTTTAATTACCTGGGCTCTAGTACAAATAATACAACCAGTATGAGAAGATGAGATTCGCAGGCGCATCGGAATGGCCAAGAGTTCCATGTCGCAGCCCGAGACAAGACAGAACTGGCACTGGTCAACTCTCTTGTGTTTTCTATATTTTTATACGGAGCAGAGACGCTGATAGCAAACGCATAGACAGTCTCTCGAAATACACTATAGGAAGATGCTGCGTATATCGTGGGCGGCACACAGGACCAACATCCCGATACAGCAGGAGTTCAACATTGATAAAACGGAAAAAAAAATCTAAACATCACTTACATTAAACACTGTGCTATTTTGACATAAAAACTTCGCTACCACTTCTAAGCTACCACTCGTCTACAGACAAGCAACAAGTATGTGACAATCGGTTCACAGCTGATCGCAGAGCTCAGTCGGCTGTGCACTAGTGCGATAACGGCCTCCTTGCTTGCACTAGTGCGCTATTTGTGTTGCCGAAGAAGGTCGCTTTAAAAATATACTCTTGTGGGGTAACGTGGGTAATATTAGGTTTTTATGTCTTCGCTTTTTTGGCATAGATGTCATAAGCCTGTTGGTTAAAAGGCTTAAGTTTTAGAGATTTCGAGATGGGTGACTTAGTTTTCCGCAGATCTAAGTTATTGATTACATTGGTCTATATGTGTGTAATTATTGTAAATAATTATTATAACACTAGCTTCGCTAAGCCACTGGCAAGTGGTTCCGCCTGCGTGAAAGTCAAAAATTAGCCCAAGCGAACATATTCCCGGGATAAAAAGTATCCTATGTGCTATTCCTGACTATAATCTATCTCTGTGGCAAATTTCATCCAGATCCGTCCAGCCGTTTGAGCGTGAATAAGTAACAAAAATACATACACACACACACTCGAAAACTTTCGCATTTATAATACTAGTGTAATTATCATTTAGAAACTCATTATTTAGCAACCAAGACACCCGGCATTTTATTCGCATTAACGAACGTAACTAGCCAAACCTCGGAATGCTCATACGAGTGCAGTCGGGCTATTAAGCCAGTCATTGTGGACAAGTTGAGCAGCTGTTGTGGTTGACCGCTGCGCGGGAAAAACTGGCAACACGATCACCAAAACTTACGAGCGAAAAAACGTGTTTTAACTTCCTATTTTTCCCTTATCATGGGTTTTTTATGGTTTGGAAAAATATTTAGCGTTTGACTTCAATCCTTCTGCTTGCTTGATTTGATGGAAGTTGAATCACTGAGAGACAATCGCCAGGACCATACGTAGCATACCTTTTCATTTTAGTATAGCGTATGTTCCTACTGGATAACCCTAAGAACTAAACTAACTTGACTATATTTTATTTTTTTGTGTTTCTTTGTTAATGTTTTTCTCTATACGGTTTAATAGTTAGAACAAAATGAAATGAAACAGGTCAGTGTTATAAGTACAAAGTACCTTCAGATATAATGAGAATCGCAGATACGCACATGAGTATAAAATGATTCATACGAAAGAAAACGTACGCGTTATTTTGTCACTTTGTCTCCTTATGAGAGTAATTCATAAGGACCAGAGAATATACAATGTGTCCGGTCTTCTAGTAATAAAACTATAAGGCCGTAAAATACACTTAATTTGATCGATAGTAACACCCCACATAGGGCGTTCAATCCCCACACGATTTATTGCATTTCCTAAAATTCTGCAATAATTATAAGGTCAAAATGCACCGGGGTTCTTTTTAGGCAATAATAAAACTAAAACTATTTAGCTTAGAGCTGTAATTCTTTAGTCAGTCAGTAGACCAACTCAAATACTAACAAAATAACCCATAAAAGACAAGTGTTCATCCCTAAAAATATTGCTGAATTTTAGGAAATGTCATAAAACTTGTGAAATTCCGTTTAAAAAATGTCTTTTATGGCTGAATACAAATATAATAATATCTTATCCATTGAGTGTTAGTTGAATATTTTTTTTTTGAATATCTGTGCTATGGCCGTATAAAAAAAATTGAATGTACGCCTCTGTTATACCTAGGTCCAAAGTAATGGTTGTAAGACTAAGTAGTTATCGTAATAAGTAAGTCATGTAATAAAATTGCTCTATCTTTGAAGGTGTGGTGATTGCTACCCTTAGGTGGGGTTTACCGAATAAATTAAGTATATTTTACGGCCTTAAAGTTTAGTTCGGACAAATTGTATAAAAGGCCTTTTACACTCCTAAATAAAGTGACATTAGATCAACGATTATAATTGCCAAAATACAGTTCTCTTTTATTCTGGAGATACAAAGGTTTTACTCAGAGCTGAGTTGTTTTATTTTCAAGTAAATCGTCTCCTCTATGTAATTTACATTGACATTCCGGTAGCGCATGTCAATCGCATACATTAAGAACTTATTGACAATCACTATCGCTGCCGCGCTGATAGAATATTACTTTTACCTAGAGCCTACTTAAAACAAACAGCGGTGGCAACATTCCCGTACCAAATAGAAAATCCATCTGCAAACTGAAAACCATCACAACACTACATTTTCAATTAAACCACATGAATCGTCAGTGCTATTAATAACGGCCGTAAAGTCGGGGACACACTGGCCGATTCGCCGGCCGGTCAATCGTTAGGCCGTGAACACACGCGCGATATCGCGGCGATGCGGAACGTAAATAAACCGGACGAGTTGATGCGGACAAGTGAAGTATTTCGGTTGCGGATTGTCGGTGATTTGTTGTTTGTAATGATTTTCCTTTTTGGATGTAGATTTCTGGTGATAAAATTTTGAAATCTTTTTGGAAGACTTCCTCAGCCGAATACATGCCTCACCAAGTATCACCATTTTGACCGGTCATTGACCATTGTTTAAAATAAAACATATTACTATTTATTTTAATCCTTTATTAATAACGAAACGATGTATCAAACAGTTCATATTATAGGAAGCGAAAAGTAAAACAAGAATGTTTGAAAGCGAAATAAGGTTCATAGTTTTTATTAGTATCACTATTAAATAACTTAAAGTAACTCTTCGTTTTCATTTATTTTTTCACACCGCTTCGCTCCTTTATTCAGGATAATAAGTATTTAATGACACTCAGATTGTATTAGTAAATGAAGATAGAGCCTTTTACGAAATCAAACAAACAATGTAAACCACAATATTACCTCTTTATAATATAAGTTAAAATTTAAAATACTGAAAATACAAACTACAAAAACTCGTGTAAATGACTACAAACACAAGCTCACACTATTTCGGGGCATGCATTGAATAGATAATACGCGGGCTGAGCCGCATCGAACACGTTCAATTTATGAGCTACGTGCACACTGGCGGCCTGTACTCTAAACTCTGCAGTAGCAGCCGTGAGTTCTGCATTATGCACGCTGCACAATTCACAAATTGTTTGCAGGTTGGCATTATTGCAATGGATTCTTATTATGAAATAGTTGTTGAATGATCCTGTTTTGTGCTCCTAATTAGCTTTTTTTGGGCTATTTTTTTGGGATTTTTCCTGGGAAAAAAGGAAAATTAAAAAAAAAACGCCTATTGGAAAGAGTATCTATTGGCGTAGATACTAACCTACTTATTGTAATTATAATCCGGCAGCAAAGATTTTGTTACTGTCAATTCAATCAACGCTAAAATCCTCAGGAAATTTCCATGACTTACCCTTTTAATACATCTTAGCATATCGTATATACAAGAAAAAACCCGAAAACCCGAACTCCTTGAATTAATAATGAGACACAGGCATTCCTCCAAGCCATGTATTGAAATACTCTGAATTTACAGCTTACGTGACACCACAAAATGCAGCTGAAACTGCAATATACCAATAATAAATAGTAGTTGAGCCCTACTAACGCCATCTAGTAGCGTGCCTCACAAATATCAATCACCTAGCCTTTTCCCTTTTCTTTGTTGAGGTCGGCTTCCAGTATTTTATATATTGAGCAACTGCCTATCTACCCTCCACAACCTCGTAACTGGGTAACACGGTACCTACTCCTTGGCAAAACTGGTGTTGTCAAAGAGATCTTTCGATTAACGTCCTTGCCGAGGCACGGAGGAATCTTGGTATGTAGTAGACGTTCACCCATCCTCGGCAAGCGTTGCTTAACTTCGAAGATCGAAGCGTGCGGCTGTTTTGTGTGTGCCCCACAAACGCCAATCAGAACGGCGCGCACGGCGTATTGTGACAGGCTTGAGTCACACATTTTTATCACAGTTTAGGAGCAAAAACCGTGATAAAATGCGTGACACAAGCCTACCACAGAGGCCGTGCTCACCTCGCTGTTATTTATATAGACCCATGAGTATAATGTTGTCTGTCAGTATGTGCGCATCTATCCGCGGCCTGCTGAAAGCCATAATATCTGATGGCTATAAACCATTTACGATAGTGTCTAGCCAGATGAATTTATGACGTATGGACAGGGCTGCCCGTTGAAAGTTATTGATTTAAGTTGTAGTGACAGTAGGTATCAGATGTTCCATTATTATGTATACCTATCGAGCAGTTTCTCGAACTCTCACTGCACCGGTAGTAATATTTATGGTATTGAAATCTAAATTTAACAGTTTATTGCCGGTTTCAAGCACTGTAGCAAGTAGATCAACAGCTACTGGCTTATTATTTGAGTCAGACTTAAAAGTTTTTCAAAAAGTTTAGTATAGCTGGCCTGTTCTTTCAGTTCATTTAGGTTCTTCTTCGTCCTTTTTTTTGTTATGGCATATTTTCTCATATAAATCAAATCTATTCTTTGACAGCCCTGTTTCTAGCTTCCGATATGAATTTTAGCAATTGCATTTATATACCGGCAACAGCCATAAACGTTGCTACATCGTAATACAGGTTGCAATACGGCCATTCAAACGTCTGCCACTTTTAGTTTTCATACACAACTTTATTGCTACAGATTTGAAGATTGCTCCCATTGTGACTCATGCCTTATTTTTTCTAACTTTTAAACTCTAGACTTTAAATCCCTAGAAATAAAGTTTAAAATAAGTTGAAGCCAAGTTAATTAAGTTAGTTGTAAAACATTTGAATGCGCTGTAAACTTGGTCGTTTAAAATAAATTGGGTAGTTCTAATAATAGTGAAATTGGTATCTGTTAGTGTTAAGTGCAGTTTGGTAGGTTTTAGTGACCATTCAGCAAATTACTGACGACTGAAAGTTGTCTAGGTCTAAAATAAGATAAGGAAGCTCAAACCACGATACGTAGGTTTCGATATGTATACTTACATTGTGTAGGTCATTTTAGGAGATAAACACCTAGTGTTGACATCGTCACGAAAAGGTCAATACCAAAGTTTAATTTCCGTCATGTTTCCTTTTACATTTCCGGGATAAAAGTTTAACGATCACAATAACATACATGTTCAAATCCAAACGTCGTCAAGGGTTTGTAAATCGGCCTCGATATAAACTGTGAAAACCGAATAATTCCCAGTCTGACTTGCGTTGGTACTAACAGTAAAGTACTGAAATTTTCACTGCAGTTCATTATGGTGATCTTTACATTACGTAAAGTAACCTTTGAAAATTCAAATACGGGTTCAAAATACGGATCTGTGATCTTTGGCTCAGATCGTAGTGTTAGTTGCCGCCTACGAACACAAAAATGCATCCGTATGGCAAAACATTACAAACAACTACTATCTTTATTGTCGAATCATCATTCATCACCATTTCACCTGAAAGACGTCGACTGGTAAGCGTAGACCGTCCCCAAAGTGTCGCTACATCGACCGTTCTTGCTGTTCTTGCATATCCAGCGGCAACTCGCTTCCTTATTGTCGTCAAGTCTTATTCAATCACACACGTCTTGTTCCAGGCAATGTTATTCTACGCGCCCCGTTGGCTGTGGAAGTCGTGGGAGGGCGGCAAGATCCGCGCACTGATGATGGACCTGGACGTGGGCGTGTGCACCGAGATCGAGAAGAAGACGAAGAAGAAGCTGATCCTCGACTACCTGTGGGAGAACCTGCGGTATCACAACTGGTGGGCGTATCGGTACTACCTGTGCGAGGGGCTTGCTCTTATCAATGTTATAGGTGAGTTGGAACATTTTTCAGTATTTTTTTTCTTCATTTTTGGCGATTTTAAGAAAATTTATCTTAAAGTTATCATTGCTCCAAGTCGCAGACTCTAGGAGTAGTGGCGAAACTAAAATGTGTTTTGGATACTTGTACTGGGTACGACTGGCATTTTTTTAGGAGAATATAAGCTAGCTCTCATATAAATAGATCGTGTAAAGTTTTGCTAATATTTTTTCGGTAAGACCTTTTCAAAGTTCGTCGAAGCATGCTGGTGTGGGGACACGGCAAACGGTTTTTACTAGGTGGACTTTATGCAACGAAGTAGTTCGACTCCATTTCTGTATCCAAATTCTTCTTTTAAATATGGAGAAATTATTGACATAGCCACTTCCAAGGCTAATAACGATTCTCGTTTTGTGAATTCATGAGTTTTCATGTATTTTTCCGCCTATCATAAATAGGGACGCCGAAAAAAAATTGTCCGTCAAGTAGATTTATAAAAAATATTGGGCACGTATTTTTTCTTTTGCCATGTGGTACAGTGCGTTGAAACATTGTGTGACGTCACGATGTGCCACACATTATACTGAAAATGTGACGTCACAAGCCCCCACTCCTGAATTTTGATCTCTGTAATTTTTTTATGTCTATACTTAATATTACAAAGAGGAAAGATTTGTATTTTTGTATGTAACGAATAAACTTAAAAACTACTGGACCGATTTCAAAAATTCTCTCACCGTTGGGAAGCTACACTATCCCCGGATGACATAAGCTACTTTTTATCCCTGTATTCCCTGTGGTCCGCTAGTAATTGATAAATCAAAATATACGGGACCAATATTATTTGATAATCTCACTGACGGACTAAATAAAATTATCATGTTTCTACCCAGGAAACAACCCTATTATTTCAAGGCACTTGTATGATTTACTACAAAAAATAAAAAAAAGTCCAATCCTTAGCTCATAGTTTCTGAAAGTGTTATCTTAATATTTTTATTAAGAAGAAGTCATTTAGCATACTCTCAAGAAGCCAAGACTTATCTGCAGCAGATCGATACTAGCCACTTGTCTGTAAATACGGATTTATATTAACCTAATTTGAATCTTGAAAGCCTTTTGGAAACCTGTCAAGTTGGCTCGCCGTTATCGCCGATAGATATGATGCGTAGTGATCGAATCTAACCACTTTGAGTTACTTCAGCTTTGTTAAGTCGTTAAGTTTTTATAGATAGACACAGGACATTATTTTAGTGTCTTAAATTGTAGATAATTGTTTTGACAACGTATTCTGAAATATTTTTTGAAAGTGATGCAAGATAGAATCTTCAAGCAGGGAACGAAAAAAAATATTTTAATGTTCTTGCTTTGCAAGAGAAACTTTGCCTAAAATAAAAGTTATTTTCCCTGGTGTCAATCAAAATCTAAACGAGTTTCAACGATGCTCCTAATGTGTTACTTTTTTAAGGTGACATCAAAAAGCTCATTAAAATCTGTCAGGAAATACTGTCATCCTTTTGGTTGTAACTCTAAACCTATAACAGCTATTTACTTTCGCTTCCTGTCGCGTTTCCAATAACAAAAACTAAGTAGGCCGCGAGGGAAATAATGCTGTGTGCGCGATCTCGCCCTAGGTGGGCCACTAAAATAGCGGTGAGGCGCCTAGATGACATCGTACGTACGATTACAGTGGGGCTTACCGCAAATAAAATAGTAACAGGGTCTTTGCCAGCAGAACCAAATAAGCCATATAAATAAACCAAATGATCCCTTTTACAAGAACAAGAACAATTTTAACTGGTTCACAGTCCCATGACCCACATATGGGCTATTTGATTGTTTAACTATTGTGTCTGTTTTGTGGATAGTGCACCTGTTAAGACCACTTGGTAAAGACTGGTAGCTAAAATACTAGATCTGAGTAACTGTAGCTAAATAGAATAGAAAAGAATAGAAATATATTTATTCGACACAGCCACAACACAACAGCAACAAACATTGATGTTTCTTTTTGATGTTTTTTTTTTTGATGTTGCTTCTTTTTGTCTTTCACCCATGTTTGGGTAAAAGACAAAAAGAAGTGCAAAGGCAAATTGCACTGAACGTGCCCATACCGAAAGGGTTACAAACTCAGTATTTGCTGGGCATCAGATACCCAGCGCTCGACACACGGACGGAACACACATTTCGGAAGATGGAATGATGTAAAGAATTCACTATAACACCAAACTACTGTACTCATTGAGATGTACAAGACAATAATTCCGGTGCATTAATACCCTATGTACGCGATGTTTATGGCAATATCAAACAATGGACGTTTACGGACCGATTTGATAACTCGCAAATACATTTTAAAGATTTATGCCATCCAATATTGTAGTGTGTTAGCAGTTTGGCGCGCGCCGCGGTGTTGGTGGCCCGCGCGGGACCTAAACATGTCCTAACTGATATATCAGACGCACATCTGTCGCGCGCACGATCTGAATCGTGAACCAACCGGTGACAGGACAGGTATACAGCAGTAGACCCATTTGCTTGAGCCATTTAACGGGTCAAATAATGATCCGACTGCGGTGCCCCAGAAAGTCTTATGAAAAACCCCATACACATTGCCAAACTCGCAACAAACCCATTAGTTTGATGATTCGATAACTGGCAACATATCTGCCAGGGCATAGTATTTTTAACTCTCTATGGTGATGATTATGATATTGAGACGATATTGTTTCTCGCAAAACTAGTTATGGGTTAAGTTTCATGCACTCTATTATATTTGATATCACGGCTGAAAGGAATTCATCAGTTATCGCTTCTCGTGTTTCAAAATCCATCTTCTTAATAGCGTAGAACTAAATTGAATACGGAATTGTATTGTCGAAATGAAAGAAATTGCGATGAGATTAAGTGTTACATAATTACCCCGGTGATTCGGTGGTTTTCAGTTAACTTCAATATACTTGAAGCACAAATATTTTTTTTCACTGGGCCAAGATCTATTTGATCCTCTGACAATTTCCTGCATAACGGCGTAGGGTCCTACCACGCCGATTGTAAATCATAACATATTGAATTAAAACGGGCATAAAACAAGTTTTACAGCACGCTGCGGGTTTTATGCCCGAATGTTGACCTGTGCCCCAACTATGCAATAAAAAAACACCATGCGTCGGCTGTTTTTAGGCTCAGCTTAGAATTTAGATGTGATGTAGCTTAGGTAGACACAGGTCTTTGTAAACAATATCCTTACATTTAATTTTAAATTGGATTTGGCATTTTATTTAACACAATATCACGCCTGTATTTCTCGAAGGGTCCGGCAGAACTGTAACTGTAAAGTGAGAGTACATGTCAGCAGTTAGTATAAGACACATGTATAATTAGGCCGAGCCTATTGCCTTCAACTGGACACTGATCACACCCCTAGGGTTTACACTAAAAAAACCCAGATGGAAAAATCTACAACACTTTGCCTGGTCCGGGAATCGAATCGCAGGGTCGTGATCAATAGACCGACGAGGGAGAATCATTTGTCATTTTATTACAATTTTACCGCGATTCTTGACATGATAGAGGGCAGCTATTTTTCAGATGATTTTCCTGAAAAGATTTAAAGTAACTTAAATACGGCAGGTAGCGAAAAACGTAATAAGGATAATCAAGAAAGGTCTTCCAATCATGCGTATTAATTAACCTACATTCTTGGAAATCTCAATAAAGATTTAAATATATGTAAGTACATACCTGATCAAAATCGTATTGGAAAATTTCTAGAGAAGTATCAATAAAGAAATAAAAAAAGCTGATGCGACTCCAAAATAAACTAGCTTGATGGATCCAATTAGCGCATGCAGCCGGTTCTACCCGGTTCTTTAAGAACCGGATCTTTTTAATTATGTGCGGAACCGGTTCCGGCAAGCATAAACCCTCAGCCGTATTCTGTAAGTGCGAAAAGAGTTTAAACTCTATCCAACCGACCAAATCGGTCAATCACACAAAACAGAAATCCACATCGCGTCATTCATCTCGCATGTGATTGCTCGATTTGGTGGGTTGGATAGAGTTTAAACTCTTCGCGTACTTATGCAATAGCTGCCGGTTCCCCAGTTCTTTAAAAAAAACGAATATGATTCACATTATTTCATCGATTCTAAATACGCATTATAGTCCAGGAAATAAAGACATTTGCTGCGGATAAAATCCTTGATAAGTACTTTCCAAAATTACAGTAACGTTGCCTGAAAAGCCCATAAAATAGCAAAGGAGCAAAATAAATTGGCTGTCAACGAGCCCAAAAATCAGTTTTTCCTTAATTCTCGTAATATTTAAATTTTACTGCAATTTTTGCTCAGAGCAAATTTATTCCTTGTTCAATTGTGCACAAAAGATTCCTACATAAGATTCACTACTAAAATTGTCGTTAGTTTTCGAGATATGAGCCAAAATAATATGTTTTTTTTTGCGCAAGAGAGCCGTTGAACATAATTACGTTTTCTGGTATGTTTTCATGTTTTGACAGCAATATTATCTATTATGGGTACATAAAATAAAACATTAGAGAAAGTTAACGGTACTGAAATATACCTCACTGCAGTGGTATACATCGACATTTGTAAAAGAATGAAACAGGTTCCACCATAATGCAATGTGAGAAATAATATTAGCAAAATATCAGTAATTGGAGGCCAATTTGCGAATTTTGGTTATTATTTTTTTCGTTAAGTATTTTCAACGGAATTATGTTGATTGTGCTAATAATGTTATCTGAAAAGTCCATTAAAATCACATGAGAGTAAAGAAAAATTGTCATCGGTCCTAAAAATCTATTTTTTGATTAATTAATTACATAAAATTTTGGTATTTCTGCAATTTATGCAAGAGCAAGTTTACTCCTTATTGAATTGTGCACAGAAAAGTCCTACTTAAGATTACGAGCATTATCGAAATTTTCGATATTTAAGCCAAACAAAATTATAAAGAAAAGTACATACTAGTAATTAATATAATTATAAAGAAAAGTACCTAGTATTGTTACTAGAGACTGATTTGTTACAAAACTTGCAAATATATATGTTTATTAGACAAATCTAAACTATTTTATCACTTTACTAGTGATAATTGCATAACCTGTCAAATTCTCTATGACTTATTCCAAAACAAAACGAAACCATCCGGAATCAGGGGAACTGGTTCGTCCGGTTGCCAGACCCGGTTCTCAAAAATCTGGAACCGAGTTCGGTTCTTCATGCCCTAATCACAATACAGTTTTGGAGTATTACCATTTTTTTGATAAGGTTGGTACAGGAGCAGTGGGGATTAGTACAGCAACAGGGAGGTCTAAGCCTAACAGTGGACGAAGTCGTGCTGTTGATGGTGACGATAACAATTAAAATGGATGTAGCCTCAATTGTTGATGTTTATGGTTTCCAGGGCAAATGTTTCTGATGAACCGATTCTTCGACGGAGAGTTCATGACCTTCGGGCTCGACGTCATCGCGTACATGGAGTCCGATCAGGAGGATCGCATCGACCCCATGATCTACATATTTCCAAGGTAAGACTAGTCTCAAAATAGAGATCTATCGCGGTCTGCAGAGGAAATGCCTTCTTACCAATTTGGTAAAGGTGATACCTAAGCCCCCTTACGCACTAGCGGTTGGTGGCCTAGCCGCCTGGCGCGGTTGGAATAGCGGACCGCCATGGCTGTGTATCACTGAGTAGGTTAAAAGATCAAAGATATATAAATAGGTACCCGTTTCAGAAAGAAATAAACATAATGTTCATACGAAGGCGTTCGTGTCGCGGCAAGACGCAGGATAGCAATACAAACACAAGTCGGTCAGCTTGTGTTTGTATTGCGCAGACGTCGGTAAAAAGTATCCACCTCAGTATATATATAACATCATTGATGGACGGTGCATTGTTTTAACCGTTAGAAAATTGCCCTATTCATTCAACATTTGATGCCTAAGTGATGTATTATTTTTCATGAATTTCAATAACGTAAGACATGTTCATTCCAGGATGGTGAAGTGCACACTATTCAACAAGTTCGGCTCGTCGGGCGAGGTGGAGCGGCACGACGCGCTGTGTATCCTGCCGCTCAACGTCGTAAACGAGAAGATATACGTCTTCCTGTGGTTCTGGTTCGTTATCCTCGGCATCCTCACGTTTATCACCCTCGTGTACCGCTTCGTTATCATCTTCTCGCCGCGCATGCGCGTGTACATGATGCGCATGAGGTTCCGACTCGTCCGCCGCGACAACGTCGACACTATCGTGCGGCGCAGCAAGATGGGCGACTGGTACCTCCTCTACATCCTCGGGGAGAACCTCGACTCGGTGATCTTTCGGGACATCATGCACGAGTTCGCGAACAAGCTGAACCACACCTACCAGCACCACATCCACGGCGCGCCGGACGCGTGACCTCCGGTGCCGGGGTGGGTGTTCACCACGTGACTCACGTCTCTGCAGCGCGACCTGCCGCCCGTGTGAGCGACCCGCACACCATTGGGCCCAGGCGGCCGCCCTGCAGTACCCCACGCATGTTCTCGACTTTTGAACAATACTAACGAGTGTTAAGACTACTTTTATCGATACTTTTAATCGAAATCGTAACAGTGCAATTCTAAACATGCAATAATAGTTTGTACTTAATCTTTAAGAACGTGATCTCAGGACGAATCCTATCGAAGGCCTTCTAATAGTTAACATCGACGGCTACCCCGTTAGTACTAGTAAACTTTTTAGAACTATTTCTACTCATAGTTTTGCTGCTCGTAGTAATCTGTTAATCGAAGCTTCGTTTGTTTTCTACTTTAGCTGTTGTAACGTACTGAAGGTACTCGTAAGCACACGGTGAGCACACATACATGATATACATTTTTCACATTTCACTCGCCGAGAATTTGACAGACCAAAAAAATTAAAGCAATAATTAATCAAGCAATTAAGTATTGTAGTGTAGTTGTAATTGAGGATATTACTAATGGAACGAACAGTTCTTTAGAGGATCATCGCGACTTGACAGGCGTAGCTTTTGCGTGTCAAAAGACATTTTACGTTAATTGCAGACGAACGAACCATTGAACATAAAACGCAATAAGAACTTTGAACTTATGTTTCTAATAGATACCTATTCTTGACAGAAATAAACGCTACAACGTCGACAGACATTTCATTTGAGGATGGTAACACTTCCAATATATTTTCCAGCTTCTTAAGTTGACTGGTTATACAAATTCCCAAAAATGACTCTAAGTATACAAAAGGATAAAAACGCCACATGTATCTAGCGCTCAAATATTACGATGAAACATTGTTATGACGAGAACCACACTGCCAACACACATCTCACACACGAGCTTAATGTTCACTAAGATGTGTTTCAAAAGAATGATTCGTTGCGTAAAGGTGTAAACCTGATGATGTGTAATAGAGCGACTGAATTCTTATAATTTCTTCGATTATTAGAAAATTAATTGTTATTTTAGTTGGAGAATTCTGATCTATATTTTAGAAATTCCTGAAACTTTTATCGTAATAGACCAGGCATTATGTAATTTCCTTGTAGATAGATTTCGAAATGTAGATTTGATTTCTTCAATCGATTATTTAGACGTAAGTTTGCAGATTCAAAACATTTCCAATTCTTATGAAAAAATCTTAAAAATAATAAATGGATGCCTACCCAAATGTTTAAATTGCCATTGGCAATGATATTGTCCCCGAATGTGAACTGAGGTTGGTATGTATTGAATCTGTAAGCATATGAAGCTATTTAGAGAAATTTATTTGCCTAGAAGTAGGCTAAAAAATATTATTGTTACAAACAATTGTTGTGTTCGTGAGGATATTAGAAAGTTGTGTCGGAGTCGCCGGGCTGGGTGTTTGATCTCCAAGAATTTAAATTGTAGAAGATTTCGATGATCTACAATTTTGAGATCCACCAAGAAGACATTTCGTGGGCACTACACAAAGTCGCATTCTGTCAGCGTAGGCAACGAGTGTCATAAAACCAAAATAAATGGCAGTAAGCACCGACACCCACGGGGTATTTCGGTAGTGCATTGCAATCCCATACATTTGTGAATATCGTTAGAAATCGTCGATAGAATATTCATTTGTCTACAAATACAGAAATTATTTTGAGGTAGGTACCGTACTTCAAAAAGTTACTGGCTCATATGTAGAGTTCACCTATTCTTGGAGATCACATCCCACGTTACGGTAGACACGTAAATATTGTAAATGTAAAGGTTGTCTGGTTGTAAAGATGTAAAGTGTAACGATTTATGTTTGCTGCAATTGGATACAGCCTTCGAAGGCTGCATCATTCAGAATACTGACTTTAGTTCCTTCCTAATGCCCGTATTCGATTAAATTAATGAAAACAGGATTTTGGCAATAGTATGGCATTTAAAGTAGGTACTTACCTAAACCAATCGATCGGTTTGTTATGTAATGCCAAGTTGACTATTTCCCGATTACAAATTCTGAAGATATATTGTGTTACTAACTGGCTATAGCGATTAAATTCTTCGAATACTTACCTATGTGTAGGTAAGATTTAAAAAAAATAGATCACTTACATCAGTACCTATTGCTGAACTTTGCAAAACTTTCTCTCGTTACTTGCTACGCAACAAGTTCGCCGAAACTGCTCTGAATACGGGCGTAACAGCAACATGAAACTGCAACACTAAGAGAACCATGCCAAATATTGTGCCAAATGATATTATTTATAGCGAGGTGTTACGACAGACGAAAGTTACCATGGGAGATATCGAATAAATCATTTGAAAATTACTCTTGTATTTTTACTTCTTGAATCCAACAAAAAAATGAGAGAAAATCTGTTGCTCGAAGGCTAATTAGCTTTCTGAGGTTGGTGAGCCTTCTTTTTTGTTTCCGGTTGAAATATTCAATAGGCGCTTGGAATTTTGGGGGAAAGACCAGGGAGTGTGGGCTTTTTACCTCACTGAAACCTCCCCGGTGATCACCATCAGCACGTAGAAGGGACCCCGTAAACTCTCAAAAGACCACCCCGGAACCCTCTCTGTGCCTGCCCTGGGCCTCGCTGTGCACGTGTCAGCACGTGATCACTGTTGCACCGTCTGTCCTGGTGTCATTTGGTGGGCGAACAGAGTCCCCAATCTGACCGCTCATGACCCCGGAGTCCCGCCTGCCTATGGTACAGGCGGGGTTTCGGCATTTTAGGCATCGAGGCGGTTGCCTCAACGACGCCTACTTCTTCGATTGTGATCGGCACTCTCACGATCCCGCTCGGCAGCCTACCTGCCTAAAGACACATACGTACGAGTACATCAGGATGACAGTTCCAAAGACCCAGTGTAAACACCTTATAGCCGTCTAACATCACAGATACTTAGTTCAAACAGAAATTACTTAGGCCCAGTTTTTTGATCAGTAGTTCACTCAACCAATGATTAAATATTCTAGCCAATGGTATACAATTTCGCTTATTCATCAATTTTATTGTTAGTCTAACAATAATGGTGAAATAATTAACTCTTTTACTTATTTAAACATTTGTAATGCCAATAATTGATAAATAAACACGTTTTACTGAAATTTGAATCCTGGTTTATAAAAGTATGGTTAGCATATTTAATTTTAACCATTCGTTGAGTTAGCTACGGTCAAAATAACTGGGCCTTACAGGACCGTTTTTATCTCGGTACAGACATATTATGTGGTTGTATGTGAACTAACTTGGATTGTGGACTGCCTCGTTGCTCCAGTAGTCGTAAACGCTACCACTAATTGCTGACCAGGTCCTGAAACCCTTGAAAAGTAACAATAGGGCCCCATCCACTAACGTTCATTTCTACTGACTTGTGCTGTTGTAGAAACTATACATAAAATCAACGTATAAAATAAAACCATTGAAGCCACTAATTAAACCACAATCACAATCCTATGTTCTTTCTCCGACTTTATCATGACACGTGAGTCCGACAGGAAAACAATCCTTAGATCTTCTTTTAGGAACATTCCTATCAGTTTGCATCTTGTCAGTCTAACCAAGAGATTGCGTGCCTGTGGATGGTTATAATCCTATCATTTTATGAAGATTGTTGTCATCTAAATGTTCGTCTTTTGAATTATATTAGGGATTCATAGGTACGTAATATTTTCATTTTGCAGTAGGTAACATTTGTACCCGTAAGCAAGAAATTGCTATTGCCCTGAATTTTCGTGTCAATGAATGGCGGCCCATCCACTAAAGTTCATTTCTTCTGTCTTGTCCTGCTATTGTACGAACACGAAATGATTGCAAACGCGCATTCATTCACAAATAAACGGACACTAACTTGATCCGTCGCGTCGCGTCCTTCTCGACGGGAGGGAAGGCGGTATTTTAATACCGTCATTCTTTCTTGCTCTTGCAAAACCACTGGCGTTCATTCCTTAAAATTTGTAGATTACGGCAGGAATGAATTTTACTGAATAGGTCGCTATTCTATCATCGAAAGCGTGGCGATAGCGATTGTCAAAGAGACAAAATTGTATGGGATTGACAACTGGTATCGAAAAACCACGTGACTATCACCTTCGCTGACATCGAATGCTGAGACTCTGGGTTCGATTTCCGAATCGGACAGTGTTTTTTGGTTTTCCATCTGGAATTTCTCAGTAGCTGCCCGGAGTAAGGAGTTGAGCCCGGCTGATGGCAATAAGCTCGCTATTATATGAGAGTAAAACAATGCCGAAATTTGGGTGTATTATACGTGTGATATGATTATACGAACTAACAGCTCGTATACACAGAAACTATTTACAGGACCGTTTTTGGCGGATCCGATTATTCCATAGAAAAGTACATTTTAATTCACAGACACGACAAGACTGGATCCTGAATACTGAATACACGACAGGACTGGTTTCTGTGTGAACTATCTATATTTTTTTTTTATAGTCTCGCCCTTGACCACTATCTCACCTGATGGTAAGCGATGATGTGGTCGAAGGTGGAGCAGGCTTGCCTAGAAGTAACCTATTCACTCTTGACTTAAAGACCCCTAGATTGTAGCACTATCTGTTAGTTTGCAGCAGAAGTCGACCAAGTACGGATGGAGCGACAGGGAAGCTTCGAACGGGATACGGAGATAATTATGTCCTGTGACCAGACGTGAGCTGTGTCTGGTCCGGGTTAAATACCCGACGTTTGTTGTTGGAAAATTATATATGTTCAAATCGCGATGAAAATTGTGCTTGCGCGATGAAGGATTTTGTGTGACGTCAGCTCATTAGTTCAGTGGTGGCATAAAATACCGGCTAGAGAGCACTTACCTTCACCTACACTAACCTTCGGCACGCTGAAGTGGTCTACCGAAGTCGGCATTAGCCCCAATTCAAAATGTTCTACATTATGACAGATTGGATCGGATAGAGTTCGGATGTACTGCGTAAGTTCCCTGCAAGAACAAAAGAAAGGGAGTTTCTCTGCAATCTAGTGCAGACTAAGCAAGTACCCAATAGGTAGAAATAAGTTGCTTCCTTCAAATAAAGGTAAAGGGATAAGGCCGCCTTTGTACCCGTAGTCACAGATAATATAATACTAGCACACAGATGCCTCATCCCATACAAAGAAACCGTGCCGATGTAACTAGCGTTTTTCGTCTGATTAATCTGATATTTATTGTACATCGAACGCGTTGGTTTCTGTTTCACGGTTATTTGTAGATGGTGTTAGCAGCAACTTGCAAGTAAAAGGGTTTACTCGGTTCGTGAATATTTTTTACTTTAAATACAGTGAAGGTTCGTTTTATAGTAATTTTAGGCACGTTTTTAGTTTTTTTTGCACCAAAATGTGTTACAATGCAAATTTTAAAAATCGAGTGGAAGACCTCAGAAATTTAAAAATGCGCCATCTATTTTAAATAATCAGTTCAAATAATCTTTGAAATGTGAATTAAGAGCCCAGAAACAAGAACATAAAATTATTATGTTCAATTCCAGAAAATTTTAATTTTACACACATTCAATAACAGATAGGTGCATACCGCGCCATCTAGTGAGATTTACTTATTTGAACCAAATTTTCTTTCTTAGCAATGAGACCCCGTGCCGTAGTATTAAGTTCTTGAAAAGAGATGTGTTCCTGTTTGGTATTCTGCTATTCTATACCTATTAGATAAATAATGTGTGTGTGGCTGTGTCTTTGTTGCCTTTGGTTGGATCAAAGTCAAGCCATTTAGGGTCATCAAATAAAAACCAGACATATAAAAAGAATAATATTTGTATAATTCATCTGAAAGTGAAACATCGCGTCTTCTAACAGCTACTTTTAAACAATTATAGTTTACAGGGTCTTAATAAAAATAATCACGATATATTTCATGCAGCTTTGTTTTATAGGGTGAGCAGGTATGGAAGTATACTTTGATTAAATTGGATGTTGGATGCGAATAAACAAATAATGCGTATGCATAAATTACTTGAGTAGTTATTTTTAAATCAAATATTTAATCTTTATGAACGGCAAAGAATATATCAGAAAGTGAAAAAAGAAAGAAATAAGAAAAAAATGTCTGCCGTCCATAAAACTTTTAAAATACAAATAAGAATTTTTATATAAAAATGTACCTAATATATTTCTTCAAAATACTTCTGACAAATAAAAATCTAATTAAAACTAATAACTTAAAAATAATGTCTTAATTCGAGAACGTATCATACAGAGTATATAAATATTAACACAAGTTTAAACTAAGTGTAATAAATGCTGGATCGTTACAAATATGAAAAATGAAACTAGTGTGATGTTGTTCTATATCACATCACTTTGCAAGACCCTTATTTTTTTTAAAGTTGGAATCGCGCCACAAATGGTAAAGTTTTTTTTCATGGTTGGATAGGTTTTTGACCAACAGTAATATAATTTTTTGACAATTGATGGCGTTACTAGCACCCCTTTCCTTTCGTTCACCACTAGATGGCGCCACCTTGTCTTTTAACAAATACATGTGAATAAATACAAATGAAAATTTGAATTTGAAGCAGAACTGTCTTATAAAAATAACAACCGAATTCAGGCGCGAGAAATAATAGTTTTGCCCTTTCAACACTTACTAAAAATTAAGCTAAAATAATCGTCTGTTAGGAACATACGTATACTACTAAATTCACTATTTACATCCTGTCTTTAATTGCAATAATTTCTTGTCATACACCGAATAACAATAGTATTGTGTCACAATATTTTGTTCTTCCGATTTCAATCTGTCAAATGAAAATAGTTTTTAACATTATTCGAATAAGTTATACTTTCCAACAGGGAGAATCTTTGCGCCAGATCGGTGTATAAACATAGTTTAAAAATCATCATATTAAAATCTAACTTACGAAAATAAAAGTCACTAAATTGGAAAATGTTCACGAATCTGCGCAAACGCAAGTCATGTGACGAAATAATAACTCTTACGTACCTATACTAAATACACAAATAATATAGATTTTGTGATTTTATACATATTTGTAATATTTTATGGCATTTTTCTTGAGCGCTTTTTGTGGTTAGGCGTTGTTTATTTATATTTTGTAACAATATAATGATGAAAACGTAATTATATCATCACCGTGATTTTGAAGCACTGATTAAATAATCTCTTTGAAGATGAATTTATGTTGGTTTTACACATTTAATTATTTACAAATTCTACGTTATGTTGATGAAAACTTCATTGCAGCGAAGGCAAATTTCTAAAACTTGATATAAAAATGTAAAGTTCTGTAAATAATCGGATGTTTACATTGCTCCATGAGACATCATGCAGCTGTCGGATCTAAGGCATTAATGTTTGAGAAATAAGTCTTCACCACAACAAGTAAAAAATTATATTAATATTAAAACTTAACAATTCATCTAAAAAGTCAACTTTCAACGCGCAAAAGAGCGAAAATGCTAAAAAACACTCCAATATAACGGAGTTTATAGTTTTATTAGAAAAATGAACACCGACAGTCAGACGATCACAACACTCGTTACGACGGAAAAAAGCCGCGAGAGGGCGACACCGTCCCTTTAGAAACAAATAAAATGCTTTCTTTCGCTTCACATAATATATAGCTAGTAATATTAATATACATACACAAATAATACAATATATCACTGACTACTCTCAAATATAATCTTGGAAATATCCAAATACAAAGGTTTTATGTACACTTTACTGTCACACAAAACTTTCTTATTCGAGATATAACAGTTAAGCCACGTTTCCACTTGCAGCTCGCATGCAACTTGCGTTAGATTGCGGGCTAAGAAGGTATAATATGATCAATCGCTAACCCTTGAAACACATTTTAATTAAAATTGCTTGCGAGCTGCTTGCAGGTGGAAATGCGGCTTTACACTTGTTAGTTTAGTGAAAATTGTCAAAAGCCACAACATCCATGCAAGTCCATACATTCCATACAATAGTAAGGCCATACTTTTGCAGTCCATCCATCAGTGCTTGTCACTGCTATTACATAAAGGCTTTGGACCAAAAGGAGCCAAGATTCGAGCATAAATTGGCCCAAAACAAGTCTTATAAAAATCAGAACTATCAGATATAGAGCGAATTGCCATTGCAAAAAAACGTAATACATAAAATAAATGTTGCCATACTAAAATTATAAAACTATTTGTGCTAAGAGATTATTTTGAGACATGGATAAAAGAATTGATTTCAAACCATCAAAAGACAGATGGCATTTAATTAACCTTAAAAACAACTGTCGGAGTATATAACATTAAAATAATTGTAAAGAAACTTACAAAAGAACTAACTACTTGATATGCATTAAAACTGTTTCGTAAAAATGTCTTTTTACTCAGGGATTTAGAAAAGCAAATTTGGCGTACATCAGTTTCCAAATGAGATTTGAAGTTGATAACTTGTCCTTAATTAAGAAAACATAAAAAAAGAGTAAAAAAAGTTCCCCGATTTCAGATCTAGTAACTAAAGATACATAGTTAATTCGAAGTATGAGGTTCTGATAGAGATATTCAGAAAAAAATTGTAAAATGATTTATTTGGCACAACTTCTGTGCGTTTTGTTATGAATGCAATAGGGTGGTTTCCTGAAAATTAGTTTTTTGTCCGTCAGGTAGATTAATAAAAAATATTGGACACGTATTTTCCTTTTGACACTTAAACATAACGTGACGACGATAAAATGCGTTGAAATATCGTGTGGCGTCACGCCGCTAGTAGTCTTTATACTACCTTAGTGACGTCACAAGACCCCACTCCTGAACTTTGATGCACTTTAAATTTGTAATTTTTTATTGATTTGGTGCAAAAAATACGTGTTTAATATTATTTGATAATCTCACTGACGGATTAAATGAAATTATCATTTCTCTATGCAGGAAACTTCCCTTTTATGTAGTTTAATTGTGTAACTGAGTTTGGTACAAGTTATTATATGAGTTTTGTGGTGAATATAGTTTAATTATTTACCTGAGATTTTAAATAACTAACTGTGACTTAGGATACAACAGTCGATTTATTTTCGACCTTCGATTTTAGGATTTGCAAGTGTACTGCAGACACTTGCTTCAAGCCCTATAAGTTATTAATTATATTTATTATTTTCTTGATAATTTACTATCAATTTGGATGTCACTGACACAATATTTGATTTCGACTATATATTTGTTTTTCTTACTTCTGTTATGTGATGTTACATTTTTATACTTATTAAAATGCGCATACAATTACACAGTTAAACTACTTGCACCAACCTATTTCAAGATACAAATTCTGCCGAATTGAGAACCTACTCCTTTTCTTGAAGTCGGTTTAAAATATAGATACATGTCATTTAGTTAAGAACAGAAATGGCAGTGTTTATAATAATAACTACAGAATTGAATACTAATACAGAAAAACAAAAGTAAAAAATCGAGATTTAGTACGTTAGGTACAGATTTCGTTGTTCAAACGGACAATTTTATCTAATGTCATATTAAAGTTACGAAAAATATGAAATAGATATGTGAGCTTAATAATATAAAAATAATTCAGATTTCTAGTAGAGATTTTATATGTAGATTTTTTACGGACGCTATTGGTAGCAATATCCAGGCTTAATCCGGTAAAAAACCTGATCAAAAAGATTAAAAGTATAAACTAATAGTGCTATTTAAAATTATGGCCATGTAAAGCTCGGTTTCTGGAACAAAAATTACTGTAACAAATTAAACGCGCGTCACCTGCAGTAATTGGTTAAATATTAACCCGACTTACGTTTAATATGTAAGTTGTCGATAATTAATTTCCAGAAACACGGGGTAAACCTTTTAAATGAATGTCTTATTATATATTTTCACGTTTAGCTTCTATTGCGAATTCATAAGTAGAGTATTTTACGCTACACTCATTGCATTTCACGACGACGAGCAGCATAGCAATTAGAACCTTACACTTTTGTCATAAGGTTAATGATGCGTTGTCGGGAAATTCAACCGCTCTTTTAATAGCGACATTGGGCAAGTAATTGACTATCGTCGACTACAGCTGAAAATATTACATAATTATATGTTGCTATTACTGTCTGATCACATACAATGTTGAAAAATTGCACCTCCCTAAAATGTTATAAATTATCGAGATGTCAAGTGAATAATATTTAATCGGTGATTTTATAAGGTTTCCAGGTTATTGACTAACTGTCAAGCTTGTTAAAAAGTACAAATAGGTTTGAGCTTTAAAATCACGCTTTTTACAAACTGAAACGATGTTGAGACTTCTGAAGCATAAAATTTCAGTATACAAACACTCAGTTGCATTGTACCTGTCGACTGCTCCAATAGGTACTAGAATTTAGAATCACAAAAATTTCCGCGGAAATCAAAGCTGTCTTTTGAATACCCATTTGTATTAAAACATCTTACTTTTAATTGCAGTTGAATCAGAACTTTATCACGCAAGAACATAAGTTTTTTATTCTAAAAACATGATCATTATCTGAGATTCCAGAAGCAAATACAGAAAAGATAATTTTTTTAGCTGGCGTTGCATTACGGGTTCTTCAGGAAAGTTTTAAATTCATTTGAGATTCTAAATTCAAATATCAGGTTCTTTTTCTGCTTTATAAGTCTTCTATGGAGGTTGATGTCCAGTAAAGGGGTGATGAGGGTCCTTCAAGGTGGTTGGTGTCCAGTAAAGGGGTGGTAGGGTGTACTGGGGGGTGTTGTATGTGTGTGTGTGTCAGACGTCGAGGACGGCGATGCTGGGCGGCGGACGTCACGCACGCGCGCCTGGCTTCTCTCCCATGCGCTTGGCTAGCTCGGAGATCAGCTCCCTGGGGAGGATGAAGAGAGATTATACAGTTTCCTAGACAAAAAAAGAACAACTCGCGAAGAAGGTAAAATCGTATTTATCTAGCTTTGTTGGTCCAGTGCAATGATTGCAAGAGCGAATACTGAGCTTGAGATCCGTAGTTTGATCCCCTGAAAGAGAATCTGCACTTGTGCACTGTTGATGGCAATGGCATCATCCCCTAATACTTGGTACTAAAGTTAACTCTTTGGGGAATACGTGCAACAACTTGACAGACCGGCAGAAATTATGTGGTGGCACCCCAGGCATCACGGTAAGTCGGTTATTTCCTACCATCGGTTCTGGTCTGATATGTTACCTGTATATCAGTGGGTCCATATTCCTGGCGAGCATGTACAGCAGCCACCAGTCTCCGATGTCGGTGCGGCGCGACACCAGCGCAGCGGTCTCCATGGCCAGCGTGCGCGAGCGCGCGTGCAGCAGGCGCGGCCGCACGGACGGCACGAAGATGATCACCAGCCTGGCAGGGACAAATAAAAGGCTGTTAACGATACTGTTACTGTGCTCTTGTCCCATGTTATTTGTGTTGGGGTTAACAAGGTGGACAACAAAGAAAAGAACGGTTTAAGGGTTTGAATAATAACTGTTTAACTGCCCTTTGTTTTATATATCGAGAGATATGTGAAGCACATGTGGGCCCTACTAAGGAAGACGGAATACAGTACCGTGACCAGCTAGCATTTCAGTTTGTGTGTTGACAAGGGCTCAAATAATAAACTTTATGATTTATGGTTACACACAGAAGGCTATAGTGTTGAATAGTATTGATTTATTTTTGATAAAGTCCAATAACTTGTGGGCGGCGGTTTCTTCTTACATACCGTCCCCCGTCACGCTATCACAGACTCCATTTTCTTTCATATCACTCGTCACACAGTCCATCCATCTTTTCTTTGGCCTGCCCCTCCCTCTCCATCCATATACATTTTTATTGTAACTATTAATCTTAAATAATGAATAATCGTCATTCTCAGTTACTCGTCGACTTCAGTATTAATATCTTACTGCTACTATGTCTCATTTACACTTCGTCGAGGACAACTCGGTCTCTCGATGCCGAACTTGGCCGACTTTAGACGAGTCATCAGACCTCTAGGTCTAGGTTACTTTAGGTTGTTGGACCGCTGGTCTATGAAACCAGTCTAAATGAACCATTTGGTAACTAATATATTTTACGCTAATGACGTAGGTAGTTCATTAGTCAAACCAGGAAATTATAAAAGGTATAAGCTAAGCATAGTTTATTTCAAAATTAACAAAAACATAGGTGACCACAACATTTTTATCTTAAAGTACCAGTCCTAAAAATAGCCAGGTGACATAAAGCAAGTACGACTGGGCACTTAACCACGTCGTATTATCATAATTAGGCTATACACCGCTATCGGCGCCTCGTGCATCACCACAGGACCGTGTGCTGTTGACACTGATAAGACACGAACTGTCGCATTATGATCTATCGAGTGTTTGTTTAACTTCGGCGATTTGTAGGAAATCATAATCAAAATATACTTATTCAAATTAGGCTGAAAGCCACCAATTTATGAATAACTAGCTGACCCCCGCGGCTTCGCTCACGTCATCTGGCTACCTACCTACCATACCTGCTCTACCTATCTACCCTACCCACCTACCCTACTTACCCTATCTACCCACTCTACCCTACCCTACCTACCTACCTACTAATTTGTTAAACCATTTATTTGAATAAGAATTATACTACATTACTTTTGTTTCTACCGGCGATCTAATTAAAATTTAGAACACAAAAGCTGCTATTGTTACTTAACTATGATAGTTAGATATATTCTCTCGCAGACTTTTTTGTAGGTAATAATGAGTACTTTAATCATGTAGTACATAGTTTTTATGTACCATCAAAAGTTTTCTCAGCGCACGCCAAATAATATTTTTATAGGCAACATTTTGCTACTAAACTTTGGGTTGCATTATTGCAATATTCATACAGATCTCTATTTTTTGAAAATAAATTATGGCCTATGACACTCAAGTATAATGTAGCAATTACAAATTTCATTCTTTTGGCATGGCTTCGTCATTTGAGTACTTCGTGACACCTTCGTGACCCTTTCGACGATTCGTAGTTTCCGCAGTCATTAGCATACAAGGTGCAGCTTGCTAGGTATCCTCTCCCGCTCATTTACCTAATTTTAACAATGTAAATTATCCTTCACCTTTAAAATCTTTCGTCCTCCTACCGACCGATAATGAAGAAGTTGAAAGAACTATCAAAGTATTAAAAAGTGACTGTTCTCCTGGATGGGACCAGATCAATGCTAATGTTTTGAAGCACACCTCTAAATCAATAGCACCTGTTCTTACCAATTTAATTAACCGATGTTTTGATGCTGGGATATTCCCAGATGCTCTGAAAATAGCTGTAGTGCACCCGATTCATAAGGCGGGAGACAGGGACAGTGTCAATAACTATAACCCATAGCAATTCTAACAACATTATCTAAATTGTTTGAGCGATTAATTAATAATAGATTAACCAAATACTTAGAAGACGGGAACATACTCTCGGACTCACAATACGGCTTTAGGACAGGTCGTTCAACCAACAACGCAGTGCTTGACCTTGTCAACTATTTGGTTAACAAAATTGATAACAAAAACAAATGCTTAACAATTTTCCTCGACCTGGCAAAGGCATTTGACGCTGTATCTGTACCCCGGCTTGTGCAAACGCTAGAAAATCATGGCATCAGGGGTACCCCGCTGAAATTACTTGAGGATTATTTAAAAAATAGAAGCCAGTACGTAAAAATTGGAGATCATATTAGTGACAAAGCATCAATAGAATTTGGACCTACGTTGTTTCTCTGCTACATCAATGAACTCTGCTCCCTAAAAATTAAAAACTGTCGTATTGCCGCGTATGCAGACGATACTGCCCTTACATTCTTCTCAGACTCATATAACGAATTGTTTGAGCTGGCACAGGAAGGTTTTAACACAGTATGTCACTGGCTTTCATCAAATTCTCTCACTATAAACACACTATAAACGAAGATAAAACTAAATATATTATTTTTTCTATTCATAAACGCACGGACGTAAATAACCTAACTTCAAACATAATTGCGCATAAATGTAACTTTCCTCCAACCCCCAACTGCAACTGTTCTATCATAAAATCAAATAAATGCATAAAATATCTTGGAATTGAAATAGATGCCAACTTAACATTTGAAAACCATATACAGTCTCTATCACAGCGAATTCGTAAACTTACTTACATTTTTGGGGAGCTTCGTGGTGTAGCGGAGAAGCAAATCATACGGCTGGTGTACGAGGCTTTGGTACAGTCAGTTCTAAGTTATTGCATCACTACATCGGGTGGCGCTTGCAAAACAAAACTGATAACACTAGAAAGAGCTCAAAGACTTATTTTAAAAGTAAGCTTTTCTAAGCCTCGTTTATACCCTACCTCTAAACTATACAAAGAATCGCAAGTGCTCACAGTACGTCAGCTCTATATATTACTTACCGTTCTACTTAAACTTCCTAACATATCGGGGGAAAGAAAACAACGCATAGCCACCACAAGAAGAAACTATGCTATATGTGAGTCCATCCATGTAAATACTCATTTTGCACAAAGATTTTTTCCTTACAGAGGAAATATGCTATTTAATAAACTAAATAAGATAATTTCTATATCTAATTGCAATAAAAATGAATGTAAAAATAAAATAAAAAAATGGCTATTAAGATTATATTATTACGAAACTGAAAAAATAATTGAAGTGGTAAGATAGTTTTTATGTTTGTATAACATATACATATATATAAATATAGCATGCATAGCACGTATATTGAAACATTCACACACACACACACACCACATACACCACACACACTTGTAACATGTACCTACCCGCTGACTTATAATTAGAATAAAATATTATGTGATGGGGGGCCTGGAGTTCTATAGTACAGGCCTAGGCTTAGTTTAGACTCCAGATCTCCCACAAATTACATTTACGTAACTGTCAACTTGTATATTTTACTTTAAGATTGTTCTCATACATAATGTGTAATTTGTGGAGATGAATAAACATTTTTATTTATTTATTTATTTACAACAACCCACGCTTAAAAAATTTGCAGAATGTATGCTAAAAACTTAAACTCACCGGTAAATAACAAGCAGAGTTAGGATGACCGCCAAAATGATGTACCAGAACCACAAGAAGATGTACGTCTTCTCGTTAACGATGTTCAGCGGTAGAATACACAGACTGTCGTGCGTCTGTATGCTGCCTGACGCACCGAACTTGTGGAACGTACACTTTGTGATTCGAGGGAAGATGTAGATCATTGGATCATATCTGGAATGAGAAAGGGTGGAATTAATAGAATATTAGGAGCTGAGAAATTTTGTTTTGTTTCGAGGGTTCCTGTGACGCAGTGGACCAATTTGGACATTCGTTATCTCATAATATGAAAAACCTGCTGGCTTTTAAACGGTTCGTTGTAATTAGAGGCTCATGACACATCTCAGTTATGGATGCATCGCCATCCAACTTCTAGTTATGGAATCATGTGGCGACAACCTTTGGATTTCCTCCTTCGTGGCTTTAAGTTGAGGCAAAGACATATACATTTATATCTTCGGTATAAATAGTTCAAGTCTTTTTTGAAATAGAAACTGGCCTTCCTGATCAAAAGAATACATTTCAAACCAGCTTATCTGAAGTACCTTTCTTCCTGCGGCACTTCACTATACCCCAGCACCCTGGTGCCGTACGAGAAGAACTCCCCGTTGAAGAAACTGTCCATCATCCACAGTTGCAGCACGATGTTGACCAGGCACAGCAGCTCGCAGCCCCAGTACCGCAGTGCGTACAATTTGTGGGTCTGGAAAGAGAAAAAGTGGTTGTAGATTTTGATAGATTCCAGAATATTCTAGTGTGAACGTATTTCAAAATCAAAAGTCATTTATTGAAATTAGGCTCAAAGGCTCAAAAAATCATTAACGTAAAAATTAGAAAACACAGTCCAACTATCACCATTTGCCACATAGAAAGATGAAAGGGCGCAACATGTCTGTTAAGTTAGAAGAACTTGATTTAATTATTATTGATAAGCATAGTAAGTAATTGAATGTTTTCGATGACAACTATCAATCATAATTATCCAACAATATGTTAGCAAAAGAAATGATTACTAAAGACATATTGACATTACTTTTACAAAATAGCCGGCACACTCTGCTTTTCTCCAAACATATCGATTGGTTTTAGATTTTATCTAATTTTTCAACGATATATTTGTATGGATAAATTTACACAATCGGTAGCCGACTTTATTCGCGATGTCCCTGAATTGGTTTAAGTTACTCCGGAAGTGATGGTGACAATGTTCACTTAGCCATTGGAATCAAAACCTCAGCATGCTCCATTTCCACTGAAATGACCCATTGTTGTGTTGGTCTTTGCATATTTAGTGTTGTACTTAACAACATTGTAAAACCCGATACATGGCCGTGGCAATTAACAGAACTAGGAATCAAAATACGGATATATCCATGTCAGTCTACATCTAAGTTGAAAACAAAACGTTTTTTTTTTTTCGTTTTGCACACTAGGATTAGAGCGCCAATGAATTCACAGAATTCCTTGGGCTCTAGTGGACAAAGAGCCACTCCATCAATTATAAAGATTGCCAAAAACATCTTTAGATGTGACTGTCTGTGGTCACATCTAAAGATGTTTTTGGCAATCTTGTTTGTAGTAAATGTCATTACCACATTTTGGACTTTGAAAATTGTTGAATGGGGTTGGATATGGGCTCCCTTTTCCGCATTTAGACTCCCGTTCGATACGTTGTGCGTGGGCAATGACATTAGTTATCGCTGATAACATAAAATATATCTAGGGCAAAGTCTTGGGTTCAATATAGGCTCTCTAGTGTTTACAACTTCCCAAGCAAAATATCTCTCATGAGCTAACATTATAAGCATTCCATACATTTTCAATAAAGCGACCGCGTTAAAAATGCTCGCCCCTCGACATAAGATATCTAAGTGTATGAAGACATAAAGGCGTCGGTGGTCGGTATTAAAATTCCTGAGGAGTGAACAACCGTTTAATGAAGATAGCACTGTCTCCGGGCGACTATTTGAACTGAGTTTGACTTAATGAGGACTTTATGTAGAAGAATTTATGTATTAAAGGGGTTGATAATTGAACTTTCTAATAGTCTTCAGTTAATTTTATTATCAAACAGGTTATGTTTAGTAAGCAGTCAAAAATTTGTTAGATCCACAGTAATTAATTGTTTATAAGCTCAAAACGAAGGACCAAGGTTGAAATCAAAATGAAACAAGCCCAAAACAATGTAAGCATGGTCCAAAAGAGATGAGGGATATTATACTTTATGATTAAACGAACTTACCCTAAGTGAAGTTCTATCATAATTATACAAAGTGCCTTGTCCGAAGAGATTAGTACCTGTAATTAATATTGATTAAGTATTTACAATGTAGTAACGCGTAGACGTGGCTACTCGATTCACTATGTTTAAGAGATTTTTTTTTTTTTTTTTTTTTTTTCCTTGCATCCCTGTATTTGTCCATTTGTCATTTAGTTTAGAGTTACTGATGTTTTATAGATATTTCCAGAACGCTTCTGGGTTATACCTTAGGGTTGGGAGGGTGTTACTAATCTCTTCGGACAAGGCACTTTGTATAATTATGATAGAACTTCACTTAGGGTAAGTTCGTTTAATCATAAATTATACTTCGTGCCTTGTTCTCGAGATTAGTACCTGTAATTAATATTGATTAAGTATTTACAATGTAGACTTTGAGAGTTAAGTTCTGGAATTATCACATAAGCTATAATGAATTTTTGAAGTAAAAACTTTCTTTAAAATTCTTAATTATATTTTTATAGACTAACCAGCATGGTTTTCCATAGGTTCTACACATAGGTTCTTAATCAGTTTATTAAGATATGTTCTTAATTATCTGTTTTGACAATTTTTTTATTTACATTCTTATTCTCATTGTTATAATGTTTATAGATTAACAATCACAGTTGAGATTAGGTAAAAAAGGTTCATATTCAGTCATTTTCTTAATTATTATTCTTATCTTTAAACAAAGTATATTTGCGTATTTATTGTCATTAAGTATTAAAGTTTTTTATAGACTAATAATCACAGTAGCTTTTAAGTAATATAGGTTCTTAACCAAAATGTTCATATATATTCTTAATTATCTTTTTAACAGAATATTTATTGCTCACTTAATATCATATTAAAGTTTGTTTAAAGAATAACAATCATAGGTGTCATTGGAAAACTAAAGTTCTTAATTAACCATTCAAATAATATAATAAATAAATCTGTTTTAACAATATACAGTTTTGCGTTCTTATTACTATTGTTTGTTTCCTTATCAATACATTTATACTCATACTCCTTCCTTATAAGTTAAATAAGATATCTTTAATCACAGCTAAAGATTTATCTTGCTCAATCATTTTGATCCTTTACACTAAAGGTCTGTTATAAAGTTTACCAAATGTACTTGAGTTGTAACTCCAGCCTGCTGTTTTTAGTATCTGATAAATTGTCACACCTGGCTTTAGAAGTAGCAGCGTGGCGTGTGCTGTGAGCTAAATTTACGTGTACCTCAATACTGCTAGTCTTTAAAGTACACTTAATCCAACGACTGATAGTCTGTTTGGACACTTCTATGGTATGGTTTCTTGGTGCCTAAAATAATTCTTTTATGTTTATGGTTAGAGGTTTTATTAATGTAGGCTATAAGGGTTTCAGCTAGACATATTTCTGTTCTTTGTCTGAAGTATTGATTGATTATTTAGTTCATATATAAGAGATTTTTTGAGGTCTGAAATTTTGATGGTTATATGCATTGATTGTATTTCTATACTTTGATTTTATTTATGACAGTTGTTCTAGAGACAGCATCTCATTTGGGTATCAAATTCCTAATACTTCCAGTATCTGAGATGTTTCCCAGGTGACACAGTATTTTTATTATATCTATCATCAGATGACATTCTAATATTTATTATAGTATTAGCAGTGATAATGCCGATTTGTGACAGTCAAGCATTTGTTACATTTTTTACTGGAATTAGAAAGATCTGTTAAGAAATTTTATTACTGTTGGTGTTCAAAAGTTAATATTACATTTTCTAAAAAGTTAAACCAGTTTATTAAACATGTGTCAATTGTTTGAGAAGTTTTCTGATAGAGATGCTATCAACATTTCTATTGATGATGGTAGTGTGCTTCGTCACAATAGACTTCACTACCTACACATTAGACTCCGACAGCTAGATTTTTCCCTTGCTGTGAGATACTATAATATTTTCATTAGGTTTGAGTATGATCATCTCTGAAATATGGGAAGTTCCTTAAGTAAAGGGAATCAGGGCAGAGTTGGCCATGGTGACCACTATGATGCCCTTAGCTTTATCCATTATGGTTTTTCATAGATCTTTTAATATGTTTGAGAATGGTGAAAACACATAAAAGAAAATTGGTTACCAGTATACTGTAAATGGGTCAATTGTAAAGGCATTTGGGTTGTTATGTATTTGTCATATTTTTTGTTAATGTGACTTACAAATAGGTAAATTTCAGAATTCCAAATTTATCTTTCAGTCTACATCGGGATGTGACATCTGCAATACAGTATCAGCTACTTGATTTTCAGTCCACCTAATGTAAGGAGCGAAAATGAAAATATAATGGTTTTCACACCAATAACGCTGGCTAAGTTGAAGAGACGAGGGTTTTGAATTCCACTCCTTTAATTAATGCAGCCACAATTTTTTTTTTTTTTTTTTTAAACAATGAATGATGCTAATAAATCCAATTAAAATTCATTAAATATTCACATTCCTTATCTGACCACTGGCCTCTAGCAATCTCATCCTCACAGACAGTCCCCCCCCTTGGTTGAGGCGTCAGAAAAGATTTCGGTTACATAATTAGGTTTGATTTTGTTTACTAAATTTTGAATGGGATATGGCTACCATTTAGGCAATTATTGTAGGGATATCTATGTATTTTTCATAATTTACTTGACCTTGGAGGTTTAGGATTTTATAACATAACTAGTAGGGCATGCTGAGTGCAGTCCTACAAAACATGTAATTTGTAAGGTTTCATAATTGATATGTTTTTTCTTATCTGTAGGTAATGTTACATGACAGTTATAAGTCTTTTTGTCAATAATAAATCCCAAAAATTTACCAGTATTAGTGGGTGTAAGTTTTTTATTTACTAATTGTGATTAACTTCTTAGTATTTTGAATGTTAACAATCAATAGCCACAGGATCTTAGTAATTTGTTGGCAGATTTCATGACTTTAGTGAAAATGTATCCTCCTACAATTTTCCAAGAGGGAATTCTAGATATTTGCTAGAATTTTTGTGATATTTCATAAGAAGCTATGCATCTTTAATGTATGTTATGTAAAGTATGGCCATGGAACTATCATTTGATATCATCTTTAACTCTGTTCACAAATCTTCAGGTTAGAAATGGCTTGCATCAATGAACTTATTAAGGCTTTATTGCCATTGGGTTTTTTGTCTTAAGAAATACTTAAGACAAATTTCCCTTTTCAATGCTGGCACTTAGATATTGCACCAATGGAGATCAATCAGTTGATTGTCTCTAGTATTGTGGGTACCCGTGAAACCCTCAATCCATGATTACATGGTCTTATCGTCAGTGATAAGTTACCAATTTTTTTAAAAAAATTATAAGCGACCGGCGTACCTTATTGAGTTTAGCGGCGTCAAGGTTGAGATGTAACAACCGCTTAAAGGCTGACTCAGGCGATACCCCCTGTTCTCCTGTCGCCCTTGTGGCGCTGGTGGAGCTTTCCAGTGTTAGCTTGGAATATGTTGGGTTTTTTCTTGTCATGGGGTGCTGTTACAGCAGCAGTGTTAGAAACCGCTTTACCAGCTCGAAAAGTTTCAGCAAGTGTTTCCCCGAACAGATATTTTTCTATCATTGTTTTTTGAACTTGGTCCTCAAGATCCTTTTTAATTGAGCTGCAGCTAAATTTGCATCTAGTCACATAAGGTGCGAGTGGTATTATTTAACTTAGTAGATCTGTATCATTTTCTTTTGTATCCAGTAGTTTGGATAATGTTGCTCCTAAGCAGGAGATGGTGCTGAGTAGTCTTTGTTTTGCTTCTATGGCCTTGTTTATCAATAATTTGGGAATTTTGCTGTATGGTATAAGAACCCCAAGTTTTGTTACGTTCAATGTCAGCGGTTATTTTCCCTGCCGAAGGAGCTGAAGGGGAAATACCCGCCTGTGGTCTCTAGGGAGACAGGCCTCATGTTGCAAGATGTGCCAGACAGCTGGCCACTTCCTTGTGGAGTTCGGCCCCATCACCATACTCCGTGTTCAATGTTGGGTCAACCCCAAAATTTTGAGAACATCTGTGTTTTGTCCGGGCTGGAATTGTAAGGAAGATCACTAGTGTTTGTGGTTATTTTCTTGGTTGTATCCGACTTCAATTGTTTCCATTTCATTTGTGGCGTCGTCGTCTAGGACTTCGTCTGGAATGATTACAAAGCATTGTTTTACTTCCGGTTGATAACCGAGTTTTGCAATCTGGTGGGTGTAACAATTCCAAAGAATTGAACGAAACCAGTGAGCGTGGCGTCGTCGTCTAGGACTTGGCCTGGAATGATTACAAACCATTGTTTCATTTCCGGTTGATAACCGAGTTATGCAATCTGGTGGGTGTAGCAATTCCAAAGAATTGAACGAAACCAGTGAGCGTGGCGTCGTCGTCTAGGACTTGGCCTGGAATGATTACAAACCATTGTTTAATTTCCGGTTGATAACCGAGTTATGCAATCTGGTGGGTGTAGCAATTCCAAAGAATTGAACGAAACCAGTGAATTATTGAATGTTGTGAGACAGTCCGATGACCTGTTCGAGTACATTCGTTAGATAAAATAATTGAATTATATTTCATGATCTCGTAAGTATACGGTGAGACAGCCCGATGGCATGTCCGAATGTATTATTTGTTTCAGAGTTATTGAATGTTGTAAGGCAGTACGATGACTCCTGTTCGAATACATTCGTTAGGTAAAAGAATTAAATTATGATATTCTCGTAAGTATGCGGTGAGACAGCCCCAATGCATTATTTTGCTTTTGGCTTGCCCGAAATGCATTATTTATTTGAGAATTATTGAATGTTGTGAGACAGTCCGATGAACACATTCTTTGGATAAAGAAATAAATTTCTTTTGATTGATAATCTCGTAAATAAAAGTGCATTATTTGTTTGAGATGCAAGATTAAGGCGTAGGATTGGTAAAATAGTAGTACCTAGATATATATAATAATATATTTTAACAGATTTAGGTACCTTGTGGGTCTAAATATGGCGACGACTCTTGAGACGATTTTGTTTTACTTCGAGTCTAGCACGTTTTAAATTGTTCCCAGGCTTTTTCATTTTTCTCCTAATTCTCTTGTAGGTATTCCTCGGTTAACGATGATGTGTCCTTTTTGGCACTTTTCCACTTTTAAAAACTGTTCTTTTTATTTAAAAGTTTAGATATGTGTTGAGTAGCAACGCACTATAATCGCGAATGACAAATGGACAAATACAGGGTTGCAAGGAAAAAAAAAAAAAAAAAAAAAAAAAATCTCTTAAACATAGTGAATCGAGTAGCCACGTCTACGCGTTACTACATTGTAAATACTTAATCAATATTAATTACAGGTACTAATCTCGGGCACGAAGTATAATCGGCGGTGTTAACCACAAGGATGATGTTGAAAAACTTTTGAGCGATATGCTTTCCTTTGTCGACTACCATTACAATGACGGGTTGAAAGGGACAATAGCACATTGTAGACGAATTGGCGATTCCACTTTATCTGTGTAGCAGACAGGAAGTAGCTGTTGAATTCGAATGTGACTTGGTGCAATATATAGCACTCAGTATTCAATACAAAATCGGCAACATCGATTCCAGACTCGTATATAGTATTTAAAGCGTGTAAACTTCTTAGTAACCTCTCACTCCACATAACTACACGACATCCTCGTATTTCTCTAAATGTTTTATTAACATTTTTGTGTGACATAATCTCCTAAAACACTCAACCGCTTTGGATATAACATGCTCTTGAACAGGAGTGTATGTATATCATTATGACGTTTTATCTCGAGTAGATATTAGCGGACTATTGACCGGTGGAGGTATTTAAACAAGATTGGTGATGGCCATTTTTAAATACGTTTTACTTGGTTGCTTAATTTTACTGTAACAGGTTGTTGTTTTCCTCTATGAGCTGTGTCACTTAGATAAGTATTTCTTATACCTAGCATTGCCATTGAGCTTTTTCGTAACTTATACATACACCGCACCGTTAAAATTTTGGTAGTTACAATCCCGTGGAGTGTCGGTCCAGTACATGAAACAGTATGGATTTAAAAATAACCGACTTCCAAAGCCAAACACAAAAAAATTGTTGCAAAATGATAAAACTAAAGGTACCAAAGTCACCGATTTCCAAAACGAAAGTAATTTTTGCATTTTTAAGGTTTGCTTTGGTAGTCGGCTTATCTTTAGTTCCGTACCCGAAGAGTCCAAACGGAGCCGTATTGCTGTCACTCACGTGTCCGTCTTTCTTTCCGTCGTCTGTCTTACGAGGTTACAACCAAACGGTTGGAACTCAAATCAGTCTTCAAATTTTCATAGTATAAGTATATTGTTGACCCAAAGCCATACAAATTGACAAAAAAATATGTGTTTCCCCGTACAGGTAACGAAAGGGGCGAGAAAACAAAAAGTATTTTTTTTGATTTGTCGTAGAGCAACTTATGAAAAACTAGCTTCTGCCTGCGGTTTCGCCCGCGTAAAAAGTGTTTCATCTTCACAAGAGAATATCCTATGTCCTTCCCAGGGTCTCAAACTTTCACCATGCCAAATTTCATTCAAATCGGTTCAGTAGACCCAGTACAACCTCACAAAGTTTACCTCTTTATTATATTATATAGTATATATTTAAAGCTATGAGTATTTTACGTTCACGTTAAAATTTAGATATTTATAGAAAATAACGTACAAGAAAGTCCATAGAAACTTTTAATTAAATCGTGTGATGAACAATTCTTGGTTGCATTCCTTCCTGCCCTAAAACACATAAAAAGCATTGTCACAGTTACAAACTAAGTGTAATCGCGTCTTCCTGTGCAGAAACTCCGTTCCGCACCACATTATCACAAGGCCCGATTACCAAGAACTGTTCTGGTGAAATGAAAAGAGTATTCATAGTGTACCACGCGGGTGGCTTTAAATATGTTTGGGTTATCAATCACACGCATATCAACAGTTTCATATTTACAAACAGACCTTGTCACCGGATCGTTATGATTATCTGTTGGGCCGCTTGACTCTTGAGACGAACACTGGACAGTTATTGGAGATATAGGCCCAGATAACGAAGCTTATGAAATAGCTCGTTGTTGATGTGCGATATTTGTGTTGTAATAGGGTTGAAAGGGAAACGGAATGTGGCAGATGGTTGCTTTATGCGAGTTCTGCGTGCTAATTTGTTTACAATCTAAACTTACTGATTGTTTGTTTGTTAGATGGAGTCTCTAGAAGTTATAATCCGGTTTCGAATCTACACCCATAATGGATGCTATAGGTTATTTTTTGAACTGCAAACAAAACTGCTTCTTGTAAGAAAACATGAGAGACTTCAGTCGCGGCAAAAACGAAATTATCATCAATTGATTAAAAACTGAATGGGAAACATCATTACTGACAACAATATTAATTTGTCTTTGACATTGTGTTCGACTCGATGGCAAAAACCCGACTAATAAAGCAATGTTTACTAACTTTGATGTCACTTATAAACCATTGTCAACTTTATTATTTACGATGCCTCGTCATGGAGATCGTCTATATTTATTTATACTCGGACAAAGGTACTATGCAAATACAAGTCGGAAGTTATAAATATTCTGCCATCCCATTTGTGAAGTGTCAAGGTAACTATTAAAATAGCTTGCTTATCAGATCTAACTGTTAATGTAAATATGGACAGACGGACATCCAAATAACAACGACACTACTGCCTGGGCGCAAATGTCCTAGAGTTCAAAAGCATTGTCGCAATATTCTGCAGGCATAATTTGGTCATCATTAGGAAACGGGCGCAAATATATGATTTAAACAATCAAATAGTACATCTCTATTGGCCACAGATGGCCTTCATAAAGGTCATGCATGCGAGTTCTTGTAAATATTTGTGTGAGCACACTAGGCACATGGCGTCAACCCCAATTTTATGTTGCGCACGATTTAAAACCACTGACAAAGAACGTCACGAACTTGTACAACTTGAATGAACACCGCCTAGGGCTCTTACACGAGTAATATTTTATCGGCGACAGCGATTGTCGATTTGGCAAAAAAATTGGATTGACTAAACTCCATTTGTAATAATATTAGACATGTTTCCAAATCTTTTTACAGCCCGTTCAACCGATTTTGAGTTCTATCCCGGAAATATAAGGATGACATAAAAATCATAAACCTGTTACCAAAACCAATTGCTTGCTACAGCTACCATGTGTCGTATCACCAACGCAATATGAATCAATATCGGTTGAACGGGCTGTAAAATGGGCTAATTTAAACGTCTAATGTTATCGCAAATGAAGTATAAGTAACGTTTTGGTACCAACCTAGCGCATGTCAAACCTATAAATTTTTGACTTTTCGGCGATTGCTATCTGTAGCTGATAGAATTAGATAATTTTACTTAGTGCCTCTGTTGGTTATTTCATCACGAATGACTTCAATCGATAGTTCTGATTCTTCTGTGATGTTCTGTAATAGATAGATCCGCGGGCCATAACTATGGATACAAAATACACAGTACCACCTTGACACCATGAGGTACCCGCTAGCCCCGGTAGGTCTTGCATCAAGTTACGTCACGCTTGCATCATTGTCCAGTCAATGGCGTTTGCGACAGTTGCCTATCAACTATCAAGCTGTCATTAGTCAGACAATGCTGTGCAGTGAGCTCAATGATTTACGGACAAACCAACTGTTTTACTATTAATTTGATTGTACGACGTGCCTATAATATAAGCATACTACGTAATTACTTCTTTTTGAAAGGTACCATCTACTGTACTGGTGCAGAAAGTTGGGAACATAGATCCATAAAAATGAAGCACAAAAAATATCTACCGAAAATATTATGGGAAGGTCCTAAAAACTTGAATTGCAAATGCTATAGTGGCTGTGTCCACATCTTTCTCAGGCAGTTTATTTCTGTTGGTCAATTTCGATCGACAATGATGGGCAATTTAGGCGAAACTCAAAATTTTAAGATATTAACATAGATATCACACAGGTGCGAATTACCCCACTTAAGGTTACACTAGTCGATCATTCTTCCATACAAACATAGTCTGGCGATTACTCCACTGTTTGACGATGTACGTTCAAAATAAAAAATGATATCAATTTGTCTCATCATTATCTAGCTCTGTAAGAAAAAAAAAAAGTTATGAGCGTCGAAAGTTCCATATTTCAACACTAATTTTAACGCATCTTTGGGCGTAAATAAATACCATAAACAAAATTGCAAAACGGCCTCCATACAGGGATAGATTAGTATTTCAACAATGCAAATAATTTTATTTTGAATATATACATTTACTCGTTTTTTTATGATATCTAGACTCCCAAAGGCCTGTTTATAAAATTTTACGCGCTCGTTTTCGTCCTATATCATCACCCATTTCGATAGAAACTTGCAAAAATTCTAATTCGTACGCGAACTAGCTTCTTACTGCTCATCAAAGCATCTATCTCTTTTGCAAGTGTTGTCGGATGAGATAGCATGCATTTTAACCTCACGCACAAAATAGTTCGTGCCGTCGACTAGGGGAAACTTAACAAGCACAATGTTCATTGAGCAGCATCGCCCTTGTAGGGTGACACCACACACCGGTAGGGTCGCGAGAGGGGCTTGGCGGCTGGCTGACACGCGGCAGATGCACGAGAGAGAATAGTCAGCACCTGGCGGTTTTTGTATAATGGCACAGGAAATAAATGTGATGCTAGTCCAGGCAATGTATGCTCTTATGTATATTAAATGGTAGCTTATTAATATTTTTGTGTAATAATGAATGAACTTGCGTTATAAGCTCAATTTTTGCTGCGACACGGTAGGTTGACCAACATAGATAGATCATTAAAACAATATCATTGTTAAAACGTGTTCTTGTTTTTGGCTTCTGTATCGTAAAGCTGGTTACTTTTTCTCAAAACAAGATTAGTAAGATACAGTGAAATAATTTTCAAAATCTGATCTGCATACTCTTAGGTCCTCCTAATCATAGATTAGTCTTTTTAATAATTATGATTATATTTATAAATAATGTGATGCTGATAGTAGATCTTTATTGCATAGCCGCTGTATTCATTTTATTTATTTATTTATGTACACACAAAACACTTAAAAGAGAAAATGCATATAAAGATAGAAGAGCACAAAGGTGCTGCTTATTTTTAGAGAAATTTCTTCCAGCAGACCTGCGACAGGAGAGTTGGATAAGATACATAGACACAGTGTGTAGAAGTACAAGGAAAGGTAACAGACTGTAAAACTTAACTAATACAAATACAGTATAAAAAAATACAATAAATGCGTAAACACTATATAATTATATTGAAGAGAAAATAAAATAAATACCCAATAATAAAATAAAATATACACATCTATAATATAAAATATCACAGGATGGAAGACAGATAGTGTCCTTTGACTTGTTTCTTAAAAATAGAGATACTTTGAGCGTCACGGATCTTAGGTGGAAGTGAGTGCCACAATATGGCCACAATCGTACTGCATTTTATTATCATAACAACTAATAAATCGTTAATATAGTACCTAAAAGAGTTTACCTTTGCGGGAGGTAGATAAAGCTAATGGGCACGATATCTACACGGACTAGTATGTTTGTCGATTGATGAACTAAAGCATGACCCTTGGACCACCCACGTGCCTGCCACACGAGGCTCAAGTGGCATGAAACAATTCAAATTCATTTATTTAAACGACTATACAGGAGAGAAGACTTTAAGATGTTGTATTGTACCTACCATCGCAACGTGACTGAAATGATAGAATTCAGGGAACATCGGAAACAAACATACAGTTCGCGTCACGTAGGTAAGTTGGGAAATTTACCAAAGACAAGGCTTGGCTGCTGTTTAAGAATGAGATTTACTACAGCACAGCCTTTTTAAGCTTACTTTAAAGCGGCTAATAAGAAATAAGTTGTATGTACACGAATCGAACCCAGAACTTCACCTTAGATTTTTGATACACGTTCCCACATCTGCTCACGTACACCAGTTTAATACTAAGGATCGTAACTCCAGACCATTAAAAAAATACACAATTCTTCCCATGTCAACCGACATACCCATAATCATTTGAGTCTTCATGGCATTTAAAAACAAACAATCGAGTAACTGGACTCGTCTTACTAATTATTCAGCACCGCACTAAGGTTTCACATCAGTAGCCCATTGTGGCTCATTGTTGCTGGTGAGTAGTGGTTGACATACATGAGACCGACAATCACGCGAGGAGTGTCATTACACTTTCATAACTTCCATGGTGAAGCAATGCGGTCGTTAGTACTGAACGTAAACGTTCGGTAAATATCTCCGCAGCTCACTCCCCCTAACGCCTTCGATGGTGGAAACGCAGTAGGTATTGCAAGACAAAAACGGGAAAATTGGAGTCCGTGCCCACTCGACCCGAAGAATAATACCTGCATATTTCTATTTTGATAGGCGTAAAAACGTCGATGTTATAGTCAGGCAGAAAAGTGTTGATTTAACGCTTGCATCAGAGAGAGTGCAAAATTTTAATTATGTTTGGATAAATAATTCGATAATTAAATAAATACTTATTCTTTTTAATATAGTATACGCTTTGTAATTTGTAGTAAAAATCATAGATTATTATTAATTATCATTATAATCTTATAGCTAGTGGCACAGTGGTATTTAATGGTGTTTATTAATTTAATTATTAGGTTAACAGGTAGGCAACAACTTTCAAAGATAAGTTATTTAGAATAACATATCACTTTTCCTGACTATATAAATGGCACTGAATTGGTAGCAAAACTTCTGGTATTATTCTTCGGGTCGAGTCTAATCGGGTTGAGTGGGCACGGACCCGAAAATTGACGTAGAAAACGTAGTGCGTCTACACAGAATCACAGGGAACGGGCAGGAAGATGATGATGAAACAGTATTGCAAGTTAAGAAAAGCATAGAAATATCCAGTCTAATACAGAGTCCCTAAATTGAAGATCATTTGAACGTTTCCAGTCAATTATCGAGCCAATGGCCCGTTTAGGTATATTAAGAAAATAATACCAAAAATAGACACACTGGTTCTGTAGTTGTGTAATGAGGTATACAGGAAAATAAACAACCTAAAAAGAGAGGTCCATGACTTTGCAAAAAATATTCAATATCTATAATAAGGATAATACTAGAGCATACTACATAGAATTTAACATAACGCGGTCATTGCTCCATCACCTACCATTAATACATACTAACAAACTATCTTTCTGACCGTTGATTTGGCTATCGATCTTGACAAAAAACTGCCCATTATGAACTAGTCTGAATATGCAGCAAAAACCTTTATATGTTGAGCCGCACAACTACTTAGAAAGAACGATTTATCCTTTTCGAGAATTAATTTATACATAGGTATTTTTGACTGGGATAGGACAGTTTTATATGTCTGCCACACCAGCAAGAGCCGTTATTTAGTAATCATTCATCATGTTGTTTCTACTAAAGATAGCTGTTACAGATGAGGAAGAGTAAGACTCTGTCTTTCAAACTAGGAAAAGCCCTTTTCTTGATGAACCTACAGTATTTCGTAACTTCTGATAGTGCGTCTGATGTCATCTTAAACAATCTTTTAAGGATGAAAAACCCTCGCCTATTGGTCTTAATGGATAAACTTCAACAAAAGCACATTAAGGCAAATCTATATTAAATTACAATAAAAACGATGATCAAAAAATTACCTTTAATAGGTATTATTACGTAGTATGTCTCCGATTTAATCATTTTGTTTCTATTGTTTCCTGATTATGATGTAAATTTAAATTGTTTGTCGCAAGGAACCCTAAAGTCTCAGATAACTCCGGATACCGATGGACTGGACTGGACACGTAAAATCTGCTTGCCATATGTTGTGGCCCCCAGCTAAGTTTTTGCGTGCTAATTTACAATCTCTCAAAACAAATTGATCTTTAACATATTCAGAGTACGATTTAATTTTGAGTACATGTGTATAATTGGCAAAACAAGATAGATGCAAACTTCGGGGAGCCCTATAAAATCAATTTTAAAAGCAGAGTAGAGAAATTTTCAAAGTGAAACTTCAGCAGTTTTAGACTTTATTACTGAAAGCAATGGTTTTACAAAATGATTCGATTTATTCATATTCAGCCCATAAGTAGGGAAACTGCACTTAATGTAAAAGGGATAAAGTGCATTTTGAATTGGAGGTGCAGAATCTACGTTTTACGAGTATGTTTCATATCCCCAATAACAGGGGCCGGTGATTGCTGTAGTTTACTCTCTTTGAACTTGAACAGGACGTGGGGTAGGGACCCCAAATTAGGGGAAAAGAATGTGTATACAGATAAAGAATCGAATATTCAAACAAAAGTTTCTGCGTTATGCGGATTATGAATGAGAAGCTTATGTTCGGCAAAACTTCAAGATCATCTACTATTTCTCCTACTTTAAGAAGTACTTATGAGGTAATATTAATGGGCTGGTGACTAGTATGCTGCATTGTCATGATGCTTGATGTAATGAACTGAAGGCTCAGGACAAGTTGATGCAGTACAGAAGCGAATTTATAAAAATGCACATGGCATATTGACCCCTATCTCCACAAAGTAACGTACAATATTATATTGTATTATATCCCTTACGATGCATTGAAATAAAAAGTACTAAGTTTACCCCAAAGACCATCAAGCTCTTGAAAAAGTGACATTCTGCCAGCGATGGCGATTGTCAAAGGTCCAAATCATATGAGATTGTCGTCACACAGTTCGGTAGCGTGTGTATATTAGTGTCCGAACGAAAAATCGGTTTCGGTTTCGGCCGAGTTTCGGCAAAAAAACAAGTTTCGGTTTAGTTTCGGTTAATACGGCAAACCTGCGGAAACTACGACCGAAATCGAAACTGCATTCGGGAGTTCTCGCGCTGTGATCGGTCATGTTCGGCGCGTTAAATTCCATCCAAGTGAGTATTTTTTTGCGATTTTGTTTTTCTTAGATTGGGTTTGTTATGTTGACTATCGTACCAATAAGTGAAAATGTCGAAGACTGCTTAGCTATGTGATTTTAGGATAAAAAAATAAAGGCAGATTGATTATAATAACATTTTCTTTATTTTTCCCTCAAAACATGATCCTATTAAGGAAGTTTCGGTTTCGGATTTGGCCGAATTTGAATATGTTGCCGAAATTCAGTTTCGGTTTTGGTTGTAAAAACCAGTTTCTAGTAGACTTTTACTCTGCCTAGATCCTTCTAACCTTCCAACGTCAATGTAAAGGTTAGATTGTCCCACTAACCTAACTAGGCAAGTCATAAAGTGAAACATTTTTTAGGGCCATCTGCTCACCGTGTCAAGGCGAACATGACCAGTTGCAATGACATCTGACAACTGCAACCATTCCCCTTTAGGGCATGACGTACCCTTGCCATTATTCTTTTTATTTATGAATTGTAATTATGTCATAATATAAATTATTCCTTATCACTGTGTGGTGTTGAGGTGCATATTTTTTAATTATGGTTTGAGAAGGATGTTGAATGACGTAAATAAGTCCTTTATGGTTTTAATTAATTCCTTTTGCGGTCATTTAATCATACGCATTATTCATTTATTTTACTCAGAAAGAGAGAAACGGGGGTAAATTTATTTTTGTTAGTAGGTTACATAGCGGTGCGTGTATCTGACGTAAGTAATTATCTCTAATAAATAACAAGGTTACAAAATGGACTTAAAATTTTCTGAGTATGTGTATTTTCTAAAATGTATTCGCTTGTATTGACGAGAGACAGATTACCCATGAGAAAATACTGTCAGCAAAACAAGACTCCAAAATTATCTACAGCAGCTGCAAGAAACTTCAAACAAAAAAGAAACCCTCATTGCTGGTGCCTGGTTAAGCTCTTTAAAAACACATCAGGACCGGAGAAGTGGTTCCCTTCCCCATATCTTAGTACAAAAACGACTAATATGCACTCCCATCCACTCCTGCGCATTATAAATTATTATCGTCGCGTCGCACGGTAGCCGTCTTAAAGTACCGTTAGTACAAAAAGTGTCGTCAGACCAGTCGCGGTTGACGCCAACCAAATAAACAAGTTGCTATTGGAAAGTTCTGTAGTGTTATGGACATAGTTACTGATTTAGTTAAGGTATCATTGAACAATGATTGTGGCGGTTAGCCCAAAACTTGGCACTTGTCTAAATTAATATTTTGAAGAAGAGAATTCGTTTTATTTTTTATTTTTTTTCGCTGATAAATAGCTTATTGCCATAGGTCTTAATGCCGAAAACTAGGATAGGAGGCAGGAGCGAAAATAGCAAGAATAAAAATATTTTTCGTATATTTCGATGACACGCTACTCTGAGTATTAAAACTGGCAAGCAGCTGATGGATTTATTGTTGAACACATAAAACGATATATTCCCACATATCCGAATAAAATAGTACTACTGAGTATGCGAAATAGACAAACTGTAAAAGCAATTTTATGACAATCACATGGCATTCATTGTGCGAAGCGTTCATTCAGTACGTATAGTACATTCATGTAGTACGTACATAATAGCTACACGTTTATGTAACTCATGAATGAAATCTTCATACTCCACTGCACACGTTTGCTAGAGATTTAAATACATAATTATACAAAATTAATGTAGTACCTGTATGTTAAATGACCTACACACGAGAGAAGAATGCGTGGTTAAAATTCAAAGGTCGTGCTTTTCGATTTGTAGATATTCAAGTTCATTATCAATTCTAATAAACTGATACTGAATTCTTCGTAGTTTTTGACGAATTATTAAACTACTATTTTTGATTATTAAAAGTAGTAAGTCTATTATTTAAGGATACCATATTGAGCGCAGCGTTGCTCCAGCGACGAAACTACTAGATTTTTACTAGTTACGTCGCTGGCGCAGCGGTAACCACTACTGTTGTGAGTATATTGCAAATTACTATGTATGAATATCAATGTGGAATTGTTGACCAAAGAACGATAACCGGGCTGTGTGCAATAAAAATGCCTAGAAAGAGGGTGAATGTACTTATATGGCTATAATGGTATGGGTGACTACAGGAGAAGTAGACATTGCACAAAATTAATTGTAAATTAAAATTTAATTGCAAAAATATACAGAATGCTAAATGTACGACGACTAAAAGAGTATGGGAGAAGAAGTCATGTTTGCCGAAACAAAATTAATTGGGACAAGGTAACGATAAAGATGATGACATTGACGAGGACTTGCATTCATTAACCGAACTGTCATAAAAACTAAATGCAAAAATATACAGGATAAAGGTACTTCAAATAAAGCAAAGATAAGTAATGAGATTTAAACATAATCCAAAGGTTAAAGTTGTCCTAGTCGACGGCACGAACTATTTTCTGCGTGGGGTTAAAATGCATGCTACCTCATTAGACAACACGCTGGTTCGCGTACGGATACAAACTTTTGCAAATTAGTAGCGAAATGGATGATGATTTAGGATGAAAACGAGCGCTCGAAACTGTATAAACAGGCCTTTGGGAATATGGATATCATGAAAAAATTACTAATTGTATCAGTTCAAGATAAAATTATTTGCATTGTTGAACTACTAATTTATCTCTGTAAGGTGACTGTTTTGCAATTTTCCTTATTATTATGGTATTTCTTTGCGCCAGCGTTGCCAGAACTTTTGTTACATTTTACTTTTCTTTTGACCTTCTCATGTAATTTTCATGTAACACGACTCAAAATGTAATTTTTACGTTACTTTTAGGACTTAATAAAAAATAATCGTGAAACGGAAAGCATTTATGAAAGTTTTGATTCGTCGTGTTGAAAAAAAGAAATAGAACTTTTTTCATGAAAATGTAACTTTTTGAGAGTCTCATGTAATACTAGCACCACTGATTTGCGCCCAAAGATGCGTTAAAATTAGTATAACGCTCATAACTATCAAATATGTTTTTTTTTTTACTTTTTGAATCCATACAGGGCTAGATAATGATGAGAGAAATTGATATCATTTTTTATTTTGAACGTACATCGTCAAATAGTGGAGTAATCGCCAGACAACGTTTGTATGGAAGAATGATCGACTAGGGCAACCTTAAGGTCCATAAAATAAACTTCAACAAAAAATATACCCGAAAACATTGAGCAAGGTTGCACAAGTCCAAATTAATTTTAAGGTTATGACGAAATCATAGAAAAAAAAACTTTAAGGAAACAGTAAAGACTACTTAGATGTATGTACAAGATTTATTTAAGCATTCGTCATCGAATTGCGAGAATATATGCAAATATAAGTAGATAATGTTGAATATTGTGCGAAGGAATTAGTCTCAGTTGATGTAGTATGCTAATTAAAACATCTGTTTTAGTAATTACGGTTTTTCCGCAAACAGAAACAAGCTACGTAAATTGAATATAATAATGTATGGATCTCAGCTAAGAAACCTTTATCCATTTTAATATGCTTTACTAGCTGACCCCCGCGGCTTCGCTCCCGTCAACTGGCTATCTATCTACCCTACGTACCCTACACTTCAGCTTTATAATATTAGTAAAGATGTTGATAAAACTCCTTCGCAAATGAACAAATTTGATTACCATAAAAAAGGTAATAGTGACTCAATCTTAAAAGATGGACATATACTGTCGCGGACTTTTTATTAGAATTTTTAAACAGGATCAATTCCATCATACATCATATTTGCGTAACTTAAACCGTTTACGCAACGGAAGCTCTCAAAAAGGAATATTTGTGCGCGTTTTTGCAACATTTTTCATTTATGCTCCGCTGTATTTAGCGTGATGTTATATAGCCTGTAACCTTCCTCGATAAGTGAACTATCCAACAAAAAGAGTTTTTGAGAGAATTTTTCAAAACCAACCAGTAGTTCCTGAGATTAGCGCGTTCAAACAAACAAACTCTTCAGCTTTATAATATTAGTATAGATAGGGAGATTTATGTATAGCTATAGATAACGAGGGAACATAGCAGGAGCTGCTTGTATTTACACAACGCACTATCTGTATCATTCAAAAGTCAGTTATCAACTACAGGCCTATATGTTCATTTCTTGTACTGGAGGTCAGAACTCATAGCTGTTCTTTTCACTCGAGCATATTCTAAGATTCACAAACTTACTTATTAAAATCTTGTTGAGAGGAAAAAGGCCAAAATATGAGAAGTGCGTACGTGCTCTCAGTCAGAAACGATCGTGTGATAAAAATATTAAGCAGGCACCGTTTACTTCTGTGAATTTATTATAATTGTAGTTAAGTGACTCAGAATTAGTGGAAAATGATGTAACTATAGGTACAGCCTTATGTGCAAATATAGTTTCAAACCTGGATTTTCCCCGTGAGTCTGGTTCGCAATTGCCGGAACAATAAAAAACAGTGAGTGACTGGCTACCTCTTATTATTTAAGGTCGTAAACAGGTCCTCAAACTGCATGCAGGTATTTTTAATTTGAACCAATAAAAGAGTTCCGGGAAATAAAATATATAATGTGTTTCAATTTAAAGTAGTGTAATTTATTTCAAGACTTATCAAGGTAGGCTTCCGTTTTATTACCTAAGCAACAATCTCTAAGTATTACCCATAAGAGACCGTAGTATACAACCTTGCAAAGTTTAGACGGAGTAAAGGACCTAATTAAAATACTAAATACTGGCAGACTAGAAATCACAGAAATCCTTCATCAAAAATCTATAAGAATACGATAGTGCTGGCAGGTGTACATTGTGGAAGCAAGCCTCTATCTAACACACAACCAAGCCCACTATTGCAACTTCTGAAAGCCAGGAATCAATAGTAGCAGGCACTATGAAAGAAAGGCCAGTCAAGTAAATAAGCACAAACTAGTTAGCAGTGTAAGGCGGTAACAAATAGTAACCACTAAGTAACCGTGTTGACAGTCAAAACAGGCTACCCAAGTATAAAGCGTATGCAAACGTCGTTATTGGCAGCACTGAGCCAACAATGAGCCCACTATGTACACCTGCGACCTGTGCAAGGCGAGAACATCCGCCAGATGACAGGAAGCGGTCGCACTTGACACCGACACCGAGTTCAAATACTGCTCTTGTATGGTTTTATTTAAATGGGCAAATGCAGGGATATAAATAAGTCTAAATGACCAATCAAATAAAAGAAACAGAAATATATTTTCGGAGATTCTAGACAAAATGCATAGGATTGTCAAGCACGTCTTCGAACTCATATATATTGAGTGTCTTGCACTCAAAATATAAGGGTTCGACAATATCGCTGATAGAATATAGATTTGCCTAAGGTCGGATCTACAAATCTACAATTTAAAAGGATAAAAGCACATATCCCGAGTAACTTAGAATCCGGCTCGAGTTTTGCAACAAACTTTTCCTACTTCCATTTCAACTCTGCCGAAAATGTTACCGATACCAGTTCGGCAGTATAGGTCGAGAGTACTCGAATGTGATTCTGTGTCAATTACTTCTCCGAAAATGGCCTCGAAGCCTTTCAAGTTAAATATTTTCGATGAAAACAAATTAGTCAAGCTTTATTACTTCCAATTGTTAATTACAGGAAATGTTATCTATAAAACGGTTTCATTTGAAACCACAGACAGACTAAAAGTAATGATCAATTGATTATTGGTCTGGTAGTCTTACATCATTAAGTATTGTAATTCAGTTGTAGCATTGCTGATTTTATTACACACTAGCTGACCTTCGTTTCCTTCTGAACTTCGTTCCGCCTAAGAAATTTCTAAAATAAAATAATAGTTTCTAAAACAAACGTAGCCTAAGTTACTCCTTATTACATCAGCTACCTGCCAATAAAAGTCCCGTCAAAATCGGTCCAGCCATTTCAGAGATTAGCCGGAACAAACAGACAGACAGACAAACAGACAAAAATTCTAAAAAATGTTATTTTGGTGTATGTACCGTATATATATTCATGTACATGTAGTAAAAAACGGTTATTTCAATATTAAAAATAGACACTTCAATTTTATTTATATTTATAGATTACAATACAACGCATGGATTTGTTTATCCCAGAGACAGTATACTTACAAAATTTAATACATGCAATTGAAAGCCAGTTATTAATTTATGATTTTTTGACAATAGATAGTTACATATACAATTTTATTAGATAAGCTTCCGAGCTTTAAAAAAAAGACGCCAAGACAAACTAAACGCTTTAATAACTAAGTACACGACTCTAAACCGGAAAAGTAACTTCGAAGATGGTATCAAACGCAAAAAATCTGATCGAGAACCATTACTGGGCTCACACTAACTCATAATCTAATACTACGAACGCAGTCATCAATGTATGGAAGACAGTGAAGGTACAGATTGCGTAACAACGAGCAATGAACGAGGTATGGCCAATGACCGCTTAGAAAAAATTGGTTGAATCGGTTTGTCGCTAGCCTGATCGACTGTCACGATCTGAAGCCACGACACGGTCCATTGCGGGCAAGAAAGCGACAAGAAATAAAGAATAGGGTGTGTAACAGGCGGGGAAATTAAATTGTAAAGGTATAAAGAGTTCACTAGTGAAAAAACTGAGTTGAATATTGAAATCACATGTTATGTAAGTGGTAAGGAAATGATGATGAATGAGGAAGCCAAATTGCAACGACCCCTTAAATTTATCAGCCTAAGTTCGTGTTTTATGTATTGATAATTATTATTCACTTGGGTTAAAATCTCTTTGCTAAAACCTACAAGTCGATGACGACATTTACGACGGTTTGTGCAGAGATTTTGGGGATTATCCCAAATCATTGATAAAGCAATCAAAGACCCCAATATGTTGTTCTTATTTAAAAAAAAAACAGATCTGAAGAGGAAGAAGTAACAGTTACTCATCATGCACTGTAAGGAGCGATGCTAATTGAAAACTTGACATAACTGATCAGATTTAAAGGGTACAAGGAAATAAAAAAATGGTCACCGTTAACAGACGTGTAAACAGTAAAGTTTTACGATCTAGGTCGGCATCATTAGCATATTGTCTTTGAATGAATTTAACATGATAGCCGAAAAAGTAGGTTTTAATAGGCACGAAAACAAAGGCCGTGGTCACTAACTTAATGACTCGTCTGACGAGTTGTAGGGAAAACTCAGCAATAAAAATAAAAATTAGAATGGAATAATTTGATGAATATTATGTTAAGCCCTTATACGGAAGGTAATAAGGGTGGAAAGTAGGTGACGATAGAGATGACAACAAATTAAGATATATGAAAGAAGAAGACAGTTGCGCCAACCCCAAATAAATTAGTATAAATCAGGAGGATGACGATGATGGTAATGATAAGTTGGGTTCCCGCAATTTCTCTATCCATCAAAAGCTAGTAGAAAACACAAACTAGCTTTACAAGTAGAACGAGAACCCAATTGTGTATGCCACAAGGTATCTCGTTTTTGCAGATGATATTATATTTTCGCAAAAGCAAACAAAAAAGTTGCGATTCATAATAATGTGTGGTAAAAAATCTTATTGAGCGATGGCTGACGCTTCATGAATGGCTAATCTCTGCCGTTAGAAGCAGGGTGGCCATGAGAATCGTGTGTGCATTTACTTTGTGTGTTTAACTAATATACTGATGCCTGCTTAACTAAACTGATTGAAGTGCTATTTTTGTAGCAAAAATAGTAGTAGAAGACGTCACACGTCGTATTGACTGTGTTACTTTTAAAGCAAAGTAAAATTTTGCCAACTCAAGTTACTCTACAGAATGAACTCTATGGAGCAACTTTAAAGACCCGATTGTCATCGGAGAGCAACGTTTATTGTAGATATAAACGTGGCCCTCACAGTTCAAAAAGCAGAGTAGATAAAGTAAGAACCACATATACCGAATATAAAACTGTATATTTACTTTACACTGGACACAATCGGATTAAAAGATAGTGGAACTGGTACAAGTCTTGTGGACTGAAGACTACGGCAGCTTCCTAAGGCCATTTGCTCCCTTTTGGAGTCCTAATGCATTATTTTTATCGTGCAATCCCTACACCTCAATTCCATGGCCACATCAAAAAGTCCCTCGCTATTCAAGCGCTTCGCTCGCGTACTGCATGACAATGACCAGTGTTACGGGAATGCATTGTGTACCCAGACCACGGAGCGGCAGGAACAAGGTTCGGTTCCCAGAGGCACAAGCCGTTGCTTTGAATATTAATCGGCTTTGGAACTGCAAGTTTTTGATTCGTGATTTTTTTTTTGACCGGGGTCCTTGGAATATTTAAGTACTTATTTCCAAGGCTAAAGAAGTGTTCTGCCAATTTTTGACGTTGATATTTCTAACACTCTTCTTGTCAATAGAGAAAAGTAATACTAGGCGACAAGCCACGTTATTGCTTCGAAACAAATTGGCAAAGAACTTATGCAACGACTTGAACAAATCGCGACTTTTCTGCACTCGCTCGTGCATAGGAAAGACTTACCAAAGTTATTACATTAGGTCAAAGATCACTTTCGACTTTTAATCAATGGCAACAATTAACAGGATAGGTTCACTTATGACTTAACAAATCTTTGAGCGAATGATTCATCGACTTAAGTTCTTGACTCATTGCCCAAGACCACTAAGTTAATCGTACTAGGAAGAAACAACATTGCGTAAGTAACATTTTATGCACAGTCATGCAAATATACCAATACATAGTTAACACCCTTGAACCTTGTCGTTCTGTACTTTGATCCTCTTGTGTACTTTGTTATTGCACAATAGTTACACGTAGTATACTTCAAATATAGCGATCACGATTGTGTCGTTGAACCAGTAGACGATCTTATAGAGGTCACGGAGAGATAGAAGTTTGGCTTTATTTAAACTGTTGGCGAAAAGAGAAATTAAAAATTCCCACAAGATTGAGCAGAAATAAACAAATTTTCTTGCTTCATCAGCCTTTAAGAGAAAGTATCCTTTAGTTAGGCATCTAAAGTTTAGGGTTTCAAATTCTGCAAAACTGCGAAAGAGAATGCTTATAAACATAAAACCTATGAATCTGCTGAAGTGACGCAACTTGGTCAAGTCTTCGATAATACACAAAATTGCAGACTTCCAAGCGCTGTTGTACTTTATGATGTCATGATTTTTCATTGTTTATAGTCTCTAATCTTTATGTACGTGATTTTAACTTGGACCGTAACGAGCGTAAATCCTATCTGTTGTTACTTAAAAATAAGCTCCACAATATCCATACACAAAGCAAATCTAGACAGATTTGCAACAATTTCCCGTGTGCAATAATTGAATTCAGTGAATGAGGTTTTGAAATGGCGTACACTAGATGGCACCACAGAGACGTCAGAGCCAGGCACCTGTCAAATCGCTTATATTTTCCAACTAAAGTTAAATAGACGTCAACATCACGTCGACGACATAAATTACATTTTTAAAGTGGAGGACCTCTCTCCAAAGTGACGCCAACTGGTGGCGTATTTTTTGCTGAAAACCCTTAATGCAAGGTTACATCTAATCTACATTCTACTGCATACCCTCTCGTGCCTGATGAGGTACTCGATGAGACAGTCCTTCTTCTTCTCCTTCTCGTCAGGGTGACAGATGCCGATGTTGAGCCCCATCACGATGGTCTTCAGCAGACCACCCTCGAAGGCGTCCCATAGGAACTTGGGTGTGTAGCACATTATTGCCTGAAAGAAAGTATGGAATTTAAATCTTTAAAATACGTTAAATATGTTATTCGATGAAGATTGGAGATCTGAAGATTTGTAAGAAATTTCGGTAGGCCCTACATGGTAAAGTGTGGTCATGTGCGAGCTTGGTAAACCATAGCGAAAGAAAAGGACCAATGATCAAACGGCCTTGCAAGCAGGAAGAAGTCATTGCACTCTTGATTAATTAAAACATTCTCAGTCTGTTCAAAGGAGAGACCAGTCATTCAATGACACTTCTTACATTTAAATAGACCAAAAGAGCAATACACCCTATATTGGCCGATCACGATTCCATGAGACATGCAAATATTTTTAATATTTGACATTCAATTAACACTAGACGTCACAATGTCTTGTATAGGGACAAGAAAAATGCGGTTCCCACGAGCGTTAGTGCAGTGATCCCAACAATGACGATTGTAATATTTTACGGTTTATAGGTGAGAAGAATTGCTGTGTTTTGTAATAAAATTATCATCATATCAGGACTACTCTGTATGCAATTGGTACAGAGATTGATGACGACAAAATCTGTTAGCAGCCTGTAGGAAGATATATTTTATTTGCTAAATAGTATCTTCTGTAAAAGTTTAAGGTAGGTATACCTCAAACAGGCAGGAGCTTCATTCAAAATATTGATGCTCAGCAGCTTTTGGTTAGACAGGAAAGCCAACCCTACCATAGGGAATGGCTAGACAGATTGGCTGTGAAGTCCGTCAAGAAAACGAGTTGCCGCTTTAAGATATTTTTACCCGACTACCCCAACACGCAGATAATGTTTATGATATTAAGATGATGTAACTCGGTCGAGAATCGACATACAAATATTATCATTTAAGTTTAATTATAATAATTAAACGTATGAATAGTACAGAGAGGAACTTTATTATCATTCCACTGTGCACAATGAATAACATTCAAGCGCATCTGTACACAGCATTCGTATTGTCTTGTCACACCTGTCCAGTACAGTTATTCACTCGATCTTAGAACAAAACAACGTAGGGTACAAAGATCAAGCCGGTGTTTCTGCCAGTCAAATTAAAAACAAAGATGTTTATAAAACAAATTGTACAAAAAAGAATAGATTGCAGAACTCGGGCAAATCTAGAAATATCGCTACAAACATTAATTTGCAAAAATCGAGAGAAAAGCTAGAAGAAATATTATTGTATTTCGCATTTTCTTTCTTTGTAAGTTATGTCTAATAAGTTTATTAATAGATTCGACAGAGAAAATCAAAATATTTCCTACAAAAGTAACAATAGTTAATAGTCCAATTATATACCACCTTCACAGACTATTAATTACCTTGTTTCTCCAATTAAATCATCTCATAAATAATGTTATTTACCATTTTCCTTGATTATAGAGTAATGTCAAGTTAGAGAAGTTAATCTTGAACTATACTCGAGTTATTCATTCACTAAAGAAAAGCTACAGGTACTAGATGTCACGGGTTTATTTTGGACCTAACATTTTTTATACTTTTGCAAGGGCCAGGTTTAGCATTAAATGTATTTAGTGATTAGTGGTGCCTTACTTAGTATTTCAATTGGAAAACAATCGATATGAAACTAAACAATATTACAATAAGCATGTACAACTGTATTATATTAACACCAGTCAGCTAACTCCAAAGAAAAATAATGACAATAAATTCGAGCTGATAATGGTGATACCGTTACTGCGACTCGTATGTGGACGTTCCGTTGACACGACGTGATTGAGCTATTAGTTTACGTTTGGACAGTCTGTGACCGTATCTGGGTGTGTATTGTGGGTTTCCATAAACTCAGCCAGTAGGCCACAGCCGGTCATAGGCCTTGCTCCGGTTTTGATGATAATTAGGATTCTTAGAGGCATGACGTCATTGCAAAACAGTTGGATAAGAAAATATTTAGGATCTATCGCAAAATAACATAATAACACAACTATGTTGCCCGAATGGTTAGGCAAGGGTGGTCTCGTCGGGTGCTTTAAGTCCCATGCAATTAGGGTGGAGAATATTGCGATGAATCAGGCAGAAATCTGGGCTCCGGGCTACTACTAAGAAAAGCCAGACGAAAACAAAATAGAATATTATGAAGTGGGTATCAAAAACCAAGACCTCATGGAATTGGCAAACACTGTTTTTTTATTATTGTAGATAGGCTCGCGCTTGACCACTATCTCAACTGATGGTTAGCTATGATGTGTATGGTCGACAGTGTAGCATGCTTGCCTAGAAAAAACGTCTTCACTCTTGACTTTACTTAAAGACCCCGAAAATGTAGCTATCGGGAAACACAGAAATGAATTGATTGATTCTAGCTGATAACTTACAAAAGAATAGTCTCATCACTTATTTTAAACCGAGAACATTTAAATTGCCACTCCGATCAATCACCAAGAAAAAAATGTCAACAACCGCGGGTCCGAGAGAAAGTTAGTCATAAAATAAATATATAACAAATTGATACTATTTTAATTGCGTGAGTAATGGAGCAAGGATTGAAGTGAGTAATCTAAGCGTCCATTGAATAAATACAAGACAAGGTGATTAACTGCACGTGGATTACAAAGTTCAGGGATTAGTTGAACTGTGACGTAGCTAGGAGATCGATGACGGTGACTTCCATGGCTTCATGGGACTGTTTTGGTGGCAACGTTACAGTCAACTATCCATCCAATCCTCTTCTTTTTATTTAATTTATGTTAGCATACCTCCTACAAATGAAAGTGTTCATATTTGTTTTTAGGGTTCCGTACCCGTAGCGCAAAAACAGGACCCTATTACTAAGACTTCGCGGTCCTTCTGTCTGTTTCTGTCCCCAGGCTGTATCTCATGAACGGTGATAGCTAGTCAGTTGAAATTTTCACAGATGATGTATTTCTGTTGCGTCTATAACAACAAATAAAAACAGAATAAAATAAATATTCAAGTGGGGCTGCCATACAACAAACGACGGTATTTTTTTAGCCGGTTTTTTTTTTTTGCGATAATTGTACGGAACCCTTCGTGCGCGAGTCCGACTCGCTCTTGGACAGATTTTTATTAATGTATCATGGCCTGGATTACGACGACCTAGGACCGCTCTTATCTTGTGGAGGGACCGTGAAATAACTCGGACACTTCGACCCATTGTAATATTTTGTGGTCCCCTAGATAACTTACTCCTCCCCAATCTCGTTGAAAACCTTCTTGATGAGTTTTATAATGAGATTACGAGATATGAGTCTATAGTCTTCTGGTTTTTGATATCCTACCCCTAGGACTCATTCGCTTACTAGGCAGTGCGTCGCATGTGCACAGAAGGTGATCCATGTGCTCTGTATGTTCCACACACAACCTACACATGGGTGTCGCGGTTAGACCCATCTTTTTGAGCATGTTGTTCGTTCCAAAGTGGCCAGTGATTGCCCTAAAAAGATACGACCTAGAATAGTTTTTATTCCAGTAGCACGTTACCTTGGGATAATTTGAGCCAGTGCTGGTGAAAGTTAGTATATTACTTATAGTCGTATCGTCTATCTTACTTAATATTATAAATGTGAATGTAAGTTTGTTTGTTACGCTTTCACGCAAAAACTACTGAACCGATCATCATGAAACTTTGTACATACATTCTTAGAGGTATTAGAAGTAACATAGGATACTTTATTAATAAAAAATAAAAAAAAATAATGGCTTCTCTGCGAGCGAAGCCGCAGGTAGAAGCTAGTGTAAATATAAATCAGTGTGGGAACAAGACAGGGGATTGCGAATTTGTTAAAAGAGCATAGATTAAGTATTTGTATGAAATGGTGACAAACCCCCAATTACCAGACTGCCCCAGAAGAGAATATTCTTCTCTAAGATAACTTTTGCAACGTGTTCTAAGTTCCACGTTTATTGTAAAAAGCTGAGATAAGTACTTATAATAGTAAACAAAGACATCGCAGCACAATACGTAATGTTTTCATTGACAACACGGTTCCGAGCAATTACTCGACACATCGTTTTAATTATTTTATTGTAATCTTCCATCTGACGCCACCGTGACGTAAGTATAGCAGCTGTTATAGTTTCTGGACAGAAAAACCTAGTTCTTACCGAGCAGTAAAGCGCTAGCTGAGCATGGGCTCCTGACTTTGATGCCCAGATCGGACTAAGTTGTGTTTTTTATTTATGTATTTAGACTTCATGCACAAAAGGTACAATGGCGAACTTTATGCCTTCGGCATTCTCTACCAGTCAACCAAGGGTGGTGAAGAGATAACAAGGCAAGTGCATTGTTTAAATAATTAAATAAAAGTTTTCATTAACTTATAGGTAAAATACACGTACTTATTTATATATCGTATATGATATATACTTAATAAATATACAGATGTATGAAGTTACAGAAAAGAAGAAAGCGTGAGCTGACTCTCCTTAGTTATGTTGAAAATTAACCCGCAATTTCCGCTTGAATGCAAACCGACTTGTAGCCGTCCCTGATCTTGAAATGAAGCGCGAACCAGAGCAAAATGAATATTGAAGGAAGAGTGAACAAAATTAGTAGTAGAAGGACAAAGCAAGAGGAGATCCATCCATCTGATTTTTCTTAACAGTAGCCTGGAATATGGCTATAGGCTCGCCCGCAATTACATGGGAATTAAACTTAACTGACGCATTGCTCTGCCTCACCCTTCGGGTTATACAGGCGTAACGTTATATTAATAAAGTTATAAGATAAAAGAAAACTTTCAAATTGTTCCATGTCCATTATAATTATTGTTAAGTACGGACTAATATTAGCATTTGTTTTTACAAGCTTTTATTTCTATTGTTTTTTTATTTCTATTGTTATTTTTTGTGCACTGCCATGCAAGAATACGAAAAAAGCTTGTTTTAAAAAAAGTTTTTTTTAATTTATTTAGGTATGTTTTTTTATCAGACAAGCCGGCAACGCTATTTCCAACCACTGGAACTCTAGAAAAACAGCATCAACAGGGGTGCGGCCAATTAAGCACAAACTTGAGTTTAATATTTACATAAGTACAACTGCATAGATGGTGCAAATGAGTGAGGGAAAAGTTGTTTCCACGACGACAGGGGAATCACGGTCCTCAGTAATGAGAAACACGATTTGAGGAGGGGAGGGGATGAACATAAAAGATTTTAAAATACCCTGATAGCACACACATGTACCTACAGAATGTACAGTTGTTGGCAAAACCCAGAAATATCCATTTAGGCAGCAGACTTTTACATTACTTGCCTAAGAGACGGGTCCCAACCGTTATTGCTGTGAAATCATGATGCAATACTTTTCTTTTCAAAATACGTTGTGTTACAAAACAAGGCCTACTGTTTTAAATTACTTTTTTATTAGGTACAGATGACCAGGCTAGAGTTGTAAACCTAAGTGGGCCTAAGGTCTTTAGTCGGCTACCGCTTCGATTAATAGGGTTATTTGCAATGGCTTATGGATAATTAATGATCCTATATGAAGCAATCCAATTATTATACATAGTTACGTCATAACGCAAAAACATATAACAGCTATATTAAGGCGTATTTATGCTCCAATATTAACGCAATTCTGGCCGTGCGCTCGCCTAGAGCCAGAATATCAATATTGAACCTCCTTTTGAAAAGTTTTGTTTGCAAAATACTCTTTGATTTACATATGCTATTTTAGTTATGTAGAAATTCTAGTCATGACCTTTTTTTTTAAACATCGAAGTCGTTTTGGAGGAGTATCCAAAAGTAGCGAAAAAATATCGCGTTGTTAATTATTTTTATAAAGCAAAACTATTAGTTACACGAAAAAACCGTGTATCACAAATAATGTTAATGAAGCAATAATAAATATATATTATTTTCAATCCTTTAAACCTAGCTGTTACTAAGAAGTATGCTTTAGAATGTAACCTTTTTACGGCACTCAAACGGTGGAAGACCCTTAAATAAAACTAATTAGTTTCCAGATTAGCATCTAAATGCTAAATAATAAGTGCTGACAACATTAACTAATGTGATAATGTCACAAAACACAACAATGCACCTTAATGACGCCTATTTGTATTTACTCATTGACCTGAAGACCTCCACTCATTAGACAATAACTTTAGTGTCATTAAAACTGTGGTTAACACTGTCTGAACTCTGAATCACAATTTTCATATTTAATTAAATCATGAGTAATCATAGCGAAATAAATACTAGATGTTACGTTTGCTTATTACGCGATTTAGCAAATTAACACAATTTTGAAAGAGATTTTATTAACTTTTTTTTTATTAAGGTATAACTTTTTAGTTAGCATATTTTATTCCGAATTAGCTATATTTAAACATATAAGTGTTGTATATTTATAAAATCACCTATTAAAACCCTTTATTTTGATACCTCACATGATGGGTTTGGCAGAAAAATAATATTGGGACCCCACGATTGACGTAAGAATCATCAAAATCGGCCAACGCGTTTGGTTCCTAGAACGCAACATCGGAACAAACATACATACATAGATCGATAACCACTTTACCGTCCTTTGGAAGTCGGGTAAAAAGGCTGATGATGAACCGAATGAATGGGTCACCGTATGTTAGACTTAACTTTAAAGGTATATAATCCTTTTTGGTGACCCCCACAATGCCCACACAATTACTTTCGTGTCGTTTTCCATGTTTATACACGATGTCTTATTTTCATAATAGCAACTTACTTGAAAGAACAGCACGAAGCACACCCACTGGTAGTACGTATAGTACTTCTTCTCCTGCGTGCTGTCATACTCGTTCGCTATGCCTGGATGCGCCACCTCTTTGCCAACCTGCAATCAACAATACACCATCAGTTTCGCAAACATTTGCATGTGACACAAAAACAAATCGGAAACTAGGACATACTTCTAAAGGTTTGCTACCGTGATTTATTTCTACCATTGTCATAGGGCTTACCTATGTGACATTCAATCTAACAGCCATAACGACTATCAATAAAAAAAGTTATTTAATGATAGTCGTACGTAAACAAGAAGAAAATCATGCTGTGCAGTCGGAGGATACATTTTCGCGAGCTGGCTAACCAAAACCAGATGTATCCTCCGCAGCATGATTTTCTTCTTGTTTACGTCTTTTTAGTTCGCTTTCTAGGCAGTCGGGTTTTTTGTTTTTTTTTTTTAAATAACTTTTTTTATTTATAACTTTTTAGTTAATTATTTTTTAGAATTAGGTACATTTAATCATATAAGTGTTATGTATTTTTGGAATCACCTTAATTTTGATACACGACACGATGGGTTTGGGAGACTAAACCGCAAACAAGTTGGTATTAATAGAAAAAAATAGAAAATTTCAAAGAAAAATCTGATTTATCAAAATATTTGTTAGTAAAATATTCATAATAATAAACATTATCACAAAATAAGTTCATAGATCAATGGGAAGTTAATAATTCTTTCTCTCGATCATTTGTTTACAGTTAGAGCAGTTACCTAATAAAAAACGTTTTTTACAGAAAAATAAACCGACTTCATTAGAAAAAACATTAAAAACTGCAAAAATAACTTAAGTTTCGGCAGTCGGTGAAGCAAAACGATAACAATAGGAGGAGCTACCAAATACAGAGAATGCCGAAACGAAAGTTATTTTTACACTTTTTTTTTCTCTCTTTTTAATTTTGGTTCACCATCACTAAAAGTGAGCATTTCTATAGTTCGGTGCCTTAAGGATTGACCAAATATCCATAGTAACGCAAATATACCCTCCAACATACCTCACACCTCACTACCTTATTTAAATACAAAATCTCGATAAACAGAGTTATTTACTACCCGCTGAAGTTTCATATATTCGCTAAATAAGCAATAGCATAAACTGAGATGGTCAATGAATACGCAATGAGAATGAAATCTAGAAATTAGATGAAGGTATGAATTTCATATTAAGTGATGTGGAAATCATGAAATCCGAGTTTGATGGAAAATTGAAAATATTCGTTTTGAAAGCTAAATAGATTCACGTTGAGTTTTTAGTATCCATAATTCATTTTATTTGAAAGTCAGAGCATATGAAGCTTCTGAAATAGCCTCAAGACATACCATGAAGAAATCAATTTTCCCAATAGTCTGTTGAGGTCATATTCATAACAGAGCTGACTGATGTATTCAAATCAAAATCTGACTGGCACCACAAGTCCTCGAATTAAGTCACACTTAAATATTTAAAACATAACACTGTTCACGTTTCATAAATTATTTAATACTCAATTTCAGCTCATGTTTCAGAGATGAAATGTGGTAGTAAAATTATAACGTGATGTTTTGCCGCTAAGCGCTATATCAGGAAGCCACGTGACAAAATGTTGATTCGAAGAATATGTTTATATGTAGGTTTATTTGGCGATTTATGATCATAGCGAACTCATGTTTTTCGTGTCAATATACAGATATCCTCAGCCTTGTTATTAGGAATTGACTTGAAATTGCTATGATCTATTTAATTAATAAACCTACATACGAAATAGTACTGCATAAGATGTGTAATGCACACCATAATTTGAAAGCCACCGAACAAAACGAAAGCCAATACGAATCACAGTTTTATGTGACCAAAGTAACAAATTCGATGCCAGCCTGATGTACACAATCAATCAAATCAAATCAAATCAAAATAGTTTATTTCAAATAAACCTTATGTCTTATGTGAATTGTCAAACAACAAAAAAATATGACTAGTTGCAAATTCGCAAACGTCAGTAGATCTCAATGGAGAAGAATTTGCAAAAATTTGAAACTCCACGGACACTCTTTTCCATCAGTTTCAATTACAAGTTTTTGGTTACATCATTCTTGTTAAAAAATAAATACATATATGTGAGAACGATGCAAAAAGACGTGCACGTAAAAGCGTCTAGAGTAACAAACAATTTCAACATAAAAATGCAATGACAGGCCGAGGCAGCTAAGTTATGACCAATCGCAACTGATGGCGCCCGATCACGAACATGACGCATGGATCGGCACCACTCAGCTCAACCATTATGGAGGGAACCGAATGATCCAACACATGTGCCACCATCAGAGAGAAAATTAGAGAGAGCATGACACACTCAAATGCCAGGGCACACAGAAGTCAACCAACGACACATGTGCTATGTGTGAGATTTACAGTCGGAACATAGTACTCACACATGTGCTATGCAGTTATATAATACTAAAAGAAATTGAGTTTATACAATACAAATATATTCATACAGTCTTCAGCAGCTCCAACAATACTTCAAAACTTTTCTGCCCATCACTAATTGTTCTTGCGCCCTAATGGCTGCGGAGCGGGACCAGCATTTAGCCAAGCATTTTTATCAGCGATGTAATCCCCCAACTTATAATATGCTTGCCTGCACAGTGTGCGTTTTATACAAGTTTTAAATTTCGTCTCATTCAGTTCTAGAATGTGGGGAGGTATTTTATTGTAACATTTTACACAGTACCCCATAAAAGATGATGCTACTTTAGCCAGCCTGAAACCTGGTTGGATAATAACAATCCATCTGCATGATAACAATAAGACCGCGACAAGTGAACGGTGACCTTAACGACACACCCATCTGGGGCATTACGCACGATTGTGGGCGAATTGCGAATCTCTGCGACTAGATTAGGGCTGCTATGTATGGACTTCGATCAAACAGTCGTAAAATATTTCGTTAGGTGTAGGATCTTAAGCAAAATACCTGTCTAAAGCATTCCGTACGATTGAAAGCAGTTTGCGAATCTCTGCAACGATTATACTAGAGTTGCTCTGAGCTCTACAAAGACACACAAAAATGGTCGAAAAATTAATTTAACATACGGGATTGACATGTGGACCTACTTACCCCAAATAGTTGTGAAAAATATTTCGATAGCCAGGCAAAAAAACACATCAAATAACAATTAAAAGATAATGATGAACGTCGTTTGCATGCGGGGATTATAAAATACTTGAAAGGGCCTCTAATGTTGCTGTTCATGATTATATTGGAACAAGATAGTATAATGCGAAAAAAGCCGTAGAGATTATAGCAGTCGCGGCGCATCTTTATGTCTCTGAAGTTGGCCGCAAGACCTTGCGCAGTGTTTATGTCAATGTTGAAATAGAAGATAGCATTGTATAACTGCATCTTTCACTCGCTTACGTTTGTCGTATTCTCCTATCTCGCTTACTCTTTGCAGTATACTCGATGACAAACTGTTTCTTGTGCAATGGTTCGCAGAGTCAACTTCAGAGGCACAAACATCCGCTGTGACTACTATACAAAATGTCCAAAATATCTGGCTATAAAGTCACTAAAATAATTAATATAACACTAATATACTTAAGCGATAAAGTTTAGTTGTTACAGCTAATCTGATTGTTAGAAACCCTAAAAAATAGTCGCAATAAAAATGGATTATGAAAGTGTTTTTATAAAAGTGATAAGAGCATACTCGGAAGAGCCGTATCTTATTGGCCTTGAATTCAATCAAACAATCAATCAATCATTATAAGTACAAGTACTCCAACGATCTAAATTACCCACCTAATTGGGTATCATTTGACCCCAAGTCGATCCTTTGAATAACCGCAACGAAGGTGGTCACGTCATGGTCATATTTGGCCAGGAATTTGACCCAACAATTAGAAGAACACATTACCGGCATCGCGGTCTTTAATAGGACATTGCGTGGGCGACGACCTTTGCGAACCGGGAATAAGTTGCCAATTTTACTTAATTACCTACGGCATACAATCGTAGGACTTTATAGATAAATTAAAATAGAGGTATAAATAGAGTAATACTGAGGATAAAACATGATTCCAGGGTGGCTTAAAGTTGATAAAAATATTAAGAACTCATTTAAGAATACACTTAAGAAAGAGGGACAAGTTCCAAATAGGAACTAACCCTCATCTGGGCATTTTAGGTAAGCATATAAAACGCAAGCTAAATTGTACTAAAGGAAGAAATAAATATAAATAAATATAAACTTGCATACATTTCGCTTGGCCAGAGTACACGATATAGGCGCGCGAAAAAATTCTGCCATTCGCCAACCCTAACCTACTCGTGCCAATCAACTCCACAAGAGAGGAAGCGGGCAGTTACGGGGATCGGTGCACGCGCAATTGACAGCACCTACCCGGCTAATAGACGGTGATTTGTGCTGAAATGAAGAGGTAGTAGCAGATGCTAATAGTGTTTATCGACAATAAAATGTGAAAAAAGATAACAATCATTATAAGAATGTTTCTAAACGCCTGAGCATCTGCTAGTATTATATTATCTGTGGCGTAGGTTATGAATTAGGAAAATACATGTGTCTGTAGAAAACATTGAGGGTAGACGAAAGTTTTGCCGTCGTTAACACAACGTAAAAATATTTACAATTTATTGTAGAAATTTCTAAAGTTCAATAGAAGTCTTTATCAAAATTAGGCAAACAAAGGAAGCCATTTAATAAATGGGAAGACGCATTAAATGTTTAATAACGAGATGTCATATAATGTGGTTTTTTGACCCAAAAAAAAATGATTTGCGTTACATTGTGAGGCTAATACAAAAAGTAATTACTACATAATATACATCTGATTGTTATGCGTTATTTATAGCTTGTTTACGCAACAGATAATTGGCCTACTTATGTAATCATGTTTTACGACTAGTTATTACGTTAACTAGGTACTAACTCTGATTATGACTTAACTACAATACTACTAAGCAGCCTGAAAAATCGATGAAACCATGGATGAACTATCTGAAAGCGCTTGCGGCTGGAAAGAAGGTAAAACTTGTCAGATGATGACTTATAGATAAGTATGTAAGAAGAAATGTAGCGCTGGTGCCGCATTTCAGGCGCAAGAGGTCGCCACATTAACCGATCCCGTGCGTCTCGCATCTAGCGTCAGCAACCTTAACCAGGGCATCGGACCACCAACTGGAAGGTCTTCCAACGCATCGTCTTCCGGTTCACGGTCGCCCAAACATCCACACAAAGATAAAAAGCCAACACATCAGGAGTCACAATTAAAATAATAAAAAACTTTTTTACAAAAAAATAATACCGACTTCCAAATAACAAAACTACTAATTGAAAAATGACTACTATACAAAATGTCCAAAATATCTGGCTATAAAGTCACTAAAATAATTAATATAACACTAATATACTTAAGCGATAAAGTTTAGTTGTTACAGCTTATCTGATTGTTAGAAACCCTAAAAAATAGTCGCAATAAAAATGGATTATGAAAGTGTTTTTATAAAAGTGATAAGAGCATAGTCGGAAGAGCCGTATCTTATTGGCCTTGAATTCAATCAAACAATCAATCAATCATTATAAGTACAAGTACTCCAACGATCTAAATTACCCACCTAATTGGGTATCATTTGACCCCAAGTCGATCCTTTGAATAACCGCAACGAAGCTGGTCACGTCATGGTCATATTTGGCCAGGAATTTGACCCAACAATTAGAAGAACACATTACCGGCATCGCGGTCTTTAATAGGACATTGCGTGGGCGACGACCTTTGCGAACCGGGAATAAGTTGCCAATTTTACTTAATTACCTACGGCATACAATCGTAGGACTTTATAGATAAATTAAAATAGAGGTATAAATAGAGTGTGAAAAAAATGCTTGGCTAAATGCCGGTCCTGCTCCACAGCCACATACATTTGTAGCTACAAATTAGTTTATATTGGAAGAGATGCTGCTGCCCTTTTCGTATTGTTGTTTTCAGTGTTTTATTTTTATTTCATTTGTTTATTTCAATAGGACTTAGGATTCTTTACATGTTATATTTAGAAATAATAGCATTGTATAATGTAGAAGCACTTTTATTTTTCAAATTTGTGAATGTGAGGTACCATGGAGCATTTTTATTAGGTTACAACTTTTTGTTTTTTTTTTTTTTTTTATTTTGACATTGCGAGCATGGCAGTTGAGAGTTTGTCATGCTCACTCAAATGTCTCGCTGTTGGTGGCGCGTGTTATTGGGTCATTCGGTTCCCTTCAAAATGGTTGAGCTGAGTGGGGTTGATGCACGCGTCATGCTCGTGAACGGGTGCCGTCAGATGAGACTGGTCATCTCTTAGCTGCCAGTGGCTTAATTCAGTTCCTATCTTTTAATATTTTTTTTATTATTATCTACATTGTGCTCACATAATGGAAGCAACAAGAAGTATGTAACCAAACATTATATGTAACACATATTATTTAAAAGAGTGTCCATGGAGTTTCTTGCACGTTCTTCTCCATAGAGATCTACTCCTTGGAACGTGCAACTTAGCTTCACTTGTTAGTTTGACTGACCGACATTTGACAATTCAAAAGTGCCTGTAATTGGTCTATTTGAAATAAACGTTTTTGATTTTGATTTTGATTTTGAGTAATACTGAGGATAAAACATGACTCCAGGGTGGCTTAAAGTTGATAAAAATATTAAGAACTCATTTAAGAATACACTTAAGAAAGAGGGACAAGTTCCAAATAGGAACTAACCCTCATCCGGGCATTTTAGGTAAGCATATAAAACGCAAGCTAAATTGTACTAAAGGAAGAAATAAATATAAATAAATATAAACTTTCATACATTTCGCTTGGCCAGAGTACACGATATAGGCGCGCGAGAAAATTCTGCCATTCGCCAACCCTAACCTACTCGTGCCAATCAACTCCACAAGAGAGGAAGCGGGCAGTTACGGGGATCGGTGCACGCGCAATTGACAGCACCTACCCGGCTAATAGACGGTGATTTGTGCTGAAATGAAGAGGTAGTAGCAGATGCTAATAGTGTTTATCGACAATAAAATGTGAGTCGCTTGCGGCTGGAAAGAAGGTAAAACTTGTCAGATGATGACTTATAGATAAGTATGTAAGAAGAAATGTAGCGCTGGTGCCGCATTTCAGCCGCAAGAGGTCGCCACATTAACCGATCCCGTGCGTCTCGCATCTAGCGTCAGCAACCTTAACCAGGGCATCGGACCACCAACTGGAAGGTCTTCCAACGCATCGTCTTCCGGTTCACGGTCGCCTAAACATCCACACAAAGATAAAAAGCCAACACATCAGGAGTCACAATTAAAATAATAAAAAACTTTTTTACAAAAAAATACTACCGACTTCCAAATAACAAAACTACTAATTGAAAAATGACTTTATTTTTGGAAGTCAGTGTCTTTGGAAGGTAACAATTTTTTGCGTTATGGACACCGTCTTCCAAAAATTAAGTTATTTTTCACTTGCTTGTTGTTTTTTCATTTTTAGTTGTACCTACTTACCTAATAGACAAGTGACACGTAAGGTACCTATAGTGCCAAAATAAATTACCCGAATGTCATGAAACTGAACATAACCGGTGAAATGAGAGTTTACCAAGGTGAACTGTACGTGCACACATCTGCGTACCCCCTTTAGAGCATGCTGGTGTGATGTTATGATATGAAATGATATAAACAATAAACAGACATGCGATTGCAGCAATCCCGAGAGATTTGCCGTTATTTATTAAAGAGTTATGTTGTATATCTCCGAAGTTCTCAATCAGATCTTCACCAAATTAAAATGGAACCAATTTTGGCACATACTCTTTCATAAAAAAAAAGATTTTTTTAAATCGGTCCACAATTGACGAAGATATCGGTGAACATACATAAAGTCGAACATAGAACTTTCTCCTTATTGGTAAGTCGGTTAAAAATAATGACAAGACAGCCGAACACGACTGGAAGCGGCAAAGAAATCGGAAGCTCTGCCTAATTCGCGGAGGTGCTGGCTCGGTTCCAATATTGTGTTACAAATGTTACCATTGAAATTAATTCGAGGCTTATGTGACATGATACCTTCATGGGCGGCATACAAAGATTTTCGATGATAGAGAAGAATAAAGAGTGGTAAGCATTTATGGTATGTGACATAACGGCAAGCCCAGACGGAGAGGCACAACTGGGCAGAGGTAGAAAGAGAGTAGGGGGACCTGCACCCCGCAGTGGGACATTACAGGTATTATAAAAAAGATTCCATGCCATAATCTTCATGCAGTACTTACTAATAACCGGTGTGCGTGTATGACTTGATATATGAACGTAAATTAACCAAAAGGGGTATGTAATAGGACTATGTAAAGATGGTAGCAGCTGGTGTTCTGTAGTTTCTGCCTACCCTCATGGGAAAAGGCGTGAGTTTATGTATAAAAATCATTTGCAGTCAGAGTAGATGCGGCAAAATCCTGATAAGGACGCTTGGAACTGTAGGTACAGTAAAGAAGGCCTATCCTATGCCCAGTAGTGGATGATTTGAGGCTAAAATACGAAATTCCCGGTAAACGATACGAGTGTATCATACCCATAATTGGCTATGTTTGGATTTTTATATAGAGTGGTAAATTGTGACTAAGAGATTATTTATACTAACAGAGAATGTGTGGGATAGCGTCCTCCTGTCTGCGTATATCAGTGCAATAAGTGACTCATCTGCCAAGCGTGGCTATGGTACTATTATATGAATCTTTTGCAATCAATTGTTAATGGTCAATTATCGCGCAAATGTCATTTTAATCGACTTCAAAAAAAGGAGGAGGTATTCAATTCGTCAAAATTTTTTTTTTTATGTATGTTCTCCGATTAGTCGAAGATGCCTGGACCGATTTGAAAAATTCTTCTTTTATTCGTCAGGATCTGATGATGGGATCCTAGAGAAATCCTCAAATATTACAGCCATACATATAGCGATTTTGGTATTTTCATCAACAATGCAATCATTTACACTTAGAAAGTATCATTTGGTGAAGTGGAACTGATGTAGAAGACCACAGAGGGCCACTGGAATTCCTTAATGCTAAGTATGTCACGGGAGTAAGATATCTCGAAAAGTAAATCGACTATGATGAAGCAAATACTTATAAATAAATGGTACTGATGAAAATGGTACCATCAAACTGTTCTGATGATGAAGCTCGAAGGTTGGCACTGGAACTCCGAAATAAAACAATGTATCCTAGTCGTGTTTGGGCTTATTGGAATCGTCATGAAATTTACTTTGGCTATAAATGATTTTCAAGTTTATTGTAGGTTAAAAAGAGATAAATAAAAAATAAAAATCAAACCGACTTCCAAAACAAAACACTACAAAGCGAAAATATTTTTTTTGCCGAAGTCTGTGTCGAAAAACGAAAAACAATGGGTACAAAAGACACCGACTTCGTAAAAAAAGTTATTTTTCCCTTTGTAGTGTTTTGTTTTGGAAGTCGGTTTGATTTTTCGTTAAAAAGTTTCTAGACGCTGCTTTCAATTAGCGCTTGCTAGCTTTATTTCGTAAAGAACCGCCAATATTTAGACACACAACCCAAACAAGAGGCATATGAATATTAATCATCACTAAGTTCGATATTACCAATGAGGACAGTAAACATATCGACCTTTCGTAGCCTGTTGAAACATGCGCATTTGTGGGGGGAACCACTGTCTCTCTAAATGTCACGACACGGGGCACTTACAACGGAAGGAAAGGGTACCAATTAGTGTAAGGGCACTTGACTTAAAGTGGAAGACTGGATCTGAGCTGTTCAAGGAAAATGCCACACGCTGCCAAGTGGCATAGAGCTACTGTACATAAATAAAATACATGGGAAAGAGTCAGGCATAAATAAATCGAAGAGGAGGATGCTGTGGATAATTTAGAATACGATGATGTTGATTGATTTACTTGCTTTATTCATATTTAATGATTCACAAAGTGCAATACTTTCAGATCGAATTCAGGACATGTTTTTATGAATACTGCTTCATACTTCATCACGGTTATACCAAATTCATTAGTCTTGCTTGGGGTAGTTATGTCATTATCGACCCTAATAGAATGTAATATCTTTATAGCAATCTTCAAAGGACTGGGTTGAGAAAGCAGTGCAAAGATAAATAATAAGAACTCACCTCTCTAGCAAAAGCATCAGGCATGGTAAACGTCGACGTGATCCAACAGAACGTGTTCACTACATTGACGGGCAACCCGCTCACGATGCACTGTATCGGCTGCCCCACATACTGGGTCGCCGTGATGATCATAGAACAGGTCAGCAGCAACACGGTCGTGAACACATTGTGTAGCCGAAACACCGCATTGTCTGTTCTTATCGGCTGGTACTTGAAGTAAACACTTAAGCCTCCTAATAACTTAAACATGTTGCCTTATTTCGGCGTCGTGCTATCTATGCATGGGTAGGATTGTGAGGTACTACTCAAAATCAGTCTTGCAGTAATTGAGACGCGGCAGTGGAACGCGTGTACTATTGTCGGGGTTACGTTGGCATCTGAAACAGAAGATAAATAGGTTAGAAGGTAAAGCACAACCTCAACTAGGATTTTTAATCCTATGTTGCCCAGGCCATAATAACGATTCGATACACACCTTATTCATCAAAATCGGATGAATAGTTTAGGCGCTATAGAGGAACTTATGTAAATACGAATAAACATACCAAGATTGCTAAAATCATAAACCCTTCCTTTTGGCTCCGCCGTAGTCGGGTAAAATAGATTTCTTGGAACCGTTATTTGTAAATATATAATAACATGTATTGCTCACATTCCCTTACGTATAAATTCAAATTGTTTAAAGTCTTGCTACTATTTTGACGTCGTTGTTCAAATTAATAATAATGATTTTTAAACGCAATAATATGCACCCTTATAAACTAGCAATACGTTTAAAATATAAGAATGCTTAACAATAACTATCTAGAAGGAAAAGACAAGATATGTATATACCGAGATGCAAAATGTAGACATTCTATAACCATTTGAATAACTCCTTTTCACAAAAAGTTTAATTGATTGCGTATTTATTTAGATATATTCGCTATTTCCTACCTGATTCACACCATGTCATTAAGAATATGATATCACATACACACCTGAGAAAAGAATCCCAACAGTTCAGAATAAAATGAGAGTACCTATTCTAATGTTTGCATCGATATTGACAGTAGCCGGCACTCTTCGATTGAAAGGCCAACTTTCTGAGCGTAGGTATATGTTCTTTAATGTATATAAACCGCTCCTAGCCTTTTGGAAAACTATAGGTGAACGAATTTACGAAAATTCTCTCGTGTGTGTAACCAATTCATGGCTTAGCCATCGATGAGATTCGAAGGAGAAAGAAAGATACAAGAAGAACGAAAAATGTATGGAAGTTGTAAGTAGAAAAAGTTAAGAATATGAATTCACAAGAGTCGAAGTAACTGTTGAAGCAGTATATTGGCCAGGAGCTCTTCTGAAGTGAACTTTACAGCTTACACCTGTTAGGTTATAACAAGAACCGGCCATCGATCAGGTGGCTGGCACTCAACACGCGACTGATGCACGTTTGTCGCCAACTATGACTTCGCGTGACTGCATAGTACTAATAACACAGGATATACGCACGTAAAAACAATATACTGATGATACAGTGCGTACCTGCTACGGGAAGCTATGACCATTGGATACAGTTGGGTATACAATAGCGAGTTTGCAAATAGAACCTTCATCATACTTCATACTAATTTTATAAATGTGAATGTAAGTTTATTTGTTACGCTTTCACGCAAAAACTACTGAACCGATCATCTTGAAACTTTGTAAATATATTCTTGGAGGTATTAGAAGTATCATAGGATACTATTTATTAAAAATATTTTTTTTTTGATTGCTTCACTGCGAGCGAAGCCGCGAGTAAAAGCTAGTAATTCATAAAATTGTCGCCACGAGTTCCAATGGTCAGAACCACTTCCCTGTTTCTGTTTTAGAATTTATAGTTATGTAGAAACACAATTCTAATGATGAAATCAATTTTTACCTAAATCGGCTACAGAGGATCCCATGATTATAGTTCTCAAAAAAGCGAATTTGAGTTATAGAGAACAAAATAGGGGGAGAATTCTGAATTTCAATAAAGAACGAACTGCAGTTTTATAAATTCGAGCACAGACATTAGTAAACACGCCGGTTACATTTGGCGATAACATTTCTAAAATGGAAACTGGTACTAACAAGGATATGGACCTCAATACGAGTACGTAGGGATATAATGAAATCTGATTGCCTCTGTATTTAAGAAATCTGTTCCTCAATCATTGAATTCTGTCTACCAGTATTCAAAAGGAAACCTTAACCGCTGAACGGACACTTTAAACGAAACTTTTCTCACGGGTAGACCTTGTCCTGAGGCTCTAGACAAGTGGCATTCGATGTCAACGAACACGATATTCGAAATGTCATAATGTAAGGGATTGATCACGTGATTTTTCGATATCGCTTGTCAATCCCATACAAAGTTGCCTTTTTGACAATCGCTATCGCCATGCTTTCGATGGCAGAATGTCACTTGTCTCGGAATAGATCCTATAATCTAAGATACTTTTCGATCCCCGTAGAATGTTCATATGGAATCATTTCCAACTTCCACGCGCGTGAAGCCGCTGGCAGTAGCTAGTATTCTAAAAGCAGAGCTACCGATAAAAGATGAACCGTTTCTTGTTCAAGTTACAAGTAATTAAAATTTATTGCCATGACGTTTTATCGCATGTTACCTATATCACCAACTACGGCAGTCGACCGTGGGCGTGGCTCAGCTTAAACGAGGGTAATTTATCAGATAGCAATTTAAATGGGCAATAATCTTTCAACATTAGCTTGTTCTGTATATATAAACAGGTGATCTCTTCAAAGGATGCACTTATAACCTGTACATAAAAGTCGTACAATCGTACACTGTGCCTGCGTATGCGCTTGTGCTAAGTATTTGAAATAGGGTTGCTAAACGTACTCCAATATAAGTTACTGTACTCAATTTTATGTAGGTTTACTAATTTGTCTAGAAGCAATGGAGTACGTAGCTAAGATAGGTACTGTATTTATTTAACATGACTTTGAATTAAACTGCTATTTTATCATGGAGTTTTTGTATCTTCGGTCATAATTGCAAATGTGTGTGGGCAAAGAAAATCATAGCTTCATTGAAATTATCTAATAGTATAGTAAAATTATTTAAAAACCGGCCAAGTGCTAGTCGGACTCGCACACAAATGGTTCCGTACCATTATCGCCAAAAACGTCAAAAAAATCTCGTTTGTTGTATGAGAGGGGCTATCTCACAACAAACTAGATTTATTTACATATATGTCTACATGATACGTGTCTACTTAAATATTTATTTCATTCTGTTTTTAGTATTTGTTGTTATAGCGGAAACAAAAATACATCATCTGTAAATTTGTCAACTGTTTAGCTATCACAGTTCATGAGATACAGCCTGGTGACAGATAGACAGACAGACGGACTGCAGAGTCTTTGTCATAGGGTCCCGTTTTTACTCTTTGGGTACGGAACCCTAAAAACGACGAAATATTTGTTTACTAACTCTTTCTATGATCGAATCTAACTCTATTTATTCTTTCTAAAAATAGTAATTAGAATTAAAAATCAAAAAACCTTTGGTGATTTTAAAAAAAACATACCAATAACACTTATATGTTTAAATATACCTAATTCGCAAAAAAATGTTAATATAAAAAATAATAAACAAAAATCCGACTGCTTAAGAAGCGAGCTAAAAAGACGTAAAATAAGAAGAAAATCACGCTGTGCAGTCGGAGGATATATATTCACGAAAGCAAAGCATGATTTTCTTCTTGTTTACGTCATTATAGTTATCGTCTTAAGCTGTCGGATTTTTTATTTATATTTTTTTTATATCAACATTTTTTTTGCGAATTAGGTATATTTAAACATAGTGTTATTGGTATGTTTTTTTTTTAAATCACCTCTTAAAACCCTATATTTTGATACCCCACACGTTTGGTCTCTAGAACGCCACATAGGAACAAACATACATGTAACATACATATGTAGACTGATAAACACATTACCCTCCTTCGGCTGTCGGGTAAAAAGTTGGCAACCATAGCGTAAGCGCATACGTGCTAAGCATTTGGACTGGCCGGTAACAACAGAGGCTGTTTAAACTAACTACAAAGAAAGTTCAACGACCCCTGTTATCGCTCTAGAACAACTATATGCAACTCGTTAAGATTACAATTAGTTTGATAAGCACCAGGTGTACTTAATGAAAGCACGATTAAGATGTAAAAGGAAATTGAATGACTTCTAAAATAACTCAAAAGTAATAATGGTAAAAGGTTAAATCATTAACTATATGGGAACATCAAAAGACGTTGTGAGGACCATGTGGTGCAAATCGCTCTACGCCTAACGGAACAAAAAAGAGGTAGAGGCCGTCCGCCATTGGCCTGGTAGTTCACTATAGAAAGAGACTTCAAGCAAGTCCAATTGACCGAACAGACAACCCAAGACAGAACAACTTGGCGCAGGAAAGTGAAGAGACCCGACCTCAAACAAAGGGACACGGGAAGGAAGAAGTTAAGTCATTAACTCCCAACGAAATAATTGACAAGAGTCGCGAATGTTCTCAACAAACATAATGTTCTTCTTTAACAGCTTCCCAAGGGCGTACCTATATCTTATGGGTTTTCGGCTTGGGAGCAAATTGCCACAGTCCGATGCCCATTCTCCTTTCCATACATACATTTTATATTATGAAGTTTATGCAAAAATAATATAACTCCAGAATATGGCTGCAGAATCCAAGCTCCCCTACTCGACTCACAGAAAACATGAGTTGATTCTCAATAATTGATCAATCAATCAACCAAACTAAGTCTATCGCAGAATGCATGAACACACAACACACCCCACAACATGATATCAAGTCATACTGTATCAAAAAGAAATATGGCTCACTTAACATTTGGAACCCCTAGTTCGCCTCCCCTTGCTTGTTCCAACACCACTTTATATTTAGATATATAAACGATGCCATGCTGTATCATATGTAGTAATAGAAGAGCTTTTACCAGCCGCTTCGCCCGTGTTTAAATCGGAAATTATCCCAAGGGATCTTTCTACCTGGATAAGAAAGATCCTATTTCTTAAACATACAAGGATATAGTCGTAAAAATATGTTCTTCAGTTAATATGCCGAAATTATTTTATTTTATTTCAAACTAATATCAATAATACTAAAATACTTGACTGGTATTCTCTATAGTGGGTGAGGATTGCTACAATTATAAACATGAGCAATCTAGTACTAGTAGAACAATACATTGTTTTAAAAACAAAATTAATAGTTCCAATAACAATATAGCTAGTAACTACAATGCTTGTTATAAAATCAAACCCGGTTTTGATTCGGTTTTCGTCAATATAAAGGGCCAAAGCTGTGGGTTCGGTAGTTATGACTCCGTTATCTACCATACGCTTTTCATTTTTGTGGTCTACTTTTATTCTTGTCGAATTCATTTAATCAAGCCGTCTACCATCAGATGTACCCAAGTCTTTCATTAGATTGGTCGCCACAATCTGCTACTCAAATAATTATAGTGTTATCTTGAATTTGCTGACCACCGCTCAGAATACAATGTACGTTTCTCTACGTGTCTACTTGATATGTAGATCTTCCACATCTATTTTCTACACATATTATAACAATAAATCTATCACAACGTGTCGTAGGAAAATCTGCTTACCTAAGATAAGTGCATGAGTAATGCATAAATCATCACGGTTTTACATTTCCTGGTTTAGATTACTCACTTGTTAGAACAATTATTATTCATTACTAGCTGTGCCCGCGGCTTCGCTCCCGTCAACGTCAAGTGACTGCCTACTCTAATTACCTTTCTATCTACCCTACTTATCTTCCTACCTACCTACCAATTCTTTTTCAAGGGTCATTCTTCCGCGGAGAATCTTAACACCTTCATTCAGAAAATGAATTCAAATGCTTAACGCCATCTATTGAATATGGAGTTCGACTGTCCGAGTATCTGAATTGCGTGTGTTGTGATAATTTTACTTCTTAAACATTTTAAATTCATCTAACTTTTGATGAACCGATTGCGAAGAAACTAAAACTAAGTAATACTTCAAGTTACTACGCACAATTTTTATGTATAAAAGTTATCTACATTGGTTTCGTACATTTTACGTGATGCGTGCACAAATAAACAAACTAAAAATCAAAAAATGGGTTCTGTTGGTTATCCTTTAGCACGCTGGCTATTCTTTTTGGAAATAGAAGGAAGAAAGAAGAAAGAAGAAAGATTTATCAAAAATCCAACATGTACCATTTACACCAGCTTCACCGGGTTCGTTGGGTTGTGGTTTTGTTCCTTCTGGTGAAACACCGTTTTTCATTTTTCCAACACTAAATCAATCTGCCAAGCATATTACTATATTTGTATTGGCTTCCTGTCCAACCGGTTGCTGAGTACCAGTAGCGTGGAGCTACTGCCTACCTGACCTCCACAACCCAGTAACTAGGTAACACAATACCCTGTGGCAAAACAGGTGACAGATTGCCTGGCTTCTGCCTATCCGGTAGCAGCAGTTGAATTTGCTCCGAAACACGGAATAATCTCGGTAGGTAAAGATCCTCCTCGGCAAGCTTTGCTTATCCTTGAAGATCGACCCATGTGGCTGGTAATCATGTAGCCACAAGCTTCTCGCTTATTAGAATAATTTATTATTCGTTTTATCTTGAAAGAACCCCCGATTGCACCGTTTGTACCGACTTCTGGTTATTGAATTTATTTTCTGTTGTTTCTGGTAAATGTTCGTCTTTCATATTTCCAGAGATTATGATGTAACTCTGGTTTATACTGATGTTACACGGGTAACGCGCAGGCACGCAGGTCACACCTGTGCAAATAACGAGTATTGCTCAACTGGCGATTGTTCAGCGTGGTACCCACCTTGTTTTGGTTGTAACCTCTTTGTAATACGTGTAATACGTGTGAACGCAGCACTGCTATTGACAGCTTGGAATTTGATGCATTTGGAACGTGCTTCTTTAGTAAAGTTTGTGAGAAAAGACCGATATATGTCCTTATGACTCGTTAGTCTAAACTTGGAAACCTACAGCAGCTGCTTTATGATATATGACCCAGGGGTATTTAAGTCAAGAGAGAACAAGTAATTTCTCGGCAAGCATGCTACACTGTCGACGGCATCATCGCCATCAGGTGAGACAGTGGTCAATCGTGAGAAAATCAACGATAAAAGAATATGACTGGTCTATAATTACCGAACGAACATGAGTACCTACAGTTAAATGAATCAACAATTTAATCATTTACAGTAACAATCTACAAACTTGTCACACAAAGTCCAGTTAGATGAGCCATATACCTACTGTTACTAGAAATGTCAAGCTAGTTAACAGAGCAGAGAAAGTCAAAAACGTAAATTACAGCACTTATCTATCACTTTTACACCAAATATAGAAATGCAGTGTTAAAAGTGGTCATGATAACAAGAAGACCATACTTTTACAATTAGCGAAATTATAAATGCGTTGAAAATGTCAACCTAGACCAAATAATATCGTTTACTGCTGTTTAGCGACGAAAATCTGTTGCAGATGTTAATATTTCACCGAATGGAGTCGTGAGAGAATGTTTAGCAATACTTTCTAGATGCAAGAATAATAAATAAACATGACAAGGAAAATGTTAGAGAAATACATAAAATATTCAGTTTTGAAATATGAAAACCATAACAAAAAGCGAAATCAATAGTTGCAAATGAATGCTAAAGTGTAAAGCCAGAAGAACAGAACAAACGTCTCTAGAAAATAATGTTTTGAATAAGACGTTCAAATTTGGAAATACTTTTTGTAATTGAAATGAATGATGACCATAAAATAACACAAACTGAATTAATATTACTGACCTACACTTGAAGAAAATTAACATATTTAAATTGACAGATGGATATATTATTATTATCATGTTAAATTAATTAAATAATTTTAAAATAATACGTAATTAGGATACCCTTATCGTAACAGCTGTTTATATTGGAGTTAACACAAATGATTCTGAATTAATTTGTTCTAGCTGTGGCAGAAATCGAAAGGTTCTAGAGTTTTTGAACTGTCCACCGTCGTTACTGTTTATAAAACCAGTGATGACTTACCTAAGCGATGGTGATTTCACTAATATTCATAGCAGAACACACAAGCACAAGCAGACTTATTTTAAATATGTTACAGCGGATGATGTCAATATTAGTAATCACTAACTTTTCAACCATATTATGAACTTAGCACAATTTCGAACAATGCTCACCTTGATTCATCAACTCAAAGGCCTACGTCAAATCGAAAAGCGATGGTATACACCTAAGGATTAAAAATAAACAAAACAATACAAATTGTGTAGGTAATAAAATAACCTGTGTCATTAATTTATGAGTTTCCGCAAAGGTTAGTCACCATAATAATACCATTACGTTTTTAACGTACCTACATGATTAAATAAAGCCATCAGGCCAATTAAAAGCAACGGCGCTACACCACCGCACAATTGCACCTAAATATCTGAAAATGGCGTCGACGACCGCAAAGCCGTTGAGAAAATTAACGCTTGAAATTGTTCAAACAGTAAATAAACACTGGGCATTCTTTCATTCTTGTTAAGCTTATATATTAGACTTTTTAATTATTGTCTGACTTATGTAATAATGAGGTATAGATTGGATTTCGAAAATTAATTCACTGATAGAAAGATAAAATGTCATAGGTAAGCTAATTTTTTTCCCGAAAAGTTCCTGTGGGGTGGGGGAATGAAACGAAGCTATAACGAAGTATTCTTCTTCCTATTTGAAGCAACGCTTTGGGAATATTTCAAATTACTGTAATTTTTTTTTTTTTTTTTTTTTGTTATTGGCTCGCGCTTGACCACTATATAATTGTCCAAAGTTCAAATACCAGATTTATGTGAACGGAAAAGAATCAGATTTCAATTAAAATATTCACCCCAGCACGAAACGTGATGCCGGAACTCACTGTGGGATCAGCAATATAAAAATCGTACGATATTCTAAGAGAATTCACGGAGTGAATTGGTTGCAAAAGGAATAATTAGTGATCGGGATTTTGGCAATATTGATTGATTTCAAACCCTACTCAAACCATAAATCTTTTCAGATAGAATTTTTAGAACTCCAAGACTAATGCAAAGCATCCTCATAAAAACCTTTAAAGGTGAGCTCATCAAAACAGCAAGTAATAACGAATACAAACAAACGGATAATGAACATATCTTCGATGTTATTTAACCAAGTGTAGGTAGGTACCCCAGAAACCATAACACTTGAATACTGAAGAAAACCAACATTTGATAAACTCCTTGGACAAGATCCAAAGAACTCATCTCCAGAAAACAGAGTTCTTAATACGGATTAAGGAAACAAATGCAACGCTATGAATAATAGATTTTAAGCGTTATTACTGGGTAATGTATGGGTTCGGTTAGGATAATGGCCAAGCGAGCTGGTGGCTTTACGAGCACTGTAACGTCATGCCCATGCACGGAGGGAGCTATTTTGGTACCGGCTAATAAAGGGGATATCCTCGTACTGCTTGTACTTCTTAGAATATTGGGTATTTAGATTGAGCTTTAGTTATGGAACAATACCACAAAAGGGCAAACATCCGCTTTTGTAAGTATTAAAACCAGAATGGACGATATTCTGCAATGCTATTCTGTAAACATCTCGCCGTGAAAACTTTGGTGAAGTGAGCTCGCAGAGAGATAGCAATACCTAGTATAAAATGACAGCAAATACGCAATTTACTTCAAACCCAATTCACCTAGGATCGATTCTGTAAAAACTCACCGTGAAATTCACGGTGAGTTTTTACAGAAACGACCGGCTAGATTTCATACTTCGAGCATGCTATTTCGTACATTTGTGTTCATGCTAAGGAAGAACATAATTTTAAAAAAGAAAAACTTTCTTTGCAATATGTTATGAATATACATGTGGATGGAGAGGGGGGCACAATAAAAGATATAAGGAATGATCCGAAATAAAAAGGATTCAGTCATAGCGTTACAGTTCACAGTACGAAATGGAGAAAGAAAACGTTTTGAGCCTAATTATCTCGACAGGCTGTACGGACAGTGCTGCTATGAAGTCAATTTTCATAACAAATGAATTGAAATTGTTAACTGGTAACCAAATTACATTCACACCATTCGTTATTAAACTTTTATTAGACTTATGCGAGTGATCTACTTTACTAGTTAAAGGGCAGCTCTTTTAATGACTACTTACATAACAAGTAAATAGAGCCATATGAAATACATTCACTTATCTGTTCTGTCTGATTGCTTCACCCAAATTTAATACAATAGACTCGATCATAATGCGACTTTAATAGAATGTAAATTCAATTCAAAGGTAGCAGGAAATAATTATCTTAGGCAAATAAAATTATACGAAATATAATTTCCTTATCGGCTTATTTATTATTATTATATGGAATTTAATATTGTTAAGTTACTGATAAACTCTGGTTTAAGATTTCAAAAGACAGAAGCGATGTGACAACGAAACAAAAACACATTTACATAGAAGTTGTTCAATTTTGTAGCTCAACCATATTGACTTTTTATGACACTATTTCAATTTTAAATTGAAATTCACAAATATATAAATATATAGCCGGTTACTTGGTAGCAACCAAGTAACTGTCTATATATTTGTGACCAAATAATCTTCCGTAAATGTTGCTTCGGTGTGGTGAAAATATGGCAAATGAAAAAAGTTCAAAAGAGGCTTCGGCCAAAAGCAAAAAGTTATTTTGTAAAGGATAGTATTTAAACGAGTGACTGTAAATTAAAGTTTTAAGTGACAAAAATAATTAATTTACGTTATAGTATTACTAAGTGAGCGACTGACTGCGAGTGACGAGAAATCAACAGAACAGCAACTTACAAACATTAATTTGAGTTACTTAAAATACAAAATGAGAAGCTTCATAATATTTGACTTTAAAATAAAAGTTTGTCGACGGAGCCCCGCTGCTCGGGGCTCCTATTTCCGTCCGCAGGGTCTAAAGTAACCTAACACGAACGAGATGACGGGAGCTGAAGTGAGCGAACTCAGCTCCCGTCATCTCTACCTAACCTGTCCGTGTCGGGGTGCCCTAAGCTCCCGAGCTCGCTTCGCTCGCTCTTGGACTAATTCGTTAAAGACACGAATGCACCCAAACGCCCACGCATTTCTAGTCGTTCACTTAGTAATTTAGTCGCCCGGCTAGAATTTTAATATCTGAAATGGATTATTCGCAACCCACTTTTTGTAATCTCGTTCTGGATTTTATTATTAATCAATATTCGTCGATAGTTTAGTTAATTTTTCGCTTACTCAAATTCATACCGCTCAAGTTATTAAAATAGTATCTCATCATCAGTCGCTAAGTTTTTTTTTTTATTCGATCGTTTTATAATTCCCCTTTTGTAAATCGGCGAAATGTAGTCCGGTAAAATAATACATATGCCACATGATACTTCGATGACCTGAAAATATGTCAAATAATGCATATAGCAAAAAAGACGTCGGTCAATTGTCTCCGATTTTATGAAATTCGAACAAAAATAAAATCGGAATGATCGGTGATCGGTTCCCGTGTGGAGCCTATATTAGTCTAAGAGGTAAGTATTTTTTGAGAGAGAAAGAGGTTTTCCTTGGCCAATAAAAAAGTCATATCGTATGCAAAGTTCCTACTCAGTGAAGCAGCGGACTTCTTGTAGATCTATTTTAGGATTTATAGCTGTAACATTCTTATAGTAACATTAGGTAATAAGGATGTATATAATAAAGAAAACGGTTTGACCGATGAAACATCGAAAGCTGAAAAGGAGAAATCCGTATGAAAAGATCTGGGGCAAAGTCGGGTAAATAATAATAATATTGAAAAAACCTATAGGGGAGAAACCTTACATACCTACAATGGACGTCAAAAGGCAGATGATGAAGATAATGACTAAATCATCTTAAATATTATCTATAAATAAGTAAAATTGCATGTTTATTTGTAATCTCAGATCAAATAAAGACTCAAGATGGAACGTTGCAAACAACAAGGTGACGCCGGTTAATACTACTCCTTGCCGTATACATACACAAGTACACGCACACACGTGCAACGAAACTACGCCTTAGCTTGCCAGCCGAGCTCTCAAAAAGCTCGACTGACAGCTAGGTTAAAAGGTATGGAAAAATATATATTTATTATTGATTCATGTACTAAATGATTAGCGAAACATGTTTTTTACACAAAGGACAAAACGTAAATATTTACAAACTAAACTGTCCAAAACTTTCGTCATCATCTGAAAACCCATGCACAAATCATCTGCAAAAAGACATGACTAAACCAGGACTACTATGCTGAATTAGTTACTCACAAAACGGTACATACGGATTAAAGGAAAATTATTATATGTAGTAAGCTAAATATATAATAAAATAAATATTTAGGTACCTAGAACAAATTGGTCTATTGCAGTTTGTGGTGAACGATAAGGTGTTATTGTGGTGCTGCTGTGAGGTTAGGATTCCCGTCTTTGATTTATTTTTAATATAGGTTAATTGGGTTAGTAATTATTAAGTACTGAACAATTATATTTACCGTCAATGTACGTAACAGAACAGCGCAGATTTTCCTTACTACTTGAACCCTTTCTTCGTAGATTTTTTTTTTTTAATTAACAGCGTTTTTTATCGAATTTGACCGATACCAGAGGGTCTAGCAAAGTGTCATTCCGTCAGTGATTGCGGTTGTCGAAATGCATAAATGTAAGGTTTGATTAATCACTCGACATTTCAATATTTATAATTAACAAGCTTTTACCCGCTTCGCTCGCAGTGAAGCCATTTTTTTTTTTTATAAAATGTGTCCTGTTACTTCTAATACCTCCAAGAGTATGTGTAAAAAGTTTCATGATGGTCGGTTCAGTAGTTAAAGTGTACAAACATCGTGACGTTTCTCGATATTTCAACGCATTACATTGCCGTCACTAAAAGTTTACGTGTCAAAAGAAAAACATGTGTCCAATATTTATTAATAATCTACCTGACGGGCAAAAACTAGTTTTCAATAAACAGATCTATTGGTCTAACTGTAAAATAACTTCTACTAGCTTCTGCCAGCGGCTTCGCCCGCGTGAAAATCGGCAGTTGACCCACGGGAACCGTAAATTTTTTCGGTATAGGGAGAAGTCTATGAGCTATTCTTGACAATAATCTATCTCCATGCCAAATTTCATCCAGAACCATAGAGCCGTTCTGGCGTGATTGAGTAACAAACATACATCCATCTTAACTTTCAAATTTATAATATTAGTAAGATGACGCGCTTATTAGCTACTTCTTACAACCACTGCAGTTGATGTAGTAAAAAATAAATCGTGTACAAGTGGCAAACACTGGTGAAAGCAAAAAACCGGGCAAGTGCGAGTCGGATTCGCGAACGAAGGGTTCCGCATCATTATCGCTATAAAAAAAACGTTAGTTGTATGGGAGCCCCACTTAAATAGTTATTTTACTCTGTTTTTGTTTTATAGCGGCAAAAGAAATAAATCATCTGTGAAAATTACAACTGTCTAGCTATCACGGTTCATGAGATACAGCTGGTGACAGACGGATAGAAAGACAGACAGCCAGACGGATCGTGGAGTCTTAGTAGCGTTCCGTTTTTACCCTTTAGGTACGGAACCCTAAAAAGAAATTGCTATACTTAAACTATGAAAATGCAATAGCAATAATCAGAGCAGTTGCAGTCGTGATTGTGATTAAATTCACGGGTATTACCGAGGGCATGGGTCAACTGCCAATTGTGGCCCTGGTGGTATCGATACCAGTATTATTAGTAATGGTTACCTACCACACCACTGACACCACCACGTCCAAAATTAGAATTTTCCGTACGCTAAATTTAAACGTGGAGCTACGGACACCAGATGAACAATACAATGGTGACCATAGATATTGCCATTATCATAACAGGGTTCGTAAGTGTCGAGATCTGGGGAAATGAGAAGTTTTATAAAAGGAGCTGAGGAAGGTTATCTAGTTTTTAGTCATTAACTATGGAGGTAAATGTCTCTTGTATCGCATTCTATTCGGCCTCAGAATCAAATTAACACAGAACTAGCTTTATTTTAACACAAAATTAACACTTTTAAAAATAAATTAAAATGTCATACTCCACTTATCAATAGAGATTACTGTAATTAATTCTTACCTCATTATTTTCAGAATATTATGGACATGACAATTAGTCCGCACTAAAAAATAACAAGTTTAGAACAATAATATTCTGAAAGATTACACATAGCAAAAGTGAATGTACTTAGATTTTCTCCAAAACTCAAAACCACAGTTGCAAATATGTAAACTGGTCTAGAAATTACCATGTTGTAGCTAAGATATATTCTTATATAAGCATCAGGCATAGTTGTAAAATACATCCTGTAATCAAAGGAGGTATCAACAATGGCCTTTCGAGTCAGATCCAATTTCAAGCTAGATTGCAGAATAAAGAACGCAAAATGGAATTATGTAAGGGACACTACGAGACTCCGAAATGCGCTTCTTCAACAATCTTCTCAGTGGCAACAAAGGGTACAAAACAGAAACCATTTATGATTGTTCAGTCTATTGTAGGTCCATGGTCCGATCACCGAGACCGGTCCAAATTGGCCAATTGTCGGTGTCGCCCCCAATTGACATGATCGGGCAATGAATGCAGCAGCTTGTGACAAATGCAACAAGTACCAGGAGTTTGCTCATCCAATATGGGATGAGTCGAGCGTAATAGCCGTACACAACGTTCGTTGTAACTAGGTCAGGACAGTCGAAGGTTTGATAAAGTTTTGCGTAGGCGACCCTAAGATAACTACTGCAAGTACATGTTCCATCACCACAAAATGATTAAGACAAGCTCGGATCAGTGTCCCAACAAATACAAAACAATAACGTTTCCAGGGAAACCTACATCAAGTATTGAGGTTTGAGAAATCCCGTTAACATTTAACAACGTCGTTCGCGATTTCTCTATGCGATAGTCAATCTTCATAAAGTCAAAAAGCTCGTAAACCACCATATCTTAGAATACGGAAGCACAACTTAAAGTCAGATCAACATTAGATCATAGCTTTGAAAGCAGTGACACTAATAGGTTTTCGAGAAACCTGCAGTTTATTGACTGGGTTAAGTGATGTTTCAATTGATGAAGTCATTGCAAAACATTGATCATAAAATGCATAATATCTTAAACAGGAAACCTGGCAGTAATGACATAATTGGACAATAACTTATTGAACAGAGCAAATCAATTAGTTTAGTACTGAGAAAAGTGTTTGATACATAACATCACGTCTGTATGTGTAAACCGGACGCAAGTTCAGACTCCGCAAGTTTAGTTTCTCTGTAGCAGACAGAGAAATTCCAGATGGAAAAACCCAATAACTTTTTCTCAACCCAGGACCACAGAAACGCTTGCGACCACGAAACTAAAGAGGCAGTGCAAATTAATTAGTTGAATACTGAGAAAAGCCTTTGATAAGAATAGAATGCCAATGAATACCCCAGTGTATCATGAAGAGAGGAAATTTTGTTGTTCAAACAATAATGGACGATACCAATAACGCTTGTTTGTCACAACAACAAACAAAGAGTATTTACAAATGTTTCGATTGTACCTATATTTGTATACCTACGTTATAGTTTACGAAGACACTGTTATGATTATGAACCATGATAAGTATAGACAAGGAACACTGGGTGACCTGAAATCGATATTACTAGTAAACTCGACAGTACGTCTTGGTGCCGTCACCTTAATTTGGAAACGGCTAAAAAGAAGAAGAATATTAGAAAACTTAAAGCTGCAATTGCATAAGTCTATAAGGAGAGAGATATCATAACATGTTCCGTTAAAGATATGCAAAATAAAAGCATAATTATAAAAGTCGTATCAATAGTGATAACCTCGATGTCGAGGAACCACTTATTTCAGATAACGTTTCTTTTATAACAAGTGATTGGAACGCGAAAAATACAGACAATGTTATTGTAATGTAGGTATTGGAACTCTACAAAACGTTTTATTTTTTACATTTGATAAGCTCATCTTTACCTTTAACCTTTAGTTAACAACGGTAGCACCAGTGGTAAGAAATACAGAGTTTTCAGCAAATGCAGTAAAATTTTTAGGTTATTGGAAAATGACCTTCTTAAACCTAAGAAGAGCCTCAGACAGGCTAAATCACAAACTATTATCTTTAGTTGGTGCTCTAGATTACATAACAGCAAAAGCTGTAAACAAAAACAAATGCTTCATTGAAATAAATACAAGAACAAGATTGTTCGATTGGCAATCAATGTTAAATATCTAGCAATGGTGTCATGGGTAGGCATTTAACACTGATTATTGATTGATTGACTGAAGACCTACAATCATCTGCAGAGAGATATTTAAAACAACTGGCACTACGAATAAGAATATCTAGAACTCTTCGAAGAAAATCAATAAAGACAACTGCAGAGTGAAAAGAAATAAAAAAATCGCGTGGTGTTTGATTGAGGATGATGAGATATCTCGAAGGGAATAGACAATTTAAGTATAAGCACTTATGTAGCCTATGGCAGTTTTGTCCTCGATGATGCTGGATCATGATTCTCTCAACAACGGTAAATGACCTCAATACTTTGAATAGCTATGCAACGTAAGACAAAAAACCATCAGCTTTAAAAATAAAACCGACAATATATTAAGCATAAACAATTGTTATAAATCTTAGTCAAACTATCAAGCACATATAAAACAAAAGCGTTAAAATAGGAAGAATTTTTCACAGAAATTCACACGCAGTGTTAGAATGAACTCCGTCATTGTACTGGCAAGACTTTACTAACGGTAATAGTGACCTCAGACCGGCCCACGTGCGATGAAGGATTGGAAGACAAGCTAGTAGGCCTGTTTATGACTCAATTCGTAATGGTGTGAACAGACAGACCTAATTGATAGAAATTGAATTCTAAATGTTACTCATTTGGTGTGTAGCTAAGGGCTTGATATGTTAATAAGTCGTGTGCAAGATGGGATTACCCATCGGCATAAATGACGAACAACGATACAGACTTTCATCCTCTTTCATCTTTAGGGGATGAATTTTTAGAACTGCTTCCTTAGTGCTTCTTCTTAGTGTTTCTTTCATTGTATAAGGATTTCTTGTGCAAAGTTTCATGTTCCTAGACGAGCTGTTTTGGCTATGCGCTGACTTTCAGCGAATTATTTCTAAAATGTTATTAAATAAGTAGATGCGTCGCATCCTAAAACGATTACGAAGCATTGATTTGCATAATTCAACGGATCTTAAGAGACATATTTGAGTACAGTGACTAAGACAATATCAAGAGTATAAGGAGGAATTCGTTTGATCTTTCAAGTGTGAAACTTTTATACAAACAAGCACAATTATTATTAAACACATTTTATTAAAATTGCTTCACTTGCAATTTATTGTCATTTATCAAGAATCTAGTAAAAGACGATTCATTTCAATTCCTGCACACCAGACAACGTTTCAAAAAAACATACCTATTTTTTTTTTTGGGACATGACTATTGCCACTAATAGGTAGACTGGTAGACCAAGCATCATTTAAACATTCATGGATAATGTGATGACAGTAGTATGACCCAAAAATATAATTGAAGCAATTGCCACATGGCCGCTAGCCGTGATTGAGGATATGTCAGTAAGGTCACAGATAGTAGACGACCTCTCTGATACGTGAGTTTTTGTTAAATCACCATTATTTTCGTGGAATTGTGTTGTTTTGATTAATCTGATTAGGGCATAGTGCGAAGCATTAGAGCATAGGTGATGATGATAATGGAACGGTTGGTTTAACGCAGTATCATCATCATCTGTTCTTCCCTTCATCTCAATTTATTTGGTCTCAGTACATCAACTTCTTCAATTACCATGAGTCATCATATCAATCAATAGTCACCTTTCATACAGTCCATCCATACTTTCCTTGTTCTTCCCTTTACCTATAACCAGCAACATTCATACAGTTGTACACAATATATATGTGTTTAATTTTGGTCCAGGAACGCGCCGACGTTCATCGCAACATTTTTTCCACTAAAAGAAAAATGGCTTCGGAGCCGCAGGCAAAAACCGCCTGGGCCTATAATTAAAAAAAAAATTGGAGCCGTGTTATTAAAACGTGTGCTAAATGATAATTGTTAAACACCGGACGAGATGAAGGACGCTGCGGTTACACACCGGCCCAGCCGTGAGATCCATCTGTAACTTTTGTGGAGTTATGCTTTACAAACGAGTGAAAACAGAATAACTTGTGAGAATGCAACCTATGAATAAGTTTACTCAATATCGATAAAATATTGTGTTTAATGCAGGAAGATGTGGGAAAATTATGAAGGCATCTGCTGCTTGGAAAATGTCAAATATGCAGGTTTAGAAATAGGTACAGTCAACCAAACTATCTAAAGCTTTTTTGTAGAAGAAGATTAAGTTTAGGTCATCCTAGACTAGTTAAATATGTACTTTAGATTCTGTGCTAGACTTGAACTGTTTATCTTCTTCTTTAAATATATTTAAGACGCTATAGTTTTGTTAGAGTACGACTGCACTTTTGACCTTTGACTGTGGATAACAGGTAGATTTAGGATAGGTTTGGAGCTGACATAACCTGTTATTGGTTGCAAGTTCCTAATAAATAAAGAGAAATGATTTCACTTCTCCTTTTTTTTTGAAGACGGTAATAAGGTACATTTGGGAAGCGTTGTCGTTGTGTCTCACATACAACCATGCTATCATCCTCCTGCCTTTATCCCAATCCATGTTGGGTCTGTGCAGCATTTTTCTTGATCCCAACAAGTGTACTTTCCGGTATAATGTTTTTTTTCCATAAAATCTTTCTTTCCATTTAATTTTTCACACAATCTATCCATATTTTCATTGGCCATGTTACAAGGATTAATTTAATAAAAGCAATATTCGAAGTTAAAAACAACTAAAAGCATATTACGCAAGTTTTCAATATCGGCAAAAACCGACGCGATAGTCAAGGCCGTATCCTGCATTTTCATTACCACAGCCATGTTGACATCACAGCCCTCATACTGATATAATCTGCGTGGAAACAGCTTATATTGCACGCAGTAAACAGGTCTGTTTCGCGGTCAAGGCGAACCTGCGCCTGCGCAAGGTGCATAGTATCGCGTTGCATCCACTTAGCTTAGGTACTAGGAACCTGTCTTTACAAAGAATGAGAACTTTTACTCTCTGAGATGCAGTATATCCTTGCTTAGAATTCGTTGTGGTTGTAATTAAGTATGCGTTGGTATGATTTGGCGAATGCCAATATTCATTTACAATTCTTGCTTGCGTGTGACGTGGCCAGAGAACATCGAAGAAAGAATGCAGGAAAACCGAAACTGAAATTAAATGCTTTTCTTTTCAATTAATACCATTCCTCTCTTACGTACAAAACGTTTTGGGAATACATACTTTAATTGTCAGCATAGCTACGTCTTAGGAATTCCAGAGAATTCTAAGCCGAAGTCTGTCTTTCCAGATAGCTGGCTATAGAAAACCTGGGCTGAATAGGTTACTTCCAGGCAACCGTGCTCCAATGTCGACCATATCCTCGCTTGTGATAGGTGAGACAGTGGTCTTTTTTTATTGATAGGCTCGCGCTTGATCACTATCTCACCTGATGGTGAGCGATGATGTGGTCGACGATGTAGCTCGTTTACCTAGAAGAAACCTATTAACTCTTGACTTAAAGACTACCAGGTTGTAGCTATCAGGAAATTCAGACTGGCAGGGAATGCGACGCATCGCCGTACGTCTCGTAGTACGATGATGGAATGGGCTAGGAGGAATTAGTTCATGCAATTCCATCGCACACTACCCGAAATGTAACTGATAAAAAATTGACAGACTGGCAACTTGGCGCCGATGTTCAAGGCTCTGGAGCCTAGACTCGAGCAGTATCTCATTGCCGATGAGCCCCTTGGCCAGTTTTTCAATCGACTCTATCGACTCTAGTGCATCCAGCTGGTACTTGGTAGATCCGTCCCAGAGATGGGAGCAGTACTGAAAGAATGCATGAAAGAACTTGCGCTTGATACAAGTGGAGCAACTGTTGGCAGCCAGTTGAGCTTTAGCCTCAATTAATGGACCAAAATTGAGTGTCGATGTAAACGTAACACCAAGAAGCTATCCGTTATCGGCATGGTTACACCACGGAAAGAAGGAGCCGGGTGGAATTGGCTCCTTGGTCAAACGCGACTTTATATCAATCTGCCCAGGCTTTGCCCAACTATATTGGAACTGGCTTCTAATCTTACTGGATGCAGCTCAGTACCAGTAGTTTACATCTTGCGACTAGTCTATCAAAAATAATATCTAGCTTATTATATTTGCAGCTTTCGTTCAAGTCAAGACAAATATCTTGGCGATTCCAAAATCATGAAACATGGAAAAAATACTAGGGTTTACAAAAAATTCACCATCTATTGTAAAGATCGATCGTGACAAGAATTTGTACAGAATCGTTGACGTTTAAGAATTAATAGGCATCTGGATCGAAGGTGAAGAAATTATAGATGAATTAATGACGCAAAAGGGCATCGGTGCAAAAAAATAGAGGGTTCAGAAGATAAGACAAGGTAAACGTTCATTTATTCAAAGTGTCGAAGGTAATCCCAACAGATTTCGACGCAGTTTTATTAAATATCGAAATTTATTGTGGGTGCTGACATCACCTAAATGGGTAACGATAATCCTGAAAGTGACAATCAATCTTGCCAAGGGGTAACATTACCCAGTAGCTGAGGATATGTCAAAAAATAAAATAAATATATAAAGAGTGTGTGGAGATAAGATTGTAGTCATTCCATGTAAGATACTGGCATTCAGAGCATTTGATTAGACTGCAAGCCGAGCCAAAAAATTAGAAAAGGCTAGGCATATGATGATGATGATGATAATCAAAAAAGAATTGTGGTGTGATCCAAAAAATACTGCCACAAAATACATTTTTGTTGTTTAGGGTAATTACTAATTTAGAAAATGATTTGGTACGGGCTTCCATGTGTCGTCTAAAGCACGATAAATTGGCCGTTCACTTTAGTCAACTTGTTTGCGAATACGAGGGTCCAAACATGCATATTTATTTCGAGTTCTCGGTGTATTCGGAAATTTTCTTAGAATAGAACTAAAAAACATCAGCACCAATTATAAAAAGTAACCAGAAAAATTTAGATTTTTGGAAGAACAAAGATGCTTTTACCCAGAAATTAAACATATCATAATATCTAAATATCTATTATATATTATTTATTATAAATATCATAGATTTGATTTGATTGATTTGATTTAAGGAACCAATACTACGGATTATCCTAATACCTTGCACGGATTCTTAAAAAGCTCATTGAAGAACCTGCTGAACTTAGAAACAGCTCGAAGGCAATTTATTCTAGATCGAACACCACACCTGGCATTTTCGACAGTACGAACTTACGTCGGAGATCACGACCACCAAACTAAAAAGACCTTTCTTACTCCTTACTCCGAGTGGTGGTTAATAGGTAATGATCCAAGTTATTCGGTCTTGGCTCACTGGTCGGTTAGACTAGACAAGTTTGGCTATAAATCAACCCAACCCCGCCCCAAGCGATCTACCATTAAAGGTGATTAAAGTGTGCGCGAGAGCAGGATGGTCCAAATTATACGGTTTGGCCTCAGTTGGCCACAAAAATGTGGTGCGGTCATTATCCCGGATGGAGCGTGGCTTAGGAGCACGTGCGTCGAACCACATGTTGGAATGGGCACAATACATGCCTTCGTCCAAATGACATTGGATTTACTTGATCGCTTAGAACTTTGAGTACAAAGCTTGATCGTGTTTTGTTTGGCTTTCCATTTTTGAACTGCTATGTAGGATAAATGGCGTAGTTTCGCAGTTCATGAACGTTTTTGGCTGCATAGTTACCACGGAATCCGCTTGATGCAAGATGCAAGGGATCGGTCAATGTGGCGACGCCTGGGGGAGGCCTATGTCCAGCAGTGGACGTCTTTCCACTGAAATTATGATGAATGATGAGTTACTACGTACAATCCATCGCACATCCATGACAACATTTTGACACATACATGCCTAATTTCGTAACAGTTAGGTCGAATATCGTTGTTCGAGTTCGAGTGCCACTATTGCGTGCGGTTGAGTGTAGGACGTGTAGGTACTCGTCTACATAGCATATTGGTCATTTGTTAGATGACATTTGCATAAACATGATTGAACTGGACTAACAATTCTATTATAACTGTTTGAGTTAGCTTTCACTGTGAACAGTGCTCTTTTATCTTCTCTCTATAAAGAGCTATAATTCTGGCAGAAGATGGCCAGCAATCATACAAAAAAGTGAAAATTATTTTCTTTTCTTAACTTACAAAAATGGTTTTCACAAAAGATTCTATGCTTATTGACTGAGCCTTGCATTATCTTCATCATCATCTTCATCCCCACGTCCATTGTTGGATATAGACCCCTCCCCCCCCCCAAGCGTGCGTTTCGCTTTCACCGGATTCAGGTCATCGGTCCACCTAGAGAGAGGCCTTCCAACGCTACGTCTTCCGGTACGCGGTCGCCACTCCAGAACTTTTCGGGCCCATCGACCATCCGTTCTGCGAGCAATGTGCCCTGCCCACTGCCACTTAAGTTTGGCAATTCTTCGGGCTATGTCGGTGACCCTGATTCTCTTGCGGATGCATAGTCCTCTCCATTGCCCTTTGGGTGACTCCTTCTGATGAGGCCCATTGTGAGCGACCACGTCTCAGTGCGTCTCACAAAGAGGAGGCCTGTGTCCCAGCAGTGGGAATATTAAAAAGGATGATGATGATGACTTCTCAGTGCCATACGTCATCACTGGCAACACACACTAGCGATAGACTTTCGTCTTGAGACACTGCGGTAAGTTGGACGAGAAGATACCGCTCAACTTACCGAACGCTGCCCAGGCAAGTCGGATTCGACGGTTGACCTCCCTCTAACTGGACAATTCACACTCAGATCTTGATAGGAGTGGGTGTTACATGGGCATTCAACATGACCTTTGATTTGTCCATGTTCATTTTAAGACCCACTCTTTCGGCAGTTCTACTGAGTGTGAGTCATCGAGCATTGTACATTGTACTGAGGTCCCTCTTGGCAATGGCTTCTCAGCCATGACCACTATATCGTCGGCAAACCGAAGATGAGTGATGACTCGCCATTGACGTTGATGCCAAGGCCTCTCCAGTCCAGAATCTTGAAGACATCCACCAGTGCAGCGGTGAACAGTTTCGGAGATATGACATCTCCCTGTCTCACACCTCGCTGCAGAAGGATAGGTTCCGAGATCTGATCCTGATGTCGGACGGTCATGGTGGCGTTTTGGTACAAACACTTCAACACCTCGATATACCGGTAGCCGATTTGGCACCGGTGGAGAGACTGGAGTACAGCCCAAGTCTCAATTGAATCGAAGGCTTTCTCGTTGTGAATTAAGTATGCATTATATTAAAATTAACTACGGCACAAAGTTTGTTTAATATATGTACTCTGATATATCAATTAATTAGTTTTACTAACTAATTTTCCTGAATATTAACTATTGAAATCTAATCAAATTATAATTGCCTGCTATAAACTCATAATAATTAATGAATTTATTATGATTGAATTACATTTTCCTATTGGCGGTAACAAAAATTATTTAATTAGACATTGAAATATATTTCGAACACAAAATCAAGCCCGTAAACTGTGAAGCACGTACAGTAGCACCCAATTTTACCAGTTTAGTTTGAGTCTTATGTATTAGGAGGCCAGCCTTTTGCCATCAACCGTGCATATACTTTTCACTGTTAACTTATTTATTGGTTTCCAGTTACTCTAATAGCTGTATGACTACATAATTTTGATGTTTACTAAAACTCTTACTTACATTACAGAAATGCAACAATCCTGCTGGTTTAGCATTTATTTTGTTTTTATTAGGTTAGTAATGAAAAGTTTACTGAATCCGGTATGGATTCAGTAAACTTGTCATTTAATAGCAAGAAATTGTACCCAAGAATGTAAACCTGGTTACTCATTTTTTATGTCACTTTTAGATAGATTAATTAATCCAATCAGAGTCTCATCATCTTCCTGCCCTTGTCTCATCTTCTACCATACCATCCTGTCCGTCGTCATGCTATCACTGACTCCACAGTCCATCCATCTTTTCTTTAGCATTACTGTACAAGTTTCTAGAAATAAAACTATAATAATATTGTGAAAACTTTCCTAATATTATTGTTTATTGGGGCAACTGATACTATAGCAAATATATAATTAGTAAAAGATAAACATGCTTCTTGATAGATGGTTTACTGATCAGGGACCGATCATGCCTTAAGAAACTCTGGAGCTGATAACTGCAAGGCAATACTATGGTTCTAAAAGCATTTACATCATAGTAAGTGGACAGCATGTTGCTACTTTTAGTGAATGAAATGACATTTTGTTGTATCCTGTCTTGATTGAGACACAGATATCAACAGCGTTAAGTAGATAACAAAACATATTTTCTGCTTGATTGTTTTAAACTGCCATGTCAATAAAAACTTTACAAGGAAGTACCTGTTGTCCTGGTTTCTAATATGATTGGTAGTTTAATTATATCTAAATAACTAAGTTACAAATCCAATCGAATCACCCTACAGTGGATCAAGGGACATAGTGGGTCTTTAGGCAACGATGCCGCGGATGAACTTGCAAGGAGGGGTTCTGAGATGATAGTGCTAGGCCCGTACCCACTACTCCCCCTGCCTTTCTCACAAATTCGTGCATGGATCTGCCAAAGATCGATCGATCTGCATAACAACAGATGGTCACGGGCTACAGACTGTAGACAGTCAAGAACAGCCCTACCGAATGTAAACCCGCGATTAACCAAAAAACTTCTTAGCTTAAGTAGAAATAACCTCAGAACAATCATAGGGACAATTACGGGTCATACCCCTCTTAACAAACATCTTTTAAACATAGGCGCCACAGACAGCCCACTTTGCAGGGGCTGTTTTAACGCCGAGGAATCAGCTGCCCATGTCATCCTGGACTGCGAGGCCGTGGTTTCCCAACATGAAGAAATCCTCGGAACGGTGAGGTTGCTCCACGAAGCCTGTGAAGCCCCCAAGAGGCTTCTGTGCTTCTGGACGGAGCTAGGCTGGCTACTTTAGCCGGTAACCCCACGCACAACGGACCAAATGGGAGTCTAAGTGCGGAAAAGGGAGTCCCTCTTCTATCTATCTAACTAAGTTACAATTACAGATTTACATATAGTACCCACTGGCTGTATGTTTCCGGTAATTTAGTAGGTTATTGAAACTATCTAAGTGCCTGTAATATGTTGCAAGACCAAGGCTAGCCAATTTGTACTTCAAATTGAGATGTATTTGCACCAGTAGAGAAACAGTTGCAAAATATTGCAGAGATCTTTAACAGTAAGAATATTATTATTTTGTATTTATAGTTTGATGTTTATTTCAAGAAGATGAGTTTAGTATCTACAATAAATAGAGCATGGTACACAGTTGAGGGTACTTTCTTGTAAACATATCAACTTAATACAAATTAAATCAGAATTTAATTAAACTATTAACAATCACACATAAATTGAAAATTTGAAAATCGATCATTGTGGCCTACTTAGAATTTTGTTTTTTAATTTATTCCAATAAAACTGCATCACCTACTGGCTGACTAGGAAACAAAATAGATGAATTAGGGTGCTATTGACACTCCTTTGTCCTAAAATTGAGTTCAGAAGCTATTTTCATCAAACAATACTGACACAGAACACTCAGCTGTGTTTGCGTAGCTACTCAAAAAATTGTGGTGCGTAAAAAATGTTACACGACCGACTTAGACATAAAATTATATTTTACTTACCAATTTTGATTGTTCTTTGCCTCCTTAGACTCTTTTAAGTCAATCCTTTGTTTTATGTAAATATTTTTCGCGGAAAATCAGATCGTATTCGAAATAGTCGTTTACAAATACAATTTCATGGAATTGGCAATATTAAATCTCGCATTAAACACACTCATTAAACATTTCAAAGTCCACCTTGTTCATATGATAATTGTTCCAATAAATACCAATATTTTCTTTTATAATTCACGAAAGAAAACGTAAAACACTTGCACCACGAAACGGAATCATGCAACGTCAAAGAAAAGTACTCCGTTTCACGGCTAACCCGGCTCTCACAATTTATTTTGTTTTACATCACACGCATTGAAAGAAAATTATTATCTGTTGCGATAACAGAGATAGCGGTATATTTCTCCGTTAGCTAAAAAAGGACAGCAATATAAGTGAGAGCGCGCCTCGTAGCGCGCGCTGACGCCATTTTGATTCTTGCCAGTGTACAAAAAGTGCGATCCGATTAACGCATAACTTACGAACTCCAATTAAAATGATTAAATTATGAATTTATTTTAACACGTAAATTGTGATGCAAAATATACTAATATATTTCTTTTAAAAAACATAGCACAAATAGTTTTCTTAAAGTTTTTGTTAATTTAACGGCATAATGCAACGTTAACAATTTTGTATGAAAGCCCAATGAATATGGACAGACGACGCGAACGGAAGTGTGCAAAATTCAAAGTTACGGCACAAAATAGAAACCGCGCGCCGCCGCAGTACTTCGTGGTTACGGTTAAGATATCTAATGTAGCAAATAAAACAGAGCGCCAATTTTAAAACTTTTAAGAACATGAAAATAGTATATTTTAATAATATATTTGATACAAGTGGGTAAACTTTGTCATTTCAGCCGAGGCAGAATATAGCCCAATAATAGTTATTATAGCCCAAGCCGAAGGAGAGCCGAGAGTCTACAATAACAAAAATGGGCGTTTTTGTCACTGTGCGTGTACCAAACGACGTTTTTCAACACATTTTTGTGCGAAAAAAATAATAAATTTCATAAAAATATTTTTTTTTTTCAGAGGGCGTCCCGGCGACTAGGTTCATCTATACTAATATTATAAAGAGGAAAGATTTGATTGTTTGTTTGTTTGTTTGCATTGAATAGGCTCCGAAACTACTGAACCGATTTGAAAAATTCTTTCACTGTTGGGAAGCTACACTAACCTCGGGTGACATAGGCTATATTATGTTTTCAAAAAAAATAGGGATCCTTACTAAAACTCCAATAATGTAACCCAAGGTGTTAAAAAATTACCTAAAATATTCTTTACATCTCGTGCGCTGCGAAAACTATTGATGATAGAATAAAATAATGTACTACGACTTTGCAGAACACATCATTATTTACAAAAAGTGTCGGGGAAGCATATGTCTAACTATTATAGTTATGCCACAATAAGTGTTCTTTTTATTTTAAAATTATAGTTGAAATGCAGCCGCTAGAAAAGGCTCTTTATTTGTATCGTGATATTAATCCTTATCATTATCAAAATATATTACTTCATATTCAAGACTGCTTCAATACCTTTATAATTTATGCATTTATTGGTTTTTGGAAATTCTACCTTTAGAGGGGTAAAAAAGGGTTGAAAGTATGTATGAAATTTTAATAGTTTGTAAATAGGGCACATGAAATTTTTGATTTACACTTTTGGTTGATAAAAAGAATTCATGTTTTTATTGGTTTTTGGAAATTCTACCCCTAAGGGGATAAAATAAGGCGTTGAAACTTTATGTGATTTTTTTTCGGTTTGGAAAGTAAAACATCTGAAATTGTTGGTTTACGCTCTTGGTTAATAAAACAACAATGAGTTTTTTTTTCGGAGGTTTTACCCCTAAGGGAGAGAAAAGTCGGTTGAAATTTTGTGTGAAACTTCTACGCTTTAAAGTGACTACTACACGTGAAATTAAATATTTACCGCTTTTGGATGATACAAAATTTATGAAAAAAAGAAGACATGTATTTATTGGTTTTTGGAAATTCTACCACTAAGAAGGTGAAAAGGTAGAAATTTAACTAAGTAATTAGTGAAGGTTTTCATTATTAGTTTATCAAAACTACTCCTAAAAGACGGGTTAGGAAGCGTTAAAGATTTTTGATGAATTTAACTGTACAGTGCTTCTTTTTATAATGTAGGTTACCACTAAGAAAGGATTTTAGGCAATTCAACCTTTAAGGGGTGAAACTAAAAAGTCATCTACTGTAGGATAAAACATGGATTACGCGAACGAAGTCGCGGGCGATGTGCTAGTAATCTATATTTCTATACTAATATTATAAAGCGGAAAGATTTGATTGTTTGTTTGTTTGTTTGCATTGAATAGGCTCCGAAACTACCGAACCGATTTGAAAAATTCTTTCACTGTTGAAAAGCTACACTATCCCCGGGTGACATAGGCTGTATAATGTTTTAAAAAAATATAGGGATCGTTACTAAAACTCTAATAATGTAACCCAAGATGTAAAAAAAATACCTAAAATATTCTTTACATCGCGTGTGATGCGAAAACTATTGAGGATAGAATAAAATAATGTACTACGACTTTGCAGAACACATCATTATTTACAAAAAGTGTCGGGGCAGCATATGACTAACTATTATAGTTATGCCACAATAGGTGTTCTTTTTATTTTAAAATTTTAATTGAAATGACGCCGCTAGAAAAGACTCTTTATTTGTATCTTGGTTTTAATCCTTTTCAAAATAAATTACTTCATATTCAAGAGTGCTTCAATACCTTTATAATTTATGAATTCATTAGTTTTTGAAAATTCTACCTTTAGAGGGGTAAAAAAGGGTTGAAAGTATATATGAAATTTTATTAGTTTGTAAATAGGACACATGAAATTTTTGATTTATTCTCTTGGTTGATAAAAAGAATTCATTTATTTATTGGTTTTTGGAAATTCTACTCTAAGGGGATAAAATAGGGGTTGAAACTTTATGTGAAATTTCTTCGGTTTGGAAAGTAAAACTTCTGAAATTGTTGGTTTACGCTCTTGGTTAATAAAACAACAATAAGTTTTTTTTTCGGAGATTCTACCCATAGGGGAGTAAAAATTCGGTTGAAATTGTGTGTGAAACTTCTCCGTTTTAAAGTGACTACTACACGTGAAATTAAAGATTTACGCCTTTTGGTTGATAAAAAAAATCATGAAAAAAATGAAATTAAAGAGTTCATGTATTTATTGGTTTTTGGAAATTCTACCACTAAGGAGGTAAAAAGGTGGAAATTTGTTGGACTTAATACTTACCTAAGTAAATAGTGAAGGTTTTCATTATTCGTTTTTCAAAACTACTCCTAAAAGACAATTTAGGGAGCGTTAAAGATTTTTGTTGAATTTAACTGTACAGGGCTTCTTTTTTGATGTAGATTACCACTAACGAGGGATTTTTGGCAATGCAACCTTTAAGGGGGTGAAATTAAAAAGTCATCTTCTGTAGGATAAAACATGGATCAAGCGAACGAAGTCCCGGGCGAAATGCTAGTGTATTATAAATACAATGTACTGATGGCCACCGCCATATCTGCACGAAAGCGAAATACACTTCATATCGTGCTTAAAAACGATGCGATAGGAGCTAGTTTCCGAGTGTGTAGAAGTTTATTTATTATTATTTTGGCTCCTTATGCCTGACTCTTGCCTTTAAATAGAATATAGTTAGAGGTACCTAATCTACGGGCTCTTACACATAAACACGATACGACGTCGCATAGTGCTACGACGCGTTTTTTTCATCATTTGTGACAATTAGTTTCATTCTCATGGCGTCGTAGCACGACGCGACGTCGTCTCGTGTTTATGTGTAAGAGGCCTACTTCATTAGTTTTAGTTTTGACTACTTTTTTTTTGTAGTGACCAGACGGAATAGCGCCAAATGCCTGTTCCGTAAATTAGGAAATAATAATTTATTTATTCATCAAGTCATATCAAAATTAGTTCACATTAGGAAATAATAATTTATTTATTCATCAAGTCATATCAAAATTAGTTCACGGATAAGATGTACAAGATAGGGCAAAATACGAATAATATAACCCTGATTTCTAAACTAGGCAGTTGCCTGTATCTTAGAAGTCAGTGTCCCTCCAAGAAATAAAAATCTTATATTTTATTTGATCGAAAGACGAGTTCCGTTCTGATATAACCACAGCCGTATTGCGTAAGTGCGCAAAGAGTTTAAATTCTATCCAACCGACCAAATCGGCCAATCATAACGGAAATCCACATCGCGTCATTCATCTCGCCTGTGATTGGTCGATTTGGTCGGTTGGATAGAGTTTGAACTCTTTGCGCACTTACGCAATACGGCCGGGCTTCCCTTAATCTTGTCTTAGAAAGCCCAAATTTCTCTTTCGATAATTACTCGGGCAGTCGTCGTTCCCAGATTGCAAACTAAAACATGACTTAGTATGTAACATATATTATAGAATAAATAAAAGCTGGTTACAACAACTCACTAACATAGTGTACCGCACTAAGCCACAATGCAACACATGCGTAATATTACGTAAGAGTATGGCATTCGGTGTGAGAAGCACGTGACTTCTAATAAATGGCTATGTGTGTGTAGATCCCCCGCAGCCTGCCCAGGCCCACTACCTGCCACCGAAATTCCGGGAACCGGAGTTGAATGCTTCGGGACGTGCTATTTATATTAGTTATGGTGGTTATGAGCACAACATTTTACCATGCAAGTAATAGTTTTCAAGGACTAGGTACTAATAAGATTTTAGTTTAAACAAAATTTATGGATATCTAAGTATTTCGTTTTGGGACAAATAAACGCTTTTCTTTCTTTCTTATTTTAAAATTGTTTAACATTATTAGTTATTATTGTTGGCTTTTTTACGTGTTTATTTTTTACTGGAGCGGGTCAACACGGGTCACTATTTTCAGGCTAGCTAAAAAAAGTCAAAGTATTTTCTTCAGTCATTCTTTTTTCAAATAAATTTTCAAATAGGTGTACATAGTCCCCATGTAATTTATTCTAAACACACTCCGTAGCTACAATAGACGATACCTTTGTCGCAGTAAAATGCTATTAACATAGACCTCAAATATAAACATAACATCCGTCTCAAGAGCAACATTAAAATACACACCATAAAAATAAACAAGTTAGTAAAAGCAGTAGGTAATGTTTACACGTGGACGAGAAAAATAATAACAATACGAAACAACAGACGGACACTTAATTACTCAATGCTCATTAGCTTTATCGTGAACTATTTTATTGGGTGGTTTCTCTGGCGCCGATGGCGCTCCACGTAAATCTATTCTGACTAGACGCATTAAAGAACAGCCTATCACAGAAAGATAAAAGAGAATCATAGGCGCTGGGGGATGCAAGGGGGTCCAAAAATATTAAAAAGTACCAGACGAGGTGCTAAAATTTTCGAGTTCCTTCCTCAGCTAAGGAGTGGAATTCCCGGCCGGAGTCTGTGTTTCCCGATAGCTACAATCTAAAGGTCTTTAAGTCAAGAGTGAATAAGTTACTTCTAGGCAAGCGTGTTACACCGTCGCCATCGACCACATCATCGCTTACAATCAGGTGATATAGTGGTTAAGCGCGAGCCTGTTGATAATAAAAAAAAACTCGCTCTTGAATTCCAATCCTCCTTCTTTATTTCACAAATTCTCTGCATAAGTCGACAAAGTAAGTTCTACCTCAATTCACCTATTATGACCTTATTTGCTGACGATAGTACTATATTATTTAGCGGTAAAGACAGAACTGCTTTAAAACTTGACTTAAATAGTCGCCTAACAACATTTATAAAGTGGCTTGATGAAAATTACAAAACAAACCTAGAAAAAAGAACATGCGTTTTAGACAGCGAGTAAAACCTTATCAATTTAAATATATGCTACTCTCAAACCAGCGTAGAAGAAATCGAAGTAACCAAATTTCTAGGTCTTAAAATTGATAGCAAAGTAAATTGGAAGTCACATATGGAGCAAGTTTGCAAAACACTTAGTCAGGCCATAATAAGCATTGCGGTTTTTAACCGCGCGGATTTTATTCACGCGAATTTTTGTCCGTGTAAGTACTGAACCATAACTAACACGCACTGCAGATATAACTTATTTTAAAGCGATGTTATGTAGGATACTCAGCAGTGGAGTGCGATAGACAGAATTCAAAGGTAGAAGATAAACTTGTTCGCAATGGATAAGAAATGTTTTAAATTATCGGACATATTTAAAAATACCCCCGATTACTCCTGGGATATTCTGTGATTAAAATTAAATGAAACCGAAGCTGTTGGGCTCAGCGTGCATTTACTTCTTATTTTATTATTTTGTACCTACATACAAATTCTAATATTTTATTACTAATTGTTTCCAGAGATTTATGCAGGGTCAGATATCTAAATCTGACCCTATGCTCTTAGATAAGGAGCCAGACAAACAACAAATGAATTGCACAATGTTATTTATTATGTTTGCATACAAACTGTGTTTCCTTATCTTTTGACAAACCTAAAACTGAAATAGTTGGGGCAAACCCGAACATACCAGATGACGCTGAAAATTAGAAGGGCAAGTATCTACAGTTTTGGTCTGTTTTATTTACAATGTAGTACGAAAACACAATGATTGCATCAAAAAAATGTTGATAAAGTTTTCTTTATTATTCCCTGTATTAAAAGTTAAAGCTTATAATCTTGTGAGTTTCTCACTGTCTCAGAGTTTAAACGGCTGCCATCCGTAAATAACTCAGCAGCAGAACAATACGTAGAAAATCTAAAATTACAATTTATTAGGTGCTTAACCAAGGAACTAAACCTGCAATAGGGTCATGCCATTTTATGATTCCTTCAATTAAAACTATATTAACACAGCATGAGTTTAGGTACATAAGAAAAACAGCCGTTTCCGCGTAATTACAACAAAACTTGGTTTTTCTGTTTTAGCAGAAAATAACAGTTCAACCTCATGACCTCTTTTCTCAGTAAGTCGGTTAGTCAGCATCCCGTAGCATTCGATCGGGTCAACAATCTTTCGTAGATGTATTACAGGAGAAAGCTGACCTACTCGAAAAAAAACAGACTATGGCGCTTTGGTACATTATCTATGGAGCACAGATAAACGTGCCTGTAAACGGGCTAGTTTATTGACAATTTCTTGCTGCAATAGTATAGCCGCCTAGTTGCCAATAATATCGCTCAACACAGTGCAACAATTGCTGCAATCTTGCAGTGTAGCCCGGCGATATTGCCGAGATATTTCATAGTAGTCACATGTTTCAATGTCTAGCCGGCTAGTTTGCAAATGATTTACCCCACTTTGACTTTACTGCAATATTGCCGTATATCGTCTTTGTTCTGATGTATAGTTGCATCTCTTTTCTATCGCTCGCCTCCCCCCCGCCTCGTCCTGTCGCTGCCTGTTTAGTGAAGTTGTTTTGTACCCGTTGTTGATTTTATTTTGTTCGTCATGGTAGAGTGGTCAAAAAAAAAATTGTACTTTTCTCAACGAAATCCATGTACGTCCCGAATTATGGAATGTAGAAGCTAGGGCGTATAAAGTTCGTCATCTTAAGAAATATGTTTGGGCCGTAATTGCCACGAAGCTTTATGGAACGACCGAAGAGGCATACGTAAAAATCTTCATTAACTAGTGAGATCTAGCCGCAATAATTTTTCCGCGTGTACGAACAAAAATTCTCAGCAACCCAGTTGCACTATATAGCTGGACAACATCCGGCAATGAAATTGCAGCAAGGACATAAGTTGAAGTATACTGAGATATATTGGTCAATAAAATTGCCAACAAGATGCAATTTTTGCTACCCATTTACGGGCCTCTATAAATAAAGCATATGGGCAACTACAAACATAGGTAGATATTTCACAATTATCTCAGTTGGTTCTAGCTGCTGCCTGCGACTTCGTCTGCATAGCATTAGTACTTCGAATAGCCAACTTTTTAAACCGACTTTCCAAAAAGGAGGAGGTTCTATGTTCGGCTGTACAGTACGACCGATGATTCATAGCCCATCTGAAAATAGATTTTGCGAACTTTCGCGCATGCTGGCGAAGAAAACAGCCAGTTGGCTACATTGCTGCGCACTAGTAAATCTTATACAAAAACCAGTACCGATCCATGCCTTGCGATCGTAAAGCCAACTTCAGGGCGGCCAAGAAGTTTGGCGAGAACTTTACTATTTGTTTTTTGACGTGACAACGTCTTATAATTCGATGGAGCCGGCTGCACGCACGAAAAAACATGACTCATGCGGCGTTACCTTGCTCTGAGGCGTTCCATTTAAGGCTTGAAGTGCAAGCGAGAGCGCGGAACGAGCGACAAAGAGGCACAATCGGCCTCCGCGTTCGGCAGCGTTCGACATCTGTCTCTCTCCTACTTGAGTGAGCGATGCGTCCGCGTGGACAGCTGCTATACAATAATACATTTACATGTTTTCGTCAAGTATGAAGTGCAGTGAAAAGTGAATTTCTTATGACGTTTTCACGTTCAACTATCGTCAGTAAACCGACTTTACAGACAACCGATTTTTTTTGTGAATTAAAAGCGATTTCTCTGTCAATTGTGAACCGATTTAAAAAATAATTTTAATTTTGAAAGTGCCTGTGCTCAAATTGGTACCATTTAAATTTGGTGAAGATCTGATGAGGAACTTCTGAGATATACAACAGAACTCTTTAATAAATGACGGCAAATCGCTAAGGTTTGCTCCAATCGCATATATGTTTATTGTTTACACCATCATCATGCTCGACACACCTAAATTGGACCCAAAATCCATAAAGGTGAATAGTGAGGGAGATAATATTCCTCTCCCCTTCTTAACACCGCCCGATATGGTCAATTGAATCGCGAAACTCAAACCCTGTAGCTCGATTGGTCCTGATAACATTCCAGCCTTTATCCTCAAGGGATGTAATGATGTATTGGCATCACCTCTATGTCATATTTTCAACCTAGTTCTTCAATCCGGCGTGTACCCTGAGCCGTGGAAGACTTCGAGAGTCACTCCTATTCCTAAAACCAGCGACAGAACATCTGTTGATGAACATAGACCCATCGCTATTCTGCCAACCGTTGCAAAGGTCTTTGAGCATATTCTCCATGCTACTATTCACAAACGCATAAATATGTCGCTCTCTGATGCCCAACACGGATTTCGGCCAGATCGCTCCGTAAACTCGAATTTACTTATTCATGTCGACTTCATATCTAGTAGCTTGGACACCAGTGGGCAGGTCGACGCCCTGTATTTCGATTTCCGGAAAGCGTTCGACAAAGTTGACAATGATGTGCTCCTCTCAAAACTGGGGGCCATCGGTTTCTCGTCTGGCTTTCTTAACTTCTTTGCCGACTACCTAAGGGATCGCAAGCAGTTTGTCCGACATGGCTGCTTTGAGTCTAAGCCTTATTATACTGGCTCGGGCGTGAGTCAGGGATCTATATTGGGGCCGCCTCTGTTCCTGATTATGATTAATGATCTTATATCTAAGATTAGGTTTGCAAAGTGCTTGCTATATGCCGACGACCTAAAACTAGTTGCGCAAATTAGAACACTCAAGGACTGCGAACTCCTACAAAGGGATGTTAACGCCATCTACGAATGGAGCATTAGAAATAGATTGCATTTTAACACGAGCAAGTGCTATGTCATGACGTTCGGTCAGGGGTTGCAACCTATCCGTTACGATTACAGTTTGGGTGGTGCAGTTATCACTCATGTCACCACCGTAAAGGACTTGGGAGTGACCTTTGACCGCTGTCTGACCTTTAAAGATCACGTTGCTAACCTTGCGCGGGAATCTTTCAGGCGCCTGGGATTTGTTTTGAGAAACGCTCGTGACTTCCGCAATCCCAGAGTTATTAGGCTTTTGTTCACCACTCTGGTTCGAAGTAAACTCGAATCCAGTGCTTGTGTCTTGCACCCATATACCGCGACGCAGACGTTAATGCTGGAAAAGGTACAGAAAACCTTCCTTAGATTTCTATTCCAAAAGGTATACCATTTCTTCCCTTATATGTACCCAACGAATTATCTTTTAGGAGGTTTGGGTTTTAACTCGGTGGAGGTGAGGAGAGGCTATGATCAGCTCGCGGTAGCATGTAAAATTCTAAGCGGACGTATTGACTGCCCTGAGCTACATGACCTTTTCTGCCGACTTTTTGTGCCCAGCAAATACGTTGGGCACTGTCAGAGTCGCCGTCACGACCTGTTCGCATCACCGTCAGCCAGAACGGTCGCTAGAGCTGAATCCCCAGTGTGTCGTGCTTTGAAGATGCTAAATGCCCTCTTGACTGCCAATCCTGAATGTGATGTGTTTGCGGACGAATGGCATAAATTAATGCGTGCATGTCTGGTGTTCTGTGAGAGAAAGTATGCGAGGGTGTCCACTGTTCCATGCTAATTGTATTGTTATTTTTGAATTATGAATCATTGATTGCATTATATCTTAATATAATTATTGATACATGTCCACTCCACTGTGCTATGTTAATTGTATATGTGAATTATCTAATTATCTTATGTGACATAGTTGTCAACATTGTTGTTTCACGATTTTTAAGTTAATTAATGTAATTGGTATCTGTATCATTTTAATTAACTTTAAATAAATAAATAAAAATAAAATAAAAATCATCGTAATTACATAACATCAAGCTAGTACGCTCTAAGGGGGTACGCAGATGTGTAAAGTTCACCCTGGTACAGTACTCTCAATCCACCTGTTATGTTGAAGTTTCATGTTATTCGGTTAATCTATGCATCACTTGGGGCGTTAAAGGACTTTACTATAAAACTTGCCCATTATGTACTCCTTGTGAGTATCTAATGGGCAAGTTTAAGTTAAAAGGTGAAAATAAAAATATAAAAAAAATATATAACCGTTTATCAAAAACACTCATCATCATTATCATAATCATATCAGTCGAAAGACGTCCACGGCTGGATACAGGCCTCCCCCAAGCGTCACCACATTGATCGGTCCCGTGCGTTTCAATGAACTCGGTGTCAAAAAACGAAGAAAGGAAAACAGCTAGGAACCCCGACTAATCATATCGCGCAATTATTTTGTAAATGTGTTGGCCGCCTTACTTGGGTAATTACTAGTTCACCATAGAAACATCTACCCCCCGACCTTCGATGAGATCGTTTGAGACCCTGGGAAGGTACGTTCTCAATCAAATTTCAGTGAAAAGATAACAGAGAGAGCTATTTTCGCATTCATAATATTTGTATGGATTGATGAATATTCCGGTGGCCTTAGCGTAAACCCAATTAGGAAGGCGTTAATATTTAAGATGCATATCGTTGATTACAGACATACCGATGTGACATTCAATTACAATTAGTTTACTTAACTAAATTGGTTTGAAAGTAAATATGTATTTCCAAAATACATGACAAACACATTTTGGTCTAAGGTCGTGTAAATATAACTAGTTTTACACGCCTACTGTAAGTCAAGTCTCCTATTATATTATTATCTATGGTATAATTGATTTAGAACAACCCACATACAACTAGTAACCGACCGAAACTGGTTTTCCATCCGAAACCGAAACCGCTCTTTAGGCCTTGGTCTCAGTTTCGGCCGAAACCGAAACGAAACATACTTAAACATATTACTACTGTGTACCGAAATCTATTCTTCTTCTTCTTAACGTGTCGATTTCAAATACAATTTTCAAATGTTATCTTTGGCCCAGTATTCAGCCACGGCAACCGAGCGACGCAACCATGTACAGGTTACAGGGCATGCAGTACAAGAAGAACTGTGTGCCATTGTTTGCGGTGACACACCGCACAGATACGACATCGGTACCACCCGAGAACCGAACCGCACGACTACGTTGATGGAACGACTGAGATTGTAAAGGACAGTGGAAAGATTGACCTTAATCTCCTTAAAATCAGTGGCTTAGCAGATTAATGTCGGGTCGTTTGCATACAGGAAGCGGGCCTTGTTAGAGTTCGCCTGTTGGTAATTGGTATAAATGTTGAACAATAGTGGACCCAGTACACTATCTTGAGGAAGCCCGTTCTTTTGAACTCGCCACCTACTCTTAACATTCAGGAGGCTAACTTGGAATTGATGGCTACTGAGGAGTTTTCTGAGAGTTTCGGTGCGGCCGAAAGTTTTGGCCGAAACTGAAATTAAGACCGAAACTAGATTAAAAACCGAAGCGTCGGCGTCGGTCCGCCAATACATACTCGTACAACCTTAACTCAGTTTACCTGTTCTATTGAAGTAATACATACCTACCTAATGTCTATTGTAAGATACCTGATATTTTTTGAAAGAAGCTAATTACTTAAATCAAGATCGCACCTGTCCGCGGGAACATATACTAAACGTCGTCTTTGTAATATTAACTCTTTACTTCATCACCCGTTTAGTTTTAGTGATGATGTATGTTTGTCAAAGCATAGGACGTGATTAGATTTAAATCTTCAAGGCTTGGCATATGATAAATGCAAAGATAAGAAACATGCCTACGCTTACTTATTTTATGGATTCAGGGATCCGCGGACATCAAGGCAACCTAAGAAGATATGTAGCTACTTTTCATCATATTCCTGCCCTTGTACCATGTTACTTGGAGTCGGCGCAACTCGTTTTTGAACCGACTTCCCAAAAACGAGAAGGTTCTCAATTCGGATGTTTCTATATTTAAATGTATGTTCGTTATATATAGACGGATTAGCAAAATTATTTTTTGTTTGAATTGGTATACTCTCAAGTCCCATTGTCACCAAAACAGAATCTGATGACGGCATCCCATGGACATCGAGGGAACTTCTCAAATATTGTAAGCATACAAATAGCGATTTTGGAATTTTCATCAACAATGCATTCATTTGCACTAAGAAACTATCATTTGGTTAAGTGGAACTGATGAAGAACACCACAGATGGCCACTGGATCTCCTTAATGACAAGTATGTCACGGGCCTCACGGGTCTAATAGTGAGCCAACTTTGATGAAGGAAATACTTATAAATAAATGGTACTAATGAATATGGTACCATCCAATTGATCTGATGATAAAGCTGGAAGATAGGCACTGGCACTCCGAAATAAAACAATATATCCTTGTCGTGTTTGGTCTTATTGGTATCTTCTTTGGCTATGAATGATTTTCATGTTAATTTCAGGTACTTAGCAAAACCAACTTTCTTTTCCAAAAATAACTTTCTTTTCCGAAGTCGGTGTCAAAAACGAAAACCAATAGTTAAGTACCATAGACACCGACTTCGGAAAAGAAAGTTATTTTTCACTTTGTAGTGTTTTGTTTTGGAAGCCGGTTAATTATTTTTTTGTTAGATTTTTTTTTTAGTTTTTTTTTAATTTTTACATTGAGCTTTGGCCAGTTTTCTATTTCGCTTGCAATATTTATATCAGAATTAATTTGTAGATTTGATTTAGGTTGAAATGATTTGTACTCCAGGATATAACGCCTTCACTAAATGAGTCTTTTTGCAAATATGTATAACACAGAAGCAGTAAAACGTGGAATATGTGGCAAGATGACAAATGGGTATAATAAAAAAAAACAAAAAACTAAAAAATAACACCATTTTATTCACATAAACATTAAAAAACAACAATAAGTACATAAAAGGACTAGACAATTTATACAACATTGCAATTACAGAAAAACAAATTGGTATTTACAAAGCTTTGCAAAGAACTTTACAATTAAAATTGCTGGGACGGCTATTTACAATACTGTTTTATTCAAACTGGAAAATCATATTTTGGTTATTTTAGCTTGCGAGGCATACACACTTCTAAAATTAATTTGAGCAAAAGCCATACCGTCCACTACAACTTACAATAAGTAATTGGTTCCAAAATTTTTGAGCATAAGTAATAAAAATTCAATAAATTAAACATTTCCAAATTTTTAACGCATTATCTTAACAACCAATTTATCCGCACAACTAAAATAATTACCCTGGAAATATATATTTACCTAATATTAAGTTAGGTAAATTAGTAACAATTTTGGTGACCTTATAAATTGCGGCAGTCATATAACCAATTACTAATCTCATGTCATTCTGAACATAGCCTAAGATAACAGGGATCTAATTCTACAGTATCTTAAGCGAACTCATCATAATTTGACGAACTCGATAATATAAGTGTATCCTTACAACTAGCAAGTCCTTCCTTCACAAGAATACTTCACTTCTCTTTCTTTTTCATCTGAATCCTAAAGTTACTGCTAAACTATATCGAATCCTATTGCTATGTGTCTTTCTTCTCGGGCTTCAGCGGTAGTGTTTCATCATCGTAAGACAGATGTCCTATGAGAACGGGCTCGGCTCCCTTCTTCTCGCTGTCATCTACGATGTTGTCAGGCATGTCTCTTCGTCCTAATTCTTCTGCGAGACGGCTGAATAGTTCCCTGGAAATGAAAAAGGTACAATTAGAGAAGAACTTTGATCCCAATACATCAGAATTTTCATCAAGGCGCCGTTCCATTGCAGCCCACGGTAAAGGTACGAAAGCTTCGTCGTGAAAATGTAGGCCGGAGTCCCTTAATCCACCACGATCGCCATGCGAAGCACAAAAGCATGATTCCTGCTGCAATCGTGGCGTAAATCTTCGTGGATATTTTATGTAGCAGTGGACATACGAATTTATTATTGTTGAACTTACAAAACTATGTATAGCCAAAACATTATCACTGTCGATATAATAACATCAAACGATATTGGTTGATTCTGTTAATAATATGAATGAAAGTAACTATAATATAAAATTTTATACAAAACAAGTCGTGGTGGCCAGTTCTTTATATGATCCGCATCTTACGCCGTAACCTGCGAGTTCAAACGCAGCGTTCGTGCTCGCTTGTGGCTTTTTCAAAGTTATAAGTGTTTTTTAGGATGCGTTTAGCCCTAAACACGACTGACTGACGGTGAGGGAGGAAACGTTGTGAGGGAACCCTGGACTTCGCTCTAAAATCGCCAAACCGCACTGAGCAAGCGTGGTGATTACGCTCAATCCTTCTCTATGAGAATGAGCGTTAGAGAAAACAGACCCCCTTTTTGAGAGCAGTGGTGGCCCAGTGGTAACGGCCGCGACTTACAAGTTGTAGGTGGACTATCGTGGGTTCGAACCCAGGCAGGTGCTTTACTTTGTGTAAATTATTTCATCACCACTGCTCTCAAAACGATGAAGGAAATCATCGTGAGGAAATCATGTCCTAGAACCATAAATTCTAAGACATGAGACATGCACCAACCCGCACTGGGCCCGCGTGGTGGATTATGGCCCATTCCCTCTCACAAAGAGGAAGCCTGTGTCCCAGTGGGAACATTAATAGGCTACAAAACACAACATAAACAATATCTTCATCAATTCCTCCAAAAGACGTCCACTACTGGACATAGAGGTCTCCATCAAGCATCGCCACATCGACCGGTCATTTAGTATTCTCATACCCAGCCGATTCCTTCGGTCTTGACCAGGTTATCAGTCCACCTTGTTGCAGGCCTAAATATCTTTGTATATATTATAATGTCTAAGACTAATACTTACTTGAAGACAACGCCTTGCATGTTCTTAGCCAGATAGTAAAGGAAGAGCCAGTCCGCGAACTGGCAGCCGTTGACGATCTCGATGACGTTGTAGGGATCGAACTTAGCGTCATTCTTGACCGCTCGCTGGAACATCATCATGTTAAACCGCGGAGAGCGACGGTACAAGAAGAAGGAGGCGAAACGCCAGATCACAGCTGTAATAAATGGCAAAGATTAAAATCATGTTATCAACACAGTCAGGGAAACTACAAAAAAGTTTTAAAACTGCAATCCGACTAGGGTTTTTTTTAGCATATTATCGGCCATAGTAACGAATAAATAAACACCTTATTCATTAAAATCGTAGGCGCTACGGAGGAGCATGCGTAAATACAAACATACACTGCTAAAATCATAACTGTTCCTTTTGGCTTTGCCGTAGTCGGGTAAAACATCAAAAACCGCTACAGTTATATAGAACAACGCAAAGCTGCAACCCAAAATTCTCTCAAAAGAGCTAATCATTTGAATGCGAGTATCACTGATGCTAATCGTTTCGTCGTCCATGACATGGAACGCTTCTTACAAATTTCCTTTTATCCAACGGGTCTTGTGGGTTGCGTCACGGGAGTGAATCCGCGAGGAAAAGCTAGTCGCATTTATTTAAGTCGTTGATTCAAGGAAGTTCCAGGCATCATTTTACAGGTTTACTGCAACGAAAGAAGACTAAATGTGGCAATTTTTTCTTACCGAGAACAGAGACGATGAAGAGGATGAGGAACCAGAACCAGAGCACGGTGTAGATCTTCTCGTGGATGATGTTAAGCGCCATGACGCAGAGTGCATCGTGCTGCTGGATGGAGCCGCTCGGACCGTATTTATGGAAGACGCACTTCGTCACCTGGACACAACGAGGGATAGAAAATAAGAAAAATAATAATCTGACTCATTACAAGTTATTTCAAGGAAACAATTTATACAATGGAGAAAGAAATAAACTAGAAACATGATGAACAAGTAAAAAAAATGTATTGAAAAAAAGATGATGAGCTCTTTCTTTGTTGGAGAAAGTTTTAGATAGAATCGTTTTGAAAGCTTTTGTACAGTCTACGTTTATTTATTTATTTTTATTTATTTATTTATTGGCCTATCTACAATTGTTACACTGTTTATTCTATTAATACAAGCAATATGATACAAGCATAGCATACAATATGATGCGATAGACACAGCATGCAAAAACAATATTATAACATTCATAAAATTACAATAATAGTGCAGAAATAACACTTATAACAACTAGTGGGTAGTTTTAGAAACACAATAGTACAAAGATGACAAGAAAAAAATGTTGTTGAATAAATATCTATTGTTTCATCGCAATTATTTAGCAGCCTGCAAAGTCTGGGGATGGGGGAATTGGATCCCGATACAGTTTTGCGGAATGGAGGACGCAATAGTTTTACAGGGTGACGCGGATAATTGTAGGGTAGACTAAAATTAAATTTACTAAACAACTGGGGGCAGTCAATTTTACTCTGAAGTATTTTAAAAAGAAAAATTAAATCAATTTTATCTCTTCGTTTTTCGAGTGAAGCTATGCTAAATTTATCAAGGCGTTTTGCATAGCTCGGCTCGACGTTATGTTTAATGAGTCCTGTAAAAATCTGGTGTTTTAGTTGTCTCCAAATATACACTCGCTATAAGTCAAGCCTTCTATTGCATCCATAGCCGACATTAAATATAGAATCTTCGGCACAGAAGTGTTATTAGGACTTGTTCCAAGCCAGAAACTGGAGATCCTTAAGTCAAGGGAAATAAATGGACCTGCACCTAAATTATGTAACTTTATTGAAAGATCAAAGCACGCGTGCATGCTATAATTTTGACAATTCAACAGTATTCAATGCGTGTTTTCCGCTATCGAATAGAAGGATTTTTAAAGATATGAAGCAATTAATGCAAACAAAGAACACGCTCGTTCTTTGAGCTACAAAAAAGTTAGGCAATTAGTTGCTGAAGAGTTATTTCAACAAATAGACGGTTGACTTGCTTACCTTAGGAAAGACAGTCTCCAAGGGGTCAGCAATTTGATTCCAGTCGTTGAAATTGAGCACACTGGGGCCCAGGCCTATGAATTGTCCGTTGAGGAATCGGTCGATGATCCAGATTTCGAACATGACGTGGAGTAGGTTCACCACCTCCATCGATACCAGCCAGACTGACCAAGTGCGGCTAATACGCAATCTAAAACAGACAAATTGGTTAATTATCACGGACTTGCAGACACCTAACTTATGAAGATAACAAATAACACACATGGAGCATTAAGCATAGAAAGTAGTGTACTAAGAAACTTTGGCTATTACTCGAAATATAGAACACGTAGTCAGATCATATGTATATAGATACGGATCATATATAGACTACCTGCTGCAGTGTTCTTCTATCCTGCCATTTTAAGATACGGTAGAAATAACGAGAGCAACCGTTGTTATCGCTTGCAAAGGTTCATTCGAGTCTTACCTCAATTTAATATCTCTCCTGATGATGTCAATTCGTTTGTCCAACGTGTCCATGGAAGGCAGGTCCATGCCAGCAACGGTCATGTCTTCCTTTTGTAGTGCCAGACTTGCGTACTGCAAGCCGTCTACCAAGGCTTTTATTCTTCCACCTGCATGAGATATTAAAAGATGAGGTTTTCATATAAGTCGTATTCTATACTTAATTTTACAGGGTCTAGTTGTCTGATAAGTTTCACAATGTGAGTGTGGTGTCCCTTTACAGAATACGACTCACAATCTAGAGTGCCCCAAGTGCACGTATACATGATAGTTCAACTCATCTGTGCGCTCGGCGCCATGTGTGCGTGCGCTGTAATTATACAGCTTTAACACACGTAGTGCTCGGATGACAACTGCCGTGGAGTGCCGCGTCATTGACATAAAAATTAAAGTTGTATTATCTACAAGCGCACGCACACGTGGCGCCGCGCGCACTTTTGAGTTTAACTATCTGTACCTATGTGTAAAGAGGGCTCTGATTGGATAATCTTCTTCTTATTTTAGCTCTCAGCACATAGCCCATAATTATTAGGTGATATTGTTATTGCTTACATTGAAGAGAATTTTATCTGTCAAAGTCTACTGCTAGACATAAGACTCTCCAAAGTTGTGTCGAAATATCCGGTTCTCCGACGGTCTGTCTGTCCCAACGGTATTTTTAAGGTCGTCGATCCGTCTATCGATTTATCAATGCTTTACCTATTTCTATAAGAATAAGCAACTGGCGCCTGGTATAAAACTCTTTATATTAGTGAAAACTGCATGAAAATCTGTTCAGTAGTTTTTGAGTTTAACGCATACAATCGCGGCGGGGGACTTTATTTATAATATGTACCGATAGTGACTTAGTTGTTCGTAAAATATATGTTCACTGTAAAATTAGTTTTATTTCTTAGAAAAATGAGTAAACGGTGTTTCTATAGTTAGGTAAACTCTTTGTCATATATGGCACGGAACTCATCACTACAATATTCACGTGACACACATTTCCACGAAACATCTAACCCGGATTCTCTAGATAAGATAAAGACAGTGTGAAATAATGAAAATACACAAACTGCAACTTTAATAAAAATATAACTACAGCTGTGAAAATATTTTTTTAAAATGAAGTCGGTTGATTAATCATTGACAATCGGCAAACTGAAACACAATTCGAGTGCGGTGTCCCTGTGCAGAATATGACATACATGCCGAAGTGCCCCAATTGGCCAATATTAGAGGTACCTGCTCTTTAGAAGTACGAGTACTAATCTACGCCACTGAAGCTGTGATTGGCGTGGCCACTGGTGCCGAGATATTTAAAGTGTTTTCAATCGACTCGAATAGAAGAAGAAGCAAACCTACCTTCGTAGAACCCAGTAACTCGGTTGTGGCAAACCAGACACTGTTATTCAGCACCATTAGGTTGGAAGTCGTGCGTTGGTCGACTTCCAGCAACCACAACATAGTTGGCACAAGACTAGACGTTAATATATCAGGTTTTTATGTTTATAGAGACCGGAATATCTACATTTGCTTACGAAATTTGCATATTTACCTCATTCTCTGCAGAAATTGTATATTATATCTAATAATTAGTGATGATGCATATTTTCAGTATAATTATTATATTTTTCTATAGGTTCAAACTCTTAACCAAAATTTCACCCTCATACAGTAACAATTTTCAAATCAAATATCTAATATTTTGATTGATTGTTTTTTTTTTATTTTTTTTTCATTTAGGACACCTACCTAACTGGTTGTTTACGTTTACAAAATTTTAAATATTTTGTATTAGTGCATTATTGTCGTTTACAAAGTTGGTATTGATAATTTATGATTGAATAATTCACTTACTCTAAGCTGATTAAGAAACCAAATAATTAAAAGCTACCACTCTTTTCCTTTATTTCGTTTTCTAAAACTGTAATTTTGCATATTTTACAAATTTTGATGCATATTTTACAAATTTTGATGCATATTTTACGCATTTTTCATGCTTATATGCAAGTATATTTCAAGCTTTTTTGTTGCACATAATCCGGTCCTTATTTATCAGTAAGGGAAGCTAACCTTCTTTACTCTTCCAGATGTAATGGGGCATGTAGAAGGCCAAAGACTGCAGGAACAGCACGAAGGGCACCCACTGGTAGTAGGTATGATTCAGGTATTCGTCCGAATCCGACATGGGACCCACACCGGGATGCGGTAGGAACCCTCCTTGTAGGAGGCTCTCATTGTAATGCCGAACCTGCAAACATGAAGAACTAGTAATAAAAGAGAGAAAGGAAGAAAAACATTTTATTTATAACTCGCACAAGATACAGGAGAGAAAAAAACAAATAAGTACTTAAAATAATGTGCAAATATTTAAAAAGAACCACGTGCATTGCCCGTTTTTCTTCAGAATCTACGGTATGGAACAGCCATAACTTACAGAATTACTAATATAAAAGGGTCCGTAAATGTTTTCATTGAATTATAAGCTTATCTGTGGAAAACAAGAATTGCAATACAATTCCTAGGAAATCTATAAAATGCCAGGCTTATTTAGGAAACGTGTGAAATGATAATTCCAATATTAATCAAGACACACATTTCCTAGGAAATGCATACATATCCTAGGACTTGTATACAATTTCTAAATGTTTTTGGAAAAGTGCTTAATAAAAGAAATAATGAATAAATAAACCCAATAATATGTTTTTTAAGATTCTCAGTGCAATATTAGAATTATGATATCCTAAAAATGATCATGGGTCACAAATTACAAAACATCATCACGCGAGCGACTGAATACACAAACCCCGCGCGCCCTCGTTTATCCGTAACGAGTCGATGTCATGTTCAAGTAACAGATTTCCTATTGGCCATTAGGAATTTTATAGAATTACAATTTATTTCATACATTTCCGGTGGATTTTCGGAATTGTATAGAATTCCTGATTTAATACATATTCTATAAATAAAATATATTTAATCTATAAATATAACATGTTAAGTACAACTTCTGTAAGGACACCTCGCCGGCGAAACCACAGAACAGTTAAAAGAGGTCTGTTAACTATTTTGTGAGCAAAACCGCTGAAGCTAACATTTACCTAACATTTATTTCAAATAAATCATTTATAGGCACTTTTGAACTGTCAAGGGGGTCTAGATAAGTGACATACTATCAAAGAATACGTCGCAAAGTCGCAATGCGTCAAAAATGGATAGGGTTGCCAAGCACCATCGATACTCAAGTCCAAGATCCTAGACGCCCCAAGCGTTACCGAAATTTTTGGACACAAAATCAGTGGAATAGAAAAGTGTCAGCACGTACTTGGAACGTACTCATACTTGCTAACTTGGATTTTCATTCAACACTTATCACACATTTTGTGTAGATAGATTCAGTTACGTCTGGGGTTTCTGGGCTCTAGCTTTATTTAGTTACACACAATGATATTCAATTAAACAGATACGTTATACACTCACAAAACAACCGAAAAAAGTGTTCCGCACAGCAGCGCAGCAGCACACACACACACTTTTCATTCATCTGACATTTCACTACAAGTCGAAAGGGATTGCTTGATAAAACCAACAAGAAAAAAAGAGACAGCTAGTGTTTGTCATTTGCGTGTGAATGTAAACAAACATTATTCTGACCACCAATGTTTTTTCTTTTTCTATCCTCCAAATATCAGAATATTAGGAAAAATAATAAATAAATTAGTAAATTGAGGTGTACTGCGTACTTACATATGGTATGAGATCTATCTGTTTTATGTACATTGGTATCATAATTTGTAGGTACACTTTCTAAATACACACGATGGCATTTTTAACCGACTTCCCAAAAAGGAGGAGGTTCTATGTTCGACTTCATGTTTGTTTTTTTTTTTTTTTTTTTTTTTTTTTTTTGTGTATGTTCACCGATATCTCCGTCAATTGTGGACCGATTTTGAAAATTCTTTTTTTTGATTTTTAGAGTATGTTTCGAAATTGGTCCCATTTTAATTTGGTGAAGATCTGATGAAGAACTTCGGAGATATACAGCAGAACTCTTCAATAAATGAAGGCAAATCTCTCGGGATTGCTGCAACCGCATGTCTTTTAATTGTTTATACCATTTCATAACATAACATCACGCCAGTACGCTCTAAAGGGGTACACAGATGTGTACAGTTCACCTTGAAACACTTTCATTTCACAGGTTATGGATCAAGTTTCATGGCATTCAGTTAATCTATTCTGGCATTACTACCTCACTAAAGCAAGTTGCTTAATAGGTACAACTAAAAAGTGAAAAATAAAAAATCTTTTTTACAAAAAAAATACTACCGACTTCTAACTAAAAACACTACAAAGTGAAAAATAACTTTCTTTTTCGAAGTCGGTGTCCATAACGAAAAAAATTGGTACCTACCAAAGACACCGACTTCGAAAAAGAAAGTTATTTTTCACTTTGTAGTGTTTTTAGTTAGAAGTCGGTAGTATTTTTTTTGTAAAAATGATTTTTTATTTAATTTTGTTTTTGTTTCAACAAAGCGTATCGCTCTTCGCCATGCGTGACATAGACTAAAGACTATACGTCCCAATTAGGACGTAATCGAGTCTTCACAATGTGCGCGCTCAAAATCAATATCATTGGTTACACATAACATGAATGTCAAGCTGAAGAATCATATGCCAAACTCGAGAGTTGTGATAGTGATTGGTTGGCAGTTGATTGGTAGGTGTGGCCTACAAATTTTGAGTTTGAGTGAAGTATGAGCATCTGGAATACGGGCCAAACAATAAAAGGTAAATGATTTAAAATACTCACGATAGTAAAAGTGGCCATAAAGAAGCAGTATTTCTCTATCAGCGGAGTCGGAATCCCAGCATCAGCCATACACCTGATGCTTTCTCCGATGTAGTCTCTCGCGCATACCAGGATCATAGCACCCAACAGGAGGGTCACCGTAAACTGGTAGTGTAGCTTGAACGCAAAGTTCTCTATGATTGGCTTGCGCAGGGCTATCCGCATCCGCGGCCCTAGCAAGTTGGAGACAGTCGCTGCTAGCATCATCTTGGCAGAGTTCTGTTTTTATACGCGCATTGGAAAAAATACCTGAAAGATAAAAGCAAATAACGTTAATATTTCTGCTGTGTTTTTAACCTCGCCCAAAAGGTGGACATATGATCTGGTGAAGGTCACAGGAGTCCGCTAGATGCGAGAAAAACAGGCCCGGTAAACGTGGTAACGCTTGCGAGAAGCCGATATTCAGCAGTGGAGGACATACGGCTGAAACGATAGTTATCATTTCTTGAAATTTCTTAAATGATTCAGATCATTCTGGCACAGTTTCTAAGCCAATACCATCACAGCCTCCTCCGCTCATGGTGAAAAAAAGCGCGAGTTTATATCTCTGTGTATGACGTTTACTATGAAACATTTAAACTGTAACCATGACCTACATGTCACATATCTATGGAAATAAATCTTACAACTAACAGACATTTATTTTGATAAAAATAGTTATATGGCGGTATTCTTTTCGGTATGTTTTATTGTAGGAACATAAAATGTTGCAACAAATATACGGTTATTAATAACGAAATTTTAACCGTTCATAGTTTATTGTATGGTTAGTTAAATAATCTTGAAACGAATTTAGGAGGTTATTTTTTAAGATAAGACAAATTGTTCAATTGCTGACTTGATTAGATAAAGACGGTTTTGATAACTTCGGGTTGGTTTCGTACAATGCATGCACATTGTAAGAAACCAACCCAAAAGTTATCGGAACCATCTTTATCAAAAACATTCGCTGCAATTACAATGAACTAATCAATGTGATCATGTCCTCGTGACGTACCCAAAAAAGGATGAAAACGGAAAATTCAGTCTCTGATCAGTGCTCAATTCTTACAACGCGAGGAATAGGTACGTATCTATGTATTTTTTTGCAAAGAAAACCAAGTGATAACATACAGCTCCAACTTATAAGTCGTAGGTCATTGGTTCGGTCGAACCCAGGTGCCTGCCTGCCTTAAGTTTGTGTTATTTGTTTCATCACAATTATTGCTCCCGAAAACATCGTAAGAAAACGAGCATGAACTGAGACCAAAACATCAGAAAAAATGTCCATGTCACAGTTGAAATTGATATGTAATGGTGCGCTGATTAAGCTATGCTGTATTCCTTTGCGTCATAGAGTTCTAACTACATATCCAGGATCATGCCGTCTCCAGCAATCATGTACCTATAAAGAAACATTCAGTAATAGACTGTTTCTAAAAAAATATTTATTAAAAAAAAATATTTTTTAGAAAAAAATACAACCGACTTCCAAATAAAAACACAATAAAGTGAAAAATAACTGCAATTTCGGAAGTCGGTGTTCCTGTTTTCGTTTCTTCGTTTTTCGACACCTTTTTTACATAGTATGAGTTCCAGTTCTATTTTATAATGCCCAAAGTGATGGCAGAATAGATTTAGCCAATAACATGAAACTATAACGTATAAACTAAACCGGTGGAATGAGAGTATACCAGGGTGTACTCCTTACACCTGCGTACCCCTTTAGAGCGTACCAGTGTGATGTTATGTAATGAAAAGGTATAAAACATAAATAGACATGCGATTGCACCTATCCCGTGTGATTTGCAGCTATCCCGAGTCATTTATTGAAGTGTTTTGATGTTTATCTCTGAAGTTCCAAGACCACATGACAAGCTCCAGCTTTCAAATAAAAAAAGAATCATCAAAACAGTTCATCTAATAAATGATAACCTCCTCATTTTTGGGAAGTTCGTTAAAAAACGAACCATTTGCAGCATATCTATTATAAAATTCAAAAATTCAAAATTTAATTATTGGGGTGTACCGCATTGCTGCGAAGTTCATTACCGCGATGTAAGTTACTGCGAAAGTTTAGTATCGCGACGTTCGTTGTTGCGAAAGTTCTTTACTGCGATGTACGTTACTGCGAAAGTTTACCATTGCGAAGTACGTTATCACGAAAGTTCTTTACTGCGATATACATTACTGCGAAAGTTTACCATTGCGAAGGACGTCATCACGAAAGTTCTTTACTGCGATATAAGTTATTGCGAAAGTTTACCATTGCGACGTACGTTGTCGCGAAAGTTTTTTACTGTGACGATTGCAGTTTCGATAACATGCTTTTGTGATTTAGGTCATATAGGGGGTTTGCTAATATTGGTGATTGTGAAAATATTATATTGTTGGACATGACTAACAAATCACCAAAAATTGAAAGCAAATTTAGTAAAAAGTAACTTTAGTTGCGAAAGGCAAGAACTTCTGGAGCCGCTTAAGAGATCGAAATGAGCAAAACACAATCCTGCTTACTGCAGCAATGTGAACATTCCAAGATAGGTTGCAATCTAAAAATCAACAAAAACAAAATTATTAATAATAAGGTTTATTAATAAGTTGACTTAGATAGATAGGTACATGAATTTTGTTTATTTTAAATTTGCTTGCAATTTTTGCTGATTTGCTAGTCATGTCCAACAATATAATATTTATACTATCACCAGTATCAGAAAAGCTCCTAGATGACCTAAATTGCAATAGCGGGTTATCGAAACTGCAATCGTCACAGTAAAGAACTTTCGCGACAACATACGTCACAATGGTATACTTTCGCAGTAGTGTACATCGCAGTAAAAAGCTTTCGTGATAACATACTTCGCAATGGTAAACTTTCGCAGTAACGTACATCGCAGTAAAGAACTTTCGTGATAACGTACTTCGCAATGGTAAACTTTCGCAGTAACGTACATCGCAGTAAAGAACTTTCGCAACAACGAACGTCGCGATAGTAAACTTTCGCAGTAACGTACATCGCAGTAAAGAACTTTCGCAACAACGAACGTCGCGATAGTAAACTTTCGCAGTAACGTACATCGCGGTTATGAACTTCGCAGCAATGGGGTACACCCCATTTATTGGTGTGATTTTTGATACATTTTACATGAGATCTTAATGATTAATATTCGTTCCTCAAAAATCAACCATAAAGGAGTACACTCTTTTGCATTGTTATAAAACAGAATAATCAACTCAATATATAAAAATAATAATATAGACATTGCACTTTTAGATATAGACCATAGCAGAAAACAAAAGTGTCTTTTGTAACTGTGTGAGGCTTATCTGAGAAACAACAAAACTAATAATCACTGTTAAGAAAACTGATATCGTAAATCATAACGCTCAAGCATGAAAGAGAGAGTGAATGATATTTATTGATGGCGTGGCAATTGGAAGATTAAAATGGAAGAAGAAAAATTGATTCCAGAAAATGGACAAGGGCAGGTATGATAATAATAGCGCTGAAGCATAGCGCTTATGAGTAATACAAAAATGTTGTTCTATATCAAAAACTTAAAAAGTGTGCCGCTCGTTTGTTGCATTGCTAACTTCGAAATAACTAACTTAGAACAGGTAATAAACAAGCAATACCTACCACAAGAGACCACAAGGACAACAACCTGTAAGATCCCTAACTGAAAAACCATTATGGTTACAAAACATCATCAAATAGGCAAGCAGTAGGCAGAACAAGGGAGAGAAGGCGGAAGATCTTGACGTTGCAAAGAGAAGGGAAGTGTGGAAGATAAAGAAATACTGATTTTACCATATCTAAAAGATTTTAAGCTATTTTACTTAATTTAACCACACTACAACTTCAATGCTTACTTCAATTAGTCTTATTTTTTTTTAAAACGACACCTTTACAATTGGAATACAATTTCTGTCGCAAAAGCTTTAACAAAGTTAATGAAACAGCTAGAACAGTTAATTAATCCTGTGTTTACTTCTAAATTAAAAAACAACCCGTTATAAACAGCCTATAAACAGTCTCTCTCGACCCTCAAAGAATAATAGTAAGTATTGTAAAACCTTCACCATGAACCCGTACACAGAAATCAATTAGTTCCTCATTACCCAAGAAAACAAAGAGATGCACTTACACTCTCACTAATCTCCTTTCGTCAATCACTCACTGCTCAATTATTTAGTCCCGCAATCCACCGACAAACACGTAAGGCTGGTCGCATACTGACAGGCCCAACTTCAGCGTCCGTGTGTCACAGCCAGATAGCACCCGATAGCGATAAGATAACCGTGATCAAGTGTTTTAATGTGTATAGTTTGAAATTATTGGAAAAATATTGAGTAGGACTCAAATTATGAGTTTATAATTGACAAGGAAAAGGCGTCCTATTCTGGTACCTGCACATAACAGGAATTACTGACAAGAGTTACACTCAACTCAAAACTCAGACACTAAGCCTGTAGATACAATATCGACATGCTAGGTAGAAGAAAGGTAGACAAGCAAGGTCCAGGATCGGCAGTTAAGTACGGCGAGCGATCAGAGACAGCTAGCTGTTTCCGAACGCATTCAACCCGAATCTCTTCAAAGTTAAAGTGAACAGATTTCTCCTGAATTAGTTCACTCCATCGTCGACTTTGTCTCTGTCCTGTCACCTCTGACCTAGACTAGAGTCAATAGCAAAATTATCCCACCATTCCACCACATAAACCACCATTGACAAAAAGATTGTTTTCCAAAATGTTTTCAGTTCAACAAGCAGCATTGAGATTGTACAGGTTGGAGAAAAGAAAGTATTCCCAAAAGGCAGAGAAAGCACGCACGAGGATCTTAGTCTAGAATTCTCCGTTATCATCAGAAGAGAAGTGGTGGCCCATTGGTAACGGACACGACTTTCAATTTGAGGGCAGGCAGGCACTTTACTTTGTGTAATTTATTTCATCACCACTGCTCTCAAAACTGTGAATGAAAACTTTGTGAGACAACCGGTATTTCTTAGAACCAAAAAATCGAAGACGACATCCAACAAACCGCACTGGACCCACGTGGTGGATGACGGCCCATTCCCTCCTCACAGAGAGGACGCCTGCACACACAACGGACCAAGTGGGCATTAAGTGCGAAAAAGTGGGTCTATCTTCTAACCATCTCCGTCATCATCAGTCGGGGATGATCCTTCGATCGCAAAGTAAGAGTAAACTCAATCCTCAGCCACTTTCATCCAATTGCTGCCCCATAAAGATCTTCGCTTCACCTGGGTTGAGGGTCCTTCCATATGCTTCTCGATACGAGACCCTTCCACTCAGGAAATATTATCCCTAAGATTCATTATCCAACAAAACTTTTCTCAACTCAAGAAACAAACGAATGACTGAATGAAAACTGTCAATGAAATCTTGCCATTTTTACGTCAGCCGGAAAATTGTGCGTAGCAAGGTCACTCACTATACTATGATAAGTTTGTATAGATTATTATTCATTCTCTTGTTTAATCAAGTAACTGGTAATTTTAGTAAAAGCTGTATCAAGAAACAAGATCTCTACAAAGACTTGCGATTTATTTATAGTTGTTGAATTCCTCGCCGTAATTAAATTTTATAATATAAATATACATCATAGTACTGATGAAAATGGTACCATCGAACTGATCTGATGATGAAGCCGGCCGGTAGGCACTGGAACTCCGAAATAAAACAATGTATCCTATTCGAGTGTGGGCTTATTGGAATCGTAATGAGATGTACTTTGGCTATATATGATTTTTATGGCAATTGGAAGTATACATAATATAGAATCAATAAATCTAACTAGCCTTTTGTAATTATTATATCAATAAACTTATTAACATTATATATCTTAATAGAGTTACTTAAATTTGCTTACTAACTTATAAATAAACTTGACATATTCTTAAAGTTTAGAAGCGTGCTACGAGCTACGACGCACGTAGCACGCTCGTAGCTCCCTCACTATGTTCGATAAGTTGGAATACAAAACAAAATTTCTCATAAATCCTTATATGAATTTATTTATTATCATTTTAGCGTGTGTGTCAACTACACACTGTTTTTAAGTAGGTAAGGATTGTTAATTTATTTCTGGTTGCTGACCAAGGATTCTTCTACAATTATGTAAAAAGATCCACGTTTTAGAACGTGAATAGCACATATCTTCAACTTTCTAACTGACCGGTTCCTTGACAAATTGAGAAGTACCTGTAAAAATTGTTTAGTTGATATGAATGCTTTGGGTCGTAGAACGGCTGGTCGATGGGGCCGAAACATTTTGGAGATGCAGCGTTGCAAGACCTCCCAATAGGTGAACCAATTAGCTAGTTACGGCTGCGGGAATCCGATGGATGCGAGATGCACAAGACCAGTAGACGTGGTTGTACATGCGAGATCGCAGTAAGCAGTGGACGACTTTCGGCTGTAATGATGATGAAGTGCTTTGAGTATTATTAGGTATATTATATACGGCTGGTTTTAGTGTCACGCTAACCGACGCTGACTGTCGGCGCTGACGGCCGCCGTGACCTCGTCATTAGTAGAGTCTGACGGCCGTCACCGCTGGGCCAAGCGACTCGACCAATGGCGAGCTCGCGGCTACCGTCAGCGCCGACGTCAGCGTACGTCAGCGTGACTCTAAAACTAGCCTAAAATTTAATTAGCTTCAGCTGCACCGTCAGAATTATGTTATGACTGATAATTATTAAAAACAAGTATCAAAATTAGTTAAAATCACGCAAATAGCTTCCAAAATTCGCTAATTGGCAAGTGTTATAAATAACACTAAACACAAAAACACATAATCGTACAATAGAATAGGCGTTAGTTAATCCAATTAATCCGTTATAATTATTATCGGCTACTCAAACTAAACCTATGATAAACATAGCTAACATTTGATTTAACTGATATCTGTTATCGGCGGGTCTAAGCTTTGCTACTTCGTTGATCGATCGGTCTATGAGGCTTAGAACCTGGTAAGCTAATAAGCTAGGTTCGGGTTAATATTTCAGGGAAAACATCATTGAATTTAGGAAATATTAGCTGACCCCCGGGGCTTCGCTCCCGTCAATTGGCTACCTACCTACCAACCTACCCTACCTACTCTACCGTACCCTACCTACCCTACCTACCCAACGCTACCTACCCTACCTAATCATATAGTACATATTTTTTATGTATCATCAATCGTTTTCTCAGCGCACGCCAAAAAATGCATTTTATATGCAACCTTTTGCTACTTTGGGATACATTATTGCAATTTTCATAAGAATCTCTAATTTTTATGGTCATTAACATCCATAAGAAAATTTCATCCCCGTTAGGAATTGAATAACAAACATTTGTTTAAAATGCTTTAGATCCAGCGCAGGTTGTGCGTCACCTACATGGTTATTGATAATTCATAGTATAAATATTAAAAAAAACAATCCGACTGCCAAAACAAAGCACTACAAAGCGAAAAATAACTTTCTTTTCCGAAATCGCTGTCTAAAAACGAAAAACAATAGATACCGAATACAATAGACCAAAGACGCCGACTTTGGTCTTGGCATTTATTTTCCAGTTGCAAATGTGAGCTGCAAAGAAGAAAACTCAAAAGTTAGATCCCTTATATAACTGAATAATTAGTAATGGAACCTTATAACACTGGAAATCACTCCTAGCCTCCAGGACCCCGCGTGGAGCAGTCACATGTGCGACCAGTTGACTGGCTAGACCAACGAGACCGTTTCGCAGCTCCTATCCTTTATTTCATGCCAATACTTATGAAGCTATAGTCTACAGGAGCCAGAGTACTTTACGAAGGCCGACCCTGGTGGCCCATCGCTGCGAAGTTTCAGGGCCGGTTCGCAATTAATGTAGTATAAAATGCTATGCGGTATTAAAGTAAGCAAAAGTGCAACCAAAACCCCATTAAGCGCGACCATTATTTAAATCAGCCGAAAGACGTCCACAGCTGGACATAGGCCACCCCCAGGCGTCGTCACATTAACCGGTCCCGTGCGACTCGCATTCAGCGAATCCTAACAACCTTCACCAGGTCCACCAAGTGCGAGGCCTTCCAACGCAACATCTTCCGGTTCGAACTTTTATGCCCCATCGGCCATCCGTTCTGCGAGCAATGTGCCCTGCCCACTGCCATTTAAGTTTGGCAATTCTTCGATCTATGTCGGTAACCCTGGTACTCTGATCTCTATATTTCTGATTCGATCACGACTGTCCCACAAACCAAAACGAAAAAATTTGTGGACCGAATCAAAAAAAAATCATAAGTGACCTCCATGTTTCAATAAGTTTTACAAAACATTATCTTATTTATGAAACTAAATTAAGATAACATTTATAACCGAGAACTCAAAGCAATTAATTGAGTGATCATGTTCGTATCACAATAATTACACTCGGTTATTTGGGTTATCAGCGTTATCGCGAATGTGCTTGTTATCGCAGTTAAGGTATATTGTACGGCTGCGCTCTGGAGCACCTTTATTTTATTTTTTTCATTTATAGATTAGGTTTACATAGAAGTTTTATTTTATTAACAGGCAGATTGCTATTAACTAACCTATTGTATTTTTTGCCGCAGTCTGTGTTTCCCGATAGCTACAACCTCGGGGTCTTTATGTCAAGAGTGAATAGGTTACTTCTAGGCAAGCGTGCTACACCCTCGACCACATCGTCGCTTACCATCAGGTGTGATAGTGGTCATGCGCGATACTAAATCAATAAAAAATAAAAATCTGTACAACTAAGTGTCAAGTATGTCAACATATACATATAGGAAGCTAGATGTTCTTGATGTATAATAATAATTATCATTGCGGCCGAAAGACGTCCACTGCCGGACAATGACATAGACCTCCCCCAAGCGTCATCACATCATCTGGTTCTGTGCTTATCATCATATCATCCCACCATGTAGGAGGCCGTTTAAAGCTGCCAACATACGTGTTCTTTATTGAGAGCTGTGAATGATAGATTTCAGACTATATGTAATTGAATTCTCAAGAAGTCGATGCGTTGGAAGGCCTCCCACTTGGTGGACCGATGAACTAGTTAAGGTTGCGGGAATGCGCTGGATGCGAGACGAACGGGATCGGTCAATGTGGCGATGCCTGGGGGAGGCCTATGTCCAGCAGTGGATGTCTTTCGGCAAAAAAGATGATGATGTTCTTATAAATCTAGTCACGCCAGTTATGAGTAGGTACTATAAGCTCCAGGCCTTTTCTGAAGAACTTCACCAATTAGACCCGTGTTTGTCCTTCTTTGTACTGTGTATGTTTTTCAATATTTACCGATCGAAGTCACTTGCGTACACCAGTCTAAAACACTCAACTCTAAATGAATTGCATCTTCAAAACAGTAATCCGATACTGACTGAACTCGCCATGATGTCAGTCTGTCATACAATATGTTTTATCGGGAACTTGTAACACAATCACGATATTTAAAAGAAATCTTGCTGACCAAAACGCTTACGTGAATTAAATACACATGTCATTAGAGAAACAATATCAATCAGTGATGAATACAGCGAAAAAGTTTAGCTCATCATTCTCGCATCAGCGTGGTCTTTTACGAGTAGATAAGCTAAAATCAGAGGTATTAAAACTCTTCAACGATACGACCTAAAAAAGGTGGCTGAGACAAAGAAAGACTTGATTTGGAAGGTGGAGGAGGAGCAGAAGTAGTTTAGGAGATGCCTATGTCCAGCTGTGCCCTGTGATATGCTAAATTGATTGATGGCTGTATTGATGGGGTGTGCTGGAATCGCGAAAATTAAGCTGATATATAAAATTGATTAAAGAGAATAAAAAAAATGAAACAAACATATAAATTTAATAAAATTATCACTAGTTGTGCCTGCGGCTTCGCTCCCGTTAACTGCCTATCCTACCCTTCTTACCTACCTACCTGTACCTACCCTACTTACCTAAACCTACCTACCTTACTTACTTAGCTTTCTACCTACCTAGATCGAGCGTTCGCTGCACAGAATATTATTTACTCTAGGAAGAAGAATATCGACTTCATACAAAAAAGGTAAGGGCAGATTTGCTGCGCGCCAATCGAGTAGCACTTCAGAAAACCACACCGAAATTAAAACATAAAAAAACTTTGTAGTGTTTTTATTTGGAAGTCGATACCTACCTAGTATTTTATTGAAAAAAAGTTTATTAATTTTTCACTGTTTAGTTGTACCTAATAGACAAGCTCCTTAGGTACCTATAAAGCCAGAAAAGACTACCCAAATATCATGAAACTTGAACATAACCGGTGAAATGAGGGTGTAAAAAGGTGAACTGTACCTACACATCTGCGTACCCCTTTAGAGCGTACTGACGTGATGTTATGTTATGAAATGGTATAAACAATAAACAGGCATGCGATTGCAGCGATCCGGAGAGATTTGCCGTTATTTATTGAAGAGTTCCATTATGTATCTCCGAACATTACATCAGATCTTCACCAAATTATAATGAGACTAATTTGGGAAAATACTCTTTCAAACAAAAAAAGAATTTCCAAAATCGATCCACAATTGACGGAGATATCGGTGAAAATAATAAAAAAAAACAATGTCGAATATAGAACATCCTCCTTTATGGTAAGTCGGTTAAAATACCGGTATTCATGGCTGGGACACGAACTCCCAACCTTAAGTGTAGTAGGCCAATAGCGGCAGCGAAATTATGAACCACATTGCACCCTCGTCAACGTCATTACATTAGTAGTAGTTAGAGAACTAAAATTATGAACCACATTGCACCCTCGTCAACGTCATTACATTAGTAGTAGTTAGAGAACTAAAATTATGAACCTCATTGCACACTCGTCAACGTCATTACATTAGTAGTAGTTAGAGAACTAAAATTATGAACCACATTGCACCCTCGTCAACGTCATTACATTAGTAGTAGTTAGAAAACTAAAATTATGAACCACATTGCACACTCGTCAACGTCATTACATTAGTAGTAGTTAGAGAACTAAAATTATGAACCGCATTGCACCCTCGTCAACGTCATTACATTAGTAGTAGTTAGAGAACTGAAATTATGAACCACATTGCACCCTCGTCAACGTCATTACATTAGTAGTAGTTAGAGAACTAAAATCTCATAAAACGTATTTTTTTTAGTCTCGTGTCGTGTCGATATTTTACTTCTTGAACACTTTAAATTCATCTGACTTTGATAGAGTGAACCGATTGCGATGAAACAAAAACTAAGCAATACTTCAAGTTACGCACAATATTTATGTATTAAAGTTATCTATATTGGTTTCGTAAATTTTACGTGATGCGTGACAGACAAACAAATAAACAGACAAACAGACAAAATTCCAATAATTCCGTTGGTTCTTTTTTAACACACTGGTTATTTTTTTTGGAAATATTATAGATGTACAAAAACGACTTTTCTACAGTTTTATTATATGTATTGATTATTTAGTTATTAATGAAATAACTATATCTAATTACGGCCAATGAAGGAAACAATTTTAGTAATTGATTGAAATATGTGTATGAATTAATTAGTTTATTTCTAATTCTACATTCGAATGTACGAGTAGGTAGCTAATTGTGTGACTATACGATTATTTATTAAATAGTTATCAAAAAAGACATTGCCAAGAAGTGCCCCTACCGACAACAAACAGTAGAATTACGGAACCTGCAAATTAATTACGACCACACAAATTCGCAGAAACTACGGAAGTACAAACAAAACATGTCGACTGAATGTGTTATTTCACAGTGAGGTATTATTTGTGAAATAATTATCACATCATAGTTATTAATAGCGAGTCGTGACTGACTTGGCTCAGATATTGTATCATAGCGATAAAGGGAAATCATTGGACAGATAAATTTCGAGTTTTCATGTCGTTACCTAATAGAAAATGATGAAAACATTTTCTGTTCGGTGTAAACATGGTCGGCCATGTACTAGAACCAAATATTCGAAGACATGTGACATCCACCAACTCACACTGTGCTCGCGTGGTGGATTACGGACCATTCCGTCCTACAGAGAGGAGGCCTGTGTCCCAGCAGTGGGAACATAAAAACTGATAATGATTTTTTTATTCAATTCTTATTCTTGTGCAATAAACACACAAAAACATAAAATGGAGATACAAATACAATGGACAGCTTATATATAGGTGTCCATACGCGAGGTAAAAGTGGAAGCAAGATCCTTCATACTGCCTGCTAGCTTGACGTATAGGTCCATTTGGAGTTTTCGAATTTTGTGCAGGTCAGGTGAGGGCGAGAGGAGAGTTTATAAATGCAGTAAGTGCAGCCGAGGGTATTGAATACTTTAAGTGCATTTGCACGATAATAAAGATAAATATATTATTATTAAATTAATTTTTAAATGAGAGCTATAAAATAAGTTGTGTTCACTTAAACTACCCTCAAAAAAAACCGTAATACCAAATTCAATTTAAATATTCAATTTAAATTGAATCATTATTACACTATACTGTGATTTTTAATTTCGTAGACTAAACTGACAGCTGCAATCGACGTTTTTTTCTTAAAATGTTGCAAGAGTGAAACATAGTGTTGTAGTATGTGATTCTAAAATGATTTATCGAATCGTTGTGACACGACTCCAAGCTTTAATTATACTTAGCTGTTTACCATCACACATTACCTCAAACAATAATTAAGTATAACAATAACTATTAATAAACATAATAAATAAACTGTCCTTGTAATAAATAAGAAATTGACAATAAAATAAATGCTATAACTAGCTTCCTATGCAACTCTGCAATAACATTTCGGAGACGGATGCGGAAGCGTAGGTATTTTGCGGAAATTCCGCAGTTACGGAGGCGGCGGCGAAATTCCGTTACAACCTTACATAATATTAAGGTGACAAAAAATACGTCATAGGCAAAAATATTACGCGCGTTTTTGCGTCTCGTAATTCGTCTTCTTTCTTCGCTCTCCATTCGCATCGGTTGGTCGCCAGTTTTTTTTATTGTTCCTGTTTTGTGTTTGTTGCTTTTAGGGTTCCGTTCCTCAAAATGAGCATAGTAGTCACAGCAGATCTTTGTGTCTCTAAAGTTGTCTCTGCGAACGATTGCGCAAGAAACAGTTTGTCATCGAGTATACTGAATAGAGTAAGCGAAATAGAAATATGTAACAAACGTAAGCGAGTGAAAGGGACAGTTATACAATGTTATAAAATCTTCAACATTGACACAAACATAGCTGCTGCGCAGGGTCTTGCATCCAATTTCAGACACACAAAGAACCGCTGCGAGTATTATAAAATGATTCATTATAGGATCACTTCGCTTTCACTTCTGTCTGTCTGTTGTCAAGACCTTTCTTTTCCTTCATGGAAGACGCTCACCTCGGGTGCTGGTGTGTCTCCTAAGAAAAGGAGACGCCCCACTACTCTGAGTGTCACAGAGAAGACAATGGTATATAACGCATTGAATGAAACGAAAAATAAATTGGATACGGAAATATCTGAAAAGCCCTACAAACGACAATACAACAAAACGAATTCATCGATTTTTTTTTTAAATTGGGAGAATTCACTTACACGCTTATTAATTTACACGATTATAAGTATACAGACTACGTCAAACAATTAAATTTCATTTAATTAACTCAAATCGACCTTAGAATGTAAATTGCCTTAGGTGCCCGTTTTTTTGGCAAAGGGTGTATATATTTGTTATGACTCCCATGAAAGACGCCTAAAAAAAAGTTTTAATTATTTTCCCATTTACTCTTTTAACTGATGTTCTAATTTACAACTTTTTATGAACACAATTGAATCAAAATATTTAAAATGATTCATTCAGGATACAACACTATTTTTAAGTTACGATAAGGTGACAACCCCCCAAATGTCATTTTAGTCTACGAAATTAAAAATCACATTATAATGAAACATAGCTTTCATCATGACAATTATTTCATGATTTTCTGAACTTCTGAATGCTCATTAAAAACAGTCTTTATAAATATATCAGAATGTCTCTGGCTCTAGACAAAAAGAAATTCTAGCAGATGACGATAGTCGAAATGTCATAATGGAAGGCATTGATCACGTGATTTTTCGATATCGCTTGCCAATCCATACAATGTTGCCTTTTTACAAGCTTTTATTCAACTTGCAATGTTTGAATCTAACTGTGTTCTGGTCAAATCTTGCAACTGAATTTTAAAGCAGATTAAGATGAAATTTTGCATATACGTCATTGAGATAACATGTAGTGCGTAGTACATTATTACCTCAATGATATACGTTAAGTTTGGATGACAATGCATTGTAGGGTGGGTGGCATAGAACTATGTCTATGTTTGTATGTGCAAATAGCCTAAGTCTATATATTAAATGGTTTGCTAATAAAGACCAATATTATACATCAATAACCTATACCTACATGGCGACCCTGCCTTCGGGTAAGCCGCGCATAACGGTCGTGTTGCGTTACATCTGACTTCATTATTAACTGGTGCGAAATTATTCAGCAAAGCAAAATGTATCAATCGTACCAGACCAAAGAAGAGGTTTTTCTAGCTAAATTACGTCATTTTAAATCCAATATGGCGGACTAGATATTTTTTGTGCACTGCCATGATATGGGTATCAAATGAAAGGGTTTGCTGAGAAGAATACTGTTTTAAAAAAAGATTTTTAATGGATAATTTTATTGACAATCGCTATCGCCACGCTTTCGGTGGTAGAATCTCACTTGTCTATTGCCTGACGTCCTCTTACCAGACATTCGTCCAAGGTTTTGTTTCTTACAAGCTGCAACTTATTTGGACATATACAAATAATAGGTAAATGTGAATTAAATGTATACTTAAGGCGATACATAATTCGCATTATTACTCACTTCGGCGGGAGCCAAATAGCTGATAGCAAATACAACAATCTTCTTAAGATTGTTGTATTTGCTATTATCCTACAGCTGGACAAAGACTTCCAACCATGACTTCCATATGTAGCGGTATTTATACCGCCTCATGTGAACTGCAAAAAATACCTGACGTCACACCACAACCTTCATCGCGTTATCAAAGATTTCCGCGTCATTTGAACATAGCCCGACAGCAACCATCGAGCAGTTGCCCAAAACCGGTCTGGTAAGAGGATCCTCCCTTTTCAATGGAGCTCGCAGGCCTGCCCACCCTGTCCCGCCATACCTCTAGACAGCTGTTTCGGCCCAGAGATGTGTAAACCATTGGTTCTGCATTTGTGCCAGCTCGTCCCACCACCATCTGAAACACCCGTATCTATCAACAAGTAAGAATTAAGTAGGTACAGACCGGTCTTCTCAGAACATTTTCATCTAATCTTTCTGCCTATACCACCACACAAAACAGCATGAATATTTTCCTCAATGTATCAGTTTCATGCATGCTATTATTATTCCATTTTTCCTTAACAATTAATAAATAAATCTTATAAATAACTCCGCATTTACCTCGTTAGGATACGCATCGATCGTTTACAACCATTATTATGTATTTAGTATTATTACATAAGACTATGTGCTGTATTCCATAACCTGTTTGGTCGTGTCTCGAGTGTAAAAAATTGCAAATGTGTGTTGTGTGTGTGTAATATGGACCCTAGTGTTGTACGAACACAATACAGGCACAGTTGTGTCGTGAGATACTATGAGTGAGATTCTCATGTGCTTATCACTTAGTTATCACTCATTTTTTACTATGCTTCTGTAAAGATTTTTGGCGCTCTTGATTCCTTTATCTAAATAGTCTAATTTGACTAAACAGCATTATTGACATATAATTAAAATGTAAGTTCCTAATTAAATGACTTTTACAAGCTTGTCCTAAAGGCATAAGCATCGATTACGTAACCAATCTGAACAAATCTATGTATGTCTACAAGACTGTGCGAGACTGGCCGTGCCCCTCAGAGAAAGCTAATCCTATCGTTTTGTTTAGTTAGGTAATTAGTAAAAATGTACTTTTAATGCTGGGCTACAGTTTTTATAGCCATGCTATTCTTAAAAGACCTCTTTTTAAAAGAACCATTATTTTTAAAACTACTAAGTAAATGGTAAAAGCAAGATAATGGTTATCAACTTAATAAGTCACGATCATCATGCCCTGATGTATTTAACAAAAGTCAGAAATATGTTTGATACCGTGCAATGCTAACAAAACTGATTAGAAAATATGGTTTTAATAGTTTTACCACATTCTTTATTTTAGACATAAAGTCTCTCAATTATAATAATCCATAACAAATTGCAAGATATACTTGAAGATCATCATTACTCTCACACCAACAAACTCGCTGACAAAACTCATAATTCGATAACCGCGTGACTTCGCGACCCTTAGTAGTCCTCTACCAACACACACACAACTCCTGTCCTGTCTGTCTGTACGCACTGTGTGTCTGTGTGTGTGTGTCTGTGTGTGTGTGTCTAGTCCGTAGCCAGCAAGACTGCATTCCTGTCCGCGGCCATGGCGGACAAGGGAGCTACTGAGATTTATAATTTTTAAGATTTTAAGTCTGAGTTGAGGCTGGCAAAGGATTTGTCATTTTAAAGATCTTTAGGCTGGCAAAGAGGTTTTTGGTACCTACATTACTTTTAATTTTCGGAATAAGGATAATACCTACTTAGATATATTAGTCTCTTCGTCATTGTTTCGCTCGCCAATGCATGTCGTGTTATTAAATTAGAGTTATTGTTAATATTGTAATCCTTACTTAAATTATTATTTACTGTTCTTTAAATTTCTTTCTTATTCTTTGGTGCAAACAAACAAATACAATAGGACTACTACTGTACAAAGGCTAGCTTAACCCAGAATTGGCTCCTCAGTTATACAGTTAAGTACAAATAACAATAGGCTGAATGTTGTGGGTTTTCAGAAACATTGCTACTACAGTTGAAATAATATTATTTGTTGTTAGACACACACGATAGGGGTGTTGAAAAGGGTTCAACTAATCATCATCAATACTTATAAAAAGTCGTTTTTGTATATCGAAAAAGAAAGTTATTTTTCACTTTGTAGTGTTTTTAGTTGGAAGTCGGTAATATTTTTTTTATAAAAAGGTTTTTTGTTTTTCACTTTTTAGTTGTACCTATTAAGCAACTTGCCTTTAGTGAGATACTTATAATGCCAGAATAGATTATTATCCGAATTCAATGAAACTTGATCATAACCGGTGAAATGAGAGTGTATCAAGGTGAACTGTACACATCTGCGTACCCCTTTAGAGCGTACTGGCGTGATGTTATGTTATGAAATGGTATAAACAATAAACAGTCATGCGGTTGCAGCAATCCCGAGAGATTTGCCGTCATTTATTGAAGAGTTCTGCTGTATATCTCCGAAGTTCTTCATCAGATCTTCACCAAATTAAAATGGGACCAATTTCGAAACATACTCTAACAAACAAAAAAAGAATTTTCAAAATCAGTCCACAATTGACGGAGATATCGGCGAACATAAAAAAAAAAAACATACAAGAAGTCGAACATAGAACCTCCTCCTTTTTGGTAAGTCGGTTAAAAAATAGCCAGGGTGTTAAAGCATAACCAACCCTTTTCCAGCATTTTTGGAATTACTGTCTGTTTATCTGTATAGTTGTGCACGCATCACGCAATCTAGATAACTTTTATATATAAAAATTGTGCGTAACCTGAAGTATTACTTCTTAGTTTTTGTTTCATCGCAATCGGTTCACTCTATCAAAAGATTTATGAATTTAAAGTGTTCAAGAAGGCTCGCCAAACTTCTTGGCCGCCCTGAAGTTGTCTACAATGGCTGCGCAGTTGTAAATTGCATACAAAAACAGCACCAATCTGTACCTTGCGCAAAGGAAAACCAGCTTCAGGGCGGCCCAGAAGTTTGTCGAAAACTATACCTAAATACCTAAAATATACGCACATGCACACGCAATTCAGATACTCGGAACTTCATATTCGACAGATGGCGTTGTGCACTTGACGTCATTTTCTGAATGGCGATATTAAGATTCTCTGCGGAAGATAGACGCTAGACAAAAAAATGGTAGGCAGGTAGGGTCAGTAAGTATACCTACATAGTAGGGTTGACAGTTGACGGGAGCGAAACCGCGGGCAGCGGCCACAGCTAGTTACAATTGTAATCCTCCTGACCGATTTCAGTCACGGTGGCCAAACTCAACTGATATATTTCAGCCAAGTATGCCGGCGATATTATAATGCAGTAATGCACAAATCTGTAACACATGTACACTCTCTGTTCCCTCTAAGTCTGATGCATCGTCAATCCGACGCGACCGGAGAGATAATGCGCAGGACCAACCACATCCGAGTGTTGTGAGGCAAGGGGGTGTCAACTCCGGGCTTCTACTGAGAAATTCCTAGTGGAAAATCCCAATAACACTTAGCCCAATCTAGGAATCGAACCCAGGTTGCTTTTGCTACCCCGAGACCGACGGGGCAGTTCAACCTATACTATATTTTGATATGGACCGGGTGATTAATACGGCATTATTCATAATGCCCGGGCAATTTGAAAAATACGGCATTTTTCATAATGCCCGGGCAATTTCATAATGCCCGCCCAATATGATAAAAACTATTAAAATAGCGCAAGCCTACAGATAACAAAAAAAGAAAATTGATGGGGCTTTCTGAATAATGCCCATCACTTATTGGGCCGGTAATAAAAAGACGTGTTTATTTAAACTACTTTAATGTTGATATTGGTTTTAATATAGAATAAGATAAATACGATTACTGTTTAAGCAACAAAGGCGACGGAGCCGGGGCTCCTTTTTCTGTCTGCAGGGTCTAAAGTAATCTTAAAAGCTGTGTTCGCTTGCTTTCCTCGCGCACTTCAGCTCCCGTCATCTCCTTCGAACCTAACCTATCCGTGTCCCGGTGCCATAAGCTACCGAGCTCACTTCGCTCGCTCTTGGACTAACCATCGACCATAATTATCGAATTGCCTAACCGTTACCTAGAAATATTCATACTGACCAGACAATGTGATAAATATAGAACATATAGAATATAACAATAAGACATACAGACAGTTCACAACTTCGATTTTGCATAGTATCGCAATTTATTTCCAACCAAAGATTATCACTTATTTTTAGCAACAATTTTCTCACTCTACACTAACTTGACTAAATATCATATCATTCCATCCGTTATACTAATTATTTTAATAAAAAAAAAAATATTTTACATCGGAATTTCACATTCACTTGCAGATCCACTCAAGCACTATTATCTAACGAGTTAAAGAATTACATCATCGCACACAAAGACAAGTTAGTGATTAGCTAATTAGTGTCTCGGATACCAGCTAAAGTTAATTAAATAATAGTTATGTGGACATTACTGGTTTTGGGCATTTAGCCATACCATAGACGTTACGTGTTATTCTTCCTATCATCATTGACATCATCATTTCAGTCGAAAGACGTCCACTGCTGGAATTATGCCTCCCCCAAGTATCGCTTCATGGATCGGGCCAGTGCGTCTCGCTTCCATCCGTTGTTACTTTAATTGTGGATAAAAACGCCGAATCACATGCATTCGGTAATTTTTTGAAGACGTTTAAAATTACCACCTGCCTCAATCTTTAATGTAATGACACGTTCAATAAAGAAATCAACTTTTTGTTCTCATACTACAGGCAACAAAAACTATTTCATTTCACACAAAAAACTAAATGTGCTGAACATGATAAAAACGATAATTGCATCAAATTCAAAACTGCTTATGTTTGGCCGTAATTGGCGACGTAACCTAATACAAAGTCGCATATGGGACTAATTCTCAACCTGACCACCATTTGACCTGTGACTTACATACACACACACAGTCAGAACAAGCACAAACGTCTATATGTGGCGTATGTGCATGTGGTAGATCGACTCACGCGCATAGGCATCAAGACCGGCTCCGGAGGATTGGCAGAAAGGCGTTAATGAAAAATTTTAAAATTGTATGTAGTAGGTACGTTGTACAAGATTTAACTGACTGAAAAATTAGTTTTGGTGATTGGTAAAAAAAGGTTTGTGAATAACAAAACACTGTACCAATAAGCCGTATAACTGTAAAAAAAATAAAATATTTATCAATCAAAGAAATAAAAAAGAGAAAGGAAGTATATTTACTGTCACAGAAACTCACATACAAATACATAAATGACGCTTAAACTCAAATCTTTGACTATCATAATAATTGAGAAGAATCACAGATCACTGTCATCAACTGGATGCGTGAAGCACAGGACCGGTCGATTTGACGACACTTGGGCCAGGCCATAATGATAAATCAAAGTCTGAAGTTTATTTGACAGAAACGTCACAGCATAAAACATATCATCACATACCAAGTACCAGCTGGATGCACTAGAGTCGATCGAAAAACGGGCCAAGAGGCTCATCGGCAATGAGATACTGGTCGATTCTAGGCTCCAGAGCCTTGAACATCGCCGCCAAGTTGCCAGTCTGTCGGTTTTTTATCGGTTACATTTCGGGGAGTGTGCGATCAAATTGCATGAACTAATTCCTCCTACCCCGTTCCAACATCGGACTACAAGACGTACGGCGATGCGACATCGGTACATGGTGGACATCCCACTCATACGAACCAAAAATTTTGGGAATGCTTTTAATAAGCGTACAGCTAAGGACTGGAATTCCCTGCCAGAGTCTGTATTTCCTGATAGCTACAACCTGGGAGTCTTTAAGTCAAGAGTGAATAGATTTCTTCTAAGTAAACGTGCTACATCGTCAACCACATCATCGCTTACCATCAGGTGAGTTGAAGATTAAATATTTTAAAGAACCACTTTCAAGTCGGTGTTTTTTATATCTTGATGTCTTTTAACTAGCACACCTCTTGGTATCTTGATCTCATAAATATAAAGATATTAAAGGAATCTTTGTCGTTATCTTTATTTATGAAGTAGGACAATGATGAATGCGGCACCCGCCATGATAAACTAACATCAATTAATGTATTTGAACAAGATTAATTACTATAATAAATGGTGTCGCCAACGACCTTGAGCAATGAAAACGCGCACTCGTTTCACACCCGCGTGACCCAAAATTCAGTAGCTTTTTGTACTTTACTTATTATAAAAACACTTTAAAGAAAAAATCCTCTGATAAAAATGAAAAATCCTCTGATCAACTTAACTATATTTGAGATGGTGACAATTTCATTAAAATAAGCCTTTCGGTGGTAAGTGGTAAGGTTTTGGTGCGTTTGTCGTGTTTTTGTTCGTGTTAGACATAACTTTACAAATTAATTACACTGTTATACAATGGTCTTATATATAAAATGTTCTTTACACATATACTTTTTCCAAAAAATTACAAGCCGTTTAGACGTGATTCTCATTTTAAAATCAGCTGCTGAGGGGTATCTGCGTCTTAAATGTGTCAGTTCTTATCGTAGTTAATGAGTATGAAAGGTATCAGCAGAACTGTTCATGGTCTTCCTAACGAAAGAAGTAAAAAAGCCATGTTCCGTTCATCAACATTTTAGCCTAAAGAGGTCGAATCCTGGACACGTGCCGAGTGTTGCTACAGCGAATGGTGCTCTGCTTCTCGCCCCAGTGGTCTCTCTTTATGCATAAAACTGATTCATTGAGCATAACGCCAAAAATAGCCAAACTATATACTGGTGTTATATGTACATAGGTCAATATAGGCCCTTTTGAGCTTTTAACTGCCTACAGAAATTGCAGCTTTGGGTTACCTACGCTCATTGGAATTTAGCCAGACTTATCTACACACAAGGCATCTGCAATAACCACGGACAGATTATGATAGGTACAACTCACTAAGTCAGGCATTCAGGTTCTCTCTGTTGATAAGGCACTAAGGCAGCAATCCTACACTAACCTACCTACCCAGTAACTCTCCAAGAGTCTCAGAAAGCCAGCCTATTCTAAAATGGGGTACGTATAAAAATGTTGTTTTTGAGCTGTTAGGTACCCAAAAATAATGTGTATCTATTTATATCCACAATTACACATCAACATCCACCCAAAAATAAATCCCCAAAAAGCGTGCGATAAAAAATTAAAAATTCGCACAGAAATCCGCAGCGGAATGCAGGCAGGCACGACGCGTCAGATCTCAGCCAGGCTGGAACCTGTTCCGTCACCCCCCCGACCTTCCCGGCAGTCGGCAGTCAGACTGTTGGCGCTGTCGCTGTTGCCAAGCGACCATGGACACGGCTCGCCATTCATCAAGCCTAAATAATCGATGTGTAGAAGTAGAAGTAATTTTGCTATAGTTTTTTTGTCTCTTGGATTTTGGCAATAAAGAAATATCTTTCTGTAGAAATGCTGTGCTGCTTTTGTGCCAGCCAACTGCCAAATAGATAGATTGTCTATTTCATGTAAAGCATAATCCAATTGTAGTCTACGTTTTATAAGGTTTTTATTGTCTAGATTATCACTATTTCTCTGGATTTGCCTCGTTGCCTATAAACTATATATTACCTCGTGCCCAGAAGGCAGACGTATTAGTTTGCCAGTTTGATGATTCTCCAGAAACGATATCAGATCTTTCCTGTCCTTATCATTTGCTGAAGCGGTATTATTTTATACTTGGTCAGTGTTCTACACTCATCGTCTTGTGTGTCTGTCTGTATCACTGTGTAACTCGACACGAGTCCACTACCTACATGTCCATAGCCCATCAGTGGTTTTGAAATAATTACCAAGATGGCTTATTGTTACTTCAATAAGTGAGTCGGATACACCGGACCTCCTCGAGGACTGCCTCGTTACGTTATGTAATTTTGTGCTAATATTGTACCCTGAAACTCAAACTAGTCCAGTGGTAACGGGCGATGGAATAATTGGCCCGGCAATGGGACAATCTCTGCCTAGCTCTTTCTTTAATAAACGGATATTTTTGTTAAGCACTAACCACCTTTCAGGGGGTTAAAGTACCATGATTATGAACTACTTTTACCTACTATGAAACCAACCCTGAAATATAAAAAAAGCAACTGTTTCAGGACGTTTCGGAGTTCGTGGAATCTTGAATTAGATGTAGGTAGGTAGATACTAGATAAACTTGGCTACTGTGGGGGTTCTGAAGCTCCAGGATGGGTCGAAGGGCTTCCAATGATATAAAACACCCGGTCTATTTTCTTTATTGTATCCGAACCATTTCATAGCTAGAACAAATCTAACGCACACCAATCGGTTGTATGTTTTTTATTGATTCCAAATTCGAATGAGTATTTTTAGTCAGCAAGAACGATATTTCTAGCAGCCTGAAGGAACCTTGCAGCAGGCAACCTTCACAGGATCTACATAAGTTACAAAATCCGTGACACTGACCCTGTAAAGTCATAAGCCCTTCGTCGTACATTGCCGTTAAACTACGAATTAACATAGAAAACCCTACATACATAATACATAAGCTCATAAATTAGTATGTGAACACGACACGCATTTACCAGCGGACACAAAGAAAGCATTCCTCGATGTCGAAGCGTCGAAGGCGACTAACAACGTATAGAATCAGAAACTCTTCATCATCATTCAAGAATACACAATTAAGGGCCCTTATCAAAATACCTTCCCACCTTTTTTTGCTTAATCTTGGCAGTAGCCAGGTAGGACAGAAGGTTCACGAGTTAAATTGGGTAAAAAACTTTAAAAGATATTAAATTGCTGCTTTGTCAATTGTAATTTGACTTTTATAGGGTTCCGTACCCGAAGGGTCCAAACTATTGCTGTCATTCACGTGTCCGTCTGTCTGTCTGTCACACAGGTTTTACAGTCAAACGGTTGGAGCTACAGTTCTTAAATGTTCACAGTATAAGCATCTTGTTGACCCAAAGACATACAAATTGTCTAAAAATATTTTTAATGGTTTTTAAAGGGGGCTAAAGGGGGCGCGATGAAAATTAATTAATCTACTCTATCGAGTAGGGTATCGTTATTTAAAGCTGGTTGATAGGATAAATACTGTACTTTTTGTTTTAAATTATTGGAAAACAAAGAATTGAGAAGCCACCAAAGTCATCTTTTTTACAAATTTCTGTTCCTTGGATTTCTTAAATACCCATTGACCTATGAACCTCAAATTTGGTGATAATGTTGGTTATAAAGTATATTTTACAAAAACATACCAATATATTAAATCAGATTTATCTTTGGAATTTCCTATTTTGTTCTATTAAAACCAACTTGTTTTCTCGGTAATCAGAATCTGAAAATATTACCTAGCTATACTTCATAAAAGATAGCTTGATCTCTGCGACATAATAATATGTTAAACTGACGTATACGTTATTATTACGTTACTGTTAGCCTGTCATGCGCTATTGTTACTGTATTGATACTGACAGCTGTCGCAGAGATCAAGCTAACTTTTATGAAGTCTAAGGTTAAATGCTCTAAGACCTAAATAAAGTAATCACTACATTAGTACCTACTTATGACAAGCCGAGTGTCCTTCGACCAAAGTTACACATTTAAAAACAAACTTTCATCCTAGTATATTTATATATTTAGGAGATGAATTTCAAAAATCCTTCCTTACTCAGGCCTTCGATAAATAGGAACATTTGGGCAAAATTTCATGCTCTAAAACCAGGCAGGTCCTTGTCTGTTAGATTTTTATTAAGTAAGTAGATTCATTATAATTGCCGTTGTTGTTTTGTCAAGACAATTAATTCGCTACCGCCAGGTCACGAAGTTATCGCATGAAACCTATGCACTATCATCAGCATAAAATGTGTGAACAAGAATGAATGTATCACATATCGCTTACAAAATAACAAGCACACATGATTCAACTCATAAAATTCTCATAACATTTAGCAATACTGAGAAACTGATGTTTCCATTCTATTATCTCATGAGTTTATGGTTCCCCAAATTGTTGGTTAAAACTACGATAAAAGAGCATAAACATTCGTCAGTTTTTGCCTAATTATGACATACTGTTAGATAATGGTATATCTTCGAGAGATTATGGTTATTTTAAGCTGTAAAATTACATGAGACGATATAAAGGTCTAATCGTATGATTAGCTCTAATCCTCGGATAAGGAAGACGTAATGTTGACATTGTGATTAAAGATTTGTGCCGTTTAGACATTGTTACCGTGAAAAAGCTACAACCATTTACTCATGACTTAAAGACCCTGATGGTCTTTAAGTCAAGACCATCAGATGAGATAGTGGTCAAGCGAAACCCTATCCAAAAACAAAAAAAGTTTGGTGCTTCATCGTCATTTCAGCCATAAGACGTTTACAGCTGGACATAGAGGAGCTATGTGTGTCTAAATGTCGCCACATCAACGTACAGGTATTTGTACTTACTTCATCATCATCATATCAGCCGAAAGATGTCCACTGCGGGACATAGGCCTCCCACAAGCGTCGCCACATTGAGCGATCCCGTGCGCCTCGCATCCAGCGGATCCCCGCATCCTTCACCAGGTCATCGGTCCACCTGGTAGAAGGCCTTCCAACGCAACGTCTTCCAATTCGCGGTGTATTTACTTACATATAGTAAAACTTTTGCGAAGATATTTGAGAGATTACTCAGAGTTCAAAAAGGGCAATAGTTACGGAATCAGGCAAAGGCAAAAGATTTCTGAGTTAATAACATTATCATTAGCAAGTGAAACACAGTTCACCCACCGCGGAATGCCCCGCCTTGATGCCATGCTTCCCTGCAGATAAATACTTTCCTTCTATCTTTCAAAATATCTGCTAATGGGAAAACTTCCACTAGGTCTGTAGAAACATGTTGGGACAAGAGACAGCATGGTAATCTCACAAAATAAACTTATTATAAAATATAACCAGTAGCTCTGAAGGTGAACACTCGATCAGCCTGAAGACATGATTGACATCACCAGTCAACAACTTTGAATATGCCATGAAATAAAGAACAAACATGAAATATTCTGTTCAGCCAGGACTTAAATGCGTTTGATAACCAAACCTCATTCCAGCAAGGTCAATCACGCCCAAACCTGTACTTCTGCCACATACCTCCATAACCTCTTTTTACCCAACTATTTGGGCTACACCTACGCTAAAAGAAGACAGCAGATGCTTCCGGGTAAGAGTGACAGGGAGGGCAGAGGACCCGTTAGGAAAGTAGTTTGGACTACTACCTTTACGCGTAAACGTTGATGATTTGTGTTGATGTGATCAATAGTGCCGTACCACAGATAATATAGGCCTTTCCACAGATAATATAGGCCTGACTGCAGTGGTACATGTATCATTATTGAGGTAATGGCCGACGAATGTTGGGAAACAAATGGGTAATGCTGTAATTGGTGAGATTCACTGATTGTGATTACTTATTTATATAGGTAGTTTATTGTATTATCTCACTCTCACGGTCCTTTATATATTATTATTTTTTAAACTGTGGTATATTGTTTTAAACAGTCATGCAGCATGATTTGCTCGATCATGTTTTACAAGAATCTCGTTACATGTCTTTTAAAACGGAAGGGGATTGATCCACTATCAAAAGTAAACTGTCGTATGCCGTAACATAACTATTGGCCCAAGGATATAATGGGTTTCTGTGATGACTTGGGTACTTATTTGAAAACACATGAAGTTCTTACGGCTGCAGAGTATCAAGAATGCAATCAAGAGTTTTCTGAGTAGCCGCATATATTCAAATCTAATGCGTAACCACGACCTTTTGCGTTTACCGAAGTGCATTCATAAGTACAAAATCTTTCTGTCGATATAATTGTAACACTTACACTTACTTACATCTAAGTAAGCGCAGTTAGTACGAGTATTATAATATTAGCAGCTACGGTAATCCTATGTGCCCTATTACGAACGATATTTAACGAGTCCAAGATGGCAGCAGTCTTCATTTGCAGATGGTCAATTAAAACTTCGGCTTACCTATTTTCTGGAGGCATGTGTAACGAATTACGGTTTACTTACCTGACGAATAGATCCGGGTGAGTCAGTAAGTTCATCTGTCAGAGCTACCTGCGTCGTGCTTTGTGTTGTGTGTCCGCCTGTGCGGGCGAGGCAACCGCAGCTTTTGTGTTAGTCATACGCCATTGGGGCTCTTAAGATATATTTCTGCTATGGTTTATTTACAAAACCTTATATAGAAGAAAAAGGCATACATACTTAGTTGTTAAATGATAATTTTTCAAACAAATAACGTTCACAGCTGGACATACCAAAGTTTCGACACAAAGACCGGTCCTGTGGGTCTCGTATCCTGCTAGTAGGATATGAAAGTCACTTCTTTTTCTTCCCAGCCTTTGCCTACTTTAGGTGGGCAAGAGAGAACGACGAGGCGGTCTGCTCTCAGGATCCGCTTAGACTCGACCCGCTTAGACTCGACCCGAAGAATAACACCAATAGTTTTACTAACAATTCAGTGGCATTTGTACAGTCAAGCAAAGTGATAATTTAATTCTAAAAGACTTGTAATAAAAATATGAAAAGAGTTTTTACAAGAAACTGCTCGATTGTTGATTATTTCAAAAAGCGCCCAGACGTTATATCGAGGGTTCTCCGGTCAGGTTATGGATATAAAAAAAAACGCTGGTAATCCTGATAGTATATGAATAGCACTGCTTAATAATGTAACGAAGTTATCATTGCAGCTGAAATAAAAATACACATGTCAATGCCAAGTGTCAATTAACTAATTGGCTCGAAGACGTGAGTAACTATACCATCGTCATCTTCCTGCCCTTGTCCCATGTTACTTGTGGTCGGCGCAACAAGTTTTCTTCTTCCACCCTGTCTGTTGTCCTGTGTGTTTCATCTTTCATACCGTACTGTCCCCCGTCACGCTATCACTGACTCCCTTTTGTTTCACATCACTCCTCACACAGTCCATCCATCTTTTCTTTGGCCTTCCTCTCCCTCTCTATCCATCCACATTTATATTCATAACTCTTTTAGTAGCATGCGTTTCATACCGCCTCATCAAATGACCATACCAGGACAAACGGTTTCCTTTCCACCTTTTATTATATCTTTTTTTTTATAATTACTATAAATTTCTCTGAAAGCCTGATGAATGAAGCCTCTCTAGTCAAAAGTAATGTGCGCCATATTTATTTGCCATACCAACAACACACAATTTGACTAAACAATAGACAATTCAAACGGTACTAAAAATAAAGCCGGTGCCGGAGGATATGGCTTATTGTCGTCTTGAGTACCGACTATCATTGCGCTATTGTGAATCTGTGAGCTAGAGTTACAGTATACCTATCTAACAAAGGAGTATACCTATATGCATGTGCACAATTACGTTCAATAAATAACGTAGCTCATGGCCGACGCACGTGTCCTTTAATGTGGTGACGATCAGTCTACGCTGTAACCTAACAATAGGGAGACACTGATTGATACATATACTTAAACACTGATTTAAGGCACCAGACCATAGCAGCCTACAGCTATGCCACATTAGTGTTGTTAGCTCCTCATAACAATCATCATCATCCCATCCTGGGGCCTCCTTGCCATTCTGTCTTACTTCGCGGCTCTATGCGATGTTTCCCGCGAATTTGTTGATGTACACACTTTTGGACACCCTTGGTTTTTATCGCCCAAACTTGACCACCAAAGTATTATAAAATCCTCCATACTGTCAACACCGTACTTCAACGTCCGTCTCAGTTCTTAACCACACTTTGTTTGAAAATAGAATCAGGATCGTCCACTATATAGTGTGACCTAAAGCCACATTTCGCACGGATGCATAGCTGGAAACAAATGAACCACGCATCTAACGGAGCAAATACCTCCGTGAAGCCATTGACAAAGTTACATCATATCATCGATGACGATGACGATTGATAAAAGTTCCGAATATATAAGATAGATTACGTGACATTTTGCTAGCGGTTGTCAGCCGTATAAAAGTCACTTTTTCTAACGCCTTTGTAGCAGTGGATGGTCAACTTTAATCAGGCAGTAAATAAAAAAAATAGAATACTTTGGACCACAGGTCAATAGATATATCAACACTACTAAAGATTTAATTACGACACAGATAATTTAATACTAGCATAGTAACGAGAAGAGATTTAAGAGAACAAGTCTAACAAATGTCAACTTGACATAACATCTGACATTAGGTTTAGGCGGGAACAAGTGATAATGGGTAAAGGAGAAAGGAAATTGCTAAAAAATGGGTGGTAACTATTGTATTTGTGGATTGTGATAAAACTTGAAGATTCCGTGCGCAGTGCTACTTAGCGATCGTTCTTGTAGTCAAACTATGTGTCAAATGGGATGTCATTTACGTTATTCTCCAATACATAACGTGATTAGTTACATTGTGACCCTTCATAAAAGCAAAGACGTTCATTTTGATTTAACTCCTAGCCCGAAAAGGGCCCATGCTATAATGGCTTGCCTGACAATTACAAAGTCTTCCCTACAGATACCATTGTAGTATTGTTTGTTGAACACAATCCATATCATTGATCAGTTGTTGTGTTACGCAATTCGTAGCAGCCATGTTGGAGTCCATTTGTCTAGAGTTTCATAAAATATACAGATGCATGCTACCGACTGCGGTTTCTCCCGTACTGCATAAAACTAGACTACATATTTTTCTATTAACCTACTTCAAACGGAGTGCTATGAAGTTCATTCTTCTGAAATTGCTTCAAATGATGACCTTTGCGGGAACACAGGCACACAGGACTGTCGAGGTGGCTAGTGACTCTTAGGGGAGGCCTATGTCCAAAAGTGAACATCTTTCGGCTGAATGATGATAATAATCGTGAAGTGTACATATTGCCCGAATTCTTCGTCTGTACCGCAAACGATCCATTTATTGGCTAACCAGATATGAGGTCTGGTACCCATTCAGTTGCGTCCTCTAATAACGAATGCATTCTCACAGTTAGGAAGTACTTAAACCAGGAACAACGCTATTACAGCTGCATCCAGGGGATCGAACCGAATCACCGAGACCTCAATGCCACAGCAACGCCACACGGATACAGAGGGATCGCAAGTGGCAAATCATCTCATCACCCTTGACGTTCATTACGTAAACTGCAGACGGTGTATCGAAAAAAGCCCGTGTCCAGGTTTGGATGGGTGTATGTTTGTTACTTAATCACGCCAGAACGCCTGAACGGACCGGGATGAAATTTGGCACAGAGATAGATTATAGTCTGGAATAGCACATCGATTACCTTTCATCCCGGTATAATGTTCCCTTGGGATAAGAAAACACTTTTCAAGCGGGCGAAACCGCTGGCAGAAGCTAGTTATTAATAAGAAATTAGTACAATTAAATTGATGAAACCTATTCGATGCTAGAATATATATGGAATGACAATATTTACATATTATAACTTAGTGCTAGTATCGAATTTTGTTGCGTCGGCGGCTCATGGCTGGAATGTCATCAATGCAGTTTATATGCGCTTGACGTTAACATGAAGGAATTTGCAGGTCAGCTATATACATTCGGGATCCGTAAACGTCACTCGGATAACGACATAAACAAATCAAAATACAACACAGCGTATGTAGTCATGTAACAGTACTACCCAGTAATTGCTCGGCTCCCGAAGGAAGCGGGACCGTCGATTGGTTCGGCCTTGTATACACCCACTCGTGCGCACACGCAGCTCTGTATCTTCTACGATATCTGTCCAGACAATAGGGATTAATTTTTCCAGTTGATCTCTGGTTTACTGGGTAGGTATCGTATTCAGTGTTGTACAATTCCAGCGCTGGCTACGGAAATAGGTTTCTGAATAGGTTTCAGTACCATTGAAACTGTTTCGGGAACACCATACCAATGTAGTTATATAATACTAAAAGAAATTGAGTTCATTGAACGAAAAAATAAATTAAAAAACATATATTTTCCTACAATCTTCAGCAGGTCCAATAATATAGTCCTCGCCAAATTTCTGGGCCACACTGAAGTTGGCTTGCCGATGCGCAAGGCACGAAATGGTGCTGTTTTTGTATGAGATATACTACTGCGCAGCCATTATAGCCTACTTCAGGGCGGCCACGAAGTTTGGCGAGGACTATACTTCAACTTTTCTACTTATCACTTGTTTGTGCGCCCTAGTGGTTGTGGAGCAGGATTAGCATTGAGCCAAGATTTTTTTACAGCGATGTAATCCCCCAACTTATAATATGCCTGCCTGCATGGTGTGCGTTTTATACAAGTTTTGAATTCCGTCTCGTATTTTTTGCCGGTTTTGGAATTAATAAAGTGTCAAACCGTCAAAGTGCCAGTTGATTAGTCGTCAAACTTTAAACTTAAAGTTTAAAGTTTGACGACTAATCAACTTCAAATTCTTAATTCAAAAATCGAGGGTTAATCTTGCAACTAAGATAAAACTTTATATAAACCTATTTTATCTGTCTCGTTTGTATGGAATTATCCAAATAATTTCATTATTATGAAAACTATAATGACTGTCGTTCAGGAAAATATTTGCAGTTTGCAATATATTATAAATACAGAAGATGACTTATAATATTACATATTGTTTGTTTGTGCACTACATTGAGGCGTGAACGTAAACAACAACATATAAATAGGCATGCACCTATATCACGATAAAATATTACCCTCGTATCGTAAATATGTAGTTATTTTATTTAGTTTGTAAACAAAGGAAAATCTTTTGTCTCTGATCTTCTATATTGGTGCTGTATATTTCTACACACATGAGACTTGTTAGCTTCGTCTTACCTACCTACCTAAAATGGGTCGCTACGACTGTTTGCCTGCAGTTTCTCTGTATTTGGTAGTACTACGAAAAATGAAAGTCGCCGGACAATTTATCATTATGTTGGTATTTGTTAGTAAAATATACGTAATAATAAAAATTATCACCAAATTTAAAATTCATAGGACAGTGGGAAGTTAAAAAATTCGTCGGAACATAATTTTGTAATAAAAATCTGACTTTGGAGACTTCTCTGTCCTTTGTATTCCAATACTTTTTTATTAATATAATATATTTATCTACTCGAGTTCGAAACGCTACCCCCTCGATGAGGAAGACCAAAAGTTTTTTTTCGCGTCCACCTTTGTTGTGTGGGAGCTCCCCTTAAAAACATTAAAATTTATTAAATTGTAATAATTTTGTGCTATACAAAAACATGAAAATATGAATATTGTAGCTTGAAAAAAGGTCAAAAAGACAGACGGATAGATGATCGATTGGAGTACGGCTTCGTTTGGACCCTATGGGTACGAAACCCTAATAAAACCGCATCGATGACCTGAGCCTTCAGTGTGGTAAGTATGGTTCTATTTAGTCATTGATTTAGGTATCGGCTTTTATTATTAAAAACGGACAGTTATACGAAAAGGGAAAGGATAAAGTCCCTCTTGAAAGAACAAAGACTTTTTGCAATGTGGCTCTGCGTGAATCAACCAATAACTATGAAAAACACTGTCATTTCATCGACATGTATTTGTCACTGAATTGAAGTTGCATTACCTACTATAATTTTTTCCTGTTTGTTTGGGGTATTACCTGCCTCCTTGGTCTAGAGGTCAAAAACACTGAGGTCCAAATTATTATTGGGGCTTCCCTTTTGGAACTTCTCAGTAACAGCCGAGCCGGGCCGGTCCCTACTATGGATACCACCCTGCTTAATCCTTCGTGCACTACCTACAGACTTTGATGTCTATTTGGCCCCTGGCTTTTCTACAGACACATTTCTAAAGACACATTTTCGAATAGTCTAAATTATTTTCAATATTTACCTAAGTTTAGTAACCAGTCTGAGAAAGACACAGGTGACACAGTTTTGGATGCTCAAAGTTAATTTGAATAACGAAGTAACCTTAACTGTGACAAACCTGTTATGTATAAAATCAAGTCCCTTTTCAGTTAGACCTGCTAAATGAAGCCAGTGCATATTTAACATGTTTGAAGATACTAACGGTTCTCGACAAAATCACCATCTCCAACCACTTACGCTGGCGTAACTTTACCGAGTACTGAGCACCTAGACAAGTAAAATTCTACCAACGAAAGCGCTAATGATTGGAAAAATCAGTGCGGGTCGGACTAACGCACGTAGGGTTCCAACCATTATCGCAGAAAACGGCAAAAAAAACACGTTTCATGTATGTGTGCCCCACTTAAATATTTATTCTATTCTGTTTTTAGTATTTTTTGTTACAGAGGCAATAGAAATACATAATCTGTAAAAATTTCAACTGTCTAGCTATCACGATTCATGAGATACAGCATGGTGACAAACAGATAGACGGACAGTGGAGTCTTAGTAATAAGGTCACGTTTTTACCTTTTGCGTACGGAACCCTAAAAATTTACGCTATCCAAGTTTCACGTGATCAATCCTTTACATTTTGGCAATTAAAAAATCGTCATCGCTTTTGGAGTGACACTTTGTTTACAGTCAGGATTGACTTGCTCTAACTAATGCCTACTCTGTCACGTTGTCCTCCCTAAACAATTTGACAATCGACAATCGCTATAGTGGATACATGACCCCAACCAGTGGCAGCTAGACAGATAGCCCAGTAGAAATCGATATTAAAGTCGCAACGCTTGATGTAGTTCTAGATTTTTGTATGGTGTATGAACAAGTCAGGGTAGTGTGAATCCAAATTTGCAACTTCGAAATACGTCTGATCTTTTGCCAGTAGCGATTTTGCCAGTATCTTGATCACGGGACCAAAACTAAAAATATTCAATTTTCGGGCAAATGGAGCATTTTCGAAGGTCCATAACTTGGTGCCTATATGTTTTTACAGGACTGCAGTTGAGCTTAAATTATGGAAAATTTTAAGAACTTAAAAATAAACCTTTGCTAAAAAACACATAGTTTATGACATTTAGAGGAAAAAATGAAAAATAGACCCAAAATTTTGCAGTTTTACGCATATTGCGCATCCAGCACACGGTTTTCGAGTTGCAAATTTGGATTCACACTTCCCTAACTGGTCCACTCAACATACAAATGCTCAATTTCCACATAATGCTTTGCGATTTTTGTCTTTTTAGTCTCTCTTCATACTGGGCTTCTTCTTCTTCTTTTTTTGTGAGGATGTGGTCACCTCTGGTAACATTTATACTGGGTTAAAAACAATAAACAAAGGATAACTTTAATTGCTTCAAAGTTGGCAAAGATACCTATTAAGTCCTCGGTGGAGTACCTAAGGGAAAAACCAAACATACGGTTTACGGTAACGGTTTTACCTGTATTAAATCAGGCTCGAACTCAATGCCACCTCAACGTTTTATAGTCACTTTTGAATTGTGAAGGAGACAAAGATTTTTATACTTACCACGTTTTTACCCGACTGCCGAAGGAGGGTAATGTGTTTATCAGTCTATGTATGTATGTATGTATGTTTGTTCCTATGTGGCGTTCTAGAGACCAAACGCGTTGGCCGATTTTGATGATTCTTACGTCAATCGATTCGTCTTAACCCTGCGAGTGTCAGTGGCTGCATTAAGATTGAATAGTAGAAAAATGGCAGATTTGGGCGCCACTAAAATGACGTAAGCAAGATGAAAATCTTGCTATGCAGTCGGAGGATACATCTGGTTTTGGTCAGCCAGATCGTGAATAATTATGTATCCTCCGACTGCACAGCATGATTTTCATCTTGCTTACGTCTTTTTAGTTCGCCTTTTAAGCAGTCGGGTTTTATAATAATTGCGTTTTAAGTAGTCTTAGTTTCTGTATTCCTTTCGTATTCCTTCGTTTTGTGGGATAATCTGTGTGGCAGGATTTCCTAGAGCAGATACCAGTCTGCCACAAAGGATTTCTCAAATAATATTGCACTTTATGTATTAGTTTATAAGGAACCTTTTTGGAAGAGAAATAAATTTTTATAAATTATTGTGTGTAAGTACCTACATTATAAAATTTAATAATGATTTGAGATTTTATTCAAGGCGGCCAGATACTTACGTTTAGTTTGACTCTTATTGTTTAAGTAATATTTACTGCGGTCTTGCCATCGTAGCATCGCCTCATCGTCGTATCGTTGCATCGTCGTTTATATGGCCCAGTGGCCAGATCTCGCCTCTCGTGTTTGAGGTGTTGGGTTCAAATCCGGGCAAGTACCAATGTGACTTTTTCAATTCATATGTACTTTCTAAGTTTATCTTGGACATCGCTGACAACGGTGAAGGAAAATATCGTGAGGAAACCAGGACTTATAGTCAGTATTTGTAAGTTTGTGTTCCATTAGTGTTGCAAGGCGTTCCAGTGCGAGAGTAAATAAATAAATAAACAAATAGTGGCAGCTGTAGTCTGGCAATCGATCTTACAGTTAGCTGCCACAGATATTACATGTTATGGTAAAACTTTTTAGTGCAACGCTTGCTAGATTTGCTAGTGAGTGAACTACGCAACATACAGCAGTTCCTTCTCAATTATGTGTAGGTACCTGGCTTATTACCCGTCCATTTCATATGCCACCTAAATTTGACCTCGATATATTCATTAATTCTCATCAATGATCAATTCTGGGCCCCGAGCCGTATCAATGAGTCCCGTTCATTTGACCTGTAGAACGATCGCCCAAGGCTTGAGCAACTCACATTCCAATATAACGTCGCTATATTGAGACACTGTTATAGCATCATTGTGTGGTATTCACTTTGTTGACTAAGAATTTAAATGCCAGAGCAATAAAATGTGCAGTAATTATGCTTCTGCATATAATTACAGATTCTCAAGTGAACGGGTGTCACTATCCAACGCAAGTTTGTTCCTTCATAATATATCTCTTTTGTACTTAGAGAAGAATACAGATAAAGATATCAGAGTACCTGATATACAAACCTAGCCTGCGATAAGTAGTTGACTAATTGTACACAATTTAAATTGCAATGCCAAACTTCATCACATTTTTGTAGACTGAAATGCTATCATGGATATGAATCTGTCTGGTTTGCTTAGTTTTAGAATTTTCGTCTGTACAGCAATAACATAAACCTGCCAATAAAATCTCCTTGCATTCAAGTTGCCCTGGTACTTTGTTCTCAGCGTTCGCCATTTACCTGAATCTCTGAGTTCTAGATTTGTATGAACCTCTGGCCAAAACAACAAATCTTGCCAATAAAACCTCCTTGCATCCAAGACGCCCTGGTAGTTTGTTCCCAGCGTTAAAAGCCATTTTGGATAATGATAATTACGAATCCGATCCCAAAAAGAATGTTCAACTCTGGCAACAAATCCTTGCCAATAAGATCTCCTTGCATCCATGGCGCCCTGGTAGTTTGTTCTCCGTGTTCGCCATACTTGGCATGTTTCTCACTGTTCTCAGGACTCGAGTACATGTTTGGAATTGAATATTATCGTGTGAATTCATTATGTAAGATTTATTCAGAAGTGCTCGATTCCCTTTATTATCATACAAATTCATGGCGTGATATTTTACATACATAGTAGGTAGTAAGTAGAAGAGACTCTTTATAAGCGGCTTGCCTATTCCTGTCGCCAAACAGCTAACGTTGTTCTGGGGTTACACTTTTACCTTGAGATAGCCCGGCTTAGTAAAGATATTAAATAAGGGATACTGGTTGTATTGTCTACCACAGAAGTGTGGCTAAAGGGTCATATGAGACTTTTTTCAGTTTTATCATATCATATCATAGAGTGAAAAGCATCTGCGATGCCTGTGGTGTGCCACTGACTATACCTACTTAACATGAAGTGGGCCATCAAACTGTTCTGCATCTTCTACTTTATAAAAAACCTTAAATTGGCAGACAAAGCACATTCGTATTTGCTAAGTCTAGAAACATACACAAGACATCCTAAGAAAACGGAAGGATTTTCGAAAAACCCCTAAAGAATATATGTCTTATGCCTTTCGTTCCCTATCCCTTAAAAGGGGCTGAAAAGTTTAAAAGTAATTTTCGCAGATGGGTGCAGAGAACACGTGTGCTTTATGATTATCCTGTATGCTTAAATGCAGGTAGCACCACTGTCAGTCAACGGCCTAGATATAAACCACACTATGAAACATAATGAACACTTAAAAGGTCATTATTAGCAGGCACGCGCTTGACAAGCCGAGATAGTTTACACGACAATCACTCTCTGTCCTCTGGCAGATATCATCGCGACACAGCTGTCTGTTGTGGCATCAGCAGAGGCACTGGTCGGGGAGATCGATCGTCATATATTTATTAGGGAGTTGCCAATGCATGCGATTGGCCTTCATAACTTTGATCGAAGAGGTCCTGTTATTTGTGATGGATATGAAGAATTGTGAAAAGATCATCTTCATTCTGCAACAAATAATACCATTTATTTACATGGATACAAATTTACATAGTATAAAATACTTAGTTAACAATAACCACCTACACTTAAATCAAAAACTACGACACGTATAAAAAAGGGCATTAATCAACGTGAAAGGTGCCCAGAACGCTGGCAGCATTGCGACGTTGAATGCTGATTCTCTGGCCGAAGAAAAGGCCAGCCCTCTAGTCACGTGAAGAGTCGACTAAAACTCGATGGACCTAATGCTTCAACCAAACCAAACGGCACAAATATTAGAGGTTTTCTGCACCAGCAGCAGCCGCCCCAGCACAGCCCGCCGTGCTAAGAAGATGGGATGGCGCAAGGGTGTCGATACATGTAGCATCCCACATCAATGGCCTACCCACCTTCCAAGGCATTATGGTCATCCCGTCTCTTACCAGTCTTTCTCGTCTTCTCTTCACTCTTGCTTATCCTAATTTATTTGCGCTTCATCCCCACTGCTCAAAAAGTCACCATCTTAATTTATAACCTCCTTTCAAGCCATGCCAACTTTCACACATGATAATTTTGACACGTCATGATTAGGGAAAATAAATGTAAATAAAGCTCAGGTGCCAAAGAAAAAAAAAAAAAATGTAGATAAAATTTTGCCACCGTCATAATACCCTCAGTACCATTTTACTCATATCATGCTGGAAATTTAAATGGATACCAGAACCATAACGGAGAAATGCGCTCTCGTTTGCAATACCACAAATGCTGGTGGTGGCAATTTTATTAACTTAGCATTATGTTGCACTTTTTCTTTGAAAGTGGCGCCAGTGACAGAAAAGTTGAAAGGAAACCGTTTGTCCTAGTATGGTCATCTGATGAGGAGGGATGAAACGCAAATATAAAAATAAATATTTAAATATTAAAATAAATAAATATTAAATTAATATTTTAATACTTAAATATTTATGAATATAAATGTGGATGGATGTAGAGAGAGAGGAAGGCCAAAGAAAAGATGGATGGATTGAGATCCGTGCAGCCGTTTTGGCGTGATTGAGTAACAAACATACATCCATCCAAACGTTCATCCTATAAAAGTTCGCATATAAAGATTAATTTAAACCAAGTAATCGTTTTAAGGGTTCCGTACCTCAAAAGGAAAAATCTGCCTAGCCTTTTCCCAATTATTATTGAGGTCGGCTTCCAGTCTTACCGGATTCAGCTGAGTACCAGTTTTTACATGGAGCGACTGCCTATCTGACCTCCACAACCCAGTAACTGGGTAACACTATACCCCTTGGTAAGACTGGTGTCAGATCTCAAGCTTCTGACTACTCGTAACGACTGCCAAAGATCTTCAAATGACAGCCGGGACCAACGACTTAACGTGCTTTCCGAGGCACGGAGGAAACTCGGTATGTTGAAAATGGTCACCCATCCACGGACCGACCTCGTCAAGCGTTGCTTAACCTTGGCGATCGACCCGTGCGGCTGTTATTATTTAGCCACGAGCTCCTCCTACCTCAAAAGGAAAAAATGGAACCCAAATAGAATCACTCTCGTGCTTGTCTGTCTGTCTGTGGGAGCGTCCATCAATTACGTGAGGCGTTTAGGGGGAGGTGAAGGTCTTGCCGAATCTTACCGAATCTCACGTGGAGGGTCTCGGCAAATACTACGTAATTTTTTTAGTCTAGTTATCATCGATACAAACAATGAATTTCATTCGATAAGGTTACCCATCGCGACACCTACTTACCACAAGATCCGTCTCATACCAGACCCTTGATTGACTTCACATCGCGTGCGATTCTTCGTGATGATTAGTCACTTAATCTGATTAAAGGTAAGCTCGTGCTAATTCAGGATTTCTGGGCTTTTATTACTTATGTATTTCTATGTTCTCAAAAATATACACTAATATTATAAAGGTGAACGTTTGTGAGAGTGTATTTGTAAGTTTGTTACTCAATCACGCCAGAATGGCTTAAAAGGCGATATATACTTATACGCCCCAATGTAAACGCAGTACTGGCCTTGCGCCCGCTCGATGCCAAAATATCAATATTGAACCTCCTTTTGAACCGTTTTGTTTGCAAAATATTATTTGATTTACATATTCTATGTCAGTTATGAAGAAATTCCAGCCATCAATTTTTCTGTGTGAAAATATTTTTAAACAAGTCGTTTTAGAGGAGTATCCAAAAGTTGCAAAAAATATAGTGCTGTTATTTTTTTTTTTAATTACATCTATTTGTTAAACGAAAAAACCTTGTTTCAAAAGTAATGTACATGAATCAATAATAAATATATATTTTTTTCAAACCTTTTAACCTAGCCGTTGCTAAGGAGTATGCTTTAGAAAGCAACCGCTTTACCTACGGCACTGAAGCGGTGGAAGGCCCTTACGGATCTGGATGAAATTTGTCTGGAATAGCACATAGGCTACTGTTCATCCTGGTGTAATGTTCCCTAGGGATGATAAAACACATTTCACACGGGCGAAGTCGCTGACAGAAGCTAGTTTGGTTATATTTATAAAAATCTCGACACTGCCTAGCGACAGCTTAGCACATTTTATACTAACATTTTCTATAGAGAATTCCAATTAGAATATACAGCTCAGAGATTTTTTTAAACAAGACATGGGTCTTCTGCACACGGTCGAGTGATGCCACTTCTTGCCTCGTCTTATCATATCGCCGTATCTTCAGTCGGTCAGCACATTTGTCATGATAACAGCCACATCTGTCAGTCCCAGATCTGGGTCAGTATGACTACAATAGCTTTGTTTAACACAAATATTTTCAAACTGCTTTAATTGTTATGCAAATACAGATTTACATCATCAGTTAAACAGCTCTCTATCAGGTTTCGTTGTTGATTAGCTTAACTTACTTGTTGTGTAGTGTAGCACACTTGTCACTTAGTTAATGGTATGCGATCTTAGTACAGTTTATCTTCATCAACATAATTGTTATCAAAATCATTTTTCTGAAAGACGTGCACTGCTGAAATGAGGCCCCCAAGAAGTGTCGCCACAGCGGAATCCCGCAACCTTAACCAGATCATCGGTCTACAAATTGTGAGGCCTATCAACGTTGCGTTTACCAGTACGCAGGTGGCGCCCGCGTACCGGTAAACGCAGCGTTTCATGATGGTATATTCATGATGGTAGATGGGGCCAAAAAGTTCCACTTCGGCCAACAACTTTTCGGCCCCATCTACCATCCGTTCTGCGAGAAATGTTGAAACTTGCCCACTGCCACTTTTGTTAAATCCCTGACATCAACGATCTATCATAATTTGTTGATATAGCGTTTCAAAACTACCATAGTTCCAGTTTGAGAGAAAGACGAAATAGCACTATACCGTTTTCATTAAGGAATCATGGATGGGTTGGATTTGATAGGGCATAGATACGGGCCCAGCTCTTCGACAAATTATAGACTGCTGCCGCAAGCTTGCCAGTGCGATAGGTATCCAACTGTATCTGTTACATTACTAAAAAGGTAACTTTTAAAAAAACCGGTACCAAATTCTCGGCTCTGAGTACCAACGTTGGTGTAAATTCATCCTTTACTATATTCTTTTTCTTTCTTCCTTATTTCCATGTTTGTTTAAGAACTACAAAACAAATGAAACCTTCACGGATGAGTCTCCTTTATCATTTAAATTAAGACTATTTTAAGAAGAATAATCACGATTACCTGAGCAGTTGGCTCACTGCCACTTCGCCAGTGCATGACTTGTGCATAATGTTTAGTAAACAGTGTGTGAGAACGACACAAGAGTGGATCACTAGAATGTCATTGTGTACAGAGGAATCAGCTGTGAGAAATGTTGTAGGTTCCTCTTAGTATCGGTAAAGTAAGGATAAAGTGTCAATATGTCATCAGTATTGTCTATGAGAGACTGTTATAAAACTTATGTCATCTTAGACATATGTTCCACCGATAGACAAGAACAATCAATAAACAATTTTGTTCAAATGCTGGTGAGTTAGAACTAAAGTTCGCTGCAGCGCAAAAATATTTATGTTGTCTATCAAACTGCATCTGTCGTAAGCTCCATCAAATTCATGGCGCTTACGTGTTTCGTTCAACATACTGTAAACTAAGGTGTACGGATTGCAGTACTGTTCAGGCGAACAGAGCGAGTGTTCCGGTCGGCAAATCTAAAGACTTGTACATATATATTGATGTATGTCATAGATTTATCAAATACTTTAAATCTATAGAGTTCAGTTACAAATACGCCATGGATATGTACCCTAGGAAGATGAATTCTACAAAATATTCTGTACTAGCTGTCCGCAGATTGGAACGCGTGAAAAGTGATTTATTATCCCAAGGAAATATTATACCGGGATGATATAAGTATGCTATGTTCTTATCCAGGTTCTAATCTATCTGTTTAGCCGATTTGGCGTAAAAGTGTCTTACTATAATATCACATCATGAATCAAATGTGTATATTTGTTTTTACCTTTTATGTTATTTAAGATTTCAGCAAAGAGGCAAAAGAAGGATCTGCCCCGAAACGTTAAATGTTGATGATGTTGTTAAATAGCTGACACCACAAAAATATGATTATGTAGGCATCGAGATTTTTGGAGAAATATGAATGAATGCAGGAATTATACTAAGAAGCAAAACAGTCTAGAATTATCAGACACAGACCGTAGAACACTGTTGCCTTATCAATGCAAGTGAAAAAGGTCTCAAGTTTCAAGTTATTTACGTCTACAATCAGTACTTCATAACTACAATAACTACCTGGGCTTGAAGTGGGCGTCCTGTAAGCCTATCTGGCCACCATGTAGCGGAGTGGAGATTTGCCTGCGCCTCGCAACAGGCCCTCAGTCCCATAGTTAGCCAATGCTTACTCGGCTTTATGGCTCCAGATAACTGCTGGGCGGTGTCAGACAACATAGGGTTGCCAACTGTATTCAACCTAACTCTTACGAGTAGTAGCCTGGGTAGAAAATTAATGTTTGGTAAGAGCTTATGTGATTTTGAGCATAAATCAACATTTTAAATCGACATCAAAAAGGAGTAGGTTCTTAATTCGAATTCATGTTTTTTTTTTATTTATTCTTCGTTTGGTCCACTGAGTTTCGTCCTATATAATAAAAGTCTGGGTCGTCCCAAACAATATGCCCGCTTCGTCCTATTTTATATTCCTTCTACGATCCATATCTTTTTGTATATACCAAATTTACTTGTTTGTACAATCAGCAAAAAAGAATTGCGTATTTTTAATTATTTAACATCAATCAACTATTTGAAAGCACCGCTCCTCTCTGTCTTCTCCGCGAGAGAAAATTTACTCGTATTATTATAATAACACTCTTTAGCCGCTCTTAGTGAGCAAGTTATACATACAGGTACAGCTGACGTCACCGGAATCTGATTAGAAGGGCGAGTTAAAATATTTTACACTTGATATATTGTTTACTTTGTTTGTTTGCTTGAATTGACGAACGGAAAGTAATGCTATTGGCCCAAATTACTCAATAGTCATTTGGCCAATAGCATTGGTTTCTTAAATGTGTTACCGCAGAACTTTTTACTGATTTTGATGCTACTTTTTATATTGGAAAGCTGGTGCTTCTAATGTGGTTCCATTGAAATTTTATCAAGTTCTGACGAGTATTTTTTGAGTTATCCTTAACAATACGTTTTTTCATGGTAATATAAGGTACTTGGTTTTTTATCTTACTCTTACCAAAACTAAAAAGAAAAAGGATGTTTTTAAATCTGAGGGTAGGTATTACATTGATTTTTTTAATACATGCATCATGTATCTACTTTGCGTTTTTTAGAATTAATATGAGTTTATTTATTTATTATACAAATAAACTAAATAATAAAGTTTGTTTTGAATAACATTTTTTGTGACTTAATTACCAACGGTGATCGGCATCATATGTTTGTCTACAATTGCATATTGCAGAATCAGTATACAAAGCTTCAGCGTCGCCTACTTAGATAGACTTTAGATATTGTAATTTTCGAATAGGAACCTTAAAGAAAATCTTCAAATCATGGTGATAGATTCGTTACAAGATAGGTAGACCTAAGGCTTATAGGTACACTTATCTATGTCGTAAGAATCGACACACATCTATAAGAAACTGCCTGACGCTTTATAAAAACATTAAAACCAACATCAGCCAATCTAACAAGCGGGACAAAATCTTGTCGTTCCATCACCTCCAACCAAAACGAGATACATATAATGTTCACAAATAGTCACGTCTCGTTTGGACATGAGAAAATCTGGCAGCAAAATCATGTGACGTTTTCGCACGCGAATGTTGGACCGGCAGGACTAGGCGTGGCCAAATCACACCAGTATAGAAAGAAGTACTTGGCAAAAACGTGCACAAACCGGTAATCAGCCGTCAAAAGATTCGAGTCAACGAACCTACTGTATAATGTCATTTTATTTATAACTATTACAAGTTACCACTAACGAACTATGTTTTAATTGAGTAGGTAGTCGACAGAGTCCGAACTTCTATAATGTTTGGGCAGGATATGGGTCTGTGGTCGCGGATAAATTTGAAAGAGAGTTACCGCGGTCCTGGTACAAGCAACTGAAGGAACACGGGTGGGTTTAAGTCAGTAAAAGTCTGAAACGCCTCCCGCCTCACCCAGAGCGCGAGAAGGATGACAATTACAAATCCACAAAAATAAAATGAACAATGGATGGTTTGTGTGAAATTGGGTAAGGCTTAGACTTGAGGAGACTATTGAGACATACAATAGTCGTCGGGTCCAAATTTCAGCCAAGGCGATCAACCTCAGCGGAGAATTTACCTAGCCATCGCATCGGCGCGGGAGACATTATAGTAGAACAAGTAGCCTGATTCTCTGATCCGCAAAATGAGTCCAAAACTTAACAAATATGACTTTTTTTCCACTAAAGAATCAGATAGAGGGTATCGAATTAGAAGTTAGAACTGTTATTTCTTCTTCCAAACTTCTCTGTTATGTTTCATCTCAGTATTCTCTCTCTCTTTCTACCCGTATCTATTATATAATCGTGTTTGAAGCTGTAAATCTCTGTTGGATATTATTTCCTCCATTAAAATGCAAGCTGATTGCAAGTTTTTATTTGCTTGTCAATCTTGCCATACTCGGTTGGATATACCTTGAAAGAACATTGTTTAGTAAAGTTTTATCCGTTAGTAATACAAAATGAGTATGGTTCGAAGAGAGTTCTATGAAATGCGACTAACGTTCAACGTGACTTTTAAAAGATTAGTCAGTAAACTAACATGGAGGTCCATCCATTTAGGGGTATCGAACCATCACATTGACAGACATTCAAACACACTGTAGAAATAAACACAAGAAAAAACTTAGACACAGCCGTTAAAAAAAACAGCAACATCAGCATATTTCAACCATCTGAAATCAACTGTGGTAATGGCTTTTGCAACGATACGTCATATTTTGCCGAGAATTTTCTCCTACGAAATTCCCACAACAATTTACCTATTCTGATAGCCAGACAGCCCTACAGAGTTAGGTCATTCCCGGTGGTCCTGGCCGGCGACCACAGGCATCAATACTTTGAAGTTTGTAAGCAACTTATTAATCATGCTTCGTACTTCACATTCTACGTTTTGAATACAAGTTTATGCTCCTTTGTCCTCCTGCATTCCTTAGTCAGTATTCGAATGTTAATGACTTTTTCCTTATGAAAATGAGGATTGCATTTTTCGAGAAGAAACTGTGACCCCAGATTAATTGGAATAAGGACAGAAGGATGTTGGTAGGTGATATTATGTTAGAAGAATTGAGGGGGTAAAAGATGATGTTCCTCGCGATGAGAAAATAAGATCCTTTAGCAAGGAAGATGACAGTGATAGCCTGACAAACAGCAGCCTAAAAATGGCTAAAGTTTGAATATTTTAAAACGTATCCACAAAAAAAATAAGATTGAAGAGGTTTGAAGAGAATATGTATTTGTAAAGATGCGAATCTTAATTTAAAAACGTAATTTGTTAAAAAAAAAATGAAATAATTGTGAAGCATGTGCTTTGGCAAAATAAAATCGTATTCTTTGTTTTTCAATGGCAAATCGGAACAGCGACTAGCGCGGCATATTATGTAACACTCCAATAATCTCTCTACCTACTTCACGAACGACAAAACCATAATGTTCTATTTCCAAAATTGCAAGGTGTCAAGTCCATAAAATAGAAAACAAACGTCGCCACGTATAGGGTAAACAACCCAATAACTAATCCGACGTGGATGGATGGTCATACTGGTTTTTTCGTCGACCATTTTTTGTGTTCATTTTTTTAATACGGCCCGTGGGACCGGAGTACCGGACTTTGGTCGTAAAAATGCAATGCGCGTACCAAGTCGTGAACACAACGAGCTAAGTCGATTAGTGAAGTTTGAACTAAAAGCTTTCGCTGTTGGAATTTTAAAGAAATAACCGTCGAAAATATATAATGTTGTTAATGTTTTCTTTGGGGCACATGAAACAGAGCTCCGTATTGCTACAATTTTGCAATGTAGTAGAACAAGTAGTTTTATGATTCACTGATTATGAGTAGGACTGAACTAAATAGCCAAACCTGAGCTAAAGGACATGCAGTCATTTAATTTATGATCAGTATCTACTACGTGGGTACACTTTTTCTACTCCTATGTCGGTTCTACAGACGTTTAATATAACTACCAAACAAAAAATAGCCAGGTGCGACTAAAAACTTCACCTGCAAGTTTTTTACGTTTGAATGCCTGCCACATCATCTAGTTCTACGACAGTTGACAAAAAAAACAGTAATTAAACACACTGAGTTCTAAAATTATTAAAGAATCGATCGTTTATAAACACCAACTAGTTTTTATTGCTTTCAAATCACGACAACTTAATTTTCTTAACAAAAAAGGAGTAAAGAACACAGACTAACGACAGCATTTTTCAATTCTGAGAAACTCCAAACTTAAACATGTCTTGTGCATTATCCCCCTGAAAACGAAAAATGACATAAATTTCCATTACAGCTTCAGCAACAATTAACCTTACTACTTCGCAATAACTTTTAATTTCCTTTGCTCAAAATGTAAATAATGTGCAAAGCAATCCAATCCTTATGCCAAACAACATTAGCGTGGTTTCATTATTGAAATGAATATTTAAACCTTTTTTAGTTTGAAAGCGGTTGTAAAAGGAATAGAAGGTAATCTCTAACACTGTACTGCTATGACAAGAGACAATGAGTTATTTGCTTTGAAAGACAGGGTTTAAAATCGCTTGTGTGTGCTATGAAGGCATTTCGCGAGAGAAGCAGAGGGGAGCTCGGCATCTCTCGGCTGCAGGTTTGACGGGTTCCGTGTTACTCACTACCTTCCCCCCCTCTCCCCGCATGGCCCCCCCTGTCCGTCTGCGCGGGCGCAGGCTGCGAGGCTACCCGTCTAGAAGCAATTATGTGTATTAAACCCGTGCGTACTGACATTTTGTTGTATAATGTGGGGTTTTGCGGTTAAACCTTATATTAATTACATTACTAGTTAGTTGCTTTTGTTATTTAATTTTCGCCGTTATTCCGAGATGAAGGCAATTATGACATCAAAAAATTAGTAGCTTTTAAGTTTTTGTGAGCGAGTTCCTTAATGCTGAACGCACATAGGTACTAAAATACTTAAGCTTCAGTACCTAACTACTAACTAACTTATATAGTAAAAGCCATTAGCATTACTAATATTCAAATATACCTAGAAACAATAATATGGTAAATAAAACAAATAAGGACAAGAACAATAAGTAATATTGTATGTTATTCTTATTAATTTTAAATTTCGAAATTGACTCATGTTCTTCATTGTTTAACAAGTTTACTGAAGCAATAATAAAAAAATAAAATACCTATATTTGTACAGTTTTTCCTGTTATAAACAATAGGTGTTAATATTAAACTAGTTCATTGACATGATTTGAGAAATAATAATAATAATTTGTTTCTATTTATTCAACCCTTGTGTGCCAGTTTTTGGTGCAGCTACCCTTTGTCATCGTCGCACGGTCGGTCAAGCTATTCGTTGACAGCAGCTTCTGGAAAAAAATATTGTCTATGATAGTTTGAATTAACCTCTTTTCATTTAGAATGACAAGTTTCGTTAATATATATTTTTAACTTTGCATTTCTGAAACATTATGACTGACGGCTAATTTTAATTATTAAAAAGTTGGCCTAAAAAAGTTTAAAACTAAAGTCCCAATGTCATCTCAACGACAATCAATGATAAAATCTTATCAAACACAGAGAAATTGAGTGTCTTTGGCCACTTGCGAATGCAAACGGAAATTGCCCCTTAAATAATAGGTAGATATTTAACGAAATTACGAAAAGCAAACGCCTGGTATGCCAAACAGTATTTAAACAGAAAGCCACAATATTGATAAAAAATTCTAACATTTAGATTAGTGTAGCCAATCATTTTATCATCCTTTGACGAATTTTGTTCATGGCCGCCCTCTCACGGTATTGCATAACTCAAGAGTTTATTGGCGGTAAGATTATCGCGGTCAAAATCTCGAAACATATTCTTATGCCAATGAGCACTTAGTGATTCATTTCCGGCAGGTAGTTCATTCTTATATGGCTAGTCATTAAATTCACAGGCTTTGATTTGATGTTACAAACATCCTGAGAGCTGAAGAGTGTATGTAATTATTAGGTATGCTTTCATTGTGCGTAGGAACTGCATTTAGTCTATTTCCTGAGAGCAATTACCTGGAGATCTTCAAATAAAGAGTGAATTGACTTCTAGACAAGCGTCCATCGTCTACCACATCTCTGCTAACTACCAAGTGAGATGGTCGTCAATCACGAACCTACGAAAAAAGTTTAATTGCAATTCGTGTGTTTTATTTTCTAGAATACCTGCTTAAATGAATAGACAACACACCATTACTACTTACACCATTTCGCCATTAACATAATGAATCTTCTCCTTTGGAAATCCAATGGATTTGTTGTCTTGCTCTATGAAAGTTTTCCGTATTGCTTATTATCATTAGAGAGGAGCTTTTTGCATGATCTACTCCATAGAGATCTAGGAGTTGGAACGTGCAACTAGCTTCATTTTTTTTTGAGCTAATCGACTTTGACAATTCAAAAGTGCCTGTAAATGGATTGTAATGCTTTAAGTTTGAGTTGAATACAATCTTGTTAACCTTGATCTGCATCATCAACACAGGAAATCTAATCTCCTGAATTATGGCGTGACCCTTCTACATCCAGCTTAACGAAATCAGGCCAATCTCCTCAACTGTCAAGCAGTCTTGCTGATGCATCCCAGCTTGTCAAAAATAGTAGTCATTGGTTATGCTGAGTTCCTTTATCTTGAAGAGACATCGATAAGCCTAGCTTCAATGTTACTCGTACCGACGGCGACGTCTAACAGTTTCCCAATAGGAATGTTTTATCTATATTGATAACAGTTTAGAAGTACCTACCTGCTTGTCGACTTGTTCTAATTTAGAGGACGTTTTCAAGGTTCTCAAATAAATAATTTAATAAATACAAATTTTACGCTGAAAATGTGTTGTATTTGAAATAATGCGGTCATAATCGTGGTTTCGGTCATTCAGGGATATATATACCACAAACATACATAGTCACGGAGACCTAACTGAGAACCGTCCACATTAATTGTACACTGGATCCTACCCTCTTTTGTCATCATGACACTAGGGTCGGCTGTAAGAGAACTCAACACTGAGTTAATCTCGCCTTTGTACATGTACTATGTAACAGTAAAGTACTTTATTATCACATTGTATTGAATATTGGTTTTGGTATACAATAAAGAATTAAGAATTAATACCTTCCCCATTGAGATAAAAACCGGCCAAGAGCAAGTCGGACTCGCGCACGAAGGGTTCCGTACCATAAACGCAAAAAAAAAACTTTGTACAAAAAAATACTACCGAATTCCAAATAAAAAAACTACAAAGTGAAAAATAACTTTATTTTTGAAAGTCGGTACTTATATCGAAATAAAAAAACTACAAAGTGAAAATAACTTTATTTTTGGAGATACCAATTTATTGCGTTATGGCGTTATTTTTCACTTTTTAGTTCTACCTGCCTTATAGGCAAGTTGTTTAGTAAGGTACCTATAACGCCAGAATAGATTACCCGAACATCATGAAACATGAACATAACCGATGAAATGAGAGATCTGCGTACCCCTTAAGAGCGTACTGGCGTGATGTTATGTTATGAAAGGTTTAAACAATAAACAGACATTCGATTGCAGCAATGCCGAGAGATTTGCCGTTATTTATTGAAGAGTTTTGTATATCTTCGAAATTCTTCATCAGATCTTCACCAAATTAAAATGGGACTAATTTCGGAACATGCACTTTCAAATAAAAAAATTCAGTAGAATTTTCAAAATTGGTCCACAATTGACAGAGATATCAGTGAACATACATAAAAAATAAATAAAAAAAAGTACATAATGTCGAACATAGAACCTCCTCCTTTTTGGGAAGTCGGTTAAAAAACGGCAAAAATATCACGTCTGATGTATGGGAGCCCAACATAAATATTTATTTTATTCTGTTTTTAATATTTGTTATTATAGCGGCAACAGAAATACATCTTCTATGAAAATTTCAACTGTCTAGCTGTTACGGTTCATGAGATACAGCCTGGCGACAGACGGACAGACAGACAAGACAGCTCCTTTGTAAGAGGGAGTGGGTCAAGATCCACCACACCCCAGTGTTGGTTGCTGGATGTTACATGTCTTCGAATTTTAGTTTAATTAGTACACACATCTTCGTTTCCCCCCAAAAAGCCCTGCTTTAGATGATTCAACGGCTGGTGTCGTGATTTCCCAATGTACAAACACATTCAGATTTAACGGCGCATTTTACTTAATATTACTAAACTTATATTAGTATTATGAATTCATAACAAAGGAATATTTATATAGTTTTGGAAAATTTCAGCATTGTAAATGTTTCTAGAACAATAACTAATTAGTCCTGGGATGTAAATCTGTAAATTTTCTGTGTAAACAGGATACATCTACCTGAATTTATTTACGTTTTGAATGCTATGTACATTTAGAGGAAAAGCATTACCCAGGTATTTTCAAACATTATACTATCAGTGACTAATCCATTTTTTCCACAAGGTGAGAACGAGTCCAAATCAAGTATGTTTGAGATCAAAATCTGAAAAATTGTGCAAACCCACGCTTATTTTCCTTGGGGGCAGGCAGAAACTGTAACAGAACACCAGCTTCTATGATCCATATTGTATATTCCTTTAACTTCGTACACCTTCCTTCCGCGGAAACCACGTCGTCGGTCAGGTCTGTCATTCGTGAATCTTCTTTGTCAATTTTGATGAGTGGAAGCCCAAACTGGCGTCGGATGGAAGAACTAGAAATTCTGCCAAAACTATAAGGAGGGAGCGCGGGTCATGAAAGATGGAAGAAGAGAAGAAAATGCGTGGGACAGAAGCTAGCAAAAAATAACCGGCCAAGTAAGAATCCGACTTACGCAGGGTTGCGTACAAACAGCAAAAGACAACGATGTGATCATAATAAAGGTTCCATTTTTTTCCTTTCGATGAATGGAGCCCTAAAAATGAAGCCTCTGCCCACCAGTCTTGTCGTAAGTACCTACATAGCTGAAAATACGTATAGGCTATCCAAGTAATGACGCAAGAGTTATTTCGCTACTTCGAGACGACACAATAATAATTGAGTCATATTCACTATTTATAGCAATGGTAATTAATTGTTGATTAGTAAAAATGAAGATATTTTTAGCAACGGTAACTAGTTACTTACTTAGTGTGTATTATTATTAATGAATGCATAAAACGATATGGTTAAAACATAACAGAATAATTAATATTAACATGAAGATGAAAGTGCTGAAGAAAATACTAAGCAATATTTAATTTTGTAAGAAGACGTAAACAATCTCAGTTAATTATTATTTATTACATTAAAATTATTTTTTAAAAGGATAATAAAAATAATACAAAAATTAGAAGTGTTTCACAAAGAAGAGAATAAAGACATCAATACATACCTATAATAAATCTGTAGAAAAAGTTTTTTTACATCGAAACTATATCAAAGAAAATAGCCAGGGTGTTAAAGGATAACTATTACAGAACCCATTTCTAGCATTTTTGGAATTTTTGTCTGTTTGTCTGTTTATTTGTGCACGCATGACGTAAAATGTACGAAACCAATGTAGATAACTTTTGTACATAAAAATTATGCGTAACTTAAAGTAGGTATTCATTAGTGTTTGTTTTAACGCAATCGGTTCACTCTATCAAAAGTTAAATGAATTTAAAGTGAAAAAGTAAAATTATCACAACACAAATTAGATACTCGGACAGTTGAACTCGATATTCGATAGATGGCGATGTGCTTTTGAAGTCATTTTCTGAATAGCGGTGTTAATATTCTCCGCGAAAGAATGAGGACCTTAGAAAAAAATTGGTAGGTAGAGGAAGGTAGGTAAGGTAGGCAGTCAGTCAAAGGAAGTGAAGCCGCGGTCACAGCTAGTATTAAATATATTTGAATGAAATTTTTTGACGATACTTCATCAGGGACACACCAAAATAAAAATGTGACAATCTATGCGCTTCACGCTTTCTTAAAAAGGGCTATTTCAGCAAAGGTACAACAACTTCTTCACAGTTTAACCCCATCACCTTAGGTTTTATTTGCTATAAACAGTTGCATAAAAATATAAATAATATAACAAGAATCAATGAAAACTTCACACATAAATCATCGAACTCAAGTACAAACACATATCGTCAAACTGTCAGCTAAGATTAATAAAAGTCATCATCTATAAGCGTTATTATGTCATCACTAAGAATAATTCGGTGATTAACAACCTTTTTAGGTAGTTGCTGTATTGGCAATAAGTCTTTTTACGAGCTAAGCAGAGTGATTAGAACTCGATCATTTTTAACTCTTTTGAATTTTTCATGTTTGAGTTCAAATATATCGCTCTGTTTAGGTACTTATATAAAATTTTGGTTGAATTGTGTCAAACTTATATTTAGCTTGACCAAGTTATGAGAAATTTGTTGAAGGATTATGTCATTGGATGAATTTAATGGACCTTAGCCTACTTTATTGTTATGTTTCGGAGTTTTATCCAGGTCTGACTCTTTCCTTATATTTACATCGTCATCTGCAGCTATATGGTCAAGGCTACGTCCTACGTCTTGTTTATCCTTGTCATCATCAGTGTCTCATGTATAAAATTACCTGGTCCCGTTCCACATTCCGCACCTTCTATAATATTGTTATAGTTACTCGAATGTTCAACTAAAATAAAAATTATCTTCAGTAGGTACTTTATTGGTCTTTTACTATCTTTAAGACTGTCAACATTGATGACCTGTCGTGTCACCAGTTCATCTCATGGTGTCTCATACCAATTCATTTCGGTTATTTCAAATAGTTTCATAGTTGCGTCTTTTTTATGGTTTTTTATTGATTCATGAAGGAAAATAAACAGTTTTGATTCAAAGAAACATTTGCATGCTCATACACTAGTCTGTGGCTTTTCTCTATAACTAATTGGCACATAAGTTTTTTACTTTGACATAAAAGTTTTGCAGTCCATGTACGGACTTATACTGGCTGGCTGGCCCTTTGGTTAGCAAATGATTACGTTAGCATCCGGATAGCTAGTATTTTGTAACTTTTTCAAGCTAACTTGGAATCAAAGTATTCAAGAGTAAACACACATCTTCTGGACTCTTTCGCTCCATCGTAGACCTGCCATCAGGCAAGATCGAAGTCAAGAGCGGGATCATGAGATATGAAACTTCTTTGTTACAACAGACAACGAATCTACCTACTATTTGAAGTAGGAAATGGAAAGCCGTTGAAATTGCAATCAAGTTTATCGAAAATCATACACAGTAAATGCATTCAGGCTATCACAACGACACGAATATTGCAAAAATCCTTTCAATATAACTGCAACCCGAGGGAAAATACCTATTAGCGACAAAGTGACAATCATTCACTAATCACTAATTCTACAAACGGAGATATCAATTAAACAATTCCAATCTAAAATAAAGCCACACCTTTTAAGCAAGGTTATCGAAAATACGGGCGATTATTGAGAAAGGTGCGGTGATCCAGTGATAAGCTTATCAAAACGGATAAAATAATAATGAACTATATAATATCACGAAATTTATTAACTAATCAACAGTAAAAAGAACGGTTATTGGCGCAAAGTAGAACATTGATAAAAACATGGGTGCGTGTGCAATCGCATGCAGTATGATATATGATATAGTCATGGTGAACGTTTAACAAGAATCTAACCTTAACTGATGATTCGATTAGATATTGGAAATATATAATAATGAATTTACTATGAAGGAAGTAGCGCGTCACCTTCAAGAAAATTCGGCACACCCGCTTACACACAACTACCTACTTATCAAAATCGGTTGTGATAGAGATCTGAACATAATGATACACAAGCAATTATATTAACTACCTTTTTGTCTACGATACAGTTGAATATATTAAGCCTATCGTCAGTTCATATCCTATTCGTTATTCAATATCATCAATTCTGTCAATCTAACGTCCTATGGCCCTCATTCCTGCTTATTGGTCGACGCAGAATGTCTTCTTCTTCCATGCTTCCATATCGCTTTCCAAAAATCCGTATAACGTTTCCCAACCTACCAATTGCCCAAACTCTAGAAAATTAATTGTGAAATCTATCAATTATTGCATTTAAAAATGGTTTGAAGAATAATTTGACAGAAAACGGAGTAAATGATAACGTGACGGTTGAAAAGGGAAAAAGGAAGAAGGAAACGTATTGCGTCGACCACAAGTAACATAGCACTAGGACAGGTAGCCGATGACTAGGTCAAAAACATTGCAAGCATCTGATTGGTAAAACAAACAGGTAAATGAATACTTAGAACTATTATAAATCACTCACAAAGCAATAAACCGGCATAACCCACTCCGAACTATCAGACAAATGACTCTTGCGGACTTGGGAAATTATTTGGAGTTTGAATATATCTAATACCAAGCTCTTCCTCATTTCTATTTTTGCAAGGGCAATCTTTTTGTAGGTATCCAATCGTGTGATCGTGTCATGATTTTAAACTCTTATTTGCAAGCAGGGTAAGGGCTGTCATCAACATCATTCTCTTATCTTAATCCTAATTTATTTGCAGTCAGCTCGATATGTCTTATTTTTCTACATATGTCTCCTTTTCACTTTCTATCCTTTTCTAGCCATATTTATTACCTATCACACAGTCCATATCGTTTCTTTGGTCTTCCCGTACTCTTATATCCATATCTCCACGACATTTTTCCCGTTTTTGCGCATGTATATCGGCTGTCGTAAAGCTTCAACCATAAGAAAACTTATTAGACTTATTGTTATTTACCATTTTTGGTTCGACGGATGTTTGTTGTGTCATAATTACTACATTTATTGTATAGTATTAGTTAATACCTAGATGTCTAGACCTACATACACCTGCGGGAAAAACAACAGAAATGAATCACTCTCAGTTATGCACTCGGGATTTTCAATTCTATTAGGTACAGTAACATTCAAATGAGGTAAATAAATAACAGCAGGTATTTACAAACTCTAAACAATAGTTAGGTACCTGCGTAATAATAATAATACATCGTCCATATTATTATTTTGTATCAGTTTTATCACCTGATTCAAAGTCTACTTTGAGTATTATTGCTTATTTTAATGACAATTGAATTATAAACAGTATTTCGAATAACGAAATCTTCATCTACTAACTTCTCTAATTTTAATTAATACCTCACCACCTCATCATCATCTTCCTGCCCCTGTCCTATGTAACGTGAGGACGGTGCGATACGTTTTCTTTTTCTATTCTCTCCTGTCAACTGTCAGGCTACTGACTCCCTTTTTTTCATATCACTCCTCACACAAACTATCTTATTTCTCCGTCTTCACCTATCCACATTTATATTCATAACACTTTTAATAACATTTACACCACACATTGCTTACCACAAATAGAAAAATATAATCATTGTGAATTTCGCCAAATAATTTTTCAAAACTACTATTCAAAATATGCTTTAGTTCGTCCCTAATTATTCACCTACTATTTTAAATAAACTTAAAAGGGAAAACACAGCCAAAGCCTTGGGTGAGGGAAAGACCCAGTGGTGTGATGAATTCATTCATAACTCGTTAAGAATTTATTGAAATCATTAATTCATGCATGTTATTGTAGCCACATACTACTAAAACCTACTTTGCGGTCTAGTAACCATCACTATTCCTACGACAAATAAAAAAATAAAAGTTAATAAATAAATAAAAATAAAAATAAATCTTTCGAAAATCACCTAAAGCTTACCCACTAAATGAACAAGTTTACATAGTTTATAAATAAGTTGGTATGGCATACTGACTTGCCTGTAAATAGACATATATGAAGCGGATGAATAAAGCTGTTGTTTTGATGAGGAAAGTTGTACCTGGTTGACTAGGTAGGTAGGTTAGAGTAGGGTAAAACCTAAGAAACGATTGATGGTATTTATCGGAGCATTCTATAGAATGAAAGTGAATACTGAGACGACGGACGACCAAGGTGAAAGTACAAATAAGTAAAAAGCATGCCACCCAGACCAAAAGAACCCAGACAAAGGTGGAAGGATGGTGAACTGACCGTAAATAAATATTTACTATGTAGGCCGATGACCAGCAGCAATCTAATTGCGTAAATGAATTCGGTTAGTCGAAAAATTTTATCCAATCAATCGACCGCGAGATGAAAGACGCGTTGTGGATTTTCGCCTATTGCGATTAGTCGATTGATAGGGTTAAATCCTTTGCCTTGCTGAATTCTCTTATACAATTAAGCTACTGGTTCAGATTGCATTATGCGGGATTGACTTGGGGATGCCTGTGTTCAGCACTGGACGTCTATCAACGGTTGTTGATGACAATGATAATATGACCATTAAACAAAATCCATTTCTAGCCAGATCAAATAGACCGCCCAACATAAACCATTCACCGCTCAAAACAGTGAAAATTGATAACAGCAATATATTCGAGGATTAACCGTATATATTGCCAACTAGAATTTATGAGGACTAAGATAAAGTCGTAAGCATAGTACAGTTTAGACAAGTTAATGCCTTCTTATGCCAATCGAGAGTCATAAATGGCAGGTCTGAGTGATAAACAATTGATTCTTGATATGAATGGAGTGAGGCAACTACTGTTGTTGAAGGTCTTCAAAGATTAGACGTAGAATGTCGTGCAAGGACACACGATTTTGATTATTCTATAAATGCTGAAAATTTTCAAAGAGCTTCAAAATTTATGAGAATCAATTCTGTATAGGTAGATGACGAAGATATGAGGTTTGCTGGGAATAGATGATGAAATAGAAAGAACTTTCGAGTAAAACCAATCAGACAGGATCTTAATTAACAGTTAAATACAAAGCTTGGATATAATGAGTTTAATCGGAAGATGATACCTATGATGATATATAAAAATACCACCGAATTCAAAATAAATAGAAAACTACAATGTGAAAAATAACTTCAATTTCGGTAGATTCCTGTTTTCGTTTCTTAATTTTTTGACACCGATTTCCGAAAATGAAGTTATTTTCACATTGAAGTGTTTTTTATTTGGAAGTCGGTTGTATTTTTGTAAAAAAATATTTTGTCTTTCACTTTTTAATAGTACGTACATAATGAACAAGTTCTATAGTAGATTACCCGAATAACATGTAAATTTAACATAACCGGTGGAATGAGAGGGATGAACTATACACATCTGCGACTCTGCATACCCGTTTAGAGCGTACTGGCATGATGGAATATTATGAAATGATTTAAACAACACAAACAAATATGAAATTGCAGCAATCCCGAGAGATAAGCCGTCATTTACTGATGAGTTCTGTTGTATATCTCCGAAGTTTTTTATCAGATTTTTATCAATTTTAAATGGGCACATTTCGGAATAAACTTCTTTCAAACAAAAAAAAATTTGCTAGTCCGTTTATATATGACGGAGTTATGGCCGAACATACATAATATATATAAATATAAATCCGAATTGAGAATCTCCTCCTTTTTGGGAAGTCGGTTAAAAAGTGAGTGACTAGTGAATACTTGGGTTAAAGACAAGAGAATGATGAGACATTATCAGTTAGATGTATAGCTGACCCTAAAACCGATAGTGCTAAAGCTGACTAAGCACTCTAAAAACATGAACAGACCGAAACCCAAATACACAAAACATAAGTCAACAAAGCACACAAGACCATTGTATTGAAACAATCTAGAACAGTTTTGCACCTTACAGCTAAGAGCTAACTTGAGTATGAAACTCACGTAGAAAAAGCGTTTTTTACGAATATGCACTTATTATTCAGAGAGGCGACATTTCTTTGTGTTGTCAGTAAAAAGCGGTCGGAATACCGGCGTGCATGCTAATGTGGCTGAGGTCTGAGGTAGATAGATATGGAAACGGGTTTAGGAGACAGGAGGCTTCGCCGCTAAGAATAACCTAAGAAGTATAGATAGACGTCTTGTCAGTTGTTGCTATGTCATGTTTATTTTAGAGACTTGTCCTGTCTGAGACTTGGTTTGTTTGCTTATTTGCCTTTAAAGATGTTGGTGTTTTGTAAGGTATGGTTAGGTTAGGATTGAAAGAGAAAATTTCAGATCAGTTCTATAATTTCTTACGAAGTGCATAACACAAAATCCAGCTGTAGGCTGTTAGCTATTAGCTTTCAAAGAACTTAAAAGAGCCTTCTGATGATAGCTTGAAAATGGTTGAAATATTATGAGAATTACTTAAAGTACACGCGTCTTCTTTACAATTGGAAAATTTTGCATGGATGAACCACAGAAAAGATAATGTCTCTGAAAGGAAAACCAACAAGGTGAAAATACCTCAAAACGTACATACCTATAAAATAATCCTAGCATACCATAAAATAAAACTGTTATTTAAATCCATGTAAGTCCTTAGTTGGTAATTAAATAGCTTCGCACATGAATGAAAACGAAAAACATTGACAAAGCCGATCTGACAGCGGTCACGTAGGATTAGTGGTCAGTAGAAACCTTAGCTGCAGATATTTGAGTCATAAACCTATACGATGCAGGTAAACATTTTTTGCAGGAGACCTATATTGTCCGCCTGAAATCCATATATTGTTATGCGTCAATATTTTTTTTATGGCGTCATTTATTCATTTATTATTGGAATGTTTATTGTTCTAATCAATTGGTAACGTAGGTTTCTACGTAAAAGGAAAGAGTGTGGCTTTCAAAGTAGTTATTAAATAAGGTCAAATGTTGTGAGAAGAACAATGAACCTTCGTCACAACGGATACTGAAAATCAATGAGGATGGCGATAAGAAGAGGGACGACCAATATAATGGGTGCACTGTCATAATGTTGCAATGGTTAGAAAGGGGATCTACTGAAATGACGACTGATAAAGAAGTACGGATGAAAGAGCAGGAGGTTAATGAAGATCAACGTCACAATACTGAAATAAAAATCAAAGGGTTCTTTATTTAAACAAATGAACGAGAATGTTGACGCTTATAAGACGAAATTAAAATCAAAGGGTTCTTATTTAGACAAATGAACGTGAAGTTTGATGCCTATAAGAGGCAATAAAAATTAAAGGGTTCTTATTTAGACGTGAAAGTGGACGGTTATAAGAGGAGAGTGAATCATGATATGTTTAGGAAAGGAGTGACTACTTAGATAACGACTAAAAGAAAAATATGGAAGGAAAGATACTTTCCGCTGACTCCAAATAAATTGAAATAACTATTATAATTGATTGCCGAACAACAGGATCTGGCGACGTGTGACGAGTTAGAATCCTATCCAGATGGCCAGATGTAGCAAACGACTGGCAAAAATTTAAGTATACGGAAGGAAGGGAACAAAAAGCTCATATTAATAGAAGGGTAAGAGAAATGATGACGAACGATGTCAAACGACAGATCGTTTATATTAGACCATATAGGATGAAATTAGGTGACAGATAGTATGAAGGGCCTTTGATATCAACCGAATCGTCAACAATAATCGTAAGTTGAATTGGATAAAGATATCGCTTATAACCAATAAGTCTGCAGTGCAGTGCGTACTATAATATGACTGGGTCAAGGTGGTTATTGGCGATGTAATCACCGTCGATTTGAGAGCATGGCCACCGGCTCACGCGCCTTTCTTAACTGTAATAATGTTACACTCCTTATTTGTGTTTGATATATATATAAAAGCAGCTGCACGGGAAAATCTTTTAGGTTAGGCCACACTTTCCTTGGTCGGTCCGTGGATGAGCGTAACGAGATATCTTCGTGCCTCGGAAAGCACGTTATGTCATTTGTAGAACTTTGAAACTCAGAAGCCATAAAATCTGGCACCAGTCTTGCCGAGGAGTGTGGTGTTGCCCTGGGTTGTGGAGGTCAGATAGGCAGTAGCGACAAAATACTGGGTATCAGCGATATCCAGTTAGATTGGCAGCCAAACTCAACATTAGTTGGGCAAAGGCTATACAGATTGATTTATTTATTGATATCTTATTCTTTTCGTGTGAGGATGTGGGACACCTCTCTCTGGTATCAGAGTTAATTAAGCCGCCTCTGGCGACCCCACAGGCATCTGACTTGGCTTTTTCAGACTTTCATTAACAATATAAGTCCAGGTTTCCTCACGATGTTTACCTTCACCGTTGCCTGTGATGTCCAAGATAAACTTAGAAAGTACATTTGAATTTGAAAAAGTCACATTGGTTCTTGCCCGGATTTGAACCCACGACCTCAAGCACGAGAGGCGAGATATTAGCCACTGGGCCACCACGACATTTTTTGACATAAAAACAATATAACATAGCCTAGACACAAAGCAGAGGCGTTACCCCATTGTTCATGTTATATTTTAGACTCGCAGCCTTATTGCGTGATGAATTCGGCAAGGCAAAGGGCAAAGTGAATAAAAAAACGACCAATGACATAGACGGAAATCGCATTACGCAACAAGGCTGACGGATTAAGGGTCGATATCGGTTACATTTCGAGGAGTATGCGATGGAATTGCATGATCTAATTCCACCTAGCCCGTTTCATCATCGGAATACCAGACGTATGGCGATGCGCCATCGATATCCCACCCATACGTACAAAACGTTTTGGGGACACTTTTATTATGCGTACAGCTACGGAGTGGAATTCCCTGCCGGAGTCTGCGTTTTCCGATAGCTACAATCTCTCAATCACTTATAGCACAGAATAAATAATAACTTCTGGGCCAGCGTGTGTCACCGTCGGCCACGTCTACCTTCAGGTGAGATAGTCAAGCGCGAGCCTATGAATAAGAAAAATTACAGTCTCCGAGGTATACATACTTCTTTGTGGGTACTGTGTTATCGTACGCTTTAGGTACAATTGGTAAGTAATATTGAATTAATTTACACAACTCGGATTGTTAACAGTTAACGTTTGTTTATCGATTTTATCGCCCACAATAGGTTTACTTTTGTTTTAATCGAGGCAGCCCTCTTTCTTTGTCCTGTAAGTACTGAGCTGATAACATAAACCTTGGTACCTACAGGGCATACGGTATTATACCGAGATTATGTGAGTCTTTTCTAGGCAAAAACTTTACTCACTGACCATATTTTACTATAGACAACGAGAATACTAGGCAGATACTACTTTAAATTCTGTTTTCTCTTCCGTCATCGGGATATATTCGCGGGAAATGCTAGAAACCGCGATGTGGCGAGGCTCCTACGTCCAGGCCAACATATTTCGTCCAGCTGAAAGTTTGGTGATGAAGTCTTTATTTTCTTTTTCTTTTGCAGGAATATATCTATACATGTGAGTTCAATTTGACTGATTGAGGAGTAGGTGCGGCAAATAAATTAAAAACCACAACATGTGCGAAGTACCTATCTACGAGTATAATGTTAAATGAATGAATAAAGAGCCCTCTAATATTAGGTATACCTTGTTCTTCATCATCATCATCATTCACTCGTCAAGAGCTCGAATTAGATGATACTTGGCACATAGATAGCCCTTGATTTGGATTAGAGACTTTTATCGTGGCCTCGTACGATGATTCTAGAAATTCTTGTGGGCTACGCCTTTGTCAAAAGCGAGCTATTTCGTTAAGACGTCGCCTTTATTCATACATAAATAAACTCACGCCTTTTTCCCATGGGGGAAGGCAGAAACTACAGAACGCCACCTACTACGATCCTTACATACTTCTTTTGCTTCACTCACATTCATACATCTAGTCATACACACGCCGGCTATGAGTACTGCGCACCTGGCCTTTCTGAAGAACATCACCAATAAGGTCTAGTTTGTCTTTCTAGGGCGTCCTCTCCCGGCGTTTCCATTCACGTCTGCCTTGTAAATACCTTTCGTTAGCCGCCTTTCATTAATCCTCTCAACATGGCCTTTATTCGTTAAAGGAGAAATAGAAGGTAAGTCTTAAAACTGTGATGTCATAGCCAATTCTCTCGACAGGCATAGAGTACATAGTGGCGCATACAATCACCTGAATATACCTGTATCTAGATATCAATCGATACGCAAACTATGTTATCTTTGAGATGTGCGCTTTCTTCCGAGAATTATTATCTGTTGATTGACTTCGAACATGACAAGTCTCAGATAATATGTACTGAAAGGTAGTATTATATTATCTGTGACTGAAAGGTAAAGTCCACTCGCAAATATGATGAAATATTGTGGCAACTCTCTCGGCCTGCCTTTTTTTATCAAGGGTAATCTTCAAAGACGCCTGGACTATAGGGGTAAAAAGTCCTCGTAAAGTCATAACAGCCAGACATCGCGTCAACCCCATCCTGGACCAAAATTGAAGTTTCAAGTATCTGTATTTTCTTACGTTCAATTTTCTCATAATGGTTTTCAAAAATCTTCAGATGACAATGTGGTTTGTCAAGTAGGCAGGCAGACAGTCCAGGGACGTTCCTTAACAGGCGTTGTAGAGAGGGAATTCCTGGATGGTATTTTTAAAAGGCAACTGGGTCCATTCTATGTACTGATGATAGATCACCGGGGTGGTTTTAGTGAGGAGAAAATTCCACACACCCTGCAGCCTTATTGCGTAAGTGAATATGGCAAGGCGAAGGGTTTTACCGCTATCAAATCGACCAATCACATGCGAGATGAATGACGCGATGTGGATTTCCGTAGAAATATGCAAAATATGCAATAAGTAAGCAGCCCAGTCTAACTGAACACTTAACGACGGCGCTGATTGCAAAGAAGAAAATAAAATTCACAACTTTTTACTTAAGTTCTCTACTTCACCGCGTTTCAAGAAATTCTAGTCAGTCTGTAACTTGATATGTTATTATTGCACGTGGTTTAACACAAAAGGTGAGTACATGCATTACTAATTCTTATATTTCTTATCTTGTAAGGAAAATCATAATAAATAACAATTAGTCATCAGATTATTAATGAGCGATATCCTGTGCCATTCCATTAATTAACCGTATCATATTTAACTGCTTTGTTCCCTTATGATAAGAAGGTACAAGTTATTTAAATAGATGCTATTGTTTTCTGATTCGATATTTTAATTGAAATCATTTAGATTGGTTATTAAATGTCGAGAAGAGGGAAGCTCACCTCTCGTGTTTGAGTTCGTGGGTTGAAATCCGAGCAAGTACCAATGTGATTTTTTTTATTCATAATTATGCACTTTCTAAGTGTATATAGGACATCGCTGACTACGTTGAAGGAAAACTCGTGATTCCGGGAACCTTGACCTTACAATATTCTTTTTCTTCGTCGTATCGATGATTCTTCAATTATATACGTTTTGGCCAGAATTCAGCCTCGGCAATAGCGTTTTCATTTGCCACACAAAACTCCTTCAGGTTGCAGGTGTTGTTGTACAGAGAGCACGATAGGAGGTGGGGCAGTTTGGGACATAGCTCCACAATCGCACTGCGGGTCATTAGAGTACCCCATCTAACTAATTTGTGCCTGCAGCGACCCACTTGGTTTCGGAGGCGGTTTAAAGATTTCCAGGTCGGCCATGAAAGTTGGTAGCCTGCAGAGAGCTTTTCTGCAGGCTCAACATAGTCAGTCGGAGGAGGATGTTTGAGGAGCCACAGTCTCTTCTTTGCCTCACTAGACCTGCTGTCATTAATTGGTTTGTTTAAACTCAGAAAGCTTTTCCGACTATTCAATGAAGAGTTACTTACAATCAATATAAGTTTGAAATCGCCATCTTGCCAAGCGTGGTAATTAATTCTCGGGTCTTCTCCATATGGGATGTTGTTTATCTATTGGTCTAAAAAATATTATGCAATCACAATCTATGTAGCCCGTTCTGTCTCACAGCTGGACAAAGCTCCCTAAAACTTTTACAAAAATTGTCTGAGTAAATGTTATTTGCAATAATATTTTGTGAATTAACTAAAAACACTCCCCTAGATCACTAATTAACTATAGGTTGGGGTTTCAAATTAGTCTTAGCAGACTATTTCAATGATTCACCGCGGTTTCTGATTTAATCTGTTGCTGTCGTAAATTATATTGTTGTTATTTTGTTCAAATATAATCGTAACAGTAACAACACCGACTTAGTTAGGTAGGGTAAGTCTGGTTAGTCATAGTGCTTCAATGGAATCTCAGAAGATACCGCCTTTCCTAATCTTTTTATACAGCACCTGCGATGTATACCTATCACAGATCTGTGCTACAGTAAGAGCTTCTCTAAAGCGAGCTAAAGGTGGGTACACAGGGTACACACATGCGTACATGCTTATCAAGCAAATCTCATCGAATGCGTTGAAACTCTTCGGGCAATGGACGATTCGTTGGTGAGCATCAAACGTTCATAAGCTGCGTTTCTTTTACCTTTATCACTAGATTCGTAGTTTTACAAAAGTACTCTTCATCCCGATACATAGTTATAAAGTGTTCCACAAATTCCCGATAAAATTAACGAAAGTCCGACAATGTAGCTGCGCACCACACCCTTTTCACAAAAATATCCATCACGACTTTACATGCTCGATGTCGCGGCTACACGTACAAACATGTTTGCTTCGAACATCGAGCAAGAATTATGGACGTTTGAATCTTGTTCGAATCGAACATTTTGGTTGGCTTCGAGCATTTTTCTTGAGACTTACAATGCTTGAGATCGAGCAAGTTTATCGAGCATGTACGTACGTGTGTACCCACCATAAGTGTCGATGTAGCTGAGCTCTGCCCAATCTCAAATTGCCACGAGGGTGACGACGAAAGAACAGCCAAAAGCCGTGATTATCTATGGAATGCCATAGAACAGTGATATTCTGTAAAAGTGTCACAGTGAAAACAATATAGAAATGAGCTGTCAATCACTGGAACCCGATGTAGTAAAGAATGTGGCGAATTGACATTTTGAATCTCACTTCGAGGTTTGAGTTCACCCCACCTTTCACTTTATAATTTTTCCAGAATAGGTGCCGCAGTTTACCGCATACTACTTACCAAAATGATTCAAAATATTTATAGAACTCAATTTATCATTTCTGTTTAATGTTGTGAGTAAAATTTATCTTTCACTGTGTCGCATTTGGAGCGAACATTTTGCAAGAAACCCAATCTTATCTTACGGATATCGGCGATAAATATACATTCGAGGATTTCGTGCGACACATCTACGTTGTTTGAATTCAATGCCTTTATTCCAACTTATTTGGGTTAACATGTTTTCTTCTTCAATACTTCTCCATCAGCCGTCAGCCCAGTGTGACTACAATCATATCCACTTGTAATTCCAGGCAATCAGCTTATCCAGTTCCTAACTATGTTGGTACGGCTTCCAATCTTACCGGATTCAACTGACTACCAGTGTTTTACATGGAGCGACTGCCTACCTGATCTCCACAACCCAGTAACTGGGTAACACGGTACCCCTTTGGCTATCCGTAATGCGTCTTTTTCACTTAATAACGAGTTAAATGGCGATACAATAAAACGATATTAGGTCGAGAGAGTCGGGTGAACGAGTAGATATTTGTATGGATTTTGACTGTTTGGCGAGTCAGTTTAGTTAAGACGCAGTGACATACAAAAAGGGATCACAGAAGAAAAGATTTTAAGAGAATTTTCAACCGGAAAATTAAATATTCCACAGACATTTATGTAGTTTGTAACAAACTGCACACAGAACTGGCGAATGACAGGCGAGTAACGGCCGAGTACATGTTCATACGTGTCTAGCGGGTTAGCGAGTCACTGCGGGAGCAAGAAATGAAACGGGGAGCAGGGTACTCGGCCTAGCAAACAAATCGTGGTTCTAGTGACTCTCTCGCCACCCTGTTCGGCCTAGCACTCGTCAAAATGTTCATATGTACCGAGCACTCGGCCGAGGGGACTACCTCGCCTTTGTACTCGTTACCCGAAATAGACGCATAACGACTGTCAAAGATCCACTTGAAATCTCATGCGATACAAATGATTATCATTCTCATTAAACATTCAATAGTACAGCCTACTATTATAGTAGTCAAATATTATTGTATTTAGTAGACTTGTAGGCGTCTATTCAAAAGTGAATCCAGAAAAAGTCATACTTTTCTACACAACTATAAATTGGTGTTGTTATCGACAGTTATTGTCCTGGTGTTTTTTTTAGCATAAGGCCATTAGAAATCGTTTCGGCGTTACTTGCAAATAGGTACTATTTACTAAGAATATCTGAAAAAACAATAAGTTAAGAACACACAAACACCTCTCCTTTGTCATTTTTGACCAGCCGTTAAAAGGGGCCGGCTTTTCCCTTTGTTTACGCGATTACGGGTGTCAAGAACAAAAACCCTGAGTCCCTTATATTTTGGGACTCCATTTTGTCCATCGTTAATATTATAAGGACAGCCAGAATTTTGTGAGTTTATTCCTACGTGTTGGGTAATGTCTGGAATCAATACACCTATTTGAAAAAAATCTTTCACCGTTTGATAGATCCTACTTACGTTATTCCAGATGGTTAATAGGTAATAATAATTTTTATTTTTTTTTCTCGGGTCGCTGGTGTGCCGGTCCTTTGAAAGGCGTGCGAGGGGCCGAAGCCAACTCGCAGACGCCTTGTTAGGCATGTATCAGGAAATGTGTCACCAACCGACGATTATCCCTGTATGCACTACGCAAGTGCACCCAAGGGCATTCCCTCGTTTGTTGCAGGACTATTGCAAAATACGGAGAAAAATGTATTGTGCTATGGGTTTGGTAGGTTGTCTAAAATTATAGGAAGACTACTGGCCCCTGCTTGACTACTGTTGAACTACACGGCTATAAAATGGCAGGGGGTGACTTGCACACTCAATTAATGCCTATCAATTTTTTTTTCTTCGGGGGTTAAAAAATCAAGTCAGACGATTGGGTATTTTAATGCGTTTGAAAATCTTCACTCGACAAAGGCAAAGATAGTATCAAACAACATAATTATTGCGCCAATTGAAAATTAGTTTGAGTTAATATGACTACTTTGTGAAATTAATCGGTATGGGAGGAATTTTAACGACCTCCAACTGAGCTCTATACTGCACTTGGATCAAGTTATAATTTTCTCACGTTGATTCCTAGACATAAGTAGTGCTATTTTTAACCAGTTATACGTATTATAGTAATAAAGTATCGGACAATTTTAAAATTATCTCTAGTTTATAAAAATAGCAAAGAAATTTAATTCACTATCTTTAGTATTTTTTTACTTTACAGCCGTAACATTACTTTTTTACAATAAAATTATAGAGATAGGCAGTATAAAGATATAACATAAATCATGAACAAATTCCAATAGTTATAATGAGGGTATTCTGAAATCATGTACACTACAGTCCGTCAAATCTAAGAAGTCCGATGACGTTTCTCATTTAACTTGCCGTGATAACTTTGTATGAAAGTTTACGAATAATCAAATTCATAATCCTAATTAATTACTATGCTGCCTATACACTATAACAACGAGTATCATTCGTAAGCATCAACTTAAGTTTATACAACGTATTTTTATAGCTGTCAAACGGTACTTCTTAGATTTGACGGACTGTAGGTGGCATCACTGAGACGTGAGGTCCAAGCTGCTGTCAAATGCTTATGTTTTTTGACATTAGTCAAATTGACGTCAAGCAAGTTGATGTCATAAGTTAAATTTTCCAAGTAAAAGACCTCTCACCAATGTGGCGCCAACTAGTGGCGTGAATTTTCTTAAAAACCCTCATTAAAAAAAACACTGTGTTGTCAAATTCCTTACACTGGCGGACACAAAAAACTGCCCAACACTTGAAAGCGTTAATATTTTTACCTACTTTCTCAAATATACGAGTTGTTTGAGTAAAAGCACGTAAATACTCATTCGGAATGATATGGGTCGCGAGAGAGATATTCAATGATTGTAAGTGACATTGTTTTTAAATATTACGTTACTGAACTAAATATTATTGCTTTAAACATTAACATTATCTTTGTAAAATGTTCAACATTATTAAATGTGGTGAATATAGTGTTTTACATCACGCTCTCGTCTGGCTTGCACATTCTATATCCAAACTTTCCGTAGAGAATATGGGGCGTTATTATGCAAAGTCTAGTAGAACAAGCATATTTACCGTAGTCCCACTGCAGGAAAAAGCTAGGTTTATTCAAGTTTCACGATACTAGTGATGTCCGAAATAAACGTACAGAGTTCATTTGAATTAAAAGAGTCAAAGGCAAATTAAAAATATCACGTGTTATTTTTCGGAGATGCGAAAAGGGAAGCCCTTTCATTTTTATGTTAGTAGAACCATCATTATACATTATATTACGGTCTCACATGAAGTAATTAATGCTGGCAGAATGATAACATTAATTACACTTGAACTATTAACCTCTGACCGACATATCGTCATCAGCCAAGTGTCCTCCGCCTCCCACACTCATGTTACCAATAACATTATATATGATCATTGTCAAGATTTCTTTAGAGTACCTAATCAGAATCACTGAAAATGATACTTCTTCGACAGTGTCGAGATACATACATTCAATCAGTTGAGTTATTAAATGAATCGCCCGAGCGAACGACCAATCTGCATGAGCGGTGCCGCTGCCGTCGCGTCGCCCTTTACCGTTACATAGCATACTTGATTACCATTTCACGGACATGCACTCCCCTAAACTAAGTGATGCAATCCGTAGACATGTATTTAATTAAGCGGCACTGCGGCGCACCGTGAATATTATCACTTGCCGACAACGCTGAGATGCATATTGCATAGCCCCTGGGTACGGCGTCACTGCTACCAGATGACGCCACGGAGGTACAAAATAAAGGGGGTCAGTGCTGTGTCGTTGATCCGAGTCTGCTGAGGCTGCGCGGTGCGGCGAGGTGGGGGGCCAGCCCCTCCCCGCTCCCCGCTGCACGCTCCCCCCGCAGTCCTGCGCCCTCCTCAACTGACGGCGCGCCCCACCGCAGTTCAGCATTCCGCACTCGACGCGAGGGCGAAGCGCACGTCCTGCTTTACACGATCGCGTACGACGCGCCGCGCGCTCGCGGCTAGACGACCGCCATGTTTGACGTTTTCGGCTCCGTCAAGGGGCTTCTCAAGCTCGACTCTGTGTGCATCGACAACAATGTGTTCCGGCTACACTACAAAGCCACCGTGATCATCCTGATCGCGTTTTCGCTGCTCGTCACGTCGCGGCAATATATCGGCGACCCCATCGACTGCATCGTCGACGAGATCCCGCTCGCCGTCATGGACACGTACTGCTGGATCTACTCAACTTTCACAATCCCCAACCGGCTGGTGGGACGCGTCGGCAAGGACGTGGTGCAGGCGGGTGTCGCCTCGCACGTGGATGGCCAGGACGAGGTGAAGTATCACAAGTACTACCAGTGGGTGTGTTTTGTGTTGTTCTTCCAAGCCATTTTGTTTTATGTGCCGCGTTACCTGTGGAAAACATGGGAAGGGGGCCGCATCAAGATGTTAGTGCTCGACCTCAACTGCCCTGTGGTGGGAGATGAGTGCAAGGATAGTCGCAAAAAGCTGCTCGTCGACTATTTCCACACAAACCTGCACACGCAAAACTTCTACGCGTTCCGTTTCTTCATCTGCGAGGTGTTAAATTTCATCAACGTCGTTGGCCAGATTTTCTTCATGGACTTCTTCCTGGACGGAGAGTTCTCCACGTACGGCAGTGACGTGGTGAGCTTCACCGAGATGGAGCCGGAGGAGCGCGTGGACCCGATGGCCAGAGTGTTCCCTAAAGTGACCAAGTGCACCTTCCACAAGTACGGTCCCTCAGGAACCGTGCAGAAATTCGACGGTCTGTGCGTGCTGCCACTAAACATCGTCAACGAGAAGATCTACGTGTTCCTGTGGTTCTGGTTTATGATCCTGTCGATCCTGAGTGGAATCTCGCTGATTTACCGCATGGCTGTGGTTGCGGGACCGCGCGTGCGCCTGTACCTGTTGCGCGCACGCAGCCGCCTCGCCCCACAGGCGCAGGTGGAGACGGTGGCACGCGAGCTGCAGATCGGGGACTGGTTCGTGCTTTACCAGCTCGGGAAGAACATCGACCCCCTCATCTACAAGGAGTTGATGGGCGAGCTGGCCGAGAAGTTCGAAGGGAAGGACAGTGTGTAGTCTGTCGGGGCGTGTGAAGCGGCTAGTGGACATTGGGTCGTCCGTGTGACGTGTTAATAGTGATCGAAGGCCCGGTCCGCGTGGCGGGCCGGTGGCGCGCGGTGCGGTGGTGCGGCTACCTGCCCGCGCCGCGGACCGGGCGGGGCGCGCGCACAAAGAGCGCCAGGAGCGGCTGCACGCCGACATTCCATTACCCACGGCCGGCGCGGGGAACGACCTCCGCCGAGCCGCACTTGTTGTATTCCAGAACCGCTTTGAAACATATTAATGCTACCGAAATTCAAATAGGTGATATGACTCTTCCAAACGCAACACTTTGACTGAGTCGCGCCGCGTAGGGCGCGCGTGCATTTAGCGTAACTGGCGTAACGTTATTGGGGCATGTTTATACTGGTAGTCGTAGATGTAGTTAGATCTCGTGCCTTCGTTTTGTATTTTGTATTATTTGTGTGCGAGTGTATCATGTTGAAGGAACGTCTCATTGTGATATGTAATTATTATTAATCTAAATTAAGTGACTAGCATGTACGAAATAGAACGTGTGGACGGCTACACGATACGATATTGTATAAAGCAATAATAAAGCTAAACTGTAATAAAACATAATGAACTATTAATTATAAGATAATGGCTAAGTATACAAAATGAAAGTCGACAATATTATACATATACATAAGTAATTCGTACTGATTTGTATTAAACTTTTTTACATTGATAAAATCGATAAATACCTGAGATCATGGTTGATATTTTCTGAATATATTTACTGCCACATTATTTTTTGTATTATTTCGATAAGAAATGCTCATTATAAATGATGATTCAACTAATCTTGAAGATAACAACAACAAACCGCTTTGTTCCGCAGCCTCGAATCAACACAATGACCATCACTAGCGCCATCTAGTGTAGTTATGTGAAACCAAACTTCATTATTTTGCTCAAAATAGATGGCGCTGTTATAAAAGCAGACACAATTTCTCCACTTCTTTTAGAATACAAAAGCCGAGGTGTTTTATCTTTTTAAACCATTGTTCATTAAAACAAGTTCAAACTACTTCAACTTGCTAATGGCAAGCCATATCTGTAATCAGTAAAAAAAGGTTTGGCATCAATATGATATTTATTTCCATACATTTTGAGTTAACACTATTTTTAAAAAGCTATTAATTGTGGTGGAATTTGCATCCACAAATTTGAATAAGTTTACGCAAAACCATAATTATTTGCTAATTGAATCATTAAATTAATTCAATTATTTATCAATTACTTAAATGATTGATCATACATAATATTGTGTAATTAGAATGGCTCATATAATCTTCACAGTAATTAATTGACGTTCAATGGGAAATATAATCGAGGCGTTTTTTTTTGCACAAAATTTATCCTGATTGTAAAAATTCGTCATTGAAGTGACGTAATGTTTACCTGTTACGATAATGTTGCGTCAGCTACGTAGCTGTAGTATTGGCAATAAAACAGCTGTTCTTACACGCACTCATGCGTCAACTGTTGGTACGAGAAAATACAAAAATATCCACTGTAGAATTATAGTACCCAATCTAGGATGCTAAACGTCAAACTGCTATTCATTAAGCTGCTATGCACGAAGGTAATATTCGAATGGTTAAAAAAAATCCGTCTCTTTGAAAAGAGTTCTATTTTCTGAATGCAAAAGTGCAAACTGGGGTTTCTTTAGAATGTTAGTTATATGCTTTTATGAATAAAAATAAACACACACTTTTTGTTATTTATTTATTGAATACTTCATGCTCACAAACGTACAGAGGCAGTCTTAGGCATTTTCTACCAGTCCACCTTTGGTTGATGCAGAGACAACTAGTGGTAGGTGCAATATTGAAAGTTGTATCAGGTTTATGTAATAAATTATAGATACAATATAATTATACCTGTACTCTAAAGAATAAACGAAATACATAAATATACTTAAATATTAGTAATAGATAAATAATTTAAAAACATTAACGCTGTGCCGATACCTACTACTGCCAACTTCTTGCGAATGTGCTTGCGAACTTTAACAGTTATCTTGGAATAGCTACTTATTGAAACATAACTTTGATAAGTAACTGTTTAATTTTAAGATTATTATGATTTGTTGCCATAATACATAAATATTATTACCTACTTACTAGATATTATAAAACCGATCAAACCTCTCAGTAATTGTCACTGAACGTAGAATAGCCAGTGTGTGTTGCCAGTGATCACCTAAGGGACCGAGACGTGGTCGCTCACAATGGGCCTCATCAGAAAGCTTAAAGTCACCCAAAGGGCAATGGAGAGGGCTATGCTCGGCTTTTCCTTGCGTGATCGAATCAGAAATGAGGATATACGCAGGAGAACCAAAGTTACCGACATAGCCCGAAGAATTACTACGACTGTTGCCAACGATCTTGCTGGAACTAAACGCGCCCTTGTTTTACACACAATATTCGGTACTTTTTGTACTTTCCTTGAAAAAAATTAATTAAGAAAGCCTTAGTTCAAAATATAGATAATTCATTAAATACGCCTGGCGATTTTGGTGCGATTGTAGTTTTTTTGTCCGTGTTAGACATAACTTTACTAATTAATTACATTATATTATAAGAATAAAACTCAAAATTTTCGCAGATCAAATGATTAAAAAAATGGTCTTATGGAACATATCTTTTTTCCGAAAAATTACGACTGGCCGTTTAGACGTGATTCTCATTTTAAAATCAGCTACTGAAGTTATCGCCTTTAGTGGCAGTGGGATCACCTTCGGATCACAGAGCACATTGCTCGCAGAATTGTGGTCAATGGAACCGAAAACTTCTGGAATGGCGACCGCGAACCGGAAGACGATGCGTTGGAAAGTCCATTATAGGTGAACCGATGACCTGGTTATGGTTGCGGGAATGCGCTGGATGCGAGACGCACAATTAGGTAGTGACCGCAGTTTGATGTTATGTATTGACTTACAGACGAGAGGATACAATCCCTTTAGTAAAAGCGACATTAGAGAAAGAGTTGGTTATATTTTAGTTCCCAGTTCCAAGTGCAAGGCAGTGCAACGGTCATTGCCACATAAATATTCTTGCAGATGACGATTGTGGCTGTGCGATGAGTAACATCTTTCATGGATATAGGGAATATGTACAGCAGTCAAATATAGAGTCTGTATGATCGGATGTTTGTTAATAAATAATGCTTTTAATGGCTGAACGGATTTGAATTTTTCTAACACGAGCAGAACAAGGCATGAATTAGGACAGTTAGGTACTTTTCATCCCAGTAGTAGCTACGTCGGTACCCTTTGTCCAACAGATCGCAAAAAAACGTACGGTTCCGTCACCCGTGAGATTATTTTTACTTTCACGCAGGCGAAGCCGCTGACAGAATAAGTAATTAAGTACCATTAAATCAAATCAAAATAGTTTATTTCAAATAAACCTTAGAGGTACTTTTGAATTGTCAAACAAAAAATAAAAAGATGACTCTAGTTGCAAATTTGCAAGCGTCAGTAGGTAGATCTCAATGGGGAAGAATTTGCAAGAAACTCCACGGACACTCTTTTCCATCTGTTTCAATTACAAGTTTTTGGTAACATCATTCTTGTTGAAAAAATACATATATGTGAGAACGATGTAAAAATACGTGCACGTAAAAGCGTCTAGAGTAACAAACAAATGAACATTAATTTTAACAATCATTTGAATTTTCATTGATAACTTTGAATACCTAACGCTTTTTTTTAACTTAACAGTAAATATCTTATGCACAGATATGGCATAAAACTGCAGACATATTTTATAAAATACCGGCCAAGTGCGAGTCGAACCCGCGCACGAAGGGTTCCGTTCCATTATCGCAAAAAACGGCACTTAAATATTTCAACTGTCTAGCTATCACACACGACAGACGGACCACGGAGTCATAGTAATAGGGTCCCGTTTTTACGCTTTAGGTACGGAACCCTAAAAAAATAACCATTATGTATGATACAAAGTATGTAAGCGGCGGCGGCGCGATGATTATTTATTAAAGATACGTACTGATTCTATATTCAAATTTCCCATAATAAATTTGAATTAAGAATCTACTAATCAGTTCTCATAGGGTTAAAAAGTTTTCTTTTTTATAAATAAGGCCTTAATAACTCTAACAAGTCTAACTCTAAACCAAGCATAACGTGTGAAATATTTCACTCCGAGCCGTCAGTGTTTGTGTCGGTCGTGATGTTTGCCTGCGCCGGCGCACATAGCGACGTTCCGGGAAGTTCTCGTTTACCTGGCTAGAACAAACGGTGGGACCTCCTTTGTGCCGATGGGCACACTATACAATATACTTCTTACTTTACTTGAAGTAAGAAGTATATTGTTTTTTTTTCCGGGTAGATATGAGGGATCATGAAAGAACGTGTCTTAAATTGTAGAAACAGGTAATTTGCAGAAAGTTTTTAAATCATATTCTTTTGTGTTAAGTTGTTGCTTTGCGATTGTTGGTGTTGTGTTGTATCTGTGTTGAATAAATGAGTTCTGTTTTATTCTAGAGCTGCGTACTGCTTGCATTAATGTTGTAATTCCATTATCATTATATATATATATACTATACTATACCTACCTCCTCGTCTTTCGTAAAACATCTCGAAGAGTTAAATTAATTTAGTTTAATGCCAAATATTGGAACTTCATCCTCACCATTCGTAATTTAGTATGGACCACAGATATAAATCTAACGACATAACGCAAGTCCCACCTTCTGTATGAAAACCAACCGTGCCATATTTCCAACATACAATTTAAAAACAAATTTACTTACCAGTGAAAGAAAACATTTCCAATGCCTCGGCTAACTTTTTCTATACAGTATTTACAGCTTAATATGGCATAATAATTAGGCATTTTTCAGATTTCGGTGGATTTCCAGTGCCGATAATGCTAAATGAAAAGCTCGAATTACGATCATTGATCGTAATTTTAATCCGTTTTTTGGTACGCGACTTATAAACGCGTCATCTAGTTAGATTTATATCTGTGGTATGGACAGAGACGTGCCACACTTAGCCTGAAATACGAGAAATGCCGGTTACTGAAACGAAAATCAATCACGCCTGTGTTCGCCAAAGAGTTAGGCAGAGTTGCACCAGCATCTGTAGCCAAGTTGACAATCTACAATCGATAACGCTAGTAGAAAACGAATCAATGTATGGGGATGACACATCGGAACTTTAAGTCACCATACAAATAGAAGGCGTTAACGATTGTAGAAAGAGATTCGATACGAAAAGTTAGTATCTTGGATAGGGGGGGCAGTTATGTTTAAGACCCCAATAATAATAGCAGGGGCTGTTGTCATCAATGGTCACAAATACAGAGTCCAGTCTATGCCCCTATCAATCGATCTCATTGCCAAGATTTCATGTAAGAAAGTATGAAACTGTTAGATATGACAGCCATTATTTCATAGCACTTAATCGTGCTCAAGGATTCCAAGAAGACGTAAACAAGTGTCACTTTTAACTACAGTACATGTAAAGTACATACTTAGTGACAAATATGTTGCTCAAGCACTTACCTAGATACATTCCTAGATACTATAGGTAACGTTCTACGAATTGCATGCTTTTAAGTAACATCTACTTAGGGCATGTACTTGAAAATCTAGTGTTCGTGTCATTTGAGTCGATGTATTTATCAGAAAATACTTTTGCCATGCATGGTTGTGATTTAAAATTTTAATGAACCCCCGACCAATAAGATTTTACCATACTCATTATAAACAAATAAAAACATGGCGATGTTTTACTTTAGCTACCTAATAGAACATAAGGAATCAGGACCTTTATTTTTATTACTGAATAGGTTAAAAGATCACAGATATATAAATAGGACTCTTGTCAGAAAGAGATATACAAACTGTTCAAAAGTACGTTCGTGTCGCGGCCAAACGCAGGATGGACCGAGTTCACTCAAGCTGGTCAGCTTGTGTTTGTACGTCGGTAAAACTTTTCTATCTCACTATATATATAACATCATTGCCCCCGACACATCTTTATTTCATTCTACATAATTTATCTAGTAGTAGACACTTCGATCAGCAATCTATAGAACTCGTATGACGCAATATCTTGCGAAAACACCCCGATTCAAACAGTAAAACGCCCATAACTTCAGAACGGCTGAAACGATTTTCATCAAACACACTCTCACCCTGATTCGTTCTCTGAACGACAACACAATTTGACAGTTGTACCTATCTCCGATGTGTTTTTACTCGACCGAAAAATTTTATCATTGCGGAGGAGTAGGGTTCAGTCTGAAGTTCCGGAGTACTTTCGGGCGGGCCCGTAATTTCGTTGACGGAGTTAGGTAGTAGACCGCCAGCTGTAAGATTTTCTGGCTTCTGTCTACGCGTAACCTTAATGACTGTCAAACATGGACAAATGACATCCAGGGAAAAAAATCGACAGCAAAATAGTGATAACACATCATTGATATAAAAACATAGAATGAAAATAGAATGATCCGATGCATTACTTTTTAAACGACTTACCAAAAAGGAGGAGGTTCTATGTTCGACTTCTTGTACGTTTTTTTTTAATGTTTTTTCACCGATATCTCCGTCAATAGTGGACCGATCTTGAAAATTCTTTTTTTGTATGAAAGAGTATGTTTCGAAATTGGTTCCATTTTAATTTGGTGAAGATTTGATGAAGAACTTCGAAGATATACAACAGGACTCTTCAATAAATAACGGGAAATCTCTCGGGATTGCTGCAATCGCATGTCTGTTTATTGTTTATACCATTTCATAACATAACATCACACCAGTACGCTCTTGAAGGGTACGCAGATCTCTCATTTCACACTTTATGTTCAAGTTTCATGATATTCGGCTAATCTATTCCGGCGTTAAGGTAACTTACTAAACAACTTGCCTTTTTGGTAGGTACAACTAAAAAGTGAAAATATAAACATTTTTACAAAAAAATACTACCGATTTCCAAATAAGAAAAATAACATTATTTTTGGAAGTCGGTGTCCATAACGCAAAAAAATGGTACAAGGCAAGGCAACGCAAGGCACCGTCTTCCAAAAATAAAGTTATTTTTCACTTTGTAGTTTTCTTATTTGAATGTCGGTAGTATTTTTTTGTAAAAAGTTTATTTAGTGAAGGAGTAGGCGAATTAGGAAATATTCACTTCACAGTGACAGGACAATATAAATTAATATTACCAACTGTATAAGAAAATTGATCGCAAGTTCCATGAACCGATACATAGAAACATACCATTTACAGTTAACTTATAACTTTAAACCAACAATGCACTTTGTAAATAATATTACTCATTGTTTTACGCAAGTTGGTATTATTTTAGTTAACAAACTCGTGGAAATGAGAAAATTACGGTCAAGTGTGCGTCACTCTCGCACAAACATAGGTATAGTTCGATTCAAACTTAATGGCGGCTGTGGGGTTTGAAAGAGAAAGAATATTTTTTTCTTTTAATTCGCTCCGTGACTTATAAATTAATATAATAGTAAGGGCAGGGCGGACCGTGCGTTCTCTGGCGCAGCAATTTGGTCATACTAGACCGTAGTGAACAGCCGGTTGACAGTGTTCGGGAGCGGTCGTGTGTGCGAGACATTCAAAATACCGCATTTCTTGTATGGTGAACGCCTTTAATAGTCACAGCGGAGATTTGTGTCTCTGAAGTTGGCGCTGCCAACCATTGCGCAAGAAACAGTTTGCCATCGAGTATAATGCATAGAGTAAGCGAGATAGGACGATGTGACAAACGTTAGCGAGTAAAAGAGTCAGTTATATAATGATATCTTCACCTTCAACATTGACAAAAAAAAGATACTGCGCAGGCTCTTGCAGCCAATTCAGAGACACAAAGATCCGCTGTGGGTATTATATAAGCAAAAGTTTAGACGGCCGTATCTTTACTAATTAAATCTATGATAGTAGCCCACCCCTCATCCCCGCTGTCACATTTTGCAACCACGCAGCGACTAACCTCGTGCTCGGAACCGCCATTAAGTTTGAATTTAACTATACCTACTCATGTGAACGACAAATCCCGTTACTTAGCCTCAACTAGACTGGCTTGACCGCGACATACTTGTCTTTGGTAAAAAGCTTGTTTCTTCATGATTGCCGTGTGAGGTTAGGTTTATAAGATTTGTTATTGCGCCCAGCGCATCTCTACCCGCTGACTGACTAATGTTTTCAACAGAAACTTGTGGTAAGCAAATGTTTGATGTCGGAATTACCTACAGCTTGTTACTCACTGAAGGTATCTTGCTAGACTAGACTCCATGTCGTGGATGCCCGGATTATACATTCAGAAGCCTTTACGATACCTCAAAAAAACCAATTATGTGTAAACTTGAAATAGTCACTGCCCGACTTGGGAAGCCAACCCCGGAACTGAGTGTTCCGGGGTTGGCTTCAGCGGTACCTAGCACTTGCAAGTGCGACCACAGGACCAACGGGACACAGTTTTATTGTAAAAAATTCTAGAGGACAAACTCAACAAAAATAAATCGTACGTAGGTAAGGTAGTAAGATTTTTTGTATCACCAAACTGAACTCACTTGTCTATGCCATAAGTACCCATTAATTAGAGACCCGACCTTGGTACCACATTGTAACTTCCTCAACCAATTGTTTCCATTGTGACCACGGTACACGATAACCGAGCCGTTTCACTGTTTCGTGTTTAATTCATGCTAAATATGTAAATAATTAGTCTTTTATGTAATTAAATTGTAAGTACTGTTGTTTTTTTTCTGCTAGCTTTTTTTTAAAGATATCTTTTGGTTTTTACTTTCTAACCAGTTCTAAAGTTTATAATTTACATGTGCCTTGTGCACCTAAATATTTCAAGAATTAGAGCTATACTTAGGGCCGATTTCACCAATTATATTAATCGCGATTAGCTCAACTAAACTCAGTTAACGCAAATACAGCGTTCTGATTGGTTGAGACCGCTGAGAAACTTCCAATCAGAACGCTGTATTTGCGTAAACTGAGTTTAGTTGAACTAATCGCGATTAGTATCTTTGGTGAAATCGCCCTTAGTCCTTTTGAAGGAAACTTCCACTCCAACTGACGCGACGCACTCGCTATGGCAACGTAACAAGCTGAGTCGAGCTTGAGTCAAGTGAAGGAAATGACTTAAAATACCTAAAGGATCCAGCAGTTATTCCAAAACAGACCATTAAACTCGACGTAACACCTCGCTTTCGATAATTTATGAACGAATTTCTGACTGGGGCAAAGAGTATAGGTTAATGATATACTTACCACTGTACTTAGCTATTTTTGTATGACTACACCTTCCTAACAATAAATCAACTTCAAATGACCTGATTTTTTATGAAAATCCAATATCAGATGCAGTTTAATACATGTAAGGATATTGGAATGACGATAATATAATCTTATATGGAGCCCAACCTTAACATGACCTAATAATAATACTTACCAATGAAATGCATTTATGCAGCCATAATAGAGATCCATAATGTATATCTCCCAAGATAAAGCCGTCGTGGACAGAAAGTGCCCGTATCACTGCACTGAGTTTTGCAACGGTTGCTAACGTGCGCATTGCATAAACAACCCGTTGTTGACCTGTCAGCTCGCAGTCGCAACGGCTGAGTTGACATAACATCGTAACTCTAGCTGCGATACGATGAAAGCGTGGAATAATCTAGATTTATTGATGACTGAGACTGTTATTAATACTTTTGAAAACAGTCTACAATCTTCGTCTTAGCGTGTTAATGGCAAATACAGTGCTTATCCATACATATAAATAAAATTGGAGTGTCTGTTTGTAATATTGAAATAATCGTTTTTTACTACATGTATATAAATATATATACGGTACGTACACCAAAATAACATTTTTTACAATTTTTGTATGTCTATCTGTCTGTTTGTGCCGGCTAATCTCTGAAATGGCTGGACCGATTTTGACGGGACTTTTATTGGCAGGTAGCTGATGTAATAAGGAGTAACTTAGGCTACGTTTATTTTAGAAATTTCTTAGGCGGTACGAAGTTCGCAGGGTCAGCTAGTATTTAAATATAATGTTTGGACCATAATTCAGCTACGGCAACACCATTCGCTGATGCTACCATAAGGTCTACAGATGGAAAATTGGGTGACATCGCAACTGAGGCGGACCACGATTTTGTATGGGAGGCATCGCGGCTGAGGGTTGGAGGCCGCGGTGGGAGACTCTCCCTACCTTCCACGGCCTGGACGCGGTCGCCAACGTCTGATGGCGGACGCGGTGGGGCCGCAGGAGAGGGAGGGTGTCAGTATAGCGTTGGCCGCTCTCTTTATCTCCTGAGGCCGAAAAGTGGTAGGCGGCAATGCTATGTGTTCTGGTGCGCCGGTGATGAGGTGTATTCCCCAGAGGATGCTCCGCGGTGACGGACAGGCGCGGCGGGTTCGCGGTGAGTGCTAACGCGTGCCCATATTCCCGCCATAAGCGGCACATGAAGACACCGTGTGGGTTGGAATCCCACATAACTGCTCTATTTCCCCGAGGTAGCGTGGCGTGGTAGTTGTTGGCAAAAACAAAGAGGGTAAGCGAGATATGCTTAAAATAAGTTAGGTCTTTCTTGGTCTGCAACCGGCTTGAGGGTCACCTAAGTATCAAACCAATCAGTATATAGGTATGAAAGATATCGGATATGAAAATGATGCTTCTGGAGTTATACAATTCTAGGCTAAGATGGTTAAATACAAAATAGTCGCTAGCAACGTGCTAGTTCAACGTACTTACAGACGTCCAAAAGTACGCGGAATATTTTCCTTAAAAAGTAGATGTAAGTATTATTCCGCGAACTTTTAAACATCCCCGTATCTAAGACTCTGCTAGCACCGTCCCACGCAAAATATTACCTAGATTAAGTGCCACTTTGTACTTACATGTGCATCTACTATTTACACCGGCGGCGGCGGCGATACGCGTAACGACAGTAGGTAGCCAGATATTTAACGAGAGTAAACAATGCAGCTGTAACGATAACGTATCGGTAATTGGGAACGTAGCAAGCACGTACACAGTGTACGGCATCTTGACCAGACAACAGAACTTCGTGATGATTTTACTGCAGCCCAGCACTAAATAAATTGGAATATCTTAGGACAGGATGATGATGAAGAGCAACTTTATTATGAACGTCAAAAATGACCACGTTTGGACATTTCAATTTCATTCATGTAAAGGTCTCAAAATGTTTTTCTTTTTTAATTGTTACTTAAAAAAACGAAAAACATTTCCAGAAAGTCGGTGTCTTTGGTACATATTTTTATTCGTTTTTGGCACCGACTTCCGAAAAGAAAGTTATTTTTAATCGACTTCCCAAAAAGGAGGTTTCTCAATTTTTTATGTGTTCGCGGATAACTGTATCGTTTATGAAACGATTTTGATGATTCTTTTTTTGTTGGAAAGGAGATATCCCATTTGTTGTACTATGATAAGGAAACCAGGATCTGATGATGGCATCCCAAAGAAATCGAGGGAAAGAATCCATACTAATATTATAAATGCGAAAGTAACTCTGTCTGTTACCTTTTCACTAGACTACTTTGTTTGCATAAAACATGAAGGGAAGAAGTGGGGGAAGTGTACATTTTGTATCTAACTTCTTCTTATTATGAACCGATTCAGATGAAATTTGGTATACAGATAGTTAGTCTGTTGTTTATTTGTTTCCTATTGTAACTATTTAACCTATACCTGTACTGACTAACGTCTTCAATTAAATAAGTTAATCGTTTTTACGTTAATGCTTTCTGTACATATACAGGCTGAGTTTTCCAAGTGGGCGTGGATGGCCAAAACATCACTATGAAGAATAGCACAAAACAATCAAAGGAGTCCAGGGGCCGATTTTGATTAAAATTAAAACTGTAACATTAGATTTTCTCATCCTGTATGTCGACAACCAGAATTGATAAGCTGCGGGTAAAAGCTAGTAGTTTATGCACATCCTCCACTTGCTGTCACTCAATTAGCCTCTAACATATATTTTCAATCACTCACTGACTGGAGCATTACTCTTGGAGTAAATTTGATTTAATCTTGCTTGCTTGTCTTGCGGTTGGGTGGCAATGGGTTATTAACTTATTACTTTACTTTTTACGTAGTCCCATGGGATAAAAATCAGCAGGCGTTAAATCTGGGTTCTTGGGCTGCCACATTAAGTCAAGGAATCGTAGTGTTGTAACCAAACCTAACCTTTTCAGGATGCAGAAAAACGTGCAAGAAAATGTATAGATATCTATTAAAAACGTTGGCGAGGCTTATAAGGCGCAGCCAGCAAGCACAAGTCCTTGATAAACTACTTGATCTATAAATATGAATCACTACCAGTTGATGGCTGTCAGCTGTAGAAACTAATTAAAAGATATTTTACGTCGTTAACGAGCTGCCGAGACGAGCTTGTTGATACAACATCACAGGATGCGTGTCATAAACATAGCACGTACTCACAGATTTTATCACTAAGATACTCGTATACTACAATTTGTAGATATCTATCTCTGAAAGGAAGTATTTAAGTATGTAAATATGGCTCAAAGTTGTGATTCTACCTGACGCTGAAGACACCTTACAGAAGCAGGTGGTAGCAAAAGTATAAAAGTCAGGTAGACACGTTAGCCTCTGCCTCCCAGAGGGCAGTGGGCAACAAATAGTCATTTTGTGGAGTCCTGACACATCCAGAAAGCTTCGTGACAGTGCCCGGAGAAGGTCGAGTATCAAGCTGTACCAGACAACTGACCAAAACAGATCATCACTAACCCTGGATCGATAAAGCCAGTCATTGGGCGAAGCGTTAGCGCAACAGTTGGATGATACGGCATAGGCTTACAGTATGAGTAGAAAATAAATCTTTGAACTTGTAATAAAAGGCGGAACATCAGTTGTATTTAGAAGAAGCAAAATACCTTATCGCGGCTTTTATCTTAGCTTTAAATTATACAATAAACCTGACACTGAATTGATAACTATGCCTAATTGTACCCAAAAGTAGTAGGTAGTTCATTTATTTAAAGTCAAGTCAAGCCAGGCCCTAATTGTGCAGCGGACAGTTGCCTTGTTATGGATAAGCTGGTATTTGAAAAGTAATAATATCATTCAAATTCAATCTTTTTGATCTTAGTTTTCTTTGTTTCTACAGATTGTAGTTATCTTTCTACTTCTGTCTGTGAAACTACTACAAACAGAATAAATTCAAAGTGGGAGGGTAGTTTTTAATTTTCGCAAAATAAAGAATACCCGTTACTAAGGTATAAAACAAAGGTAGGTAATCTACCAATCTTCAATCATTAATGTTTCGGTAGCAAAAATCAGCGGCAACCATGGAATACTATCTACTTAATCGTTGCGGATAGTTCTTATATGACAGGTGGATAAACTACTACATCTGCCACCAAATATTCTCTATATAAGAAGCAGATAAATCACAAGCAAGTCAATCCAACAAAAACGAACGGACTATCCGTTCAATTGTCAACTATTAAATGATTTGCCCCAGATAAGGGACACGTGTCCAACAGTCGACATGGCCCGCATAGCTGGATTCATGCATGTTGGTCATGATATACAGATGACATCGATTGCGGATTGACGTCTCGTGATAATGCCTAACCTTGGCGTAATCGTAACATCGGGTAGGTGAAGCGTTTATTATCGTATTTGTTGTTATCAATAGAATTTCGTTAACTACCTACGCCAAACGCCAATAAATAGTATAGTTCTCTCTCGCCAAACTTCTTGACCGCCCTGAAGTTTGCTACAATGTTAATGGCTGCGCAGTAGAAAATCTCACACAAAAACAGCATCGATCCGTGCTTTGCGCCTCGGAAAGCCAACTTCAGGACGGCCCAGTAGTTTGGCGATAACTATAAAAGACAAAGTGTTTGTTAGCAGACTGCGATTGATCGTCATGAATTAAAGTTCGTGTGGTTAAAGCATGGATTGAAGCTTGCCACCACAACAATGATAATTTTTTGATTTTCTATTGGTTTTTAGTGTTCCATGTACACATTTTGGCAATGGCAATACCGAAATCAAAATGTCAATTTCATTTCATAATGTTGATATAGTTCATTCCCTTCATTCATTGTATTATCACTCATTCAATCATTGGTCTTGTTCAAAACTTCAGTCGATGTTGCCAGAACTTGAGAAGTGAAACAATTTTCGCCCAACTTGCGAAAATAAGCCCAAGACTCCTCTAAAGCGGAGGCGTGTGAGGCGGAGAAGAGACGTTTTGTAAACATCCATTAGAATTTCGTTATATACACGTGTCAGCTTGCCACGTCATGCGTTTTAAAGTGGAAACATACTATTAAAACCAGACGCGACCCTACGCCACGCGACGCTATCCGACGCATTGCAGTACTAATTAATCACATATCTATACTAATGTTATAAAGCTGAAGAGTTTGTTTGTTTGAACGCGCTAATCATATATATCATCACTCTACGACCAATAGGAGCGGTGCATAAATGCAAAATGTTGCAAAAACGGGCAAAATTATTCCTTATTGAGAGCTTCCGTTGCGCGCACTGCGTAAGCGGTTATAGTTACGCAAACAATCATGTATGTAGTATAGGTAGGGTAGGGTAGGTAGGGTAAATGGGTAGGTAGGTAGCCAGTTGACGGGAGCGAAGCCGCGTGGGATTTCTAGTATTTAATATTGTCAGAAACACATAGACCACACGCCATGTGATCACACGCATTCCCACGCCGTAACATCAGTCGGTCTGGATTAGCGTGTTGCCGGGAGAGCTACGCACGCAGGGTGTTTCTAGATTACACCCGACGCCACGCGTCAGTCAGTCGAGAACATTCTTGCAGCCGTATAGCGTAAGTGAATACGGCAACGCAAAGAGTTTGACCCCCATCCAATCGACTAAATCGACCAATCACACAGACGGAAAACCACATCGCGTCATTCATCTCGCATGTGATTGGTTGACTGTTAAGCACCGTTTAAACGGCGCGCAAACACGCGAGCCGAGCCTGGCTCCGCTCGTGGTTCGCCGCGCCACGCGCTGTGTAAACAACTGCGCTCGGCGCGGCTCGGCAAAGTTCGCACGATCCATCACTTGTCGGTTTTTTCGACACAGATCAAAGGCGCGCGCGCCATCTGCGGCTCGGCTTGTGTTAATACGCGCCGTCTAAACAGATAACACAGAGCGCGCGACGAAGGAAGACCTAGTTTGTTTTTTTAGCGAAGTTTTTAATTGGGGATTGATTTTGTACGAGATGGAGTGGAGCAACGAGAAGATTCAACTCTTCACCATATATTCACCACAGAGCAAAATAATAGCAGCTGCTGCAGCAAGGCGTTTTCTTTTATCCATATTGAAGAACGAACAAGCGGACAGCTCGGTTCAACAGCGCGATGTGTAGCGGCGTTGCCACGGACGGCTCGGCTGGCGTAGGATCGTGCTACCCCGCGTCGTTTAAACGAGCAGGCTTGCGTCCGTATTTAGCCGAGCCGCATCTCCACGGACGGCTCGGCTCGCGTAGGATCGGGCTAGCCCGCGTCGTTTAATCGTAGCTTTAGAAAGACACGAAAATCGCGTGGAATTTTATTGGCCGTGGGTGTAAGTTATGATTCAGTACGCGGCAATACCTGTGACAATACCATAGACAATACTGAACTTATCCATGGTTCATTCATTCATTTCATTCATGAGTTTTGACAATTGACATTGTTGTTAAATTAAATGTTAACTCTCGTTCATTTGCTTGCGGACTTGCGGTAGCGCGATGCGATGACGTCACGCGAGTCGGCAGACGGAGAAAATATATAAAACAAATTTAATTTTGTTGTTGAAGGTATTTATCTTGAAATATATGCAATTCAATGACATCCATCATCGCTTTCTCCTATTTGTAACAGGAAATTCCTAAAAACGTTTGTAAAATTCAAGATGGAAACCGATGAAACCCAACGTGTCGGCGAAAACGGGGATGTTTTCATTCATCGCCTGAAGGATCTGACTGATGAAGAAAAACAGCGTCTTGAGTCGCAAAACTCGCGAATAATACCTGAAGCAAAAGCTGCACGACTGGAGAAAGAAGCAAAGCGTCACTGGGATATATTCTACAAGAGAAATGAAACGAAATTTTTCAAGGACCGTCATTGGACCACACGTGAGTTTCAAGAGCTTATTAACTTCGAGGCGGACGATAAGATCGCGTTCCTAGAGCTGGGATGTGGCGTGGGCAACATGATATTCCCGCTGGTCGAAGAAGGTTTCTCGAACTTTCATTTCTACGCGTGTGATTTTTCTCCACGTGCAATCGAGTTCGTAAAATCGAACAAATTGTTTGACGAAAGTCGTATGAAGGCGTTCTGCGCTGATCTGACAACTGATAACTTATTCGAGAACATAGAAGAAGGTTGCGTGGACATCGCGAGTTTAATCTTTGTGTTGTCTGCGATCCACCCAGAAGCGTGGTCGCAGGTGGCGAAGGTCGCATACAGGGCACTCCGTCCAGGAGGCGTGCTGTTGTTCCGTGACTACGGAAGGTACGACATGGCGCAGTTACGGTTCAAGGCGGGACATAAGATTGCTGAAAACTTCTACATGAGGCAGGATGGCACCAGGTAAGACTCCTTGTTGACTTTGTAGCCACATGGTGTGGTGTGGCATGGTGGTATGTTAGACATGGTTAGTTTATGAACATTTTTTGTTTGATTGTTCAAACTATAAATGTTCTTAAACTTACCCTGTTATAAAATGCTATCAAAATTGCTGCATGTTACCATGCACTGGCTATTTTTATTAAAAAACATTCTCAAGCAATGACCACATGTTGCCGAAAACTGGTTTTTACATCACAAAAAATTGTTCCTTTAACATAATCCTTATTTTTCAGAAGCTACTACTTCACTGAAGAAGAACTGCTTAAGCTATTCACTGATGCTGGCTTCGAAATCCTCATGAACACTTATGTGCAACGTCGGACTGTAAACTTCAAGGAGGGAATAGACGTGCCACGCATATTTGTGCAGGGAAAATATCGGAAACCTGCTGATGGTAAGAATCCCATAATAACAAATAGAATCTTCAATTAATATTTTATAAAGGGCATGAAGGCTAAACCAAAGGAACTTAAAAAAAAAACAAGTGATGAAACTGCTAACCATTGAAAAACCATGATCTTGCATGTATATTAGCTCTATCTGAATATTTAAAGCAAAAAATCCATCAAAATACGTTATCTGAAAAGTATTTTCACAAATCTTTATTGTTGTTTCAGGTTGAAAGAGTGTCCATAAGCTTCTAATTACAATGAAAATAAAATTGGTAAGTCTATTTTACCATAAATTCTCTTTTTTTTTTCTTATGTAATATGATGTAGCCTACTCTGAGCATTTCTCCTGTACTGTGGGTGCGGCACATACAATAACAGCCAGATCCGGGATAACTATCTGTGTACCCGACACTCATCCAACACCTAATCACGTCAACGAACCACTGGTGACCATGGCATCACCACATCTTGTGGCCAGAATTTGCAGAAACTTAATTAATTTGATGAAAAGTGCTAACCATTGAAAAATCATGATCTTGCATGTATATTAGCTCTATCTGAACGTAATATAAACAATAATGTAAACCCCATGAACAAAATATTTGAAAACTATTCTAACAGGTCTTTTCTAATTGTTTCAGGTTTATAAAGCCTCCAAGAGCATTCAACTGCAATGAAATTTATTTTGGTAAGTTTTATTTTGTGTTATTGGGGTGATTAGCATTATCATGCATAGCTATTCCATCTCATTGTAATGGGTGTTTGTGTTACCTTCCAACTTAACCAAGAAAATTATACAATTAAATAAATCCTAAGCATTGTGCTACTAAGGGCCAATTTCACCATTGAAACTAATCACGGTTAGTTCTACTAAACTTCTAGTAGTTTCTAAGCTATCTCAACCAATTAAAACCCTGTATTTGCATAAACTGAGTTTAGTTGTTATCGCGATTAGTTTCATTGGTATAATCGGCTCTGAGTTTATTCCTTCCTATAAATTGTGTCTTTGTAAATAGCTTGTGTGTGTCAATAAATATTTAATGTTAATTGGATTGGAAGCAGCCTCCTTTTCTTGGGTCAGTGTTCATCTGGGTAGCTGATTCAGTTTAATGTATTAGATTTACGCATGACTGCAAAATTTTCTTTGTCATTTGGACTTTCCCAGTTTAACTAGAAGCCATACTAACAGAAATAAGTTATGCAGAAGATGAGATTATCTATTGACAATTGTCTAATTTTCTTGGTTGGAAATTATTTCCCTTCCCTTCTGAAGAGCATGATGACAGCGCAGTGCAGCTGAAAACCCTCAGTTGACTCACAACAGCTCACTCAAGATTAGGGAAACTTTTTTCATTCAATTTATTCATTCAAAAGTTCTATAGCTGGTACTTGATTAGCTATTTGTTTTGCTTTTGTTGTAAATGGTAGCATAGGGCAGCCTGTTGTGAGGTCTGATGCACAAACAAATGCTTTAAGCATACTGACTCTATGCTTTAAATTATTTCCATTTTTTTTTTCATGAGAAAGTTACATATGTTTTATTTTTTATTGTTTGCAGGTACCAATATATTTGTCTACTGCACAGAAATTATTTCTGGTAAGATTCATGACTTGTATTTCTTTTAAAAAACGTGTTGATTTACAACCACCTTGTTCTTTTTTAATTGTTTTGCTAAATGATGACCACATAGTTCATCTGAACTTTTTGATGTACACTTTTGCAATGTCTTTCGCTCCTATCTGATAGCAACACTCAGAACCATGCTCACAGAAGAATCAGTGACAAAAACTAACAAGTTTTTATGTTCTACAGAATGAAGATCCAGAAAAGGCTAATGATTCAGTATTGGCATGGCTTTACATATTATACAAGCAAGGTAAGACTCCAAAATGATTATCAAAATATGTTAATTACCTATATTCCGAATCTAAATAAAACTTCGAGATAAAATGATGACCACATAGTTCATCTGAATACTCTGATGTACACAATTGCAATGTCTTTCGCTCCTATCTGATAATGTCACCTCTTAACTGCAGGGACAGCTGAGCTATAAACTAAAACTAACATATTTATACATTGTACAGGCCAAAATCACCTTACCAAAGTAAAAGCTGTGGGCGACTCTTCATCAAACAAGGTAAGAATAGAATTTTAATTAACTAAGTAGCAAAACATAATGGTTATTGCATTTTATGTGCCCAAAATAATCATTGGAATTTAAACTTCATGTCCATGACTTAAAAGCTCATGATTTTTAACAACTATTCCTTGAAATTACTAAATGATGACCACATAGTTCATCTGAACTCTTTGATGTACAACTTTTGCAATGTCTTTCGCTCCTATCTGATTTATATGCTCAGAGCTATGTAATTACGGACTTAATAAGGATGTTTTTCTAAATTCTTGGTATTTTCAGGGCCAGTTGGGGAGATGCAATGGGGAATGGTTATTGGAAGAAAATACTGCTTTTCTTCAAGGTAATAGTTGGTTATCAGCAACAAGCTAAAATTAAATTATTTATTTTGATACTCAAATGATGATTTCAGATAGGGACATCTGATTATAATGCTGTTAATATAACTATCCACACTGATACACAACAACACATACAATAAATTTTACACAAATTACTTTTCTTTGGCATTAAGTATCCATTTCTTCTGTTATCAGGTCCATAAGTTGCAGAGTCCACACCATGGAATGGAAGTTGAATTTGATGTAAGTAACCTAAATTAAAACTAATTTTAAATAAGAACATGAACTGCATATATGTGACCCCATTTTAGAACATCAAAGCTTACAACACCACTCACTTTTTACAATGATGACTTGACCTTCAGGTCTCCCTCGTCAGAGCGAACCCAAACCACCATGTTGACCACCTTACGCGTCTGAGTTATATTTAAAACAGAATATTTTGCTAAAGATTTTTAACAAGTAGCTAATCCATATTCTCTTCAACAGAATTCTCAAAGGGGTCAAATGCTGAGAAAAGACAACTGAAAGGTAAGGATAAGGCATATAAAATATGATTTTGTATGAATTCACTTAGCTATTTCAATCTTGTACTCAAATGATGAATCCAGATAGGGACATCTGATATATAATGTTGTTAACATAACTATCCTCACTGATCTCGCTATCTAAAACAATATTTACTTTGTCCACATTGGAAAGTCTTCATTAAAATTCTCTTTCACAGGCTATTTTATCGAGCCGTTATCCTGTCAAGGGACTGAGCCATATGAGAGCTGATTTTATTCTTCAGACTCATGTTAAAAGAAAAAACACCATGGAATTTTGTCAACCACCTTCTATTCGCCCTCAACAAACAGTAACAATGATTCTGCCCAAACAAAACGTGAGTAATTTTTATTTATGGCAATGTGTACTATACTCCATTTGTTTAGGTAGTTAACTAAAGGTAAACAATCTTGATATGTCTTTTTATATAAAATAAATCGTATGAAAGACCAACAAATATTATTTAAATTTAGTTACTTACCTAACATCGGTTTAAGTAAATACCTAATTGTAAACATTTTTAGATTCAATTTTTAGACATTTTTTTAGTTAAAAGACATGTTAAGATTGTTTACATTTAGTTAACTACCTAAACAAATGGAGTATAATACCGTAGTATATTTTTTAAATGATGAACACACTTACCTGTACAATTTTGATGAACAAAGTGTTCCGCTGTCTGATAAATTGGAATAATCTGGACCTAATGCTTGACCCTAAATTCATTGACATTTTGTTTTCTTTGCAGATAATTACTCACCATCAAGTCAAGCTCTTTACAAGGTAAGATATACAATACTAGCTAATTTTCTATAATTAATTTTGATTTAATTATGTCCACAATGATGACTTGACCTTCAGGTCTCCCTCGTCAGAGCGAACCCAAACCACCATGTTGACCACCTTACGCGTCTGAGTAATTAAACCCTGTAAAAACAACATTACGTTGATACATAGGTAATATTAACCAAGTGTTTTTCTTGTTCTCAGGTACCCAACTCAAATCACAAGAAGTAATGTAAGCTTATCCAACAAGCTTTATTAGGTGAGTTGGTAATTTTCAAAAATAAGTTAATCAATTTTAGTGACAGCCGCGGTCACGTAACGTCGAAGCGAGAAAACAAGCGAATTGAATGATTTGAAAACCCATAATAAAATTGCAACTGCGAATGTGCATTTAATTTTTATAAAGCTGGTTGCAGAAGTCTGCTGCCAGACTTTATAAAAACTAACTAGAACTAAGTTAGTTTAACCACAGATAATATAATACTACAGTACAGATACCCAATCCCATACAAAGAAATGTCACCTCCTTAAGTCTGGCTATTGGTCGGGCTATTTTTTCTTACTTCATATTAACAGGCGGCAGCACCAGTGACTCATTAATAGCCCGAGACTGTAATTTTCTAACGCCATCTAGTAGTTTGCCTAGATACTAAATGACATCGATAAATATGGCAGTTTGACTGAGCGAGGAATCGCATCATGTAGGTACTCAGAGACGTTACTTGCCAGTTGTCCTTGAACGCTTTCTTCGTATTCGTAGTAATAACAATAGGTATGATCGGGACAGACTACGCTCAGACCGCGGTACCTAACTTTTTAAATCTAAGTGGTCGTATTGTGTAGCGGATTTCACGATATTCACGAATATTCCAAATCAACCAAAACTATAGGTACTACCTACTAATAAATAATAATAATACTTTAGTTTGATACGTAGCATGGGCAATTTGAACAAATTTGATGTAGTCTAGAATTAAACTTAATGGCGACTCGCAACACAGACTCTTAATATTAAAAAATAAATGTGCCAGTGGCGGTTTGGGGTGCGCAGCGACTCATACGAATGTTCCAAGCCGCCATTAAGTTTGAATCGGACTGTACGAGTAGTGGAGCCGTGTATTCACAAGGTCAAAAATTACTTTAGGTATGTTGTGTGATTCGATAGTTATAATATATAATAACTGTCTTACAGAATGGTTCTTACGATGAATATATAGTTTAGGACAAATTGGAAAAAAAGGGCATCTTTTGCAAAAAGCTCAAAACAAAACGAAAAGTTGATGGCTAGTTTTAACAAACAAAGTCTTCACTTATCTTTTTTGTTAAAAAAAACCTGATTAGTGAGTGTAAATGGATAAATTAACATTAAAGAAGGCGGTTTTGTTTTTTTACTAAACTTATTTCAGCCCTAAATCTGATGTTCTCTCAGCTATGCAGCTACACTTAAAACTAACTTAGTTTAGCTCTTAATCTGCAACCAAAATGCGAATAACGTATGCGATGATGCGAAAGTAATGCGAATCTTCGTGCACAAACTGATGTCTTAACATGCAAATTATAGATGGACGTAAATAATTTACTTATTTTCTAAGAGAATTACAATGATGACTTGACCTTCAGGTCTCCCTCGTCAGAGCGAACCCAAACCACCATGTTGACCACCTTACGCGTCTGAGTAATTAAACTCTGTAAAAATAACGTTCACGTAATCTGTGGAAAGTTTTAACAAAGTGCTTTCTTTTTGTTATCAAGAATCCAGTTCAGGGAGGAGACTTCCGTATCTAATTTAGAGGAGACTAACGTATCTAATTTAAAACTGCAAGAAGGTGAAGAAATTCATAATCCTGCCAAACCTGAAGAGGTAAGTTCTTACTAAATAAATCTATACAAATTTGTTGAAGTTCAGTTGTTATGAATACTCAAATAATAAGAAATTAGAAAGAAAACCAGCTAATTTACATCAGGCATAACACATACCATTAAATAAATCGAAAAAGCAAAAGGAAAACTTAATTATGTGAAGGTATGCGTCACATCTGTGCAAAATGGCCATCGCTCATAACAATGGTGGGACTCGTGAGTAACACAGGGCCACAGCACTGGTTTTCAGCTATAGCCGAATAACTAAATTCTATTCCGTAAAACGTAACGGCGAGTGCGTTTACCATACTTATTACAATGATGACTTGACCTTCAGGTCTCCCTTGTCAGAGCGAACCCAAACCACCATGTTGACCACCTTACGCGTCTGAGTAATTAAACCATGTAAAAATAACACATCTATATAAATAAAAAGACAAGTCCTGACTGACTGACTGACTCATCAACGCCCAGCCCAAACCCTTGGACCTAGAAAGCTGAAATTTTGCACAGAAGTTCTCTTTATAATGTAGACAAGGAATAAGGAAGGATTTTACGAAATTAAACCCCTAAGGGAGTTATATAGGGGATGAAACTTTGTATGAAACTCTGTGATTGTTAATTTGAAATGAATGAAATATGGCATTTAGCTTCTAAATATAAAATAAAAAATACGTCTCCAAGGATTTTTTGAATTTCATCCCTTAAAGGGGTAAAAAAGGGTGTTAAAGTTTGTAAGAAAAATAAATTGTTTATTATCAAAATTACGTGAAATTTAGTGTTTCTACTCTTCAATACAATTAAAGAAACACGTGTTTAAGAATTTTTTGAATTTCATCCCCTAAAGGGGTAAAAAAGGATGTGAAAGTTTGTAAGAAAAATAAATCGTTTATTATCAAAATTATTTGAAATTTAGTATTTCTGCTCTACAATAAAATTAAAGAAACACGTGTTTAAGGATTTTTTGAATTTCATCCCTTAAAGGTATAAAAAGGGGTATTAAAGTTTACAAAAAAATTGTTTGTCAAAAAAATTACATGAAACTTATTATTTCTGCACTTCAATATAATTAAAAAAATTCATGTAAAAGGTTTTTTGAATTTCAACCCCTAACGATGTGTTAAAGTTTGTAAGAAAAATAAATTATTTATTATCATAATGACCTAAAATTTACTATTACTGCACTACAATACAATTAAAGAAAAACGTACTTAAGCCTTTTTTTAATTTCATCCTTTAAACGGGTAAAAAGGGTGTGCTAAAGTTAAAATGAATAATTACCTACTATATGTGCTCGGGGGTAACAAGTTTTCATTCCTCGAATACCACTGATACCCTCTGACTTTGTCTTTGAGTTTCAACGATTACAATGCCCCCTTAATGGCTGCTTTACAATGATCATAAATAAATCTCAGGGTCAGTCATTATTATGCTTGGCAGGCATAGATTTAAAGAAAGATTGAATCTCACACGGGCAATTCTACGTTGCCTGTTACAGAGTCAGTACTAGCACCCTGGCCATTTTAGCACCAGACAGAAAAACCACCAATGTGGTATACAAAAACATTAACCAAAAGCAGAACCAAAGTATTACATTTATTAAAAACAATACAGCCAATGAACATCGGGTGATAACTTTTGCGCCAAACTGTCTTAATTTTCTATCGTGTCGGTAGTAGGATCCAGAAATTGCAAGCAAAATGGTCTTTCACTATTTGTACCTTCCCGTGGGAATCGATCTGACAAAACCTCCAGAATGAAAGTCCAATGCTCTAGCTATTAGAACACGACGGCAGTTCAGTTTATGTTTTTATATTAATTTACATGTAATTTATGTAATTCAATAAAATAATTAAGTCGAGCAAATTTTGTAGTCTACGTGAACAATGACGCGGGCGGAAAGCTATGTTTGGATATTAATTTGCAATATCCCGCCAGAACTGCAAAAAACGAAACAGCCAAAATCGTGTAGTCCACGCAGGCGAAGCTGCGGGCAGAAAACTAGTAGGTAATATTAACCAAGTGTTTTTCTTGTTCTCAGGTACCCAACTCAAATCACAAGAAGTAATGTAAGCTTATCCAACAAGCTTTATTAGGTGAGTTGAAAATTTACAAAAATAAGTTAATCAATTTTAGTGACAGCCAGTCACGTAACGTCGAAGCGAGAAAACAAGCGAATTGAATGATTTGAAAACCCATAATAAAATAATGACTGTGCAACTGCGAATGTGAGCATTTAATTTTTATAAAGCTGGTTGCAGAAGTCTGCTGCCAGACTTTATAAAAACTAACTAGAACTAAGTTAGTTTAACCACAGATAATATAATACTACAGTACAGATACCCAATCCCATACAAAGAAATGTCACCTCCTTAAGTCTGGCTATTGGTCGGGCTATTTTTTCTTACTTCATATTAACAGGCGGCAGCACCAGTGACTCATTAATAGCCCGAGACTGTAATTTTCTAACGCCATCTAGTAGTTTGCCTAGATACTAAATGACATCGATAAATATGGCAGTTTGACTGAGCGAGGAATCGCATCATGTAGGTACTCAGAGACGTTACTTGCCAGTTGTCCTTGAACGCTTTCTTCGTATTCGTAGTAATAACAATAGGTATGATCGGGACAGACTACGCTCAGACCGCGGTACCTAACTTTTTAAATCTAAGTGGTCGTATTGTGTAGCGGATTTCACGATATTCACGAATATTCCAAATCAATCAAAACTATAGGTACTACCTACTAATAAATAATAATAATAATACTTTAGTTTGATACGTAGCATGGGCAACTTGAACAAATTTGATGTAGTCTAGAATTAAACTTAATGGTGACTCGCAACACAGACTCTTAATATTAAAAAATAAATGTGCCAGTGGCGGTTTGGGGTGCGCAGCGACTCATACGAATGTTCCAAGCCGCCATTAAGTTTGAATCGGACTGTACGAGTAGTGGAGCCGTGTATTCACAAGGTCAAAAATTACTTTAGGTATGTTGTGTGATTCGATAGTTATAATATATAATAACTGTCTTACAGAATGGTTCTTACGATGAATATATAGTTTAGGACAAATTGGAAAAAAAAGGCCATCTTTTGCAAAAAGCTCAAAACAAAACGAAAAGTTGAAGGCTAGTTTTAACAAACAAAGTCTTCACTTATCTTTTTTGTTAAAAAAAACCTGATTAGTGAGTGTAAATGGATAAATTAACATTAAAGAAGGCGGTTTTGTTTTTTTACTAAACTTATTTCAGCCCTAAATCTGATGTTCTCTCAGCTATGCAGCTACACTTAAAACTAACTTAGTTTAGCTCTTAATCTGCAACCAAAATGCGAATAACGTCTGCGATGATGCGAAAGTAATGCGAATCTTCGTGCACAAACTGATGTCTTATCATGCAAATTATAGATGGACGTAAATAATTTACTTATTTTCTAAGAGAATTACAATGATGACTTGACCTTCAGGTCTCCCTCGTCAGAGCGAACCCAAACCACCATGTTGACCACCTTACGCGTCTGAGTAATTAAACCCTGTAAAAACAACATTACGTTGATACATAGGTAATATTAACCAAGTGTTTTTCTTGTTCTCAGGTACCCAACTCAAATCACAAGAAGTAATGTAAGCTTATCCAACAAGCTTTATTAGGTGAGTTGAATAGATTTAAAGAAAGATTGAATCTCACACGGGCAATTCTACGTTGCCTGTTACAGAGTCAGTACTAGCACCCTGGCCATTTTAGCACCAGACAGAAAAACCACCAATGTGGTATACAAAAACATTAACCAAAAGCAGAACCAAAGTATTACATTTATTAAAAACAATACAGCCAATGAACATCGGGTGATAACTTTTGCGCCAAACTGTCTTAATTTTCTATCGTGTCGGTAGTAGGATCCAGAAATTGCAAGCAAAATGGTCTTTCACTATTTGTACCTTCCCGTGGGAATCGATCTGACAAAACCTCCAGAATGAAAGTCCAATGCTCTAGCTATTAGAACACGACGGCAGTTCAGTTTATGTTTTTATATTAATTTACATGTAATTTATGTAATTCAATAAAATAATTAAGTCGAGCAAATTTTGTAGTCTACGTGAACAATGACGCGGGCGGAAAGCTATGTTTGGATATTAATTTGCAATATCCCGCCAGAACTGCAAAAAACGAAACAGCCAAAATCGTGTAGTCCACGCAGGCGAAGCTGCGGGCAGAAAACTAGTAGGTAATATTAACCAAGTGTTTTTCTTGTTCTCAGGTACCCAACTCAAATCACAAGAAGTAATGTAAGCTTATCCAACAAGCTTTATTAGGTGAGTTGAAAATTTACAAAAATAAGTTAATCAATTTTAGTGACAGGCGCGGTCACGTAACGTCGAAGCGAGAAAACAAGCGAATTGAATGATTTGAAAACCCATAATAAAATAATGACTGTGCAACTGCGAATGTGAGCATTTAATTTTTATAAAGCTGGTTGCAGAAGTCGGCTGCCAGACTTTATAAAAACTAACTAGAACTAAGTTAGTTTAACTTACATAGTTTGTGGTCTGCAGACAAGTATGAAAAACTATCTCTCAGCTATGCAGCTACACTTAAAACTAACTTAGTTTAGCTCTTAATCTGCAACCAAAATGCGAATAACGTCTGCGATGATGCGAAAGTAATGCGAATCTTCGTGCACAAACTGATGTCATAACATGCAAATTATAGATGGACGTAAATAATTTACTTATTTTCTAAGAGAATTACAATGATGACTTGACCTTCAGGTCTCCCTCGTCAGAGCGAACCCAAACCACCATGTTGACCACCTTACGCATCTGAGTATTTATTTCACTCACTAACAACATGCAAAAAGAATATAAAGTATGGGTACAATATTAACCATGTGCATTTTTTGCTGTCAGATATCCAGCTCAAAATATGTAGGCGAAAATAAGCTTGTCCTTTTATAAGTTAGAAGAGGTTAGTTCAAAACTTAGCAAACATATTTAAGGATCTTCCTGATGGATATAAGAAAAATTAATTGCAAATCAGTCGAATTTCATCATACTACGACCATGTGAACGTATTGCCAGTTTAAATCGCCTATTGTGTGATAAAAATCGAAACCCGTCGAGCCATCAGGATAGTCATTCGCGCGAGATTCAGAAAAATCCCATACTGACTAAAATGTTTGAACAGGATGGAAAATAAGCTATGATTCTTAACAGCCTAAAGTATCTTTCTGGATAAAGTAATGATTTACAATGATGACTTGGCCTTCAGGTCTCCCTCGTCAGAGCGAACCCAAAACACCATGTTGACCACCTTACACGTCTGAGTAATTAACCCACACTAGACATTTATAGAGCTTTAATAACAATATTTGATGTAATTTTATTTGTTGTTTCAGGGCAAGAAGAACTTTGTTTTAGAAATGGCATCAACATTAACAAGAAGATTGAAGAAAAGAAAGAAACTTATAATAAGGTAAGTGTCTCCGTTTCTAACTGATGCTAGACATTCTCAAACAGCAATAAAGTTTCTGAACTATTTGATCACACAACCAATATAGTAAGGGACGAGGTCGGGAGCTATGTCACATGTCAATCATTAATTATCTCATGTTATCAAGTCAATTAGGAGTAATCTGTTAAATTAGTTTTGATTGATTTAAAGTGTTCGAGTTGCTGCGGCGTAGCTCTGGCGAATAACTGTATTGATGATGTAATTTTTATTTAGGCTGCACATACAATTTTTCATTGGATTTTTCCAGTGGCCTATCTGTCACAAAATACTGTCGTGTTAAAACCCGAGATAAAGCAGCCTACTTCCTATCAGTGAAACAATTTTCGTAATAGGATCGGTACTTGTAGAGACCAGTTACAAAAATTTTTACCTAATATTACATGAAGTTATAACTCAGTTATGGTCAATCATAGTTCAAAATCCATGGTAATCCTAACATAACAATTATTTAAAGAGCCACCTCTTGTATCCCAATTTTTCTCTATCTGATCTCTTTATGCGGATTACTGTCTCAATCCTATGAGAATGCGATCTCTTATAAGTAGCGTTCTGTAAGTCGAGACACAGATGGCCGTGGTTAAAAACTGCCGGGGACGACGCCCCGTCGCCGCCTCGGTTATAACGACACACTACAAATAACTTCAAACTAGCTGAATATGACTTGAGAAATGTATCAGCTGTGATTAAAATACAATAATTATTGTTGCAGGTTAAACCATCTCAAGATTAAAAATCCAAGTTAAAAAATTGCATGAGAATATCCAAACCTTGGTGCCCACCAAGAACAAAAGGAAACTCGAAAATGCTAACGATACCTCAGCTGACATGGCTAAGGCTGATAATAAAGGCAGGAAAACGGTTGCTTTTGCGAGTGACTCAGATGATAACGAAAACCAGCTTCAGAAGTGCCTTGATGAGAGGATATTGACATCAACGACAATGACGACTCCTTCAGGCTAAATGAAACTGCTGAAGATGACAGTGATGAAGAAGATGGAGAGGAAGAAGAAGACATACCCAAGAAGAAGAAGGCAGCAGCTGCCGATGTGGACTCAACCCTAGACTTCAGCAAGGAGGCCGTAGACACATTGAAGCTGTCCAAGTCACTGTACAGGCAGTTGAGGAAAAAGCAGCTGAAAAGAAAATCCAGCCAAGTGCGCGTCGGACTCGCGCACGAAGGGTTCCGTAACATTATCCCAAAAAACGTCAAAAATATCACGTTTGTTGTATGGGATAGGCTCCACTTAAATATTTATTTTATTCTGTTTTTAATATTTGTTGTTATCACGATTCGTGAGATACAGCCTGGTGACAGACAGACAGGAAAAGGATGTGCCATTCCCATTAGGATCTGGGCTAATTGCGACATTAGTAAGAAAGAGATAGACATATTGAGGAAGCTCAAGAAGCCGACACCTATACAGGCTCAGGCCATTGCTGCTATTATAACTGGGATCAATTTTGAAAGGCGTCATCATGTCCGGCCCTGTGGGCCTCAAGGGGTGTTGGTTTATTATAGCAGAGTGGCCGACATGATGGCTACCCTTAGCTTATGTGTGTATATGTGTATTGATGTCAAGACGGACTGAATTAACAGTTCCGCAATGTAGCAAAGTACATACATACTGAGTTATATGTATTTTGTCTCTGTAGTACCTATTATTTATTTTTTCTATAATGAAACCTGAATCAGGTGGTTAACAAAAGAAAATCAATTGTTTCCTAACTACCACGGTTGAGTGAAACTAAAGTTTGTTTTAGGGTTGGTTAACCCTTAATTGGGCATGGCGTGTGTGGGTTCTACTCGGTTTTATAAACCTAGTGGGAATTTTTTATTTAGGTATGAGATTAAAATTCTTTTTTTTGTTTTTATTTTTTTTATTATTTAAATAAAATAAACAACGTGGAAATATACTCCTACTGCAAGTGTAGGGCTAAATGAAATGAGCTCTATGTGGGAGATAATCTACATGTTGGAGAGTGCTGGTGTAGAATGATAATTCTCAAAGCATGGAGCAGTACATAAGGATACCAAACATATGGAACAAGAATATTTTGTCCTCTGCTCTTTTGCCCCGGTGCTACAGAATCGACACCTTCTATATTGACTAATGCGTGGCATATGTAGTCCAACATATGATAAACGGGTCTCTTCTGGCACACCATAACAGCCACCTTTTTTCGTTTTGAATACTGCTGCCTGCTTCTTTCTTCTACTAAAATTATCAATAAGTGCACGTGCAAGACGTAAACGGAAATTTTTATGGGTGTTTGTTTCTTCGTATTGAATGAGTAGTCATATATACTATACTAGCTGACCCCCGGGCTTCGCTCCCTTCAATTGGCTACTTACCCTACCCTACCCTACCTACCTACCCCCTAGGGGTATGAAAAATAGATAGTAGATAGCCGTTTCTCAGACCATATGAATATGCATATAAAATTTGGTAAAAATCAATAAAGCCGTTTCGGAGGAGTACGGTAAACTAACATTGTGACACAAGAATTTTATATATAAGATATGAATTTATAATGGCAGCTTCCAGTAGAAACCAGAATATTCGGTGCCAATTTTTTCTGGCTTTTCGACCTATAGGATAGGAAGATGTGCATCTGGACTGAGGGCCCATTTTTCAAATCCTTGCGTAACGAAATAAGACTTAAAGGGAAATTAGTTAAAAATAGTAAAAACTTAAAGCAATGGGCCTAAAATTTCTTAAACGTGAATTAAAACCGGTTATTCCCGTTCGCCACCGCCAGTATTGCCCCCTCCGGTGGCGACTGGGAATTATTCTAAAAAAATATCCCAGTCGCCACCTCCGGTTGGCAAACGGGAATGTTGGTCAGTAAAAATCCCAGTGGCCACCCCTAATAATAGTTAAAATAAATGCTATATCTTTATATTTTTTTGGAATGATTTTAAAATAATTACCGACGAAAATACTCATTATGCTTAGTGCATACTTTTAATTTTGTTAAAAATATTTTTTTATTAGGGCAGAGTAATACTTTATTTGTTTTGTATATTTTCTAATAATATTTTTTTTTCCTATAGAAATGATTGTTGACTTGTTGATGTGATTGTTTAGAATTTGTATAAAACTTGTTGATTTTGGAAATGAAAATGTAGATTTAAGAAGGCGGAGAATTGTTTTTTCAAGTATATTTTAAGAAATATTTTATATTCTATTGAAAGTACCTAATTATCTGTGATTTTGGATTTGTGTTTAAAATAGTTGATTTTGAAAATAAAAATAGTAAAAAATAATGTTTGTTTAATTTTCTACCAATTTATAAATATTGTAACTCTCTCGTTTGATTAACCCTACGTACTTCTATTTTTTAATCAGAAATTTAATAAAATTAACATTCTTTGTCATTCCAAAAAAAAAAATTAAGATAATAGGTAGCATACCTAGTTTTTATGTTAACTATATTTAGGGGTGGCCACTGGGATTTTTACTACCAACAATCCCGCTTGCCCCCGGAGGTGGCGACTGGGATATTTTTTTAGAATAATTCCCAGTCGCCACCGGAGGGGGCAATACTGGCGGTGGCGAACGGGAATAACCGATTAAAACTGTTATGATTAAATTACTTGGGCCCTCAATCCAGACGCTTGCATAAACTGGCATAGCCTAAATCTCAGAAAGTACTATCTCTGGGTTAATCATTTTAACTTAGGAATTTAGTTAAGAATTTGTTAAATATTTTTAGAATTTCCCAAATCTGTAGAATATGACATTACAGATTTATGGCGATATATCAAGGGCCCTCAATCCTTTAATGTCTTTACCGAGGAATCTGCAAAACATGAATTTATCTGAAGAAATACATGAATAGGACTGTAATATACTTTGCTTAGATACCTCTGTGAATTAGTTAAAAAGAAATAATGACACAAAAGTGGATTGTTAAAAAGTAAATGAGAATCGAATTTCACTTAAACGTCTGAACTGAGAGCCCAATATTTTCGGCTTTACTGACTAGGCTCAACCTCATAGATTAAGTCAAATTAAACTAAGTTTTTTTTACTATTTTTTAATTAAAATGTCACATATCGTCCGTTCTTCTAAATGCAATACATTAAGAGAAAATTGGTTTTTATTTTTTTATAGGAGAAAGTTTTGTAGGGTACACATGATTTTGTTACTTTTTTGGACTGATCAGTATATATCCTCATATAAGCTATTTTTTAAGTGACTAAAGTAAATATTTATGGTTTGAACTGTCGGAAGCGACTGTGTTTTTTGTGGTGCAATATTTTGAAGGGAACACAGTGCAATTGTCAGGCAAAGCTATTATTGCATGGGTCCTTTTTGGGCGAGGATAAAACAAATGAACATCATTCTTGGTAATGTACCGTAACAAAGTAACTAATCGCATTATGTAATGGAGAATAATGTAAAAGTTTATTTTTTTTATTACACTAGGCACGTATTTTGATGTACACGCACAATCTGTAACTATAACGATGGTAATACTCTTCCAAGTTTTATCATCAATTTACCACTGATCAATGAAAAATAACTTTCTTTTTCGAAGTCGGTGTCCATAAAGAAAAAATAGGTACTTACCAAAGACACCGACTTCGAAAAAGAAAGTTATTTTTTACTTTGTAGTGTTTTATTTGGAAGTCGGTAGAATTTTTTTGTAAAATAGTTTTTTTTTAGTTGTACATACCTAATAGGCAAGTTATTTAGTAAGTTACCTTAACGCCAGAATAGATTAGCCGAATATCATGAAATTTGAACGTAAAGGGTGAAATGAGAGAATTGCGTACCCCTCAAGAGCGTACTGGCGTGATGTTATGTTATGAAATGGTATATACAATAAACAGACATGCGATTGCAGCAATCCCGAGAGATTTCCCGTTAGTTATTGAAGAGTTCTGTTGTATATCTTGGAAGTTCTTCATTAAATCTTCACCAAATTAAAATGGCACCAATTTCGAAACATAGTCTTTCATATAAAAAAAGAATTTTCAAAATCAGTCCACAATTGACGGAGATATCGGTGAATATACATAAAAAAAAACATACATGAAGTCGAACATAGAACTTCCTCCTTTTTGGTAAGTCGGTTAAAAAGATAGATTGATCTTTGCGACAGCTGTCAGTATCAATTCAGTAACAATAGCGCTTGTGACAGGCTAACAATAACGTATACGTCAGTTTGACATACGTCGCAGACATCAAGCTATCTTTTATGAAGTATAAGTTACTTTTAGGAGTCTAATATAGTCTAGTCCCAATTTCTTGTCTCTTCTATTAATATGCACTTACTACCGCTAGATGCTACTCACATGGCTCCTCACTCTTCTCCTTCTCTATAAGATCTCATTCTAATTTCCGACCCTAACTAAGTAGGCACACATGGACAGCTGCCTTCTCCTTTTTCCTACCATGACCTCATTTATCTTTCCTACAATATTCGACCTCCTAAACGCAAGGCCAAATTTCTTTCTCTTCGTTCTTTTAAAAACATTGATTTGGAGCGTTTGAGAGCTGATGCGGGTGGTATTGACGGGTCTCCTGTATACGCCTGGGAGTATATGGACACTATGGTGTAAATATTCAGCAAGACAATGTTGGATTTATATGAGGCACATATGTCATCGTTTCTATGGCCAGTATATGCAGCACCACAGACGTTGCAAAACGCAAATCAATCAAATTCATTTCGATGAATAAAACACAATCGGTATAAATGTATGAAAACTACTTACTTCACTTATATTGTGTAATCTAAAAATAGTCTGATATCGTAACATCAGTTTAATTACAAACTATTTGTTACTATTATGTTATATATATGGAAAGGATACATTTCTTAATGTCTAGTTCAGTTATTTGGTGGCAAGAGAAAGAAGTATTTGCTGGCAAAGGAAGATTAAAGAGATCGTTGAGAGTGGAAGATTTAACATGGTCATCGAGGGTAATAGGGCCTCAGAAAAGTGTGCATTAAGGTCCATTCTTATCAGAAGAACTTTTGCTAGAGGCTTTACCAATACTAACAGTCTAAAAATTGCCATACTTGTGTTGGGTTGAAGTTGTTAATTGAGTTGGAATGTGGTGCCTTTTCGCATTCCTACACAGATGACTGCAGCGATTTCGCATCCTTTTATAAAGGTCCCAGTTTTCCCTAGTCACTTCCTGTACAGGCACTTGGCTTTGTTCGCTTAGCCATCTGGTTTTTATTGCTGGATATAGCCATGGTGCAGGAAGGTGTTTCACCCTCACCTTTTTTAAGGGCGCGTGTGCCTCGTATAAATCCAACATTGTCTTGCTGAATATTTACACCATAGTGTCCATATACTCCCAGGCGTATACAGGAGACCAGTATACCACCCGCATCAGCTCTCAAACGCTCCAAATCAATGTTTTTAAAAGAACGAAGAGAAAGAAATTTAGCCTTGCGTTTAGGAGGTCGAATATTGTAGGAAAGATAAATGAGGTCATGGTAGCAAAAAGGAGAAGGAAGCTGTCCATGTGTGCCTACTTAGTTAGGGTCGGAAATTAGAATGAGATTTAATAGAGAAGGAGAAGAGTGAAGAGCCATGTGAGTAGCATTTAACGGAAGTAAATGCATATTAACAGAAGAGACAAGAAATTGGAGTTTACGGCTGCGCGAATCTTCTTTCAGCAGACAAGTGTTGAAGTCTCTGAGAATGAGCGTATATGGGCTCATAAAGTGAGGCAAGATTTTCCAAATGAGCTTCAAATGAAGAAAAGTAATCAATTTGGTAATTGGGACTATATTAGACTCCTAAAAGTAACTTATACTTCATAAAAGATAGCTTGATCTCTGCGACATATGTCAAACTGACGTATACGTTATTGTTATGTTATTGTTAGCCTGTCATAAGCGCTATTGTTACTGAATTGATACTGACAGCTGTCGCAAAGATCTTTTATGAAGTATTGTATGTTGAAAGTTTATTTAAATGAAAAGGTGTTCTGAAAACTTTGTGTCAACAGTTGGAGACTGGATAACTATCTTGTAACTGATATCTCCACGGAGATAAATAGCAACTCATCCACATCCCTTGCTCGGTCTGTCATTGAGCACATTGCAGTGAAGTGTTAAAGATATACTAAAATATGCTTTAATTAAAACCCTGTAATCAGCAATTTTCGATGACGATGAATCACCAACAACATTAACATAGGAAAAATGCATAAATGCATGTTATTCTTTAAATGAAATAAGCAATATTAAAGTGATCTGGGTACCTACTTACTTCGATATCACAAAACAGACACACTGATAATAATAATATTTACTGCAATATTAAATATGTCAGCACTTTTATAGATTTCCTTCTGAAGAGAGATTTGGTTTCGAATGACTGACAGATGTTAACTTGACATAACAATAAGCACTAGTTTTTGGCACGAACAAGTGAGTACTAAGATGACAAGGAGATCGAGAAAGAAAGATGGCGAGATTGATCAGTGGTAGATTGATGATAAAACTTGAAGAGAATTACCATCGTTATAGTTACGGATTGTGCGTGTACATCAAAATACGTGCCTAGTGTAATCAAATTTTTTAACTTTTACATTATTCTCCATTACATAATGCGATTAGTTACTTTGTTACGGTACATTACCAAGAATGACGTTCATTTGTTTTATCCTCGCCCGAAAAGGACCCATGCAATAATAGCTTTGCCTGACAATTGCACTGTCTTTCCTTCAAAATATTGCACCACAAAAAACACAGTCGCTTCCAACTGTTCAAACCATAAATATTTACTTTAGTCGCTTAAAAAATAGCTTATATGAGGATATATACTGATCAGTCCAAAAAAGTAACAAAATCATATCTACCCTACATAATTTTTACCTACAAAAAATTAAAAATCAATTTTCTCTTAAAGTATTAGAATTAGAAGAACGGACGATATGTTACATTTTAGTTAAAAAATAGTAAAAAAGGGTATTTTAATTTGACTTAATCTATGAGGTGGAGCCTAGTCAATAAAGCCGAAAATATTGGGCTCTCAGTTCAGACGTTTTAGTAAAATTCGATTCCCATTTACTTTTTAACAATTCACTTTTGTGTCATCATTTCTTTTTAACTAATTCACAGAGGTATCTAAGCAAAGTATATTACAGTCCTATTAATGTATTTCTTCAGATAAATTCATGTTTTGCAGATTCCTCGGTAAAGACATTAAAGGATTGAGGGCCCTAGATATATCGCCATAAATCTGTAATGTCATATTCTACAGATTTGGGAATTTCTTAAAATATTTAAGAAATTCTTAACTAAATTCCTAAGTTAAAATGATTAACCCAGAGATAGTACTTTCTGAGATTTAGGCTATGCCAGTTTATGCAAGCGTCTGGATTGAGGGCCCAAGTAATTTAATCATAACAGTTTTAATTCACGTTTAAGAAATTTTAGGCCCATTGCTTTAAGTTTTTACTATTTTTAACTAATTTCCCTTTAAGTCTTATTTCGTTCCGCAAGGATTTAAAAAATGGGCCCTCAGTCCAGATGCACATGATAGGAAGACCTGTAATGGTCAAAAAGCTCAACTCTACCCATGAACTCTGTATATTTTTTATGGCCAATGGACAAAACATATTTTTCTTTGAACCATCTTTTTGAATCCTCTTTATTTCAATAATATCTTTGGGATAAGCAGTAGTACCTACCTACACACAAATACATCTTTGGTGTCTCCACCATTTGAAAACTGAAAGGCGCCGAATATTGGTAAATAAATTCACCAGGTTTTAGTGTTGTCTCTAGATTTCTTGGTATTCAATTCTGGTAGGCCCTTTCTATTTATGCGAACAGTCCAATTGAATTTTTTTTTTCAAACAAAAGTGTCATTAGCCCCAATCTCGTAAAAAAATTGTCAAATACCAAGAGAGTATTTTCTGGCACATCATCTGCAAGATCTAATACCACCTGGTAACCTAAGTTTTGTGTATTACCAACTTTACCTGTGTAAAATTGGAACTGGAACAGATAGCCGCTTTTGGAGTCGCACCTGGCCCAACACTTGTACCCCCTTATGGGTTTTTTGGGCATATACTGCTTCATGGTAGGTACTCTTACCTTTGAATTTGATCATAGATTCATCTATGGACTGTGTTTGAGATGATGTGCAAGCTTCAGCAAAGGTCTGATTTAGTTTATGAATGAGTGGTTGCATTTTACACAGTTTTTCATAGTTGGGGGATGTTTTTGATAGTTCTGTTCTTATGTCAGTATGAAAACATGATATATATGATTTTTTTGAACCGTCTTAGGGTCATGACACCAGAAATAATTGGGTTTTTATAAAACACATCTGTGGACCAATATAGCTGGCTATCAGAAATTGGATTAATTGACGTCAGTATCATCATACCTAATTAAGGCGCTGTACTTAGTCAAAATAGGCTTCACTAAACAGTTTTTTAGCCAAATGTATACATATTAGAGCAGCTAAAAAAATATATGTTAATCTTGATCATATTTATGGGTGGACCATTGTGTTCAAAACACGTTTTCGGTAAATTTTCTCGATAAAAAAAAAAACATAAAATAGGTAACCATTTAAATTGAAATTGTAGCAATTGTAACTGTATTATTTATAAACAAATCTTGATATTAATAATAACAGTGATGTAATATATAATAATAAAGGGAACTGTTGTTTTTATTTATCGATTGGAATAAGATATTTGTTAGGATTAATGTATTTAATGATAAATAACTCGAACGAGTCGAACGAATTCGCGCCATCGCGGCGTCTTTTCGCTTCTCTTTCATTTCTACGCGGAGTCGTCTATTCACCGCGCCTTAAGCAGAGATCTCTTCCTTAGTGACATCTTGCCATCCATGTGATCTTTTTTCATTTGCATACCGTAAAATGGGGTGAATAGGGACAAAGCCCAACTTTATGAACAATTTTAGAGTAGTTTTTGATGGATATATTGTTGTATTATGGTTAAAATGATTGATTCTTGATGGTATCTTTTTTTATCTTATTTAAAACTATGGAATTAGCATTGCGGTTTAAGCAAAAATAGATGCTATCCCTATTCACCCGAAAATCGGGGTTAATGGGGACGACAACAGTGTCAATAGAGAAATTTGCTAGGGCTGGCACTACTTGGTTACAATAATCAATTTCCACTGATCTATTTATTTTGTTAGAATTTCTTATCGGGTGATGAAATAAAATAGTACTGCATGAATCAAATGGTTTATTATTATTATTAAAAACTTAGTTATTAAAAATAGTAATAATCATTTTGTGACTATGCGAATAAAATGTATAAACCTCATTAATTAACACTGGAATGTTTTAGATGGTAGGTACATAAAATAATAAATCAAAATTGTACGCTTATCTAAGGTTATGAGATCAGGCCATGTGTTTGGTAGGATAAAATCACTTAAAAAAAAAATCTTATATTAAACTCTGAAAATATAAACTTAATTACAAAAACAGCTAATCGCTTACTTAAAATAAATCAAAATTGTACGCTTATTTGAGGCCATGAGAACCATAGTGGCATAATTCAATGGACAAGCTTTTTGAGCGTTGCTGACTCGTAGTCACACCAGTATGACAAACAGGATTTTTTTTCTCGTTTGTCACACCACTGTTTTTTCCACACCATTTATTCTTAACTAGTGCTGTCCTAGTTATACTAAAGGGTTTTTAACCTTGCCGAATCGTACTCACACCAGCATGACAAACAGGATTTTTTTCTCGTTTCGTTTTTTTTCAATAACGCGTAGATATTGAAATGAAATAAAAGAAGCTGTGTATAAGGTATTAAAAAAATTCTTTTTTATTTGAAAGGCCCACTTATGCCTTTAAGTGTGGAATATAAATGCCCGCCTCGGCTATTTACAGTGGCACGGGTTCCGAGTGATCCAATTTTCAATGACTCTTCTGCATAGATCCGGCTGAATTTAAGCAATGGCGTTATGTGTTCACCTTCAGGGCATCTGTCGATTGTGGTTTGTTTGCATAGACTTTCGACTTCAAAAAACCCTACAAGAATAGGTCTAGCGGCGTCAAATCGCATGACCCTGGTGGCCAATTAACATCACCCCTGCGAGAGATGACTATACGCTCAATCGATACAAAAATACCAAATACCATACAAAACTCCATGGTACTCGTACAAAACGAATGTGAAACCAATTCACGATTTGCAAAATCGTTGAAACAACAACGATTTTGCAAATCGTGAATTTGTTTCAAATGTGTAGGTATATTATTTCTATTGACGTTGGTCTGTCAATTGCATTTATCATATGAACCACTGGACATCCACAGCTGAACATAGACTATAGCTTGCACTACTTACCACAAAATATGATATGTATACAAAGTTGATACGACAGAGGGGCTTTCCTTGATATTGCCTATACTAGGTACCATTCTCAAGCTCTGTACCAAAAATCAATTAAATAGGAGCAGTAGTTTAGTCGCAAATAATCGCCGCCCGGTGCCGCCGCGCGCCGGCCGGGCGGCTCCTTTGACACGAGAACACGGCCGCCGCCGCCTACTGGCGTGCGTGCGACGTTGCCGGCTTGCCGCTTTGTTACCGCCTAGGTATCTAAGGTCAGTTAAATTTGTTTACATAGGGTGATTGCGTTTTATTCTGATTTGTAAGCTATTTAGTCTGTTTGAAAAAAAAAACTCATGGTGCTTTTGATTTTTATACCTTATCGAATTAATACTAAACACGTATAGTATACGTAGTGTAATTTAATGCCCCTCTGTCATATCAACTCTGTATATAATTCCATTTGAATTAGTTTTATTTTTACTAAGAAATGAAAACAATTTGTACCTTATTATGAAAAAGTTGTCAGAAATATAACTAAAAGTAGAAAAATTTAAATAGTCGGCAAAGAACGAAAGTTGGCAAATGCCGATCAGTAGATCGACTTTATTAAAATATATGGGGTACTGCACTAGCAATTATAGTATACATGGTGTGGAAAAATCAGTGGTGTGACAAACGAGAAAAAAAATCCTGTTTGTCATACTGGTGTGATAATCTGGTGTGACTACGAGTCAGCAACGTTTTTGAGTACCATAGAAATAGTATTTTTTTAATCAACTAGCACTCTTAAGAATACATACTTTTTATTACTTTTATGTTTTATTTGACCTATTAATGTTCCAGTTTATGATTTTAGTAGTGAGAAAATAGCTTTTATACACAGATAGGCCACTTTGGCAGTAGGTTTTTATAAAAAGGTTGGAAAAAAATGGTTGTTAGGCCAATTGTTTATTAAACACTTAATAAAAAAGCAACATCAACAGCAATAACAATAAAGGTACCTATTCTTAGTCACTATCAATGTCATCCTCAACATCTATCTATGACATTTCTTACTAACACATTATCTTTGATACTGGTACAGATACCGGCACGGTTCTTGAGCGCTCGGCGGAAGAGTGGGGATCGCTTTGCGCATCGTACACTTATGACAAATAAAACGCACACCCGTTTATTATTTATTTTTTCTAAGTTACGGTCTACGTAATTTCTTACTTATAAGATTAAATAATGATTTATTAAATTGAGAAATGGAAATAGTGATAAAAAAAAGGTAACTAACAAAAGTATTTCTAATTTAAAATTATAACTTAGTTCTTATAGTTTGTCAAAAATTACTAAAAAATCTACAAAGTACCTACATACTTTTTTTCTTAAGATAAAGTACCTACATAGATTTTTCCTTTAAGATCTTATAAGTCCTTTTTTTCTCACAACTTATGGGTTTTCCATCAGGGTATAAAGGATCCAGCTTAATACCAGTCAAATCTGTAGAGCCCCTTTTCTTTAAATCTACATTTTAAAATAAAACATCTTCATTATTAGAATATTTTAAAAATAATTTAAATGGATGCATTTTATTAAACAAAAGCCACTGCATGCTGAGCCACTGTACCTTTGATTTTTCAGCAGTTATCTTCCTGTTGGTAATGTTATTCTCTAGGTTTACATTGAACTGGAGTAATTTCAGAAGTTACATTATTTGGGGATTGGTTTTCGTCACCTAAAATCTCAATTAAATCAGTAGTAGATGCTGTCGAATTGTGTCCCTTCGTCCAGCATACTCACCATGGAATCCTGATATTTCATGAATGTCAAAAAACTGTTCTGAAATAGTGCTAAATAGTGCCCAAAGGAAAAAAATAGTGCTCTTGTACTTGCGAAGTTATAGCCATAGTTCGATGAGTATGCTGGACGAAGGTTTCGCCCAGCATACTCACCTCCGTCCGGAGAATCTGTATACGCTTCAAACATAATTCATACTTCAAAAAATAGTTCCCAAATAGTGCCAAACGGTGCCCAAAAAGAAAAAACAGTGCTCGAATAACTTCGGAGTTATAGGCTTCGTTCAGTGAGTATGCTGGGCGTAGGTTCTACGCCCAGCATACTCACCTCAGTGCGCGAATATCGAACGAGCTATAGGTACAATTTACGTCTCAAAAAATTGTGCTTGAAATAGTGCCCAATATCAGTCCAATTTTTGCTTGACTTTTGACCTAGAAAACCATTAAATTTGATTGTAAACTTCTACATACATTACATTGAGTACAGTCGAATACAATATTATTAACTTTCTTTCTAACAATTTTTGTCTTGTGTAAATTATTAATTGTCTATGTAAGGGAGTATTTACTTTAGAATCGCAATATTATTAATTACACATTATTTTAATAATACTTTATAATAATATGATTAAGCCTTCGCGCGTCGCATGGGACCCCGGTAGCTAGGAACAATGATTTTATATATTTTGTCTAGATCACGGCGCTTGAAGGATTAAGATATCAAATGAAGTAAATCATGCATGAAAAATAAAGTTGCTGTTATTAATGCTTACATTACAACTGACAAAATTATTCAAAATAATCATTTTCCGGATCAAGGACGGTACCACAACGTTTACGGAATTGACCTGTATTCCTCATGTGATAAAGTTCAATATAGTGTGGCAGTAATGGATGCACGTACGGTCAATAGGTATGGGGCTTACGACGCGCGGCGCCCGCGACGCAAATGAATATGTTTATGTTTAAATACTAGATGGCGCTGCCCTAACATCTTACGATTATTAGACAAGACTGATCTGTATTTTGAAGGTGATAAGGGTCCATTTTGTGTCACAAAGCGACGCGCGGCGCCCGCGACGCAAATGAATATGTTTATGTTTAAATACTAGATGGCGCTGCCCTAACATCTTACGATTATTAGACAAGACTGATCTGTATTTTGAAGGTGATAAGGGTCCATTTTGTGTCACAAAGCAATCGAAACGAACAAGCGCTTCTCAGTTTCTTTGTTTGTTTACTTCGTCGCACATCATTATAATAACGCCGGCTTTTGAGTTTGACTACATAGTGGGTTGCAAAACCAAACAATGTGTTGGTGATGTCATTATTTACCTATATAAAATTGTGTATCTAGTACGTAATCAATATAGGAGCTGCACCCAAATCAGTATGTATATTTCAATTTATAATAGTGGCATTTAACTAAATTGATTTTACACTCATTCATTAATTGCACTGTAAAACTAGGTAGCAAGCGAGTTGTTTTTTACAAAAACACGTTCATTTTTTCGTTGAATATGACACTGTACACTTAAAATTAAGGACATGCTTAAGAAGTTTTAAAAATGGGTACCTACTTAGTTACTTTTTTAAAGGTTTGATGTAGGTAGGTACACACATAATAACGTAATGTAACTTGTTTGTTTATCTAATTGGATCTCAAATACCTATTTATATACCTACTTCTGCGGAGGCCTGGTTTTATCCTCCAATTCTACTGGAAATGAAACACTGTCTTATTTGCTAGGATATAATTTACTTTTCTTCAATTTTTTTATTACAAGCTTGTCCTCGTTACCCGTCAGGATCTGTTCTCGTCTTAAGTTCACGTTAGTTACATTTCAATATCGAAATAGGTAGAATCAGTCAGCGCGAGCGTCGGTAGTAAGTATAAACGTAACTATAGAATTAACACAGATGTATTTTTTAGATAATATGACGTGAAGTGAAGACTATTACCGATTGTCATCCGGCGAATGCACTTAAACTTTTAAGTGTCGTCAACCTATTCATCACATTTTCTATGGGAGTTGTGACTTCGGGAAATCGTCTTCAGCCTCGTGTTTTGCCCCTTCGCTATTTATAATAGAAATCACGCTAAAATAATGGAAAACACGTAAGTGCTTAAGTACCTTTAGAGGAAGGCTGGAGCCTGTCATACCTATATTAAATTATTTAAATACGTGTTATTTTCAGATTATCTTGAAGACACAATGTTTACCACGTTAGAAGACAACTTTTTCTGACTCGTACTGCGTGAGCGGTGGGGCCCGTTATGTTTTTTACATCTATAGTTGGTATTTTCAGGTAATATAGGTAGTATAAGTACACAAGTGTTCATAATGTTATTGATGTTGATTTATATGTTAGTTAGTTAGTTGTTATTTCATATTATGTTAATATTGAAAACAAATGGCATAATAATTTGTGATAATTCTTGTGAATCTAACGACATGGATCAGCAAGGAAAACGAGGGCCTAAACCAAAGGTTTCATTAGAAACGCAAAAATTAGTAATTTCAGAATTCAAAGATGACTTTTTTTAAAATATTCCTTCCGCAAATGACTCAATTTATAAACAAATTCAAACACGGTTAAATTACAAAATGAGTATTAAATCAATCATATTAAGCATAAAACGAAATTACGAATACTTTTTTGGTGTTGATAAAAAAGAAATAATTCGTAATAATGATTCTAATTTGATAAATCAAAAGTCTACATCGTCATCAAACGAAAGCATTAATAGTGTTTCGGAGAACACCAGTACGCATACATTTTATATGGATACAATAACTTGGGATAGTATTAAGCCTCAAAGGTATTTTTATCACCGAAATAGCAAAATCGCCCCTGGTAGTCTGTATAATGTCAGACGTAAATTAAAACCAAACCAATGGACTAATGTAATTCAAATGCATCTATGGAAAGAAATAAGATCTTTATGCACTTGGTGTTTTAAAAATAATATTGTGAAAGACAATTACGAAATCAAATGCACAGGATATTGTAATCAATGTCACGCAAAAATAATTATAACAACTAACTTAGAAACGGAAAATTTAATTAAACTAGAATGTTGCATAATTAATGAAAATAAAAAGTACTCTCATAACACCAGTAAAAAAAACCGATTACGGTATTACCAAATAAGGGAATTAGGTGAAAAATTACAACACGAAGCAGCAGCTTCTATAAGATATAAATTAGCCTCAACTTTAATGAAGAAAAATGACAAGGAACCTCCAGTATTGCCAAAATTACAAACACTACATCGAATTAAACATGAAAATAAAAAAGTTGATGTTTTCCATCCCAACCCAATATTGTCACTTACTTGTATGTGTGTTTCACCACCTTTTGATAAATGTGTTAGATATGTTTCTGCTTTTCCATTTTATACATTTTACTGGACGGACGATCAAAAGAATTATTATAAAAAATGCCAAAAAGAGTTTAATTATATTAGAGTTTCTATAGACGCAACAGGTTCTATATTTAATAAAAATCTTCGGCCTGTCGTCAATGAACACACACAACTATCTCAAGAGTCGCAAAGTCCTATATTTTTGTATGTTATGATGACAGATACAACCGTTAAAAGTAGCGTGCCAATTTCACAGTGTATATCAGAAAGTCACTCTTTAGATACTATTGCTAGCTGGTTACAATCTTGGTTGGCTAATGGAAAACCTCCAAATGAAGTAGTAACTGATGATTCCGCAGCTTTAGTAGGTGCGGTGGTAAAAGTATTTTGTGGTTATAAATCCACCTCTGACTACTTAAATACATGTTTTAATATTTTAGAAAATAGAACCAAAAAAATTCCAACCTGTTATGTTCGCCTTGATACTTCGCATTTCATAAAAACATTGTACAATCAAAGTATTTTCAAAAATATAGACACTAGAGTAACAAAATTTTTTGTTGATTGTATGATTCTGATTAAAAAATGTGTTTCATACGGAGAGGTAAAGAAAATTATAGAAAATGTTTATATTATAGCAAATAATAAACACCGCGGCAGTAGAAATGGAAATTTAACACGGTGTGAAACGGCGATTTTAGAATTAAAAAACCGGATCAAAACTAATTTGCAGGAATGTGAAATACAAAATGTAGATTCGGAAAATCACGTTCCAATTAAACATTCTTTATGAGAGGGATTAGATAAAGAAGAAAACCCGCTTCTGAAAATGTATAAAGATCTTGAGGAGAAAGAAGATTTAATTAAACAATTGTGTGATCAAGAAACTGAAATCGAAAATATTTATTACTTGCCGGAAATAAAGGACACTTTGATTAGGATTCTTAAAAAACTTCCACTATGGGGAAATATAATGATGACTTATTTTAACAGTAATTATTGTACTCCAACCAGTTCAAATGTAGAAAGTTATATGAAAGACGTAAAAAAGTTATTTTTTAAAACAAATTCAAATAAGTACCGCGTAGATGAGTTTATTATTAAACACGAGCCTTTGATAACCGGTTCCATACGCTTAGCCAAAAGTGACTTGATTGATGTTCAAGAAGGAACTGAAAATATTGTCGATGAAAAAAATGAAATAAGTGACCATAACACACCACAAATAAATACTCTCGTCAATGATGAATCATTTTATGAAAACTCAATTTTTAGGAGCGAACCAAATTATATTGAAGACTGGCGGGGACTGGTGTCTAAACAGAAGAAAAATAAAAAACGAATCAATCGTCGTACAAAATTACATATTTTACAAAACGGCAGTGTTTCTACTTCAGGAACATACAGATTCACGTTTATTAATACGTGTGCTTTTGATTCCGTGGTCCAAAGTTTTTCAATTGCATATTTAGATAGACCTAATATTAGAAAATATATCAATGATAAAAAAAACGATCTTTCACAACTGACCAGAAGTTTGATCACGTATGACAATCTAAAGAAAATCACTAAGAAGGCTAGAAAACCAAAAGATATTTACACTACTCGTTCTAAGGTATTGGCTAAAATATATGATACTGTGGAATCCGATTTTAGTAGTTGCAAAAATTGTGAGTGTAATGTAACTTTTATAATAGATAACATACAAAGTTATGGTTTTTATAGTGCTAATAGATACTTAAATTGTACAAACCAGAACTGTGAAATCAATAAAGGTTCTGGCACAAAATGTAGTTGGATTCCAATAAATGTAAACATATTGACGACTCAAGGTATTGGAGCCCTTAATGAAGCTCTATTAGTAAATGATACTGAAAGGAAATGTAAATACCAATTATGTAACGGTAAAAACGCATACAAATATGAAGTACTAGACTTCGTATTTATTGAAATTAATACTTCAATTGAAATTGAAATTGATGAAATTCCTAAAGAGATCATAATAAACGGTGACACCTTTAAAATTCTGTCGGTAATAGATTTTACAAATGGTGAATCAGGACGCATGGGGCATTACAAGTCAAAGTGCTATCGATTGCTAAAGAGAACTTGGAACTGCTATGATGACCTTAGTAAAAAAGTTTGTAGTAATTCCCAATATACTGTACCACACTGCATTATTTATACGCGAATGTAAGATGAAGATCGGTCCTAACTTGTTAGTTCCTATTTTGTTATTGTTTGTTTGTTTTTTTTTGTTCTTGTAAAAGTTATTTTATTAATAACTTACAGAAATGTGATTATAAACTGTGATTGTTAATTTGTAATTACTATAGGGTATTTAATATTAATAAAAAAAACGTGATTATAAACTGTGATTGCTCAATTTATACTTATTTGTAAGATAATTTTATTGTGATTAAAACGTTGTAGCAGTAAAACAAAGTACAAGTACCTACGTGTTATATTTTAGAAAGTTTTACCAATATTTGGCTAAACATTTTTTTATATGTATATTATATACAATATTAAAACTACAATTTTTTCTATTTACATTGATTATATTATGAATGTTAACAAAAGCTGTGAACTAGTTAACTAGAAATTTGATTACTTTGGCCCTTTAAATAGTAATAAATAACGTAAGTAATTAAAAATGTTTTTTATTGCTAAACCTTTCATTGATGAAACTATTGGAAAGAGTTTTAAAAATTTGTATAACTATGTCACAGTACTAGTTTTGACTGGTTATAAGTTTTGCCTGCAACATATATACAAAAAGAAACTGTATAATTTCCTTTTTACAATTTTTCAAGATATTAATTTTATTGGCTGCAAATGACTGTTTTTATTCAGACAAACACACAATGCAATGAAGTAATAGACTTCATTTACGCTTAAAGTTTCATTCATTTATTATTATTTATAAAATATATAATAATGCATTTAATCGAAAGTTTTTGACATGTGAGAAAATACCATAATTATTTCCAATAACATGAAGTCTACAATTAGAAAGTTTAATATTTTTGTCCAAAAACATGTGTCGACGACTGTACCCCATTTTACGTTAGTATGTAGAAGTTTACATTAAAATTTAATGGTTTTCTAAGTCAAAAGTCAAGCAAAAATTGGACTGATATTGGGCACTATTTCAAGCACAATTTTTTGAGACGTAAATTGTACCTATAGCTCGTTCGATATTCTCGCACTGAGGTGAGTATGCTGGGCGTAGAACCTACGCCCAGCATACTCACTGAACGAAGCCTATAACTGCGAAGTTATTCGAGCACTGTTTTTTCTTTTTGGGCACCGTTTGGCACTATTTGGGAACTATTTTTTGAAGTATGAATTATGTTTGAAGCGTATACAGATTCTCCGGACGGAGGTGAGTATGCTGGGCGAAACCTTCGTCCAGCATACTCATCGAACTATGGCTATAACTTCGCAAGTACAAGAGCACTATTTTTTTCCTTTGGGCACTATTTAGCACTATTTCAGAACAGTTTTTTGACATTCATGAAATATCAGGATTCCATGGTGAGTATGCTGGACGAAGGGACACGTCGAATTACGTCCAGATGGCTGGTATTCTGAACCAGAGTCTTGATATGGATCTTCTTCTGCTTCAGACCCAAAGATTTCTGTAAAAATAAAAACTCTTAGAAGACTATTAACAAATAACACGTCATGTTTATTGCAATACAATACAATGGAATATTGTAATACATACCTCGAAGTTCGTTATCCACATTGTTTTCTTGTCGGTCGCTTTCCATATTGTCAAATAGCCACTTATTAACAATTAATAATAATTTACTGAACGATAAAAAAGCAAGCACGTATGGGCGCGAAAATAATGACGTTTGTCATCCACAGACTGTCAAAAAATAGCCTAACTAATCGTCACCGGAGTTTTTGGCGGGATTTTTTCGAGTGTAGTTCAGCGGCTGTTAATATTATTTGCAAATTGATTCCTAGTGGATATTATGATATAAAATTGGTGTAGTTTTGTGTCTCAACTGTCTATGCAACTGGACAATATGTGAAATTATTGACAGAAGCGATCTCGGGATAGTGGAGCGGAGAATTTTATTGTAGTATTGACTACCTCTGCAAAGCTTACTGGGAAGGCTGATTCGATACAATTTGCTGCCAAATACTCCAAAAAAGCATTAGAATCTGTTACATCCGCATTCTAATGCATACTAAAGAATTCAAGAAGAGAAAAATACTGATGACTAGGCAGCATGGTCTCAGACCTTAGCCTGTTCCGTTAGGAACAAATATAAAAAAAAAAAAAAAAACTAATCGTCACCTTAATACGCAAAACTTGTAACTCCATTTCGACAAACTTTGAAGGAGAGCAGTTTAACTGATTTAAAAAATATTATTAGAAATTAAGATTCAATTATGTATCTAATTGCAATCATATTATTATTATAAAGTATGTAAACAAACAATTATTAAAAAATATGTACACGACAGCCACTTTTTCCTTTAAAAAAGGAGTTACAAGTTTAGTTCCTGTAAATAAGGATAAAAAATGGGAGTTACGAGGTCACTTGGTATCTAAGGTAATTGATAAAGTGAAAGTCGCGTAAATTAAATTTTGTTTTTAAGTAGATATTTATTTTAAATCTTTGAGAAAGGCACTTTAATAGACGGTACAGTGTTATACACTATAGATACTTTAAACTTATCAATCATCATAACGTAACAATTATTTTATATAAATTTTACTTCTTAAAATTATTTTGAGATCAACCTTAACTTAATTTAATAAAGCTTCTGAGTTTTTACTATTAATCAAAAATTACGCAAAACAATAATTGAAACTTTAATTTGCATAGGGAATACTATCATAGTACCTATTGATGATAATCTTTTGGAAGTGAGCTTTTTAAGCTCTGTAAGTCATCATACTTTCTTTTTGTAATTTTGAGTCTTTCTTTATACAGTTTTGGCAATACGCTTAACTGTTTTGGGACAACTATTTTATTTTTGCGTTGTGGCAATCTGGTCCAGGGTTCTGAAAATTTTAATTTGTAATATATTTGCCCATCAGGCTCATATCTATAAGCCTTAACATCTGTAACTACTGCGTCTCCGGGCTTTCTCCCAGGTCGGATGGATTTAAAAAAGAGCATGTCATTAAAGGATATAAAATATTCGTGGGTTAAGTATTGAACATGATAAGGATTTGGATTCAATCTAGCTTCTTTGCATACACCAAGATACTCTGCAGGAGCGTTTATTACTTTTGTTTTTAATTTTCTTTCTATGCAAGCGTGTACGCTATCCACTTCCATTTGTGTATGGCCCTTTTCTAAATATTTTTGCTCAATCACAACATTGTTTATTATCGCTATATTTAACAAAGCATTGGCCATTACACTGTTTCTATTTTGTGATGTACAACCATCACTGTAGATTACTATTCGCCGATTAGCATCTTCCATATAGGGACAAACCTCTGTATCTAAAGTTTTGCTGACTATTGACGCAAACTCTTCTGCATTTACGCCACCTTCCGTCTCATTCCAAAGGTAACAGTAAGCATCTTTGGTTTGTAGGTTGTACATACAAAAATTGTGAACTTTTAATTTCATCTTATAGTATAGACTAGATACGTTGGACTTAGGGCATAGCAAAACTGCTTGGAGATCCATAGCAAACACATATTTCTCCGATTCTTTGTCTTTAATCTTTTCATTTCTTGCTTCTTCTTTTTTGGAAATATGCTCTTCATAGTCACTCTGTGTAATATTGCCGGCTTTATAAGCCGAGCAAAGCTCGCATTCGTCTTTTTTTGTTTTAAATATAGATATGTTCTCCCTATCCATAGCGTTATATAAAGAACAATTAGACATAGGCTTGATGTGGATTTCAACACACCAAACTTCTTTGTAAAATTTGTAAATAGCCTGTTTGGATGGCCAGTCAGGTTGTAGGTATAGTTTCTTTGAAGATTTTCGGCAATAATGGCTTTCCATCACAGGTAGCGATTTCTGGCCCAAACGTGGTTATTGTTCCTGTTGATTTAGTAACTGTTTCACTAACATTGCTTGGTAATCCCTCTTTCTTCCAGTTCAAAACTGTCCATTCTCCAACACCTAAAGTATTAATATACATCTGTTTACAGACTCTAACATTAGCTTCTCCTACACGTAAAAAGTATTTATATGAAAATGTGCGTCTTGAAGTTAATACGTTTTTTCTATCCCTTGGTCTATGAACCTTTAGAATTTGAAGTGTATTGTTAACATAAACTTTTTTCTGATCCCAACTTAGAGCCCAAAATGTCCTGAAAATGTCTTCTCTGTCTGTATCTGCTATTTCATTACAATCTAATTTACTTTTGTTTTTACTGGCTTTGCAGTTACATCTACGCTTCAATACCCTTCCTTCTTTTTCTACATCATATTTCCAAGTCTGGTCTTGTTTTTTCTTCCCTTTGTATGGATAACCAAACTGTCTCTTATTTTTATTTATTTCTTGTTTCCAGGTAGAAGTTTTCAAATGGATCCTTTTTCTACGTTTTTTTCTTTTTTCTTCATCTACCGAAGTGTTAGAGCTATCTGAATAGGCTACGATTTTTTTATCAGAACTTTCGTCGCTTATCAGGTAGTCTGGAGATTCAACTGTAGTCCAATCCATCATTTCTATGGCATTTGAGGAAGTTGGTTGGTTTACGACTATTTCTTCATGAATTAAACCTTGAATTTTATTTCGACAGCTTAATTCTATATTTTTTGAGTCCGCATCATTCGGTATTACCACCGTTGTCGGGTCAGTCTCCAATTCTATGGTTCCAGTATCATCAGGAGTATTGTTACTTAAACTTATATATTCAATAAAAACATCTTCTACAAAGTGGTGATCGTAGCTCACAGGAAAACTTGTGTGTTGGTCAGGAGCAGTATCCGCCGATGATGTTTGTAATGAATCCGTATCTGCTTTTTTTATTATTATATTTTCAAGGATTTGAATTTTGGGACATGGTTTATGACTTTCGGAAGTTGCGCCTTGGAGAGACAACTTCACCATTTCACGACTTCTTTTATTCTGTAAAAAAAACAGTAATTCATACAGTAGATACTACAAAGTTGCTTGAAAATTTTTAAATAAAAAATAACGTCTTTCTAACGAAAAAAGAATATTACATTATTAGGTAGTTAAACCTGTAGTTTTTGTTCAAATAATTTAAAACATGAGTGATCATTCAGCCGGGTCAGCTAGTTTTAAATAAAACTACAGATTTTTTATATAAAAATCGAGTAACGCCCCTTTGGTCTAATATGAATTAGGAGTTAAGTAGTCAATATACCCAGAAAAAAGTTGTAAGCAATACTTGTAACTCCATTCAAAACTTTGCATTCGATTTTTGTATCAATGCTTTAATTATTACATTTAATCTTTTTCGAAATCAATTCCACATGCTTTTTATATTCGAAATAGACTTACCATTTTATTGGAAACTTTGTATTTTCTGCCTTAACACTAAAAACAGCAAGCTGCTTTGCACACACAATCTCACTTCATCGCTCCGCCATTGTAAAAGACGTTACCAAGGGAGATACGAGGTTTGCTTTTTTAAAAAAAACGGTGGTGTATTTACGAGGTATGCTTGACAGCAATTTCTAATGTTGCTATAATATTAAAACACGCGATGTTTATATTGAAAAAATCCAATTTTTATGTGGCAAGTCTTGCGATAAAAATGTCAATTTGAGCCATATGTGGAGTTACGAGGTTTGCGTATTAAGGTGACGTAATGTCATCATAACAGTGAAGTGAAAGAGGGCTTAAACCATAGTGGCCTATCTTACTTAGGCCAGTATGGCACCTCAAATTTAGATCACAGACTAAAAACCATAACAATGATTATGTTGCCATCTGGCGAAAATTCGTTGTATCACTTTTAGGCCACTCTGGTTCTATCAAAATGATTAACACGTTGCCTGTCCGTGAATGCATTTTTGGCTGCTGCTGTGACGCCCGTGCTTTATCGATAATGCACGAGCCTATTCTTTTTGAATGGGGTTTTGAAGACTGGACGTGAGAGCTACGTCTATAATATTTTGCAGACGTATGAGCAGTGAATTGGGAATAATAAAACACCAATGTCCCGCCAATTTTTTTTTTATTGCTTGGTAGCATGAACTGGTTTATGGAAAAGCATTATTATTTGAATAAAGTCCACTGGCAATTAGTGAGATTCGTTATAACATTGTAAGCAAAATGGTTTTTTACATGGAATGCACTCAGTTGTAACTTGTGAAGTCTTCTTCCTTGCATCAGTAGCTGTGAATCCCGATTCTTTCAGCTTTTTGTAGCAACTGGCACAACGTTTTTGCCAAATTTTTCCATTAGCTTTCTTGGGTATTTTCGTTAACTTGTGACTTGTAGGACGCAAAGAATTCGCAGAACTGGAACTTGAACAGTTCTCAGTTTCAAACTTAAGTAATTTCTTTATAATGATTTGATGACCATTCAGAACCTTCAATTTTGACTGTGGATGTAACTCATTATAAATCAGAATGGCATTCACTACACTTATAGAAACAAGGTCCGCAGCAATTTTCTTATACCAAACAGAGGTTTTCCTCGCCGGCGAATTGTAACTTGCTAGTTGATCAGCAAAGTCTATGCCTTTCTTCCCTTCATTGTAGGTCAGCACCATAGTAGGCTTCAAAACTCTTCGAAAACCAGTTGACATTTGCATTTCGTGGTTGTGACACGTCGACAACATAAGCACATCCCGTTTATCATGCCATTTTAGGATGGTCGCAAAGTTGTTCTGCTGCACAGAAATTTTACCTTTTTCTAAACGTTGCTGAACCACTTCTTGGGGCAGTTCTCGACGGTTTTTGCGTATTGTTCCACACAAATCAGTACCTTGTTCTTTTAGGTACCTTGCTAAAGGTATGCTAGTGTAGTAATTGTCCGTTAACATGATTCTTCCTTCTTTAAACAAATCTGTGCACAAACTAACAACAACTGACCCCGGTTTATCTAATCCAGTTATTTGGTCGTCTTGACCAGAATAAACGCGGTAACTCCAGGTATAACCACTATCAGTACATAATTTATAAATTTTTATGCCGTACTTATGAGATTTCTGTGGGTTGTAAGTTCGAAAAATAATTCTTCCCCTAAAACCAACCATCGACTCGTCGACTACTATACATTCTCCGGGGGTAAATATTTTTCGCCAGTTTTTTGTTAGTTTGTCGATGAGTGGCTGTATTTTATATAAACGGTCGCCTTCATTACGTGGGGCTTCGTTATCTACAAAATGCCAGCATTTCAATATCAGCGCGAATTTATTGTAGGACATATTTATCTCGTGAAGAAGTGGATGATAGTATAATTTGTCCTTTTTCCAGTAGTTTTCGAGCATTGGAAAATTGATGACTCCCGTCAGTAAATAAACACCTAAGAACTTTCTCATTTCATCTCCTGTTATTGGTTTCCATCTCCTTAGACGACTGTTGGGCCTCAAATCATTCACTGTGGTTTGCAAAGAATATCTATTGGTTTCGACTACCATAAATTCAATTGTCTTCATCGAAAATGTGGGTGAAAATCGTTCATAAGTCAGATTGATCAGAAAATAAGCGTTCCTGGCGTTTGCCTTCATCATAACCAGTAAAAACTTGCCGTGGCAAACTCCTTATCTCACTCTGCCATTCAGTACTAACCTGGGGGATGTGTGGAGTAGAAAAAATGGCATCAGCAGGAGACATATGCAAATCATCAGCAGCAGACATTTGTAAAGCATCAGCAGGCAAACCAGAACTACCAGCATTTACTTCATCCGGCTGAGAAAGAGACCTAGCAGGGTGGCATTCAATCTCGTCATTATCAGAAGCAGAAGCGGTTATGTTACCCGATTGTGCAATAGCGGCGTTTACATTCTGTGTATTAGTAATATCAATAAATTGTTGAATACTAATCAGATCCCCCTCCACCGAAAGCATATGGATATCTTGTGCATTATATACGTATGTACCTGATTCTAAATCGTCTTCATCGTGTGAGTCCAAATCTTCTAGTTGGCGCGAGAATTCGTCTTCGCCATCACTATCTTCCAAAATACGTCGCATTTGTTCATCAGATAGATGTTTTAGAGGCATTTTCACTCCAAACAATAACAAGAACCAACGAAAAATTCGAATGATGTTTACTAACGAAAAGATACGTTTTAGCGGTAAAACTGACATTTATGACATATAACAATGAAAATTTTGAATGACATTGACAATGATATGAACGAAAAGCAATAATAAGTTCATAAAAATGTATTTATTGTCTATGGATATAACAACAATTTAAATTAAACGTCCGTGCATTTTATGTAATCCACAATGTCCTTGCGTCTGTGCATTATTTGTAATGCACGGTATTCTAGCTGTCACGTCCGTGCATTAAAAATAATGCAATGCTGAAATTCAGTAAATTCGAAAGTTTTATTGATAATCATTTGTAAATTCTTTGTAAGTACATAAAATAAAACAGTTTGGCCGAAAACAAAAATTGGACGTCACGACAACAGTACCCAAAGTACTCTGGACAGGCAACGTGTTAATTTGAACTGGAAAAAATAATAAACTCAATATTGTAAAAAAATGAGTTAGGCCACTATGGTTCTCATGGCCTCATTTATGGATATGAGATCAGACCATATAGGATAACATCACTTAAAAAAAAAGAAACAAGAACTTATATTAAACGCTGCAAACATAAACTAAGTTACAAAAAACATAATCGCTATCTTCGGAATCCATTAAATCTCGAAGAAACTCTTTGTCATTTTTATAATAACTAGGTCTTCTAAGGCCACTGAGTCGATAATTTCATAGTCTGCAGCTTTTATCGGGCGACTATTACTAGATTTAAGTTGTATAGGATTTTTCATACTACCCCTTTATATAAATTTTTCATCAGACAAGGTATTTTCTTTCCTTCAGGAATTTTTGTCTTGTGAACTTCAAATGGTATCATTTCTTTTTGGTGTTTAGAAGTTCTTCTTCCTGTTTCTCATTAAAAACTGGATTAGATTCTGAATGGATTGTTATTTCTTCTGTTAGAAGAAAATCGTCTTCTAGTATAACAGGCATCTTATCCAAGTCGATAAGATCAAAATTTAAATGTTCTTTTCAGTTTATAATTACGCGTGAGTTTCGACAGCTACCGTTTTCTAAGGGAAGTTGCCTAAGTTCGGCACCGGCTGACATTCGAAGCCCCACGTAATGAAGGCGACCGTTTATATAAAATACAGCCACTCATCGACAAACTAACAAAAAACTGGCGAAAAATATTTACCCCCGGAGAATATTTGCGACTACAACATTGCTTCCGGGCCAAATTTTAGTTTGATGTAGAGTAGTGAACTGATTTTCGGAGAACGACAGATCAGAAAATGGCTGATCAACAGTGGCACGAAGTTGGGACTCGATATTTTTAGAAATTTCAGGAGTAGTAGATAACTCATTTATTCCAGAAGGATGTTCTTGTTGTTTTTTCCATTCTGCAAGTTGGTCCGGATGAAATTTCTCTTCAGATATAGCATTACTGTTAAAAGGAAAAATTCCAGCTTTTCGGAATCCTGCTATGCACACTTTGGGATCAATTTGTGCCCAAACAACACCAATGAATTTTGAAAATTGATTTTTATGCAATACTTGACCTACATGCAATCTTTGCCACTTTACTAAAGTAAGATCCCATTTGTCTATAAAGGACTTGTTAACTGCAAGATCCAAGGGCTGCAAGTTGTCACTAGTATGTGGTGGAATTTTCATAATAATTATTCCAGCTTCACGAGCTTTTTCAATTATATTGATCCCTACGTGCGTAGAGTGGCCATCGTAGACCAGTAGAATTGGCCGTTTATGGCCCACGGTGGGCAAAAACACCTTAACAAAGAACGTCTCAAACACGTCTGTCTCCATCCAGCCGTTTTTGTGGCTGCGTAAACAGTACCTGGATAGTCTTCTTTAGAAGTCCACTCATCCCAAAGATTTTTCCCTTTAAATATTATAAGTGGAGGGGTTTTATCACCAGCTGCACTGCACCCCAGCAAAACTGTTGTGTTGTCTTTACCAGGTGACGCAATGGTTCTCGTTGAGGCATAACCTCTCAAGCCCACCACTTTGGTTTTACTGGGGTCTTTGCTAAAGCTGGTTTCATCTAAATTCCAGATGTGTGAGGGTTTGTTATGTAATCCAAGCTCATCCATAGTATTCTTTAGTAACTCATAATAAGAGTATATCACCCAGGGATTGCATGCTTTTTTGCGTGAGTTTTCCACTGCTTGTGGTTTTTTTACAGCCAAATTGTGTCGTTTTTTAAACGCCAAAAACCAATCTTCGCCAGGAATGCCATTTTAAAAGGATTTTTGATGATATTTTTGGTGACATAGTCTCCAACAAGTTCCATAATTTCTGTTCTCGATAACCCAAAGCCATATTTCTCCATTTCATGTAAGTTTTTTGCCAATTTCTTTTCTATCTCTTCAGGAATAACTGTGCTTCTCCCTAAAGATTTCGATTTTAATCCATACCTTTCATAAACTCGAGCTACGATGGTTGGCCGAGGAATTTTATAAGCTATAGCGGCTCTTTAAGCCGTCAACTCGCCGTTCATGACTTTCTCTACAGCTGCCAGCAATTGTTCTCTTGTATATGTAGCTGCCCTATCTGTCTTCCGAACATAATTTCGTACCATTTTGTCCGTCGTCGTCTGTAAAAAATAAAAGATTTTACTCCATCTCGCTTGATAGTTCCTACCTAAACGACGGCTCAACTTTGGTCTATAATGAGAAAGAGTGTTTTTAAAATGATTTCTTTTTAACTCTGCGTTGTCTTAATATTTACGTTACATTTTTGTTGACACTATTATTTACCATCGACCTTTATCTAGTCGAAAGAAAAAAGGGCCGTAACGATACTTCAAGAGTCACATGGTCGATTAACGGGAAGTCAACAGAACGTTTGACCGAATAGAATTTATTGCGAAAAAACCTTTTATCGCCAAACACTACTTCGACTGGACGATTCACCGAAGATTTATTAATCGATGAACACATTTTTGAATGAGTTTTGGTTGTTGTATAGTTTACTAATTGAAATTAGAGTAAAAAAAAACATTCGAAAGAACAGTTCATCGATTAATAAATGTTCCGTGAATCGTTCATTCAAAGTAGCCTTTGGCGATAGAGGTTGTTTTGCAACATCGACCATACAGCCACTAGACGCCTAACAACAGACGATCGATGTCTGTCAACACATATGACTACAAGATCATATACAGGTCCACTCGACAATTTCGAATTAGTAGCGACCACTTCTGTGAGTCGTTAACACATCTGCGTCAGTCAATAAAAAATTGTTGAAATAAATATTATAATGGGCTCTTGTAGAAAACGTTGGTATGGTAACAACAGCCAGACTTCGGGTTGCCGGAAAAATGGCATAACATTTCATTGATAAGTTAATAGTTACATAAACATAATTAGATTTATTTTCTGATATTATTTATCGGAGTTCATATTATACTGGTCAAGTTTGTAGGTGAAAACTCCCACCGCATGTTTGCGTCTTTTTCTTTTTAAAGTATTTTTTTCGCTGTCTCTTTTCCTCTATAATTTCGTAAACAAAACTAGTGATACACCATATCGTATGACCAAATCTGTTATCGATAGACATTAAATTGAATTATTGTTTAATTGTGAAACGATTTTTTGATTACGCTTTTTACTAATATTTAATATTACTATATTTAAGAACCAACAAGCGAAAAAAGTATGTGAACTTTTAGAATTTCGATTTTTTTTTTTAGTTTTAACATTTTATGTTATTACTTAATTGTTAAAACGCCGTATAATTAATAATAAAAAAGGAAATATTAATTCAAAAAAATAAGTACCAATACTATTTATAAAAATATCGATACCTTCCTGGGTTTATTTAAACCTGTCCCATCCTTAATGAGGCGTATGAACTTGGTAAGGGACCAATCAGAGCGCAGTCGTCCCGTCCTTCATACCTCAGTTAGTTGACAGAATTGTTTTGATGTATTAGATCAAGCATTAGGCGTCTAGGGGCTGTATGGTCGATGTTTTGCAATAAGTTCTATTCGGTCAAACGTTCAGTCGACTTTCCGTTAATCGACCATGTGACTCTCGAAGTATCGTTACGGACCCAAGGAAAAATATCCTAAACGAAAATGTTGGTTACAACTGACTTGGGGAAAGTCTAACATAATGTTTGTCTTACCCCGGGCAAACTACTTATAATTACTATAAAATAGTCTTCCCCCACTTTGATATTTGTAGGTTATGTTTTGGTTTTGTAAAATATTAGAAAAAATCGTATGTATAATGTTAAAATGATACGATAACTTGAAAGAAAATATTAATATGATGCTACTTACGTTCAAGACTCTTCCATTTAACGCTTTTTTTCACCAAAATGCTAAGGAATTCTTCATGCTCTGCCACGTGCAACAATTTATTTAACAACTGACATTTGCGTTTTGTTATGTATGTTGGCGACATTAACGATCAGAAGTGCCATCTGTGTTTTAAGTTGAGAACTTTTTCATGCGAACTGTTTTATCGACATGGCAAATTCAAAAAGAAGGCGGTACTTTTCGAGATATTTGAAAGTTTGAAAGTGATAGTCATGCCCTGCTGATAGTTTTACCCCACCTTACCTTAATAGTTCTTGTACTTTGTGATCCATATCGCATTCCCTTCAATAATGACAAAACTGACTCGCCAATTGCTTCTTTATCTTCCGTTCTTAATTCATGTCTTGTATGACTTCCTGGCAATCTATTAAGTACTTTTTGTTTATTCAGAGGACTTATTCCCGCTTTCATAAATCCGGCTAAGATATTTTGTTTTATAATTGGTTCCATTTTTTGTAACATATTTTTAAGTTCTTAAATTTGGAAAAACATTCTTCGGAATTGTGGGCAGTACGCGACCTTCAGTTTTTTTCCATGTGAATAAAATGTCACGCCACGCAATTTTCATAGGTCTTAAAAATGCTACGTCCAGCGGCTGTGTCAAGTGGGTTGAGTTTGGTGGAAGGAATACAAAGTGTACATCCTGTTCTTGACATTTTTTTATAATATCTAATGACAAGTGTGATGAAAGGTTGTCCCCTATCAATATTTTTTTCCAGTTTTACTGTTGAAGTATGGAAGAGCCACGGTTTCCACCCAATCCTCAAACGTATTTCCTTATAATAATTGACATATTGTGGGATTCATGTTACTTTTGACGGCTTACAGACTCTTAAAATGATGTGGGAAGCATTCTCCTTAGTCCAATTAAGGGTTGAGTAAAAATCATTGTTGAATTTGAGAGCATAATTTTATTCAGCTTCTTTTCACAAACTATGTTGTATTATTGTAACCGTGTTCCACTTGTTATTTTTTTGTAAACTTTGAAGAACAGTCAAGTGTGTAGGTAAAATCAATAAACGAGTTTATCAAGAAGTGAGGTGTTTATTTTCGGTCATCCACATCAAGAAACACCCCTACATAAATAAATGTACATAAGTTCACTTTTTGTGAGGAGGGAGGCAATCAAAAGAAATAATTTTATACGTCATTTACCTAACTAATATAATATTATGTGAAAGTTTGGATGCATGTATGTTTGTTAATCAAACACGCCAGAACGGCTGTAACGGATCTGGATTAAATTGACACAGAGATAGGTTATAGTCTGGAATAGCACATAGGCTAGGTACTTTTTATCCTGCGATTATGTTCCCTTGGTATGATTGCCGACTTCACGCGGGCAGAAGCTAGTTACCTTTTGACCGCCCTGCGGTACCTCGGTAACGATATCTAACAGTATTCTATCTTCATACAAGCGGTCGGAACGCGTGTCATACCTACGCGTCTCGGGTTCAGCCAACACTCGATACACACTACAGTCGCAAAAACACGAACGGTGTAATGGTTTTGTAAGCAGTAAGCGTGTGATTTGTGAATATTTGTGATTGAAATACGTACAAGTACTTAATATGGCAGAGTGTGCTGTTTTTGGTTGCTTGAATTCTTCTATATCGCACACAGAGATAACATTTTTTAAATTACCTGGAATCTCCGAAAGGCAAGACTATAAAAAAAAATTATATACCTAATCTACTAATACGTAATTTGTTAATTTTTTAAGAGGTAGATAATTCGCTTTTTCCACTGAGTAGAAATCCTGGATTAATAAATAAATATGTGGATAGGGTGATAGTCACACACGAGAAAAGAATTGAGATATTTACAATCACAAAACTAGAAAGAAACTCAAGTAAGTAGAGGCGGAGGCCCTAACGGATGTTTACATGACGCGGGCTTGTAGGCACTTATTTCAAGGACAGGGCCGAGTCAGAATACTGTTAGATATCTTTACCTTGGCGGTACCGAACGCGATGTCCCCTAGCGCCAAGCTATAAATGTATAACGAAAATATAGTGAACAGTAATAGTGACAGTGATGAGGGTAATAACGTAATTTTTTTTTTTTTTTATTAACCCGGACAAATAAAAATAATGACGTATTTCGATATCTTGTTTTATTTACAATAGTTTTGTTAAGAAAAAGCAGCATTTGTTAAAAAAAATATCATGGAGTTATTAATTTGTAAAGTTATGTCTAACACTGACAAAAAAACGACAATCGCACCAAAACCGTGCGGCGTGTTTTAATGAAATTGTCACCATCACAATCCCAAAGAGAATCTGTTACCTCAAGGTCGTTGGCGACTATTGCCGTCTTAATGCCTACACGAATACACAGACTTCCTCTCGGAACGGGATTGGCATATAATTAAGGTATTACTCTAGGTTCAAGTGTCGGCATGCTTTAATGAACAAATATGTTTTTTATAAAAAAAATCTATACTAATATTATAAAGAGGTAAAGTTTTTGAGTTTATAGCAGGTAATCTCAAGATGTGCTAAACCGATTTTGAAAATTCATTCGCCCTTAGAAAGCTACATTATTCCTGAGTAACAGGCTATTTTTTAATCCCGAAAACGGGTCCTGTGGAGCACCGGGAGCAAAGCCGCGGGGAATAGCTAGCAAATAAAACACGATTGCACTTACAAAATACTTTATTTCTTTTACACATAACATAACAAACTATAAGAAGAACTTCCTCCTGGAGGTTTCCATCTGGTGCCTTCTGCCGGCTATGATCCACTCGAAGTCTCCGCGCTTGGAGTCGAAGGTCCCTTGCTGGAGTGAGACCAGCTTGAGTGTGAATCGGGGGCCTAGTTCGCGAAGCTTGGCGCGCTTGCCGTCTGAGGTGAACTCGTACCTGGAAGATGGGTAATGATTTTAGAATGTAAGTGTAAGGAGACTCAAAGACAAAGTTCGAGTTTAGAAACTACTGAATAGTGAAGTCTGCCAAAAACAAAGAAAAAATTATGAGGTTCATGGTCAATCAGTAAATGTAGGTCAGGCTAGAGGAAGGGAACTAAGTGTACCTATTCTCAATTTATTTCTAATCAACTCGTTTTTAAAGCATTATTGTGATCGAAAAGAGTGTTACCCGACTTAGAAAAGTATAACACCGAATAACACGTCCCCGTTAGTTTACTAATACGAAACACTTAACAACAAATACGCGCTTCTACGATAAACTTATCGCCGAAGCCACACCACCTCGCTTAACCAAACTTCTAACGAAAAGACACCAATAAGTTATTTAATCCATCAATAAAGTAATACTTTTATTAAAGAAAAGGCGCAATTATTACAATTCATTTTTATTCCTTCATTGTTTCCTCCTAACATCTAGTCGGTAAATAGCTCTATAGGGACCGGCTGTTCCAATTACAAAAATGAGGTGGAATCGTGGTACACCACATCATTTTGTAAAAAAAGAATTGATATAATTACGCCTTTTCTTTGAAAAAAGTAGCGCTCTTAATTGATGGATTAAATAACTTATTGGTTTCTTTTCGTTAGAGGTTTGAAGATAAGTTGGTTTCGTGGCTTCGGCGATAAGTTTTTCGTAGAAGTGCGTATTTGTTGTTAAGTGATTGGAATGAGATTAGGTTATTCGAGATCGCATGGCTACGGCGTTAAGTTTTCGTGGTAGCGTGCATTCGTTGTTAAATGTTTCGTATTAGTAAACTTGCGGGGGCGTGTTATTAGGTGTTATACTTTTCTAAGTCAGGTAACACACTCGATCGAGAATCGATCATTTAATTTAAGCTAGCGTTCTATGGCTCTTCAAAAACATAATATCTTTTTCTCGTCATTCGGGTTCCGTGATAAGAATAAGCTAGACGTTGTGAACGCCAACTCGAAATAATATACTATCATTAGAGTTATCTTCGAGTTAAAGTTTGCAAACTCACCGATGATGCCTAAAGAATATGTAGTCACGTTGATTGTGGAAGGTGACGGCGCGGCGGCCACGGAACTGAGGCTCGTAGTGGAACAGTGCGCCCAGCATGCGACCTACCGTCAGACCCAGCCTCGTGCTGAAGTTGTTCAAGATCACCTGTAACATACAATGAAGAAGTTCTTAGTCAGAATCACCCGTGATATACAATCACGAAGCTCTTGTAACGGGACACTTTGTTATTAAATTAATCTTATCCTTTTATTCGTTGCCTTCATAACTGAAGGTTGTGCATGTTAAATAAATCATGTTGTTACAAATAAATGGGTATTTTTGAAGTGAAAACTTCTTTAGTCCTGTTGTGATTTGAGACTCGATGAAACAAAAAACAGACAACTGAGAGAGAACTATAGAATTCAACTGAGAGAGAACGAGATAGAATTTTTGTTATGTGTCACTTCTTCCACGTGTGACATGCACACATGGTTTTTTTTTCTAGACAGAACTGACACCAACGGGAAACAAGGTTTTTATTTGGCACACAAAACATAAAAACAGATGACAGTATAAAAGGACAGTAAGTTTATGTAGAAAAGGCGAGCCTAACCCATAATTGGGTTCAAGGTTCATAATACACATTATATTCGCATCCATCAAAAGGACGTACGTAGGGTGCTGCGCAACCTCGACGTGAATAAGGCTAGTACCCGACGGTATACCAGCAATTTTTCTATGAACCTGTGCGCCTGAATTGTCTCCTATCTTGACACGCATGTTTCGCCTTTCGTATGAGACTGCAAAAGTGCCCAAGAAAGGCAGACGATCTAACCCGGCCAATTACTACAAACGCATCTCTGTAACCTCCTGGCATACCTAGAAGCTAACGACATCCTTATTGACCGCCATTACAGCTCCCGCCGAAATCGGTCTACTGGGGATCTTCTAGTGTATGCCAATCACATCTGGATTGAGGCCATCGAGAGGCACGGGGAAACGCTTGCCGTCTCCCTCGACATCTCGAAGGCTTTTGATAGGGTCTCGCACGAAATTCTTATTGAGTGATTCCTGGGGGATCGGTCCATACCGGGAGTAGTTATAGATGGTTGCTCGTAGAACCAATTGGATATTAATACCGAGGTCCCTCAGGGGTCGTTACTCTCAGCGACATTATTCTTGCTGAACATAAATTAACTGTTAAAAACGGCTCCTTTGGGTATGCAGACGACAGCACTGTTGCTGAGAGATACTTCACCAACGCAAAGGCGCGCCTATTAGAGCCTCAGGACCGGTCTCTCCGTGAGGTCATGGTGGAGCACTTGAGCTTGTACTTGGGGTCGGCGCAACACGTTTTCTTCTTCCATACCATCCTGTCAGTTCGAGGAGTGTGCGATGGAATTTTTATTGGGACAATCCCACCGCACTATTCCCAAACCACTGCAACTCCTGAAAGCCAGAATCAACAATGGCGACCACCAGAAACGCGCCGAGGAGCGAGGTTTTACATGATCTACGCCTAGTCCGTTTCATCATCGGAATACAAAACGTAGGGCGATGTGCACACTAAACATTTTGGAAATACATAGTTTTATTATGCGTACAGGTAAGGAGTTGAATTTCCTGCCAGAGTCTGTGTTGCCCGATAGCTACAATCTTTAAGTCAAGAGTGAATAGATTACTTCTAGGCAAGTGTGGTCCACCGTCGGCCATGTCGTCGCTTACCATCAGATAAGACAGTGGTCACGCACGAGCCTATCTAAAATAACATTAAAAAAAGAAACTCATTTCATTGCCTCAAAAAATCACTGCTAAATATTACGCCTTTGCAATTGTACCATACTTTGCAAAATTGTATCATTGGACTAGAGAATAAGTTTAAATGAATATAAAACCAGATAGTTTCATGAAAGGAAATACAGTGAAACATCAAAATACGACAAAGAAATCCGGTCCAGTCTTTCAACCTCTTAAATTGATGTTCTTGTTACGATTTAGGTCTTGAATAAAATAAAGCAATTTACACAGGTATTCTTACCTCAGGCCTGTGGTTTGTAATCTCTTTATAATCTTTCCTGAGCTCTGGCGTTATCTTGCAGCTGGAGAGACGGAAGTGTGCGGTCGGTCCATTAGGTAAGTGGATCAGGAGGAAACCATTGGGCTGCTTCTGATTCTCATTTACTACTATCACATCTGTCACTTTCTCACGGAGAGCTGACTGGACTATGCGCTTTACTGATGATCTGAAATTAAAGTTAAACAACATTTTTTGTTTCAATTACAATTTACAATACAATTATTGTGGAACTTTAATAGTTTTTCAGCATATTACTATTGTGGTTAGGCTGCAACAATTGTAAAGTGGGGATAGCCTCAACTTCTTATTTTTGGAGGAAAAAGAGTGTGATGCTCATTGATTCTTTTCATCAGTTGAATAAAACACTGCAAGTAAAGATTCAAGACGCTGTTATTCTCAAAAAGCAAGTAATCTTTCGAACTTCAAAATGGAGACTGGACTTCCAGGTAAGGTCATTATAGCCCCAAGAAAAAAAAGTATAATAAGAAATGACTCTGAACAAACTTGAAAGACTATTTACCAATGCTGGCCATATTAACCTGGAATGCTTCCTCACCTTTGTCTATACCTAGATATGGAGTTAGGTATCATTCTACACAGCTCCTTGCCAAATATCCTAGTCTTGTTGTGTGGGTTGTCCGAGTATGTGATCAATACTTTAGGCTCATATGAATTCTCATAGTATGTTGCCAGTTCATCCAATTCCATGTCTTTTTGCGCCTGGAAAGTTACATGATGGTTTAGTTAAAGGTGTCTCGTCATCATATATTCTTGATTTATGAAATAAATGTTACTCAATATAACAGTAATGCTGAATAATTTCCACATGTGGGCACATATAGTACCTGTTATGGCAAAATGCTGATTTAATAACACATAGCGCCTCTGGATCATAACTTCAAACTAAATTAAAACCATAGTTACTGTAAGGATAGGAAACCGAAGTCTTAGTGGGGTAAGATAGAGTTCGTTATTCAATTAGTATTGTAAATTTTCAGAAATTGCCACAAATACAGATTAGAGGGTCATCTTAGGGCCGATTTCACCAATGAACTGATTGGTTGAGACCACTGACACGAGACCATTGACACAAATCAGAACACTGTATTAGCATAAACTGAGTTTAGTTGAACTAATCGTGATTAGTTTCATTGGTAAAATCGGTCCTTAGAATGCAAAAAAGCCTCATCACCAGAAATAACACTTTCTAACCTCCAACTTTTCTTCATCGTCAACATTAGCAAGCATAGTCTCATCCTTCTCTCGGAGGGACTCCAACGTGTGGGGCACCTGCTTCGGGACATCGTCGCCCTCTTGCTTCTTCTCCAACTTGCGCCTAAAACACCATTATGTTAGCCCAAACTTTGTAAACATCTATATAGACAACTTGCTACGTACATAACCAAACTTACTTTTTCTTATCCTTGCCGCGAGCCATATTGTTTTTTCGTTATATGAGATGAGACGAAAAACAATGTTTTTAATATTAGATTACCGAAATACGATTAAATATTAATTTCAAATCTATATTTTGTAAACGGTTCTCGCGTGGAACACGCTTTTTACTGTTTCGACGTTTGACAGATTGGTGACAGGACCAGGGTTGCCAACCGTTAAATAAATTCCCTCGTACATATGCAGCTAAAATTCTCGTATTTTGACTTTCAAACCTCGTACATTTATTATATATCGACAAACATGGTAAAAAAAAAATTAAGGCATATTGAACTACTGGATTTAGGGCTTTTCTCAGTGAAATTAACTACTGTAAGTTTCATACAAAATAAAACATCAGTTTGTGTTATATTTAAAAAAATCTTTATTATTACCTACTCAAGTAAAATCACAAAAACTAAATGTGTCTATATTATTATGAAAATAAGGAAGGTAACTTACTTTACATCTCCTCTCCGAATATATATCAGAAACATCCTCACTGACATCGTTTTTTCTGCCGTATATTTTATGTTTTATCTTTTGTGGGTTCAAAAATGATCGTATTGCCATATTATCAATATCTCGTAAATAATTGTACGAGGTTGATAGTGTCCTCGTATCTCGTACGGAAGACCACAAATCTCGTATTTGTACGAGGAACCTCGTACGGTTGGCAACTCTGGACAGGACCGTGACAGCCTACGTTCCGGATCACGTCAAAATCGCTAATAACGCGTCAATCAAGCTTTCGAAATTGTCGACGCGCTAGTGAATGTGACGGACTAGGAACGCGGCGACAGATGTTAACTACACGTTTACAATAACTTCTCTCGTGCTCATCTATTACTCCGGTTCATGTGATGTTGCGGGTTTTCTTACTTCGCTAACGCTTATCGTTGGGTAGGGTGGAAAAAGGAAAAAAATAATCTGATTGAAACTCATAAAATCTATTTTCTTTTTTTTTCTGATTATGGCATTCTCTCGATAAACTCGTAGAGGGTAACCTAAACAACACGTGTATTGTAAAATCTATATTTAATTAATTTAATTCAACTGCACGTCTTGCCGCGCGAGCTCCAACAACATAGGGTCGTCGAAGAACTTGTTGATGGAGACGTCTTCGCTGAGTCCTTTGCGACGCCGAGTCTTGATCATGAACTCTCGAGCTAAGTGCGTGGCAGGCTGAGGTTCTAGGGGTCTGGGAAATTAATAAAATCATTAAATTTAAAAAAAAACATTTAGAAAATTTGACCTGCTTAAGTGTCCTGTAAACAGCCAGTTTTGTTTACAGACGGTGAGCATATTGCCAAACGTGTCAAAAATTGGGCCTATAAATTACTGATGCGAAAACTCAATAACAATTTGCAGACCTGCGGATTGAACCCAGATAACAACAAGGCATTTATTTTTAAATATCAACGGCCAATAAGCTTCCTATCACCAGGTATATTGGTTGTTAAAGGCCACAAGCAATAACCTGGGCAAGAAAGCCCCAATTACAGATTGCTATATATCAGTAAAGAAGGAGGGAGTATAGAAGGAGTAAACATGTTACACCGACTCAAAGTAACATAGATGGTAATATAAATTATGTTGATACTGTACCTGATAACAATACTCTTGTCAAGCGGGTCGCCGGGCACGATCTGCCAGTGGTGAAACACTTGCAGGCAGAAGGCTTGCCCCTGGGTGTGCGTGCGCAGGTCTGTCTCGAAGCCGAACGAGTCGATGGCGGGCACGAACGCTTTGATCGTGTAGAGAGGCGAGCCCGGGACTGGCGCGTCTTGTGTTACGTGACCTGGGGAAGGGAAATACCAAATAAATTCGTTTATAATGGGTATTTGAGAACTCCTTGGCCTGCCATAATACCATTATTTTACAGCCTGTATATTAATTACAAGATTTTATTTAACTTGCAATGTATGTATAAATGTGTGTTCGGTTCAAATCTTGCAACTGAATTTTAAAGTAATTATCCTCAATCGATTAATATGAATTTTCGCATACACGTTTAGTTTGGATGACAATGCTTGGTTAGCTAAGTGACGTCATTCTAAATCCAATATGGCGCACGGCGCAAGATAGCGGACTAGTTTTTTTTGTGCATTGCCATGATATGGGTATCATTTAAGAAAATATTTTTCAATGAATAATTTTTTATAACTCAAAGAAGATGGAGAATCCTGCAGGGAGTGAATAGAATCTATACCTAAGATGATATAAATTCAGTCAAGTTATGTAGAAGTAGCCAGAGTATCACAAGGTGTTTCATGAAGGTTTTTAAGGCATGATTGCCTCCTTTTTGGGCAATCAGGTAACAAACAACAGTATTTAGAGCTCTTTTAACGCCCGGTTTATATCCAGCTAAAACACTACAAAGTGGCAAAACGCTATGGATGCCGTTTTTTTGCCATGTGATTACTTGTTTTACACAGTTACAAAATTTTACAATCACAATAATAACAAATTGAAAGCGTACCTCTCCTTTTAGCCAGTACTGTGTAGACTGCAGACACGCAGTCGGCCGGCGCCTGCACCTCCACGAACAGATAGGGCTCCATTAACCGAGGAGTCGCCATCAAGAATGCTGAGTACGCCACCTGTACACAAAAAACATTATCCAACTTCGAAATAGTAGGAGGTTCTTTATTCAATGGCTTTTGTGTGTGTAATCTGTTTTTTTTTTCAAGTTTTCGTTTGTTAGGGCATCTTTATATCAGCCAGTGTCTACAGGTGGTAATCGCCATAGTCACCTGCCAGCATTAAGCGGATTGGCGACAATGTCATAGTACACGTTGTTTGCAATACACGGAAAACAATAACATGATATGATTCTATTATTCGAAGCATTTGAAATCCTTGCAGTATTCAAATAAATAGTAAAGATGATTCGAATATTCGCATCCGCAACTGTGGAGCTTCTGCATCGATTTTGACATCTGCATACGAAACCGCGCGCACAATTTTTATGTATAAAAGTTATCTACATTAGTTTCGTACATTTTACGTGACGCGTGCACAAGTAAATAGACAAACAGATATACAGATAAATAGACAGAATTGCCAAAAATGCTGGGAATGAGTTCTGTTGGTTATCCTTTAACACGCTGGCTATTTTTTTTGGAAATATTTTCGATATACAAAAACGACTATTCTACAGATTTATTATATGTTCATGCGGATGTACTGCCTCCGTACCATGTCGTGTCAAAACTATCATGGTTCGACTGTGAAACTGAAAAAGAGACAGGTGTATACAGCAGAGACAGCCATATAATTTCTTATGAAAAATCTTAAGATCCGCATCCGCGGATGTAAGTCTTTTCAAATGTCCGCCTCCGCGTCCGCGAATGTGAAAAAATCTGCATCCGAAACATTCCTCAAAATAATATGCTCCACACTTTCTAAACTAAGTGTTTTAAGCCTGGACTGGTTTGGTGGCTATTTTAAACTGATAAAAAAAAAGAGTTGCTATCAAAACTCACCCTCCTAGCTGTTGGAATAATCTGCCCGCCACCTCTGTGTAGTGGTTCCTGTGCTATCACCGCGTCCAGGATCTTGAACTTCACGTTACGAATGGGCTCCTCACATAATGGACCTTCTCGCGTGCCCCACTGGAAACCTGAAATAGTGGATGAAACTTAGTTCGCGTCATAATCCCGGTGAAATTTGATTGAACCATTGACCAAAGTAATATAAAAACGAGCTTAATTCTGGATTCTGAGGCTGTTGAGCTAAAAGCTCGTTTTGGCCAAAAATCGAAACAAATATTTTTTGAACAGTATTATTTATTGGCGGGAACGATAGTACCGCTGACCAAATTCTGCAGATTTGAGTAAAATGAAGCTGCCTGCTTTCATAGCCTTGAAGTCTCCATTTTAGATATAAGATGTTAATAGATAGTGCAGTTGTCTACCATAATACGAGCTGCTGATAGACAACTTCATGATAGTTGAAGTAAAAAACCAGCACTCTACACAAACAGTTTCTCTATACAAATAATTGTTATGTTTTTCCTTGGAGGGACACTGACTTCTAAGATACAGACAACTGCCTAGCTTTAAAGTCAGGGTTCTATCATTTGTATTTTGCCTTATATTATACGTAAACTATTTTGATATGGCTTGATGAATGAGTAAATTATTATTTATTTATTTTATTTTTGGCGCCTAGGCAGTATATTTGTACACCATAATTGGCTCCCAGATCAAGTTGAATAGAAAACGGAGGCCTTTGGCCTGCAGTGGGCAGGCAGTGAGCAGGCAGTGGGCTTTTTATTCAAAAGCTGTAGATAAGCTTATCTTTCCTCACCTTGTACTATACTATCTTTGACAGACGCTAATAGATGTTTGTCGACCTCTGACGGCAGTGTGTCATCGACCAGGATGTTAGGTCCTGTTGAATCTGGTCCGAAGGCCCAGATCGAACGCGCCGCCAGCAAATCCCAGTCATATCTGAAGGACAAAATAATGAATTATGAGGCATCTTCTGTTTACAAACATAAATCAGATTTCTCGTTACAGAATATCGTAGCCGTAATCAGCCGTGGCGGCTTTTCATTAGGATAAGTTTTATTTTGCAATGATTGACCGTGTGTTAGAATAACGCAAAATCTAAACCAGTGCAAGAGGAAAGGATTTTTCGGTCGCTAAATTTGAAAGTGCTAATGTAGGTATAGGCAGAAAGTCTACAATAATGCCAGCTATGGCTTAAGGATGAAGTATTGTGCTTTTAACATCTACTGGATCCCTGCGACTTTCATTAGGACAAAGGTACTTACTTAGTCTGGAAGAACTCTCCCAGCCGCTTCCTGTCCCACGTGACGCACACGGCGCCCGCCTCGATGTCCTCTGCCAGCCCTCTCTCCAAGGGCTCCGCGATCATGGTGAGTTTGTTCCGTTTGTTGGGCGTCTCGGCGAAGCACTTGAGTGAGGATGTCTCCACTACTGTCTCGCAGAAGGAGACTACGGGATCTGCCACTGTGGGAGTAGAGAAAAATAATTACAATCAAAATTATTATATAAATTCTCACAAAATTAACAGATATGAACAAATATTATTTCAATCAATTTCTTTCAAAATTTCGTCTCTATTCACCCATTAAAAAGGGGTGTTTAAGGACCCCATTCTTCTTGGTACATATGGAAATATACCTCTGAAGGTCGGATTCATACAAAAAACATTAATGCGCGCACTCATGGACAAACGTCGACGTGTGTTAACGTGCGAGCATCTAGTATTTGTTTGAGATAGCAGTATGTAAGCGTTCATGTGCGCGTACGCCCGTTTTCGCTCATTGTTAGCCTTCTGTCTGTACCTTGGGTATTTACCTTTGATATCAATCTCGGAGTACATATTCCTCAAATCGTGCATGACGCAGTCGAGGTACAGCTCCCCAGTGCCCAGGATCACGTGCTCGCCGGATTCTTCTACACGCGTTGATAGCAGGGGATAGGATTTGTTCACCTGAAACAACATTATCTTAAAGCTAAAAAACTTGAATAAATGACTGCAGGTATCTTGTAGCGTAAAAAAAAAACATCACAGTTTGCAGAATACCTGATTAACTTTGATTGAATCAAGTGGGATGAATGAGATTAAAATAGATCTTGGATCATCATCAAAATCTGTAATTTGGTCAGTAGAACTACAATCTATGTTTTATATTCTGTTGCCTGTCTACAAGTTGTTCTCAGTATTTCATGACACTGAGTCAAAGGCAAATAAAACCTGTGAAGTATCACCAATGCTAAACTACCGCTGGCTTTGAGAAGACCAATGCCCTCATGATTTTTTAATGAGATAACATTCACCTCAAACACCCGTATCGACCTCTTTTTGTACAATAAATAATAAGAATACTTACTCCACCCAAAAAATCCATCAGTTTTTCAATTCTGCCGGTACTATGAGTTTAGTAATAAATAGGGTAGTTTACTGAATATTAGTTTTCTATCCATCAGGTAGGTTAAAAAAATATTGGACACGTATTTTTACCCGGCTAAAGAAAAAAGGAAAGGTTTAAGTTTTTCGCGCGTATCTTGTATATATATTTGTGTGTATGGAATATTCTTTACGACCTCCTATCTTTCAAACTGCTGGACGGATTTTTATAATTAAGACATCGTTAGATAGGTCTTGACCGCCCAAGTGTTCTTAGGTAAGTGCCGTGAAAAAAAAGTATCATATCGGAGCGTCATATCGTGGGGGTTGCAATTTTTTTTTACTTCCAAACCAAGACCAAGACTGGGGTATCAAAATGAATGGTTTTTATACCCCACAAAATATAAACCACTTATATGTTAAAAAGTCATTCAAAAAAGAAAATGATAACTAAAAAGTTGTAAATAAAAAAGGTAATTTAAAAATCAACAACGCACCTGCTTAAGAAGCTGTAAACTAGAAAAAACCATGCTGTGCAGTCGGAGGATACATATTCGCAAATTGGCTGACTCCCTCCGACTTTTATATTATTATTATTTCTTTTGACACGTAAACATAAAGTAACGACAATACAGTGCGTTGAAATATCGTGTGACGTCACGGTCACTTTATACTGACAAAGTGACGTCACAAGCCCCCACTCGTGAACTTTGACGCGCTTTATCTTTGTCAATTTTTATTTATTTGATAAAGTAAAAAATACAGGTCCAATATGATTGGATAATGTCACTGGCGGACTAAATACTCGTAGAATTATAATTTTTCTATCCAGGAAACGTCCCTATTCTTTGGCAGTCTGTGTAACCCACCTTCCTCAACCCATCCAACATCTTCGGCAACTCAGACGGATTAACAGGTTCCACGGCGATCTTGACCACAGCCTGAGTGTTGAACCGCAGCGGCGTGAAGGTGTGCAGCTCTGCGTCCTCGTCTGCCGCTACTACTGTGCAGGTCTTGACGATCGGCTGGTCGATGCCCTCGATGAGCGCCCAGCAACCGGCTGGTACGCGGTTTAGTTCCACCTGGAGGAGAAAATGGTTATTAAAGATGGACATTAGATTAAAATCAAATTTTCGCGAAAGTACGGTCATAAAAGTGCGAATAGGATGGTGAATCTTTAGTCTCGTGCCATTTCCCTCACATGTTTTATGACCTGCGCTCTGCCAAGGCAAATGGCGTTGGCGTTCGTCTTGCGCACACTTTTAAATCAGCCACACTACTAAAATATATTGTAGATCTATGGCTATATCTTTGTATAAATATCCAATAAAATGGATCGAATTTTTATAATTTAATTTACTTAATTATTTATTGAAACTTTATGCACAAGTGAAAATTACTATACAAAGGCGGACTCAATGCCTTAGACATTTTCTGATTTTATGGAAAAAGAACCGACGTACCTACGAGAAAAACACACTGGTAGGTAACTAATTAATACAAAGTGTAACTCACTTTATACCGCGCCTCATATATCCAGAGGCGACCCACGTTCATGATCCTGGAGTCTTCTTCATCCTGTGTGCTGTAGTTCTCTCCTAGAACTCTCACTGTCTGACCCGCGTATAGTGTGCCTGACATTATGCGCGCTAGTACCTGTATGTAAGCACATTTACGATTTTGTTTACTGATTATCCTTAAATTTATGGAAATTAATATTATTAGCAACATTTTTTTGCGTTGTGCGAAAGTCAATTGCAACATAGAATACGTTGTGTTGTAGGCAACATGTAACTGCCTCGTATTCCTAGTAAACGAAAACTGTGTCACAATGTAAATTTACTATGAATAACATGGCTATGTTTGAGTGTGGAGCGTCTACAAAGGACATGCGCCAAAACCATCTTTTCTGCCCAGCATCACAGTATAAACATGCACAAACAGTATGGACACTACCTACAAACGCTCGAAACGGAACACTCACATAAACATGCGCATCGACGACACCCCTCAGCGGTTCTGTCAGTAGTGCGAGCCGCTTATAGTTCTCGTCGATGCACATGTTTGTGTGAGTGTGCCGTTTCGAGCGTTTGTAGGTAGTCTCCATACTGTTTGTCCATATTTATACTGTGCCAGCATGCAGAACCTTCTTCCCATTTCAGGATTTAAACGAACCGAATGACAGAACTATCCAAGTAGCTACAGGTGGCCGGGCCAAATTTGAGCCAAAACGACACGAAAGAAGAAAACATGGCTTTATGATAAATATTTTAGTATTATTACTTTTTGGGTCAACCTCTCACCGTTAGTTACAGTAGTGTAGCATTGACAGGACTACACAGTGTATGGCTCATCCCACTTACCAAGAAGAAGGTGCAGTCATCAGTGGGGTACATCTTGGTGGTGTGCGCCACCAGACGTCCGGACTGGTCGCAGGCCAGCATGTCCTCGTGCAGCGGGCCCGCCGTCCCGCGGTACGTGTGCGCCACCTTGCGGGGCGCTGCGTCTAGTGGCGACGGCACGTGTCGGACTACCATCTCTACGAAACCGCTGGTATACAAATAAAAATTTATACCCTCTTCTAGAAGCAGGAGGTAAACACAAAAAGGCCTTTGTCTCGCAGTGGGACAATAAAGGTATCCGGTACCCGGCCTAGCCGGCGCCTAATAAATACCGGTCGGATACCGGATTAAAAAAAAACATAAAGTTAAGGTAATTACTTTATTTTATATCACTCAACAAATACTATCAATGATCACAAAATTTTCATTCTACAACTTAGCAAAATAATTAGTACTCATACTGCACTAAGAATGAATACTAGTTTCTCCTCATTATGAGTTAACAAGCGGTTTTGATTGTCTTCATAAACAAGACCAGCTTCACAAATCGTTAAAATCGCTAAAGATTTTTAGGATTATAAAAAGACTTGGAATAACAAAAGCGCGTATTTTAATAACATCGAACGAACGTGTTTGCAATCAATTCATCAACTCAATGAAAAACTTGGCCGTGCCCGATCGTTCTTGCGCCACCTACGCAAGCTCGCTTTTTGCTATGGACTAAACGGCAATGTGCCGCCGGATATCCGGCTATCAGCCTACAAGGTTGGCCAGCCACCTGGTATCCGGCCAAACAGGTATCCATTTCATCATTTCATTATTGTTATAATCCTTCTTCGTAGAGCTCGGTTTGGGTATACAGAAGACATTAAAACAGTTTCGGCTGTACAGAATTTCAAGACTATTTTCTAAGTCAAGAATGAAAGGCGCGTGAGCCACAAACTCACCAGAAATCTCCAAAGAACCGGCTGCAGACGAGTCTAAGGAGTGGTCGCACATTTAACTTGGCCTCCTGCTTGGTCAGCTTGATGCCGAGCTCCGAGAGCACTGCTGGCAAAGTGTCATCCACGTCTCCTACCACCTAAATGAAAAGAAAGATTTTAAACCTGGCCTGGATTTTTCAAACACAAGTAAAAAAAGGATTTGTTTTGTAATTTTAAAGAGTCACCGTAGAACAGTCATGTAATTTTCTGAAAAACCGACACATATCTGGCGTAAAATTTAGTTCCGTGGTTTTATTAATTCCGTGAATAAAACCATCACAATAATTAATTGTCTTAGAATTTAGAATATGCCAGTAGCAATACTGAAAAGGCAAAATCATATCTTTTAAGGACAGATTTTGTATCATGAAATTATGATAATAAATTTGATAACTCAATATAGCAAGATTCAATATGGCAAGACCAAGGGCCTTGTACCACGATGTGTTAAAATTATCATAGTGCGACAGTGAAAAAGGGACAGAGCTATTTGTCTTGTTTAGTCCTGCTCCTGTTTCTATGTTCCTATCTAACAACAAATGTCAAAAATCTTTTATCAAAGATGATGAATCATCATAAGGTAAGTTTATATTACACTATCATATAAATATGACTCACAGAACTATGATCATAGATATTGATAGTGTAATTACCTTAAAAATAAATCTACAACCATCAATTAGTAAACAAATTCATAATCATACCTGAGCAAAAATCTTATACAACGGCTCCAGAATAAACTCAACAAAGCTCCTTTGGGCAGACGCATGCGGCTGCTTCTTGGTGAACCGCCGGGTCTTGGCGTTGAAGTACACGTCGCCCCACAACCACGCGGACATGTCTGCACCGCGGAGCCCTGAGGTGGGGTGCGCCGCTGCATACATCGCCGCGAACGATTCCACACTGAAGCACACGTCGTAGAGGGACGAGGCGAAGCAGACATTGCCTGAGGAAGAACAGAGTTGTCAACCATTCACTTGATTTTGAATGCAGGTTATGGACAATACCTAATATGTGGAACTTCAACATTATTTTTGGAGCTCCAAATCAGTATTTCTATTAGACTATGACTAAGATTAATTGAAAATGCCTACTCATTACCTTGTGAATGAAATCACGCCTCTCCATCAGGAGAAAACGCCAGAGAAGAAGACTGAATATTAACAATATTTTTCTGTTTAGGTGATCATAAATCATTTGGTATTTTATTGACCAAGTCTGAAACTGAACTAGCAAGTCATGAAATTAATGCTTACCTAACAAAGGTGAAAACACAGTAGCAGGTTCATCAGGATTATCCTGAGGCTGGTGTGTCTCCAGCATGGAATTCAGCTCATCAATTATGTGCCTAAGCTTGTAGTAAGCGTCTGCGGGCGGCAGCTTCAGCTCCAGGATCAGACGGTCGATCTTGTTGATGCAGAGGGTCAGGGGAACTCGTTCCTGGACAGCATGGCGTAGGAGGCGCTCTGTGTTCAGCATAATGCCTTCTGCTGCGTCCACGAAGAGAACCGCGCCTTTGGTTGAGAAATAACACGTTAAGTGTGTTGGTGTACTTGATAAATTGCATGAATAAAACAGTAAGGCTAACTATTTATCTAATGCTTTATTGGTAGCTGATACTTCATACCTTGTAACCACTATAAACCGAGATTTTTGAGCTCAATAAAATTACTTAATGGTTACTGGTTTCTGTCAGACTTTTTCATCTCACTGCAGGACATGGCCTGCCATGAGTTCTAGCTGATTGATGTTGAATTTAACAAATATAGTTGATATAATCTACAAACTCTTAACAATTTTCTGATTTAATTTTTTGTACTTTTCTATTATAAAACACTTTAATAACCATGTCAACTTACCATCTGAGATCCTCAGTGCAGCTGTAACTTCATCACTAAAGTTTACATGTCCAGGTGTATCCATAATATTCAGCAGATGTGATTTCCCCTTGATATTCTTCAACAGTAGCGTGACTGGCATGGACTTGATGGAGACTCCGCGTTCTTGCTCCACAAACAGTGTGTCTGTGTACCGCATTGGAATTGTTGTGTCTGTGTTTATTGTGCTTGGATGGGTCTGTCTGATGAGACAGTCTACAAAGGAGGTTTTACCTGGAAAATGGAAATACTTATTAGAAAATATGAAACATTTTATACAAAATTTTATAAGGAATTTCTTGTTGGCCAACACATTTTTCCAGTTGATGGTATAGTAGGAAATTTAAGAACCCATGATCAAATGCCAAAAAGCAGTTAAATGATCTGGATCCATCAAAGTGGGGAGGACATGCCCTAAAGAATCTATATGTTTGCCTTATTATCCACCCCTCAGTTGAACAAACAAAAATAAAAACCTTTACTATGATGAATATTCAAAAATCATTACATAATATGATTTAAGGCTCTTATTTAAATTGGTAGAAGGAATTTTTGATAAAACCTACCATTATGCAGATGTCCCATCAGCGTAACATTCCTCATCAGGTTGGTATTATCCAGCATATCAGCCATGTACTCCATGTCATATTTAGTCTCTGGCAACGCCTGTTCCTGCACCTGGAACTTCTTATGCTTGATAGGCTCCACAAGAGGCTTGTCTAAGGCCTGTGTGTCTTCCTCTTGGACCACTGTTTCCACATCTGGCCCATACACTTCTACTGCTTGGGGGTAGTATCTGTTGAAAGAAGATGTAAGTTAGAAACTAGATATCCAATGAGGTTGAAACAATATTTTTGCAAATATTCAGGTAATGTGTTGATATAGAAGTTTAAACATAGCTGCAGTTTAGGAACTGGAAGTCTTAAACAGCTTGAATGAGAAATATGCAGTTCTTTTGCAATTTTTGTTCAAAAACAATTAATAACCTTTGAGTTTGTAAACAACCTGAGTTGATAACCTGATCACGAATTTTGTCATCTCCTGGCTGTTGATACGTGTACATACCGCTTATCTTCATGCAGCACGACGGACATTGGCGCTACCTCGGGCTCCGCGTCCCCATCTTCATCCTCCTCCATGGCATCTTCGTCAGCGTCTCTGTTATCTGCATACACACTCTGTTCATCATCAGAATCTGACTCAAGGTCCGGCCCGATATAGTTACCAAACTCATCGTACAAATCACCGTCCATTGTCAAGTTTTTTATGAAATATAATCAGAAAAATTCAAGGAATCTATTTTTCAAAACAAATGCCGACAAATTTCAACAGCACATTTGACACATAACCTCAATCTTGTCAATTTGTTTACGACCATAGAGCAGAAATGAACTTTTCAACTCTATCTTGTCAGTGGTCTCCTTCTTCGTATTTACGAACGCATCGGAATCGCAACATTTTCATTTTTTTTTCAAATTCTGATTTTGCCTTCCGTTCGTCGGTCTGACAAATTCTTTTCAATACAAAAATGGCTGCTGTGCAACCAAATTTATCAAAAATGATTTCGGCCCAGCTACGCAATAAAGCAAATGAGTTTTTGAATTCTAGGAAACATGCCAATAATCTTGCCGATATATTACAGATGTTCGAGGTAAGCACAGGCCCGACATAGTGGTAAAAATTGCGTTATTAAAACTGCGTCCTAGGTTACGTTTTTTATTCGTGGTTATTTATCATCTTGCAGGCTGAAACGGACAATTATACGCCCTTACTGCTTACTGTGGAAGTGATATTTACTGAACTATTGCGACGAGGCGATTTGGTGGAAGGAATCGTCCCCCTAAAACCAGCAGGTTAGTGTCAAAGTGGTGTACCAAGTTATAGATTATTTTTATAGGAATTATATTGATTTTGCTTGTATCCAGGCACTGTAATCGAGCATTTTCCGAGTTTTATGCCATGTATTCGGAGGGCTAGTGCGCTGTACCTAAGGATGTCGAGTGGGATGTGTCCTGTTGGGTCACATTTTGCGACATGTGACGTTATTTGCTTACATAAACGCTTGATTCAACCGCAGAGCCGCACTCTTGTGTAATTGCTCTTGTTACGAGCTGCATTATGTACAAAGGCTTTATATAAATAAGTTTTACATAAAGTCAAAGTTGGAACAATGTGTTTCTTTGGCTGTGGCTACCAGCATTGTTCTTCTGTGCTGTTGGTCAGTGTCTCAAGGTCACTCACATGTGGTAGGTACTTGTGTGCCTACTCACATGTTCTTTATAGGTTGGGTACTAAACATTTAAACTGTTCAGTTACTTCCTACTGAAATGACAGCTATATCATTATTTACAACTGCAATAATAACATACACATCTGTATAAATACTCTCTCAATAAGTAAAAGATCTTTATATTCAATTTGATAAACGATACCTAAAATTAGCTTAACATTGTAGTTGTCAATGTGGTTAGAACATAAAAAAAAATAACTTTGTATAATTGTTTACAATTAATTATGTTTCTAACGCCCACACCAACGTTACACTACAATTAAATTATAATAAATCTACCATATACCTTATATGTTAACCAATCAACATATTACCAAAAATGTTTTCCTTAACAGTGACATGCACATTTAAGAATCAGCACACTTTAAAAAGCAGGTTTTAGTCACATCATATTTATAAATAGAATATCAATTGCATATAGGTGATCTGACCAAGGACAGGGACAGTCAAATGATTCAGAATTGAAATTTAGATTTGCCAAGGATACTAAACAAAAACATGTTTTTGATATCTGTAGCCTGCTTGAATAGGTTGTAAAGTTGCTTTTGCCAGGGGGTCCCAACACAAACAAAGATAATTTGGGTCAATTAGATGTCACTAGATGACGCAATATGCATCAATTTGTTATTGAATTGTGTGAAAAATTAACATTGTCTAGAATTGATCATAATTAAACTTGTATGTTCTTTTTTAATCAACCCCCCTAAGCACAAAATTATGGAATATTGGGCTCTTAATTTGCATTTCAAATTTTATTTGAATGAATCATTTAAAATTGATTCCAGTAGATGGTGCATTTTTAAATTTCCGAGGCTTTACACACGATTTTTAATTTGTAATACACATTTTGGTACAATGAAACTGTAAAAATTTGCAAAAAGAATACTATAAAATAAATCATCACTGCATTTAAAGAAAAATAGTCACAAACAGAGAAAACCCTTTTACTTGCAAGTTGCTGCTAACACCATCTATAACCGTGAAACGGAATCGACCTCAATCAAAGCACTTATAAAAATATTCATCTTAATCAGACATACATTGGTGCAGTTTCTTTGTATGATAAGACATTTATATGCTAGTATTATTATCTGTGCTTTAGCCAAACTAACCAATAATAATACCACACTGTTACTGTCCAACTGAAAAGCAAAGGCTCCTTCTCATATTATGCTGACTCAAGCAATAATCACCATGCTTGGTAGACGGTTTGAGTACATAAAAACTATGTGCACTATAGTAGGCATTTAATTTTATTTGTGTAAACTAAATCTGGTTATAAAATATTACTTGTTTCTACATGCAGATTCGCCCACAAAAGTGCCAATTGCCATACCCCATGGTGAAATATTACTGGAGTATATATCCTATTTCCTACTAAGGGTCATGGTCTGTGTGCCCAGTTCAAATCTCTTTCGCTTTAAGGCGTGATCAATTAACAAACATACATACATATATTCAATATTAGTAAATTAATGAGGATGACACAATCTGCTAACAATTTAGTTATGACTTATACTCTTTGGTAGGTTAGCTTATTCACTTAGTAATTCCACGGGTCCCAATGCTAAGAAAGAAAATTTGGTTTAAATTAATCTCACTATATGGCACAACATACATGGCATTGTTATTGAATTGTGTGTAAAATTAACATTTTCTGGAATTGAACATAAAAATTTCATGTTTTAGTTTAATCAACTCTCCTAAGTACAAAGTTATGGAATATTGGGCTCTTAATTCACATTTCAAAGACTATTTATAATAATCTTTATTTATATAAAAAACAGATTGCAATACATGTAACAGTTTTACAAAGTAGTTACTTGTAAATCTCTGACAATCAAGTGGGTGACGTGCTATATTTATATGGATGGTTTAAATTTGATGCCAATGGTTTTAAATGTCTGAGGCATTCCACTCGATTGTTAAAATTCGTATTGTAACATATTTTGGTGCAATGGAACTGTAAAAATGTGCAAAAAAAACTATATAACAAATCTTCACTGTATTTGAAGAAAAAAATATTCATGCACTGAGTAAATCCATTTATTTGCAAGTTGTTGCTAACGCTATCTATCTAACGAAATGGAATGGAACAGAATGCAAGTACAAAAAATAATCGGTTTAATCAGACAAAAACGCTAGTTACGTTGGCGCGGTTTCTTTGTATGGGATGAGGTATCTGTATTATATTATCTGTGGTAATTCTTTGAAGTGCATTATCAATGTTATGTTAAACATCTTACTGTATGATCAATAATGTGTTATCAATATACATTGTTGCTAGATAAATGTAAGGCATTGAAGTAGTCTCTTGATAAATGTTAATTAATTCCACTTACATCAAGAAGGTATATAGTTAATGAAAGTAACATAAGTAACTAAGATAAGTTCTAAGAATAAATTATCTAAAGAAAAACAATTCATTTAGTGGCGATATGCATATAATGTAGTGGGCTGCAATATTTTTGACAATTCTTATTCTTAATAGGTAATTTGTATTGTAGCTGTTGGTTGTGCCTTTTTTATGTTAGACTACACAGACCCACTGATCCTACTCCTCCATTATTCTTTTCTGATTAATTTCGTTGCGGGATCCAAGACAATTAAATTCATTCTCCGGAACTTCGTCGAGCTTCATTGCCTCGGCGCTTTTCTGGTGGTCGCCACTGTTGATTCTGGCTTTCAGGAGTTGCAGTGGTTCGGGAATAGTGCGGTGGGATTGACACACTGGTGGGCAAAGGCCTCATCCAAAACCTTCCAGGCTTTTCCTGCGCCACCCTAAACCTGACCTTGTAGTAGGCGGTTCCTAAACTAAATAATAAAACTCTAATGCTACCCAAACTCCACAGACCAAAGTCCCGAGGCGGAATACACTCGATGGCTTCGCGAGTGCTTCGAGGCGGCCCAGTCGCGAGCCCTAGAGTGCATCCGCCGTGGGCGCACCAGCTCCCGACTGCAGGCCCTTGTTACCGCCTGCAAGCTGATGCAGGCTGAGGGCAAGCATCCCTTGGAGGGCTCAGCTGGATATTACTTCCCTTCGCTTAGGCTCAAGGTAAGATACACAGTGAATTGCTGTTTCTTTACAGTACTGACTTCTAATAGTTGTCCAGAAAGATAGGCCTCCTTGTTTGAAGGCTTGATCCAGCCAACAATTTAACTGTAAAATGTCATCATAAAACTGTGTAAAATCTAATGACAGTTTCTATGATTTTGAAAAACTGTTAAACTTAGAAATATTGTGTGAATAGTAGAATTAAGTATCATTCTGATTTGCCACATTTCAAGATGCAAATATCTGTTTTGAAGAAAATTAAAATATCTGATTACATATTTTCTTCCAGAACATATTCAGTGTATTGTTGGATTCTGAGATGTCGATGTCAGCGCCCATAGCTCGCTTCCAGGAGTTCACAGAGTACAGGGATGTGCAGCAGTATGGCCTCAAAGTGCTCTCCACTCTGGCTTATCGCAAGTAAGACTTCATTCAAAAGGCAAACTAGATAATATACAGTACTCCCCAATCTCCTGGGCCGCCCTGAAGTTGGCTACAATGGCTGCGCATTAATAAATCTCATACAAAAACAGCAGCGCGCCGTCTCTTGCGCATCGGAAATCCTATGTACAGCCCGGCCAAGAAGATTGGGGAGTGCTGTACATTTGTCAAACGAATTTCAGAAAACAATCAAATATCAAAACAATTTAACTTAATATTCCTTTTATTTTTACTTTTCCATGCTTTTATTTTTAATTTAACATTTCAAGCACTGTTTTCGAACTTTTGGCAAAAATACATTTTATTCTAAAAGCCTAAACCAGTTTCTGGTCAAAATGAGTACTGGCAAATCAAATCAAGTACCATTTGTTTGTAGGATAATGCATACTGAGTTTACGTTGATGGCAAGGATTCACACTAGGTTTCTCAAAGCTAAATTAATGTAAAAAATTGTTAACCAAGCATTATCTGCTGTGATTGGCTGTTGAAAATTCATTCAACCAATCACACCGGCGATTATTCCGATAATCGAGCTTCAAGAAACCAGGCATCAGGGTTATATAATAATATTTTTTTCAGGTCACCAACATCAATCTACATGCAGAACTACTTGGAGTTGCTGGACAAACTGCTGGTGTGCGAGATTACCACAGATACCAAGGGCAAAGGCAAGGAGAGGGACAGCGAGGAGAAGGAGGAGAAACTGCTGTGTGGGACAGAAGGTAGGAGGAAATTAGAAACTTCATATATCTGTAGTTGTAAAAAATAAACGGACATTACAAACATAAATATGACATTTATATTCGGCATATTTTTATTAGTTGGCATTTATGGCGCATAGTGCACAAACTAATTAACCACTATATACAGCGAACGGAACGTGAAGCGACACGATTGGTCAGTCGATCTTCGTGTCAACTGACCAACCAATCGCGCGCTCGCAACGGTGCTTAACGTTCCCCGCGTCCTGCTTGGTAACCAAAGAGACCTAAAAAGCGAGTTCTGTGCATCTAACGACTCTTGCCGACTTAGGTGGCGATAAATATACCATGGTCAAACCGTGTAATGTGGACATAATTTAATTTGTATCAAATATCTTTGTTACTAACATATATTTGAACCTTCTTTTTCCACTACCTTGTCTTTTATGTAACGCATTGCCTAAGAAATTCGTTTCGAAATATGAACATTTAGACACAAGATTATGAAATAAAATTTAAAAAAAAAAACAGTTACGAAATGACTTTTCGTAACTGAATAGGCTACTGTTGGTAGACGCATTCTGCCGCTAAGCCCGCGCTTTTTCCACCGCCCCAACCGGCAGAATGATACTGAACATGTTACCTCTCGAAAAAGGACGCGTTAATTTTGTGTATATAGTCTGTGGTTTTTAGTCTGAACGTTTATAATAAATTGTTGTTGGAACTTATTTGCATTTAATTAAGTAAGCTCATCAGGTAGTGGAAAAAGAATCGTTCGGGTCTCGCAAAAAAAGGCTTTGTTTTAACATTCGCATGTAGCTTTCGACGTTCGCCTTCGGTTCACGTGGATATTGGCTACAAATCTCGTGTTAAAATCTCGACTTTATTAAGCTCGACACGAAATGTACTATTTACCTCTGCAGCATCCTTGTAGCAAGCATGTCCTATAAAAATACAAATGATCAAAGTTACAGGTACACGTAGAATCAAATCTAATGGTGGCCTGAAACACTGCAAGTCACTGCATAGTAAAAAAATCATGTGACAGCGGAGGTGAGGGGTGGAGTACTTAAGAAATAAAAGCAACCATAGCAAAATTCAAAGACAACATTAACTTTGAATCGACCGGCAGTAAAAGAGCCTAGCTAAATTTCTAGAAATGTAACCATTAATATAACAAAAAAGTTAAATTTTATCCTCAGACAAGGTTCCGTTCCCCTACAACCCGGGCGTATGTCGCCGCTACGCCAACCGCTGCTGGGGCTTCGCTTGCCAGTGGCCGCTGTGCGAGGACTCGCGCACGCACCGCCGTGCACTCTTGTTGTTAGTGGAGCGACTCATGCCGCTGTTGACACGTCCGCACCTCGCCACTGATATGCTCTGCGACAGTCTCGACGCTGGTGAGTACATTATTACTACCCGTACCCATTAACGCCGTACGATAACTGAATTTTCATTTCGACCATATTACAGCATCCCCAAAAAAAAATAACCCACGTCCGAGATGGTCCGCTAAAAATTACACCTAGTTTTGCCTCCCATCTTGGAATTTAAGCTTATTTACGGCATCAAAACCACCGAAAACAAAAAATTACTCTTAATGTCATCATGACAGTCATTTTGCATCCCATTTTGGATTTAGACCTAATTTTTGGCATCAGCGCCTCAGTAAACAATCATGTTGAACGAATATAATGCATCCATTATATTCTGCTTTGAATTATTAGTAATTAATATTTATAATTTTAATTGTAGTATTAATAATAATTTTTTTTTAGAATTTGACTCACACACTGTTCCGTTGGTGTTGAATTAGGTATTTTACCTATGTTTGCAATATTTGTAAGTATGTGAGAACCATGTTCCTATTTATCACATTAATAAATTTACCTGTTAATGCTTTTAATACTTTATACCTGTACGTAGTATAGTGCTATTCTGGGTGCATCGTCCTCACATACATGAATTTATTAATGTATGTACTTATGTAAATATTGTAAAACACTTTTTTTTTTAAAAGAGTAAGTATGGAGTTTCTTGTGCATTCTTCTCCATAACAAGCTACTTTGCCGAATGTACGGTAGAATCAATTTTTATTTTATGATTTGTTACTTTTAATTCTGACGTTCAAAAGTGCCGCTTTTTGGCCCAGTTGAATAAATATATTTGACTTTGACTTTGAATAACTAAAATTCCTCGCGCTTACTTTACTTACCATATAATCTGTATCCACAGGTGGCCCAATCAGCATGCTAGCGCTCCAAGGTGTCCTAGAACTGGTCCGGCGCCACAACATCGACTACCCAGACATGTATGACCGCCTGTACGCCATGTTTGAACCCGAGATGTTCGCCACACGCTACAAGCGACGGCTCTTGCATCTCGCCGACATATTCCTTAGCTCCACGTGAGTATAGGTTCACACCAACTTTATAACTTATCATGTTATTATGTTTATACCATTCCCCCTCTAAAAAGCTTATTTTATTCATTGAAAACTGTGAATAAAAAGCTCTTTTAATCACTGCTTTGGTGTCTGAATTTAGAACACACTGATATATTCAAACTCCATCCCAATGCTACACAACCTCCTTGCGCAAAAAATACTCGATACTACCTTTCTTTTTCTCGTAGTCATGGTATAAAGTAAAATATGCAACTCTTAAATAAAACGGATTTATATCGAGGGCCATGAACCACTCGCGTCGCTCAGGATTCTAATACTTGAATCACTCGCTATGCTCGTGATTCAATCATCATGAATCACTCCCCTATAGTCGTGATTCAGTTGTTAGAATCCTTCACTTGCTCATTATTCATCTATGGTACTCGCTTTAAAACCGTCCTTTATTCACTAGTTGCTTAATTTACTATAGCTGCACTGTAAATTAATTGTAATAGTTTGTATGTTTCGTTTCTGTCTTTTAACGTTTTAAAACTCCACCAATGGAATCTTTTATGCTGATGATGTAACTTCTTCCACAGTCACTTGCCCGAAAGCTTAGTAGCTGCATTTGCAAAGCGTCTCTCCAGACTGTCGCTGGTGGCGTCTCCTGATGACGCGGTGGGACTTCTGCAACTGGTCGCTAACCTTCTGCTGCGCCACCCGGCGCTCAAGCGCATGATCTGCCTGGAAGACACACCACACATAAGTGAGTACACCAACTAGTTAAAAGAATCCTTCTTTTTCTGGTATTACTTAAGTCTGTCTGAATCTCTTCCAACCTTTACCGTCCCTTCCATCCTTTATACGGTTTGTCTGTTAAAACCCTTCTGCGTTTTGTTTATAAATTGTTGTCGTTCTTGTAAATTGCAACTTGAAAAAGCGGTCTGAGGATTATTAGGCGCCGTCTTAATATAAAGGGATCATCGCAAAAATACGCGATTGTCGTCCTCACACGTTCAGGTTTGTCGTACAGTCTGTCGGTAAATAAACGCGAAGAACGCGTATTCTTGCTTTCTATTATGACTACGCCTAGACTCCAAGAAGGAGGGCAATGCCAGGAGCAAGGCCAAGGGCAAGAAGGCCGACGTCGTCTTCAAGAAGCTCAGCTACCGCGACAACGAGCGCAGTTACCGCGACAGGGACAACAAGCGCAAGCGCCGTGACTCCAGCGACGCATCATCTTTCAAAATATTGACGATATAATTTGCTTGCAGTGTCAAACGACCCTTACGTGATGGAAGAGACCTGCGCCCGCACATCTCGCGCGCTGGGCTCGTCCCTATGGGAGGTGTGGGCGCTGCGGCGGCACGCGGCGCCGGCGCTGTCCAACGCGGCGGCGCAGGTGCTAGCAGCCGCCAACGAACGCTCGCAGCCTGTCGCATTAGCGCCTCCAGACTTAGCTGCGGTATGTATTCAAATACTAAGCAATAGCATAGGTTCGTGGCTTGGCGTGGTGTACCAAATCTTATGTGCCTCAATACACAGAAATCATTTTTAAGTGAATTAACTAAACTTAGCAGAAGTTGCAGTCATCAAAAGTCTTGTTTAAAAACTCTTCGGAACTAAAAAAAATTATAGCTGTATATATTTTATACATTATTATGTTCCACAGTCATTCGACGCCGAACTAAAGAAGAGGTTCAAAACAATAGAAATGAACTTCGTTCGGCCACAGGGCATGACGACGCCATCTGGCGAGCGAGTGATGCAGTACTGGGAGCTCATGGCCTGAACACCCCTCACAGTAAGATAAACACCCTGTTGACTTGCATTTACACCCTACATTTGAGAGGACCTCGCCGACGAATGCTGCCGACCAAACCCGACACTATTTGGTCAGCAACAAGGTCGGTCGGACCAAATCCTGTCGTGTGTAGGGATAACACATTTATTTCTGTAATAGCCCAGGGGTCATACACTCTTGCACTAGCTCTATAATATGTGAGAAGCGATTCTGTACCATCTGCGTATGTATTGACCGTCACCTTGACTTGTACGACCCCTGGCCGCCCGCGAATTTTGTTAATTTCAGAGTTGTAATCGTAGATTACGATGAGATAATATTAATTATTATTGTGTCTGGTTATTTGAAGTATTTTATTAATACTGCAACCCTGGTGGTATTTGAGCTTTCGAGATGTTTGTATTTATATTCTCATGGACTTACCTAAATGGAAAATATTATTAATTAGATGGAAAATTTGATCACAAATATTGGTGTATTCCGAAAAATATAAATGAAACATCTCAGTCTTCCCGCAACTGTCAAAATTGCATGATCGACACTAATTGATCATTCAATTTCGATCTAAAAGTGATATGCAGCACACAGGTAATATCACAACAGTTTACAGAATCTGTGTCAGCCGTCAATTACGGATGTAACCACAGACATAAATCTAACTAGATGACGCGATTGTATGTACTTCGCGGGTCAAAAAACGGAGTAAAGTTACGATCAATGATCGTAATCTGAGCTTTTTATATAGCATTATCGGCACAGAAAATCCACCGTAATCTAGAAAAAATCCCTTTTTATGCCATATTGAGCAATAAAGAATGTATAGAAAAAGTTGGCCGAGGCGATGGAAATGTTTTCTTTCATTGGTACGTAAATTTGTTTTTAAATTGTGAAGAAGTGGCACGCTTGGTTTCCATACAGTTGGAGGGACTTGCGTTATCTAGTTAGATTTATGTCTGTGGATGTAACCGTATTGAATATTACAGTACGGTTTTAGCTAGCACAGTAGCCATTAATTTGCTTGACCTTTGCTTTACAAAAATGAATTAACTGTTGATGAATATGACTAAAATGTAAGAATTTGTGCTCTTTATACTGTTTGGCTGTTTTCAAATGTTCAAGCGTGGCTGGTCCAGCCAATGTGTTGGTTAAAAATATACAAGTATGTGTAAATAGAACCTTCATTTATGTAGAAACAAGCATCCTATTTCGATTTGGTAGCGTTTTATTGCCAGTGGAAATGACTCCACTTCCTAAACTAAAGATTACACAAGATTATGATATAATATTATAAAGTCGGTAGTTGTAAGGTTTTGAATACATTTTGCACTCTAAAGTTGTAATGTAGGTGAAGTTTGTTGTAATTTGGTTATAATTTTATTTTTTTACGAACGATTGAATGTCTGTGATTGATGGCCTGGCGTCGGTAGTAAGCTTCAAGTTTTAAGACGTTTATTTATTAACGGTAAATGTAGTCAAATATTTAATTAGTAAATATCCTTACGGATATAGGACACCTTCTCTTAGATGGAAGGGTGATTAGTAATGTGTAAACGCTACTAAGTAATCTTATAAGTAAGTAAATTATGTCAGATATTCTTTGTATGTAAGTATTAAACTAACTTATTATGTAGAGTGTAACTGCTGAAAGCTAACTACCGACATAAGGGTGCGCCTGCGGCGCGCAGGAGAAATTTTAACTTTTGTGCGGAGCAGCGCATAGTTTGTTATAGAATAGCTCGTGAATGACGCGTGTTCAGGGTGACAACACTAAAATATAGAAAATTGAATTCACCATGATAAAAACCCATTCAATCTGAAATTCTAAGAGCCCACATGCATACAAAACATAATATGTCAGAGAAAGTTGGTAACACAAGGTTAAATGTGCAATATTGTATGACGAAAAGTCAATTTAATCTTGTGTTAGCAACTAATTCTGAGTTATGTTTTTTGTGCAAGTGACCTTAATTAAATACGTTTTAGTTTCAACCCCTAAAATACACTATATATAAGTACCTTGTTTTCAAGGTAAAACTGCCTGAATTCACACTTGACACGAGCCGTTCACATGGGTCGATTTGATGTAAGGTCCGGTAGATAACTGTGTTGCATAACCCGGCTGTAAGTGTGGTATGTCCCATCGAGTTTTAAAGTATGGAGTGTGATTTCCGAGACTAAAATTGATAAAATATGTTTTTTTCAATAAATTGATTATAAGTAACAATTTTACACTTCGTATTTTTTGTTTTTAAAACTATGATTTCGGTGTTTGCTAACCTAAGAAAAACTTCGGAGACCTGTCTCAGAAAGTCCGAGTCACCTACATACTTAGGGCGGTTATGCACTACATCCGACCCGTGTCCGTGATTTGGGTTTCGAGTTCAAAATGTTCTGAATAATGACGGATGGAGTTCGGATGTAGCGCGTAAGCTTCCCTACAAGAAGAACTACGGCTACATCGGAACCGAAATGTCTCGGACACGGATGTAGTGCGTAACCGTTACAGTATTGCATAAAAAATATGAAATACATCTTTTTTTTTAAATTCGTGTGTGAGGTTTTAAAGTGAATGAATATTTCGTTTTACATTTGTAATATCGAAGTGAATTAGTGTCAAATCACATGAGAACCATGCAGGCGAATGTCTGAGGTGATTTCTTGATGAGAGAAGGACCCAGACTTTGTGATAACTGTCTTGTTGTAAGCTCGATGGGCCATATTTACGATACGATACGGTCCGAAACTAATACATTAAGCCCGTCTTCCCGCACTAACATTCGTTAGTTTCATTCCAATGCGAATACTTTCTTGCTAGTAGTTGTTGACTAAGGATTCATGTAAATTAAGAATTTATTTTGTTATATTTTATAGGTTTGTTATGACTGCTCTCTGTTCTCTGTGTAGTGTAGCGTGGTAACGTTTCATATTGCTCGAGTTTGTCCAAAACAAAAACAAAAACGAAACGTACGTGTCAGTACGTGATTCTAAGTAAAACTTGTCATAAACATATCAAGTTTTCGAAATTACATGCATGTAATTCAAAGTAACAGTACACTCGTAAAAGAGAATGTTAGACAGTTTTATCTATAATACTGAAAACGAAAATACATTATGATGTTTTTGTAAAAATGGATGACTTTGATACTTGATGATGATGTCATCTAGCCGATATCGACCAAAGCGACCGCATTCCATAGATCCTCATTGTGTTTGCGACCTCGGATTTGCCGCTCTGTTATGTGCCCTCATGTAACTTGCATATCCAACTTTGACCGAAGAATTCTGAGAACAGAACGGACAAACGATAAATGGTTCCTGTTAGTAGTCAAGCTTGAGAGCAGTAGACTTACAAGTTGTGGGGAACCCAGGCAGGAGCTTTACTTTGTGAAAATTATTTCATCACAACTGCTCTTAAAACGGTGAAGAGAAACATCGTGAGGAAACCGTCTTAGAACCAAAAATTACAAAGACGTGACATCCTCCAACCCGCACTGGGCCCGCGTGGTGGATTACGGCCCGTTCCCTCTCACAGAGAGGAAGCCTGCTCGCACAACGGACCAAATGGGAAGTGCGGAAAATGGGGTCCATCTAGGTATCCTATCCTAGTCTAGCTTGTGTTGTCTATGCTATGTAATATATGTATATGAAGTGCCATGCTACTCTATTCGAGATGAGGTGTTAACCAATTTGTCCTGTCCTGTATCAATATATACGATCAAGGTATTGTGACGGGCAAGCGCCATATTTATTAAACTTTATTGTTATTATTAATTATTTGAAGAAGCCTCGCAGACTTGGGCGCGGTAGGTCATCCGATAAAGAATTAAAGATGGGCCAATTTGTCGCAGTTGTATTACAGAGTATTTTATATCTTCATTGATACTGCAAGGAATTACGAAGACAAGCGTCGCTTACACAATAATACAAAAATTTGATTCTAAATCTTTCAAAATAATATGAAAGTTTTCTCAGTTCCGGGTCGGAAGAGACTTTCATTGGCAGCTGTGAAGGTTAAATCCGTGCTTTTGTTGCTGTTATAGTGAATTTTGTTAGTTTGAACTTACATCGAGAATATTTTGTGTTCGACTGCTTACCTCGATGCCGTCGTTACATGAAGCTGGCAGAATAGTCGACACCGGCCCGAGTAGTCTCAGAAAAAAAAGCAATGTCAGTGGTCTTATTTTTTGTTTGCTCTATCAATGAGGATGTAAATTCAACTCTAACCCTTCAATAACGTATTTTGGGATATAACTTCATTAATCCCTTCAGCGTTACACTGTCTGTTCTCTCCATTATTGTCAGTAAAATTGATAATCCATTAGTCACAATTATTATTATTATTTCTGTGTATCTACGAAGACAGTAATATGATGATTATAAAATAAGATTATACATAGTGCAATATTGTTCGTTAGCATCAATATTCTAGTCTGGCGTATGTTAAATTAAAGAATTATGCCAAAATATGGCCATGAGAAAAGTTTAGTGTGAATTTTGATCTGATTTATCAATAATCAGGTAAATTTGATTTGAAGGTTTGATATATTATTTAGTAAACCGCCATTATTATTCAGCGGTTATCTGACAAATAAGAAAAATCGACCCTTATATTTTGAAGTTTTTTATTTTTATTCTGTTTGTTCTCTATTGAACAATGACCAAATATGAAACATGAGGAGTCGGTAATAATTAAAAAAAAAGAAAAACTAACATTGCTTCCATATAAATACGAAAAGCAGTACTTCCACAAAACATCCAAAGTTCAAAACTTTTACCTCAATGTAAAACATGTATCAACTCAGTCTTTATTAAGCACAACACATTAGATATTTAGAATAATATGTAAAACATTTATACCACTTTTTATAGAGAATAATATTGCATGTCTATACGTTTATTGTAAGAATTCACACCATTATTTTAAGCTAACGTTGAATCCTGTACACAATGCAGGCCACTGTAATCTATTCGGTAGGGCAAAAAATAAAAGGTAAACAAACAAACGTTAAATGTTTATAATCCGACTAATTTAAAAATACATAGCGTCGTTGTAACTGAATCTTTGAACTTTATTTTCACCCCCTTCAAAACGTCGGTTTAATTTGAAACTTTGCACAGTTTGCACACTTATCAACCGATACCGATAGTTTGTTCCATTATCCTTACACAGGCTCTTCAGGATTAGCGATTGAACTAAAAAGTAAAAAATAAATAATAGTTAAAAAAAAATAAGATTAGTGTGATTAACAAAAAAAATATGTTTTTTTTTTGGTAAAAATGCGTGGGTTGCTTTCTAAAATATTCTCAAAATGACTCATGCAAGCCGATGCTTTTTTAATTAAAATTTATTGAAAATTTTCTACTTTTTAGTTTGGTTTTCTATTAAAGCGTGTTTTTTTAATTATTTATTTGGTTTGCTTACCTTTTATTTTTTGCCCCAGCGCATAGAGAACAGATATATAGATATTGAAGATGTTCATAAGTGGCGGTGACCATTTATCATTAGGTGGGCTTGTGTAATTGCTTGCCACTCTATGGAAGAAATAATTTGATATTTGAAGGAAGATCTTTGATTCAACGCCAATATACACCATTGTGTACACGACCCAATAGATTCTACTTTATAAGCGTAGATACTAACCCCACCAGTGAATGTCTTAAAATATTAGAATCTCGCTATTATACACATCTTATTGCTATAGACATAGGGAGTTAGCCGCCGCGCCCGCCGCATCTATTGTGATTATGTTGAAACAAAAAGTTTAGCCGTAAGTTAGTATAAGGCATTACTTTAATATCATTCATTTAATGTTCTATTATTATATTCATGATTATAAATAAAATAAAGTATTATAAAAAATACTGGTTTTAATTACCACAGAACTTCTTCCTTCTTCTTTAACTTTTTCCTATGCTCTTGCCCGATACAAAAGGGGCTTATGGCTCAATAATAACCCCGGAGGTCGATCTCCAAGGTAAGTATCACTTGCCGTCCGAGGATGGATGACCAACCATTACCTGAATCTATATATATATATATATAATCTAAATATGTCGTCAGTATAGACGTCGTGTATGGATTTAATATAAAAATGTTTAAAGAATAATGTTAAACCTACACTAGTTTACACGGTTTTTAATCATGATCATCATTTAATTGTCAACATAGGTGTTTATAAATACAGATCTTAGCTTACATGAAATAGAGCGCTATGTGATGCCAGGAGGCGTATAAATATGTTGTTCAAATTTGATTTAGTACAAATTAGTTAAAAACTTAATTAAATAAAAAAAAATGACAATTAAAAAAAATATAAATATGTTTAGTGTCAATTATTTTAACACACTAACAGTAGTAGTTACTTATTGAAAAATGAATATAATAACAATATAGTAATGCCATGTTAAATTAATTTGTCATCTAAGTATTCGTCACGTCAACAGTATAAAAACATTTATCAACAAGTAATAGTTAATTTTTTTCTTGAAATGTATTAAATCTTATTTTTTTATGGCATCTGGAATTTTATTGTAAATACGTGGGCTATACCCAGAATACTCTTTTTTATTAATGCAGTTTTACATTTGCGATTACACAAGGGATTTTTGTATTGAATAAGAATTGGAACATCTCTTAGAGCAATGATGTTATATATAAACTGAGGTAGATACGTTTTACCGACGTCTGCGCGGCAATACAAACACAAGCTAATCAGCTTGAGTGAACTCAGTCCGTCTTGCGTCTGGCCGCGACACGGACGTACGTTTGAACAGTATGTTTATCCCTTTCAGACAACGGGGTCCTATTTATATCTCTGTAATCTTTTAAAATACTCAGTGATAGAAATAAAGTTCCAAGTTCCATAGGTCCTATGTAGGTAGCTATAGTAAAATATCGCCATGTTTTTATTTCTTTATAATGAGTATGACGTCTCTATTGGTAAAAGCTCATTGTCTTAGAGTAGATATTTTTCAAAAAGAAATGGATTTGTTTTGACGAAAATACTAATTTCTAAAATGTATAACGCCGGCAATGTAAGTATTTTTAAGGATTTAAAGTAAGGTGCTCAGCTATCATCTATTTTCAGACCACGCATGGCTATTGTAATTTTTTTTGTGTCCTAAATATAAGTAATTTATCTGAAGAATTCCTCAAAATATAATTCCGAATCGTAGAATCGAAGCAACTAGACCGTGATAGGCAACCAGTAACGCAGTACTGTTTACTTTTATCGATAGTTGGAAGATGCGAGGGCAGAATTTTTATTTTTTTAAATAATAATTCTTTAAGTACTTTCCAAATAAGATGATTGTCGATCGGTGTATTTGTTTTTTGGTGAAAATGCATTACTTTAGTTTTCTTAAGGTTAATGAATCAATTATTCATATTAAGCCAATTCATAATGTCAGTAAGTGTATTGTTAATTTCAAATTGATAGGTATTTAATTTTTTGCATTTTATGGTGTTATTTTATGTTTTTTTTTTGTATTTTATTTTGTGTTTTATGCAGGCAGTGTTATCATCTGTAAACAATATCATTTTTTGTTGTGTCACTTCTGGCAAATCATTAATCTAAATGAGAAATCGTGGTGGCCCAAGCACGCTTCCTTGTGGCACTCCATATTTTATAGTCCTGAATTTGGACAGATATGTTCGTTCTACTTTTGTCTTTGAGCACACTCTTGTGATCTTCATACTTACGTTATTAGCAACATATTGTTACTGCAGTAAATTAGGTTTTTAATACGTAGGTACTTAGGCTAGCAGCAATGGTAAATCAGAAAGAAATAATTAAGAACTACCTATCGCTCTTTAATGGTATTCATATAACAATACATAAGGTAGGTACTTACAATATAGAAACAATATTATTCGAGTACACACCTACCCACGTCATTAACATTATTAATAGGCCATGGTTATTTTTTTCTTGTTATGTACATAGGTACACAGGTTTAAAAAAAATTATAGATTGTGAACTATTGTTATTACTATTCCGACATCCATAAATTTATGTGCACGAGTGTAAGCAGCTCAATACCATTGACAACTTAATTTGGTCGGGTTATACGCGAAAATTTAGTATGGAAAAGTAATGAAAGCTAATTTCTCTTAAAATACAACACTTAGGTATCTGAATTTTTGGTCGCTATAACTTCTTTAAGAGTAGTAATTATTATATTTTGGGCAGAAATCACAGAGTTTTTAATAGCAATGAAATTTGAACACCGTGGCTACCGCCCCCCACCAATGACATGGTATATCTCGTAAACTACTGAAGTATTAGTTGTGAATTTTGTGCACTAATTTTATCTTGCAGGGTAGTAATTTTCTCAAACTTGGAATCAACATTCAAAGTCGTGGTCCCGCTAAACGAGCGAGCGAAAGTTATCATCGTTGATTTCTCGATTAGTACAATTGTTTCAGTTGTTTTTTTTACGAAATGTATCACATTTATGGGTAGTAACTATTTGTGGAAGGAGGCAATAAAACTCGTAAAAACTAAAATATTTGATCTATATTTATCCGTCCGACAACAACATTACAAAGGTGCCTCGATACTCAACATAAACTAAATTTGGCACAATGCAAATCATTATAAGGCACTTCGATTCACTAACTAATATTGTCGCGTGGAGCAAGTTACGTATAATTTATAAATAATTTACAGTAAACATTATGTTATATTGAACACACTGCGAAATAAAAACTAATTATTTAAATTAGTTTACACGTTTGTAATCAACTCGGATAGAAAAATGAGCATCCTATCCAATATTTAGAAAAATACTAACGGCAAAAGAAATAGGTATGCAGGCAACTAACGACATCTGCAGTCTATAAAGCAAGCGCTTATATCAAAAATAATAAACTTGCGGAGCATTTATTTTATGTTGATAAACTACTTGCATCAGTATTTATATCTGTGTTTTAAATTGCAAAGACGGGTCTAGTTAATGGTTATGTAACGATCAATGTCTATTGGCGTTATAGCCCCGTATCTTACAAAAGTAACACGGGAAGATGTTTTATTAGTTAAATTATGGCAAAATTCATTTTGATCGCAATATTTTACTTCTACTGTACAATAATGGAGGCGGCTATAGACTAATAACAATAATAACCTTATTTGCAAATGGAGGGTTAAAAACCATCATGCTTTTAAAAAAAATATTGCAAACACTTTGGAAGCCTCCTTATATTAAATTGTATATTAAATTCGACGACTAAATAACTACAATACACGCCTCAAGCAGTTGCTGGATTACAAAATAAAACAAAAGTTAAAATCTGCTTGGCGAAGGCTAAAAAGATGTCCAGATAGAACTCCGATTAACTTTAATGAATGAAGTACGAGGTGCATTCAATAAGTACCTAGCCTCATCGCCAGAGGGCGCTGTAGTTTCAAAAGAGTTTTACCACAGTGTAGCACATTCTTTTTTAATTCTTTTTTCAAATTTTCATTCCAATCCCTTCATTTGTTTTAATTTGACAACTTATGGAAGCGAACGTGTCGATCGGTTTTACAAAAATGGAAAAAGAGCAATATCGTTCGGTGATTCGATTCCTATTTTTGGAAGTGAAAACGCGCATCGAAATCAAAGAGCGCTAGGATGCTGTGTACGGTGACTCTTCTCCATCGATGGCCACCGTCAAGAATTGGTTCAACGAGTTTGCACGTGGCCGTACGTCGGTTTTTGATGAACCAAAACATTAAAAAAATCTATGATTTCGTATTGGCAGATCGCCGATTGAAGGTTCGGGAGCTAGCTGAGACTGTAGGCATTTCAGAAGGAACAGTGCATCATATTCTTCACGAGGAACTCGGCATGAGAAAGCTGTCGGCGCGATGGGTGCCGCGTTTACTCACACCAGAAAACAAGCGCAACCGTGAGACCACATCGGAGACGTGTTTGGCGCTGTTTATGCGGAATCCAGCGGAGTTTTTGCGTCGTTTTGAAACCGTCGATGAAACCTGGATCCACTGTGTACCAGAGACCAAGGAGCAATCAAAACAATGGATCCAGACCGGGGAACGTGCTCCAAAGAAGGCGAAAACTGTAAAATCGGCCGGAAAAGTTATGGCCACCGTTTTCTGGGATTCACAAGGTGTGATCTACATCGATTACCTCGAGAAGGGTAAAACAATTACAGGGCTTTACTATGCCGATTTATTAGGCCGATTCGACGCCGAATTAAAGAAAAATCGACCCCACCTGGCGAAGAAAAAAGTGCTGTTTCACCACGACAACGCACCGGTTCACACGTCTGCCGCTGCCATGGCCAAATTGGTCGAATTACGCTACGAATTGCTGCCCCATCCACCGTATTCTCCAGATTTGGCCCCTTGTGACTTCTTTCTGTTTCCTAATCTGAAAAAATCACTCGCCGGGAACAGATATGGATCGAATGAGGAGGTCATCGCCGCCACGGAGGCCTATTTTGCAGAGTTTGACAAAAATTATTTTTCCGACGGGTTAAAAAAGTTGGAGCATCGCTGGGCTAAGTGTATCGAACTAAAAGGAGACTATGTTGAAAAATAAATTGCCACTTTTCCAAAAATTTCATTTACTTTTTGTAGGCTAAGTATTTATTGAATGACCCTCGTATAGTGTATTAGTTCCTCTGTAATGTGTACCCGGGACACTTTCTAAGGTTCGCCATATTTTCGAAGCGTCTTTATAAAATAGTGATATGCCAATATATAAAACCTAAAATCTACATCTAACAAAAAATATTAAATTTCTGTACGAAAAGTAAAATACTAAACGTTACTTGTCATCATTTATCGATTCGTTATATCTAAATGAAGTCTTACTGTTTTGGATGCCTTTCATAGTCAGAATCTTAACGCTATTTAATAGTCAAACAAAGAATGTATCACAGAATCGTATTGTGTGGGCACGTTTGTGATTGCTTTTAACAAAACAATAGAATTTTATTCTATCAACCAAACCACGTTACTAATACTCCAAAGAGATGCATTGGAAGACTTAATTTAACTAAACATAACATGAACTAAAAATAAACTTTTCGAATTCCTAAAATATATCAACAACAAGTCACTTACAAACGCGCGCACACACGGACACCTAAAACAGCGTAACGCCTAATACAAGAGCCTCTAATATCACTTCTCTCTTTCACGATAGTATGCCTCACTCTCATTTGATGATCTGTTCCTGACTGTCACTCGGGGCGGACACACTATGGCAGCAAGTAATCTGCGGACTTTGTTCCCGAACTTCCTGACGTTGTTCTTCAGAACTTTCGTCCTTACTGCAGCAAGACTGACTAGGTTCATGAACTATCACAGTAGTCTCCTTTTTACAGCATTTTTCTTCAGGTGGCGGTTCTTGCTTCTTTTTGCAACAACCTTGGCGCTCCGTTCGGAGAAGTTGGACATCTTCTACGCTAGGACTGTCTTCTTTCTCACTTTCGTGATGGCAGTGTGATGTGGAAGCTTGCATTTTCTTTGCTCTGGCAACTTTTGAGGGACACTTTTTCGCACCGTAATAGCAGGTGGCGTTCTGTTCGGTAGAGCTGCCATCTTGCGAGGTCGCGGGGAAGTAGTGTGATGGCTGGATGCAGGTGCGAGTCTGGCAGATGAAGAAATCGGACTCTGAACTCATTGAGGAGTCGAGTAGAGGCGGTGTTGAGGTTTCGGCTGTAGAAGAGATAAGATATTGTAGTAATAAAATGGTTGAAGATTTTACTTTGTGGATTAACACGGAGTTAGGTTCAAAATGGGGATAGAAGTAGTGTTATCAAAAAGATATGACCTAAGAAATGTATTTGTGGTGGAACGAAAAAACAGATTTAAGTAAAAACGAATGTAATAGAGTCTCTTATTATTAATAAATTATATGTTACATACGTTGAATGATAACAAATACTAAAAGAACACGTGGTGTTATACGTATGACGAACGAATGTTCCTTATTTACTTTCGCTATGCAAATAAAATTGGCATAAACATTGCAAACATAGTAGTAAATTAACATTATCCTTTCAATGTTACAGTATTGAAACATCTACACAGCTGATCAAACATACACGCAAATATGCTTAAAAAATTAATTTTGCCTCATGGAAAGCAATAAGTATTTGACGTCAGTGTTAACAAAAAATGCTAAATTCGCTACGCTCTTTTCATTGCTGTCAGCAAGCATCGTTCGAAAATGCTGGGGAATGATCGGGTATTATGAGAGCTAAAACACTCTAAAGAATCCAAAACAGCCTAAGATTCTTCGACAGTACCTCAAATAATTCCATAAAGGACAAAACAGTTAACAGATCAAGCAACCAAACAACGTTCGCGTGAGATTCGAAGAAACGCGAGCCAAGAAACCAAGCAACTAAACTATAGTGTACATGGAATTTTGTTTTAACAAGGGTGAAGCCATGGCATACTGATGACTACATTATAAAGTACCTTTGCTACAGTAGGAAAGGATATACAGAGCTGAAAGCAAATAAAAACTAAACAGACTATATGACAATCTAGACTGCTCTAAAAAAAGCCGGAGTCTATACAACAACGATTTCACATTCAAAGCTCTACCAATCATCTACAAACAAACAAAAGAGTATGTTACATCAATGTCTTTGGTAGTCGTCTTGCAACAGCGTGTGGTCCGTCTGCTGCAACTCAACAGCGTCCATCTGCTTGCATAGCTTGCCTTCGCACACCTCCCAGCTACACTTCTCCTTGTTGCAACGATCTTAGCAGGATAGGAAAGGAAGGATGGAAGATGTAGCTTTATGTTTGTTAGAGCAAGATCTTTTTTCTGTGATTTGGCAAACACTGTCTAACTTTTTACTGATAACTTGATTGATTCGAAATGCGTTTTTTATATAAACCGTATCGGCAACCGGCACCATTCTTACGTAGATAACTCTTGTGCATTTCGTGCCCCCAGACTTAGCGGTTTAGTCTGCGCATTGTCTGCCAGTGAATGAATGTCATTTTTATTCTTTGACATGTTCAAAGTCAATTAAACCAATTGATTAAAAAAATATACAATTCGACCAAGCTATCTTGAATGGGGAAGCACCTCAGTCGCGAAAAACAAAAACATGGCCTTAGAAATGTGTAGAATGAATAACATAATATAGAATTGTCAGTAAAACAAATAGTACTTATTATGGCCTCCTGTCTATATTAAATAATAAATTAAACATTACAATTAATTATTATATAATAACTAAGGAAGGGAGAAGAGATAAGTGTGAGAACGGCAACATTTACAACTACTTGTATATATATTAGTAGATAACTAGTTACCTGCACATGCCTGCACACTAAACTGTTTTGCCGAGTGTACGAAAACTTGGTACTTTTCGAGAGTCCACTAAAACGGGGCTTTTTTATTTAGCTGTTATGGTACAAGTCACAAAAATACAAATAAATAAACAGGAATTATTCGACGCCTGCACAGGCACACTCAACAGTTTCGCTAAGTGTACGCACTGTTTCGTGCTTTCTGAGGTGCAAAATCTTACAATTTGAGTAGAATTTTAAAATGAGAAGAATTTTAAAGAGTAAAAAAATGATTAGAAATTTAAAAGAAAACGCTCGCAAAAGCACAGATAGATGGAAAGTGAACGAGTAAGAAGTACCAGTGTCGTCGCACTCCGGCGTGCAGATGACCGCTCGCTTTCTGCTGAAGCACTGCATCTGGAGACGAGTCAGCTTCGTGCCGAATAGGAAGTACCCTGCAGACAAAGATGTGACGTAAGAAATAGTTAACGCAGTACTGGCCGCGCGCCCGCTCGGAGCCATAATATCAATATTGAACCTCCTTTAGGACAGCTTTGTTTGCAAAATATTCTTTGATTTACATATGCTATTTCAGTTATGAAGAAATTCTAGCCATCAATTTTTCTGTGTTAAAATATTTTTAAACATACAAGTTGTTTTGGAGGAGTATCCTAAAGTAGCGATAAAATAACGTGTTGATAATTATTTTTTTAATGCTAAACTATTAGTTACACGAAAAAACCAACAAACAAATAATGTACATGAATCAATAGTAAATATATTTATTGTTCAAACCTTTTAACTTAGCCGTTACTAAGAAGTATACTTTAGAAAGTTACCGTTTTACGGTACTAAAGCGGTGGAAGACCCTTAAGTCAGGCGCGCTTGACCCAAGTCGCGACACTGTTAACTAACACGTGCTTCGCAAAAACTAGAAATCTTTTTTGCATAAGTACCTAATAATAATTATTTTATTCTCAAAAAAATTAAAACAATTCACAAATCAGTGCTAAACTAAAGATAAATTACACAAACGTATAAGCATTTGAGGTCGAACTTGTCATAGCCTGTATTTCAGCAAATCGCAAAAATTTAATGAATTAAATCCTTAATTTAATTATATTTCCTAGTAGTGTGTCAGCAGATTAAAATACAGATCCCATTTAAATCAGCTAACAGACTACCTAACTTATGTCAAGTTTTTGATTGGCAGCTGGTATTCATTTTAAACAGCCAATCACAGTTAACAACGTGTTTGGCTGACAGTTAGGCAGAGACATTGTATGAATGTTTGTGTGCTAGTAACATTTTCAACAAATAAGCTAACGGGTAGGTCCAAGTTTCGGTTAGAAATGTTGTGTTTATTTATTTAACCATTTACACATAAAATACATATACAAGAAGTAGGAATTGAAAAATAGATACCTACAGAGGTTATGCTAGCCAACACAAAATGAAAGATATAATATTTGGATTTGAGCATTCATCTGAAGCGAGCCACCTTAAAAGCTACTTAATATTTTCGCGATTATCCATAACTAGCTTCTTTCAGCGCCTTTGCCCGCGCCAAATTCGAAAATTATCCAAAGTCTATTTGCTATTCCAGACTACAATCTATCTTAGTGCAAAATTTCGCCCAGATCCGTCCAGCTTTGGCTTGATTGAGTAATAAACATCAATCCATTAAACTTTGCCATTTATAATATTAGTAGGGAATAGGATAACAGTACATACCAAGCATCATCCCGAAGACGACAGCAAGAAGCAAATGCACATTGTACACCATGACCGCTAACATGAGCAGGTAGCCCACCACGTTATGTATCAAGAAGACCAGCGACTGATGTGTGTTCACCAAGGCACTGAAGCAAATAATAGAACATTATGTTTGTACATTAACTATGAAGTTACATATAAAACATAACTAAGTACTAACAAATCTCCACGTATTATCAGTACAAACACAATACTCAGAACTACTTTCATATAGAAAAACTACTTTTTTTTTAAATTCTTTGCATACGATCTAAAAACAGCTGCAATTTGGTGCCAATACAAGGTCATACACAAAACATAATCTACAAAAAAGATCTTAAAGGACAGACGAACAAGTTATTCGGTGTAAAGGCAAATTATCTCTCCACTACAACTGAAAATCTATTGATAAGGAAGGCTAATTAATAAACGACAGACTACATGTTCCTGGTACTAGTATGAAGAAGGTGAGCTCTAAAGAAGGATGCCTGAAAACTCATCCCCAAAAGGAAGATGAAATAGATGAAAATTTGTGAAAATTAATAATTTTTGCCGAAGAAATTATACATCGGGCACATGGCTTGTACCTTTATAAGACAAGCTTATTAGGTATTTAAGAGATTGCGGTAAATAATTGATCGCTCAGCAGTTCGATACAATCACAGCATGTTTAAAAGTAGTAGTAAGATAGTATGAAATAAAATAACTTCGACTTCGATTGTACGCGACTTGACAAGAATTGTTTTTATTCCATTCAAGAATTGTTTCTATTTCAATGGACGTGTTTCGTTTCATTATTAGGTAAATGATGTAAGAATTTGTTATTTTTACATACATTCCGACAGTCAACTTTGATGAACAAGGTTCTATTCACAAAGTGATCAAGTTTAGCTATAATGGGCCTTATTTCATGGTGATAACTACTTACCGTATTCTGAGTGAGGCCCACCTGCTGACCTGTCCGGAGCTGGTGTTCCTGCTGGTGGTCGGCTCCATGCTGCCCTGCTCCCTGCAACCAAACACACATCATCATCATTATATCAGCCTAAAACGACCCACTGCTGAGCATTGGTCTCCTTTTTACCCGACTCCCCATAAAGGAGGAGGTTTCTCAATTCGACCGTCAAAGTAAAAAGTCAAAATTTTATTGCGAACTAAGTGTACAATGTTGATGTTATTTTATGTTGTTACTTAAGACTTAGCAGCCTTTTACAAGCATTGCAATTTTCATCCTAAATTAGCATGCATTAAATTTTATTTAGATCAGTAAAATTATATTGAGACATTTTCTTATGTCAAAATTAAATGTCAATAGTTATGAATTCAATATAATTATTCAGCAATATTAATGTCATCCGTTTCAGATATTACAAATTATAACTATGATTTTAAATTAATGTAAATAGGATAGACTAATTTTATTTTGTTTTATAGGACAGATCGCCACTTTTGTACTTGAGAGATAATCGTTATTTTAAGCTAGCCTCTAAATATTCTTTTACTGAGTAGAAACCGTATATATATATTTATTATTTATGTGTGTTCGCGGATAACATTGTCCTTTTTTTTACCGATTTTGATGATTATTTTGTTGTTGGAAAGGAGATACCTCAAGAGTGGTACCATGATAAGGAAACCAGGATCAGATGATGGGATCCTAGAGAAACCGAGTGAACTCCTCAAATGTTATAGGCATACATATAGCGAATTTGGTATTTTCCTAAATAATGCAATCATTTGCACTCAGAAAGTATCATTTGGTGAAGTGTAACTGATTAAAAACACCACAATGGCCACTCCAGTAGCCGATAATATAACCGAAGGAAGAACAATAAAGATAAATACTTATTATATTTAAAATTACTAAAACATTGTAAAAGAACTTGGTAATAACCATTCGATGTATCAAACGGTTATTTTTCATTATTTTCTCAGAAAATTGTTTTTACGACGCGTAATATGCGATAAATTGATATAACATGTACTTTTATGGCGATTATCGGTTAGTCGATAGGTAGCTCGATAGTCATGCTCAATCAACTCTCAGTTATTTCATAGTCCGGGGAATTTACGCCGAATTTTAATCTAACTTTAGGTTTACAACAAAAAAAAACGAAATTTTTAACGCTCCGCATCCGTACCTCCGGATAAACCGGACCATACTCTGCTGTTCACGGCTGTATTTTGGATGTAAGTAAGTACTAAGTAGGTACCTGAAGGCGTTTACCGGCGATTGATTGACCGCAGGAGACCTTTGACTAGTAGTGGGATAATGCAGATTGATATAAAAAACCGACGAAGTGCGAGTCGGATTCGCACACGAAGGGTTCCGTACCATTAACGCAAAAAAACGGCAAAAAAAACACGTTTGTTGTATGGGAGCGCTAATAAAATATTCTTTTTATTCTGTTTTTAGTATTTGTTGTTATAGCGGCAACTGAAATACATTATCTGTGAAAATTACAATTGTCTAGCTATCACGGTTCATGAGATACAGCCTGGTGACAGACAGACAGACGGATCGTGGAGTCTTAGTAATAGGGTACCGTTTTTACCCGTTGGGTACGGAACCCTAAAAAGTACAAAGTTACGAAACCGACCGTGGCGTGGGTGGAGTCCAACTTGCTCTTTGCCACTGTTTTAATATTTATTTACAGATATTCATATGAGTTCCCCTTAGGTCTGCAACTCTGCATCTTGAGGATTGAAATACCAGCACCAAAACGATTTCAATTACAATCCAAAGGATTTAGACGAAATCCATTGCATTCGCATTAAAAAAATCATCTGCTCAAAACTGAAACAACGCAATTAATGTTGAAATGTTGAACTGTAAGAACGTATGGTACTCACTTAATAATTAATTAAATTGACCGGGCTGCGCGGGGCGCTTCCTATTTCTGTCTGCAGAGTCTTAAGTAACCTAACATGAAGATGACTTCGAATCTAAACTATCCGTGTCGGGGAGCACTGAGCTCCCGAGCTCGCTTCGCTCGCTCTTGTACTAACTCGGAGTTTCTGTTGCTGTGATTGGTTTAATGAATTTTCAACAGCCAAACGCAGCAGATAACGCGTGCTTGACAATTTGTCACGTTAATTCTGAGATAATTTTGAGCTGGGAAACTCGGGGTAATTCATTGACCATAATTGTCGAATTACCCAACCGTTACGTAGCAATATTCATAATGACCAGACAATGTGATAAATATAGAAGTTTAGATCAGTATTTGTTACGAGTAAATTGGTCGACTTGACTTGATTCATAATGCCCGGGCACATGGTCTATGACATATTTAAGTAATAAAACTTTCCACGTAAATTACGCACAACCAACATACGTCAGATTGATATCGGTAACCTCTCATTAGCTGCATCGAATCATTGTTATCGTATTTAAGTACTTACCTTGGACACGCCATCGAATTCAATCCGTTAAGTTAATTAGTTACAAGTGATTAGCTATGTGCGACATATTATTACCATCTTAACTACTGCCATAATTTCCATATTTCGAGATAATGAATTGAGGTCAGACTGTTAACCAAGCAAAACGTATCCAATGCTTGGTTAGGCTACGAAGTCACCGTTGATTTTCTATCCTCTATTTTTGAAAGCCCGATTATCTATAAAATCTCAATATGAGGTTAGGGAGTTCTATATAGTAAATTCACCCATACAGACAATTTTACAAGCTGCGGTATAATGACCACGTTGCCATTGCCAGTGAGTGTTTCAATTACTGTTTATCTTCGATCATCTATAGAAAGACGAACAATGAGAGAACTGAATGAAAGAGCGTCATATCGAGGAAAGCTCTTATAGGGGGCGGAAATTCCAATATAGGCCTCTACAAGAATGCCACCCATTCAACGTATGGGCCATTAGACGCGTGCGAAGCATACATTTAGCCGTCGTGAACTTGCGAAGCGGTATGCAGCTAATTGTTACATTTTGTCAAGGCTTTGACACAGTTTTACCTTTCACTAGAAGTTATAAATATGTACAACCAGTTTTGTGAGGTAACTCAGGCAACTGATCTAACCTCGATTTTGTATTGTGTATTTTTGATTTATATAAATCTTCAGGAAGTCACTGTAAATATGAGTGGAAATCGGTTGTGTTGCGGAAGCAAGAGGAACAAATTAGAGTTTAAATGAATAAAAATGGCTAAAAAAATAGAGGAGGGCCAAAGGAACCATGGATGGACTATGTGAAAGATGATAATGTCCCGAAGTGCGTGATATCACTCAAGACTAATAAAAAAGTAGGGTAGAAGACATATTGCGCCGACCCCAAATAAATTAGGACAATAGCAAGAGAATGTTGATTCATGTGAAGTCATCAGTTCTGACTTCTGACCGAAGACAATTACGACTGCCCAAGATATTCAAAAGGCCGTCTGGACCGACGGTTTAAAGCGAGAAGTATCTCGAAATGAGATAGGAGCATTTCTAGTCCCGCACGGGGTTCTTTTATATATTTTACTAGCTGTCCCACGCGGCTTTGCTCCCGTCAACTGGATACCCACCTACCCATCTAAACCGTTTATGCAGCGCACGCAACGGAAACTCTCATAAAGGAATATTTATTGCTACATTTTTCATTTATGCTTCGCTCTTATTGGTCGTACCGTGATGTTTTATAACCTATAACCTTCCTCGATAAATGGGCTATCCAACACAAAAAGAATTTTTCATTTCCAACCAGTAGTTCCTGAGATTAGCGCGTTCAAACAAACAAACTCTTCAGCTTTATAATATTAGTACAGATTTGTGATCAACGACAAAATATATACTTGTGTCGCTGTATACCGTCTACGATAACAGAGTACAATGTGCATTCATTTTGTATTTCTATACAACAATGATAGCTAAACAACTTATTGTATTGTTGAACTGCTTGCTTATTCACAACCACAACCTTTATTGTTAGATTGTGAGTCGGAAAACGACAAAATATTTTAGTGATCTCTCTATCACGCTGGCCGACTGGCTAGAAGCACTATCCTACTACTAGCCTACTAGTACTAAGTACTATTATAAATGTGAAATTTTGTGAGGATGGATGGATGGATGTATGTTACTTTTTCTCGCAAAAACTAAACGGATTTTGAAATATAGCTTAAATACACCAGAACACAGACATAAATCTTACTAGATAACGCAAGTCTCCCTATCTATTTGAAAACGAAGCGTGGCCACTTTTTCACAAACAATTTCAAAACAAATTTATCTATCGATGAAAGAAAACATTTGCAAAGCCTCGGCCTACTTTTTCTATACATATTTTACAGATTTCGGTGGATTGCCGGTGCCGATAATGCTAAATGAAAAGCTCAGATTACGATCATTGATCGTAACTTTACTCCGTTTTTTGGCACAGGAAGTACATACAATCGCGTCATCTAGTTAGATTTGTATCTGAGCATCAGAATAAAACATAGACTAGGTATAATTTATAAAGATATTGGGCGATACTGTACTATGATATACGAGAAAAAGTGATTTATAAGTTCCAACAGATCTATCTATCGAGCACAAGCATTTTTTTGTAGTGCTATTCTGTTAAAATCTCACCATGAAAACTTAGGTGAATCAGTTGGAATGTCACCTTACTTCACCTAAGCTTTCACGGTAGAACTACAGAATCGGCCGGGTGTTATAGAAGTTTCGCAAAGATATAGCTCTAGCCAAACTTTTGGGCCGCCCTGAAGTTGGCTTTCCGGAAGCGCAAGGCACGAAACGCTGCTGTTTTTGTATGAGATATACTACTGCGCAGCCATTGTAGTCAACTTCAGGGCGGTCAAGAAGTTTGGCGAGAACTATAGTACAGTTGCGAAAGGGTATTTAGTAGAGTTTCGCTGTAATTAACATGTTGCTGTTAACAGCAGTATGTTAATTACAGCGCTGTAATAGATGTTAATATGTTACTAAGTTAATTACAGTGAAAATCTTTAAACTATCTTCTTGGATTTTAGTAATTATTTATATTCAAATAATTAAGAAATAACTTCATAATACGAAATAAGTTTTATTGTAAATGGAAACATATAAATATATGATTCTTGTATTGAACAGAATCAAATGAATTAATTTACCGATTCGCAGTAATCAGGTCCTTTGATTGCAGAATACTAAATTACCTTATAAAAATTAAGCGTAGACATTATTGAAACTACTAAAATACTTGATAACCATTACCAAGTTCGTAATAACTTCAATCAAAATAAATCATTGGCATAATTACCAAACTTGATTGTATTGACAATTACTTTGTTTGATTTTATCAAGACAACTTGTTTGTTGCTTAATCAAGATAACTTTATTGGCATAATCATAATACTGTATGCGCTCACACACAAACAAGTGCCTTGATAGCTGCAAACATTTTTTTGATCAATGTTATCAAGCTTTTTTCTCAGTGTTGTATTTTCAATAGTTTCCCAAAGTATTAAGACAAAGACGTAGGATCACACCTCATTATTGGTAAACCAAAATGCTAAAGCAATCAAGAAATATATAGTCAGTGTATTTTTTGTGTTCAACCGGCATGCAACTCCACGGTTACACTTGTCAATTTTTTTTTGGTTTTTAACAATGTTTCCATTAGCCTTTCAGACACCGCGTGTAAAAAACATAGAGCTATTAATATAGATAAAACTCACCTATCACAGAGTAGGTTCCGCCTTTCATCCGACCTGTATGGGTACAGCTTCTTATGGGCCGCGCGCTGCACCTTGGCCAAGTACACCTGCAAGTTCAAGCATTATTTGAGATTACTTAATTACTAACAACAAAGAATCAGAATATAGTCCGCTGATCATCAGTTTTATAAAGTCTATTTACTAGAATCTGTAGCATTACCAACACCATTACTAATGTCTACCATATTTAGCCATCTTCGTTCTGGATTAATCAATCACCACTTTGCTGGCGCTTTAGGATTCCCGCAGACAGGCACGGGGCGACAGTGCAACAACGCGTTTTCCTATTTCATGTTAAGGCGCTGATACCCGTCGGTAGCTGATTTCAAAATGAGAATCACGTCTAAGCGGCTAGTCGTAATTTTATGAAATAAATATGTTACATTAGACCATTTCCTTAATTATTTGATCTAAGAAAATTTTAAGTTTTATTTAAGCATAACATAGTGTAAATAATTTGTAAAGTTATGTCTACCACGGACAAAAAAGCAACAATCGCACCAAAACCGCCGAGCGTATTTTAATGAAATTTTAATTATCTACATTTTCAAAGCATACATATCATTTTTTTTCAAAGACAATTTAATTATCTACATTTTGGTCTGAGACTTTTTTTAACGGCATAGAATAATAAGGAAAGTTCAATAAACTACTGAATTTTGTGTCGCGCGGGTGTGCAACGAGTGCACGTTTTGTTCCCTCGAGGTCGTTGGCGACAGTCGTCGTCTTAATTGTTTTACTTGTAAAACTATTTTAGAATAAGTTCTAATCTGAGCGAGTCTTTAGTCACAAATTGAGAAATGCAATTTCCTTACGTAAGTATCTACGATTTATCCTACACATGTCTAGTTTACAAGGGTTGTATTAGTGTATATCTACAGTTCAGTAGTCTAGACACTGACACCGGACAATTTTAACCTTTGAGAATCTCATAAGCTCGGATAATCCCGACTTATCATAATTATCCTCAAGTTTTTAAGCCCGTCGATTCGTTATCATCTAAGTCTAAGTATTACGGTTGTGATAAATTATCATAGGTATTATGAAAACAAACCCTATTAAATCGATTTGCCCACGCTACGGATCCATGTCTGAAATTCGTGTGATTTCTGCTCACGAAAACCAGTGAAATAATGAGTTGCAATTTTATAAGAACGGTGTGAACTTTTGTTGGACGAGATAACAAAAATAGTTTAGTGGGCGGTTTGCACACATCTGTACGTCATAAGCCGATAATAGAGATAAGCAGATAATTGCTTTTTTTATAACAAAGGGCGGATCATATCTCACAGGGCTTGTGAACATTGCTACCAGCGGTTTTAATATGACGTGTCAAAACTACGAGTTTCATGGTTACATTGCGGATAAAAAAAATATTTAAAAGTAACAAAAAACCCGACCGCTTAAAAAGCGAACTAAAAAGACGTAAACAAGAAGAAAATCATGCTGTGCAGTCGGAGGATACATATGCGCGAGCTGGCTGACCAAAACCAGATGTATCCTCTGACTGCACAGGATGTTTTTCTTCTTGTTTACGACTTTTTAGTTCGCTTTCTAAGCAGTCGGGTTTTTTGTTATTTTTAAATATTTTTTTGTTTAAAACTTTTTCGATATTTTTTTTTAGAATTAGGTACATTTAAACATATGAGTGTTATATATTTTTGTAATCACCTCTTTAAGCCCTTTATTTTGATACCCCACAAGATGGGACTGGAAGAAAAATAATTGGGACCCCATAATATGGCGCCCAAAATCTGCCATTTTTCTATTTTCCAATTTTAATGTAGCCAGTGACACTCGCAGGGTTTAGAAGATTCGATTGACGTAAGAATCATCAAAATCGGCCACCGCAATTAACGAAAAAGTTGTAAACAGAAAATACATTTAAAAATAACAAAAAACCCGACTGCTTAAAAAGCGAACTAAAAAGACGTAAACAAGAAGTAAGTAAGTAATCATTTATTTGCTCAAACATGAGTCCAGTACACACAAAAAATAATTGTCAATATGTAAGGCATGTTAAAAAAATAAAAAAAATACAGCGCGTCATGTTTGCCTTAGATAATGGCATGCAAATATTAATAATAGAGTACAAATCAAAATAATTCAATGTATCTAAGTCAAAATAATTAATCCAAAATATCATGTCATATACTCAAACTATTTCAAAATGTCTTGTAATGTTAAAATTATCATTCTAGAATAGGAAATAAAATATAGAATAATAAAAGAAATATAAAAAAATGTCAAAATATTAAATTAAATCATAATAATAAAAAAAAATTCGTTCTAGAATGTCAGAATAAAACTATAAAATGTCAACATAAAAATAACAAAACAAACAAAAAAAGTTACAAATCCAGTATTAAATTATTAAAAATGTCAAAAATATAATCAAGTATAAAAATTATTAATATTTTTCATTTGAAAACTCATTTACAATAATAAGCCTTATCTGCTAAGAAATCTTTAGCTTTTTTTAATGCTACATCATTCAACTGCTTCCAGCTTTTAGGCAATTTATTGTAAATTTCTGGAGCCATGCAAAATACAATTTTACGCATAAGTGCCGTTTTGTGCTGATGTTGACAAATTTGAGTATTGTCACGTCTGTTTCTGGGAAATTGATCTGCCATGCGACAAAATAAATGCGGAATAGCTCTCAAGAATGTGGAATTTTCTAATATGTAAAGGCACGATAATGTCAAAATATTGAATTTTCTAAAATAAGGCTTGCAACTCTGAGTGGTTTCAAGTTTAAACATCGCCCGAATGCACCTCTTTTGGGTTTTGAAGACTACTTCGCTGTCAGTCGAATTACCCCAAAAAAATATTTCGTATCTTAAAATAGATTCCACGAGCCCGTAGTATGCGGTGAGCAAAGCATCAACCCCAACTACTGCAGCAAGTGTGTACAGAGCATACGCTGAGCTAGGTACTCATTTTCTTACTGACAGTCTCGACGTGTGCCTTCCAATTTAACTTTTTGTCAATGATTAGTCCTAAAAATTTGACTGTATCAACTTCGTCAATGTTATTATTATTGTAATGTATGTCAAGATTATTTAAAAATGTCAAGGAACGTTGACTAAAGTGCATAATTTTAGTCTTAGTCAAATTTATTTTTAAGTTATTATTATTTAGTCATTCTATTATTGCAGTCAATGAATTATTAATGTCACATTTATATGTCTCTCTATTTCTACACTCAATTGTCACTATAACAATAAACCCGAACCTAAACAAGAAGAAAATCATCCTGTGCAGTAGGAGGATACATCTGATATGATCCGCCCTTTGTCATAAAAAATTAAAGCAATTGTCTGCTTATCACTATTATCGGCTTATGACGTACAGATGTGTGCAAACCGCCCACTAAACTATTTTTGTTATCTCGTCCAACAAAAGTTCACACCGTTCTTATAAAATTGCAACTCATTATTTCACTGGTTTTCGTGTGCAGAAATCACACGAATTTCAGGCATGGACCCGTAGCGTGGGCAAATCGATTTAATAGGGTTTGTTTTCATAATATGATGATTTATCACAACCGTATTACTTAGACTTAGATGATAACGAATCGATGGGTTTAAAAACATGAGGATAATTATGATAAGTCGGGATTATCCGAGCTTATGAGATTCTCAAAGGTTAAAATTGTCCGGTGTCAGTGTCTAGACTACTGAACTGTAGATATACACTAATACAGCTCTTTTAACTAGAAATGTGTCGGATTAATCGTAGATACTTACGAAAGGAAGTTGCATTTCTCAATTTGTAACTAAAGATTCGCTCAGATTAGAAGTTATTCTAAAATTGTTTTACAAGTAAAACAATTAACACGACGACTGTCGCCAACGACCTTGAGGGAACAAAACGTGCACTCGTTTCACACCCGCGCGACACAAAATTCAGTAGTTTTTTGTACTTTTCTTACCTTATAATATTGCCCCTTTATACCCGACTGCCGAAGGAGGGTACTATGTTTATCAGTCTATGTATGTATGTTTGTTCTTATGTGGTGTTCTAGAGACCAAACGCGTTGGCCGATTTTGATGATTCTTACGTCAATCGATTCCTGTTAACCTTGCGAGTGTCACTGGCTACAATAAAATTGGAAAATAAAACATGGCGGATTTTGGGTGCCATATTGTGGGTGACCAATTTTTTTTTTCTTCCAAACCCTTCGTGTGGGGATCAAAATAAAGGTTTTAAGAGGTGATTTCCATGATATATAATACTTAAATGTTTAAATGTACCTAATTTAAAAAATAATAACTAAGAAGTTAATTTAAAAAAAACCCGACTGATATTAATGTAGAAACTAATATTAATAAAGAAACACGACGACATAAAAGCGCCTCGCTTCATAGTTTTTGCACACGGGCGCTGCCAAGAGTCGGCGCGGCCCTGGTCTGAAGTTGTAGATGTTTCCTTCAAAAGTTCTTAGAATAAAAGCCTATAATTATATAAGTTTAAACCGAAGATTGCTAGTGAACTTAGATTACGTTCCAATGGGTATTAAAGTTAGCCCGACTGATGATATACAGCGCAAATACATCGATAGGGCATCCAATAAGTAGGCCATGAACTTATTTCCGAACAAAGCCGTGCAAAATAACGTTATTTTTGCACACGAATACTGTCGTAAAATTTATATTTGAGGCGATATATAGGCCCCATGTTAACGCAGTACTAGCCGTGCGCCCGCTCAGAGCCAAAATATCAATATTGAAGCTCCTTTTGAACAGTTTTGTTTGCAAAATATTATTTCATTTGCATATGCTATTACAGTTATGAAGAAATTCCGGCCATCAATTTTTCTGTGTAAAAATATTTTTAAACATCTAAGTCATTTTGGAGGAGCATCCAAAAGTTACTAAAAAACCTTGAATCAAAAATAAACTTCTATTTTCAAACCTGTTAAACTATCCATTACTAAAGAAGTATGCTTTAGAATGTAACCTTTTTACGGCACTAAAGCGGAGGAAGCCCCTTAATGAGCATATAATACATGTGCATAATGCTATGGGGTTTGATAAGTAACTTTACCCGTTTATTAACAATCCCGTTATTTGTGCTGGGTGCAAGTATTTCCAACGATAACCCGAATAACCAGTAAAGGATTGAAAATAACATTATAGTTAGGTAGTAGTGAAGTTCTTTTCATTTAAAGACCTATTTTCTGAACGATTTCGCGAATTTCAGAGTGAATATCCGCAATACAGAGAACGCTCAGGAATTTGGTCAAAACAAAATTAACACAGATAGGAATCCCAATTTGGGTTTTAGCTAGAAAAGGCATTTAAACGCGACGTGACGATAAGACAACCTTATTTTATAGGAATTGTTCATGATTCTTTCACAGCTTTAAGGGACAGTAGACCTGAGTATTTGATATAAATTTCAGCTTGATACCTCCACGCGTTCCTGAGAAAACGTCGAAAGGGTCTTGACAGACAGACAGACGGACGGACGGAAAGTTATCCTATAAGGGTGCGGTTTTTCCTTTCGAGGTACGGAACCTAAAAATAAACTGGTGGCGTATCGTTGTCGCATAGCGCCTGCCCTCGGGTCCGAATATTTCATTTCTTTTTAATTGAACAAGAGGTAATGAAAATACGACTACTAGAACCTTTTTTTTGTCTTACTTTAGGTACGCAGCAGCTAGGTACACTAGGTACTGCAGCATTATCACGCTGCCTATTGATTCGGCTGAATAAAAACTATTCCGTTCGTGTAAGTCGACCTCATTTCTAATTTTTTCTTATTTCGGTTCAAACTTAGAAGTTTGATCATTCCATTGGATGACAGAGAAAATTTTTCTTGTGAATTGGCGACGTATCTACTTGGAAGTAACACGTTTAGTATTTTTTTTAAGAAAATTTCAAGTGCAAATCGTTGGATTTATATCGCATTGCGTCCATGCAAACCAATATGTTGCATTTAGTTCTGCAGCATTATTGGACATTTCTTTCTGAGAGTGTCAATTGTTCACCAGGAATTTAATTTGTTTCCGAGTTACCGGCGCATAAGGCCGTCTGTTACAAAGAACCGGTATGTATTTAAAACATTTTAAATTTTAACTGTTTGGAAGGTTCTGTTTTGAGTATTGTGGTGTTTATTTCCTTTTATTTTCTCACCATAGATTCGCTCAGAATCGGTTCTTGGAATATATAACAAGCTGTGGACTGATGTTCCGAGTTATTTCAACACCGACTGAGTTCGGGAAGCGTGTGCTTGCGGGGGTGACTCCATAATATACGAGTGAAGACCCCGGGAGGACGTCGTGACATCGCTCCGCGTCAAGTGATCCCAAAATTTTGTTCCTATTCACTTTTTATAATTTGTAGCAATAGCGAAGTATTTATTGAATAGTTTTTTATATGTATCACCTATTCGTGTCAAAAGGTCGTGAAATGAACCGTTTTTAATTTTACATTTATGCACGGTTATATTTTAATCGCGCCTAGGGCCGGATAGCGGTTGCAACCCCTTCTCTCCTATAGGCATTATTTTCCAAAATTACAAATTTTATTCTAGACAATCCATTTCCCAACTTTACCGATAGTCTTCCTTTACGTCGCCATTCCTTTTTTCTTTGTATATTTTTTATGTTGAACAATGTTTGTTTTTATTTTATCTTTTATTCGTCAAAATTAAACGTGACACATGTAGTGACAATTTTTTTTTTTTTACGCTACAAATTGGCGCCCGAACAACTAAAGTAAGTGTTTTTACCTAATAACTTTAAAATTTAAATGATTCGACATAATTTATTTTTTTTGCTTTATTGAGGATGGTCACTCCCTCTGGGAGCTAATGATTCTTAAGCTTATTTGTTTCAGGACGCTGATATTCTTCCATTCAAGAAAGGTATTCTAGGATTTATACCACCAGTACAGATCTGTGAAGCTGTTATTTTCCTTGACGTATTTTTTTCATGAAATGTAATGTTTTTTAATGGAATTTAATTTTGTGAACTATAGTACACATAACCGTCTTTTATTTTATCCACTTATGGCAGCAAATATAACGATAGGTTTCCTGATTTTTACTCCTTATTTAGCCTAGATCTTTGTTTACTAGCTTGGCGTTCGCTGACTGCTGGTTGCTGGATTATTTTTGTCCAGCTGTTCATGCCGTGCTTATTTTTCGCTAGGATTCAATCGTCCTTTGTCTGTTCTTTCATTCGTTATTAGGTCTATACTAGTTACATCATGTCAGAAGAGGAGTTCCCTATTGGTGAGACTCCACGTTGTGATAGTCCCATCATTTCGCGACCACCACCTTGTCCCATTCAGCCAAGAGCTTCTCGCGCTTCCTCACAAAGTGTTGTTCCTTCTCCAATAAGATCTGATGAACGCCCACAATTTACCAGGCAGTTCTCTCTTACTAAGTGGAAGATTGTTTTCGATGGAAAGACCTGCGTACGGGAATTTTTCACGAGTCTAGAAGAGTGCAGGGAGGCCGACAATTTGTCTGATGGTTACTTAGTTAGGCGATTCCATGAAGTCTTGTCAGGTGTCGCACTTCAATATTTTAGGTCAATCCGTCGTCCGGATCTTTCCTTCTTTGAGATCAAAGAAGCCTTTTTTAGGACATTCGGTACGATCGATTTTGAATTTAAGATAAGCCAGGAGGTCCGTAACCTCAAGCAGAGACCGGAACAGCTAATAAGAGAATTTATTATCGAGGTTTCTTACTTAAATGCTAAACTGAGCAAGCCTATTGAAGAATCGGAGTTGTTGCGGATCATCACTCACAACATGTTGCCAAAGTACACTCCTTGCTTGTCCATCCAAAAATTTCATGACATCGATAATTTAATCGAAGCTGTTACTCATTTCGAGTCCTTTCTAAAACCTCCAAAGGCGGTAGCCAGTTTCGATTGTGTTGCCGACCAGTCGACTTCTCAGGCTGTTAACTCACCAAAACCCAGGCCGAACAAAACTTCCCATCAACCAACAACTAGTAAGCCTCGGACTTGTCCTAGTTGTAGTCAGTCTCAGCTTTGCTTAAAATGTAACAAAGTTGGTCATTCTTACCGCTCTTGCCCAGAGATCACAGGCATGATTTGTTTTAAGTGTCGCACTCCTGGATTTATTACTAGAGAATGTCCGAAATGTAATCCAAAAAATGCATAGACCACTGGCGATACGCTTCTTTTCGTACAGTATCCCCAGTGTTTACTACAGATTCATTTGATAACCGACCGTTTATAGAGGTATTATTATGTGGTAGAGTTGTTAAAGCATTGCTTGACACTGGTGCTCAGATTTCGCTTGTTAACGATAATTTTATTCAGCAACTTGGTATTTCTTTGACATCAAAAGACGCTTGTCCCCGTGTTATATCGGCTAATAATTCACCGATTGATATTCTTGGTTCTGTACATCTTCCAGTTAAATTTAACGGTACAACTTTTATTCATGAGTTTTTAGTGGCAAGTTCGATGTCATCTTCTGTTATTTTAGGTATCGAATTTTGGAATAAATTCGGTTTGACGTCTATTTTTAGTCAGGCTTTCGATAAAAATATTGATGGTAATATGTTTATCCCTTCTGTTCAGCACTCTCCCCCTCAAGTTTCCTCTGTTAGTGAGGTTCGTTATATTCATCCTCGTAACATCCTATCGCCGGATCAAGAGTCTTGTCTTCAACAAGTTATTAAGGAGTATGAAGTTATCTCTTCGGAAAAAGTTGGTCTTGGAAAGACATCTTGGTTGTCCCATAAAATTAATACTACGGGATACCCTATCCGTCAAAGATATTATCCCTTATCCCCAGTCAAGTTGAAGATTCTCAATGAAGAGATTGACAAAATGTTAGATATGGGTGTTATTCGTCCTTCTCGTTCTCCATGGGCTAGTCCTGTGGTAATGGTGACAAAAAAGGATGGTTCTGTTCGGTTTTGTGTCGACAGTAGAAAACTGAATAGTGTGACAATCAGAGATTCTTATCCTCTTCCCCGTATGCACGATATCCTCGACAACCTTCGTGGTGCTAGATATATTAGCTCATTGGATTTTAGAAGTGCTTTCTGGCAAATTCCACTTGCTGATAGAGAAAGTTGTGAGAAAACAGCATTTATTGTCCCACAACGTGGTCTCTTTGAGTTTGTTAGGATGCCTTTTGGTCTAACGAATGCTGCTTCGGAGATGCAACGCCTTACTGATATGATCGTTAATTTCGAGTTTACTTCTACCAGTGACGACTGTATTTTTGGGTACGTCGACGACTTGATAATCGTATCTAAAGATTTCTTTGGTCATATGGCGCTGCTCAGGAAGGTGCTTGCTCGACTTAAAGAAGCAGGCTTATCTATAAATTTGAAAAAATGCGAGTTTTGCAAAAGCGAACTAAAATATTTGGGTTATATAGTTAATGAAAAGGGACTTCAAACCGATCCCGGCAAACTTGATGCTATTAAAGATTATCCTACTCCCACTTCAGCTAAGTCATTACGCGGTTTCATTGGTATGTGTTCCTATTATAGGCGTTTCGTTAAAGGGTTTTCTTCTATAATTGCTCCGCTTACTGCCCTTATCGGTAAGAGAAAGGGTAATGATCCAATAAGTTGGAATGATGCAGCCGATCAGGCTTTCACTAAGTTGAAACAAGCGCTAATCGATACGCCTGTTATGGCATGTCCTGATTTCTCCAAGCCGTTCATCCTGCAGTGTGATGCATCAGCTGTTGGTCTTGGTTCGGTACTGACACAAAAGATAGACGATGTTGAGCACCCAATCGCCTATTATTCGCGTTTATTCACTCAAACTGAACGCAATTATAGTACTACAGAACGTGAACTCTTGTCAGTTTTGGATTCAATTAAACATTTTCGATGTTATTTAGATGGGAGGAAGTTTTCAGTCATAACAGACCATATGGCCCTTAAGTGGCTCCTCACTCTTAACAACCCATCTGGTCGTTTAGCTCGTTGGGCTACTATTATCTCCCAATATACTTTTGATATTGTGCATCGTAAAGGTTCGCAACATATAGTCCCCGATGTTCTATCCAGGATCTATGCTAATCCTGTGTCGTTTGACCAGGGTCCTGAACATACTAATGACCGTTGGTATAAGAAGGTGTATATAGGTGCTCGAGACACGCCACAAATGTTCCCAGCATACGCTATAAATAACGGTATCCTTATGAGACGCATGCCTGTTACTAGTCCTTTATCTTCTGAACCATGGCACGTGGTGTTACCAGCTGAAAAGGTTCCAGACGCTATTTGGGAAATTCACAATAGTTTTCCTTCGATACATCCCGGTGTTACTAAAACGTATCTAAAGCTTAGGGAGTTGTTCTACTGGCCAAATATGTTCCGTGACGTTACTTCGACGTTAAGTCAATGTGAGGTTTGTAAAGCCTATAAAATCTCGAACACGCAACCTCGCGGTCAGATGTGCTACCCTAAAGAGGTTTCCTTGCCCTTACAGATGATTTCTATCGATATAATTGGTCCGTTGCCCTGTGCTTATTATGGTTATAAATATATCCTTTCTATGGTTGATGTTTTTTCCAAATATGTTTGGCTAGTTTCTCTGAAAAGGATTGACGCTCTTTCTGTTATAAAAGCGTTAGAGTCTGAAATTTTCTTTAATTTTGGGGTTCCGCGTACTATTCTTTGCGACAACGCTACAGTTTTTCGTAGTAATCAATTCCTTAATTTTCTCAGATCTTTTCATATTCAATCACCTACTTTTACGCCATATTATACACCCCAAGCAAATACGGTTGAGCGATACAACCAAAGTGTTATTACGTGTTTAGGTATTTTGGTTGGTGAAAACCAAAGAAGTTGGGCTAAAATGTTACCTAAAGTTAAGCTTTACCTCAATTCTTGTGTTAATCTAGCTACTGGCTTTACGCCTAACTTTCTTATGTTTGGTAGAGAGGTCCTTATGGATAGCAGTCGTGTAGATAGTCAGACTCGAAGCTCTAATTTGGCAGACAGTCGGGCTCGTCATGCTTCAAACCTATCCTCTCTCAGCGAAGTTTATGCAAAGGTAGCTGATAATCTTTCTTTAGCTTTCCTCCGTAACTCTCGTGCATATAATTCTAATCGATCAGCTATCACTCTGAATATTGGTGATACTGTATGGAGAAAGAACTTTTCCAAGTCTTCTGGAAATGATTTTTTTTCTGGAAAGCTTGCTCCACGTTTTATTAAGTGCCGTGTAATAAGAGTCATTTCTAGGACCACATATTTGCTCCAGGATTGTGATTCAGTCCACTCCGGACAATATCATATCAAAGATATCTTAAAATAAATTTGATTGAATTCTCTTTGTTCCATTTTAACATTAACATTTGCTTTCTAAACCTTTTTCCTCTTTGGTTTATGGGAATATTTCTTTGCATAAGTTTTTGATTATGTTAAAAACTTCATGAATTATCTGTTAATAATGACATCTATTTATTTCTGTGTTGTGTCAACCTGTGTTCTCAGGTTATTTTATTTCTTTTAGTTTAACACAAATGGTGTGTCATTCTACATTTAATTTGAATTTAAACTTGAGTTTTCTGACTTGAGTTCTCTGATTTGAGTTTTTTTGTCTTGAATTCTTCTTTGACTTAATTGACTTAAGTTTTCTTTCTCAAACTTGTTTTTTTGTTTTTTGTCCAACTTGTCTTTCGTTTCTATAACTAAGGTTGGACTTTACGTGTTGACGTTATTTATTTTTTGGGGATCCCCGGGTTTTTTCTTATTGTTGTTAGGTAATAGTTAAGTCTTATGTTAAGTTAGGCTAGCTTTACTTAGATGTATAGTTCCCTGGTTGTTCTTCATAGTTGTTAGGATGTGGTAGTTGTTGGTGTTTGTCTCTAATTGAACAATATATATTTAGATTTATGAGTTTGTTATTTTCTTTCATATTCTCCATAGATGTAATCGAGATATCGCGAGTTGGCGCGGATAACGTTTAGATGTGGTGGCCACCGTGTTTATTCAGTATCTTTTGCACTTCGATATCGTTTGATTCAGAAATGATTCCTGCTGTCGTCATTGCCTGTTCCAGCTTTATCTTTCTTCTCACTCGTACTTTCGTCCTTTTTTTTCTTAGAAAGGGGGTATTGCAGCATTATCACGCTGCCTATTGATTCGGCTGAATAAAAACTATTCCGTTCGTGTAAGTCGACCTCATTTCTAATTTTTTCTTATTTCGGTTCAAACTTAGAAGTTTGATCATTCCATTGGATGACAGAGAAAATTTTTCTTGTGAATTGGCGACGTATCTACTTGGAAGTAACACGTTTAGTATTTTTTTTAAGAAAATTTCAAGTGCAAATCGTTGGATTTATATCGCATTGCGTCCATGCAAACCAATATGTTGCATTTAGTTCTGCAGCATTATTGGACATTTCTTTCTGAGAGTGTCAATTGTTCACCAGGAATTTAATTTGTTTCCGAGTTACCGGCGCATAAGGCCGTCTGTTACAAAGAACCGGTATGTATTTAAAACATTTTAAATTTTAACTGTTTGGAAGGTTCTGTTTTGAGTATTGTGGTGTTTATTTCCTTTTATTTTCTCACCATAGATTCGCTCAGAATCGGTTCTTGGAATATATAACAAGCTGTGGACTGATGTTCCGAGTTATTTCAACACCGACTGAGTTCGGGAAGCGTGTGCTTGCGGGGGTGACTCCATAATATACGAGTGAAGACCCCGGGAGGACGTCGTGACATCGCTCCGCGTCAAGTGATCCCAAAATTTTGTTCCTATTCACTTTTTATAATTTGTAGCAATAGCGAAGTATTTATTGAATAGTTTTTTATATGTATCACCTATTCGTGTCAAAAGGTCGTGAAATGAACCGTTTTTAATTTTACATTTATGCACGGTTATATTTTAATCGCGCCTAGGGCCGGATAGCGGTTGCAACCCCTTCTCTCCTATAGGCATTATTTTCCAAAATTACAAATTTTATTCTAGACAATCCATTTCCCAACTTTACCGATAGTCTTCCTTTACGTCGCCATTCCTTTTTTCTTTGTATATTTTTTATGTTGAACAATGTTTGTTTTTATTTTATCTTTTATTCGTCAAAATTAAACGTGACACATGTAGTGACAATTTTTTTTTTTTTACGCTACAGTACCTACTACATTGTTATGATTGGATATGTTAGTCGCAAAACAATTTATTTCTAGACTAGACTTGGCGTCGTTTTACCTGTGCAAGCTATGTCGGCAACGTCTACCGATCAATCAGTTTGTTTATAATAGTAATTTAGCGCGCACGGTTGGCCTGCGGTTGAGCGATTGACTGCTGCGCTGCTTGTTGGGGGCTCGATGCCCGCCCGGAACAAATATTTGTATGATCTACAATGAGTTTATATGTTTGTAATCGCACCTAGGATACGGGACAAATTCCTAGAGTGGGGCTACTATCACGTTTGTTGTACCTCACTTAAATATATATTTTATTCTGTTTTTAGTATTTGTGGTTATAGTGGCAACACAAATTTCAACTTTCTAGCTATCACGGTTCATGAGATACAGCCTGGTGACAGACAAACAGACAGATGGACAGTGGAGTCTTAGTAATAGGGTCCTGTTTTTCCACTTTGGGTATGGAACCCTAAAACTGCCGAATCATCTAGTCCAGTGATTTAGCTTCGGTAGAGGGAAATATCGCGAAGAGAATCATCTTTCTGAAGCCGGTGGGATGCGGCAAAATGAGGAAAATGTCATTACATAAGCATTGATTATGAATGACGGCTTGTAAGATTTTGGAAAAACAAAAAAAAAACGATGGATGAAGTTTGTAAAGAATAAAGATAATGTTTTCTTCTTATTTTCGAGTCGATGGTGACCTGAAGACAGTTTTGGCCGAATAGATGGCCACGTCAATAGCGGCATCAGTGGAATTCATCTAGTCCTCCAAGTGCAGGTGTATGGGCACTTGGAGCACTCCCGTGTGGACCATGCTCTGGACAGGTACCGCACTCACATTTGGTATCAGACGAGTCTGTAAAACGACATTTTATCAATTTGTATTTGCTGCGGCCTACCTGGGTACGCAACTTGTCGCCAATATGACTTGGAAGCCTCCCCCCCCGTCTCCTTACTGAAATGCCGAAACTAACAGAGAATATAATAATATATGTGCATAATAAGTGCATAAATGTTGCCCTAAATAAATTGGGACCAGTACAAGGGAACGATAAATATAGCTTCAGTCTAGTTTTATTGTTTATTATAAGTACCTGCATATTGTATGTACTTCACATTATCAGTAGAACGATATCGAGGACCGGTCACGTTTTGTAACTGGGGCAGTTTCTCGAAGGTATGTCAAAGCACTCAAAGCCAGACGTTAATATTTCTGTTGGTTATTACCACACAATCTGAGGGAAATATGAAGCAGCCAAGCAACATACTGTAGCTTGAATCGAATCAAATTGTACAAACAATCTCTACTGCTCAAAGGTGCATACATAGGAGAACACAAGCCCTTATATCTGTCATTATGAAACCCATCCTATAGTTGAGTTAGACCCTTCAAAGACTTGCGTTACAAACTACAACACTATCGAGCAAGACGATCAAGAAGAATCTCAAGTCAACTAGAAGCTACAATAGGATCAAAATCAAAATCAAATCAGAATAGTTTATTTCAAATAAACTTTATAGGTACTTTTGAATTGTCAAACAAAAAATATAAATATGACTCTAGTTGCAAATTCGCAAGCGTCAGTAGATCTCAATGGAGAAGAATTTGCAAGAACCTCCACTTTCCATCAGTTGCAATTACAAGTTTTTGGTTACATCATTCTTGTTGAAAAAAATACATATATGTGACAACGATGCAAAAAGACGTGCACGTAAAACCGTCTAGAGTAACAAACAATATTAACAAAAAAATGCAATAACAGGCCGAGGCAGCTAAGTTATGACCAAATCTATTTATGTACCTACTGGTACCTATCTCGTCGGGCTTCATTGCCACGGCGCATTTCTGGTGGTTGCAACTGTTGTATCGCGTTGAAAATGTTCAAAATTTAAATAAAAAAATGTGATATATTCTCACCTTTGAGCCCTCGAAGAGTAGCGCTACCACGAACAGCACAATCCACGTGAGGGCGAAGGCCCACCTCGAGGCGATGGTGAGGCCGGCGAACATAAACTCGCCGAGGTCGTAGCCGAACCATAGCCACATGTGCATCATCTTGCTGGCGTCACAAGACCTGCTGGAAAGACTGGAATTACTATATATATTCATCATAATTATGTACATAATAGTCGCGTCTTAGTCGCCTCAGTCCTAAACCCCATCATACCTAACTTTGTATAAACCTACAAAGGTAAAATTCTTCAATACTCAGAAAATTGGGTTAATTTTAGCACCATCAACCGTCGATGATGGTACCGGTATAATGTATTCAAAGTAATTCAAACATGCAACTTGCAAGTTGTTTTGCATTTTTTATAGTGTCTTGGTGTTTGCGTCAAACCGCTTTTGTAGGCAGCTGAGATCTGAGACTAGTTAGGTGGGGTGAAGCCGTAACCTGAATACGAGCTCTTGAATTAAAAATGCAATTTCAGAACCATTGATAACTATATTTTTGAGCCAGTTTGGTCCAGATGCACAAATCCGCATTAGAAAGGGACGTGCCTAGCCTATAAGTAGGGCACGACTAGATCCTTCACTGTATTATAGCGAAATTCTTTACTGGCTAGGATTGCGAAGGTAATTGAATTTTGTCCTACCTACGTTTTCAAACAATTACGTGAACATTTAACAGAATAATTACCTAATTGATATAGCTTCACAATTGACGGGGAATTGGATCATCACAAAGCAAGTAGAGTATCTATGGAGTTATTTGCACGTTCTTCTCCCTGAAATCTTCGTTGCGGAACGTGCAAATACCATAGTTACAATTTTCTAACTGATCGGCGCCTTTTTGAGCGAAAAAATCATATCATATTAAACAAAATTAATATTGAGATTGGTTCCACTTGTTGCATAACAGAGACCTGCGAGCGTCATAAAATGCTTTACATTCTATAGTGTGTATGCGTCTGCGCAGGTGAAAGTGGGCGAAAAGTCGGCGATTTGTATTTAAAGGGGCAGGCAAGAATGTTCATTATGATAAATGAGGAAAGTGACGAAATAAATAATGTCCATAGTGAAAATAATTGGTTGGATGAATTCTGGTCCAAACATATAATTATTGATACGACGAAAAAGAAATGAAAATAATCAGATTGAAGGACAGTTTTCAGAAATGCAAGCCTACCTTAAAGATGATGATGATGAACATGAACTGTGTGAAGAATTTACGATCATTTTCGTTCATTGACCGACTATATACTATAAACAATGTAACGCGGATCGAAGTCGAGGATTGAGGAAAGCCTTTACGAACAATTGTTATTCTTAAAATAAAGGCGATGGCGGAGTAATCCGTAACGGAATTACAGAAGGGAGACCGGTTTACAATCTTGTAGATGTTGGTCCAACAAATGTTGTGTGGGTTCGAATTTATATAACAAAGCAGAAATATCGCAATATAAAAGTGATATCGATAAGGGAAGTAAGTAATAAATAAAAGTCACTCTTTTATGACTCTAATAATATAGAGGAAAAGAGGTTTTACCAGTATGCACTCGTCCACAACGATTCTCGCTTCCGAAGAACGATACCCGTAGCTTTTAATTCCGTATAAACTTGTTCTGCAGCAAGTTTTATTGCTCTTTATCTTGGTAAGTACAAAATAAATAAGCTTACAAACTGTATCGTTATCGCGTGTCGAATTCCGTGTCTAACAGTCAATGAACCGTAAAAGTATACGTATCGTTTGACATCGGCTATGTGATTGATCTGATTCAGCACGGTGCAATGTGATATTAGTATTTAACGTACACGTAAGTTGGTTTCCCTAGTAGGCAACGTTATATATCGGCATGAGTAGGCTCAGCGTTTTCTTTTATTGTATTTTTTTTTCTGTAATTTATTTGATACATGTCTTTGCCTTCTTCTTAATAGACATCTCTATTCTAGTTGTAAGTTGTACTATCGGGCTCTATTTTTACCGTTACATTGTTGTCGCATTAAGATAAGCCTAAATGCTATCTCTACTAAGTACAAGTAGATTTTTTACTATAGACAGTAATGTTAATTTAATTTCATGAGTTTGTCCCTTTCAGCGCTCTTCGAGATTCTTTAATTCAATGATCTGTCTACATTGTAGTATTGATTGTAGACTCTACAACCAAGGCTTAAATTGAACGAAAAGGTGAGATTACTGCACGTTGGGGCGTTACTGATTGGTTAATACTTAAATATTTTACATTCACTTGCATTAATTGGCATTACATGCATATTCGTAACGATATGGTTGAACGAACTTCCTAAAGTATCGCGAATCGTTTCTTTTTGTTTCATATTTTATATTATACATGCCGTTACCCGCAGTGAACCTGTTGGCATTTTCCATTTACAAACATTTGGCTGTATTGTCTGTTTTGTGATTGAATTAAAGATTTTTATTAAGTCGACTGCAAATATAATAAATCTAATTATTTATCAAGTGTACGGCAAGACCTGATGGATGAGAGTTTGAGAGTGACTGTGGATAGAGCTTAATGAAGAGCTTTTGGAGTATTATATATACCCAGATTTGTTCTTTGTATTACTTGGTATTCTATTTTATTACAGATGATGATTATGGCAATACTAAATCAAAGGCAATGCCGGTGCGGTGTTGCGAGATCTGTATGGGTATTCACTGCCCCATAATAACGTAGGACATGTAGCTTTAAAAAAAGACATTGTTCTAATCGTACTATTGTCTTACACCCAGTCTTATCACAAGTTCATAGGTGGCAAACTGGCACAATAACCAGATACAAAACAAAATTTTCACATTCTGACCTCCGTAACTCGGCATCTCAACCAGTAGACACCGGTTAACAAAGATAAGCCAAACCATCAATTAAACAATAATCGAGTTGACAACCAGACAACGACCAACTTATTTACAAGTTTAAATCAAAACAAGTACTAAACTCACTGCTTTATTAGGAACAAATCATTCAGATAGACACAGTCACTGCACTTAGAAGGTTCATCGCAGTTCACCACACTGACGTAACACCGGTAGGTTTGACAAGGCCTGGTCCCCAAATGTTTCTCACTTTCTCTCTCATCATTTGCTTATTGGCTTCAGACTGTTAGGTCGGTGTTATTATAAACATTATAGAACAATGGTGCTAATTATAAAACATGTGGCCGAAATTTTTCGCCCAACGGCATTGTGATTAGGGGATCTGTAGCGTGGATATGACTGTCGTGGATTTTAATCAGATATTATCGGGTTTTGATACGGCTCATTAACCGACTAACACATCACACAATTGATAAAGCTACACTAATATTGTAAAGGGGCAAACTTTGCGATTTTGGATGTAGCAGGTAATCTCCAAAACAACTCATTTGCTTTCCAAAATTCTTTCCCTAAAAGAAAGCTACACTCTCTGAATATCTTAGCCTACGTTTTATCCAGGGAAATCACGGAAAAAAAAAGGTAGTTATGTATTTGCAAAGATCATTTCGCTATGAGGAAACTAGATACCCAATAGACTATTCGTTGAATTTACCTTGTAATTTTATCAAGCACCAAGACTTAAAAAATCATGGTCGCCCTACTAGAGACTCATTAATATTAGTGCATATAAAATACAATAGAGTGGGTCGTTGAATGTTTTGATAATTATTATCTAAGGGGTACCAATCGTTGTTAATTCCTTGTACTGTTCTGTTATTAGTTATTACTCATTAGTTCCTGTGTTTAATGCTAATGATATTATAATAGGCGTACAGTCTAACAAAGCAATGCCTTTAAAATTATTTATAAATTCACAGTCCAAACACCAGCGTTAATTAGATGGCTTTTAGTTCCTGTAAGTCTTCTATTGAAAGATATCTTAACCTTTTTGGCTGCCTGTAATTCTTGTCCTTTCTATTATTATTTTACTGTTTCCTTGAAAAAAATGGACCAAGAATAGAAGCTTGCGGAACGCCCATAGCCAATAGTAATATCCGGCGAATATACCCAAGATCTGGAGATTCCGTTAATGCCTACTTCCTGAATACTATTATTTAAATCAGAAGTAAGAAAAGCAGCAGTGTTTTAACCCTATAGTAATGCAGTAGCTTGATCAATGTTTCATTGTAATGCAATCAAAAGTTTTCGACAGGACACAACCAAATCCTAATGCATGGTGTGACTGTTCCCAGCCAGAAAAGATTTTATTGAATAGCCAACATCAAATAATTTTGTAGATATTTACAAATGGAGGTTACGATAAATAAGAATAGAGCTATAAAATGTCACAAATTGTAACTTATCTTCTTAACCTTGTCAAAAATTTTCATACGCAAATTGTTTGAACCACATGCTTCAACATTTATTTAAATAATGGAATAAGTATCAATATATCCATTATTATTACGGTCACGCGCCGTTGTATTTCAACTACTTTTGTTTTTATAACTTTTAAATACCTAAAGTAAACAAAAAGTCTTGTGCAGAGGCCGTGTTGAATAGAATAGGAACTCATAGTATAAAACATTATTTCACAATACACTTGTCCATTGAATCATAGGTATTTGTACCTATCACTGTAGTCATTATTCAATAAACGGAAAAGGCAATTGGTTATACCATCCACTCCAATTGGTAGATCCTGTCAATCTAAGCTGTGCCTAGTTCTAAGCTTTTTAGTCAGCAGCTATCGGAGTCCGAACACAAGGAAGCTGAGAAAAAAATACTTGGTTGCTTTTCACTGGCGGCAAAATTGCCTGTCGGTCTACAAATTATAGATACTTCACAGAATGTGCGCTGGAGCTACACGACCAGTACCTTAATTTGGTATGTCTAAAAAATGGCGCACGTATGCTTTGCTTGCATTCAATGTTTCATACCTATATTCAAAAATCCGTCTACGCGACAGCGTAAATCACGCAATGAATACTGTAGAGTTGTCAAAATGAAAGAGAGCGCGTGTGCTTCGTGCTGTCAAAATAGTTACGCAATTGGGGTGCTGATTGAGCAACCCTTTCACAACCGGACAATCAGACGTACTGCATCTGCACTTGGTTGATATTTCGATCACTTCCTGAGTTTTTTATAGTTTTCCTCAACATTTATTATCCGCACAGTCAAAGTGCGGAACTCTTTATTAGCGTCTGTATTCCCTATCCTATATACCTATAACCCATCCACCTTCACAGCAAGAGTGAATAGGCATCTTCGCATCATAGACCTCCTCCATTCTATCAGTCGAGATAAAGAACGAAAACCGGCACAAAAAAAAACAATCAGAAAACGCCAGAGGCATGGTGCGGGGGTGTGGTGGTACTCTTCTTCAAGAAGGGTGACAATGCCCTATTGAAGAACTATAGACCCATCTCACTTCTTAGCCATGTCTACAAGCTGTTTTCAAGATACTTCACGAATCGTCTCACGCGCAGTTTAGAAGATTTCCAGCCTCCCGAATAAACCGGATTTCTTAGAGGCTTTAACACCGTAGACCACAAACATACGCTGCGGCAGGTTATACAGATGACCGAAGAGTAGAACCTGTCTCTCTGCTAAGTGTTTATGGGCTACGAGAAAGCCTTCGATTCGATCGAGACTTAGGCTGTACTGCAGTCTCTCCAAAGGTGCCAAATCGACTACCGGTACATCGAGGTGTTGAAATGTTTGTACAAAAACGCCACCATGTCAGTTGGACTTCAGGAGCAGACCTCGAAACCTATCCTTCTGCAGCGAGGTATGAGACAGGGAGACGTCATATCTCCGAAACTGTTCACCCCTTCACTGGAGGATGTCTTCAAGGTTCTGGACTGGAGAGGGCATCAAAAACAATAGCGAGTACAACATTCACCTTCGGTTTGCCGACGATATAGTGGTCATGGCTGAGACCATAGAGGACCTCAGTATAATGCTCGATGACCTCAATAGAGCTGCCGAAAGAGTGGGTGTTAAAAAACACTACAAAGAGAAAAATAACTTTCTTTTCCGAAGTCTGACTTTGGAAAACAAAGTTATTTTTCACTATTTAGTGTTTTTTTTGGAAATCGGTTTGTCTTTTTTAAGTTTTGATAGGTACTTACCTCCAATTGCTATAAAATTCATATATATCCAAAATAAATCTCATGACGATTCCAATAAGCCCGAACACAACTAGGATACATTGTTTTAATTCGAAGTTCCAGTTCCTACCTGCCGGCTTCATCGTCAGATTTGTTCGATGGTACCATTTTCATCAGTACTATTTATTTATAAGTATTTGCTTCATCATAGTCATTTAAATATTCAAGATATCGTAGAACCGTGACATACTTAGAATTAAGGAGTATTCGAGATATTGTAGAACCGTGACATACTTAGAATTAAGGAGTACCATTGGATCAGGCGTCTTTGAGTAATCGGTGTACATACATAAAAAAAAATACCAATCGAATTGAGAACCTCCTTTTTGGGCAGTCAGTTAAAAATTAACATTGTCAAAACCAAGGTGATATTGAATACCCATGTTACATCCACTCCTATCAAGGTTGGAGACTCTATACTCGAAGTTGTGGACGACTATGTCTACCTGGGACGAACGATCAAGTTGGGTAGGGCCAACTTCGAAGAGGTCAACAGTCAAATCCGACTCGGCTGGGCAGCGTTCGGAAAGTTGCGCGGTATCTTCTCGTCCAACTTACCACAGTGTCTCAAGACGAGTGTGTGTTGCCTATGGCCAGTGTGTGTTGCCAGTGATGACCTGGCTTTGAGATATCTTCGCTCAGAAAGCTTACAGTCACCCAAATGGCAATGGAGAGGGCTATGCTCGGAGTTTCCATCGTGATCGAATCAGAAATGTAGAGATCCGCAAGAGAACCAGGTTTACTGACATAGCCCGAAGAATTGCCAAACTTTAGTGGCAGTGGGCAGAGCACATTGCTCGCAGAACGGATGGCCGATGGGGCAGAAAGAGTCTGGAGTGGCGACCGCGAACCGGGAGACGTTGCGTTAGAAGGCTTCTTACCAGGTGGACCGATGACCTGGTGAAGGTTGCGGGGATCCGCTGGATGCGGGACGCACGGGACCGGTCAATGTGGCGACGCTTGGGGATGGCCCATGTCCAGTAATGGGCGTCTTTCGGCTGATATTATGATGATGTTGAGTATTCGCGTTGGCGATTATATAATTAGTACTTAGTTCTAAAGCATACTACGTGTTCTTGTTCCAATCGATAAATAGAATATGATTTCAATGTCTAAAGCCCCGACAGAAGCGATGCGACAAAGCGAGAAATTGTTTTTCAGGTACAGGTGGAACAATTTCTATACAAAGTGTTATCGCATCGTTGTCGCATCGCTTCTGTCTGGGCTTAAGACATGCAACCAAGTTCTGTTCTAGCTGATCTGCATGGTCTAATCAGCACATCATCCCTGAGGCAGATTGGCAATTTGGATACAAATGAAAACTAGCAATACGGAAATATTCGAAAATTACTTTTAAATAGAGATATGAGAACAGATTATTTATCTATACTAAGATTATAAAGCTGAAATGTTTATTTGTTTGTTTGTAGGTTAGGTAGGATAGGTAGATAGGTAGGGTAGGTAGCGTAGGTAGCGTAGGTAGGGTAGGTAGGGTAGATGGGGTAGGTAGGGTAGTTAGGGTAGGTAGGTAGTGGTAGGTATATAGATAGCCAGTTGACGGGAGCGAAGCCGCGGGGGTCAGCTAGTTTATTTATATATTTGTTTACCCTCGCAGCAATGGAGCACAAACTTACAAATAATGACTATTATTTACAATGCCAGATGGCCAGTGAGGAAAAAATGCTAATCATTATGATATCTTTATTATTGCTACAAAATCATTAAAAAAAACTGTGCACAGAGCTAAACCACAGCCTAGAGGGGCAATTAAGATAATTTTTACCCGACTGGAGGTTAGTGTTTTTCGAGCGTATGTATATCCATTTCTATAGCATGCTCTACAACCCCTAACGTCTTGACGGATCATGACATATGAGGTGTTGTAGGAAGAACCCCACAAAAACTGAACTGGTTCTCTTCACAAAAAAGTGAAAACCTACGATTCTGCAACTACCGCGATTCTTCGGAGCAACCCTAAGCCTTTCAACCGTAACCAAGTACCTGGGCATCTATTTGGACAAACAACTGAATTGGGCAAAACACATGAACTATATCACCACAAAAGTCAGCATATCCCTGTGGAAGCGACTGCTAGGCAGGAATTGGGGGAATAGCCCCATGGTCACCCACTGGCTATACACCACATTCATCCGACCAATCATAAAATACGGCTCGTTGGTCTGGTGGCCTAGGACAGACCTCAGCACAGCCCAAAGAGATCTCGAATAACTGCAGTGGTTCGCTTGCGTTGCAATCACTAGCAGTATGAGAACCACACCCACTGGCGCCCTACAGGCAATGCTGGGACTGCCACCTCTGCATCTATTCAATTCAATTCAATTCAATTCAATTCTTTATTGCATATCACATGTGTATAACAAAGATCTTATAACAGTAGTATTATAGTTCACATGGACCCTGTCGGGCACAGCAATTTATATAGTAATAAATACCTAGCTTATTATAAATTAATTAATATACCTAGCTGAAAAATTACAATGCAAGCTTTAAATATAATTGAATGATGCTACAGAATGGCAATTATATAACAAATGAATTTTAATTAAAGCTTAGATAAAAGTGAAATAAAAACAATAAAAAAAAAAATGGTAAGTCAATAAATAACCTAAACAAAAATGGCAATGTCAACAAAATAAAATTACACAGCAATTTAGAATATTATCTAATAAATACATAGCATAAAGTTCAGGTAATATAATTTTGAATAATTTTACTTAAGTTTTAACTGTAATTATAATTATGATGCCATAGAATAAATTGTAAAATAAAACAGAATAGATGTCAAGGTTTAGATACAAGTCAATAAAATAATAAGTGAAACGTCAATCAAAATAAAAAATCTAAATAAATGGTAATTTCACAAAAAAAGAACAAAATACATCTAATTGTGCGGAAGGACTCAACCCTGGCCACTTTTAGACTCCATCTATCAGGTACCCTAAATAAAGACTCGAGAATCAAGCACACACGCATAGAGGAAGAAGCAATCAAGCTAAGATCGATGTTAGCATCACCATGCGACAAAGTCCCAAAAACACACCACTTTCATAGGCGCTACAACATAATACTCACAGAAGAACGATGTGAGTACTGAGGCCCGAAAGAGATGAGAGTATATACCGACGGATTGAAGACTGACTCCGGTACCGGAGTCGGAGTGTTCTCACTCGGTCTCAATATAAATATTTCCAGACCACTAGGAGAGTTCAACACCGTCTATCAGGCGGAATGTGTGGGCATCATACAAGCGGTCCACGCCCTAGAAGCCAGGAGGTTTACGGTCAACCACATACGTATACTCTCCGACAGCGCATCAGTCCTCCAATCTTTAAGGAAAAAATATATTACAACAAAACTAAAACTAGAATGTCACAACGCACTAGAACAAATAACTGTATCTAGTCGTAACACGATGACACTACAATGGATAAAGGGACACAGCGAATCACTGGGCAACGACGCAGCTGACGAGTTTACGAGACGCGGATCCAGTACGGCGGTCTATGGACCCGAACCTGTTGTACCTATTCCCTTCAATCAAATACGCAGAAGGCTACAGGAATTCACCCAGACACAGGCGGAGAACTGGTGAACCTTGACACAGGGCTATAGGCAATCCGAAGAAGCTCTGCCATCCTTGGACAGTAGGTTTACCAGGCGTCTTCTACGCCTGAACAGGAATGGCTTGCGCCTCGGGACGGGGACCATCACGGGACACTTTTCACTCAACAAACACTTTCACACAATAGGCATAATGGACATCCTCTGTGCAGGGCATGCATGGAGGCAGAGGAAACATTTGCGCACGTTCTCTTTGAATGCACAGGTATCACCCAGATAAGAACATATATCCTCGGGTCACCCAGATCTTACACAGATATATTTTGGAAAACAGGAGATCTAATTAACTTCTGGAGAGAGGTTGGCTAGTTGGAATAATCACCAAACGGCCGCCATGGCCCACGCTCAATGATCCACTTGAAGGACTCAGTGCGGAAACCAAACCGCCTAACATAGAACATAGATATTAGCGGATGCCTCGCGGTTACACCACCCGCGTAGTTCCCGTTCCTGTGGGAATACAGGGAAAAAAGCAACCCACCCGGTGATAGTGTAGCTTCCCAACGAAGAAAGAATTTTTGAAATTGGTGAAAGATCAATCAATCTGCCTAGCCTTTTCCCAACTTTATTGGGGTCGGCTTCCAGTCTTACCGGATTCAGCTGAGCACTAGTGTTTTACGTGGAGCGACTGTCTATCTGACCTCCACAACCCAGTAACTGGGTAACACGGTACCCCTTGGCAAGACTGGTGTCAGATCTCAGGCTTCTGACTACCAGTAACGACTGTCAAAGATCTTCAAATGACAGCCGGGACCAACGGCTTAACGTGCTTTCCGAGGAAAGAAATTGGTGAAAGATATTTTAAGTTTATTTGTTACATACAAAAATACAAATCTTTCCTCTTTATAATATTAACTGTATAGATTATATAGATGTTGTTAGTTTTCTTAGGAAGAGTGTACAAGCAAGCCAAGCAACAACATCATCAAATAATGATTTACTACACTATAGTAGAATCCTACATATTACGTTATCTTAACTTATCTTCCATCATATCTCATTATTTAATAAGGCTAATAGAGATATCTTCAGATAACACATGCACTTAAGTTGTTTACAATTATTGATTACTTTAGTATGATTCTCAATTTAATTATTTTAGTTAAATTTATTTACTATTAACTTTTATTAATGTTTGCTAGTAGTAGATGTACAGAATTTGGCTTACACGTATTTAAACTTTTTAGAGTACCTACGAACTATGACGTTAAACAGACTGCGATAAAAAAAAAATATGAGAAACTTTATTGTTTTTATCCACACTGCGATGCGGCTGCTGCTGGAAGATTGCCTGCGTTCCAGTTAGCCGCATATTGCATAGGAGGCCTTAGAGGTGGAGACAACCTAGACATGTGCTAGCGTACCATGAAGGCTGGTGTGTGCTGGTTCAGCAGAAGAAATGCTGTTTGCCCTACTCTAGGGTTACTTTTATATTACATCAGAATTTGTCCAGAAAAAATTATGTCTACACTAGCTGACCCCCGCGGCTTCGCTCTCATCAACTGGCTACCAAACCTACCCTACCTACCCCATCCTACCTACCCACCCTACCCTACCTTCCCTACCCTACCTTTCGCTTCCCTACCTACCCTTCCCTACCCAACCTATACTACCCTATCTACCCTACTCTACCTACCCTACCCTACCTAACCTACCCTACCTACCCTACCTACCCTACCCTACCTACCCTACCCTACCTACCCTACCCTACCTACCCTACCCTACCTACCCTAACCTACCTACTCTTTCCTATCTACCCTAAAGACAGACAGACGTCAGATCACATGAAAATGTCAGTTGAGTTAGAAAGGTTTTCCCGGAAATTATTCGAATTTTTCACGGCGTAAAAACCATCCTTGGACTATAACGAAAATTTTAAAAAAAGAATTGGTAAAATTGGTCCAGGCGTTGTTGAGTTATGCGCTTACCAACACATTTTGCGATTCATTTTTATATTATAGATTTAGCTTCCTGTCAAAATGTTGTTATTTTCATATGTCCATAACTGTACTCTATTAATATTTTTTACGCAACTTTTTCTTATATTGTTTTGTCAGGACTGTTCAAAAGTCCCTAACTTAGCCTAAACTTATTTATTTTAGAGGACTTAGGACCAATGTGACGTAGGTATAGCTTATATATATGTACTTATTAAAAAATTATATATTTTATAACAACTAGCACTGACTGTGTCCTATTATATAAAGAGTACAATAATTAAAAATATTTATTACTTATCTTAATGACTAATCCATTAGTTCATTAGCTAAGTAGGTAGATAACTATTCTATTGGGTAAAAGAAAAATAAAAAAAAAATAAAAAAATATATTGTGATGATACAGTAAATATTATTATTATTATTTTCGTAATTACGACATAATTACGAAAATAGTAATTTATGTGGTCGATTTATGCAATTTGTCTAAACGACTTTTGAAATAAAATTATAGTATTGCACTCACCTTTATTACTTGTAGCTGCTTTCTAACTAACCATCCATTTATTTGTTTACTAACTGTCCTCAAGATATCACACTAAATGATATTTGTTATCACACATTTTATTGATAAATTAGAAAGTAAATAGAAAATTTTAATCACTCCTGATAAAATTTAAAACCACTTTTAATACAAACTAAAGAGAATTTATGCCATAAGCCATTCTATCTCATTCAAACACGTATTTGTTTTAATTTCATCAAGGAAAGTGAATAAATAAATTTCATTCGCAAAATTTGCACACAACTAAAATCGTCAACTCCATTCAGTAGAAAAATAAATTAGCAATTTGTAATGATTGCCTGTCATTGTCAAAATAAATAACTGTCAGTCGCAGCGATTACGTAACACTTAGTCGATTTCATAAAAGAGTATTTATTATAAGTCGACTAAAAATGCCACACATTATCTTACTAATTTATTTATTTTCTTCGTTATTGTACTTACACGAGTATTCCGTAGTCATTTTGTTCCAAATAAAAGGGACTGGTATGGGTGGGGATTTCGACTCGTGAGCTTTCATTACAGTTAGGTAGTACCTCTAAGTAGTCTGTGAAAGTGTATACTCTTTGGTTATTTGCACATTTTAGATTGCACATGTTGTTTGCTTTTTAACCGACTGCCCAAAAAGGAGGAAGTTCTATGTTCGACATATTTAATGTTTTTGTTGTTTACTGTGCACATTTTTTTATGGAGCTTTGTACTAGTTTGAACTACGAATAGGTAGAGGAATGGTATAAATTACTTCCATGGTGGTGAAGAGACAATTGTATAGCGTTTGTTTCTATTTATAACACTTTTTACCCGGCTGCATACCCGGGTTATGTTTTTCGCGCGTATCTTGTACTAGCTGTCCCACGCGGCTTCGCTCCCGTCAACTGGCTACCTACCTACCCTATCCTACCTACACTGCATACATGAATGTTGCATGACTTTAACCAAAGCGCAAGCTACGAAAGCTCTCAAAAAGGATTTTTTTTCCCGTTTTTGCAACATTTTTCATTTACGCTCCACTCCTTTTGCCCGTAGAGCGATGTTATATAGCCTATAACCTTCCTCGATAAATGGACTATCCAGCACAAAAAAAAAATTTTGAAATCCAACCAGTAGTTTCTGAGATTAGCGCGTTCAAAACCAACTAGCTTTATAATATTAAGCATAGATTTATGTTTGTTTGTATGTATGTATGTAATATTCTTTATTACCTCGTATCTTTCAAACCACTTGATGGATTTTATAATTTTGACATCGTTAGATAGGTCTTGGCCGCCCAAGTGTTCTTAGATAAATGTGTGTAAAGACGGATCCACACATACGTGGCGTGGCGTGTCGTGGCGCCTTCCGACGCAGTTGATTGGCTTCAAAACTCGTTGCGTTATAACGTAGGCTGGAACAGAGTCGTTTGATGGTGTATCCTGCGCCACGCCACACCACGGCACGTAAGTGTGGTTCCGACTTAAAAAGGAACATGGCGGAATTTGGGCGCCATATTGTGGAGATTGCAATTTTTTTTCTTCTGAACCCATCAAATGGGGTATCAAAGTGAAGATTTTTTTAAGGTGATTACAAAAATATATACAACTTATATGTTAAAAAGCCATTCGAAAAAAAAGTATTACTAAAAAAAGTTAATAAAATCAAAAAGGCCGACTGCAAAGATGTAAACAAGAAGAAAATCATGCTGTGCAGTCGGAGGATACATATTCGCGAGCTGGCTGACCAAAACTATAAATATCGTGATTAATAGAGTTATTCACATCATCAAGACGTTGTGACCGCCGATCTATTTTAAATATCAAAGATGTGTCACTAGCAAACAAAACCATCTTCGGTTGATTTTGTAGTAATTGGGGTAAATCGTTAATATTAACTAAAAAGAGGAATGGATCCAATATCGAGCCTTAAGGAACACTCATTGTCATTCTAGACCCCAGTGAGTTTACGCTGTGTACCTGAACTTGAATGTGTTTATCCGTATCTTAATGCACAACAAAGCTTTTGATTGACTATCAAAGAACTGAAGACTTAAAGGCCTCAGCAGCCGACCATACCAATTAACAAAAAAAAAGTGTCAAAATACTGTCATCTGTCAATGTCAAAACAAGTCCGACAAGCTCTGTTTTCAATTTTCATGGTTTTCGTTTATTTTTTGTACGAAAATCGTACAAATAATTAGATTATTAAAGTAAATATCTGTGGCAAGTTGGATAATTTTCTATAAAATATCAATCACAAAGACATAAAACATGGAAGTTAACAACCAGAAACCTAAGAGGAGACCAACGAAAATCGAGGAGATGAATAAGGAGGAAATACGTCAAGCTATTTTGAAGAAGCGAGAGTGTAATGCTAGGGCTCAACAGATCGTCGAGAGCCTGCTGGAACCGAGCGTTACTGAGGCATACTTACTCCAGTGCCTTCCAGACATCAACCAAGCTCATTTCGAAGATGTTATAGAAGAAAGAACCATAATCCATTTGTGTGGATACCCACTGTGTAAGAAGGCCCTGTCGATGAAGGATATACCTAAACAGAAATACAAGATATCATTGAAGACTAACAAAGTTTATGACATCACTGCTAGGAAGAGTTTTTGCAGTAACTCATGTTATAATTCTGCGATGTATGTTAAGAAGCAGATGTTGACAAGTCCCCTATGGTTCAGGGAGTATGAAAAGGTACCAACATTCCACCTCTTGAAGCTAGATGCTGTAGGCAGTATGGGTGAGGAAGTAGATGTAACATTGATTGAAAGAGTGAAGATCTCTGAAAAGAAAGCATTTACTACAATCAACGATTTTGCTGAAGCAAGTCTTAATGAAATGTCTCCTAATTCTCAAGATGATAGTGAGAACAACAATGAACAATCGAGCAATACAAAAGAAACTGAAGGAAGTAGTTCAGAAAACCAGAATGATTTAGAAAAAGCACTAGCGGCAATCAATGAACAATTAGCTAATATTGACCTGAAGTCCATTGACAACATCTCCAGTAAACCAGAAATTACTGTAGACCGTAAGCAAGAAACAAAAGGCAGTAATCTAGCTACACCACAACCATATACTGAAATAAATGTTAATTCAAAAACTGAAATGGATATAGCTGCTAAGAAAACTCCCAAAAAAGCATCTAAATCACTAAACATTGTAGGTGACATTATAGAAAAACCTGAAAAGAAAATTGACCCAATTTTGATGACAACCCCTGTTTCCACAGCTGTTGACAAAGAAAGCAAAGAATTTAAATCAAAGAAAAAGATGCCCTTGAAAAAGCAACCTTTAGTAACCGTATTAACCATTGAAGTTGAAAAATGTTTAGCTGAATGGTTCACTTTAGACACCATTCTCTTTTTATTTGGTGAAGAAAAGGTTCGAGAAATGGTGGCTAACAAAGGAGACCATATTAGAGAGTATCTAAATAATTTTGCAAAAGGAATATTCTATAGTTCCAACGTGTACGACCAGTACCAAACGTTATGCAAGAAACTAAATATGCTTGAGTTAGAAGACAGAAAGTTTGATACACAAACATTGAAACGAGAGACGAAGCCATTGCCAGACTACACAATGCTGCAAGAGGAGAGTAAGAAAATGCAATTAAAAGTAAAAGCGTTCTTCTATGGAGAGACCGAAGTAACTGAACCAGTAACAGAAGAGGCCTTACAATCTCCAGAAATTGTAGAAGAGGAAAACGGTACGAACCTGCCTTTAGTTGACAAAAACTCACAAAACGCTCTGCGTAGACGAATAGTGGGTCAACACCTAAACAAAGTATTACCTGACATACTTCTTTCTTTGGGTCTGCTTAATCTTTCAATAAATTCGGACATTCGTTTGTTAGTGAATACTTTTAAGTTGAAAGCGAATAATATCATGTTTAAGCCTATACAGTGGATGCTGATAGCAATCATTTTTATAAAGCTCTTGTCTTTGAGAGATAAGAGGCTAGAACATTTACTTGAACAACCGAAGGCGTACCAGCATATGCAGTTACTACTTTTAAGTTACAAACAAGAAGGAGGGTACTTAGATAGACTAATAAGTTGGCTAACTGATGTGGATAGGCTGTTCGATACTAATGATACACAATTAACTATAGAATAATTGGTACAAAAAACCTGATGATTGATTTTAATTTATTAAACAATAATTTTTGAAATGCCTTTTTTATTTTTGGAATATCAATTAAAGTGAGAATAGTTTGGGCACGTGTGATGAGATGAGAAGAAGAGTGTAAAAGAGTTTATTTGCGCCAGGTGTAAACTGTGATGCATACAAAAACAGAAAAACGAATAGAGAAAATATGTCACAGAGTCACAACCGCGCGAAGTGCATGGATGGAGAGAGAATACGACCTTAAATACAATTTTATTACGCGTGTTAAACTTGTAGGACTGGCGTGGCAGATATTCGCGCCCTATTAGTCTATCCTATAGCATAGTATTTATTAGTAATAGTCTATGTGATGGCTTGGGAGACCTTTGACATCTGCCTTGCGAGATTTGCTATCGTAAACCGATAACTCCCCGAGGGCGCCACACTAGCAGAATCGAATATGTGCATGTGAAGCCCTCTTTACCTCACTAGTTGAAATACTCACCGCGCCGCGCTCGCATGCTTTTTTGAGTGTCAAATTTTGGTTTTCTTACTACTTTGAAAATCATATCCAATTTTGGAGCACATTATAACCCGCAACAGCCTAGATATCAACAGTGTATGTTTGACTGGATATTTGAATCACTTTTGGCCACCAAGAAGATAAGAAAACCGGGCATCTTCTAACATCTGGAGCGACTGACTTTGAAGCAGTCTCGCTAAGCGATTTGCAATTTTCTTCTGTCTTTCCGATACTCCATAGGCTACATATAGACGAAGTTGGACTTGTACGCCTCCACGTGTCAAGTCGCAATAAGTTCTCATCTCGCTTTAGGCGCACAGCTATTTACACGCCTGCCCCTACAAGGACCAATACACAATCTATCGAATCCCGAAATTCTGACCCGGATATCTTGCGAAAAGACACCGATGCAATATGTAAAATGCGTATCTTTTGAACGACTGAACCGATTTTCATCCTAGCTAACACTCGATGAAATTACCACAGGAGTGAAAAGGTATAGTTCTCGCCAAACTTTTGGGCCGCCCGAAGTTGGCTTTCTGATGCGCAAGGCACGAAACGGTGCTGTTTTTACCCGACTACGGGGGGTTATGTTTTGTATAAGATTAACTACTGCGCAGCCATTGGAGCCAACTTCAGGGCGGCCAAGAAGTTTGGTTAGTTCATGACAGCATGACGGTAGACAGGTGAATGGAGGTTGAAAATGTTGTACCAACCCCATCTTCTCCAGTCGATGCAAAACTATATATTTAAGGCCTAGTATGTGGCCATACCATACCGATTACGTCGTCTGTGGCCAGCAAAGGTCTTCCAAAGTACAGATGTATGAGCACTTGGGACACTCCAGCATGTAAAACCAACCCCTATAAAATGGACAAGGAGGAGGAAGAAAATGGATAAAAAACATATTGTTAACTTAACAATAACCTTTAATAAAAATCAAAATCAACTACTTAAACTAGGATCTAGTATAGACAAAGCAGCACCAACTAGGTGCAATGACCCTGTAATCAAAACTGAAGACCTATCGACAATCTTTTGTTTTTTTAAATTGACCAAGGCATCTGCTACACAGCTTGCAACTGTCACATTGGTCGAACCTCCTTGGAAATGTTGCCAGATCTCGACGTGTTTTTCGCATCTAGCAATAAGTTCTTCTTGTTCTACTAAAGAGTAATTGTCATTGTTTTGGCTTATGTTTTTGTGGGCGGTCGGGATCACGAAGTAGACGGATTTGAAGCCCACGTCTTTTAGTGGTTGGAGTAGGATTTCTGCGTTTCTGTCGCCTGTAGCACTGAATATTAGTACTTTGTCATGTATTCTGGAATGGAAATTATATATTTGTTAATAGTTACTCTTGATACATTAATCTAAAGGTATTGTAAATGTCCAGGAGATTACTGGGATTTGTGAAAACTGGCAGATTCAGTACAGTCAACGACACATCTGTGTTTACACTTAAATCACGAAAATCTGCCATTACTGCTACAACATAAAGGCGCTGCCAACGTTAAGCTGTCAGTAATTTACGTTTGACAGTACAGATAAACAGATAAGGTTGCAATTAGAATGACTACAGTGAAGACGACTTTATATCAACCAAATAGCTTTTAAATTTTCTACAAAATGACAAGTATTATTTAAAAAACGTCTCACCTGTTATTATTACGATTCTTAAACCACTCTGCACAAATTTCCATAGACTCCTTAGTATGCGCTCCATCCAAATAAAACGTCGCATATTCAGAGTCCACAACCTGATATCTTCCCGGCCACTTGCAGGCAGTCAACCCGGTCATGGTCTCCTTCGTCACACATTTCACTACTGTGTCTAATACTGGTTTGGTCACGCCATTTGGACCGTTAAGCGTCTGCTTGATAAGGCCGTTTTTCCTGTGCACTGGCTTGGTGATTCTCATCCACGCGTGGGCTAGCTGTATGGCAAGGGAGGCGTTCGTCTGGTATGCGTCTACGTCTACTGGCAAGAGGGCTCGCTCTGTGGTCGGGAATGTGTAGGTATTGTAGGCAGGAACTACTGTTAGGGGGCACTGGGAATAAAAAAGTACAATTTTAAATGGTTGTCGTCACATTTGACTTCTTTGGAAATCACATTAATTAAGTGCGAGAATTTGCTTACCCAAAATTAAGCTTATTACAATGGCTATAGTCTATTTTCTATTGCTATCATAACAAAAATATTTGGCCATGGTGGCATTAGTTCTGAATACCTTAAAACTACTAGCAACACGTCTCAGCACGTCCATAGCTTCGTTGGGCTGCTCCACCGTATAAGCTTCGCAGCCAGTCTTCATGACACCCGCCTTGGCAGCCGCTATCTCCGGCAGAGTTGTACCCAGGATAGATGTGTGGTCTAGTCCGAGTGCTGTAATGCCGACCACTGGGACTTTTCTGAAAGATGAAACGTAAATGGTACCATAAAAGATTGATAATGCAAAAATTAATTGCCTTTATACTCCTTTATTCACTCTCTTGTATCGGATTTAAAAAGATCCTATCAATACGTAACATTTTAGTTGGAGAATTTCCAGCCTTCTGGAATCTAGGTCATCTTTACCGGGCAACAAGAAACAGTTTCATAAGACAAATAAATATAACAAGTTTATTTTTGCCGGTCTATTTTAAACCTTAATGCCGAGCCTATAATGTCGATTATAAATGTTAAAGTAAGAGATGATCCAAAGGCACCAGATTTTTGCCCGTCTATATTAAACGTTATTCGTCCGCTGATAAGTTCGAATATCACGCAATCAAATAATTACCTTAAAATATTAGTATAGTCGACAATGCCGCCAATGCCCACCTCGATGATGGCCACATCCACCTTCTCCTTCAGGAACACATTGAACGCCATCACAGTCAGGAACGCGAAGTACTTTGGCATGTCACCCTCAAACGCCTGGTAAAATGGTAGTATATAGTATCTGTATTTATCGGAGTCATTGTAAATGTCGCTAGGCTATCAAATCCACGACATCCGAGATACTTGTGAGTATCGAATAGAGGAAGTTAAGCTCTCTCTCATGGAGAGACATACAGCAGAAGTCAGGATTACAAACTGTTTTACAAGATGAGCTCAGTCAATGAAAAGTTTCGAGCTAAATGTGTCTACCGCTTAACTGAGACGGTGTCTAGTAGAAGTAAGTAGTTGTCGGCTCGTCGCTGTCAGCCGTCAACACCTCTCACTCACCATGCGGCTACCTCTGGCAGCGTTTCAGTTAATCGATAGGCTTATAGTACAAAACAGAATAATGAAGAGGCTGAATTAAATAATATTTTTTTTTACATAAGCTTATATTTTCAAATTTGCATTGTCTGGGAAGTAGGTTAAATTTAACTTTGATTAAAGACACCGGGTCAAGTCTGTGTAAAAACTCGTAAAAGTTACCTTAGTCCCTTCCAGCATATCATAGACCTGATGGAAATGCCTCGCGAACTGCTCCTCGCAGATGACGCGTCCATCAAGTCGGATGCGCTCGCGTACCGCTACGAGATGCGGCGACGAGTAGAACCCCGTGCGGAACCCGTGCTGTCGCAGGATGGACTCGCACATCGCGCTTGTTGAACCCTGAACATTGTAACGAGGAGTTTTATCGAAAATGATGGGCTTTTTATGAAGCATAATCAGACAATCAAATATGTACCTTATTATACTGGAATAAGTTGCATTTTAATTTGTACGTTTTTATGTAATTTTGATATTATTTGATGGCGAGTTAATTTGTACTTGTACTAGATACTGTGTGTGAAGCTCACTGACTTATGTTATTTTATTATAGCCATAATTATTATAGTCTTAACAAAAATACAAGGACAAATTTAAATAAACTAACAAAACTCCGTATATAAGTATTTTGACCTTGTATACCAACAAAAACCAAGACGTTCCCCAAAACAAGATGTCTCATAAGTGTATTTACCAAACCAGTTCTCAAATAGATATTCTTATTGGTTATCGTGTATCCTGTTTCGTGTTGCTTCCGGTAAAGATTATAACTTATCCGTTCGTGGATTTTATTTAAAATCGATCGAGTACGAATCGAACTCACGTATGAAGGAAAATGTTGATTTGTATCGGCTATTAAAAATATCAAGTGTCTACCTATCACAATTTATCCCCTATTGGTAATAGGGGTAACGTGAACAAAGGAGAATCACTCCAACATTTTAGATCATTGTGCGACCTTAGTTTAAAAAAAATTGTGATGTTCACATTCCCTTACAGCCAAAGTTTGCCACAGGAAGAAAACAATCTTAGATATGAATTGAATAGGACATTACATAATTTAACATATAGTAATAATTTATTCCATTTAATTGACACTAACAATTATGTTGGTAACCACTTTTGTTTAACAAAAGATAGATTTTTTATGGATAGATACTTTCTTTCAAAGTATTGTAAACGACAGATAGCTGTGTCGCTATCATATTATTTTTCTATTACAGCCAAGAATTTGGCTAAACAACTTGCTTCTATTGAGCAATGCCAAGACATGTTATTTAATTCAGCCAATAATTTGGTCTCAGAAATTGATATTGATAACAATTTAAATTAGAAATTAAGACAATAGAGACAACCTCTTGCAAAAGTTTGCAGAATGAAAATTGCAAAATAAAATCACATACAAGTTTGAAAACAGTAAATAGTATTAACCTGGTGCATCAAAATATTCAAGGATTTATGAACAAAGATTTAGAAATAGAATTATTTATGAATTTTAACAGTATTGATATTCTTTGTATTACAGAACATTGGCTTAAAAGCCACCAGTTATTGTTCAATTTTAATAATCACCAGGTTGGTAGTTCATTCAGCAGAGTTAATGCTATACATGGTGGCTCATTGATTTTAGTAAGTAACCAGCTTAAATTTAAAGACCGTAAGGATATTGTGAGCCTATCTGTTGAGCGGACAGTCGAAATAGCTTGTATAGAATTGGAGCAGTTTATTGTATTAAGTGTATACAGACCCCCTTCAGGATTGTATGACTGTTTTGAAAAGGTAATGGATGAAGTGTTACACAAGATTTGTAACTCGAATAAATCCGTTATCACTTGTGGGGATTTTAATGTCAATTTATTAGAAAACTCAGGTTATTGTAGTAAAATAATAAGTCTGTTTCAGTCCTACAATCTTGTAAACCTATTTTTGGAGCCCACAAGAATAACCCCTACTAGTGCCACATGTTTAGATAATATTTATACTAATGTTGTGCCAGTCCACAAAGAAATTATAAATTTACTAGATTCTGATCATTGCGGGCAGAGGATTACTATACCAAACCAAAATAACAAAGTGGCTAAAAAGGATATCACTGTTAACCCCAAAACTGCAAGTCGCTTGGCAGCGTTTAAAGTTAAACTCATTAATAAATTACCAATTTTATCAATTCATGCCGATCCAAATCAACTATACAATGATTTTTTTAATATGTACTGTAAACAATTTAATTCTACCTTTATTCCCAAGACTATCTCGGTTAATGGTAATGCATCATTCAGTGATTGGGCTACCATTGGTATTCATAAAAGTAGGAAACGGCTTTATGAGTTGTACAATGAAAGGACTTTTGTTAACACTGCTGAATTTAATTTATATGTTAGAAATTATTCAAAATTATTTAAAAAAGTTTGTTGTTTGGCCAAGTCGCGTTATTTGAGTTCGAAGATTAAAAATAGTAGTAACGTTATTAAAACGACTTGGAATATTATTAATAGTGAAACGGGAAGATCTGGTAACCGAAATATTGACTACAGCCTGTCCATTAATGACAACATCATAAAATCAGATTCACAAGTCGCAGTGGCTTTTGAAAATTTCTTTTCAGATATTCCCATTTCAACTACTAAATCCCTAAACTCATCACCTTCTGTTGCTGAGTCTTTGCTAAAAGAAAATGTTAATGTTTGCGATTCGGAATTTCTTTTTGAACATATTACTTGTAGAGACATAATTAAAACCTTTCACACTTTAAATGTTAAAAAGACTGCAGATCTGTGGGGTCATTCTGTAGAAGTTGCTAAGTCTATTATTGATATTGTCGCACCTAGTTTAGCTATTATCTTTAATAATTGTATCGACTGTGGGGAGTTTCCTGACCTTATGAAAAATAGTAAAATAATACCATTGTTTAAATCAGGTAGTACATCAGACCCTTCAAATTATAGACCTATTTCAGTACTACCTTCGTTTAGTAAAATATTTGAGAAATTAATTTTAGAGCAACTGCAAAGATTTTTTAATAAACATAAATTATTACATAGCAAACAGTTCGGTTTTACAAGGGGTCGTTCAACTACTGATGCCGGTGTTGAGCTTTTAGGACATATTTATAATGCATGGGAAGATAAGTGCGATGCCTTGGGAATCTTTTGTGATTTGTCCAAGGCATTTGATTGTGTTCTTCATGATACGCTAATCAGGAAACTCCGCCACTACGGAATCCGGAACAGCGCTCTGGATCTTTTCACTTCATACTTGAGTAATAGGATTCAGAGCGTTGACGTTAATGGAAAAAGATCTCCCGGATCTATAGTAATGATGGGCGTCCCGCAGGGCTCGATTCTTGGTCCTTTCTTGTTTCTTATTTACATTAATGACTTGCCTTACCTCATAAAGGATAACCATGATATAGTGTTGTTCGCGGATGATACTTCACTTTTGTTTAAACTCAAACGTCAGCAGCTGGTTACTGACGATGTAAATAGCGCGATCTCAAAAGTAGTTCACTGGTTCAATGTTAATAATTTACTACTTAATGGAAAAAAAACCAAATGTATTAAGTTTACCCTACCTCACGTTAGGCAGGTGAAAACTGATGTGTTGGTAAAGGGCGAAGAATTGAATCCTGAAAATAGCACAGTATTCTTAGGCTTAACTTTGGATGCTAAGCTTCAGTGGGGCCCACATATAGATAAATTGTCGAAAAAACTAAGCTCCGCAGCATATGCTGTTAGGAAAATTCGTAATTTAACTGACATAGAGACAGCCCGTTTAGTATATTTTAGCTATTTTCATAGTGTAATGTCGTACGGTATTCTGTTGTGGGGAAATGCCGCCGACATCCAGACTATCTTTGTTTTGCAGAAAAGAGCTGTTCGATCGATTTATAAATTAAGCCCGAGACACTCTCTCAGAGAGAAATTTAAGGAGATTAATGTAATGACAGTGCCTTCTCAGTATATTTATGAAAATCTTTTATATGCCCATAAAAATATAAAATTGTTTAAAAAATACAGTGATATCCATAACATAAATACTAGAAACAAACACAAATTTGTAGTACCTGCAACAAGGCTCAAGAAAATAGGTGGCTCGTTTAGATGTCAATGTGTACACTTTTATAATAAGCTTCCAAGCCACGTACAAGATCTAAGTGTTAATAAATTTAAAACATTCATTAAACATAAGTTGTGCCAGAAAGCGTTTTATACAATAAAAGATTACGTTGAGGACAAACAGGCTTGGGATTGAGCTGCTCCAATTAATTTGTTTTTTTTTTTTATATATTTTTCAACGTGAATTTTGTTTTTTTTTTTTTGTTTGTTTTCTTGCAATGACAAGAATATTTACTTTTTAAAGTATTATATTTTTTTTTTTAGTTTATTTTAATTGTTGTGAATGTGAAGACAATGTGGATTCATTTTTTGTTTGTTTTTAATTTTAATTTATCCAAATTAGTTTTAATCATGGTCTGGCAGTTTGAGTAGTTTATGCGGCCTACCCGAATGTCCTTTCTTTGGTATTGTTCGTCGAATCGTTGAGCTCCTTAATTTCTGAGTTGAGCTGCACGGTTATTGACAAATGCGTGCACTGACTGGACAGGTCCACTCAATCTGGCTGGTTCTTTCCTAAAAAGACCATTTCAGACTTCAGTCTACATGGTCTTCACATGATCTAACAAAGATTTTGTCTGGACCTTAAAAGAGACTGTGACCTCTGAGTTTGTTTCGGCCTTTCTTCTCAGAGTAGTCAGATAGGAAACGCCGACTTCATCTAGTTTTAAAAATATGATCGACATGTAAAAGTGTTTGTACAAACCTACTTACAGAAATAAAATCATTTATCATTTATCACACTTCCGAAGACACAGTCCTGTGACAGTCGGATGGACAGCGGAGGCTTAGAGCCGATTTCACCAGTGAAACTAATCGCAATTACTTCAACTAAAGTCAGCTAAGGCAAATACAGCGTTCTGATTGGTAGAGTTTGAGCGGTCTCAATCAATCAGAACGCTGTATTTGCATAAACTGAGTTTAATTGAACTATTCGCGATTAGTTTCATTGGTGAAATCGGCCCGTCCGCGTCGCCGTCGTAAGAGGGTGTCGGGTTTAACCATATGGACACGGAACCCTAAAAATTACTGAAGGCTCTACCTGTATGATCCCTATAGGTAGATAAGATTCATCCCGTTTGTAATTGGCATTCATCGTCATCATAATTTCAGCCGAAAGACGTCCACTGCTGATCATAAGTGTGGACGTCTTCCCTCCCCCTACCCCACCCCAGTTGTCGCCACATCGAAAATAATTGGCATACCATTCATTTTACGGAAGAATCCATTGCCTGGTCAGTGTGGCAGTAGGCAGCCATTTTTAACAACAATTAAGTACTATCAATCATATAACCTTGTGTTTTAAAATTACCCACTTGTTTTAAAAGGAGGTTTAGCCTATTATTAATTTATGATTAGTAGTTTATAGTCGTTTTTGTCTTGCCATTGTTTGTCTTAGGCATAATAAATACCCATACATTTTTTTTAAACAGGCGGCTGGGGTACTGTCGACAGAAGTAAAAACTTTGGAATAACAGGCTAAACTTTGGGATAAGTGTCCTTGGAATAGCGGGCAGTTATTCCAGAGTTTTAACTTTTCACTGGCGTACCGTGACATCACATTAGAACGTCGTCGGTGACGAGAATCCAAAAGTTTTGCGCCGGCCAAAAATCGCTTACCGCGGGTTTACTGATTAGCCTCCGTGTCATTAGCAGATGTATAGTTGTATTTTTTTTTTATAGAATTTGAATTTAGAATCAGCTAACCAGTTACAAAGGAGCTTATCTATAAGGATTTTATACACGAGCAAAAATAGGGCTCAAAATGTTCAGTAGATATTTACCTTTCCTTTGGTCCCAGCTATATGTATCACAGATAGTTCATCTAACTTTGTGAGGCTGACTCCAGTTCTCGACAAATACCGTTCCATATCCTCCAGGTTCGTGCATTTCTGAAATATTTGTGAGTTAATATTATTAGAGATATTCCCAGGTTGTTGACGCTAATTGTACTTATTTTCATATTTTGAAGTAATAATGGCACACTTTGGTTCACGTACATATACAGGATGTTATTTTAAGGTGTAAGTGCATATCTGTGTTTTATAATTAGTAATCACATTTGTTGTGGTTTTCCTAAACGCAAACTATTACTTAAGGCGATATATACGCCCCAATGTAAACGCTGTACTGGCCGTGCGCCCGCTCGATGCCAAAATATCAATATTGAACCTCCTTTTGAACAGTTTGGTTTGCAAAACATTATTTGATTTACTTATGCTATGTCAGGTAGGAAGAAATTCTAGCCATCAATTTTTCTGTGTAAAAATATTTTTAAACCATCCAAGTCGTTTTGGAGGAGTATCCAAAAGTTGCGAAAAATATCGTGTTGCTAATTATTTTTTTAAAGCAAAACTATTTGTTATACGAAAAAAACCATGTTTGAAAAAAAAAATTTACATGAAACAATAATAAATATATATTTTTTTCAAACCTTTTAACCTAGCCGTTACTAAGTAGTATGCTTCAGAAAGTTACCGTTTTACGGCACTAAAGCGTATGTAGGCCCTTAAATAAATGAAATTGACTGGGTCCCAAATTATTCATGTGGTATCCTCTTATTAAACGTAATCAGCACTTTAATGTTTACGTCTTTTCAATAGAATATAAGATTGCCCCAAGCGTTGCTGGACGTCCCATTCAGTGGTGTCTACCTAATGATAAATCTGGTTGTTTTATTGTCAAACCCAAACCCTAATCAGTGTTACTAACTATACTCCATTTGTTTAGGTAGTTAACTAAAGGTAAACAATCTTGATATGTCTTTTTATATAAAATAAATCGTATGAAAGACCAACAAATATTATTTAAATTTAGTTACTTACCTAACATCGGTTTAAGTAAATACCTAATTGTAAACATTTTTAGATTAAATTTTTAGACATTTTTTTAGATAAGACATGTTAAGATTGTTTACATTTAGTTAACTACCTAAACAAATGGAGTATAGTGAACACCACAATTCATAAACAAAACAAAACACTTATTTTGACGTGACAACGTCTTAAATTAGGTTGTGGCTGGGAGGCACTTATGAAAAAGTGTAACGCTCGGTAACGTTACGATGAGTCACCGAACGAGAGAGAGGCCCGCCGAATGCCTTGCGTCTCTCTCCCACTCAACTATGATCGGTCTGGTGGAAATCGATCGGATGAACGTAAAATCAGTACAATTTAATTATATTCATATCAATAAATATTCTACCGAGAAAAATACGTTGTCACGTAAAATCTTCGCCCGTAAAACCGACTTTACAGGCAACCATTTTTTTTTTATATTAAACGCCGTGCATTTAAAATGAAAATGATTATTTCGTCTAACATAATTATTGCATTCCTCTTCTATAACTGAATTCAAAAAGGGATTATATTATTATTTTTTATTTATTTATTTAAACTTATCACAAGAAATGAACAATTACAGAACCAATGCACATGGCAAGTACGGCGTACACAGCACTTATAATGGTAACATTGCCGCCCACAAATAATTAAATAGTCACAATTCAATACATAATTCATTTAAAAAAATCTAATACAGGTCATAATCAGTACAATAATCAATTGCGTACCTATAATAAAACAAAAAAAAAATGTCCAGAATCAAAATCATAATGTCAAAAATCAAAATTATAAAGACAAAATAAAAAAAAATCAAATGCATTAAGAAAAATATAAAATACAAAATGAAATTAATAAAAAATAAATGTCAAAAGTCTAAAATTATAAAAAAAAACTGAGTAATCAAAATCATAAGCTCAAAAATCAAAGTAAAAAAAAATAATATTAAATACAATATCAAAAACATTGAAAATATTAAAGGAAGTTACCCCAACAAGATGTTGTTTATAACGATTTTCAGTTATTGAGATATTTTTAATGAGTAATGATTTGACCCCTTACAAAGATATCAACAACATTCTGTTACATATATTTTTAGGTTATGTTTAAAACTAAGTGCTAGAAAATGTTAGTGTGAAACCTTGCTTATTCAAGACAATAGCTTTCATGGCAATTAATAGACTTTTATCTTAATTATTGACGCATTATGAGTGGTATACATAACAACTGATGATGCTTTTGAAGGACTTTTCTTCAGGAAGCCACATTCTAAGTGCAGAATATAATAATATTATAATAATATAATATTCTGCAGTAAATGTTCATTATTCAGTCAACAATAAATATCATGGCGTCGGCGGATCCACAGACCGTCGGTGTATTTTTTTATTCATAATTGTCTATTAAAGTGTCGAATGAAACCAAGAATTATCGAGAATATTATTTTACATTTACTGCAGAATATTATAGCTCTTAGAATGTGCTGGGTATCGTCAAACAGTACATTTCCACGGGTCTTCAAAGTACAGCGTTTGAAACAAAGCAGCATTTTTAATTTTCATGAGATCTACGGGTTCTGAGCTGATGAATGACTTGATTAGCCCAAATACATATTTGATTCTTCGATTTCCTCACTCATGCATAAATCAAGACATGCCATGATGATTGCACGCAAAGAAGTGAGAATAATAGTGCAAGATATCACAAAAACATTTACCTCTGTTATCTCTGGTAGGGTGTTACTTACTTGTCCCGTTCTTATGTCTTTACGGATCTGCTCTATGGTCGCCTTGTTTGATTGGAGGACATTTAACTTACGGACAGCGTCCTGAAAAAAAACACATTTAACTTATACATTATGTAAATAATAAATTGACGATAATATCCGACGCTCGGCGGAACCGAAAGTCTCGAGAGGCATAACGCTTTTTCATGACGTGACGATTTCTACTAGGCAACTCCTACCGCAAGCCGCGTTAACGAACTTCGTCCCAATATAAATTTTAATCTAAAACCTTTTTTTTATTATAGGTAACGTTTGGTTTTGTGAACACCCTGTATCATAATCATCATCATTTCAACCGAAAGACTTCTTCTGCTGACCATGGGCCTACCCCAAGTGTTGCACACATCCTGTACACTCTTCATTATTAAGAAAATAAAATAAAATCATTTTAAATTAGTATTTGTAATGTCAATATAGGTTTAATTACAGTCCTTATCAACTTTGATAATACCAAGAATTTGAAATTATTTACTACAAATTCGAGATAACTTCAATCCATTGCCAACAACGCAAGTTTCGATTTTAGACTTGTGCATATTGTTACGAGCTGGGGTTCAAGGATAAATTATTTAAACAACAGACTTTAATTTATCACACTTTATTACAAAAACACTTCTTAAACAATTCTATTACTTCGCTCTATTTTCCTTTTCCGATCGCTCTGTGTCGCTTCCAAATCGAAACTGACTCACGATGAACCCGACCGCTCTTTATATAGCACGGAAGATGTTTCTGGAACGTTCCATACTGTTCTACATAATTTAAGAAACTTCCAGAACAATCGATTTTCGAACTAACTGTTCTCGAAGCGACTAGAAACTTCCAGAATGTTCGGCTCGATTCCGTTCGACACGAACTTTCGAGAAGTTTAGTTCCGCTATTCGATACTAGATGTCGCCACTAGTTACTACTTAGTTCTTCTACTCGTCACTAGATGGCGTTGCCTATCTTGTAATAATATGTAAAATGTTGCAATGAAATTTGAACTTTGTTGTGCCATACACAGTAGTTTATTGTTCCATAATTTATTTGTTATGTCGAATTCTGACTGCAAATATTGTGTGCCTTGATGTGAATATTAGTAGAAGCTTTTAAATGCAAGTATTTTTAGTTTTTATACATCACTGTCACATATATATTTAATTTTCCATACATGTGAAACGGTGGCACTAAGCTCCATGTGAAATGATGGTACTAAGCTCCATGTGAAATGATGGTACTAAGCTCCATGTGAAATGATGGAACTAAGCTCCATGTGAAACGGTGGCACTAAGCTCCATGTGAAATGATGGTACTAAGCTCCATGTGAAATGATGGTACTAAGCTCTATGTGAAACGATGGTACTAAACTCCATGTGAAATGATGGTACTAAGCTCCATGTGAAATGATGGTACTAAGCTCTATGTGAAACGATGGTACTAAACTCCATGTGAAATGATGGTACTAAGCTCCATGTGAAATGATGGTACTAAACTCCATGTGAAATGATGGTACTAAGCTCCATGTGAAATGATGGTACTAAGCTCCATGTGAAATGATGGAACTAAGCTCCATGTGAAATGATGGTACTAAGCTCCATGTGAAATGATGGAACTAAGCTCCATGTGAAATGATGGAACTAAGCTCCATGTGAAATGATGGTACTAAGCTCCATGTGAAATGATGGAACTAAGCTCCATGTGAAATTATGGTACTAAGCTCCATGTGAAATGATGGTACTAAGCTCCATGTGAAATGATGGAACTAAGCTCCATGTGAAATTATGGAACTAAGCTTCATGTGAAATGATGGTACTAAGCTCCATGTGAAATGATGGTACTAAGCGCCATGTGAAATGATGGAACTAAGCTCCATGTGAAATAATGGTACTAAGCTCCATGTGAAATGATGGTACTAAGCTCCATGTGAAATGTTGGTACTAAGCTCCATGTGAAATGATGGAACTAAGCTCCATGTGGAATGATGGTACTAAGCTCCATGTGAAATGATGGAGCTAAGCTCCATGTGAAATTATGGTACTAAGCTCCATGTGAAATGATGGTACTAAGCTCCATGTGAAATGATGGAACTAAGCTCCATGTGAAACGATGGAACTAAGCTCCATGTGAAATGATGGTACTAAGCGCCATGTGAAATGATGGAACTAAGCTCCATGTGAAATAATGGTACTAAGCTCCATGTGAAATGATGGTAGAGGTAAGATACGGCAGAGTATGTCTTTCTACTTGAGTTTCAAAGTTAACATTTTGTTGCATGTTCAAGGATATTTATTTATTACTAGCTATTGCCTGCGACTTCGTCCGCGTCATACCTGTATTAGTAAAGTATAAACATTCACACGCTTTCAATAAAACGTTGTTATTTTGATATTACATAAAGAAACTTAAATTTTATTTATTTGTATGGATGTATAATGTATTCTTCATGCATAAAGGTACAAGGGAGGACTAAATGCCATAGGCTTACTCTGCCAGTCAACCAAGGATGGTGAAGAGATTACATGGCAGGTGCATTGTATCATTAATATATAGGATTTAAAAAAAACTGGCCGAGTGCATGTTGGACTTTGCACATTTAAGGTTTCATACAAAACCGCAAAATTAAATTGGTTGTAATAGGAAAAAGTAGAGGGAATTTCAAAGAAAAATCTGATTTATCAATACATTACACTGACTTTGGTGGCTTCTCATTCTTTTGTTTTCATAATAGTCCCAAGTTAAAGGGGCCCCTTGGCCTCCATGAACAACTGCTACATTAGTACTTATTACTAAGTATCAACTTAGCCTTGAATGGCTTTTTACACTGCACACTACACCTTTAAAGAATTTAGTTTAGTTTAAATAGATTGCAATTTATTTTTGCCTTGGGGCCCTTGGTTACAAAGCTACGCCACTGAATTTATGCTTTGCAATAAATTATACAACTGAAGATGACTAGGATATCAAAAATGTAGTTTGGATTGTATAAATTACTAAAATTATCTTTCAGATAAACTATAATAGTAACCCAACAAATCAATAATTCTTATAAATAAAAGGCTTACCAACCTAAATATTTAATGAAAACTAAATTAAAGTAGGTAAAAAAATAAACCAACACTGTAAGAAACTGGTTAGTGTTTATAAACAAACAAAATTAAAATCCTCCTACAAGTTTTGCATGAAAATAAATATCATAAGTTTATAGACTAAACTTGAGAAACTAATTTGCTACAACAGGGAAACTTTCTAAAATGCAATAGGTGATGTGGCAATAATTTTACAACAGTTTGTTGTAACTACAAACAGAACTTACGCAACAATTGCCACTCTAAACAAAATAAAAGTAAATAATGATGTCGTACCTCGTAAGTTGTCTTCGTCGAACACATCCTAACAGCTAGACTACTGGCTAAGCGACTACGGAATAAACGGACGCTGATCATTAGTGCGTCATCCGTCTAATGGACGGCTCAACGACGCAATTATACTGGAAATAAATGAAAAAGTAACCTCGTCGCGAACGACGAGCGACTAAATCTCATGGCGTTTCTCTTCGTCTACTGATACTTATCGATGATGAGGCATACGACATCTGACCCTCGTACTGGCTATTGTCATAACATCAAACCGAACAGAACCGGTAATTAATGTAATCGCTTCCTAGAACAAAACAAAAATTACGCAAACATAACCTCACAAAAACATGTGGAAATGACAGCGTCAAAATGACACTCCTGTGGCTGTGTCAGTGACAGTGTGACAGTACCGACTTTGACAGTAACTTAACTGACATCTTTTAAATCGTCCAGAAACGCCATCAATGCCTTTTTCATTATGTCAAAACGGTCTACACGGTACTACCCACGGTCACAGAATAAATAATAGTACAAGTACAGAAGAGTCACTTCGCACAACAATTCATTGAAATAGAGAGTACTGCTAGTAAGCAACAAAGTGCAATTCAGCTCGCATAAGCGCTCAGTGCCTAATGTGATATTCACCTAAACGTTGCCGCTCTATTCTAACGCGTAACTCCGTCGCTGGCACGGTTTGACTCGGCTCGTAAGAGTTGTCGACTTGCCGCTTTCGCTTACGAAAACATATTAATTGTCTTATGATATTAAAATTAATATACCGTTAGGTCTAGGTATGCTACATGTATAAGTAGGTCCGTATCTCGTTCGTTTTGTGAACAATTATTGCATTTTTAGTGATATTTTTGTTAGTTTATGTAAAGTTGGCTTGACGAACTCTTAGGAAATGTTTTTTGTTTGTTCGTTAGGTATAAATAAGTACCTAGTTTTATATACAAACGTAAACGTTAACAGGTGCGTACACTTACTCTGGCGGTTGTTAAATTCCTCAATTATAATTTAAACAAAAACTGGGTCTAAAGCGTTTACTTTAATGTGAACAAAACGGTAACTATTCAATAAAAAAGGAATCAAATTATATTTGTGAATAACACGAAGATCTAAAATACCTAAGTAGTTAGGTACCTAATTGAATGACTTGCCCATCGAAACCCAGAATGCAATAAATATTAAAAACTGCTCAAGAGTGTTGAAGAGATACTTTCTAAGTACTTAAGTTCTTGAAAGCTATCTTGTCAATGCTTGTCGGGCAAAAGGATTTAATTATAGGATTTATTAATAGGTATTAACTATATAATTATGTTTGCACCGAGTTGCCGTGTCTGGCCACACCACGGATAAACCCGCGATGGTTTGTGTTGGTGTGTATATGTAAAACAACATGTCTGTAAAAAATCTTACTATAAAAAAAAAAAAAACAAAAATTATTAGTATTTCGCACACCTATTCATTCTTTTAGACACCCCAAAATACTTCAATTTAAAAAAAAAATCTTTACTCATTATGCACCACCTACCGATGGATAAAGAGTATTTATGTAATGATTTAAATACAACATACAAATAGCTTATCTTACAAAATCTTTCGGAACTTTAAAAAAAGATAACATCGATTCATCAATCTTTGCTTTATTTTAAACACCCGTAAACACAACAGTATCTTATAAAGGATTCATTAGAAGAACGTTTAGAAGTCATCGTTCTTTGCTGCATAAATCATAAAATTAATAACGTGGCTAACGTGCGAGGCGAGCGGTAAGCGGCAACCTAATGCGATATTCCGTCCCGGGAGGAGCGCCGGCCGATCGTACCTAACTAAACTACGGCGTGAGACCTCCTCTGCCACTTTCTGTTTATTACTCACAGCTGATCTGTGTGTCTCTGAAATTGGCTGCAAGACCCTGCACAGTACATATTTTTATGTCAATATTGAAGATGAAGGTAGCATTGTATAACTGCCTCTTTCACTCGCTTACGTTTGTCGCATCGTCCTATCTCGCTTACTTTATGCAGTATACTCGATGAAAAACTGTTTTTTGCGCAACAATTCGCAGAGCCAACTTCAGAGACACAAAGATCCGCTGTGAATACTATAACATTCTCTTTGGTGCATTCATTTGGTATTAAGGTAAAAAGTAAATTACTGTTGACAGACTAAGATTGACACACTCGCTAGAGTAATTTTTTTCTATGTTGACACAGGTCACAGAGTAACATATACGGACAATCTATTCTCACTGTTCAAACCATATCCTCGTAAAAATGACGGAAACTGACCAAACGAAGCGCCCGCTGCACATGCCTCCCTTTTTTTTGCCACAACTGGAGAAAGCGCGGGTTTATCTTTTCATGAAGGTTTTTTTTAATTCCACTTTTGACTATATTTGCTGCATAAAAATCAAATCCACGAATTTTACGCCACTGGAATGGTAAAGCAAGGCTACACGCTTACAAACAACGCTTACATTATTGCTTGGGACCCTGAAGCTTTTGGGTTCGTAAAGACTGCATTCCAGCTATGGGATCCCATCTCGTTTTGCCATCGTTTTGTCATTCTCTGGCTACTTTGCCTAGAAATGGCAATACCTTCACCTACCTAGTATCTAATTCTACCTACTTTATATTTTAATAAAAAGTTCAATATCCAAACCCAAGACTAAAATTGTTTTCAGGATATGGTCAGGAATGTCATCATCCATCTGCCAAAAGACCATATTAAACATATGAAAGTCTTCGCGCTTCGTCACCTTCATACTGTGGAGGCCTCACGGTTGATGTTACTTACTGAACCAGAACTCAATATAGGTAGAGTTATTTCTTGTACCCTAGTATCTATTCTTGACAAAGTATTGGTTAACCCTGCAAATTATGCATTTCCCTTTGAACAATGCAGTGTAGGGCAGCGATGATCACAGATATAAATCTAACCAGATAACGCAAGTCCCTCCATCTGTATGAAAACCAAGCGTGCCATTTTTTCACACATAATTTAAAAACAAAATTACTTACTTACCAATGAAAGAAAACATTTCAATGCCCGGGGCATTGAAATGTTTTCTTTCCAACTTTTTCTAAACAGTTTTTTCAGCTCAATATGGCATAAAAAAAGCATTTTTCTAGATTTTGGCACCGCCGATAAAGCTAAATAAAAATCTCAGATTGCGATCATTGATCGTCATTTTACTCCGTTTTTTGACACGCGAAGTACCTACATACAATCGCGTCATCTAGTTAGATTTATGCCTGTGGCGATAGTCTTTCTACGATACATCAATTATTGTATCTATTCTATTGGATGGTTGACATAATAACATTATGATAGACATCAAGACTCGCAAGCAACTCCTACCTACCAGGATTATCAACTTGGATTGTTCTCAGTTTTCAGGCCGAACCAAACAAAAACCTAATAAATTCATAATTATTAAAGCGTTAACCTATGCCATAAAATCAAAATCCAGAATGATGATGAACCCATTCGTGGGTCTCCTGTTGATAACCTGAATCCCTAGAGATATTTGTGACGTCCTTCAAATCAATTCTTTTATCTTTTCCGTTAGAAATCAATAATTTTCTTGTATATTATAGATATCAAAGGATTGGCGAAACAATTAATGAAAGATTTCGGTTCCTACGTTATAACACGTCGCTGCGTGATAGATCGTTATGAAAAAGTAAGGTCCATTACACAATTTGACTGATGAAATGATTTGTAGTGATAATCGATTAGTAACACCAATATTTTGCAGCATGATAAGTACGTTCCTGGTTGTATGGACCCAGTCTTGATGTCGGAGGTAACTAAGGCGTTTACTGTACGCGAACCAGTGCCACAAGCTGGATGGATGATGTTTGGTAATCCTTCATCCCTTCTTCTTCCTATCTCGTCCGCTATTTCATCATCACCACCGTGTTGCACGGATACGGTAGCTTTCCTAGAGGACCTTAAACGACTATTGTAGCTGCATATTGATATAGATCCCCTCAGAACAAAAGAAATGCTGGAATTTCTCTGCGGCATGACGCGGGAAATAAATTCAACCTCTCGCGGAAAATAGGGATGGTGCCTGGCAAATAAAACTATTTGGTCCATAAGTTAGATTATCAAAAAAAAAATTGAACACGTATTGATAAAGATCCTCCTCCTTGCGTTGATATGCGGAGCCGTGACCATATCATGGTTTCAACCTACTTTCAGCAACATGCACGGTTTCTGAGGCTTTTATGTTTAAAGAGATGCGGATTTGGTCTGACCAGCGTAAAGGACTTCTTCCTCTAGGTGGTTTGCCCTCGACTTTGCCAGTGACAATTACCTTCAGAAGGTTATCACCAGGTCTTCGGGCGGTATGGCCATAGAAGTCAAATACCTTGCGGAGGCACACATTCGATAATCTCTAGGTCTTTTCTCAATGTTGAGCTCCTGCAGTATCGAGATGTTCGTCCTGTGTGCCGTCCACGATATACGCAGCATCTTCCTATAGCAACACATTTGAAAGACTACGTTTCCGATCAGCAGCTCCTACTCAGAGTTTCTCAGCTCAAAATTATCGCAGAATTAATGGGACAAATTGTCAAGCACGCGTTATCTGCTGTGATTGGTTGAAGAGTATTCAACAGCCAATCACAACAGATAACGTGTGCTTGACAATTTGTCACATTAATTCTGCGATAACATTGAGCTGAAAAACTCGGGGTAAACGTCTCGTCTCTCTCTCTTGCCTAGCCTTTTCCCAACTATATTGGGGTCGGCTTCCAGTCTTACCGGATTCAGCTGAGCACTAAGTGTTTTACGTGGAGCGACTGCCTATCTGACCTCCACAACCCAGTAACTGGGTAATACGGTACCCTTTTGGCAAGACTGGTGTCAGATCTCAAGCTTCTGACTACCCGTAACGACTGTCAAAGATCTTCAAATGACAGCCGGGACCAACGGCTTAACTTGCTTTCCGAGGCACGGAGGAAACTCGGTATGTTGAAAATGGTCACCCATCCACAGACCGACCTCGCCAAGCGTTGCTTAACCTTGAAGATCGATCCGTGCGGCTGTTATTATTTAGCCACGAGCTCCTCCGTCAGTAAACGTCTCGTCTCCGTATTAGAATACATGGAAATACAAAAGAGTTGACCAGTGCTATTTTTGTCTTGTTTGAAATGATGCGGTCTTTCCGTATTCTCTCGACATGGCACAGGCTCTCTTGGCACTCCGATGCGCCTGCGAATTTCATCCTCATATGCTCCAATATTACTTATATATACTAGAGCCCAGGTTAATAAAGTGATCGACTTGTCCCACTAAGCTCTAGTTTCGAAGTACGGTCCGCCACCATAATTCTTGTCAAAGATAAAGTGCATCAAAGTTGTGGGAGCTTGTATGTGAGTGTGACGTCACTTAAGTACCTCCTTATTCATAATGTAAAAAGTGTACCACGGCGAGACTTCAAGCGAAATTGCAACGTAATTGTATCGTCGTATTTTTACTAGCTTTTATTTAACTTGCAATGTATGCAAGTGTGGTCGGGTCAAATCTTGCAACTGAATTTTCAAGCAGTTATCCGAAATGAAATTTTGCATACACGTTTAGTTCGGATGACAATGCATGGTTAGATAAGTGACGTCATTCTAAATCCAATATGGCGGACGGCCCAAGATGGTGGACTAGTTATTTTTTATGCATTGCCATGATATGTGTATCAAATGAAAGGGTTTGTTGAGAAGAATACGAAAAAAGCTAGTTCTAAAAAAACATTTTTTAATTTATTTCGTTTATGTGACAAAAGAAAATATTTATGCAATATTGTTGAATTTTATTTTTGATGACTAAGTTGGTAATCTAACTGACGGATCAATTTTTTATTTATTTAACCTCTGCCCACAAATTTCTTCCTGTATCGTATCCTGCGTTTACAAACATTTAAACTCACATTAACAAGACACCCAGATCCGCAAAAAATATCTATAAGCCATGCAAATTTGTTCCGTACGGGAATCGAACCCGCGACACGCAGCGTAGCAGCCGATCGCTCAACCACTACGCCAAACATGTTGTCAAATAGGACTTTTTACAGGAAACTATTCGATCTATTGCAAGGACAACAAAAAAAAAATTGAAATACTACATCGCCGATCAGTGTGATGAACTGGCGACGCTTGGGAGAGGCCTATGTCCTGTCCAGCTGTGGACATCTTTCGGCTGAAATTATTATCGCGATGATGATGATTGCGTGATTGTAGACCATCCGTGCACACTGCGCGAGGCCCGCTGTCTTCAGCAAGATGGCGTCCTTCCCACGGTGACGCTGGTGCTTATGAATACACCTGCGGTTGCGCCGAAGGCCGTCAGCAACCACACTCCACCTCGGAACTTCTTCCAGCAAGACTTCGAGGCGCTGAAGTATGCGTACAGGGCTACGGCGAAGGTGACATACTTTTGATTGTTAAACGTTTTGACATTACTTACCTACATTTTTTTTTTATTACACAGTGTGGGAACCTATTACAGTAACTAAATATAAAAAAGAAACAGGTAACATCTTACTTCTTCATACTTACTAATATTATAAATGTGAATGTAAGTTTGTATGTTACGCTTTCACGCAAAAACTACTGAACCGATCATCATGAAACTTTGTACATTTATTCTTGGAGGTATTAGAAGTAACATAGAATACTTTTTATTAAAAAAAGAAAATATTTTTTTAATGGCTTCACAGCGAGCGAAGCCGCGGGTAAAAGCTAGTACTTATATCTATAAATGTGATAGTTTTAATGGTATGTTTGTTACTCAATCACGACAGAACGGCTGAACGGATCTCGATCAAATTTGGCACAGATATCGGTTATAATAACAGGTAAGTCTCGAATAGCACATAGGATACCATCCCGGTATAATGTTTCCTTGGAATGATAAAACACTATTCATAATATTCGGGCGAATCCGCTGGCAATAACTAGTTTTAAACTATACAACAAAAAAATAAATAAGTGAAGACATAAAAATGGTTAACAACACTTCCTTGTTGATTGCTCTATCATGACAATTGTCAGATAAAAGTACACCCCCCAATCTTCTTGGCCGCTGTGTAGTTAGTTGGCTTTCCGATGAACAAGACATGGCGTTCTCGAGGATCTCCACGCAGCTACATGCTCGATGAGTATGTTTCATCCTAACCAACGCTGTCTACAAACATGTTCGACCTTGCGTCTACACGTATTTTTAACCGACTTACCAAAAAGGAGGAGGTTCTATGTTCGACTTCTTGTATGTTATTTTTCTTTGTGTATTTTCACCGATATCTGCGTCAATTGTGGACCGATTTTGAAAATATTTTTTTTGTTTGATAGATTATGTTTCGAAATTGGTCCCATTTTAATTTGGTGAAGATCTGATGAAGTACTCTTAAGATATACGACAGAACTCTTCAATAAATAACAGCAAATCTCTCGGGATTGCTGCAATCGCATGTCTGTTTATTGATTATAACCTTTTGATAACATAACATCACGCCAGTACGCTCATAAGGGGTACGCAGATCACTCATTTCAACGGTTATGTATGGTACCGGTATAAATTTTCATGATATTCGGGTTACCTGTTCTGGCGTTAAGGTAACTTACCATAGAAATATAAAATACTTACAGTAACTTACTAAACAACTTGCCTATTAGTTGGGTAAAACTAAAAAGTGAAAAATAAAAAACTTTTTACAAGAAAATACTACCGACTTCCAAATAAGAAAACTACAAAATGAAAAATAACTTTATTTTTGGAAGTCGGTGTCCATAGCGCAAAAAAATGGTACCTACGAAAGACACCGACTTCCAAAAATAAAGTTATTTTCACTTTGTAGTTTTCTTATTTGGAAGTCCCTATTAGATGTATAAAATTCAAGTAAGGTCAAAAAGTAAGGTCAGCACAAATAAAGGAACAATTCAAAAAAATAAAAAAGTTAAAAATTAAGGTAGTTTTCGCGAAAATCTAAATTTGCCCATATCTTTAAAACTTAGCCACCAATCAAAATGATACCAATTTTATTATGGCGGTATAATGGGTAGGTACGGTACCCTCGGCGCACGAGTTCGACTCGCACTTGACAGGTTTTTTTTTTGTATGAAGTCGATTTTCTTCTCCCTAGAGTATTCTGTGCAGTGAACGTTCGATCTAGGAAGGTAGAAAGGTAAGTAAGGTGGTAGGTCTAGGTAAGTAGGGTAGGGTAGGTACAGGTAGGTAGGTAAGTAGGGTAGGGGTCTTGAATAAAATTAATGAATACTGCAGCCTTTGTAGCCAACTTCAGGGCGGACAAGAAGTTTGGAGAGAGCTATACCCAAGTATGAAGCTATGTAATATTTACAACAGGAAGTACACATCAATCCCGAAGATAACATAGATACTATTGCGACGAAATGCTTCAACGCGGTGCGCGCCTTCAACTCGGGCCATCAGAACATCAGACAGGGCATCAACGCAGTGGGTGCCCCATCGGTGTACCGGGTGCTGCTACTCGGACCGCGGGGCTCCGGCCGCAGCACTCAAGGCACCTACCTCGCTAAGCATTTTGGACTGGTCTTCCGTATGTAGAAGATTGCTTATTTTAAGTTAAGGCTGACGCGTAACGGAAGACGCAGCGTTGGAAGGCCTCCCTCTAGCTAGGTGGAACGATGACTTGGTCTAGGCTGCGAGGTCTCTGCATACTCTGGATGCATGACGGACAGGACCGATAGATGTGGCGACAGTTGGGGGAGGCCTATATCCAGCGGTGGACGTCTTTCGGCTGAAATGATGATTATGATGATGAATGGCTGACATACTCTCATATCAGCTGCAACGGTCGAGGCGCATCGCAATGCAACACAATTAAATTCACAGAATTTAAAGGTTACCACTTCCACTTCCACTACACTTTCTACGTTCAAGAAATGTACGCAAGTGATATTTCCCAATTTATTTACTTTGCGGCATCTACTGCCTTCCTAATCGTAGATACATTCAAAGTGCAGTCATACTCTATCGAAACTAAAGTAAAGCTTTTAAAGCTTTTTATAAGCCGCGTACTGACTGAGCGAGCAGCCTCGCGAGGCAGCCTCGGACATTTGCCGCGCGGGGCCGCCTCTATTATTTTTTTTGCATGAGGCTGCCGTGCGCGCCAAGGCCGAGCCACGGTGAGGCTGAGCCAGCATCGACCGCTCAGTTTAACGAGAAGTCGAACAGAGACTGCGCGTGCCTAACACGACTTATAGCTAATTTTTTCCTTCGTATAAGATCCTAGCAAAGAAACCATCACTTTTTTGAAGTCCGCTGTTGGAATGTTTATTTCCCGGCATTCGGTTTCTCCACACATCTTCACTTAGTCCTCTATTAGTATAATCAGAACATTGTGCGTCCCAATGTAGTCTACATTCGCCATATAATTGTATTAATTTAAGGCACTGTTCTTTATCCATGACCAACGATTGACCATGGCAAACGATTCCGTCGTTCATCGAAAAAGCGAGGCAAAACACAACCGTCTTGAGTGCGCGCGGCAAACTTACTGAGGCGCTTTTGAGAATCGACAAAAACCGACAACATTCGGCTCGGGCCGCGGCACGCTCGGGCGAGGCAGCGCCTGCGTTTGCCTTGGCTGAGGCACATCCTGACCGAACGAGGATTTGCCTCGCGCGGCTGCCTCGCGTGGCTGCTCGCTCTGTCAGAACGCAGCTATAGAAGAAGGTTCCCCCATCCTCGAGTAGTTCAATCAATAGGTACTTTATTTTTTAAGAACCATTGAATTCTTCTATAAAGTTCGACACTAATTCAGTTTTGGTAGAGTACGATTGCACTTTTAACCCTTGACTGTGCATAGAAACGTTATAGAACTTTTAGAATGTCGAGCTTGAATCGTGCTGGAAAGCTACCCATCTAGAGGTCATAAACATAATGATGTTCCGTTTGCAGTACATTTTGACGCCATCTTCAACGAGGCCAAAATGAAGGATGATGATGTTGGGAAAAAGATTCGTAAATACGGGACCAGCATCGAACTAAGGGGAGAGGTTGTCAAAAGAAGGCTGCTGAAAAAAGTAGGTTTTTTTATTATTTTTATTGATAGGCTCGCCTCGCGTCGCTTACCAAGCGGTAAGCGATAATGTGGTCGACGACGATAGAACACGCTTGCCTAGAAGTAAGCTAGGTTGATTTTACAAAAACTAAACCTTAATTCACAGCACCAGTTGCTGCCACTTCGGCGAGAGGTCCCCCACTTGGAAAACATAACATATGACTTCAATCTAACTTATGTCGAAAAACCTATGCGCTTTAACAGACTCTCATTATGTAGTAGCCCAATACATTTCCAACGCTGGGCAAAGGCCGCGCAAAGGCCTTTTAGAAGTGTTTACCTACTCCATCTCGAGCTAGCCTTTATAGTACGCCAGATCCAGATAATTTCGCCAATTCTTTCCACTCCGGACTTAGCAGTGCCGTCCATCATCAGGCACCCATTGTGTGAAAACTTTTCCCAGCGCTAATGATAAGCAGAAAATATATGTATAATTACAAGATTTTGCAAAAAAAATAAACGGACAATTGGTATCTGTTTTTTTTTTGCAAAGGATCGATTTGAGTTAATTAAATGAACATTAATTGTTTGACGTAGTCTGTATACATAAAATCGTGTAAATTAATACGAAATGAAGTCAGGTAATTTAAAAAAAAAGGTATCAATTACTTCTTTTAAACCGATGTACACGGCCAAACAATAAAAAGTGGTCGGTAATAAAGACGAGAAGAAATTTTTAGGTACCTACCTTTTTAATTAAATAAAGTTACAAAGGTAAACCTGATAACGAGTGTGACCTCCTCTAGCCAAAATCACAGATTGAATCCTTCTGGGCATGCTTTCCACGATGTTTTTAATAATTTTTTGAGGAATAAGTTGCCACTGTTCTGCAATGATTCTTTTTAGCTTCCTGATGTTTTGTGGAGCAGGTTGCTCTGATCTAACCCGTCTCTTTAGGACATCCCAGACACGCTCAATTGGATTGGGGTCAGGACTTCGAGCTGGCCATTCTAAACAACGGATGAGAAGTTGGGCTTATTGCATGTACGCTTCCACGTCGCCAGAACGGTGCGGGCGAGCATTGTCGTCCATAAAAATTGAATCTGCCGCAAGTGCAGTCAATGCGGCTTGTGCATATGGAATAAGGACTTCCATTATGTACTGGTGTGCCATGTTCCATTTTCTATGAAAACTAACTCCGCGTACGCTCCGTCGAAATAATTGCTGCTTAAAACATAACGGAGCGATTTCTTCGAAACACACTTCCGCATAGCGTTCCCGTGGTCTTCGCAGCACTCGCCGGCGGCGTCGGTTCTCTCCAAAGTTGCTGCTCACGGAGTAATTTAGGGCCCCGAGCCGTGCGGTAACTCCTGATATTGGCAGCCAAAAGCCTCCTCCTGACCGTCCATAAGCTAACTTCTACTCCTCTTAATTCTTCAAGGCTCTTTTTAGGTCCACACTTGACACCTTACGATTCCGCAACGCCTCACCAAAATGCGGTCATCTCTTGGTTCTGTGCATCGTTTTCTTCCCGAACCGGGTCTTCTTTTGACCGAACTCTTAATACCGTTGCCAAGTCCTCTGGACAGTTGAACGACTCACATTTAGCTACAGAGACAAATAATTTTGCGAACAACCTTCTTCAAGTAGGGCTATAATTTTACCGTCCCTTATCGCTTTATCATTCATATCAAAAAGTCTAGTAGTGAGTATGATAATGATGAATTTCAAAATTTAAATTTGGTACGTAAAGAATCATGCCAGGATGCTTTAAACAATACATCGTCAAATTAAAAAAAAACCTCTTTCTTGTTCTTTTTTAACCGACTTCCCAAAAAAGGAGGAGGTTCTATGTTCGACTTCATGTTTGTTTTTTTTTTTTTTTTTTTTTTTTTTTTTTTTTTTTTTTTTTTTTTGTGTATTTTCACCGATATCTCCGTCAATTGTGGACCGATTTTGAAAATTCTTTTTTTGATTTTTAGAGTATGTTTCGAAATTGGTCCCATTTTAATTTGGTGAAGATCTGATGAAGAACTTCGGAGATATACAGCAGAACTCTTCAATAAATGAAGGCAAATCTCTCGGGATTGCTGCAACCGCATGTCTTTTTATTGTTTATACCATTTCATAACATAACGTCACGCCAGTACGCTCTAAAGGGGTACACAGATGTGTACAGTTCACCTTGAAACACTTTCATTTCACAGGTTATGATCAAGTTTCATGGCATTCAGTTAATCTATTCTGGCATTACTACCTCACTAAAGCAAGTTGCTTAATAGGAACAAGTAAAAAATAAAAAATCTTTTTTACAAAAAAAATACTACCGACTTCCAACTAAAAACACTACAAAGTGAAAAATAACTTTCTTTTTCGAAGTCGGTGTCCATAACGAAAAAAATTGGTACCTACCAAAGACACCGACTTCGAAAAAGAAAGTTATTTTTCACTTTGTAGTGTTTTTAGTTGGAAGTCGGTAGTATTTTTTTTGTAAAAAAGATTTTTTTCATTGAGTAGCGAAAAAATCTAATGTGCCCGTTTTTTTTTGCAAATGAGTTTATTTAATAATCACGAGACGGGACGAACGTCTTGGATTTAGATGTCTTCCTTAGGAAAGGGAGCAATAGAAAGAATGGAGAGGCCCATTCCCAGCAGTGGAACAGCACAGGCCAATTATAATGTCTTTATGTATCTATACCTTTTTATATTGCACATTTACTTAACACATTAATTGAGAAGGCTTTGTGACTTGCAACAGGACTGCCTGGACAACGGGTGGGTGATGACCGGCTACCCGACAAACGGGAACGACTTCGAACTATTGGACGCACTGTGCACTCCTCCAAATCGGTGAGTGCAGTGGCTAACTACCAGTCATTATAAAAATCTCGGTACTGTCAAGCGGGATCTTAATTCGAATTCTATAAAAAAAAAATAAGAATCTGCTTATCCAGTTGCTTAACAGCCTCGAGATTTTTATAAATAAAGCCCTTAGATTTAAAACAAGATAAAAAACTTGTTTACAAAAAAATACTACCGACTTCCAAATATAAGAAATATACAAAGTGAAAAATAACTTTATTTTTGGAAGTCGGTGTCTTTCGTAGTACAATTTTTTTGTAAATAATGCTACCGACTTCCAAAAATAAAGTTTTTTTTCACTTTGTATTTTTCTTATTTGGAAGTCAGTAGCATTATTTTGTAAAAAGGTTTTACATTTTTCACTTTTTACTTGTACCTACCTAATAGGCTTGCTTGGGCTTGGTCCAAGAGCTAGATTGTCCCGACACTATACCGAAACATTCCGGATGTCAACCTCTACGAGATTGGGATGGCTCTGAAACAACTAAAGGACAACAAGGTGCCTGGTGATGACGGAATTACGGCCGAACTCCTGAAGGCGGTTGGAAAACGTTACTTAAGGCCCTTCAGAAGCTGTTTGATTCCGTCATACTCGAAGGGAAAACGCCAAAGGCATGGTGCAGGGGTGTGGAACTCTTCTTCAAGAAAGGCGACAATGCCCGATTGAAGAATAATAGGCCCATCTCACTTCTTAGCCATGTCTACAAGTTGTTCCGGTTTTCGAAAAGGCTTTAGCACCGTAAACCACATACGCCGTAAACCACGCTACGGTAGGTTATACAGAAGACCGAAGAATATAACCTGCCTCTTTGCTTAGCGTTTGTGGACTACGAGAAAGCCTTCGATTCGAACGAGATTTGGGCTGTACTGCAGTCTCTCCAACGGTGCCAAGTCGACTACCGGTACATCGAGGTGCTGAAGTGTTTGTACAAAAACGCCACCATGTCAATCCGACTTCAGGATCCGATTTCGGAACCTATCCTTGTGCAGCGAGGTGTGAGACAGGGAGATGTCATATCTCCGAAACTGTTCTCTGCTGCACTGGAGGATGACTTCAAGGTTCTGGACTGGAGAGGGCTGGGCATCAACGTCAATGGCGAGTACATCACTCACTTTCGGTTTGCCGACGGTATAGTGGTCATGGCTGAGACCATGGAGGGCCTCAGTACAACGCTCGATGACCTCAGTAGAGCTTCCGAAAGAGTGGGTCTAAAAATTAACATGGACAAAACCAAGGTGATGTTGAATGCCCATGTTGAACCCACTTCTATCAAAGTCGGAGACTACACTCGAAGTTGTGGACGAATATGTCTACCTGGGAGAAACGGTCCAGTTAGGTAGGTCTAACTTCGAGAAAGAGGTCAAACGTCGAAGCCGACTCGGCTGGACAGCGTTCGGGCAGTTGCGCGGTATCTTCTCGTCCAACTTACCACAGTGTCTCAAGACGAAAGCTGGGAGAAACGGTCCAGTTAGGTAGGTCTAACTTCGAGAAAGAGGTCAAACGTCGAAGCCGACTCGGCTGGACAGCGTTCGGGAAGTTGCGCGGTATCTTCTCGTCCAACTTACCACAGTGTCTCAAGACGAAAGTTAATGACCAGTATGTGTTGCCAGTGATTACTTACGGGACATAGACGGGTGGTTCACAATGGGCCTAATCAGGCTTAAAGTCACCCAAAGTGCAATGGAGAGGAGCTATGCTCGGAGTTTTCTTGCGCGATCGAATCAGAAATGTAAACATCTGCAAGAGAACCAAACTTAAGTGGCAATTCTTCGGGCAGGGCACATTGCTCGCAGAGCGGATGGCCGTTGGGGCCGAAAAGTTCTGGAGTGGCGACCGCGTACCGGAAGACGCAGCGTTGGCAGGTCCTCTAGGGGGAGCGATGATCTGGTCAAGGCTGCAGGCATCCGGTGGATGCGAATCGCACAGGACCGATCAGTGTGACGACGCTTGGAGGAGGCCTATGTCCAGCAGTGAACGACTTTCGGCTGAACTGTTGATGAATAGGCAAGTTGTTTAATGCCAGAATAGATAACCCGAATATCATGAAACTTGAACATAACGGGTGAAATGAGAGATCTGCGTACCCCTTAAGAGCGTACTGGCGAGATGTTATGTTATGAAATGGTATAATCAATAAACAGACATGCAATTACAGCAATCGCGAGCGATTTGCCGTTTTTTATTGAAGAGTTCTGTCGTATATCTTCGAAGTTCTTCATCAGATCTTCACCAAATTAAAATGGGACCAATTTAATTTGGTGGTTCACATAAAACCAGATAGATGGCAAATAGATAAATGAAATGTTAATTATATAGGCAAACTATTAAGCGCTATTCCTCTCTCCTAGACACTGACTGTATCTAGAATGTCGCCCGACAGGGTCCATAATCGTTTCTGTTACTTATATTTACCACCTGTATGTACATTATGGATGCAATAAATTGAATTTGAATTTCGAAACACTCTTTCAAACAAAAACAGAATTTTTAAAATCGGTCCACAACTGACGGAGATATCGGTTTAAATGTTTAAATACAAAAAAAAAGATGTCGAATATAGAACCTCCTCCTTTTAGGTAAGTCGGTTAAAAAGGTGATCGTTGCAGCGTAAGCAGTGATCACTTACCTAATCTAACTACATATTTACTGCAGCTGTTTGCATATCTAAAGACAGGACTTGCCTAGCCTTAAACGCTTAGCTATCTGTACCAATCCGTCGTCACTTCTTATATTCTCGGCTCTAGAATGTCAAGAAACTATTTTCGTGTTTCGAATGGTCCTACTTAAGTACCTATGTACTTATCTTGTAGCAAATCATCATCATCATCCTCCTGCCTTTATCCCATTTTATATGGTGTAAGTCCAGCACGTCTTTGTCTTCCGTACGAGTTTATTAGCCCTCGTCTCGAATTCTCGATTGCTACCTTTCTCAACCTTCACACAATACATCCATCATTTTTACCAGAGTGCCGAAGGAGGGTAATATGTTTATGAATAGACTCATAAACATATTACCCTCCTTCGCATATTTGTTCGTATGCATATTTGTTCCTACGTGGCATTCTAGAGACCAAACGCGTTGGCCGATTTTGATGAGTCTTACGTCAATCGATTCATCGAACCTTGCGAGTGTCATTGACTACATTAAAATTGGAAAACAGTAAAATGGCCGGTTATGGGCGCCATATTGTGGAAGCCTAATTTTTTTTTTCCACCCTAACCTATCGTGTGGGCTATCAAAATAAAGGGTTTCAAATATATATAATACTTTATTGTTAAATGTAACTACTTACCTTAATTCGAAAAAAATAATGGTACGAAAATGTTTTTTTTTTAGTTCGCTTCTTAGGCAGTCAGGATTTTGGATTCATTGAATTAATTTTAGTCTTCTTATACATTTACAACCCTCCACATCCATCTTCAAAACTTTCCTCACGACGTACGTAGGTGTGTTTCTAATTACATCATATCTCATACCCATAAAATGACAACAAATTGCCAGATCTTGTTGCAATTCATTGACACAGAATAAATCTGCACTTTTTACCCAATTTTCTGTCAACACCGTGCTAAATTATTTCGCTATAATTACTACCGTCAGACCAATAAGACGAGTACAACTTGCATTTTCGTTTTGTTCACTTTTTGCTTGCTCCAATTTAAACCACTTTCTAAATGAAAGTCGTGAAGTGATTGGTTCAGGTTTGCTTTGAAATACTGAGCCTGGATGGTAGGTATTCCGTCAGAAACTTTATGCACGATACAAAACTTGTACTGCCAGCGGTCATGACCCCGTAATCAGCTGTAGACGCTGCAGTTGATTGAAATTATTAAAGGAGGAGATTATCAATTCGACTGTATTTTTTATGTTTATTACCTCAGAACTTTTTACTAGGCGAACCGATTCTGAAGATACTTTTTTTTTTGATATTTCATCGCCATCAGATATCGATCCACGCCTATCGCGTCAGTAGAGTTTTTCTAGCTTAGCAAGCCCTAGCTTATAGATAAGCTGTAGGATTAAGTACACACGGTTATGGTGAGGAGCATTTACAGCTTTCAGTGAATGATGTACCTACCGTGGGTTCTGGCCTTCTGGGTAGTGATTTAGTCATGTAGACGTCCCGGCACAGCCACATGGCTCTTGGCATTGAATTGAAACTAAACTGAAATGTGCCACACAAGGCAGAGACATTGTGTTGCTCATTTCATTGAATTGGATGCAATGTAACTAATAGAGTCAACAAAACAATCAAAAACCAAAAGTTAAGTTAATGGCTCCGACGTTACATATATAATTCTGCTTCCACCAGCATAGTATTCTTGAACGTGGACTTGGAGTCGTGCCGCAAGCGGACCAGTAACGAGGGCTTCGACATGTGCACCGGCAAGACCGTGCCGATGGGCTCCGGGCCAAGGGTGGTCCTCCACCCGGACCACGACGAAGTCCGGAGGGAATATGAGGTTATTATCACTATTGTAAGCTTTTATTTACTTCCACCTACAACGGTTTCTGTAATCAAATCTTGCTAATTATATTTGACTCACTTCTCAGTGGGTTTAAGCTGAAATTTTACGCACACGTTTGGTTACTCTTGCCATGATTATTCAATAAATAGGTAAGTGGGGTAGTTTTTAGCTGCGCCAGCTAAAGCGTTTCGTTCGTGTATTGTGAACGTCAATTTTGTGTTGAAACTGCAGATTGCCGAACAGCTTGAACGTGATTGGCAATAATGATTTTTTTGTGTAAATTGTTTAATATTCCAAGTGGGGTAGCAGAGGATTGCTCCTGTCCTCCGCCACCTTACTTTGAATATGACTCCTACATTGCCTCTTTTAAATTTAGAGTACTGTAATTATGTTCCAATCCTTCAAAAATAAGCTCTCATCCCGTCTGCTTTAGGGTTTGCCTCTTTGCCGTTTGCTGTTGTTTAGGAACCATTGTGTTGTTATTTTAGCCCATAGCTCCTCCAAGATGCGGCCAAAATAAAATGTGACCATTAGCAAGAGTATGCAGCAGCTCCCTCTCAAATACTGCCTTTCCTCTCCTGTAAGAACTCGGGCAATTTTTGGACCATTAAAGGCATTTTAGTCATTAAAGGCAGATCAATCAACTCTGACCTACATTTAAAATCTATTCCGATGATGTATCACGCGCGTACAAAATACGCTTTTTTAGCAATAAGTTAACCATGCTAATAAGGTGTGCTGGGTGCATATTTCACAAGTCAATGACCCCCTAGCGACAGGCCGTAGTTTTGTCTTCGATGATATCACCGTGATAGTGCCTCCATAACCGTTATAGTCGTGATTGGAATGAGTTAGGAGTAACTGTAACTTTTCGGGAATGTGATAATTAGGTATGGAAAATATATCCCGTTGTCGAGAATGTGATAATTAGGTATGGAAAATATATTCCGTTGTCGAATTTGTTAACGGTCTTGTTACCTGCTTAGTAAGTAATGAAAGTGAATGTAGATGTATAAAGTTGAAATAAAAATTGGTCACTACATGGACTTATTTTATTGTAGCGGTTTTCTCACGGTTTATTTTTATGTGGTTTTGTAGATTTCCCATGTAGGTCCTGCTTGTGGGTTTAAGGTCTTAAACGAATTCCAATCAATCAGTTCAGTTTAGTCATTAAGTGTCCTTTATTTTATACCAACAGTGGGACTTATACTTCACGGAGCAGTTAGCAGAACTGCGGGCATCGGCAGGACTGTCGGCTGTGGAGATAGATGGCACCGCACCTTTTGGTACGTAGATAGAGAGATAGATCCTTGCTTACAGAAGATTGAAATAGGTACCTACCTACTACATTTTTTCGGGAGGTACCCCTTGTTGGAGGTCTTCCAACGCTGCGTCTTACAGCACGCGGTTGCCTGTGTCGCCCATTCCAGAACCTCTAGGCTTTTGAGCCTCCCACAAGGTAGACCGATGACCTGATGAAGGCCATGGGAATCCGCTGGATGCGAAGAAGACAGAACCGGGCGTTGGAGGCCCAGCACTGGACGTCTTCCAACTGAAATATGACTGATGACTGCTATAATAGAATTGTCCCTACAGTTTTCAGTTTAGAACTATAATGTGATTTTTAATTTCGTAGACTAAACTGACATTTGGGGGGTTGTCACTTTATCGTTACATAAAAATAGTGTCGTATCCTGACTATCCCGAGTGATCGAAAATCCAAGTAAATCGAAAATGGAACTATTGCACGGCAAAAGAATTACATTAATTGTTAAGAAACTACCGGCGCTTATTTAGTTTCAACTAATTTATGTCAGACTTCATTTTATCGATCGCATTTATTATGTTGTTGATTTCATATTTAACACAATAAAAGTATATGTACTAAGTGTATGATTACTGTTATATTTAAATATATTACGATTATTTTATATAAAACATTTATTTACAGCAATTGGTAAAATTAAATTGAGGAGTCATGTCTCATAGATTCGATGAATCACTTATGATTGAGCCTTACCTACAACACTATGCTCCGCGCCCGAAACGTTATAAAAAAATAAGGTCGTTGGTAGCTGTCACTTTAGTCTACGAAATTAAAAATCACAGTATAACAATGGAATAACATAAGGAAAACGTAGATACATAACATAATCTACTTACGACTAGCGTAGGTTATTTCAATGTGAGTTCACCGTTCAAGATCAAGGGCAATGTTCGCGTTCGCAGCCATTACTTTTTCGTAAGTGGGTTGAGTTAGCTAGCGATGGCGACCGCAAAAAAATTAAACCAGCGACCACATGTCGATGAATTAAACCCATTCACTATGAGCTTTGTTTTTAATAGCTGTATAATGCCCATGATGTCGTGTTAATCTAGCATGGAAAATTTTAATGATCATTCCAATTGCTACAGACACGTCATGTCGATTTTTCCGTACGTAAGCACCGATTGGCACATTTTTATACGCCACGATACATAAGTACCTATTCGATAATATTGTTCTCGTAAATTCTTTGAAGTTGATACTTATCTGATAATAATTGTATGTATAGGTGGTACCTAGTAACAAAAGTTATTATAATCAACACTTATCTAATCAATATTATCAGGAAACGGCAGTTTCCTTTATCCGTTACGTGACGAAGTTACTTAATAAACAGCACGATTCATGTAATTGTCTAGTATACCCCGTTTCTAGATATAAATCGACACGTCACAATTTTATGTGCAAATTCCTTCTACCGATTGCAGCAGATAACTATATGCGTTCGAAAATTACATTGCTTTTTCAAATTGCGATCATAATTATGCTCCCTATCCTGAAAGCTGGGAGCATAATTCACGGTAGTCACGGACATCGATAAACACGGTGTCTACCGAAACAAAGTGATGTGTTTCTGAAACATATTTTCTTTCTGAAACCGTGTTTATAAACAATTGTTTCCGAGTCAATTGTGGCTTCATCGTTGAGAAACTAAGCAGTTTGTTGCATTCTTGTTATAGATTATACTAAGAATGACGGTAGAGGTTACAGCATCAGTGCACTGATTTTTATTTTTATCGCCCAGATAAAGTACAAACGAAGGTGCAAGCAGCTATCATCGCTGCACCGCACTTCGACATCGAGTGCTGCGCTCAACTGAGAAATGTCTGTGCCGACTAATTTTATTTATTTAATATTCTCTTTTACTTTATTAATATACTTTGGGTTATACGAAAATAAAAGCTGATGTCCTTAGAAAAATTGTTTTATTTATGTACTCCTGCATACTTCAGTTGAAATTATTTAATTACTACATAATTATTTAATTATTCTGCTAATTATGAACTAACAATTCTGCAGTCTCAAAATAATTACATACATACAGTTTAAGAACACTGAGGTAGCCTCTTAGATGTTATGAGGCTCGTATCGATTAGATGATGACAGTAATAAGAATCGATAATGAGAAAGTCATGGAATCGGGCCTCTCGCTATTACTTTCACTAAAAATAAAAATGCATCAATTTTTACAATTAAATTCACGCAACATTCAGACCTGCGTGCGCAGCGGCAGAAACTCGATCAGATCTCGGCTCTGCGGCAGGCCGCCCGCTGCACACGCCACTCACACGCTCACACTCTCGCAGCAGACATACAATAAATATACACAACACGAGCTAAAACACTCCGCATCCGTGCCCGTTGCAGGCTATGCGGCGTGACGTCACGCCACGGGGCACGGTCTGCAGCGGTCGGAGATCACATTTGGCTATGATCACACGTTTTAAAGTCTGTTTGGTTACAACTCGTCTTTGAAGTCTTCCTCCTCACCTCCCGCGCCTGGCGGGGGCATGCCTCCTTGTCCTTGGTACAACTTGGCAATGATGGGTTGGACGACGTCCTCCAGGGACTTCTTCTGTTTCTTGTACTCCTCAGAGTCTACGTCCTGGTTGTCTTCCAGCCACTTGATGGAGGCGTCGATAGCCTCTTCCATCTTTGTTTTCTCTTCGTCGGTCAACTTAGCGCCGAGTTTCTCCTTGTCTTGGAGCTGGTTCTTGATGGAGTAAGCATAGCTCTCCAACTCGTTCCTGGCCTCAACACGCTCCTTGAGTCTCTTGTCCTCATCGGCGAACCTCTCGGCATCCTTGATCATCCTTTCGATGTCTTCAGGTGTCAGTCTGTTTTGGTCATTGGTGATGACGATCTTTTCGCGGTTTCCAGTACCCTTGTCCTCAGCAGATACTTGCAAGATACCGTTAGCGTCGATCTCGAAGGTTACCTCGATCTGAGGGATACCACGGGGCGCGGGAGGAATGCCAGTGAGGTCGAACTTTCCGAGCAAGTGGTTGTCCTTAGTCATGGGACGCTCACCCTCATAAACCTGGATGGTGACGGTGTGCTGGTTGTCGCTGGCGGTGGAGAAGATCTGGGACTTCTTGGTGGGGATGACAGTGTTACGGGGGATCAGCTTGGTCATAACTCCTCCAACGGTTTCGATACCCATGGTAAGAGGGTTGACGTCGAGCAGCACAATGGCGTCAGTGTCTTGTTCACCGCTGAGCACACCAGCCTGCACGGCGGCACCGTAAGCAACGGCCTCATCGGGGTTGATGCCTCGGGAAGGCTCCTTGCCGTTGAAGAACTCCTTGACCAGTTGCTGCACCTTGGGGATACGGGTGGAACCTCCGACGAGTACGATCTCGTCGACGTCCTTCTTGTTCATGTCGGCGTCTTCCAACACCTTCTGCACAGGCTTGAGGGTAGACCTGAAGAGATCCATGTTCAATTCTTCGAACTTAGCCCTGGTGAGGGTTTCGGAGAAGTCTTCACCTTCGAAGAAGGATTCAATTTCAATCTTGACCTGGTGGCTGGAGGACAGAGCCCTCTTTGCCTTCTCAACTTCACGACGCAGTTTCTGGACGGCGCGGTTGTCTTTTCTGATGTCCTTGCCCTTCTTTTTCTTGTACAGCTTGATGAAGTGCTCCATGACCCTCTGGTCAAAGTCCTCACCTCCCAAGTGAGTGTCACCATTGGTGGCTACTACTTCAAACACTCCATTGTCGATGGTAAGCAGAGACACGTCAAAGGTACCACCACCTAAATCGAATACCAGGACGTTCTTTTCGCCTTCCTTCTTGTCAAGACCATAAGCGATAGCGGCGGCGGTGGGCTCGTTGATGATTCTCATTACCTGCAGACCGGCGATGGCACCGGCATCCTTGGTAGCTTGACGCTGAGCGTCGTTGAAGTAGGCGGGGACTGTAACGACGGCGTGGGTCACCTTCTTTCCGAGGTAAGCCTCAGCAGTTTCCTTCATCTTGGTGAGGACCATGGCGGAGATTTCTTCAGGGGCGAAGATCTTGTCGCCCTGGGAGGTCATGACGGAGACATGAGGTTTGGTGTTCTTCTCAACTACCTTGAAGGGGAAGAATTTGACATCATGTTGGACAGTGGTGTCAGTCCATTCACGACCGATGAGACGCTTGGCGTCGAAGACGGTGTTTTCAGGGTTGGTAGTCAGCTGGTTCTTGGCGGCGTCACCGATGAGACGCTCGCCGTCAGCAGTGAAAGCTACATATGAGGGAGTGATACGGTTACCCTGGTCGTTAGCAATGATCTCCACTCGGCCATTTTTGTAAACACCCACACTGAGGACAAAGAAAAGTAGTCTTTAGAATTTTTATCTTTCACAAACAATTAATTTCACTTCAATGATGTCAAACCCCTCCAAAGACTTCAATTACAATTATTGTGAATGCATACTTCCGCATTTAATATGAATGAAATATTTCTACAGGTATATAGAGAATTATAAGATAGTGGTCTCTGAACATTGTTATAATAATGTTATCATTTCTAAGGAAAATCTAATTATTTTTTACCAGATATTCACTATGCTAGATTTTATTAATAGGTATTGGAAATACTTTAAAGATTTTGAAAGTAATTAGTCAAATGTTGTTTAAATACAATTGAATGTATAAAAAAAAACCTTGTTCCTGTTTAAATTAATTTAAAGCAGTTTTACCAACTGATTACTCAGGCTCAATAATTTAGCAAGGTCAGTCACCTCTGAAAGATTTGACCTTTTTATAAATCCTTCTTTATTTAAAAGGTGTTTTACAAAAGATGTAGATGTCATCTCAAGTAAATTTATACATAGAGTTCACTAACCCGAAATATGCTAATTATGTCCGAGTTATGTTGTTCTTGACACTCAAATACGTCTTGTTATATGTATTTAAATTCAAATATTATTCATAGATAATTATTGAATACTTTTACTATCAAATTTATAAAAACTGGTTTGATTGTTCAATGCCATAATGTTGCTAATTTCACGGCATCTATTATTGTTGTAACAATGTTTAACTAAAGATTATGAAATAAATCAATGGAAGTTACTGGAAGATTTGATTAGCAACAAGTTAATAAATGCTGAATGGTGTAAATTATGTTTCATCTAGTATAATAAATTGGAATAAGAGCATAATGGATTCACTTATGGAATGATACTGCATGCAACTATGTTGTAAGTAAATATCCCGAAAACGTTCAAAAAGGTGGCATCTCAAAATTCAGCAGATACTCACCAAGAGTAGGTGGTACCCAAGTCGATACCGATGACGGTGCCAAGGTCCTTTTCTTTATCCTTCTTGTCGTCGGCGACTACGGCCGCGACCACGCAGGCCAACGCTAGTATACTCCACCGCATTTTCAGCATGCAATGTTACTTTTCTAAAACAAATCAACATAAAAATAAGATAAAAGAATTCTCTAAATATGTGTACGCGTCAGTATGGAGACGTACTCAAGTTAAAATCTCGCGAGATGACAGTTCTTTGTAGAGACACGTAATCGTTGCGGGGACACGTCACTACAGGGCGCCGGGCCAAACGCTGCCGGGCTATGAAGTATAGAAAAGGAAAGTACCCGGTCCCACCTATAACGGCAAGAAAAACCTAACGGTACCCTATGACGGCCACGGGAGATGTAGGACACGCCACCGGCCCACACGGCTGTATCGAGAATTTTCGCTGACGTTCCACGCAGATAAGCGAGATTTTATATTAATCTTATTGGAATTTATATACGGAGGGAGTAGGTTTACAATTTAAAAGCTAATTATTATAGCCACAAGACAGAAAACTTAGTAATTATCCTAATAATGGTCAGGTTTCAAACCATGACGGGTGAGGTTAAGAATTGATGGCGATCCGCGCATTAGAGAGAAAGACAAGATGAAATGTAAAGAATAACATAATTACCTATTACTACAGATGATTAAAATATGTTGAATCCCGATGAATGTAGTTCACAGCCACGATATAAGCACTTTGAATGGGACACTTGATTACGAATTCACAAATAAGTTGTTCCTTTACCTTCGATTTTTCAAGTAGAACTGAAGTTTCACACGCCGCCGTCGCTATTATTTAGCGCTAGCATCCATCGTGGGCTAACGTGATTGGTCCACAAGATGATGACGTTTTAAACAATTCTCTACGATTGATCCAAGTAAGAGTATTTGGCGTCATCTGATTGGCCCACGTTTATAACTGGCCCTGAATAGGACATTCCCTATACCGCCAACTTTAAAAATAGGTTTCATTCATGTTTATTATTGCGAAACCGATTTTTATATTTCTCAATTTTCCCAGAGAGATAATTATATTTGTATGATGAAGTAGATATAAAGGATTGCAAAAAGTAAACAATAGTGCCATTTGCCAAACATACAAATGAAATAGAAGGCTACATCTCTACAGAAAGGAGATGGAAATATTCTAGAACATCATTTATCAAGAATTAATTCTAGAATTTGTATTTTAATAATCAGTTAAGCTAAGTGGATAGTTAGTTAAATTAGTGTTTCTGCAGTTATGAGGACTTACTCAAGCATGCATTTGAATAGAAAACATAGTTGATGGTAGCTTTTTGCTACGCAAGTTTTCGAAACATCTAGAATTACTTGGACTATTCTTATTCTATATTCCGATCCTACAGTTCCATTTTTCCAGAAGTTTCGAGGCCTTATTTATCTGGATATGTGAAGAAATTCCTACACGTATCGTACCTACCTAACAAAAAAAATTAGATCTCTAAATCCTACTTACTTTCGAAAAGAAGTAAAGTAGTTTAACGGCTCAGTAATCGTTATCTCTTTACATAGTTAGGTACTATTCTCACAGCAAGGGCTAAGGTGGGCCAATCCAGGCAAGGCCCGACCGCATTTATGGTAAAGAACTTTATATTTTCCGCTCCTTTAAAGGTCCTAATAGAAAACCCCAATTAACTATAGAAGACCTTTAAAAAAGCATGAGTCAGCCTATCATGCTGTTTACTTCATCATCATATCATATCAGCCGAAAGACATCCACTGCTGGACGTGGTCACCCTCAAGCGTCGCCGTATTGACCGGTTCCGTGCGTCTCGCATCCAGCTGATCGCCGCAGCCCTTACCAGGTCTTCCGTCCACCTGGTGGGAGGCCTTCGAACGCAACGTCTTGCGACACTCCAGAACTTTTCTGCCCCATCGACCATCCATTCTGCGAGCATGACGTTTAATAACATCACCAATTTCCGTGTTGTCCATAATAGGGAAATCCTATGGGATATCCCAATTGCGATAACTGACTGAAGTAAGAAGCTTATTAGAAATTAGCTTGACCCATTGCCAAAAACTTGGGGAATTCAGCGAAATAGTAGAAATATTTTTATCTCTTAATTATTTCAGAACCCCGTGATACCCTTTTGATAAAAATTGCATCATTCATAATATTCCCGAAGTCGGTTTGCTTTCTAAATAAATGACAAATAAAGCCACGTCAGCTCAGATAACGAATAGGTATAACTATTTTTGTACCTGAAAAGTTTTTTTTTAATTAATGACCATCTGTTTTAATAATGGAAATAAATGGCATAGCAACAAAGGTTCTTTAAACGAAAAAAAAAAAATGTTATTCCGTATGTTGATATTTATTTCTAATTCTATCACATGATAATAAAGGCTTATACCTTACATATTCTAACCTCACGCCTGTAACCGTAAACGGGTAGGTAGAGGCATACAACACATACATTTTTGACTATATGACGTCATAAATACAGTAATATTATGTCATAAGATGTACGATACAAAAACACAGATGAAAAAATACATAGAAAAATAACAACCCTTTTATTCTGAACTTAAAAACTATAACAACAGTTTTAAGTTTCTGTACTTATAGGAAAGACTTGAAATTAACTTGAGCAAGGTATAAAATACAGTGGGATGATGCAGGCTGTATGGAAACAATGTCCGACTGAATCTTCGGCCATCTTCGTTCAAACCTTCGGTCATCTTCGGCCTAATCTTCGATTTCTTACGAATGCGCGAGAGCACGATGGAAGAGGTAACGGCCAGGGGGTAGGAGTTATACTCCGTTGCGCCGGCCAGTCCCCATCGACCGTATGTAGTAGCCAATCTTAAACCGAGTTTCTAAGACCCACTTGCACGAAAAACTTAACACAGAGTTACTTGCTAACACGAGGTTAGATTGTCAGTTTGTCATACAATATTATAAATTTAACCTCGTGCTAGGAACTAACTCTTGAGTTAAACTTTTAGTGCAAGTGGGCCTTAGATGTACTGAAACTTTGGCTTCAGCCTGATGAGTTTTGAGTCGGACACTAGAAACTAGAAACCAGTAAAGTATATAACTTATATATCCAACACCGCAGTCCCACAAACAAAATAAATTAATATAAAAAAAACAACGATTATGTGTGGTTTTGTTTCTTTGTTAACAAGTCCAAAATCAATGGCGCGAAGTATGTAATGATGCAATCCGCACCTGAAACAAGAAAATACATTATTAACTACAGTTACAATCAAATAATATGAATTATTAGTATTTTTTTTTCTTTTTGGTATGCGTCATACCTGGCGCAGATATCCTTTCATTACCGATTTCAAAAAAAGAGGTAATCTATTCGACACTTATTTATGTAATATTGTTGGAACTGCACAATATTCACATTACATATTCTATGTGGGTTTCTAAAACACGTATGCCAAATTTCATACGTGTATGTGTTTGTCTGTCCACGCATTTCTCCCAAACTACTTATCGAATCTTGATCATTATTTTTTGTGTTTGATTGAGTATCTCACAACTTAGGGAATAGTGCAAGTTTAATTAAAATCGGTCCAGCGGCTTTCAAGATATGGAGCATACAACCGAACTCTTTAGCGACAAACAGCACGAATGTGTAAATTGACTCATCATGGTTATTTTGTCAATGCTTTAGGTACCGTACCTACTATAGAACTTGCTCATTTTTAGTGATAGTGTAATAAAACTAAAAAGAGAGAAATAAACTTTATCACTAAAAAATAAACAGACTTCAAAAGCAATACACTAAAAAGTGCAAAATAACTTTCGTTTCGGAAGTCGGTTTCGAAAAATTATAAAAACAAGAGGTAACAAAGACACCGACTTCCGAAACGAAAGTTATTTTGCACTTTTTAGTTTTTGCTTTTGAAGTCGGTTAATTTTTATTATTTATTTCTTTGTATTGGTATCGAGCCTAAATAATAATAGCCTGCTATTATTATCGGGATTGTCTACGAGGTTAAGCAAGTCGGTCCGTAGATGTGTGACCACCCATAACATACCGAGGCATACTGGTACCTACCATATAGAATAGAACATACTAGAAAAAAGCCAAATTGAAATTGAAAATTCATTACAGCATAATATTTTATAACACAGTAGGTACTTTTTCCCACAGGACCAGTTAAATATTTCGAGATAAAAATTACCTAACCGTATGAAACTCAGTGATAGTGTTGCTTTTTATCAGTGAAAGAATTTTTGTAACTAGTACTGCCAAAGATTACCCATTTAATTTTTTTTAAATCAAATTCATAATTAGCCCCTTTTTATCCCTTTTTTTTCTTGTACGTGACACACTGGACCGGTCATTGTGGCGATAAATAAATAAATAAATATATTTCGCCATAGCCTGTTTTACAATTTCGTAGAACTAAATTATTACATTAAATTAGCAGGTTATGAATATAGGTAATTTTTTTTAAACATAAGACTCCTAAACTAGATGTACATTCCTGTGATTTAGGAGTCAATGATCATTGTAGCAATGGGGGAACTTGGGGGAGGGCTCTGTTTAGCTGTAGACGTGCTTCGGCTGTAATAATGATTATTATTTATTTATTTTTAGCTTATCCGTCCCTCTGCAAGGCAAAAGCGTCCCTTTCTTCCTGCCCGGTTTAGTGCAGTTGTGCATATTATATTGATTGAAGATAAAATACTCACCAGCCCTCCTGAAGCTGGTCATCGTCTCCATGACAATAGTTTCCTTCTCCGAACTGTCAGTGCGGCAGATCATAGCGTATTCACCCGACACCTGGCAAAAACAAAAAAAAAAAAGTTCACAATCGGTGGACAATTTTATTGACGGAGAAATCAGTGATCATACTTTAAAATAATTCATACAGCCGAAAATAAAACCTCCTCCTTCTTTGAAGTCGGTTAAAACTATAACATAGCAACAACTCTGTTTGAAGTGTTAATTTTTCAACAAAAGCAGCGTAGGAATTTTTGACGTCATTGTATAATACATTTTATTTTCAGCTGAGTAAAGTGAAAAATTGTGAACACATCACGCTGTTTTCGGAATTAGATCAGTATTTCGACATTACTTTTTAATTTTAAACGAACAATACGAACTTTTTACAATATCACCTTGTTTAAGAAAGGATTTGGACTGTGAGGAGTGATATGAAAGAAAAGGGAGTCAGTCTTTTCATCATGATCTGATGAAGTACTTCGGAGAAATACATCAGAACTCTGCAATAAATGACGGCAAATCACTCGGGATAGATGCAATCGCATGTCTGTTTATTGTTTACACCATTTCATAACATAACATCACACTGGTACGCTCTAAAGGGGTACACAGGTGTGAACAGTTCACCTGGTAAACTCTCATTGCACTGGTTTTGTCTAAGTGCCATGTTATTGGGTTCATCTATTCTGGCTTCACATTAGGCACTATACGCGTAGGTACCTACCTAGCCTATTAGAACAGGTACATTTTGTACCACAAATAAAAAGTGAAAAATAAAAATCTTTTTTACAAAAATTAGAACCGACTTCTAAACAAAAACACTACAAAGTGAAAAATAACTTTAACTTCGGAAGTCGGTGTCAAAAAACGAAGAAACGTAAACTGGAACACCGATATTGTATGTTCTTGTTTAATCAACTTATGCACCCGCACAAAATTATGAAATATTGGGCTCTTAATTCACATTTCAAAGATTATTTGAACGGATCATTTAAAATTGATGCCAATAGATGGCGCGTTTTTTAATTTCTGAGCCGTTCCTCTCAATTGTTTAAATTTGTATTGTAACACATTTTGGTGCAATGAAACTGAAAACGAGCTTAAAATACTATAAAACAAATCTTCACTGTATTTAAAGAAAAATATTCACGAACCGAGTAAACCCTTGTACTTGCAAGTCGCTGCTAGCATCATCTATCTATCGCCGTGGAACGGAATCGAACGCGATCGATGTCCAAAAATTATCAGTTTAATCAGACGAAAAACGCTAGTTACGTCGGCACGGTTTCTTTTTATGGGATGAGGCATCTGTATGCTAGTATTATATTATCTATGATAATACCAAAACTTAATTGTTATTTTTTTGAAAATTTTGAAGTGCTTGAATCTATCTATATTCTGAAGTAATTAATTTATTGATCAAATTGTGAATTAATTTATTCAAATTAAAAATGAGATACCTGCATACTGAATGTAATAATATTGTTGACATGGATAATCTATTTATTTTTGTATATTTTATTAATTAATTGTTAAATAAGTTTACATCAAAATGTTATGATTTTGACAACCTCGGGACCCTGGGATCCCGGTCCTTTGAAAGGCGTACGAGGGGACGAAGCCAACTCGCAGAGGTCTTGTTAGGCATGTATCAGGAAATTTGACGTCAACCGACAATTATCCCTGTATGCACAGCGCAAGTGACTCAAGGGCAATCAGTTGGTGCAGGATTATTGCAAAATATGGAGAAAAAATGTATTGGGCTATGGGTTCGGTAGGTTAATTATTAATTAATTCTTTAAGTCAAGAGAGAATAGGTTACTTCTAGGCAAGCGTGCTTCACCGTCGACCACATCATCGCTTACCATCAGGTGAGATAGTGGTCAAGCGCGAGCCTATTTACAATAAAAAAATAATTAAAAAAAAAAATAATAATAAAGAGACTATAATAATAATACATTAATTTATCTCATCGATTTCTAGGTAATGTCCTCCGAACTGAAATAAATACTATAGATATAATTATTTATTAAAAATGTTGTTTTGTGTCCAACTTGAGGAAATTAGTTATTTTTCAGGAGTGTCGAACTTAGGCGATTGTGTGTAAAGATAAAATATTGTGTCAATTTTAATTAAATTTACGGACGATTACTTGCATTTATTTTCTATCAAGAGAAAGTAGTTATAGGCCACGTTTCCACCGACAACCAGCTCGTATGCAAGTTGCATTACATTACTGGCTACCGTGGTATAATATGATCAATGGCTCGATCGTGCCCCGCAATGGCGATAATTATAGTGCTAACACACCTCCGGATTCGGTTCGGCCGGACTAACTCCGCCCACAAATACTAGTGTTTCAGTATTTAGAACATTATTTTCCATTTTTATTTATGACTAAGTTGAATGTAAAAATATCGGGTGACAATAAGGGATATTTTCAGTGCTGGTCATACACGTTCGGATGACTGAGAGTAGACCATATCCGATGTGAAAACAAGCGGACCGAGACGGACTCAATTCATAATAATGTCCGGCGGACACTCTACACACGCTTGGATAATATGGTGCGGTCTGACTAACTCCGCCCACAAATCTGTGGTCCGGCCGTATCAAATCCGGACGTGTGTTGGCACTATTAAACTTGCATGCGAGTTGCTTACAGGTCTCTATAAGGCCTAATACGCTGAAACTAGCTTTTTGCAGTTGCTTTGCTCCTAGCCTTTCCCACAAGAACCGGAATTAATTGGCATAAAAAAATATTCTACTCCGGAAAAAAGTTTTCGTATTTGAATTAGCACTTGGCAGAATACATTTTATTTATGTACAGTGTAAACTCCATGCAACGTCACTCGATTTAACGTCAACAAACTCCCTAACACGTCGAAATTACTCGACTTGTCCATACAGTGATACATTGTAGCTTCATACCCACTCTAGATAACGTCATACGAGTTCTATACTAATATTATAAAGCTGAAGAGTTTGTTTCTTAGTATGATCGCGCTAATCTCAGGAACTACTTACTGGTTGGAATTGATTTTTTTTTTTTTTGTTTTGGGATTTATAGAGGAAGTTTATAAGCTATATAACATCACGCTACGACTAACAGGAGCGGAGCATAAATGAAAAAATGTTGCAAAAACGGGGAAAAATATGCCTCCCTTTTTGAGAGCTTCCGTTGCGTACTTACCTTACGTTGCGTGCTTACCGCTTACGCGGTTAAAGTTACGCAGCGCACTATCGTAGGGTAGGGTTGGGTAAATGGGTAGTTAGGTATGGAAGCCATATAGCCATAGTATGGTCTCATTATAAAAGCAAGTAATTTCGGCAACTTATAAAGCACCTACTGTTTGTAAGCACCTTCTAAGTTGGCGAAATTTATAAGAACTGCAGCTGTGTACGTTCTTTTGTTTGTCATTTTGTTTGTTTTATTGTCTGGTCCTTATTTAGCTCATCCACTGACAATAATAATACTAGCATACAGATGCCTCACCTCATACAAAGAAACCGTGCCGACGTAACTACCGTTTTTCATCTGATTAAAAAGATTATTTTTAAAAGTACTTCGATCGCGTTCGGTTCCGCTTCACGGCTATAGATAAAATAATCTTTGAAATGTGAATTGAGAGCCCAATATTTCATAATTTTGTGCTTGGGAGAGTTGATTAAAAAGAACAATAAATAAAAAAAAAACTATGCAATATTTATGATCAATTCTAGAAAATGTTAATTTTACACAACACATCGAAGCATATCGTGCCATCAAGTGTCATTTATTTGAACCAAATTTTCTATGTCAGCGCTGGGACCCCGTGGTAGCTCGACTGTCGCCATCATACGTACCGAACATTGTAAAGGCGGATACAGACATTGAGAAGCATGCGCAGCGCACGGCGCTCATCGCATGCTTCGCAATGTGTGGACGTTCATATTCGTGGTGAGGCATTTGCTACGACAATTTAAATCAAAGCAAAAGGCGAGCGTTGCGAGCAAAAGGCACGCGTTGCGAGGCGTGCGGGACGCATGCCTTGCAATGTCTGTATCCATCTTAAGAAATTCGTTCTTTTGTTTGTTGTAATTACTTTGCACGCGTTTACCTCAGCTGCTAAACTGTTAATATGTTATTATTATACATTAACTACATGTTATCATAATCTTAGTTGTTCACAAACTTTCAAACTTCGAACATGTTCGAACATGTGACGAAAATGTTCTATTAATACGCGCCATAGAGTCGGGAGTAAAGATAAGTGATGTTGAAAGACGCTTTGGATTCAGTCGCTCTACCTTGTCTACAATTTAGAAAAACAAAGAAAAATCAACAAGTTGAGGAGTCTCCATATAAGACAACTCGATATAACGCCAGAAAATACGTAGACCTTCATCATCACTATATAAAGTTTACATTGTATTTATTAGCATCTGCCGTCAAGATCTACAAGCCAGCCCGCGTTCTGTGCATTAGTTAGAATATAGTTAGTTAAATGGAGTTTCTTGCCCGTTCTTCTCCACGTAGGCTTTTCCGAACGGATGGTAGAATCACCTTATTAAGATCCAGCCTTAGTTGTTGCCCCCCAGCGACGCCCTGAGCCGAGGTCCGACCCCAACTGGGGTAGCCCTCAGCGCAGTCGCTTAGGATTAGTACTCTTGTAAGCCTGGCTGGAGGCTATAATATAGCTTAGTCTCCACAGGGTAGTCCGGTTAAGCAGTATCCGGTCACTTTGACCGAACTGTGAGACGCTTGGTAGAAAAAAAAAATTTGCATCACTGGCGAAGTATGGTTGTATAGAGGCACGTAACCCGTCGGGGAGCGCTCCTTATTCGTTTCGTTCTTGACAGAGCGGTCGTGATCACGAATGAATTTTGTCCGATCGATGGTGTTCTTGTCACTTGCCTAAACATCTCTCTCCATTTGGCTCTGTTAGATGTAAGTTTGGCGCATTTATTTACTGGACCACCAATCGCAGACATAATTTGGTCGGTCCACCTCATCGGTGGCATTCCACGTGGCTTGTTACCGTCCACTCTGGCCTGCACCACCAGGCGCTCAATGGAGTCGTTGTTCATGGCCAAAAAATTTCAGTATGCGAAACTGTACTATTGCTGAAAGACGCTGCTTGATGCCGAGTTCTTGGAGTATGAAGACGTTAGTGCGTTCATCTCCAGCACCACATTTCTAGAGCATCTATGTTTTCCTTTCCAGTTCTCGTAGTGTCCATGTCTCAGCTGCATACAGAAATATGGGGAAAGAAGCGCACGGACGAATCTGATCTTAGTGGCTTTCGTTATCCTGCGATTCCTCCATACCTTCCTTAACTTATTCATTGCCCAGGGAGCACTAGCGTGATGTTAAGATCACATTTTTAAAAGTTTACGTACCTGATACACAAATAAGGGGTGGTACGGGTACTTGTCCTTGGTCTGCCTCACAATGTCCAAGTACGGCAAGCCTGGTTTCACCATCAGGAAGTCTGCGCCCTCGGCCACGTCTCGAGCCTGTTAATAAGTTGAAGAGCCATACTTTAAATCATCCTTTGACTGAAAATATTTCCATTTGCCTCCAAAACCCTCATCATTCAATACTTATTAATAACTAGCTGACCCGGCGAACTTCGTTACGCCTAACAAATTTCTAAAATAAAAGATTTTTTCTAAAATAAACGTAGCCTAATTTACTCCTTATTACATCAGCTACCTGCCAATAAAAGTCTCGTCAATATCGGTCCAGCCATTTCAGAGATTAGCCGGAACACACAGCCAGACAGACAAAAATTGTAAAAAATGTTATTTTGGTGTTTGTACCGTATATATATTCATATACATGTAGTAAAAAACGGTTGATTCTATATTGCTAAGACGAATAAGAATAATTGGAGATTACTGAGATTATTCTCCAATTGAACATAATATGCACTTCTTAAAGTATCGAATTGTGTCAAGCAGTTTTCGGGAGAACTATAATAGTCAAACAAAAGTCAAATAGTCAAAACAGTCCTTTTTCTAGTCAATGTTTCTTATGACATTTTTTTGGCACAAGCTCAGTTTTATTTATATTTGTAATTAGCTCCAGAGCTGCTTTCAACGGGCCATTATCATGAGTGAGCGCGATATTTTAAGCATACTTATCGTAGCCCTAGAAGAAAGTTTTGGTAGCACTTTGTTTCTCTCTCCATATTGCTGTTCATTGTGGCCCGGAACGGACCGTACATTGCCTAAGTGTACCAACACTTGAGTATTGTCTTTGACTTACAGCAGCCCTAGCAGCGAGCCCGGCTCTGCCCGGTGACAGTTGGAAGCACTTTCTGTCCCCTCCACGGGAGAATGGTTCATTGTGTCCCAGAATGACTCGTATATTGCCGATGTGAACTAACAGTTATAGAGTATTTTCTATGACTTACAGCAGCTCTAGCAGCGAGCCCAGCACTGCCAGGAGGGAGCTGATAGCACTTCCTGTCACCCTCCATAGGAGAGCTGCTCATTGTGTCCCGGAACGGCCCGTACATTGCCGACGCGAACTTGCACGAGTATGACAATACTGAGACCTGAAATATAGAAATGACAAAATGAGCATTTGATTTTCCATTGCTGCTAAACCCTGTTTCTAGAAAGAAAATTAACGCAAATTGTAAAATAAACTGCAGTGTTCTTCAACCAATCACAGCAGTTTACGCGCTCTGGATGAAGTTTCGTTCTAGAAATTGGTCTTAATCAAATCTTTCCCGAGACACGACTGGAAAAACTATTGCAAGTTCGATAAACTTACCGTATTCTGTAGTTTGCAGGCGACCAAAGAATCTTTGATAGCTTTAATTCTGTTGTCCATCATGTCAGATGGGGCAACGATGTGTGCACCTGTTCATACAAAGGGTTTATTTTACTACGTATTTACTAGTTTAAAAATAAGCAATCAACTTTTCCAAACAATTTAATATGACTGTTTTTACATCTGTGAAGTTATACTTGTAAAACTATTTTAATTTTTTCACATACCTACTCATATTTAGGTATATGAGAAAACAAAACATTTTGATATAATAGTCATATTACAATAATTGCAAGACCATAATATATTTAAGTTATAGTATAGGTACTTTTTTGTGTAAAGTGGTGTTCTAAACAGACCTTATCTTGTGAGTTTCACAAACACAGGTCAAAAAGGGCAAATCAAAGATTCCACATTATCTCCAAAGCAAATCTTAAATTGAACAAACACTGTTTGATTCTATATAAATACAAAAACATACCAGCTTTAGCATAAGCCAAGGCCACTTCAGCGATCCGCCTGACGGATGCGGCATGGTCTATGGTTCCACCCGGTGTGAGTAGTCCACAGTGTCCATGAGAAGTGTATGGACACAGGCAGACGTCACAAGCTATGAGAAGGTTCGGGAACTTAGCCCGCAGTTTAGGAATAGCCTTAAGTACGGGATTCTCTGGACAATCCGCGCTTGAGCCATTTGAATCCTGTTAAAAGATATTTTTTATTTAAGAATAAGGAGTATTTGAGATAAACAAACAAAATGTGTATTTAACTAATGGATTGTTCAACTTGTTGAATCTTTTATGTAACAATTTGATTTAAGTGAGTAATAACTAAAAATATGATAACTAATTAAGTTTTTATTCCATTGGCACAATGATTACGTGTTGCTTATACCAATTTACCTGGGGTACATGATGATAAACAGAAAATAAAAAATTGATTAAAAAAATCATATAATTTCTAGTTACCTTTGGCAATGTGCGGACTATTCCAAAGATGAGTATGGACTTGAGTCCCTTTTTGACCAGCTCTTCAAGCGCCCCAATCAGAAGATTAATGCCATATCTGGATACATTGGGCATGCTTGCCACTGGCTCAACTCGATTCTCCTCTTCCCTGTTTAGTTATAAAGAAAATAGGCATCATAATAAGAAACTGCATAATATAAATAACTGTGATTAGATTTTTTTTTGACCTTCCATTCTTTACATTCTTATAGGGTTATCTGGCGACCGGCACGGTATTTCGGTATACTTACAGTAAGAAAACGGGGTACATAATATTGTGCGCCTCAATACTTGTATTGGGTTCCTGTAGTTTCCTTAGAGTCGAGTGATGGTACCCGCCTTGCAGGACATATTCGGGACTCAAAAATAATTGATTCATCTTGTCGTATCAAAGCTTAAACCAAACAGTTGTTACAATGGTCAATACGGCAATGTCTGAACTAACCGGTAACTGATTTTTTATCAGTAAACTAGCAATTCATTGATAGTTAAATATGCATGAAAGTTGGAATACACGTATGTCATTGTTGTCAATGAACCTATTGATTAATTGATCTCATTCGTTATCACTCACTGAGACGAATTTATGAGTACACCGTACGAGTAAGTAAAACAACACCTAAATAATGCTTAAAAAGCAACAGCTATATTCGTATAGGAATGCGTTTAGAAAACAAACAAAATGTCAAAATGACAACTGACAAGGAACGTCATATTGCCGACATAAGGCGGAACCACACTACGTGGCGTGTCGTGTCGTGTCGTGGCGAGGCGGTGTGTGCACACTAAGGTAGCGTGTCGTGGCGCGCTCTGACGCTATTTCTGAATTAGTATACATTGAACCTTTGCAACGTGTATGTATACCTCTGTACCTTTATGTTTCATGAAATGAAATTAATAAATATCACCTAGCAATCAAACTTCTTGACAGCAAACACAAAAAAAAGGCAAGGCGATTTCTTCCCAAGCAGCATTTCATCACCTTAATTGCGTATACAACACGAACCATAGTCCATGCTTCGTGTGGTCAAAACCAAAGACCTTATACGTATTTCTTAGTCAAAACAGATTCCCTTTCATTTTAACAACTCAACAGTATTCATTGCATGTTTTACGTTGGCGAGTAGACTGGTTCTGAATATATGAAGCAAATAATGCAAGGAAGGAAGCGTACCTTGCGTTATTCTTTGCACTTTCACAATTAGGATACCTACATATCAAATGATCCTTATACTTCCTAGACTGTGCTGTGTGTCATACAAAACGGTACGTTGACGTACAAGTTCAATAAGTTCGTTGTGCAGTATACAAGCGCCCGCTAGGGGTCCATGTCGTTGAATGGCGCGCCACGAGCCACGCGGTGTAGAAACACATTTGCCTGGCGTGTCGTGTCGCGCCATAACCCTCAATACCGCTCTGGCGCAAAAGGTCGCCGGGTCGCGAACAGTCCGCGCCACAACATAATGCGCCAAGCTGCGCCACGACAGTCAAATGTGCTTCTAACCATACTAAATGTATGAAACCTATATGACAGTATAAAGTGTTAGAATAAAAAGAGTATTTAGTTTTGATACAGATTTTTTTATTCTACATAAGTTTATTTTTCTACCTGTCTATTATTTTTACGTGTCACTTTTTTTGAAAAGTAATTATGTTATCGTGTCATCATGAATAAAACCATTATATGTTTCATCTAAACTTTATTTGTTCTACTACCAGTAAACCATATTCCCTGTAATTTCTACTGGCTACGCACTCTGCACGTTACTGGGACTTGAGTTACCCCAATAACAGGTTGGGAATCGCACCTACGGGAAAATGTCGTCTGGTAACGGGAGTTCTCAAAGAAAGCAGAACTCAATGGCATAGAATTTGGTTGGTAGTGCAGGCAGTAGTGCCTTATCTATGGAGAAACTAGAAGGTAGCAGTAACTATTCTACATGGAAGTTTCTTATGGAGATGCATCTGGTGCATGATGACATGTGGGAGTATACAAGTGTTACGCCTTACAACATAATCCTTATAAATTTGGGCTTAAAAGATAGGGTTTGGCCACGTACACAATTTACAATAATAATATTTACACAATTTACCATAAATAAAAAGTTCCAAGAACAAAAACATAACAATATCGATTTGTTTACATTTTGATTATAATGATATGCGATTATCTCGGCAACGTGTGGATCGATTAACATGATTCAAAGGGATAAAATGGTTTTAGATCAAGACCTTTCATTTGACAGTAACCTCATCAAAAAAATCTCCAGTAACAAAAAATCACGTTTTCAAGTTCCTCGCGTAATTATTAACTAGTAAGATATCTCTTATCAATTCTTTAAAAAACTATCTAAATTAACTTTTAATATTAAAATTAGGATTTGATATGATTGTACATGCTAATTGGACATAAAATAAAACAATAACAACACTCGAATTGGTATCTAACAAGAAATAATTATCACGTATTAGGAACTTCGTGATTTGCTAACTAATATAATATATTAATCTGTTTAGATAACTTATTACTAGTTGAAATCTTATTAGATGTACCTAACCAACACTTCATATACAGTTTTTATGTGCTTTACATAGGTACTTAAGGTACTCTCATGAGTAGGTATTGTAAAACATCGTTGTTTTACCTAATAAGCTTGTAGATGGGGTTTCGTCGCCGACACAATGAATACAAGAAAAGCGTACTTTGCGCTATTCCAAGAACTTACACAATTAGGGTACTTATCAAATGATTTTTATGCTCCATAGACATAATGTCATACAAAACTATACATTGACGTACAAGTTTATTATGCTCGTCGGTCATTTTCAACACGCAGCATACAAGCGTCCGCTACGAGTTCGCGTCGTTGAATGGCGCGCCACGAGACAAGCCACGCGGTGTAGAAAAACATTTGCCTGGCGTGTCGTGTTTCGCCATAGACCCCACTACCACTCTGGCGCAATCGGTCGCGGGCAGTCTGCGCCACGCCAGAACGCACCATGCGGCGCCACGACACTCAAATGTGCCTCTAACCATACTAAATATATGAAACCGACAGGCTTCTGGCGCGACACGCCACGACACGCCTCGCAAATGTGTTTCCGCCTTTACGTGGCGTGGCGCATAATGGCGTGGCGCTGAGTATGCACAATTGCACACTAAGCTGGAGTGTCGTGGCGCGCTCTGGCGCTATTTCTTGCCGCTAGAGTAATAATGTTCTGTGTTCTGAACACTGAACAGTATATATCGAACCCACATAGTACATTTTAAATCGAACATTTGCAACGTGTAGACGTACATAATGTTTACTTCGGATTCGGATGATGATTTCGATGAAGACCATCAATATGTATATATATTTTTATGCACCTGCCATGTTATATCTCCACCATCCTTGGTTGACTGTTAGAGAATGCTGCAATAATGGCTTTAAGTCCACCTATTTACCTTTATGTTGCATGAAGTTTTAATAAATAAATAAATTACTCCTAGGAATGAAACTTCTTTAGAGCAAAATCAATAAAAGCACCCGAGTTGCGTATCTGTTTTGACATCACGAAGCACACCAATCAATCTGCCTAGCCTTTTCCCAAATATATTGGGGTCGGCTTCCAGTCTTACCAGATTCAGCTGAGCACTAGTGTTTTACGTGGAGCGACTGCCTATCTGACCTCCACAATCCAGTAACTGGGTAACACGGTACACCTTGGCAAGACTGGTGTCAGATCCCAAGCTTCTGACTACCCGTAACGACTGTCAAAGATCTTCAAATGACAGCCGGGACCAACGGCATAACGTGCTTTCCGAGGCACGGAGGAAACTCGCTATGTTGAAAATGGTCACCCATCCACGGACCGACCTCGATCACGAAGCACACCATAAATTAAAATAATAATATGGGAGCACAAGCAAGCACAATAATAATAAGCACACTCCTTCCCTTTCATTTTGACAACTCAACAGTATTTTCGGTATTCATTGCATTTGCCGCGTAAACGGATTATTGAATATATGAAAAAACTAGCTTCTGCCCGCGGCTTCGCCCGCGTAAAAAGTGTTTCATCATCCCAAGGGAATACAACAATTCTATGTCCTTCCCAGGTTCCCAAACTATCTCCATGCTAAATTTCATCTAAATCACTTCAGTAGATCCAGAGATTACCCCCTACAAACTCACAAACTGTACATCTTTATAATATTACTAGCACTGCGCCCGCGACTTCGTTCGCGAGATCCGTGTTTTATCCTATAGATAACTTTTTAGTTTCACTCCCTTAAAGGTTGAATTTCCAAAAATCCCTTCTTAGTGCTGTAGGGGTACATTATTAGTTAAGTTTTATGCTATATTACTTTTCCTATTACTTCTACACACTGTGTCTATGTCTCTTATCCAATTCTCCTATCGCAGGTCTGCTGGAAGAGATTTCTTTAGAAATAAGCAGCACCTTTGTACTCTTCTATCTTTATATGTTTTTCTCTTTTAAGTGTTTTGTGTTTACATAAATAAATAATAAAAATATGCCCTGTGCAGTAAAATTCATCAAAATTCCTTAAAAATTTAATAATATCGTCTTTTAGGAGTAGTTTTTTCACCTCCTTATTGGTAGAATTGCCAAAAACCAATAAGTACATGAATGATTAATATCAACCAAAAAAGCGTAATTCTTTAATTTCACGTATCACACTTTAAAGCGTAGAAGTTTCACACAAACTTTCAACCGACGTTTTACTCCCTTAGGGAGAAGCTCCGAAAAAAATAAAAATGGTCATTGTTGTTTTATTAACCAAGAGCGTCCGTACGTACGTTCGTCCGGGTTAACCGTGAAAATAGGGGTTCCCCAGGGTTCAATTTTGGGTCCTTTCTTATTCCTAGTCTACATTAACGATTTACCCCATCTATTGAATAACAATTTAAACATGGTGTTATTTGCTGATGACACTTCTTTGATTTTTAAGATAAATAGACGTACGAGTAACGTTGACGACGTAAATAACATCTTGCGACAGGTTCAAAATTGGTTCACGGCTAATAATTTAGTTTTAAATGCTAAAAAGACTAAGTGCGTAAAATTTACCTTGCCGAATGTCAAAAGTACTGATTGTGATATTATCTTGGGTAGGGAGAAGCTAGAATTTGTCGATAAAACGGTATTCCTGGGGATCACGCTAGACTCAAGGTTGCAATGGGGTCCTCATTTAATATCACTTGCAGGGCGGCTAAGTTCGGCAGCTTATGCTGTTAGAAAAAATTGTCAGTTTACTGATGTAGATACCGCGAGGCTAGTCTATTTTAGTTACTTTCATAGTATAATGTCTTACGGTATCTTACTATGGGGAAGGGCTGCAGACATTGAGTCAATTTTTATTCTGCAAAAACGAGCCATCAGAGCGTTAAACAATCTTCGCCGTCGCGATTCTCTAAGGGAGCTGTTTAAGGAAATTAACATCATGACGGTACCTTGTCAATATATTTATGAAAACATCATGTACGTTAGAAAAAAATTACATCTTTTCAATAAAAACGGTGACAGGCATAATTATGTTACTAGAAATAGGGACCAATTAATCCAACCAGGTTTCAGACTGGCTAAGTAGCATCATCTTTTATGGGGTACTGTATAAAATGTTACAATAAAATACCTCCCCACATTCTAGAACTGAATGAGACGAAATTTGAAAACTTGTATAAAACGCACACTATGCAAGCAAGCATATTATAAGTTGGGGGATTACATCGCTGATAAAAATGCTTGGCTAAATGCTGGTCCCGCTCCGCAGCCATTAGGGCGCAAGAACAATTAGTGATGGGCAGAACAGTTTTGAAGTATTGCTGGAGCTGCTGAAGACTGTATGAATATATTTGTATTGTATATACTGAATTTCTTTTAGTATTATATAACTGCACAGCACATGTGTGAGTACTATGTTCCGACTGTAAATCTACCTATGTGTCGTTCGTTAACTTCTGTGTGCCCTGGCATTTGAGTGTGTCATGCTCTCTCTAATTTCTCTCTGATGGTGGCACATGTGTTGGATCATTCGGTTCCCTTCATGATGGTTGAGCTGAGTGGTGCCGATCCATGCGTCATGTTCGTGAACGGGCGCCATCAGTTGGGATTGGTCATAACTTAGCTGCCTCGGCCTGTTATTGAATTTTATGTTGAAATTGTTTGTTACTCTAGACGCTTTTACGTGCACGTCTTTTTGCATCGTTCTCACATATATGTATTTATATTTCAAAAAGAATGATGTAACCAAAAACTTGTAATTGAAACTGATGGCAAAGAGTGTCCGTGGAGTTTCTTGCAAATTCTTCTCCATTGAGATCTACTGACGTTTGCGAATTTGCAACAAGAGTCATATTTTTTTTTTTTGTTAGGCAATTCAAAAGTATCTTTAAGGTTTATTTGAAATAAACTATTTTGATTTTGAATTATAATAGTTAGACATATGTTGTCCCGACACTTTTTGTAAATAATGATGTGTTCTGCAAAGTCAATTATTTTATTCTATCATCAATAGTTTTCGCAGCGCACGCGATTTCAAGAATATTTAAGGTAATTTTTTTACACCTTGGGTTACATTATTGGAGTTTTAATAAGGATCCCTAATTATTTTGAAAATATAATATAGCCTATGTCACCCGGAGATAGTGTAGCTTCCCAACAGTGAAAGAATTTTTCAAATCGGTACAGTAGTTTTGGAGCCTATTCAATGCAAACAAACAAACAAACAAACAACCAAACAATCAAATCTTTCCTCTTTATAATATTATTATTTCGTTTATTAATTTTTTTACACATCTACTATTTACATTTTTAAATATTTCTTTATAAAAACAAATCATAAAAAAAACATTTAAAAATATAAAAAATAATGGTGGTCCACCGGTGTCGGGAGCAGGGGCTTGGACACTGGTTAGGACTCCAGAGACAGGAACCTCCTCACAATGCGAGCCGTATCGAGAACTGCCTTCTGTATCAGGCCCTTGATCCAACCGTGTAATGACAGCCTCAACAGATGGTCGTCGAGGCTCTTGGCCATCAGGCCGTTGGCCGTAACAACAATCGGCACAATGATCGCCGAGTCCACATTCCACATGTCGACAACCTCGTGTGCTAAGTCGAGATACTTGATTTGTTTCTCTTTCTCAGCTTTCACGAGGTTCTCGTCATGCGGGATGGTGACATCGATTATCATTGTACGGCGCGCTAATCGGTCTATCACCACTATATCCGGCTTATTGGCGACAATAGTCCTATCAGTGATGATAGACCGATCCTAGTACAATGTGACATGGTCATTTTCGAGAACTGGGTCGGGCACATACTTGTAATACGGTACCTCAGAATCCACTAGATTGTACTTCAAAGCAAGTTGCTGGTGAATAATCCTAGCCACTTGGTTATGCCTGTGTAAGTACTCGCCGTTAGCCAGACGAGAACAACCAGAGACTATATGTCTGATGGATTCACCCGGACGGTGGCATACCCGACACATGTCAACCGTCCCGTCCTTCATTATATGTCTCCGATAGTTATTAGTCAGGATATTAACTTCGTCCATAATTGCACAGACAAAACCTTCAGTTTCCCCGAAAAGGTCACCGAAACGTAGCCAGGACACAGACGCTTGAAAATCTACATCGGGCCCATGGAGAGCCCGATAGAAGCGCCCATGTAGCTCCTTGCCTTGCCATACCTCTTTGCGTTCATCAGTAGTTAGTATTACAGGTTTGCGCCAGTTCTCTTTAGCCATGGACAACGGGGTGAATGCCTTGTCCACTGCGACCACATCCCGGTGCATACCCACTTCAGCTTTTAAAAAGTATTCTCTGAGACTGCACACTTCGCGGTTGTGAAGAGTCTTGGCGTTTAAAAAGCCTCGACCCCCACACTTCCGCGGAATGTACAGTCTCATCACCGATGATCGTGGGTGATGGATCCGGTTTGCGGTCAGCAGTGTCCGGACTCTCCTGTCGAGGGCATCGAGCTCGATCTGAGTCCATTTGAGTATGCCGAAAGAGTACATCAAAACCGGCATGACCCAACTGTTGAAGGCGCGCACCTTATTTCCGCCTGATAAAAGGCTATTTAATACCTTTTTCAGGCGGCCAAAGAAACGCTCCTTCAGCAGTTGCTTCATGTTAGTACTGTTGATGCCCAACGCTTCCGACATACCCAAATACTTGTAAGTTTCAGTTGAGGAGAGGTGTCTAAGGTGTATGGAATCAGAGAGTTGAATTCCCTCGGCTTCCATAATCTCCCCTTGCTTTACATGCATGACTGCACATTTATCCACACCAAATTCCATCCTGATGGACTTACTGAAGGTTTCAGTTAACTTCAGTAGCTTCGTCAGTTGGAATTTGTTGGGGGTAAAGAGTTTCAGATCATCCATGTAAAGGAAGTGAGATATGACCTGACCACCACTTCTCAACCGATAGCCTAAACCTGAATCCTTCAGCAGTGTACTTAAAGGATTCAGGGCTAAGCAGAACCAAAGTGGACTCAAACTGTCGCCCTGAAATATCCGCCGCTTAATCCATACAGGCTCATCATCCCCCTGAATCGGTCGACATCCCGGATATCGAAGGACTGTCTTCCACGGACCCATACGTGACTCAAGGAAGGTGCATAGAGTTGCATCTATTTTGTACAACTCCAGCACCCTCATGAGCCATGTATGTGGCACAGAGTCGTAGGCCTTCTTGTAGTCTATCCAGCATGTCGACAGATCCTTGCGGGATCAACGAACCTGTTGGCTTATGGCCATGTCAATGAGGAGTAGCTCCTTAGTGCCGCGGGACCCATTCCTACATCCATTCTGAGAGGTAGACATTATTGAGTTATTTTCAATGTGTTTAACAATTTTTACTCTCAGGATGGATGTAAGAAGTTTATAAACCGTCGATAAGCACGTAATCGGTCTATAACTCTTGGGTTCCGCGGGACTACCTGTCTTATGGAGCAGATGGGTAACGCCTGTTGTTAAAAACTGCGGAAGCGACCCAGACTCTAAACATGACTGGAATTGAGATGCCAGAAACGCGTGTGAGCTGCTATACCATTTTAGCCAGAAGTTATGCAGTCCGTCCGGTCCCCGAGACTTCCAGTTCGATAGTGGACGAACTGCTTTGGCTACATCAGATGGACTGATGATCACTTTTTCCATTGATGGTATAGCTTCACACACGCGCTCACATCACGCATCCAGCCGTCCTCAGTGTGACAGACGGGTACCGACCAGATGCTTCGCCAGAATGTACTCGTGGCGACATCATCCGGGCGGCACACGTCAGTCACATTTTGTTCAGGTCGCTCCCAAGTTCTGTAAACCCACCTCTCATCACTCTGGAACATGCGATTCTGCGAGTACCGGTCAACCCGCCGCTTATACCGCCGAATACGGCTGGCCTAGCACAAACTTTCTGCTTCAGGAAGTCGATGCGCTCCGTGACACTGGACATGTATTTTCGAGGACTGATATTATTATTATATTATTAGTACCTTTAGATATAGATAGCTGTTCCACTCGGTTTCGCTCCCTTGGACCACCCCACAGGACCTGTTTTCAGTTTAAGAAATAGCCTATGTCACTCAGAAATAATGAAGCTTTCTATTGGTAAAAGGATTATTAAAATCGGTACAACAGTTTCGGTCCATATTTGGTACAAACAAACAAACAAAAAAAAAATCTTTCCTCTTTATATTATTATTATAAGCTGACCCCCGTGGCTTCGCTCCCATCAACTGTCTATCTATCTACCACTACCTACCTACTCTACCTACCCTACCTATCTACTCCACCTAACCTACTTACCCTACCTACCTTACAAACAAACAAACTCTTCAGCTTTATAATATTAGTATAGATGTTGATAAACCTCTTTGCTAATGAACAAATTTGATTACCATAAAAAAGGTTATAGTGAGTCAATCTTCAAAGATAGACATATGCTGTCGCGGACTTTTTTTTAGAACTTTTAAAGAGGAACAATTCCATCATACATGATTTTTGCGTAACTTAAACCGTTTACGCAGCGCACGCAACGGAAGCTCTCAAAAAGGAATAATGTTGCCCGTTTTTGCAACATTTTTCATTTATAATCCACTCCTATTGGTCGTAGCGTGATGTTATATAGCCTTCCTCGATAAATGCACTATCCAACACAAAAATAATTTTTCAATTCCAACCAGTAGTTCCTGAGATTAGCGCGTTAAAACAAACAAACAAACAAACTCTTCAGCTTTATAACCTTTATTTAATTATTTAACTATATATTCATAATTAATACTTTTTTAAATATTTTTATAAAAAATACAATTTAACAAAAATCATTTAAAAATATAAAAAATAGAGGCCCACCGGTATCGGGAACAGGGTCCAAGCTGCCGGTGGTCAGGGCTCCTGAGGGAGGAACCTCCTAACGATACGCGCCGTGTCCAGGAGTACCGCTTTCTGGATCAAGCCCTTGATCCAGCTACCCAACGAGAGCCTCCTCAGATGTTCGACGAGGCTCTTCGCTATTATGCCATTGGCCGTCACGACTATCGGCACAATGACTGCTGTATTCACATCCCACATGTCGACAACCTCGCGAGCCAGATCAAGATACTTGCTTTTCTTATCTCTCTCAGCCTTCACGAGGTTCTCGTCATGGGGGACCGCTATATCAACATATCATTGCGCGACGCTCTAGTCGGTCTATCACCACTATGTCAGGCTTATGGGCAACAATAGTCCTGTCAGTGATGATAGACCGATCCCAATACTACGTGACATTGCCATTTTCGAGAACTGGGTCGGGCACATACTTATAGTAAGGCACTTCCGATTCCACAAGATTGTATTTAAGAGCAAGTTGCTGATGGATAATCCTGACTACAAGCTTGTGTCTATGCAAATAGTCTCCGTTAGCCAGACTAGAACAACCGGAGATAATGTGACCATGTGACTTCCACCTTTTTTTATAATATTATTAGTATAGATGAATGCAAGGAAAGCGTATCTTGCGCTATTCTTTGAACTTACACATTTAGGGTACATATCAAATGATCAACTCTCTAGACTTTGTGTCATACAAATCTGTACATTGACGTATAAGTTCAATAAGCTCGTCGGTTATTTTCAGGGTGGCAGATGAAAAATCAATTATGATTGATTCTTGTTTATAAAAAAATCGATTATTAACTGACTATTATTGATAATTATTGACTGGTAGAGAATGCCTTGCTGCATTAGGTCCGCCTATGTATCACCATTGTACATTAAGTTTAAATAAATAAATAATAAATAAGATTTTGTAATATTAAAAACGAGATTTTGTAATTTAAAATAGATTTTTACTTTAAAAAAATAACAATTTTAATCGATTATTTCCATAATCGATTATTCGAGACCACAGAGTACAGTCCTGACTCCTGTCCTGTGACATTCATCACTGAAACATTTTGTGTGATTTATTTTTTATTTACAAGTTACTACATAATGCAGTAGTTTTAAAGAAATACAATGCGTAAAATTGAACTGTAATATCGTAGCACATCGCTTCATGGTACTATTAAAACCATTTCAACAGTTATGCCTAACTAAACTACGGAACTACCTAAATACATAAATGAAATACATTTCGTGTATGTTGTTTATTAACTTATAGTTATGTGTATCTTGTTTTATTATATTTTTTAAATTATCGACGTAGTTTATAAGATTTTCTGTAAGTCTGGATGTACATACGTATAGGAACATTATTAAAATAATACGCTAAGTGAAAGACACCCAGCCTTGAGAATTTGAGCCAGCCTTGAAGACACCATGAATGCGGATGAAGACGCGCCTACCAAGAAAAAAGTTGAAAAACAATCCTCTGAGAATCTTACAGTGATTGTGGACAAAATAGATGCAAAGAGATCTGATAAAGGCGACGAGGAGCCTAAACCGCGAATAGTTTTGACGTTCCGATCGGAGAAGACTAGTGCTAAGAGCAGCAATATGAAGATCGTGACTCCCGAGGAGAAGCACGAGGATACGCCGAGGCGCTCGAGCAGGACGCGTGGTAAGTGGGAGTGGATCTGCGACAGTGACACGTCACCCAAAAAGGACAAGTCTGGTGCTCAGACAACATCAGAGAACGATGAGTCAGACAGCTCCCACACCACGCCCAAGCGCTCGACACGGCGCCGCGAAGACACAGACAACGTCCTCGCCAATGCCATAGCCAGAAAAGAGAAGTCTTATGAAACACAGCAAGGCCCACAAAGACTATCCCGCAGAATAAAACCTACGGCCAAAATTCTTGCGAACGAAGAGCTACGTATTGGTCTTGAATCTCAGAACAATGCACGTCTGGGTATACAATCTGAGAAGTCCCCTGAGGAAGGAGTGAGGACGAGAAGGTCAGCCCGTCCGTTGGTCACGGAAGTTGCTAAGAAGGAGGAAGTAGAACCAGAAGTTGGGGATGAGGTGGTGGAAATATGCGAGGATGATGATAGCCAGAGCCAGAACACTGTGATGAAACTGAAGCACCTGTGTGAGCTGGGCCTGAAGGCTATCAACCCTGATGAGGCTGATGAGAGTGGCAATGAGATCAGGTAAATAATCTAAATACCTATAAACTAATAAATTTACCCAAAAATTTACCCAGTTCTAAAAGCTAGTATACTACATATTATTGTATTTGATTTTTTGTATTATTGTGCCTACCCAATTTGTAGCATTGGTATTTTACTGAACAATGATAATTATAATGGTTTCTGTGAGGTGGAAACCTGGTGACCTGTAATACAGGTTTTGATGACTGAACACAGGCACCAATGATTCACAAACACTGTATGTGCAATGGTTGTACCGGTACATAAATTAGTGAAATTGAAGTTTCTATTTTAGTTCAGAGAACATCTGTGATGGTTGTAAAATTTAAATTAAGACTTACCTTTTAGGTCCATCTATAATTCACACATCAACCAGCATGCTTGATAAATTTTATGTTGTAAACCTCAATCAAAATGTGTTTCTTTGAGAGAATCATTTTTTAATAATTATCTCATAGTAACTTTGGGAAACTTCTACTTTTTTGGGTAATACAACCAGACTATTTTCTTTGAGGTACAAGTATCAATTAAATAAATCTGTTTGACATTTGAATGACAATGAAGATATATAATAAAGTTATAGTACCCACATTTAAACAATATCTCAGCAACCTACAACTTATTAATGTTGTTTGTCAAAATTAATGTCTACAAGGGTCTTATAATTCACAATTATGTTTAAAACTTACTATTTCACATATTCATTACACAGGGAAGAAGAAGAAGAGGAAGATGATGCAGAAGCAGAAGAATTGGAAGAAGATGATGAAATGGATGATGACCCAGTAGTGATCAGCAAACTGTTGGAGACAGATGAGGATTCCAGCGAAGACTTCCAGTGTACTATCGAAGTGGCTGCTAAGAATCGGCCAAGAAGGTCTACTAGACTGTGTTCGACATTCGGCATGAATGATGGCAGTGACAGGTCATCTCCTGTTGGTGAAGAGGAGCAGAAGTAAGTTTGTTAACCTTCTCTCATCATAGTTCACATCTACTTTTCCAAATATCTTTGCCCTGAATCTGAAAGCCTATGCTTTTGAACCAACTTCCCAATAAGGAGGAGGTTATCAATTCGAATGTATCTTTTTTTTTTAATATTTGTTACTTCAGAACTTTTTACTGGATGGACCGATTTTGATGATTCATTTTTTATTTGAAAGCTGGTGCTTGTCATGTGGTCCCATTTACTACATTGTTGAACTTCGGAGATATACATCAGAACTCTTCAAAAAATGATGGCAAATCACTTGGGATAGCTGCAATCGCATGTCTGGTCATTGTTTACACCATTTCATGAAATAACATCACACTGGTACACTCTAAAGGGGTACGCAGGTGTGAACAGTTCATCCTGGTATACTCTCATTCCACCGGTTTTGTTTAAGTTTCATGTTTTTGGGTTCACCTATTCTGGCATCACTTTAGGCATTATAGGTACAACTAAAAAGTGAAAAATAAAAAACTTAAAAAATACAACCGATTTCCAAATAAAAATACTACAAAGTGAAAAATAACTTCAATTTCGGAAGTCGGTGTCAAAAAACGAAGAAACGAAAACAGGAACACCAACTGCCGAAATTAAAGTTATTTTTCACTTTATAGTATTTGTATTTGGAAGTCGGTTGTATTTTTTTGTTGCTACAAGTTAAATATGTAATCTCTGTAGCTCCCTTCTAACCATTCATGTTACACACAATCCACCCATCCTTTCTTTGGTCTGTCTTAACTTTTATAATCATCCAAATGTCAGTCTAACCCAATAATCTGTTGACAGATCACCGCGCAGATCATCAAAACGTTCAGCCCGGCACAGTTACGTTGAAGAGAGTGAAAGGTTAGACCATGTTCATTCACCGACACGGATTTCGATATTGAACCTTATTTATTATTGTTTCTCTTGTTATTCTCAGGAGTCATCGTAAACGAAGGAGGCACAGGTCTTCTGGTGGGGAAGAAGTACAGTCAGATGCTGAAATTGAGGAATCCAGGTAAACTGAACAGGTTAAATAATTTTAGTTTGCTAGCTTGCACTGTCCCGGGAAAAGACCTCAGTCAATCACTCCACTTGTTTCATGTTTCGCGAGCCGTTCAGAAGTAGAGAGCACTTTGCTATTTTGCTCTAAATGAGTATGTTGTAGTTTCTTGCACGCTTACCATCTCTGGAGACGCATTCCTCTTTGACAATGTACTTGTTTTATTAATTTTAACATATTCATTTGTTCTGTCCAGCAACCCAGCGGGCGGTGAGGAAGGCTCAGAAGCTGCGTGTCCAGTCGACGAGTCCACCATCGTAGCGACCTGCTTCTGCGAGACACCCAGCAATGTGTATGCGGCGCCTGAGGAACTAACCGGTAAGAGCTCCCAAAAACCCATTCAGTTAAAAATAAAAATGATAAAAATATGGGTGACTGTATTAATTACAATATAATAGCTAAAGACTCGTAATTATCAATGCATCAATACTATATAGAGGTGTTTTATTAAAATCTGTTCCCTTTTAATAATGCATACATACGAACCAATCAAAAACCACCTTTTGGGCCACATCGCATTTGAGTAAAATTATGCCATCTTTTCTCCACAGAACCAGTATTCTGCCAAGCAATAGAAATCGTAGACGGCGTCCGCGTCGGCTGTTCTCATAGCGCGCGTCGGGAGCGCAACCCTAGCACTAATGGCAGTAACAGTAACAACACCAGCGGCCTGGCGCCCCTAGTGCGGGCGGGGCCGAGGGCGCCATACTTTCTGGCGTGCGCTTTGCATGCTGCGCAGCTGGCTAAGCACATGTGCTGCCCCGCTTGTGGGTTGTTTTGTACTCAGGTAAAATAACATAGGTCTTGAAATAACGGCAATAACAGTAACAACTCTAGCGGTCTGGTGCCCCTTAGTGAGGGCGGAACGAAACTACGAAACTCTCAAAAATCAGGAATCATTTTACCCATTTTTGCAACATTTTTCATTTATGCTCCGTTCCTATTGTTCGTAGCGTGATGTTATATAGCCTATAACCTTCCTCGATAAATGGACTATCCAACTCAAAAAGAATTTTTCAATTCCAACCTGTAGTTCCTGAGATTAGCGCGTTCAAACAAACAAACAAACTCTTCAGCTTTATAATATTAGTATAGATTAATCTTGCAAGATGATAATATCTCGATATATTGTGAAATACGATATATAATATTCTAGCTTTTGCCCGCGGCTTCGTCCGCGTAAAAGGTGTTATATCAACCCAATGGAATACAAACTATGTCCTTCCCAGGGTCTCAAACTATCTCCATGCCAAATTTCATCTAAATCGGTTCTGTAGATCCAGAGATTACACCCTACAACCTCACAAACTCACACACTTTACCTCTTTATAATATTAGTGTAGATAATATAATATATTTGCAAATACAATAAATCTAGAGTGAATAGTTTACTTCTTGGCAAGCTTGCTTCACCATTTACCACAACATCGCTTACCACCAGGTGAGATAGTAGTCAAAAGCGACCCATCAATAATAATTACAAAATATCCAAATGCGATAGTTTACAAAATATCACGCGATTTTTTATAAACATTCGATATTTGCGATAACCCGGTGACATGTATAAAGAGCGCGATCCAAATGCCATAAAAAGGAATGAATCCTAGACCTTCAGCTACCACTGAAAACCAAATAATACCCGATCTGCACATATTGATACGAATAAGTTACTTCTAGGCAAGCGTGCTTCACCGTCGACCATATCATCGCTTACTATCAGGTGAGATAGTGGTCAGGTGCGAGCCTACCTACATAATAAAATAAAAACATCTAAGGTTTGAACCCAAAATTCCAATGAGATGAACAAAAATTCGACACTGATTCCCAACTTCCATTCCAGGGCACATTCTACCAGTGTTCCTCGGGCCATCTCTTCCACCTAGACTGTGGCCTTCCCTACAACGACGCAAAGCTGCGCCCCGGCTGTCCACACTGTGGCGTGTTCTCCTACCGCTGGCTACCCGCCAACGTCACCTGTTCGAAGGTCAAGGTGGAGATGAAGTGCAGCAACAAGCGGATCTTCTTGCCGGACCAGAGGGAACAGTGGTGAGTGATGTTTTTATACTAAGGAGAGAAGGGTGTTTTTAGCAGTCAACATTAAGAGCGCTTTGTTGGTTATACATTTCCTTTAATACAGAAAGCGCTGATCACGAACTACTGTACAGTGGAACAATTATACTATTGAATATTGTAAATTCCTCTTTGAAAGAAAACTCAATATCGCCAAAATTCTTCTAGAAAATTACTAATATATTCAAACAAGAATCTCAATTCTCACAGCAGTTTTTCCTTTACCATGTAGCTTCTCATGTCTAAATGCCCTGTGCTGCTACCAACGGTGCCATAGAAGTTTAGTAGGCCATACAAATATTAATACACGTAGCGCAACAGCCAATCATTCAACCTCTGCGTCAACCGTGTCGTGACTAAAACCTTCTCATCTCTTCCAGCACACCAGCCTACCTCTCATTCTCGACCCGAGAGCCGAGGCCAGATGCAGGACCTATCATCCCCGAGGACCTGCTGCCCACCCCCCCTATAGACCTGAAGCAACTGAGTGAGAAGGTCGCGGGGGCGCCTAACAAGTCACCACAGCAGCTGTGTGATGGGATACTGAAGGGGGATACTGTGGATATGCTTATTCCGAAGATTGGTGAGTTAAAAAAAGTTTCAGGCTTCTTCTGGGTAAGCTCACTCCATCGTTGACTCTGTCTCTGTCACCTGACCTAGACTAGAGTCAAGAGCTAAACCATCTCCAGAAAAAAAAGATTAGATATTTAGGGTAGATATAGGCTCAGCGTTTTAAAGATGTTCCTTTAAGTGAGGTTATTTCTAAAATATTTTATTGCATTTCCAAAACATTCCCAAATAGCAAAACCTCTATGCTGAGTTGTTTCTTTTTGACACTCTTGATAGCCAAGCCAGCTTGGTGCGCTATACTTATTTAGTACCTATGTAACCTCCATTCCTCATTCAGAGTTCATCGTAAACACTCTTTTCCCTAGTTGTAACGCAACGTGATTAGATAAGTGTTTTCTTGTACAAATTGAAGTTAATAATAAAAAATACTTTATTATTATACTTTATACTTATTCTTTACGGAACACATATAAACGGTGAAATTACCTTTTATTGAAAGCATACAAACTTCGGCACCGCGCTTTTCAGCCTGCCTTGTGATTGTGAATGTTTACGGAAAATTCAAGACACGCGCTTCACAAACATGTTTGATTTTTGTCTTGGGATGTTCTCAGCTACAGTGTTTTTTCAGTGTCGAGCTCCAGCATCAACAAGGCCCTCCCCAGTCAATCCGGAGGAACCTGCCTACACGCAGCCGCGCGTACCGGCCACACGGGCGCTGTGTACTTACTGCACTACGCCGGAGCCAACCTCGACGTCACCGACAACTATATGCGCACGCCGCTCACCAGCGCTATACTAGGTAAGATGATAGAATACAATTAAGAATTCGCACAGGAAAAAATACATATGTGCAGTTCACACGCGGTAGAAGTGAAGTCTTCTAAACAGAATATTACACTTTTTTGAAGATTGTACCTCTGAAAACACTTTTTGATGTTTCTATCTCATTCACTTACACTTTAAATCGTATAGATGTTTGTCGCTTTAAAATGTCGTTTTTTCGTTTCATCGAGTTTAAACCACAAAAAAACTTTTCACTTCAAAAGTCAGACCTGGTGGAAATCTGTCTCTCTAGAATGAGAAGCTGCAGATTTACTTATAAACACACAACTAACCTGTGATGAGCATAAATGGCCACTTTGTCCGGTACAACTATTTTCTTAATGTCCCTCGGCAATCATCGGAATGCCGAATACAAACGAATGCATATTCCATGCCCAACAATTATTCAATTTATCGTGTACTAGCTGTCCCACGTGGATTCGCTCCTGTCAACTGGCAACCTTTTTTTTTTTATTTTTACGGGGGGAAACCTTCAAAAGGCGCCTGGATTTTTGGGGAAAAAGACCAGGGAGGGTATTTTTACCTCACTAAAACCACCCCGGTGATCACCATCAGCACGTAGAAGAGGCCCCGTGACCTCTCAAAAGACCACCCCGGAGCCCCCTCTGTGCAACGCCTGTTAGGGCACATCCCTGGGTCAACTAGCTACCTACCTACCCATTTACCCTACCTACCCATTTACCCTACCTACCATACCGTTCCTACAGTATATACATGATTGTTGCGTAACTTTAACCGCTTTCGCAGCGCACGCAACGGAAGCTCTCAAAAAGGAATAATTTTGCCCGTTTTTGCAACATTTTTCATTTATGCTCCGCTCCTATTGGTCGCAGCGTGATGTTATATAGCCTATAACCTTCCTCAATAAATGGACTATCCAACACAAAAAGAATTTTTCAATTCCAACCAGTAGTTCCTAAGATTAGCGCGTTCAAAAAAACAAACTCTTCAGCTTTATAATATTATTAGTATAGATAATAATTTGAATTCAGCACTAAGTACTTTATTGTTGATTCGTTTTGATTTCCGTTTGAAATTTAAAGAGTTGTAAAAAAAGCAGCTTTCCTCCCATTTTTTTAATAAATTACATTATGTTAAAAGAGTATTAATAACTCTATATACTTCCAAATTGATTGGGAGCGTCCGGTCTGCACCAACTGCAAAGGGCAACTGATAGAAATCCGACGACTGACGAAACACGCAGTTTGTCGAGGGACATTAAGAAAATATTTGTACTATAACAGACTTACCCTTGTAGAAGCTGAAAGCCTCATCATCATCAGATATCAGTCCACGGCTGGACGTTGTCATGTTGATCTTTAGTCACTCATTGTGATGCTACAAAAAGTCAACGACAGTTTACAACTTTAACATTACTTTCAGCGCTTCTAGATAAATCCGACAAGAAGAACAAAGATAAAGCAAAAAATACCAGTCCTAAAAACGAGGCAGCGGACTTGGAGGTGAACGTAGACGAGGAAGTTGATCCTAGTGTGGAGAAGATGGAAGTGGATGATGCCAAGAAGGCGAAGGACGAAGATCTGTTCAAAGTGATCCGGTATCTAGTTGCAGCGGGATGTGATGTTAACTTTCCGGTGAGTTGGCATATATAGTATCTATGAATTTATGTAACAGAAGCTTTGAAAGTGATTATCACCCCCTTCAAAACATCGGATTAATTTGAAACTTTGCAACATTATTGCAAAGGTATTGCAATAATTTAGATAGTTTGTCCCATTGTCCTTACCAGGATCTTCAGGATTAGCGATTGAACTAAAAAGTAAATAATAAATAAAGGTTAAAAAAAACTTAAAAACACGCTTGAATAGAAAAACAAACTAAAAAGTAGAAAATAATTTTCAATTAGTTTAAATTAAGAATGGTGTGATTAAAAAAATGATTATAGTTTCTGGTCTAATCTCACCGGTTGTATTATGGATATGTACCACAACTAAAAAGAGAAAAATAAAAATTAGTTATTTTTCACTTTTATTGCTTTGATTTGGTAGTTGGTTGGTTGTTTAATTTGTAAAAATTTGGGCAAAGAAATCAGGTAGTAGGTTCGTTAGGCATCATTTTCCACTGTAACATTGTCCAAGCCGCTGGCAAAGCTAGTACTTATTATTAATGTATTACTGTCCAGGTTCCAAAGGCTGTAAGACAGCTTGGCTACACAGTGAACCTGTTTACTATTATTTTCGATTTCCGTCCAGGGTCCAGAGGGCATGACAGCCCTGCACATAGCCGCGCAGCACGGCGGAGCGCACGTGGCGCGCGCGCTGCTGTCTCGAGCTGACGTGGACGTGCGCGACCACGGCGGGTGGACGCCGCTCGTGTGGGCCGCCGAGAACGAGCACTGTGATGTAGTGAGGTGAGCACAGTACACACTATAATGTACGGAGAGTTTCTAAATTTCCATGGACATGTATAAGCACCGCAAGGGAACGCACTTGCAGCTGGCCCAGGCTTACGGCTAGCAGCAGATGGTAACGGCACTAAGAAGGTGGGGTGTCGTGGCGTCGGCACTTTAGTGGGCTGAACCCCGAAAGCGGGACGATATTACGTAAGTGGATGACCCCACGGCTGTGGTACGACCTTATGCTTAGAGGCACCCCTATTAAGGGGTATCCCCACGTTTGTGGGACAATCCTACTTAAGCGTTGTGACCTTACATATATTGGAGTGCCGGACCTTACATATATTGGGGTTGAATTCAACTCCCAGAGGCACCATGAGACGTTATTCTTAAAATGAGGTATTAAGTGACAATTATCCCTTGTAATAAACCATCACTCAGCTCAATACTCCTTTAAAATTAACTTGGCTTTCCCCAGGGTACTCCTGGAAGCCGGTGCAGACGCCATGTCGTGCGATAGCGAGGGTAACGGTGTGGTGCACTGGAGTGCTCTAGCTGGCTCGGCCGGCTCACTGCGGCTGCTGTTGCAGACCGCGCCGCAGTTGACAGCGGCTGTCAACGCGCATGCTGACACTCCACTGTGAGTATAAAAAAAAAGTTTTGAAGTTTCCTTTCTTTCTTATAATTTCGAAACAATATAATATGTACTTAGATCTCTTCCATCAGGCTAGATCAAGGTTAACAGCTGGATCATCATTAACAAAAAAAATAGTACTTGGAGAAACTCTCACCAAACAAAGAACTCGTGAACGAATGAACAAGTTTTGCTATGAGACAAACTTACGAGATTACTGCAATTTATACCTTTTCCCATGATGTAAAATTTAGAGAATGTGCGCTCGTTGTTTACAGCGAATATACATTTTTGAAATTTTAATTTTTTGTATTTTAGGCATGTTGCTGCAAGGCAGGGTCACTACGCCTGTGTGGTCACACTACTGGCTCGCGGAGCACGGGTATAAACTCAATTTACTTACTAAATAAACAACAACTTAGAAAAATTAAGAAAAACCCTACAATACCATCGGACATCTAGGCGCACTGCAAGTTACCATCCTTACCTAGTTGCCATTCCACCAATGCGCACCAAGCGCTTCCAAACATCCTTCATAATGCGCACAGCAAAAGACTGGAACTCACTGCCTGCGTCTGTGTTTCCGAACGCATACATCCCGAATCTCTTCAAAGTTATAGTGAACAGGTTTCTTCTGGGTAAGCTCACTCCATCGTCGACTTTGTCTCTGTCACCTCTGACCTAGACTAGAGTCAAGAGCAAACCCATTAAAAAAAACACATTTTTATTTCATGCTATATAATTTATCTAGTAGTAGACACGCTTCAATCGACAATCTATTGAACACGTAATTATGAAAGATATCTTGCGAAAACACCCTGTTTCAAACATGCAATGCATGTTAACAAACAATGCCCATAACTTTTTAACGGCTGAACTGATTTTCATCAAACATAAGCTAAGAAAACTCTTGTTATAGTTACCTTTCGAACAAAAAAAATAACGAAATCAAAATCGGTACGTACGTTTATAAGCTAAGATGCCACAGATAGATACACAACCACACATGTACACACGTAAAATTTATAACACCCCTCTTTTTCTGTCGGGGGTTAAACCATTTTAACTTCACAGAAAAGTCAAAAGTCTTAAACATTTTCTAAAAATTATAGTCTGTTCATTAATCTGTCTGTACTATTGTGTGCGCAGACGGACTTGGAGAATTCAGCGGGCGAACTGGCAGTGGAAGTATGCACCGGATCGTGCCAGAGTGCCATCTCCCTCAACATGCAGATGACCATCGCCGTCAGAGACAACGTATCCAGGTTCAAACTGCTGTCCAGGTAAACAACTGTATTCCACCTGAATGATTTTTTGGAATGTGATAAAAATTCATGTTATATGATGTAGTGGAGTGATGTACGCAAAATAAAAGAGAACTGTTCAAGTCGGTGAGCAGTGGTGGCCCAGTGGTATCGGCCGTGACTTACAAGTTGTAGGTCGTGGGTTCGAACCCAGGCAGGCGCTTTACTTTGTGTAAATTATTTCATCACCACTACTCACAAAACGGTGAAGGATAACATCGTGAGGAAACCGGCATGTCCTAGAACCAAAAATTCGAAGACATGTGACATCCACCAACCCGCACTGGGCCCGCGTGGTGGATTACGGTCCATCCCCTCTCACAGAGAGGAGGCCTGTGTCCCAGCAGTGGGAACATTAATAGGCTGATGATGTGATGATGTGATGTGTTCAAGTCGACAATTCGTGTAACTGTACTAAATTATTACATTATAATTTAGTGTGTGCAGTTACAAATATAGGGTTAGGCGAGCTGCACACTACACCTCCCCCCTTTTAAAAAAAAAATGAGATTATTACATTTTTCTTTTAACTTAAACTAAATTAACACAAAATATTATTAAACTTCATACTTTACTAACAAAAATCCAATAAAACTAAAATAAAAGCAATATTTTTAAGTTACAAACTTTTTTGTATTATTTTTATGAATTATATATGTTTTATTATCCTTTAAAATGTTAACATTTGGTGAGACATCTTCTATGACTTCGTATGGTCCTAAATAAGTCTTATCTAACTTATCTCCTACTTGATTTTTAATTAATACTAAATCTCCTTTATTATATTTGATTGAATTAATAGTTTTGTCAAAATTTATTTTTCTTAATTGTTTATTAAATAACAAATTGTTTCTTGCTTCAGCTTGTGCTCTTTGAAGTCTGTACTTAATTCTAAAGGATAAGAATCAGGATTATATAAGGGATCAACATATGAATTTTGTTCTATATTAGATGGTAAATTACAATGTTTACCAAATACTAATTCAAATGGAGTATATTTTGTCTCAGAGTGAACTGTAGTGTTGAATGAAAAGCACCAGAATGGAAGCCAACTGCTCCAATCTGTTTTATTATTATCACACTGAATCCTAAGATAAGCTCCTAGAACCTTATGAGTATTTTCCAAACCTCCAAGAGTCTCATGATGGTAAGCTGTTGAATGCAGTTTTTTTTATATGCGATAAATTGCAAATTTCAGCAAATACTGATGACATAAACTCTGTTCCCTGGTCTATTATTATTTCTCTAGGGTTGCCATATCTCAGAATAAAATTATTTACAAATGATCGCGCTACTGAAACTGTATCCTTCTTTTCTAAGGGATAAGCTTCAAGATATTTAGTACGATCACATTGTAACGTCAGAATATACTTATAATTTAAATTATTAGTTGTACGTCTAATGTACCCATTAAGTTTAAACTAACTCTCTCAAAAGCAGTGGATGCCGTGGATGTAATAACCATTGGCTCCTTCGTATGTCTATTGGAATGCTTTTGAATCTGACAACTTTTACATTTCTTCACGTATTCTGATACGTCGTTGGTCATTCCTGGCCAATAATAATACTTCCTAATATTATTTAACATTCTGTTTACCCCCGCGTGGCCACTTGTGGGTAACAGATGGAAGTCATTTAGGATCACAGTCTTTGTGTCTTTGTCAGTAATTCTTGTCACATCTTTAATTACAAGTAACTTGGGTAAATCTTTCAAATGACTTATTTCCTTTATAAAGTTGTTTACAAATTGTTCATAGCGCTTGCTTTTAATTATTACGAGCTCGTTTATTTTGATTTGCTTGCAAAAACGTTGTAATTCTCTCGTTAACACACTTACGGTAGACAACGATTGAGAAATAATAAAAATTGCTGATTATTCAGGCACGAATTTGCAGTTACCATTATCACTAGTAAAATGTTTGAATTTTTCTATCTGTTTTAATGTATTGTTATTACAAAAAAGAATCAATTCAACACTGTCGATTGGTCGTTTGAGGATTTCCACTACTTTAGGTTGATCAGGCCTTGGAGTAGAGGATACCTCCGTAGTCATGTTATTGTTGTCACAGTCAGTACGTGACCTACGAGCCTGTGCTCTTGTCATGACCGATACTACATGCTGTTGCATTTCCTTTAAACTGTTGGATGTAATAGGTATCCGGCTCAATGCATCTGCAGCTGCGTTGTGCCGTCCTGGGACATAGCTGATTTCAAAATCGTATTCCTCAAGATATAATCCAAACTTAGTTAAACGGCTTGAAGGATCGATCATATTAAATGAGCAAATCAACGGCTTATGGTCAGTTTTAATATAAAACTTCTTCCCATATAAATAAGGTCTAAAATGTCGAACTGCCCAAACAATAGCAAGTAGTTCTTACTCAATAACAGCGTACCGCGTCTCAGCTGGTTTCAAGTTACGGCTGGCATACGCGACTACCTTGCCATTGCTATGAGACAGTACGGCGCATAATCCAAGTTTTGATGCGTCAATTTGTAAAGTAAAAGTATTTATGTCACTAAAGTCTGGATAGTCAAGTACAGTCGGACTAATGAGTATATCTTTTAACTTATAAAATGCTCTCTCGCATTCGTCACTCCACACAAACGGTACGTTTTTCTTACATAGCGCATTCAAAGGATAGGCTATTTCTGCAAATTTTGGAATAAAACGCCTATAATAGTTAGCGAATGCAACAAATCTCTTGACTTCGTCTACATTCTGTGGGACAGGGTATTTTTGTAGGCATGTTACCTTTGATGGGTCGGTGGTGGTTGGTAAATATACCTTCTGAAGTGATTTTGTGACCTAAATAAACTATTTCCTTACGCAAAAATTCACATTTTAATAGATTTAATTTCAAATTTACTTTTCGTAAACATTCCAAAATTTTTATGAGATTCTTGTTATGCGTTTCGAGACAGTTACCCACGACAATATAATTGTCTTGGTAGAGGAAACATGATTTATAATTTAACCCTGACATTGCTATAGTCATAAGACGTGCAAAGGCACTTGGGGATGTCTTTAATCCCATTGGACAGCGTTTCATTTGATACTGCTTGTCTGTTGTAAATGCAGTATATTTTCTGGATTTTTCATCTAATGACAGTTGATAATAACCTTGACTGAGATCTAATTTTGTAAAATAGATGTTATTTGATAGCGAATCTAGGATCTCAGTGATGTTAGGTAAAGGAAACTTATCATCCTGTATCCTATTATTGAGTTGGCGATAATCTACTACAAGTCTCCATTTCCTTTCTCCTGACCTATCTGTCTTTTTAGGTACTAATAAAATAGGACTTGATCATTCTGAAATAGACTCTTCTATAATATCATTTTTAATCATCTCATCTATTTGTTTTTGTACCTCGCCTTTCAAGGCTTTTGGCAATCGATAAGGCTTGACATAGGATGGAGACGCGTTTTCCTTAAATTAGTTGTTGTGAGCGTATCTCCTGGTAAGTGAAAAACATCTGCATATTTGGCACATATGTTCTCAATGCTTCTTTGCTCCTCTTTATTCAGATATGTATGTAGTTGCAAAGTAGTGAGCAAAGTTCTAACTCTATCAACCGATAAACAATCGTCATCAAACTTACAAACATAAAATTGATCTAGACAACTAATAGTCAATTCTGAAGTGTTTACACTAACTGAACTATCTGTTGTATTTAATATCCTAACAGGAATAAGTCGATTATGTGGCTTCGATATTACACCAGCTGTGTATACGCCTTTAAGGATGGTATTTAAAAGTACTTCAATTTATTCCCATTTCATTTACCTAATTTTGCCTGTGTTCTACCAAATATACTGAATGTGCACCAAAATATGTTCATTAAAATATGTCATAACGAGCATCTATTTAACAACTGTTGCAAATTTATAAAAATAGATGACGGGAGCTGAGTTCGCTCGCTTTGCTCGCTCACTTCAGCTCACGTCATCTCGTTCGAACCTAACCTGTCCGTGTCGGGGTGCCCTAAGCTCCCGAGCAGGAATATTTGGTGCACGATCAGTATTTTTCGGGGAAGAATAAAATAGTTATTGTTACAATAGAATATTTGCAGCGCACTACAATAAAAAAGTGTATATCTTGGTGTTAATTTGGAATTTGTTTGATGTAACATATTTTGTTGGCCGAGTAGTTTAATTATAGTAAAACAATTAAACGGGTTTAAGATCAATATTTTAGAAATGCATACATACATGTACCTTTAGATTTTTGGTGAACACAAAAATATTATCCCTTTATGAATTTCCTTTGACAAAATGACGCAATCACAGTTTTGTGACGTTGGGATGTGTTTGATGACTTCGCAACGGGATGGAATTGTAAACGTATTTTTATTAACATTAATACTAACAGACTCGTTTTGGGATTCTAAAGTCAGTGTACCATCTTTGTAATTTAGTACCGCGTTATATCGCTCGAAAAAATCCTGACCAAGTATACCTTCTACGGCGCAAGATAAATGTTCAAAAATGTAGAATTTCTGATGAAAATTCACATGATTAATTATAATATTTAAATAAATATATCCCATAGACTCTAAATTACCACTAATTCCTTTTATAACTATCTTATCCTGTTCTACTAAATTCAATAAATTCCTTTGTCGCGTCAATCATCCATACTTAAGTACACATAAATTAGCTCCACTATCGACTAATAAATTAAGATCAATATTACTATTTTTAAGTTGACACTAAATTACACAAAAATTACTATAACTAAAAATAGAATGAGTACCCTGTCTAGGTGCGAAAAAACTCTAAATTGACATAATTATTTGCGTCATCGTTGCGCAAATTGTCTTGAACATTGGTTATGCTGTACACGCTGATAACGCATCGGACGTCCGCGAAAATGCTGACGCTGGCGCTGATCGCCTGAATGTTTACCTGATTTACGACATGTGAAGTTCTTTGACCTGTGGTTAGCTCTAAATTGCATAACCTGCTCTTGTGGGTGGAAAGACATAGATTGCTCGTCTACCGCAGCTGTAATAGCTTCAGATAAAGATGCAAACTGTCGCGAGGCAATGATGGTGCTGAGCCGTTTGTCGGCCAAACCATCGCTAAACCTTTTAATTGCAGTCTTCTCATTGAGAGGACGCAATACCTCATATGCATCACGTTTCTCGTTAGCCTGAGCAATCGTGAGATTTACGAACAACTCCTCAATCTCAGAACCAAATTTTTCTATAGTCCTACGACCTTGAGTAGCTCTAAATTATTGTGTTTGTAATGCTACAGCCGATTTTTTCGGTAACAAATATACGCGAATATCTCCTACCAAACTTTCAATGTCAGCATACGTAGCTTTAAGGCGCAGTTTTGCACTAGGTGAGAGACGTGTTTTTAATACGAAATCTTTTAACTTACTTTTACTATCATCATTGATGAGTGAACTATAAAGAAGAATACCATCGATAAGTTGATTTGTCACCTGTTCCTGGCCATTCATTACCGGTAACAGGGAAATTGCAGTTTTGATATCAAATGAGTCTGACATTTTGGTAGCACAATTAGAATATTCAATCAAATCTCTAGAACTAGTTTGACTACTACTATCTCTCAAAGAAAATAAACTCTTTATTTTCTTAAAATTATGCTGTATCTCATCAACTAACGTTTGGATAATCCACAAGATTTTTGATCTTATTTGTGATTTTTAACTTCTTGATTCAGTTGAGTCAAAATACACTCCAATTTACTATATTCTTTTTCAGCTTCCTCTAGTTTCTTACAACCTAAATCTTCAGTACGCCTATTTGGACCAAGTTTTACTACATATTCTCTTAAATATTTTAACTTAACATGTAGGTCTCGCAATTGCTGTGACATACTTTCCTTAAACTGAATATAAAGTAATTCCGCATGACCTTAATAATAACATATAAAACAGAACATTATAATAACGTAAAAAAAAATACAATAGCAGAGCAAAAACTTACATTGCAGTAGGGACGTATTTACTGTCAACGTATATGTAGGTCATGACGTCTCACGTAGTGCGGGTGATTGAACTCCTCAGCATTGGACTCGAACTGACTCCCAGCTGCTCCACCTCGGACCCGTACAATTTATCACCCGGCGCCCTGCATATCCTCTCATCATAAGGCTCGAGCATTCTCCCGGCAGCAACACCCTTTTCTTCTTATATTGTTTTCACCGCTTCATCCATATCAATCTTCTGTGAGGGTTTTTTTTTCGTAATTTGAAAATCTTCTTTCTTCTTATTTCTCGTCTTCACAATTTTTATTCTTCATAATTTATTCAGCTACTTTCGTATTTTACGTATGTTGCAAAATTTAAACTGCTGGCTAAGGGTCGCCATGTATTGGAGTGATGTAGGCAAAATAAAAGAGAACTGTTCAAGTCGACAATTCGTGTAATAATGTAATAATTTAGTGTGTGCAGTTACAAATATAGGGTTAGGCGAGCTGCACACTACAATGATTTCTAAGTACAAATGCTTGATTGTGGTGACGGTAGCCACATGAAAGCCTACAAAGCCCTGGCAGAACCTACCTGGGTACCTGGCAGAATTAGAAGAATTTAGGATCGACTTTTTACCATACAAGGACGTTAATTTCATTCATTTTGTGCTGAACTTTTAGCAATAATTGGGACGCTTAGAAGTGTTTAGCCAGTCTATTTACTTAAACATTCTGCATCGTTTCATTTGCGGCATAAATACTCTAAGTATCACTTGGAATGTCCTGGGTTATCTTACTAACTCCCGAGTTAGTAGCGAACACGTTCAATAATCCATACTTATATTATAAATGCGAAAGTAACTCTGTCTGTCTGTTACTTTGCACGCTTAAACCGCTGAACCGATTTAGATAAAATTTGGTATGGAGATAGTTTGAGACCCTGGGAAGGACTTATGATAGTTTTATCCCGGCAATCATCCTTAAGTGGGTGGAAAGGAGTAGTGGAAGTTTGTATGGAAAACTTACAATATTATTGAGCGATAAAAAAAAATAAGATTTTCGAAGTACCAATGCTGACGAAGTCGCGGCCAACAGCTAGTATATTTACTATTTGTTATTTAACCTTGTGTAAGCAACTAACTCGAAATTAAGACTTTGGTGCAAGTAGGCCTAAGTAATACTATTCTCTACCATTTATCAATATCCATTGCTCAGTTGCATACAAAATGTTCACAAAGTCTTTGATCCGCAGCGACATCTCAAACGGACGCGAGCCATTCCCGATCCCGTGCGTGAACGAGGTGGATGACACGCCGTTACCGGACGACTTCACCTACGTCACACGACACGTCATGCCGGTACCAGTCAATGTTGATAACACTATCAGCACCAACCAGGTTAGTTATCATATTATAATGACATACTCTCGTTCTAAGAGGTCGTGGCATCAAATCTGGGCAAGTACCAATATGAATTTTGCAATAAGGATTTTAACATTAGTTCATTTGAAGTTAACGTCATGTTAATATCAAAAGTGACCTTTTCCTAGTGGAGGACCTCTCGCTAAAACTATGCATACATGTAAACTATTTTTAAATTGTTAAAACTATGCAGGGCATAATAAAGCAAATCTATTTGTTACTGGGCCCGCGTGGTGGATTACGGCCCACACCCTCTCACATAGAGGAGGCCACACAGGCCCAACAGCAAGAACATTATTAGGCTTTTTTTTGGGACAATCCCACTGCACTATTCCCAAACCACTGCAACTCCTGAAAGCCAGAATCAACAGTGGCGACCACCAGAAAAAAGCCGAGCCAATGAAGCTCGACGCAGTCCCGGAGAATGAATTTAACTGTCTTGGATCCTGCAACGAAATTAATCAGAAAAGAATAATGGAGGAGTACAAATTTCCATATCAAGCAGGAGACAGAACAAACAAGACCAATAGGCACATAGGGTTACGTTTACAACTGGGATAAGCCCAGTTACCTAGCGCCACGGATAAAAAATAGCATTAATATTAATGGATCCTAACATTGTGAGCAAAAACGCTTGAACGCACGGAATTTTGTTCTAGTTTCCACTAGGTCCGTATAGTTACATTATTAGGCTGATTTGTTACTAAGTACCGATACGAAGTTGATTTGTTACTAAGTACCTATTATGTGTAACGCAACTGTCGTTCATGGAGGTAAAGGAGCCTCGGTGCACTGCCTCACCTAGCGCTACGGTAGCAACTAGCTGCTCATATCATATTGGTTTTAGCTTTTTAGCAGCTACTAATTTCATTCGCATGCTACAATACAACGGATGTTGAAAATTATTTTTTTGTTTGAAAGGGTGTACTGTCGAGATGGTCCCATTGTCACCAAGTGAGGATCTGAGAGAGTAGAGCAGTGGTGGCCCAGTGGTATCGGCCGCGACTTACAAATAGTAGGTCGTGTGTTCGAGCCCGAGTTTGGCACCGGCATGTCCTAGAACCGAAAATTCGAAGACATGTGACATCCACCAATCCGCACTGGGCCCGCGTAGTGGCCCATTCCCTCTCACAGAGCGGAGGCCTGTGTCCCAGCAGTGGGAACATTAATAGCTATGCTGATGATGTGATGTGTGATGAAGGATCTGATAAAGGTATCCCATGAAAATCGAGGGATCTCCAAAATTTTTTTTTGGTATACCTATAGCTATTTTGGTATTTTCATCAACATGGCAAGCATCAGCATTCAGAAAGTATCATTTGGTGAAGTGGAATTGCTGAAGAAGACCACAGATGGCCATTAGAACTTCTCAATGTTCAGTTTGTTTTGGGTATAAGATATCCCGAGTAGTTAAATGACTGTGATGAAGCAAATTTAAATATATGGTTCTAATGAAAATGGTACCATCGAACTGCTCTGGTGATGAAGCCGGAAGGTAGGCTCCGGAACTTCGTAATAAAAGAATGTATCCCAGTCGTGTTTAGGCTTGTTGGAATTGCTATGAGAAGCCTGAAGCTTGAATATGGGCCGTTGAATTGTGATGGCTATAAAAGATTTTCATGGTAACATAAGGTACCAAAACTAAAAAGTAAAAACTTTTTAACAAAATATCTAAAGTCCATATCTTTTCGTTTTTGACACCGACTGCCGAAAAGAAAGCTAAAAGTTTCCTTTTACATTGCCTTTATTATAAACAAACATAAAAATGTTCATCTTCCTCTAGGGTTGTGAATGCAAAGAAGGTGACTGCACATCTGGGTCATGTGCTTGCAGCGCCCTGGGGGTGAAGTGCTGGTACACGCGCGGGCGGCTGCAGGGGAGCTTCCCTTATCAAGACCCGCCCATGCTGTTCGAGTGTAACCAGACTTGTGGCTGTAATCTGGTAAGAATTTACAGTTTAAATTATAGGTTTTATACATTTTCTTGCAATTTTAGTACCGTAAATTCGAATGTCTGAAAGAACTTGGGTCTTTCTTTGCCCAGCAATGGGACAACAAAACCTATACAATAATTAAACTTAGGAGAGCAACACTCAACAACTAGAAATATTAACACTTTCATCGATTGTTGTATGAATAACAACTTAAGTACTTATATATCGTACAACAACACATAATCAAGCCTACAACTTCCTACCTACTGTTGGGACTCTGGTTTTTTCACTGTGACGTAAAGAGGGCCATTGTCTACCAAAGGTACCTGGGGCGAATTTGTCCAATCGAACAGAAAACAATAAAAGATAATTAAAACATGTTAAAAAAGGATTCATGTAATGGCGTTTGATTCTACGTGGATCTCTAAGTGGATGTTGCAATCTTTAATTTCAGCATCAGTGACATTCATTAGGTCCTATAAAGTACAGGTGTATGGCCACTTGGGGCACTCCAGCATGTGCATATTCTGCACAGAGGCACTGCACTCACATGTACGCATGGGTGTCATATATTTGGCCCAAAATATTTAAAGTTTTCCAACGACTCGAAAAGAATTTAAATTAGTCGATTTTTCAAATTAATCGAATATATCATCTATAACTTCCTTAAGCGTCGCTGCGGCAACAGCGTAGTAACAAAGGCCGCAGCCTCGGGCTCCATCTGCGTGCGTGCTCAAGTGTTCCGCTGCGGCGGCGCACGGGGCTGGGGGCTGCGCGCGCGCCAGCGGGTGCTGAAGGGGGCCCCCGTGGCGCTGTACTGCGGGGAGCTGCTGCCGCTGCCGCAGGCTGACACCCGGCCTGCCGATCATTACATGTTCGCCTTGGATGTTAAACCTGACTTGCTGGAGGTAAGGAAAGGGGGTACGCCTTTTATTGGGCGTCAAAATGTACAGTGTGGTGTGGACGCATCAAATTGAAAAATAATTTTCTCGAGTGTCATCATTAATATTGAAACAATTGTTCCTTAATAAGTTGGCGACCCCATGATAAGTTCATGTATAGAGTTCTATATAGTAAAAAAATAACATATAGAAAATTTTATTAATTTATATATTTTTTTATTCTTATTATTTATCTTTTATAAGACTTGTGCCCGGTCCCAAAATCCTATTAAAAAGTTCCACTCTATTCTCGAATTAAATTAACGCCTTTATAATGACTGCTCCTTGATAAATAAGCCTTATTTGTGTTTTGTTGTTGGTGTACTTTAAGTAATATTTTTCTGTCTCTAGCAATGCTCAGACAAGATGCAACTGTGTGTGGACGCGGCGCAATTTGGCAGCGCGGCGCGCTTCATCAACCACTCGTGCCGCCCCAACCTGGCGCCTGTCAGAGTGTTCACCGAAACCCGCGACCTGCGCCTGCCCGCCGTCGCGCTGTTCGCTACCACCGACATAGAGCAGGATGAGGAGCTTACGTGAGTGAAAGAAAATTGAGCTAAAATATTATTCTACCAGCTGTCGCAAGTTTCATTAAAAGCCTTTCCACACATTTATAATAAATAGTAGTAAAATTAGCCCATGTCAGCTGTGAGAATGCTGAGAAAAGCCCTCCCTCCACTTTTTCCTCAAGCTAAAATATAAACGAAAAAAAATGTTTTCCTCCCTTTAAAACCTTTCTAAGCTTTTGGTAGCGGTGGTCCAGTGGAAACGGCCGCGACTTACAAGTTCAAACCGAGGCAGGTGCTTTACTTCGTGTAAATTAATACATCACCACTGCTCTGAAAACGGTGAAGGAAAACATCGTGCGGTAACCAGTCCTAGACCCAAAAATTCAAAGCCATGTGACATTCAACAACCCACACCGGGCCCGCGCACAGAGAGGAGACCTGTGTCCTAGCAGTGGGATAATTTCGAGGATTAAGCTTTTGGCGCTTAAATAAAATTGACAGAGCGACGCTAATGCACCAATGTGGAATTAGATTTTTTTATAAATAAGTTGAAGATTCTTGCATAGGTTTAACGTAATTGTTTTCTTCCCCACAGGTTCGACTACGGGGATAAATTCTGGTCAGTGAAATCAAAATGGATGAAGTGTGAATGTGGCAACGTTGACTGTAGATATCCTACAAAATCTGAAGAAACTGAATCTTCTTGAATACCATGTAAATAATAAGCCGCCTTTTAGTTTATTAATTAATAAATATTATTGAATTGATAATCTGTAATCATGTACTGAATAATTATATAATGACATTTTAATAACGTAAACCTGGTTTTATATAATCCTTCTAAACTGTGTGCATCGTGTGATTGATAACACATGTGAAACAATCTCCCTGAACAAGCAAAAAGAAACAAGCATATGAATGACAAGCTTTTTATATAATAAGCTGTAGCATGCGCACTCATGGTGGTCCTGCTGAAGGGAGCGTGACTACCGCCGGACCAATTGCAAAGCAAATTTACTTGAAAACTACTAAGTTACCAATTACGTTGTTCGAGTACTAATCGATACCAATTGAGTAATACAGTCAAACGGGGTGAATAGAAACAATTTTGAAGGGATTTTTCACGTTATTTAAAAATTGTTTGTAGCATTTTAGTAGACCAATATATTAAATAATTATTTGGATAAAAAAAAGAAGCTTTATTTGGAACCAATAATGTGGTATCATAGTTAAAATTCCCTTCAGTTTTGTTTCTATTCACCCCTGCGTTCCTATTGACCCCATAGAGCAACACAGGCCACCGGCGAACCGGAGGGGAGTAGCCATACGCAGACGTTCCCCTCTGTCAAAGTACAAGTCCAGATGGACCTACGCGTACAATAAAACTAGTTGCAACCGCACAAATCACTAGACTAAATCTAGTTGCGTGTCTGAATTGACGTCGTCGTAAAAAAATGCCGAATTGTTCTGTTTTTTGTTGCAAAAAGAGATCTGCCACGTCAAATTTACAAAAAGATGGCGTAACCTTTCATATGTAAGTAATTTTTAATCACATTATTGCTATTTACTACCTTTATATTAGAAAACTACAATAATATTAATCGTGTTGTTTCGGATTTGTTTACCAACAAAGACCGCACGAATTCATTGAATCGATAGATCAGTCGTGCGACAGATCCGAGTCTTTTTCCTAGAAATCGCTGTTGACGAGCAATAGTGTTGTTGCCGGTTTGTTTATAGACAGATATTTATCGATAAAAATGGAAAATAAATGCTTGTGATTTAAATACCCATCATATTGATGGCTTTATTTTTTTTATATAAATAATTGTATACTTAAATTAAATGTAATACTCACGCGTATTAGCACATTTTATTAAAATGACTCAGTGTGAACGTCAACTATAATGTATTTTTATTTATTTATTACAGGTTTCCTAAAGATCCAATTTTAAGAAATACATGGAAGACATTTTGTAATAACAGACTAACCTGGATTCCCACAAGAAATAGTGTCATTTGCTCAAATCATTTTATGACTTCTAACTTTCAAGTGTTGGCGAACAATAGGAGGAGATTAGTCGATGGCGCCAAACCAACTCTGACGCAGAATTGTATTTGTTCCGTAAGTTTTTTTCATTCATGGACAAGGTAAACAAGCGTACATTCCTCATGATGTACTTAGTTGACCTTAGTCATAGTAGTGAAATAAAGCGTAGATTTTGAAAATTAAGGATATTAAATCTAATTTTTCCAGAACCATCAACAATCATTCAATATACCAGATGAGAGAATATCATCTTATGGTGCCATTAATGACACTTGTACAATTCCTAATTCATTGACATCTCCGTGTAGATCATCAACTCCTCAAAATGTGAGTTGCTTTTAAATCGTTTATTGTAGAATCGCATATTGATAAAATGGTCATTTCTACTATTTTACTATTGAGATTAAGTAAGTTATGAAAAAATATGATAAGAGCATAATTATTTGTTTTTCAGGTTCAGTCAAACGAAATATCTAAAAAATCTACTTTGATTCCCACTACTGCACTTACACCAAGAAAAAGAAAAATGCAGCAACAATTAGATCATCAGAAAAAAAAAATTAAAAGGTTACAAGCTAAAAATCTTTTCTTAAAGAAAAAAGTTGCTGGGCTAGAAGAAATTCTTCAGAGTCTAGATGAAAAAGCTTTGATTGATAAAGAGGAAAGGATGGTCTTGGAAAAAATTGGCGTTGAAGAAGCAGAGCTTATTAAGCGTCAACTAAAGAAGTGTAAAAGTGGGAAGCTCTCACGAGCTAAGTATTCACCAGAACTGAGGTGTTTTGCTCTGACTCTCAACTTTTATTCCCCCAAAGCTTACAAGTATGTTCGTAAAACGTTTGGGACGTGTTTACCAGCTCCACGGACTTTAACAAAATGGTATAGTAATATTGATGGACGGCCTGGTTTTACCAAGGAAGCCTTGGCGGCTTTAAAATATAAAGCCGATGCAAATCCACATAGGAAAATTTACTGTACTTTGGTTTTCGACGAAATGAAAATAAAGACACAATCACATGACAATCCAAGTGGTGACAGACGATTCGGGTATATTGATTATGGTTTTGATTTGATAACTGATAATACAGATGAAGCAACAGATGTCCTAGTATTTCTATTGGTAGGCATTAATACTCCATGGAAAGTACCAATTGGATATTTTTTAGTAAAAGGTACAAGTGCTAAGTTAAAAGCTCAACTTGTAACTAAAGCATTTGAATTAGTACATGAAACTGGAATAGAAATAAAAGCGTTAACGTGTGATGGCGCAAAGGCAAATTTAGCGATGGCTACCGAACTGGGTTGCTGCTTAGTTGCAAATAAATTGCAAACTACTATATTAGATCCTACAACGGGACAACGAGTTTACTTTTTTTTAGATCCAAGTCACATGTTAAAATTAATTAGAAACACTTTTTGTGACTACAAGTGTTTTTACGACGATAATGAAAATAAAATTCAATGGTTATTTGTGGAAGCATTACATAAAATCCAGGAAGATGAATTATTTTACATGGCTAATAAGTTAAAAGCAAATCATATTTATTATAAAACGAAAATAATGAATGTTCGCCTCGCAGCACAATTGTTCAGCGCAAGTGTTGCGGATGCACTTTTATTTTGTGAACAAGAATTAGATTTGCCGGAGTTTCATGGATCAACTGCAACTTCGAAGTTTATTTCACTGATTAACGACGTTTTTGATATATTGGATTCCCGGTCACGTCAAATTGGATATAAAAGAGCATTAAACTCTGAAAACTTCGAAAAGGCTTTTCAGAAAATGGACGAAGCTAAAAAGCTTTTATTGAGCTTATCAACTTTTGTAAAACAACGCAATGGCGACTCGCGTAAAATGAAATTAGTAGATTCTCCACGATACACAGGTTTTTTGGGAATTTTGATATGCATAGAGAGTACTAAATCTATCTTCAAAGATTTAATACAAAGTCAACAAAATGGCCTCAAATATATGCCACTACACAGGATAAGCCAAGATCATATCGAACTTTTTTTTTCCATAGTTAGGAGTCATGGTGGTTATTGCGATAATCCCTCAAGCTCCCAGTTTGAAGCAATTTATAAAAAAATTCTTGTTAATACAGAATTAACACAAACGGGAAACGGAACGAACTGTATTCCGCTGGAAAAAATTACAATACTTAATTGCACATCTGCACTTGACATAATTAATGCTTCAACCGTACGACAATACAATAGCAGCGACGCTACTGACGAAGTCAATTTTACAAATTTTATTGACGATTTGGTTGATGAGATTGAAGCTCTAACTTTTTTATCCCCCTTTGCGGAAAAAGTTGTGGAGTATATAGCTGGATATGTTATTTTCTCGACTAAAAAAAAAATTAAATGCGATACGTGCATCAAAGGTTTGCTTGGCCCGCTTGATGAAAAAAGTTTAATTCATCAGAAAAGCAAAGGAAAGTTACTGTATGCCTCAAAAGAGGTGATACTTTTATGCCGGATTTGTGAAAAAGAAATAAGAAAACACTTAAGTGACGACAATAAACCTACACGATCTTGTACCACACATGAAGTCGTGACACGCTCTTTAAAAAAGTTTATTGGCAAAGACTTATTTCCCTCAATCAGTTATCATTCACACGAAAATGATTTTATAAATCATAACTTGGAACTAGCAAGATTAATCATGCAAAAATATGCTGATACACGAATTTCTTTCTTGATGAAAAAATCAAACCCCCAGAAAAGTATTCGTCATATTTATACAAAACTAATCCATTTTAAAAACCAGTGATTGTTGTCAGTATCTTAATCACTGGTTTTTAAAATGGATTAGTTTAAACTTGAAAAAGTTTTTTCATTATTGTGAATATTTTTTTTTCAGTTATTTTGACGTGTATCTGGCAATGCGAGTATTTCAATGGCTTACCCAAATACTAATACTCGGTATTGTTTGTCAAATTGTTAAAGCACCTTAGTAGTCCTAAGTTGAGCTACACGAGTACTCACAAATGCTTGTTCTGACTGGACAGGTCAAATCAAATCTGTATGTTTCTTTTCTCAAAAGACCATTTTGAACACTATCTGCATAGTTTTCATTTGCTTTGACCATTATTACGTCAGTAAAATTGGTAAAATTTACTTCAACAGTAGCGTGATTGACATGTTTGCTGTATGGACTTTAAAAGAGACTTTGACCTCTGAGTTTGCTTCGATCTTTCTTCTTAGGGTAGTTAGCTAGGAAACACTGGCCTCATCTTGTTTAAACTGACGAAAAAAAATTACGTGTAAAAGTGTTTTGAAAAAAAAACAATTTTTAAAATAAATGTAATTTTCTTTGCGGAAAGAGTATTTTTGCTCTTCGATATCTGAGTGGAATAGCCGTTCTTATCCGCTAGATGATTAAGTAAATTGAATTTAAAACATCGTTTGCACTAAGTTTGTGAATCCAAAATATCATTAAACTTATTTACTTCCCCCACCACCATATTCATAATACAGCTTAGTTTGTTGGATTCATAAGATGTACTGTGAAACATTGTTATTTCTAAATGTAACTCTTTAACCACTGTATAGGTATGTAAATTTTGTGACAAATAAAGTCGTTTTTATTTAATTTTTTATTTTATTATTACGTCCTTGGTGCCAGTATTTAACGGTGCTTGGTTTTTAACGCCGCGTACTGTCCCCGTGCGCCTCAAGGAGTTGTCAGCAAACCATTTTTACAATTAAAAAAAAATAGTTCCATTCCCGAATGAAGTCTCGAAGATTTTTACGAATCGCAGTTTTTTTTTCTGTGAATTAACAACAAATTTACAGTTTTCTGTTTTTTTCCTATACTTGTGCTGTGCTATAAAACCTTTTATAATGCCAAATTTTCTTAAGAGTTTCGATATAAACGTTTTTTGCAACATAAACGGCCGTACCCTTTTTTTGTTAAGTTACAAGTTTCACCAATTTTTTTTAACATGATTATTCACTTTGTTCTCTTTTAATTCGCTCGCTAACGCTCAGGATTATAATTTTCTTATCACTTGCTGCGCTCGTGATTAAATTTTAAAGTTGTTTGCTCAGTCATCAAAATTGAGCAATCAATAACTATTATCATTATCATTCATTTTAAAATACATATATAAAAAATATATATAAATCTTAAGTTTATTTGTTTTATGATGATAATATATAATAAATAAAGTCCATCATAATAATAATATCTACTTTTGAATAACTTTTTAAAATTAATTTCCTAACCGATTTCTTGAATAATTTATCGATAATGCGTATCGACAGGTGATACAACTATGACTGTATGGACTTGTCAATGTAGTTGCATCATATTATTATACTGTCATGACGCGATTGTTTAAATGTGTGTGTGTGAAATTGTTAGTGTAGTTTTTAATTGTCATGGTGTGTTTCGTAGTGACAGACCACTTTCTTTGTGTGAGAATTTGAGAATGTGTGACTTCCCCCCGCGAAAAATGACAGACAAATTTGCATCGATGAAAAATGCAATGGCCACTCCCCTCCGGTTCGCCGGTGGCCTGTGTTGCTCTATGTATTGACCCCGTTTGACGGTAATTATTTACCAAATATGGCAGCGATTGGCGTTGGGGATCCAGCGGTATCTAGTCACGGACAAGACCAGGACATAAACAGGTAATAAAAAAGGAACTGTCAAATTGGATAAATTCGTTCAAGAGAACGAACATTTTCTGTGAAAATGCACGAAAATCTCAGATGAAACAAAAATGCATTAGAAATAAACATCATTGGTCGATTTTATTTAAGAAATAACGAGCATTTAATTATTAGTCTTTTTTCTGTGACTAAAGTCGGAACCACACTTACGTGTCGTGGCGCGGGATCCACCAATCAAACGACTCTGTTCCAGCCTACGTCATAACGCAACGAGTTTTGTTGCCAATCAACTGCGTCAGAAGGCGCCACGACACGCCACGCCACGTAAATCCGTCAATTAAATAATTTTTGGGTTAAAGTATGAAATTGCCAGTTTGTACTGAAAAATTGAAATTAGTTGCTTTTTTAATTCAACATATTTATTTAATCAAAATAATTACCATTATTATCTATAAATTGCTGCCATCTAATTGGAAGGTCATTTATGCCTTTGCGATAGAACTCTGGTGATCTAGATTCGACAAATTGTGTGAAAGCATTTTGTACTGCCTCCTGAGAAGAAAACTTTTTACCACGTAGAAAATTGTCCAAATCACGAAAAAAATGGTAGTCCATTGGAGCAAGGTCTGGCGAATACGGAGGGTGACGAATTGATTCTAATTGCAGTTCCTGTAGAGTTAAAACGGTTTCTCGTGCTGTATGAGGTCTCGCGTTATCATGGAGCAATAATGGTGAAGATCGATTCATGAGTCGGGGCTGTTTCACTGCTAGTTTTGCTATCATTGTTCAGATTTTGGCACAGTAGACAATATCTACCATTATTGCTTGACCAGATCGGAGAAAGCTATAGTGAATAACACCATGCCGAGACCACCAAACAGTTAACATTACCTTTTTATTGGTAAGCTTTGCTTTAGGACACTGTTGCGGCGTTTGACCTGGGGTCAGCCATTGCATTTTTCGCTTACGGTTATCGGAAAGAATCTACTTTTCATCACGTCACAATTCAATCCAAAATTCCTTCATTTCTGTATCGATTCAACCAGGCAACACAAGTTTCAACACGCTTTTCTTTCTGCAGATCAGTCAAATCATGAGGCACCCATTTTTCATATTTTTTTTATTTTATTGATTTGAGGCAAATGAGTCAATATTGTTGGTAAGGTAACGTTAAACCATATCACTCATTCCTGGGTAGTTTGGCTCGGATCGGCTTCCACCATCTCTTACAATTCATTGTTATTCACCTGAATGGGCGGTTCGTTCTTCAAATCAAAGTTTCCATCACGAAAACGTTTAAACCAAAATCGCACGGTGCGTTCATTAGCAGTCCCCTCTCCAAACGCAACATTGATATCTATATTATATTAAGCTGAATAAAAAAACAACTGAAAGTCGATAATCGAATGTTGCACATTTTTTAAAAGAAGAACTTCATAGGTACCATGTGAAAAAAGTTTCACGCAAAAATCTCAAACCACGAAGTTTCTATGTCCATTCAAAGTACCTATTGCAATAAAACTGCAATTGTATACTTTAACCCCTATTATTTGGGCAAAATCGACTAAAAGCATTAATATTTTTCGTTATGGTAACTATTGGGGTTACCAAAAGTTACCATAACGAAAAAGAGTTTCAAACATAATATTTTGCTGTCAAAGCCAAAGCTGTCAAGTCAAATGTTTAAAGTTTAACGGCTTTATCACGAGTATGAAAGTGCGGCATTAATTGAAAAATAATTCCAATTTGTGCATAAAACTAAGTGAAAACTGTGTGGAAAGTGGTGATATAGTTTCAGGTTCATTATCAAATGCATTAAACACTGCCAAACATGAGTGGCAACACGGAATCCACGTCGAACAGCATCAAGTTTGCTCCGATGCCCATGTCGGCATTGCTAGCTAACTTGATGCCTTTCAAGAATGCAGAACAAAGCCCTGACGCCAGCTTCTCTTCCGGCGACGATAGCGACAACTCCTTCGGCGAAACCGTGACCAAAAAACCTTCCCCTGCGAAGAAAACAAACAAAGAGTTTCTGACGCCTACTGTGAAAGCCAAACCGAAAGACGTAAAAACGTTTGCATCGGAGAAAAAGTACACCTATAGCGAACATGATAAAGAAAACGATTCACATGATAGCTGGGCCCCCCATCAAACATATCCTGCTAGAGATAACCATAATAATATTATTCAAAGTGCTCATAAAAGTATAAGTTCGAATGCTTATCCTAATTCAGAAGCGAAATCTAATGTTTATCAAAATTCAGAAGCTAAAAGGCGTAGTGTACTGATGCAACATAATAGCAGTAGCAGATCACAAAACTCATGTGTTAAAAAGACTCCAGAGGTTGCTAAAGTACCAAGCAGTAGTCAGAAGATAAAATCAGCAACCCCTAAAATTAAGACGGGTATCAGAAAGTTTACTCCAGGGTCTAAACAGAGTCACAAGAAGACTCCTCAGAAAGCTAAAATACAGAATAGAGATAGAGTAAGAGTTGAGTTATTTTCTCAAAACCCTGCAATGGATGAGCCTCAGTGCCCGCCACGGAGGGCAGAGCCAGCCCCAATCCCCGTCCCAGTGCCTGAGACACCACTGAACAGAAAGGCTATGCCTGCGTCATATGTGGCCACACCCTCATACCCTCAGGGTGTTGTCAACAATAGTTCAAAGATTTTGTTCAAGACAACTAGCATAAAAGATAAGAAGTACATGTTTATTAAAAAACTGGGCATTGGAGGATCCAGTGAAGTTTACAAAGTAAGTTAAAGTCAAACTGTGTTGTAAGTATTAGTAATTTTTCAAATAAATGAAGCTAATTATTTTATTTTAGCGCCTTGACACACTTTTCAACATTTGAATTGTATTAACAATGAGTTCAATAAATGTGCTGCTCACACTCACCCCATATTTAAAATTTTTAACTTCAGCAATTCTAACAGGTTTTAAAGATTTTGTCTAAACAGAAGGGTGCCACTTTTTGTTTGTTTACTCTACCTATAGAGCTCTGTATGTTTCAAGAATAAGGGTTTACATGCCTCAATATGAGCAACCCAGGTATTTTTATTTGCAATCTTGTGAAGCTTGGATGAGACAGAAATAAATTGTATGAAATTTCCAGGCCACTTCAAATATCCCTTTTATTTCAATTGTAGATAAACTCTACTCTCTTCTACAGGTGTTAGAAGTAGGAACATCATGTGAATATGCAGTGAAGTGTGTGTACCTGGCTACTGACCAGGACCTGGCCCAGGGCTACATCAACGAAGTGCGGCTGCTGAGAGAGTTGCAGAACTCTGATAGAGTCATCAGGCTGTTTGATTAGTGAGTGTTTGCATAAAATTAATATACTGATTGACTGACTGAACTGCTACAATTTATTCCATAATTTTCTGTAAAAAATCTACATACAGATCTATGATAAAGAGTTTTTTCTTCTCCATTCACCTTTTTAACTTCAAAGAGACAGATTTATTCTCACAATAGAATTCTACACTGAATATAATGGATGGATTGGGTTCCGGATAAATCTTCAATGTCATTTACTACACCAGAAGTCAAGCTGTTTGTTATATATTGTTTTCAGCATATCTAGTGTGTGTAAATAAGTCTTTTTTGTTGTATACTTTTAAGTTGGAAAATGTCTCATGTTATTTAAGAGTAGGATAGGTGTAAGTTGCATGGTATTTTCCACAACGGGGACCGTGCCCACAATATGCTTGTTAGTGGATTTAAAAAGTAACCACACATTTGGGGCTTTAATGGGTCGGGACGTTTATTATGAGTGACCGTAATATAGATCTATTGTCTACAATATTGTAAAAATAAGTTTTGTTAATGTTTTATTTATTTTTTTTGGAACGGTTCTCGGATCTTTATAGCGAGTATTGTAAATTGCAGCATTGCGAATTCTAATTTTCGGGCACATTCCATTGTATGCGTACCGACGCCAGAGGCTCTGGATAGACACTTAAAGGCTGCATCAGATAACAACAAAATAAAATTCTTTGATCTGACTTGGACTAAAAACTATAAATACGTAAAACATGATTTTTTGTTTATGGTGATATTTTTTTGGTCTCAATTGATAGGTACAGGCGTAGAACCATTTTATCCGTTTAAAACATGTAAATCGGTCCACGCGTTTTTGAGATATTAGCTCATTACTGAATGCCAAGGGAAGCGGTCAAGGACGCCCCTTACCGCGATGTGTTTATTTTGATCGCGCAATGCCTTTACATTATTTTCGTATCGTCTTGAAATATTGAAATACTTTGGTAGACAGGTGATAACGAATTGGACTTTTTTGTTTTCTGGCGGTGACTTCAGTTCGAGCCAGCCCGCGTAGTGCTGAGCTTATTTAAAAAAGCCAGAGTAGTGGAGTTTCGGGTCCGTTCTTCTCCGCAGTAGGTACTTTCCGAACAGATGGTAGAATCGATAACAGCCAGTCTCCTTGCTGTCCCCCCAGCGACGCCCTGAGCCGATGTCCGTACCCCACAGAGGGTAGCCCTCAGCACAGTTAGTTGCTTATGTTTAGCTTTTGATGACCTGGCTGGAGGCTTTAGTTTACTAGAATAGAATCCACAGGTTCGCACGGTTATGTAATAGCCAATCACTCTGATTGAACTGCGAGACGACCCTCAAAAATAAAAATAAAACTAGTACCTGCTGTATACAATCAGTCTCCTGCTGTACGAGAAGAAACAACAAGAATAAATCTTAAGAAACCTGGGCAGAAAGTGTTTTATTTACATCAAGAACCTACACAGTCCACAACATCTAGGCTGCTACACTTTAACAATCACAAGATTCATACAAGAAATATTTAAACCAAAATTAGCAAACTGTTGGTAAGAATCTTCTTGCTCCTAACTTTAGTTTAACGAGAATTCTGTCTCCTCGCAGTGAGTACGACCGCACCAATAATTTCCTGCGCATGGTGCTGGAGGTGGGCGAGACGGACCTGTCCTCGTTCCTGAAGGCGCGCGGCGCTGGCCTGCCGCCCGCTCTCGTGCTGCACTACTGGGAGGAGATGCTGCATGCCGTGCATTATATTCACGAACATGGTGAGACACTACACTATATTGTATTTATTTATATATTTATGTACATACAAAACACTTAAAAGAGAAAGTACGTATAAAGATAGCACAAAGGTGCTGCTTAATACTAGAGAAATTTCTTCCAGCAGACCTGCGTTAGGACAATTACATAAGAAATATTATAGACACAGTGTGTATCAGTACAACGAAAGGTAATAAAACTAAACTAATACAAACATAACATGTAAAACTACAACAGTGAAACACTACACTATATTGGAGGGTTTATTCAATCACGTTCGTGCTCATTCCGCCATTATTATTAGAGAAAGCAATCGTGTAAATGTACGAATTTGTAATCACTAGTCACTGGCAATTGCCGCGATTGTAATTTATAACCCCTGACGCTAAAAGAGGGGTATTATAAGTTTGACGTGTGTTGCTGTGTATCTGTGTGTCTGTCTGTGGCATCATAGCTCCTAAACGGATGAACTGATGAGATGAAATTTTGTTTTTATGGTGATTTTGCCGAGAGTGTTCTTAGCTATATTTGAATAAAATCGGTTCAGCCGTTCAAAAGTTATGGGCGTTTTACTGTTTGAATCGGGATGTTTTCGCAAGATATAGTGTCATAATTAGGTGTTCAATAGGTTGCCGATCGAAGCGTATCTACTATGTACTGGATCTTATGTAGCATGAAATAAAAATGGGTCGGAGGTTTTTTTAAATTTTACTTGTTGCGTTGTTTTTATTAGAAATGTTACAATTCAAACGCTATTTCCACGGAGGAGACAATTACGATACTAGTGCGTAACGACCTGTCTTCAAATTCTATAGAAACTTTTTTATCTATCTTTTCCTATATCTATCCCCGTTTCGCATTCTCTCAATCTCTTTTTTTTATAATCTATAAAAAACCCATTCACTCTTGACTTAAAGACCCCTAGATTGTAGCTATCGGGAAACAGACTCCTTAGCTGTACGCATAATAAAAGTGTCCTCAAAACAATTTGTGCGTGTGGGTGGGATGTCCACCATGTACCGATGACACATCGTCGTACGTCTGATAGTCCGATGATGGAACGGGCTGGGCGGAATTGAATCATGCAATTCCATAGCACACTCCCTGAAATGTAACCGATAAAATATCGACAAGATGGCAACTCGGCGACGATGTTCATGGCCTTGGAGCTTTGACTTGACCAGGTGCCTCATAGCCGATGAGTTTCTTGGCCCACTTGTCGGTCGACTTTAGTGCACTAAGCTGTTATTTGGCAGATCCGTCCCAGAGATGAGAACAGCAGCCGGATTGCGCAAGTGAATTCGGCATGGCGAAGATTTCCGTCTGTGTGATTGGTCGATTGATAGCGGTCAAACCCTTTGCGTTGTCTTATTCACTTACGCAATAAGGCTGTAGTACTCCATGCATGATCGAACTGTTTGATACAAGTTGAGCAGCTGTTCCGGCCATAAATGCCACCATATGCGAACCAAGACCATCATCAAGTTTATTCCAGTGCCTCATCATAATTTTATTATTATTTCTACAGGTGTAATCCACGCAGATCTAAAACCAGCAAATTTCCTCCTGGTCTGCGGGCGGCTGAAGCTGATCGACTTCGGGATCGCTTCAGCCATCAGTAGCGATGCGACGTCAGTGGTACGCCCACAGGCCACCGGGACATATTCGTACATCAGCCCTGAGGCGCTCATGGGCGGCGCCGGGGGGTATGGCGTTAATAATGGCGACGGCAGTGCTCCTATCAAGGTATTATTTTGTACTTTATTTATGGCTATTCAATAAAGTAGAGTAGAGCAAAACGTTTTGGGAATACTTTTATTATGCATAGGTGCAGCTAACAAATGGATTTCCCTGCCGGAATTTCTGTTTCCCGATAGCTACAATCTACGGGTCTTCAAGTCAAAAGTGGTTACGTTTATGCAAGCGTCCTTCACCGTCGACCACATCATCGCTTACCATTACGTGAGATAATAGTCATGGGGTTTCGGTTGATAATGGTAATGGTTTAAGGGTTCCTTACCATTATCGCAAAAAACGGCAAAAAAATCACGTTTGTTGTATGGGAGCACCACTTAAATATTAATTCTATTCTGTTTAAAGTATTTGTTTTTATAGCGGCAACAGAAATACATCACCTGTGAAAATTTCAAACGTCTAACTATCACGGTTCATGAGATACAGCCTGGTGACAGACATATCCTTTCTCTCAAGTTGCACACGTGTGCAAAATTACATTAAAATCGCTTCATTAGTTTAGGATTAGGAGTTCATCGCGGACAAACAACGTGGCACGAAATTTTCATATATAAAGATTATGCAAGTAGGAAAATAGATTCGCTTTTACATATCATTATTTTTTTCAATTGGCATTTCCTAACTGAATACCTTTGAGTTGAAATGCCGAAACAAAATCAAGAACTATAAACTTGCAGCAAAGATTATCGTGATCTTACGAGTCTTCTATAGAAATAAAAGGGACCGTTTTCGCATAGCTTTTAAGCCTAATAATATTAGGCTAATAATACTGTGGCATAATATTATCTTGGCATAAGCAAAGGTTAGCTTAGCTGTCAGTAAACCGAAATAAAATACTAAATTTAGGAAGAACAGCCACAACTATACTCAACGTTCGTGTTAGTTGCACTTGTAAAACAAGGGAGAGAGATTTAAGAAGGATGGGAGAGAGATAATCGACTGACAACATTTAGAAAGCCTGCATAATATCGCCGTCTCAGTCGCAAACAAAAAACGATGTTTTCGTCCTATTAATCTTTGTGGATGTTATAGATCTCGTTCAGGTCGGACGTGTGGTCTCTTGGCTGTATCCTGTACAGCATGGTGTACGGTCGCACGCCGTTCGGCCACATCCCCAACCTCGCCAAGTTGGCAGCCATACTCGACCCCAACCATCGAATCGACTATGCACCTGTTGAGCGTGAGTATACACGTTTATTAAATTCAAACTTTTATTTCAATGTTTTTCATTGTAGTTCAGCATGAGTAGTTGAAGTAAAGCTGCGTCACACCGTTAGAAAATCACTTAATAATATCATTACTCAAGTTGCTAGGCGTGTTATTTATGATGAAATGAGACCTAGCTGTTCGATCTTAGCTCGCAGTTTTATCTGCCTTTTATGTAGATTAATTTATTTCATATTACATAGTTATTTGCGAACACCATTATTATTATATCCCACATGAAAAAACAAATACATGATATACATGACTTACTATTCCTTTTTGCAACTTTTATGTTTCTCTTGTTATCATGTAATGATCATTCTTTTCCCCACAGACCTCCCTCCATCACTAATCTCAGCACTGAAATGGTGCCTCACATACAACGCACGCGCCCGTCCGTCCGTGCGCGAGCTGCTGAGCATCCCCTACCTGCAGCCGACCAAGGGCACCCTGCCCCAACAGCTCCTCGACAAGCTGCAGCCGCACGTCTCACAGCAGGAGTACCGGTTACTACAGAGGGCGCAACTCTAGCACTATTGAAGAACTTGTTAAAATGTCATGATGGAAAACTCTGGTTGTGTGACATGGAGCTGCCTACTCTAACGTTGTTGGAGGAACAAACCTTTGATGGTGATCGATCAATCAAAAACCTGATTGACCGGATATGTGCCTCATCTACTGGTTTAGATCTCAAGTCTTTAGTTAGGGTAGTTATTCCAATTTGGATACTATGCTTGATGTTCGTGTTGGGCGCGAATAAACTTATTTTAAGGGTCAGATTATACCTAGTCGAATGCGGCTTCACGATATGCCGCCGGGCGGCGTTGCGATACCTTTCGCACCAGCGCGGTGCGAGACAAAAGCTCTCTCTAAGCATCTTCGCGATGCATCACGTCTCCGTGGGACCCTTGCCCAAATTAGAAAATACTGGCTTCGATCACAATATTACATCGTTGTAAATATAAAACATTCTCTGTTGTGTGAATGCCTACTCGCCTAGACGGTGAATAAATGATTTTTTGTGTCCGACCGGTTTCTAACCGAAGCCGCATATTAAGCTATCGCCACAAGCTAAATATGCGGCTGAAGCCGAAGTGCCCTAAAATTGGTAATTCAAATTTTGTCCAAGATTAGCTAATTTTATTTTGTTTTTATGTGGCTATTTTCTTACGAGCGCAACTAGACAGCGCAACGGGATATGACCATTAAGAGCTTGGAAGAGGCAATCGCCCGTTGCTTCTTCCATTGCTCACGCGCATTCGTAACAGTTCGTCCAATTTTGGCACTTATTAAATTTGACTTCGGCCAAAACTTCGGCTTCGTTTTGGCCGAAATCAAAGATGGTAGTTTTGGCCAAAGACGGCCGAAGCTGAAATTACGGTCGGACTAATGATTTTATTGGTAACTAAATTGTATTTTTAAAATTCTTGGTGTAATCTAGTACACTAACTTATCGAAAATGATTTTGAACAAATTAAGTAATCCTGTAATAGGTGTGTTGTAAATATGTAAAAATACTAATATTCAATTATTTTAATTTGATACTAAAAAAATACATTTCATGTTTTTAATCTTTACGCCATTTTGGTGATATTACAAAATTAATGTAACTAAAAATGTAGCCAGTAAATTGTATTGCAAAATTTATATATTATATGTGAAACTTTTATGATAGTAATATAAATGTATTACCTAAAATTTATTATATAAATAATGGACTGTATAGATGGACCACAGACTTTTATTGGAAAATCATCTGCCTAGCCTTTTCCCAATTATTGTAGGGGTCGGCTTCCAGTCTTACCGGATTCAGCTGAGTACCAGTTTTTACATGGGGCGACTGCCTATCTGACCTCCACAACCCAGTAACTGGGTAACACTATACCCCTTGGTAAGACTGGTGTCAGATCTTAAGCTTCTGACTACTCGTAACGACTGTCAAAGATCTTCAAATGACAGCCGGGACCAACGGCTTAACGTGCTTTCCGAGGCACGGAGGAAACTCGGTATGTTGAAAATGGTCACCCATCCACGGACCGACCTCGTCAAGCGTTGCTTAACCGTGGCGACCGACCCGTGCGGCTGTTATTATTTAGCCACGAGCTCCTCTATACGAGACTTTTATTGGAAAATAAACAATTTAATTGGGGAATAAATATTTATTGAAAAGATAATAATTGGAGAATACAAAAAATAAATAGCATCTTAGCACATTATTAATAAATGAATAATAAAATAAGATTTGTAAATCTTAGCTTACAACACTATCTAGCAAACGAATAATTTTTTTTACGAAATGCAATAACAATAGGTCAAACATTGAAAATTCAAAGAGAAAGTCAAATTATACAAAACTGTTATTAGATAGAAAATACTGATATCTAGTCGTAGAGATTGGAAGCTTCGTATTTCTCTGCTGGCCTCAGAGAAAAGGAATTCTCACCCTTACTACACTACACATACCATAAGGTACAGAGTGACGTCACGACATACTACGTTAATCGCCCGGGCTTGCGCGCTTGCTCGAACTGCGAACACAAGTACAATCCTCCGAAACGACAACGCACCGACATCAGCTGGTTTAATTTACTAATTTTTAGTCCAAGTTACACAGACTCTAAAGCTACCATAATGATTTGATAGAAATGCTTTTTTTATTCAGTCTAACTTTTGGAATAATGAGATATTGAAATAGTGCTATATAAATAGTAATGCAAGCTGATCGCGCGGCCGACCGCGCAGTACTCTCACGTGAGGGTGGGACACGGCACAAAAATTAAAAAAACAGAATTTTCTTTTTGATTTTAATGCGTTACGTAAATAAAGCTAGGCAGTAGAGCGCTGGCGGCCGGCGCGGGCGGTCGTGCGCAGTGCGTGCTTAGTTCTGGAACAGTGTGCGCGTGAAGTCGATGTAGTCCAGCGCGTTGGGTATAGGGCGCTCTGTCTTGGCTTCCACGAAAGGTTTCATGCGGGCCACGCAGTAATCCGCCATCTCCTTGGTGAGGTTCTGTGGAAATGGTAACAAGTTAGTTGGTTGCTAAGACTTGAACTGAGACATCGAGACCTATTTGTACCAAATAATAGCACGTCAAACTGGGTCAATGTAGATGTTTGTCAGTAGTTACGGGTGGTTGTAACCCTGACAACCGCTCTTAATTAAAAGTGGTATCTTATTACGTCATAACACGGTCGTGGAGCTTAGATATACTTTGGCTCCACGTAAAATACTGGTATTCCGCTGTCTCCTGTTAGATTGGGAGTCATTTCCAACGTAGGGAAAAGGCAAGTTTCTAATTTAGGTAGCCCATTACAAGCACAAACACCACTGCACAAAGCCTCTCCTTTTGCCATACACGTTTGTCGTTATGGGCACAATCCTTTCGGTAGGAGTCAAGAATAAGAGTCAAATAGAATGTGGTAGCCAAGTGGGTTTTATTACAAGTAGAAGTCCTGGCACATAAAATTACACCTTTATTCCCCAAAGGGTTATGCAGTGCGTGCCACGAAAGACGAGACTTGACATTACGGGTTTGATAGTACTGCCAGCATACAAAGTTGTTTTGCTAGATCAGACTGAATATCGTCTGAATTAAGCCAATACCTAACCTGTTCAAGCCTTCTAACATCGAAAGCCTGGCGATAGCGATTGGCAAAATGTCAATAATGTATGGAAATGTCAAGCTCTATCGAAATGTCACGTGATCAAACCCTTTTATTTTAGCATTTCGACCATGGCCATCGCTAAAATGGAATGACAGGCAACAAGAAGCAGTCAGTCAGTCGCTACTCACAGCATAGAGCTCATCCTTGGTGACGTATGCGCGGTCCTGGTGCGCCGTGATGGCGCGGAAAGCGTTCTCGATCTCCTCGGACGAGTGCACGTTCTCCGTCTCCTTGCTGATCATGAACGCCATGTACTCCTGCAGGGATACCTGCCCGTCGCGGTTGGGGTCTACCACATCTGGAAGGAAAAGACAATTGTTAAACATCTAGATACTAGAGGTTTTTATTTCTTGTGAAACATCATCATAAAAGAAATCCTTTTTTTTAAACATTGCTCCACACTAGGATTTTTCCTGTAAAATAATGTAGGCCTCAAATATATTTGATCGGTGCGGGAAACGAACCTGCGTCACGCAGTGCAGCAGCCGATCACTCACCCACTGCGCCAACCGTGTCGTCGAACATGGCTCCCCCAAGCATCGCCGCAGAAACCGATCCCGTACTTTCCGCATCCAGTGGATTCTCGCAACCCTTACCAAGCTATCGGTCTATGTTTTTAGGCGGCACTCCAGAACTTTTCTGCCCCATCAGCCATTTTTTGCAGCAATGAGCGCTACCTAGTGCGTCTTCAGCACAATGTCGGTAACCTTCTGCTGCGTATGTGTTAGTTTCGCAGTATACTCACTAAGTATGGCCTCGAACTCGGGGTCGGGCTGACCCTCCTCCACCATGGGCAGGTCGTACCCGAGCGCGCGCAGACACGACTTGAACTCGTGGTGGTTGAGGCGGCCCGAGCGGTCCTTGTCGAAGTGCTTGAACATCATCGAGAACTCCTTCAGGGCGTCCTCACTTACACCTGATAAATAAATATGCCAGTTACTAAAATAACAAATGGTTTTACATTTTCATGCTTTGAAAAAGAAAATGAGAAACTCATCCAACTGAAAACAGATAAGCAAAACACAGCAATTTTCGAGATGAGATGAGATATTTGCTAGTTTTAATACAACTCTATAAACATAAGTATGACTGCCTTGAATGTTAACACGAACATTTTGTCTAATTGCTTTGGATAACATGTTTGCGTATTTTGGTTGGTTTTTTATATAAAGCTGGGCCTGTTTTATTTTATCTGATAACTTAAGACAGGTAAAAAAAGAAAATATTCGGCTGTAACATATTGAGTACTTACCAGAGTGGTTCCTAGCTTGTATCTGCTGCTCCAAGTTGTGCTGCATGCGCATGGACAGCTGGTCGAGCTGATCCCACTGCTGGGCGAGTCCCACTGTACTGTGTTCAGTGTACCGGTTGTCCAAGATCAAGTGTTCTTCTAGTGCCGCGCCTGGTAACAAAACATTCGTAAGTTAGAATATACATAGTTGGATCATAATAAAAGTTGATTCAGAGTTATCGACTTGCTGAAATGCATTAACCCCACTAAAAACAAAAAACCGGCCAAGTGCGAGTCGGACTCGCGCACGAAGGGTTCCGTACCGTTATCGCAAAAAACGGCAAAAAAGTCAAGTTTGTTGTATGGGAATCCCACTTAAATATGAATTTTATTATGTTTTTAGTGTTATAGCGGCAACAGAAATAGATCATCTGTGAAAATTTTAACTGTCTAGCTACCATGGTTCATGAGATACAGCCTGGTGACAGAAAGACAGACAGACAGTGGAGTCTTAATAATAGAGATTTTACCCTTTGGGTATGGAACCTTAAAAATGGACAAAAAGTTGCCAGGATAATGTCGGATTGGTTGATAAAAGATTTTTTATTTTAATGGGTTCTAAGTTCTTTGAAGTTTCGTAGAATGAAGATTGATGAATTATATCTACGAGTATATTTGGCGAATGACCTCTTCGTGGTGTGCTACTCACCCAATTCTTCCAGGCGTCTCAGGTCAGCCCTGCGCGCGCGCACCTCTCCCGCACGTTGCCGCAGCGTGGCCAACTGCTGCTCCAGGGAACCAGTGCCCTCCATCATTGATGTGCTGTATGACGATACAGGAGTGTATTCAAGTGTGTTGCAGTTTGTAGGTCTATCTTATTGCTACATACACTTACTTTACGACTTTGATATTGTCTAAATATTAAGGCTTTTTAAAGTTAATTGGTATTTTTTTAGAATATGGACTCTCTAAGAGTCTTTATAGGTTAAATAGTTATATTGACTACAACATCTAGATTCTTTTCGTTAAATTCAAAAGAAAGTGAATTAGTACATTTTTAAGAAATTAACATCTATAAATAAGAATAGTTAGATTAGTAGTAAATAAAAGTATTTACAAGATATATCTTCAGAAGTTTTTCGTCATATAATAATACAACAGAATAAATTTGAAATAAGCCAATCATTAAGCTGTACGGTACAGACAGACATCGAGATACTACGTGTACAACGGTTATGTTTGGCTTGGCAAAAGTTAAAACTTTTCATGTTTTAAACTCCATTCAGAGTATAAATTAGGCTCACCAAATTTTAGAAGAACTTTGATATATAAAGCGTCCTCTAATATTTTTTTAATTTGTCATATTTACGCCCGGGAATTTGACATGAAACTTGCCAAGCCACAAAGCGAATCGTTCGATAAGTTTAGTTTACACGCGACATTCAGAATACGTTACCCGTCCCAGCCTAGCAGCCGTAACCTGTATACCAATCAACATGTCAACAATTCCAATTTTGAACATTACACCAATTGAACAAATACTGTGTCCCTGGTAGAGTGTGGGGACAGGATTTACTCTATAAGAACTAATAGCTTAGTATAACTTATATGCAGGGTTCTGTACCACATTTACATAGTTCTACTTCCTTCCATTCCGCCCGGTTTTAGCAATTGTCGGTAGGCATCAACCTCGTCCCACCATCTTCACCGCAGTATCGCCGGACTTATTTCGCGAGCCACATTGTGATTTGGTCCATGAACCGTTCGACAAGCGACATACGAACTGAACTTGTTCGTTAGTTTACAGTTGTTAGAGTGTATAGTACATACCGTGTCTCGGTGAGCCACTGGTGGAAGGCGTTGGCGTGCTTGGCGAACTCCTTGCGCAGCTTGTCGTTCTCTTCCTGCCTGTGCGCTTCCTTCGTCAGCTCTACGTCGCGCTCGGCTACAGGAACACAATATTACGTTAATAAATAAATTATCTTTTCTCAAAAATGCTTGGAAATTTGAGCATTATTTTGACAACCTTCTACAAGATAAATCACAATTGCTGTACTGGCCAAACACATGCGAGCAGCGGCAGGTAAAAGTTGTATGAAAAGCCATATCTGTCGTGTTCAGCGGCCAAATAAATTACATAGAAAACTCATATCTGTCGTGTAATTTAAAAGTGGAACGTCATTTTACTCCGAAACATGGCAACCACGGAAGTAACTTATCAAAGGTTTTATTTAAATTTCGAACTGGCTTGCAAATAGGAAACTGTTTACAGAAAAAAAAAAATTAACTCATAATAAAATTATTCCCGTGTTCCGTCTTTGATTTCGAAAAGTAATTGTATTTGACAAAATGAGTTCTAGGTGCTACTTTGTTTTAATTTCCTCGCATTGTTTGAGAAAAGCACTATACAAGCCTTGGCCACAACTAGGCATTGATGGACTTACGTATGTGTGCCTCGGCCCACATTTACACGTTCGTCCATCAATGCCTATTTTGCTGGCTGCTACAGTAATGTACTATAAATTTTCTGGCATAAAAAATAGTAGTGCTAAAGCACTTAAGGTCTGTTTTAGGTTGTTTTGTGTCAAAATTCTTTCTATATAACGAGATCAGGGGGCCATCATTGTTCGATGGCGTAAAAGAGATGGTGCCAATTGTCTTTATAGCTTTATATCTGTCTCGCACTGAAACAATAATGGCTATACAACTGCATAATATGGCTGCTGTATTCATTTCACAATTAAGCAAAACGGGTACTGTCACTACATTGTAAAAGTTTCAGTATCAAGGAGACTTACCGATAATCTTGCGCAGGTTGCGCCAGGTCTCCTCGAGAGCCTCCATCGTGAACCAGGTGTAGGGGTTGGCGCCCACGTTGAATGACTTGATCTGCTCGTCCAAAGCCGCCAGCGCTTCGAAGTCGCTTTGTGCTGATGACAGTGATGCCTGGTGGTACAAAATATGTGTAAGTTTTAACATTACTTGTGCCAAGCAATCAGCCAGTTACGACACAGTTACGGTAATATAACTCTTAGAAAAAGTTCTATTTTGTAAAGAGACATGCTAACACACTCCTGATAGTCTCTTTGTAACTTTCAAAATGCTCAAGTATAGTTCTCGCCAAACTTCTGGGCCGCCCTTAAGTTGTCTTCCCGATGTGCAAGGCACGAAACGCTGCTGTTTTGACGTGACAACGTCTTATAATTCGATGGAGCCGGCTGCACGCACGAAAAAACATGACTCATGCGACGTTACTTCGCTCTGAGGCGTTCCATTTAAGGCTTCAAGTGCAAGCGAGAGCGCGGAACGAGCGACAAAGAGGCACAATCGACCTCCGCGTGGACAGCTGCTATACAATAATACATTTACATGTTTTCGTCAAGTATGAAGTGCAGTGAAAAGTGAATGAGGTGTCAATTGTTTATAGCAACGATAATTGCGGCGATAAAGGTAATGATTCTTTCGAAATTGACATAATTGTATTTATGCGTACAAATAAATGAAACTTGATCAATTCAATTGTGATTTCCATTAACCTCCTTCTCTATATCCATACAAAATATCTATCAAACAAATAAAATTAAAATTTTCTTTTAAAAAATGCAACTATTGCATCAGTATTTTCTTATGACGTTGTCACGTTCAACTATCGTCAGTAAACCGACTTTACAGATAACCGATTTTTGTATGACATTTACTACTTCGCAGCCATTGTAACCAACTTCAGGGCAGCCACGAAGTTTGGCGAGAACTATACTGCAATGAATCGATAAACGATAACGAACTTTAATTCAGTTGGTCATAATAAATACCCAAACCTTTTTCTGGCCTATGTGTTATTATCAGACAGAGTTTTCATTCGGAATACTTTGAAAAACATACTAAAATAAATTTGTTCATTAGTTAATAAGTGGAGTACTCACTTGGAACTGCGCATGCGCGTCCCTGAGCGCGCGGATCTCCTCGATGGAGTTGCAGCGCACCGGGTCTGTTAGATCTTCCTCTGCGTTCTCGAACCAAGAGTTGAATGCTGACGCCTAAGGATACACGTTATTCTTTAGTAAATATGTGGGATGTTGCTAATGAGTTGACAGAATAGATTTATACTTTCGACCGCTACAGTAGTTCGTTTTAACGTAAGCAGGGCAGTGGGATGATTTTGTAGGTATTTGAGATATTTAATCGCCCAGAAACTTTATGCCCCAGTATAGTGTTACTTTAATTTCAAAATAAAATGTGAAATATTGCTAGGTTTGCTACACAAATTCATGTTACAGGAATAATGTTGTGCAACTTTTGGGCTCTCCCTCAAGGTGCACCTGGTGCAGGACGCGGCAATCTGCTAGAAGAGAACCGCACAGGTTCGGTCGATGCGGCGAAGCGCTCTGGGCAGCCTAAGTCCAACAGTGGACATCTATCGGCTGAGATGACTACCACCATGGTATTTTGTTTTGGTATGCGTCATATCCGGTCCAAATAAACTGTTTTCGACGTACCTTCTTGGCGAAGGTGAGGTACAGCTCCTCGATCTGTCGGAACTGATCCTGCAGCTGCAGCAGGCGCTGCTTGCGCGCGGCCGAGTCGCCCAGCAGGCGCTGCCAGCGCGCGATGACGTCACCGTGGCGCTTCACGATGGCGGGCGTCTGTTCGTGGTTGGCGGCCACCAGCTGTTCCTTCAGGGACGTGATGTTCTGGATGCCCTCGTGCTCGAAGGCGGCTAAGCCTGGGTGGAGAAAGATAAGAATTTTATTTGAAAAATAGTTCTGAAAAGAATAATGGGTTGACAGGACATGTTTGTAAACTGTTAAGGAATACTTATCATAACCTTTTATCAAGAACATGAATGACCGTTTTTATTAAGAACTTGAATCGACAAAGCCAGCTAAAATTATCAGTAGATTTACAATAGACTAAACGTCTGAACAGAACGGGATTTTTCTGTAACGGCCCCACTGCATGATTTGTGAGGTTTGCCTCGAATTTTCGAAGTTCTTCGAAAAGACGATGGCACACCAAAGAAACTGCGTCCTTACGAAGGAACCCTCGCGATGAAATTGCTTGGGATTAAAATTTTTTTTTAACTGACTTAGATCTAGACTTATATCTTGGAACTGACCGGCATCGAAGGTGTCCTGCTTGGTGAGCAGCGTCTGCACGGTGGACAGGTCGCGGCCGAACTCGTCGGAGCGCACGTGCGTCTCCTTGTCGGCGATCCACGACTCCACCACGTCGGCCTTCCACAGCAGTTGGAGGTACAGGGAGTTGTCCACCAGGGCGGCCTTGCGGCGGGCGGCGAGCCCGGTCAGCTTCTCTAGTTTGGCCTGAGGAAAAGGAATATACGGTTGGACTTCGAACATAAGTAAAATGAGATTTATATCATCAAGATTAGGACTTAGGTGAAAGAAAATGTCGAAATCAGGCGAAAATTTCACACTTTTTAAAATCCTGAACGTCCTGAATACGTTCTACACTTTCTACCATTGAAACAATGAACTCTGATACCATCCTGACTATGTTTTTTAGCACATTTTAAAACAATTTGTATGTTCTTGATTATCCTCCACTTAACCTCGATCTTGTCTGATGATAAGCGATAGATTTGCTCTGCGAGAGAAGGAGCTTAATTCGGAATATGCCTGTGCACTGTTTCTTTGAAGGCTGTCGAGTCACAGGCGGTAGAGAATATATGTCTTGATGTAGTTACCTGCAGAGCCCTGATGCGGTGCGACAGAGCATCAGCGTGTAGGTTGCCAGCCGCCAGTAGCCTCTCTCCATCAGCAGCCAGGTCCCTCACACGTTCTCCTCTTGCAGCCAGTTCGGCTTCCAGCGCCTCGTGCTTCTTCAGCAGGCCCTGCACGGCAGCCATGCTGTCGCCGCATTCACCGACCACCACGAGTTGTTGCTTCTCGCTGCAGAAGCCAACTTTTGTTAGTGATTGACTCAGGTGAGATCGTGCAAGCTTTAAAAAGCTTATCGATTCACTACATTGATACTCTGTTACTCAAGAGGAGTCCCAAAATGAAGAAGTGGGACAGATAGACAGACAAAAAAATACCTTTATAAAGGTTTTGTTTTAGATTCCAAGGATCCCAAAAATTTTGTGTATTCTTGTTAAGCACAAGACTGAATAACATACATCCACATCAAATTTTCTTCCTTTCAGCTTATTAAACTCAGAAGACAGTACGTGGAGTTTCTTGCACGTTCTTCTCTATAGAGACCCCTACTGACGTTTGTGAATGTGCAATCAGCTTCATCTTTTGCTTGATAATTCAAAAGTCTTTACCTGATCCAAGCCTCTTCCTCATCGACCTTCGCCAGGAACTGCTGGTAAGCCAGCGACTGCTGGAGCTTGGCTCCTCTTTCAGCCGCCAACGTCTGCAGCTCATCCCAAGCTAGAGACAAAGCCTTCAGTCTCTGTTCGATCTCTGGCACTCCTATATAACCATGACAAAAATTTAATGCTGTTCATTGGGAAGTGCATCACATGATTATGGCTGGATTGATTTACCCCCAGTTTATCAGCTCACTGAATGAATTTTCAACAGCCAATCACAGCAGATAACGCGTGTTTGACAATCTGACACATTAATTCTGCGATAATTTTGAGCTGAGAAACTCGCGGTTAGTCAATTGCAGTTTTTACGTGATTTTGGTAAAAATTCAGTTTGGACAGGGCAACATCAGATCCGCTAGTATATAAATCAATATAATATACCTAAGTTGGAGACGTCCATGAGCTTCTCCCCGGCCTCCTGTACGGCCTGGATGGCAGGCTCGTGGCTGGCTAGCTCGGCTTCCAGACGCTTGTGCTTCTTCAGCAAGTTCTGCACGCCGGTCAGATCGCGCCCGTAGTCGTCTGATGCGACTAGGAGTTTCTTCTCCCTGTTGAATGATATGTGATTAGTATAAATCCTTTGTTTAGGCTTGTAGAACTTTAGTTTTTAGTGCAACACAATACAATATAATTGTATGTATTTGTAATGCTTTTCTTATTAAATTAACATTAAAAAAATACATGACCATATCAAAAAAACTAAAATGTTTGCAAGGGCACAAACAGAATTAGAGAATATAAAAAAGTTTGGCGCTCAAATAATGTTCTAGGAACGTCATTTTTGTCACTCCATTTTATATCTGGTGAGTTTCTTTCATCAAGGCGATTACGGGATTTACGGTGACCAGTGCCCTGAGAAGATCCGAAGACAGAGTAGCTTGGAAGCAGCTCAATGACTCCGTGAAAGCTTTGCAAGTCGGGCACGACCTTCAGTAATGAAGACAACGAATAAGAAGATACTAACTTGATCCAAGACTCCTCATCAGCGATGTCCCTGAAGAACTGGTGCAGTGTGTTAGCCTCGTGTAACCTAGCACGCCTGTGCGCGGCCAGGTTGCGCACGCGCTCGAAGCGCTCGTTGATGGCGGCGCGCCGGGACCCGATGCCGGCGCTGTCGAACTGACCCGACGACACCAGCGCGTCGGCTTGCGCGTTCATGTCTGCGAGTGTACATGTTATTGTGTTATACGACCATGTTGGCTTACACCAAATTTACTTTTATTGTAACTTACAAGCCAGCAGTTCCTAACAAATTATACATTTGAATAACACCACTCGAAAAATATTTAATAAGATTTTTTTATGTCGATTTTGGTATTTATTGCGACGTTATCTTATTTTGTACTAGCGGACGCCGCGCGGTTTCACTCACGTAGTTCCCGTGAGAATACAGCGATAAAAGTAGCCTATGTCACCCGAGGAGCGTAGCTTACCAACGGTGAAAGAAATTTTGAAATCGGTCCAGTAGTTTTTATTTTTATTTGTTTTATACGAAAATACACATCTTTCCTCTTTATATTATTGTATTAATACAGATGTCAATAGTTTTTGCATGTTTTTTTTTTTTATTGATTGGCTCGCGCTTGGCTTTTATTCGCCTGATGGTAAGCAACAATGTGGTCGACGGTGAAGTACGCTTGCCTAGATCGCCGGATCTAAAATATCTATGGGATCTGTAGTTGAAACCTCACCATTGATCCTGTCCTCATGCGCCTGGATGTCGGCCTCGACAAGCTGGTGCTTCTTCATGAGATTCTGTACGGACGCAAGGTCCTTGCCTGAGTCTTCAGATGTCAACAAGCTTTCAACCTAAACCATACAAAAGTGTTAAAAAAAAATGTAAATAAAAATGTTTTCGTTCAATATGGCTCTAATATCGTCCCATAACTGCAAATGTGGCTCTCAAAATGAAACAGCTGCAGCGAGGAAATTATGCACAAAAACTGGTGGTATGCCAGTAATTCTGTAAACTGTAGTTTTAACGACAGGTGCTTCTTTTGATCACCATCAGTTGTTATGTGTATATAGTTACCTCTCCAAGCCAGAAGTCGAGATCCTTGACGGCGGCGATGTAGGTACGTTGTTTGTTGGCCTCTTTCAGCTTGAGCGACTTCTCCGTCGTCTTCTGCGTCAGGAACTCCCACTGGTCGGCGATGGATGCTAAGCGAGCCTGAAGGAAACAGATATATTAGTAATTATAATGTTTTAGTGACATGCCTCATAAGATATATTTGCATAATACGCTCAAGATTGAGACGAAATTAAAAAACACGTTACACAATTTATGACGTCAAAACTTCTGAAAATCTCAGTAATGATCAGAATTAGAAAGTAAGTATTCGACTTGACGCTGGTCGCTGAAATAATCGCTAGAAGCTACCAGCACATGACCAAGGCTAGGGTCTGTCTAAGTCTGGCTAGACTTACATTGCTTAGGATGATATCGCAATAATTCTTAGGAAAAATGTTGTTATTTTTTTATGTTTTATAGGCTCGCGCTTGACCGCCATCTCACCTGTTGGTAAGCGATGATGTGGTCGACGGTGAGACGCGCTTGTCTAGAAATAACCTATTCACTCTTTGACTTAAAGACTCCTAGATTGTAGCTATCGGGAAACTCAGACTCCGGCAGAGAATTTCACTCCTTAGCTGTACGCATAATAAGTGTTTCCAAAACGTTTTGTGCGTATGGGTGGTGGTGGTGGTGATGGTTGTAAATGTTAGGTTGTGTGTTTTGTTGTTGTTTTGTCGTTTGTCAATACTGGCAAACAAGAAGTAGGCAGTACCTGCACGGCGTCTTCGCTTCCACTGCACTGTCCTCTCTGCACGAGGTTGCCTCCCATAGCCAGCACGGACTGGATACGTTCCGCATTGGCAGCCAGTTCCGCCTCGAAGGCCTGGTGCTTCTGGTGCTTCGACTGGATGTTGGCGGGGTCCTGACGAGTAAAGAGAAGCATTAGTGAAATTCTAGATACAGATGATTAACTGTTGTACTGTCCAATATTTTTGAGTAATTTCAATACATAGGAAAGAAAGGCACTGAAGCTGCTGTTTTGTTTATAAAGAACTAACATCTGCCCGCGGCTTCGCCCGCGTTAAAATTGTTTTATCACCCAAGGGAATACAAACTACTCTATGTCCTTCCCAGGCTCTCGAAACTATATCCATACCAAATTTCATCTAAATCGGTTCAGTAGATTACAACCTCACAAACTTTACCTCTTTATAACATTGGTATAGACAAGTTGATTTGTCGAAGAAAAAGAAACAATCCTTTTCAGAAAATAATACTAACACTAAAATATATATTTCATGATGACTTGAAATAGTAAAAGAATATATAATATGGAATGTATTTTACCTTGTAGCTCTCCTCAGTAGCAAGCTGCAGTTTCTCAGCGATCCAGTTCTCCATCTCATCAGCGTCGCGCGAGAACTGCTGCAGAGTCTGTTCGTCACCCAACCTGCACAACAGTATTACATTGAGTTGACGTTTTAAAGAATATTATTGCATACATACATACATAAACTCACGTCTTTTTCCCATGGGGGTGGGCAGAAACTACAGAATATGATTATTAAGATTGCCCTAGTCGGCGGCACGAACCGCATCCGACAACACGTACGAAAGGGAAAGACGCTGTGATGAGCAGTAAGATGCTAGTGCGCGTACGAATAAATTGATGATGATTTAGAACAAAAAGGAGCTCACGAAATTTTATGAACAGATCTTTGGTAAGTATGAGTATCATGAAAAACAACAGAATGTACTTGTTTAAACTAAAATTATATGCATTGTTTACTGCTTATCTATCCCTGTATGGTGACTGTTTTGCAATTTTCCTTCTTTTTATGGTATTTGTTACCGCCCAAAGATGCGTTGAAATTAGTGTTGAAATATGGAAATTCGGACACTCGCAACTTTCAAATACATGTTTTTTTTTCCTTTTTTGTTTTCATACAGGGCTAGATAATGATGACACAAATTGATATCATTTTGAGCGTACACCGTCAAACAGTGGAGTAATCGCCATACTACGTTTGTATGGAAGAATGACTGACAAGGGCAACCTTAGTTTCAGAGTTGCGCAGACGAACGGGACCGGTCAATGTGGGGACACTCGGGGCAACCCTATATTCAGCAGTGGACGTCTTTCGGATCATTTCGATGATGATGAAGCCAAATCTAGGATAAAAAAAACTGTATGTTTTAGTACCTAGATCTCTTCTCAATGAGCGCCTCCTTGAGGTGGCGCCAGCGGTCCAGCACGCCGCGCCGCTTGCCGTCGATGTCGTCCGCAGCGTAGTGCTCCGACGCCATCAGCTGGTCGGCCAACGTCTGCAGCTGTGCGATCTTCTCCTCCTGTAGGATAACATATATTTTAGAATCATAGCATGAAAAGGTAGATTTCGTGTATAACCTTAAGTTTACAGTCTCACAAATCTTAAAAAAGTTAGATTTTCATTCAAGGGAGCAGGTTTTTCCCCTATGGACAGAGAGAGACTTGAATCGTATAGGTTCTGAGGTTTCAATTCCTTGTATACTTGTTATCTTGGAACAGTAAAGAAATTTTATTTTATTTTATTTGAATAAAATAAAATAAAATTTCTTTACTGTTGTTCTGTTGTTTTTCTTTCTTTTTCTTTTCTACCCTTGAGGGTAGAACTGTTATTTTCTTCATCTCATTGTACTAATGCTAGTTGTTAATTTGATCTTTCGACAAAATCCTCATCGGGCTTTCAAAATTCAGGTGTTTACAACTTACATGAGCATTGATAGCCTTATCAAAGTCCTCATGCTTCTTGATGAGCTGCTCCACATTATCCGGCTGAGCCGCGTCGGCGGCCGCGTCAGCATCCGTCTGGTCCTTAGAGGAGGGCGAGAGGAAGGCCTCGCGGGCACCCATCCAGCCCTCGGCCTGTTCGCAGTCACGGTAGAACAGCTGGAGTTCCAGGTTCTGGTCGAGCTTCATGCGGCGTCCAACCCAGGCCCTAGAAAGAATAATGGTGTTAGAAATTTTTCGTGATCGGAAAATGTGTTTATTCAAATAAAAGCAATAAGTTAGTATGCATTTCTATAAGACCTCTGAGTAGCCTGTGAAACCATTGTTTCATTGCCATCATAGAACACGCTTTATTATCATTTGTTAAAGCCAAGGCGGTACTTGCCTTACGCGTCTGGAAAATCGCCGAAATACTATATTTCATGGCACATACTATTAATCCATGGATGAATTTAGGCAATATATAATGCCTAGGAAGACGGCGGTGGACAAAGGTCTATTCAGGGTCTACCCAAGAAAAGTAAAATAAAAGCAGAGGGATAATGACGTATTGTACTAACTTCTCAAGGTCCTGGCGGGCATCGCTCATGTTGTTAAGCTTCTCCTGAATATCAACGCTGGCGTAGTGTCCTCCTTGCAACAGCTGCTGTCCGAAGAGTTCCAGAGCTTGGAACGTACCGGCGCGGGCGTCCATTTCAGTGCGATGTTCCTATATCATACAAAACAGTTTAGTAAGAGATCAAAATTAATGGGAAAAGAAAACTTATATACCACACTAAGCCAAGAATATTTTTGCTGGTCTGCAATGTTAAGATATTTTCAAGTGCTGTGGAAAGAAATTGCCTAACTAATACAGTTTTAGTACCTACATTATTGTTTGTAAGGACGATGTATTAACTCATATGTTGGGGTCCCATAAGAAACCCCAGTTCCCTATGCCTAGTATAGGGAAGTATTAAGACAGATTAAATAAAAATTGGATTGTATAAGGAACCCCAGTTTCCTATGCATAGTATAGGGAAAGTATTAAGGCAGATTAAATAAAAAACTCTAGAAGAAATAAAGGCAATAGTTATTTATACGATGTTTCCGTACATCAATATTTTAGATAGATTCAAAAACGAGGCCGTGACTAAACCAACATTTTGTATTTGCTTTGTTTATAAAATAAAGCTGAACAACACACACCAAGAATAAAATAATCGTGGATAGTTCGAAAAGGAATAAATAAAGTAATGGAAGATACGGATTGTACACAAAGTAAAAAGACACACACACTAACACATTTACGACAAACTGAAGACACCTTGAAAACACACGAAAAACTAGTACAGTCAACTTGAAAAGAGTTTTTCATAAAATCGAATACAAAAGTGGATCAACTTTTAATGAATGCGTGATTATCACTCGATTCGTTGTATAATTCTTAGTTGACCGATTTATACCACCATACCATTTATTATAAGTATTTATAAGTAATGGAACACTTTTGTGGTTGACTATACTTTATCACAACATAGAAATAAAACACTAAAATAAATTACAAAACAATTAAAACGGTTAATAGAGTTTTTGTGTCTTTGTCTGTTTAGTTTTTTATAGTTAAACTGTTAGGGTAACTACCCCTGGCCACTAAATACATTCAAATAAATTAGATTGTAAACAGCACATCGAGTGAAGTGTATATTATTGCGTATTATTGCATACACGGGTGTATATTATAGAGTTCTTGCAAGTCACGTCAAATATTTATAGGATTTGTCTCCATATGCAAAAGATCTATGAAACCGAAGCGAGTCGTCTCATTTCTTGTGATATACCAGAATGCAGTGAGGCGGTGAGTGATTGTGAGGCGACTGGCCCTTATAAGAACCATTGAAATTTCAGAACATGCGAGTAATCTTGGTGTAGACTTTTTGTTTGTACTTGTAGATTTCAATGGTAATTGAAATACTTAAATCTAACTAGATGACGCGATTGTATGTACTTCGAGTGTCAAAAAATACGATCAATGATCGTAATTTGAGCTTTTCATTTAACAGTTTCGGAACCGGGAATCTAGAAAAATACCTTTGTATGCCATATTGAGCTGTAATGACTGTATAGAAAAAGTTGGCCGAGACATTGGTTATGTTTTCTTTCATTGGTAAGTAAATTTTTAATTTTTGTGTGGAAAAAGTGGCACGCTTGGTTTTCATACAGATGGAGGGCCTGGCGTTATCTAGTTAGACTTATGTATATCCGTATTTTTATTGGATTATGAAAATATTCACACAATTGGTTTTGGAAACGTTATGTTTATTCATTTAATTCTGCTTGAATAATAGAGAACACTTTTTTTCCACATTTATCAAATTATGTACTCAAAATGAATGTAAGATAATATTATAAATCTCACAGCTCACATAATTAATACAAAAAAATAAACATGTGACTTGCAAGAATGGTATTAAGGCGGGGTCACACATGCGTGCAATGCGTCTGACCTGCGGCATTATGCCGTACCGCGCGTCTATCTCCAAACGCTGGCTCTAGAAACACAGTTACCTTGTGATATTCGTTCTCCAATACCCAACATCTGCCAATTCTTTTACAAACTTCCAATATTTTCCCCCAAATACTAGATTTCATTTAATACCCCAATTTATAGATGTTTTTTTTTATATAATCCTTGAATTTCGTACTGTTCCAACTTATTATTTTAGCGTTCAATTTTATAACCGCTCATAAAAGATCGCTCAGAAACGTTCAAACGCTCAATCTGCGTTTGCGCACGATTTCGTTAACGAATTATAAAATTATAATGAGCGATTCCAAAATTGAATCCCCATAGCTCCCCTAGATACCTGGATCATTGATATGAATTACTAAAAAACGAATGTAATCACCAAACTTTATACATTCAAACATTATTAATGAGATGTACTGGCTTTCATTTTCACTATATTAGTCACTAGTGGACCAAACGGGAATAAATTACAAGAAATAGATACTATAATATGTAATATTATTAGCACATAAAACAACAAAACCAAACACAATGTAGGCAAGTCATTAAAACCGCCTCTGTACTTTTGTCTGCATGAACTTCAATCATTTTTTACTGGATCAGCAGGATAGATTGCAAACGATTCCCTCTCACAGATAAGAGGTTTGAGTGCCAGCTATAAAAACATTCTCCATCTTATCACAAAACAAAATCTCAAATTAGCCCAAACTTAAACCATCGAGCCAGATTTTGAACTTTATTCCTTATTCGTTAAAGTTGTTAATGCAAAACTTGACGTATAAACCCAGGCGACACCCCGTTTTATGTGCCAATAAGGACCACTTAAATCTGAGCTAGTTTCTAACACTAAGGTAAATTGACAGTTTCTCATACAAAAGTTGTGAATTTAACCTCGTGTTAGCAACTAACTCTGATTGTTAATGACCATATCAGTCATATTGATAATGTTATCATAACATGGACATACCTGGTGTCTTTCAAGCAGTGCTTCAGCGCCGGTGACGTCATTGGCCAGCTCGTCGGAGCTTACCAGAGCCATCATGGAGTTGATCCATGCCATCAGGTCGCGGTAGTCGGATAAGAACCTGTGGGATTATTTTGTTAATTTTAAATGTGTTTTAGTTTGTGTAATAAAATAAAGATGTAGACTAGAATACGTTGATCATGAAATATGAACACACAAACATAAAAAACGCTTGAGGCATCTTGAGTTTAGTTGTGAAGTCGATTTTTTTTATTATATATAGGCTCGCGCTTGACCACTGTCGCACCTATCTCTATCTTTTAGTAATACAATTGTATAGTGTGTGTTGTGTAGTAATTATATGTATATTATATGTAATTCCCTCAAGACAGCGAGGATACTTGCAACAAGTTTTTGTTTTAAATTAGTTGGCGTAGACGTGTCTTAGTGTGGTGACAGCGAATTGACAAGCGTAGCTTTGAGCGCCCCACAGCTATTCAGACCAACGACTTTAAAAAGGCGTTTGAGACAGAATGGTGAAACGGGTGCTCTAGTGTTACTTGGGAGAGGCATATGTCCAGTAGAGGACTGCAATAGATCAAGTTAATTGAAGACAAGTCAAAACAAGCAGTTACCTCTGCAGATCATAAGAGTCGAGCAGCTTCTCCTTCCTGGCGTTAGCCCTGGCCTGCAGCTGCTGCCACGCCTCGTTGATCTCGCGCTGCTTGCTGTACGTGGCGTCGGCGGAGTCCCCGTGCGTGGACATGAGGCGGTTGGCCGTGTCGTCCAGCTGCCGGATCTTGTCGCCTAGGGCTGCGAGGTCGCGTTCTAGGCCCTCGTGTTTGCCTGGAGAGAAAAATTGTTAATTTGTTTTGGACAATAGAAAAACCAAAGGTCATTTAGAACTAAGGTTATGTAACTTTAGCCACGGTCAGTCCCGTGACTGTCCGTGGCCTGCTGAGGTATATTATATACCTCTGCAGGCTCGTTCAGCGGTTAGTCCTGGCTGTTAGTTTTGATGCCTTCTTTACGGTAAAAGAGAATTATGCACGCAATTATTTTATTTGCTAAATGAATTACATATTAACTATAGTAAACAAATATGAAAATTTTGAAAAATATCTTTTTATTTTTTATTTTTTTTATTTGTTATAGGCTCGCGTTTGACCACTATCTCGCCTCATGTTAAGTGATGATGTGGTCGAAGGTGAAGCACGCTTGCCTAGAAGTAACCTATTCACTCTTGACTTGAAGACCCCTAGGTTGTAGCTATCAGGAAACAAAGACGCCGGCAGGGAATTCCACTCCTTAGCTGTACGCACAATGAAAGTATTTTCGAAACGCTTTGTGCGTATGGGTGGGATATCAACCATGTAACGATGGCGCATTGCCGTACGTCTTGTAGTCCGATGATGGATATCTAGATCAGAGACGATGTTATAAAACGTCAAAGATGAGAATTTGAAAGGTAAGTCCGATGTGCCATCTGACGTCAGTTAGCAAGACACGACGCCCATACAACTGCCATAGAAAACAGCGTTTTCGTAGAGGGACAGATATATTACCTTAAATTGTTATTTATATCGAGCGCTTTATGATCAATTTTGATTCTGTTTTATTATTAGTAATCTATTTAAGTTATTGTATCGATAAACTGGACAAATAATAACTATATTTTTCATGCATATTCCATACTAAATAAAACAGGGAATTTTTGGAAATTACCCATCGTTAAGAGTAATCAGTAGCCCAAGTCTGACAAGCAGTCTTACTCAAGTTACCAAGGAGTATTGTTTTACTCATTAAAGCTAGGTTTTAGAGGTCAAACGTGTAGTCTCTTCATGTGTGATTCTAATATAAAGCTGCAGTACAATATACATGTGGAATAGCTAGGAACATGGCGTATGTGGAGTTTCTTATCTGTTTTTCTCCATAACAATCTATCTTTGCGAATGGACGGTATAATCATTTTTTTTTACTTTTAATGTTTGATATTCAAAAGTGCCGCTTAGTGGCCTAATTGAAATAAACAATTTGACTTTTTATAATAATTGGTGGTAATAAAACTCACGTTGCAAAGTCTGCACAGATCTCAAGTCCTTGCCCAGATCATCGGTGGCTAAAGCGGCCTCCTTCTCGGCGATCCAGTCCTTGGTCTCGTCCACATCGCGGTGGAACCGTTGTACCTCGTGCGCGGAGCCTAGCTGGGCGGCGCGCTCCGATGTCAGTTGTTGGAGGGAAGTCCATTTCGAGTTGAGTTCCTGTTAAAGGTAAATTCAGCTTTGTTTAGACAGTTCAAAGGATATACGGTTTTCCGTATTTGGAATGTTTTCTAGCTGCAGAGAACCTACTCTACATGTTTATAGAGATTTAAGAAACTACCTTCTGTCCAACGACCTGACAATTGTATGGTCCTAGTCTAACTTACAAATCAATCCTCTGATTTACACTTTTAATAACCTTTAAATTAGCAGATTTTATTCGAAGATGCGCGTTAAGGTTTGAAGCTTAACATAGTACAGTACAAACATTTTCTTAATGTCCCTCGGCAAACTTCGTGTTCGTTCGATCCGACGACTCGATTCGAGTTTATCCCTTTGCACTTGGTGCAGACCGGAAGCTCTCAATCATCTAAGTAAGCTCGTAAGTTGGAAAGAGTCGTTAGATGCGCAGAAGTAGTTTTTTAGGTATCTTTGGTAGAGAAGCGGGGCGCGGGGAACATTTAGGACCGTTCCGAGCGCGCGATTGGTTGGTCAGTTGACACAAGATCGACTGTCCAATCGTGTCGCGTCCACGTTCCGTTCGCTGTATATGGTTGTTGGACAGTTTGCGGCATATGCGCGAACTTACCCCCACTACGCCAAAATGTTGCCAATTTACATGCGGGGCACTATAACATAATGTAAAAGCTGCTCAAGCTGCTATTTTTACAGCTCTGGCTGAATATTTCAGAGACCAAATTTTCATGTCTTGTCATATTACTCCTCATAGTTAAGAAATTACGAAACCAGAAGTCCATATTCTACTTCCTAAATAAATAAAGAAGAATTAATCAAGCCCGTTTTTTCCATTGATCACTTTAAAAAAAGATATAAAGAAAAACGTTACCAAAATCATCATTTTTTGGCATGTCGCGTTTACCATATTTTCATTAAATCCGTGTTACATAAATTCACCGTTAAGAATCTCTTAATTTTTAATATCAGCATTTTATAACAGATTATTAACTATGTCTTTTCATAAAATAAATATTTAAAAATAATTAGAAGACAGTTAAAAACCGCGCAAAACAATGTTCAAATTTTTAACGCCATTTGCGGCAACAGTGCTTGTTTAAAAAATGGCGGTGAAACGGAACGCGACCGACGTATGTGCCTACCTTGACGCGATGGTCCCCCGCCCTCCACAGTCAGTCGGCGCGTTTCAAAGGGGACGGACGCTACGCATTTCGAGTGGTGAGTTGTTTAATTTGATTCTACAAAACTTGTCATAGTAATCGTCATTCTAACTTATAATCGTATCTTGAAAGTTCATGCAGGGTGAAGCCTAATTGTGAATGTCACGAAGAAACATTTGTGAAACTAGCTTACGTAGTGCGTTTGTAGTCTTTTATCTTCTATAATATTCTTAGCACGTGGAATGTTCTAGAAAAAATCATTGTTGGCAACATCATTCGCAGCAACATTGCACGAGATAACAATGACGCAAGTTGCGAATAATGATAAAGTATAGGCACAACAATGACGATTGTTGCCAATAATGATTTAAATGTAGGTATACTACTACGATCTATTCGTGATTAGCTTGAATTGCTACTTCTAAATGTACCTATTCCTAGCTACATCTGCAATATAATATAATTATCTTTCTTTTTGACAGGTATATAATCAAAGGATCTGAAATTATAGTGATCGGTTAGTGAACCGCTTGTGAAGTAAAACATTCAGTTACATTTAGATTAAAAAAAATAACATTTATATTTTTGTTACCTACATAATTTTTTAAACGTTTTTTGTACAATAACTAACATACTATGTGTTAGACATAGATACTAATAGGTATAATATAACAATGTAATTAAAAGATATGTACAAAATGAGCAGCTTAATATCAAAATAAAAAAAGTGGAAGAGACAGACATACTTCTTAAAAGTAACTTGGTTCCTAACAATATAAAAGCCTTCAAGGGCACCTTTTCCGTACACCAAGTCGTATGGGAAAAGTCTGAAACTAAAATGATTTTAAGAAAAATGAGTTGCTTTGATTGTTCTGCTGCTCAAATCTGTGTTCACGGATATCATCTAGGGCACATAACAAATGTGGAGCTAGAACGGCAAAAGATAAAAATTTTGTCCGATATTACATTGAAAGCGGCCAACACTCAGGAATGTCAGCCGAAACCTTTGTGCTCCAAAGATACGTTTTAAGAATTTTTTTAAGGCCCTGCAGAACAGTGGCTAATTATTGTTAATTCCTTATATTTTATTGTATACTAAACGACTTGTGTTAAGTTTCGTTGATTTCTTGATGTTAGTTTTAGATGATTGCATACAACTGCATAATACTGCAGGACTGATCAATGTCATTAAATTAGAATCTATAGTGTCCCTAGACTTAGCTGTTTTTTTTTTATAATCAATCAATCTAGCCAAAATGTGGCACAATAATTATACTTTTGTATTTGTTGACATAATTATTTAATGCTACGTACATTATAGACCAACATTTTGAGAAATGGGACATGAAAAATTTGATCAGAAAGTGCCTAGGCATGTTTTTGTAGTTGACTCAATGGTTGATTAATTTTTAATGAAAATGTTATGTTTGACTGTCAACTTTTTGCAAGAAAAAAGAGGTAGGATAAGAAAGTAAGTACCTATATTGTTTTGAAATTATGTTTAATAAGAAATTTAATAATAGTAATTAAAGTTTAAGAACTATATCAAGACTGAATCAGAGAAAATCATAAGACTGTAAGAATTTCTATTCTAGGTTTTATATTAAAAAATAAATAGAATCAATAATATTGTTGTTAAAAATAAAGCAAGGTGATTTATATATTTCGTATTTTATTTTCGTAATAATATACATATAAAATATTGACAGTCTTATTTGAATTTATAATACAGGTCATTGTCAGCAACAATTTGTCATTATTTTCCACAATATCATCATTATCCTCAAAAATCGTCATGACTGGCAACACAACGATTTTTATAATTTTAAATAATTCGAAAAATACTGTACTTTTTGGAGTGCCTCTAATTTTAAATTACATAATTTTCACTACATACTAATCCAGCGTCAGAAATAAGTTGCGGCACGAGGTTTTAAAATCACAAGTTTTTTTTGTTCAGAACATTATTTTGGGGAGAACTAGCCACCTACATATTCCACACGGAAATCAAAACAAAACAACAATAAAGTAATTAGTTCTGAATTCAAATTATTATACACGACAAATCTAATAATTTATGGACATGGAAATTAGCATTCGTTTGTATTCGGGAATGCGATGATTGCCGAGGGACATTAAGAAAATAGTTATATTGTAGTTATGTGATATATTGCTTTGCTATCAATTCAGACCTAAACCACGCAGCTAAAAAGTCAACCATTTCTAAGCCTATTGGCCAGTTAGTAGCCTCTTCAATAAAGACATATTGAGCATATCCAATTATATCGCTCTGTAATCCAACGATAATCCATAAATTTGATGTACGGATCAAATTCCTATTTGCATGTCAACAGCACTATAAGTTAAGTGTGCATGCACTCTTACTACTCGCTCTGTACGGCTTAACTCCACGTGTCACTTTTATCAAAGCTGCAAGCACTTACCTTATATCTGATACCGTATCGCAACGCAACAAGGAAGCGTTGCTATATATAAAATGAATATGTAAATTGTTATATCACGACTCAAACTAAATATTTGTGATTTCGTTATGTAGTAACGTGTAACTTTCCGTAAATCACTTACGTATATCAAATTGTGCCTACCGTATTAAGGTTGCCCTAGTCGACGGCACGAATTATTTTGTGCGCGTGCTTAAAATGCATGCTATCTCATTCCACAACACGTGCGAAAGAGATAGATGCTATGATGAGCAGTAAGAAGCTAGTTCGCGTACTAGTACACACTTTTGAGAAATTGTAGCGAAATGGATGATGATTTAGGATGAAAACGAGCGCGCGAAATTTTATAAACAGACATTGGGATTATGGACATCATGAAAAACGACTAAATGTTTCTATTCAATATAAAATTATTTGCATTGTTAACTTCTAATCTATCCCTGTATGGTGACTGTTTTGCAAATTTCCTTCTTCTTATGGTATTTATTTGCGCACAAAGATGCGTTAAAATTAGTGTTGAAATATGGAACTTCCGACGCTCATAACCATAGATATAATAAACAAGGAGATATGCCCGGTAGACGAAAATATATCGGAAACCTGTGTCTCCAGTTTGCCCCTACCACACGGCAACTACTACACATGCAGTTCAGTAAAGGCAATAGATACGCAGTCGCGCACACATTCGCATTTCTTAAATCAGAACGTACTACACAATAAATTATAAACCTTATCCCTTCAAGCACAGCGTGTATATACCAATCACCGTACAAATTACGCACACAAAAACATCGGTCGCTATCGTTGTGCTATGCAAAAGCAATTTATTTTACATACACGCTAGTGATTGACTAAATCGGAAACTTATCGATTCACCCATTTATTATTGTACATTTTTTTTTGTTTACTTGAAAATAAATAAAAAAACAGTTTGTCTAGAAAATTTTATAGTTAAAACAAATATGCAGCTAAAAATATAAATTATTAAGTAAATCAAAAAATTCAAACAATCAAAAATCCGGTTACTTTGTTTTAGGCTTTCATAGCGTAATGTTTAATTTATTTTTAATGTAGCCAATTTTAATTGTTTTGTGCTGCTATTATTGTTATTATGTTATGAGTCTGTTTTACTTGAAATAAATAAATTGAATTGAATTAAAACAGGAGGTATTGTTGAACCCTGCCAGTGCTATGGTGTTTAATCACTGACCTGTAAAGTGGAGGTATTTGTGCAGCACTTGACACTTTGATATTATTAGGGTTGCATTTTTTGTCAAAAAGTTGGTTACGCATTTCTCTACTACACTGTAAAATAATCAAAATAAGTAATACACATTATTTCGCATCAGGCAACATAACACCCACCAGGCGAACATCAGGCGAGATAGTGGTCAAACGCGAGCCTATAACAAATAAAAAAAAAAAAAAAAAAAATCGCTTTTCCAACCGGTTGAAAACGGTTGACAAATTGAAAATAAAATATAATAACAATATTTCATTCGTCATCGACATTGTTATCGATGTTGTTATCGAGACGTTAGTGGATCTGCACAAGCACATCACTAACTCGTCGCAAGGAGCAGCGGCCGTACTACGCGATGCATCCGCTCAATGATGTATCGTTTTGTGATTTTTACATTGCTTGTCCAGTCACTTAGCGACAAACTTAGGTAATGGTTAGGAAGCAATGTATTTAATGCAAAAATAGTACAGTCGCTGTGATATTTCAATACAAAAATAACATAGTAGAAGCAAGAAATATTTTACGATTTGTTGTTTTTCATGATTTTAAAGACAAATATAGTGAAATACTTGTACTCACTTATTGTAAGTGATTCTATGATTTACAAAGTTTTGGTTTAGGCTTCGCTTTTTACAAGAAACCACTGAACAACAGGCATTCTTGTAATTTTTCACGTTGACGGTCGAAAGCGCACTGTTTAGCGGAGACCTGCCATTTGCCTGTAACATGCTCAGTCAGACCACGTCGCGCGGACACCGACACGCCCCCTTGCCACTTCTCCTGTATTTTATATTTCTAAGCTCATAACTATCAAATATATTTGCTTCCATACAGGGCTAGATAATGATGAGACAAATTGATATCATTTTTTATTTAGAACGTACATCGTCAAACAGTGGAGTAATCGCCGGACTACGTATGGAAGAAAGATCGACTAGGGCAACCTTAAAAGTATCTTCGCATCTGGCATTGTTACACGCGGACACTACGTGTACGCGACGTATTATCGGAACATATCGTTAACGCCAAACCTGCGCTGGACACACGTTCAATGCGAAGACATTCTAAATCAAAAACCTATTTAATCATTTATCTTACCTGCATCTGCGTCTTAATCTTCAACGCAGCCTCGGTCTGGCCCACAGTCATGAGCTGTACAGCGATCTCGTTCATCTCGGCCAGGCGCACCTCGTTGGCGCGAAGGTCGTTCTGGAAGTCGTCGAACTTCTTCTGCATGACTTCCACTTGCTCCAGGTCTTCGCCCACGTCTTGGACTTGGGCGTGCATTTCCTGTGTAAAAAGAGAAAATTTTAGATTAGTTTAAAAAAAAACAGAGAATGAGTGTAATCAAGTACCCTGAACTTCATAAGACAATTTGGAACTAATAAATTCCCAGAAAAGAACGACATAAAACTTCTTGAACCTTTTTAAAGTTGAAAAGTAGTCTAAAGTCGATTTTGAAGTAAAGCGTGCACTCCAAAGTCATTTAAGCTGGCTGGAGGATAATGTTGTTGAAATATAGACATTTGAGAAATACGTCTTGTAAAAGGTTTCCATTATGATTTTTTTTTTATTATAAATATCAAACAACCCGACTGCTTAAAAAGCGAACTAAAAAGACGTAAACAAGAAGATTGAATGATTTTTCATGCGGTGCAGTCGGAGGATACATATGCGCGAGCTGGCTGATCAAAAGCAGATGTATCCTCCGACTGAACAGCATGATTTTCTTCTTGTTTACGTCTTTTTAGTTCGCTTTTTAAGCAGTCGGGTTTTTAGTTATTTTTTAATATTTTTTTTATTTACAACTTTTTAGTTATTGACGTGACAACGTCTTATAATTCGATGGAGCCGGCTGCACGCACGAAAAAACATGACTCATGCGGCGTTACCTCGCTCTGAGGCGTTCCATTTAAGGCTTCAAGTGCAAGCGAGAGTGCGGAACGAGCGACAAAGAGGCACAATCGGCCTCCGCGTTCGGCAGCGTTCGACATCTGTCTCCCTCCTACTTGAGTGAGCGATGCGTCCTCGTGGACAGCTGCTATACAATAATACATTTACATGTTTTCGTCAAGGATGAAGTGCAGTGAAAAGTGAATGTTGTGTCAATTGTTTATAGCAACGATAATCACCTCGCTCACCATTGCATCAGTATTTTCTTATGACGTTGTCACGTTCAACTATCGTCAGTAAACCGACTTTAAAGACAACCAATTTTTTTTTAAATTAGGAACATGTAAACATATAAGTGTTACATATTTTTGTAATCACCTTTGCAAACCCTTTATTTTCATACACCACACGATGGGTTCGGAAGAAAAAAATTTTTGAATAATTATTAAGGCTCTCACAATATGGCGCCCAAAATCCTCCATTTTACAATTTTCCAATTTTTGTTGTACCAAGTGACACTCGCAGGATTAAGACGAATCGATTGACGTAAGAATCATCAAAATCGGCCAACACATTTGGTCTCTAGAACGCCATATAGGAACAAACATACATAAATACATGCACTGATAAACACATTACCCTCCTTCGGCAGTCGGGTAATAAAAGATGGCTGAGCAGTCACTGAATCAAGATTTGAACTCTTAAAATGGTTTCGTCAGGTCATTACTGAATCTTCTGACATAGTTTTTGCCGATACGAGGGTAGGAAAAGAAGTAGAAAGTTACCTTATCCTTGATCCAGGTAGCGAGCTCGGCGGCCTCGCGCACCAGCACGTAAGCCTTGACGGTCTCATTGAGCTTGTTCTGCCTCTCGCGAGCCAAGCCAAGGAGGTTGTCATATTGACCCTCGATCTGAGAACAAAGAGTTTGTGTTAGTGTTGATATTCGATTGACGGCAGTCATGTCCGACGAATTTTGGTTATTAGTTTTCTTTTGTAGTTTCTCAGTAACGTTTATGTATATTTTTTCACGGGAGATAGATGCCAGTGCGTGCGCACTAAAGCGTTATAAATTTTTGTTACTGTCCACCTCCGTAAAAGTTTGGGTAAGTTATGTAGCTGACAATTTAATGAAAATTCTACGACTTTAATTGATGCATAGTGAAATAGGCCCGCCCTTAGGCGCCTTAGTTTCATCGAAAATAATATTATAAAAAAGAGAACGAATTTTATGAGTTTGCTCTCACGTGTAAGGTAATCTCTGGAACCAATACATCTATTTGATAAGTATCTTATTCCAAATTGTTATAGGCTATAAGTTTTTATGACCCAGGTAAATCCGGGGCAAGCCACTAGTCTAAAAATACATCCATTCAGTTTTCTAGTGTGTATGTATTTTACAGTATATAGTTTACCTGGTTCTGCCTAGCTGCGATAGAGCTGGAGTCAGCCAGGTTCTGCTGCGAGGAAGACAGGCCAGCATCGATCTTCTTGACGTAGGCAGCAGGGACGAAGCCTTGACGGTCATTGACCTCCACCTTCCACCAGTCCTGTGAATGAAAGAGTTAATAAGTCGCTTGGTTTTAGGGTGAGCATCTTAACACCTATAATCAGTACGTGTGACTTAGGCTTAGCAAGCATTGCGGTAAAATGCGCAACAACTTTGTGTTTCGTCACAGAAACCACTGCGCCGCGGCGCTCTATAATTCTCTATATTCGCGCGGATAAAAATCGCAATGCGTGCTAAGTTTCACGAAAGAAAATAAAAATACTAATCATTATAGACAAGTAGTAACAGTATCCAAATTGATCTACGATGCGATTTTGTGTTGTGATTGTATAAATCATCGCTAGTGATCGCCATTATTCGGAACATTTTGGTCATAATTTTAAGTTCAAAGCGGCAAAATGCTTGCCTTCCAAGCTAAAGGTGCATGTCTGCTATAAATGGCCTATATCCTAAAAATAGCCTTACGTTAACGTTTCATGCATGCAAAGTGCTAACTGCAAAGTGTAGTATGTCATGTAAATGTATCAAGATTGTACACACTCACTCTAATGATGTAGGTAGTGGTACATTCTTAAAGCTAGGTTATTGCAGTTGCAATATTTCGGTTCTGGTTGTTTAGAAAAGTAACCGTTTTTAAATAGCGGCGGCCCATTACCCCTGGTACTAAGCTAACTATAAACCGAATTAATTATGCCAATATGTAATTATTTTTATTGAGAACACGTAAGTTACGAAAATACTAAAAAAACATTAATAAAAAAATAAAGCAAGCTTTTTTAATTTTCTTCTCAGCAAATCCTTTCATTTGATACCCATATCACGGCAGTGCACAAAAAATACTTAGTCCGCCATCTTGGGCCGTCCGCCATATTGGATTTAGGATGACGTCACTTAGCTAACCATGCATTGTCATCCAAACTTAACGTGTATGCAAAATTTCATCTAAATCGGCGGAGGATAACTGCTTTAAAATTCAGTTGCAAGATTTGACCCGAACACACTTACAGACATACATTGCAAGTTAAATAAAAGCTAGTAAAAATTGCCAGATCCAATATTTAACCGCTGAAATCTTTCATAATCATTTTAATGAAAGGAACAATACATCCAAGACTTCCTGTTATAACTCGTTCGACCTTGAACAACATGGCAACCAATCAGGCCAAACCCATACGATTTGAAGACAATAGTGGTTTTAAATCAACGTTACCGATCAGTCCGGCGATCATGAAACAATAACTGTAATATTTCAACAACATCTGCCTTTCAGAAATCAGAACCGTGACTCAATAATATTGGTCTAACGCTCGCTTAATATTAAGGTTCCCCTAGTCGACGGCACGAATTATTTTGTGCGCGAGGTTAAAATGCATGCTATCTCATCCGACAACACGTGCGAAAGAGATAGATGTTGTAATGAGCAGTAAGAAGCTAGTTCGCGTACGAATTAGCACTTTTGCAAATTTTTATCTAGACTGATGACGTTTTAGACGAAAACAAGCGCGCGAAAATTAATAAACAGACCTTTGGGAGTCAGGATATCATGAAAAAACGACTAAATGTACATTTTCAAAATAAAATTATTTTAATTGTTGAATTACTAATCTGTCCCTGTATGGAGGCCATTTTGCAATTTTCCTTCTTCTTATGGTATTTATTTCCGCCCAAAGATGCGTTAAAATTATTGTTGAAATCTGGAACTTTCGACGCTCATAACTATCAAATATATTATTTTTTACTTTTTCGATTCCATACGGGGCTAGATAATGATGAGACAAATTGATATCATTTTTTATTTTTAACGTACGCCGTCAAACAGTGTAGTACCTAATCGACAGACTATATTTGTAAGGAAGAATGATCGACTAGTGTAACCTTTGACATTACAATTGGCGCAGTGGTCGTGTGATTGGCTGCCTACGGTCCACGGGTATGATGCCCGCGCGTATGCAATAACAGTTTTTTGTCGTATAGATTGTTGTATAACATAAAGGAACACCTGTATTCCTCGGCAGGTTTACCGAGGTGTATCAGTATACCTATAGATTTCCGGCTATAAAATATTATTCAAATTGTGATTATATCCGGTAACGCTCGCTCGTCCCCTACTAAACCATGGGCCACACACCAAGTAATGGATTTAATACGTGTACACTTTGGGTACTTCAATAGTTATGAATGGTATGATAATATTTAGCAAGTGTATGAGCGTAACTTGATCTTCATAAGTTTTAAAGCATACAACAAGATGTCAGCGATGCGAAAATTATTTGTCCCGCCTGTTTTGTGGAGTTTACTGGCATACATAAGGAGAGGAAGATTACTAGGATAATGATATGACATCAGTTTTCCTCCTTACGCTGATTTGAGAGAGACATGACCAATTAAGGTGCGTTATCGCTCATCATTGCGGAACTCATTCAGCAAACAGCTCTGAAGTTCAAACAAAAAACGTAATATTTTGGTATAATTGCATAATATTAAGTTTTCATTCACAATTTTGGCATGTTTATTCGAGATTGTGTATTGCCTCTGAATGCTTGGGCTTGTAATACAATAGTGGGCAGTTTCGTATCCGTGAGAAGCCGGTAGCAAAATCAACCAATAAAGCCTGAGTATTGTTTTCTAAATTTGAAGTATTTTGTTTTAACGAGAAGATATTCCAAATTGTTTAGAAACGTATAACAGCGAACTTTGTACATTCATTAATGATGTTTATATTTATGAAAGAATGCGTATTGAATTTATTGCGCAATTTATATCAAGATAATTTCTAGATGCGTCATTCGAAGAGGCATGATTGTCTAACACTGTGCTGTGCTGTGCTTGTTAGCAGCTATATCAACGTCAGTCGTATATATTGAAGATTAATTTCTTCACATATTCATCGCTTTTGTACCAACCATAAAACTCTATCTCTGCCATAGACATTCATGACGCTGAAAAGCCTATGTAACTTTTTAGCTAACTTATAATTTATTGTTGTTGTTTTTTTTTAAAGAAAACGTTGGAAAAACACCAGGAATTTCTCCTGTATCGTGGGTGCATTTACAAACATAGATAGTCATACACAACACCCAGAGTCGGAACAACTATCTGTAGGTCATACAAATACTTGTTCCGTGCGGGAACCGAACCCGCGACACGAAGCGCCAACCGTGCGCCCAAAATTCTACCAATCACAGCAAGACCCACCCTATCCTATCAGATAAGTCAAAAGATTGACCTAATAGACTTTATTAGGCAGTGGTGTAAAACTCACATTTTCTTCTGACTTCTTATCAGTTTTTCTGTTGTGTACAAACAGACGGTCCACCAACATAACGACTAACCAACTTAACACTATCATTTTAACACTAGTATCACTTCACTATCACAGAGAGATTCACTGGCTGCCTACATTAAAAAAAAGCTACATTTTAAATTCTCAATTTCAAAAAAAGAAATATGTAATTCAAATCAAGATTTTATTGCGTCATAGGAAATAACTGCTTTTTTTATTCACAGACTCAGATCTAAAGTTCGGCACAGACACATAGTTTTCTTTTTTTTTATAAAAACGTTCTATGATATAAGTGCGTTCGACCTCTTTCGTGTTTCATCGTATACTGTTACAGTTCACGTGCGCCGTTTAGCGCGAGTTACATAAACGCGGTCAGTTTGCGCCAGATAACAATGGATCTGGATATGGTGCTTTACTATTGAAATATGGTGGTGTTGACTTTTATTTTACTATTGTATATTGTTAATCGGAGTTTATGGCTATTTGAGTGGAATTTGATAAACAATTGATTGTCATTATAATCGCCCATTATCAAGTTCTGATGTGATGAAAATATTTACAGCATCATTCACAACTCATAATTCAATATTTATTTATTTACTAGCTGACCCCCGGGGCTTCGCTCCCGTCAATTGGCTGCTTACCTACCCTACCCTACCTTACCTAGCCCACCCTACCCTACCTTAACTACCCTACCCACCCTACCCTACCCTACCTAACCTACCTACCCTACCCTAGGGTTATGAAAAATAGATAGTAGCCGATTCTCAGACCTACTGAATATGCATATAAAATTTGGTAAAAATCAGTAAAGCCGTTTCGGAGGAGTACGGTAACTAACATTGTGACACGAGAATTTTATATATAAGATTTGGCCATCCAACAATTGCATATACTGATACATTTAAATTTCAAGTTTGTTTATGTCTAAGGTTAGTATTACAATTTCTTATAGGTTAGCAATATTCATATAATATCACTTTATCTATCACAAACTATCATATAAAATTAAGTTAAAAATAATTCCAAAGGAACATAGTTCAATTTTTTTTCGATAAATATCAGATAACACAACTGATATTGGTATGAGAATTTATCAGTATGTATTACAGAAGTTAATTACAAGGACGATGTCCCAAATGTTATTTTATCGACCTAATTATCTTTTTGCGTAATAGCGTAATCGATGCAAAAGGAAAGTCTTAAAACGCGTAGTGTGATATATATACGCATTTTTTTTTCTTTAAGTCTAGAGTGAATAGGTTTTTCTAGGCAAGCGTGCTTCACCGTCGACCACATCATCGCTTGCCATCAGGTAAGATAGTGGTCAAGCGCAAGCCTACACATGACAAAAAAAAAATACGAACTTTCATAAAAACTGTCATCCACTATTTAACCATTTTAGGAGTTCTTTTCCATAAATATTTCTGTAGTCCTTACGTTCGATAAGCGTTTTAGTCAAATAAAGTTATCAAAAAATAAAAGGCCCGTTTTGACAGATATAAAAATACTTAATAATAATTAAACTTGATGCTTGCGAATGATACTCGTTGTTAACATAGTTATTAATTAGGATTATTAAATTAATTTTTCAATTTCTTACATAGAAACTTATCGCGGCATGTAAAGTGAGAAACGTCAACGGGCTTCTTAGATTGTGACGACTTTAATTAAAGATTTTTTTGCAGTAAATCTTAAGTATAAAACTAGGGTTTATCTTTTTGAGAGACTGGTACCTGTGATAGGTTTCTATAAGCAGTACCTGACCCAGTGACCTGTAATACAGGTTATTTTGTTAGGTTAGAAATCCACGCGGGAAGTAACAGTCAGTTGTATGAAATGTTCTATGTGGAATTCACAGTTTGTCAAGTCTATCTTTTGCAAATACATTTTGCCGCTGTTACGGCTATTTATCTACTTACCATCACAATGCAATTTCCTAATAATAGATGTATTGTTTTCTTCCTAGCTAGGTGAAGGTGACTTATGAATCATCTAGCTGTCTGAATCTTATCTGTTATTTACACTAAGATGTGTCTAGAAAGTAAAGTATTGACTGAAAAAAAAAACCATTTCAATCTTTCATTTTCATCCTGAAATAATCCTTTAGAAGTACAGCTTGACCAAATATCCCCCAGAAACCAAGTTATACATGATCTGTTTAGCTTACTGGCATCTGGATCATCTCACCTTGTTGTTAGAGTTGAGAAGAGTCAGCACATCGCCCCTCTTCATGGAGACCTCGCGCGGCGACTTCTCCGCGTAGTCGTACAGGGCCACCACGCACTCCTTGCCCGATACGTCCACCACGGGGGACTCTTGTTGCTGCACGGAACAAATTTAATTGTTTATGAGGATTGAAAAACTTAAAACAATACTGAAGTTATGATATTGGGCTGGTTTCACTCTGATTTTTAAACTTTCCTAAACTTAAACTGTGAAATAAAGGCCCCAATACAAGAGCTAAGAAAGTTACAATTACAAAAGTTTAAAAGATAATCTAACTTTTGCGGTTTTATTACATAAAATAACAAAAAAGAAATGCATAATAGAAATTATTTTCATGGACCAATTTCTTCCATTTACATTTACTTGGGAGTGCGATACAACAGCCTCTACAGTTACTATGCGTCCTTGCAAAGCACCCTGAATGACAAGAGTTACCTGGGTTACCAACCTATAGATTGGATAATCTTTTTACCAAGATCTAGCCTAATTTACTCCTTGTTCAATTATTTGCCAGTATTGTAGTTACATATTATTTTGCACTGTAAGTTCTTTGTAAAATAACTATGTCAATAAATTATCGATTCACCTATTTATTCCTCGTGCTATCACTGATACGAGAGATGAAGCCCCTAAATAATAAACACAACTCTTGACTAAAACTCACCCTGCATCCATCAGCCTGCTCCCTCAAACTCTTGATGGTGTTGCCGAAAGCCTCGAGATCCGACAGCAAGGCCTCATGTTTCTTCAGCAGCGCTTCAGAAGAGTCCTCGTCCTTGCCATAATCGTGAGTGTTGGCCATGGGCTCCTTCTCGCGGATCCAAGATTCGGCCTCGTTGGCGTCAGCGAAGTATTGCTGCGCTTGCAGGGAGTCTTCTAGGTCTTGTTTGCGCTGTTGGAAGAAAGCAGATTTAGTAACTTATTATAAGGTTGATAATAATTAATCCTTATATTTATGTTTTAGAGACTTTGAATTTTCATCATAAATTATTAGGATATATGATATAGCCCTGTGTTAAATTTCTTATATTGAAGTGTGGCTGTGTTTTGTGGCAATTTTAATAGATCTCTTTGGTTTTTCCCTGAATGTCTATCTTATGATCTCTCTAAGAAACTCGAGGATGTTGTTACCATATCCTCCTATCTATTCGATTCTAATTTCAAAGGTATCCACTTTTTTCAGGATTTCAACAATAAATGTACGTTAGGAGTCCTGAAAGTTAATGCCGATCAGCTGGACGAATACTTAAAAGTATATTGTCTCATAAATGGTGAAGGTGAAGATTACCGCTCATGGACATGTGCAGCACCAAAGGTTGTACGATTTTCTTATCTGAAGACCGTCACGTACCTGTAGTGCCTTCTCCTGGAGCTGCGTCCACTGCTGATGCAGATGCTGCAATCTCTGCGCGATCTCGTCAGCCGCGAAGTGTCCCGCATCCCTGAGGGCTGCGCCGGCCGCCCGCACGGCGTCCACACGAGCCTCGTGTTGCGCCATCTCACCCATGACGGCTTGGTGCTTCTTCATTAGGTTCTGCACGCCAATTAGATCGCGACCTATTCGTAAAGAGCAGGAGTCATTAGATGAAGAACAATGCTCATTAATGGTCTAAACTGATAGACTTCACTGGAATTGCACACCAGCTGCAAAGTCGCAGTTTCAGAGCAGTTTTTGTTCAGTTACCTTAACTACGAGGTCCCAGCGCTAACAAAGAAAATTTCGTTCAAATATATGTCACTAGATGGCGCGATATGCATTGATTTGTTATTGAACGGTGTGTAAAATGAGTTTTTTCTGGAATTGATCATAAAAATTCTAGACTAGGCTAGGGCTCTTAATTCACATTTCAAAGATTATTTGAACGGATCATTTACAATTGATTTCAATAGATCGCGCGGATTTTAATTTTCGCATGCATAATTTCGGCATGCCACTCGATTTTTTTAATTTGTATTGTAACACATTTTGGTACAATGAAACTGTAAAAACGTGCAAAAAATACTATAAAACAAATTGTCACTGTGTTTGAAGAAAAAAATAGTCACGAACCGAGTAAACCCTTTTACTTGCAAGTGCTAACACCATCTATCTATCGCCGTGGAACGTAATCGAACGCGATCGATGTCCAAAAATTATCAGTTTAATAAGACGAAAAACGCTAGTTACGTCGGTACGGTTTCTTTGTATGGGATGAGGCATCTGTGTGCTAGTATTATATTATCTGTGCCATATCTATCAACGGCACCATCACTTGTCATTAAAGCTACACACCATCTGCTCAAAAAGTACAGCCCAACTGCAACTTTGCTGGCTATTATTCTACTTAGAGACTAATATAAATAAAAGCAAAATCAGCCAATATGGCTTACAATATTACCAGCACATAAAACCTCTGTGAGAGGAACTCACTGCGGTTTGCCTGGCTATCACAATATGTTTCTTTACGAATTAATATACATTCGTTTCCTTACGATGTTTTTCCTTTGCCATTCTGAAAATAGTTGTAATAAAATAAATTGTACTTTATTTGCTTCATACCTCTGTTGGTAGAGGCGATGATGGGTTCCTTCTCGCGGATCCAGGCGGCTTCGTCATCCAAGTCCCGGAAAAGCTGCTGAGCTTGCAGCGAGTCTAACAGGCGACGCTTGCGGATCGCCATGGGTTTGTCGAGAGCGGTGTAGCGACCGACGAGGCCGTCCTGACGGACGAATGTTGATTATTAGTTCATTTATCAAGGCACCAAAAAAATGAAAAATAAAAAAAGTTTTGAATTTTTCCCAATCTGAAGACCAAGAATGAACTAAAGTTAATTCTTAAAACTCTTTGAGAGAGATATACGGTTGAATCACTGATAATCAGTAAAAGCAATAGTGTTACATATTTTAAGATTGTTTCTGTTGAGTAGTTAAAGCCAAGGTACATTCGTAATGATGCAACTTTATGACACTACCTATTTCCCAATACATTAATCTATGCATAACTAAAACCTCGTATTTTGTCCCGCATATTACCACAGACATAAATCTAACTAGACGAAGCGATTGTATGTACTTCGCGTGCCAACAAACGGAGTAAAGTTACGATCAATGATCGTAATCTGAGCTTTATCATTATCGGCACTGGAAATCCACCGAAATCGATAAAAATGCCTTTTTATACCATATTGAACTGTAAATAATTTTTAGAAAAATTTGGCAGAGGCATTGGAAATGTTTTCTTTCCTTAGTACGTAAACTTGTTTTTAAATTGTTTGTGAATAATTGGCGCGCTTGGTTTTCATTCAGTCCCTCCATCTGTATGAAAACCAAGCATGCCACTTTTGCGTTATCTAGTTAGATTTATGTCTGTGGGTTTATGACACTACCTATTTCCCAATACAATAATTTATGGATAACTTAAACCTCGTCTGTTGTCACGTATATTACCAACACCTAGCAATTCTAGACTGGAATGCTGTATCAAAACGAATACTAACCCGCTTAGTTTTAATGTTGTCAGCATCGAAGTGTCCCCTCTCGATGAACTGTTCCGCTTGAGTGCGGATAGCGTCAATTCTCTCAGCGTGTGAGCTCACGTCAGCTTCCAGAAGGGCGTGCTTCTTCTGAAGGTTCTGCACGCTTGTCAGGTCCTGGGTGGCAGATAAACATTATAAGTTCTTGTTACCTAGCAAAGTAAGTTGCGAATAAGTCTAATTTGACATACGTCTGTTTGTTATTACAACGTGTTAGGTTAAAGGGTTTTAGGTTTCAACTCATTTTTTGTGTGGTTTCAAAACTGAGCGACATTCGATGTAAAAGGATCTGCCATTCAAAAAAAAATGTAAATAACTACATTGACTACCTCCATCCTCCATCTCTTGTGTCATCACTTGAATACTCACAGCGACCACACAGCCACATTCTTTATTTATCTCGATATCAAAATACAATGACTATTTAACATAATGCACAAACTTGAGACTGGTGTCTGAGATAGCTAAGACCCTGTGTAAACAGATCACCCTTTTAACATTTAGGAATATTAACCATAAAATTTCAAAAATAGTTTGTGTTTGATATAGATTCTTTACAAAAATGAACTGAAGTGAACTATTCGCTGTGCAGTACCCCAACTCCTCAACTCCGACTCCTATATTCAAAGATGCCTTCGATCCGCAGTTACCTTGCCATAGTCCTCGCTGAGCAGCTGCCCCTCCACCTCGGACAGCCACAGCTCGATATCCTCAACAGCCCTGTTGTACTGCTGCTGAGCGGCCGCTTCTTGCAGCTTGCTGCCTTTCAGTTCGGAGGCAGCTGCCAGCTTCTCCCAGATACCGCCCAGCTCGCCGACACGGGACTCGATTTGAGCTGTAGAAAGTAATTTTTATTTATTCGTTTATCCTGGCACTGGAAGGTCTTGCAAAAATTACACCAATGGAACACAATCTTATAATAAATTAACTGTTTGGTGTAAATGCAAATATAGGTAAGAACAGGTCTTCTCACGATGAATTCAGATTAGAGATTGTACACTTAACAGATGCCTTCAAATGATGGAATAACTTATTGTTCAAGAAGTACTAAATAGGCAATATTCCGAGTATATTGGGCGTCTTCTGCGCACGTTGTACGTCTCGGAGCTATTAAAATATTTATTATTGGTTCAAGTTTTGAATGTGATCTAATTTTAAAGGTGACCAACATGACCATGTTTGCCCTCGATATTTGATTTTATAGAAAAAGTTCAATTACAGATAATAATTTAGCTGTGATACAAATTACTGACAAATAAGTTAGTTCTATAATTAAATTCTTTTAATTTATATTGTAGACAGATCCTCTGAAACATTTTATATATTTTGTGTACAATCTGACCTAAAAAAAATGAGTAATAGTTACGTTTAGCGAAGTGCTCTTGTTCAAGCAGCCTGGCACCAGTGACGGTGATCTCGTCGATACGCGGCTTGTTGGCCTGGAGTTCTTGCTCAAAGTTCTGGTGCTTCTGCACCTTGCCGTTCAGGTTGGTGGGGTCCAGGTACGAGTCGTCTGTCGCGAACTTCAGCTTCTCGTTGATCCAGCCTGGTAAACAACACTGGCTTATTAGAATCTCCTCAGGTAATTTAGGAAGATTGGAAATAAAAGAGCAACTAATTGTAAAGCTTACGTATATTTTTAACGGTGACTAGATAAAGTTACATATATAGAAAGAAAATATACAGGTTAAATCTCTGAACTCATTTTGAACATCGCAACGCAATGTATATATTAACAATTTTTAATAGTTTTAGTTTTGTATTATTTAGTATGTAGTATGTATTATTTTTATGCATTGTGCGTTGCACACGTATTTGGTTAGTTTTTTTTTATTATTGATAGGCTCGCGCTGTACCACTATCTCATCTGATGGTAAGCTTTTGTTGTGCACATGGATGTACTATCCTCATATGCATATTTCTCTATGCAACTGAGTTTGCTGTTAGAGAACCCAACTATGGGTAAAGCTCGCCTTTGTACAAAAACTGTCCAATTGTATTTGTATGTTTTTATGTTTTGTGTACAATAAACATAAAGAATAAGAACACTGCCGCATTTGCCGAATTATTTATGAAAGTAATTATTTAAGATTTTCTAATAATCTCTAATAAACAATTCAATAAGTGACTAAATATGTTTGAACACAATTTTGTAAAATTGCAAGTAATATAGAATATTGTAAATCAAAATCTGACTTACCCTTGGTCTCATCGCAGTCGCGCTCAAACTGCTGGTACTTGTAGGCATCCTCCAGCAGAGCTCGACGCTGGCTGGACTTCTCCAACAGGGCGGCGCGCCGCTCCAACAACTGTTAGAACAATCATTATTGTAAGAAATTGTTGCGCCCCTGAAGTAAACAACACTTTCAAAACTAATTGAGAATACTTGCATGTAATCAGAGACGACGTTGAGTCTAAGAAAGAGATATCTCACGTGCCATCTGACGTCAGATACCACGACGCCCATACAACAGCCTAATAAAACAGCGCTTTCGTGGAACGGATATATACATTTCTTTAAATTGTTATATCTCGTTCGTTTTTCGATCAATTTTGATTCTGTTTTAACTATTAATATTGTATTACAGTATTTTGTCGATAAACTCAAAGTCAAATTCAAGTGTTTATTGAATAAACTATTTACGAGAAAATTTAAAAGACAAAAAAAAATAAACGGCCAAGTGCGAGACGGACTCGCGCACGAAAGGTTCCGTACCATTATCGCAAAAAACAGCACAAAAATCATGTTTGTTGTTTGGGAGCCCCACTTAAATATTTATTTTATTCTTCTTTTAGTATTTGTTGTTATAGCCGCAACAGAAATACATAATCTGTGAAAATGTCAACTGTCTAGCTATCACGGTTTATGAGATACAGCCTGGTGACAGACGGACGGACAGACAAACACACGGACCGCGGAGTCTTAGTAAAAGGGTCCCGTTTTTACCGTTTGGGTACGGAACCCTAATAAGGACGAAAAGCTGTGGCTACATGTCACTTCCCCACTTTCCCATGCGTTTTTATTTCAATGTTTTGTTAATGTTTGTGTACAGACATTTTGTGAACTGTCGCTAAATCCGGCATTTCAACATCATCATCATCATCATATCAGCCGAAAGACGTCCACTGCTGGACATAGGCCTCCCCCAGGCGTCGAATCATAATCCAGCATATATATACGAAAAAAAATGAAAGTTGCTCTGACAAAGGGCTTAAGATACATGATAAGGTAACATACCATCTCCCTCCTCTGCGCGACGTCGTCAGCAGCATAATGCTGTCCCTCAATAAGTTTAGAGGCGAACTCGTCCAGAGCCTTGATCTTCTCCTCCTGAGCCACGAGAGACTTCTCGAAGTCCTCGTGTTTTTTGAGGAGGGCTTCCACGGAATCTAGGGAGTCACCCACGTCTTCGTTGGCGAGGAAGGCCTGTGAAAGAGAGAAGGATTATATTTTTGAAGTTTATTATTCGGGCTACCCACCAACCTACTGAATCTGTAAAAGCCGAATTTTCACTATAAAGAATACAAATTAATTGTGTTCTTATTTTGAAAACATAAGTTATAAGTGGCAAAAATTTCTTTTTCTCTCGTTCAATGTAACTAGAATAGTATTTCTAAATCAATCTTTGTCGTTTTGAGACAATATTTACACAGTCAATTTTTAATAAGTCTTAGCAGTTTTTACACATACAAATACTTACGCCATTTTATCCATGAGGGTAGGCGATTACACATAATATGTCTGCAAAGTGGTTAAATTCTAGAGTCAAGAAAAATCATCATAAAACTTTCTCCTTACCTCCTGCTTGTGCATCCAAGCATCAGCCTGCTCAGTATCTCTGTAGAACAGCTGCAGATCCATGCACTGCAGATACAGCACTCGCCTCTGCTCCCACAGCTGATGCAGCGCTGAGCTCTCGCGCTCAAGGTTCTCAAGCGCGGACGATACTTCAGATGAAGCGCGGTGACCGCTTTCGACAAGCGCTTGACCCGCTGCAGCGCATGCATGGATCACGTCTGAGCGTGCGTCCATCTCGCCCTGCAATTGGATATTTATTAGTATCATGGAAATTATGACAAACATAAAAGACGGGCCATAAAAAAATGCCGGCCAAGTCCGAGTCGGACTCGACCGGTAGGACACGAAGGGTACTAACATTATCGTAAAAAAAAGGCAAAAAAATTACGTTTGTTGTATGAGAGCCCCACTTAAATATTTATTTTATTCTGTTTTTAGTGTTTTTGTTACAGCGGCAACAAAAATACATCATCTGTGAAAATTTCAACTGCCTAGCTACCACGGTTCATGAGATACAGCCTGGTGACAGAGGGACACTGGAGTCTTAGTAATAGTGTCCCGTTTTTACCCTTTGGGTACGGAACCCTAAAAACAAATTCTAATAAGTCTATCAAGTACATGAGAAAATAATAATAGCCACGTATTTGTTGCTTTATCAAATTAATAAAAAACTACCTAGATGTGCTCTACATTAAAGTTAGGGAGTGGAGGCTCGCTACGTTATAAGGCGGGACGTCATGAGACATATCGACTCAATGCATCGTCATTTTTTGTTTACGTGATAAGAGAAAAGGTACGTATACAATTTTTTTTAGTCATCTGACTGATGTTGGTAACAGAAAATAAACAGATCTTTTTCATCATCTTTATTATGTTTGTAGGTTTTTCTAAACACTGTTTTGTGGTATACTTGTTTTTATACACAATGTTGTTAACTGCAACTCGCAAAGTTACCTTTGTTAATTCCAACCAAAGTTCGAGCTCACATCTTCAGTTGACTAGACCCATTCCTGGCATTTTAAAATCCAGTTGCCTGCATACCTTCAAGGTCTCATAGATCTTTGGAATCAAAAGGCTCAATTGAGGCATTTTATGTCTAGTCCCTTAATTTATAACGGATAATATTTTTGTGTTCACCAAAAATCTAAAGGTACATCTATGTATGCATTTCTAAAATATTGATCTTAAACCCGTTTAATTGTTTTACTATAATTAAACTACTCGGCCAACAAAATATGTTACATCAAACAAATTCCAAATTAACACCAAGATATAACACTTTTTTATTGTAGTGCGCTGCAAATATTCTATTGTAACAATAACTATTTTATTCTTCCCCGAAAAATACTGATCGTGCACCAAATATTCCTGCTCGGGAGCTTAGGGCACCCCGACACAACTGGGTTACTTTAGACCCTGCGGACGGAAATAGGAGCCCCGACTATGTTGCCAAAGTACTATACATTTTGCAGTGCATTATCTGAAGTAAAACTAAAAAAATAAATGCTTGTTTTTAAAATTAGGTGTATTACTATTTTTACAAATTTGCAACAGTTGTTAAATAGATGCTCGTTATGACACATTTTAATGAACATATTTTGGTGCACATTCAGTATATTTGGTGGAACACAGGCAAAATTAGATAAATGAAATGGGAATAAATTGAAGTACTTTTAAATACCATCCATTTATAACTCTTCCTTAGATAAGCCTTCGTTCGAGTATCAATTCACAGTTGTTCTTAATCGTTGTGGTCTTCAGACAACAAAACACTTCATTTGTAGTTGGAAAACTACTTAAGATCCTTATATGTTGCAAGTATCAATTTGACTTTTCTTCTTTCTTTTATATTGGACATCATAGGCAATGGTCAAGGAAAACATCGTCTGTGGGGTCCCCAGAGGCGGCTTAATTAACTCTGACCGCAGAGATGGCCACATCCTCACACGAAAAAGAATTATCGTATGTTGTGTTACAACAACATTATTTGTTGTGTTACAAGCGCATAATCTCTCACCTTATGCTCCTGATGCTTCTCGAGCAGCGCCTCAGCGCCGGGCACGTCCTTGGCGAGGTCGTCGGCCGCGATGAGCGCGCGGATGTCGCTGACCCAGGATATCAGGTCGCGGTAGTCTGCCAGGAAGCGGTGCAGCAAGTGGGACGACTCTAGTTCGGACCGACGTTCCTGTCAAATGCTCAAATGTTGTAATGCCATGTTTGGATTATTTCAATTGAATTTATTAGTTTTTATTTTTTTGATTAATTTTGGTGTTGGTAAATGTGATTATTACTATATGAACGTAGTGTGTTGACGTTATTATTGTGATTTTATTTTCATATTTATAATGGTTGTTTTTCTTAAATCGAATATTATTTTTAGATTGTTTCTAAATCTTTCAGACACAATGGAAATTGTTATTGAACTGAAAAAATGAAATGATCTGTCAAAATCCCGCCAAAATACACATTTTGACACCTCGAAGCATACTTTTACGCTTAGTTCAAACTAATGACACTCTTTTTTAAGATGGGCAAAATCTTTAGTTGCGATATAATATTGAAAAGAACATTATATTGCTCCCACATAACAATATTCGAAGAAGTCGTTACCTTAGCCTTCGCCACCAGCTTCTGCCAAGCGAGCGTGATCTCATCGCGCTTGGAGTGGATAGCGGGCGCGTGATCCGCATGGATGGCGGCCAGTCTTGCGGCCTCGCCGTCCAGGGTGGACACCTTGTCTTCTAGAGCCGCCAGGTCGCGTTCGACGCCCTCGTGTTTACGCTAATTTGAAATGAAATTAGTTTTGTATTCATATGAATCTTACAAGTAAATCAGACATCAGTAATTTACATTTAACTAAACACAATATAGTTCCAATGATGAAATCTACTGTTAAGCTTTATTAATATAATCTTAGCTAATTTTTCATGTTTTAATATATCTCAGGACCCTAAGGTTCTTGGACACTTGAATTCACGTACCGAAGTGGAGGGGCCGAAGCCAACTTGCAGAAGCTCCGTTAGACACAAGACAGACGATCCTTCACCAAGTTGAATGACTTGCAATTTTACGTATATTTATTTTTATATTATTTCTTCGTCCTTGTTACTCTTATGTCAATGATTATGCAAAATAAGGGCTTTGGTTTGGTGCACATCAGCCGTTTAACCTATGTCAATGGTTTACCTGTAAAGTCTGCACAGTAGCTAGGTCCCTGCCGTAATCATCAGAACCCAGCACTACGTCCTTCTCGGAGATCCAGGCGATGGTCTCGTCGGCATCGCGGTTGAAGCGTTGGATCTCGTGCGCGCCGAACAGGCGCTCTTGACGCATCAACGCCATCTGGCGGAGACGCTGCCAAGCCTCGTTCAGCTCCTATGAGAAAGAAAGCAGGATGTAGATCGAGGAATAGCTTGGTTTTGTAAAGTTCCCATACTTTTAGTAGCTGGAGATGAAAGCCATAACTTTGGTATTATGGCTTTGAACAGCATCGTTTTGTCACCTAAGCGATAAACTCTTTCTAAATGTGTCATATTTATGCAATTAAAAAAAAAATAGACACAAAATAAGAAATCCTGTCACAAATTGATCTAATTATTTTAAGTTTACTCATCAACTGAACAGTTATAAAAATCTAGCTAGACAGTAACATTAATAAACGTATTTCCTACAATCACCATAACAGTCTCTCCGTAAGACGTTTGTTGTTGTTCTGGATTTCCTAGAACTATAAAAAATATCCAAATTTCTTTATTTGAATTAAGCCATTCAGCGGCACTTTTGAACGTCAAAAATTTCAATTTATAAGTAATAATAACTGATTGAAATTACAAAGACTCCGTAATTCAACTTACATCCTTCCTCTTCACAATAGTCTCTCTCTCGGGATGCCCCTCCAGCACGAGCCGCTCGGCCAGCTGGTTGACCTCGGTGACGCGGTACTCCTGCGCCGCCATGTCCTTCTGGAACTCGTCGAACTTGCGCTGCAGCACCTCCACGTGTTCCAGGTCCGAGCCGAACTCATCCGCGCATACGAATGTTTCCTGTGAAGGGGACTCAACGATTAGAAAATGTTGATCATACAGAATATACAGATTAGCATGTTCTTCTTTTCGTGTCCATTTGACTCAAATATTGTGGTTGTACATACTAGGCAGGAAAGAAGGTGGTGAATAAAATAATACAAAGCGTTTTGGGAATACTTTTATTGTGCGTACAGCTAAGGAGTTGCATTCCCTGCCGGAGTCTGTATTTCCTGATAGCTACAAACTGGGAATCTTTAAGCCAAGAGTGAATAGGTTTCTTCTAGGCAAGCATGCCCGTCGTCGTACACATCATCGCTTACCATCAGGTGAGATGGTGGTCAAACACGAGCGTAACAATAAAAAAAAAACCTGTGAATGGGCGGCACACTGGCACAGTGTTTGGGACGGGCCAAGAATTAGCATTTACATTACTATTGTATGGTAACGATTACTCAACATGGGGAATGTTTCAGTGTCTAAAGATTAGAAATGTTGTATGGAAAGTTTATCCATAGTATGTTTAGGGACTGTTTTTGTGCCCAGTTAGTGTCTATCACATCACACTATAAAGACGAAAGTTTGTGTGTGTGTGTTTGTATGTTTGTTAATTCTTCATGCTCAAACGGCTGGACGGATCTGTATGAAATTTGGCAAAGAGATAGTTTATAGTCTGGGATAGCACATAGGATACTTTTATCCCAGAAATGATGTTCCCTTGGGACTATTTTGGACATTCACGCAGGCGAAACCGCTGGCACAAGCTAGTCTATTTGATACATTTGGAAATGTAACAACAGTTTTGTGTAATTATATTATATCTGCCAGATAAGTTTTCTGTAACCAGAGGTGGTAAAAGAAGCTTTTGGAGATCTAAGGTTAATATTTTATGTTGTTTTATTTTTGGCTTGTAGACTTAAAATAGCCAGTCAATATCAAACATGCTTCATAGTATTGTAGGTCAACTTAATTGAAATGATGGGCATTTCAATTAAGTAGCAAGCTAGAGAATATCTATAATATTCGTATTCTAATGATTCAATGACCTTCAGTAGATGTTTTATTGGTAATTAATATTATTCTCACCAATTAAGGTTAATTGAATATATCATGTTGTGAAATCAGAATAACATAAGTTTGATATTAGCTCTTCAAACTGCAATGCAGTATCTTTGAAATTCAATAAACATCACTAGAAAGATATCTTTAGAGATGACTTCATCATTACTCATGTCTCTATCAAAAGAATACATCACCGTATTCTTTCTAAGTACTGACGTCATTCACCTATTTCAGTACATTTCTGGCTAGTCTTTCGGCAAGCCAAACAATATCAAACAATCTTTATTGTAGTGTTTAGTTAACATGGCCTATATAGTTCGCGATATGGGTCCACGCCCAAGATTGTACTAATGTAGGCTACGCCCACGTTCAACCATTACTGTATATTAACCTTATAATGTGGGGTACACAACTCTTTTTCTAGTATCTAATTAGAGTTTTTGGGCATTGGGCAGAAGCTAATTTTGCTAATGACCTAGCCAAGTCAGAGGCCTGTGGGGTTCGCAAGGGCAGCCTAATTAACTCTTACACCAGCAGTGGCCACATCCCCACAAGAAGAAGAAGATCTGATTTCTGAGTTATTCATATTGGAATAAATACTGACTCACTTTTGTAAGATTTTGTCAATCATCATATTTTATCTGTGTAGGTTGATGAAGGCACTGTCCTACGCTGTGATTGTCTCATTGAGACAAGACAGCAGACGTTAATTATTTAAAAAGACAATGATATGTTTCAGGGACATTATTCAGAAAAAGATAAATGATGCTTTCCCTTTTATGTACATACATAAACTATGTAATAAACTATGTAATTTTGGACAAAATGTTCTCATTTAGATAAACTTCGACTGATACTGATACTAAATCAACACTCACCTTGTCATGAATCCAGAACATGACCTCATCGCAGTGTCTCAAGAACTGCACAAGGACCAAAGCCTGCTGCAGCTTCATCCCCTTCTCCGCCAGTCGGGATAGCAGAAGCTCCCACAGACGGTGCAACTCGTCCAGACGACGACGGATGGTCTCCGAAGCGAAGTGACCGGCAGAGATCATCTCACTGCCGGTGTTGTCAAGTACTACAATGGCATTGGAGTGGGCTGCCACCTCGGCCTCGAAGGCTTGGTGCTTTTGGATTTTGGCCTGTTGAGAAAAGATGGTGTTAAGTCAGGATAAGACTTGTAAAAATAAGTATACTCATTGGCCATATTTTTCGTCACATTTGTCATAGTTCGACCAATGAACACACAATGGCGACGGGTCTAACATGTATTGTGTGCTGCGGCCTGTTTAGAAGCACATCTTGCAGGTTCTGCAGTGAGCTAATGTTATCAAGATATTTTTTATTTAACTACCAGTAGAGAGCCATGGGATCTACCTACCCTATATGTAAAATCTACAATGTATGTATATCAACGTGAAAATTCATGGAGATTCAAAACCTGAAGGTTAGTAGGATCTTTGTAGCTCTCATCGCTGGCGGCCTGCAGCTTCTCCTGGATCCAGGACTCCAGCTCGTCAGCATCACGCTTGAAGTACTGGAACCGGCGAGAATCCTCAAGTTTCTCGCGCTTAGCGCGGGCTTCCTGCTTGAAGTCTTCATAGCGGTTCAGGACCTGTGTGTAAGGTGAAGGCATTTAGTTTATAGATGATTACAAGGACTTTAAAACCTCCTGCTTGAAGTCTTCATAGCGGTTCAGAACCTATCTGTGCTTTTTTTTAACAATAAGTAGTGTTGCATTTCTGTTCAATACTACAACCTTACATTCAGTCTGAAAAGAGTATCTTTGAGGGCCCAAGCACAAAAATGCGGTGCGACTTCGCATCGTAAAAATCTACGAGCTTGTTGCTTGTTATTGCTTAGCTGTTTTCTGCATTGCGAATTCGCATCGCGTCAATGCGCAGTTTCGTGTTCTATCTTTCAGTTTTTTCTACAAAACAGTCAATTGCATAAAATAAACTATATTTCCGTAAAATCTAGCTAGGTGTGTTACAGTGATTTAGCGGATCAAGGATGAAGACTTTAGTCCTTTCAATACCTCTCCTGTTGGACTATCGAAGCACCTACGTGAAAGAATTCTCGTAGACTCTTACGTCATTCACATAGGTATCAACGAATGATATAGCCCGTTTATTTTCGTATCTTATCTTTCTTGCAAAACAACATTTTGTGTAATTGAATTTAGGAGGCATCAAATTGTCATACAGCCTAACATCTACTCATGCCTTTTCAAAACCAATTCATTGTGCTTGTCTTGAATAATAAAGTAAAACAGAACACAAGATCTTCAAAACCATAAGACAACGACAGTCGCCAACGACCTTGAGGGAACAAAACGCCCACTCGTTTCACAGCCACTCTCACACTGCTCAAAATTCAGTAGTTTTCTGTACTTTCCTTATTATTCTATGATTTAAAAAAAGGCTCAGATCAAAATGCAGATAATTAAATTGTCTTTGTGAGTGTGACAATTTGATTAAAAAAATATACTCGGCGGTTTTGTTGCGATTGTCGTTTTATTATCAGTGTTAGACATAACTTTACAAATTAATTACACTAAGTTATAGAAATAAAACTCAAAATATTCTTTGATCAAATTATTAAGAAAATAGTCTAATGTAACATAAACTTTTTCCAAAAAATTACGACTAGCCGTTTAGACGAGATTTTCATTTTAAAATCAGCTACTGAGGGGTATCAGCGCCTTAATGAGTTACTTGATATAACTCATTTCCACCTATCAGTTGTGTGCTACTTTATCGTAGATACCTAACACTTATCACTCCAGTAATTAATTAATTGAAGTAACGCGTGACCAGACGCTAGGGCGTTGAGTTTGATTGCCTGACAAAATGCTACAGAATTTCATTTGATTCTATTAAGAGGAAATGCGGTCGCAGAAATCCGATTGAATTTCCTAAGTAAAACTCATAAATCGAGGTTTGGCTGTTGCCTATTTTCTCCTCCATTATTGGACCAATTTAAAAGATATTTCATAAATAGATATATACTGTGCCCCTATGTTTATCTTTTTTCATTTATAGGTAGTTATCAAATTTCTGCATTAGGCCTCTGTTGACAGTGCAATTTTGAGCATCCTTTGAGGGTTCTAATGCTTCTAAAGATAATGTATCATCAATCACAAAGGAAAACAAAGAGGCACAGTATATATCTTTATTTATCAGTTTATGGAATATCTTTTCAATTGGTCTAATATTGGAGAAGGAAATAGGCGAGAGGCAAACCTCGAATTATGACTTTTCACTTAGGAAATTCAGTCGGATGTCTACGACCGCATTTCCTCGTAAATCGTACACCATTCTTCTCTAAATAGGTACCTAGATTAAATCGTAATTTTTCTGTGCTTTCACTTGGTATGGTTACATGATATATTTATAATTTTGTAATTGGTATTTCTAATCTTTTTATTTTTATTTTACTTTAATTTTTGACATATATAATTAGGTATTAAAATGATTTATTTTGTTTAATTATCTTACTTTTAGTTTTTAATTTCATTATAATTATATAAATATGAAGATGATGGTATTTTTAGATTTTTGACATCATATTTATAATTATTAATTTAATTTTTTTTGACATTTCATCCTAATTATTAACTTTCAATTTAAGTTTTACCTTTATGAATATATTATAAACGCCAATGTATCTTTTTTGCACTACACATTAATGTCAATTCTCGAGGGTGCGGCGCTGTATGCCGAGATACAGGATCCGTCTTAGTTCGGCTACAGATGCTCCTTTGTAAAGTTTCAACCTTTAGTAGTAGCCTGTAAGATTGCTGTAACCTATTGTGTTGTTTTTGGTGAAATAAATATTATTATTATGTCCTTTATTTATCTAGTTTCTTATTAAATACATATTAAATATATTTACAAAACATACAAAAACAAAAACATTTAAAAATATAAAAAATAGAGGCCCACCGGTATCGGGAACAGGGTCCAAGCTACCGGCGGTCAGGGCTCCAGAGAGAGGAACCTCCTAACAATACGAGCCGTGTCCAGCAATACTGCTTTCTGGATCAGGCCCTTGACCCAGCCGCCTAACGAGAGCCTCCTAAGATGTTGGTCGAGGCTCGTGGCTATTAAGCCATTGGCCGATACGACTATCGGTACAATGATCGCTGTGTCTACATCCCACATGTCGACAACCTCGCGAGCCAAGTCAAGATACTTGATTTGCTTATCTTTCTCGGCTTTCACGAGGTTCCCGTCATGCGGGACGGTAATATCAACAATCATTGCACGCCTCTCGATTCGGTCCACCACCACAATATCAGGCTTATTAGCTACAATAGTCCTGTCAGTGATGATGGACCGATCCCAGTACAATGTGATACTGCCATTAACGAGAACTGGGTCGGGCACATACCTGTAGTACGGTACCTCCGATGCCACAAGATTGTATTTCAGAGCAAGTTGCTGATGGATAATCCTGGCCACAAGGTTGTGCCTATGCAAGTACTCATCGTTAGCTAGACGAGAACAACCAGAGATAATGTGGCGGATCGATTCACCCGGGTGGTGACATGCCCGACAGATGTCAACCGTGCCATCCTTCACAATAAATCTCCGGTAGTTATTCGTCATGATAACTTCGTCCATAATTGCACAAACAAAACCTTCGGTTTCCCCAAAGAGGTCACCGAAACGCAGCCAGGCTACGGACGCTGATTGATCTACATCGGGCCCATGTAGGGCCCGGAAAAAAGCGTCCGTGAAGCTCCTTACTCTGCCATACTTCCCCGCGGTCTTTAGTATCAAGCACTACAGGCTTGCGCCAGTTCTCATTCGCCAAGGAGAGCGGGGTGAGTCCCTTGTCCACTGCTACTACATCTCGATGCATACCCACGTCATTTAGAAAATATTCCTTGAGATTGCATATCTCGCGGTTGTGGAGGTTTTTGGCATTTAAAAAGCCTCGACCTCCACACTTCCGCGGGATATACAATCTCATGACCGATGATCGTGGGTGATGCATTCGATATGCAGTCAACAGTGTACGGACCCTTCTATCCAGGGCATCAAGTTCCGTTTGAGTTCATTTGAGTATGCCGAAAGAGTACATCAATACCGGCATGACCCAACCATTGAAGGCTATTATTATTATTATTATTATTTATTATTATATTGATGTATTGGTAATTTACTGGTTTCTCAATCAACCAGAGATTTTTTGAGGAATTCTAAAGATTTTTTAAATTGGCTTTTATTTATATCTATAGTCTAGAAAGGCTATATAAGTTATATCCAATCATGCGGCAACATATAGATACTCGGCAGAGCCGAGTGTCCGTCATAAATATACAAAACCGCATAGTATCTGAAGGCCAATTAACAAAAAGGCAATATCAGTTACTGTTATAAATTATACTCGTTTTATTTATCCTTACATTTGGTACGGAATACAGACAGAACTGCTGAGGGACATTTAACCCAGACCAGGCCTACCACAGTTAACGGACGACAGTATCAGTAGCACCGTTATACACATTTTATTCGTCACTACAAAATGTAGCCATCTATCTACTTACAGCGCACAACAGTCGGATGAGTGATTGCTTTCCGCTTTTACAACTGCATCATTAATGTAGGTCGGTAGGTAGTAGGTACTGTGTGTATGCAAATAGGCAGAGGGGAAACGGATACAGTCTGCATCTCGGCATCCATTATGTGAGTGCATCTCGGATTTGCGATTTCATATATTTCTGTGTATATTATGAGTTATTTGGGTAAGTACGTGTACATGGTATGTACAAGGTAAGTACTACGAATTTAATGTAGCGTCTTTGTTCTATTAGAAAGTACAAGACAACTTGAGTAGAATTTCATTAGTTTGACTTTAGAGAAAGGTGTCTAGATGGCAGTCGAGACGAAGACAGCATACGGCATTCGCATAATTATGTCGACCGCTAGGCCACTGAGCAGTACAGAATCAGCCTTCAACAATGTAACCATTTCAAAGACTCCGGTCTCTTCCTGTAAGAGTGCATTTAATCCCGGTTTTGTGATGCGATTTCTTCGAGGTACAACCGCGAAACTTAATAATAATAATGTTGGAAATTGTCAGCCCTGATCTTTCGCGTAAATAAATATTATGGCCTGTAAAACGATATTTACCTGTTCACGTCGTTCCTGAATATCCTCGGCAGTCTCGAGGATCTTCACTTCTTTAGGTGGTGGTATCTGTTCCATGATGGAAGCGTCAAATCAACTGCAACAATAGAGATGAGAAAATTAGTAACAATACATTCATATACACAATTGTGTTATTATGTTTATTAAAACAGCTGGTACATAAAATACGCGCTTGGACGCGGAGTGCCGGACATCCGGCCGGAGTCAGCTAAAAATAAATTATTTGTGAATAGGATAGGATAGATTACTACTAGACTATTTGGTCCGTTGTTCGTGCAGCAGCCTCGTTATTGCGTAATGAATTCGGAAAGAGCAAAGGGCAATGAAAAATCAACCAATCACATAGACGTAAAGCCACATCGCGTCTTTCATCTCGCATGTGATTTGAGATTTTTCATACTCTTTGCCCTTTGCTCTTTACGAATTTATTACGAAATAAGGCTGCAGGTCTCCTCACAGTGCGGTTTGGTGGATGGCACATGTCTTCGAATTTTTAGTTCCAAAACATATGTTACAGGTTTTTCACGATGTTTTTCTGCACCGTTTTGAGAGCAGTAGTGATGCAATAATTTACAAGTAAAACGCCTACCTGAGTTCAAAGTTCGAACCCACCACCTACAACTTGTATGTCGCGGCCGTTTCCACTGGCCCACCACTGCTCCCCACAGTTATGTATGTTGATTTGTTGAATAATCAGTTAATCAAATTATAGCTTCATGAAAGAATTACAACAGACATAAATTGGTATTTGTGATTTTCCGCCATCAAAATCAAATCAATGTCTCGGTAGAAATTAGTAAGTTTTGAATTCTTCGTTTCTTACCTGAACACCATTCTAGAGTGCAGGCCTTAGTGATTATATTGTACTTTAGACCTTCAAGTGCATAAGTGCCAACTGATAAAATACTTCCAAGTATCACCTGACTTGTAACTAACATTACTGAGAAATACCAAATATTAAGAATGACATTCTTCAAATTAACGACAAAAACCTTTATCAGTGACGCGTCAGCTATTTTTTTTATCCCCTGATCTCATCAAACACTATGCTCATTAACTCAGAAGGTCAGGCTACACTTGACATCACCCATAGACAAAAAGTGAACAGAAGTTCAACTTCAAACAAGTCCTCCTTAGTAGAAGAGCCAAAATTAATCTTATGCTTACCTTATCCATCGTTAAGTCGAGGTCAAAAAAGGTAATCCAGTAATAAGAAAAAACATTATGATAATGGATCAATGGAGCAATGGAGTTGAACACGACTTCTCTATAATTTGTGTTCAATCCATCCAATTTGAACAACATGTTTCATTTATAATGCACGAGACAGTGACGAGCGTTAAGACGCATTGAGAACGACATTGCTTCTCTTGTTTATAGTATGTAATGTACTGTAGCTCATACAAATGGTAGTAGATACTGTCAAACTGGGTATTTGGAGCCCAGATGGCTAAATTGCTTACTGTTCACCAGGTGTTGGAAGGAGTAGTTAATTCTTTTGTCTCTTAACAGCATACACATGAACCAAATAAGACTTAAATGTGATCAAGCAAACAATAAAAAACATAATATTAATAGAGTAATGGAAAAACAAATATTTTTGCCTGTACCTACCAAATAGCTTGTTCATCTGTATACTGTATTTTACCATAATAATGTAGTTTGACAACAATGGTTATTCACAGTTGTATTGAAAGAAGATTCATCACATTAGCTTACAAGGCCGACTATTTACTGACGAGGGCGACTGTTACGCGTATTTTATGACCAATCAATGAGTATTGGAAAACGATTTACTTAGAGCTAGAGAAGGCTATAAATAAAATGGATGGCGGATTAGAAACATTCTCACATAGTACTATTTTTATGACAGCAACATTGAATTTGATTCAATGTTGCTGTCATAAAAATAGTACTATAGTATAGTAATCAAAGTTTGGTAATTTGCAGACATGCATCACAAAATAATGGACTACAAAGAGGTCTCACATTATTGTTCATTATCATATCAGTTTTAATATGCTTTTAATTGTATTCAATCAATACACCTATCTCACATAGAAATAATACCCAAAATATCACTATGTTTTTTTTTTAATTTCTTGTGAGACTACTGCAACTTATCTGCACTGTGGCACTTGCCCAGACGAGGCTTACATCACTTGGCCTTGTGAGTCACCCCAATGTAACGTATTATAAACCTGATGATAACATTGTTTTTTACTTCTTTAAGCAATGCACTTAGCAACTCCTTTTATACATCCTTCTTTTGAATTTTTTTCTTGGAAAATTCTTTAGCCCATGATAATGTTGTTTTAAAGAATTCAAGTGTTTATTTTTTATCAGTACTTACAAATGTTGGACATCGGTTCTTATCAGTTCTTATGAGCCTAGATACATTCTCATTATTTATAGATAATTTAAAAATATTCTAGTGTAGAAAATGTTGGCAATTATGAGTAGTCCTTTACAATGACTGATCTAGAGTTTGGAACGTGCAACTAGGATCATGCCTGACCTTGATAATTCTAAAGTGCCCATAAACAGTTATATTGAAGTAAATGCTTTGGAGTTTGATATATGATATGCACAAGAACTGGAAGAAGTGGTGTGTGCGAGGCACAGCAGTTTGTAAGCCCATTAAACAAAATTATAGGTATTATTAATGTCTAAATGATTAAAGGATCAGTAACCGGATAATAGCTGAAGATATTAAGAATAGATTAGAAATCTACCAAAAGATTTTCAAAATTTTTGTTCAATGATGATTACTTCAAATCAGACACACTGTAGAGATTTTCAATATAAAATCATGCCTGTGCCCTGAATGGTTTTAAAGTGGGGATCCTATCATAGTACCGGAAACCGACATGTCTTAGAACCAAAAATTCAAAGACATGTGACATCCACCAACCCTGGAAGCCTGCACGTACCATGGACCAAATGGAAGTCTAAGTGCGGAAGAGGGGATCCATTTATCTATCCATCCATCGTATTATATAGTACACCCACATTTCACACAACACTAAAGTGGGCTTTTTAACAACTAATTACACCTCTATACCCTAGGTCCTAAATACTATAGCTAGTCCTAGGGCCTAGGACTAGCTATAGTATACCTAAATACTTTCCCCAGTTATTTTATTTTAGCTATATGATTGTTGTCCTATATATATGACTGTGACAGTTGGTTGCACACATCACCTAGAGGCTAAGTAATCAATACCAATGCAACTTGATCTGGCATTGCAACCACTCACTCACACAAACACAGACATATGTGTGTCATGCTATGGGTGGGGTCACTTAGCAATAATTACAAGTGAATACTATTTTTTTATTATACTGCAAAGGTTTTTCTAATTATTTATGGCCAGACTGTTTGTTTTTTTTTATTAAAATTCCTGTTTGAATTAAGACTTCTCTGTTATCCTAATATTAATAGAACATTACTGAATCTAATCGGGGCACATTCTCTATAATTTTTGGTGATAATTAGATTAAGGTTTGGATTATTAGTTTCTTATTGGCAGTATGATAAAGTACCATATGATTTTTTAAACAAAACATTTTTTAATTAATTTCTTTTTTTTTGTTTTTAAAAACTTGAAACTTTTCAAGTTTTTTTATTTTTGTCTATGTAGTGAGCTGAAAATTCTAGAATATGTAATCAATACTACATGATATTCAAACAATTAAATAATCTACATAAATAACTCCCATGATTAGAGAAATAAACAACAGGATATCTTATACAAATAAATGTAAATATAGACAACCGTTCAAAAAACATGAAACAGGTGACAAAAAAAAATCAATACACAGCACTGCAGAGGTGACAACTTTGTAGGTAATCAGATCACAGAGTCTAGATTATCGACTGGCGTAGAAAGTACTGGCGACCGACGCGGCGACGCACTGCTCCAGATTCTATCGGCCTGCCCGACACGCCCCGCCGACACTGTACCGCAATAAACTGCCGCCGCCGGCATATCCAGCGCTACCTATCGACCCCACATACTTCCCTCTTATGTACAATGACGTAATGCTCCAAAATAAACCTAATAAGGATAATGGCCGAGGCCAATTTTGGACTTCCGCAGGAATCACGGGAATGAAGAATGTTACTAGGTAGTCTTTACATGGATTTCCTTTTTGAATCTCCTAGTCATGAAACTGATTTCTTTCGAAAAGTTGGACATTCGTAAGGAATTCGCCGATACATGGGTGTGTCATAGATAAGATTTCAGCACTTTAAACGGTTTATTTTCAGTTTTAACATTACATAGGGTAGCTTTTATCGAAAAACTCACCTTTGACTTAAAAATAACACAGATTTTACACGTTTTATATACTTTTTCAATGAATTTTCATGAAAATTCGTTCGTTCGACGTGCAGTCGCGTCACTCCACTTACAATCAATGTTGCCAGAAAGAAAATAAAGTTCATTGACAGCTCAGCTGAGATTGATTGACCCAATTTTGAAAATGCAAAAGAAAATTTTCGATAGTAATTATTTTTTTAACTCTTTTCAAATTCAAATTATCTGATAATGCGTGGAACCGTGGAACGCTATTTGCATTTTTCATTAAATCCAACCTTAATCTAGCCAAAGATAATCTCTTTGGGTATGGCAATAAGAAACAAAATTAAATGTCAAAATGTGAAAACCCGCGGTATTTAATTTTCTCCTATTGAAATGTTTTTCCTTCATTTGAGATATTAGTACCTGCGGGAATACAAAACGGGCGGACGAATAAAAAATTAACTGGTGACTGATGATGAGATACTTTAATATTCAAACGGCATTGATTTTATTAACTAAACTTCTGGCTATGACGTGTTGATAAGTTATGTAAAAGTGACCGCTACAAGTAAGAAAAAATTAATATAAACTGGTAATTACGTCTTTCTAGAGACCTAGCTTTGTTGCTTAGATATCTTATATGTTTACTCCTTCTGATGGTATTAGATCCATTAGATGATGCGTCCTGGACGGCAGTCTCTCTTCTTTGAATTACATTACATAATTATTCAGAGGCGGACGGTGAATTTTTGGGTGCAAGGTCCTAATAGTCGTGGATTGCACTACTTAGCACCTTTTTAGTTACGCTTCTACCAAACGGCACATAGTCCGAAGCGAAGCGTCTCCGTATCAGCTTGAACAAAAATCCTGTCGTATGTCCGGCAGTTCTCTACAGGTTGCATTTCTTAACCGATTCTCGTGAAATTTTGTGAGTAGGTTCGCTAATTATATGGATTTTGTTGTCGATTCATCCTCAATTTTGCTAAACCTATATGAACTATAAATCAAAAAGACAGAGTCGTAAGATTTACAGCTCACAGAGCCACTAGTTATTCTGTTTTAGCAGAGCATGTGCCTACACCATTGTAGCGATCTGCTATATTAGCAGTGTCGTCACTCGTCTCTTGTCAAAAGACTGCTTCCATAAAACATGTAGAATTATAAACTAGTGGCTCTGTGACCTCGCGAGTCTGTCTTTTTGAATTTTCATATGAAAAATTCCATTTAATTTGATGAGAAAATTCATGACATGCTACATCTTTTTAAATAGATGGCAAAGAGGTTTCAAAGAAGCCTTTACAACATAATTAACGAACCTGCTCAAACAATTTTGAGAAATGTGACCTGTAGAGCGGAACCACCGGACATACAAAAGCATTTTTGCCCAAACTGAAACGGACACGAATCGCTCGGTCAATAAATTTGCCAAGCAATATTGTCCACTCTGTTTAATGGGGCCTGGAGGGTCTTCACAATCTCAGTGCCCTAGGTTGCGGAGATAAACCGATCCGATTCTGCATTCGTTTTCTCCCACATGGAATGGCGCCAACTTATCTTCAAACTTTTTATATACTTTGTTTCAGTACGTAATAATGCCATGCCAAAAATTCTGTAATGATTTGCTTTTAAAGATAGATAGTTATCTAATCTGTGTACAGTTATTTTATCGATGTAGCAACTCTAGTCTTCAGTTGTCAAAAATTCTTGTTCTGGCTTGGTTCGTCCTGTGTTTGTTGTATCAATTTGTATGTCAATTATCAATTAACCCTCGTTTAATGATGGCCTGTTGATTATTAAAAAGCAGTGCTTGGTACTGATACTATCGATGTGCGCTTCGAAGTTTGTGTAAATCATGGCTGCTGGCGGCGAGGATCTGTGGCGCGAGTGCGCGTCCTGGCTGACGAGATGTGGCTTGCTACGTCCCGACCATAAGGCGAACTGGGAAACGAGTTCAATTCATGACCTGGCATATACCCTGCGCGATGGCGTGCTGCTGTGCAACCTGCTGAATGTGCTGCACCCAGGCTGCATCGACATGAAGGACGTGAACCAGCGGCCTCAGATGGCGCAGGTAATTGGGCCCCGCCGTCGCGACCTTCACTCTAATTACTATAAAACTATTAAATTTGGCACATAATAGCTGCACGCGTGTTGTGTGGAACTAATTCCTAGGTCGTACATTCGTAGTTTTGAAATTTGATACAAGGTTTATATATTCGCATGTGAATACGTGTTTTTGAGTTTACGAGGTTTATTTTGGTTATCTTGAGTGAACATTTCGTGCAAAACGTACAACAGGACTTCCTCATATTCAAATTTGTATCTTGCATTACATTAACAGTTATAATGTGTTATAGTAGTTAATTATGCATGCAATCATGAATGGAGCTTTGCTATTGATATGTGCGTATTCAACAGCCATTGAATGTATGTTCCGGTGTTATCTGCATCATAAATTTTGTGTGAATGGACAGACGGTGCCTACCTCTGTCTGTTAATTCATAAATTTATTTTAATGTTGATGTTCCTACATTCTAGTTAGGTAGTTAGATGAAATATGGGATAAACAGATGAATTCTAATAAGGTCAATGACCATAAGGCAAAAATTTGTATTAGATTTTATTTTAATAATATCATCTCATCTTAGACCCAGCATAGTGGGTAAAGGAAACTGAAGTATATATTTTAGGTAAATAACAGTTATAAGGTAATACATAATACGCTATCTCTTTCCTGTTACCTAAATAAACCACATAAATATGTTATTTTTATTATCTGTAATTAAATTAATTCCTAATTGCATTATTATTGTGGTTGTCATTCAATTGTTTTATAATTCAATTAAAACTTTATTGTGTTTTATGAATTCAATTGTTTGTACATTCCAATAAAAACCTTGTGTTCTGTGTGACCTCTATTTCTAATACAGTGTTCTATAAGTACAAGGTTTTGTATAGCTTGTCTATGTAAAACCTTCATGGTAAAAAATTATTTTGAATAAGGTAATTTTCTACTGGGTTTTCATGTTGAAATAGCAAGTATTATATTGTTGTTCATGGTTGACATAAAACATTTTCTTCTTTAGCACATTTAAGTCTGATGTTTTCCTCAAAGGTAATGACGGTACACCTATACTAATGGATCAATGGATCCATGCAATACTGTTAATACCCAAGTAGAGCAAACAAAAATAAAAACGTCATACAGCAATCCAACCAAGAGACTGGTGTGTTTTTCCAGAAATGAATGCCCATTTTCAGTAAATCTATAATCCATTTGAAATAATATTAGATATTTTTACAATCCCTTTTTACAGTTCGTTCAACCGATTTTGAGTTCTATCCCGTAAATATAAGGATGGCATAAACCTGTTACCAAAAGTAACTGTTAACGATGCAATAGAAGTCAAAATCGGTTGAATTGGCTGTAAAATGGGAATTTTTAAATGACTAATGCTATCTCTTATGGAGTATAGGAAACAATCAAAATAAAATGCCTTAATATTAATTCATTGTTGGATTTTATGTAGGCATTGAATTAGGTGTCACATAACCCTTTACTAAACCTAACATCATCAAGCTTGCATTTTAACTTTATCCTTAATGCTTTTGCTTAAGATAGTGCCTACTGTACTATTAAATACCACTGAACTATTCCATTCCCTATTGTTATTGAGGATATCAGTTTTATGACTTCACAGCCCATATTGTGACAACTGGTGCCCATTAAACTAGTCACCCTATGTTTATGGGCACAGTCATAAAATAGCTATGGCTTATGTATGGCTTTACAGTTGCTAACTAGATCTTTTCCTCATAGCAATATATGTATAGTTTTTTTTTTTCATTTATCTAGGAGGTAAAATACTCCTTACTTCACTAAAAACCTCTAAACTAAAGTCTGTTTTTTTATCTCTGACAAAATTGTTTCATGCAAATGTCAAATTACTTGGGCCTTATAAGGTAGGTTAAATACAACTCATGTATTCTCAAATATTGTTATAGGTCTAAAAGGAGTTATAAATAACATATCTCAGGCGGCCTAATAAGCACTAAAAGTAGTAATTTGACATTTGCATGTGGCAATTTTGTCTCTGTGATAAAAAAAAAACAGACTTTAAGAGATCTATGCTTGGAATGAGAAACTATACTTCTTATAAGATAGCTTGATCTCTGAGACATATTATTATGTCAAACGGACATATACGTTATTGTTAGCCTGTCAAGCACTATTGTTACTGTATTGTTGCTGTCGCAGATAGCAAGCTATATCTTTTATGAAGTATAGTCTTATGTTTATAACTGACCAACTCCTTGACAGTTCAAAAGTGCCTGTAATTAGTTTGAATCAAAATGCTTTGAATCTGTGCTACCTCTCTAATAAGTTTATAATAACAACATCTTTTTGTCTTTTTGGTAGAATTTCTATATGAATGTGCTAAACAGAAACCCATCTTAACAATCTGTAATACATGCTTATTATGAATGGTAAAGAGTGTATACGGTACTTAACATTAGCCAGTAATGGTACATTTTGAAGATCATTACAAGCCAATTTTATGTGGAGTGATAACTAGGTGTAGTAATTGAGTTGCCATGCTAACTTACCATGTAATATGGCGTTTAACTAGTTGTTATTTAAAACTGGTACAAATTATACCTATAAAGATCATGGGCCAGTCATATGTTAGTCTAACAAGTCTGCTTTTTCTGCTTTTTTTCTTTATTGACATTGGACTAATTTTACACAGATATGACTTATATAAATTGATTTTATTTGACATTTGATTTATTTTTGACACTTTATTTAATTTTACGTTGATTTGACATAAGCATATTGATTATATTAGACATTTTGTTGATATTTAGACATTATTAATATTATTCATATTTCCTACATTCATAACTATTGTGTTTAAATTTCATTATTCTCTCTCTTGCCTAGCCTTTTCCCAACTATATTGGGGTCGGCTTCCAGTCTTACCGGATTCAGCTGAGCACTAGTGTTTTACGTGGAGCGACTGAAATTAAATTAAATTAAATTTCATTATTATAATTGATAATTATTATTTTAATATGAATATCTTTTTTGTTATTATTGTATTTAAATAGCGATTTTTGTAATGATAACCTTAATGTTCTTTACTTTATCATTTTGCGAGTCATTCTAAGTTTTTTTAAATGTTTGGATAGGTTCACTGTTTTAAAAATATTGGTGTCTGTAATTAAATTAAACAATTTTGCATGCTTGAGGCAAAATGTATGGGACTGTTCTACAAAAAAACAACATCTGATCTGTATACCTACATTTAGCAAATAAACAATTTCATTTCATTTTAAGTTCTGTCTTTAAAGCGCTGAAAGACATTGAAAATACGGGCGACGCGACGAATGGCTACAATAACGTTTTGTCGCATTCAGCTTTATAATATTAGAATAGATTTAGCACATTGTAGGTAGTAAAACGTATAATACTAAAATACCTACAATCCATGACAACTGTTTGTGATAACTAGCGAAATTAGGTGTTTTATAGGTACTGCCTAAACTTTCGGGGAGTACAAGCATCATCATCATCATTTCAACCAAAAGACGTCCACTGCTGGACATAGGCCTGCTCCCAAGTGATAGGCAGAAACTAAAGAACGCCACCCGCTACGATCCTTCTATACGCCTACATAACAAAGATACGTAAACCATTGATCATCAGGCCATAAAAATAATGCTCTCGAAAACAGCACTTATCAAACCTATTACATCGTAAAGAGCAGTTGAATAACGTATCTCTTAATAATAGCTGTGTAACAGATAATATTATCAATAAAAGATCAGAAGGCAATTACAAATGTTCTCGCGGTGCTCTTGATAGCCGAAGTAAAAGCGATCTTTGACATGTCTTTCGTCTCTTTTGATTGATTGTTAATTAGTTGGTTATTCATGTTTTAATATTGTGTAAGGGTACAGTGAAATGTTGATAATGGGTTAAATAAATCTGTCTTGTTGCCTAAAAATACTACTTCTTGACTTTTGAACGAATGAGAGTGGCCATGTTCAGTTACCACGTGTCCGCTTCTCATGCAATAACGTTGATTATCAGTGCGATTATACGCGAAAGAAGAGAATATGACGACAATATATCAGATAGCAATCAATGCCTTTTTTTTACTTTTGTTGCCTCACAATTTAATTATGAGAAAACCTTAATACAGCTTTCCATTTTTTTCTCCACTATATGTATATGTTACTCCTGTTTTCTGATTTCCCACATAACCAACACATATTTATCTCTTTATTACCCAGTTCCTGTGCATGCGCAACATCAAAGTGTTCCTCCGAACATGCCACGAGGTGTTCGAGCTCCGGGAGACGGATCTCTTCGACCCGTCCATGCTGTTCGATCTATCCAACTTCCATCGTGTGCTGTGCACGCTGGCCAAGCTCAGCCAGTGTCCCAAGGCGGTGGCCAAGAATATCAAGTGAGTGAACGGATAATACTTCTTATTTCATTAGGTACCAAGGTGATTTGCTCGGCAAAGGCGTCCGCCGACAACCGCCTCGAAGCCTAAAAGGCCGCCACTTCGCCTGCCACAGGCAGGCGGGCTTCCGTGGTGACGGCCACACAGATCGGGGACTCTGTCCGCCCACCGGGCGACCTCAGGCAAGACGGTACCACAGTGATCCTTCTCCTCCTTCACAGTCTCCCTTTTGATGTGCCTTAACAGGCGTTGCACGGAAGGGGTTTCAGAGTGTTCATTTAAGAGGTATCGGGGTATTCTTTGTGCTGATGGTAATTACCGGGGTGGTTTTAGTGAAGTGAAAATCTCACACTCCCTGATCTTTTTCCCCAAATGTCCAGGCACCTTTTGAAGTTTTCTCCTCGATAACAAAAATTAGGTATCAAGCTCTATATTGTAAGATACGAATGGGAAATTGACTTCATGTTTCTGATTTCAAAATTGCAATATCCAGTGAGTCAGTCTTTATTGTAGAGAGAGATTTAATGACGATAAAATAATAAGTATTTTTTTGTGAATGAGAGATTAATAGATTTGAGATTAGATGTGTGATTCATGGTTTAATTCATTGTTCTTCTTATACGGCTATTAATTGTTACGTAAGTAGTCTTGGGAAATGATAAATGAGGGTATCCGGATTTGTTTCGCAGTGATAAAATATCTAACAGATTAGGTACCAAGGAAAACTTACAATTCTGTACTCACACTCCCAATTTTCTTTCAGACCATTCTCCGCTCTCAGGACGCAGTCAGAAGAGGACATATACAAAGATCTGCAATCTGTGTAAGTACTAAACTAGTCCAAACTACCCTCATTCTAACTTTCAAAGTGCGAAGTAATTTAACACCCCTTGTAGTAGCGCGAGTGCGACAATGGCGCCTCCCCCGTATTCCAGCGTCATAGAGGCGTGCCCCGGCCATCCCACGACCACGGATACGGTCCCCTGGGTGCAGTTCACCATACCCTCCGCCGCCTGCGAGGACCGCGTGGAGGAGATTTACGAGGACCTCTGCTATGTCAAGTTAAACTCGACAGCGCCAGAGGTGGCTGATTTCGTTAGTTACTTTTTGCCGGGTGTTTGTTTTTAGATGCGGTCAGATATGGTGATGGTATTGATTGGCACTCAAAGAGTCGCCTATCTTTTGGCCATATACAAGCCAAGATCATCCTGCGTACTTTCGGTTGACTAAAACTACGCACGCTGATCAAAGCGTGTTTGTGAGAGACTATGACCAGTTTTTGGAACAAAAACGATAAAAAATGCAACATATTGTCAAGTGAAGTCTTAAAATAAACTTTAACTCCTTCGGCAGTCGGGTAATAACTGGGATTGCTGGAATGAATTGTCAACAGCAAATCAGAGCAGTTTCAGAGCGATTGACATTGAATTGTCACATTAATATTGCAATAATATTTACTTGAAGTAAGCCAACAAACTTTCCGCCATATCTGGCCGTTAAATCGAATATTCGTTGATTCGGTTAGTGCTAACATCACGCTTGGTACATTCTAATACGGTTTACTTTCATCTGACTCGTTAATATTCAAATCATGTTGCCCGGTTTCTACGTTATCACCAAACAACAATAGTTAATCCGTTTGTTATTTATAACTAAAAGTTTCGGAGCAGCTTAGTGTCAGCCGAGACCGTTGAATGTGCTCCAGAATAATGGAGGACAGTTGTCGTGACTGCTAAAGTATCACGTCTCAGTCTATAGTTACGTTGACTCGAATATAAAAGATACAGTTTCTCCTTTTTACGCTCTTAACCACGACTTCTAACGTACTAACATAAACAACACTGTTTCATTTGGCACTTTGTCTGAGAAAACTGCCCTACTTACCATTTTTGCGCATCAATTTATGAAATAGGTCCAAGGGTCAAACGGGATCTCAAAGGCGCATATCGCTCCAATCTTGGAATACGATACCTACTTCTAGGCAAGCGTGCTTCACAGCCGACCACATCAGATCATCATCGCTTGCCATCAGGCGAGGTAGTGGTCAAACGTGAGTCTTTCAATAATAATAAAAAACCGGCAAGGTGCGAGTCGGACTTGCGCAAGATGGGTTCCGTACCATTATCGCAAAAAACGGCAAAAGATCACGTTTGTTGTATGGGAGCCCCACTTAAATATTAATTTTATTATATTTTTATTTTGGTAATAGCGGCAACAGAAATACATCATCTGTGAGAATTTCAACTGTGTACGTATTACGGTTCATGAGATACAGCCTGGTGACAGAAAGACAGTCGGACAGTGGAGTCTTACCCGTGGTCCCGTTTTTACCCTTTTGGGTACGGAACCCTAAAAAGATGTGACGGAGTCATCATGATGATCAATAAACATCACATTTGCAGAGTTTCGCTAACTATTTTAACACGATTGCGTTCAGTGAAACATAAAAAAAAAACATTGTGTCAGACTCGGGAGCCGAGTCCTTGGCAGCGAATGTGTTAATTTGACCTTGCCAACTATTGATATTTTGTGCAGTGTGTAAAGGCCTTTAACCCATTGAATTAGAATGCCATTCCATTGAACCAATGCTTCAGAATATTATCAATCTACATTAGCGATGCCGTCCGTAAGCTAAAATGCCAGTAGCAGACTATTGCATAGTTTTAGAGTTTTTTGCCATCGTAATCAACAAAAAATTCTCTACCTATCCTTTTGATTCTACTATCAAAAGATACAGGATAAAAAAAAAGAAACGAATCTATTTTTGATCCTTGATATAATTATAAACTAAAAATGTTCCTTGAACAGCCTATTCAATAAAAAAAGTTAATTTAAAAAAATCAAAAAACCCGACCGCTTAAAAAGCGAACTAAAAAGATGTAAACAAGAAGAATATCATGCGAGTAGTCGGAGGACAGATATTTCCTCATGGACAGATTTTTTTAAATTAACTTTTTTTTATTTATAACTATTATTTAGTTTTTTTTTTAATTAGGTACATTTAAAGAAACAAGTGTTGTATATTTTTGTAATCATCTCTTAAAACGCTTTATTCTGATACCCCATAAGAAGGGTTCGCAAGAAAAAAAAATTAGTCCCCCACAATATGACGCCCAAAAACCGCAATATTTTTATTTTCCAATTTTAATATAGCCAGTGACACTCGCAGGGTTAAGAGAAATCGACTGACGTAAGAATCATCAAAATCGACCAACGCGTTTGGTCTCTAGAACGCCACATAAAAACAAACATACATACATAGACTGATAAACACATTACTCTCCTTCGGCAGTCGGGTAAAAATGGGCAAATCAGATCATTTTTAAACCGAAAGCTCTCGCATATGATTTATAGTTGATAAACAGCATCGGCTGTTGTCAAAAACTAATATAAATGATTTTTTCAGGTAGTAGCATCTAGAGGACGGCAAAAAAACTCATATAAGCAAATCTCTTTCAATTAATCCGAACGATACAGTTACACGATATATTGCATAACTGTCGCGCAATCAACTGTTACTTATCTATCTTGAATGCTCATCAATGAATAAGCTTTACTGATCATTGTGCAACCCACAATAATTGTATGTATAATTGACCAGACAACTGATTCAAACACGGTAATTTCATCCTTAAGTTTATAGCCGTAAAGTTGAAAACACTGTTGTGTTGTGTAATGAGCAGAGTAGCTCTCTTCCCCGGAACTGCGCGCGTGTTAAAATGCTCACATTCTTTGGTATATTTCTTGACGTTATCTAAATAAAGCATCGCAATTCGTAGGTCGTTTTTCCCATACGTTCAGTTATAAACAATGTAGTACTAACATAATTATTATTTCTTAGAACTGACGTAACTTCTGAGTGTTGAACACACATTTATATTAAATATACAAAATATGGGAGGCTGAGGCGAGATAGTGGTTGTGGTGTTCACTAGTATCACTAGTGAAGGTTTGGGATTGACAGTAAAACAACCAGATTGATCAGTAAGTAACAGCACTGAATGGAAACGTCTAATCACCACTTGGGACCACTAAGACAGACGTAAGCATTTATTAATTATTAAAAAAATATAAAAAATAATAATGTTTACGTATATTTATGTGTTGGTACTTTTGTATAGAATTTTAGAGAATACCAGTGGTCAAACGCGAGTCTATAATTAAATAAAAGAAAAACCGGCCAAGTGAAAGAAAGAAAAAACGTTTATTTGCGCCAGGCACGACGCATACCAAGTGCGTGTCGGACTTCGCACATTTGGGGTTCCGTACCAAACAGCAAAAACAAGTTGGTTTTAATAGAAACAATTCTGAAATTTCAAAGCAAAATCTTTTGTCAAAATATATTATCACCAAATTTGATATTCATAGGTCAATAGGAAGTTAAAAAATTCTTCGGGACAAAACTTTGTATAAAAAGCTGACTTTGGTACTCATTCATTTGACTTCCAATATTTTTAAAACAAAAATACAGCATATATCTACTCGACAAGCTCTAAACAAATATTACCCCACTCGAAGGGTCAAATATATTTTTTCGACGCCATTAATCGGCCAATCACATAGACGGAAATCCACATCGCGTATTTCAGCTTGCATGTGATTGGTCGATTGATGGCGCCAAAACCCTTTGGCTTGCCGAATTCACATACGCAATTAGACTGCAGTCCCTAGTCTCTAATACTATCCGTGTATGCTCCCACTAAAAATAACCCAACACATACTTAAACAAATTTAATTCGGATTATCACACCCAATTATTTGCTTGCCCCAATATGCATGTCAACAGAACTCTAAAACAAAGATGAATGACCCAACCATTGTCACAACTACAAGTATCTACGATCCTACCCACCTACCCATGCATCCTCATAACGTGGTCAAAGTTTTAATATAATTAAACGCAAGTACTAACTAAGCGTGGGAGCTGTACAACTTTCTACTTTATTGTCTTATTATACGTGGAATCTGCGAGTCCTTTGCGGATTACGTAGTACAACACCTACACGAGTTGCCGGTACGTGTTTTAGGTTAGAAGTGTTTAGTTCCACAGTACCACTACTGAGTATCAAATAAGCCCTTAACTTTTATTCAAATTAGGTTAAGAATCAGCACATTGTGAACTTCAATAATCTCAAAACGTGTGCTCTTTAACACTTTCCTAGTGTTTTTCTGGGACGAAGAGAAGTGGCGCAACAATATCCTCAAAAAATACCGTCAGACAATCAACTCGGCTTACTCAGACTATTGCTGACCACTGCTGGGCATATGCTTCTCTCAAGTTGTAAAGCAATACCTAGTTACTCATTATACTCTGAAAATCATTTCTAGCTTCATTCTTATGACCTATTTCAGCAACCTGTAGATAACTAAAATCTAGCAGATATTTGCAAACAAATTCTTTGTTAAGGTTCCCCTAGTCGACGGCACGAGCTATTTTGTGTGCGAGGTTAACATGCATGCTATCTCATCCGACAACACGTGCGAAAGAGATAGATGCTGTGATGCAGTAAGAAGCTAGTTCGCGTACGAATTAGCACTTTTGCAAATTTGTATCGAAATGGTTGATGATTTAGGACGAAAACGAGCGCGCGAAATTTTATAAACAGACCTTTGGGAGTCTAGATATCATGACGAAAAACGACTACATAGTATATTTCTAAAATAAAATTATTTGCATTGTTGAATTACTAATCTATCCCTGAATGGAGGCTGTTTTGCAATTTTCCTTATGGTATTTATTTCCGCCCAAAGATGCCTTAAAATAAGTGTTGAAAAATGGAACTTTAGACGCTCATAACTTCAAATATATATATTTTTTTACTTTTTTGTTTCCATACAGGGCTAGGTAATGATGAGACAAATTGATATCATTTTTTATTTTGAACGTACATCGTCAAACAGTCGAGTAATCGGCAGACTACGAATATGTATGGAAGAATAATCGATAGTGTAACCTTAATGCTAACTGGTAGATGTCTATCTGATAATGTGAAGCAGGCCTTTGCTGTTTATCCCATATGATGTCAATATTTTGGGCCAATCTGCCTGCAGTTCCGGACATGTAAAATCCAATTACAGTTACATAATGACGTAATTAGCGCTTACACTAACGTAATTGAATACGCGTATTTCGATTCGGCTTTCAACTGAGCCCGCAGGCTAAACACATTATTTTCAAGCTCCATGCTTCCCACACTAAAGGTCACCAAATCAATTTAGTCAATTGTCAACGTGATCTATATACAGGTTTTCAATAACCTTTGAAAATTTATCCTAGGGCATTGAAATCAGTATAAAAATCGGAATATTTACAATTTGTACATATTACCTTTTTAGTCTTCGCTTGCGTGAAAGAAGAAATTTATCCTTCGGGAACTCTGAATCCGCTGGAAAAAGTATTATCCTGAGTTTTAATCTAGGCCATGCTTTACCCGTGATTCAATTCAAACAACCGAATCCGTTCACCGGTTCAGGTGTGATTAATTAACAAACATATACACTAGATACTTATTAATAATATTAGTATGATGTTGAAAATAATTATATTTTTTTAAGAAGACTTAAAAAGTATTTGTTCTTGGAATACCCACAGAGAGACAGTAAATATATATATATATATATATATTTTGTAAAATGTAAAAAAGTAATGTAGAAAGTATATGAGGTAAAATAACTGTTTTCATAATTACATGCACATACTGCGGTGCTGAAAAATGCGGTTACATAAGTTATAAAATATAAAATTCGCATAGCTTCCAAATTATACTTTAAAAAGTAGGTAACCTACCTAGTTTCTTTTACATTTTCCTCAATGAATGTTTATCTTTAGGTTTGTTAATGAAAGATAAAAATCGACTACAGAGATATTTCAAAACGACTAACGGTGTCCCGTGATTTCCCCCGCCCGCACCCGCACTCGTTCTTTATAAATTTTTGCTCGGCTCTTGAAGGTCGTTACGAGATATTAAATAACCATAACCTTTTTTAGATCCGAAGAAAAGATTTTTTAAATCCGACTGATAGTTTATTTATTTATTTAAGTGTATGCGAATGTAGATCTCGAACTACCATTCGGATCAGGGATGTTAAGGAGCTATGTAACCGTAACCGAAACTACCGGTTATCCGAAATTAAAATCGAACCGTTACCGTAACCGAACCCAATATAAAAGCTTGGGATAGGGGCGGAGTCTAAATGAGACACGTTATGAAACGTTTTTCTGTCTGGCCGAGTCGACACTAGTCGCGCGCGACACGTATATTGATAAAATATAATATCCGTAACCGTATCCGCAATATCCGGTATAATTTTCTTTCTTTATCCGTATTCTGATCCTAATTTCATATTCATAACATCCCTGATTCGGATTGCTTGACCGAGATAATCTCTGGAGATTACCGAAAAACAAATAAACTGTCCAACTTTATTTTAGTACTATACTGTTACAAGTCTAACATCTAACACACCTAGATGTAAGTCTGGTCCCTAACTAGGTTTAACAATGGCGAACGAGCAAGCAAAAGTTATCTATCTGTTCCAACTTTCAGCCTACATTCATCCTCTGTTGAAATAGGTCTGTGCTATCTTTTCCTGTCTGAAAAAGCCAATATTTCGTTAAAATATAGCTCTTATTAATATCAGAGTGTGTTTGCGTAGGAATATCTATGTTTAGAACGGATATTTTTCTATTTCATTGAACAAAACCGGCGCGAAAAATTTTGTTTATGTATTACGTGATGTTATAACAGTTCCGTAGTAGTTTTATATATATCTCTGTCTTTTACTAAGTATTTATACATGCCATCGAATTATTGCAAACACCGTAAGTTTTTCATAAAATTAATGTAGCGAGATTATAAACTCTCGGTTTATTGTGAACAGATCTGAAATGATCAAACGATTAAAATAAATTCTATTGTTTACAACATACTCGTACATATCCGTGTTTTATCGAGAAGAATGAGTTGACAATTTCTCGCGAATAATTATAAAATTACGGTGTTTGTAATTATCACCATTTCTACGAAAGACAGGAACAAAAAGCAAATTCAAAACGATAAAATCTAAGTGCAGACAATGAATAATGCAATTAATTAATTTACATATTTTTCGCATTCAATCCATTAACTTACTGACTTGAAATGCACCTCTAGAAAGTTTGGTGACGTAATTTTTACCCGATGACCCCAGAAAGAGTGTTCTTAATCTTTTAATTCGCAGTGTAGTGAATTGACAGACATAACGGAAGTAATTCAAATAAAACCGTGGAATGACGTAATGTAAATTCTTACGATTACGACAGTTACGACTATGTCAATTGATCGCTTCGATGCGCCCGCGCAAGCGACGTCAACGAACCGTTTTCGCCTACAGATAACCCTACACAAGATAAGCTTGCTCGGTACTTCTCAGAAAGTTTTAGTCATGCTCTATCTGTCGTTTGAGTACTTTTATCTAACCAATATCCTTTAAAATAGGTTGTCAAACGATATCAGTATTGCACTCTTTATTTATGACTAGTTTTTGGCTGCGACTTCGTCTACGTAGCATTAGTACATCGAATATAGGTGTGGGGGCCGCATTACTTGAGAAATGATGAGTTCACCAAACAAACTTCCACCACCTTAAGTATGATTTCCGGAACAAAAACTATGTCCTGCCCAGCGTCTCTGACTATCTCCATGCCAAATTTCATCTAAATCGGTTCAGCAGTTTAAGGGTGAAAAGGTAACAGACAGACAGGCAGAGTTACTTTCGCATTAAAAATATTAGTAAGATAGTACAGTGTACAGTAGTCACAGCGGCACTTTGTGTCTTTGAAGTTAGCTGCAAGACCCTGCGCAGTAGCTATTTTTGTGTCACTGTTGAAGGTGAAGATAGCATTGTATAACTGCCTCTGTCACTCGCTTACGTTTGACTCATCGTGCTATCCTATCTCGCTTACTCATGCCGCATACTCGATGAAAAACAGTTTCTTGCGGAATGGTTCGCAGAGCCCAACTTCAGAGACACAAAGATCCGATGTGACTACTGTATGGATGTTGGTGATATCTAGACCACACACAAACTCATTCTTCACACGATTATACTTAGTTGCTACTTACGAGATTCTCGGGAATAGATCCTTCCGTCCTAACATTTGCTGGGTTACTAATTTCTTAAAAGGCTTCCTCCCACGCTTGGTAACTCACGATTTGTTTCCATACCAATGTTTGTATCTTCTACTGATATATCTATTTCGTTGGCCTCTTTAACAATATATGTAGCCAGTATCTCCGGTTTATACCAAGCAGGTTAATTATGACCATTTCTTACTGTTACGCTGACCGTCAAGTATTCAACGCATATAGGCACGCGAAATAATAATTGCGTAACTTCAAGGTAATTGGCCTTGAAATTGTATGCAATTCTAGAGAACTCATTTACTTGATAACGTTCCGGCAAGAGTACTCCACTGTTCACTGTGTCGTTGTAAAATTAATAGAATGCCCCTGTTAGTCCGATCAATCAATTTAGTTGACGTATTTATTAGAGCGAAACGAACTATTATTGGCCTGTATAATGTGCTTTTTAGGGTTCCGTACCCAAAGTGTAAAAACGGGACTAAGACTCCACTGTCCGTCTGTCTGTCACCAGGCTGTATCTCATGAACCGTGATAGCTATACAGTTGAAATTTTCACAGATGATGTTTTTCTGTTGCCGATACAACAACAAATACTAAAATCAAAATAAAATAAATATTTAAGTGGGTAGCCCCACTTAAATATTTATTAACCCACTTAAATATAAAATCATGCTGTACAGTCGGAGGATACATCTGGATTTAGTCAACAAGCTCGCGCATATGTATCCTCCGACTCCACCGCATGATTTTCTTCTTGTTTACGTCTTTTTAGTTCGCTTTTTAAGCAGTCGGATTTTTTGTTATTTGAAAATATTTTTTTTTAATTTTATTTTCCAGGTAACAAAAAATAACGACGATACAGTGCAGTATGTTGAAATATCGTGTGACGTCACGGTGTGCTACACTTTGTACTGACAAAGTGACGTCACAAGCCCTCACTCCTAAACTTTGATGTGCTTTATCTTTGTCATTTTTTATTTATTTGATAAAGCAAAAAATACGTGTCCAATATTATTTGATAATCTCAGTGATGGACTAAATAGAATTATCATTTCTTTACCTAGGAAACATCCTTACTGCGTAAGTGAATTCGGCAAGACCTCATCAATCGACCCATCACATAGACGGAAATCCACATCGCGTCTTTCATATCGCATGTGATTGGTCAATTGCATGGGGTTAAACCCTTTGACTCGCCGAATTCACTTAAGCAGTAAGGATGAGGCAGCCGACATCAACATAGTTGAAAAATATCCAGAGATTATCTTTTACAACAAAGAATTTTACAGATCAATAAATAGTTATAATAAATCTGTAGGAAAGCCGTTTTGGTAAATCGAAAAAAAATTGCCCGGGTGTTAAAGGAAAACCAACAGAACCCATTGCCAGTATCTTTGGAATTTTTGTCTGTTTGGTTGTGCACGCATCACGTAATATGTACGAAACCAATGTAGATAACTTTTACACATCATTGTGCGTAACTTAAAGTATTACTTAGTTTTTGTATCATCGCAATCGGTTCATTCTATCAAAAGTTAGACAAATTTAAAGTGTTCAAGAAGTGAAATATCACAACACACGCAATTCAGATACTCGGAAAGCTGAATTCCATATTCGACATGTGGCGTTGTGCATTTTACGTAATTCTTTGAATGGCGGTGTTAAGATACTCCGCGAAAGAATGACCCCAGAAAAAAAGTTAGGTACTGTAGGTAGGAAGGAAAGTAGGTTAGAAGGGCAAGAAGGGTAGGGTAGGCAGTTGACGGGAGCGAAGCCGCAGGCAAAGCCACCTTAAAATATTAGCCTAGGTTTTTTCTCCGTAAGTCCGTAAACGCTTCATTAATCTAATTTAGGAACTAGTCTAGACTGTATAAGCATTTAATCTTAATCAATCAAAAACCAAGCCAAAAAAAACATCTTGTGTTTTGTGCCTTTAAAATCTTCCATACATTCCAACTTCGTTGTTTTTCGTCCACATATGAAACAAAAACAAAAGCCGTGCGATACTCAGTCGATTGCCAAGTTTCGGCAACACTCACGTTTACATGTCTGCCTTAAATTCTGTAGATAAACAGCTCTTAATCATAACTAGTTGGTTTCTTCCACGTGCCACCGCTTTGTTTAACGTAAACGAGTAGTACTGGAAAGTGATAAATATTCAACTGTTGACGGAAATAGATGAATAGGTGAAGAAAGAATGCTGAATATTGGATAATCAGAAAGAGTACTGTAGGATATTCTAACAATGAAAGCGTTGCGATAGCGAGTGGCAACAACACTTTTTACCCGACTGCCGAAGGGGGATAATGTTTGTTTATGTGTGTATGTTTGTTCCTATGTGGCATTCTAGAGAACAAACGCGTTGGCCAATTTTGATGATTCTTACGTCAATCGAGTCTTCTTAACCCTGCGAGTGTCACTGGTTGCATTGAAATTGGATAAAAGAAAAATGGCGGTGTTTGGACGCCAAACAAACATTTTATATTTATAGACTAACAATAACAAATATAACTCCGACTTCACTAGAATTGCAATGAAAATTGATCGTCTTTCGTCACGAAAACATGCATTCTAATCGCACGAATTTGTTTATTTATAGCACACAAATACTCATAGGGTAGGTTATAAACTAGTTTAAAAACCAAATTAGCCAGGAATAATATTTACAGGCTCACTCCAATACTACGATATTGCTAAACGTATGCTAGCTTGTAATGAAAATTGATCCTCTTTCGCCACGAAAACGAACATTTCTATGGCATGAATTTGTTTATTATTACAATTTATTAGCACACAAATAACTGCAGAACAATATTTATGATAAGAATGTTATGTACTAAAGATAATTGCGGAAAACCTTCAAAGATTTGTACCAAGCGTGATGTTAAAAGAAATGAGAGGTGATCGATGTTAGCTTTCTCAAATAGCTCGTGGTGTAGATATGCTTCGTAGTATAATCTGCGTGTGTACTGATTAGTAACGAACTGACTGATTATTATTATATATATATATATATATATTCTTTATTGTACGCCATAAAAAAATACATACAGAACAAATATTTTCAAACAAAGTGTGAGTATATTAATATTTTCTTTATTTTAACTGACCTATACTGTCCCACGGCAGGGCAGAGGCCTTGATCTACCTTATCCGCCCAATTCTGTTTTCGGTTAGTGCCGGCCAGTCCTTTCAGTAGAAGTCGAGCTCATGCCGTCATCTTCACCTGCAGCATTTAATTTTCAGTTTCACATCTGTCACACGGCAGATTATTTTAATTAATACAAAAATTTGAATATCCTTTAACTAAAAACTTAATTAAAACTAGAACAGCTTTTGCACTTCAACTTGGAAGTTTAAGTCGCGATATACAAAGTCATATCTTTAGAAAGTTTTGTAGAAAACAGTGCGGCGCTGTCTCGAAATAGTGGCCTCGTTTCTGGCGCTCACTGCCGAAGCTAATCTTAAACTTTTGCTATCTTTAACTCATCGATTAAATACGAAATGGACCGACTAAAATTTGTTTAAACTTCCTCCGAATATGCTGAAGACATAAAGTATTTGGACAGTTTTATAAAGTGCAGCCGGTATAGAATAAAAGTAATTTTTTTGACGGTAATTTAATTTTTCCGGTAGGCACTTTGCCAGTTCCACGGCATCGTCGGTATTAGCACATAGGTCACGTTGGAGGATTCGGTCTCTTCGTGAGGCCATGGTGGAGCATTTGAACCTGCCTTTGCAGACAGTCTCCGAATGGCGCGATGCTAATCTGGTCAGGTTTAGTGCTGCTAAAACCCAGGCATGTCTTTTAGCCGCTAAAAAGAGCCAATTTCACCCGGCTCCAACTTGCCGAGATATGACCGTGCCAATAACGGACTGTCTTCAGCTTCTTGGCGTTACGTTGACATCGACTCTCCATTTTGGCCCAAATTGAGGCAAAGGCTCAGCAGGCCGCCAAAAAGTTTGGGATCCTTGCAAAGGTGAGAAGGTACTTCACGCCGAAACAGCTGCTCAACTTGTATCAAGCGCAAGTTTGATCATGCATGAAGTACTGTTCTGATATCTGGGACGGATCTGCCAAATACCAGCTTGTTTCACTAGAGTCGATCGAAAGTGAGCCAAGAAGTGCATCGGCAATGAGGCACTGGTCAAGTTAAAGCTCCAGAGCCTTGAACATTGTCGCCGAGTTGCCCGCATGTCGATTTTTTTTCTGTTACATTTTGGGGAGTGTGCGATGGAATTACATGATCTAATGCCACCCAGCCCGTTTCATCATCGGACTACCAGACGCACGGCTATGCGCCATCGGTACATGGTGTACATCCCACCCATACGCACTAAACGTTTTGGGAATACTTTTAATATGCGTACAGCTAAGTAGTGGAATGCGCGTCTGTTTTCCCGATAGTTACAATCTAGGGGTCTTCAAGTCAAGAGTGCAATCAGGAGAGAAAGTGGTCAAGCGCGAGCCGTTATTAAATGAAAATAAGAAAAAGTAGACTTATATCCAGCAATGGATGCCAGTATGATATGATTATGGTATGATTCATCCTCTAATGTAGCGTTGTCATTACCGATGATCCTTACCTTACCTTGCCATATTGATTACTTAAGGCCCATTTGCACGAAAAACTTAACTCACTATTGCTAACACGAGGTTAAATTGACATTTCGTCATACAATATTGTAAATTTAACTTCGTGTTGGCAACTAACTTTGATTTAAGTTTTTCTTGCAAGTGGGCCTTAGATAGTTAGATATAGCGGTCTAATTTCTTATTGTTATTCTCTATTAGCAATACATAACTGTCAGTTAATCTTTAGGCCTACTTATCAGTACACACCTAGAAACTATTGTATTTAGGTGTGGTCAGTTGTGTAGGTTCTGTTAATAATTTATTATTGAAGGATGTAATAGCTGCTTTAACATTGCTTCTTGTATAATTGCTCATAATTATGTAAATATGTGTATAGCCATTACAATACACTTCAATATTAAGAAACAAAATTATTTTTGTCATTTCTGCAATTGGATTTGAGCAGTATTTTTGCTTCGATAGACAAAATTACACAGACTTTTTTTTCAAATAGCAGCAGCCGTAACGATCAAATGAGCCATTGTCTCCAAGAAGGCAGTTTAACATTAAGTTTGGGGACTTCCCCCACAGCCACAGCTAAGCATTCAATTGGCCACTTAATATTCTAATTACTTATAATTAGGTGTTGTGACCAACTCTGGAAGTATCAGTATCATTTGGAACCTATATTGTTATCACGGAGCGATGTTAAACTATGCTAGCGTATCCTGTTATTTTAATTATCTATGTGTATTTTAGTAGTTAGAATTTTTTTGTCATCTGGTTGTGAGCTGGTCACATTTTATTTTTATTTACTTGCTACGTTCATTTGATGTCTGAAAATTAGTATGGGAATCCCTAACTACCATTCTATTTTTATTTAAAATTGAAACATGTTCATATTTTTTGTATTTTATTTTTTATTGGATACACTTGCACGTTGATGTTTTAAATGTTTTCAATTAAGAGGTGGTTAATCTTCTTCTAATAATACATTCAAAATTCTACAAAAGCCTACTAGACAAGCCTTAAAATGTCAACGTGTACAGCACTAGATGGAGCTCAATATTATTTTCGTATTCGCTTTTGTATCATTAGCTTCCCCTTTTCGATAAAGCCTAATTTGCGAACATGATAATCATTTAGTTTTTGCACTGCAACTGAGCGCCTTCCCGACATGTTGGTTTATAATTTTTAAATACAATTGGCTTTTCGTATGGAACACGAGAGCTTTACCGAGCATCGTCTTTGTCACTGATCATATCTAATAAACGGTTAAAATAACTGTGCACTTGGTGCTTTCACGTTACTCGAACATTCAACTCTCGCCATTGGCGCACGAAGCGAACGCGAGGCACCGCGCGGGTTGGTGGGGGTTGGGCGCATTCCGGCGAGGTGCACAGTTATTTTGTTCTACCTATGTGACAGCCTCTTTCTAAAGATCGATGTTTCTTATTACCGCTCATGTACAAGGACCGTATTATGAAGTTTCAACGCCATCATGATCCCGTCTACTAAAGGGACGGTGGTTTAAGCTCTCTCTCTCTCTTTGGAATCTTGATAGCTTGAAAACGTCATAACACGACTCGCAACATTTGGTAAGGCAGCTCAGTAGCGAAGTAGCAAACCCCCTAAAGCTAGTAATCCAAAAGCGAAACGTCAGCTTATGCATGTAAAGTAAATGGTGGGTCGCAAACGCAGCGGTGGCGCCATCGCTCCGGCGGCTGACGTGGGCGAGTACGCGAGCTACTGCGCGCGAATCCATGACGAGGAGATCTACCACGACTTGTGCGCCGTCAAGAACAGCGTGCGCGACTTACCGCCCGTGCAGCCGCCTGCTTTCAACACAGTAGGGAATTTGTTTTTTTTTTGCTTTTGATCGTGGGAGAGGTGGTGATGACGCTTGTACGTGCTGGAAGAAAAGATTAATCATATGTACGTCAAAAGAAAAGATTTTATACAAGTTCAAATTAAATTTGTTGATGCGGTGATGGTTATCGATATCGAATGACTATAAAACGAAAAAATACTAATGGCTGTTTACCCGTAATAAGCTGAAGTGAGTTTAAATTAAGGGTTAAAAAATAGTTAATTCGACATACATAGTTTCACTAACTAATTAAATTTTTGCCCGTATTTTGAACAAAACTCTTCAAATGAAAACCGTCAATTAACACAAGCATCAACACAACACACACACACATAAATTCTTGAGATGTTTCATAACGGTTTCACTGCCCCCAATCGTAGAGGCACTAACAAAATATTACACTATAATGTAACATCCTTTCAATATTTGGGTTTGGGTGGGTATCTGTTAATAAATTAGATGTCGACTCGCTGAGCAATCAGTAATAAAATCAATAGCTACGAGTTTACTTGCTCTGGTTCTGTCTGCTATCAAATAATCACTTACAATGTAGATAGGTCAGTAATTTATTTTTAATGACGCGTGTCGCGTGACGGAGTAAAATATTCAGTGGTAGTGGCCGTAAAGCAATTTACTATTAGATTAATAAGGACACTTTTTTCGAATGAAATAAATCTTTTCATAATAGAAACGAAACTATTTATTTACAGTAACACAAAAATTATACCAGTATTATGCATCGCAATTTATTTACGGTCAGCGCATCACATCTTCTTTCCTACTCGTCTACTCGCCCTCTCATTGGATACCTTGCCATTCATCTTCAACACAGTGCATCCACAGTGGATGATCTTTGATCTTCTCCTCCATTAAAACTGTCACCGGAGTATACAAACTCCGGAAGTTTCTAAAATATCTAGAGAGATTATAAATTCTTTTTCCTACAATAAGACGCATGAAAATATTATATTCTGCCACATTCATACACAAAACTTTCCGCCAGACATTTACACTAAAAGATATCATAGATACACTACAGTGCCACGAAAAACGCAAACTACGTACAAAAGTACGATTCGCAAAATAAAAACGTTCACGGATGACGGACGTATTGAATTCCAGCCGGACAAGTAAAAGTTTAGCAAATCGCTCCGTACGACGATTGAATTATGCATGGCATGACTGCTCGCTGCTCCTCCAATCACGATGGATTTACTACGACGGCTATTAGTTTTGCTATTACTCTTTTTATAAACACCCAGTTTCTATAGCGTTGCGTTCCTGATGATAAAAATAAGTGGATATCGCAATGTAAGTGGTTAAAAATAAGTGTTTATTTTTGAAGCGGATGTGCCGGAAGACCGTTTTTGGGTGCTCTAGATTGTACATATGGTACGGTGCGATGCTTCGCGGGTTTATATCGCGTCGCGTCGTACCATACTGCATGGCATTGCACAGATTGCACTTTGTTGCATGCAGATTTTTTTCATTATTCTTTTTTGACTTCTTGGTTCTATTTGCTCGATATATCTGAACTTGACGTTATAGATAACGAATGAATGTAAATTGTAGTTAGTCTATGGTCATAGATGGGTTACGGTAATTTCCTACGCTTTCGCTTTCATTGTGTACAGCGGGACGAATTTAGAGGGTCAACTTACAAAAAATATCTCTTTTCATTATTTTAGCATGCAGTTCCTTTAAATTCGTCCTGCATATTTTTTTGTTCTTAATTCTAAATAATATTTTTTTCTTTATAAAATATTTCCAGCTAGCGACATCGTCACATAGTTTAGAAAAGAGGGATTACGTTATAAGAGAGCTGGTGGACACAGAGAACAATTATGTGGATGTTCTTAGCAAAATTATCAAGTACTTCCTCAGGCCATTGATGCCGTACCTCAAACCTCAGGATATGCAAGTCATATTCTTTGGGATTAAGGTGAGAACAACTTGAATTCATGATGCTTAAAAGTTATTATTTTTTTAGTTATAATTTGTATTTTTTTTGGCTAATTAAAAACATACTTAGTACTGCTTTTACTTATGAAAAAAAAATTGTATTGGTTTTCAGATATCAGAAATAGTTGAATGAATTTGATTAAAGACGCAAACGTGTGCTTGAATCAACTTAACTGATCGCATTGCTTTGCTTTTTTATTGCCTCTTCTACTTGAGTAGCGTAAAATGTGCTCATATAACCTTTTGAATAAACCATTGAAAAATCGTTGCATTCCACAGGAACTCCATGAAACCCACACAGGCCTACTCCGACAGTTAAAACTAGCCACAGAAGCATGCGTGCCCGGAAGCGGAGCGCCACGTCTAGCAGACGTTTTCCTAGCGTGGCGGGAACGATTACTGCTGTACGGAGACTACTGCTCCAACCTCACTAACGCACAGGACACGCTCAAGACGCTAGACGCGAGGGATTCTACGTTCAATAAACAGTTAGCAGTGAGTATCCATTAGTATCTAGCAACAGATGCATGCGTCTAGCAGACGTGTTCCTAGCGTGGCGGGCACGATTACTGCTGTACGGAGACTACTGCTCCAACCTCACTGACGCACAGGACACGCTCAATACGAAGATACGAGGCACCTGCACTTCACCTGCAGATTCACCTGCCAAAAGCAGTCTACTGCTCAATATAGATTAATCCAAAAGCAAGCCATATAAATCAACCCCTGGCAAGCTTTCGAGTCTTCTCAACTTATACCATTCATAAACAATAGCTTGTCGACTGTGAAGAATTCTTACAAATATAAGAAATTCAATCTCCAAGTAGTTCAGTTTGTTAGACTCAAGCCATAGACTTTCAAAACAATATACTGTAGAATTACCTGAATACTTGTAATCTTTTTCTTCCAAAATAACTTCATCATAAACAATAGCTTGTCGACTGTGAAGAATTCTTACAAATATAAGAAATTCAATCTCCAAGTAGTTCAGTTTGTTAGACTCAAGCCATAGACTTTCAAAACAATATACTGAAGAATTACCTGAATACTTGTAATCTTTTTCTTCCAAAATAACTTCATCATAAACAATAGCTTGTCGACTGTGAAGAATTCTTACAAATATAAGAAATTCAATCTCCAAGTAGTTCAGTTTGTTAGACTCAAGCCATAGACTTTCAAAACAATATACTGAAGAATTACCTGAATACTTGTAATCTTTTTCTTCCAAAATAACTTCAATATAACTTAATTTGGAACGAAAATAGTCCTTATCACCTACATAAAAAAAACATAATTTAATTTTCCCCTGTCTACAGAAATGTCAGAAGGAACACAGCGACGGTCGAATACAGCTGCGCGACATCCTGTCGGTGCCGATGCAAAGGGTGCTCAAATACCATCTGCTATTGGACAAACTGGTGCATGAAACACAACCGGTAAGACAGAAATGCTAACTTAGATCTCTAGCCGGCGATTAGTACCGCGATCAAAATTACTGTGCACTTGGCGCTTTTAAATAACTCTGACGTTCGACTTTAGCAGCAGGCGAACGCGGGCGCCGCGCGGGGGGTGGCCGTGGGTGGGAGAGAGGTGCACACTTATTTGGACCGAGTAGGAATTACTTTTGGGGAAGAAAAATAGGCTAGAGGAACTTGTTATTTGCTGAAGGTAAACACAAGGAGTAGGACGACGACTTCGTTTCGTTAGCAGGACGTTGGTGCTATATTTTGGTGATAAGCTCTAGAATCTTGAATGCTATATTTATTCACAATGATCTTTGCTAAAGCTACAGCGAAATGTGAACTTGTACATTAATTATATTACCTGTTAAACTTACATTAATATGCGACATAGTGTTGTGTATTCGATTGACAGTAATTTTCAAGTTTTACAAGTGATTGAAAAATGTATTGTCATCTTAACTGTTTGCTGACAGAATCATGAAGAGTTCAGAGGGCTTGAGCGAGCCAAGGAGGCGATGGTGGACGTAGCGCAATACATCAATGAAGTGAAGAGGGATAGTGAGGTGCTTGCGCTACTGGCTAAAGTTCAGGTGAGCACTGATGTTTTCATTCATATTAAATCCTATTGTGAATCCTTTCAGGCATTAGTCAAATCTGTTTTTAAGAAAGAAATCGTCAAATTTTGGTTACCTTCAGACCAAGCACAAGCAACATTGTTAATACTAACTTTGATGATACTATAATTTTTGGAGTTATGCAGAACAGGGTGGAAAGTTCCGCAAACCAAGGGAGGAACCTCCGTATAGACGGGTGTAGTTTCTTCCGGGTAACTGCCCCACGGTTGTTGTCGGACTGTTGTATATATTCAAATAGCGCCGAAAACACAGTTTGCGTGATGCGGGATTTTGTGTGAAGTCAGCTCATTAGTTCGTATGTGGCATAATAGATGTCGCTATAAATTGATTGAATTACAGTCGTTGACAAAGCCCACGTTCTGTTGGACTTAAGGTTTCCAAGCTCACCAACTGATGTACAGTACAACTATTTTCTTAATGTCCCTCGGCAATCATCGCATTCTCGATTGCAAACTAATGTCCATCAATTATTAGTTTTATCGTGTATATTAATTTTAATTCAGAACTAAGTACTTTATTGTTGTCTTGTTTTGATTACCGAGTGATATATAAAGAGCTATAAAATAGCAGCTTGCCTTCCATTTTTTAACATTAACATTATGCTAAAAGAGTATTAACAACTCTATATACTTCCAAGTTGATTGAGAGCGTCTTGTCTGCATCAAGTGCAAAGGACGACTGATAGAAATCCGACGATTGATGAAAATCGGAGTTAGCCGAGGGATATTAAGAAAATGTTTGTACTGTACGTTATATCTGATGCTTATTGTTTCTTCTCCAGGAGAGTATAATAGACTGGGAGGGTGGAGCCCTGGGTGCCGGGGGCGCTGGCCTGGCGGCGTACGGGCGACTGCTGCTGGACGGGGAGCTGAAGGTCAAGGCGCACGAGGACCAAAAGCTCCGGTCACGATACGTGTTCGTGTTTGATAAGCTCATGCTGCTCTGCAAACCTGTAAAGGTAATCTTGATTTTTGCATTGATAGGTTAGACATAACTTTTAAACCTAGCATAAGTCTTCATTAGCCTTTAAATAATGTTCCCACTGCTACAAACCTCCTCTCTGTGAGATGGAATGGGCCGTGGTGGATGTTAGATCTCTTAGATTTTTTGGTTCTTGGAACTGTTCTAGCATAAGTCTTACACTGCAGAAATGTTTTAACCAGCTAAAGAGGTCAATTTTTTATGGATAAAATGTATCGGACTTTGTTAAAACTAGACCTAACTGAAAGAAACTGATGGTATCTACTAATACACAAAAAAAAACAAAATGTTTTGTCAATGTCAAAATTAAGAAACTGCCACATTTCTTGCCAAAGAATATAATGTGCGTCAAACTTGTCTGTCCTCGGTGGGCAGGTGAAAAACATTGAAAATAATTATCTCATCACCGAGTCAAACAAGTACGGCTGCAATCATAACTTCATTACTCCACCATACTAACGGAATATTTCTTTCCTCACCCCGAACCAGCTCCTATCTTCTCAGGACAACCAGTACTCATACCGCGTGGGAGTTCGCCTGGCCGAGTACCGGGTTGAAGAAGGGTGTGGGCGAAGGGCACTGAGAGGTGACGCGCGCTGGGCGTCACACTTCTACCTGGTGCGCCGCACTAAGGACGCCACGTTCACGTTGTATGCGCGCACTGATGACGCCAAGCGCAAGTGGGTGAAGGCGATCAAGGATGCCATGTGAGTGTAATCTATGATTATGGCTCTAGACAGACGGACTGCAGTTGAGTGGACTGCGCAGTCGGTTAGCAGTATCGATGCACTTGTTCAGATGTGTTATGTATGTCAAATGCATATAAACTGCAAAGAACAGTGGCAGGTGCCCATACATTGTTTTAGCTGAGATTAAATTCCCACGTCAGCAAATGAAAAATATCTGGTTTAACTCAGGGTGATGTTCTGAATTAGTTTGTGCAAGAATTTTTGTTCGAGAATGTCGAGAATAATAGATGTTCAGTCATAAACTTTTGTAGGTTTTGTCTGGGTGACTTTTAATAATGTGTTTAATAGGTAACATTATCCAATTTCGTGGCAGTAAAAGGGCAATATCGCATTAGTGTTTTACCTTGGCCTATTTATTTTTTATATACCCCTACCTAGTTATTTTAGCATGAAATGTATGATATAGTCTTTTGAAAGAGTATATTTATTTAATCTAAGCGACTTTAACGTGTATCAAAAGGTCGTCGTCAACAACCAATCTATTTTTTTTTACTTGGATACTAGTCTTTTTTCCAATCATTAATTGAAAGCAATTCATTTATTTCTACTACACTATAATATTCTTATCTACCTGCAAAGAACATCTACACTTACATAAACCGTTTTGCCAACTCATTTACTGCAACAAATACAATAATGATATTATTATAATATAGTTACTTCTTGTCACTTAGCAGATAAAATATTTAAGGACAACACTAAACTAAAAAAATAAACTAAAAATTAGGCTATATATACTAACTAAATATAGCTGGCTTTGTTTAATTCAGAAGTTGGATTTGAATGTATCATATTCTACTTTAATGCTAAATTTTGCAGGACAAACACTAGATCTGACAGACTATCTGATCATTTCAAACTCTTAATTAAGAAATTGGGGATAATACAATAGCCATGATAGCAGAAAAACAATTATTATAATTTATATATAAGGTGTTAAAAATATAATTGGAGTTGTGTAATATAAAATTAAAAAAATAACCACGACGAAAAATTAAAAAACTACGCAACCGTTCCAAAGATATGCAATAATTTGCATTACGGGTAAATTATTGAATGTGCATGCTGTACTGCCGCCATCAGTGCGCGGCAAGCGTTTCGTTAAACCGCATGCCGCGCGAACCTAGGCATTAACGATACGTAGTTTTTTACATTTACAGTACGTTTCTAGTTTTTTATATTTTAATTCTTCGATCCTATTTACATTGACTAATAACACAAGTATTAACAAAAAGTCTTAAACTTATTTACAAAAGTTGCTGCAAAGGTCAACCAGCTTGTTCAGTGCACAAGTTTGCACGACCTATCACATTGTATTTCTGTGTCCCTGTCGCTTTTGATAATGTCGAATGCAGTCATGTGACACAGCATTAAGTGTAGCTTACCGTGCATTGTCATCCAAACCAAACGTGTTTTTCTAAATCATGATAATTGCTTTAAAATTCAGTTGCAAGATTTGTCCCGATCATACATACATACATTAGAAGTTAATAAAAAGCTTGTAATAATGTTATCTGTTTTTGTTCACAGTGACAACCTAGAACCTCCTGGTTGTCGGAGTACGAACCACAAGTTCGTTTTGCATACCTTCGAAAAGCCTGCGACGTGCCACCACTGTTCCAAATTTCTCAAAGGCAGGATATTTCAGGTACCTTATCTAATATGCAGGATTAATGACTATTTCGATACAAACTTGCTAACTCCAATGCCATAAGTTTTATATCTATCAACCATTATGTGCATCTTATTATAAATACTTATACGGATTGGTTCTTATAAAATGCACCGCCACCATACTGCACATAAATACATATTATTTACGAATAAATGTATATTTTCTCGACCGACGGAGGAAGTTGACATAAAGAGTGAATAAATCTTTTTTTATATTATATTATTTGTTTTTTTTCAGGGCTACCTCTGCACGGTTTGCAATGCGTGTGCGCACAAGGAGTGCATCGCGTTATCAGGTCGCTGCGGCGGTGGTCTCGCGTCCGCACCTCCCCTCCCTCCCCATCAACATCAACCAGACCAAGCATTGCACTATTACATGTGGTAACTTGTACAATCTAATTGACATAATATTATTCTGTGGTCTTTTAACTCATGGTGCTTTTGGACCAGTTTATTTTGGTTATAACGTTTGGCCCTCGGTTGCAGCTGTACTCAGCCGCACATCCATGGCAATATTGATTTATTCTTTGTTGTTGCAACAATGGTAAGTTTTCTTCACTGTAAGTTACCTTATGACTACGAGACTAAAGAAATAACACTGAGACGCAAAGTCAGATGTAAACAGCTGTAGAAGGAATTTATTACCAGAGAGCATTATCACTGCTTGTCAGTGTAATGAAGTTTACATTCTTCTTCGCCGTATATGTGTTATAAGTAAAGTCGAATGTTCACTTATATTTCCCACTTGTTACTCGTAGGTACGTCGGCGAGATGGGTCGTGAAACCGCAACAGCACGGCTAGAGCGTCGCGTAGACGGCACGTTCCTGCTGCGAGTGCGGCCTCACCCTGCGCACGCACCGCACCATCCACACACTCCTACAGACACCAACCTAGCGCTATCACTTAAGTATGTACACACTTTTCTTACAGGGTTGCCATAAGCTCATTACAATCCACAAAAATACTAAAAGGTACAAGCAGTATCATTAGAAGATATATTTAGGATGCCTTCCGAGTTTTTCAATTTGAATTTAAGAGTCTGATTGCAGATCATAATTAAACCAGCCTTATCATTCTGGGTCCCTTAAGGCTACTGGCTGTTCTCGTCTGTGGATTTTCAAGGCTAAACAACACGTTAGTTTTAGAAAAGTGATCGAGTTTATTGAGTTGATACCCCGAAATTTGAAACGGTGGCATTTGTATCCATAAAAAAAAATCACATCCTTTTAGGGTTCCGTACCCAAGAATGGGATCTTATTATTAAGCCTCTACGATCCTACTGTCTGTTCGTCTGTCAGCAGGCTGTATCTCATGAACCGTGATAGCCAGACACTTATAATTTTCAAAGATGATGTATTTCTGCTGCCGCTTTAACAAGAAATTCTAAAAATAAATATCTAAGGTACGCAAAATACGCGCTTGGTCGTGGAGATGCGGATACCTAAGTGAGGCTCCCATACAACAAAGGTGTTTTTTTTGTGACGATGGTACGGAACCCATCGTGCACGAGTCCGAACTTGGCCGGTATTTTTTTCCTTAATTTAAATTTTTGACTGTGCTCCACAGAACAGACAACACAGTGAAACACATGCGGGTGTGCCGCAAGCCTATCGACCAGGTGGCGCACTACTACCTGTCCGAGTCGCGCTTCTTCCGCAGCGTCGTCGAGCTGATCACCTACTACGAGAAGACCAGCCTCTCCGAAAACTTTGAGGGGTTAGCTTAAATCTAGAAAGAAATTAATTTGTATTGAATGAAACACCTATTCCCAGTTCTCTAAATCTTGAAAAACTTCGGCGAAACCTTATCGTCGGTCAAAAATAGAAAGATAATATTAAATATCAAAGCAAAAAAAGTTTCATGAACTTTATTGATAAGAACGTACAAATATCGTAATGATAGAAATATGTGATATTTTTTCATTGGGACTTTTATTGTTTGCTGCGCATTCATAGAAACCCTTCTTTCTATCTACTGAAATTGCAGCATTCAGCTTTTAATACTTTATACCTATACGCAGTAAAACGTATAAAGTATTAAAAACAATTCATTTTTGTCTTTCCTGTTTTGTATGTAGTGCTATTCTGGGTGCATCATCCTATAAAACACTTTGAGCTTGGAGTTTCTTGTCCATTATTCTCCATAACAAGCTACTTTGCCGTATGGACGGTAGAATCAATTATTATTACTAATAAATTTTAATTGCTGACGTTCCAAAATCCCGCTTACTGCCCTATTTGAAATAAATATTTTTGACACAGTGGAAAATCCAGTGGCCACAGATTTGAACAAATTATATTGGAACAAAATAAAAGTGCATCCTTAAAACTTAATAAAACTTGATAAGTTACTCCACTCTGAATAATATTGCCTATTTACCAAGAAACTATCTTAATCTCCCATATGTGATATTTATTTGTTCCTATTTCTCTCCAGCCTAAATTCAAATCTCCGCTGGCCATTCCGGCGCGTTGTAGCCACCGTCATCCACGACTTCAGACCACTGGAGAGCTCACAGTTAGCGCTAAGACCCGGCGCTAAGGTGCTGGTGCTCAGCAAAGAGGGAGACAGCCGGGGCTGGTGGAAAGGACGCACCCTCGACAAGGTAAAACATCAATGTTTATCGTCATTCGGCCTATAGACACTGGCTTGCCGTTCTCTTTAACGCCAGGCCAGGACTTTCCAAGCAACGTCAAATCTTTCAGAATTGTACTTCCAGCTGCCACGATTCTATGATTTTCGCCAGGACTTAATTTCATCTTGTGGACAAACTACCTATGTGGCTAACTGGTTACGCCTCGCTTGTAGACCTCGCTTCTCGAATTGCTCTAACAAGAATTTTGTTAAAAACATACGAAATCTCTGCAGCAGCCCAAGATATCCAACAAAATTGATTATTATAGTTTTGATCAGAATAATCAGCATATTTAAGTACTTATTTGGAGATATGGAAATGGAGTATTCTTCGACCAGATGGGTGTTGGGTCTGGTCCAGCAACTGCCCGACGGTTGTTGTTGGATTAGACTGTTGTGAGTGTTCTAATCGCGCCGAAAACTCTGCTTGCGCGATGCAGGATTTTGTGTGACGTCAGCTCACTAGTTCGTATGTCACGGAATAGATGCCGCTACACTTTTTATAGCATCTACTAATTTTCAACATTTCTCCTTGTCTAGGGTGACAACCGCTCCGGCTACTTCCCCAAAGAGTGCGTGCGCGAGGAACCGGAATGTATCGGAGCACTTGACTGATGTCAGCTTTGCCTCGCCGAGCGCGAGCTGCACTTCTCGTCGCCGAGGCCGCCCGCCCTCCACGACGACCAAGATGACAATGATTCCGCTGACCTCGTATAAAGCATGGCCATTCAGACCATGGACAAAGGAAGAATGTACTATCTAAAAATATTAGCCAAGAAGAAAAGTACCTTATGGAGTAAACTTAACGGTAATTAACTTGTCGTTCTTGAAAATGGGATTAAATATGGTCCTTCGCGGCTGAGTCCGGACATTCTTAGCCATGTTTAAGGGTGTTTTATTCCTTCTGAATGTTAAATGTCAGTGTCTGATACGAAGATGAGATGTCGAACTTATAAGTTTGACTTCTACATCTTCAGAAGATTAGGTAATAAGTGGAACCTGATAAACTAAGAAGCAGTTATTCTTTAAATAAAGAGTGTTACATGACGTATAAATTTTGAAGGAAGAAGGACGCTGTTATATTTTCATATCGGTGTTAAAAAAGTGCGACAAAATTTAGAAAATAAGGTTGTATGCATTAGCAACGAATTCTCGAGAAAGAGAACCTCGGGCATTGTAAAAATAGTTACTAAAAATAACCGTGAATAGGAGATAGTGTAAATATTATAATATACGGTGTGTATAAAATTTATAACGATGACGTAGGCAATCTAAGAGCAGTTTTACCTGAAAGTCGGGTAGAAATGGGGCGTGTGCTAGAACACAAGTGCTAAAGAGTGGACAAAATCATTATTATAATTATCCATAGTAAATATATTAAATACAATAATTAAATGTTTCAAAGAGTACCTTATGTTCATCTATATATTCTAAAAGAGTCCGATATTGTATTTAGTCATATATGTTATTGTTTTAAAGCAGATAAAATAAAGATTAAATATAGTAGGGAAATTTTAAGAAAAAAACCTCCAGAGTAAATATGGAACTGTAGGTCTTTAAATAAATGTTTATGGAGTTTAACAAAGATTTGTCATGGGCATCTAAAAGAATATTTTAGCCATTATAAAATACGGATTCACTATACTTGGAAAACAGAAGCACATTCACTTTTGTGAACATATTATTTAGATTGCTAAATACGGCAGCCGATTTACACGACGACTTATTAGCTCTTATAGAACGCCTTGCGATTATAAACGCGATTTTTAGAGGCATTACTCATGAATATGAATGAATAACTGCAAATCTTGGAACAACAGAGAACGAATGAAATTGAAATTGTACTAAACTGGAAATGAAACTGAACCTAAAATAATACCAAAGAAGTTATTATTTTAGGTATAGTAGAGAGTCTACTACTACTGAGCCACCAGTGGTAACGGCTGCGATTTACAAGTTGTAGGTCGTGGGTTCGAACCCTAGCAGGCACATTACTTTGTGTAAATTATTTTCATTACCACTGCTCTCAAAACGGTGAAGGAAAACATCGTGAGGAAACCGGCATGTCTTAGAACCAAAAATTTGATGACATGTGACATCCACAAACTCGCACTGGGAGGAGGTCTGCACGCACAACGGACGAAATGACAGTCTAAGTGCGGCAAAGGGGGGCCATCTATCCTATCCGTTAAGTTTAGGAATTGAATACAAGATAATATGTAACGAAGGAATTGGCGGATTCTACACGAAAAATAACTTTTATATAGGCAGCTAAAATGGGAAAGTTAATACGAAACATAATCTTCAAATTATAATCGCATCGTGATCTAAAATTATTTTAGTGTAGTTATTATTCAATGCACTTTCTTATTTTAGGAATTATTCAAAGTATAGTTTCGAGACGAAACCTCTAGTCGTGTGAATGGGGCTTTACGAGGCAATCTCACTGCGATGTTAAAAATATAATGTGTATGATATATGTGCATATTTATGTAATTGTGTAAATTATATATTGGTGAAATTATAACATGGACTTTACTGAGAAAATACTGTTTCGTAAGGCTATGTGACTGATCGCATCGACCAGTCAACTTTAATATAAGATGTAGAGTATATTAAATGTTGTAAAGAGTCACTAGCCGACCAAGGCATAGACAACTGTCACCCGTGACATACGTGAATATTGACGGATTGGTCTGGAACGGATTTGTCTTGATTTGTCTTGATCTTCTGCTTCGGAGGATTAAATCCTACAGCAGACAGAAGCGAGATTGCGACCGCAAAGCCATAACTCTTTTTAACCCCCGACGGAAAAAAGGGGTTTTATAAGTTTGACGCGTGTACCTGTGTATTTGTGTATCTGTGTTTGGTATCAAAGTTCCTAAACGGACGAGCCAATTTCTATTTAGTTTTTTGTTCTTGTCATAACTGCGTGTTGCGATCTACTACTAGATAAAAAATGTGTCGGAGTTTTTTATTTATTTTATTGTAGAAATTGTTTGTCGGATTAATTAACCGTTGAACAATTTCTATGAAAACGCAATGTCGCGTTGCACCTGTCTGGAGGAGCCATAAGACGTGTTAAGAACTACGAACGCCTAATTCACTGTCTAAACTGTCTTGGTCGACTAATACCGAACTGGATGAGTACTAAAGCTGTTATCGACCAGTCATACCATCCAGATAAATATATTACTTATTAGGTGTAAAATAAGCCATGATTCAACAGATATTCGCTCAGTAAAGTTGTGAAGTTAGAGCTCTCTTCTCTGGTGGCACTCGGCAATGTTTGATGGTGCGTATCGATGCTTTAATGTAGGTATATTGTAGGACGTGTGCCACAGGTACATACATGTTGGATTGAGTTTACGTTGTAATGCGTTGGTAACGAACATGGTTATGTGTTACAAATGTTGGTGGTCACATCTTCAGGGATGTACGATCTCAGAGAGTTGACAATCGTTGGCCGATTTTTTGTTGGCCAAAGTGTACATACTAAAAAGTATGTAAAGTGTAGATAGGAAAATGAAATATTTGAAAAGGGAATCTTAGAAATGCGCATTATAACGTACACTCGGGATTGTTAGTATATTAAATTTCGTTTCGTATAGTTATGGACTTTCTTCTTCACTATAAGAATGTGTTATGTTAGAGATGCGCCGATACCGCGGCTCGTATGTGTAAAGCCTCGAAGGCAAAAGAAACGCAGTGAAATGGATTTTCTGATGACATTGAATCGTAAACTTTATAGTAAGCGAGTTATAGTGCAAATTTGTAAGAACATCAAACGGCTCTAAAGGCATTAGGAATAGGAAATGCTTTGCAAAATTGTCTTTTCTGCATCTTTAAGACGCTACAAATAAGGTTTATTTTCCGTGGCATAGAAACACAACTGGTTGGTTTATTCGTTAGTTTTTCGTTATTTTCTTCTCTGCCTTGACTTCGCACTACCCACCATGACGGAACGTAATGCTCAACCTGTATATTATTAACCATTTCTATAAATTCTACTAAGTGTGCGAACATAAGACTTAAATTTAAATGTCACCTTAATATCGACATAATTTTATCATGTGTGCAATAAATAGCAATTTTATTATTAACCTTATCATCTGCGGGTTAACAAATTAAGCGGGAATTAAAATTAAAAGTGCTCTCACTATTTCACTGGTTAGAAGAGGTCTTATCTCTCCGCTTGTTCCTATGAGAAACTTCATAACAATGCAACTTATGTTTTATTGTATTTCAGTATACTTTTTGCCAAAAACATTGAGATAAAGTGCCAAAGCTTTGTCATTTATTAGTGCAACGTAATTTTCTTTACTTGAATAAATGCGTTATTTTACTTAATATCCTGTCCAAACGTCAAAAACATGTTATACTTCAGCATCGCCGTTCTGTCTACATTCCAATGCAGAGTATTACTTTTTCTTATCTCTTAAGAATTGTCACAAAGTTTTCAGGTCACAAATTAGTAAATTTTCAACTACCTGTGCTCTTGTTACTACAATTTTACACTTGTAATTTTATAATATTTTGTCTAATTTACGGTCACAGTTTTCCTCGTTAATTTAGTCTTCCTACCAATACCAAATAGTCTCATATTGAGTTGATTTCTTATTTTTAAAGCAAACTTATATAATCCCTACAACGTCACATCACTTTGACCGGGTACATTACATATTTTACATCACAGGGTGTATTTTGAGCTGGACAAATTTCGTTTCGAACAAGTTTCAAATGATCATGTCAAGCAAACAATAAATATAGAATTGCTCAGAGACCTTTAATGCATTTTGGCAAGATGTGAGCGTAGATCGGCTATTCGAATTTTTATCACTCTTCCGCTGAACTTGGGTCTCCAGTTTGCTTATTCTCATCTGGTTAAGTTTAGTCCTAATGTACAAAATACATTCTGCAGAGTTCACCAATCTAATTCAAACTATGATGCTTCCAATCAGTCATCCACATATCACGAACATGACGAATAAGTTACAAAATAATTCGAGCTTTACTCTTTAAGAAAATACAAAAACAAAAATCTAAGATCGAAATAAAATTATTAATAAAGTATATAATTATTGTCCTCGTTATCTAAATATTTAATAGGTAGAATTCAAATATTACGATTTTCTATGATAATTCGACATCATTTAGGTTCGGGATAAAAATTCATACTAGACTCAGGCACAGTACGCTCTCTGCCTTTAATCATGCTTGTCATATCTCCTTTACCTAATATAAATTAATCATAGACAATACTTCCCTTTTATGACTGTTTTTCAAGTCTTGACACGTTTCTCTCTTCCTGCTTCACTAGAAAGACTGTATATGTTCTCAAGGATATTAATTCTTCCCCTTTTATCTAATATTTCCATAGATTTCGTATTGCAATGTAAATATTGTTAATTTATTGTTGTAATGGATAAATGTAATTAGTAGAAACAAGTAAGTCGACGTGCACAATGAATGTTATCCTTCCACGTTGCATTCAAGTGTGGAAGTGGCAATTTATCCAAGTTTAAATTATATACCGCCTCGTTTTATTTTTATTCAATGCATGATCGCTATTAGGACTATGGTCTTTATATTTTTAAGCTACGCAGGTTCGCATTTTATTTACACGTTCATCTTATAATTTTAAGTTTATTTTACACTAGATATTGTTAGTTTATTAAATATCTTTACATTTGTATAAAAAATCATGTATTGTCACATCTAAATATTTGTGAGCCACTTCCATCTCGTCATAATAAATTATATAAATGTACATTTTAAATGGATTTAAATAAATGTAACTTATAAACACTAGTGCCACTGAATAAAATAAAATTTTAAAATATTATGCTTTAATATAATCTGCATAACTGACATGTTAACACTGCTTATAAAAAATATGATTGTGAAGAAAAATATATCTATTGATTAAAAAAAATAGTTATCTTGTCCATGGCGACAGGGTGCCGTTGTTATGTAAAAAATATTATAAAAATATATGAGACATAGCAAAGAATATGGTTGTTGTAAAGTAATAGATATATATTTTTTCTATTTAGTTGGCGAGCCCGGCGGGTCACGGCAGCAGTGAGGTAGATAGATCAATATAGAAATATTATTTTGCATTTTAATCCTCTAATAATATTGGGAGATAATGATTAAACTGTTCTCAATTCTCGCAAAACTTTTAAAACTGATCTATGACTAAAAAAAACTGAATGATTAAAAAATATAAGATCATAATAAGCTACAAAACTCCACAGACGTAAAATTACGATTCTTATTATTTCAACAAGCTACAGCTGATTCAAGGATGAACAACCGCTGGCAGTAGTTAGTTAGTTGAAATTACGAGTTTTATCTTCATTAGATATCGGAACGATACCCATTACTTTTGCTAATAGGTAATTACAAATTGACCCTAAGTAACAGTTCTGTATAGTAATATTTACGCAATTATTGTAAGTTAGTTAGCTCCTACGCTCCCGTTCAGTCGCTAATTTTATGATTCGTGCCAAAATATTTTAAATTATATCATGAGCAAGCATTAAATGATCTCTGTAATATTAACGCCGTTTATCAATATTACATAAAATATCGTACGTTGTTATCTACACTAGAATATATTCATTTACCACTTACATATACGGATATATATTACGTAGTTTTAGTTCGGACACATCCTTTTGGGTGGAAAAACAACTTCTTTTTTATGAAGTTTCATTGTTCTTGACATAAAATGCTATCTAAAATATTTTAGTTACAGCTGTACAAGGATTTTTTGGCGCGCGTTTTAGTCCGGAATGAATGTGCCGCCATTTATTTTTCAATAAAACTTCCAAAGACAATTTAAAAAAAGTTGTTATTTTAGCGCCAAAAGGTCTTGTAGCACTATATTTAAAATGTTATTCTTAGTACAAAATATTTGCTTTTACCTTGGTCGTGTATAGCATATGGTCGCAATTTATAAGCACTTTTTATGTAAAAACTTGTTTAGCACTGTGTATTGAATTTTAATAGTAAACTCTGATTTTATTTTCGTTTAAGAGTCGTATCAATGTCGAATGGTAATTAGCACAGTGATAATCCTTGTGTACGCTGTCTTTTAAATTAGTTATACAAATATTATTGAGAATATATTATTATTTTCGTAGGTCTGTGTGAAAACTAAAAAAAACATCTTAACTTTTAGTACAAGATGTAATAATGTTACTATCTACAGTGTACATAAGGATTATCTTAACTTATCCAAACATTTCCAAACCTTATAATTTAAGAATAGCATATATTAGCAAAATTTTTGTTAAATGTCTGCATGCATGGAATGTTGGTGCTAACAAATTGATTTTGTGTTCATTTATCTTTACGTTCCCAGTGCTCCAACGCGTTAGTAATAAATTGTATTTTGATATTATTTATGTTTATGTTTGTAAATATACAGAAACGGCATATCCATTGTTCTGTAGTTAGGTAAGCCACTCCACAAATAAATACACTGTTGGAGAAATTATTTTGTTTTATTTAGACTGAGTCTATCTTGAAATATTATAAGGCAGGTCTACTATCATATAAATATGATCATACGTAGGATCACCATAAAAAAATCATCATCGAAATGATTCATATGAAATCAGATGTTTATATTACACTCATAAATAGGACTCAAATATCTGAGTTCGATATTTCATATGATAGTGTAATACCCCCCTAAGTAACATTAAACAGGCAAGCCAGTTCAGCTCGCCATGGTACATACAATTTCCATAGATCAATTAAATATTTAGAATAAAAATAAAAAACAGATTTTTTTAATTTCTACAATAATTACAGTGAAACTTGGTTAAGTGGGACCTGGATAAGTGAGAAACCTCCATAACTGGAACTCGTGCTGAGGTCCCAACACTTTGGCACTGAATTACCCCTGTTAGTGGGACGAGGTAAATCTCTATATCTGGGATTTGTTCTTTCGATTTATCATCATAGTTACCTCTATAACTGAGACAGCGAGTCAATTTTATATGCATAAACCTCTGTAACTGAGATAACATGGAATGGATAATATAAATGGATAACATGACAATGGAACCCTCTGTAAATGAGACAGATATTTATTTATACCTGTATATCTGAGACACTGGGTAAGTGGAATACCTCTATAAGTGAAACGACTTGCAGGTCCCTTGATGTCTCACTTAACCAGGTTTCACTGTATTACAAACCCTTTAAAAGCTAGTAAAAAATAAATGTAGAAGTAATATTAAATTAATTAAGTTTTTAGCCTGACTAACAGCGCGTAATCATAAGCATTGGTCCGACTGAGTTGTCAGAAGAAAATAATATAAACCTACAAATGCAAATTATGTTCTCAAATGTGACCCACATCTGATAATTATAATAAACGAGTTGAATACATTTTTTTATTGATAACATCCGTTACAGGAAATCATTATAAAAACTTATCTTAGATTTGTACAAATAATTATGGCTCTAACCTTAATTATATATCTATAATATTACAAATATTACATTCTTGACATATTTTATAGCATCGCATCTCATTAACTGTGTGAACTTTTCTGAACGTAAGTTAGCGATTAGGGTAGCAAGCAATTAAAATGAGAATAGTGGAACACAAGGCCTGACTGAGTAGTCTACTAGCACAATCTTGCTATTCTTGCTCAGAATTCTAATCTCGTTTAATCCAGCCATTAAGCCTAGCTTTGAGGTTCACTAATAAAATAGAACGAATGGTTGATTAGTTCCAAGACCGGATTAGCCACGTAGCAGGTGTAGGAATTGCTACAGTTCTAGTCACAAGTTATATCCTTCTCACCACCTCGCCTCTCTTGCTTGAGGTCGTGGGTTCGAATCCGGGCAAGTACCAATGTGACTTTTTCAAATTCATACGTACTTTTCAAGTTTATCTTGGACATTGCTGACAACGGTGAAGGAAAATATCGTGAGGAAACCTAGAGTTATAGTGAGTATTAATTGTGCTCCATTGGTGTAATTGCTGCAAGGCGTTCTAGTGCGAGGATAAACTAATAAATATCTAGCAAAATTTGCTTCAGACTCCGCTGTAGCAAATTCTATTGACTGGCTGACTGATTTAATCCGGCACAGGGGGCTACCATAAGCTCTACGAGCAAGGTTTTTAATACCTACAGTCATAAACATATGTTCCTAACGCATAGTCGCAATAACCTTGCTCTAAGAGCTCATGGGAGCTGGTTGGTCCTGTCAAGAAATAGTTCGAATGAATGAATGCAATTTTCCAGGATGTTTGTTCCACGTTCGAAATCTTCACTTTGTCTCAACATCAATGGTCAGACTAATTAAACAATTTACTTCAAATCAGGAGTACTGCTGCCCAAGTATGTTCTCAAGTCAGTGATGGTAGACCTGATCAGTTTGCCGGGGATGGTCGGCCGGTTGAGTCGCTTGTACGCGGCGTACCGATGGCACCCGCCGAAACTGTAGTAGTAATCTCCTCCCTCTGAACCTTTGATCCAGAGGATGTCTATGGGCGGGACGTTGCCTGCTTCTTCTTGTTTCTGAAATACAGTAATATATTCTATAATTAAGAAAAGAAAAAAGCATTTATTGCTACAGAAATTAAATCGAATTGCATTCTATCTACAATGACCGTCGTTGCAATAGTACCTAGGTCTATAAAATGATATTGACTTGCTACTAAAGATCCGGTACGCAAAAAAAAATCATCAGATAGTCATAATACTAAGCATCAATATTTGAAGTGCCAGGCAATACTTAAAATCACACAATTAGCATGTATCGGGTCATTTCCCGCGAAGTTTTCAAAACAAAGTCGTTCATATTACAATAATATTTTTATCGATCCCAGATGACTTGCTCACCTCTAGATAACAAATGATATCGGGTATAGGTACCCTTGAGACGATATTAAGAAAAATAAAAAAAATGTTTACTTTCCTGGCTTCAATCAACGTAATTAGCGAGATAAAACCTACTTAGTTATCCATCTATAACTTATAAAAATACCTACTTTCAAAATTGTTCTAAAAAATGTTTTAACAAGTAAAATTAAAAAAAAAACTCTCTACACATTTATATTTCATGCTACATAATTTATCTAGTACATAGTAGATACGCTTCGATCGGCAATCTATTGAACACGTAATTATGACACGATATCTTGCGAAAACACCCCGATTCAAACAGTAAAACGCCTTTGAACCTATTTTATTCAAACATAGCTAAGAACACTCTCGACAAAATCACTTTTCAAACAAAACAAACTAAATCAAAATCGATTCATCCGTTTAAGAGCTATGGTGCCACAGACAGACACAGCAACACACGTCAAACTTACAACACCCATCTTTTTCCGTCGGGGGTTGAAAACTAAGATTTTGAAGTAGTAGGTACTTCACTAAATAAAATCAGTAAGAACAGTGTCATTCAATCAATAGCAGGTGACCGAGTATGCCTCCTTGTGTAACGCTAACCCATACAAACAAGAGTATTTACTTGTATAGAAAGTTGTTGAGCTTGTTGCTATAGTCCTTAGCAAATGGGGTTAAGTGCAATCCATGTAGGATAACTGGTCAATATCAAGGTCACCTGTACAGCTAAGTGCCTCGTATTGACTGGTCGTAGTACCGCTTCTGTCGTTGAGATCCATTGAATATGGATTTATTTTTTATTTTATTTTTTAAAACGTTGCCCCACACTAGGAATTTCTTCCTGTATCGTCGGTGCGTTTACAAACATTTAAACTCACATACACAAGACACCCAGGTCTGGAACAATTATCTGTAGGCCATACAAATATTTGTTCCGTGCGGGAATCGAACCCGCGACACGCAGCGCAGCAGCCGATCGCTCAACCACTACGCCAACCGTGTCGTCTAGAGGAGATTAACGTAGGAGAAAGCATTACAACGCATTTTCAAATTCAGATACAACGCCGAGAGAGAATCACACTAATATTAGGCGAAAGTTTGTGTGTGTTTGTATGTTTGTTACGTCTTTACGCTCAAACGGCCGGAAGGATCTGGATGAAATTTGGCACAGCGATAGATTATAGTCTGGAATAGCACATAGTAAACTTTTTATGCCGGGGATATGTTCCCTTGAGATGATTTTCGACATTCACGCGGGCGAAGCCGCTGGCAGAAGCTAGTAGTAAAATAATATTTCTACAAAAGATAAGTACAAAACCTACTTCATAGCGCCGCGTTTGAATCACCTACCAACTGTACAGTCAAGTGCCATAACAAGTAAGACAAATAAGAAGCAATTTCAGATCAACCTAATTGACTAAGTACAGTCAGCTAATCTTGAAATGGATAGCAGATTGATTAAATATATTTTAAGAAACATGGGGATAGGGAACTGCTACCAAAAGGTGTTTTAAAATTTCTGTTGGGAGTCTTGACGCCTACTAAACTTGGGAGAGGTAGGTAAAGAGTTTGTTTGTATTGTAGAAAGTAGGTAATGTCTGGAAGAACTAGGTACATTATTGCTGAGAGCCATAGCACTATTTTTATCTCTGCAAAATGTAAGGTTCTATTGGTTTATGCTACGGTACAGAAGGGACCATCGTAGCCGCGGGAAAAGCTCTATAGGTACATAACTACAATATACCTAAATACTGAAAAGTGGCCAAAATATTACGCGTATGGCGTACCTCCCTACCCAGCAGTTACGTATGTTTGACAAAAATCGATTAGTTAGTCACAATTAGTGAAAGTGGACTAAAGTGATGACGGCAGACACCGCACAAAACTACTTATATTATTGGTAGGCGTTAAAAAGATGGCAGTTCCGTCTATCTATATTACTCTCCTACAATAACTTTTACTTTAACCGGGCTTTATAGCGCTTATAGACATAGACACTCGAGACAAATGAAAAAGTTTAGTCAACCTCGATCAATTTGAATTCGAGAACTGCAATACAGAGTTTCCATACCGTAGATTCCTACGATCTTTGCCAGTATGGTCCTTGTAGGACCCAGAAAAATATGCAATTTTTCCTTACCTGTATCGTCTCCATGAGAGACACAACTTTCTCCTCCGTCAGCTCCGGTATGAAAGGCCTGATGATCACCGACATAGGCACGTCATGGACCTCGTCCTTATAGGCGCTGTGCACACTCGTCATCCTCGATGCTATAACCGATAACAACAACATTGACCTCACGAATAAATACATTCCAATTAAGTAATTGTGAAGTTAATTAGTGGCAATAGACTTTAATACTGAAAATGTAATTTAATAGAGCTACGTATCAGTATTTTTTTATCAGATTATTCGACTGTGGAATGAGATTGATAGATTTGTCTTGCCTGATTCTGCAACTATTACAGCATGGCTAACACAATCATACGAAACTACCAATTAGAATAATTAATTATTAAAACCTAAATAACTACATAGGCAGATTACACCGAAACTGGAAGGAGGAAGAGTAGCCTTGCGAAAGTTGGAAGGAGTGGAGGGAGATTTTTACTCAGGAGAAGAGAAGAGGGACAGAATTGGCTAATAAAATATCGCGTATCGGGTCTTCGTTAACGTTTCTGGACAGACATTATTTTGTAAAAATGTAATAACGTTAATTCATTGCGAAACTCGCATGTCACGATCAAGGATAAACCAAGTTTATAACAAAGAGAAGAATTTTTAAATATTTTTATAATGCCTTGCTTTCTGTTAAATTGTTTAGCACCTTTATAAAAAAATATAGAAAGAAATATAAATTACTTACAATTTCTGGCGGACACAGATGCAGTTAAGTTAACAAACGATTTAATCATTTAAAAACTTTAGTCGAGCGACTCGGGCGAATGACAGCGCGTTACTAACTCATGACGCTACGATCCACCTGATTCATACATATACGCCAAGGTCAGCCATGCTCTGATAAAAATAAACACAAACAAAATAGTGCACCATTTACACTACGTTGACTCTAGCGTTATCAATTGACAAAGAATGGGAATCTATGGTCAGTGATAACAGAGGTATTGATCGATCGGTGGTTGTTGTTATCTTAATGTTCAACTGCATGGGTACAACCAGTGCAATTACCTACATATAGATACTAATACAAACAACACATTTGTTGCCACCTTCTACAAGTTTTATACCTATTTTTTTTTGTTGACTGTACCCTTCCTTTGTCAGACAAGACAGAATCATTACAAAAAAACGCAGAAAACCTATCTGCTCATCACTACTCCATGCTGCCGGTGTTATAGAATTTCCAATTTATTAGTATTACCTACGTTTTTTTTGCGTTCAATTCTAATCCAATTTAGGAGTGCCTCTTGCTTGTTGCATTCAAATGCCCGTCATTCAGATCCTCAAACCCGAAAATAAAACATGTAGGCTACGCAAATAATGCTGTCATGAGGGAATCGAACATGCGTGCAGCTCGGTCATCGATGCGCGAAATTTATTTATTTGCAAAGTAATCTTTAGGGAGTTCGACCAATTAGCCCAAATAGTTACTTAACTTAGGAGCTATCAGAATTCAAATTCGTGAGAGTGTTGATGCTAGAGAAGCTCGTAGCTTAAGTAGATCAGTTGCCGAATCAATCTTCGAGGTTGAGCAACGCTTCCTGAGGTCGGTCCGTGGACGGGTGACCATCTTAACGAACCGAAATTCCAAGATGCCTCGAAAGCACGTTAAGCCGTTGTTCCCGGCTTCATTTGTAGATCATTGATAGTCGTTACGAATTATAGGTCCCTAAATTCTAATATTTATAATAATTTTTATCCGTGGTGCTAGGCAACTGGGCTTATCCTAGTTGTAAACGATCCTTTGTGCCTATTGGCCTTGTTTGTTCTGTCTCTTGCTTGATATGGAGGGAAGTGGAAATTTATATTTTTTCCTACTCCTCCATTGTTCTTTTCTGATTAATTTCGTTGTGGGATCCAAGACATTTAAATTCATTCTCCGGGACTTCGATGAGCTTCATTACCCCGGCGCTCTTCTGTTGGTCGCCACTTTTGATTCTGGCTTTCAGGAGTTGCAGAGGTTTGTGAATAGTGCGGTGGGATTGTCCCCAATAAAATAAAAGTGGTTACGGATAATTAGAAACCGGGCGATCTGACACCATCTTGCCTAGGGGTATCGTGGGTTTGTGTTGTGGTGGTCCGATACATGTAGAATACTGATGCTCAGCTCAATTGGGCTGGAACACCGACCCTAATATAGGAAAAGGCTAGGCAGATTGATTGAGGATGGTGAACCTGGTGAGCGCGTGGTTTATGGTTAAGCAATCATCTTGCCTACCTGCCTTTATTATAAGATTCCAAATCAACGTTCCCAACAACTGGTTTCTTCCACCACGCCTCGCGCCGGTCTGCTCACTCCTGTTGGCTGTTTTTAATTTTTCTAGTTTGTTCTATGACTACATTATTGTTTCCTTCTGCTGTAAAGTCTTGCAGCTTCCCACTATGGCATCTGGAGCGCTGTCAGTCTACAAAAAACCAACGTGAAAACAGACTCATAGACTATACACTTATTTATTATACAGAACCAAGGTTGTTCGTCAACGTTTCCATAAATACGCCAACAGCCGGCATCTTGCCGGCTGTTGGCGTATTTATGTTTTAATTTCTCTACGTTCTTCGATGACTTCAATCTTGTTTCCTTCTGCTATGAAGTCTTGCAGTCGCACTATGAACATCTGGAACTGATGTAGCGCTGTCAGTCCACAAAAAGAAAACGACGTGAAAACAGACTCATAAGACTATACATACATACACTTATTTATTATACAGAACCAAGGTTCCAAATCAACTATTCCTTAAATACGCCTACAGCCGGCTTCTTCCACCGGTCGGCTCCCTCCCGTTGGATGTTTGATTTTTCTCTACTTTCTACTTATTGTTTCCTTTTGTGCAAGTCTTGAAGTCCGACTATGACAAAATGCAAGTGAAGGAGACGCTGTCAGACCACAAAAAACAACATGAAAACACAGACTACCATTTCACGGTTAGTTTTATTTTCAACTACTGGGACAGATGTATCATTTGGTAAAGCATTATAACAACCGGTTTTGATATAACTAATAGCTTCGACTTTAACTATTCTTATTTTTAAACATCCCAAACAATTCGATACGCTCGCCGCCCCAATATGGATATTTCATTCCCGAACAAGATTATAACGCGCTTCACTTCACGGTTTTCCAATTATTAAAACCAGTATTTTAAAAATAACTGCCAGGAGACCCGATGCATTACCATAACGGCGTAGAATGTACGCCGGCGACATTAACAAATGTTTATTTATTTATACAATTTAAATGCCGCTCGCACTTGTTCTTCGTACCTGAATTATGCAAAATATTTGGTGATAAATATCGAAACTCTAAATTATTTATCGACCCATAAAAGTAGTAGGTAAAGCATTTAGTTATATGAGAGGGGTAGTAGATAACCCGTAGATAAACAAATTACATGAGCATTGTTTTGAAAACAATGAAATTAAACAAATTATCGTGTAATTAAGATAATTGTGTTTTAATTGTAGTACCTAAAACAAGAGATAACTTTTGCATAAAATGTCCAAATGTTATTTATGTTAAAAAATTATCATCTCATTGACGTCTTACATAATTTTAAGCCTTATATAATTTTACCTGGGCGACCGAGTTCTGCTCTGGTGAAAATAGAAAAAACGACGGTTTCTAAAAACCCTTTTTTACAAAAAAAATGCTACCGAATTCCGAATAAGAAAACTACAAAGTGAAAAATAACTTTTTTTTTGAAAGTTTCTGTGTCTTTCGTAGGTACTTACCATTTTTATGCGTTATGGACACCGACTTCCAAAAATAGTTATTTTTCACTTTGTAGTTTTCTTATTTGGAAGTCGGTAGTATTTTTTTGTAAAAAATGTTTTTTTTTCACTTTTTAGTTGTACCTGCATACTAGGCAAGTTGTTTCGTAAGTTACGTTAAAGCCAGAATAGATTAAACGAATATCATGAAACTTGAACATAAAGGGTGAAATGAGAGATCTGCGTACCTCTCAAGAAGATACTAGCGTGATGTTATGTTATGAAATGGTTTAAACAATAAATAGAAATGCGATTGCAGCAATCCCGAGAGATTACCCGTTATTTATTGAAGAGTTCTGTTGTATATCTTCGAAGTTCTTCAACCGATCTTCACCAAATTAAAATGGGATCAATTTCAAAACATACTCCTTCCAACAAAAAAAAAGGATTTTCAAAATCGGTCCACAATTGACAGAGATATCGGAATTTCATGAAAATCGTTGGAGCCGTTTCCGAGATTCAGATTATATATATACATAAATACATGGACGTCTTTCGGCTGATACGATGATGATGATACATACAGACAAGAATTGCTCGTTTAAAGGTATTAGATATTTAAAAAAAAATATAGAAGATATATTCCAACCTACACACTACCTACTGTATTAGAGTAGCGTGTATACAAACACTGTTGATGACTGTAAACTGAAAGGCTAGCTTTTAAATAGCACTTGCGTAATTATGCTCCTACTTAAGTAAGCGAGTGTCATTGATCCCGCAGTCAAACTGTATGTGCAGTTTTGCGGGAGTGTGTGTAGCTTATAAGTCTACTCTGTATTTTTAATAAATAAATAAAACAACTGGATAACTACACAAAAATGTATTTTAGTCAATCTGATGGTCGCAATAACATTGAACTCGTCGTCGTATACATGTGCGTTCGCGCCGCCGCGCCCGACTTGCGGTACTAACATTACTTTATAACCATTACAATAAATAATTTATCGTGAACGAGCAGGAAAGGTGCAATCCGTGGCGGCACGTCAATTCCAATGTTCCACAGCGTTAAAACATCAATTAAACTTTCGTTTTTTTTATCTCGTATACTGTTTCAGATATTTTGTTTTAGAACACATTAACTTAATTCTAGCAATTTTTATTTCATATCCAAACTATCTCTAAGTGGAACTAATATAAAGTTACAATCGTTAAGATCTTGTTATGCTTCGATTAAAATGAACGACGAAATAAAATAACATTCAACTTATGGCTAACAAGTAAAATAAAATTGTGCTACCAACATTTTAGCACCACGATAACTAAAATATTTTGTTCTGATATTCACAACTCCCGGTTAACCGTGTCATCGAAGCCGAATTTAGTTTTTACAGACCGAAATATAAGTCGTTTTCACTGGTTCATCAGTTCTTTTAATATGTTCCCTCCTTTAGGTTTTCTAATTTCGGCCCTGATTAAACAAAACAATTTTATTGTAAACAATTTAAATTGACTGGTATTTTAAAACGACTCCACATTTTGATGAGTAGGGCCAAGATTCGTGTGCGGATACAAACACAACCATTGCTAATAAAATACTAAAATTGCACAAAATTCTGTGCGTCCGTGAAAATATAACTGAACACTGAATCTATATTATTCTTCGGCGTATTTTGTTTAAATAATTACAAGTTTAGTGCTTGCTCAATAAAAATCCCAGCAATAATAAATTGTATATAAAATATGATAATATTTGATTGCGTATACATAAGTTTAAGTGCAGTTACAGTGCTCGTATGGTTAGTATTTATTATTATAACTGTACATAGACGTAATAATATTATAATAATTATAAAAAGTGTGTATTTTATTTTTGGAGAAGACTGAGCATGTTACAATTATAACCATATTATTTTCATTTCTACAGCGTATACATTGTCGTATGTAATAGTTTCATCGTATGTTTTCATCTCGATTCTTATAACAAAATTATTCTTCATTTCATGAAGTTGTCAACCGTCAACATCATTTATTGTTCTGCGACTTATTCCAAGTAAATAAATAGTATAGATTCAGCCGTAAGATCCACGGACGCACTTCGTACAGGACACACGAGTCAGCACAAAATATCTGAATACTTACAATTACATATAACACTAGTTTCATCTTACGTCTATCGTATAATTATAACCACCGTAGAGTAGAAGATTATTAGAACGAATAGAAACTCGAGATCCCCGCCGTATCGATGTGATCATTTACTTTTGTATATAATTACTAATACTGCCCAAATTATTACTTTTCGAAAAAATATAAACAAATAAATTTAAAAACAACGCCACTGGTTAAAAACAATAATACTATAAAATGGTTTCCGTTGATTATTAATTCATAATAAAATGACTATAATATAATAATAAAAATTAAATTGTATAATATAAATTGTTTAAACAAATACTGGGTGCCAGTCGTATAGAGTTCGTAATACAAATAAAAATACGTTTCATTACATTTCCTTCCAAAAATATCGCTAATAATATGTAGTCTAAGGTATATTGTGTAGTATACAATGTCCTATGTCCTAAGGCTAGGCGATGCCGGTGTCAGGGAGTCGCCGACGTAGGTCACCGGTCGGAAGTATTAGTACCTGACCTACTTAACATAATAATAGTAAATGTAAATGGCAATTCTGTGGAAGCTGCACAATTATGCGTCATGCCCGTAACCTGAAACAATACAGACAGACTTGTATAGCTTGAAAATTTGAAATTGTTAGTTTTTACTTTGTTTTCATTTTACAAATAATATTTTAAGGCCCGCTTGCAGCACACATCAAATAGTACAAAAAATATTTCAAGAATCATTCGGTCTCTATCCTCTACAAACGATTGATAAATGTTAAGGTGCAGATACCCCTCAGCAGCTGATTTTAAAATGAGAATCACGTCTAAACGACTAGTCGTAATTTTTTTGGAATAAATATATGTTACATTAGACCATTTTCTTAACCATTTGATATAAGAAAATTTCCGAGTTTTATTCGTATAACACAGTGCAAATAATTTGTATAGTTACGTCTAACACGGACAAAAACATGACAATCGCACCAAAACGACCAGGCGTATTTTTATGAAATTAACAACACCTCAAAGAAAATTTAATTATCTACATTATGACCTACGGTTTTTTTTTAAGTCACAGAAGCGTTTTGTTCCCTCAATTTCATTGACGACTATCGTCGACTTAAATAATTTTAGTGATTTGTGGTGCAAGCTGCCCTAAATCATAGTAAGCAAACAGCACAGGAATGCCAATTTTGAATACAGACTGATAAATATAAAAAAACAATCATGTGGTCGATTCCTACCCAATAGGGAGAGGATGGCCTTTGGCTTGCAGCAGTACAATACAGGCAAATGAGATAAGATATATTTACCTGAGGCACGGGGATGCCAACGCGCCTACGGTGAAAGATCCTGGTGCATGGGATCGTAGCCCATGGAGCCGTCGTAGCTGGGCTGCGGCTGGTCGTAGCCCGGCGCCGGCAGCGAGTAGCCCATGGAGTCCTGCGTGGGCGCGGGGGACATCATCGGCGTGGCCGTGCCCGAGGCGGCTCCCATGGAGTACGGCGACGCGCCTGCGGCTGCGCACGGGGCATCTCTCATGTATACGTGTATGACTAGCGGGGAGGGGGCTGTGTGGGGATCTTTCAACACTTTCAGTTACTCGCGCTTTTTTCCCCAGAGGTACAAACCAAAGAAAACAATCTGCTACATCCCTTTAGTGTTTCTGATTTGGATGAACAGGAGTAAAGATTATGTTCTTTTTTTTACACTTCGCCATTATTAAAAGGTAAGAAGAGGGGCCGTAACAAATTGATATGACTACCGGTGATAAATAGGCATTTATTTTAAAACTTGCCTTTTCAGAGAAACCATGAAAACGAACGATGATTTAAAAATATTTATAGATATTCGACAAAACAATGATAGTTGATGAAAGATGCCCACAACACAATGAACTGAGATTCAAGGGATAGAGATATTTTCTCAAATGTGTGTATTTTTTATAGCGCTGTGCGCTATTATTGCAAAGGTACGCAGTGTGTAAGGCTACGCACGCACTGAGAGGCTTACTACGCGTCTAGAGCCTAATGTTTCATCTGGCTATTTAGACAATGACCTTAGCAGCGTAAATTCATTTGTTGTGTCGAATCTGTACTCGATTTGAGATAACATTAGACATTTAAAGAATCCCATCTTACAGCCCGTTCAACCGATTTTGAATTCTATTGCGTTGGTGATATGACAAATGGCAGCTGTATAAACAGTTTTGGTAACAGGTTTATGCTTTATATGCCATCCTTATACTTACGCGATAGAACTCAAAATCGGTTGAACGGACAGTAAAACGGGTTTGTAAAATTTCGAATGTTATTTTAAATGAAGTATAGCAGTGCAAAATACTCGTTGTATGAATAGCCAAGCGAAAAATCAGGCAATACACGATAAAACCCTTGTCATACTTGCGTTCTCCTGTCGTGCGAACAACTGCACATCTAAATGACTTCTTTGAAGACAAATATTCTATTTATCTGTCTTACTGAGACGGACAGGTAGTTTGTTTTTACTGTTCCATTATATTTTTTTTCAATTTGTTCTGTACACCATTATAAATTACAATTGAACTATTGAGAGTTACAGGGTGTCGCGATAGGTGGCCTTATCGCTAAAAGAGACCTCTTACAGACAGGTTTTGAATGCCAGTAAGGGTGGATTTCTTCATTGAAAAGTTAATAGACGTTCAGTTGACCGTACAAAACGGTCAAAATTACTGTGTAACTCTCTGGAATACGACCCCAATCCCGCCTAGAGCGCGGTGCTCCAGGGTTCGCCTCGTGCGCCAAAATCAATCTGTGAGACGTCACAGCGGATGCACAATTATTTTGAGGTTATGTATCAAACGCCAATGTAACAAGGGCCGGAGTGAGCCATCAATCAGTGCGAATTAGCCTAGTTCTAGTTAGTGTCTATAGTTTACTGTAATACGCAGACGTTCTGGCGGGCGGTGAGCTAGCATCGCGCCCCGCGCCAACCCAAGGCAGGTCTGTGTGCGGAAACGTTTCTCTATGTAACGCACTTTCACCCAATTTTATAGAACTATAGGTTTCAAGGATGATGGGGTATCATGAAGATGTGGTATGAATATTGTTAGGGGCGGAATGGATATGAAAATATTATTAAGAGGTCACATAATTTCGTAGTTGTTTGCAGCAGTAACAAACTGCTAAATTCAAGAACAGGAATGCAAAATATTAAAACAATATTTTTCAATGATTTCTTAAATCAGTACCCGTTTGAAGCGGTTTGAGATAGAAAACAATAATGCGTTTTTATCAAAACTTATAGCATTAATTATTCAAGTAATGACTTAATACCTAAGACAATAGTCAATTGCTGGTATTGAGACATTATTCAAAACATAACATAACAATACAATAGCCGACAGTTAAAATAGCAAATCGAATTTTAATTTAAAAAATCTTCGTAGTTAAGTTTTCTGCCGGAGTGACAGTAAGACAATAGTAAAATGTACAAATTAAAATTTTAAAATGGCGTCACCATTTTCTAGCTGATTGATCCATGAGAAGAAACACCGAAGCAAATTCAAGATGTTTAAATTTTTTATAGTCCAAAGTTAAGTCTCTTTCTCGAAAGTTCGATGTGCCATTTTTTCGACCAGATGCTGTAAATATTATCCTTAATGATTTTATAGGAAGCCACTTGGAACAGTATACATACCGGCAGCTTTCTTGGCAGCGTACAAGTTGGCTTCCTCCTGAGCCTTGCCGATGTTCTTCTTGTAGCGAATGCGCTTGTTGCCGAACCAATTGGACACCTGATGAGAAGATTATGATGTATTTATGTAGTAAATAGTACAATTTGTGATAAGTATAGGTAAAGGCGTCCATAGGCGGACTACTTGGAACAGTACAGTTTCAATTTTGTATTGAAGCTACAGATTCCCTAATAGGGACCACTTGAAGATGCCGACACTGACTGCTCCAAGCAGTCTATGGAGGCTCGTCATCATCATATGCCTGCCCTTATCCCATGTTACTTAGGGTCGGCGCAACACGTACCTTCCATACCGTCCTGTCCCCCGTCACGGTATGATTGACTCCCTTCTCTTACATATCACTCCACACACAGTCCATCCATCTTTTCTTTGGCCTTCCTCTCCCTATACATTCATCCACATTTATATTCATCCCTCTTTTAGTAACATGCGTTTCATGGCTCCTCATCTTCATCAACTTTTCTGTCACTGGCGCCACTTTCAAACTGCCTCTAATATACTCATTCAGCCATCTCAACATTCTCATCTCTGCTACATGCAATTTCTTTTCATCCATCTTTTTCACAGCCCATCATTCTGACCCATACAGTACGCCAGGTCTAATCACGGACTTGTAGATTTTCCCCTTTAACTTGAGGGGCATCCGTGGGTCGCAAGTTGTTCCAGTGACCTGTCGCCATTTCATCCATCCTTAGTTGATCCGGTGCGTTACATCTAGGTCTACCTCACCATCCCCTTGGACAAGCGACCCTAGGTACTGGAAGTCGGAGCAGATTGATGTCCAGCGAGAGCTATGGGCACGGTATTTGTGCCACCATACCTCCAATCTGCTCTGGACCTCTTGGCCACTCTCGGCAACCAACACAATGTCGTCGGCAAACAGCATACACCAGCGTGCCTCTTTGTGTATGTCCGACGTCAGAGCGTCCATTATCAACTACAGGAAGAGGTAGGGACTGAGGCCCGACCCTTGGTGCAAGCCGATTGCCACACTGAAACTACCAGTCTTGCCCACTGTTGACCTAACTTGGGTACTGCATCGGGCCCACCACAAAACCTCACGAGAAACCCGGTCGTATGCCTTTTCGAGGTCAATGAACACCATGTGCACATAAAAAGTGCACCTCTGTATTTCTCGCACAACTGGCGGATTGCGAAAATGGCATCCGTTGTACCCCGATAAGGCATAAAACCAAATTATTTCTGCGATATTTCGCTCTTCTCTCAGCCGCCTTTCAATAACTTTCTCCCAAGGTTTCATACTATGTGACAAATTTCAGTAAAACAACCTTTTTTTGCCAGTTGTTAGCCGAACAAATTGTCAAATAAGTTGGCGAGTTAATTATTTGGCAGTTTGTTAGATTGGCAAATAACGACTAAACGCGTTTTACAGATTTTTTTAAACTTTGGTTAACTACTGAAAAAAAACCGAGCCTAAGTCACTTCTTTTGGTTATTGAAAAGTGCCCGATCAAAGAGTAGAAAAAATCGTACCATAACACCACGAGGTATACAAAAGGTACTGGAACTACGGCCCTCTCCATTGTTACACCTAAGTACACAAGGTGACACAGTAATTTACGATGGTATTGTTAAGTTTACTAAGATTAATGTCCAACGTCAAGCTGGAGGTAAAAATTACCTAACTGTCCCGGATTCAAAACAATAGGGCTGTCACGCGTGTTAACTCGGTGACCATCCGTGTCGTGTAACTATAGGGTTGCCAATTCTATTTGAATTTACCTGTTAACTTTCATTCCTATGTTTTTTTTTAGATGAAAAACATCTTTGATGTTAAGTAGACATTAAAAAAACTGCTAGCTACTGAGAAAACACTTATAACCTAACCCACTTGTTATTATTTTGTCTTAGTATTAAAATGAAGCCGTCAAGTGCATTCCTTAATAATTCCCTTCTCAGACTTGGCAACCCTGCAGTACCTGCGATACAGTAATGCCACAGTTCCTGGCTAGCTCCTCCTTGACCTCTTCGCTGGGGTACGGGTTCGCCAGGTGCGAGTAAAAGTACTCATTGAGCAGCTCGAGCGCTTGCTTGGTGAAGTTGCGTCGCTTCCGGCGCGAATCGAGGAAACTGAAAGCGGAAGGACGTTACCTGGGAGACGGTAATGCCGCACTTCCTGGCCAGCTCCTCTTTCGCCTCCTCGCTGGGGTAAGGGTTGGAGAGGTGCGAGTAGAAATATTCGTTGAGGATCTCCGACGCTTGCTTGCTGAAGTTGCGGCGTTTGCGACGCGCGTCCAGGAAACTGCAAGCGGGAATTCCCACATTTTTGTTTGTTTAGAGGCCAAAGTTGAGCTGGTTGCAGCGAAATGTTTTGGGGAACATTTCGTTGCTTGTATTTTTTAGTTTTGGAAGTGTTTTTTTTAATGTGGTGAATTAAAGTCTATAGGAACAAGTAGATGAAATAGGAAAAAGGAGTGTGTATTCCATAAGAAATTTATATGTGAAAAATCATTACCAACTGTGAATATAGACAAGTTTGTAATTTGCTGTCTGGAAGAATTCCAATGGAATTTATTCCTTATCACTCCATTTACCTAAGACTAATAGAACATTATATTGTATTCAGTAAACAAACATCTGCAGTGTATAGTAACTGACCGTGAGCGAAGTATCATGACGGCCTCGCAAGTGGACTGCTTCAACTGCATTTGGATGGAGCTGAATTTCTTGTGGATGATCTGCACCATGCGCTCGATTTCCTATGTAAACATAAAAAATCATATGTCCATTCTTATGAAGTTTCAGGGTTCTGATGGATAAGCTTTGTAAAACCTTTTAATAATACGTGTCTCGCCAAGAACTGTCCAAAAAATAGTGACAGCTGGATTAAGGACAGAAATCTGTCGCCCAATTTTATCAACAGTCAATAATTGACTACAATTATTGACAATTATTGTCTACAGTACGACCGATAAGTCGTGGCTCGTAAGAAAATAGATTTGCGCATTTGGTTCGTAAAGTATGTTCTGCGCAACCACTTGGCGCTAACTTCAGTCGGACCACGACTCATCGGTCGTACTGTACATTGCTTTCAGAATAAACCAAATATGAGAAATGTATTTCATTTATTGGATCATCGAATAGACATTTATTAGTTTGTTTAGGCTGAATGTCAGCATTTAGTAAATTTGCTTTAATATACCCCTCAAAACCAATAGTGTTAATTAAACAATTTGTTTTACGACAAGTATAATTGAAAATTTTTTAAAAACCTCAGACACATTTCATGCTACATTAACATAATTTGCTAAAATGCTTGTATTAAATTTCTTTCAGTTTCAATGAATTCTTGGTTTCTTGTTCCCTGAAATCTCAACATACCTTAGGTGTAATAGGTCGTGTGCGACTCTGTTCGCGCAGCAAGTTCATCACGTGCGTGGTGAACTCGTTGCAAGCGTTCTCATACTTGTCGAGTTCCTGGTGGTAGATCTGACGGATCTGCGCCAACTTTGCGCGGTAGTCCGAGTGCTCGATCGCGTTATCTGATAAGAGGAAACAGGGTTATGATCGAGTTACCGAGAGGAGACAAAATATGGGCGAGGTTCTTGTTGACATTTGTGACGTGGCATCCAGTTATTTATAGATACATCACTGATATTAATCTATCTGTATTGATAGTTAACCTGAACTCAGTCAACTTAATTTTCCTTGATTATCCTATAACAATGGTGTCATATAGGAAAAATATTTGTGTCATACATATACTTTTTCTCATTTATCACCAGTGCAATAAACAACAAAGCCAGTGGCGACAACTGGAAGTGTATGCACTGTATGTCACCAATGGCAACAGTCGGAATTGTTTTGTTATCAGTGGTAAAAAGCTGGTAGTAACAACTGGGAAAAGATAGAGAAGTGGTTGTTTCATCATTGTCCTAATGACTTGCTGCTGTTATGAGAGCATTAACTGTAGATAATAGTTTAATAATAGTTATTCCTAGTCCTTAATCTAAATCTAAATATCTATGAGTCTTCAGAAGTTCTGATTCTGCCAAATATGTATTGGAATATAATGATGATTGCTTCTCTGCATTCTAAGCAATTAGTTTAGTGACCCAAGAGAGACTTATATTCTTTGGTAGTCCACCTACCACTCTAAATACATACCAACTAATTAATCACAGTTAGTATTCACATAATTTATACCATAAAACATGTATGTTTTACATACAATGTCTGAATATTTTTACATTCATAAGATTTAAGACCCATTCATGTAATATATTAGCTTACGTGTTTACCTTATGTGTTGGGTTCTCCCATTTGTAATGAACTGAAAGTATTGTTTATTTTTAATGTTGTCAGATTACAAACATATGATTGTTACCTACCTACTTCAAGAAAAATATATAAACTAAATTGGATTTAACCTGATGCTTAAGATATGTTTGAAAGCATCTAAAAGAAACCAATACAATTTTAAAGGCAAGTTTATTTTAATATCAAGTCCACTATGGTTAGTGAGCAGGTAAGGTGATGCTGCCCATAAAAATATATATGTTTTAGAAACTTCAAAGCAATTACCCCATTCACCGGCGGCGGCAGAGGCCGAGGCGGCGGCACCGGCGCCTCCGCCCTTCTCGGGACCGGCAACACCCTCAGCTATCAGCATGTTGTCCAGGCGCATCAGCTGCGGATCTGGGGGCTCCTCCTCTTGCGTGTTGCGGAGGGACAGGACTGTTCAAAAATAAAAGATTTTCTTGTGATGTTTGTGTTATCATGTTATGTTAAAGAAACTGCAAATATATTTTCAGGATAAAAGGCAAGCTTGGTTATTGTGTGGTCTATTTGGTTTACAGAATATGCTTTGATGGCGCAATCCTATCTCACATCAAAATTCCTTGTAAGGACCAGAAAGAAACAGCACAATTTTGTTTATATTTAAATGCTTGTAAACTATACATTAATTTCTATGATAATGGTTCAATACCAATATCATCAAAATATGATCCTAATATTCAAGCTCAAATATGAAATCTAGATAAAATAACTCACTGAAAAATTCAGATAAAAGTGTTCATAGCTGGTCATTGCTTATGTATACATTTTTATTGTATGTGTGTAGGTATGTTGCACTTGGTTGCTTTGTATTAATGAACATTATAGATAGTACAATTGCTTAGTAGTCAACAAATTTGTATTTGAATAAATAATGTCTGATAAACACCATCCCATCGAGAAAAATACTGAAAACATTCACGAAACAAAGCCAAAGAGAAACTAGAGTACAGTTTGCCGTCGTAATAATAAATGGCACAAATTCTTCAACCACCGTAAATTCAGTAGCCACTAATATAAATACGTCAGTTCGCTTACCTGTTTTCTCTTTGATTTCACACAACACTGAAAATAGGGCAGGCTTCATTCTGTGACAGTTGAGCGTGTGTTTTCTCGCTTGTGCTTCATCAAGACTCTGATCTGTGATATTCATGATCTGCTGCAATATTTCGCCAATGTCCTGCTTGCGTGCTTCGCCCTCACCCGCGGTCGGGGCTCCCTCGCCACCAGGCAGTCCATAGCCTTGCGGCCCCATGAGCCCGCCGCTGTGCGCCATCATCCTATTCGGGTCGTCCATTGCTCTTTTCCGATTCAAATCAATACATAAATACACCTAAACTTACACTTAATACGTATACGTTTTTGTACGTTGTTAAAACGGATGTTTAGAAAAATAACTCAATAAAATACAATAATGCTACACTGGGCGCTCAGCCACAGCTTCACCCCCCGTTCTCCAACCAGCAATAAAATGGCCGACCGACTCCCTTTGTGCTGTCAAATCTGAAATTATTTGAAAATGAAAACAAATATAATTAAAACTATTCCTATCACGCTTCGTCTCGCAATCATTTACGCAGTGATTTAAAGTGCGAAAGAGATGGTAAATCCGAGTGTTGCCAGCGTTTACGAAAATGTCGAGAGTTTTTTGCTTTTATTGGCCAGATATCATTATCTAGCCTATCGATTTATAGTTTTTATTTATTTATTACGGTGGAAACGGGTGATAGGATCACATAATAGAAGAAGCTTTCTGCTCACACATGCCAATCACCATTGATTGTGAACCACTTTCCGTAAATGCTAAAGCTATTTACATAAATATTATATTAAGTACCTACAACGTTACAATGAACGCAGCAGAATTTATGTGGCATGGCTTTCGTAAAACTGACATTTCCTTTCACGTTCTCTTCCTACTGTCAAAATTTAATGCCGTTTCTCACCTGAAAGAAAGAAAGTGAAGCAATTGAAGCATTAGATACGCGTCGTACTCTGCTTCACTCGTTGTAACTGTATTTACCCATCTCGTTTTTGTGCTAAAGGTTCTGACAATTTTTCTTCTGATCAAGTGATTGTCAATTTCTTGAAATCTATCGTTGTTTCGTCATTCCACTTCCACGCGATCAAAAACCTAATAATTACCGGCTGCCAGATGGATTAATATTAACAGCAAGAAACTATACGCTTAGTTAAATGAGAAACATTATAGCATTAGTATATAAGTGTAGTGTCTTTAGTAAACAACTTCCAATCATCTGCAGTCAAATCAGACTTTCTCATAACCATTGGGGCAGCAATAAGCTTCACAGGAAGATCAAAATACCAAATCCCCAGAGAGAAATAATCATGGCTGATCCTAAAGTTGAAGAAATCTTAGCGCCGCTGCGAGCTCTCGTCAAAGAACAGGGTGATTTAGTCAGGAAACTTAAAGAAGAAAAAGCCCCTGAAATTGATGTCAAGAAAGCTGTTGCTGAACTGAAAGCCAGGAAGAAAGTTCTGGAAGATAAAGAACTCAGCCTCGCTCCAACAGAAGAACTTTTTGATCGTGCGAAAATGGAGGACCTTATCAAAAGAAGGTTCTTTTATGACCAGTCCTTTGCTATCTATGGTGGTATTACTGGTCAGTTTGATTTTGGACCTATGGGCTGTGCTCTGAAAAGCAACATGATCCAACTGTGGAGGAAATACTTTATTCTACAAGAGCAGATGTTAGAGGTAGATTGTTCAATTCTTACTCCAGAACCTGTACTTAAAGCTTCTGGGCATGTGGAACGGTTTGCTGATCTTATGACCAAAGATGTCAAGTCTGGAGAATGCTTCCGGTTAGACCACTTGATCAAAGCTCACCTTGAGAAGATAAAGAGTGAGAAAAACACAACTGCTGAACTAAAAGCTGAGATAGAAGATATTCTTGTTAAGCTTGATGGTATGACTGCTGATCAGATGTCAGCTTTGATGCAGAGGTTCCAGATGAAGTCTCCTATCAGTGGCAATGACCTTACTCCTCCAATTGAATTCAATCTCATGTTCAACACCCAGATTGGTCCCAGTGGCTTAGTGAAAGGTTTCCTGAGACCTGAAACTGCTCAGGGTATCTTTGTAAACTTCAAACGTCTTCTAGAGTTCAACCAGGGCCGCTTGCCTTTTGCTGCTGCGCAAATTGGAAACTCATTCAGAAATGAAATCTCACCTCGCTCTGGTTTGCTCAGAGTCAGAGAATTCACTATGTGTGAAATTGAACACTTCTGTGACACTAAGGTCCATCCCAAGTTTGATTCTGTAAAAGACACTCAAATGTGGTTCTATTCAGCTGATAGCCAGGAGCAAGGAAAACCTGCTGAGATCATGACTATTGGTGATGCTGTCTCCAAAGGCATTGTTAACAATGAGACCCTGGGCTACTTTATGGCCAGAATCCACTTATACATGTTAGCTGTTGGTATTGACCCTAAGAAGCTGAGGTTTAGACAGCACATGGGTAATGAGATGGCTCACTATGCCTGTGACTGCTGGGATGCAGAGTGCCTCACCAGTTATGGATGGGTTGAATGTGTGGGCTGTGCTGACAGGTCAGCTTATGACTTGACCCAGCACACTAAAGCAACTGGCACTAGACTAGCAGCTGAGAAGAAGCTGCCAGCTCCCAAACAGATTGAAGTTGTTGAGCCTGTGCCTAACAAAGCAGCCATTGGTAAGGAGTTCAAGAAAGAAGCCAAGCTCATAAATGATGGACTAGCAGCAATGGACTCTGCAGCTTTGGATGATATGCAGTCCAAGTTGGATGCTGATGGAGAATACACTCTCTCCACTCCTGGTGGTGACTTTAAACTCACACCAAAACTTGTCAGTGTTAAGAAGACTCAGAAAACAGTCCATGTTGAAGAAATCATCCCAAGTGTCATTGAACCTTCATTTGGCGTTGGCAGGATCCTGTATTCTATTTTGGAACATAACTTTAAAATGAGGGAAGGTGACGAGCAGAGGACCTACTTCTCGTTACCAGCTACAGTCGCGCCGATGAAGTGTGCCGTCTTGCCACTTAGCGGCAACGCCGAGTTCCAACCATTCGTCAGGGAATTGTCCCAGGGATTAATAGACACTGATGTTTCTCACAAAGTGGACGACTCCTCTGGCTCGATTGGTCGCCGATACGCCAGAACTGACGAGCTGGGCGTGCCTTATGCCATCACTGTCGATTTCGACACGATCAAAGAACCTCATTCTGTGACATTGAGGGAAAGGGACAGTATGGGACAAGTGAGATTGCCACTGACGGATGTACCAAATGTTGTGAGAGATTTATCTAACAGTAAGATCTCTTGGGCTAATGTGGAGCAGAAGTACCCCAAATTTGAACAACAGGAGGCCGCGAAAGGTGCTGCAGCCTAGGGCTGACGCAACAAAGTTGTTTGAACAACTGCATACTTAGTTCTAAAATTCTAAATAATTTTCCATTGAATGTGTATTTATTGTTAGCTATAAGCTTGCCTATTGTTCTCTGTCATTCAAATATCTGGCTCTGCTTTTCAAGCTGTTTTATTTTTACAATGGAATAAAGAACTTTTAAATGAAATCGTAATAATTGTTTCTTCACCCACTATTACTCAATACGCATCACGTACGATTTCAGAAATGATTCAAGTATGTATCGAACTTATGTAATTTTACGAAGATGTTGTTACAGACATAATGAACATTATTCGTAATGGAAACGTAATAGCGACACTTTAATCTACAGTATTTTTTTTCATTCAACTTTCACCATGTAATCATTTATTTTATCTACCAAGAAGATAGTTATGAACAGTATTTCGTTGTAAACAGTGCATTTGTTAAGTTATTGCATTATGTGAGCCGGCACTTATTTGATAATGCTTTTCGCCTCCTTTGTTTGTATCGTGTGTATATTAAAATACACCTGTGCTAATCTCAATTAGCTATGCATTGATTCTTTAATTAAATTGAGCAATTGTTTACAACTTTTTATTATCTAATGTTAAACACTATTCATTTCCATTCCACACTTCACATTTCCCCTGGGAGTTGCGGTTTAATCCTTGTGATAAATTTGGGGAAAATCAGTGTCTACAAAAGAAAACAACGAAATCGAGAACATTATAATTATTATTATTAATTTTTAAAGACACAATCTTGTAACCATCTATGTTTTGCTGAACATTATCTAAAGCGGCGATCTCTGGACCGCGATCGGTGGCGCTGTCGGTCGCGAGATCGCGATTTCTCACGGTGGCGGTCACGGCGATCCCGATCGCGGCGGTCTCTGTCTCGGTCTCCACGGTCGCTTCGTTCCCGATCTCTGTCGCGGTCTCGATCTCTAACGTCCCGCTCGTCACGTCTCGATTTGTCTTTTGAGTACCTGTAATATTAAGACGGTAAATAAATTCATGGTCTGTCTAAAACTCTTTTATTATAGTCAGCCTTTGTTTAAAGGAACATTTGCAGAGTAAAAATAATAATATTCTACCTGTCTACTTCTCCGTAATCGCGTCTATCTCTGTCGTCATGCTCCCTCCGGTCAGCGTCCATCTTGGGGTTGTACGCATTCGCGCCCGCACCAGGGCCAGGGCCGGCGCCGCCCGCTCCACCGGCTATGTTGCTCCCGCCATTGCTGCTTCCTCCGCCGCCGCGGAAGTTTGCTGCCGGCTTATTAGCTGCCGTCCTTCTGTTGTGCTCTCCTAGCCTAGTATTTTCAAGAAGTTTAGTAAGGATTTATAAAAAGATGTCAAGTTATATCGAAACTATTGTTTGTAATAAAATTCTTAACTAAAATGGCGATCAGCAGATAAAGTACGCAAGGTAATCAAGTAAAAGTGAATCGTAAATGGTTCCTGTAAATCCACACAGCAACAAGGCGGTATTGTCGACTGTAGACCGCATAGGCTAGCTTTGCTAGATAAACAAAGCAAAAACAGCATAAATATTAAAGTTATAAAAACAACACAGGATTCAAATAAAACATATTTAGATAATAACTAATAGGAAGGAGACTAATAGATTATTTTCAATGAAAACATTAATATTTTCAAATATAAAATTTTTGTCAGTAAAATACAATAGGAGTTAAACATGTTAAATCTTTTTTATCTGTTGTTCTTTAAATCCCAATTTAAAGAAGTCTTATGACCTAAGTGGCTTCATTATATTTTGCTCATGACCACTATCTCCCCTGATGGTGAGCAATGATGTAGTCGATAAAAATTAAATAATTTATGATAATTTTTATTATATATTTCATAATAATTTTAAGATACTCAAAAACTACTTAACCAATTAAAAAATTCTTTCACTAATGAAAAGGTACATTATTCCAGAGTGACATTGGCAACTTTTTTATTTCAACCAAAACTGGTTCTGTGAGGTGGGCCACGGGGGCGAAGCCGCGTTGAAATGCTAGTTGTCAACTAAAAATTATCTGCCGAAAGCGTAACAAGTTACCTACTTCTGTTCAATCTGCTTTTGTATAGGCACCGGTATTCTGGGGAAGAGTGTGCTGAACCAGTCCAGTTTGATGAGCATCTGTCTCACCAGGGCGCCAATGGTGGAGGAGCCGCCGCCCCCTGCGCGAGGGTCAATCTCCTCCTCGTCATCCAAGTAGTCAGCGTACCAGTCAAAGAGGTCTGCCGGAGGCTGTGTGTAGCGGATGTACATGAATCCTGATGAAAATAACATGGTCAATTATAGTTTCTACTCATTACAAGAAATTAATATAAATAATTCATTAGAACAGTTACAAAGTTGTTGTTTCCATTTTGAGAAAGTGATACATGCATTAGTCAAAATGAATTAAATAATATAAACAAAGAATATCTATTATACTGCTACAACTACAAACAAATACAATATTTTGCTAGAAACATCTAGTAAAAATGCTGTACTCATACCTACCAAGTGCTCTGATGTAAGGCGAGTCAGAATGCTGCAGGAGGCCGTTGACCTGCTTGCGTGTGAGGCGCAGAGTGTACAGTTTGTACAGGAGGCAGAATGCTGTGGACACGATGCCGCCGGCGCCTACGCCGCGCACCTACGGATAATCAGATGATTTGTTTCAAGCATAGATAAACTTAGGGCTTTACCCATATGGGAAGAAACCCTAAGTTAGTAGGTAGAAACTACAAACACCACCAGTTGCGAGGTACGATCATCATATTATACCTTGATAGTAATGAAACTTGCATGCAAGCTGGTTGCAGGTGGCAACGGTGCCATACATGCACGCCAGTTGCGCCAATCGTCTGGGCCACACTGAAGTTGGCTTTCTGATGCCCAAGGCACGAAATGGTGTAGTTTTTTTATGAGATTTTCTACTGTGCAACCATTGTACAGAGCTATACCATGATATTAATTTTTGTTTCAAGTCATTGTGATTAACCACAAAATTATACGAATGAGATACATTTGTTATGATGTTGCATGTGATAAGATAGCAAACAGATACACAAAATATTACACGGTTGAACATACTCACGCCGCCACACATGCCCGTCTGGCCCGCAGTCTTGCGGCTCCCTCTCTCCCAGGGCTCCAAGTGCTTGACCTGGTAGTAGATCTCGTCAACCACTTCATGGTATGTCTTCAGCTTGAATAGGTGCACTGCAGATAATGGTAATCAATGAGTCGTGCGGACAAAAGAGGACATGGTTTTCATTTGTCTTTGTATTGTTACTGCCTCTGTATTTTCAAAATGCCATATTATTTAGAATATCGGTTTTAAATGTTTAGCATTTTAATGCAAATATTGCATTGTCTAGCATGGTTATTTTAAATAATAATATTGTTTTCATCACATATAAGATGCTGGATTACATGGCAATAAAAACAGCGGGAAAACTGTGCAAGCTCCTAAGAGCGATTAAAAATAGAATCAGAAACAGTAACGGAAAAGTAACGGTAACAAATGAAAGTAAAATAAAGTGGAACAAACGAAGTCCAAGCTCCTGTGCGTTGGTATGTTTGCTTACCTACCTTTGAAGTAGCTAGAGCCCTGTATATTTGCTAAGATTAGTGGGTTCAGGTTCATAGTCTGTTCATTACCCCATATTGGTAATATATTATGTTGCTTGCCAGTCTTTGCAGGCTTTTGCTGGTTGAACTCTGAAAATCAACAAACATTAGTGGTCGAGTTCAAATGATAATCACTCGAATATTGGCACGATACACACCTTCAACTTCTGACATTATACTACCTAAAACACTATACTTATCATGTAAATAATTATTTAAAATGTTAATAGCACCGTCTCAAACAAGGAAAATTAAGTAAGCTAAGTTTATTCACTAAAACAGAATTATTAAAAGATCTAGTTTTTTCAGAATTTGACAAAACAAAGTAATCCACAATGGCCGCCAATGACACCAATGAATGAACGATAATGAATGATAATTAAGCTTGATGAACGTACGAAAAATAAATAAAACGGAAATACTGAATGAAATTTACAATGAGGTCAGTATATTCTTGCCAGACTATAAAAATTATTGATTGTATACTATATATGCAATAATGCGAATTTACAGGCATTAAATGTTGTTTAGTGTTTAAAAATATAATAGAAATAAGAAAACCCTTAAGTTTCACCAGTTAAAGTTATCACATTGAAATAGTGCAGACTTTAGTTTTTTTTTTGGACCTAAAGCTTAGTTTGAAAAAAACTGAACGAAGGAAAGGTTTTTTCATTTCAGTTTATTGGAACGTGTGCGCTATATAGAAGTTATAGAACACTTCGTATGAAATGTATGCAGCATGTGCTTTCAGATTGCCAAATCAGTAAATCAAAGTCAAAAAAGTGTGAGTCAGCTAGGGTTGCCATCTCTAAAATCTGCCAACCAGGACAAAGAGCGTGAGTACCCCGGATTTTGGAGCTTACAACCCGGACATTTAAACAGATTTTATTTTCAAAACTTTTTTAAATTATTTGTAGTTTTAACATATTTTTTTACAGAAAGATTTAACCGACTTCCAATTAAAAACATTACAAAGTGAAAAATAATTTCGATTTCGGAAGTTGGTGTTTATGGTTTATTTTCTACGTTTTTTGACACCGACTTCCAAATTAGATTCTTTTTTTTAAACGATTGAATTTATTTTCACTTTGTAGTGTTTTTAATTGGAAGTCGGTTGTGTTTTTTTGCACAAAATTTGTTTTACACTTTTTTGTTGTTGTTTTACACTATTTGTTTTGCACTTTTTTATTTAGTGGTCAATTTCTATAGTCACAGATATGTTGCGAGCGCACACATTGTGAAGACTCGAATAAGTCCTAATTGGGAGGTTTACTCTTTAGTCTATGTCACGCATGGCGAAGAGCCAGGGGGGGTCGACTCATTGGGTAAATCTTGGCATACCTACGGGGGCTAGACCTGTGTTGCCAACCTCTACTCTATTATGTGAGACCTAAAGATTTCGGTCTCTAATAATGACGTTTTCTACGATGGCAACATAGGTAAAACTGAAAAGTTGCTTATATGTTAAAAAGCTACCATCTGGTAGTTTTAAGAACATTTTTTTTTAAATTTTTAATCAACAAATTTGCAGCTATAATGTTTCCGCTAATTAATTTAATGTTAATATTATTGAAATTGAATAAATTTAATATAATTCATGCAGACTATAATAGATATACGCTCGCATAGCATAGGTTTTAACAATAAATAAACAAAAGGGTTAGCAATTAAGCCGATGAATAAATAATTCTTTTAATTTACTGAAACGCGATCATACAGAGGCTACTTAATTTCAAAAATTATTATTTTTTCAAAATTATTTGAGTAGGCTTTTGTTTAATGCACTTGGCAACCCCACTTCACAAGAAATTTGATTGCCGGCTTATGAGCATGTTATTTGAAATTTTGAATTTCTGTTTTCTTGTGAATTAACTTGTCCTAATTTCTGTGTGTTATCCTTGCCATTATCGACGTTGAGTAGAGCCTAAGTTCCTCCGTCTGTTGTGTGCTGAAACACTTGTGTTGTGTACGAGATAGTGACTGACTAGTTTGTGTATTCAAATATGAAAGAAAATAAAAGAAAACGTTTTAAGTGTGGTTCTTCGCCTGTCAATGACCCCGAAACCACATTATTTAGGTTTCCAAAACCTGGTTCTACGAATATTCTCCGGTAAGTGCCGCCTCTAATACTGGAAATCCTGCAACGCGATTTTTATTCGCGCGTTTTTTTCGCCCATTCTGCGACCTATGGAATATATGTTTATCTTGTTAATTATGCCGCCTCATCCAGATTTGTGATTGGACTAGTGATCCATAATATAATTTTAGTGTACGTACTTAATTTACTTTATTCTTTTCATTTCAGTTGTGAATTGTGGGCAAAATATTGCTGTCCAGACAAGTCCTGGTCAAGTAAGGAATTTCAGTTGAAACTGCACACTGAACACAGAATGCTATGTCATCGGCATTTTAGTGAATCAGCATTTGTGGATTTCCCATCAAAGAGATTGCGACGTTTTGCTTCACCAGATGTGGAGGTCAGCTTATCCCAATGAGAACGAAATTTAAAGTAAAAATGGTGTGAAGTGTCCTGGGTTACCAGACAGAAGAGGAGCTTCTCTTGTGCATTCTATATAAAATATATCATCTATTAAAGCTAATAGATAAAAAAAATAACTAAAATAATAGCTCTCTAACAAATATAACATCAGCTGATGGAAACCAGGGAACAGGTAAACATTTCATTTTATAGATAACTGACAGTTTTTGATTCAAGAAGAAACATATTCAATGTGTCAATGTATTTAAACTGGACATGTATAAATTGTTTCAGGTGTAGCCAAATGGCGTCACATTGTCGAATTCTACGAACTAGACAACTCAAATCCAAACTTTGTGTTTGCATCCTGTCTCAGACAAGAACATCTGAATCCCAATACTAAACAAAAGATGAGGGTAAAACTAGCTGTTCAAGTGCTGAGCCACACAGTTGCTGCTGGCATGTTTGCTAAAATATCACAAGGTAACTTGGTTTATTGATATTTATGCATTTAAGGGATTCTTAGATAAGATTTAGAATTCTGTGACTCTAAACGACATAAATGGAACCCTATAATTTCTCACTGTTCATCTCTCCGTAAGTCACAGCCATTTTGCTTTGAGATTTTGGGCACTAAATAATTTGAAAAGCTATTTGTTCTAAAAGCCTACTACGTATAATAGTGCAAATGTGAACGTAGCTCAGTCTCTCTATCTATCTGACTGTTTATTACATTTTCTATAATTCTGTAAGCAAAAACCCACCGAACCAAATTTGTTTTTGGTATGGACATAAATTGAACCCCGGGGAATGACATAGGGTTGTATTCAGCCACGGGCGGAAGGCAGTAGTAAGTAAATTGATATATTCTTATATGTTAAATCATCATAAAAAAATGCAATATTATGTTCTATTACAGGTCAATTAACTGCTGACGCGGCTGTGACGGCGGATGTTATATCCAGAATGGACAAGCTGTTCGACACTCTGAACAGCGACACGGTAGATCTGAGAAGAGGAAAACCTTTCGCGACCAATTTAAAAATTTCATCACCTCATCTAAAATTTATAAGTGAAATGAAATCATTTTTACAGTCACTCAAATTTATAGGCTCAAAATGCACACCACCATCGCAAAAAGGTTGGCTGTGGACGCTTAACGGAGTTGAAATGTTGTGGGAGAGTTTGCGCCAAAAACACAAATCTATAAAAAGTTTAGCAACTCGAAGGCTACAACAAGATCCATTAGAAAATTTATTTGGGTGCATTCGAGGCAATTGTGATTCCAACTACAGTCCTACCACTGGACAGTTTGTCGCAGGCTTAAAAACGGCTATTTTAAGTAACCTTTCTCACATTGGTGGTGGAAACTGTGAGCTCGACAATGAGGTTATTATTGATAATTTTAAAATGTTTTTTGGGGATAATAAAAATAATAATCGCCCTGAACACCATACTGAAGAAACCTCAACATCATGTTCAGTATGGAGACCAATTGACGACTACTTTCACCAGGAAGTATTCGAGGAGAATGGAGAATCACAAGCATGTGCTTATGTGTGTGGTTTTTTGATAAAAAATTATAAAAATGACTGCGAGGAATGTAACACTATATTTACGACATCAGACCGAACAGTTATGCATTCTTTTATACAGTTCAAAGAATATAATGATTATAAAGAATCGCTAAAATATGCAAATAAAAACTTTGTTCTCTGTGTGGAATTTTGTGCTACCTATATAAATAATTATTTGTCAACTAATGCACATAAAAAAGCATTAATGCATGAATTGTGTAATATTTTAAAAGATGTCGTTAATTTTAACTTTTTGTACGATTGCATGGAGCACAAAGAACATAATATAAATCATATAATTAAATGTGTATTTCATATTACAGTAAAAAGATTTTGTACAAAAAAAAATAGATCCTTTTCTCAAGAATCCGCCGCAATAGCACTTAAGAAAAAAATTAATTTATTGAAACATGTAGAATGCCATTTTTTTTATTTGGAATTTTGTTGTGCACTTGGATCACTGTCCTCATACGCAAATTTCCTATAACAACTTGGTTTGCTGTTAGAGAACCCAATTATGGGTTAATCTCGCCTTTGTACATAAGCTGTCCATTGTATTTATATCTTCATTTTATGTTTTGTGTGCAATAAAGAATAAGAATGAGTAGCATGGTTGGTTAGAGCTATTTAAACTATGCTGTATTGTAAAACCAAACAAGTCGATTGACCAATTTTACCAATTGTATTGTAAGAGTTATGCATAATTAATAGTTCGTCAATTTCAAAAGCCTTTACAACTACACTGTATTGCTAATCGTGGTGGCTTTAATTACCTCACAGTTATTTCTGTATTGATAGATGTAAGCAACTCAAACACAATAAAATAAAATAATTATGATGCTAAATTACTGTTGTATTGGTAACTAATTGACCTGTTTGCTAATGTTATTGTTTAGCATTGGTATATTATGTTAAATTTTTGTGGGTATTTTGGGCACTCTTAAGCACAGTAAAGGAGGAATTTTTAAACATCACTCATATTTACTTATGTTATGTTGTTGTTTGTTAGATATACATTCGGCTGCCCATTTATAGTTTCTATGTCTGTGATACCTATTGCGTAATTTATAATAAAGTTCTTCTGAAACAAACACTACTGTTTTTATTATAAAAATACTAGTAAGAAGCTTTAACTTTTACGTATAAACCACAAACTTGTGATTTTTGTTAAAATTCAAAGTTTTCTACAAGCAAGAATTGTCTCCTATTCACTTTATAATAAGGCTGCTTGACCACCAAAGCGAAGCTGGAAAATTTTAACCACTGAAATTGCACAATACTGCACACGAAAGCAGAACTGGGCAACTGTAACCGATGTTAAATTGGTTGCAGTTTCCCAGTTCTGCTTTCGTGGGCAAATCTTTAAATAATTATCTGGAAGAATTCCGATTTTGAATTTCCCGCTTCCGCGAGTTTTCGGGGGCATCCACCAGGTGGCGCCAAAACCGTGCCATTTTTTTTGTACGTACTTGACATTCTTCTCGCTAGAGTAATTTTTTTTCTATGGCGAAGAGCGATACGCTTTGTTGAAACAAAAACAAAATTAAAAAATGCCATCTTGTATATTTAGAAAGTGTACCAATTAAGATACCAAAGTACATAAAACAGAAGGGATCTCATACCATATGTATGTACGTAATACACCTCAATTTACTAACTTATTTATTTTATTTCTTAATATTCTGATATTTGGAGGTTAGAAAAAGAAAAAAACATTGGTGGTCAGAATAATGTTTGTTTACATTCACACGCAAGTGACAAACACTAGCTGTCTCTTTTTTTCTTGTTGGTTTTATCAAGCCATCCCTGTCGACTTGTAGTGAAATGTCAGATGAATGAAAAGTGTGTATGTGTGCTGCCGCTGCTGTGCGGAACACTTCTTTTTTCGGCTTTGTGAGTGTATAACGTATCTGTTTACTAGAATATCATTGCTTATATTATAAACGCGCAAGTTTGCATGTATGTTTGTTACTCAATCACTCCAGAATTGCTAAACGGATCTAGATTAAATTTGGCAGACAGATGGATTATAGTCAGGACTTCAGGAGTAGCACAGGCTTATTTTTATCCCGGTATAATGTTCTCTTGGGATGATAAAACACTTTTATCGCGGGCGAAGCCGCTGGCAGAAGCTAGTGTACAATAAACAGATATGCAGTCTCGGGTGATTTGTCGTAAATTTTTAAGAGTTCTGTTGAATATCATAACCTTCCAAATCGGTCTACAATTGACGTATAAATCGGTGCAAAATTGCCGTTGGTGATTTGAAGACTTTAAAACCCGGACTACAAATAAAACCCCGCCCGGACACTCCCCGGACGCCTTTTAAACTAGGACAAATCCGGGGAAACCCGGACGGATGGTAACCCTAGGGCCAGCCCACAGCCAGTTTTGACCGAGACCATGCCGAGACCGCTGTACGCGCCATAATAAATATGCGCGGCGAGACTCGTAATATCACTAAATAGTCTATGACGGGGAGAGCACGCAGGCCGCTCCGCTCCGCACCGCTACCGCGCTGGCAGTACGCCCGCCCGCCCGCGGCTTCTGCCCGCCGTTAACGCTCAATGCCTGTCCACACGCCCCGGTTGCCGGGTAACCGGCGGCGAGGTGTATAGAGTGTGTGTGTGTGTGTGTGTGTATAGTGTATTGCGTGTTAGCTTTCATACGTACCGGCGTACATGGCTATACATTCGCCACCGGTTACCCGGCACCGGCTACCCGGCAACCGGGGCGTTTGAAAAACACTGGCAGCTAGTGTGTGTAGTACCAGACTTTCTATGTACATTATGTACATATTATGTTGCCAGTGTTTTTCAAACGCCCCGGTTGCCGGGTAGCCGGTGCCGGGTAACCGGTGGCGAATGTATAGCCATGTACGCCGGTACGTATGAAAGCTAACTGGGCTCGCGACAGTAGGTTCGATAAGCTTTTCGAACCTTGAATAATATATTTGCAGAACGTATCTGATTTAAGCTCCGAAACGGAAGATGCAGTTGAAGCAGAATCTATGTCGGAATAATTGTAGTTGTTAATCAGAAAATTTGGTAATACAATCTCTCTGTAGTTAATTTAATAAATTATATGTTTTATTTTTGATTCTGATAGTATGCTATTATTATGAAACAAAATATTGTAATTAAATTTCAATTTTATAAAAACGTACCCTTGTTACATATTTCACTTGCCATTACAGTAGTATAATATTTCCTAATATTTATACGAAGCTCTAACTGTATAGCAAAAAAAGTTTTGAAAAAATCTATAAAAAATACCTCATAGATTTTCTACTAAGTATGCAAAAATACATGCGCCAACTAAATCAGTTTGAAGGAAGGTTATCATGATCTTGCTTTATTATCAACCTTAAAACTCCGTTAAAAAAGCAAGATCAGCTTGGCTCAGAAGTTAACAAAAATATTGTTAATATCCAACAATGTGCGTGGAACTACACACCGCAATTAAAACGTCAATTTAAGATTTATCTATCCTACGGCAATTGTAGATTTACTATCTGAGAAAAGGAAACAAAGGAAGCTGTGGCAGCAAACAAGGTGCCCGCGAGATAAAACATCACTATATAAATAACCTAATTAAACGATTAAAGAGAAAAAATCTACAGTTTGAGGATGAATCTCTGAATACCAACCTTTTGCAGCTTGACAATGACAAATCAAATGATTACTCCCTTTGGCAAGCTACAAGAAATCCAAAAAGGCCAATTAAACAAATACCGCCCATCAGAGATAGCGACGGAAAATGGGCCATAAAAAATGGCCAAAAAGCATTATGGTTTGCTCAACACAAGACCAAAACATACTTACGTGTCGTGGCGTGGCGTGGCGCGGGATCCACCAATCAAACTACTCTGATCCAGCCTACGTCATAACACAACGAGTTTTGTAGCCAATCAATTGTGTCAAAAGGCGCCACGCAACGCCACGACACGTAAGTGTGCCTTTAGTAGAAACTTTCAACCCAATGAAAGCTAGATACAAATACTCGAGAGTATTGATTTGATTGATTATACTTGAGATTGTCACAATACCAAAGAATTAAGCTTGTGACTCCTAAAGAAGTAATGACAGGAATTCAAAATAATATTAGCTCGAAAAATTCAGCAGGTTACGACCTCATTACAGGGGATATTCCTAAACACCTCCCACGCAAAGCCATAGTAAAGCTGACCAAGCTTATCATTGCTACATTTATTTTAAAATATGTACCTGAGCCATGGAAGGCCGCTGAAGTGATTATGATTGCGAAGCCTGGGAAACCACCCTTTGAAGCATCATCATATAGACCTATTTCTCTGTTGCCCGTGTTATCACGGCGGAAATGCTACAAGCCGACTTAACCACCGCCGTCGACGTCCTGACGCCGCTCATTGAAAAGATCTGGATCGCCTAAGAACTCCCAGAAGAATGGAACAAAGGTCTTCTTATAACTGTTCCTAAGAAAGGTGATCTGAGCCAGTGCGATAACTGGAGAGGAATAACGTTGCTCTCAATTCCCTCTAAGGTTTTTTGCAAAATCATCCTGGATAGATTGTCGAAGGCCGTGGATCCTCTTCTACGCAAGGAGCAGGTTGGTTTTCGCTCGAACCGGTCCTGTACGGACCAGGCACTGATACTGGAACAGGCATCAGAATGGCAAAGGGAGATTTATCTAACCTTTGTAGACTTCGAAAAGGCCTTTGATACGCTGAAGTGGTCTAGTATCTGGACCCGCCTACTGGACATTGGAGTGCCGCCGAAAATAGTCCGTCTGTTGCAGAGTATTTACGAGAATTACTCCTGTAAAGTTACTCATGAAGGCCTCATATCGGATGACGTAACAGTACACGCGGGTGTCCGCGAAGGCTGCCTCCTGTCGCCGCTCCTCTTCCTTGTCGTTCTAGACGGAATTATGCTTCTCATTCATGATAACAGGCGCCGCGGCATAGAGTGGGGATTATCCAACGTCTTGGAAGACTTGGATTACGCCGATGATATATGCCTGCTGAGTCATACCCACGCAGATATGCAAGCAAAGCTGAACGATCTACGTCAGGAGGCGGCAAAAACGGGGCTCAAAATAAACATCCGGAAGACCCAGGAAATGAGAACTGGTGTGAAGAACCACTCACCGTTGCTGATTGGCACAGAGGCTGTGGAACGCGTCCACCAATTTATATACCTCGGGAGTGTCGTGTCAGAGACTGGGGGTAGTGAAGAGGACACCATTTTACGGATCGCCAAAGCCCGAGCTACCTTCGCGCAGCTGAGACCTGTTTGGCAATCGCGGAAACTGACCCGAAGGATTAAACTCAAAATCTTCGGGTCCAATATCAAATCCGTGCTGCTCTACGGGTGCGAAACGTGGAAGGTCACAAAGGACATTTCACGCCAAATACAATCTTCATCAACCGCTGTCTCTGTCGCATTCTCGGAATTTACTGGCCCGAGACCATCTCCAACGTAGGGCTGTTGGAGAAATGCCACGAGATCCCGATCGACCGCCAGATCAAGCGTCGCAAGTGGAGATGGATTGGCCACACGCTCCGAAGGGATCCCGATCACATACCCTAGCAAGCCTTGGACTGGAATCCCCAAGGAAAAAGAAAGCGTGGCCGTCCCCGTCAAACCTGGCGTCGCACCGTTTTGGCAGTAGCGACGAGCATCGGAATGACATGGAGCGAGGTGAAGCGTGAAGCTCAAGACCGATCGCGATGGAGGATATCTGTGGACGCCCTCTGCCCCATCTAGGGGTTATAGGACATTCAAGTCAAGTCCGTGTTATCAAAGCTATTCGAAAAACTGTTATTGAAACGGTTAAAACCAATAATAGAAGATAAAGACCTTATTCCAAATCATCAATTTGGCTTCAGAGAAAACACTCAACAATAGACCAGATACACAGAATGACTACATCATTGAAAAAACGCTTGAAAATAAGGAAGTCTGCGCCAAGATGTCGCGCAAGCTTTTGACAAAGTTTGACATAAGTGTCTAATATTCAAGCTCAGCCGCATGCTACCAGAATTTGCAGATATTCTAGAGTCGTATATAACTAATAGAATGTTTAGATTACGGCAAGAAGACGCATATTCCGAGCTAAAAGCTATAAAAGCTGGGATACCTTAAGGAAGTGTGCTAGGCCCAATTTTATACTTGTTATACACATATGACATCCCAGAACTGGAAAACACACCATTGCGACATTTGCAGATGATACTGCAATTATAGCTACTGGATCTAGCCATAGTGAAGTAGTAGAAAAAGTTCAAATAGCTGTGAACGAAGTTTATGACTGGACACAAAAATGGAAGATCAAACTGAATGAGTCAAAATCAATTCACATTGACTTCACAAACAAAAACTTGGACTATCACCCAATGGCAAGCAAGTGCCTAATGCTAATACAGCCAAATTCCCTGGCATAACTCTCGACGCCAAATTGCGGTAGAAAGCTTATGTCAAAAAGAAAAGACATTAGCTCGATATACGTTATAAAAGTGTGTATTGGTTACTCGGAAGGAAATCCTGTCCATCAATACATAATAAAATAACCATATACATGCATATTCTTATGCCAATTTGGACGTATAGTATCCAACTTTGGGGCTGTACTAAACAAAACAATGTCAAAATAATTCAACATTTCCAAAATAAAGTGCTCAGGGAAGCTGTGAACGCACCCTGGTACATAAGAAATGACGATCTTCACCGTGACATTAAAACGGAATTTCTTAATAATCACAGACTTCATCAACACGTGAATGTTGAGGCTATCCAGCTGCTAGACAATACATACAGACTTATTGCACAGGCTAAAAAAATTTTTTACAAAAAAATACTACCGACTTCCAATTAAGAAAACTACAAAGTGAAAAATAACTTTATTTTTGGAAGTCGGTGTCTTTCGTAGATACTATTTTACTGCGGTAGGGACACCGACTTCCAAAAAAAAAGTTATTTTTCACTTTGTAGTTTTCTTATTTGGCAGTCGGAAGAATTTTTTTGTAAAAAAAGCATAGGCAAGTTGTTTAGTAAGTTACCTTAACGACAGAATAGATAACCCCAGTATCATGAAACTTGAACATAACCGGTGAAATGAGAGATCTGCGTACCCCTTAAGAGCGTACTGGCGTGATGCTGTGTTATGAAATGGTATAATCAATAAACAGACATGCGATTGCAGCAATCCCGAGAGGTTTGCCGTTATTTATTGAAGAGTTCTGTCGAATATCTTCGAAGTTCTTCATCAGATCTTCACCAAATTAAAATGGGACCAATTTCGAAACATTTTCTTTCAAACAAAAAAATAATTTTCAAAATCGGTCCACAATTGACAGAGATATCGGTGAACATAAAAAAAAAAAGAAAGACATACACGAAGTCGAACATAGAACCTCCTCCTTTTTGGTAAGTCGGTTAAAAAGAACTAAACCTTTTGAATTAGTGTAGTGTATAAAGTGAATGAATAATAGTGACAGCGCTGTGCTATACATATAACACATGAACATAGTGTTTTTATAAATTATACCAGACTCTAAGGAAGTGCTACGGACTTATGTAAAAGTGCAAATGGACACTATTCTTAGTTTTAACTTTATCTATCACGTAACATATTAAATTAGAGTTAAATTGCTTATTAGTGTTTTAAGCTAGATCGTAATTAATTATTAAGAATTTTGTTCTTAAAATAAAGAAAAAAAAAATTCAATAGTTTGAATAATTTGCTGTCTTAGACCTAAGTAGACTCATAATGCCATAAACATACTGCATGTTGCACTTGTTCCAAGTCATATATTTATATAAACTAATTAATTAATCATAATTGGGTTACAGATATGAAAGAAAAGGGACTCAGTGATAGCGTGACGGGGACAGGATGGTATGGAAGAAGAAAACGTGTTGCGCCGACCCCAAGTAACATGGGACATCGGCAGGAAGATGATGAATTGGATTACAGTATTTATAACTGTGGGCCATTATTATCAAAAGATAAATAAAACAGTTGTCCTGGGGTTTCGGCTTGTCCAACCAAGGTGCCATAATAGCATGGAGGCCAGCAGTCAGACAAAAACAATAGTGTTGTCTTACATTAGTTTACTTATGATTAACAAAGTATGTATTAAAATTAACATTTTTGTGTAGTTATTCCAGAATCCATTATCAGCTTCTATTGGTAATACAGTTCCAGGTTCATGCCATCGTGAATTTCATCTGTATTTATGAAAGTTAAGGAAATAGGTACACATAACATCACACCTGGTTTAGGCAGAGGTTCATCAGATTTATTTATACACACTTTATAACAGGTAAACCAAATCAAAACCTAGAAAAGGAAACTTAAAACTAAAATACATACAATGGATATGTATGTATTTTTAATGTATGCATACCGCAATCTCTTCCAGGCAACCTGGAACATATGTTGAAATTCTTTGTAATAGGCGGTGGGTCTATTGCTGTCAACTGGGCACAAGTCCATACACTGGACTACTACTGAGAAATTCCAGACGAAAAACCGAATAACACTTAGCTCATTGAATCTTCACGAGACCAGAAGGCTGACCTTTTCTTCTGATAGTTGTAAATATCTGCAGTAAAAGAGATAAAATATTGTAGCTTTAGGATCTACTGCAAATAAAACACAATTACTACTATCACCCTGTTTCGTTTGATCCTTGATTTTTTGCCCATTCTATATAATGATAGGTCACATGAGGTAGCCCATAAATGGTTCATTGGTCGCAATACTAGGAATATTTTGCTTTCAAATACATCTGCCTAGCTACCTTTGGTATCTAGTTTTCAATTAAGTCATGAGATAGATTTGGATAAATCTAGAAATAAGAGATATTGTTTATAAAAGGATACAGTCAGATAGTCTGATGTGGTCCTTGAACACTGTGTACCACTTTTTTAGGACGATCTTATCATATCGTGTGCCGGTTTGTGCTGCAATTAACTTTTTGAGGTCGCCAACTGTGTCATCAGGGTTGCATTTCACTCTCACTTTCTTCCCAAGACGGTCATTGCAAGTGACTTCGAGCATCTTCTGAAAAATAGGTTATCAAGCACAAATATTATTATTTATCATCTACTATTCTTGGTCTAGTGTTTAACGATAAGTTTTCCAGTAGAGTACACAAAAAGAGTATACGGTAATACTTACACTTTTATTTTATTATTAAAGCTTCAAATAAATAATACACAACACAATGTAGGTATTGGAAACGCTATCTCTCCGATATCCGAACTCAATGACACATTTTTCGTTTAGTAATCACCCTGTCTGTTAGCGTTTCCTTACACTGTAAAGATTTCTGTTAAGTACGTTCTCGCTGTGTAACATATAATGTTTTTATGAAAGTTTTAAGCACATTCAATATTCAAATATTAAAATGTATTAACATTTTAATGAAATTGTAATTCTATAATAATAAAAAGTAAACAGAAATAATGTTTTTCGGATGGAGATACAAAACGTTCCCCTATCAATTTGACATTTATCGCACAGCAAGCGAGTTTCCATACCAAAACATCCGGGTCGTTGGCTATTCCTTAGTCTTAAAACTGCTTAAATTATCAGTTTATTTTCCAAAATAATAGTTAAAATAAATTGCAAATTAATTATGTACCGAATGTTTTGTTTATTTTTAGTAAACAAGAGATAACTAGTCAAAAGTTAATTGGTAGGACAGGAAGTGTATTCCAACTGTCCACACGTCATTCGACGGCGAAAGACTGACGTGACGGTTCCGACGGGCAGTGAAATTTCATTTTTTTGTGAATGTGCTTGTGAAACGGCTTTGAAAATGCAAATTCCAACCGAATATGTATCTACTGCCGAGGACGTTGCAGATCAGGTACGTTTCTTATCGATATTTTCTGTGTGAAAGCTGCTAAATTAGTTTGAAATGGATAAATTGAAAACGTACTTTGGATGGGATTGTCACGTCACCGAACTTATTTTCTTGTTGGCGCTCCTCGAATGAGTTGAAATACATATGTAAGATAATATAAATAGTATTGCTAGGAAGCTACCTGTTTGCCAAGTTATGATAAATAATCGTATCAATGTGCGTCGGTAATGTTGTGTGACTAAAATGCAACAGCAGTATATGTTTGTAGTTCTACAGATGTCTCACCCTTTAACCTACTTATCTTTTGATATCATCAGTTAAATTCTTGCTCTAACATTATAGCGAATAGCTATTCAAATTCATAATGTAAGCATTGTTAGTCCAGAAGTATTTTTTACACAAAAAAGATAATCAGAAACCGAAAGTGAAGACACAATGTAAACAGCTGTAACTATTTCATATTGTAATTAATCGAATAACATAATTATTAGTGACATCCTTATTGAATTTTTTATAAGTTACTTAAAACATTTTACTAAAAGTAATCTCCAATAAGACTTTTATTCATGTATTTATAGATATTTATAGATAACAAATCAGTTACGATACAATTTAACTTTATGGGGCATGAATAGTGAGTATAACATTATTGCAAAACATACTTTATCTTCTCAACCAGCCCATAACTGCAATATTCTTTAAACAGAAACATTTGAGTCTGAGATAGAAAATTTTGAAAAAAGAATTTTTATTTCTCAGTATTTTCTGGTCTATGCGCAAATAAAACTTTTTTTTTATTTAATTGTAATATCTTCATTCCATTTCATTTCAGTGTTTCTCAGCTGGCCTCATAATGGATAGTGTAACCTAGTATTTATCTTATTAGGTTGTAAGCTTGTTATCTATTGTTGGATGGGTTTTTTCATTCATTCTCTTACCTAATAGAATTGTTGGTAAGGTGATACTAAGTACTTAAATAAATCTTTTTTTTTAATATTTTGTTTTAACAACATAATAAATGTTGATTTCCATCAGAATAAATAATTACTTTTTCATTATCATCTTGCCTTGGCCTTGCCCTGTGTCACTTAGGGTTGGCACAACACCTTTTTTTATTCCCAGGCCATACTGTCAACTGTAATGCTAGCACTGAGTTCCTCTTCATGTATAGGATATTATTATTTGTTGCCTGAGAATTACTCTTAAAAAATTTACACCATCAGGGCCCATAGACTAATATTTAACTTTTACTTTTAGCACCTTTCACTTGCTTTGGGTATATTTTTGCCTATCTTTTTTTTTATTCATAATAGGTTCATGCTTGACCACTATCTCACCTGATATAAGCTAGGATGTGGTAGACGGTGAAGCATGCTTTCCTAGAAGTAACCTATTCACTCTTGACTTGAAGACCCCTAGATTGTAGTTATCAGGAAACAGAATCTTGCAGGGGACTCCTTATATTCTCATAAAAGGTCTGATCTTTTGCCTATTATTTCTAAGTTTATAAGTTCGAAAAATAAACATGAAAATCAAACAATATTTAGATATAAAAGATTGTCTATGAGAATACCAGAAATGTGATATGGGTAACAACTGTGTATCTTTTTATTTATAACCAAGCAAATACTTGAGAATTCGAGCCTGTAATTTTTTATATTTAAAAGCTCTAAGTTAAGTATTCCTGGAACAGCTATTTTCCTTGTGATTGTGGTATCCATAATACTTTTTGGTTTGAGGGTTTATAACTTTTATTCAATTATCTCAATTCAAATTTACATAGTATAAAATACTATGTAAATAGTAATACTATAATACTTTTTGAAAGTGAGTAAAAATTAAAAGAAGGTTAGAGCCAAGCCTACAGACTCTTTCAGTCAGTCCAAAGCTAAGATTAAACATAATGTATATTCTAGAATTTGTTGAAGGCTTGCCTGAACTAATCCTAAGTATTAAAATGCAGGATTCAATAAATTCAAAAAGTATGAATTATTTTCTCCTATTTTTATTCTGTCCAGCCTAATCTTGTATTATTCACTTCCAAAACAAATACCTGAAAGATTTCTGAGACATTTGTTTACATATAATCTGCAGTTTATTGGTATGATTGATTTGATGATGAAATCAGGTAATTAATTTTTACCCAAATGAGATAATTTAATTACAAAAATTATGTTAAGCTTATGTGCTGTATCTTATCTTGCTTATCATACAATAATTTCTATCAAAGAGATAGTGTAATATTAAATTCAAACTTAAAAAGTATTACATTGTATTGATAAGCTAAGTATTTTTATCTGTTAGGATATGTAAGTAACTGTTTATGAAAATCAAGTTTAGTGAAAGTAATGGTTAGTTTTTATTTAACTCTTCAGGGTACAACACAAGTTAATTGTAATTTATTTAAGTTGTCTTCAAAAAATGATGGTAATGTTTCCATTTTTTTTTCTATATTATATACCACCCTTGGTTGACTGGTAGAGAATGCATTAAATCTGCCTGTGTACCTGTATGTTGCATGAAGTTTTGATAAATAAATAAATAATATCATTATTTTAGACCTATTCAGACCAGAAGTTTCTAATGAATTATTAACTTTGTACAACACTTAAATAATTACAGGACAAAACATTTATAAAGATAAGTGTACAATAGGCGGTCTTATCGTACAGGGCAATCTCTTACAGACAACCTTTGAATGGACTGAATGAGAGGAGATAGACATAGGGCTGTCAGTGTACAAAAATATCATTATTAATATTACTCTTAAATAAGTTTATATGCTATGATAGTGCTATTAGTATCTGATTTGCAAACAGGAATATTCATTTACATTTCAAACAAAATAAACATGTATTGCACACATGTTTTTTAGTTCTCAACCATATCTTATTGATTAATTGCAAAAAAAAAAGATTACTGAGTCATGATGAATATCTATTTTCAATCTTATTATTATGTTTGGGTCAGCCATATTCCTTGTTATTCATAAACTAGAAGAAAGACAACACTTTCAGATTGTATGTAAATGTTTATGATTTAATACATCTACATCAGTGGGTTTTTCAAACTTTGTTTACTGGTTTAATCTAGATTGAAAAGGCGAGTGCAATGACTTGCACTGTTTATTAGATCAAGTCTTGTCTGGCTTGTATAATACGAACATTACCATCATCGTATATTCCTGAGAACCAACTAGTGTCCAACCGAAATCTCGTCTCGGCCAAATTTTCTTCTTCAACCAAAATGGGCTGAAGTTTTGGCCGTTGCCCGAGGTTACTAACAAGCGCTGAAATTGAACGGAACGTAACGAATGATTGATTAAATATTATAGGTAATTCACATTGTTTCTTTTGGCCATAAAAATATTATAAATATTGTCAATTTGCTTGGCCATTTTAGTCATATCTTTAAGTTATCTGCAGTCAACATAAACTTTTATATTTGCTTTTTGTTGAATTGAATTTATTAGGGTTATTAACCTTCGGTTTTGTCCAGAAATCGACCTTCGGACGGACACTGCAGCCAAATGATATTGACAATAGTGTTGAAAGGAAAAACTTTTCGTATTTTCCTTAAAGCAGGGGTTCCCAAACTGCGTCGCGACAACTCGGGGCGTCGTAAATGAGAAAGAATAGCTGCTGAAACTATGAAATATGTGATACGACCCTAAAGCTGCAACGGACTACTCGATAAATACAATGTAATTAGATTTTACAGTAATGTATGCCAAGATTATACAACTCTGTTTACTGAAGATTCTAGTACCGTTTGATACATCAGCGTTGTACTTTCTTATGCGAAACTGGCTATTCTGCAGTTGCAGTAATTAAGGCGTAGTACAGTTACAAATCAATTGAGAATATAGGAGAGTAACTATTTCAAAACTTTGGCTCCGATTTGTAAAGATATGTTAAAAAAAGCGAGGCCATTTTTTTCTTAAAAAGCAATATATTTCAAGCAACAATAAAAACACAGTTATTAAGATACAAAGGGCGTCGCAAAAAAAAAAAGTAAGTAAAGGGAGTCACAATGTAAAAAATATTGGGAAGCCCTGCCTTAAAGGATTAAATAAAGCCGGAAATGATGTGTAGATGAAATTTTAAGCAAATTCGTTACTTACACATCAATGTTTTATAATAATGACGAAGGCATTATGTATGTTAGAAACTAGTTCTTAGTCGCGATCGAAAGGAGAAAGTGCGTTGAACGGGCCGTTACTTCATCATTCATGTGTACACTTTTACTTTCGAAGGCTTTACCAAAGTGTAGGTATAAAACGAAGACGAAGACTAAAATAACGCTGACAAACTTCGTTTTGCCATAAAAACACCAAACATTCATCTACCCTACCTACCCTACCCTACCTACCCTACCCTACCCTACCTACCCTACCCTACCTACCATACCCTACCTACCCTACCCTAACTATCCTACCTACCCTACCTGCCCTACCCTACCTACCCTACCCTACCTACCCTACCTACCCTACCCTACCTACCCTACCCTACCTACCCTACCTACCCTACCCTACCCTACCTACCCTACCCTACCCTACCTACCCTACCCTACCCTACCTACCCTGCCCTACCTACCCTACCCTACCTACCCTACCCTACCTACACTACCCTACCTAACCTACCCTACCTACCCTGTCCTACCTACCCTACCCTACCCTACCTACCCTACCCTACCTACCCTACCCTACCTACCCTACCCTACCTACCCTACCCTACCTACCCTACCCTACCTACCCTACCCTACCCTACCCTACCTACCCTACCCTACCTACCCTACCTACCCTACCCTACCTACCCTACCCTACCTAACCTACCTATACTACCCTACCCTATTGTGACTCTAAACTATCCAGGGCGCCATTCAAAGGCATACAAAAAAATTCATTCAAATCGGTCCAGCCGTTTAGGAGGAGTTCAGTGACATACACATGTACAGTAGAATTATATATATAAAGATAATATGGTTACTCAGATGAAGTAAAAAAAGGCTTTAAGCAAAAAAAAAAACCTTTTTTTACTTCATCTGAGTATGGTAATAACTAGTTCCCCATTTCTTCTTTTCTCTATGGACTTCCATAGAGAAAAGAAGTCTTATCGTTTCATTCTGGCACTGCATTGCATAACTAATACCTTATACTATAAGGTATTGGTTATGTTGTATTGGTAAGGTTTATAATAATACTCATAATCGATCGAAAATTAACTCAGTCAATTTAAATCAAAATGTACAATTTAAATAATTTGTATAAGTAGATATGTCACAGTTAGAACCCGTTTTTCGTTAGAACTCGTTTTCCCTTGTTGAAACTAGAAATACCTAGTCAAAACTAGAATTTACCACAGATATAGGTATTTGATTTTCAGGTAAAACTAGTTGTCACTCCGAGCTTTAGCTAAAACTAGCACTAAATAAACTAATCATGGACCAAGTGATTAATCAGGGCACTAAGTATAATGCCCGGGCATTATGAATCTAGTCAAGTCAAATTGGGCAATGTAATAAATACTGATTTAAAATTGTATATTTATCACATTGTCATTATGGATATTGCTACGTAACAGTTAGGAAATTTGATAATTATGGTCAATGAATTAGTCCAAGAGCGAGCGAAGCGAGCTCGGGAGCTTAGGGTACCCCGACACGGATAGGTTAGGTTCGAAGGAGATGGCGGGGGCTGAACAGAGGCCTGAGTGCGAGTTTTCATTCACACCCAATCGCATTAACGTAAACGTCAATTTTTATTGGATAAACGCCGTCTGGTGATTGTAAGGAGAAACCTCTTTTTTTGGATACGTTATGACATAAGAGGTCGTTTACGTAACCAAGAGTGAGTACGTTAAAAAACTCGGAATAAGCACACTGAGCGAACTCAGCGCCCGTCTTCTCTGTAAGTTGTCCCGTCTTCATGTAAGGTTACTTTAGACCCTGCAGATAGAAATAGGAGCCCCGCAGCGGGGCTCCATCGACTTTGTTGCTTAAATAGTAATCGTACTTATATTCTATATTAAAACTAATGTCAACATTAAAATATAACATTATAATACTTTTTATCACATTGTCTGCTCATATTGGACATTTAACTGAACATTCAATTTTGAGCATTACTTAATTCTAGTTTTAACAAAGGCATTTAGTAAAAACTAGTTCTAACTGGGTAAAACGTGTTCTATCCAAAAACTGGTTTTAACTGGTACAATCTAAATGACTACTCTTTTCTTTTACATATTATATTCTTTCAATCGCCACCACACTGATTGTAATTCCAAAACGACTATCATCCTGTCACGACACGCTCGTTCGAATAGACTTTTATTATGCCATTTATTCGATTTAATAACGAGTCGAGCTATAAAATTGTTAAAACTTCTGTAATAGCGTGTCGCTAACGAATTCTTGTACTCTTTGTGTAATGAAATCTTTAGTACATAATATACTAATAAGTGCATCTGATACGTAGACAAATTAGCTGGCTAAAATAATATAATAAGACAATGATGTGATTGTCAGCCATATCGTTGAGTTCAAAGTTGAGGTACACGATAACTGGCAAATGCTTTCGCTGTCCGTAAAAGTACACTCAAATTAATCTATGTGGTGCTTTCCTCAAAGGGCTATCTCAGACATTAACCTAGGTGGTTCTCATATGAACTGATAATTATATAGATTTTAAAGAAATTTGTTCACAAAAAATAAACCGACTTCTTAAGTAAAACACTAAAAAGTGCTCTTGTTTTGTTTATACGTATGTACGAATTATATGGTGTAATGGGACGATGCAAGTATTTGGCTTGTTTCATTTCGTATTTTTAGAGTGAATTTTATTATGATTGGTTGAATTCATTTTCAAGAGCCAATCACACCACTTGACTTACCTTTAATTTGCGATGCCTCGGTAATTTCGTCGATTATTTAGAACAATCTCGCCGGTTCAATTAGTAACGTGCGTATACAAATAGTATGTATGAATATAAATGAAGCAAATTGAGTATATAAGGATCGTAGCTTAGCGTGGCATTCTATAGATTTTGCCTGTCCCCATGGGCAGGGTGTGAGTTGAGGAAATGCGGTCTCAGACGTCCGACTGTATTTCCTAAGTTAAAAGTCATTATTCGAGGTTTGGCTCTCACCTATTTCCTCCTCTAGTATTGGATCAATTGCAAAGATATTTCATACACTAAATAAGCAAGATATATATTGTGTCCCTATGTTTTCCTTTTTGATGATACATTATCTTTAGAAACACTGTAACCCTCAAAAGATGCTCAAAATTGCGCTGTCAACAGAGGCCTGTAGCCGTATTGCGTAAGTGAATACGGCAACGCAAAGAGTTTGACCGCTATCCAATCGACCAATCACATGCGAGATGAATGACGTGATGTGGATTTCCGTCTGTGTGATTGGTCGATTTGATCGATTGGATAGCGGTCAAACTCTGCGTTGCCGTATTTGCTTACGCAATACGGCTGCTTGTGTATAAATTTCACAACTATAAATGAAAAAAGGGAAACAGAGGCACAGTATATATCTTTCATTTTCAGTTTATATTGTGTATTATATTGGGTATCTTTGAAATTGGTCCAATATTGGAGGAGGAAATGGGCGAGAGCCAAACCTCGAGTTATGAGTGTGACTTTTTACTTAGGAAATTCAGTTTTTCTTAGGATGTCTGCGACCGCATTTCCTTTTAAGTATGTGTCTGTCTGCCTGGATCTCATTGCTTTTAAATATTCAAACATGTGCACTTTACCAGCAAGTCATTGCCTCTCTTCATTCTTGGCGCACTGCCCTTAAAACGATTAGTACGAAAGTTATCGTCTCTCCATTATACACAACCGACGTCACTAACCAATGAGGATGGGCACAAGCATATGCTATTGTGCTGTGCCAATGTCCTTTACGTACTAACGACTAAACTGTATTCTTGAGCCCTTGCCACTTCTTGAGCTCCTGGTACTTGGGAAAAGGCATCCCGCGTTCTTTACACGATGAATTTAATAGGTACCTCTGAGTGCACAGTTGCACATTAGGGTAAAAGTATTTCTTCAACAGCCCATCCTAAGCAGTCTTCAATATTTACCCCAACATATACTACTCAATCACTAATTTCGTAACAAAACTATTAACGCTATACCTCTTCCACAGGTGATCCGCAAAGGCAAGAATGTGCTGCCCACGGTGGCACGCCTGTGCCTCATCTCCACATTCCTCGAGGACGGGCTCCGCATGTGGTTCCAGTGGTCGGAGCAACGCGACTACATGGATATGTCTTGGGGTTGCGGGAAGTTCCTCGCCACAATGTTTGTTGTGAGTATCCTACTGCTATACTTTAACCTTTAAGGTTCCCCTAGTCGACGGCACGAACTATTTTGTGCGCGAGAAAAAAAGCATGCTATCTCAACCAACAACACGTGCGAAAGATATATATGCTGTGATGATTCGATTACTCGTTGTCGATCGCGTTTGCACAGTTTCATCGTAGTATGTGGAACTGTAGGTGGAAGTTGGAGCAATCATTCAGTTCGTTCGCAAGAGTTTGCTGTACACGTCAAAAATATCGCAAGAAGTTATCCAGTGCTATAAAAATGAAGGTTGCTTGTAGAATAAGAAAAGTAAAGATAATCACGACCGCAATAAGAAAAATGTTGTCTGCGGCAGACTAATTGATGAGTACAATCTATTGACCCTAATGCCAACAGGGAGACGGTGAGAAGAAAATAAATAACCTGCGAACTTCTTACAAGAAGGATATCGCGGATGACATGGTTCTCGTCTGAGTTGCCGAGGCGATTTGACGATCGACGCAGATTATAGTTGACGTGTAGATTCACCGCACTATGGACGTTCGATAAACTGCACAAGCAGTCAAATCGCTACGATAAATCGTTGTCGTGTGTACCGGCCTTAAGTTACACATCTGTGAAGGCAGTCGACAAATATTCTAATAAGATCTAGGTAGGTACTATAGATATTTTCAGAATACCGTATTAGCATAAATCCTTGCGGAAGCCAAAAATATGTGTCAGACAAATTAATGTTAATTATTCTCTTTTAATAAGAGGATTAGTTCCCAATGTCACATTCATTACTAATTTGACGTTCTGAATCGACTGTAAAAATATGTAGACAATCTATTTTAAGACCTTCGCTTGTGCTTTTAAGGTGATTTTTAGGAATTTTCTTTTTCGAGTGAGGATGTGGCTACCTCTGGTGTCAGAGTTAACTAAGCCGCCTCTGGGAACCCTACAGGCATCTGATTAGGCTATTTCAGACTTACTTTACCCATATAAGTTCAGGTTTCCTCTCGATGTTTGCATTTGAAAAAGTCTCATTGGTATCTCAGGCACGAGAGGCGAGATCTGAGCCGACCGTTAAATAAAACATGCGAATACGTCATTGGGCAATTCCAAAAAATCTAGTAAATCAAGTTCCGTATCAAATTAAAACTTTATTATCACTGCTTATCAGTTCTAATAATTGTTTTGTTCTGCAGAAGTTCATGTTATTTATCTCTTCAGAAGTGACGTAAACTTTTTGTTATGCCTGGCTTCTTGCTCTTAAACTATGATATTTTAGTACTTTTGTACTTCAAATGAGATTCGCTTCATGAAACATTATGCTGCTTGAGGTATCTTTTAAATAATCATGAAGATCTCTTCCTTTTAGATTAGATTGGGCTAATGCGCTCTGACTGCTCAAAATGTGTTACGGATTTAGGATGCATCACTCGACGAATACCTAGTGATCCGCTGCTTAAAGTATAATTGGGCTTGTTCAAAACGGATAAAAAAATCATAATAAACTAGCTGACCCTGGAGGCTTCGCTCCCGTCAACTGGCTACCTACCCTACCCTACCCTACATACCCTACCCTACCTTCCCTACTTTACCTACCCTTCCCTACCTTTCCTACCCCATCCAACCTACCCTACCCTACCCTACCTACCGTACCCTACCTACCCTACCCCACCTACCCTACCCTACCGATCCTACCCTACCCTGCCCTACCCAACCCTACCTACCCTAAAGACAGACAGACGTCAGATCACATGAAAATGTCATTTTAGTTAGAAAACGTTTGTATGGGAAAAAGAAAAGGGATATTTTTAGGGTTTTCCCGGCAATTATTCGAATTCTTCTCACCGTAAAAACCATCCTTAGACTTTAACGAACATTTAAAAAAAAGAATTGGTAAAATTCATCCTTGGACTAAAACGAACATTTAAAAAAAAGAATTGGTAAAATTGGTCCAGGCGTTGTTGAGTGATGCGCTTACCAACACATTTTGCGATTCATTTGTATATCTATATATATAAAAGAAAGTCGTGTTAGTTACACGATTTATAACTCAAGAACGGCTGAACCGATTTGGCTGAAAATTGGTGGGGAGGTAGCTTAGAACCAGGAGACGGACATAGGATACTTTTCATCCTTTTTTTTTACTTTTTTCATATGTTCGTCATTACGGTCAGCCAGATCTCTTTATTACTTTTACCATTATTAATTAGGGTAGGGTAGGGAAGGTCGGGTAGGGTAGGGTAAGTAGGGTAGGGTAAGTAGGGTAGGGTAGGTAGGCGGGGTAGGGTAGTTAGGGTATGGTGGGTAGGGTAGGTAGGGTAGGGTAGTTAGGGTATGGTGGGTAGGGTAGGTAGGCAGTTGACGGGAGCGAAGCCACGGGGACAGCTAGTTATAGATAAAAAGTCATTTGATTTTTTAGTTAATTTCTTTAGCTTAGTGTTGCCATTATATATTTTATCTGCTAAGTGACAAGTAGTAACTACATTAAGTAATAATATCATTATTGTATTTATTGCAGTAAATGAGTTTACAATACAGTTTATGTCTAAGTGTAGATGTGCTTTGCAGGAAGGTAAGAATATTGTAGTGTAGAAGAAATAAATAAATTACTTTCAACTAATGATTGGCAAAAAGACTAGTATCCAAGGTTGGTTGTTGACGACGACCTTTTGATACACGTGAAAGTCGCTTAATTTAAATAAATATACTCTTTCCAAAGAGCCTACTTTACATTTCATGCTGAAATAACTAGGTAAGGGAAATACTGATGCGATATTGCCCTTTTACTGCCACGAAATTGAATAATATCACCTACCTATTAAATACATTATTAAAAGTTACCCAGACATAACCTAAAAAAGTTTATGACTGAATATAACCTAAAAAAGTTTATGACTGAATATGTATTATTCTCGATGTTCTCGAACAAAAATTCTTGTACAAACTAATTCAGAAAATCACCCTGAGTTAAAGCAGATATTTTTCATTTAATGACCTAGGAATTTAATCTCAGCTAAAACAATGTATGGGCACCTGCCATTGTTCTTTGCACAAAACTTCCCTATACAAACGCAAATGAACACTAAGAAAGTATTTTTGAAAATTCATTACCTAAACTAAAGCCAAAGTTTGTCGAAGGGAAACCTCCAACGGGCACACGCACGCCTTGACACTGAATAATTACACGCAACACTTTGTTGTGTAAACTTCAATTTATACAGTAGGTACAAATTGAAGTTTATAATAAATTAGGTATCTTTATCCTAACAAATGCGAACCCTAATATGGAAATTTAAATGAAAGCTAATTAAAAGGGCGTATGTTTATAATTGCAGCATGCGTTAGTATGTTGAACAATACTAATTTTAATTTTGTTTATTTGGCACCGCACGCGCACCTGCTCCCCGCACGGGTTTCTTCACGTCACAATGTTTGTTTGAACCACGTGTAAATTAGTTATTGACACAATATTTGTGTGATATTGTATTGTTATAAATGGCGAAAGATTTTAAAAAAATGAAACAGTTGCTTTGGCTAGCGACTTCGCCCACGTTATAGTCGAGAGTTCATCTACAGATAAGTAGGTACTATGAGAATAATTAAAATAAATACCTGGGCCAGGGTCTACCAGTGACCAAGTTTCATCCAAATTTTATCACTAATTGAGGTGTTATTGATTAACAAACATATATTTATGACTATTATGACTTAAGTAGGATAGGATGAAATTCTTTACAATCGCTTGGTAGTTTCTATACTCCATTTGCGATAACATCTGAAGTTTAAATTAGCCCATTTTACAGCCCGATCAACCGATTTCGACTTCTATAGCGTTAGTAATACGACAAATGGTAGCTGCAGTAAACAGTTGGTTTTGGTAATAGGTTTATGCTTTTTATGTAATCCTTATGTTTAAGGGATAGAAATCAAAATCGGTCGAACGGACTGTAAAAAGATTTGGAAACATGTCTAATGTTATTTCAAATGGAGTTTAGCCATCTCGGAATAACAAACGTGCGTTAAAAAGATGCGTAATTTCAACTAGCATTTCTGCAGTATGGCCTAGAAGACTCAGATATGTGCCCCTGCCTGTCAATAAAATCTTTATGTATGGACAAACATAATTAAATAATAATATTTTTATCGTTATCAGTCGGCAACATAATCCGCAACCTGGTATGCGGTGCGAATAGCCGCTCCCGTCCCCAGAGACAGCTCGTTACGGCATAGAAACTGTCAGTTTATAACCACTCAGCAGATTGATAAATTAAAACGGTAACGTTATTAGTTCAAAGGATTTTCAACCTTTTTGTTTTGGTAGCCTCTTTTGTCACTCCTTACACCTTTCACGGGGCCATGCTTCCTTCTTCAAGATCTGGCTAAACCTTCCTAGTGCGTCCCACCATCTCCTATGAGGTTAACCGCGACCCTGTCTCACTGTCTCAGGGCAAAAGAAGCACCAGCTGTCTGCTACTTTGCTCCAGTTTGGCACTCGACAGACATGTCCTGTCCAGTCCTATTTAAGTTTCGGAGCCTTTTCGGAAACAATAATTGCTTAGCCCTGAACCCTAAAAATTTCTTTTCTTTTTAGCTTCATTTTCTACGTTCTTTTAGTATCAAAAATAAATTTTAGACACTCTGCATTAGTTAATTGACAATCTTACTGATAGACTCCCTTTAGACTCTTTTTCTGGACCCTACCTTTTTTTTTCTGACACCCTCATCTCGTTTATAGTCAACAAAGATAACGCAGTAATTATATCGAAGGCCACAAAACATGTTGTTTTCATTGTTCCGCTGACTAAATTATACACGAATTTCAGGTGCTTACATAAGTAAATTGAATAACGGACATCCTACAAACAACTTTTCATGTATTTATTTTCCTTATTCCTCAATCTGGCTCATTAAAACAGCCTATTGTTGAGACGATTGTGTTCAATTATTTGACAGTAGCAGAAATTGATTAACAATAATATATTATACAACTAAAATATGTCAATTCGCTTTATACATAATTATGTGGGCGTATTGTTACAAGATTTATCGGCCATCTTTATTACTGGCCTTTAGCGCTCAAACTTGTGCACTTATGCCTTATTTAAAAAAATATATTTGAGGTGTCTACGGTGTTTACCAACTGCGTAGCAGATTCTAAATTTAAATTTTCTAATAATAGAGAATTTGAATGTAGAATGCGTTTAGCATTCGCTACATTTCGAGATTTTTATAATTATGGGTTAATACTTCCCGTTTCTATGGCCAGTCTCTACTGAGATTGGCCGCCATGATGAATTTCAGTAGGCGGGGGGGGTTATCACTGGCCAGGGGGGTGACCATAAGCTCTTAGAGTGAGGTTATTTTGAGTGTGTGTAAGGGACAGATTTATATGACTTGTACACATCTGTCACTTACGCGATATCAAAATAATCTTACTCTAAGAGCTAATGGTCACCCCACAGTTCTAGTCGTCTCTATCTCGACATTCAGGCTGTGTTTCAGGGAACCATAATGGATTCGTCATTATTCGTTTATCGTGAGTATCGTGACTCACCTATGTTTGTACCACATTAAATAAAATGGTTACTAGGCTACATACATCTGCCAAAGATCTACCAAAGAACCCAACCATTTTTCTTTAGCTTCTTTCTTCGGCCAATCAGTCAGGAACGAGTCCAAATCGACACCTGCCTTCAGGCGCCAACTGTGTGTACGTTCAATTTTATCAAAACTATTTTATTCAGTATCCAATTCATTTGCATAAATCGTGACCTCGACTCGTAATAACAGTGGAAAAAATGGCTTTAAGACCACTCTTATCGGCTTTAAGTTTTCAAATATTCGTTGTGGTAGTTTTACTATAGTGCCATTCACTGCTATTGCACGAGAACATTGATATGCGTGTGAATGAATTTACGCGTAATAACTATGATAATTATTAATCGTACTTCTTACTAATGTTGTAAATGCGAAAATTGGAATGTATGGATCTGGTTAAAATTTCGCACAGAGATAGGTTATAGGCTGGACTAGCATATAGGCATTATCCCAATAAACTAGGTATAGTTCGCGCCAAACTTCTGGGCCGCCCTGCAGCCGTATTGCGTAAGTGCGCAAAGAGTTTAAATTCTACCCAACCGACCAAATCTGCCAATCACACAAAACGGAAATCCAAATCGCGTAATTCATCTCGCATGTGATTGGTTGATTTGGTCGGTTGGATAGAGTTTGAACTCTTTGCGCACTTACGCAATACGGCTGCTGAAGTTGGCTTTCCGATGAGCAAGGCACGGATCGGTGCTGTTTTCGTTTGAGATTTACTACTGCGCAGTCATTGTAGCCAATTTCAGGGCGGCCAAGAAGATTGGCGGGAACTGTAATAATGGATTCCTTGGGATACTGGGAGCCGCGGTCGTAGTCTAGTATTTAGGTAAAAGTGTTTGTTAGTACGAGTTAATCTCTGTTAATCTCTGCTGGTCCGATTACGAACATTCATTCGAAGGAAAGCTATACTACCTCAGTGGCATAGGCTACTTCTTATCCCGGCGAAAGCGTGTAAAAATTAAAATCTGTGGCAGTTGGCGTTCGCTTTTGTCCATTTGCCGTGTATGAGCCTAGCACACATTCATAATTTCATGCCGTTTTGGCACACCACTTTCGCCTCTTCTACTTTCGTGTGTAGCTCTTTAATTGGTGTGTCGTTTTCTATGCACTGAACTGGATCATTTTGAAGACTCTCGGAAATAAACCCTCTATTTTTTGTAGCTGGTCTCAAAAGTTTATATGACACATGAGGCGTTAGAAAGAGAGATGAGTGACAGACAAGCCGACCTTTTTAGGGTTCCGTACCCAAAACTCCGCGGTCCGTCTGGTCTGTCTGTCTGTCACCAGGCTGTATCTCATGAACTGTGATAGCTAGACAGCTGAAATTTCCACAGATGATGTATTTCTGTTGCCTCTATAACAACAAGTACTAAAAACAGAATAAAATAAATATTTAAGTGGGACTCCCATACAACACGTGATATTTTTGCCGTATTTTGCGATAATGGTACGGATCCCTACGTGCGCGAGTCCGACTCGCATTTGGCCGGTTTTTTTTTAAAGAACCTGTAGAACCGGTTTTACTCCTTCCTGAACCAGTTCTGAAAAAACTTTGGCAGAACCGGGTATACCAGGTTCTGAAAGAACCGGGTGCATGCTCTACCCACTACATCTACTGAAATAACCATCAATTTTTTTGTTTTTTTTTTTTATTTCTAAAATAGTTACATGAGTGGGTAGTATACACATCTATTAATTTGAAAGGTACATTATTCCAGGTGGTTATAGGCTATAAATTATTATGAGCCAGGCAATGCCGGGGTGGGCCACTAGCTTTATTTATAAAGTTCGGATGCTGCCAGTATATCCTTTTGTTATTCATGCGTGTTAATCAACCCACATTTTGTTCGCTTGAACAGGATTCTCAGCAGGCAGCCTTTGTTTGCTAATTAAATAATTGCTTTTATAACGTTACAAATACATTAGTAGATTAAAACTGATCAGATTATTGTAGCAGTTGAATGATATTATTCCACAAACTTGACGGTTTTACTGAGCTGGCAAAATGATTGGCATGTTATGACTTCTATATGCGTTCTTTTATCATTAGGTGAAACAGACAGTTCTATTAATAGATAGTGATGTTTGGCAAATAATAGAACCACTATTCTTGCGAGGTTGATTTAAAAAACCGGCCAAGTGCGAGTCGGATTCGCGCACGAAGGGTTCCGTACCATCATCGCAAAGAACGGCAAAAAAAAACACGTATTTTGTATGGGAGCTCACTTACATATTTATTTTATTCTGTTTTTAGTATTTTTTGTTATAGCGGCAACAGAAATAAATCATCAACTGTCTAGCTATCACGGTTCATGAGATACAGCCTGGTGACAGACAGACGGACCGCGGAATCTTAGTAGTAGGACCCCGTTCTTACCCTTTGGGTACGGAACCCTAAAAAAAACTGGTTGTGAATGGTTAGCGAATAGGTCTGGCTTACCAATTAATTTCTCCCATTGCACACTGTGAGAACAGGCACTGTGGCCCAGTGGTATCAGTTCCGATTTAAGTGTCGTAGGTACAAATAGAAACCAAAACTTTGAGTACGTAATTTATTTCTTTACCACTGCTCGGTAAAGACAACAAATCCTTGAACTAAATGATCGAATACATATATGGTATTCACCAACCCGCACTTGGCTCCGCGTGGTGGACCAATCCCGTCACACTGAGAGGATGTCTGTGTGGAACTGAAGAGGACTACCATCTGATTGAAAGTACCTCTCTGCAGTGTAAACGTTATAAGCTGATTTATGATACAGCGCTCCTACCAATCATGCTAAAAGTAGTGTTTCTCTGGTTATTTGAAAATAATTTAATTTTAATTGTATTGTTTACAGATAATAAACTTACTCGGACAGCTGGGCGGCTGTGTGATGGTGCTGGGCAGGCTCAAGGTTGACATCGCGTGTGGAGTTCTGTTCTTCATTGTTGTACTACAGGTAAGCACATTGATCGCTTGAAAAATGTACTAAAATCAATGCACCTTGTGGTGTAACTCACGATGCTAACTGTCAAAGGTCTGAAATCTATACCAATATTATAAAGAGAGATTTTTATGTTTGTTTGTGTGTTTGTTTGTACCGAATAGGCTCCGAAACTACTGGACCGACTTTAAAAATTCTTTCACCTATGGATAGCTACATTGTTGCCGAGTAACAAACAAGAACATATATCAAAAAACAAGAGTAGGGTAGGTAGGTAGGTAGGATAGAGGTGAGTAGGTAGGTAGGTAGGCTAGGTGGGTGGGTAAGAAGGTAGAGTAGAGTAAGTAGGGTATGTAGGATAGGGTAGGTATGTAGGGTAGAGTAGGTAGGATAGGGTAGGGCAACTGAGAAGGTTGGTAGGTAAGGTAGGTGGTTAGGTAGGTAGGGTGGATAGGTATGTGGTAGGTAGGTAGATAGCCCATTGATGGAAGCGAAGCCGTGGGGGTCAGCAAGTGGGATATATTTATAAAATTAAGACAAATTTTGAGGGTTTCATAACAGAGTCACGACTTTGAAAAGGAAGCACTTAGAATATAACGCAATCAGTTCAAAAAGGAAGGCTGAATTCATACTTTTTTCTGCAGTATATATTTTTCTATCTTCACATAATACCTGCTTCTAGGCCGAAGTTTCCATCTGAATTAATAAATGTTCTTCTTCATTATTCAAACTGTTTGGGCCCAGTAGGTGGCCACTTTGAATAAATGTTGAAATTTACAAAATATGTAAATCTTGCTCTGACAAAGGACAAATCTAAATCTATTGTTTTGCAATTTCAATTGCCTACACGTCTCTGCTACAAGTACATCGAATATATCCACCAATGTACGTTTTATTGTATATCGTAGTAGCCGAGTCACGGTCGTTTCACTTCAGGGTCATTATCCCATTAAGACACAATGACCAACATTAACTTTAAATTCCATTTCAAACCAACGGTTTGGCTATTTATTTGTGAGGACATCACAATTCCTGTTAGCAAAGTTTCTGTGGGTATCTGAACTTGTATCTGATAAAAGTATTTTCTGAAGCCTCATTGTGAGATGGCATTATTTTGAATACCGTCTCATGATGACTGTGAGCGATTTTCCTCCTAACCGTTGTGTCCTTGATACTCGTCCGATAGCGTTATAATGACTGTTAATCTATTCTAATATTATAAAGAGGTAAAGTTTGTGAGGTTGTGAGGTTGTAGGGGGTAATCTCTGGATGTACTGAACCGATTTTGATTGATAATTCTTTCACCAGTAGAAAACTACATTATTCCTGATTGACATAGGCTATTTTTTAATCCCGAAAACAGGTCCTGTGGAGTGGGCTACGCGGGGAACAGCTAGAGTTATATTACTAGCTTCTGCCAACGGATTCGCCCGCGTGACAAAAATTATTCCACCATTCAACCTTAAGGTTGCCCTAGTCGACGGCACGAATTATTTTGTGCGCGGGTTTAAATGCATGCTTTCTCATCCGACGTGTGAAAGTGATAGATGCTTTGATCAGCAGTAAGAAACTAGTTCGCGTACGAATTAGCACTTTTGCAAATTCGTCGCGAAATGGATGATGATTTAGGACGAAAACGAGCGCGCGAAATATTATGAATAGATCTTTGGGAGTATGGATATCATGAAAAAACGATTAAATGTATCTTTTCAAAATAACATTATCGCATTGTTAAATTACTAATATATCCCTGCATGGTGGCGGTTTTGCAATTTTCCTTCTTCTTATGGTATTTATTTCCACCCAAAGATGCGTTAAAATTAGTTTAGAAATATGTAACTTTCGACACTCATAACATGTTTTTTTTTTTTTCGTTTTTCCTTACAGGACTAGATAATGATGAGACAAATTGATATCTTTTTTTTTGATCGTACATCGTCAAACAGTGAAGTAATAGACTACTAGAGCAACCTTATTGGCGGCTCACACACCTCTCACCCTCGCGCCTCGCCGTCACAATGAAATTTCTATTGCGCAGGAACTCACTGGGTATTTCGATCTGCCGTTACGTTTGAATCTACCTATACTAGGACAAAAAGTTTCCTATGGCCTGAATCACATTTATCAACATCGATCCGCATTTTATCTATTGAAAACAATAATTTTGTATCCGTGCTGATAAATGTTTTTTGGGCCTACCGTCCTATAAGTCATATATCATCATCGTAATCGGTCTGCCCGTGTGCAAAATCTCATCTAAAACCCGTAACATCCGATTTCGATTTTTTTTATATATAAGACTAGGTTTTACCCGCGGCTTCGCTCGCAGTGCAGCCATTTTTTTTTTTTTATTAAAAATTATCCTATGCTAATTCTAATAACTTCAAGAATATATGTACAAAGTTTCATGATGATCGGTTCAGTAGTTTTTGCGTGAAAGCGTAACAAACAAACTTACATTCACATTTATAATATTAGTATAGATATTTATTATTTTCACGTTTATATCAAGTACTTACTAGTTGTTTTCCCGTGGCTTCGCTCCAGTGATCCGCCCCTCAAAACTCGTTAATTTTTCAGGATAAAAATAAAGCCTGACACTAAGCGAAAGTTAATTTTTGAAATCGGATCAGTACCTATTTCCAGAGAATACAGAGATTCATTACTAACAAACATACAATTTTACCTCTTTATAATATTAGTAATAGTAGGATACCGTCTCATAAAGAAGAAAAACTATTTTCCGAAGTCCAAATACCAAAAATCACTTCTTCATATAATAGTTTTTCCTCCTTCTTCTTGAACACCCTGTGATTGTCTGGGATATTACATAAATCTCTCTCATTTATTCATTCCTAATCCAAACGTTTTCTTCCAGACTTTCGCCTACAGTATATTATGGGACATGCAGTTCTTGCTGCGTAATTTGGCGCTCATCGGAGCCCTATTGCTGGTCTTAGCGGAGGCCCGGGCTGAGGGGCGTAGCCTTTTCGCTGGCGTGCCGTCGCTAGGAGAGAACAAACCCAAGACCTACCTGCAGCTTGCCGGAAGAATACTGCTGGCGTTCATGTTCATCACACTGCTGAGATTCGAATATTCCTTCTTGCAGGTCAGTGGAACAACCTATAGATTTTTTTTTACAAAAGGCTTTGCCAATATAAACCAGTGCAGTTCCAGTTGCTGATATCCTAATAAAGAGTCTGTAACAAAAATCTATAAAAACGATCTATTGAGGCAAAAGTTGATACCATTTGTAAATAAGACTGTAATTATGTTTGCCAATAACCAAACCAATATATCTCGTTAGCAATTGTATAGATAGAGCTTATTAAAAACATTATGTTAAAATTTAGCTTCACTTCTTTGTTTGACTGACCGACATTTTGACAATTCAAAAGTGCCTGTAATTGGTCTATTTGAAATAAACGTTTTTGATTTTGATTTTTTTGATTTTGCTACTAAAACATTAATAAAAGTAAAGTTATCCTTTTGGTCGACTTTGCCGCAAATAAGACTTTTTGTAATCGGCTCAAAGGGATGTTTAATGTGTAGAACAATGATAATTCTATTTAGTCCATCAGTGAGATTATACAATAATATTGGACACGTATTGTTTGCTTTAACAAATCAACAAAAATGTACAAAGTTAAAGCACATCTAAGTTCAGGAGCGGGGGCTTGTTACGTCACTAAGGCATAAAGTGTAGGTGTACAAGCGATAGCGGCGTCATGTTTCACGATATTTCAACGCATTATATCCTCGTCAATTTATGTTTACGTGTCAAAAGAAAAAACACGTCCAATAATTTTTATTAATCTACCTGACGGACAAAAAATAAATTTTCTTTGAACTACCTTATTATATACGTGGAGACAAAAAAAGGAACAACCGGTTTTAAAAGCAGCAAAACATACATAAACGCCTTCACATAAATGTGTGAATACAATTCCTGAGTAAAGTTATCACTGATATTTAAACCTTTTTACCTAAAGATCATTATTGTTACCCAGTTGCTGGGTACATCCGGCTCCTCAACTACATCTGGTTAGACTTGAAACCGACACCTATATGTAAAGTTTTTTTAGGGTTGCGTACCCGAAGGGTCCAAACGGAGCCCTATTGCTGTCACTCACGTGTTCGTCGTCTGTCACACAGGTTGGAGCCAATAAAGTCTGTTACAGCCAAACGGTTGGAACTACAGACTTCAAATTTTTCACAGTATTTTCATCTTGTTGAACCAAAGCCAAACAAATTATCAAAAAATATTTTTAAAATGTTTTTATACAGTTAAAGGGAGGGCGTACGGATTACGGATAGTCAAAAGTTTGAGATCTGACACCAGTCTTGCCAAAAGGGTACCGTGTTACCCAGTTACTGGGTTGTGGAGGTCAGATAGGCAGTCGCTCCACGTAAAACACTTAGTGCTCAGCTGAATCCGGTAAGACTGGAAGCCGACCCCAATATAGTTGGGAAAAGGCGAGGCAAGAGAGACACCAAGAAATAATTATACATACCTACCTATTTTATTGAAACTAGGTGACATTATAATCGTATCAAACTCATTGAACACTTAATCAAGCAATGCTTATACATTGTGACGTCATATTCACCTACCATCCTTGCGGAAATTTATTAATAGTTGACCGATTCACATAGAAGGTGTCACGTTATTGTATTTGCATAATTATTCTATTCACTCTCGTTTTTTGCCAACAGGTTTTTTTATTTACTTGAATTTTCGTAAGTCAAGGCTGAAAGCGCCAAACTGCTTATTAAGTAGGCTTATGGATACAGTGTCCATGATACTAGACATCAAAAAAATCGCCGGTAAAAAAGGTCAAGGCGAATCGCTTTACAGTCGGTTATTGGGATGATGAACACTGAGAAACTTTTACTTAATTATTATTACCTACCTATAATGCAACTCGGGCCATACAAACAACGAGAGAGCCTGTAGTTATTTAGGTCTATGAAGATACGCTGAAATACATAAGCGCGTTGAATTGCGACGTCGCTTTTCTAGAATTAGTGATGTCACCCGAATACCCGAGACTTTTTTAAGGAAAACCCCGAATTATTTACGTTGTGACGTTACCTCGTTTTTTTTAGCTGTTTAGTAGAATTTTTTTTTCTAAGAATGTGTGACGCTTTCAGCCAATAGCAACGAACGATGTGAGATGACGACAAATGGGAATGCATGGAAGGAGACATAACATGCGGACCCAGAATAATTTGGAATAGATGCTTCTTGCAGAAACGCATTGGTGCAGTGAATATAGCCCCGATTTAAGAGTTGTAGGTCATGAGTTCGAACCCAGACTGGCGTTTCGCTTTGTGTAATTTATTTTATTACCACTGCTCTTAAAACGGTGAAAGAAAACTAGCATAATAATAACTAAAAGTTTGAGGACATATGACATTTACCAATCCGCACTGGGTCCGCGTGGTGGATGACTGTTCACTTCCTTTAACAGCGAGAAGGTCCGTGTCCCAGCTGTGAAAACATTAGAATCTATTAATTATGCTTAATGATACACTAAAGTCGAAACCCGATAAATGAGACTGAGGAACGCGCGTGTTGATAGTGATGGTATAAAAAGTAGTATAATAATCTGTACTTCGTGCTTTCCAGATCGTGCAAGACCTGCTGGGTAGCATTCTGATGGTCCTGGTGACGGTGGGCTACCGCACCAAGCTGTCGGCGCTGATGCTGGTGGTGGTCCTTTCCGTGCTCAACCTCTACCACAATGCGTGGTGGGCCGTGCCCTCTTACAAGCCCCTCAGGGATTTCCTTAAATATGACTTCTTCCAGGTACATATGTTAATTTTATGAATAGTCTAGCTTCTGTCAAGCAAAGATGGCGGGACGAGCTTTACGTCAATCAACAGGATTGGTCCACAATTGCCCTTAACCAGGAGGAATGTAAGGAACAGAACAAGCTGAAAATAAATAAATTCTGAAATTGTGCCAACATTTGTGCTGAGTTTCATCCAAATCCTTAATTAACAGATATCCAGAATTCCAGATTTGTGATATTAGTATCATTAGTCCTAAAGGCTAAATAAACGTTAGTAACATTTTGGTCAAGCGGTAAAATATCGAAACACATTGCAAAAAATCATCCTACACCAATTTCATGCATTTACTACTATGAACCAACACAAAATACAGGCGAGCCTCAACTGGTTCTTTTATTTGTTTTGTAGATGCGTTGGCTTCGTCCCATTGTTGTGTCCGTAATATGAGCTAGCCGTAAACATTCTTATTTTATTTGCATTCCTGTCAGGTCTTTGGCTTGTAAGTACGCGTCTGTATTAAAAACAAAAAGCAAAATAATAATACTTTTAAAGATTGCAAGCTCTGCAAGATTCATTTTGGCAATTTTCATCCATAGTTAGGGTAGTATTCGTCTCAGGGCCGATTTCTGAAATGAGCATTTGGAATTAAATACATGAAAACTTATCTTTATGCCAAAGTCACACAAGTTCAAATCCTACTAGTTCTACGCAAGTGAGAACCTACTAACACTTTATTCGTTTCTTTCCAGACCTTATCTGTGATCGGCGGTCTTCTAATGATCGTATACTTGGGACCGGGCGGAGTAAGTATGGACGAGCACAAGAAAAAGTGGTAGAACCCGCCCAGTGTGTACAATGTACGCACAGTGAAAGACAATTGATATTTTAATCTAAGATGTTATGGTGCGAACGGAAAGTTTTTTTTTGTCATTCAATTTGGTGTTTTTTTTATGTGACATTCTGACTAGTCGGCGAAAATTGTGAACATTGAGCTAACTTCCATATCCTGTAGAGTCATGTTCGTGTTGTGGGCAATTTGCATTATTTCTTAATATGAACTAAGTTTTGTGGGATGCCAGGAGCCGCTATAACTTCAAATACTATGTTGTCAACTTACGGGCCAAATATGAATCCTGATTAAGTATTTTGTTGTTGATTATTTACAAGGCATGTCGCAAAATTAAATAATAAGGATTCTAGTCCTGTAAAATGGTGTTGTATATATTTTAAATAGTTATATTATAAGCCTACATTGTCCCAGTGCAGTGCGAAGGCTTACATTCCCTTTCTTATATATTCAACTTAACAATTTCTAAACAAATTATTTACAAGCAAATTGCCCTTAACACAAAACAGTTGGTGTCATATACACAAAATTTTATATGAAAATGCACGTATTTGGTCGATCAATTAACCGTAAATAATCGATCAGGTCATTGACCCTAGCTACGTTTTGAAAATAAGCCGATATAAACACGGTTCATGATTTATATTTTGTCAATTTTTATATTAGATAGTATTTACTTGGCACTGTTTAAAAGATAGTGTTGTGAACTCCGAAGCTTATAGCATGGATGCAGCATTCCTTGGTAAGACTATTGGAAATAACATTCCTAAATAAAGATTAAAGTAACGCGGCAATAGCTGCAACATTTTTTTACTAAATAGTCTCGCATATATCGGCGTGATGATAGCTAAATATGTCACCGAATTGCAACATCAAACCAAGAGGAAATGTCGCGCAAGCTCGAACTCAGAGCATCACAATTACTCACTACATTGACATTTGATTACAGCGCGCTTCAGCAATGCTAATAATTTAGTGCGCGTATCGAGCGCATGTTTGTAGGCCAGGCAATGCTGCGTTCACGCGCGCCAAAATAGTAAACATCTTCCTGCCCGCGTTGACGTTATATTTTATGTTCACACCGGGCCCCTTCGCGTGTAAGTGTATTTACTCAGAATGCCTGCTTTCTTTTGCCAAACCATACATTTTTCATTCCTTTTTTTTCTAATTATTGTTGTGATCCAATGTAATGTAAATATTTATATAAAAATATATCTATTTTGTACTTACTGACTGACAGGCGACAGATCTTTGAATGTAAAAGCAAAATGCTCTTTTTATGAATTTTAATATTCCAGTAGCCATAAGTGAAACTTTGGTATCACAATTCGAAGATTTGTGCTTCATCTTCCTTACAATAAAATGTAGTCATAAAAAGCATAAATAATTATTTGATTTATCAAAAGTATTTAAAAGACACATATTTTTGTATTATTATTTTTGTATTTATTTTTCTTAAGTTTCAGTTTGGCCATAGTTGATAAAGATTCCTGAAAAGATTGTTCCGAATAAATTTTTATATAATAAAAATGTTTTATTTTTGTTAATGTTTATTTGTATAGTACCTTAAAAAACTACACATACCTAATTTCTAATTGACTAATCTAATTCTTTCGCATTGTTTATTGTATGTTATCACAACGAGCCTGGAGTGTGAGAAAAGCGACAACATACAGTTTTATAAGACATATAAATGTATAGGAAATAGTAATATAATAGTATTCATTGATCAACAACTACACATGACAGGATATATTGTATGGTTACTCTTTCGCTTTGGCCTGTTCTTTGACCTTTTCCTTGACCTTCTCCTTATCTTCTATATATTTGAACACTTTGTTGGCTAGATGTCTGTATTTCTCCGCGTGCGTGCTATCGGGGAGCGCGTAGATGGCTGGTTTCCCGCTGTTTATGCATTCGGACATGTTGTGGTCGACTTCAAAGCTCTCGATGATCTCAAGCCCCATTTGATCAGCCGCCTGTTTCGTGTCGTTGCCGAAGATGAAGTTCTTCGTGCCACATTTGTAGCAGATTGCGTGCGACATGTTCTCCACCAAGCCTATGATAGGAACTTTTAGCTTCTCGAACATGTTGACGCCTCGTTTTGTGACTTGGAGCGCTGCTGACTGGGGTGTGGTTACTACTAGTGCTCCTGTAAATAGTAAAAGGATGTCCCATAAATATCATTGAAAAATTAAAACATCTAGTTTTGAAGATGAATGTCTTCAAGAAAGACAGTAAGTAGTACATTACAACTTGTAGTGCAAATGCTGATATACCAGTCACTAATAACTCACCATCTATAGGCAAGTTCTGTGCGAGCGACAGATGCGTGTCGCCAGTGCCGGGCGGCGTGTCTACGATGAGGCAGTCCAGCGGTCCCCACGCCACGTGCCTCGTCAGCCTCTCTAGCGCCTGCATAACCATCAGACCACGCCATACGACGGCATTCTCTCCTGATACTAGCAGGCCCATTGACATGCTGGAATATAAACATACTTGGTTAAATGACATTATCTTGACGTATGCAAGGTGGCCTATTGGCTAATGACCTTGCCTATCTGGCTTGATCCGGGCAAGGGCCAATGTGACTTTTTCAAATTCGTATGTATTTTCCAAGTTTATTTTGGAAATCGCTCTGACAACGGTGAAGGGTGTAAACATTGTGAGGAACCAGGACTTTATGGTTTATTTAAGTCTGAAATCGCCAATTGTTCTTGACCAAGCATGCACATGCCTTCTCAGTATAACAATAGGCCTTTGGCATAAAGTACAATTTCCAACAAACGGCACGCATCGCATCGAATCGCATTTTACAATCTTTAAACGACATTAAATCGTGTATTTAAGTCTTTATTAACAAGCCGCGCACAGTAGCTTGACCGCGGACGTCTTCCGCGGCCCGCCTAGGGCATGCAATATCGCAAGGTTCTCAATTCCGAAACTGAATTCCAATACTGGACATCCGATTCCGGAACTGGTAACTTTTAAAGTTTATTTCAAATCAAACAAGATTTATTCATTTTTAGTAACACATTTGGTCATCTTTCTCCCGTATTAGTCTGATTAAACATTTTAAACCGTAAAATCAACAAGGCTTGTCTTGTTCTTCTTCGTATCACTGGTACGACAGTCTTTTAAATTTGTTTGGCCCAAAACTTAGCCACCTCCATGACGTCATGTGTGGCAGCACATATATCACCCTGGTTGCATGTTTTGGGGCACAGAGGACAGGATAGGATGTGGAGCATGGTTTGCGATTCAGCACCACTTGCTCACCCTACCGCTGTTCTGTCGAGGTAACCCCATTTTGCGAGGTAGGAGTTACACCTTCCTACCTAGGTTCTGAGGCGGTTCAGGGACTTCCATGTCAAGACAACAGAAGGTAAGATCCTGCGGGAAGATGCTCGCTTGGAGGTAAATAATATGTTGGTGGGAGAAAAGTACACACCACAGCCTGCAGGGGTTTCCTGACAGCATTTCAGCCGTTGCGTCGGTAGTTGTGCTCCGAATAGTGGGCGTCTGGTGTCACGCCCCTGCCTTCCCTTCGGACGTGCAGAGGTGCTATATGGTATAGTACGCTGACCGGGTTTGGTTTAAGGCAGCCGGGAATTTATACGGCGTGTGTCGTAAAGAGCAACATCTAGGTACTTCATTAGCGTGGGCGGAACCGAAAAACAGAGTGCTAGGCCAGTAGTCCGGAAACGCAAAGTGAGGCCTCCCAGTTAGTTGACGTTAGGCGTCTGAGTAAATTGTTGCGGGACCCGACTTGTCACACAATAAAATTAAAAATAAATAAAAACACACGATACTTGAATCGCAGTATGTGTCACGTACACTTCATACCACATAAGTCTCCTTCCAATCTACATCCATATTGTCATATCAGCCAAAGAAGTCCACTGCTGGACATAGGCCCCAAGCGTCGCACATTGATCGGTCTCGTGCATCTCGCATCCAGCGGATCCCCGCAACCTTCACCAGGTCATTGATCCACCTGGTGGGAGGCCTTCCAACGCAACCTCTTCCGGTTCGCGGTCTGCGAGCAATGTGCCCTGCCCATTGCCACTTAAGTTTGGCAATTTCTCTTGCGGATCTCTACATTTCTGATTCGATCACGCAATGAAACTCCGAGCATAACCCTCTTCATTGCCCTTTGGTTGACTGTAAGCTTTCTGATAAGGCCCATTATGAGCGACCACATCTCAGAGCCATATGATTCATTACAGAAGGAAATCCACATCGCGTCATTCATCTCGCGTGTGATTGGTCGATTGGATAGCGGTCAAACTCTTTGCGTTGCAGTATTCATTTATGCAATACGGCCGCAGGACCTTGAAGACATCCTCCAGTGCAGTGATGAACAGTTTCGGAGAAATGATGTCGCCCTGTCTCACACCTCGCTGCGGAAGGACGGGTTCCGAGGTCTGATCCTGAAGTCGAACTGACATAGTGGCATTTTTGTACAAACACTTCAACACTTCGATGTACCGGTAGTCAATTTGTCACCGTTAGAGAGACTGCAGTACAGACCAAGTCTCGATCGAATCGAAGGCTTTCTCGTAGTCCACAAACGCTAAACAGAGTCTTAACATTTTCCTAAATAATAATCAAAATATCATAAATTGATGAATATCGGGCACGCCGCATGCTTTCGGAGTCGAAAGCGTGCTGCGTGCGACGCACGGTCGGCTCCTTTCGGGTGCCATCGAATCCCTTCGGCTGCCGTCGCGTGCGCTCGTAGCTGTGGTCGGGCGGCGGGCGGCGGCACCACTCGAGATCTCGGGTCTAGAGGGCACTCTCATTTGACGACACTCATGCAATCATGGTGTCAATACGGTAGGAATGAAATTATTTGACTAAACGCTGCACTAGCAGAATTTAGCATTCAGGCGCAGATACGGAAACGTACGGAAGCTGGTCGGAGCCGTTCGTATGCGTAGACATGCAGCCGGACGCGATTGGCTATCGCCGTATCCATTCGTGCCCTTTCCGATCCGATGCGATATGTGCGGTTTGGTGGAAATTGTACTTTAAGAATGTGGTGGTAAAAAAGGCAGTCTGCAAGATGTTGTTGATGCCACATTATTTACCCACACAATTTTCTTGTCAGTGATAAGAGTAATTAATTTTGGAATTGATAAGATAAAGATTGCATAAACAATGTATTATCTAACAGTAGCGTGTAACACTAATATGAGTATGTCAAGCTGACAAAAATGATAAATTTACAAGAATTTTCAATTTAACAGTAATTCACACCAGAAATACTGATACAAATAAAATCATGCCTGAATTCCCACAAAGATGCAACTATACTTTACTAACCCACTTTTTCCAGTTATGTTTTAGTCTCAGGCCAGCCTGTTGCCATTAACAGGGCACCATTCCAGACCCAGGTCAGGTCGGAGAAAGCCAGATGGTATGCCCCAACACCTTATTTTTTTTTTTTGGGAATTGAGCTATAACACAATTCTTACCATAGCTCAGTGGCTAAGACCTCGCCTCACCTGCTTGAGGTTGTGGGTTCAAATCCGGACAAGTACCAATGAGACTTTTTCAAAATCATATTTACTTTTTAAGTTTATCTTGGACATCACAGGCAACGAAGAAGGAAATTATACCGAGGAAACCTGGACTTATATAGTTGATGTTAGTCTGAAATAGCCAAGTCAGAGGCCTGTGACGTTTCCAGTGGTGGATTAATTTATTCTGACACCAGAGATGGCCACATCCTCATATGAAAAAGAAGAACTAAGAGCTCTCACCATTTAACACCATAGTTCAGCAATGGCTCAATTAGGTGGTCATCATTCAACATGGGTTCTCCGCTGATGTTCATCATGAGAGGCACAGAAGGGCCAAATACATCAGCATCCAGCAGACCAATCTCCTTGTCAGGTTCTATCACCTTCATAGCACATGCGAGATTCACTGGAATTTGGAAAAGCAGGGTGTGTCATGTATTATAGAGTTGTGTAAATTATTTTGAGGTTTGCATAAATAAACTAACAAAATTGATACGAGTAATGAAAACTGGCTCACAAATTCTTAAAAGCCAGGCATGCACAGTGATTAAATGTGATTTTATTGATTTAATTTTAGTCTGAGATGAATGTTGTAAAGAATAATAGCAATATGTAGATTATTTAGATGGTGATCTACATAATTTTACAGAAGACACAGAATTACACAAACCAGCAGTAGTAGTTTTCCCCACTCCGCCTTTTCCTGAGGCAACAAGTATTATGCTCTTGACTCCTGGCAGAGGCTTCCTCTCTGGTAATCCCTTTGCCATTACTTTGGCTCTGTGTAACTCTGCTTCCTCCTTTGTGTGCTTTAGACGGACTGAATAACAACATGGTGCTGCCTAAAAATAGAAAGTCTGTCATTAGTGAAGGTCAAAGTAAAAGGAACCGAAGTTATATGTAGGTTATAAAAGTAAATTTAAGCAGAATGAAAAAAAGAACACTGGTATCTCTTACAACTATTATATTTATGGATTTACAACCGTTTTCTTTGGTTACGCCCACCAGACACGAAAATTAGGGGCTCAGTATATCGTGAGAGCTAGCTAGTCACAAGCGTTTGTGCTGTAAATTATCAAAATACTCCAAATTTTTAAGATAAATAACATGATGAAATCCTGAAAACTTACAGTGCTTATATTGGTGTTTAATAAAACGCCGTATACTCGCTGAAATGCTCTTTGGAGGTTCATAACTGCTAGTTGTTTTTGTCGATAAATATATTTAATGAGAAAACAGCGATGTTACTTTGTAATAAAGCAATATTTTTTCAAAGTTAGCGAATTTATAATCGTTCAGAAATTAAATTGACAAGTGAAGTAGTGAATTCGATTACAATCTGTCAAACACGCTGTCAAAGATTGACATTTTTGACAAAATGGCCGGTATCAAATCAAAGAGCACAGCAGAGACTTTTTTATATGAAGAAATGAAAATACGAAGCAAATTTTAAAGAATGAGATTCATTCTCCTTTATTTATATCGTTTGTTCTTCTTTAATAAAAAAATTTAAATAGCAATATAAAAAAAATAACGAAAGCTGAATCAAACGAGTCGGTGCTAAAACAGATGTTCGAAAATTAAAAATAAACACAACTGTCATTCTCTTTGCGCTATGTCGGGACTTTTCTACGACATAATTTCGAAAATAATCGGAATTTCCAGCTTTTTGGAGTGATTTCCGTACTGAAATAAAATGTCTATTTCTTTACGTACGTTTTCTCAAAGAATATTGCCTATAAACGGCATTGTTTCTATCAAAAGTCACTCAAGCCGCTTGTGTAAAAAAATTCCCTTGCGGACACAATTTCTGGAAGAAGTGAGTATTTAGCATAGAATTCTGTGTTTTTAATTATTTTACTAGATTCCTTTAGTACAGAAATGTTGGATCTTGTTACGTAATATTTGAAAAATACATAATTATGTCGCCAACAGTATTTTCCTCCTTGACATTGAACTAATTAGAGTATGCGGAATGGAACTGTTACCGATTCACGTGGTGCTGACATAGACTTTCAGACATAAATAATATTTGCCATACAAGATATCATACTCCCTACAAAATATCCTGACTTTTACACGTAAATTACCATGTTTTCATCCTCTTATGATGTCCATTGTAATTTATAAAACATTGCACAATAATAAGCATTACTGGGTTGATATTATTTGTTTACATACTGAGATTGCATCCGTCTTGGCATCCTACCAGCATTCATTTAATTGTTTCATACTTAGAATAAAATCATATAATTTTTAAATAAAAGGTAATTTAGAGGTTAGGCATTGTAAAGGTATTTGTAGAATAGGAAGTGCTGTTGTACATTATCTATAATATGTGATACATTTAAACGAAAATACCAACAGAAATCTTGGCTTTATTCTGCTAAAATACAAGTTAATAATTAAAGTAACAGACAGAAAAATAAGCATGACAAGACGTCAAGTGTTGACGGAAGATATAAATAATTACATAGACACGCCACATTCTCCCCCACCAGTTTCATGTCGTTGCTCCCCCACCAGTTTCAGTAACGTAATCTTGAAAATTAGCTGGTGGCCGTCTTTCGCGTGCGGACTGACGCAGAGGTTGTTCAGCTAGTTCAGATGATTCTACAATTTCGTGTCCCGGAGTCTCTTGCGTTGGCTGTACAGCTAGTTCTGATTCTGTAATCTCATTCCGAATCCTCTTCATCAGAGTCTAGATCCTCGGTAGGTAGTGGTGCTAGATGTCTATTAGAAACAGTAGTCTCTCAACCATCGGACAAATGGACATACGAGTATGATGGATTTCCATGTAACAGCTCGACTTCGTCTACGATTGGATCATATTTTGAAGTTCTAACATTCCTTTTCATAAGCACTTGACCTGGTGACAATAACCATGAAGGGATTGATTCACCTGTCTGAAATCGTCTGGTGTGGAAGAAAAATCACTCATGTGGTGTCTGATTTGTTGCTGTAATTAATAGAGATAGAATAGAATGCAGCGCAGTAGGTAACGCTCGTTCCCATTCCGCAGTTTGTAACTGTCTCGACTTCAGAAATACTTGGATTGTTTTCCAAAGCATTCCATTTAACTCTACTTGGCCATTTCCTTCTGGGTTATAGGGAAATGTCCTGCTAGAAGCAACATTATAAGAGTACAGAAATTGTTTTAGCTCTTGTGTCATAAATGCTGTGCCCCTAACCGAATGAATATAGGCTGGGGCACCAAAAGTAAGAAACAAGTCTTTGAGACACTTGATAACAGTTTGTGCTGAAAGATCGCTACATGGATAAGCGAATGGGAATCTTGAGTATTCGTCAATGATAGTGAGAATGTACCTGTTATGAATATTAGACGGCAGAGGTCCTTTAAAGTCAATGTTCAGACGCTGAAAAGGCTCGATAGCTTTAATTAGGTGACTCTTAGTTTTAATGAAACGTGGTTTCAATTCCGCGCAGACACGGCAAGATGCTGTCATAGATTTTACATCATTAATTGTAAAGGGAAGATTCTTTGTACGAACCCAATGCGCCATTCTGGCTATAAATGATAAATGATTTATTTCTGTAAGTAGGTTTGTACAAACACTTTTACATGTCGATCCTTGTACCTGGATGGCAAAGAGAAATGTGTAATTCATATAATTTATCCGTGTTCATAACAGCACAAACTCTTGATAGCGCATCTGCAGAGACGTTTTCTTTGCCAGGGCGATATATCACATCGTATTTGAAACAAGAGAGTTCTAAACGCCACCTTTCGATTTTTTCGTTTTTGATTTTGCTGGCGTGCTTTTGATTCAGCATAAAAGCTACAGACTTTTGGTCTGTGATTAATAAAAAGTGTCTTCCAAGTAAATAATGACGCCATTTCCGTAAGGATTCAACGATTGCGTAAGCTTCTTTTTCTATAGATGGATGTTTTCTCTCTGAATTATTAAGTGAACGAGAAAAGAAAGCGACAGGCCTGCCACATTGAGATAGGGTGCCAGCGATAGCGTACTCAGAAGCGTCAGTTTCTACAGTGAGTAAATCAGAATCATTTACGGCTACTAATGCGGCTTTAGCGATTTCAGATTTCAATTGTTGAAAGTATTCAGTTGATTCTTTGTTTAGTGGAATGTTCGCACGAATTAGCAGTTGTATTTTTGAAGAAAAGTTCGGTATCCACTTTCAGTAGTGTGCAAACATGCCAAGAGTTCGTTTAAGACTGCTACTGTCGTTTGGTAATGGTAGATCCAAAAGGGGCTTAAGTCAATTCTCATCAGGTTTTATAATATTATTGTGAATTGTATATCCGAGTAAATTTATTTCATCACTACTAAATTTACATTTCTGTTCATTTAAAGTCAAATTGTATTTAGTAACTGCATCCATAAATCGTTTCAGATTTTTATCATGATCTTCTTTTGTTTTGCCACAGACTGTGACGTCATCAAGGTAAGAGAATGTGCCTTTTAGCTTTTCAGTCTCTATGATGAAAGACAACGTTCTTTGAAAGGCGGCTACGCCATTGGTTACACCAAACGGTATTCGTGTAAATTGATATAAGTTTCCGCAAGCTTCAAATGCCGTCATAGGTTTTTCTTTCGATAAGATTGGCACTTGATGATACGCGGCTTTTAAATCTATTTGACTAAAGAAGTTGTATTTTGAGACTTTGGATATAATGGATTCTATTTTCGGCAAAGGGAAGGCATCCAATTCAGTGTACCGGTTTATAGTACGAGAGTAATCTATTACCATTCGTTTACGGTGACTAATACCTCCCGTTACTAAAACCTGGGCCCTCCATGGTGACATACTCGGTTCAATTATGCCACTCGCTAATAACTTACATACTTCCTCTTTAATAAATCGTTCATCTTCTTCTGAGTATGACCTGGACTTGATAGCAAGCGGCCTTATATCAAGTGAGAGGTTAGAAAAGACAGAGGCCGGAGGCACAGATGCTTGCATAACGTTGCATATATATGTAGAGGTTCTTTTTCACCTCCGAATTGGTATTCTAGCGATTGATGATGTTTCAGATCATGGCCAATGATTACATCAGCACACAGGTTCTGCACGATGAGGAGAGGATGTTGTTTGTAAATATGTTGTCAAGTTTGATAGTCGCTTGACATAATCCATCCAATGTTGAATGATTAAGAGAAGCCAAAGAAACAGATTGATTTATGTTCTTCCTTCTGAGATTCATTATTCTCGATAAAGCCTCGTCGATAAAACTTACAGAACTTTCCGTGTCAATCAGTGCTTCAGCACGAGTTTCATCCAGTATATAGATATAGTCGCTTTCCGTAGACTAGACGGAGATGCAGCCGAAATACAGGCGTTGTTATCATTGTTGATCGCTGCATTCGCGACAGGTTTCGAAGATCGGCAATAATCGGCATACACGTGCTAAATGCCCTTTCTTCGAACAAAGTTGACATATAGAGTTAAATGCGGGGCATTTGATGCGTTGATGTAGAGTATTAGATCCACAAAAGAAGCAACGTCTTTTCCCTTGTGTCATAGGCGCTAAGTTTGAGCTTTGGCTTAGTTCAGAAGGTTGGATATGATTATTGGATGTCAACATTAAGTTGTGATGGATCAAGTGTGTTTACAAATGCGAGACTATATTTCTCAGCCGAATCAATTGCAATAGCTTGTCGAAAAGCGCCATCAAGGCTTAGTACCGTATTTTCTAGCAGTCTTTGACGTATCTTTTGCGAAGAAATTCCTGATATGAATGCGTCACGTATGTACCTACTCTTGCTTATATTGATCAGCAGTTACGCTTTTAAACGTACAATCTTGCGCGAGTTGTTTCAAAGCTTGGATATATTTGGATATTGATTCATCTGATTGCTGTTTGCGAGTTGACAAGACATGGCGTGAATGTATTTCATTGAAAGGTTTGATATATATTTCATTGAGTCGTGCAATAGCATTGTCAAACGTATCGCATTCGTTAATAAATATGAAAATCGTAGGAGAAAGATGATTCGTCAATAATTTCAGTTTCATAGAATCAGAAATATTAGAATTCTCTTCAATTATAAAATTAGAGAAAGTTGTATACCAATGTCTCCATTTTGAATCAGCCGCCACCGTTCCGGGTTCGGTATCGAAACGGTCCGGTCGTAAATATCGTAGCATGAAAGAAACATTCTTCGGATTTTAGCGTATTCGGTTTTGTATCTTTTTTAGACATTTTTTACTAGCAGAATAAATTGATACATTTAAACGAAAATACCAACAGAAATCTTGGCTTTATTCTGCTAAAATACAAGTTAATAATTAAAGTAACAGACAGAAAAATAAGCATGACAAGACGTCAAGTGTTGACGGAAGATATCATAAATAATTACATAGACACACCACAATATGCACTTTTGTATGGGTGCAAAGCATTTATAAACATTATTTTACCATAGATAATGCTATTATCTATTCTTTGATCTTTTTATTCAATGAAAATGTTATGTAGCAGAATAAAAAAACTATAGGTAGTTGTTTTGGTCTGGTTACTTGTATATTTGAATTTATATACAGGGCTACAGGTTAAGAGGTTGTAGTTTACATCATTCCTGACTGATTTGACTATGCATAACTATTCACAAATGGCCGCAATTAAAAAATTACAATTTTTTTGTCTATTGGCAAATTTTCTTTTGGGTTTTTGCCTCAAATTTATTTGCTTGCGATTTTTGTGAAGAAGATAAGTTGAATTCTATCAATACTAATATTCCGGTTAAATGAACCAACTGGGTCGTAGTAGACGATAGATATAAAATGAAGTAGATTAAAAAAAGTATGTTTCTCTCTGGTATTTTTTATTTAAATTGTTTTTGATTTTAAACTTTACTTTTATTTTGCAGTTCCTAAATCGACGCATATCCAGTTGTCAACTAGCACCAAAATGCACTACAGAGAGCAACATAGACGATATCTATATCCACGAGGAGGCAGTAAATGGCCGTCTGTCACAACAGGAAATCGACTACTATAAACCACACTGCAGATCAGCTAGTAATGGCAATGATTACGGTCATGATGTGGAGCTGAAGTCCTTGAGAATAACCTCTGATGACTATATAGAGAGGCGAATGCCTCCGTTTGCATTTGACGTTCCATACACCAATATCAGTGATATAGATTTAACAAAATATAGTAATGTAAGCACATACTTTTTTTTGTAGTATGCTTTGTGTTACCCAATAAAAACTTGCTTGTTGATTAAAAAAGTCATCTCACCTTATTTTATGTTTTATATTTTGCTCTAAATAAAATTGGACTATTTTCTTTTCAGGACATAGAGCCGACCTGCCTCTCGGAGTTCGAACGCGACGCCATCGCGTTCTGCCGTGGTACAGTCTCATCAACTAACCCATTAAGTGCTCCAGCTGTACAGACTAGCTACGAGGGCAAGCCCAGCGAGGAACAACTTATGAAAGTGTTTCACGTACTATCTGCTACGGTCAGTATACTAAACAAAATAAAAAAATAGCTAGTTTATGGTAATTCATTTAAATGACGATGATTACCTTTCTTCTATGGTCTTATTAGGGTTCTGTACTCAAAGGGTAAAAACGGCACCCTTTACTATGACTCCACTGTCTGTCTGTCTGCCACCAGGCTGAATCTCATGAACCATGATAGCTAGACAGATGAAATTTTCACAAATTAATGATGTATTTCATTTGCTGCTATTTCTAAAAATACTAAAAACGTATCTTTTTTTGCGGTTTTTACGATAATGGCACGGAATCCTTTGTGCGCGAGTCCGACTTGCACTTGGTCGGTTTTTTTCTATTTGCAAGTCAAACCCAAACCGGAATTGTATTAACTAATTCGTCCTAGTCCGTTCCATCATCGAACTACGAGACATACGGCGATGCGTCATCGGTACGCGGTGGACATCCCAACCATACGCACCAAACGTTTTGGGACTACTACCAAACGTTTTGGGACTACTATCAAACGTTTGGGGTACTTTAATTATGCGTACAGCTAAGGAGTGGAATTCCCTGCCGGAGTCTGTATTTCCTGATACCTACAACCAATTAATCTGGGAATCATTAAGTCAAGAGTAAGTAGGTTTCTTCTAGACAAGCGTACTACATCATCGACCACATCATCGCTTACTATCAGGTGAGATATTGGTCAAGCGCGAGCCTAACAATAATAAAAAAAACAATTTTTCAAGGATGTAATGGCACAAAAATGGTAGATGCTCATTTTTTTTTATGTCTTAACATTTTTAAATCAAAAGCATTATGAAGTATGTAAATAGTGTTTTCGCAACATACGCGAAAAAACCTGTGCATCCTCAAAGCTTGAAAAATGCTCTTTCACTTTGCAGATGCCGAATTTGTTCGTGAAACCACTGGACTATTCTATTTACCACCCAAACATGATATTTGTCAACAATATTAGAGGCACTACATCTGTGTAAGTAAATATGTTTCCTTACCAATAACCAGAAAAATGTATGGGTGGTATAAAAGTTAGCACTTCTGTTGGTATTGCTTGCACCCTTAAAAAATAGGTATCTTGTTCTTATCTTAAACTAATTACTCCCAGTGGCTTCGCACGCGTGAGCTTCGGTAGTTATCCCATGAGAAATCTGAGATAAAAAAAACTATCCTGTCTCCTTCACCAAGGACCAATCTCTATACCAAAATTCATCATAACCAGTTAAGCAGTTTAGGTTTAAAAGCTCAAACAGACAGACATAGTTACTTTGGCATTTATAACATCAGTGTTATAGCTATTGTATGAGTAATCAGCTTTATTTGCACTTCAATAAAGTTGGTAATATATCTTGCTCATTATGGCTTCACACTCGACCTTCGATTGTGGGATTGTGTGTTATATAAACAAGCATATGACTTGTTTGTTGACAAGTAGCTACATATGTATCTACGAGTATAAATATTCAACTTATAACACTGAGTATTGTGAAGGGGTAACTCAGGGAAACTAATAATAAGCAGAAATTACTTTTAACTTATATTGACTCAACAACGTGCCTGCCCTCGGGCGGTTTTTACAGAAGTTCCAGCTAAACAAAAACTACACGCGTTCGATATATTTCAAATATTCTGTATTCGATTTCCTTCCAAACAAGTCGCCAGTATTAGGTGTCAGCGGCCGAACAGGTTGCTTGTCCTATGTTATGCCCTCTAACCCTCAGTTTCCCAGATCAAAATTATCACAGAATTAATGTGACAAATTGTCAAGCACGCATTATCTGCTGTGATTGGCTGTTGAAAATTCATTCAACCAATCATTGCAGATAACGCGTGTTTGACAATTTGTCACATTAATTCTGCAATATAATATTTAGTTGGGAAACTGAGGGTAAGAGATGCAAATAATTAAAAATCGAATTAAAAGTCTAGAGATCCATATCAAACGTCATTATCTGTAACAACCCACCTGTAACACATAATACCATTCTCTATTACAGATGCACGTAATTATTAAATCGAATTTAAGATCTAGAGATCCATACCAAAACGTCGTTATGCTTCTACGTCAGAAAATAACAGACGGACTTGATCGAGGTTTTGAAAAGTTCCACTGTTAGGACATCCCTTCAGGTGTTCCTGTATCATTCTAAAACCAGTTATTTTTTTTACACCGATTTCTCTGTCCAGTGTGGACCGATTCTGAAAATTAGTTTTTTGTTTGGAAGAGTATGCATTTTAATAAGTTTCATGTTAGAGGGTGCAAGCGTGTGTGCATCAACTAGGTACAAACCCGGTATCCGTAGTGCAACTGAGATATTTCAAAATTAAACAACACTTTGGCTGGTTTGCCGCCGCGGCGGCTTTGGTTACATTAACAGTGGCCTTACATGATGCGGGCGCACGGTTGGCGTAGTGGTTAGGTGACTGACAGCTGCTCTGCGTGTCGTGGTTTCGATTCCCGCACGGAACAAATATTTGTATGACCTACAGATAGTTGTTCCGGCTCTGGGTGTTGTGTATGTGATTTTATATGTTTGTAAACGCACCCACGATACAGGCAGAAATTCCTAGTGTGGGGCAACGTTTATTAAAAGAAAAAAAAAATGTCTAATCAACACTGGTTACACTGTTGAGGGATGGGAAGGAGCTATACAGGATGAATAGCACTATGCCTTTTTCTGGTTTTATATTATATGTTGTCCCACAGAGGTCTGTTCCACTACGTGAAGCAGGTGGCACTGCTGCGTACGGTGGGACACTTGAAGTTCGCCTACGTCAAGTTAGAAGTCATGAAGATCACTGCCCATCCTGAGGATTCTTCTATCAAGTGAGTATCGTTAGCGCGTGTATTTTAAGGTTCGTCACCGACTTCATGGAGGATGAAGTCGGTGGCTTGGGGTTGGTTTTTGGGGTTCCATACCCAAAGGGTAAAACGGGACTCTATCCCTATCCTACTAAACTCCACGGTCCGTCTGTCTGTCACCAGGCTGTATCTCATGAAGCGTGATAGCTAGACAGTTGAAATTTTAACACATGATGTATTTTTGTTGTCGCTGTAAAAACAAATACTAAAAACAGAATAAAATAAATATTTAAGTGGGGCTCACATACAACAAAGGTGATTTTTTTGCCGTTTTTTGCGAAAATGGTACGGAACTCTTCGTGCGTGAGTGTGACTCGCACTTAGACGGTTTTTCATTACTTTCTGACATGTTCATATTCGTGAGTACTTTAACCTCCAGAAAAGAAACCAAAGAATTAAAAGTAACTCAGTAATTGTCGTATCATTTTGTTGTATGCAAAATTTATACCCTTGATCATTTTTTAAGGTGCCCCAGTATAATCCAGGAAACTAAAATTCTCTCTTGAAGTAAACACTTTTTTTTTTAGTTTTCTTATCTTACTAACACTTGACTCTATACAGCTACCGGCCTTCCGGTATATGACGTCACTCGAATAATTTAGGTTATGAGTTTTTTGAATAATAGAAGATCTGCTTTTCTTTTACGCTATTTTTAAACTGAGAACCGATATCGCGTAGCATAGGGTAAAGGCCGTTTGTTCACGACACTAATTAGAGCTCCTTATATTTTTTTGGCCCGTTTGTTCATTGCACAACACTGCACTACACGCGACACGATTTACTAACGGTTTTTCGGCTATGTCGTCTCGACTTTTGTGCCGTGAAGATTTATAGCGGCCGTACAAAACAAGTTTGAGCTTATTGACGACACGACACACCGCACGGATCACGCGTGGTTCGTCACTCACGCGCTTATAGAACAATACAAGTGCACTGTAGTGTCGTTGCAGAATCGTGTCTCGTGAACTACCGAGCTTATGTTGTACCAATGTCAAAGATTACTAGTGTTTCATCTAAATGTTGATCAATCCACACAATACTTGATATGTATTCGTTTTTGTTTAGTTTCTATTAATATTCTCTCGTAATTACAATATGGAATTTGTCTCCAGGATGAGGTGGCGCATCAAGGGCATCTCGGGGCTTAAAGTATTCTTCATGTTCTGGAAGTACAAACTGTGGAACCTGAAGGAGGCGTTCAAAGATCAGGAACTGTGAGTATTTTGACACATTCTGCTCATCATTCATCATTTCAGCCGAAAGACGTCCACTGCTGGACATAGGCCTCCCCCAGGCGTCGCCACATTGACCGATCCCGTGCGTCTCGCATCCAGCGCCTTCCCGCAACCTTAACCAGGTCATCGGTCCACCTAGTGGGAGGCCTTCCAACGTATCGTCTTCCGGTTCGCGGTCGCCATTCCAGAACTTTTCGGCCCCATCGACCATCCGTTCTGCGAGCAATGTGCCCTGCCCACTGCCACTTAAGTTTAGCAATTCTCCGGGCTATGTCATTCTGCTCATTTTTTCCTAATTCCCTCCCTCCTCCCGTAGTGAACCTCATTACTGAGGGTCATGATTACCCAGACGAGAGAACAACCTTTCTTTAATGATTTTCCTCCACCTGTGTCTGTTCTTGGCGTCGTGGAATGCTACAAGCAGGTTGGTGTTGAGCGTTGCATGAATTTGGTCAGAGCACTGAATCGGGCTGCGGCCTTCTGTCATCGGCTTTGCCAGATATCATCAACTGCTTGAGGTTATGACCTTCTTTTCGGGCAAAGTGGCCGTAGAATTCCAGGACTCTTCGCAGGCAGGTGAGGGAACTCCTGGCTTTGATGTTGAGCTGCCTCGTTTGTGCGGAATGCAGTCCATGGAATTTGCAGCATCCACCGCCACAACTCTCGAAAGCGTCAATCGGATCATGGTCGACCTTCCATAGATTCATGTTTGCAAGGCGTAGCTAAAGATGGAGTACACTAAGTAGTTCACCAGTTGCATCTTCGTCTGCCGAGATATTTTGTGGTCCTTCCATATCTGCTGGAGTTAGGAGATTGCGCTTTTGGCCATACCAATGCGTCTCCAGCTGATATCTTTTTCACAAGAACCTGTGTTGCTGATGGTAGCACCTAGTTAAATGAAGTCATCCACCGTTTCATCCTCGTTTTGCACTAAAATGTGCGGGTTTTTTTTTATTTTTGTAAAAATAGCACTCAGTTTTTATTTTGTACAAATCGCAAAACAATTTAGCTGACTTCAAAAATAACTTTACAATATTTCTGTAAAGAACAGTATTTTAATATATTTGTGATATATTTTGCAGATGGTATGACGGGTTTTCTACGTTCTACGTAGGCTCTGATGGTTTGATCCAGAAGCACATTGTAGACAAGGTAAATAATAACTTATTGTTTGAATCAAACAACCCAATTTATGTTATTCCGCATATTTCGTCTAGCTCCCCAAGAGCTTCCCAGTTTACCTCATTACTGCCAGTGTCTATAAAATATTCTTCTACCTTCTTTGTATCCAGATGATGCCAGACCAGGATACTATAATCGACGACGAAGAGAAAGCCCCTATAGCCGCCAAGATAGCGCTTCTCATCGGCTTACTGCCACGGAACTACCTGTCTGACGTATCCCCATACTTCAGCTCATCCGCGGGCACCGCCGACGCAACACCCCTACCTTTCAAAGTGCTGGAATAAAGCACGGCTTAATATCACGGGAATATCGTCATGGGTGCGAAATACAAGGTTTATCAGTGAATAATGTTTTAAAGGAACATACTGATTTTGTCTGTTTATAGTTAGATACTGCTCTAATAGGGGAGACACTGCCAGTTTCTGCGGATGGCAATACTGGTGTAGCTAATCAAAAATCAAAACAATCTATTTAGACCCACATACTTCCTGACGTCATTTGTTCCTCATCAATGTCTACCCTGTTAGCTGATACGTTATCTGCGTTGCGCTATAGTTCTACAACTTAACCATAGACACTATTAAATGTAAATAAAAGAAAATCGTTAATGTATTTTCTGATATAGCTTTTGTCTATGTCTATAGCCTCCTTTTTGTAATTGCCCATATCCGTGACCAATATTTCCATTTCATTAATTTATTGATATCAGTTTAATTTCTAACATAGCACCAATTCTTTATTTTAATATGGAACCTAGCCTAATTTCGACTACAAAGTTTTTTTTTGATAGGTTGTTATTTATTTATAATACGAATATTTTGTTAACAAATGAATTTGTTCTCCGTGCTGCATCCATGTAGTTTGCAGAAGCTTTAGTTCGGCATACACGTTTAAACTTCGGCGATGCGAAATCATACACTTAACACTAGTGATATTTTGATAACTGTGAATGCCTTGTATTAGTCTGTATAGAAAATGTTATGTATTGCTATAATACAATAAAATTATGTCCATGAAGTGGGTTTCTTTTTTGTTTATTATATTTACTAAGGATCCCAATTATATTGGGGTCGGCTTCCAGTCTTACCGGATTCAGCTGAGCACTAGTGTTTTACGTGGAGCGACTGCCTATCTGACCTCCACAACCCAGTAACTGGGTAACACGGTACTCTTTGGCAAGACTGGTGTCAGATCGCAAGCTTCTGACTACCCGTAACGACTGTCAAAGATCTTCAAATGACACGAAAAAAAATGGAAGGAAAAACTATTTTACAAAAAAAAATACAACCAACTACCAAATAACACTATACTTCTTTTATGATAGCTTGATCTCTGCGACAGCTGTCAGTATCAATACAGTAACAATAGCGCGTGACAGGCTACCAATAACGTATACGTCAGTTTGACATATGTCGCAGAGATCAAGCTATCTTTTACTAAGAAGTATGAGTAACTAAAAATCAGAGAGATTGTAAAAATAACCGGAAATCGATGTTCCTGTTTTTGTTTATTTTTAAAATTATTTTTCCGACGGGTTAAAAAAGTTGGAGCATCGCTGGGCTAAGTGTATCGAACTAAAAGAAGACTATGTTGAAAAATAAATTGCCACTTTTCCAAAATTTCGTTTACTTTTTGTAGGCTAAGTATTTATTGAATGACCCTCGTAGGTTACAAAATGTATGGATTTGACAGCTTACAATAGCCATAGCGACGATGCGCCACCTATCGTGAAAAAATGGCAGTTCACATCCCCCATTCTTCTTCTGGCATTCTTCTTCTGGCTATGTCGGTAACCCTGGTTGACAAACTTAAGTGGCAGTGGGCAGGGCACATTGCACGCAAAACGTATGGCCGATGGGGCAGAGAAGTTCTGGAGTGGCGACCGCGAACCCAAAAACTTTGCGTTGGAAGCCCACTAGGTAGACCTATGATCTGGTAATGTGGGGATGCGCTGGATGCGAGACGCACGGGCCAGTCAATGTGGCGACGCTTCGGGGAGGCCTATGTCCAGACGTCTATCAGCTGATATGATGATGATGATTAATTACGGAAAAAAATATAGACTTTACTATCTGATTTATGTACAGTAAGCATGCTATTATTCTTTTATAAATACACGTGCAAGATGATAGATTTTCAACACTTAATATCCATAGATATTTTCATTGCTTTTCTTATTTTGAATATATTCTACAATTTACGTATACATAATAAAAACATTCAATAAAAATCCAATATTTTTTTAATTTGTATTATTTTTGGTTCCAGTTATTTTTTTGTAAGATTTCTCGAAATTCTTATGGCAACACAGATATTTCGCTGATTCCGTGACGAGTGAAGGGTTTTTTGTTGTCAAATGTTTTTATAAAAATAAATATACAAAGTTCTTTATCTATATACAAAGAATAAAATACAATTAAACGAAGTTAACTTGTGACAAAGTCGGTCGTGAATTTCTATGTTAGTCAGACTATTAGATTAGTGGTTTATGATTTGTTTTGTGGCTTCATTATTTGGTACTTTTTTCGGCTCGGCAAGACAAGGAGAGGAATTATTTCGTGTGATGTCATGACGGTGAGATTATCTTAACTAACTACTGAGCAAAGGCTACAATATGAGTTGAATAAGGATCGAATCATCTGGCGGGGGTCATTGTTCGTGTTGGTCGCCCGGGCGCCTGCCAAGTGCCAATTGCTGTTAATTACTAGTGAATAGTGTTGCACCGAAAGCGGCGCGCGCGTACTCTCCGTCCATCACTGATCATATGGAATAGTGCCAAGTCGGTCGTATCGCGTAACCAGTGTTCATTCAATCGTCTTGATATTCCTATTTTGAGTTTATTATTTACGATTGTGCCAGTGCTTGTGTGAGATTTCATGCGTTTAAGCATTTTAGTGGGATTTCCGAATTCTTAAAACTGCAATCCTAAGTTTGAGTTTCGTTGTTTTTCGTGAATGTTTGATTCATGATTCTGTTTTCTTCCATTCTAGTAAGTGTCGTTTGCTGAATTCCTACAACTCAAAGGACTCTTTGTTTGTAATTGATACAATCAAACTCAATCAAACTCATTGATTAAACAATGAAACTATAGTGACAAACACTATAGTTTCATTGTTTAATCAATGAGTTTTCCCACAGGTGTATTGTTATATCATGTCTTGTTCTTAAGTTCACGTTTCATTGTCACCAGCATTGGGGAAAACAATCTGTAACTAGACATTCATAGAAACAATAAAAAGTAAAAATAATCTTAACTTATCTCTAATAAAACAGATACTACATAATGCCATTAAAACTTAATTCATAACATAACATGGTTAAAAATCAAACAAAAAGCCACTGCTTCCTAAATCAAACAAGCTATTCTGAGTCACAAAGCCCTCACAGGAAAGCACCATTATCAACAAATAACTGTAACTAGTACTGCCCGAATATCTGTCTTGATATGAGTAACTAACATGCATTGTTGAATGTGCCTTTTCTGAGATAAGATTGTGCAGATACTGTTCTAGATTCTAATTAACAGAGTTACTGTCAGGCTTATATTGGACCTACTAAAATAAACCTTAAAAACATACTATGTAATTATGAAATTACAGAAGAATGTTAAGTAAACAAAGACACTGCTTATTTCTCAAAGTTATCTCTACCATGAACTCTGTGAGAGGTTTGTGATCTGCCTTGATAATATTGTCTGAGAATGCAAGATATAAGTTTATGCACAACTGTTGTATCACAAAAACATTATCATAACAGCCAATCAGTCCTCTGATGGCTATAGTCTGCCCCAAAATTCATATAAATAAAAGTAATTGAAAATTGCATTAAAAGTTAGTGAAAGAATGTCAAAACATACAATTAAAAACCCAGTCCATAGCTCTTTGCCTTGGCAAGATGATTATCTTATTAAATCCAGCACAACTGTTTATTTCTAATCAGAAATGAGAAGAATCTCTCTGACTATTCAACTGCGGCCTTGACAATATGTATACTAAGATGTTACACATTCTCATGTGTACAGCATGTTATTCAATCATATCAATTGGGTCACAAAGAACTATACAATGGTGTTCTGAAGCATTTGTTAACAAAGCTATCTCTATAGCAAATAAAACACTTTTACTGGTTCACACCGAGGTCTGTTTTATAGGTCCACTTTATCATGTATGTTTTTATTCAGTCCTGACTTGTGTAGTTGTATGAGTGAATTCACACCAGGGACCGAAACCGGTACGACCAATACCGGTATTTTTCGGTTAGTTACAGGTATTTTAAAAGGTTACCTTAATTTTTAAATATTGAATACAACCTTTATTATTACCGGTTACCGAAATAAAAATTATCTATATCTTATACGTGCCGTCCGTCGGTATTAGTCAAACTGTCAAAGGGCGCGCATCGCCTGTGTGTGTGTCAAAGAGTCGAGACAACACACGCGCGCCGGCGAACGCCGATTAAAACGTTAACTTAAATAAAAGTAACATGTTTCTTCTTCTTGGGTTACCCAGATAGCGGTTACCTTAATTGTATAGGTAACCAAAATTCCTCGATACCTGTACCGTAATTTATAAAGGTTTTCGGTCCCTGATTCACACACATGACAGTATTCCGAATCCAGTAAAAAATACCGATCTGACAAAATATACAGCAGTCGGTTTTACAGGTCTGCTTTATCCTATACGTTTTTATTTGGCAATAGCATAGGGAGTTGTATGAGCGAGTTCACACACACAACAGTATTATAGATCCGTTTTATTCTATGTCCATCCTTGTAGAAAATTGGTTGGTGTGAACATTAACCCCAGTAGCGTCAAATCGCCGGACGGTCGGTTCTGTGTGAACGAGCCCTAGAGCCCTAATGTTTACGTCCCATGTGGGTGAGCCTATTTTTTAATTTTATTTTTTCCTCTTCAGAGGAGATTGTCTTCGCACATCTTGTGCATTTGCCAGAGTCTAGTTAATTCTGGTTTGTCTCTCATTTTCAGTTCTTCTATATTTTTAATAATCTCTTCTTGTGAAGTTAGTCTTGATCTCTCAGGCTTGTATTGTATCATCTCTTGTATGGGTTGAAGCCAAGTTTATATATAACATCATTGGTTGAAGCCTATTTTCATCAATGGGATATAAATCTGGGTTCAGGGATGCTACACTGGCCACACTGGACTTCATGCTCAGCAGCACACTTATAGCAACAAAGTAAAATAAATAAAGCAATGATAAATATATATTGATTTTCAAAACATAAAAGTTTATATCCACTATTATCTTGGCAGTATACCAAGTATGTTAGGGTTACCTAGACGTTGATCCAAATGCATCTGAATATAAATATTTAAAACCAGCTGTTCCCCGCGGCTTCTTTCCCATGGACTCGTTTTCGGGATTAAAAAATAGCCTGTCACTCAGGAATAATGTAGTTTTCCATTGGTGAAAGAATTTTTTAAATCGGTCCAGTAGTTTTGGAGCCTATTCAGTATAAACAAACTAACAACCAAAAAAATCTTTCCTCTTTATAATATTGGTATAGATACAATGGTTTATTTTCAGGTTCCATAATAACAGTCTCCTATAAATAATTCACACCTTAATTTTATTTTCATACTCATAAAATATTGGCTGAAATCTCAATAGAAACTTCTGCATTCTGCAAGTTAGTTTATTCAACTAAAATCATTATCAACAGCCAAAATACTTCCACTACTGGTTCCCCCAAGTCAAACAATGCCACAAGTCCACAACATTGGTTATTACAATAAAATAAAATAAAAATATTACATTTCAAAAAAAGACCCTCACTATACTTTCTAATTTATTTGATACCAAAGAGGTTGACCTAAAATTTGTTCTTAAAAAAAAACAATGATTCATCTATTCTTACAGAGTGTGGGCAACAAGTACAGTTATAAGTGAGTAGTATGATATCTGGGCTAGTTAACAATTAGCATGCTATGTAGACTAGCCAGGTGCTGTCTTCAGTTCACTTGGTAATATTATTGTGAAATGTAATCACTGCAATTGTCGTGTGCTGTTGAAATAGATAAGATTTTATTCTGATAAGTTTAAGGTAATAATTACAAAAATGTGGTATACAAAAAAGTTGTTTTTGATGCAACCTGCCTAAACCACTGATGTGTAAATTTTGTCAATTTCATTCAATATATTTTTAGCCTGTGGTATCCCAATACAAGACAAGTATACAAGTCAAATGCCTGCTTTTCCTGTATCCATTAATAGCTTTATTTAAAAAAAACCTTAAGAATTATGTTCTTCTTTTGTTGATAACAACAAAAATTCATTGATAGTAACTCGTATTTACTTAATTTAGTCCTGTTTTTAATAATCTTTGTATCATGCAAGTATTATTAGAATTGTTTTGAACAAGCACAGTTGCATGGACATACCTATCTACTTATTTTTCCTGTAATTCTGTCTATTGTTCAAAATGTTTACCCATTTCAATGCACAACAAAGCCAAATAAGCTATTCATTAGCAAAATGGTCTGGGCACTTTTAGCAAGACCAGTTTTAGTAATGGCTCCAATCATTTCTTCGTCACAGTAGATTACCCTTAATGGGTGGTGAGAATTGAAAATAAAACTGTGTAACCACTATTTGGGACAAATATTGATTTTTTTTCCTACAAAATAAGTAACCGAAGCAATATTCTTTATCATAAAAGACATAGGCCTCCCACAAGCGTCGGTATTTCGATCGGTTCTGTGCTTAGCATCGGCGGATTCCCGTGTCTTACCAGATCTTCGGTCCACCTAGTGAGGCCTTGCAATGTTGCGCTTATCGGTACGAGGTCAGCACACACAAACCTATCAGTCAAATAGAGAGAAACAGTACCTAGATAGGTACCTATTAATAACATCGATCTATATTCCAAAGGGCATCTAGGATTGATCACCCCTAAGCTTTTATACAAAAACCTAAGAGTCTAGTATAGCCCTTTTGTTTCTACTTGCCCGGACTCTTCAAAGTGGCACCTTTTTAGAAGTTTCCTTATGCTGCCCTCTTTTATTCGATTCCATTATTTAGAGCTATAAAAAATTGCATAAAGTTTATTGCCTAAGCATGTGATGATACCTTCCACTGATACCGAATGACCTAGTCAAAGTCATAATTATATAGATTGCCCGTGAAAACGTAAGCGAACTAAATATCATTGCATGAATGGCCCTGACTTTCGCATTTTCTACCTTATAGCGTCGACGCATGACACCCGACTTATACGATTTTCTCAAACCATCTAAGGAACTATCCACTAAAATGTTGGTCACGATCGCTGTACGTATGGAATGGAATGTACCTACGTAAATGGTTATTTATAAAATAGCCAAGGTACCGAAATGACAGCAAATATCTGTGACTCAGAGTCTACTAAAACTGACTGCGTGTTTAGAATTGATTGACTCCTAAAGAGAAGAGACGAAGACGAAAATAAGTTGTTAAAGAACCATTAGCAAACATACAGCAATCTTGACGAAAAACCGATATTCAAATCTCGGCAGACAGATTAGTTAAAAGACAAAACGTTAAAGAGCCAGAATGTTTAAAAAAAGTCGACATGATGTCGCGGACATAAAAGGCTATTACTAATAATTCGCAAGTTCATTGAAAATGTCTTCAGTCTCCAATGAATCACTAATGATAAGATTATGCAGGTTCCGCATTGGCTATGACGTAACTGCTCTTTAGAATTCCAATATTATTCATAGAACTGTACTCAGAAGACTGTTTGTAGTAGAGAATCCGAAGTCCCACTCATTAATCGTCGCGCATCAATTAGTATCGAATCTATCGAGCAAAACAAGTTTTCATAAACACGTTTTGCTGCCGACAATGTCAGGTTTTCTCCCTTTTCCCACGAACATTCATCATCATGTTATGTGCCTATGATGTACCTTGATAACAGAAAAAAAATAAAAAGATAAGTATGATTAAATCACGAGGAGATGTCCAGAATGTTTTCCTTTAGATACATCTACTTACTTGTGACGCCTAGCTTTTGTACCTGTAAGGTGGGCAGTTTCAGCTTACTTTCTCTAATTATTGGACCTAACTTCCCAAAAGGTCTTTAAAGTTTCTTAATACGATATTACTTCCTTCCATCATTGTTTCAATTTTAGTTACAATGTATTGCTTAAATAGGCTCTGAATGAAAAAAAATTCGACTACCTATCACCAGTGCGTAACAATCAGCTATACTTAGTTTCAAGGTTAAGGTCCAAGTTGCAAGTCTGACTCCGTGACTGAGTCGTTCCGATGTTGTGAAGACGTCGAAGTTATTTTATCTGGTTGTCGAACGACTATATCTACGTCAATAAAATTTCGAGCAAAACGTGTTTTAGTAAGTCTTTAGGTCTATGTATGTGTTGTTGTGAGTTACGAAATCAGTTTGCTGGAGATTCTTACAGTACTTCTCTTGATACCTGTTGAATTCGGAAATATTGATAGACGTACGCAAACACTGGTAGGTATTTAACTGCACCCTGATTAATTGGAAGCCTACACGAACACAGTTGGGAAAACGCATATTAGACAGATTGATTTTGATACACTAGATTCCTTATAAAAGAGCCGGCAAATATCGTCTAACTTGTGTCAGTAAGGAGCTAAAAAGAACCCTTCGATTTCCTCTTGCGTAAGTTTTCACTGACGCTATCCACCACCACAAAAACTGATGGGATTTTGGAACAACATTGGAATTAATTCGTTTCTCCGACAAAACCACCCAAGCGCGGTAATTATGGCAATCTTGAAGATTGCTTGTCCAGCTCTATTACACCTAGTCAATGCCCCTAGTGGACTTTTTATACTCCTAACTGTTCGCCTCTTGATAGCCGTTGCTGAGAAGTGAGATTACATAGCTTTTTGTACGCTAATCACTTTTTAATGACGACCTTGTATCATCGTAGTGCTTGCCAATTTATTATTCGAACCTGTTCTATCTGGTTATGTAAACGAACGGGCTTCATAGTTCATTAGGTACACCACGTGATCCGATATAGTATCGAGTCGGATTTCACAGCGTTATTACTGGAGATTAATCGCTTATTATTATACGGGATTACAGAGGGTTTGTTTGGTAATGAATTCTAAATCTAAAATCAATAATATAAAAATCTTCTCATGAACATGAAGTCCTCGACAATTGCAGTGCTAATTCATTGACTATTTTTCATCTGGAGCACTTTCATTCTGAAAAAGACTGATATTAATGTAAGCTTCTTCATAGAGATCAACTAGCTTCATCTTTTTGACTGACCGAGCTTGACAATTCAAAACAAATGGTTATATTGAATTAAATGCTTTGAGTTTGAAGCCCATACCATTTTCATATTACTTGAATACACAATACACGTTCATTTTATATCGATTACACTCTACATAAAATGTCTGATTAATGACAATATTGAGATTAGATTATCAACAATTAACATTATGAATAGTGCTAACACTGTAAAATGATTAAACATAATTGATAAGCGTGTAGTGCGTTCAGTACATTCTAGTATGCAGAGCAGATTATAAAATATAATGCAAAAGCTAGAATTTACGATGTAGGTACATCGTAAATAGTACATCAGAATCGCGGGTACACTTTTCAGATTTTTCTAAATTTATTGCAGTTATTTGGTATCTACTTTCTGTGTACCTTTACGTATACCTCTCCTGAAAATCTGTGTACACCCGTACAATAACGACGTCAAAGAAGAAAATCATTTTTTTGCTTTTGGCAGCAAACTTACATTATTCTGATATACATACTTTACGTAAAATATAGGGCACAATGCAGCTCACGCCTTCAACACTGTATGTATATAATCCGATCAGTGGAAATAAGTTCACCCATTGCAAAGAGGATTTTTGTATTACAATAATCGGATTAAATGTTTGCAATTCTTGTCCCTAATCCAAGCTTTATAATGCAACCTTTTCTCCTATTGGTCCAAAGCTCGTTCACATTTCATCAATATTCGAGTGTAGCTTAACATCTGTCTGGCACCTATTTGACCTAGGATAGGGCGTGGACCTCGTTAAGATTGGTACAAGTGGAGGTCTGTGACCCTTGTCGTTTTGATCCACCTTGTCTGCGATCTTCTTTGTGTAGTTAAACGTCTAGCCGCCAGACGGCTAGCCTAGAAGCAATCTGTAATCAAAGATGAGTTTTGGGACGGGGAGAATATAGGTATTCACTTTGATTGTCTGGATGCTGTTGTAGTAAACTAAAATAATCTCCCTATATCAAACCGTCTCGAGAAATACCAGAGTTCGGTATTTCCCTAGGCGTAAAATTCGCAACTCAGATATTTTATGAAATACTTTATATAATTGGTACAGAAAGGTTATCGGCTTCCGTTTGGATTTTTTCCTCGTGATAAAATTGGTTACTTACTAGAGGGAAAACAAAATGACGGGCCAAACCGAACATTAGAATAGTTTAGACTCGAGTTAGTGCAAGCTGTGAGCGTGAATAGTATTCTTATTTCCACAATTCTTGTTCCAGGTGCTATAATTATTAGAGAAGACTGAAACCTTTAGAAGTACAGACTTCTGTTAAAGACTGAGTGATGACATAGCCCAAAGATGTCCAAAGTGCTGAGCGCTCTCGGCGGGGCGCTGCCCGACGAGAGACCCTTGCTGTCCCTGCAGATCGTGGAGAGTGCGGCCAAGTGCCCCCTGGGGTACTGGCCAGTCAGTCGGACCTATGATGAAGACGCTGATGCGGGGTTACTGCGCACGAATGGACTGTTCGGGAAGAAGCCAAGCCATTATATTTGTTTGTCCAAATCGGAAGGTAAGTTTATTTTTAATTTTCTGCGACTTCAATGGCATAAGCTGCTGCTCTGAAAGATGGAAAGCTTTCACGAGTTATTATCATGGGGCAACTAGGACGTAAAGTTATACATTCGCTGATTATTCTGCAGCCTTTGATAATCCACCATAGAACCCACATTATATTGGTTGCATTTGTTCCTCGAAGCCAACAATTAATGAATAGTTAAAGTTAGAAATGTATACTTTTTGGTTTAATTAATAACCTTGACTTGAAGCAAGCTAAGACCGTAAACATAAACACTTTCACGCTCACTCGAAACACAGTTTAACTGTTGAAAATCTCATTAGATTTAATGTGCCCCGCGTACAGAGAGCTTACGAACGGACGTTAAAATGTGAAGTGATTATAATCCTAGAGGCTTATGATTAATTGGGAGAGCTCGGAGCATTCCGGCCACTTAAACCGTCAGTCCACACGACGCTTTGTTGGATTCCTTCTGACTGAGTTTGCAGTTCTGTGTGCGTCCCTGTTTATCACATGTAAACGTAAAAGACCATCACAAGTGACGCATTACGAAAAAAGTACATCATTGATTTGTCACAATTTAGGTACAATAGTAACACTATCTGCGGTTAGCAGTTAGAAATAGATTAACAATTAAATAGATCCAATTTCCTTCTGGTTTCCCGAACCTAATAGTTTACTCTGTCATTCGAACAACAAGAACATTTGTAATGCAGATAAAGGCTTCAAAATTGATTGTCTTACTCGTTATTCGACACCAAATACTCGGGTAATCGATTAACGAATCGATACCGCGGCGGTGACAGAAAGAAGCATTGTCTTTACGCGGTACTGGGTTACACAACGCGATAAATACTGGCCGACAAGATAAATGGGTCAATGTGATAAACTGAATTATGAAAGCACTATGGTGATATGTTCTTTATCTATGAGGCCAAAGCCCTTATACGGGCAGTAATAAAAAGAAGGATAAATATGGTTTTGTTGACTGCTAGATTTGAGTGTCTGCAGTGGTGTTTGCTGCAGGCTACAAACTTCAAACTTTTCAGTTACTCCCAAAATATTCTTGATAAAGTGAAATTCTTTCCGCGATAACTATTGTCTTCACAGTCTGAGATTGACCATGTGTAATTCGCTAGATTTGTGTATAGACCCTTCATTCATAATCAAAACATGCCTACAATCAATTATCCAATCGTTTTATTTGCTAGTTAGAAATGTCAATAACCATCTACTTTGATCCGGAAATAATTTAACCAATAGACTGCCCCAAAAAATCAAAGCCAATCTGATTGCGGCCAGTACAGAAACGGTCGCAGTCATTCACTTTCATTAAACTTGGTACGAAGGCCGAATCTGTTGTCCGATCATTACTCAATGCTCGTAACGGGGCCACGACCGATGACCGAAGACAGGCCTGCGACCAGCCCCCAGACACGCTTAAGGCGAGGCGTCGCCGCGTCGTTCTAATGGAAAGCGGCACGGTAAAACCGTAAACTGCCCTATGTTGGCGCGACCATGCGTTCGAATTTGCAATACTAATGATCTGGAAGATTGCGTATCCGCACGATGCGATGATTGCATTATATTAGGATGATGCCTAAGGCAAAGAAACCAGGAAAAAAAATAGGTTTGCTTAAAAATTAAGCAAAACCTAGCAACTTTGAGGCTGCGGCCAAACGTTAATCTTGACCATAATAAATGTACTTGATTATAAAATAAACTCTATATAAATGAACGGCAAATTAACGTCTAACTTTGACCTTTTAAATATTTTATCAGAATTACGAGCCGAAGTAAGTTGTTAAAATTAATATCAAAATTGTATTTTCAATGACTCTACGCAGTTTTGAGTTAACCGATAAAATACTACATAGTATGCAGTAAATTTAAATTACAATAGTTGTAACAATAGTTGCGCATCTCTTTCATATCTATGTAGTCAAACGTTTTAGGTCTTGCCACGCCTTAAATCTGTTAACTACAGTGATATTGGGTCACTGCTTCATTGTTACAAAAACGGTGTGCCGTTCCTTGTAAATGGATTTTTTAATACGCGTTTATTGTGCTCCGGGAAATGGGTGTTCCACGTAACTTGGTCCGTAGAGAGTTTTCGGAACGCCTTTCTGTCATACTTCGCCGAATAATCCTTTAGGGCGTTGACCCAGAATATTTTGAAGATACTTGCGAGTGTGACCGTTATTTACCTGCTGATTTTGTCCTCAAAATCCAAAATTCAAGTGACACCGTTTTCATTTCGTAATGTTGCCAAAATATTGTCACTAATTTGTTCTCCTCTCGACGAAAATACTACAGAAAGGCCATGAAAACTTTACGGCACATTGCTATGCATATCATCTACATTTTTGACCTTTTCCAGTTGCCACGGTTATGCTTCAACTATTTTATCTTGACTCAAAGAAAACGTTTAGGTAAACGTTTTAAAAGCCGTGAATAGAGATATTAGTGTTACGTCATCAAGTTCAGATAAGTACAATGAATATTCCTCTGATTAGCCCTTGATAACCAAATTGTATGGTATCGTTCAGATGCAGAAAAGCTCAGCTTATAACTGAGTAATTAGTTCTCCCGACTAAAGGTCATGTCAACGGCACGTATCTATGCATGTCAGCTGCTCAGCGAATCCACTTTTGAACTCTTCCCCGTCTTCCCACCTAATTTTCAACCACGTTATCGGAATCATTTTTAGGGTTCCGTGCCCGAAGGGTTGAAACGGAGCCCTATTACAGTCACTCACGAATCCGTTTGTCTGTCAAACAGGTTTTACAGCCAAACGGTTGGAGCTACAATCTTAAAACTATCAAAGATTAAGCTTTTTTTTGACCCAAAGGCATACAAATTGTCAAAAAATATTTTAAAGGTTTTTAGGGCCTCCCTTAAAAGCCATACAAGGAAAAGCCGGTTTTTTTAAATTATTGATAGGCATATTGACCCACGAAAGTAAGCGAAGATGTGGGCGACAATGGATCACATTTGTCTTGAATTAAACTAATCACTCTTGATTTAAAGACCGTCAGGGTGTTGCTATCACGGAACACAGACTATGGTAGGCAATTCTAAAGAATTTATCTCAGTACAAAACCGTAAATGGAGATAGACTATAGTGTTACGTCACCAAGTTCGCCTAGTAGTCTTGTCGCTATCTGTAGAAATAAGTCAGGAGTCAACGTAATGGTATGCTGGCACTGATTAGATGATTGTGCTGACATATCTTCGTATCTTCCCACGGTCTTTGACCTGGATGTTTCCTAACATCGTGTCATACAGTTACGGTGTTGTCATCTTTTCAATCTGTTTGTGTAGACTGATTTTCTTGGAAGTCCTTTTACTTTATAATATCTGAACTCGCTCATCTGACCGTAAGAACAAATTTGTAACAAATCTGTTAAAGGGCTGCTTACTGGTCTAGTTGAAATAAATATATTTGACTTTGAATCGAAAATTCTCTCAAGGGAACGTACTCCCGGAATAAAAAGTATTTTATGATCTCCAAGATCCAATCTATCTCTACACCAAAATTCATTAAAATTGCGTCAGCAATTTAGGCGTCACTATTAAACAGACAGAGATTTATAATAATATAATGGATGTGTATGAGTGGTGTTGCTTTATCTTATTAGTAACAATATAGAAAAGTAATTAAATATTATTTGATTGTTAAGAAGTACCTATATATTTTTTTAAGATAGTATCATGAGGTCATTCTAATCAGTCACTGGGTTTTATACTTAAAGAAATATGATTAATGTGGCCATGATTTTATGAGTAGATATGTGATCATATGCGTTGCGTGAATCATTTGCACATTTAAATTTAATACCTAGTTATACCCGTTATTTGGTGATTGGCAAGCCCTTCCCCTTTGTTCCCAAACGTGTGTCAACCAGGAATCCATACACGCTTAGTTAATCGATTACTTTCCACTCGACTAACTTACAACCGTAATCCTTAGAAGCCCTTTCAACAAATCTACAGTAGATTACTAAAGAATCTATAAATAAATTATTCAGCAAAGAGATAGAGAACCATGCGAACGTGAAAACAATAGGAACCATTTATTTCTATCAAAATAGCTACATTTCTTTTGAACAACTGCCACACACGCATCACGCGTTCACCGTACAGTCGACAGTTGTTCAATGGGTGACAACAAGTTGGTTATTATTTTTAGGAAAGTAGGTACACAAGTTCTATCGAACTTGGGTAACGCTTCGGTTTCCCTATAACTCACGTGTTTAAAGTTCCAATTAAAAGGGAAAAACAATAGTTAAATTGGGGCTTGAATGTGTATAGTTTACTTCCTTCTCTCGTGCTAACTACGTTCTCAATCCTATTAGGAAAAAATGGGCAATTAAAATCCTTCAGGAATTCAGAAGCACAAATTGTTTATACGTGCATACTATGCTGTGCAAACAAAAACCGTAACGTAAGTTACTTATAGCTCAACTTATTTGTCCGAAATCTCAGTAAAATATAATAATGAAACGGAGACTTTGCTCTGCAGTGGTACAACCTCGCTACAACAAAGGATTATAATATAAAAAAAAATCATTTTTACAAAAAAAATACTGACTTCCAAATAAAAAAACTACAAAGTGAAAAATAACTCTATTTTTGGAAGTCGGTGTCCATAACGCAAAAAATTGGTACCTACCAAAGACACCGACTTCCAAAAATCCTATGTAGCTTTTTTTTATTTGAAAGTCGGTAGTATATTTTTTGTAAAAATGTTTCGATATTTTAACTTTTTATTTGTACCTACCTAAATAGGCAAGTAGTTTAGTAAGGTAGCTACAATGCCAGAATAGATTACCCGAATATCATGAAATTGAACATAACCGGTGAAATGAGAGTGTTCCAAAGTGAACTGTACACACCTGCGTACCCCTTTAGAGCTTACTGGCGTGATGTTATGTAATGAATTGGTATAAACAATAAACAGACATGAGATTGCAGCAATCCCGAGAGATTTGTCGTCATTCATTGAAGAGTTCTGTCTTATATCTTCGAAGTTCATCATGCCAATTTCGAAACATACTCTATCAAACAAAAAGAATTTTCAAAATCGGTCCACAATTGAAGGAGATATCGGTGGAAATAAACAACAAAAAAAAAACAAACATGAAGTCGAACATAAAACCTCCTTTTTGGTAAGTCGGTTAAAAATAAATGGCCACAGCTTCAAAGTCCTTTACGAGATCTTCTGTGTCTCTACATAGATAGACTTTAATAGGGAATCGCATTATCTTAGTGAATAACATCTTGTCTTCTTTACCCAGGTGTACCCGGCTACGTAATGGACGGCGTAGTCATAGTAGGCGAACGGGAGGCAGCCCCGGCGGGCTACAGCGTCGCAGGCCGCGCGGGCAAACGGCGTCTGTGCACGCGCGTGTCGCGCCCCGCTGCTGCGCGGACGCACCCGCCCGTCACTGACGTCATCGTGTGTTCCAAGATGAGGCAGGCGCCGCAGGGGTTCATACTGGCTGGGTGAGTAAAAGTACTATTGAGGCTATAGATACAGTGTCGAAGGCCGCGCGGGCAAGCGGCGCCTGGACACGCGCGTGTCGCGTCCCGCTGCTACGCGGACGCACCCGCCCGTTACTGACGTCATCGTGTGCTCCAATATGAGGCAGGCGCCGCAGGTGTTCATACTGGCTGGGTGAGTAGAAGTATAGTAGTCACAGGGGATCTTTGTGTTTCTGAAGTTGAATCTGAGAACCATTGCGCAAGAAACAGTTTGTTATCGAGTATACTGCCTACTGTAAGCGAGATAGGACGATGCGACAAACGTATAGTTCTCGCCAATCTTCTTGGCCGCCCTGAATTTCGCTACAATGGCTGCGCAGTAGTAAATCTCTTACAAAAATAGCACCGTTTCGTGCCTTGCGCATCCGGAAAGTCAACTTCAGGGCGGCCCAGAAGTTTGGCGAGAACTATTATAAGCGAATGAAAGTGGCAGTTATACAATGCTCTTCTACTTCAACATTGACTTCCAAATAAGTAAACTACAAAGTGAAAATATCGTTGTCTTTGTTAGGTACCAATTTTTTGCATTATGGACACCGACTTCAAAAACTTATGTTATTCTCTTTGAGTTTTCTTATTTGGAAATTTCAAGTATTTTTTCGGAAAAAGTTTTTTATTTTTCACTTTTAGTTGTACCTACCTAATAGACAAGTAGTTAAGTAAGGTATCTTTTTTTATGGGTGGGAAATCATCCAATGTCTTCACCCGCTCTGGGTGAAGTGGGGGGGGCGTGTCAGACTTTTACTGACTAAAACCCACCCGTGTTCCTTCAGTTGCTTGTGGTACCTGTAATGCCAGAATAGATTACCCGAATATCATGAAACCGAACATAACCGGTGAAATGAGAGTGTACCACTAGAGCGTACTGGCGTGATGTTATGTTATGAAATGGTAGACAATAAACAGACATGCAATTGCAGCAATCCCGAGAGATTGCTCGTTATTTATTGAAGAGTTTTGTTGTATATCTCCGAAGTTCTTCATCAGATCTTCACCAAATTAAAATGGGACCAATTTCGGAACATATTCTTTCAAACAAGAAAAGAATTTTCAAAATCGGTCCACAGGTCAGTCAATTACTGAGATACAGGTGAACATAAAAAAAAAAAAAATACTTGTGCTTAGTCATATGGTAAGTGATTCTATGATTCACAAACCTTTGGTTAGGCTTCGGTTTTTACAAGAAACCACTGAACAACACGGCAGTCGTGTAACTTGTCACTATGACGGTCGAAAGCGCACTGTTTCGCGGAGACGACCATTTGCCTATGACATGCTAACTTTGAACACGTCGCGCAGACACGCCCACTTGAGCTGCTTTACAGGATTTCGACTAATCACATCCAATTTGGATTTCTCATATCGGGTGTATGAAAGACATTTTATAAAATGCGTGCACCGTCTTGTATCGGTGTGACCACTGTAAAATTATCTAAAGGTATATTAAAAAAGAGGAATTCCCTCGATCCTGAGTTGGTTTCAAACAAAAAAAGAATTTTCAGCATCGGTGTAATCGGTGAACATACATAAAAATACAATAAAATATATACAGCCGAACATATTACCTCTTCCTTTTTGTGTAATCGGTTAAAAACAGTACTATATTCAAAATTATAATGTATTTCTTTCTCCCCGCAGTGAGATAAACGGCAAGATGGTGTGCTACAAAGTGAGCGGCGGCAGCACTGACACATCTCCCACACACAACGAGTATGAGAACGTACTCACTAACATCACGCCTGAGGCTAACAGGAGGTAAGCAGACACACAACCTACTCATAAAATATTTGTGCACATTTTGGTTGGCAAAATTTTACACATCTGAATAGAAGCAGTAGTTCATGTAACTTAACAAAATGTAGGGAATTTTGTTAAGTTAGTAACTTTTCTGCGTTTTGTTAGTAAATGTTGTACATTTCATGAGTCCGACTCAACGACGATATAACCACTTGACGGCGCATACAGTGCCCCGACGCTCGAAAACTATTAGTATTTTGTCGCCTATGTAAAGGCTTCGGCAAATAGCTTCTACATTCAATAATTATTACGTGAATTTGACGCAAACGTCACCGCAAGATCCAGCTGTTCAAAATTATAGGCTAAATAGATATGTCAACTCAATGTTTCTTAAACCAATGTCAGAAAACGAAGTGCGCCTTGAAATAATGTCCCTGTCCAACACTAGATCAGAGGGCTATGACGAAATTAGTACTAAAATCATAAAACCTTGCTGTAATGAATTGACTAGTATTTTAACCCATTTAATAAACATGTCTTTTGCAGCAGGAACATTTCCCGATAGGTTAAAATTATCAATTATTAAGCCGTTATTTAAAAAAGGAGATAAATGTGATATTAGTAATTACCGTCCAATTACATTGATACCTATTTTTTCAAAAATTTATGAGAAATGTATGTTTAAAAGGCTAATAGAATTTTGCAATAAATTCCAAATAATAAGTACTGAACAGTATGGATTTCAAAAAAAGAAATCCACATCATTAGCTATTTACTCTCTTACGAAGGCAGTACTTTCAAATATTAATAATAAACATCTGACTACGGGACTTTTTTTTGATTTATCAAAAGCCTTCGATTTTGTATCGCACAGCATATTGTTGGATAAACTAGAGACTATTGGGATTAGAGGACCTGCACTTGAATGGATATCATCCTATTTAGGCAATAGACAGCAACGTGTCATTATTAGTAAAATTAACAGTAATAGAGATATGATACCATACTCATCAGAATATAAGCAAAATAAATGTGGCGTTCCGCAAGGAAGTGTGCTTGGTCCAATATTGTTTCTTTTATATATTAATGACATCATAAAAATAACCAAACATAAATGCATTTTATTTGCCGACGATATATCAATCATAGTGACATCAGATAAAAAGAAAAACAAGACTGACCATGAGTTTGACATAAATAATACAATAGACAAATTACTGCTTTGGCTTGACATGAATAATTTAAAAATAAATTTAGATAAATCCGTTTACATTCAATTTAATCAATCAAATAATAATAAAAACAATATAAAACTTAATATTAATAAAATCGAAGAGGCAACCCATACAAGGTTTTTAGGCGTAATAATAGACAAAGATTTTAACTGGAAAGAACATGTAGATAATGTAAGCACTCGAATCAATAAATTTGTATACGCACTGAAGCAAGTTAAAAACGTAACTAACATAAAAACAGCAATTATGTCATACTACGCTTATGTTGAGTCGATACTGCGATATGGTCTCGTAATGTGGGGTAATGGTACCAATATGAATAGAGCATTTATCGCACAAAAAAAGTGCATCAGAGCAATAAGTGGTATTAAACCTGATGACTCATGTAGACCAATGTTCAAGAGGTTTGGTGTGCTACCTCTACCATGTCTGTATATAAATGAGGTATGTATATTTGTAGTTAACAACAAACATTTATTTAAATCAGCAAATGATGTAAATCCCAGAAGCAGACGAGATCCTCATGAACTGGTATTAAGTGATTTGCCAAGACTTGCGAAATACAACAAAAGCTGCCTTGCAATGTGCGTACGTATTTATAACAAAATACCAAGTCGCTTTAAAATATTGAACTCGAGAAAGTTTAAGATAGAATTACACAAGTGGCTTATTGAATGTAATTTTTACAGTTTAAAAGATTTTATGGATGTGAGATGTTGATTCCTTTTGTTAAAATATAAATTTTTGCATGCTATGTTATATCTTAGCGAAACATGTTGAGCTACTGTAATAATATTAACATCAATGTATACCATGTTTTACGCAAATAAATGATTTACTTACTACTTACTTACTTACTTACTCGGTACTAGTAACCATTTTAGTTGTGTCCAGTTATTAGACCTGTATGCACGCTAAATAAATACAAATTGTTTTATCTTTTTATTGCAATTATAACGCATAAAAATGCTCTCATGCGCCGTAAAGGGGTATGGGAAACATGCCAAGACATCTAGTTACAAAAAGGATGGCATAACTTTTCATCGGTAAGTAAACAGTACGAAAATTATTTTTAATTTAATCAGATTATGAGACCGCAGGGATCTAGTTAAAATGGTGGATGGGGTAAACGAGCACAATTTTGAGTCCCGCGTTGATGTCTTTTGGAAAAGTCTCGCTCTTTCACTAGACAATTCTAATGCTTCTATCCCTTTCTCTCCCTTTGTATTTTTATCAATACTAATATTATAATGCTGAAGAGTTTGTTTGTTTGAACGCGCTAATCTCAAGAACTACTGGTTGGAATTGAAAAATTGTTTTTGTGTTGGATAGTCCATTTATCGAGGAAGGTTATAGGCTATATAACATCACGCTACAACCAATCGGAGCGGAGCATTAATGAAAAATGTTGCAAAAACGGGCAAAAATATTCCTTTTTGAGAGCTTTCGTCACGTGCGTTGCGTAAGTTGTTAAAGTTATGTAACATTCATGTATGTAAGGTAGGAAGGGTAAGGTAGGTAGGTAGCCAGTTGACGGGAGCGAAGCCGCGTGGTACAGCTAGTCGTAAATATCTGTGCTGTTACTTTTAATAGCTGAAGTCGATATCGATAATAATAAAATTAAACTTAATAAAAAATGTATGAAAAAATATCTATCTACTTTTAAACGACTTAAAAAAAGGAGGGCGTTCTCAGTTCGTCGAATTTTCTTATGTACTATGTTCCCGGATTACTCGTAGACGGCTTGACCGATTTGGAAAAATACTTTTTGTTTCTCTATGTCCCCGACACACATATTTATATTTGTAATTGATTGATTTTTATTAAATAATATTTATATGATTTTAATTGAGTATTTTTAATAATGTTAAAATGCATTTTATCGATATCGACAATTTTCCCTTAGTCGAGTTGATCAACCCTAACGATAGCCATACCTACGCAACTTACTTTGAACTGACCAATTGCAGCCGCGCGTTCTTCCTCGTCTCCCGGCCCGCGGTAGTGAGTCGTGTGCTTCGAAGAAATCGGCCTATAAGCTCTCTAGTGGTTATATTCTCTTTGGTCCGACTCTACCTTAAAGTATGTCCCACGTTATGCCTAATAAACTCTCTCTCGTATTGCAAATTTCAAAAGTGGCACAGACTGTCTACATTTCTAAACAAATTTGACCTTACATCTGGCACTGCGCGACAGCCGACGGGATCACGGGGCTAAGATGATTGATAGACGAATAAGCATGACGCTCGCTAGCTGCCTAGCTCATGTATGATCTGCCATCATTTGTGATGTTTGGCCAGTGTTATTAACGCTAGAAGTTGGATTGCAGTCAACAGACTGCTGATGGGCTCTCTTTTTGCCCCAATCCCCACGTTCTTGTGTTTACTGTGGTGTGATGTCACGTACATCAGCACGTCATGTTTAGCACATAGTTTAAGTAAGATAGATATGTTCGTAGTTTTATTAGAATAATATCACGCACGCTCTATGTTTATATTATACCGCACGTTAACAATTTTAAGGGTATTCATTCGTTGATTCATGGAGAAGTACGCATAACGGTGTTAACTTAACCCCTTCTTCTCCCTACATCGCACTACCCGCGATTGCTACAATGGCGTCTCTTTTACCAGACATTTTGAATGAAGTCTTTGGAAACAGATAAGACCTATAGGACTAGATTTGCTCACAAAAATCTACATTGCTGTTCTCAACTCCAATATGATCCCAGAATCATGGAGAAAAAGTTACATAGTGCCCTCTTATAAGAACAAAGGTGACTTCAGCACTTGCGGGCATTATAAGTCTATAAAACTCACTTCTCATACCCTCAAAATATGGGACAGAATTTTAAACAACTACTTCTTGATCCATGTTGTCATTTCCGAAAACCAATACGGTCTTACGCTAACAAAATCCACCACCGATGCCATCCAAAAAGTCCGAATCATCATGGAAAAGCATAGGGCCAACAGTGAAGATTTACACCTTACCTTCATAGACCTTAAGATGGCGTTTGACCGGGTGCCACGAAACCTGGCATGGCAAGAGATGAGAGCACAGGATCTACCGAAATATTACGTGGCTCTAGTCCTGAACGTGTACCATAGGAGTAGCACAAAAGTGAGAAGTTTGGCTGGAGTGAGTAAAACCTTTAAATTAAAGTTGGCGTTCATCAAGGTTCTGCGTCGAGCTTACTATTCTTTAATCTGGTAATGGACTATCTTACCAAATATATACAGGGACCCCTACCATGGTGTATGTTATACGCAGACGACATCGTGCTAATTGATTAAAGTGCGCAACAACTGCAAATGTATCTCGAGCAATGATGGCGCGCCCAGAAAAGTAATGGACTCCGTATCGGCAGGAGCAAGACCGAACATGTGGAATGCAACTTTAACGGTTATAACACCATAAACGATTTTTATCGAAGGAAATACTTGGATCACTTCCAAAGGTATCTCAGTTCGAAGTTCGAAGTTGATGAAAAAACCGACGTTACCCACAGAGTCAACGTTGCCTGGCAAAGATGGATAACTCTCTTAGACATCCCCTGCGACACAAGAATGCCGATCAAAGTTAAGGGGAAAATCTATAAAACAGCTGTTAGACCCGCAATGATGTACGGTGCTGAATGCTGGGCCATAAAAAATGCATGAACAGAAGCTACATGTGGCTGTGATGAAGAAGCTGAGATGGGCACTGGGCGTAACAGAGCTTGATAAAGTGCGAAACGAACACATCAGAGGTGAAAGTTGCGGCCATCACAGACAAACTAACAGAAAGTAGGCTTAGTTGGTATGGCCACGTGATGAGACGTCCTGAAAACCACATGGTTTGGCAAGCCCTGGCACTACCGGACACAGAATAAAAGAGAAAGATCTCAAGCCATTTGGTGGACTTGCGACTTGGAACGAGCCCTACTTACAGGACAGGCAACCCAGGACAGACCATGCTGGCGCTTTAGAACGAAGATAGCCGACCCAAATAATGGGATAAGGCAAAGAGGAAGAAGGAGAGAACTAATCAAGTCTTTAACAAGTAAAATCCAGTGCTGATTATAATTATAATAAGTTCAAAGCAGAAAACTAATTTCGATCTATCTATATGATTGGAACAAAGACTTTTTCGAATCTTGGCTCTAAATGCGGTATTAAAGCCAATATTAATTTGTCCAGATTCAATAAAATAACAATAAAATTGTCTTTGAACACGACAGAACATTGCTCAAATGCAGTTGAACATGAACTTATATGCTCGAATACAACAAAGGAACTCACTAAACTAAATGAAAAAATCCTTCAGTGAACAAGATGGAATAATTTTACTGTTTATTTATATGTAGTTGCTCCGATCATTGAGTGCAATTTTATAGTCAATGCTACTTGGTTTTAGTACATAGTGATTCAGAATGTTCAAACATATTTTGGAATCTTTTTATACTAGTCTAACCTTTATTTACTAGAAAAAGATCTCTTTGTGAAGTAGCTCACTATTTCTGCCGCCAGTTTTATTACCATCCTCTAAAAGTCTTCATGGTTCAGGTCTCGTATTTTATTCGATTTGCTATGCTTAGATCTTCTGTAACAACTCTCACATATATTTTGTCAATAGAAGTTATCAGTCATTCTTTTTTGTTTTAGGTCTGGGTTCGGAAGAACATATTATCAAAACATAACAATTATGAAGCATATCACACATAAACTAAACCATGAATTATTTGCAGGTTACGAGCACCAGACCGTCCACCGAAACTGTCACCTCTCGTCGCAGACCTGAACAACCTGAATCTCAAGCAATCCCCGACCGCATACCCCAATATTGAGGAGTTCACCACTGATCACGACTATGAAGCCCTAAGCCCCTCATACAACATAAGGCCCACTCGGCCAGCGCCTCGGCCTCCGTCGGCGAAGTCCCCGATCCCGCACGGAAGCCCCGCGGGTCCTACGTCCCCCGTAGCTCATGGCAGGAAGAAGGGCCCTGCGCCCCTACCAAGGAACACCATGTATCAGACGTTAGGAGGATATAACGGCTTGGAGGGAGTGCCATTTTTATTGAACCCTAAGTTGAGGGGACTGCCTAGCGATACTTTGGTAAGTACATCTTACTAATATTATAAATGATATACTTTGGATGGTTGGATGTTTGTTTGTTACTCAATCACGCCAAAACGGCTGAATGTATTTGGATGAAATTTGGCACAGAGATAGATTAAAGACTGGAATATCACATGGGATACTTTTTAACCCGGGAATATGTTCCCTTGGGATAATTTGAGGCTTTCACGCGGGCGGAGCCGCTGGTAAAAGCTAGTATATTATAAATGCGATGAAGATAGTTTGGTCTTTGGAGAAGGACGTAGGCTTTTTATCCTGGCAGTAAGTTCGAATAGGTTCAGACTTCAAGGCGGGCAAAACCGCTGGTAAAAGCGGTTATTTTAATATTTTTCACCATCTACATAACCTTTATTGGTGGCCCAGTATGTTTCAGTGGTAACAGCCCCGACTTACGCGTTGTAGGTCGTGGGCTCGAACCCAAGCAGGCGCTTGAAGAACGGTGAAAAAAAACATCGTGAGGAAACCGGCATGTCCTAGAACCAATAATTTTAAGATATGTGACATCCACCAATCCGCACTGGGCCCGCGTAGTGGGTTAAGGCCCATTCCCTCTCTTACAGAGTGGTGGCCTTTGTTCCAACAGTGGGAACATTAAAAGGTTTTATGATGATGTTAACCTTTATTGGTGCATTATTTATTAAGTCGCTAGCTACCGTGATGATATTTTATATGAGTGATTACCCAGACTACCCAGCAGTACAATTATAGGCTGGTACTATTATAAAATAAATATTAATAAGATTTCATTCAACCATGCTTTTACTACTAACTGGTTAGTGGTGTCTCATCCCATACAAAAAAAACCGTGCCGACGTACTGTACTGATTATTTTTTGTACATCGATCGCGTTCGGTTCCGTTCCACAGATAAAGATCGTGATCTATCTATCGCCGTGGAACGGAACCGAACGTGATCGATTTATAAAAAATAATCGGTATAATCAGATGAAAAACCCTAGTTACGTCGGCACGGTTTCTTTGTATGGGATGAGGCATCTGTATGCTAGTATTATATATTATTATCTGTGGTAATGTTAAAATTATTAAAGTAGTCCATATTGTTATTAATTGGCGCAACAGGAAATGTTTATTTTTTTCCTCAACACTAATTTATTTCATACTAGCTGACCCGCGCGGCTTCGTTCCCGTCAACTGGCTACCACCTACTTCTACTATATCTACCCTACCCTACCTACCAATTTGTAAAACCAATTTATTTGATTAAGAATTAATAATACAATACGAATGTAAACAACTTTTACTTCTACCGGCGATCTAATTAAAATTTAGAACACAAAAGTTGCTATTGTGACTTAACTATGATAGTTAGATATATTCTTTCGTAGACTTTTTGTAGGTAATAATAAGTACTTTAATCATGTAGTACATAATTTTTATGTATCATCAATAGTTTTCATTGGACACGCCAAAGAATGAATTTTACAAGCAAAATTGGTTACATTATTGTAATTTTCATAAGGATCTCTAATATTTTTGAAAATACATTATAGCATATGTTACGCCGAAATATTGTTGCTTTCCATAGGTGAATGATTTTTTAAAATCGGTTTCATAGTTTCGGAGCCTATTGGGTACAAACAAAAAAATCTTTTCTCTTTATGATATTAGTATAGGTAACAGTTACTCATTATTATAAGCTTAATTAAAACATTTCTTTCATTTACAAAACAGTTTAGAACTAGAATGTGTTTAGATTATTATCTTCACGAGCTAAGTGCAGAGATTAAATAAAACATCTTTGCGCTTTGTTTTACATAAAGACAATTTATACATGAACAGCACATGCAACATTTGTCGATGGAATGTGTTCGATATAGAAGAGAAAAATCACACTTGTATGGCTGAGCTGAACACTGATATGCTAGATCTGGATCGTTTAAAATGTCTCTTGTCGCATCCATGTAGTATAAAAGTTATTAGAATATACATAACAATTTACAGTTCTTCAAGGTAATATAGTCTTTAGAAAATAATTTATTTTTCTTTTTCTTGAATTCGATGGGACTGAAATGTTTGGTTATCTATGTATGACCTCTAAATTAAATAAAGATTTTAGGAATAAAAAAATATATTTAAATTAACAAAAACCCGACTGCTTAATAAGCGAACTAAAAAGACGTAAACATGATGAAAAACATTCTGTGCAGTCGGAGGATACATATGCGCGAGCTGGCTGGCCAAAACCAGATGGATGTTATATATTTTTGAAATCACCTCTTAAAACCCTTTATTTTGATACCCCACACGATAGGTATGGAAGAATAAAAATATTGGTGTCCCACAATATGGCGCCCAAAAATCCTTCATTTTTCTATTATCTAAATTTAATGCAGCCAGTGACACTCGCAGGGTTAACACGAATCGACGGACGTGAGAATCATCAAAATCGGCCAACGCGTTTGGTCTTTAGAACGCCACTAAGGAACAAACATACATACATAGACTGATAAACACATTACCCTCCTTCGGGAGTCGGCTAAAAATATAGTCTTATAAGTGTATAGTGCCAGCGAAGACATCCAGTCATCCTGTTTAAAAATAGCAAATTCTCAAGCACTTCCCAGTATTAATCAAAATCTTTCCGTTCCAGACACAACTGCCAGTAATAAAGCGGCGTTCGCGCTTCGATCTCGACCGCGACTACACCTACAACTTTGGAGTCGAGCGACAGACGTGAGACTAAACCCTAATGCCATACACATAAGGTATATTATCCCTGTTCTACGTAGACAATTGACATGACCTTGAGATCGATTTGAATCGATTCTGAATAACACGTTTTATGGAATATTACTAACTACTCTGCCTGTTGAAAAAAATATCGACTTTTTTGCGAATATCCTAGAGAATACTGCTCAATAATTGGTAGGTAACCCCGCAAATAGACTGTTGTTTCCTCATAGATAGATGTCCTTTAAAATATGTAGAAAATACAATAAAATTTTAAGAAATAAACCATTAAATAAAAAAATAGCACTTGAGTAAAGGATTGACTTTATAAGTCTCCAATTTGAGTGCTGCCATATTGCAGTTCAATTTGTACATTAGTTAAGATTGTCTCTAGATTTCTCTAAGGGAAAACCTAAGCAGCCAGGAATGAATGTAGCCAGAAACATTAGGGTTTACCTCTGTACCCTACTCCCACAAATATTTTATCATAAAAGTTCATTAGAAAACATAACGTATTTGACAGTTGTTCCGAATGTTGCCAGCTATTAAAATTACAACTTCCATGTTAGTTTTTGATCTTCCTAATAAATTATCTATATAAATTGGTTGTGTTTTGAATGTGACCTATTTAGTCAGTCAGCTCAAAGGTAGAATTGACAAATTATGGCTATTGCAATTTGTTCACATATCTCTTTTTAAAGGTATTGAAATGTAACGAGACGGCTTTGGAAACGTAGACTGTGGATGTCAAAGGAAAAAAATATAATAGAGCATATATTTTGGAAGAAATTATATCTCGGGTGACAAAAGTAATTTTTCCTAAAAAAAAACATTCCGTTATAGGAAATCTGGGGGCACGGAAGTGCTGCTGCCAAATCGAACAAACAAATGGCACAGCCGTACCATTCTTTCTTCGAAGCCATTATATTCTTCACACAGTTTTTGAACAAAGAACCAAACATCGGCCTTCCTATTATGCCAGAAGGCTGTTTACTAAGTAAAAACATGCAAGTCTTTGTATCCATTGTCTCTAGTTTCCTAGCTTTTAGTGAGTGACCCTGAGGCCTTGATCGCGTGTCGGAGTGTAGTTATAGATACACTGAGCTCCAGCATGGCATATATGTTTTATTGCTGTTAACGCCCACATAAACAAAGAACAGTTACTTTAACATATTGGAAACTAATTGAAAAAGTGGTACGAAAATTGTAGAGCGATTGTGTTAATAGTTGAAGACTGTGCTAGAACACTTTCACCCTGTTTGTGGGATGAAAATTATCTCAAAATTAGTGTGACAATTATTAAAGCGCGTGGAATCTACTGTGTGGTTGTACAACCGCTAATCGCATCAATAGACTTCGTTATATTTTGAGGAATTTTCGTTCCAGAAGCAGGTTGTTGTCAATGTCATTAAAATGGATGTCTATAAAGAGTTTCTGTATATGCGAATAAAATGGAGAAGCAATTTATAGACGAGAAAGATTCGCCTTTTACTTTTAGTAATTGTGTTTAACAAATCCTCATTTATGTATCATCAAAATTATTCGGTCCATGGACTTCGATGAATATAATGTAAAAAGCACTTTTTGTTAAATGTTTGGAGACGAATATTATGTGAATGTAAGTATCGTAGAGGTATTTAAAATGTGAATTTTATTCTTCTATTCCTACACTAGTATACCTGGCACATAGGTATTTGGTATTTAAAAAGATTTTTCTAGTGGCGATGGAGGCAAAAAAGTCATTCATGCATTGCATGTCATATTGTAAATACAAAGTAAATTAACAAATTTATAATGAGCTACATCATTTTCTGTCTTATATTCCTTGATGTAGTAAAAATCTATGAAACTTTACTTAGTACTTTCCGTCAGTGCTAACGAATGGTAAATATTTAACGTTATATGTGTAACGACATGTGCCAATACCAGTACAAAGGGTAGGTCTGGTTACCGGGCGGTCAGCCAGCCAATGACTAGTCAAACTGAACGAATTTTGAATTACAAGCATTATTAAAATGACTAACATGATTTTACTAAACGCTCATTCATGTATGTAGGTTCGTAGACGAAAGTACTCTGTTGAACACTTTTCAAACTTAACAATGAGAGCATAAAGGCGAAAAGTGCTCGACAGATAACTTTTACATACCATTTTATTGTGCCCTGTCTATTTTTAGACAATTATCTCTATGTTAAGACTTTACCAGGATATTGTCAATACTTCTTTTGACAAAAACCCGGGTAGTATTGTAAAACGGTTATGAAATGTTGTGAATGGTTTTTAAGGTTCTCATATTAGATTAATGTTAGTTTTACATATTCAAGAACTTATTGTTTTTGATATATTTGCATGTCATTAGGTTATTCCCGATTATTGATACAGGTAAATATGGTAATTATGTGAATTTGAAAATGTATTGTTTTCCTAAAACGAGTATGCGTAAACCTTTGGCTTTCCTTGTGGATGTATTTGAGTTGGGAATGTAATCGGTACTGAAAACACTTGAAAGCACAGAATTTGTATTGTATAACACGAACACGTACCCTGAGGGGAAATAATATACTAGGTTTAGGCTCATCGCGCACTGAATGCTTACTCGTCACTTCAAATTTAATTCAAAGAAAACTTTAAGGCTGATATTAGAGTCGTTAACGCCGACACTGATCATCGGCGCTGACGGTCGCCGCGAGCTCGTCTTTGGTGGAATCTAACAGCCGTCACCGCAGACCCGAGCGAATCGACCAATGACGAGCTCGCGGTGACCGTCAGCGTGACTCTAAAATCAGCCTAAGACCCACTGTACCACAAATAGCTAAATACTTCGGTTTTAGCAAATTTAAATCATTATTCTATTTCTGTCAATCATTTAAAGATGACAGAGACAATATTATGTTTTAGATACATTTGTTTAGCGTTAAATGTATTATTTAAGTGATACGTGGTATAAGCGGCTTTAACCATAATTGATTAGGTGAGAGGTGCCATGTAAAAAGGAGTGCGCGATGGCGGTAATACGGTCCAGTTTGCACTATTGTTTGTCAATTCACTGTACATATCTTAGCGTATTGTGTTCGAACGACTGTTATTTATTAACTCGATAACTAGATTTATTTGCTTTATAATAATATTATTTTAACCGACATCCTTTAATTAGCCCGTAAAGAGATTCTGTAATGCAATTTTTTAAGTTAATATTAGACCTGTTTCTAGTTGAACTTGTTATAGATTCGAGATGAGAGGATAGAGGATATTGTTTTTGTCTCAAATCCTATTTGTTTTACTCAAATATTTATTAGTGATATTGTAAATAATTTATGTGTAATGCAATTAGAAAATTAGTACGCTTTTTTACACATTAGAAATGTATTTCACCTGATAATATGTTTAGTATGACTATGAAGGAATAAAATTTAAATTATTGACTGATTATACCGTGGTTTTATTTTTTTTACTATCAAAACCTTATAGCTCCCACCGCCAAGACTTACCGCATACAGATTACACACACACAATACATTTCAATACTTGATTCAACTATTGGGGTTCCTTTTTTTAAACGATTTACAAAAAGAAGGAGGTTCTATGTTCGACTGTATGTATTTTTTAATGCATGTTTACCTATTACTCCGTTAGTTATGGACCGCCGCGAATTTGAAATATTATTTTTGTTTGAAAGGTTTTTTTCTCAACTTCCTCATTGGAACACCTCGAGGGAAGTCCTCAAAAACATAAGCGGCATACATAAGGGATTTTGGTATTTTCATCAACATGGCAAGCATTTGCAACCAGAAAACATAATTTGGTGAAGTGAACTGAAGAAGACGACCACAGATAGCCACTGGACCTGTCAATGATAAGTATGTTTTGGCTAGTGGTGTTTCAACCCATACAAAGAAACTGTCCCGACGTACTGTACTTATTATTTGATTCACCTATCGATATTGATTGATTATTAGACGGTGATATCTATCGCCGTGAAACGGAACCGAAAGCGATCGATTTACAAAAAATAATCTGCATAATCAGATGAAAAAAGCTAGTTATGTGGCACGGTTTCTTGTATGGGATGAGGCATCTGTATGCTAGTATTATATTATCTGTGGTTTTGGGTATAAGATATCTAGAATAGTTAAATGACTGTGATGAAGGTAATTTTAATAAATAGTTTTAATGAAAATGGTACCATCGAACTGATCTGGCGATGAAGCCGGAAGGTAGACACCGGAACTCCGTAAAAAGACAATTTATCCCAGTCGTGTTTAGGCTTGTTGAAATTGTTATGATAAGCCCTCTGGCTATAAATGATTTTCATGGTAATGTAAGTACCAAAACTAAAAAGAAATAAAAAAAACTGACTTCCAAAAACAAACGCTACAAAGCGAAATATAATTTTCTTTTCGGAAGTCGGTATCAAAAACGAAAAAAAGGGTAATGTCATCGCACTTTTGTAACATTTCGACTTCGGCCTAAACATCAGCCCGTTATGATCGAAACCGAAGGTTAGATAGACACTATATACAACACATAGAACAAAATTAGCATGAACAACTGCCAAATAAGATAATAAGAACTCCATCGTAGGTGGCGTGGTAAATAGGCCCTAAATAATTTATCTTGCAGGGTTGGATTTCTTTTTGTTATTAAGAAAAACTAGAACTGTAATAACAAAAATATCTTTATTACAAAATATTGTTTCACAATCACTTAAAATCCAACAAAATCATGCTTAAAATAAAGCCTTTGTAAATGTCGAACTATCCACAACCCAGACAAAACACGAAAGCAAAACACAATCAATATTTTTTTGGATTTAGAATAACAACTTATAAGAAATGTTGCAAGTAAAAAAATACACAATTAAGTTTTGAAATTAGTCGTTCGATTTATAAAATATTGTTTGTGCAGTTCGACATTTAAAAATGAAGACATTTTAATCTTTCTCACGATGCGACATACGACAGATATTATTATACAAAAATATGCATGTGTACAAGAATATGAATAATTTCTAACGATAAGCGGCACTAGAATAGTATTTTCGGACAAGAACTTATGTGACTAGGAGTGTAAACCCAACCTTTTGCAGACCTGAGCTTTTGAGTGGCCAGTCAAATGAAAAGCTTATATTGCAAACCAATGACAAACATTTTTTTTTAAGTCATTCAAAATTTTCTTATCGTATAATTCTGAGCAAATTATAGTACTTTTTTAGATCCACGGTCAAAGCCAGTAAATGTTTCATTATTATGCTCAGAATTAGACAAGAATCGCAAGATTTTCTGACTAAATATTTAAACATGTGTATGAATATGTATAGAAAATATGTCTTAGCACTGGCCAATTACATTTTACTTTTTTTGATCTTCCTTCACGTACAATAACAGTTATGTATAACGCAAGGTAAATTAAAATAACCTTTAAAATAAAATATAAAACACACTATATTGCTTCCAGCCTGTAATTTTACATTTGACAGCTCGGAAATTTATCATTTATCACATTAATTTCTTACTACAATCGACTTTATTAACGAAGAAATTTTTAACGATTTAACACAGATTTTATTTTTGCTCAATATTTTGTATTGTTTTATAGACATACCCAGGCATTTAAATGACTATGTTTTAAGTACTAAAATGAACTGTTACATTGTATATTATATACGTAAATATTACTTTTTCAATATTTAACCTTACTTACATAACTTATTGATAGATTACTATGGTTTATGATAATAAAATGAAAATATTTATTTTTTACTGCTTTATTTACTGATACTTATTTCGATTCATTTATGAATTTTAAATCATCGAATATAGTGGTTAAAGAGCACGCGTCACTTCACTATTGTAAGCGTCCATGAAGGATTGCATTTTATTATCTATTGTTTCCTGGCAACTGGAACTTCTTTAGCGTGCATCTGTCAAAAGTAAAATAGCAGGCTGGACGGATGTAGTCTGATCTGATAAAACAAAATTTATTTAACGACAACGCCTGACCAAGTGCTTGAACAAAAATACTATTAAGTTCGTGCCACCATTGTCGCCATCGACTTTATACATCTGTTTACATTTATACAATTTTATACAACAGTACTTTATTATTAAATATTATCATCAAGGAGAATTTAAAAACGACTACGCATTGGCAGGCGCAACATTAGACTCAAAAACTAAATTCCTTTTTACTGTCTTTTATAAAGTATTAGGAAAGAAGACAATTCTATAAAAGTCGCCGGTCTCCTGGACTCCAATAATAATTCAGATAAAATTAATGGCCATAATATTGGCAAAACATTTTACAGTACTCCTCAATCTTTTTGGCCGCCTTGAAGTTGGCTACAATGGCTGCGCTGAAGTAGTAAAGCGTAGTAAATCTCATACAAAAACAGTAGCGCGCTGTGTCTTGCGCATCGAAAAGACTGTTCAGCCCGGCCAATAACATTGGAGCGTACCGCAGTTAAGAAAGAAAGGGAATTTTGCTTCTTGCTCTCTTGCCATACTAAAAAAAAAGGCAAATGCTAGGGCATACAGCGGTCATGTTAGAATGTATGTAATGATTACTGGGCAGTCTCAGGAAACCGGAGGTGGTACTTGCGTATACGCCGCCGACCTCTGCCGGCTGCGCGTGAGGGTCATTGAGGAGGCTTCATCTGCTTCTGTTGCTCCAACAGGCGCTCCAGGGGAGAGGGGCCCGGGCCTGACCAGAGTGACTGGAAACAATGGAACTATGTTATAAGTGTCATAATTTGTAGAGACGTTAGTAGTGTCCGACCGAAACTGGTTTTTACGACCGAAACCGAAACCGAATTTCGACAACAGTCTCAGTTTCGGCCGAAACCGAAACTTCCTTACAAGGATCATGTTTTGTTAGAAAAATAAAGAAAACGTTATTATAATCAGCCAGTTTTATTTTGTTATCTTTAAATCACATATCTATGCAGTCTTCGATATTTTCAATTATTGGTATGATAATCAACATAACAACCCCTCATTTAAGAAAAAGTATTCGCAAAAAAATACTCGCTTGGATGGAATTTAACGCGCCGAACATGACCGATCACAGCGCGAGAACTCCCGAATGCAGTTTCGGTTTCGGTCGTAGTTCGGCAGGTTTGCCGCCGAAACCGAAAATAAACTGCAAGTTTATTTTTTTGCCGATACTCGACCGAAACCGAAATTGCGGTAGGACACTAGACGATAGGCATCTATTAGGCCACCAAGCGACGCGCTCAGCAACTAATGGCGTAAGTGATTTCGGCAGGGAAAAGGGAACAACTCCATGAAAGAGTATGACACATATCCTTTAAATGTATTGCGTCAATAATTTAGAAAGGGTACGTCCTCCAGCCTATGAGTTGAGTTTACATATCGTTTCCATGACCTAGTAGATTACGCAATACGAAAGTCGTTATTTTAAAGGTGTCGTCACAAAATTCACTGACGCACTTAGGCTACAGGTCCTTCTTGCCGCGCATTTCCAGTGATGCCGGACGAAAGGGACCTTCAATAGCTACACGCGTGGGATGGTGACGTGTCTCAGTCATGCGCCAGCCCCGCGCCGCTACCGAAGGAACCGACCAGTTATATGGTAGGCGTAGGGCTCTACCAATCAGGCAGACTACTAACATGACAGAGATGTATGAAAGAAGGGACACTATGCCGATTCCAAATATTAGTATTGACTTGAGTAGGATACGAACAGGAAAAAATACGGTTCGCAAAACAAAGTTTGCCATCAAAATAACTGTCCCTAGCAAAGGAGACGTGATATCAAGATCAACGTCGTCTTGTGCGTCGAAAAGATGCTTCATAAATAGTGTGCTTACTGGTGGCTGCCTGTGCGTAGCGGAGCCCCACGCGCTGGTGTCGGGTGCTCCGCTGAACAGAGAGTACGTGCTGCCTGGTGCCGCACTGCTGCCGCCCTCGCCGCTCTGCACAAAATAATACAGTGGTTTATTAAACTGGCTCTTGTGATACAGAATTTCCTAGTACAAGAGCCAGCGCAACATGTATGCTTCTGTATTGAAGCATAAATATGTCTTTAAATTATTTAACAAAGGAACCTGAGAATAAAACGAAGCCAGCGCGGGAATTTTAGTAACAGTGCAGTGATAGAGCACATGTTTCAAAAATTTGTTTTCAGAAAAGTTCTTTTATTTCGCCCTACCTCTACGGAAACAATGAAAGAAAGAATTCAGTGATGAAAAAGATGATGACCTTCTTTTAAATATATTTAAAAGAAGGTCATCATCTTTTTTAAATTTATGGTAACCATAAATTTATTAAAATTTGCAACTTACCCCAACTTGGTCCATATTCTTCATATTCCCGATATCATTACTGATCGGTTCATTAAAATTCATATTGATATTCGTCTGCTGCATATCCAAGGCGTTGCCTCCAAAGTTCAGCGCGTTCATATCCATAAGATCCTTGTTCCCCTGATAGGTTATCGGCTTGTCTACCATCTTCATTTGTAGCGGCTGGTAGCTCAATTTATTGTTGAATTGAGGGTACATCGAAGAGTCATAGCTCACTGTAGGAGCATATGAAAAGCTGTTCAGGGAAGAATTGAAGTTAGGTGATGTCACCAGATTTTGTAGCGTTTGTAACTGAGGCGTACCGATAGCTGTTTGCATGTACCCCGGCTGGTTGAAATTCTCTTGTTTGTTCTGAGCAACATTGTTCTGTATCTGATTGTACGATAAGTTCTGGTAAGGATTCGGTAAGTTCTGTGTTGAATAAAAGTTGGGCTGAATCGGCGGCGGCTGTTGGAAATTCGCGTTATAGTTGTTCGGCTGGTCCGGCTTCCACCACATAGGTTGCTGATAACCGTCCGGCGGTTGCTGAGGTGGTTGAGTGTTCCAACTCCGAGGTTGTTGGGCATTGAACAGCGTATTATTGGGCTTGAAGCTATCATCTCTGAATTTATTATCATTAAATTGGTTCTCTTGAGCATTCTGCCAGTATCTGTATTGGTTGGCGAACCGAGGAGGAAGGTCATTCAAGAAGTTTTTCTTATCGCCTGACATTTGGTAGTTATGGTTGAACTTCTGTCCGTCTTGGAAGAGTTCCTGTCGCGAGTTCTGCTTCTGTAACGCTGCCGTTCTTACGTCAATCTCTTTGGGATTGACCACAGGCAATCTTATGCCCTGATTGTTGACATTAGGAGCCTGATAACTAGGGTTATAACTTAAGCCCGCGTTCTGTATGCCGTAATTCTTCTGGAAGTTCATTCTAGGCGCGTCTGGGTATGTGTTTTGAATCGGGTTCCAATTAGGAGAAGTCGGATGGTCCTGCCTCTTCTGCTGATAGGTCTGTGAGTTTTGACTCGATTGGCTCGCTTTAACCTCTTTTTTTTCTTCTTTTTCCGCCTTCTTGGGAGGTTCTGGTTCTGTGTTGAGCACTAAGTGGGGGTACCCTGCAGATTTGTCCTTGAGTGAGAGGATCCCGCCAGTCTTCCGGCCTAGAGGAATGTTGGCTAAGGACTTGATGGCTTTTGGTTGAATTACTTTTGTTTTCTCTTTCTCCTCCTTGGATTCCGTTGCGTCTGTTACCGAGTCTGGTGTTGGTGGAGGTGTTACGAACTTCACCTGAGAAAGATAATGTGGTTTAGTTACTTGTGATATGATGCCATAAAGATAATGTGGTTTAGTAACTGGTGATATGATGCCATAAAGATAATGTGGTTTAGTTACTGGTGATATGATGGCATAAAGTCCTATTCAAAATTAAATTAAAAAATACTAGGTCAAATTAAAATAGGCAAAAAAACTCCGCAGACGTGATGAGTATAGATACAAAATTGTAATCTTTTAATTGGGCCTCTGCACAGCACTGGGAAGGTGTAGGATAATATATAAATAACCTTTGATCAATCGACAGATTCCTAGTTCTAATTTACAATGAAGAACTGATTATTATTTAATACAAAGGTGTAAATAATAACCACATACCTCAACAGCAATGAAGGTGAGGTCATACTTAAGGTTGACATAAAAAATGCCTTCAATTCCGTAAACAGGGATACCTTGTTGACAGAAGTTCAAAAAGAAATACCCAAAATTTACAGTTTTCTATATCAATGTTATAGAAACCCCTCTAAATTACTTTACAAGGAAAACCTTTTGGAATCAGCTGTTGGTTGTCAACAAGGTGACCCTCTTGGGCCAGTCATTTTCAGTTTGGCAATAAACCCAATCATTCAGCAACTAAATTCTAAATTCAATGTATGGTATTTGGATGATGGAACCCTAGGAGGTGATGTAGATACCGTGTTGAACGACTTAACTTTTTTGAATGATAAATTTAGCTCTATTGGGCTAGAACTTAACTTTTCGAAGTGCGAAATTTACGTCCCACAAACTACTGACCGACAGACTATTTTAGCAAAATTCAACGCCATAGCCCCTAATATTAAAATTACTGAGAGAAATTCTCTTCGCCTCCTGGGTTCTCCCATTTTTGATGAATCCTTTCCAAGTTTTATTGAACAGAAAATACAAAATTTTAACGATGTCTCGGAAAGACTTTTCCAAATTAACATGCATTCGGCCTACACACTTATTCGATTTTGTTGCTTTGGACCAAAATTTACTTATAGCCTTCGCTCCTCTCATTTATGGAAACACCCACAACATTTAGAAAAAGTAGACCAAATTATTAAGAATACACTTTCATCCATCCTAAATGTGGCCTTGGACGACCGAGCATGGCAACAAGCCACGCTTCCCATTCGCTTGGGTGGCCTCGGCGTCCGCAAAATTTCAAGTATAAGTTTACCAGCCTTCCTCTCCTCGTTCTACGGTACTGATAAATTAACTAGGAACATCTTACCTTCCTCACTGGTTGATTTTGAGAAAACGCTTGGAAAATGGCTTGTCCCAATACGGATTTGCCCGACATCCTGTCCTCCCAAAGACGATGGGATGAGCCGCTCTGCAGTATTATTCAGAATAATCTTATAAATACATCGTCTAGTACTGCTGAGCGTGCGCGTCTGCTGGCTGTGGGAGAATGGGAGTCGGGTTTGTGGCTTCAAGCACTCCCGTCATCCGCCATAGGCACTATGATGGATGACTCTTCGTTTCGGCTCGCAACCTGTCTACGCTTAGGCGCACCTTGTGTTGCTCCACATCGGTGCCATTGTGGTGAAGCTGTCGGCAGCCTTGGGCACCATGGCCTTTCTTGTTGCAAGAGCGCAGGACGCATAGCACGGCACGCCAACATCAATGACATTATTCGTCGAGCCCTTGTCACCGCCAGCGTACCAGCTGTATTAGAACCTAACGGCTTGGTACGTGACGATGGTAAGAGACCAGATGGCATGACATTGGTGCCCTGGAAGGTGGGTAGGCCTCTGGTGTGGGACGCAACCTGTGTCGACACCCTTGCTCCATCTCATGTTCCTAGTTCGGCGGGCTGTGCTGGCGCTGCTGCTGCGGCTGCTGAAGCCCTCAAGCGGCGCAAATACTGTAACCTAATAGGTAATTACAGTTTTGAGCCGTTTGGGGTCGAAACGCTTGGGTCATGGGGCCCGAGTGCACGTCTCCTTTTTAAAGAGATCTCTCGCCGACTGATTGACACTGTGCGTGACCAGAGGGCTGGCTCTTTCTTTGCGCAAAGAATCAGCATTGCCATTCAACGTGGCAATGCTGCCAGTCTTCTGGGCACGTTCCCGGATGATAGCGATGTGGAGGAGTACTTCGACGCCTAAGTGTACCTTTCTTTTATATATAGTGTAAATAGTTAGTTCTAGTATAAGTTTGTAAAGTTTATTTTTGTTTAGTGTTTAAGTATGAAGAACTTGAATCTAAATCAGTGAAAAATTGCCGTTGTTGAATTGAATACTTTAAAACCCAGACTCCAAATAAAACTGTATCAGGATCCAACTCCCCCATCCCCAGATTTTAGAGGCTTTTTAATAATTGCGATGAAACAATAGATATTTATTTCATAACACTTCAAAACTCAAGCGCCAAGTCCATCAAAAGTAACTACCATTTTTTTTTTCTTGTTGTTATTAGTCTTATTTCTAATATTGTAATTTTTTAGAAGTTTTAATTTTGTTATGCATGCTGTGTCTATTGCATCATATTATACTGTGATTTTTAATTTCGTAGATTGAACTGACAACTGCCCAATGACCTTATTTTTTTAAAGACTCAATCATTATTGATTAATCGAATCGATGTGACATGATCCCTCAATTCAATTTTACTTATTGGTGTAAATACATGCTTTATGAATATAAATGTAATACATTTAATTGCACATACGAGTAGTACATAAACTTTTATTGTGATAAATATGAAATCAACAATAAAATATATGCGATCGATAAAATGAAGTCTGACACAAATGAGTAGAAAGTAAATAAGGGTCGCTATTTTCTTAACAAATGTATTTTTTGCCGATAAACAGTTTCATTTTTGATCTACTTCGATTTTCGATCACTCAGGATAGTCACTACGACTATTTTTATGTAACGATAAATTTCCATTGTAGTCCGTTGATTTTTGGCGCGGAGAGGGTGGGGGGAGGGAGAGGGAGACCCCCTGTACCATCCCCACTACTCGGAACCCCATGGTTACGAAGATATCCATGGTTAAAGTTTTCAGATGAGAATAAAAATGTAAATAAATGTCCATCGTTTTTAGGGGCTGGGAGGGAGGCAGGGAAAGGGGGTTTAGGGAGGCTACCCCACTGTACCATCCCCACCCCACGGAATCCAATAAATTAGGCCAATAAATAAAAAAACCCCGCCCGGACGCTCCCCAGACGCCTTCCAAACTAGGAAAAATCCGGGGAAACCTGGATGGATTGCAACTCTAATTATAAGCCAACAAGTACTATAAAATAAGAAATATGATAATTTAAAGTTATGTGAGTAATTTGCTCGCGCGCGCCTCACTGTGTTACAAACTGAGGCGAGCCTTCTCACTGGTCAATCATACATAACTGCCCAACCCATCAAGGACTACATCCGTGATATAGGTAGTTGCTAGTTATGCATAATGCATAACTAGCAACTAGCTGACTAAAACAAAAACAAACATCAAAACGAAGTGTTATCAACTATAACATAAATTGTATTACAATTCACGAGCTCGTATCATGTGATTCTTATGCCATTGTTGTAACAAGGTATGAATTTTAATGCCAACGTTCGTAATATGCAATAATTGTGGGTATAAAATGTTCACCTGTTTGTTAGTCTCCTCCTGTTTCCTCATGATGGCGGCCATGGCGATGTTGACGCGCGGCTTGCGAACTTCCTTCTTGTCCTCGGTTTTGTCTTCAAGCAACTCTACCTCCTGCAGAAAATAATGATAGGTTTTATATTTGAATACTTTTCTTAGGTTTTGCCCACCCTATGTGAAAAGTTATATTAACTTCACTTCAACGAATCAGTTATATGTGATTACTTTTTATACTTTCAAAGCATCCCAAGCCTGTTGAGCAAGTTTCCACCTCGGAGGTGGCGGCGGAACAAAAACTGGAAGGACATGGGGAAGGCCATTGGCACAGATAATATAATACTAGCATACAGATGCCTCATCCCATACAAAGAAACCGTGCCGTCGTAACTAGCGTTTTCGTCTGATTATTTTTGTAAGTACATCGATCGCGTTAGGCTCTGTTCCACGGCGATACATGGTGTTAGGAACAACTTGCAATAAAAGGGTTCGTGAATTTTTTTTTTTTAAATACAGTGACGATTTGTTTTATGGTATTTTTTGCACGTTTTTACAGTCTCATTGTACCAAAATGTGTTTCAATACCAATTTAAAAAATCGAGTGGAATGCCTCAGAAATTTAAAACCGCGCCATCCATTGGATCTTAGGATTTTTTAAATTATCCGTTCAAATAATCTTTGAAATTTGAATTAAGAGCCCAGTGTACCATAACTTTGTGCTTAGGGTAATTGATTAAACAAGAACATACAATTATGATTAATTCTAGAAAATGTCAATTTTACACACAATTCAATAACAAATCGATAAATTTGGCGCCATCTAATGATATTTATTTGAACCAAATTTTCTTTCTTAGCTTCGGGACAGAGAGCCATAATAAGCTAATAATAAAGTATCCTTTAATATGAATAAGTGAGGTATACGCACAACAACTTGGTCTTCTTGCGTGGCGAGCGCTCGTTCTTCCCGCGCGCGCTCCAGAGATCCTTGAGGCTTGAGGATACCGACGCGTTTCTCGCGAACTGTTGGCAAAAGAGCATAAAGTTAATTATATAATAAACTACCTGGGTAGAAAAATTATAATTCTATTTAGTCCCTCAGTGAGATTATCAAATAATGTTGGACCGGGTTTTTTTTGCTTCATCAAATAAATAATAATTTACAAAGCTAAAGCGCATCAAAGTTCAGCAGTGGGAGCTTGTGACGTCATTTAGTCAGTATAAAGTAATACACGATATTCCAACGCACTGTATCTTCGAATTTTTTTGCTTACGTGGTTATGAAAAAAAAATGCGGCCATTATTTTTAGGCTATCTAACTGACAGACTAATAGTATATTATGCAACTAGTGAATAAAGGGCGGTTTTAAAGCGAGGGCCATAGATGAATCACGAGCAAGTGAAGTATTCACAAGCATAGTGAGTGATTCAAGTGTAAGAATCCTGAGCGACGCGAGTGATCCATGGTCCTCGATACAAATGCATTTTATTCAAGAGTTGCATACTATACTTTATACCATGACTACGAGAAAAAGAATTTTTTAAGCGAAAAGTACAAAAGGAGTTTAAGAGTATTTTTTGCGCAAACAGGTTGTATAGCATTGTTGAGGCCACAGACTTCAACATAGCCGGCCGTCGGCGGCCAGGAAGGAGGGGTGCGGGGACAGCGGCTCGTCGCACGGACAAAAGCGGAGAGCGGGCCCCGCGCCCACCAGTCAGCTGTGTTCCGCCTTTAAGCACGGCTGCGCTCGCGCATTCTAAAACTCCATCTTTTCATATTTACATTTTATCGTGTTGTTATTCCATATTTTACCTGTTTCTTATTACATGTTATACAGTCCACTCGCTTTCATTTAATACACCAAGACCTATCGTCGCAAATATTGGTCCTTCTACCGTTAACATTTGAACCAAACAAAGAAACCAACGGAGTTTTCAAAAATTCAACGGTTCGTCGGTTGGAGAACAAAGGACTTCATCTTCGGGTTCAAGTTTCACAAGAGGTCTTCATTTAGAGATCTTCATTGGTCTCCGAGTGTCATCGTCTGCATTTGGTCATCGTGAACGTCGATACGGCAACGCAGCCGTCTTCATCGGGTTCAAACCAATGGGCGTCGTCGCAAGAAAATCGTCGAGACTTCGGGACAAGAAGATTTTTCGTCAAAATTCGTCGGTTAGCACCAGGAAGATCCCAGAGTCTACTCATTGGAGCCACAGTCGTCAGCTCATCATCAGAGGTTCACAGCATAAAACCGTGAGAACGTTCCAATTCCTTTGTTCCAACATTTTGCTTAGTCATTTTGCCTAGTTTCAACGTATTTAATAGAACTACATTTCATTTAATCATTCAGACAATCCCCAATCTTCAGACTATCAACTTGTTTAAACAGTTTCCTTTAAAGCATATAATACCAAGGTGTAAAAAAGCCATTTACATACGTGATTATAATATTTCATTTATTGTAGGTCCGTCAACCACTATTCCGTTATATGACGTCATTTAATCTAAACTTATCTATTATTAATCTTAAACGAAATATTTTGCATTATTAACAGTGAATTGGATTGAATTTATCTTGATTTGTGTAAAGTAAACATTGCATCATTCACCTAGCATTACTCAGCAAATTTGGTCGGAAACGCCTAGCGCGTTTATAACTGCAAAATCACCCACGTGCTTATAACTCACGTGCCCGCTTTGCAACATGTTGCTAATCGTTTATTATCAGATATTTTCGATTAATTTTTAATAGTAACTTCTTTCTTCTTATCTTCTCTTCTTTACTGCAACTACTATATTTTCATTGTCATGGCAGACATGAAAAGCTTTATTAAGAAGCGAGCTTCAATTAAAGCCAAGCTTACGCAATTTACTTCTTATTTAAATATTTCTAAGTCTTGCGAAAAGTTGAGTGAGTTACAAGTCATCGAAATCGAATATCGACTTAGTATATTTGAAAGCTTATACGAGAAATATGATACATTGCAGGATGAATTGGAGGCGATGGTGGATGACCCCAGCGAGCAATATGCGGAACGCGAAGAATTTGAAAAGCTGTACTACGCATTGGTGGCGTCCGCACGCCAGCTGATCAGCGGCGCAAGAAAGGTTCTTGAGGGGAACTCGGAAACCGAGGTGGATTCTTGTATTACTAGTACACACAAACACAATTCAATTCGTTTACCCAAAATTGACTTACCCAAGTTTTCAGGTAGCTATCATGATTGGCTGGAATTTAGAGATACCTTTGTTTCTGTAGTCCATAATAACAATTCTTTAGATACAATTAATAAATTACATTATTTGCGTGCTTCCTTAAAGGGTAGTGCTTCTCTTGTCATTGATAACCTTGACTTCAAATCAGAAAACTACGACGCTGCCTGGAAGTTGCTCTGTGAGAGGTATGACAACAAAAGATTGCTTGTCAACAATCACGTACAAGCACTTTTTAACGTTCAGCCTATAGATAAAGAGTCAAGTAAGTCACTACGTTACATAATTGACACTACAAATAAAAATCTTAGAGCGTTGACAACGGTTTAAAACGCCTTCGTTGATGTTCTTGTCATTTACATAATGACCAGTAAGCTCGACCAAGTTTCTAATCGTCAATGGGAAGAGCACCGAAACACATGATCTAACCAAGATTTTGTCTGGACTTTAAAATAGACTGTGACCTCTGAGTTTGTTTCGGCCTTTCTTCTCAGAGTAGTCAGATAGGAAACGCCGACTTCATCTAGTTTTAAAAATATGATCGACATGTAAAAGTGTTTGTACAAACCTACTTACAGAAATAAATCATTTATCATTTACACTTTTTACCGAACCTCCTACATTACCTGCATTCACTAATTTCCTCAGTAGCAGAGCTGAGTTACTGGAGACAATTGAAGAGTCTCAGCCTATAGCGACAACTAATAGCGAACCCACCACAGTTGCGACCAAACCTAAGAGCAGTGCTGTGACTGAAAAATTTGTAAAACCTTTGTCATGTCCCATGTGTCGTCAAGATCATTTTCTTTTTGTTTGCGAACAATTTAGAGGTCTATCAATACAGGCTCGTATCAAAAAGGCTCAGGATTCAAATATATGCATGAATTGCCTTCGTCCAGGTCATGATGTTGCCAGATGTAAATTAGGTCATTGTAAATATTGTCGTCAAAAACACAATACTCCGTTGCATATCGATACTGACAATGTTCTTTCTAGTGCATACAATACTGCATTATCAGCTAGTCAACCGTTTACATCTCGAATAATTTTACTTTCCACAGCGCTCGTGAGGGTGACCGGTGCTGACGGTAAACATCATACAGCACGAGTCATGCTGGACAGTGGAAGTACAACCAATTTCGTTTCGGAAGACTTTGTTCGTTAGATACATGTTCCTACCTACATTACCAAGCCCAAGGTAACAGGTATCAATTTTCAAACTTCTAGTTGTACTCATGGATGCTCAGTGTCATTAAAATCAATTGATGACAGTGAGTACGAACTTAACATCGACTGCCTCATATTGCCGAAAGTATCAGCATCAATTCCTCATACTTATGTTGATACTAGTAACATACGTATACCTACGAACGTCCGTCTTCCTGACCCCACTTATTATGTTCCGTCTTCGATCGACGTCCTAGTTGGTGCGGAAGTCTTCTGGGGTATCATAGGCACTGGCCGTATCGCATTAGGTACTCATAAGCCGTATCATAGGCCGTATCCCACTTTACTTGAGTCAAAATTAGGTTGGCTCATCTCGGGTGCATATCATCAGTCTGATTCCTCTTCACATGTTTGTATGCACACTAATAACTTACAAGTAGATTTAGATCGGTTTTGGGAGTTAGATTCTGTGTCGTCCATACATAAACTTTCTAGTGAAGAGAGGTCCTGTGAACAACATTTTAATGATACCACATATCGTAATTCTAATGGGCGATTTGTGGTAAGTATTCCTTTTAAAGAGTCACCAGACGTATTGGGTGATTCATACATGATGGCTAAGCAACGATTCGTATCTCTTGAACGTCGTTTGTTTAGAGATCCTCACCTTGAAAGCCTATACATCGACTTTATTAATGAGTACATAGAGCTGGGACACATGTCTGAATCAACTAGACGCCCACTCGACTCAACATGCTCTAATTATTTACCACATCATGGTGTTCTAAAGGAGTCTAGAACAACCACCAAGTTAAGGGTAGTTTTTGACGCTTCCGCCAGAACTACATCAGGTAAGTCCTTTAACGACATACAGATGGTTGGTCCCCCAATCCAAGACGATTTATTGTCAATATTGCTTCGGTTCCGTCAGCATAAAATTGTCATAAGCGCGGACATTGAAAAAATGTATCGACAAACTCTTATTCATGTCAGTAATCGTCAGTTACAAAAGATTCTTTGGAGGGCAAAACCAACTCATCCGTTAAAGGAATACACGCTTAATACCGTAACATATGGCACAGCATCAGCACCCTTTTTAGCAACCAGGTGTTTACTTAAACTGGCTGAGGAGTGCTCAGATTCTGCAACTAAGTTGTCGATAGCACGTGATTTCTACGTGGATGATTACTTGTCCGGTGGATCATCTGTTTCAGAAACTTTGGAAAAAAGCCGCCGTGTTGATGACGTCCTTCGGTCAGCAAAATTCAACCTTCGAAAATGGAGGTCCAATTCCAGTCAGGTGCTGCAGTCGCTTAGCGGGGAACACGACGTTTCTGATGTTGTGGACCTGAGCGACAACGAGCAGTCGAAAACTCTGGGGCTTCTATGGAAGAGCTTAAGTGACACGTTTTCCTTTTCTATTAACTTTGATTCCACTGAAAAGGCTACTAAACGTTACATCTTATCAACCATAGCGCAGATCTTTGATCCCGTTGGCCTGGTCGTTCCGTGCATTGTGGAAGCCAAAATTATCATGCAGCATCTGTGGCTAACCAAATGTTCTTGGGATGAGCTTGTTCCCACGCATATTCAGAATGCTTGGAATGACTTTCAAAATAGTCTGCACCTTTTAAACGAGTTCAAGATACCTCGGTGGGTATTGTGTGAATCTGCGTCCTGTCTACAGCTGCATATATTCACTGACGCATCCGAAAAAGCTTATGGGGCGTGTGTTTATGTTCGCAGCGTTTCGAGAGACGGCGAGGTTACGCTACATCTCCTTACCGCTAAAAGCAAGGTAGCTCCAATCAAATCCACAACCATACCGCAGCTTGAGCTGTGTGGTGCTTTGTTGGGTTCACGATTGTACTCAAAGGTTCGTCAGTCACTTACTTTAAAATTTGATGCAGTCCATTTCTGGTGTGATTCCACCATCGTCTTGGGATGGTTATCTACTTCACCAAATCAATTAAAGACATTCGTTCGTCATCGTGTGTCTGAAATTCAGGAAACTGTAGGAGGAGACTCTTGGCACTACGTCCCGTCAGCTGAAAACCCCGCAGACCTCGCTTCGCGTGGACTTAGTACAGACAAGCTGTTGTCGTCTTCATTATGGTGGTCAGGACCACAATTTCTTAGCAAAGATACGTCTTCATGGCCTCAGTTCCCTGAAGCACATCGTAATCATTTAGAGTTACCGGAAACAGTCGTTTCTTGTCATGTCTCTAATCATATTATTGAAAATCCTATTGCTGCCATATTTTCAAAATTTTCAAACCTTAACACATTACAGCGTGTGACGGCATATGTCATGCGATTCATCAATACTCGTAAATGCAACAAAGAATCACTTGAGTCTGGTTCACTAACTTCCATTGAACTAAACAATTCATTAAATTTATTACTAAGACTTAGTCAAATGGAATCATTCCCGGAAGAGTACCGCTTACTTAAATCAGGAAAATCGTTACCAGCCAAGAATAAACTGTTATCTTTGTCTCCTTTTTTGATACCGTTTCTAATCTTATTCGTGTTGGAGGAAGATTAAATAACTCATTTTATGATTATAACATTAAACATCCAATTCTATTATCTAGTTCTCATACAATTTGCATTCTCTTATTCAACATGTTCCACATGGACCACAGCCTTTATTGGCCACTATTCGTCATCACTACTATCCCATTGGAGGTAGGAACCTGGCTAAAAAGATTACACATCAATGTGTAAAATGTTGCAGGATCAAGGCCAACACTATTCAACCTGTCATGGGTAATCTCCCAGAGCAACGTCTACATTTAGAGTTTCTATTTTTAGGGGTAGACTATGCCGGTCCCATCATGATAGCTGACCGGAATGGTAGAGGAGGCAGGCTCATCAAATGCTTCATTTGTGTGTTTGTGTGTCTAGCTACAAGAGCCGTCCACATCGAGCTTGTGTCGGACCTTACAAAGGAAGCTTTCTTAGCTGCACTAAATCGCCTTATTGCTCGAAGGGGAAAACCCCGTAACATATTTTCTGACAACGGCACAACCTTTGTCGGTGCTTTCAATGAGTTGGCCAGGTTGCTTTCGCAAGATCTAAACCTAAACATCATCGATCCTGGTATTAACTTTTCTTTCATACCGGCTTACACGCCACGTTTTGGAGGAATCTGGGAGTCGGCTGTTAAATCCACCAAACATCATCTACGACGCGTTTTGGGTTTAACAAACCTAACCTTCGAAGAAATGGCTACTTGTTTAATTCAAGTTGAGGCTACCTTAAATTCAAGGTCCTTAACTCCACTTTCCAACGATCCTGCCGACCTCGCTCCATTAACCCCAGTATACTTCCTTATTGGTCGTTCTCTAATCATGCTGCCTCATCCACAGATCCAGAACGTCAACACCAACAGCTTAAAACGATTTCGCCGTATCGAATATCTGAAGCAACACTTCTGGGCTCGTTCCTCACACGACTACATTCTATGGCTACAGGAGAAAACCAAATGGTGCCGGTCGTCAGGCGAGCTCAAGGAAGGAACATTGGTCGTCTTAAAGGACAAAAACTTATCTCCTCTTATGTGGCTTCTAGGACGCATCACACATGTTCTCCCGGGCAGAGATGGCGTCGCGAGGGTAGCCGACATCCAAACCAGAAAGGGTGTCATCCGGCGCACACTATCTGCCCGCTGCCCGTTACTTCAATTGAAGACTCTTCAACGGAGGGAGTATGTTGAGGCCACAGACTTCAACATAGCCGGCCGTCGGCGGCCAGGAAGGAGGGGTGCGGGGACAGCGGCTCGTCGCACGGACAAAAGCGGAGAGCAGGCCCCGTGATTGTACCCGGTGGGTATAATTATAATGGTTGAATGTATCATGATCAGATTCAGTTCAGATTACGTATAAAGTTGAAAATATGGGTTTACTTCTTCAGGAGTATTTTACGCCCAGTTTCACTTTTCAACTCCGTATTTCTGAATTAACAATTTCAAGTTGCGTATTTTTTAAATTACTTTACGTTTGAAAACCTGTCGAGCTTTGCCATTAAAGTAGGGTTTAACTGTCAATTTAGAATCTGGCCCGAAAATCATACCTTTCTCTCTAAAGTCGGCCTCGGAGATGACGATGGGCGGTGGCGGCTGCGCGGGCTCGTCGTCGCTGTCATCCTCGGGCTCGGGCGCGCCGTCCCGCAGCGCCGCCGCCCCGGCAGCACCCGCGGCTACCTTCAGGGCTGCAAGCGCGCGGGTCAGCTGCTCTCCGCCCACGGATGATGCTGTAAACGTTACTTTGCCGTCTTCTTCACTGGAAAAATAAGGATCAGCTTATAAATGCTCTTTAAAACTACACACACAAATCGCAATTACACTAGAACAAATAAAATAAATATAAGAACGTGCTTATATATTACGCTGACCGTAAATTAATTAAATTTTGTAAAATAAAATGTCTTAATAATAATCCGTATTTTTCTGTTCGTTTTTTTTTGTTATAATTTAATTACAATTTAAAAAAATATTCTATAATGATAATTCGATTTATTTTTATATAATTTCGTTTTATTCTTTCTTGCATGCCTGTTTGGTTCTGTCTTTGTCACTTGATTTTATTTACTTTTAATTTAAATATTGTAAGCGCACTTTATATTCTGTGTAAAATGTCGCTGATTGCACAGTTGTTTTTCTTTGAGCCTAAATTGTATGTATTGCTGCAGTGTGCAGTCGTTTGTTTTCCTAAATAAATAAAATAAAATAAAACCCAAATAGATTTGTTAGTAAACATATTTTGATTGCCTCCCTAATTATTACGACATCCACCGGTCATGGGCTGCCTACATTCAGCAGATTCACTAAGTTCTCAGTCTACTACAAAAAATAGACACAAGATAGAATGATCGCCTTAATTAAATTTTATTTATAGTAAAATACTTAAAAACACACTCACGTATAAGACAGTTGTTCGGGTCGCAACTGCGACAGTTTCTTCCCCAACAGTACCAGTCGATGCGCGCGCACTCGTTGTTCCAGCTCGGGCTCACCGCTCAAACACGTCACCGATACTTCTGATGGGGACCTGGAGTAATAAAAAACAATAGAGATAAAAAATGTCGAAGACTTACGCATAGCTATGTGATTTAAAGATAAAAAAATTAAGACTGATTATAATAACAGTTTCTTTATTTTTCTCTCAAAACATGATTCTTGTAAGGAAGTTTCGGTTTCGGCCGAAACTGAGACTGTTGCAGAAATTCGGTTTCGGTCGGACACTAGTTGCCAGTTATTAATTATGCATCTGTCAAACTTAATAGGCACTCCCCGTGCAGGAGAGTACTTTATTCCATCCTTTTAGTACCAGTGTATAATAAAATAAGCTTATCCCTTTGCAATGTAAAAACCTCTTGTAATACAAATAAGGCTACCATATCTCCCTTCATATTCTCAATGTACATGGGCCGAAGTGCGGCAGATACAGACCATAAGTCAAGCTCGTCATTATCTTCTGGCCCTTGTCCCACGTTACTTGGGGCCGCGCAACACGGTTTCTTCTTCCATACCGTCCTGTCCCCATAACTTAAGGTATACACACTAAAAAACCAGCGATTTTTTAATCACTTAAAGTACTATTTCTTGCTGTACTTAGGATAGAATAGGATAGATGGACCCCTTTTCCGCACTCAGACTCGCATTTGGTCCGTTTTACGTACAGCCTTCTCTTTGTGAGATGGAATGGGCCGTAATCGCTAGATTTTTCATATTCCCTAGACTCCAGGGTATCCTAGTGTGGAGTGTGTGTAGGATCATTGCCTTTTGTTACTAGCTTTTAATTTTGTACTTTGTTATGCGAACTGATTTTTTTTTTTTGTATTTTTTTTTTTTTTAATCCACCACGCGGGCCCCGTGCATGTTGGTGAATGTCACATGTATTTTCGGTTCCAAGACATGCCGGTTTCCTCACGATGTTTTCCTTCACAGTTTTGAGAGCAGTGCTGATGAAATAATTTACACAAAGTAAAGCGCCTGTCTGGGTTCGAAGCCACGACCTACAACTTCTAAGTCGCGGTCGTTTCCACTGGGCCACCATGCACTGTTCTCTTTACTGCACTTATAACGGTTGACACAATTAACTTACTCAACATCATTATGCTCTGCATCCTCATCTAGATCAGGCACTCTTCCTCCGTACGTGTCCCAAGCAGCGTGGTTGGGGAACCGGAGACCCTTCAGTGCATTCTCTAGAGGCAGGAAGCCTGCTAGCTCTTCATCTTCAGGTAATGGTACACTATCATCTGAGAAGGATTGGAATAATAAATATAGGTAAAAGCAATTAAAGTTAATTAACAGAACATACATGAACACCCGAGTATCTTATACACGATTCATTTCAACACTATTTCAGATTTGACTTCATTTATTATAATTTAAAATTGCTGAATCATTTTGCTTAGTGTGTGCTGACCATTTAGGTTAGCTTTAACCCGGATATCCCTCAAACCTTACTTAAAATCGAATCAATAACTAGGCTTTGAATTGAAATTGATATGAATTTGTATTATTTTGACATTAATTTGAGTCATATTTATTTATTTACTAGCTGACCCGCGCGGCTTCGCTCCCGTCAACTGGCTATCTATCTACCTGCCACCTTCCCTACCTACCTTACCTACCCTACCTACCCTACCTACCGTACCTACCCTACCTACCCTACCTACCGTACCTACCCTACCTACCCTACCTACCCTACTAACCCTACCAACCCTACTAACCATACCAACCCTAGCAACCCTACCTACCCTACCTAGTATCTCGCGATCCCCCTCGCGAAAAATGATTAAATTAATAAAATGGCTATTAAAAATTAGGGATTGGTGATAAAAGGGTGAAAATTGAGGATTGTATGTATTTTTGTATGTTGTATCATAAAAAAAAAAAAATTAAAATTTTGTTTAAAAAATTAAAAATAAATTTTGGGGTGGACTACCCCTAACATTTAGGGGGATGAAAAATAGATGTTGGCCGATTCTCATAGATACCGGATAAGCACAAAAAATTTCATCAAAATCGGTCAAGCCGTTTCGGAGGAGTATGGCAACGAAAACTGTGACACGAGAATTTTATATATTAGATTTTTTATCTTCTGTAGTCTTGCACTTGACCACTATCTCACCTGATGGTAAGCGATGATGTGGTCGACGGTGAAGCACGCTTACCTAGAAAAAAACCTATTCACTCTTGACTCAAAGACCCCTAGAATGTAGCTATCGGGAAACACAGACTCTGGCAGGGAATTCCACTCCTTAGCTGTACACATAATAAAAGTGTCCCCATAACGTTTAGTGCGTATGGGTTGGATATCCACCATATTTGCGCATACTTACATTTATCAGTCAACAAGGCAGCTGAAGGCGCCAGCATGTTGAGCGTATGCGCGAATGCCGGCCACAGCGCCGCCAGCGAGCACCAGGATGGACTGCTGAGGATCTTGGAGTGCCACGCCGCCCACGACATCCACACCTTCACTGCAGGTAACATAGAGGATTATTTAGGTAAAACAGAGTGTCGTTACAAATATGAAGGGATAAGTTCGTTATATTATTTAACAATAGACATTTGAGATGATAAAAAATTACCCTGCTTCTACCGCAATCCGGTAATAAAAAAATAGGTGCCATCCTCCTATGCCATTGATGCCATTTTTGTTTCCATATACGATGTACTATGTGAAATCTTCCAAGGTTTGTATCGAGCAGCATCATCATCATCATCATATCGGCTGAAAGACGTCCACTGCTGGACATAGGCCTCCCCAAAGCGTCACCGCATTGACCGATCAAGTGAGTCCCGCATGCAGCGGATCCCCGCAACATTCACCAGGTTATCGGTCCACCTGGTGGGAGGCTTTCCAACGCAATGTCTTCCGGTTCGCGGTCGCTACTCCAGAACTTTTCTGCTCCTTCGGTCATCCGTTCTGCGAGCAATGTGTGGTGGCAATGCTTCGGGCTATGTCGGTAACCCTACATTTCTTATTCGATCACGCAAGGACACTCCGAGCATGGCCCTTTCCATTGCCCTTTGGGTGTCTGTAAGGTTTCTGATGAGGCCAATTGTGAGCCACGTCTTAGAGCCATAGGTTATCACTGGCTAAACACACTGGTCGAGCAGCATGCGTAGCAGCTATATATTAGGTTGGGGAAAAAGTCTTTTCGCATTATAGTATGTATGAACTTATAATAAAATCTCTTTGGCTATACTATTTGTATCTGGCTGGTTTTGGTATCATTGAAAGTTTAAATTTTAAAGAACATAATTCAAAATTCAAATTAAGAAAATATGTGATCTTCATTTGTTTTTCGTACTGTCAAGATGAGTGAATCTAATGAAGAAATTCGATACATTTTAAAATTTTACTACAAAAAAGGTAAAAATGCAAAGCAAGCCGCGAAAAAAATTTGCGATGTTTATGGATCTAGTGCAGTGTCTGTGAGAGTAGCAAAAATTTGGTTTAAGCGTTTTCAATCCGGAAATTTTGATGTCAAAGATGCACGTCGCTCTGGTCGCTATTACGGATAAAATGGATGCCATTTTTGAAAAAGTGAAGCAAGATAGGCATATCAGTAGTTACGACGTAGCTGAAGAACTGGGAAATGACCACAAAACAGTTTTGGTGTCATTTGAAAAAAATTGGGTACACAAAAAAGCTCGATATTTGGGTACCTCACGAGCTCACTGAAAGAAACCTAATAACCCGTGTACTCATTTGTGATTCTTTATTACGACGTAATGAAACAGAACCATTTTTGAAGAAGCTAGATAACTGGTGATGAAAAGTGGATCACGTACGACAAGAACGTGCGAAAAAGGTCGTGGTCAAAGGCCGGTCAGGCTTCACAGACTGTGGCGAAACCCGGGTTAGCTCGCAACAAGGTGATGCTATGTGGTGGGATTGAAAGGGCATTATTCATTATGAGCTGTTACCACCAGGCAGGACCATCGATTCTGAACTCTACTGCGAACAACTGATGAGATTAAAGCAAGAAGTTGAGAGAAAGCGGCCGGAATTAATCAAGAGAAGGGGTGTGGTTTTTCATCATGATAACGCTAGACCTCACACATCTTTAGCCACTCAGCAAAAATTAAGAGAGTTTGGCTAGGAGGTGTTAATGCATCCGCCGTATAGTCCTGACCTTGCACCTTCAGATTTCCACCTGTTTCGGTCTCTTCAGAATTCTTTAGGCAGTGTCAGGTTAACATCACGAGAGCACTGCCAAAACCACTAGTCGCGGTATTTTGATCAGAAGTCCCAAAATTTCTATAGCAATGGGATCATGTCCCTACCTACAAGATGGCAAAAAGTTATCGAACAAAATGGTACCTACATACTTTAGTTAAATGTAAATAAACTATATTAAAAAATGTTTTGAATTTTCTTAAAAAATGCGTAGAAACTTTTTCCCCTACTTATTATTAAAACTGAAATCAGCAGTGAGGGTTCCACAGTGGATTCTACTTGGGTTTTTGGGTTCGTTAGTATACTCACAGGCGGGCAGGGATCTTAGCATCGGCGCGTCCACAGTGTAGTTGGGCAGTAGTAGCGCCAGCAGAGTGCCGCTGGCTAGAGAGCTGCTCAGCTGAGCTGCGCGGGCTTCACCTTCGGTCATGGCGTTGTCGTCCACGGTCAGGTCTTCAGTGGTCGAGTGGATCAGCCATACCATTACACATGCCATCTAGATAAGAATACAGGATATGTTAGAATTAAGTGTTTTTAAACTAGCTGTCCACCGCGGCTTCGCTCCCATCAATTGGCTACTACCCACCCTACCCTATCTTACCTACCTACCCGCCAGCCCTCACTATCAGCCTACCTACCCTGCCCCACGCTACATACCTACCCTACCTAGGTGGGTACCCTACCTACAGACATGCCTACTATACCCTACTTACCTACGTACCCATTTTTTAAAAATTTGTATGAATAACAACGCCGCGCGTTGGTTGAATGTAACCAACGGCAATCTATTTAAATTTTAGAATACAAAAGCTACTATTTTGACTTAACTATGACAGTCCCTTGCGGACCGTTTTGTAAGTAATAATGAATATTTTACCCATGCTGTACATAATTTTTGTGTATCATCAATACTTTTCTCAGCGCACGCCATATAATAAATTTTGTAGGCAAAATTTTTCTACTAAGGGTTAAATTAATGCAATTTTTTTAAGAATTATGTTACTTCTTGATTATTTAGCTTTCTATTAGTGAAAAAGGGTTAAAATCGGTCCAGTAGTTTCGGAGCCTATTCGGTACACACAAAACAAATATCTTTCCTCTTTATAACATTAGTACAGACGTATCTATATAGATAATGATACCTAAACCAGCTTTTGAAACTCAACTTTATACTATGACGTTGAAATGAAATTACAAACATATCTGACAATTTTTCTGTGTTTTTCTTCACGACTTAACGCTTCTCTTTTAAAAATCGTAATCGTCTATTTTGCTTTTATTCAAAATCCTGGCAAAAAAAAATTAAAATAACTCATTAAATAGGCCATTCAAACTGAATTCGCTGACATAAGAAGTCTGCGAAAATTCTACACAATTAATAAACGTAAGTATATTAACACTCACCTTTATAAGCGTCATAGACTCAAAACTGTCTGTTGCGATGAGAGCAGTCAGCGAAGAATTGAGAGAATTCACAAGCACTGCTGCCGTGTCCAACCTACAACAAGGAACGTTACAACAGGTTTAGTTTTGGACTTCGAACCCAAAACCCAGAATCATAGAAATTACATCTTGACGACTAGAATTGCTATCTATAAAAATCAATACCAAACATTTTGTGCGTAAAAACACTTAAGCGCCCAAAGGCATCAAATGTTTTTCCGGTTTCTTCGATTTGTTTCTAATTTTGCTGTTGGAAATATGCAGCACATTCAAGTACATAACTTACTCTTCAACAGTGTGTATGTAGTGCATGGCCCGGATCAGCTCTGAGACGTAGGCGTGAGCGTCCAGGCGACCGCTGATTGCCACAGGTGCTGAAGAAGTGCTGTCTGTCACTCCAGGGATCACTGGCAGGTCCTTAGGATCAGTGCTGGAAATTGCAAACATTATTGGTTTCTGTATGACATCTCTGACAAAACTAGGGTATCAAAACACAATAATATTTTGTGTCGAATCAGAAATGAAGATATCCAACGTTACCCACAGGCCCAAAGTATTGCCAAACTTGAGAGGCAGTGGGCAGGGCACATTTCTCGCACAACGGATGGTGAATGTGGCTGGAATGTGGTGACCGCGTACCGGAAGGTGCAGCGTTGGACGGCCTCTACTAGGTGGATCGATGACCTAGTTGGCGACACTTGGGGGAGGTCTTTATTCAGCAGTGGAAATAGAGCATACCCAGGTAATGCTGCAGCAGCTCTCAGCGTCCTCGCAAGATTGGCGGGGGCAGGCGGGAAGGGCGCGCGCACCTGCAGGGAGCGCACGTGCCAGTATAGTGCGCCCAGGCGCCGCCCGCGTCTCCACGCGACCAGTGCCAGCTGGTTGTACGGCTGGCCGGAGTGCGCGGACACTACCAGCGCGTGTCTGGAAGAGCACACACAACAGTTAGTCAATCTGCCTAAGCTTCTCCCAACTAAATATGTTGGGTCGGTTTCCAGTCTAACCGGATTCGGCTGGATACCAGTATATAACATACGATTGTACGCGTACAATGCACCTGCCATGTTATCTCTTCACCACCCTTGGTTGACTGATAGCGAATGCCTAATGCATTAAGTCCGCCTATGTAACTTTGTGCAAGAAGTTTTAAATAAATCCTTACTTAATCATACTAATATTATACAGGGTGGCCAAAAAGTCGTGGATCAAACGAAACTGGGAGACAAAGGAGGTAATTTCCAACAAAAAATCTTTCTCCAGCATGGCCATAACTTCATTGCACGAAAAGATATGAATTATTTTTGTTTTTTCCATGAAACTACCGAGATTTTTTACAATTTGATCAGTAGAAAATTAAATTGTTTAAAAACAATAAAACAAAAGGTGTTGTATTATGACTCGATTATGTATCAATACTACAAAAATTGTATTGCAGCTCTTGGTATCAAACTTAACGAGCAATGAATTTTTTTCCGTAAATTTTGAAGCGTTACAAAAAATTACTTCTCACTAAAGTGAGAAGTAATTTTTTGTAACGCTTTCAGACCACCATTTGAAAAAAAAATGTATTACGGAAAAGTGACCCTGTATTAAAAAAGCTTGCTGGTTTAATGCTGATTCGAATAAGGTACAACACTTTACTCTTTGATCTTTAGTTTGGTTTTACGGTCGTTTTTTCATATCAAGGTGCAAATTTAATAAAATAGTAAATTTAAAGGAAAGTTTAGATTTTTTATAAAAACAACGATTATGCCTTAAAAAAATTCATTGGTCGTTAAGTTTGATACCAAGAGCTGCAATACAATTTTTGTAGTATTGATACGAGTACATAATCGAGTCATAATACAACACCTTTTGTTTTATTGTTTTTAATCAATTTAATTTTCTACTGATTAAATTGTAAAAAATCTCGGTAGTTTCATGGAAAAAACAAAAATAATTCATATCTTTTCCTGCAATGAAGTTATGGCCATGCTGGAGAAAGATTTTTTATTGGAAATTACCTCCTTTGTCTCCCTGTTTCGTTTGATCCACGACTTTTTGGCCACCCTGTATATGTGAATGTAAGTTTGTTTGTTACGCTTTCACGCAAAAACTACTGAACCGATCATCATGAAACCTTGTAAATATATTCTTGGAGGTATTAGAAGTAACATAGGATACTTTTTTATATATAAAAAAATGGCTTCACTGCGAGCGAATTCGCGGGTAAAAGCTATTAATAAATAAATATATCACATAGAGCGTCTGCATATCTGACCATAACATAACAGTTACGCACTACACGTCCGTGTCCGTGAAATTCCGGTTCCGAAGTAGCCGTAGTACGTCTTGTAGAGGATCTTACGCACTACATCCGAACTCTATCCGTCATAATACAGAACATTTTGAACTTGGAAGTCAAATCACAAACACGGACGTGTAGTGCGTAACCGCCCTTTGTCCCACTTGCACGAAAAACTCGGGCGTTAGTTGCTAACACGGAGTTAAATTGTCAATATTGTATGATAAACTGTTAATTTAACCTCGTGTTAGCAAGTAACTCTGAGTTATGTTTTTCGTGCAAACGGCAAGTGGGCCTTAGTGTGTCGCATTAAAACAAAACCATATGTTCAGTTCTCACGTAACATGTTGCAGATGATTTGGCAAATATTTTACAGTCGGCCGCCAGCCTGTGATGAGGAGGGATGAAACGCATGTTACTAAAAGAGTTATGAATATTACTGTTTACTCATTTATTTGTTTTTTATTCATAAATAAAACTGTTCGCTCCGTTATTTGCCACTAAGGTTTCATTGGTTCGGAGTCACCCAGTCGACACCGGCTATCGCTGAAAACCAGCGCTGTGGCTCTGTCTCGCACCCGAGTCCCAGCATTATGCTGAGCGATGACCGTTTTGCGTAGTTGTGATGCATACTTTGTTGTGATTGTATTTAAGATTTTTTGTTACTTTTATGGTATGCGTCGTGCCTGGCGCAAATAAACAATTTTTCTTTCTTTATTTCAAATCAAATCAAAATCAAAAACGTTTATTTCAAATAGACCAATTACAGGCACTTTTGAATTGTCAAAATGTCGGTCAGTCAAACAAAGAAGTGAAGCTAAATTGCACGTTCCAAGGAGTAGATCTCTATGGAGAAGAACGTGCAAGAAACTCCATGGACACTCTTTTAAATATAATTTCCTTTCTTTCTATAAATGTGGATGGATGGAGAGGGTGGGGACGGCCAAAGAAAAGATGGATGGACTGTGTGAGGAGTGATACGAAAGAAAGGGGAGTCAGTGATAGCGTGACGGGTACAGGACGGTATGGAACAAGAAAACGTGTTGCGCCGACCACAAGTAACATGGGACAAGGGCATGACGTGCAGTTCAAACGTGGTAGGAGTGAAACCATCAAAAATATTTTATCTCATTCTTTCGCAGGTTAAATTGTATGTGTTTGTCAGTTGTCTCTTTTTCGTTGCATCCGTCATCCAGTTACAAATCACAACAGGGCTAAAAAAGTTTCACTTGAAAAAAATGCTGAGACGCAGCAGAGCTCGCTGAACGTAATGAAATACTCTATAAAAATATTATCGATAACATGCAAAAAACAAGATTCGATGTGACTATAGGTTATAGAACCTTGACATACAATGTTTTTTTTTTAATCTTCATTCGATAACAAATATAATTCATCTTAGATTTATACATTTTAAATGATTAAATAAAAATAATGAAGACTCTTTCTTGAATAGACCAAAAACATAGGCATCGTTAAAAAGAAGAATTCCGAATTTAAAAATATGGATAAGTAAATCTTCTCGTCTCCTCAATCTTATTGGCCGCCCTGAAGTTGGCTACAAAGGCTGCAAATCTCATACAAAAACAGCAGCGCGCCGTCTCTTGCGCTTCGGCAATCCTGTGTAAAGCCCGGCCAAGAAGATTGGGGGTACTGTAGAGAAATAAGGACAAACTGCTCGAGAAAATGTAAACATGAAGAGACATTATCAAAACATTCGTACCTGTAAAACGTGTGTGCAACGCGCAACTGCTGTCTGTATCTCGCTAGATCCCCCAGATGCACCAGGCAGTGCTGGCAGATATACCGCGCGGAGGCCGGGGGCGGCAGGCGAGCGCCCACCGCCGACTCTCCTGCGCCCCAGCCCTCCACTAGCCCTAGCTGCGAAGCGCGCCGTCTGAGGAAGGATCAATGAGTCTGTGTAGTTGAAGTTGGTTGTTGCCGTATGTATCTGTAAGTGTCTGGTTTGCAGAGAGAGAAGTAGCTTGGTCCTGAGATACATTATATACATAATGTCTCTCAGGACCAAGCTACTTCTCCAGTAATTAATTTATATTAAGCTAGCTTCTGAAGCTACATTACTGTCGAGGGAATCTCCAAAGTCTTCAATAAGGTGATCCTGAATAGACTGTCGAAGGCTGTGGAAACTCTTCTGGGTTTCTGTTTAAACCGCTCATGCACGGACCAGATCAACACTCTTCGTATCATACTCGAACAGGCAGCATAATGGCTAAGGGAGAATTATCTTACCATTGTCGACTTCGAAAAAGCCTTTTGAAGTGGTCCAATATCTAGACCCACCTTTTTTTTTTCACTCTCATCCACTACTACGTTTTCCCACTCACACCCTCCACACTATAGACATTTTCAATAGAATTATGCTTCGCATATACGAAAGGAGGCTCTGCGGCATAGAGTGGAGACTGTCCAATGTCTTGGCAGAGTTGGACTATGCCGTTTACCTATGTCTGCTGCGAAATTGAACGACCTGCGGCAGGAGGCGGCGAAAACTAGGCTCAAAATGAGTATCCGGCAGACCATCTCTAACATAGAGTTACTGGAGAGATGCCACGGAAACGCGATCGACAGCCAGATCGAGCGTGGTAAATAGAGATGGATTGGTCACACGCTCCGGAGATTCCGATCACATTCCTAAACAAACCATTGATTGGAATCCTCAAGGAAAAAGGAAAACGGAAGCCCGTCCCCGCCAAAGCACCGTATTTGGCTGAAGCGACGAGGTGAAGCGTGAAACTTGAATGCGGTCGCGATGGGTGACCGGTCCTCTGCCCCAGCTAGGGGACATAGGATCTTAAGCATAGCTTGTAATTCGGAAAGAAGTCATCTCAAGGGAACATTATCCCTGGGTTAAAAAAATATATCCTATGTCCACCTCATAGGTCCAACTTATCTCAATGCCAAAATTCATTCAAGTCCGTTCCAGTTGAACGGATTTGCATGATGGATGGACACACACATATGAGCATGAATCTAAAGAAATAAGTGCTATTACTATACCTAAATGGTAAGTCCAATTTGAATGTAGTGCAGATCTGATGCAGCAAACAAAGGTAGAATCCAGCAGCTGCCTGAAGCACCCAGGACAGCATAGCCTGCCCTTCACTGCGAAGGGGATTCTGAAATAAAAATTCGTGTGAAGTTAAAAACGCATAGCACAATTATTTAATTTTTTGGTTACCCAAAATTGTTTACACAATACTATAGTTTGGCAAATTCGTACGTGACACTCCCATGGTGCGCGGGCGCGAGCGTCGTAAAGCAGCGGGTGTGGTGGCACGTGCGCGCAGGACGGGGACCACCTGACCTGAGCGTCGTTGCGTCATCCCGCCGTCACGTCATTGGGCAGTAACGTTAACGTCGCCACCCGCGCGGACATTGGGAGTGTCACGTACGAATTTGCAAAGATATAGTTGCAGATAAGGCCCCCAGAAGTCAGAACATACAACTAGTGTCTAATTGGTACTGGTTGTTCTCACCCTTATCCCACATTTGGGCAAATGTCTTGCCCCAGATTTACAGCTGATTTGGTCCAGACCTGAACTGTTGGGTTGCCTGAACTGAATATCACATTTTTATCAATATAGCTTTAAAAAAAGTATCTGGCAGAGGTTGAGTGAGGGTGCAGCATTGGATATGTTTCCAATCTCGGCCCATTATTGCTGTAGCTGGGGACTCAGCAACTTGTGATGAGTTCATGCAAAATGTTGTAACTAAACTATTCATTACTCCTCGCACAAAATGGTTTTTATTTAACAACCACAACACAATGACAATTTTTGTAGCATTTTTGTTGGTACGTAATTATAAGTATTAATTTATTTAATTAAATTTATTATTATTAAATGTCAATCAATTATTATTTCGGTCTTGCATGGAGTACTGCTTTCATTTCTGGGACGGATCTGCCAAGGACCAGCTGGATGCACTTTAGTCGATCGAAAAACGGGCAAAACGGCTCGAGCCTTGAACATCGGTGCCGAGTTGCCAGCCTGTCGATTTTTTATTGGTTGGATTCATTGGTATTCATTTCGGGGAGCGTGCGATAGAATTGCATGAACGTACGGACGTACGGCGTTGCGTCATCGGTACATGGTGAACATTTGACCTATATGCACTAAACGTTTTGGAAATACTTTCATTATGCATACGGCTAAGGAGTGGAATTCCCTGCCGGAATCTGTATTTCCTGATAGTTACATCCTAGGAGACTGTTTAAGTCAAGAGTGAATAGTTTGCGTCTAGGCATCGTCGACCATATCATCGCTTACCATCAGGTGAGATAGTGGTCAAGTGCGAGCCTATCAATAACAATAGAAAAAAAATACCACTATTTTTTGTACAATATTCTTTTGTACATTATTTTTCAATAGCGATAAAATTGTTAATAATTTGTGTCAATCATATTTTAAAATTACTACCATTACCTTTCTGTCTTTAGAAATAGCCTGTAGGGCTTCAATCTGCTGCTTGAAGCCGACATTCCACAAGTCCTGTTCCACTTTCTTGTCCAATGCATAGTCTAGATCCAAAACTAATACTTTTTGGTAAACCTGGGAACAGAACACATCAACATTACATTAGAAAAGCTACTGAACTGAATACATAATCAAAAGCCTGCGTCATGTCACAGAAAATGGCGCAGACAGGGTTATCTACATTATTAATAACATTCTGTATAAAATGAAAAATCGCCATATTTATTGTTCTGCTGGGTCTAAATCCTTTTTGTTGTTCACACAAAATATTGTTTTTTTCTAAGTATTTGTGTTGCTCCTTATAAATAAACTTCTCAAACCTTTCCATTAACTCTCTATTTTCTCTCTTAAATATGGATTTTATAATAGATTTTTTTAAAGCATCTGGATATATGCCAGCACTTATACTGAGATTAAGTATGTAACTTAGATGTACACATATCTCACTAGCTACGGATTTAAAAATCTTTGTACAGAGGCCATCGTAGCCTACGTTTTGTGTTTTTCAGTGACATTATTATTTTATACTAGTTTTTTCCCGCGGCTTCGCTCGCGTGGTATTTGGTCTGCCACAAGTAAATAATGTTTCGTGACAAACCATTTTAAATAAATAATGCGCACTTAGCGATGACGCATCATTGCTTGGACCACATCGCCCCTCGCACCGCTCCCCCGCTCTACCCGCCGCGCGTATTTATGTCGCTCGAGCTCCATTCAAGTCAATCTTATCGTGATTACTTTTAAACTTTGCATTCAAATTACTTAGTGTAAAAGACAAAGTTTATCTACATTAAATATTTAAAGCGACAAATGTGTCGATTTTGATAAAAGTTTGATAAATATTGTAAAATGTGCATTGTGAAAAAGTATCCAATTTAATTGTATTTAAAGTTCACTATTTTGGTCATAGTGGCTTCCACATAAAAGGCTAATGTTGTCGCGGAATTTTATTTAGAACTATTTAAGACAAACAATCCTACGGTACATTATATTGGTGTATCTCCAACGGTTTAGGCAGCGCACGCGAAGATAGCTCTTAGAGGGCAGAATTTTTGCAGACTTACTTGATATTTATCGTTATATTATGACCAAATTACAAAAATCATTATAAATTGTATTTTGATGTATAACCTATATTACTGTAAAGTTTCATCCAAATCCGTTTAGTACTTTTTGCGTGAAAGGGTAACAAACATACATCCATCCTCACTAACTTTCGCATTTATAATAATTACTACCTTTTGCCAGCGGCTTCGCTCGCGCGGAGTTTGGTCTGCCACATAAAGTTTCGTGACAAACCGTATCAATTTTTTTTTTATAATTTCTGCTCGTATTCGAAATTTCAGATGTTTAAATAGAAGTTAGACATCTGAAATTTCGGATACGAACTGATGGATTCCATACAATCTTTGAAACCCTCATATATTGAGGTAGAAACCCTTGGAGGTAGAATTATCGAAATTCCTTCTTCGTGCTCATTTAAGCTCAGTGGTTTCGGTTGTGCGTCGACCGCTGGGTGTGTTAGTCAATCAAGTTACAGTTTTATTATAAACTTCGCTTGTGTAGTGTGTTGATAAAAAGTAGCCTATGTCCTTCCCCAGGCTTGATATTATCCATATCAAATTTCATGACAAACAGATCAGCACAGCCATGATACATAAATTGACACTGATTTACAAACAGGACCAACAAAGGTTACTTTCGTTTACCGTTTGTGTCAGTCAAGCATTATTATGTAAAAATCGAATTTGCTGTAGAGAAAATACGAATAATGAAAACAACCTTCAACAAAGTCTGCTCTCACGCGTCTGCCCGCGTTCGAGTCGCGCACTTAGCGATGACGCATCATTGCTTGGATCACAACACATCGCCCCTCGCACAGCTTTACCCGCGGGGCGTATTTATGTCGCTCGAGCTCCATTTAAGTCAATCATATCGTGATAACTTTTAAACTATGCATTCAAATTACTTAGTGTAAAAGTTTATTTATCTACTTTGAATATTTAAAGCGACAAATAGTGTCGATTTTGATAAAAGTTTGATAAATATTCTAAAACGTGCATTGTAAAAAAGTATCCAATTTAATTGTCTTTAAAGTTCACTATTTTGGTCATAGTGGCTTCCACATAAAAGGTAGATATAAGCTGTCGCAGACTTTTATTTAGAACTATTTAAGACAAACAATATATTGGTACGGTACATTATATTGGTGTATCTCCAACGGTTTAGGCAGCGCACACGAAGATAGCTCTCAGAGGGCAGAATTTATGCCGACTTACTTGATATTTATCGTTATATTATGACCAAATTACAAAAATCTTTATAAATTGTAGCCTATGTGTTATTCTGATGTATTACCTATATAACTGTAAAGTTTCAACCAAATCCGTTTAGTAGTTTTTGCGTGAAATAGTAACAAACATACATCCATCCGCACAAACTTTCGCATTCATAATATTAGTAGGAAGTAGGATAGGATAGTAGGATATATCATCTGGTACGTTTGGTGCCAGGAACATTGACTCCCTTCTCGTGTCTATTTTCCCTGCTTGCTTTAGATTGGCTGCCGTTCATTAGTTTGGGCTGTATTTTATCATCAAAGTAGTTATTAAATGCATTAGAAATATTATTTGGATTTGTTATAATGTTATTACTAAATTTAATTTTATCAATACGCTGGCTGGGAATATTGTCTTTTTTGTGGTTTATAATTTGCCAGGTAGTTTTTGCAATGTTTTTGGCTTTTGCTATTTTATAACGGTTCTGTGCCTTTTGTGTCAGGTTTATAATTTTTTTATACAATTTACAATAGTTTTTAAACTTGATTTTATTGACCTGACTAGGATTTAGTCAAAGTTGCCACAGAAGATGTCTTTTCTTTCTACTGCATAATTTAACACCTTTGGACAATCACTTAGGTTTTTTTATAATGTTTACTTTGACTCGGGTAAGCGGGAAACACAAGTCTTAAAACAACTTAAAAGTGTCGATAAATGCATTATAAGCTCTATTGGGATCATTTATCTAGTAGATCTCCGAAAAAGAAATATTTTTTATACTGCTTTAAACTTAGCTATGTTCTCTATATTATAGTCTCTTCTGGCCGTGTGCCAATAGTTAATAGAACACGTTTTTTTCAGGGGGCATTGAAGCCACTGCGCTGTGTGATCTGATAGAGCAAACTCTATTACTTCGCCTTTACATGATTTAGTTTTAAATTAAAACTTAATAGTAAACATTCAAGCGTAGCAGAAATCCTACTTGTCTTTAGTACATCAATGTTAAAATCGCCAGCAATTACAATATTCTTACAATAGTCTTTGATATCTCTTGTAGAAGTGTCTCAAGCCTATTCAAACATTCATCTGAATTACTTACATTTGGTACTCTATAAATACAAACGACAATTATCTTATAGCTAATAAGCTCAATCGCACAGCACACAAATACAATGGAGATGATTGTTTCGCTATTTTAGGCAGTTCTTTTCATTTGAGCCCGTTTTTGATAAGAATACAAGATCCACCCCTGTTTTTCCTCTTTTTGCAATAATACGCTGCTAAACAATAATTTGCTACGTACAATTGATTCTCATAACCGTCCATTATGAAGTGCTCAGTAATGCATACTACATCAACAGACATTTGCTTGTCAACAAGTTGATCCAGACATACAGAAAGATCATTTGTTTTGTTTATTAAACCTGCTATATGTTGATGTAATATATTAAAATACTTATTCGAGAAAAACAGCTCATTTGGCTCAGAGGCGTTAGTGGTGGCATTTGTTTTAGAGTTAGGGTGAGGTGAATAATATGAGTTTACTTCACTCGAACAGCCAATGTCCAAGTTCATTAATTGGTTTAAATTTTCAAATATGTTGCTCATGCCATAGTTATTAAGAGACCCATTTCGCTTCAAAAACATGTTATAGTCATGTGATAAACCTAAGTTTGAATGGAATATGTAAGCGTATTCATGAGTACATACATCCAGATAAAGCATACTACTAAATGTTTCTATTCTGCAGATAAACATAACAGAATGTTTAAATATAAAGGTAGCAAAAACAAATACTTTTACTTCTTTATATTATTACTAGGTACGCACAAGAAATCGCAGGCATAGCATTAGTACTTCGAATAGCCAATTTTTATATCACACAATAATATTGTTAATTTTCCATACAAACTTTCACCCCCATATGAATGATTTCTGGGATACAAAACTATCCTATGTCCTTCCCAGGATCTCAAACTATCTCCATACCAAATTTAATCTAAATTGGTTTAACCGTTTAAGCGTAAAAAGGTAACAGACAGACAGAGTTACTTTCGCATTTGTAATATTAGTAAAGATAAGCAGTGATCAGAATAAGGTGAGCTTATATACCTAAGTTCAAAGAACAGAGACAAGGTTAGGTTAGGTTAAAACGGGCTGGTTTCCGCAACTCCACGACCAAGTCCGTATTTTGCGTATGGGTGGGAATTAACCAACAGAGACAAGCTATAAAATTGTTGAACCCGGGACATCAGTCCTGAAAAATAAATTGTTGTAAGGCGTCCAGTTTGTCTATTAGTTTTTGTTCTGTTGTTTGAACTAGATAGATAAGCTACATTATAATATGGGACATATATCCAAGCAGTTTGAGATTTTGGACTAGACCACATTTTAAGGTGGTAAATATTTTATGATAGATGTTCGAACCTTTTGTAACTGTTGCTGTGAAGCCCAAAGACCCCTTTCTTGGAGCATAGAAGTTCCACTCTTGAATTTTGATATTTTCTGTTTCAGCTCATCTGCCTCTCTATAAAAATTAAATCGATTTATGAATGTCTGTTCACTTTCGTTTGGTATAACGAAAACTGTATGTGTCATTCAATGACGAACTTTTACAGGGTCACTGGTTTCCTTATTTTTAATAACACATTGAGCAAGTTGTAAATTCCTGTATAACTAAAACTATTAAATGATATCTAAAAAAAATTGAAATATTTGTGACCATTGACCTCACTAGAGAAAATTACAGAATTTCGAAATTACAAACTAGGTTACACCAAAATGAATTCCTTATTTACCTCAACATCTGCACAGCGGCGTTTAGAACCATTCTGATAGAGGCTTAGAGCCTCAGTAATTGTCATAGCATTAGGAAGTTATCCAAAGTAAAATTACGGAATAATGAAATGAAAAATTCTAAAAACAATACAATCGAGATCCATGCACTGTCAAATTGTCAAGGTGACATTTTATTTAAAAGTTGCCATATTTATTCTATTCTCTGAATAAAGCATAGTGTACACCAACCTCATCACTAGTGCTTGATAATTCGATAAAGTTTTGCTATTATAACTTTGCATAATTCAAAAAATGTGGACAACTGAAAAATTGTTTTAATGTTTATATTCCTATTCATTCCTGGGAAAGAATAGTCACTCTAGTACGATGCAGTGTGGACTTGATACAGTTTTTTCACTGAGAGTGACCGTTTTCTCTTTATGAGATTACCATATTTTGTTTCATAATAATTTGACACGATCTTCTTGTAAACAACATGAACAGATGTATAAGTATTCTAACGACTAGATGTATAAGTAACTATTATGCAAAAATCAAAATATCCAAATCATTATATCGAGCGACGTACACGTCAACGTTTCAATATCTTGTAAACATTGTTGTTTTTGCTAAGAAAGATACCGTGCTGTTCCTTTATATCTTGGAATTTACATATTATATAATAATAATTCCCACACTCCACTTCTAAGTAGATTTAACATTTTTTCTGATTGGACTTGTGAAAAAGAATGTATAGCGTAAGCAATCTGACCACTCAAATATAGGTAACGGCACGAATTAAGAGCGCTCGGCAAAAGTATAGGGTGAATTGCGCATGTGTACATTCACGCATAAAATTACTAAGTATGATTTGAACTAATTATTTATTTGTAGGTAGTTTAAGTTTTGTGAAGAATGGATATTTAAATAGCTAATTTAAAACAGTGTGGTTTAGGCACAATAGCGTACCTATCATCATATTATTAAATGCTAAATACATAAAAATATGTCACTTAATTAAACGTATAAAGATGGAAAAACACATATATAAGGTTTTTATGCTAGCCTCCTTATCTTTTTCTTCGGCACCTTTTGTTCGGCAACACAACGAACGAAACATAATTGACACAATAATGCGCGACTGTACCTAAGGGACACGAGACGTACCTATGAGCGCGGTGAGACGGGAGAATGTGACACTGGTTGAACAATAAGTCACCGGTGCCGGCCGCTTCGCCGTTAAACCGCTAAACGGACCTAAAAATCCAGTTCTGCGCTTTCAAGGTCAGCACTCTTAAACCGCGCCGATACCTGGACCATGAAAGAGACTGGTGTAAAAGGCTAAAAGCATACCAGTTCCACTTACGCACTCATCCAGCGTAAATACAAACATAATAGTAAAACAATTAAACAGTAGCTTTTTATGGTCTCGCGCCAGTTAAGAAACTTTTTGGGGATACCTACCAATTATGAGTTCTGCATAGTTATGACAGCCAGATTTAACATGAAACTTTATTAAAACCATGCATGCGGTCATCTACTAAATTGATTATTTCTTTTGTTGTCGAAACGAATTCAAACCCCCGACGAGTCCGACGAACGACGCAGCCAGAAGTCTTAGAGATACTACGTATGACGCAGCGCAGAACTGTGTTGTTTAAGTTGTCTGTGATTCTGTGCTGTGCTGTGCTGTGACTTCGTAGTAAAGACGCAACCACACTTACGTGGCGTGGCGTGTCGTGGCGCCTTTCGACGCAGTTGATTGACTACAAAACTCGTTGCGTAATGACGTAGGCTGGAACAGAGTCGTTTGATTGGTGGATCCCGCGCGCCACGCCACGCCACGACACGTAATGCTAGAAACACATTTGCGTGGCGTGTCGTGGCGTGGCGCGCCAGAAGCCTATAGGTTTCATACATTTAGTATGGTTAGAGACACATTAGAGTGTCGTGGCCAAGCGTGGCGCGTCCTGGCGTGGCGCGGACTGCCCGCGACCGATAATGCCAGAGCCGTGGTGGGGGCTATGGCGCGCCACGACACACCAGGCAAATGTGTTTCTACACCGCGTGGCTCCGGCTCGTGGCGCGCCATTCAACGATGCGAACTCGTAGCGAACGCATGTATGCTGCGTGTTGAAAATGATCGACGAGCTTATCGAACTCGTACGTCAACGTACAGTTTTATATGACACAAAGTCTAGGAAGTATAAAGATCATTTGAATCCCCTGAACAGTAGGTACCCTAATTGTGTAAGTTCATAGAATAGCGCAAGGTAGGCTTTCCTTGCATTCATTGTGTCGGCGACGAAACCCCATCTACAAGCTGATTAGGTAAAACAACGAAGTTAATACAATACCTACTCATGCCAATACCTTAAGTACATATGTAAAGTACATAAAAACTGTATATAAAGAGTTAGCTAAGTACATCTAAGATTTCAACTAGTAATAAGATAACTAAACAGATTGTAAGCAAATGACGAAGTACGTAATACGTGATAGTTATGTCTTGTTAGTTACCAATGAGAGTATTGTAATTGTTTTGTTTTATGTTCAATAAGCATGTACAATCATATAAAATCCTAATTTGAATATTAAAAGTTGATATAGATAGTTTTTTAAAGAATTGATAGGAATATCATACAAGTTAACAATTACGCGAGGAAATTGAAAACGTGATTTTTTGTTTGAGGAGATTATTTTGTGACGTTAGTGTCAAATGAAAGGTCTTGATTTTAAATCATTTTATCCCTTTCAATCATGTAAATCGGTCCACACGATTCCGAGATAATCGCATATCATTATGATCAAAACGTAAACAAACCGATATTTTTATGTTTTTGTTCTAGATACTTTTTAATTATGGTATAATGTGTAAATATTATTATTGTAAATTGTGTACGTGGTCAAATCCTACCTTTTAAGCTCAAATTTGTAAGGATTATGTTGAAAATTTAACGGCTCCAAAGATTTCGGCTAAGTGAAAATGTACGCAAGGATGGTCTCAAAACGTGCGGTCGTCAGTCATCGGTGCTCTATAGAAGTTTAATTGCTAGAAATGATTTATTTATTTATTAAAACTTCATGCAACATAAAGGTACATAGGCGGACTTAATGTCTGATTTATTCTCTACCAAGGTTGGTGGAGATATATTATGGCAGATGCATACAAATAAATTGGAAGCCTTCATCGAAATCATCATCCGATTCCGAAGAAAACATTATGTACGTCTACACGTTGCGAAGGTTCGATGTATACTTATTCAGAAATAGCGCCAGGGTGCGCCACAACTAAGGCCACAACACGCCAGCATAGTGTGCACACTCAGCGCCACGCCAGTATGCGCCACGCCACGACACGCACGCAAATGTGATTCCGGCTTAAGTGTGGTTCCGACTTAAGAAGTAAGTCACAAAGCAACGAGTTTTGTAGCCAATCAACTGCTTCGGCAGTTGCCATGACACGTAAAGACGAAACAACATCCGCGTGTCGTGGCGTGGCGTGGCGCAGTATCCACCAATCAAACGACTCTGTTCCAGCCTACGTCATAACGCAACGAGTTTTGTAGCCAATCAACTGCGTCGGAAGGCGCTACGATACGCCACGCCAAGTAAGTGTGGTTCCGTCTGGTCTTTGGCTGTGACCGCGAACTAGTAAACTGTTATTGACAGAGCGTTGAATGTCAAAGTATTATTAAATAAATGACAGTGATAGGTAGCAGGCAGCTTTCGCAGATTTGATCCCAGTATTTTCCTGTTACATTTTAAATTTAAATTTATTGTTTTTTTTTGTCAACAAGAAACTTTATCATGTACGAGCCACGCGTAGGAGATGCTGGAGTGAATAAACTGAACATTAATGTGAGTCGATTTCAATAATACCTAATCTATTAGTGTTTTTTCAAACCTGGGGATGACTAATACCTTGCGCAATTTATATCCTCAGGCTCCGGATGTGGTGTTTGGGCACCGTACATGCCAGACTCGAGAAGTAAAATGGCTGTGTCTTGACAATATATACAACAAGTTCTATCGGCCTAACTTTTATGATGTCGGCGGCACTTACATGCAGGATGTGGCGGATTACTGGTTCTCATATAAAACGGAGCAAGTTGGTAATATTTTCCTTCTCCATATGTTTATCTGTAACCATGGAGTAAGCTCCTTCAGTGTTGCTCTAAGCTGTGGCAACAAGTTCAAGGTTGATAAGAAATCAGACACAGTGTATTTGGAGCAGTACCTCACCGAGTTCCAGTTCAAACAGCTCACTGAACTGACTCACACTTACCTCACCACATACAGTTTCACAGAACTAGACATACAATGTTTAAAAAACAGAAAACTGTATATAGCTGCCTCGTTTCCTTTTGCCGATGCGGAAGGGGTCAGTCTTGAAGTCATTGATAACATCAAACTTAACCATGACTGCAGTGCTCTTTTTGCTGACCCTATTGGCTCTGATTTTGTCATTGAATCTGCTGATGGAGCCAAGTTTCACATCCACAAAGTCATACTTGCTGCGCACAGTGAAGTTTTCAAGGCTATGCTCAAGGGAGACACTGCAGAGAGTCAGAACAGTTATGTGAAACTAATTGATGTTAGTGGAGAAGATCTCAAGTACATGTTAGAATACATTTACACAGGGACAGTCAAGGACGTAGAGGACATTAACTTCCCTAGCTTACTTATGTTAGCAGATAGGTATAACTTGAAAGGTCTCTGGGAACTCTCAGAGCATGCTCTCTCTGAACACATAACATTAGATAATGCCCTGGACATTCTTGTTATAAGTGATATGTATGACTCCGAGTTTCTAAAATATGAGGCATTTAAATTTATAAAAGAAAATAAAGAAGTACTTTACAGTAGTTCTTTCAAAGAGATTACTAATCCTGAATTGCTCAAGCAATTGTGTACTTATATGACTGAATGAATATTCACTTAGAAGATTAGATTTGTTTGAAAGAACTGCTGTGAATTACTTCTTTTTACAAGCTTTTTATGAACTTGCAATGTTACATACATGTTTGGATCAAATCTTGTAACTGAATTTTAGAGCAGTTATCCACAACCGGTTTAGATGAAATTTTGCATACACATTTGATTTGGATGACAATGAATGGTAAGCTAAAAAGAAAGTTTAAATTTTTTTTTAAGAATTGTTTATTTATGGGAAAATCAACTACATATTTATTAAAAAAATATGTTGAATCATACATGGCTGAATAGCATTAACCATTAGTTAGGCTCTGATGAATATCAGAGCCAAATCTGTCTAATGGTTATTTAGGCTGTAGCCCAGGGCCTAATATAAATAGCTCCAGCCCCCATTGAAAACAATGGACAAACAAACTGTTGTATAATCAAATGTTGCAATAAGGCAGTTCACTACAATGGTTTAGGTACAAGTGTTACAAAAACAGAAAAAGTGGTGGGACCCCAAGGGTTACAGGGCTACAGAGTCGGCATTGTCAGCAGACAGCACAAAACCTACCTTTAAACGAGCCATTCTTTCTTTTTTTGTTATGTATAGGCTCGTGTTTGACCATTATCTCGCCTGATGTGAAGCGATGATGTGGTCTGCGGTGAAGCACGCAATTAAATATACACAATTCTTGAATATATATAATCTCAATCTCGGCAACTGGTCAATCGATCTAAGTAGTAGTAAGAAGTTTTCTACAAATTAAACCTAGCTAGGTTTAATTTGTAGAAAACTTCATTTATTCTATTTTCGCCCAAGAAGAGCTCGGTCGCCCAGGTAAGTCAAAGGGATCACAGGGGCCAGCTTAGGTCCCAGTTGTTAGGAAAAGCTAAGCATACCTTAATATTTATAAAAAGTAAAACAAAAACATTTCACAAAAAATAAACAGACTACAAAAACTAAACACCAAAAAGAGCAAAAATAACTTTCGTTTCGGCCGTCGGTCTTTGGTACCTCTTTTTTTTTTTTGTCCTTTTGTGACACTGACTTCCGAAACGAAAGTTATTTTTGCTTTTGAAGTCGGTTTATATTTTGTGAAAATGTTTATATTTTACTTTTTGGTACACCATCACTAAAAAGTGGGCAGGTACCGAAAGGATTGAAAAAAAAACCTATAATAACTCAATTTACACATTCGTGCTGTTTGTCGTTTAAGAGTTCAGTTATATAATATGTATATATCCATATCTTGAAAACTTTTGAACCGATTTTGATGAAACTATTCCCTAAGTTGAGATATACCTAATCCAATAAAAAAAGAATGATCACGATCCGTTTACTAGTTTCGGAGAAATGCGTGGGCAAACATACAAACAAACATTTATGGAATTTGGCACACGTGTTTAGTTAGAAGCCCACAAATGAATTTCGTGCAATTCCAACAATATTACATACATAAGTGTCGAATTGATAACCTTCTTTTTTTAGAAGTCGGGAAAAAGGTATCTGTGCAATGCAGGGTGCTAAATCTCGCTCTCTTTTAGGTTGCTTCGATTGCTCTAACATTCCTTCTTTTTCAACAATTCATGAAGTTTTGAAGTGTTACTAGAGGAGAGGACAATAAGCGTCGACGAGAAATGTTGAGCAGATGTCGCATAGGTCATCACTCGTAGTACCTACAGTTAATTCGTCAAACTTGATTTCTGAAGGGATGGTAGACCTATCTATTCTATTCTCTATTTCATAGCAGGGATTATTGTACTTTTTGTAGTTGCCTTTTAAGTCTTACAAGGGTTTTAGACAACCAAGGAAGGAAACTACGTTTGACATGAGCTATTTTGGGTGCTGTTTCCTCAACGGTTTTGTACAGACAGACATTCACGACGAAAGCCATTGGAGTTGTTGAAGACCTCGTCACCATTAATTTAGGAATTGAACCAGGTTTGTGTAGTTACAATATAAGGTCTTGCAAAGCATGGCAGCATGTGTACCTAACCCACACATGCTGCCATGCTTATTTCGGTAAGTTTTGTTCTCATGCCTCTTCAGGTAATAAATGTTGTATTTGCATAGATAGTTCAGAGTTTTATGCTAGGTGTTGTCCTTGTCCATGTTTTTTTTTTATGTAGCGTAAGTTGTCCCACTGCTGGGCTAAAGGCTCTCCCATGTTCTTCCAGCCAAAATTTGTCTCCTGCCTTCTCTGACCAATCCGGCTTTGTCCATCAATGGAGGTTATATAAGTAAGACAACTCGCTGCTAAGGACGAGTGCCGTGTCTCTGCGTATAAGTATGGCGCAAAATGGCGAAATGGTGTATACTTTGCAAGATGCAAGTGCATCTCTGCTTAACCGTTTGGGGTACCAACACAAGCGTGATGTTATGCGCCCATCACGATCCCAAACGTATTTGTAACCCTTTTCACGAGCTGCTACTCTCGGCATGGATTGCCTCATTCATAGGATAGGTGCTCGGAGAGTTCTCTAGAGACAGAAGAATTAGTGCCCCTTAGACACTTGTCCCACCGCCGACGACGAGGAAGCAATTAGCTATCGACTATTTTCTCGCTGGCGAAACGGACAAAAGATATTATATCCCGTGTCAATAAAAGAGATGATTGTTTTGATAGTTGAACGCCGGCGAGAACTCTCTCGCCGCTTGTTTGTCGCAGCGACAAGAGCTACCAAAGGTAATACTCGCTCAGTAATGTTCGCTGGGTCTGTCAGAACTCACGCCGAGATACCAACCAGTAGCGCGTGCATGTTGACGCAGGATTGGCCGCCCCGAGAGAGTGGCGCGTGAAATCGCCCATCACACAAAAACACGCGTATAGCTGACCGGCAAAACTATCGGAACTGCACATTCGCTAACTCGTAACTAGTTTCTAGCATTACTCGCTTATCGCTTAAGTCCAAGTGCCTTAACCTTAAGATCTTGACTATTTTTATCAGGAGACTTTTTTATTGAATAAACTTGGAAATTATGTGGCTTATATGTAGAGTTAGATTGGTTTTAGCCAATAAAGAGCCAATACTCTATCCAGTGCAGTATGCAATATTGAGAAATATATATTTCGAGTGCCGTGTATATTCATAAATTTCTTCTGAATTTTAAATGATATGTCTGTCAAAACTATTTTTATTACTATTTGTACAGCTAGTAGGTACCATGCATTTGTCTTTCCAACACATTTTTTAAACTTATTTTTGTACAATTTTCTACTATAGTATGTAAGTGAATGTTCAGATAATGTCGCAAGTGATATCAGTATACTGTAAATAAAAATATAGTTTGTTACTAACTTGGTCATAACATGCTACTTCAGATATTTTATACATACATTTAAGGCCTAGTCAGTCACTTATGTAACTGTTTGGAATATGATTTTGTTATGTATTAAATACTTTGTTAATTGTTTTCATGTCTAAGTTAAGTTAATAATAAATTAATAAAATCAAATAAATGATATACCTATATTTATAAAAAAAGTTTTTTTTATTATACAACATCATGTCAAAACTATTTTACACACAAAATAAATGAAAAACATAGTATACAGAAAACGTAAAAATAAACTTTATTGAATTTAAAACATAACTATCGTTATATGATGGGAAGTGATAAAATTAATAGTTAAATAATAAATATTATCAATATGTATACTCGTAGTAGATAGATAGCTTGTAAGTTGTACAAGTGCTGCGCGGCGCAGGTGTCGCTCAGTGGCACGGGGCCCTCCCCTAGGGTCTAGGCCCTGTCACGTGCCCAGCGAGCGGCGCGGGCGCACACGTTGGCTAACTAATCATTTTGGAATGTTACTGGAAGTCTTCATTTCTGCGGCAAACAAACATTTTCTTCTGTTAAAATGTTAGTCCACGACGTTTTACGATCGGGTGTAGTGCGACAAAGGCGCTCATTAATTTACCGAGCGGATGGGCCATTCACATCGCGATGGGCTCGCTAGCAAGCGGCTCAACGCCTAGCTATGTATTGCAATCGTCAACAAGCGTAGCAGGCAATGCGACAAGCCTAAAGCGACATCGTCATCAAGCTCATGACTGGTAGCGGCCCACTGCATGTGAACAGACCATGTAATAGCGCTGCACTACGTTATAGCGATCAGTACGTAACTAGCTAAAGTGGTACTCATTTCAAGTGTACTATTGCTCCCGTCGGAGGTCGTCTAGTCTAGTCGACGGCAACGCTACGATGGCTCTCAGAGTCAGTGTTATATCACACGGGATCTAATTTGGAATCTATAAATCCATTCGTATGCGGGCAGCGAGGATTCATCGTGGTCAACATGCAGGAGAAGCAAGAAAAAAGGCCAATAGTTGTCTTATCGTTTATTGATAATTACTGGAACCGGTACACAAGAACGAAATAGAAAATATCTCTCATGAAAAAAATACGCGTCCATGTAATGATCACCTACATCCTAATGGTTGTTATCGGATATAAAAATAAAAATACATGAACCCCTACTATTACTTCATATTCAATGCAAGCTACAGTACATATTGCTACGACTCGACTGCATTACTTACTAAAAATACTTATGATCTTATGGACACAAGTCTCATTAAACTAAATACGTGTCTTCACTTATGAGTAGGATCACACGAGTGTCCATAACAAGACTGCGCCGTGAGCGAACTGCTGCTGGAGTTACAATAGTGTTAATTTATCACTAATTGGCCACAGGTAAGTAATTATCATAATTTTAATAGTCAGAACAACATCCCCCGACAAACAGAATCGTCCCTTGTAAGTATAGAAATGTTTAGAAACGCCTCTGCTTCTGTCGGTATGTTAAACAGCACTAGCAGACCGATAGAGTTATTGCAGACGAGAGTGTTAAGTCCACATGTACGACACCTGTTTGTTCACGTTAATAATGATACAGATCAGGCTCCCGCGTACTCACGCCGTCGTCCGACACACGACACATGACACATAGCTACCGATGTAAGCCAAACTTCCGCTAGTAACACTTCAGACTGAAGCTTATTGTAAGCGTGAAAGTTAGATTTAGAAACAGAAGGAACACAAAAATTCATCGTGCGAGACAAAAGGCGTCATATAAGAACCTTAAGTGACGGCAATCTTTCACCGATTTGTTTTAATTAAAAGCAATAATTGGACAGCAAGTTTGATCACAACCAGTATAAATGAATGTAAATTAACGATTGGTTCTTATATGCGTTGTAAGTTGTGCTCGCAGCATGAAACTAGATGGGTATATCGAGCGTTACGGAAGGCACAGGCCGGGGCGTGCGTTCCGCAGCGCGTGACGTATGACGTCACGGTGGTATGTACACGTGAACACAGCGTCTGTATCAGTGTGCGGGAGTGGGCGCTCGGGGGCGCGCGGCGCGGCCCTAGCGTTTACCGTTGTTATACGAGAGACTCCGCAGCGGCGCCTTGAAGTTAGCCGCCGCCTGCTGTTGGATCTGGTATGCGAGCGGGTGGATCTTGAATCCGTACAACCTGGTGACGTGAATGTTACCTTCATAAGTATGAATAAAACAAAATAAGCGCATACAGAAGGGGAAATTAAACAACAACTACTGTGCAACTAACTACACACCAAATGATTAAAGTTTTAAATGTTACTTTTCCTTTATCCTGTTGGGAGATGAGAATGAAATTATCTGATTTACTGAACTGACTCTCTCTACAAATTATTGGCCAGTCAGAATAAATCCTTTTGGATCTCTTGCCTATATGAATTTACAATATAAACTAAACATACCTAGGTACGAACTGAGAGGCGGGCCTCTTGGGTCTGTACTCGGGGTGAACCATGAACACCATGTGCGGAAAGCCGGTGCCGAAGTAAGCGCCGTCGGTGTGGTGGTGCCGCGAGGACTTGGGCGTGTACACGTCCATGCAGCGCGGACAGTACAGCTTCACCATAGCCTCGCCGGGGACGTCTGACAGACCTGGAGGAACAAGTAATTAAAGCTGTTGTTACGGGTCACTGGAGTTAGTACAAAATACAACATCATCCCAATTTAAGGCTATATATACGCCCCAATGTAAACGCAGTACTGGCCGTGCGCCCGCTTGATGCCAAAATATCAATTTTGAACCTCCTTTTGAACAGTTTTTTTGCAAAATATTATTTAATTTACATAATGCTATGTCAGTTATGAAAAAAATTCCAGCCATCAATTTTTCTGTTTCAAAATATTTTTAAACATCCAAGTCGTTTAAGAGGAGTATCCAAAAGAAACAATGTAAAGCGGATGTAGGCCCTAACAAAATAAATATGTGGGTACCGTGGTGATGACCAATTAGCCAGCTGTGTTTAGAGATAGGTATACTTTTTCTTTGTTTGTGATGATTTTTTATTGTTTTACCTTTGCATGCCTCGTCATTAGACGACGATATTTATAATGTAAAAATTTAAAACTCATGTAAGTGAACTGTAATGTTCTTATGAGAAATAAAGATTTTTAACCTAAGTCTCTCTTGATAGCTCATTTAGACTCGGTCTTCTGCCGATTTCAGACCCAAAACGAAGCCGATCGATCGGCTATCGTATCATTTAACAACCGTAAAAGTATGGTTTATTTTTTTATTTTGTTTGCTTATTTACTGGCAATCATTTTCACCATCGCCTCTTCCATTGTACTCTCAAGCATTCGTTACAGTTCATTCAATTAGTTCAATTTTGGCGGTAGCCGAATGTTCGGTGTAGGGAAACAAACCTTAAATAATAGGCTTGGAATTTGTTGACTCGGGTTTAATTGTGCTTTAAACACATACAATCGACACGAAGTATTACAGTTTTAGAGTTAAAGTTAAGATTGAAATACATAAAATCGGGCGCACAGAAAAAGTATTGTTACTTGCTATGTAGTGAATGGCGTTCGAAGTAATGGCCGATGCGTCGCGTCGCTCTATCGCAGGCGGCGAGTATGGTGTGATGTAGCGGTCACGCCATTGGTTGAACAATATTATCACGTCATGGTGAAGGGCTGTGATTGGCAGCGGCAGTAGAATACCGTTTAAGGTAATGTTAGCCACGGTTGACATGTTCGGATACACATACGGCGTCAACACCGAACGTTCGGTCGGACACTAGCTTTTCTAGCGCCCGTTTTGAAGTCTTCCTGTCCACCTAGTGTAAGTGAGCCATCAGGCATTGCCACAATAATAGATCTTCTGTAAGCCGCGTCTTTAAAACGCCATAATATCAAATAGTTTTCAGTTAATCGTCAGACTTTTGCAACGGAACTCACTAATCAAGGTTTGGCATCGGTTCATTGTCTTTATGTTTTGCGATAAGTTCATGAACACGTGTAGGGTGCGTGTGCAATCAACATACATACATTTAGTACTACAGTATGAGAAGTTAGAACTATTTGTTCTAGCAGATTAATTAAAATTTAGAGACTTAGATACGTTTTTATTATTTACAACCGATTACAACAAAAAAATGTTATCTAATACATAACGCACCTATATATGAACTATAATCAATCTAAACAAATATTAAAAAGAGGTAAAGTTAGTAAATTTGTTTTTAGGCAAGAACTACTGAACCGATTTTGAAAATTCTTCATTCCACGGGTCAGCTAGTCGCGTAGAAAAAGGAGAGAAGGGAAGAGGCCCATTGGGCGTCAAAAAAATCAATATAAAGATGATTAATATAGACCAACACTATTCTCAGTGTGTTCGCAGATCGGTGGGATTCTCCGATGATGCAGAGGTGGATGCAGCTCCACCCTGAAGTGTAGCTTTATGTTTTTAGTTTTATATCTGTACCTATTAACACTAGTTTTTTAAGTAAATTGTTACTAATCCTATGGACTTTGTCTGAAATAAAAGATTTTTAATTTAATTTAATAGTATCACTAACATTAAAAAGAGGTAATACAACGGGTCTTGTTGAGCAAGCCACGACAGAGAAGCCGTGGCAACAAATCTAGTAGTATGATATTTTGTGCGTATGTCGGAGAACGAACGATACAGAATTTGGCAAATGTTCAGAACAGACCATATCCAATTCGTAGACAATTTTACTAAAAGTGAAAGTTCGGGGTTATTAACCCCTAAACAGAAAATTCGAGAACAATAACACTTCTGTCTGTGAGAATTATTAACCGACTTCAAAAGGAGTTTCAGAAAAGTATTTGTTACATTATGGAGAAGATTTTGGTATTAACATATGGATACTCCGTGACGTCGTCCGCTTGGATCCGTTACATGTATGTATGAAGTATCTTTGTCCACGTATTTCCCCGAAACTAGTAATTGGGTCATGATCATTCTTTATTTATTGGATTGGATTAAGTATCTCTCAACTAAGGTCATAGTGCAAGTTTCATCAAAATCGATTAGGCTGTTTACAAGATATGGAGCATACAACCGAACTCTTTACAGACAAACAGCACGAATGTGTAAATTGAGTTAGGTATTTTGTCAATCCTTTAGGTACTATGAAACTTGCTTAATTTGTATTGATGGTGAGCCAAAACTAAAAAGAGAGGAATAAAAACATTATCGCAAAAAAGAACCGACTACAAAAAACAAAACACTAAAAATAACTTTTGTTTCGGAAGTGGGTATCAGAAAACGATAGAAACATGAGGTACGAAAGACGTTGTTATGTTTTTGCATAAAACACTAAAATTGTTATTGTCATACAAACTATCAGCTTCAGATTATGAGTAGTATGATTATTTACGTTGCGTTGCTTATTGCGTTGATTACACAACTAGTTTTATATCATAATGAGGCAATTAGAGGGAAGCTGTGTGGCACAATTGTGGAGCAAATTATGTAGGCACATAGGTTAAGTAGATTTGTACTTAGAGGCATAGTTGCCTCTGTTGCAATTAATATTAATCTTTATTTAATGAATGTTCCGAAATGTGTACAAATTGCATTTGCAATAAATTTTTGAACACAAACAACTCTAATAGAAACAGAATAAAATGTTGGTATAAAACAATAGTATTGGGCTAGCCCTATACTATAAATAACACCAAACTTCTGGGTGGATCACCAAGCAAAATTTAACATACAAAGTTAGCCAGATAACTGGTAAGTCATAATTTTTTGTTAATTCTGGAACACGTAGCGCAGCAAGATGTCTTTCGACCGCTGTGGTAACTCAGCCATTAGAGTTAGCAAAAATCATCAACATTCTCCTGCCCATATTACAATTTATTTCGAGTTTAGTAAATAATGTCTGTAAAACACTTACCAAGTGGAAGCATAGGTTGGCATTCACAATAAACGCGGGGGCAGTGGCCGAAATCTCCGGCCTGGAATTTCTCTAACATCTGTCCAATGCCTCTGTAAACATGTAATAAAACATTATAAATCCTACTTCCTACTAATATGTGTCTGTTTTGTTTGTACATAAATAAATAAATAATAACATAAATATGTATATTTGTTAATCAATTGTGTTTCAATTTCTGAATATAATTGAATGAAATTTAGGAAACAAATTGACTATGGCTTCAATCAGGAGATAGGATATTTTTTACCAGTTTAGTATGCTCTCGTGAGGTAAATTTTTACACTCACATGGGCAAAACCACTATAATATTTTGGTAGGTACATAAATAATGCTAACATGGAGATTTTCCATACGTTTTGAAGGGCATGTATAGAACAATCATAGCATAAACATGCTTATTGCTAAAAATAGAATGCATGTTATGCATTGCACAATGTTCTGAGTTTAGAAATATTGTTTTGTATCAGACTAGGTACACCATGTTACCACAACTATTTATAATTTTGCTAGTCATGTTAAGTAATAATCATAATGTTTTCAAAATCATATTCTTTAAACAAATTAAGAATATTGGCAACATAAATACAATATGGAATAACAATGAGAATAAAGCAATGCCTTGAATTTTAATCAAGAGCCAAAATTAATTAATTATCTGTCTGTGGTTAACAGTTTATCTGCACTATTATTTCTATAATTATGTATTTACTTACATCAATTTTTATCAACAGGAAGTGTATTGTAGGAGTTAATTTAGCGTGTCAATTATGTTGATATTATTTTAACAAACATATAAAACGAATTATTATGGGTCCTTTATCTCACTCATATGAGTATGTTGGACTTCCATGTTCTTTCATTAAAAATGGTTTTGTGACAGGATAATGAGTTAAGAAACCGAGAAAGCAAGCAACCAGGAAAACAATACTACAGAAAGAGGTCTACTGTAGGAAGACCCCTTGAATTTAACTTCGCTACTATACTGCATAAAATAAATCTTCTCCTTACCTATTAGTTAAAATGTAGCGAGCATGAATCAGTCCATAGAGGATCTCGGAGGCTTGCTCCACCAGATCTGACTGGTTAGGGTTGTCATCAAGGTCATCATCTATAAAACAAACAAGTTATCACATAATGACTAATACAAGTTGAAGCCCAATCATTAGAGGACCCTAATGCATAGCAATCCATTGCTAGAACACAGGCTCTCTCTCAATGAGAGGGAACAGCAAACAAATTCTATACTGGACTCATGTGATTAATTACTGTTATATTGAACTAGCATTGATAAAATTAGCCTACTAATTTGTTACATATTGATTAACAGTCATGGGCTATATACACAACTTTCTCATTAAACACAAATCAAAAGTGGTATATTTTATAGATTATTCATAGTTTTATTTAAATTGTGGTATTAATTAGCCCGACAATGGAATATATAGCGGTGCACAGCATAGAGATGCCTCAGCAGCCACTCGTAAAGATGGCATCGTCAACACTTTCCATAGAAACTAAGTGTGTATCAGTGAGTGTCACAGAAACTGTGGGATTGTGAATATTTATTATATTGATTACTAGCTTTTACCCGCGGCTTCGCTCGCAGTGAAGCCATTAAAAAAAAATATTTTTTTAATAAATAGTATCCTATGTTACTTCTAATACCTCCAAGAATATATGTACAAAGTTTTATGATGATCAGTTCAGTAGTTTTAGCGTGATAGCGTAACAAACAAACTTACATTCACATTTATAATATTAGCATAGATTACTATGCTTATGACATTTGAAATTTGGTAATGCCGTGTGTAGTCACTGCCAGCACAGTGACTCTATCCTCTGTGGCTGTGCCAATGCCTAAAGTACTGTATCCTATAATCCTCAGCACGTATATTGACAAGGTTATAGCGTTGTGCGGATAAGTTCGGGCATATTCCGCAAACTGACCAACCACCCTATAGAGCAAATGGAACATAGACGCGTCACGATTGGTCAGTCGATACTTGTGTCGACTGACCAACCAATCATGCGCTCCAAACTATCCTAAACGTTTACCGCGCCCCGCTTGAGTACTAAAGAGACCTAAAAAACGACTTCTGCTCATCTAACAACTCTTGCCAACTTACATGCCAGGTACTATACATATACATAAGCTACTTACTCTCAAACTAACTTCACATATAACAAATAAATAAATATCTCAGTAATTATAATAGTCATAAAATTTAATTCAACAGACAGTCAGACAAACTTTAGTTGTAATATTAGTAAGCAAGATTACAAATCTTATAAACCACAAACAATTAACATACTTTATCTTGTCTGACACAAATTTATGTAGCCATTAAGGTTATGTTTTTGTAAGCATCATAAGTTTGGAACCAGTTAGTAAATTAGATCTGAATCGTGTTATACCAATGAAAATGCATGGAGGTTAACTTAATATGCAAAGTTTATGACCTAAAAATTGAGCACTAAAAGTCTGGAATTAAACCATGTTTCTTTTTTTTAGTACTTTTTTACAATGGCTTTAATGCAGTGACATTATAATGATAATGACATCATGAGGCGTCGTAATAAGGTGGTGCATGTACTCACCAGGCTCTAGGTCCAAGATCATGTCCAGTGCTTGTCTGTAATGTGGCACCTGCTCATTTAGTCCCGTCAAGTTGAATTTATCGTTAATGTAATCCTCGTCCACCTTAAACAGTAACATGTTGGATCAATATCTAAATCAATCTCCACCATAAGTGACAAAATTATATCACTTACCTCGCAAAAGAACTCGTTTCCACGAAGTCCGCAAAACCATGAAATCCATGATACCTCCTCCGAGCTGCTCATTTTCCTAAAAAAATAAAACAATTTGATAAGCGAAATCCGTTTCCGTTCAGAGTTTCGGACATAAAAAATCCAACGCTTCTAAGTCCACACTGTTACAACAAAAATCTAAGCATTCCGATGTTTTCACCTGTTTTTTCACGACTTTAAGGAAGTTCACACTGAAATTTCGACACGGATTAGCAAATTCACTGTAATTACGCACGGAAAGATGCAAAATAAACAGAATTTAATGCTCTAAAATGATGACAAACCTCACCTTTTCGTGCCTTGATTAGCCACGCTTGACGGGAGGGTACCTCGGGATGAGGGAGAGAGAATTTCAATTGTGTATGGTTGTCACAAAAAATATAGACAAAGTAGTCTATGGTCTTATGTAAACTTCAATTTCCATTCACTCAATCATTCTTTGCCAACTTTTTTCTAGCATGCTTGGAACATGGGTTTTTCGCTTAATTCGAATAATGAACATTAATAATGTGTCCAAAAAATGTTTTCATGACAGTCACTGGTGCTTTCCTGGTTCCTGACTCACTGGGTGTTCTACATTATGCTAGTGTTAATAAAGAAGTGTTAACCAATCATGCAAATAAACTCTTTAGGGTTCCGTAGTCAACAAGGAACCCAAGTTTCGCCTGTCGGTCCGTCCGTCCATCCGCAGCTTAGCTTAGAGACTCTTAGTACTAGAAAGTCATAATTTGGCATGTAATAAAATAAAAAAGCCTTATATTTCATACATTAAAAAAATTGATATCTCACAATTAGTGTAGTTTAGAAAGTGAAATACATTTAAATCCAGTAAAATTCTTCAATAGAACAATAATCACATTAAAACTTATACATATATTAAATACATATATAATTCAACCCAATTCAATTCATTGAATTCATACCGCTAATGTAGTATTAAATTAAAATCAATGAAAAGAAAATAATAAAATCAATGAAAACGAATCAAACCAAATAAAATAATTTAAAATAAAATAGATTATAATCAATTAAAACAAAATCATTAGAAAATAACATGTCAAAATCAATTCAAATTTAAATAAATTAAAACAGAACAACAAAATCAATCAAAATAAAATAAAATAGAATTAATTAAAACAAAAACATTTACAATAAAATGACAAATTAAATTTAAATAAAAGAAATTAAAACAAAATCATTCAAAATAAAATGTCAAAATCAACTCAAATTTAATAAATTAAAACAAAATCAGTAAAATGAATTGTGTATTTAAAAAAATAACATGGTAAGCATGAATCTGTCACGTGGTGAGAGTGAAGGCCTCCTCCAGGGATGACCAGTGATCGCGGTCGCTGGCTTCTAACATCCAATTATTTCCTGCTGCTCGTGTGATGTCGTCTGCCCATCTAGTGATCGGTCTTCCTCGTTTTCTATTGCCGGTAGGCCAGGCCATGATGTCATTCGAATAGTCCAACGGTCGTCACTCATTCTAGCTACGTGTCCTGCACAGAGTACATTTTAACATACGTGTCCTGCCCATCTCCATTTAAGCGTTAGAGCATAGGTGGCAGCATCTGTTACTTTAACTAACATGTTTGACACGCGTATGTTAGAGAAGGTAGCAAACACGAGTTCATGACTTTACTCTTGATTTTCATCGGCATTTGGCTTTTCAATATTTCCTTTGCACTCTAAAATTTCTTCCACGTCGTTATAATTCTTCTTTCTACTTCTGCGTCGTTGTTATTTTTATCAAAAGATATTTGTTTTCCCAAGTAGATATAGCTATCAACGTATTCCACTGGTGTGTTATTGAGAATTTGGCATGTAAGTATATACATATTAATTACGCCGACAAAGTGGTAAAATAATAAATCAATGAAAAAAAATGTTTTTCTTTCTTCCTGTTGCTACGGCAGTGGTATTTTTAACGAAATGAAAAGGAAACTATCACAGGTAAAATTTTGTCTCAGCGTATATATCGTAATGTCCTTTTCTCCAAATGCCCTATGTTCCTATCTCAAAATGTCCCTTTCTCAATGTGTTCTTTTCTCGTAATGAACTATTCCCAAATTAAATAAAATATAATAAAATACATTGGATGGCATTACAGAACTGTAATAATTTTTCCACTAAAGTAAAATATAATTCTTTGTCTGATCGTTAGTTTTGTTATATTTATGGAAAATACCTTAATAAACATTTTTTTATAAAAAGCTATGGTGGAGACTTTTGTCCAGCCAGGTGATACGCAATGACAAACGCCGCAATCTTCTCGAAAACATTTATTTTTCTTCTCCGGCTGATATCTGGAAATTCCTTGGAACTCTCGGTATCGGTAGGGCACGTCATGTGGATTTTCCTAAGACAATCGGCTTGGATGATATTTACCGTCACTTCACTACAACCTGCCGTTTGGATTCCCAAATGTTATCTCAGACGGTTGATTTAATTATTGGCTTACCCGGTCCTATTATAGAACAGTCCCACCTTTCTCCGGCCACCTTGGATGTAAGAAAAATAAAACAGAAAAATCATCCTGTCCATTAAATTCAAGGCCATGATTTTGACGGCGTCAGTCGTTATAAATGGTCACCCTAATCCTCGACTTTCTGCTGCCCCCTATTGCTAACTAACTTTTCTAAGTTAATTAAGTGGGTAATAGGGGGCAAGAGAACTTGTTTGCGCACAATTCCCATCGTTGTGGCGTGGTCTACGTTCGTTCACTTCCTAAAATCTCCAATCCCTCCTTAACTAACCATTTTCGACCAATTTCTATCCTTCCTTTCCTATCCAAAATGGAACGCAACCCTAGAAATAAGGTGAAAATGCAAAGGGCGTGCGCGAGCCGCATGAGAACATATTAGATAAGGCATTAATTGTATTTTGACCCAAAGAATTAAAACACAATTATTATTTGATTTGTATTTAATATGTACATTGAAAGTAACAAAATATAGGCATTCAAATAAATATTTATAAACATTACATAAAAGAACTAGGTACAAACGGTTTTTGCATTATAAATTAATTATTTTGTTTCTTATAAGATAATAAAGACGTGGTCACACCACCTAAAAGTTGCTTAATTATGTACCATTTTCGACACTCTTCAAAATTTATGCTCAGACTTCAAATTCATTATTTTCCATAAATATCACATTCTTTCCAATCTAGGTTTTCGTAGTAGCACTTACAGTCGCAATGAAAAAAAATATTTACTATGAAATTTCTTAAAACATTTAAGTAATTATAGAAGCATCGGTATAGTACCGATGCTTCTATAATTACTACGTAACAAAATATCAGCAAGCAAGAATACAAAAAAGAAAAAAAAACTGATCGTCATGCATGAAAATATTCTTAACTATTGTACACCAAAAACAATATTCAATACAATGTGATAATAGAGTACATGTACAAAGGCGAGCTTAACTCAGTATTGAGTTCTCTTACAGCAAACCCTAGAGAGTGACAGAGAATGTTGACAAAATAGGGTAGGATCCAGTGTACAATTTTAAAGTAACATAATTATAGTCATAAAAATAAATCATAAATATATACATATGTACATAATATATATATCTACTAACATTGCGTTAAAAGAAAATGATATATAATTTTATAAAAATATATAATATTATTAAAAGAACATATTAATTAGAAGGTAAATCAAAATAAATTTCTGTAAAATTACACTTTGTAACTTGTAACACAGTGCCTCCATTATTTTTAAACTTAGGTACCTATACAAATATATATATGAAATTAAATTGATTATATACCTTATTTATTATACATCTAAACACTCTTTAACAGCTGATCACGAGCCGATGGGTATAAAAAAAGTTCTCGCCAAACTTCTGGGCCGCCCTGAAGTTGGCCGCGGCGTAGATTAAATTCGCGCGAATATTTTGAGCTCTATGAACTAGTAAAAATCGCGTGCTAAGAATAAGGTTTAGAGGCCCTCTGTTAGGTATGTTTTTAATAGTTATTTTTTAATTTTCGCACCCTATTTATTAATTTTCAAATGTAACAATAATTATTAATAATAATATGTTTTTTAATCTTTAAAATAGATAATTCATAAAAGAAATAATTTAAAAAATGCATAAAGCACTTAGGCCGGTTACAGTGCTCGTCCGACCGTCAGTGCGTTCGTTCTGTCCTGACCGTGCTCTTTTGGCCAACAAACTGAAGCGCTTATACAACAAACTGAGGCCCTGAATACCGTGTAGTGTAATAAGCGCTCCGCATCCGTGTGGTCGGTCCACCGATCAGTAAAGTACTCTGTGCGATCGGTGCAGCACTGAACGCGTTCAATTTTCATAGCGCGTCAGTCGAACGACGCACGCATGCGGATGCGTCCGTCCGACGGTCCTCGTGCGCAGTGCGTAGCAATATACGCGTGCGTAAGGCCAGCACTGTAACGATTTACGAATTTTCATATAAATGACAAGCGCGACTGACGTACGCATCGACGGTCAGTCGAGGAATGTAACCGGCCTTATAGTTTTTTTATTTTATCTAGAATATATTAATATCTTAAAAATGGCTGGCGTACCAGAGAATGTGGGCGAAATAAACGGTCGGCTGTCAAAGTTTTAAAATATAGCAAAACTAGCTGCACTGCAAAAAGTTAATCAAGCTACCTTCCTGACAATTCTCTTCAAAACACACCAATTCTTGTTACACATCTCATTTGTTTGCATGCGCACCCATGCTATGGTAGGTTGGGCACTTGTACTTGCCCTACCTTGTCATAAACATTAACTTCAGCTTTTCAGATTAAACTGCCCCCGGCGCCCGGCGCCGGCGCCCAAAAGGCTTGTCTGGAATATAAATTCCTAATATTCATAGTTTCTTTAATTTTGCCGTCATTCCTTTCCGCCGGTGGTCCGAGTTGCTCTATGGGTGCGCCCATGTTTATTTGCGTAAAAAATAATTTTAAATTAGATGATCTGTACTTTTTAGTCTTAAAAATAGATGGGAAATTTATTGTAAATGGCACAGATTGACTCTAGTTATGTATGAATCATGGAACACTCTCTACCTTCAAGAATTTCAAGTCACACATAGAGACTACCCGCTCATAAAATCTCTGAACTTTTTAATTGAGATTCTCTAGAGTGAAATTTACTAATCTGATGATTAACAGGTGCTTAACAGTTCATAGATTTGTTGAATAAGACTTGAGTGGTAATACAACATAATAGGTACACTTAGCGATGACAGTCGACTAGCCAAAGCAGAGGAAGTAAAGAAAACTTAGATACAACATCAAATTCGAGCTGCTCTATGGGTGCGAAACGTAAAAAGAGACTTACGCAATGATACCGCAGATCTTCGTCGCATCCTCTGAATCTACTGGCCCGAGACCATCTCTAACGTAGAGCTGTTGGAGAAATGCCACGAGAGTCCAATCGACCGCCAGATCAAGAATCGAAAATGGAGATGGATTGTTCACTCCGGAGGGCTGCCGATCACATTTCTAATCAGGCCATGAGTTGGAATTTTCAAGAGAAAAGGAAGCGAGGCCGACCCCGTCAAATCTGGCGACGCACCGTATTGGCAGAAGCGACGTTCATTGGTACGACGTGGAACGAGGTGAAGCGTGAAGCTCAAGACTGCTCGCGAGAAAGGACTGAGGCAGGGAGGCTATGGCAGAGGGCTTCAGTCATAGGATGTCATAACAAAGGACCTTAATTCAAGTAAAATCAAATTGTAGTACTTTTTTCAGGATGCTTCTATATTTCTACCCACCTTACACTTTCATTAAACGAGTGTACCGAAACAAGTACTTAGTTAACTCAACATCATTGAGATCATTCCACGCATCAGTCTCCAACACTTTCGGATTTTTTGCAATATAACTAAATACCCTTTGTTGTAATTCCTCCAGTTTATATTTTTTGGCAATCACTGCCATTTCTACTGCATTGTTCACAGTGATCTGATCACCAATCACATGCTGAGTCAATGTGAACAGTTGAATCAGTTGAAACTTATCTGCGATCTCTAACAACTTCAGGCAGTCTTGCTTCATCACATCTTTTATTGTACCTGTGTATATGAATTGTAAGAGCAGTTCCATGTCATTATCACTTATGTCAATAAACATAGAAGTAAGTTCAGAATTTTTAAGCATATTTCTAAGTACAGAGCTGTGTGCGGCCAAAAGTATCTTGTGCGTTGGGAACTTTTTATGAGAAGTAGATTCAAGCACAAAGTCTGTTGTTTCCTGCTTTGTGAGAAGTCCACTCAAATCATGTTGGAGTTTTATGGCTTTTACAACATTGCTATTTAGAGCAAATTTTGGGTTTCCTGTTATTTTGACTGGTATGTGTAAAGTGCAGGATTGGTTGAACTGCTCCAAATTCTTGAAACAGAAGGTTTTTATGAAAAAGTTTTTATTCGGTTTTGTTGAGTTGAATGTGTACTTTGACATAGTTTCTGGTAATTCTAAATGGGGAACATCATCCTCTGGTGCTGCTTTTTGTGTGAGCTCATTGGAGTTAGAAACATGTACTGTGAAAGATCCAGTTTTTCTATGGCACACAAATAAGTTGAGCAAGAAATTTCCTCCATGGCAAACAGATGTTGTGAAAAAGAACCAGCATTCAGGTTCTGTGTCTGCATATGTACCTCCAATATCATAATCACCATCCTCTTGCAGCTTGCTCAACAAGTCATGGACGCAAAGCTTGGCAGCATCATTAGTCTGGCATTGGAATATTGCAGATACACGTCCAACTGGATTCTGTAAATAAAAAAAAAATTGAAAAATCAAAGCATGATGATTGGTTTTACTGTGGCACTTTTTCTTTCTTCATAAGCCAATATTATGATTTTGAATTGCAGTTGACAATTATGAAAACAAACATAGCCCAGCTCAGAAGGAGCTGAGGTGGAACAAATGAAGAAATGCAATCCCACCCGTACGCAAAATACGCACTGATCATGGAGTTGGGGCAACTCCAACTGCCCGTCAAAACTAAACTACACTAAAACAAACATACCTGAGACTGTTCATCATTAGAACTTGAGGAAGCTCGAAGGTCCATAGCCATGTTTTCTGTAAGCAATAATAATAAAATTATTGACAATATTCAGCTTAAGAAATTCCACTTGTTGACTGAAGAATCAAGACTTGCTGTCTGGATCCTGATAGAAACCTGAAAAGCAGTACCAGATACATTTTTATGAACACCCATTTTGCAGCAGGGCATTCCCATAGTAGTATCTGTAACATATTCCTATTGGAATAACTGGTAGATGCTATTATTCCAATTAATTACAATTTAACACCCAAATTAAATTAAATTGTTTTACAGCTAAGTGGCTTGACACAAGACCACATAGGTAATGTAAAAAAAAATTACAAGTGACAAGATATTTTTAACATGGTAAATTCAGTGTATTTTACCTACTGTTAGTGAATCTAACTCACAAACGCAGGTAATATTTTCAAAATGCATTTATGTACAATCATACCTATTTTTAGAAGTAAGCAGTTTTCCTGTTACGTCGTTTATTGGGATCAAGTATTATCTACATATTGCACCATACTTGGAAATTAATCGAATCTTTGCTTAATTGTTTGATAAGTATATTAAAACACCGCAAAATTCTATTACATATTTACAAAATATTCGAGAGAATACTAAAACTCACGGTATAACAAGTCTGTCTGGAAAAATGGTGAAAACACGGAGGCAGGTCAAGCAGAAACCGATAAAAAAGCGAAAATAACATGTAAGTACTTGTCCAATCAATAATTGCTAACAATTATGTGTCATTCGCTATTACTCATAGCCTGAGAGTTTTGAGAGTTTCTCATAACACAAATATGTTTGCTATCCTTGATAGAATTTTCAATGATGACAGAAGACCGTGACCGGTGGGTGACAGCAAAGATTACTTTTTTTTTTTTTTTTTTTTTTTATATTTGTTCCTAACGGAACAGGCTAAGGTCTGAGACCATGCTGCCTAGTCATCAGTATTTTTCTCTTCTTGAATTCTTTAGTATGCATTAGAATGCGGATGTAACAGATTCTAATGCTTTTTTGGAGTATTTGGCAGCAAATTGTATCGAATCAGCCTTCCCAGTAAGCTTTGCAGAGGTAGTCAATACTACAATAAAATTCTCCGCTCCACTATCCCGAGATCGCTTCTGTCAATAATTTCACATATTGTCCAGTTGCATAGACAGTTGAGACACAAAACTACACCAATTTTATATCATAATATCCACTAGGAATCAATTTGCAAATAATATTAACAGCCGCTGAACTACACTCGAAAAAATCCCGCCAAAAAAACTCGCAAAGATTACTATTATATACTGGGTGACAGACACAGCAAGCGTTGCCAACCGTAAAATAAATTCCCTCGTACATATGCAGCTAAAACTCTCGTATTTTGACTTTCAAACCTCGTATTATGCATCGAATACGTGCTAAAACTAAAATTAAGGCATATTGAACTACTGGATTTAGGACTTTTTCTCAATGAAATTAACTGCTGCAAGTTTCCTACAAAATAAAACATCACTTTGTGTTATAATTCAAAAAATCTTTATTAATACTTACTCAAGTAAAATCACAAAAAATAAATGTGTCTATATTATTACGAAAATTTAGAACACATCACATCTGCTCTCCGAATATTATGTCAGGAACATCCTCACTGTCATCGTTTTTCTGCCGTATATTTTATCTGTTGTCGTGCGGCTATACATATCTTTTGTGGGTTCAAAAAATGATCGTATTGCCATTATTATCAAAATCTCGTACATAATTGTACGAGGTTGATAGTGTCCTCGTACCTCGTACGAAAGATAACAAATCTCGTATTTGTACGAGGAACCTCGTACGGTTGGCAACCCTGAGCCACAGAGATCACAGACTACTTACAGTTAAGACAGAGATTATACTCAACTTATGAATTATTTAAGCGCTTTACACACGTTCGGATTTGGTACGGCCGGAGTACGGATTTGTGGGCGGAGCTGGTCCGGCTGTACGATATCCGAACGAGTGAAGAGTGGTCCGCCAGACATTATTTATTCAGTCCGTCTCGGTCTAGTCCGTACCAAATCCATACGTGTAAAGGGTTGTCGGCTGGTTGGGCCGTACCAATTACGACCAGCGTTGAAAAAGTCCCCGATTTATGGGAGACCCACTGATTTTGGTTATTTTCGCCCGATATTTTTACATTCAACTTGGTCATAAATAAAAATGGAAAATAATGTTCTAAATACGGCAACACTAGGATTTGTGGGTGGCGTTAGACCGGCCGTACCATATACGAGCGTGTGTAATAGTGTAACACACGTTCAGATTTGGTCCGGCCGGACTACGGATTTGTGGGCGGAGTTAGTCCGGCCGTACCATATCCGAGCGTGTGTAGAGTGGTGGACGTGGGCTGTACTGCAGTCTCTCCAACGATGCCAGATCGACTACCGGTACATTGAGGTGTTAAAGTGTTTGTACAAAAACGTCACCATGTCAGTCCGTCTTCAGGATCAGTCCTCGAAACATATCCTTCTCTAGCGTTTCGTGAGACAGGGAGACGTCATTTCTCCGAAACTGTTCACTGCTGCGCTGAAGGATGTATTCAAGGTTCTGGACTGGAGGGGCCTAGGCTGATGCCTAACTGTAATAATGTAATAAATAACATCAATGTTAATGGCGAGTACATCACTTACCTTCGGTTTACTTATTTGCCGACGACAAAGTGGTAATGGCTGAGACCATGGAGAGCCTCAGTAAAATGCTCGATGACCTCAGTAGAGCTTCCGAAAAAGTGGGTCTTAAAATGAACATGGACAAAACTAAGGTCATGGTGAATGCCCATGTAGCACACTCTCCTATCAAGATCGGAGACTCTACACACGAAGTTGTAGACCAATATGTCTACCTGGGAAAAACGGTCCAGTTGGGTAGGTCCAACTTCGAGAAAGAGGTCAACCGTCGAATCCGACTCGACTAGGAGCGTTCGGGAAGATGCGTGGTATCTTCTCGTCCAATTTACCGCAGTATCTCAAGACAAAAGTCTATGATCAGTGTGTGTAGCCAGTGATCACCTATGGGACCGAGACGTGGACGCTCACAATGTGCCTTATCAGAAAGCTTAAAGTCACCCAAAGGGGAATAGAGAGGCCTATGCTCGACATTTCCTTGCGTGATCACGTCAGAAATTAGGATATCCGCAGGAGAACCAAAGTTACCGCATAGCCCGGAGAATTGCCAAACTTAAGCGGCAGTGGGCAGGGCACATTGCTCGCAGAACGGATGGCCGATGGGGCCGAAAAGTTCTGGAATGGCGACCGTGAACCGGCAGACGAAACGTTGGAAGGCCTCCCACTAGGTGGACCAATGATTTGCTTAAGGTTGCGGGAAGGCGCTGGATGCGAGGCGCACGGGATCGGTCAATGTGGCGACGCCTGGGGAAGGCCTATATCCAACAGTGGACATCTTTCGGCTGAAATGATGATGATGATGATTGCGTATCTGTTTTGACACCACGAAGTAAACTCCTTTCTTTTCATTTTGACAACTCAACAGTAACATTGCATGTTTAAGGTAGACAGCTTTACGCGGCAAGCGTACCGTGTGTTATTCTTTGAACTTAAACAATTAGGGTGCTGATCCAATTATCCTCATATTCTGTAAACTTTGTATCATACAAAACTGTAAGTTGACGTACAAGTTCAAAAGGCAGCTCACAAGCATCATCACAAGCCACGGCCCACGCGGGCCACGCGGTTTTGAAACACATTTGCCTTTCGTGTCGTGTCTCGACGCCCCCCTAGTCAAGTTATAAACGTTTCGTATCAAATCTCTTTCTACAATCATTTACGCCTTCTATTTGTATGGTCTGACCACGAGACTAAACGTTCAGGGGGGTGACCATAAGCTCTTAGAGTAAGGTTATTTTGATATCGCGTAAGTGACAGATGTATACAAGTCATATAAATCTGTCCCTTACACAAACTCAAAGTAACCTTACTCTAAGAGCTTATCGTCACCCCCCTAAAGTGTAATTCCCATACATTAATTTGTTTTGTACTAACTTTATCGATTGGAGATTGTCAACTTGGCTACAGGGGGGTGACCATAAGCTCTTAGAGCAAGCTTATTTTGAGTGTGCGTAAGGGACAGTTATATACATTTGTCCCTTACACACACTCAAAATAACTTTTCTCTAAGAGTTTATGGTCACCCCCATGGGCCCGGTGCAGCCAATCAGTCGCGAGCTGTCGACGCCACAAGAGAACGCGGCACGCTACGCCATCGCCACTATTTTCAAATGTGTCTCTCTCTAACTTTACTAAATAAAGCAAGTCTTGTAACACACTATGGTGGTTTATAGGGTTTCGTTCCCAAAGGTTTAAAACGGGACCCTATTACTTAGACTCCGCGGTCCGACTGTCTATCTGTCTGTCCCCAGACTATATCTCATGAACCGTGAGAGCTAGACAGTTGAAATTTTTACAGATGATGTATTTCTGTTGCCGCTATAACAACAAATACTAAAAACAGAATGCAATAAATATTTAAGTTGGGCTCCCATTTTTTTTTTGTACTACAAACGTAAGTTTTTTGTGATAATGGTACGGCAACCTTCGTGCGCGAGTCCGACGCGCACTTGGCCGGTTTTTTTTGTTGAATAATAACATCTTGGACGTGCTTGTATGTTAATGAATTTCTTGTCATGACGATGATAGCAGATGATTAACAATAATATTCAAATTAAAATACATTTCAGGGTAAATCCTTATATTTTTCGTGTTCGCTTTATGCGGCATATTGGGCTGACTGTTTCTATTAACCCCTTATAAAATAATGTTTTAATTTACTGAACTTTTAAAATCGAGGTCTTTATTGGTCTCTTTTTTAATCGACGCAACAAAAAAGGAGGAGGTTCTCAATTCGTCATGTATTTTTATATGTACCTATGACGCATAACTTTTTAGAGTGGTCCGAAACCAATTTTTTTTTTAATTTGAGAAGATATATCTCAAAGTTGGTCCCATTTAAATTTCAAAAATAATATCCACCCCTAAAGGTAGACAAAAAAGATTTATTGATAATTTGCCCACTGAATCTTAGCGAAAAAACAAAACTTTTTAACAAAAAAATGTTTGGCGCCGCCCCAAGGTGCTAGACTAAAAGATTTTTTTTATTTTTTGCTTTTAGTTCGTTATTTCGTCGGTTCATATTTTTTTTAATTAAAAAGGTTTTTTCTAAAATAATTTAGTTCTTAAGAATATTGTGTTTACCACATGTATAAAAAAATATAATTAAACGGGTGTCGTAAGCAAATACCTATGTACCCAAGCCTAGTGTGTATTTCACTATATTTATATGCAATGTACTTTGGATTAGGTTGAAAGTCGCATTGTCTAGATGTCTGGTTAAAACGGAGATGGCTGCAAATGACAGGTCAGAACGCGCAATGCTGCACGCATGCGCGGCCCGGGATTCGCTCCGGAACTGCCTGGCACGGGCACCTCCCCCTGTACAATAGTGATGTACTTAGGCCTGTTTGCGAAACATTTTTACTTTTATCGTTGCAAGAAATATCAAAGCAATAGAAGTAAGGTACATCTTTGAAAATACCCACCGTAACGAAATCCGTTCTGCTTTTAGACCTGAAATTATACAGAGAAGGTAGTTAGGACGGCGGCGGGTTCGCGGTGAGTGCTAACGCGTGCCCGTGTTCCCGCCATAAGCGGCTATCTCCCTGTGGTAGCGCAGTATGCACGAGCATTTATACAAGAACAAAAAAAAAAGTTTCTCTGAACCTGAGAGTCAATCTAAAAATCTAGAACCTTTTTGAGCACGTTTAACACTATGACACAAGACACAGACCACCTATTTCGCCATTTGTGATCGGCAGCAAAATAGAACTATCTGTACTACTGCAGATACTCCATAGTCTCAGGGGCGGATCTACCTAATGGCTATTTGGATTTCAGCCCAGGGCCATGAGAATATAAAAGGTCCACAACCAGTTCCCATTGAAAACAGTTTCATTATTAATTATTTTATTAAAGTTTTGAGTTTTTATAAAACCTCTCGGGTAAGTTGCTAAAATTATTGAGCTCGCTTCGCTCGCTCTCTTGGCGCCCAAAATTCCCTTATTTCTTCTCCTTTTCTGCATAACACGACTAACTTACTTACCTTCTCCTATTTCTATACAAAAGGTTAAAAGAAAATCTAACCCATGGCGCAGAAATTGACAAAAAAAAGATCTAACCTGGGTGAAAAAATTTCGAAATACCTAACCTCTGTACTGAGCTCATGAAAGTTTTATAGAAAAGAAGCTTCAGTACTTTGGTAATTCACAACCAGTAGGGTTTCTCAATCATCATCTTCATCATCATATCAGCCGAAAGACGTCCACTGTTGGACGTAGGCCTCCCCCAAGCGTCGCCACATTGACCCCATCCGTGTTTCTCAGTGGATGGGCCTAAATGGCTAGGTTCGCACCTTTTCGCCACAACCTACTCCTCTTCTTTGATCGATAATAGTCGGAATCGCGAAGGCACATTCAGAAAAACATAATGTTTTCTATTTTTTAGAAAGTGTGCCTGCCCGCTTTTTCGTTTTTGTCGAAATGGCAATTACTTTGATTAATGCGATATTTTATGCCGTTTAGGGATTAGTGGTAGGTACCAAAATAGTGTAAGCCTAAGGCCCCATAAATACACGAGCCGCCCCTGCATAGGCTGGTAGTCATGGCATGCTCATCATGCAGCTTCCTCGATAGCAACAGATAACACCCCTTACCCATCCCTACGCTGCACCATTTTCAAGGCCACATCTTTCAGTAGGCTGCAAGCAGCCGGCGTGGCCGCACGATGCCAGTCCCGCGATGACAACACCACGCGAACACCGTCCCAACGACACTGTTGAGTTGTTACCGTTAAAGTCGGCGTTAGTCAACAATAATTATAAAGATGATGACTCATACTACCCGCCTCCTCTCAACAACAACCCTTCGAGCTCAAATCTCTATGATTACACGTTATTGTCGAAAAGGACGCCGGCCTCTAAAAGGTATTTTTGTTTATTTTTTGTGTGATTAGGATGGTTTTTGATTTGGAGATGGTGCTCAGTCTTCTTGAGATCTAGGAGTAAGTAATCAAAATAAAGCTGTACGAGGACAAGTTTGGCTAATTAACTGAAAACTAATTCTAGAAAATTATGTGTCTTTATGTGTCTCAACCAACTGTTTATTTTGAATTGAATCAAGATCATCCGGCTATTGATCAAGAGATAGCAATCTTCTTGCTTGCTTTGTATCAGTAGGTTGGATTATCAGCATCAGCGTAAGCATAGTCCAAGCACTGTTTAACTAATGATTGATAAACTGTGACCCTAGCCCATTGTTGCAAGCCTGGTTCTGGATACAGTTCCACCTATCCAAATCATTTGCTAGTACCTAACTATTTTCTCATGAAATAAATATTTCTTTCGCTAGTTACATAAAAATTTTCGTATTTATGTTCTAGAAATAATATTCGCTTTGTTTTTTCTGTTCGCATTTTTGTCTACAGTTTGCCAGGAATTATTCAGTTTTCCACTGTTATTTTAACAGCTTCTTAATAAGGATTTTGAAAATCTCATAATCCACCAGCAGGTAATGTTTTGTAGAAATATATAATTAGACTTTCCAGTTTAAATAAACTTGAAATAAAAAAGAGGAATAACTATTTGTTTTTGGATAATATTTTTGTGTTCACCAAAAATCTAAAGGTACATCTATGTATGCATTTCTAAAATATTGATCTTAAACCCGTTTAATTGTTTTACTATAATTAAACTACTCGGCCAACAAAATATGTTACATCAAACAAATTCCAAATTAACACCAAGATATAACACTTTTTTATTGTAGTGCGCTGCAAATATTCTATTGTAACAATAACTATTTTATTCTTCCCCGAAAAATACTGATCGTGCACCAAATATTCCTGCTTGGGAGCTTAGGGTACCCCGACACGGACAGGTTAGGTTCGAACGAGATGATGTGAGCTGAAGTGAGCGAGCAAAGCGAGCGAACTCAGCTCCCGTCATCTCTCTTCGTGTTAGGTTACTTTAGACCCTGCGGACGGAAATAGGAGCCCCGCGCAGCGGGGCTCCGTCGACTATGTTGCCAAAGTACTATACATTTTGCAGTGCATTATCTGAAGTAAAACTAAAAAAATAAATGCTTGTTTTTAAAATTAGGTGTATTACTATTTTTACAAATTTGCAACAGTTGTTAAATAGATGCTCGTTATGACATATTTTAATGAACATATTTTGGTGCACATTCAGTATATTTGGTGGAACACAGGCAAAATTAGGTAAATGAAATGGGAATAAATTGAAGTACTTTTAAATACCATCCTTTGTTTTTAAAAGGATCGTAGTAATAAATTAAGATTCGATTTTTAATAATAGATTCGCAAGAGCAAACGTGCTCGAAAGAAGGAAGTTAACCCAGTAAGGTGCTGGTAGGGATCTTGACCGTACTGCCGAGATTGCCTGACAGCCGTGGTATACCTCTCCACTCTTCAAGCACCTCTGGATTTGTTGCCCATTGGCGCTACGTCACTAATGTGCTAGCCACCCGTTATGGGGGCCCATTAATTGAGTGTGAAAGTCACTCCCTGCCATTTTATAGCCGTGTAGTTCAGCAGTGATCGGGCAGGGGCCGGTAGACCTGCTATAGTTTTGGGCAATCGATTAAACGGGTGTTACCATAAGCTCTTAAAGCAAGGTTATTTCCATTGTGCGTAAGGGCCAGGTATAAATCTGTCTATTTGTCACAGTCGCAACATGATAGTTTTAACGCGTCATGTTACGGCCTCTGAACATGATATTAATTACAAGATATCCCAATACAGATTGCAATGTGTGTGGATATTAATTTGCGAAGATAGTTACTAGACTTGTTTATTCTTTACATATGTACATTATTTGTAAACTAAAATTATAACTAAAATAAGAATAAAAATATTTAAAATTACGGGGCGTCAAAAAATTCGTTCACATCGCTGTCAACAGGAAAAGTGCCCAGAAGGCTGGCAGCATTGCCACGTTGGATGGCAATGCTTATTCTTTTGCCAAAAAAAAGGCCAGCCCTCTGGTCTCGTGAAGAGTCAACCAACCGCTTGGCGATATCGAAGATAGTTAATTATCTGTCTACTGATAAATTGCTCATAACTCATTAGATCTGGAACGTTGAATAACTAACTAATCCAATCTATCAATTTAGCTGTCATCGCGGCTCAAATCTAATGTTGGTTCAAATCTAATAATGGAACTGTCAACGATCTTCAATTGAACTTTCCGTGATTTGTTTTGAAAGGTCCCTTCCTTTTGGAGTTTAAGTAAAACGGCGTATAATAGCAGTCTTCTGAGATAGCGAAATTTTCGAAGGTTTTATCGCAAATGCAGTGCTCCTGTTGAGACTGTATCAATTGTTGGGGTGTCCCAAACGACCGTTTATCTGCATCCTAGGTGACCTAATCAAAGCCACCGACGCGCGACTTTGTAATAAACCCGGTCAACTTTTTTTTACTACAATCCTTCAAAAGGCGCCTTGGCCTTTGGAGAAAAGCCAGAAAGTGTGGGATTTTTGGCTCACTAAAACCACCCCGGTAATCCCTTAAAAGACCACACCGGAACCCCTTCTGTAACGCCTGTTAGGTCACATCTCTGGAAGGACTGAAAATGCCCCCTGAACATCACTGTGCACGGCAGCACGTGGTCACTGTGCTACCGTCTTTCTTGGAGTCACTTGATGGGCGCAAGAGAGTTCCCAATCAGAGCGCCCTCGACCTCGGAGACCCGGCCGCCGGCTCATGATGCAGGCGGGGTTTCAGCGTTTTAGGCATTGAGGTGGTTGCCTCCCCGACGCCTTTTTCTCCGAGAGGGTTCAGCTCTCTCTCGATCCCACTTGGCGGCCTTCTTCTGAACCATCACGGTCTCACAGAAGGAGGCAATTTCCCTCTTGTTTTCTCTCTATCCCCTCACAACTGCTGGCAAAGACAGATCTCGCCCGATCCTGGCGACCAAGACCTGCCAGTCTGAGGCCCACGCAGGGCACTCTTCGAGCACGTGCTTTGCATAGTCAGGGTCGCCTCCGCAGAGATGGCCACGTACTGGGTCCAAACAGTATCTATAATTAAAATGTACCGCGACACAAAAAGAAAAAGAAGAGAGGTTTTAAGTATCTATCGTAAAGTCTAAAATAATTTTTCTAAAATAAACGTAGCCTAAGTTACTCCTTATAACATCAGCTACCTGCCAATAAAAGTCTCGTCAAAATCGGTCAAGCCATTTCAGAGATTATCCGGAACAAACAGACAGACAAAAATTGAAAAAAATGTTATTTTGGTGTATATACCGTATATATATTCATATACATGTAGTAAAAAACCGTTATTTTAATATTAAAAACAGACAATCCAATTTTATTTATATGTATAGATTAATTAAAGTTCAACAAAGATGTTATTGCTAAATGCTAGATTTATTAACTTCGTAAAAAGCCGAGCTTTCCAATCTTGCACAAACCTAGATAAGTTTCCAGAGTTGACGGCAACCGGAAATTGAAAAGTTCTATCCGCTAAGGGAGATAACACATCGGCTAGCCAGACTTTCCACTCTCCAGTAAGCTAAGACCATATAATATGAAGGTTATACAAATGGATTCGCTTCAATTCATATGAATGACCGATGATCATACGACCCAAACTCAAGCCCTTAAATGTTGTAAATGTGAACAATAAATATTTTTAATGTCAAAAAAATTTTTTTTCCAGACTATTATCGCGCACCCAACAGCCAACACCGACGCCGATGTTGACATTATGCGGCGCGCCGCCTCCCTCTAGGAAAAGAGAGGAGCTGACGGCGCTCGCTAATCTCAGAAAGAAGGTTTCACCCGCCATGCTGCAGCCAGACAAGTGAGTTAATAAATCGTTTCAGCAACATGCTTTATGTGGCGGGAATCATGTTGCTGGCAACATTCAAAGTTGCTTGGAATCAAAAAGTCATTTAATCAAATAAGATTGACTGTCAGCACTTTTTAACGTCAACATTTCACATAAAAACGGTCGCCCATCACAAACTTCACCTAGTGGTGATGGAACCTACAGTTTTATCAGGGAAGAAGAAGTGGCGCAGCAAACTCCCCAGCAAGTTCTTATATACGAAACGACACGCAACCGCTATTATTACATTTGATAATGCGGGGATCAATGTAACGCAATAATATTTAGTCGACATAGTTTTCTCGGTATGGGACTCGATGTCCCATGTTTGGCACCATAATCTAAATGTGTTGTATATCTGTATGTAGGTTTTTTTCTCTATGTAGGTACTTCTATACGGTCTTCACTAGCATTTGACAATTTCGTCCGAAAGGCGTATATATTTATACGTATATTCTTTTAGGTATAATAATGTAGGGATCAGCACCATAATTAGTTGTGATGAACATAGTTACTTTCCCATCACAACTAAAATTTGTCCCTAATCGATTGCTATATGTTTAAAATCCGTCTACTCGACAGCGTAAAACACGCAATGAATAGATACTGCTAAAATCAGAATGAAAGAGTATGCGATCGATGCCTTGAAATTATATGTTATGCCATTGTAATGCATGTGTTGCCATATCAGTACAGAGCACCCGTTGAAGCATGTCGCTAGTAAAATATAAAATATTCGATGTCCCTTGTCCGATATTAATTGAAAATGACGATGTCGCCTGTTGGGCGCCAATGTGAATTAAAAATTCCAATGCCCTTGTTGGTCGCCAATATGAACTGAAAATGACGATGTCGCTTGTTGGCCGCCAATATGAACTGAATACATCGATGTTGCTTGTTGGGCGCCAATATGAATTGAATATGACGATGTCCCTTGTTGTGTGTCAATATGAACTGAAAATGACGATGTCGCTTGTTGGGCGCCAATATGAATTGAAAATGACGATGTCCCTTGTTGTTTGTCAATATGAACTGAATACGTCGATGTTGCTTGTTGGGCGCCAATATGAATTGAATATGACGATGTCTCTTGTTGTGTGTCAATATGAACTGAAAATGACGATGTCGCTTGTTGGGTGCCAATATGAATTGAAAATGACGATGTCCCTTGTTGTTTGTCAATATTAACTGAAAATGACGATGTCGCTTGTTGGGCGCCAATATGAATTAAAAATGACGATGTCCCTTGTTGTGTGTCAACATGAACTGAAAGTGACGATGTCGCTTGTTGGGCGCCGATAAGAATTGAAAATGACGATGTCTATTGTTGGGGGGGAATAAGAATTTTAAAATAACGATATCGCTTGTTGTGTGCCAATAAGAATATAATGAATGATGATGTTGCTTCTTGAACGGGAGTATAAAGAATAAAAATATGGCGATATTGGGCGCGAAATCAAATTAAGCATATCGATTTTACTGGACTCGCGGCTTTAATAGTGCATTATTCACCATATTTATTAAATTCAACAACTTGAATACCACCACGCTTTGTTACACACGGAAGAAAATTCCCTCCATTTTCAGGTGTTAGCCATTTTGCAAAAAGTATACAATTTAGCGAAATACCTTGCACATCGCGTGTTTGACTCCTATATCTGCCAAGGTTCGACGAGGGCGAGGGTGAAAATCGGATCGGGGAGATAGTATTACAATGGAATGCTCCCTTATAACTTCCTCAACATGCCATGAAGAGCACGCGAACATGTCTTAACACGGTATTTCCGTAATTAAATAGAATAGGTACGTTTGAAAGGGAAGTTAGATTTAACTTGTTTAGGGCCGTTTGAGGCCATACCTACTTACTAGTCCTAGGGTACTAGCTGGTACTTGCTACGATATTTTGAATTTTGACTACCTTCCTTACTTTTTCTTTCTTTCCGGACAGCCCCTAACGTGCTTAGTAAGACTTTCTCACTGACGACGTGGGTTGGGCAGGCACAGACGCAGGCTTATTGACAGGCTGGGGGGCGCTCATTAAAAGTTTCACCTGGGGCGGTCACAACTCTAAATCAGGTCCTGTCGGGTGAGCATGGCCTACTATGACAGGCTTGAGTCACACATTTTTATCAAAGTTTGGAAGCAAAAACCATGATAAAATGCGTGACTCAAGCCTATCACAGAGGCCGTGCTCGCCCAGTTGGCTATATGTTTTTAAACCCCGAGAGAAAAGAGGGTTGTTATAAGTTTGACGTGTGTACCTGTGTGTTTGTTTATTTTTGGATATATGCATTTGTGTATCTTTGATTTATCTGATATTTCGCAATCGTATCAACACTTTTATCCTCCCCGACGGAAAAAGAGTGGTTGGTAATTTTGACGTGTGTTTGTGTATTTGTGTATCTGTCTGTGGCATCATAGCTCCTAAACGGATGAACCGATTTTGATTTAGTTTTTTTTTTGTTTGAAAGGTTACTTTATCGAGAGTGTTCTTAGCAATGTTTAATGAAAATCAGTTCTTTTGTTCAAAAGTTATCGGCGTTTTACTGTCTGAATCGGGGTATTTTCAAAATATCGTGTCATAATTACGTGTTCGATAGATTGTTGATCGAAGCGTGTCTACTAATACATAAATTATGTAGTTTAAAAAGTATGAAATAAAAAAATTGTCGGGGTTTCGGCAATTATTAATTTTTACTTGTTAAAGCTGAAAACCCCTTAACTAAATCCGATTCTTTCTAAATCTGTATTAAGAACTGATTAAAATAGCCTTTCACCGCTTCAATGCTTGACCTCATGCAAATCGACGTCCGCTTCTGCAATTAAAGTCCACGTGCGCTTACATATGGATGACACTCGAATGCACGCCGACGGTAGTCGATTGATGCACTGCAGGAAAGTAGACTGAAATTATTCGTCTAACCAACCAGCACTCTAGTGAAAAATGCAGCTTTCCTTAAAGCTCCAATGTCTATAGAGGTGGCACAAAAGAAGTCAGAAATAGGCAGGAGTTCGATAAAACCTAAAACTGTAGTTTATGAACGCAGCAGAAACTTAAGGTATTTTTGTGATAACTTATGGCACCATTACCTGCACAATAGTTAGATTTGTATCTTTTTTGCCACTTTTAATCGCAAAATGGTTACGCATGGCATTTTAGAACATCATTGACTGCACTGTAGTTATCATTGTATCTTTATTCGCACTTGTAGTTGCATTACGGTCTCGCGTGACATACTTCACCATGCTGTTCTGTTTTGGGTAGGAAATTGTGACAAATTTACTTCTTATGATTTCTTTTATGCATGTGAGGTAAAGTTAGTTGTTCAGCTCGTAAAATTCCTATTTGTAGAACTACTTTGGAGTCTGCAGTGCTTCATGTTAAAAAATAATAGCTTTTCAATAAAATGGAGTACGCTTTAAGCCTGGCTCTTTAATTTTTACTAATTTTAATATCTATCGTTTTTATTTTCTTCAAAATTAATATTAACAAACTTTGTTTTTTTTTTACGATTAACTAATTCTTTAAGTTACAACCTGTAATTGGTGCATTATGCCTTAAGAGTTGATTTTCAACTTAACTAAGTTTATCAGAAGAATGTATTAGCATAAAACGCCTATTTTTTTTTCAAGCATTGGTTTCTAGCTTTGGTTTGCAGCTCATTAAATTATATTTAATGTGTGTGCTGCAATGCAGGTGTGAGCTTTATATGATATCAAATTCACGCTCTAGGTTCTAAATGTTATAACATTCACTCTACTGGGCATTGTATGGAGGTTGTAGTTCTAGAACAATAGTACATTACGATATTAGTGCGTTATTACCAATACGCACGTATATCGTACGACGTTTTGTAACACATTTGCGAGGAAACAGAAAAAAAAACATTTTATATTTTGTTCATTTCTAATTATTGAAACAGTTAGTGAAATTACAATTATTAAAATGATACGTAGTTGTAGTTGGTTTTTTAATTATGTTTTTATTATTATTATTACTATTCATAATGTCATTGTTTTGTGTTAGGGTAAATGTTGGAGACGACGAAACTTCTTGAAAGGCGGCAGAAGAGCATTGTAATTCGTCATTAGTTGTAAATAAAAAAATATCCTCAGTAGAAGTAGGGGGGCGCGGCTCAGGGCAAAACTTCTTCGTTTCAATCAATCAATCTTCGTTTGTGGCTCCAAATTTATTGCCTGAGTTATTTTGGCACTTATATTTGCTTTTTTTTGGATGGAATCTTCTACTGTATAAGATTCTGCTACTGCGTTAGAACGCCACCCGCCATGCCGCTTTAAAGTCAATATATCAGCTCCCGAATCAGCAAGTAATGTAGCTGACGTTCTTCTGAAACTGTGCCCTGTATAACAATCAGCGTCCGGCAATCCTAAAAACTTGGCGACTTCCTTTGGCATGGCACCGAGTTTATTTATGCCAATAGGTTGGATTATTTTTTGCCTTAGTCGTGCGCAGAGCTTCATATTTTTTGACTACGTCATAAAATGGGCCGTTGATAATAAAAGATCGGGGTATTTTGTTTTTAGTGTTTGGGATTTTAATTAAAAGCATTTTGCCTTGAGTTTCAATGTCATTTGTGGTAATATTGTGAAGCTCTTGCCGTCTACATGCACCATTAATACCAAATATTAATGCAACCTGAAAAGAAATAAAAATGTGTAAGATAAGGTATAGGTACTTAGCTTACAGACGGTCGTTAAAAAATGTGTAAAAGAGTATGTACAGTAGGTAGATCAATACATAAAATAAGGAGGCAAACTGACCTAAGTTGCCAGGTACTGGCTATCTGGAGCATCTCTTAGAAACTATTCGACGTCATTTGATGACAGTACCTTAGATTTTTCTTTATAAAACCATCAGAGCGTCTCTTTAAAAATGCAATGAGATTTGAATATAAATTAATATCGACACCATTTTTCATCTTGAGGGTACTTTTCAGCATCGAATATGTTGTCCACAACGAGCTAGGCTTATATTTACTACCTAGTACATTAAAATACGCCAAAACTACATTTTCGGAAAATGACTTGGCATTTTTCATGTTTTTCCACTTCAAAAAATTTTCATACGTGGTAATGTCTTTGGATATTGACGGCAGCAAGCTGTCGCATGCGGTTCGCGCTTCTGTTAGTATATCCGGTGGAGTTGAAGTAATATATGGCTCTTCTTAATTATTGAAAGTTGTCATATTAAAATTTTCACAATACAAGTACAAAGAAAAGAAAATTTGAGAAAAATGGCGCGAGGATTATTTTCTGCCGTAGCTGCGTGAAAATGTTGGCAAAGACGTTAGAGCATGCAGCCAAGTTTTTAAATTACCGAATAAACTGATATTTTTTTATTTTAAATAAACTGAATCTGTGAATGCACACTGTTGCTTTCCCGCCATTTTAACAGCGCGCTAGCACTGCCTACTGACTGGCGCCGCGCGGCGATTGGTTCGAAATTTGAATTGCAACAGCCGCGCGCGAAATGGCAAATAATACTGTTATGGAATTTGTATGGACTATAACTTAACTATTTGCTTTGGTAACACACGCGTTTTTTATGACCCGCTTTACATATTTAAACCGGTGGAATTACATCAGCTTTACGAGCAACGGTGTTAAAAAGAATTTAGCAGCATACATGGAACTAGGAGCTTCTGAACACTCGCAAGCAACACATAAGCCAGATAACAGAATAAAAGTGTAGTTATGAGCAGTTTAAACTTTAAAGCTTTATTACTTAGTTATTAAAGCTAACGGGACAGTCATATGCTGTATTGAATGGTTTTTTGGGCTATTATTACTCTTTAAGCTTAATATAGTAGATTGTTGCATCGAGCGCAAAGTGAGTTATTAATGCAGGAGTTTTATGTTGGTGCCCGAACGCATGCGAGGGCACTAAATTAACACGAGTGCATTAATTAACCACTTTAGCGAGGTGCGTAATCTACTTTCCTTTTAACTACCAATCTACATACCGTGATAAAATATACCTACCTACTCATAATAAAAACTCAAGTTAATGTAAATATTTATCCCGCGATTTCTGCGGCAAAAGGTAATAACCTTTTGCCGCAGAAATCGCGGTATTATATTAACAATTAGTTTGCAGCTGTATTTATGCTTTCTGGAGTTGAATTCATATCGCTATCGCTGTCTAATTCATTTTTTTTACTTTTCTTGCTAAATATGAAGTAAGTATCAACGTTTTAAAATGGTACAAATTTTTATTTTCAGCCAATATCTTATTGATCTAATGCATACATTTTATATTAAACTCAATGGGACACCTTAAACCTCTGTGGTAAATTTATATCTAAATAAAAAATAAAAAACAGTTCATTAATGAAAAACTGTGCAACAATGAGATTTCACATAAAATTTCTGCACTGTTTTGGTTCTAAGAAAAAAATATGTCCTTTGTGATCGGTTTTGTAGTGATTAATGATAACATTACTCGTAGTTGAAAGAAAAAATCTTTATAGCACTGGTTTCCTTTTTTGAGGCTTAATATTGGTCATGAACAGAACTATTAAAGATACGCTATTCAGTTTAAGGCATCCGATAACACTCAATGCTGCATTTTAGCTGATTTGATAGCATTTATCTGTTAAACATTGGTATCAACTTTCATTATACTGCTTGATGCTGAAAAACTTATTCTGTTCTTCTTCACTTATTCAGTAGCTGAATATTTGAGGTTTATTTAGTTTTTTTTAAAGCAGTAGTCTTTATAATTGAAAATGAATAAGCTCTTTCAACTACCTCAAAGCGCTTTAAGCGCACCACTTATTAAACGTAACACTTATTTCAATATCAAATTTCAACCGCTATTTTCTTCATAAGGGTTGCTCAAGACGTGAAAATAGCGGTTGTAAGAAATTGCATGCGCTATTTTGCAATTCTATAATTTTAGACATATTGCAGCTGCAGAAGGGTTACATAGCGCGCTATGCCGCTGACTCTTGCAACTTTGAACTGTATTTATATACGTTATACAGCTCATAAGCAACATTTGGTGCTGGTTGTGTAGATATGCTATAAGAGTCCTTAAAAGCTATCAAACGAAAAGAAAGGTAAATTTTCCATATCCATGCAGATATTAAACCATACTTTCTTAGACCGTATGTAACACCACAACCACAACTCCACCGACATTCTTCTTTTCGAATTGATAATGATTTAACTAGTGGTGGGAACTTTGGTGGTTGATGGTTCAACTCGTTGAATAAACGAACCGTTTTTTTAGACTGTTTACCGTCAACTGTTCGACTGGTCTACAGTTCACGGATAAACTAGTTTACTCTTGAACGAGATTTTAGGCATCGACTTGATTTCGCGTTGTCGACGCACGACGGAACGGAACGAGTGATGATTACGAAGACTTCGAGCCAGACACTATGTGAATGCTGTTAAATGGAATAGATACGATTCTTTATTGGTTAAATAATATTTTTTTAAATATAGTTTAGTCCTGATTGAAAGTAAGCATTACGTGTCGGCCAAGGGGAAATAATAAACTTTCTCATTACCTACTTTTCTCGTTCATACGTTCGCTAGTGTCATAATTAGCTTAAAATAAGTATTAGTAGTAAACAAAGTACTTAATAAATAATCAAAAATAACTGATTGTAAATAGTGGAATATGTATGAGGTTATAAAGTAATAATCGACTATCACCAAATTGCGGATAACTAGTCGAAAATTAAACTGTTTTTTTATGAACTAGTTTATCGTCGTCTGTAAAAACTTCGACGACCTACCACTAGATTTAAGCCTTAGACAGTTTGTAAAGTCCGTGGCCATACTGAAGACGGAAACACACTTATGTGTCGTGGCGTGGCGTGGCGCTGGATCCACCAATCAAACTACTCTGATGCAGCCTACGTCATAAGACAACAAGTTTTGTACAACAAAACAAGTTCTGTAACCTATGTTTACAAATAAAGAATCTGAATCTGAATCTGAATCTGTAGTCAATCAATTGCATCAAAAGGCGCCGCGCCACGACACGTAAGTGTGGTTCCGCCTTAAAAAGTTAAATAAAATTTTGATACAGATAATGAATTTTGGGGAAGGTTATTAGGAGATTTTTTTTATCCTGGGTATAACAGTACATTCCTAAGATAATTTCCGAATCACACGAGTGAATCGGCTGGCAGGAACTAGTTACTCGTAGTAATAAATATCCTGAGATAAAAGCCTCGTTCATGAGTAAAACTTCAGTTTCTCATCAAAAAGCGGTTCTATGGAATTTAGTGAAACATAACTCTAGACGGGGCGATTTATTAAACAAAATGACAAAAAAAACTTCGTAGACGCTAGACGATAGGGATGTAATACAATCTCAGAGACTTAAGGGCTTATTATTAACGCCTCTGGTGCTGCTTCGTAGATTACCTGCAGCAAAATTATGGAGTTTAGCGGAACATAACCCTGGATAGGGTCCTAAATTATTCATATCTAATGATTGCTTTGTAGATGTTAGGGATGGATGTACCACTATCACAGAGACGAGAGCTTCTTAGCAACACCTGTGGTGCTGCTTTGTAGATTACATACATACCTGTAACTTCTGTAAGCCTTCGGGCCCGAAAAAACGAAGACCACATATCTGATATATGTATAGAAAAGAGAATAATATGCGTTAATTACCTGACTGCCGAAGGAGGTCGAAGGTCCAGCTTAACGTGATTGAAGGATTTATTGGGCAAAATGACAAAATAACAAAATATCTACACGAGAGGGACTGTCGTTTGCGGGGTATTTCGGCATTTTAAAATTTTGGTGTCTAATAACAACCTTTTTTGTTCACAGGAACGCATACAGAAATGACAACGAACAAAATAAGAATGCTGTTGAAGAGCCTCTCGACAACAGGCCGAAACTTTTACAAAGGGTTAGTAAGAGTTTACTTTCTAGTTATATTTTATGTTTAATTCAATGTCTAGACAGGTACATATTTGAACACCAAAATTAAAATACCTACGGATAAAATCTCACTGTTCAAAACATCGAAAATTAAAATAACGATTGTATCGAAATATCGAAAATTGTTATACCTAAGCAAAAAATGTCTTAGATTAAAATGCCGAGTGATTAAAATATCGGCTGATTCAAAATGTCTATAGTAATTATTTTATACCTATGTTCAAAATGGCAACATTTAGTACACCTGCTAAAATCATGCTGTGGGAGGATACATATGCGCGAGCTGGCTGGCCAAAACCAGATGTATCCTCCGACTGCACAGCATGATTTTCATCTTGTTTACGTCTTTTTAGTTCGTTTTTAAGCAGTCGGGTTTTTGTTATATTTAATTTTTATTTATAATTTTTTAGTTATTTTTGTTAGAATTAGGTACATTTAAACATATGTGTTATATATTTTTGTAATAACATCTTAAAACCCTTTATTTTGATACCCCACACGATGGGTTTGAAAGAAAAAAAAATTTGGGCTCCCACAATATGGCGCCCAAAACCCGCCATTTTTCTATTTTCCAATTTTAATGTAGCCAGTGACACTCGCCGGGTTAAGACGAATCGATTGAAGTAAGAATCATCAAAATCGGTCAATGCGTTTGGTCTCTAGAACACCACATAGGAACAAAAATAGACATAGGACAAACATACATACATACATAGACTGATAAACACATTACCCTCCTTCGGCAGTCGGGAAAAGAAAGAACTCAAGCATTCTAGAACGTTTGGTTACGTCACAAAACTTTTTAAACTCTGGCGAATTTTGGCAAGGGCAACAACAGCACATGCTATATGAAACATTAAGCATCGTAATGTTTACGTCATGTAATATGCATTATATTATGATCTTGGGAAATGGAACGCGTCCTTGACCCGACGGAAATATTTTTGTGTGAAGGGCTTGATCGAGCTCACTGAGCCGCCTCCAACCATGAAAATGACCTATGATGTGACAAAAAGGTGAAACCTTTCCCAAAAGTTCGAAAATTGAATTACGTCGACATTTGGAGTAGGTACCACTCAACGGCTAAGGTATTTCAGACCCCAAAGGTCAGAAAAGTTCGTATTTTTTTTCCGGCTTTATTAATGAACCTTTTAAATTCGGATTTTGTTTTGCGTTTTTTTTTACAGTTTATGTATCCAAATTGATCTAGATAAGGTAGCTGAAGGCAATGAATTTGTATTTTGCCCGAGTTTCCCGTCCCTAATAAAGAATAATGCTTTTCTTTTTCCTTGAAACTCCATTTTTCGAATCCTCCATTTTAGTAGTCATGTCACGAAGTAGGTCCCTACTTATTTCAATTTACTTAAATGACATTAAGGCACGATAAACGAAGTAGAACATTTATCAATCAATAAATTAATGGTCTTTGGCTTAGCTATACTGAATGATTGATGAATAGGTATCTACAAATAGTATCTACAAAAAAGTAACGAACTCTTCTGAAAAACTCAACACTCAAAATTTTGTTAAAAAACCCTTCATGATTACTGATTAGATGGATTAAAAGAAAATTCTGATGACTCAAGCCGCACACGTCCAGATTTAATACAGTAATTTGCATTATGGTCCTTCAACAGTGGCCCTTCTGGGCCTTCTTAAAACAAAATCGTAAATACATAAGCATGACCTAACTATTATAGACTCGTCAATGAACCCCACAAAACTGCATATCACCACCAGTTCATCAATCACTGACTCAGCAGAACTCGGAAAACTAATTTCCTTGGCTGAATAATAGGGCTCCTGCACCAGCTTACCACATAAAAAGAACTCGTTATCACTGATCGACTAGAGAATGGACCCGGAAAACCGAGGCAATTTAAGCATTAAGCCTGAAGCGGTGTGTAATTCTTTATAATATTTATTTATTTATTTATTCATTAACACATACATTTGTTTTAACAGGTAAGACCCAAGCTAACAAAAGTAGTCATAAATTGCTAATTGTACAGTCCTAAGTAACGGTTCTGGGTAGAAGCACAAGTTACACAGTGGACAACACACTAAGTGTCACCCTCTGGAATTCCGCCAAAGAGCAAGAAAATATGTCCAAACGCAGAGAGATAGTATTAAGAATTCTTACAGCACGAATCACTGGTGCAAACTTTAATAAATTTGTACGGGTTGCGGGGACTTTAAAAAGCCCCTCTCTAGGTCTAATATGTTTAGGTTGTGTTAAATCAAAAGAGTCCACTGTCCAAAATAATTCTAAAGCCTATTCAGTAGGTGGCTTAATGTCCACACACGTCTCCAGACAAAGTATGTGAAGTGAATGGTAGTAAATGTAGATATAGCTTTATAATTAAAGCAATTTTTATGTGTTGTGAAAACTTATGTGAAAGAGCAGCCGGGAGGGTGTTTGAACCACCATATCCAGGGTAAATATTTGAAAGCTTAGTAGGTGCAGTTTGCTGAAAGAACAAAGAGAATATAGGTAGGTATCTGATAAGTTTTAGTTACGAGCCCGTGATCAAGGGTCCAATATCAATTGTCCAAAAAGGATACTTTTTAACGTGTTCATTTTCAATTGATCTGGTGTGGCTTGACGTGAAATTGGCTGGAAGGATTTTCCTAAATGTGATGACTTTGAAAATCCGATTTTTTATTTTTAAAGGAGTGTTTAAAAATTGTTATGTGCTATATCTAACATACATTCTCTCTTGACCCACAAAATCCACGTAGGTAAGTCATATTTGACCGTACCCTTATTGCCGAGAACATCAAAAGGGACAAAGAAAAAAGCAAAGTTATTCCTTTGCGACCTCCTCGTTAGCTGTTCTATGAAAATTCGGTACTTTGTCACCAATTTCAGCGGCAAAGTATCTCTTAAATTTTTGTATAAGGGCCCTTTGGCGGGCGGAAGGGTTATTCCGGCTTTGTCTTCTAGGAGAAGGAGTTTCTATAGGCTTTAGAAGTTGCTAGGAGTGTGCCAAGTGTATGGTTTGGGCTTTTTTTTATGTACAAAATCAAAGAAGTGGTACGGTAATACAAGTTTTTTAAAAGTACTTATTGACAGGTTTCACAAATTTCATAATAAGGCACCGTAATTCACGATAATTTAATAGTATGAAGGCAGTCGCTAAGATGTCCCAGCGCGACTGTCTTCTCCTATGAGTACACCTCAAGAGGTCGATTTGCCTAAGCTAGAACCATTTCTTGAGGTCCGTCATTCTTTTGTTATGATCTTGGTTCACTCGATCTAATCTTTGATTTGTTAACTCCAGTAAAAGCTATCTGAGTTGCACCGAACCTTTGTTCTGATGATACTTGGAACTTAGATCGAGATAGAGATTACAAGAAATTAATTAAGTTAGCTCCTCACATAGGTATAGATGAGTGCTTCATAACCAACTCATGTCTGTGACTTTATCTAGGATAAAAGCTCTCAGAAAGGCGCGTCGCGAGTTCACGACAATGCCACAACGACACCGATGACCCTTTTATTGGTTGCAAGTGCAACGATACATTACCCGTAGAACACTATATGAAATACGGTTGTCGTATTTTGTCGCGTTGTTTAGTCGCGGATTTCTGTGGCAGCCCTAAGCCCACACAATATAAAAAGATAGGTAGGTACGTACAACTACTAAACAAAACCCATACCTAATCACCCGTCACATCGCTTTCGGCAGGAAATGAAGTTTCGTATTATTTACTGCCACACTTTGTGGATTACAAGGCAAATAATGACAGGTTTTACGCTAACAATAATTTACCTGCTGAAATGGCGCAATAAGGCTGGGTTTACAATGTAGACACAGGAACTTCGGATCGCTAGCGACGCGAAGATGATAAAGACCTTATATTTAAAGAGGCAAGGTTGTAGATTCAACTACCACAGGTACAAATTTCCAAAACCTCCGACACATTTTAAATATTATAATATTTTAAACCGCTTTCGCAATCAAATCGCTCAGCTTATATGTGAACGCTGGTGCTTGTCATGTGGTCCTATTTAATTTTCATCAAGATCTGATGAAGAACTTCAGAGATATACATCAGAACTCTTCAATAAATGACGGCAAATCACTCGGGATAGCTGCGATCGCACGTCTGTTTATTGTTTACACCATTTCATAACATAACATCACACTAGTTCGCTCTAAAAGGGTACGTAGATGAGAACAGTTCACCCTGGTATACTCTCATTCCACAGGTTTGTTTAAGTTTCATGTTATTGGGTTAATCTATTCTTGCTTCACTTTGGGCATTATAGGTAGCTAGCCTATAGAACTGGTCCATTATGCACCACAACTAAAAAGTGAAAAACAAAAAAAACTTATTTACAAAATTTACAACCTACAACCGACTTCCGAACAAACACACTACAAAGTGAAAAATAACTTCAATTTCGGAAGTCGGTGTCAAAAAACGAAGAAACGAAAACCGGAACACCGACTTCCGTAGTTAAAGTTATTTTTCACTTTGTAGTGTTTTTATTCGGAATTCGGTTGTAATTTTTGTAAAAAAGTTATTTTCATTTTTTTTGTTATACTTATTTTAAATCTTACTAGGTAGGTACCTACCATTTATTACTCTCATTGGTAATCATTAATATATGTAAGTAGCTAAGTACATAAGTAGATAAGTATATAAACTAGCTTAGGCAACTAACTTCTCGTTCTTTTTAACGCGAGCGCAGGTAGGTCACTATGTGTCACTTTATCATCCTTTCAATTTATTTATTTATTAATCCAGGTATTTTACTCGGTGGAAAAAGCGAAATACCAACCTATAAAAAAAATATGTCCTAGTAAATTAGGTTCTATATATTTTTTATAGTCTTGCCTTTCGGAGGTGCCAGGTTTAAAATGTTATCTCTGGGTGCGTTATAGAAGAATTCAAGCAACCTAAAACAGTACAATAAAGTATTTAATTGCTCTCTGCCATAACTCACACACACATACTCAAAATAACCTTTCTCTAAGAGCTTATGGTCACCCTCCTGTTAGATATCTTTACCGAGTTTACTCGATGACAAACTGTTTCTTGCGCAATGGTTGGCAGCGCCAACTTCAGAGACACAAAGATCCGCTGTGACTACTATACCTACTTCATTCATGCTGAGTGCAAACATGTAGTGGTAAATTTTCTTGGTAGGGAACACCGAAGTTAGAAGGGTTCTCCTTACTGAGGGCAGACGTCATCAAACCACAACCTTCACCCTCAATTCAGGTGTAACTAGCTACATATAACTACCAACCGCGTCTGTGAATTGGCGGATTCATTGTGATAATTAAAATATTCAGACAGAAGAAAGTTTGTAAAATGCCGGAAATACCATCAACCTAATCGTTTTACGAGTTAATATTGGATTTAACGAACGAAAAGGACAAAATATTCACCCAAGTATTTAAGAAAATATTTCAACTCTTGCTTCTGCCAGGCATCATCATCATCATCATCATCAGCCTATTAATGTTCCCACTGCTGGGACACAGGCCTCCTCTCTGTGAGAGGGAATGGGCCATAATCCACCACGCGGGCCCAGTGCGGGTTGGTGGATGTCACATATCTTCGAATTTTTGGTTCTTAGACATGCCGGTTTCCTCACGATGTTTTCCTTCACCGTTTTGAGAGCAGTGGTGATGAAATAATTTACACAAAGTAAAGCGCCTGCATGGGCTCGAACCCACGACCTACAACTTGTAAGTCGCAGCCAATACCACTGGGCCACCACTGCTCACTGGGCCACCACTGCTCAACCAGCCAGGCGTTTTAAATGTTTTATTATTCCATCCCAAGGGAATATAAAAACTGGATCTGCAAACAGCTTATATCTGTGTGCAAACATACAAATCAGCAATTTTTGCGATGTGATTGAAACACAAACATACAAATCACATCTTTAAAATAAATAAAATTAAAGTGTCTTTAACTAATATCAAAACAACAACGTTTTACTGAATACATGTGAAAGTATACACGGTACTACCTATAACAAATAAGTACTTACGCAATTTTTAAGATTTTTGTCTGTCTGTCAATGCCGGCTGATCGACCAATTTAGGAGGGCCTTTCACTATAGATAGCTGATATTATAAGGAGTAACATAGGCTACTTTTTACCCCGGAAAAATTCACAGTTCCTGTGTGAAAATTAAAAAAATATTTCACGAGCTTGATTCGGAAGAAGTCTCGGTCAAGAGCTTGTTTATAACGTACTGAAGTAAGTAGTAGGATATATTCAATCTAGGACTGTTTGTTATCTTTCATTTTCTTGATCTATCATTGTCCTTCTATATTGTCTATCTCGTCGAATTTTTTACGTTCAACAAATCTCTTCATTTGAAATGAAATAATTTTTCCGCATCGGGGATGGCCCAAACTTCCCTATTATGATCGACCTTGACCTGACTACCCTTATTTGTGCTAAAAGCCGTGTTAATAATAAGATTTGGAACAAAAAGATTACTACCTAGCTGTTTTCATAACGATTCGGTCTTAAATAAGTAATACATTTTACTGTGTTACAATTAGATTTCAATTCCTATGCGATGCTTTATGGTACTTACTGTCATTATTACTTAGTAGGTATTCAAGCCTAATGTACTTCTTGGATTCAAATTTCAGAAAAGAAAATGTAGGCAGCGTAGGTTGGTCGTCGTCCTTAGTATTGAGAGTAGGTATGAGTGAGCAAATTATATAAGAAAGAAAGAATTTATTTAAAAAATCTTGTAAGCAAAATAAAAGTAATACCGTTTCATTAAAAATTTAAAACTGAGTAAATAAGTACGGTTTAAAAAGAACGACATTTTCTAGAATTAATGGAAACATCAGAGGAAAGCCACAAAGTAATCATCAGCCAAGCATGGTGTTTAAACAGGTTTGACCAATTGGCACCAATTGATGATTTTGACGTGAGGAGGATGAGAAGATATTAATATATCGACCTACCTCCATATAATTGCTTGCTTTTAAGTTAAATCCATGTAACGAATTTGTTTAGTTAGTATTTTAATTAAAACTTTTTCGTTTTCATGACATTCATAACCAGCTTGGCATAGAGTTTTCATAATCTAGAATAGCGTTCTCCCTTTCGATTTTCAAATACTTCTGCTGTAAAACAAGCACGATTTATCAATCAAAGCAGATTCTCGATGAATACAACGAGGTCGGAGGTCCCTTTTTCATAATGCAGCTTACCTTACCGTTCACTGCCCCTTTACAATCTACGGGCATAATGCAGAGGTAGACTTAATCTGCATTTAAATCCCAATTAATTAAAGGATTTGTGACCAAAGCGTAAGCTATCTCGCCATGAAACAGCCGGAGGGTCTACGATCTATCTAATTTATTACAACCCTTTATCATAACTGCGGGCTTAAACTTAGTTTTTGTCTAAATATTTATCTTTGTGGCTTGGGGGCTGGGCGATTTTGTTAAAATGGGGTGTTATATCTTCTTTGTTCATTCAAGGCTCAGTTTGTAAGGCAACTGGCTGGTGGGTTAGGAAGGTAATTTTTATTCTTTTTTTTTCGTAGATGGAATTCGTTTTAGAAGTCAAGGAAGTGGTGCATGGTTAAGTTGGTAGCAGTACCTAAGAGCTGATTCCATTTTCTCGTTCATCATAAATCAGGAAAGCTTAACTATTTCAGGAATGTTTAAACCTGAGATTGATCAGCCTCAAATGATCAGATGGTCAGATTCAAATGATCTAATACGTAATTATCAAAATAATCAGTTGCCAGCTGTTCCGTATTTTACCAAAAACAGCAATCATTATAGATATCCAGGTATATAAATCTTACAAATGTTTCAAACCGAATTCGAATTCTAGTTTCGACCGTTTCTTTGCGTAGAGGGCTTCTCTTATTGGCATGGCATTCGTCGTGCTTGCGTAACTTTTATTGAAAAATATGGAGATTGTCTGTGGACAGTTCAAATAGGGGCGCACAGTTCTGGCACTGTGCCATGTGACCGTGACCTTCTCTTATGTAACAGACAGCATTGTTTCGGCTTTAATATATTCAGGACATTTAAATTTGAATCTTTTGACTTTGTCCGAAATTATCTAGAATATTTTTTTCACCTATCGATCAATTTTTCATCGCATTTTGTTATTTAATTTCATAGTAGAACCGTTCGGTGCTTTTGATTTTTTTCCCGGAAAATGCTTCCTATTTTCAGCAAAAGGTTCATTATTAAACTCTTGGGTGAATGATCGCTTTCGGGATTTTTTATGCTCTTATATCCTCTTTTATAATATTTTTGATACTGACTGAACAATACTGAACAATCTACCTACTGCCGATATTAAAAAAAAACAAAAAGCCGTTGTGACGGCATAGTATCTATCAGAAAGAACTATCTGAAAGTTAGATTTTTCGCATCCTTATGTCGAAATATCATCAACATCATCATCAGCCTTTTTGTCCGACTGCCGAAGGAGGGTAATGTTTTCATCAGTCTATTGTATGTATGTATGTTTGTTCCCATATTGCGTTCTAGAGAACAACCGTAGCAAAAAAATTCTAAATTTATGAGAACAACACGTTAGCCGATTTTAATGAGTCTTACGTCAATCGATTCGTCATAACTTTGCGAGTGTCACTGGCTACATTTTGGGCAAAATGGCGGATTTTAGTCGCTATATTGTGGGGGCCCAATTTTTTTTATTCCTACCCCTTCGTGTGGGGTATCAAAATAATGGGTTTTAATAGGTGAATTCAAAAATATATAACACTTATATGTTTAAATGTACCTAATTCGAAAAAAAATAAATAAAAAAAACCCAACTGCTTAAGAAGCGAACTAAAAGACGTAAACGGGCTTTTTGAATATTTTTTATTTATTTATAACTTTTTAGTTATTTAATGTTCCCACTGCTGGGACACAGGCCTCTTCTCTGTGAGAGGGGATGGACCCGCGGGCCTGCAATGCGGATTGGTGTCGAAACATAATCCTACCTTTAAATATTAGCAACTAATTAGCAGATTCTAAATTCAAACTTTCTATAGGTACAGAATTTGAATACGGAATTTGCTAATGTTTCAAAACAGTTAAGATAATTAATTTATGAATAAGATCCAATACTTGCTATAACACGGAAGCCAAACCATAACGCACTCTGATTTATCATCATCATCGTGAGAGAGCTTAGGGAATCCACCACGCGGGTCCAGTGCGGATTGGTGGATTTCACATGTCTTCAAATGTTTAGTGCTAGGACATGCCAGTTTCTCTCTGCCCTACAGGCAATGCTGGGACTGCCACCTCTGCAACTTATTGTACGAGAGGAGGCAGCCCTGGCCACTTTTAGACTCCACCTATCAGGCACCCTAAACAAAGACTCCAGAATTAAGCACACACGCATAAAGGAAGATGCGATCAAGCGGAAACCGATTTTAGCATCACCTTGCGACAAAGCCCCGAAGACACACCACTTTAATAGGCACTACAATATAATTCTCAAAGAAGAACGATGTGACTACTCAGGCTCGAAAGAGATGAGAGTATACACCGACGGATCGAAGACTGACTCCGGTACCGGAGTCGGAGTCTTCTCACACGATTTCAATATAAATATATCCAGACCGCTAGGAAGTTTCAACACCGTCTATCAGGCGGAGTGTGTGGGCATCATACAAGCGGTCCACGCCCTAGAAGCCAGGAGGGTTACGGACACCCACATACGGATACTCTCCGACAGCGCATCAGTCCTCCAATCCTTACGGAAGGAATATATAACATCAAAACTAATATTAGAATGTCACAAAGCACTAGAACAAATAACTGTATCCAGCCGGAACACGGTAACACTACAGTGGATAAAGGGACACAGCGGATCGCTGGGCAACGACGCGGCTGACGAGCTTGCGAGACGCGGATCCAGCACGGCGTTCTACGGACCCGAACCTGTTGTACCCATCCCCTTCAACCAAATACGCAGGTGGCTACAAGAACTCACCCAGACACAGGCGGAGTACTGGTGGACTTCGGCACCGGGCTGTAGGCAGTCCAAAGAAGCTCTGCCATCTTTGGACAGGAGGCTTACCAGACGTCTTCTACGCCTGGACAGGAATGGCCTGCGCCTGGTGACGGGGACCATCACGGGACACTGCTCACTCAACAAACACTTCCACACAATAGGCATAACGGACAGTCCTCTGTGCAGGGCGTGCATGGAGGCCGACGAAACCGTTCCGCACGTTCTCTTTGAATGCACAGGTGTAACCCAGATAAGAACACAAACCCTCGGGTCACCCAGATCTTACACGGATGTTTTAAGGAAACCAGGAGCTCTAATTGACTTCTGGAGGGAGGTGGGCTGGTTGGAATGACCACCAAACGGCCGCCATGGCCCACGCACAATGGTCCACTTAAGGGACTAAGTGCGGAAACCAAACCCCCCTAACTAGAACTAGAACATGCCAGTTTCCTCAGGATGTTTTCCTTCACCGTTTTGTGAATAGTGGTGATGAAATATTTACACATGACCTACAACTTGTAAGACGCGGCCGTTACCACTTGGCCATCGCTGCTCAGCGCTCCGATTAATAGGAACATATATTATAGGTACCACAAGAGATGGTTCAATCATAACACGATACAAGTGGCGAACTTCACATAGGCTCATGAGTAATTTAGCCCCTTCTATGGCGAGGCGAGGCGAGGCGAGGCGCGGCTCAAACGAGACGGGCCAGCCAAGCGTAAAATTTTAAAGACCTAGAATATGAAGCTGTGAGGAGTTATTAGTCTGCCTCCGTGGGCAGAGATGAATAACGCAGTTGAACTAGTTGTTTTGAAATTGCTATAGTTTTTAGAAGTGGTTTGATTTGGGTGCATTTTAACTTAGCCTACCTCTTACTATATAAAATGTGCAGAAAAGGATTCAAACTATAGGTATCTATCTACTTATACAAATAAAGAAGAGTTGGAGGGAGCTGATATTGCGGTAGGTGGCATCAAGAATAGCAATCTCCGTTACGCAGATGACACCACATTGTTTGCATCTTTAGAACTGCCAGAGTGGCACGTGAGAGCGAAGAGCGAAATGGTAGTACTGTAGATCAACAAATCAAAGTAATGATCATCGACCGAGCTGGACTAACCGCACGCACTGGAGAACTCGTAGATCTAGAGTTCGTGAGTGAATTTGTGTACCCGGACTCCATGATCAGCGATCAGGAAAGCTGCGACGGGGAAATTCGGAGGCGTACACTGATGGCCAAGGCTGCTATGAGCAAGATGACGAGGATATGGCAAGACAGAAATGTCTCCAGTAACACCAAGAAGAGACTCGTGAGAACTCTGTTGTTCTGGATATTTCTTTACGGCTCCAAATCCTGGGCAATTCGCACGGTCTGATCGGAAAAAGATAGAGGCTTTTGAAATGTAGTAATGAAGAAGAATGTTGCGCATACCATGGACAGCCAAGCGCACGAATAAGTCCATTCCCGACCAGTTGAACATACATCATAACCAGACTCTCCACGGTCTGCTATCAACGAGTCCTAGTTACTTTGGCCACATAGCCCGGAGACGGTCAGACAACCTGGAAAACTGTTTGTAGTGGGAAAGGTGGATGGAAAAAGACCACGCGGACGTTCCGCTGGTCTGACCAGATCAGAGCTATTACAGGACTCACGTTGACCAATGCCCTGAGTGCCCAAAGTTTTCCAAGACGGGCACGACCTGCAGAAATTAAGACAACATGAAGAAGATACAAATAAATATAATTGAAGTATATGTTTGTTATTTTAAAATAATACCTTTTGTTACATCTAACAAAAACTCAATTTCTAATTGTTTGTCTGTGTTTATAATTAATTTATAATTGTTGTTATTTATAATTGTTTGTCTGTGTTTTTGTTCCGGGTAAAGTCCGAAACGGCTGGACCGATTCCGACTGGACTTTCAATAGCAGATAGCTACTTAAACTAAATTTATTTTGGAAAAATAATTAGGGATCCGCGTAAAACAAGAAGAAAACGTGTGGCGCCGACCCCAAGTAACATGGAACAAGGGCAGGAATATATTTAAAAAATCAGCCAAGATCGAGTCGGACTCGCGTACGAAGGGTTCCGTACCGTTATCGCAAAAACCGCCAAAAAAACACGTTTGTTGTATGAGATCCCCACTTAAATATTTATTTTATTTTGTTTTTAGTATTTGTTGTTATAGGGGCAACAGAAATACATCATCTGTGAAAATTTCAACTGTCCAGCTATCACGGTTCATGAGATGCAGCCTGGTGACAGACGGACAGATAGACAGACAGACGGACCGCGGAGTCTTAGAAATAGGGTCCCGTTTTTATCCTTTGGGTACGGAACTCTAAAAATGATGAAAAGGAGAAAACTTGGTTTCTCACATTATAACCGTTGTTATTTTACGATCATATTTTTACTCAGGGCCGATTTTACATATGAAACTACTGCAATTTATGCAAATACTGCGTTTATTTATTTATTTACTTTTTTTTTCTTGTTGATTGGCGAAACCGCTGACAAACTACCAATCGGAACGCTGTATTTGAATAAACTAACTTTAGTTAAACTAATCGCGATTAGTTTCATTGGTGAAATCGGCCTTCAGTTATTTAGGTAAGACCTAGATGCCTCACCTGCAGACTAGATAGATGTTCCACCAACACGTTTTCATCTCATTCCCAGATAAATAATATCGGTAAAGTGTTTGCAATTTGCAAATTTACCGGTATCTAGACGAAAATAATAACCTAAGTTAGAACTTCATATCCATAACGCATAAAAATGAAGCACTGTATCGGAAAAATATAAAATTCTAGATATTACGTATCTATACAGCTGTTGTGGCTATGAGTAAGCCTGAGATACAGGCTTTTAGATTAATGAGAACAGTGTGGCCACTCGTCTTAAAGAGTTTGCTCCCCCTGCGGCTTTGGGCAGTCTGAGCACCGCCCGACCTCGGCTTTCTTGAAAATCTCCAACTTAATAAAGTTTTTTCATTCTTTTTTTAAAGAACGCCTTTGATACTGCTGGGATTCGGTTTCATTTTGCTGAGGCTTTAATAATGCACGAGGCTTGTATCTAAGAAAGTATTCTATTAAGATCTAAAGATTTAAATAAATATTGAAAGTCGATTGTTGTCAGGATTTGCTAAAAAAATATCACGATTTTATGCCTATCACACAGCTTCTCAGTCCCACGCAAACTCCCAATTAACATTTACCTCTAATGAGGTTTCCCCTCGAGATGCGTTTAATTAAAATGTTTTTCAAACTGGCAAACCTACTCAGGGCAGCAAACCTGTGCCTCATTAAAACACTTTAAAAATCTTAACTGCCACAGAGAAGCGAAAAATAAAAGGCCAATTAAAAAGTAATTAAGTGCCCTTGTTACCGCCACCAATCGCGTGCCCTAAGTCGCTCGGGGCCAGTTTATGTAAAGCTGCATATTTGCATTTATTTGACTGATGGGCCCCCTGGTATTTAAGACGCTTTATGGCCTACACGAAATATGGTACTTATGGAGTTGATATACTAAGATTAGCTGAAGGGAAAATGGGGCAAGTGTGAGTTTCGTAGACTTGGGTTGCGTACCTAGCAGGCTTGTTGAGCACAAAGATGTGATTCTAAGGACACAACGACGATCACTGCCGGCGTCATTACTTTCCGATAGCTACAACCTGGGGGTCTTTAAATTAAGAGTAAATAGGTTTCTTCTACACAAGCGTGCTTTACCGTCGACGACATCATCGATTACCATAGTGTGAGATACTGGTCAAGCACGAGCCTCTTCATAATAAAAAAACAAACGTAATTTTACTGAAGGAATAAATAGTACCTACAACTTAGACAACTGTACCTAGAGAACATTTTCGCCAATTGAAAATAAACTGCATTTAGGTCGCAGTTAGATAAAAACCTTAAAACAACTTAAAGGTTTACCAGATCCCAATATTGCAAGAAAAACCTATCAATCACAGTTAAAGTAAATGAGGTACGACGAACACCATCAGGTGCTTCAAATGATTGATGAGCCATTAGAAACAATGTTCATACCTGCAGCATAAATTAGGAACTACCCTCCATCTTGTTCTTTGAAAAGTTAGAAGAAATTAATATGAATAATGGATTTTCATTAAGGTTTCGCTGTCTGAATTTTGAAGGAACTGGGGATTAATTTGACAGGAAATGATATCGTTTTTAAAATAAACGTAGCCGTAGGTAGCTAATGCAGCATTCACAATTTTGTTTTTTGGTAGTGTAACTATACTGATAGTTGAGCAGTTTCTAATGACAATGTTTAGGTATTCACGTAAACATTATACTGATGGTTTAGCAGTTTTCAATGAGAATGTTTAATCGCGTAAATATTCTCATTTACCATTGCTACAGTATGCAAGTTGCCTTTTGCCATGAGGGCGACGTCCTAAAATCATCACGATTCCATTGTGAGTGAGAGACTGAATTATACAGAAGGAATTAAAATATTTTTGACAAGGAATAAAATTCAGGATGGCGTTGGCACTTCTTAGTACGGCCCCTGATTGTATTCTGCAGCGATAAATTAAAAAAGATGTAATACAAACCTGCACCCAGAAATATGTAGATGCTAGTAAATTCGAAAAATGAAATCAGCGGAGCAAAATATAAAGCAAGCGAAGCGAAAAAAAAGCCGCGCCAGGCTTCCCTAGACCGTAGAAATTCGAGAACCTCATATATTGCATAACATTTATACGTGAGCTTACCTACACATAAATCCTATTTTGGACCAGGCCACAAAGTTATTTGGCTCAGGCCCAAACAGGTCACGAAATCTGTGGAATACGGGTAGGTACGTACGCGCGTACCTAAAAAGTTACAAGGATCCATTTGAAAATTTTCTCAACATATTCTTGCAGGTTTTCATGATTATGATTATTCTTGGGGTTGTCTGATGATATACTCGTAATATTGGCCTCTTAATGAGGGATATCATGTATCTAAATACTTTTGTATGAGAGAGGTATAAGACAGTTTTTTTAAAACCCTTACGACCTCTTCAATTATCAACTTTTTCTTTTATTAACACAATGATGAACAGTACGAAATACTGATAATGGGTCTATGATTCTCAAAACAATGATCTGAGTTTGCAACAGTGGACATTGATTCAAAATATACGACACCAAGTATATTAACTCAGTAGTTTTACACTCCTTGCAGGTGCTACGGTCCAGGCCAGTAAGCATGGTGGTGCAGTGGAGTGAGGTCCGAACTGCATGGCAGGATAGCGATTTCATCACTGAATCATTGTGTTGGCACAACGTGTATCGCCAACGTCATGGCTCTCCACAGCTTTATATGGCACCAGAGGTAGTATATTTTTTTAGTATACTTTACAGTTGAATATTCGATTTTATAGTACTCGTTGTTGGTACCAAATAAAACAGGCAAATAATTTGTCGAGTGTTTGTTACTGGCACAATGTTTATAGCTAGTGCTGGGTTCCCGAGATAAAACAGTACCTACTATACATGCGTCTCTCACATATTTATTAGTCAAATAAAATATTTTAGCCTTTACCACGTTGGGCGCCAAATGAAATATTCAAATTATTTGTCTATAGAATGTTACTAGCAATGGTTTATAACTGGTACATAGCAGCCGAGATAAACTAGTACTAAATATGATTCTCTTACATATTTATGAGTAAAATAATAAACTTTTGCTGGTCCCACGCTGGGCGCCAATTAGCAATACTCATAGGGTGAGTCAAATTAGTATGAATTAAGTTGTCTTGTTGTTGACAATATTTAATATTGATGATTGAATGTTTTTTTATTATTAATATTGATGTTTATGACCTTAATATTTATTTTACAAAAACACGCCATTTCCCAGTTGTGTGACTACGCGCAGGCATGGGCGAATCACCTGGCGCACACGAACAAGTTCCACTACAGGAATGACCGTGATGTCGGTCAGAACCTGTACCAGCGGCCTGTCAGTGCTATACAGCCTGACGTCACAGGTACGATCTCTTCGTCTTTCAGGAGGATTCTAACTTATTCATTCCTGGATTATTCTGATAAAGCCGAATAAGAAAGGATATGGCTGTAAAACCGTTTTAATACGAAAAGATTCTGATAAGAAAAACTTCAATCTTTTAAATTTCTGTTTGCAGGTCAAGAAGTGTCTTCCTATTGGTATGCCGCGGTACGCCAGTACAGTTACTTTAAAGAGCCTGATGTTCTTCACGCCAACGTTAACGCGGGTAAGCAGTCTGCTATCAAATCATCACCTAATAGTTATAAGAATAGATAAAGTGAGTACACTACTTTGAATATTATCTCATTCCCAATTAGAACTCTAACTTGTGTACCAGCATAAATTTGGATCATTATTTGAAGGATAAAAACATTTTGAATTCAAAAATAGTAAACTTCGTTCTCATCGTTCAAATCATTCTTCAGGTCACTTCACCCAAATGGTGTGGGTAGCAACTACATTCTTCGGAATCGGTAAGGCTCGTTCCCGGGATGGCAAGATCATCGTAGTCGCCAACTACTCACCACCAGGCAATATGTCTGGGCAATTCGAAGCTAATGTCTTGCCTCCGCTGCCCGAGAACTTCCCGGACATACCGACGCCCCCGCAACACTGACGACGGCTCTCCATACGTGGCAGGAGGCTGAAGATTGATGCCACGTTTTTACATTGAGACGATTAGTTACATGTTTATAATGAGTCGAAGCTTGTAAGTTTTTTGGGAGAGTTGATAAGAAATGTGTTGTCTCTGGCACGTGTTGGTTTCAAAATCTGCAATTATGAGAAGATCTGTAGTATATTTGCACTACTTAGTTTCTATTGCAATGCAACTGAAATTACTTAATAAGCAATTCCATTGCAGGTCCATTGCTTCATATGTTTGACAATTCGCTTGCTTGACTTGAATAACGCAATGAATGTTGTTGAATTGTCAAATTAAAAGGCATTGCTAATATTTGTCATTACCTATTGCAGATTATAAGATCAAAACGATGACACTTACCAAAAAACTTACAAGACTCGACATTCATATTTTACAGTGGAATCTTCGTGAACTGAAACTAAAGGCTTTGGTATGAAAAATGTCAATTAATCACTCGAGCTCTTCGGTACCATACCGATTAGCAGTTTGCTGATTCCACTGCAATATCCAGGTGCGATCATGAGATGCAATAAAATATAGGTACCTAGGTATCTCTTTAACCATCGTCACTGCAATTATCAAATAATCCGTCTTCGAATCGTGCCGCCGTCCGCTTAGCTGAGAAAATGATGTTCCGTGTTAAAATTGTGTCGAAAATCATCATTAAATCTTCGACTTATTAGTGTATTTGCAGGCAATCCCAAATGCTACTAGCATTTTCTTCATATGGTGCCGTACTGTGGCTTACTTGGGGTTCATTTCAGCACCAAGTTGTTCACTAAATAACAAAAAAATTTCGGCCTAGATTATTATTTTAAGGCTGGTGGCATAACCTAGCCTAGTAGGTTGATAAACCTACTCTTTTTAGTCGCGATCATCTAATTCGAAAAAACAGATTCATACAGGGCCATGCATAACCTCCAATTGAAATGGTAGTGCCATCTAACATTTTATAAAAATGGATATCTACCATTTTGTAGGAGTCATGATAACAATAAAGTGATCGTCTAAAAAACAAAACAAGGTAATAAAAGTCGTCTCCTTTAATATTCCGTAAATACAGCGCCTCTAACCAATTTGACCAAGTGATCAAAATTGGAACTAATTTCTGACAAGCGATATGGCTGGGTCAGAGAAGTTGGTGAAACTGTACTTTATCCAAAATATTTTGACCTATTTGTCGTCAAAGCTTAAATCTAGTTATAGATAGAGAAATGGTTGTTTTGCCCGAGCTTGAATTTGATAAAGTTTATTAGAAGATAGAAGCAATACAGTTATACGCAGTTACGCACATACAAGTTTAGGGAGTAACTTAAAATAGATAAGTTCAACGCGCAAAATATACAAACATACCCAATAAGTTGTTGTTACATTTGCATAATATAATAGTAATGCCTACCTACCCATCGTACCTATTGCTGAAAAAGGTTTAAATTTATCAAAATAAAAAAGGCGAAACTTTACACTGCTAAGTCATGAATACTCATTACCCATGCCACTGAAGTTTTACGTGTTATTTCGATTTGACTTTTTATACAACTGATTGTAATTTTCTCATTGAGACTCCAATGCGAAAAGTCAATAATTGAATATTTATGAACCTGAATAAATGCCATCGCCCGTAGAAGTTTGATTATTAAACTAGTCGACAATCTTAGTAATCATAATAAAATGGGCATGGTAGACGCATAAAATCAACAACAAAAAAAACGCAAAATATTATATAGCCATAATAGATTTTTTGGTGCTCAAAAAGTCAATATAGTTGTACGAAATACGTTTATCGCAATCATATAATGATATACGGATTTATTTACCCATATAACAGTTACCCCAGAATTCAATACCATTAGATTAAATCAAGTTTCTCGCTATAAAACTGTCCGTTTAATAGTTTAGATATAAGGCTATTACAAAATTAATAAAAAAAGCGCGCCGTCCACGAGAGACAAAATAATCTGCTTCTTTTCCGAACTTCTTTTTCAAGCCATCTCGATTTCTTGAAGCTGCCCTCTTTAGGTCTCGTTCACAGGGTGACTTGGAATCTCACGTCAGCACAGCACTGCTATTAAAAACAAAATGCAGTTTGAAACTGCTATGAGAGCCCAAAATTTTATAATCAATGGATTATAAAAATGGGTATATCGTATTAATTACTGCCTTGTGGACAGGACCTTACACATACCTATAACCTAAAACAAAAACAAGGTGATGCTTTTTAGAGCTTTATTATCGTAGAATATGCTTCTCCTTTGAATTGTCTTCTATTACTCCGGACACTCCGGTCGTGGGTGACTGGCTTTAAGCGTGTAGCTGTTACGGCGATGGTGGCGCCACCCCTGCATGCAACATTAGGCTTAGCGCGCACTGCGATTTTTATTCGTGCGATTTTTTTCCGGACATTCTGCGACCCATGGAATTGTATGAAGCTGGAAAAAAAAATCGGGGAATAATAGCGCAAGAAATCTGTGTTTTGCCGCAGAATCCACCGCACCGCGGCGCGGATTAAATTCGCGCGAATATTTTGAACTCTATGAACAGGTAGAAGGAAACAAAAATCGCTCGGAATTTTATCCGCAGTGCGTGTTAGTAAAATTCAGTACACGGAAATACAGACAAAAATCGCAATGCGTGCCTTTACATAACCTTTGCCAAATATTTTTTGTTGAGTGTTGAGACAAAGTGGTTGGTTATTAAGTTGCACGTGCATATAATTAGAATAGAAAACTTATTTTAATACAAGATGGCGCCACTTTTGCGATTAATTAGACTATTTTAGATTATCCCCGAGTTTCCCACCTTTATAATATCGCAGAACTAATGTTAGAAATTGTCAAGCACGCGTTACCTGCTGTGATTGGCTGTTGAAAATTCATTCAACCAATCACACCAGATAACGCGTGCTTGACAATTTCTCACATTAATTCTGCGATATTATAAAGGTGGGCAACTCGGCCTATGACTCTTCCTTTTAGTTTTTAAAAACCCGTCTTCCTCAAGGTTGATGATAACATTATAATGTACACTTGTTAAGTTTTCCTGTTAAATGTATAATGCTTTGTACGAGTGAATTTAATGAGACAATTTATTGTGTGATTGATACATGTTTTATTTCTACAACTTCTAAATCTAAATGTACCTACTTATGATTAGACCATTGGGTAGATGAAATCTGGAATCAAAGTAGCATAATTTATACTTGATCAGTAATAAAAGTATAATTCTTTTTACATTATTAAATTGTTATAAAATACACTGCTTTGAATTCAGGCTGGATCTAATTCTACAATCCAATCAGAAAACTGAAAAGACAATGTTCCAAGTCCCTATCAAATGACCATGGATAAAAACCACATCTGCCCCAATTTCGGGCTTCCGGCCTCTGCTACGGACTTCCGGCGGATAATATTCTACTGTTGTTTTTAAATTTTGTGAATTATCCGCGGCAGGGTCGCGTGAAAATTAAACGTATTTGAATGTAATTTTAGGTATACATGAGAGAAAATATTTTGTATTTAGATATAGTATTGCCTAGAAGGCCATTGAAATGAATTAAATCAAGATTGTTCGAGCGAGGGTAGAGGTTAAGTTTCATAAAGTTATGTGGTAGTTTACTTTATGAAGAAGAATTTTGTAACTAAAACCAGAAAAAGAATCGATTAAATCAATTTTATTTGAACTCGAAACTACCGCAAGTGTCAAGTTTTAGACATAGTAAGTACCTACCTAAAATTGAAATATGCAATAACTTATTTTTTAAACAATTCAAATAGTACCTATAATTAAAATTTATAATACTTATAAATTCCCAAAAAGGAATCTCGATTCGGATATTTAATCTTTTACCAATTTCTAAATTCTACCTTTACCTAGCATAAGCTTGATTTTAGACTTTGAACTTTACTGCACACGCTTTTAGGGCACAGATCTTTACACAAGTCGTACTCTTCATTATTTGTTGATAAACTAAATCTATTCCTAGGCTTCTAATGACCCTGATGTTAACAGGGAGGCTGTTTTTAGATATTTAGTAGATTGTTAAGCTACATAGTTATTAGATTCTTACAGGAATGTTAGTTTTATTTTATTGCTTGCGGTGCTTTTATTTTTATTGATTGATTGCAACAACATAAGATGATGGGACACTTTTTGATGTATGAGTAACATGACAAGCGCACTGAAATACCAACATACAAAACTGTTTATAGAGACTTTGCTCAAAACGAAGTACTGGTTATTAGAATGTAATGTAACACACGTGTAATCAATTATGTGTTAAAATGACTACAAGGTCAGCATTGAAACGGTCCCTTCTATGTTGTTTTAAGTGGTTTTCACTGTACTTAATTCGTCAATTATAGACTTTTGTTATTGCCGGGTTGCAATAAATCAGTGAAAAAAGAAGCACTCACTCAAGTACTTTAGAATGTGCCAAATTAGTGCAAACAGCTTATTTCCATCACTTATTTAATTGTAATCTTTAATACTTCATTTATTTTGCCATCACCGAAGAGACATTGCCATAGAGTTTATATTTGTACTATGTAGGTAGTTTTAGATGTAGGATTCCCATGTTCACCAAGTCTGGGTCCAAGTACCAGTATTCTTTATCAGTCTACAATATATCAATATTCTTTGCTTATGAAATGTTCTTTGAATTCTACTAAAAAAGTTACAAGACAGGATTTATTCTAGTGTCTTTTATAACACCACAAAAAATGTATATATTTGTCCATGCCACACTGTTTCAAGTGCTAATAGTATAATTTGCTTTGAGAATTATCAATCTCAATATCATTCCCTTCCCTTGTTTTCTAAAAAGATGTGGTGATTTACTTTCTAGTGATGGCAGAATAATGTTTCCAGTTTCAACAGGCCTATTACATAAAATTAGTTATCTTACCAGTAATTGTTACAATGATTTAAAATCAAAGAAAATTACATGTTTAAGTTGGTAAAAACTCCATGTTTATTATTAATAAATGGCTGTGAATTGTTAACTGTTGTTTAGAACAGATAAGCTTGGCAATATTTTTAGTTAATAAAGTGTACAAAACTAAATCTGGTTTTATTGGTATTCTACCCGTTTTCATTACATATACAAGAATAACCAGGATATTTTAGTATGCTACAAAAGATTGTAAAGGTTACCTAATCATTGTGGAGCAAGTCTAAGGAAACAAAGGACCACAAAAGGCCCAATGGGTTGAAGTGTCCTAGTTATTTCTCGGCCCCTCTACAAGATAAGTCTAAAGAAAACCAACAATTTAAAAAGAACCGATTTATTACGCTTAATTTTATCATTACAATACAACATTTTCACTCAGTCCATCTGTGTTTACAACTAGTGCACACATAGTACAGTCTCATCTCTTCTTCAGCACGTCTTGTCTGACCCTGGAAGAACACTGCCTCTCTGTGATTGCAGTTAGGACACATGTGATCCTTCGTTCTAGGTAGAGTAGGATCACTCACTACATCAGGGTTAATATGAGTTAATTCGTCGACTTCGTGCATAATTTTGTTTACATACACGCAGTTTGAGTCAGCCAGTTGCTTGTAGTCACAATTTCTGCAGGCATACAGGAGAACTTTGTTGTTTTTATCTTCGCGGGGATACAACATGTTGTTACACTCCTGGCAGAACTGTATACCAACGTAACCTGGACCACCATCTTTTCTTGCCAAATTCATTGTCATTTTGGCGGTTTTTTTACAGCAAATAAAACATATAAGAGTATATATCGCTTTCAGACGCGCATAAAATTCTAGAAATATCCGCTCCCCCAAACACTCGACTGTCAGAAGTGTCAGTGTCATCGAACTTTTTTTTTTTTTTTTGGCTTCGCACGGTTTGTTCATTCAGCCTATTTCACGTCAGGTTGTTTTATTATCAAATAAAGGTAGGGAAACCCATAGACATATTAAATAGTATGGACTGGAAATATCTACGAAAAAAAGGTGCCTACCTAAACCTTAAAATGTCACATAAAATGGCTGCCGATGCTATGATTGTGTGAATCAAGGAACACACACACACTCACAAATCTCAATAATACAATAAGTAAACAACCATTTGACAGCAGGCCTACCACGAACACAAGCACAAAAATCGTCACATAATATGGCGGATATGGCACTTACCTACAACTGTCATTACGTCCAACAAAATGTTGCCATTATGAGCAACAACTGAAATATTGTTGTCTCTTTTATCTAATACGATTACTGTATTGGAAAGAATGAAACAACACGATGTTTCACATTCTGTATCGTATTTCACTCATATTTGTATAAGCTAATGTATGTATAGAACATCGCGGCGCCTCCATGTTTTTCCTATCTCAATGGGGAAACCAAATTTGTTTAAATGTTTAATTTAACGGAATTTTGGAAAGGATGGATATATAGGATCAGTAAATTTTAATGGTTTTAAGAAAATAATGAGCAAATTACAATGACGAAAATTACAGCTTAATATTATTTAAGGTGATGAATGAGACTATACATTTATACACAGGAAAGCTATTTGTACAAAGTAAAGAAAGTATTGAGGTAGGAAAAGGAATACGAAGGGACAAGAGGTTACAGAGAAAGGCAGAACGGTCATATAAAGGACAGGAGAAAAATATGTGATCTAAGTCACCTACGTCTGTGCCACACAAGCAATTGGGGTCGTCGATGATATGAAGTTTGGCAAGGTGGGCAGGAGAACATACATGGCCCAGTCTCAACCGAATTAATATGGAGGTCTCCAACTTGCCAAACTTTGCCCTGCCAAACCACGGTTTTTCTGGAATCTCGGGTTGGATAAAAGAAAAGTAACGGCCCTTGGATTTGCTGCTGATATCCCAAGCTATCTTCCAAGTGTCCCGAAGAAAATTCTTTGGCAACGTCTCGAGGTCATAGCTAAAGTTCTTATATGGAACTAAGTCCCCACATTGCACCGCGTCACCAGCGAGTACATCAGCTAAATCGTTGCCATGGATGCCAGAGTGGGCCGGAATCCAGGCAAATACCAGTGTGTTACCCTCAGAGATGGTTCTGAACGCAAGTTCCCTTATTGAATAAACTATAGGAGACTAAAATTTGTGTTCGAAAGGGGATTTACTGATGGCTAGAAGAGCACTCTGTGAATCAGTAAAAATTATAGTTTTTTTGAGCTTAAAAACACGTAAATATTCTAAAGCTTTTAGAATTCCAAAACATTCACCAGTAAAAACAGAAGTCTCCGGAGGCAGTTTTATTTTTTGCACAATTTTGTATTGAGCATGGTAGGTACCAACCCCAACACAACCCGATGGAGAACGCTTGGCAGCATCCGTAAAAATATGCTGGCAGTCTGAATGTACAATCAGAAATGTATTAAAACTTAAATGGCAATCGGGATCTGATTTACTTACACAGTTATATTTAATATTGGGAGTGAACAGTAAACTCTCATAACTATTGTTAAAAAGGGGAAGTTTATTTGAACGATGAATAGGTGAAGAAAGTGAGAGGAATTTTTTATAGCTTTCAACTAAACAAGGAGCACGTTTATGAGACCAGTAAACTGAAGATACAATTTGAAACATTAAAGATTCCAATTTAGGTATGAGGTGGTGAGTTGAGAATTGAAGAATCCGGAATAAATATTTATCAGACAAGAATTGTCTTCTGAGGCTTAAAGGAGCTTCCCCACATTCGATTTGTAGTGCATTAGTGGGACTAGATTTCATGGCACCCGAAATAATGCGTAAAGCTTTTGACTGGATTCGATCCAACTTTTTAAAAGCCATAACACTACCAGGTTCTAGAACAAACAATCCATAATCCAAAATGCTTCTGATGATTGCGTTGTAAATGAGTTTCAAGGAAAAGGGATGTGCACCCCACCACACACCTGAGAGGCATCTGAGCATGTTTAAGTGATTTTCACATTTATTAATAATATAGTCGCAATGAGGAATCCAGCTTAATTTAGAGTCAAATATTACATCTAGATAACTGAATTTATCTTTAACTGGAATAAGTATTCCCTTAAAGAAAAGGTTTAATAAGGGGATAATTCTCTTCCTGGTAAATAAAACACCCGCGCTTTTAGACGTGGACAAATCCAAACCATTTAAATATAACCATGACTCCAAAGTAGATAAAGCAGAATTAATAGCACAACTAGCTTGTTCAACAGATTGATTTGAAGAATATAATAATAAATCGTCGGCATATTGAAGAACCTTAACATGACTAGATAAGGAAGAGTCCAAATCAAAGGTGTAAATATTGTACAGAAGGGGACTGAGCACAGAACCCTGTGGGAGACCTCTCCATACAAGATGGGAGACATCATGATCTCCTATTAACATATTAACGGAGCGTTCAGTCAGGATGTTAATTATGAAATTCGTCAAATTAGAGGGAACCTCTAAGGCTTTCAATTTATTTTGTAAAACTGATAATACGACATTATCATAAGCTGCATTAATATCTAGGAAAACTGCAACGGTGGATTAGTTATCAGAGAAAGATAGCCGAATATCGGATGAAAAAATACTTAAGCAATCAGTGGTACTTTTACCTTTTCTAAAGCCATATTGAGATTCCGCCAAAAGACCCTTGCCTTCAACATACCATTCTAGGCGATTCTTAATTAAATGTTCAGCTAATTTCATCAGAATTGAAGATAAAACTATGGGTCGGTATGAGGTAGCATCCGATGGAGTTTTATTTGGTTTAAGAAATGGCAACACCATTTGACGTTTCCATTCAACTGGGATTTTTCCTGTATGCATGACAGAATTAATAAGCTCTAAATAATAATTGAGGACATTATTATCATTCAAATTATCAAAAAATGAATACGGGATGCCATCAATGCCTGGCGCAGCATCCTTAGTTCTATGAATAACACAAAGGGTGTTATTCATAGAACTAAGGATTCTGCGCCAGAATTCAGTGAGAGAGAAAGGAAGATCTAGCGTCGAATGTGTGTCTGAAGTGTCTTGATTATTTGTTATGGGAGACAGGATAGGGTTAATAGCCTCAGGAACCCAAGGAGGAGCTAATTTATCTATAAAGTCACTGGCTAAAGAATCAGGAATAGGAGATGGGTTGTGATAAATAGACCTAAATCTACGAATATTGCGCCAGACAATCGTAGGGTGGGTATTCGGTGAAATTGGTGAGCAAAAGTTACGCCAAGATTCAAATTTTTTCTTAAATGTTTTAGAAGTTTCATTAATTATATTACTAACGGTTACAAAATTAATATCAGACATATCATGGTTATAATAAAATTCAGCCTCTTTACGTTTTTTAATCAATTCTGTGCACTCAGAGTCCCACCATGGAGTTGAAGGAATTGTGCTCATGTTGTTTTCTTTTACAGGAAAAACTTCATCAGCCGTTGCAATTAATAAGTGTGCTAAAGCCTCAGCACAACTATTTTCATTGCCATCAGCAATTACAGGCAATGTGCAAAGTTTTCTGTCAACAATGTTTCTAAATTTGTCCCAGTCATTAGTATTTTTATTAGGTAATTTATGTTTTAAATTAGATCTCCTTAATGGTGCCTTTGGTTTGGAAAGAGGATAAGATATGACTATTGGGAAATGGTCACTACCATAAGTGGAGCTTAGAATATCCCAAGTTAATGAGGAAGCTAAGCTTGGCGAACAGATAGAAAGGTCAATTGCACTTTGGTTCTGATTGGGACTACAACAACGTGTAGCAGCTCCTGAGTTCAAGATGCATAAATTATGTAGGTCTATTATATCTAGTATTCATCCCCATAACAAGTAGAAGTAGAACAACCCCACAATTGGTGATGGCAATTAAGGTCCCCCATTATTAAGAATGGCTTTGGAAGAAAAGAAAAGAGATTATTCATCTCTTGCAGAACTGAAGAAGAAGGGTGAGGAACATAAATAGAAACAAGACAAGTATGATGCACTTTAACAGCTACAATTGAAATTTCCTCACTGTGAGGAGGCAATGTAATAGTAGAGAATGGGATAGAATTCTTGATAAGTATAGCTACTCCACCATACCCATCAGATCTATCCTCTCTAATGGTTAAATAACCATTGATTTTAAAAATATGATTAGATTTGAGCCAAGTCTCTGCTAAGGCAAAGGCAAATGGCTCATATTTGTTTAAAAGATGAATAACATCACTCTTCTTGTTTATTAGACTGCGACAGTTGCACTGTATTATTTTGGATGTGTTGTCCATTATGAATGGATTGAGATTCATAGAAAGATGGGGCTACGTTGGACGGTGAAATATTGAACTGAGAGAGAAGATTATGTAATGCAGAAAGAAAATCATTTACAGACAAATTTGTGTTTTTAATGTCATTATTATGATTGTTAGAAAAAGCACAACCATTTGATGGCTGGGGAATATTAAAATCCTTAATGATGGCATTATGAGCCACCTTATTATAACCTTGTACAGATTTAGGAGGAGAGTGAGGTTTGAGAAAGACTGTCTTTTTATAGCTATTTGAAGCAGATGTTTTATTGGGTGAAGAGATTGAAGGAGTATTTGCAAAGTTTTTGGAGGGTGAAGATAAAAGTGCATCAGCATATGATTTTGTTGCTGGGGGATGTACTCTTGCAGCTTCAACATAAGATACCGAACATTGTGCCATATAAGTTTTAATTAATTTTTGCCTTGAGAATTCTGGGCAAGACTTATTAATAGCAAAATGTGGTCCAGAGCAAAGGCAGCAAGATGTACTTTCTTGTACTTTATCACTTTATCACAATTATTATCCCCAGTATGGCCTTGGCCACATTTGTAGCAACGGGGTTTAGACCTGCACTGAATTTTAGTATGACCAAATCTACAACAATTGAAGCACTGTATTGTGGGGAAAATATATAGCTCTACAGGTAATGCATTATAGCACATAAAAATTCTTTTCGGTAAGACCTGCCCGTCAAATGTAACAACTATGGATTGGGATGGTTTCCAAATGGTTGAACCATCTACAATGGTTTTAAAATTAAGACGTCTGACTTTTAAAATTGGACCACAACCAATCGGTACTGTTATATTATCAATAACATCCTCCGGAGACCATTCTGCAGGAACACCACATACTAAACCCATTCTTGTTATGTTAAAAGTAGGTATAAAAGCTTTGAAATTGTATTTTTCAAGACTAGTATGTGTAATAAAGGAGTTCGCATCAAGAAAATTAGAGAAAGATAGTGAGATCTTATTGCGCCCGATTCTTTTGACGCTACCATTAATAATATTTTGAAAGGCGTTGTGCTTCAGAAACTTGCCAAATGTGATTGCAATGTCGTACTATCATCTGGGGAAGTTATAATTTTTTGTACATGAATTTACAAACGGGGCGCTGTCCGTTTTATCATAGATTTTCCTACCAATCTGAGTGGGATTAACCATAGAAGGAGCGGGAATATCATTAGGCAAAATAGGCAATACATTAGGAACTTTATTTTCTAACTGAATAGGCGCAGATTCCACGATTTCATTAGACTGTGAGTCTATACAACCACAACCCGAAGACTCGGAACCGTGGTGTTTACGGGTACGACGACGTTTATTGCAGTGCTTACAGACATGCACGCGGCTTCTTTTTAAGTTTCGAGCAGAAGACGACCCATCAGTGTCCATACCCGATTCGTTCGATTGTACTGTGACAAAAACGCCGGCCGGGGGAACAAAGTCCCCCGGGTCGGGCGGGTCTTTCATCCTTACACGCTAAAAATAATTGAAAAAAAAAACTTACCACTACCGAAGAATGTACAAAACTAAATCTTAACTACTACTACTACTGATCTAATATATAATTGTGAACTTATTCCTAATAAATATTATTATATACAGGTTAAAATTTGGTTTTAAATATTAATCCAAAAAAATACGCGTCCGCCAAGTTGAAAGTTTCCCGCGCTTTTTTTTTTCGTTATCGAACTTATCGCTGAGTCACAATGACAGTTAATTGAACGAATGATTCTCTTTGGAGAGTTTTCTATCTATTTTACAAACTATTGAAATAACGCTGTTTCTACACAGACGGACAAGCATCCAATGTTGGCAATAACTTACTCATTAGTTTGTAATTAAAGACAATATCCAATTATTTTTTAACAAACATAATATGCAGTTAATGAAAATATTTTTCTTTTCTGAAAATAGTTAATTGGTTCACTTTCAGAAATGGCAACCCTATTTTAGTGTTCTTATGTTGGCAAGGGTGTAGAGTTGAAGCCGGTGGTTGGCTGGCAGGCTTGATAATTTCTTTTCCCATCCGTAGCCGATTGGTGTCGTGCTATCCAAATGGGTAAGGAATAGTTTTGTGCAGTTTTGTTATAGTTTATTTATTATTTTTATTTTAAAATTGTGTATAACAGTGTAATAAATACGCATGCTATGAAGGAGTGTATTTTCCAAATATAATTTCCCTAAAAATTTGTAACTTATACTTGCACGCATAGGTGTCGGCCATGGCGCAGACATGTTTTTCTCGTGGTGTAAAACTAATCCATTTCCATCTCTTATACATCGCGTTAATTATGAGGTGCAATAAATGGTTTACCTTTCACGTTATCCATTTAAAGCTATGGTGTATCGATTTCTGTGTCGTGCGTCGTAAACACAAGTGATAACCGGCTCCGTCAATATTTCAGGTAAGCCCCGTGGTATTCGCACGGCGCGAAAGCACGTGAATCACCGCAGAGAGCAGCGATGGGCTGACAAAGACTACAAGAAAGCCCACATGGGGACGAGATGGAAGGCCAATCCCTTCGGTGGTGCATCTCACGCTAAGGGCATCGTCCTGGAGAAAGTGTAAGTACGTCCCTGTTACTGTATTAGCAAGTTCGTGGTGAGTCGTATGTATGTTTGTGTCACGGAATCCTGAAGTGTGCTGAACTTTGCGCACTTGCATGTCTGTTTAATGAAGTCAAGAAGATGGACGCGGCGGTTGGATGGGGGCGCTTCCGCGCGCAGTATTATACCCGTGAATGTGTTAATACTACAATCACAGGATAATACTGCGAGTGGCGGCGTCGCGAAACCCCTGAAGAAGACAAGATGCGGGATCAAGACTTGGAACCGAAGAAATATAGCACTAACAGTGTTTTTACAGTTGTATTATGCTCTAACTAGTTATGCCTGAAGTCTAACCTAGTTGTCATGTTTTCACATGATTTCAAATGTAAATTCGAGAAACTTTCTAGCTCATTACTCTCTTATACTGTTTAACTGCTAAAATACTGTTATAAAAACTAAATGCATGAAACATGAGATGTGTAAATACCACATGGGTCATTGAACTATGAATGAGGTTATACACATGTATAGGCTTAGGCATGGTGTTTACGCTCTTGCGCCGTTACTTTACGTGTGTGCCGCCTTTATTGATTTTTTTAGTTGTGGCATTTAAAAGGTATGATTACTTTAGATCATTTGTATGACAAGTTTTAGGAATTAAGACTTCCTTGAAGTTAAATGTTGGAAAGTTTTGTGAAACTATTTCCTGGTGCACTGTACAGAGTCTTCTGTCCATTGTCTTACAAGTTAAAACATTAATGTGTATGGATATACTAATGTTAATATTATTATGAACTGTCCACTGCAGATTGAGCATAGCAACTATAGTTTTCTTTTCACTGGTGCCTTATTGAGACATAAAGAACCATGCTTCAATAGACTATCAACACTTTTATGTTTTTAAGTTGGTTACTATGTACTTGTGACATTTGACAGTCCAATAATCAATATAACTGTTGATTGACCATGTCTTTTTTTCCCACAGTGGCGTTGAAGCCAAGCAGCCGAACTCTGCCATCCGCAAGTGTGTGCGAGTACAGCTGATCAAAAATGGCAAGAAAGTAACAGCATTCGTGCCCCGGGATGGTTGTCTAAACCACATTGAAGAGAACGACGAAGTACTAGTAGCAGGCTTCGGTCGTAAGGGTCACGCCGTTGGTGACATTCCCGGAGTCAGGTTTAAGGTGAGGCTTCATTTTATTTAAATTGACATACTATAAAAAAAGTCTAACATGTGGTGATTAAAATTTTCAAGTGTTTGCAAAGATTAAAGCTACGATTTTTAATTATTTTTCGACTTTAACCAAAAAATTACATGGTTAGATAAATAAATAAAATCTTTATTGCCAAACCTTTGTAACCACCATAATGACAGAAAGATCTCTAAAGTATTTGCAGAGCTTTAGTTTTGCTCTTCATGTTCTGATGATTATATTTTGTTGTACAGGTCGTGAAGGTGGCTAATGTCTCCCTCCTAGCTTTGTACAAAGAGAAGAAGGAAAGGCCACGTTCGTAAGCCTGACTTACACTGTGATAAGGTAATTATTATGTTCTTGCTACTCTTTTTACTAAAATATTAAATCATGATGCTATTGGCAGATAGTTCTTTGAAAATTCAAACCCCATACTGCAGCTGGGTTGCCCTATCAAAAATCTTTATTTTCGCCGTTAAACACGTGGTTCTAAATGATGTAATTAAATTTTATTTGCTACTGCTGAATGCCATGACGTAACACGAGGACTGATAACATTCTTCACTATAAACAATGTAAGGAAAATATGACAGTTGCTAATGGGAATCTTTTTTGTTTCAGTGACCTGCTGCTGCAAAGCTGTGTTGTTTATAAGTGTACATTAAAAAAAATGTGAAAATCCATGTACATAATAAATTATGTATGCCAATATTTATTTTTTATTACTGACAACCCTATCCATACAAAACTCATAATGTAAACCCTTGTAATCCTCATAGGGTTATGCAGATATGTTCATATACATACATACACACGAAATAGTTGCTTAAATAATAATGTTGCGTATGCAACCCATTATAAATACGATCAAACTAGTCTTATCAATAACTACGAAATATTAAAAACCACGTGGCGTGTCACTCACGCATGGTATATGCCAAATCACTCGCTAAAACAGCAAATGAAAAGCCATAATAATAAATGTATAGGCAACGCAGCAGTGGCTTCTGCCGTACCCCGAATCAATATGCGCACGTGGCTTTACTTCCGGTGCGCGTAGTCGCCAAACTTGTTGATAGGCATAGCCCCATTCCCCTTTTACTGCCTACGTGCGTAAATGCTCGTAGTTTTTACGTTCATTCGGGAGAAACGACTGATCGTCCACTACGGCACGTAAACACTAGATCATCCGACGACTTCGGTGATTCGGTCATCGAAGCGTTGCTTGCACAGGCTTGTTCAGGTCACAGAGTCGACAGACGGTTGTTGGACGACTTCGGCTGCTTGACCGTCTAACCTAGTGTTCTCGTTTTGGTGCATTTCCTCTGAAGCCGAGAATGGTCTGCGGATTCGACTAATGCGAAACAGCTGCGATGATGATTTCTTTCTATGTGATTGGTTGATTCAAAGTCTTTTCGATCCCCACGTGTCCGCTTTAATGTAAACGCACTCTGATTTTTCGAAACCTAACCGATTGAAAGGCAAATACCACGTGTATCTCTTGTTCGACGATACATGCATCGAACATCCTGCCTGCCTGCTACCTACTTTTTAAACCTAGATCTTTTCACACGCTACCAATCTACCCTGTCTGTGCAGCTTGGACCTATGGAGCAGGGGAATAGGTAAAGACCTGAGGTCTCTGGGCTTGTTAAGAAAGTCGAACGCAGTACATTCATAAGTATAGGTAGATTCAAACTCATTGGCGGCTGTGAAGTACGTTTTTCGCAGCGTAGTACCCCGTCCCTCACGCCCCACTGTCACTTGACCTAGTTAATGCGCAGCGGCTGGAAGATGTTCACAGCCACCATTAAGTTTGAATCGAACGATAGGTAACTAAGACTGCAGTCATATCGGGAGCTGTGTTTATGCAGAATCATTTTATGAAATACAAATGCTGCGGAAACCAAAGTTACGAACATATTAACTCGCATAGATCATTTATTTAAAATGGGATCTGATTTGAATATCGCACATGCTCCGATGTAAAACAAACAAATGGTTCAAGGTGACTCTATGGTACCAAAGAGACGGTACTAGGAAACAGGCACGTCCTAAAAGAAGATGGGACACGATATCTGCATGACTATGGTTGCAGATGACACCACAATGAAGAGAGTTGGAAGAGGACTATGTTAAAAGGCGCGCTGAACTTCGGGACATCTTTTATGTAGCTATTCTAGAGATTTTTTTTTGCTTATGTAGGTACCCAAATTTCGGAAATAAATGCCTTTTTTTGTTAATGCTACGGTGACAATCATAGCGGCTCGTAAGCTGTAAGTTTTTAGGTGTCCGCCCATTGTCCGCCCTATTCACGGATGATGGATACACCCCTTTTTTGCGTTTAGGAGCGTTAAAATAAGTCCACATGTGCGAAAAATGTGCACTGCAACTTCGAATACTAATTGCGATCCAAGCATCACGCAGCGTGGTCTCCTCACCGAAATCTATACTAGCCATCGACACGCTTAGAACAAGGAAGAGTCACAGATCGTGCTTGCAGCTGTTTTTTTACAATATCCTTATTTTTATTAATTTGTTTGGCGCTATCACTGTACGATATACGCGCGCGAACAAGCTAGAACGTGATGCAGATTCGAGGTGCAGCCCGTTAAAAAATAGGCGTATTCGCCAGTATCATCCAGTGTGTACTTACTAGTATTTATTGAATCTTACCAATATTATAAATGTGAAAGTTTGGATGGAAGTATGGATGTGTTTGTTACTCAATCACGCCAGAACGGCTGAAGGGACCTCGATGAAATTTGGCACAGAGATAGATTATAGTCTGGATTCTTGGCTACTTTTACCCGGTATACTGTTCACTTGGGATGAGAAAAACTTTACACGCTGGCGAAGCCGCTGTCAGAAGCTAGTATTAGTATAATACTAAGTAGCTACTTACCAGTGCACGTAAATTGATTTTTTATCCGACCTAGGTAGGAATCGAACCTAGGCATGTAAGCACATGCCTAGGTTCGATCATCAGCAGCATCTAAATCTTATACTAAAACAGCACCGTTACGTGTCTTGCGCATCGGAAACCAACTACAGGGCGGCCCAGAAGTTTGGCGAGCAGTATAACTAGGCACTCTTTCTGTATGAATGATCCTATGAAAACTATGCGCGTCGTAAATTCTGCAGAATGACAACGCTTAGGGCGGAGGGTGTGTGCAGGAATGGGTATGAAAAATAAAAGTCGGTAAATATTATTGCTAAATATAATTTCATTGCTCTGATTACATTAGGTACATGTTTACATGAGACGCAGCGATAGCAGCTAGTGCTACCCTATACGTCTGCTGACTACCTAGGCAAGAGATTAGAAAGCTATATGCCAGTAATTTTATACGTGCTCAAGTTAAGATGACACGTGAACATTGTTGGAGAGCTAAAATTTCCTAGATAAGCCTTTTCAAGAGCCTTTGGTCTAAATAGGCACCCAAGACTCGTTATGGAGACTTAGCAAGATTATTTACTTGTCCAGTGTATGTGTGTAACAACTTTAGTTCACGTGTCTTCATCACTTGTAAGTTCCATGTGAAGATTCTCTAATTCCACCAGTTCTAAACATTCAGATGGCATAATCAATCAGGGATATACCAGATATACAAAAATAAAATTATTTAAGACTTTATCCAGCCTTATTTTGTTGAAGAGTATTTTTAAATGCTTTGGTTGATTTGATTCCAAAAATAATGCATCCACATTCGCCGTGTGAATATTTAGAACCGACGTCACAATGAAGCATGGATCCCTGATACATGGAGCAACTACAAGATTACGTACTACTGTTTTTATTAAATTCCGTTACATGCTATGTTAGTTCAAAAATAGTGTCTTTTAAATCGGGGTGCGAAGTAAACCGGTGCTTAGACAACGAATAAAACTTAACTTACAACTACACTAAATACGAGAATTGATGATATTTTGATTACGGGGTTTCCTCAATGATTACTAATGGTTTATAGTTTACATTTGAAGCGAGTTTAACCGCTCAGACATTACTAACTAAGTTACACAAACTAGACTATTAAATGTACACTTTCCAATAAATTATTTTATTAAAATCGGCCTCTTACTTTCGATATCAATTTTTATATTACTTATCACACCATTACATACCTACATCATTTTCAAAAATACACATTTTCGAGTATTAAATCCAACTCTAAAATCACAGACCAATCGAGATGTCGTATTAGGTAACAGTGCGCAAGTGGATCGGCAGAGATCCCGCCGTTGTAAACAGGTACGTGGAAATAAAATATACAAACTATATGAGCGGTGTATTGCAAGCGGCGATATTATGAAATACATTTCTGGAGTATTTTTGAATTGAATAGTACAGAAATACATTTATTTGTCACAGAAAAAACACAACAGAATAAAAGACAGTAATGATGTATAAAAATAAATTTTGTGATACCGAAATAATGAAAAATTAAGAATGTTACATGCTGTTTTACAAACGAGAACTGATTCTCAACTCTCTGATCTTTCCAAAAGGAATGTTAAAACAGATCCTGTTTTTAACATTGAGGATTTAAAATTTGAATCCATATTCCTGATTGTATTAAAACAATATCGGCAGTTGCGATACACTAAGAGCTCGAAAACATTACAAGTGCCAATAGATGTCCAATTTCAAATACAAGTAAGGAAATTAACCCATAAATTGCGTCGAAAATAAAGACACCTATAGGCTTAAAATAACAATTCAACGAAAGGTTTAGGCCAAACCGATGATACTCCTAAAGATTCCGTTCCAAGTATAAACATGGAGATGATTATGTTTTTATATTATTTTCAAAGTATTAAAGATAGTGTCTTCTAGATAAAAAAGCCTTCAATGAATTTAATTATCTGTCTTGAATATATTATGCAGATTTGAAGGATAATTTATTTTCATAGTTACTAACTACATACGAATAGCAAAGTATTCTGGCTCATATTTGATGATGAAATTTAACAGCCTTACCCCGACTTTCCCAGCTCAAAATTATCGCAGAATTAATGTGACAAATTGTCAAGCACGCGTTATCTGCTGTGATTGGTTGAATGAATTTTCAACAGCCAATCACAGTAGAAAACGCGTGCTTGACAGTCGCAAGTGCACCTTCACACCTTCCGAATATCACCTACAATATTATTAATTTATTAGTTAACTTGAATCCTTATCCTATCTCTACATTGATAAAACTTGTATTATATTTACTAATAAGCTCGGTATAAACTTGTGACAATTTTTTAATGATAATTATTTCTGTCCCTAAGTTTATACCGCGTTTATCAGTACAGTAGTCACAGCGGATCTTAGTGTCTCTGAAGTTGGCTGCAAAACACTGCGCAGTAGCTATTTTTGTGTCAATGTTGAATCTGAAGATAGTATTGTATAAGTGACTCTTTCACTCGCTTACTGTATTAAGTATACTCAATGACAAACTGTTCCTTGCGCAATGGTTCGCAGAGCCAACTTCAGAGACACAAAGATCCGCTGTGATGACTAAACACTATCTGAATGTAAATATGACGTGAGACAGACGACGGTTTAGTCGAACTTTTCTATAAAAATGTGCCATATTTATGGATGAGTTGTAAATAGATAAATGATTTGAAGCATTTAGTATATATTATTTTAACTATAAGATTCATGCATTTTTTTATGGATAATAATTTTAATATTGGTGTTTACAGTATATAAATTATCTACTAAAATGCTTCGATTCGAAGATATATGAAATGCGTTAAAATGTATGTTTCCGATTTTTCAGTGATACGCGCTATGTATAATTTTGAATGCCAGTCACTTTATAAGCAAAGCTATCTTTAAAACTAAAAAATATCACATCTATAGGCAAATATGATGATATATTTTTATTTTTATCATCGAATATGATAAATATTACGTATAGAAGAATTAACCCCGATGTTATGTGTCTATGAAACATTTGTCTATGAACAACATGACAGATTTATTTTTACTATTACATGAAACTTACTGGCGAGTGAAGGAGTGTTTTACATACAGTTTTTGATGATTTTACATAGATAAACGCCCAACTTTTTACCCGACTGCGGGAGCGTAATGCTTTTCCCTATAGTTGTAGGCAGTCGCAAAACGCAGATGTAACTATTTTTTCATGAACGAAAATAATCATCAGTTAAGTATAGCTCTTGTAGAGCCAAACTCAGCTTAAATGTGACTTAGGGCCGATTTCTCAATTTGAAGTTCAAACCCTTCAAGGCTAAATCTTGACAGGTTTTCATGCTAAAGTTTGACAGATAATTTCTTTTTAAAACAGAAATCATGGGTTAATTTCACATTGATTTTTCTACATGATTATTTGGTGCGTAAGTCTAATTTTCTGGTATATAAGATAGAATGATTTCGATATAGATCACTAAGTATAGCTGCAAAGTGGTTGATTGCTTATACAGTGCGGCACCGCCGGCGGCGAATGATTTCCAATTTTGTATCCGGAACACGCGCTGAAATCTGAAAAAAATAATTTATAGATTAGATATACTAGAGTAATAATTATAAGTAGGTTGTTGTGTCCTAGCTAAGACAGGCTTTTGGACAGAATTGTGTAATTTATTTTAATTAAAAGTGCTAGTCAGTAGTAGATAAACAAGCAGGCGCCTAACAGTTTACAAATGCCTTGATATTTCTTCTAGAATATACATAGATCATATGGTTTTACATCAGAATTCGCCATAATTCTATGGAGCATTACTTACCAGCTTCGCCTCATTAAAAAAATCTCATTATTTCTGACATCTTCTGTTTCATAAAACTGGATTTTAAATTGATAATTGATAGACCTGAATATGTATGGTCCGTCTTCACTAACATGATATAGGGGCGCTGTAAATGTCAAGTCAAATTGATACCGTGCGATTGGGATCGTGTGCGCGAGCGCAGTATTTATAAAACTTACCAGGCGCGTCTGTATGCGCTAGGTATCGTTGTTGTCGGGTCGCGGGTAGTCCATGGTCTTGATGTAGGCCACGGAGGCGCAGAACTGAGTCCACCAGTACAGCGCTTCGCCCTGGAGGGCGGAGCCGCCCAGAGCGTTCACTAGCTCGATCGTTGATAGTAGCGATGGTGGATTCACCTGGTATTAGGAAATGCATATTTTTAGTAGATGTAACATAATTGTCGAGATTCTGAACTTTGACAAAAAAGGTTTTTTGTAGATGTAATTAATATTATTCCACTTAATTGAATATTAATTAAAATAGGGAGTAATACTAATTGTTCATGCCTCTGTTTTCTAGATAAGATACAATTATTGAAATATTATTGAGCTTATATGATGGAGAAAAATAATATTCGAAGATATTTTTCAGCAGACGTACTCATTTTGAATGTAGATTTTTAATGATACGGAAAAAGTACCTGTTGTAATTTTTTGTTCTGTTTATCGCTTAGATGAGATTTAAATAATATTACCTTTAGTATAACGTATACGAGTACTGGCGTGAGGTCGTCGGCTGAAGGAGTGGTGCCCTCCGTGAGACCCAGCACCGCCATTATTGACGTCACGCAGCGCATGATGCAGGATAGCTATGAGAGAATTAAAAATTTAAGAATAACTGTCAATATATCTTGTGTAGTAATAATTAGTCTGATTAAAAATTATGTGACAGGTGGGCAAATTAATTTATATAGCGTTAACATTATTGGCCATAAGATTTGAGAATTGACATGTGCGGAGTGACGAGAATGGATAAAGTGAGAAATGAGTTTTAAAGTGGCGCCAGTGACAGAAAAGTTGAAAGGAAACCGTTTGTCCTGGTACGGTCATGTGATGAGGAGGGATGAAACGCATGCTACTATAAGAGTTATGAATATAAATGTGGATGGATGGCCAAAGAAAATATGGATGGATTGTGTGAGGAGTGTTATGAAAGAAAAGGGTGTCAGTGATGGCGTGACAGGACACAGGACGGTATGGAAGAAGAAAACGTGTTGCACCGACCACAAGTAACATGCGACAAGGGAAAAGATGATGATTTTTGGCCATAAAGATTGCATTTCGACCCATAAAAATGATAAAGCTAGCTTTTTGGCCAAATGTCAAAAAAATAGGCAAACTGTAACGCTGAATAAATAAATGCATTTCACAGATAGTATCGTGATGGCCTAAGTCTTATATATGCTTGCCCCTAGCTCTCTGTGTAACGTGCGATAAGTGTCTGGAATGTACAAGGAACATGCATAAAGAACTTCGTTACAAAAACTTGCTTACCACTGGCTGATCAGAGAGATATTTGAGAGACCAAGACACACTTTTAATTGCCAGGGCATATTCTAGACAACGAACGAAATTGGATGTTGATGTTCTGGTTGGAAAGGCGTTATTTCTAAAGAAGTTAACATGAGTATTAAGTACCTTGTCCCTGGGCGTGCGGTAGACGGGCAGGTGTCGCAGATGTCTCTGCGCGCGCGGGTAGGGCGCGGCCCAGCGGTGCGGCGCGCCGATACCCACCGAGCGCGCTGACGTCACCGACGATACGCGCCGGATGTGCTCGCTTAGTACCCTACAGAACGGATCATATTACATAATATATTACCATAGGTTAAATATCGGACAAGAAAATTATTGTTATTGCTTCATGTCTCATGAAATTAGCGATAAATCTCAGGTGCACACGGTATCAGCGCAAGTTCAGTAGCGTTTTTTTTTGCGGCTAGTCAATTTCATAATTTTCACCTAAACATTTTCCGTTTTTTTAGTTGAGAATTATTAATTAAATGTAGTATTTTTAAACATAGGCAACAAACTCACTGATCTCGTGCAATGTCTCCGTCTCCATTGGGGAATAATACGTGTAGATACAGTCTCGCAAACGCCGCTCGTTCCACTGTAACCTCTGCGCTCTCCAGCAGCGTAGCCGTTGCACCTGCAAGCCAAAAATTTATTAGAAATACATCCCACTTATAAAGAGGAATTACTTTGAAAAAAAAAAATAAGAATAATGTTTCTACTCACTATCAAGTCAGCTAATTATTTCGAAAAAACTTGTATTTGATGTTTTGCTACAAAATATCACATGTGGTTCTAATCAAGAGTACCTAAACCATATAATACAATATAATTTTTAGTATCACGCGAATTTGCGCACGCATGCGGCATTGGCCCGTATGCGTACCCCCGCAAAATAAATATTCATGTGTTATTACAAGCTTCTATTTAACTTGCAATGTATGTATGTGTGTTCGTGTCAAATCCTGCAACTGAATTTTAAAGCAGTTATCTTCCACTGATTAAAATTAAATTTTGCATACATGTTTAGTTTGAATGGTTAGCTAGTGACGTCATTCCAAATCCAAAAAGGAGTACGGCCCAAGATGGCGGAGTAATGATTTTTTATGCACTGCACTGATATGGGTATAAAATTAAAGGGTTTGCTGAGAAGAATACGTAACAAGTTTGTTTTAAAAAAAGAGTATTTTTAATTAATATATTTTACTTGTTTATTATCCACTTGATTCTAAAAACGTCCTTACAGCTCAATTCGTAACGTGTTTTGTGCCAGACGGAACAGGGACGGAACGGAACGTTACATTTTGAAAATATCGTTTCATACAAAAGAGCATATGTCACGGGTACAAGCACGGGACGGCAATGTGGCGTCGCTTGGGATTTTTTATGAAACTAACTTCTCGTCCCATTCCGTCCGGAACAAAAACGCGTTACGTTTGCAGCCACCTTAAGACACTCACCTTCCCACGAGGGGTCTGCCTTCACTTCAGCGGTGATGGCCTTAATGCTGGCAGTCAGTCTTGTTGCTTTCTCGTCCATCAGTTCTCCTCCTGTTGTTTTTGGGGAAGTAAACTTATACACAACTTATACGTGATATCTTCGAAAGTGTTTTAAGAAAACCAAAAGTTATGATAAAACCTTCGTATTTTCGGAATAGTAGGATAATTTAAAAAAAAAAACTTTAAAATGACTATAATATAAATTGTAAGATCTGAGTTTTTATTAACTACTGCTGTCTCGTAACGTTTACGGGCTACTCCAGTAAAAATAATAGTACTTAAATGATTTTTACTGCTAGGCCATATAAAATAGTAGATTGTTTACCTAGGGAGCAAACAACTATTTTAAAGGCGAGAGTGTTTTTTTGAATCCAGAGAGGAGCGTACGATTCTAGAGTAGAATCCTGAGTACAGCGAGGGATTCAAAGTACGTCACTCGAGCTTAAAACAGTGTTGCTACCGAGGTGGACACTCTACTTTTTATTACCCTCTATGAGAAAATAAGTAAGTGCAACTTATGAACAAGTACGTTATGTTTGTTTATTTACATAAAATTAAGAACCATCTAACATTAAACAAAATAATTAGAGGCTAATGTTTATATTTGAACAATTATGGAAATGCATCATAACAATTTTATTAGTAGGTACCAGCCGTTACAGTTGTAGATTTATATATATATGGGCATTAGAAATAGTCGCAGAAAACGGTGTCTCAGGATACATTTTTGAGAAACTTGAATATAATATTTTCACTTGAGAAGACGCACTCATTTTTTATAATTCTAAAATCTGAATTTGAAACAACTACGAACGAAGGCAGACTGCATTTAATTTCGCGCTTTGTTTATTTTTCATCAGCATTTTTTTAAAATTTAGCGCACTCACAATTTTTCAGCCAGTCGCTTATTCAATAAATTGTTCCCGCATGGTTTGTGATTCATCTCTTTGCTGATTGGAATATTACTAATAATATCCACAATCCAAATTCAAATCAGTTTTGATCCCTAAGGGATTAATGAGCTATTTTGGTCCCTGTTAACGAGGCATAAACCAGCTCTTTTTGAATAGATGTGATAAAAAATACATATTCTGGTGTGACTGTAAGCTAGAAAGCTTTTTAATATTTTTGAAAGTTAACTTTTGTTAGGCCGAAACATCTCTTGTGCCCCTTATAGTCCAAATTATATTATTTGTATTATTATTAAGCGTTGCTTACCATTATGTATGGCATGCTTGTTGTGCGCGTGGTGGTGCCTGGCCAACCGGCGCAGCGCACTGCCGCGCTCCAGCTGGTCCAGCACGCGAGCAGCAGCCGCCGCCCGGCAGCACCAGTAGCACTCCTCGCGGACTAGCTTGATTTGTCTGTAAAATTTGAAGCCGTTTACTAAATACTTATGTTAAATCTTACGTGACTTTGATTTAAGGTTTATATTTGTTAAGAGACAATTAATTCTTTCGTGAATTACCTACACATGTTTTCGCAAGATATTTCTGATTACTAAAAGAAAGTTTAAATCTTTAACTCGACTACGGTTTTTTTTAGGTTATGTTACCCAGATCATAATAACGAATCGATTGACACCTTATTCATCAAAATCGGATGAATAGTTTAGACGCTTCAGAGGAACATACGTAAAATTAAATACAAATATACATACATATACTGCTAGAATCACAACCTTTCGCTTCGCCATAGTCGGGTAAAGAAAAGGTTGATGAGACAAAATGTGTAGCGACAACGTGTGTTTTATCGCGTTGTCTGAAGGCATGGCATGATTTGATTTCAATTTTAATCCAATAGTAGTTGTTATAGATATCGATGTTAAGTATAGTTAGCGATGGAGGACTTTGATGGAGGACAAAGGATAGTAAGTCAAGATAATCATGGCGACCAGAAAGTTTATAAAATTGGTAGCTAGTCTTCTTAATATTTTGTAGTTTGAAATGTTAGGCATGTGCTTTCGTAAAGACAGGTACTTACTTGGTAAGCGCATGATCAGTATGCGCGAGCGCAGCCCTGCAAGTCGCCAGATAGGCGGCATACGGCCTCCTCGCGCCAAGTCAGCCCTAAAGGCGGCCGCTAGTCGAGATGCTAAGCCAGCACTATGTCCCAGTAAGCACGCTAGTTCAAAGGCGTAATCTTTTGTGATGTCGGGTACTTACTTGGTAAGCGCATGATCGGTATGCGCGAGCGCAGCCCTGCAACTCGCCAGATAGGCGGCATACGGCCTCCTAGCCGCCAAGTCAGCCCTCAAGGCAGCCGCTAGCCGGGCCGCTAGTCCCGCACTATGGCCCAGTGCTCGGGCCAGTTCTGAGGCATGCGCGGCGCCGCTCTCCCCGCTGGCGCTGGCGCCGGCTGCGCGGACCCACTCCACCAGAGACGTGCTTGTGCAGCGCTAGATATAAAGAATAATAATAATTTAAACAAATTATTGAAGTTGTAGGGTCTTTACACCTTTTAATGATGGTAGTTTGATTAATACGCAAGAGTACGTAATAATAGAATTTAATTGAATGATAATGAGTGCACGCGATTTGAGTGATAATTGTGTACTAAAGTATAGACCGCGCGTAGCGAGTAAAGTGCTGACACAATGATGTCAAATTTGTGCGTGCTTTGCACTGTACATGCTCCGGGTCCCGAGAAGATGTGAATGAGATGAAGGATAATGATTTACAAGATGATAATTAACAATTTTGCTTACAAACTTAAATAAACTAAGCTTAAGGCATTTCATTGAATTGAGTCCGAACGGATGGCGAAGACCCTCTGCTCGTTGTGGCGATGGTAGGGCGACCCGCAGAGGTGGCAACGGGAGCTACATAGCTCACGCTAGCCTCTGCCTGCTCCGTTGTGGCCTCTGCTCGCTCAGCTGTCGGAGGTGCGGGCGCTGGATGCGGCTGGCGCGCTCGTAAGCGTTGCCATGTGTACAAGATGATGCAAACCACGACGACTCCACCCAAGATGTAGATGGCGACGTAATGATGAATGTCATGGAATGTCACTTGATCTGCCAGTTCCTGATTGGATTTCATTTCTTTGAGTGCTTTTTCAATCGCCTTTATGTCTTCCCGTTGTTCGGTGATATCGTCTGTCTCATTCAGTGAAGCGATGAGAGGTATAGACAGATTAATTATGTGGTTTATTGGTGGAATTTCTATGTTCATGACATCGATCTTCGTTTTAATTGTGTTTGATAATGCTCTGTGTGCATAAATCGTAAACATTCTGTCTTTGATGACGCAGCTGTCTCCCAATGTAATGACACCTGTTTTGCTGAGTTGCTCGATCGGAATATTGTCATCGCATATGACTCGCACACTGCATTGTCCGCAACAAAAGTAAAGATATGAATTAATTAAATTCAAGTCAATCCAGGTATCGCGACATTCTCTTGTTTCAGTTTGACATTGATTAGATGCTTGATGTTTCAGACATAGGTTGTTGTCTGACGTCATTTGATAGACTGGCCTTTTCAGTGGGCAAATGTACTCGTCGGTGTCGTAAGGAATACATCTTTGTAAGTCGCTTGTAGACACTGGTATTTAAGAGTCTTTATGTGTATTGATAGCCAGGTATTTTGCTACAGGCACTATATTGACCATGCTTGCGTTGACTTGTTGTGGAATCGGTATGAGGTTGTAAAGCTCATAATCTTCCCTGCTCACAAGAGGAATTCTTACTTCGAAAATCAGGAACTTTCTGGTAGCTCTTGCTTTCACTTTCAATAGGTGGTAGATCTTCGCCAAGTCAGTCTGAATATTATTAATCGGTAAGGCTAAGTCCTTTGAGATTTGTCCGGTTATAACATTCAGTTCGTTTTTCAACTGTGCCGGCGTCAGCAAGTGAAAGTTGAACTTTTCATAGAAAATGTTAGCCACTGTGTCAACTAGTGTCTCCTGGATTTCTTTAAGATTGGTCATGATGTTATTGGCTATGAACGTTGATAATGTGAATTCCGCATTGTTGTCAGTGTGTTGGATTTCTTCTTTCAGTTTGCTTATGGCCGCGTTGCAATTGGTAATGTGTTGGTTGATTATTTTGTGCTGCTTGTCCAGGGTATTTTCAATCCTTTTGATGACATTTAGTTCAGCCTCCACCACTGAAGTTTGGTTTTTCCACAGATTACTGAGATGTTTTTGATTGCTTCTGATTAAGGCAATATCCTTCTGATATTGTTCGGCGAAAGTTTCATCCAAAACTCCAAACAAACTATGTGCGACGTAGCCGATGCCGTTGATAAGCCCGCGACGTCGGCGAACTTGACCTTGCTGACCAAGTAAAACATTGTTGTAGTGTTCAAGTTTTTTGTACCCGTGAAGCAGTTGTAATCGGACTACGTTGCATTGTGGTATTTGATCCCTTGAACATATGTTGTCCAGATGAGTGATAAACTTGTCCAGAAGGTTAATTCCTTGCCAATACGGAGCCATGTCGCAATAAACGACGAGTTTCCATTCTTCACGTTCCAATTTCATATTTGCGAGTTTATCAAAAAATATGTTTTTATTTTCTGCAACTTTGGAAATTTTGTGTTCGCACGTTCCTGAGCAAATAAACATCAGAAGTACGAGTGATGTAATTATGAAGTTGCACAATTTTGATGAGGTTGCCTTGGAATATTTATTGTTTGTTGCTTGACCTTCTTTGTTTTCCTTTTCTGTATCGTGGCTTTGATTATTGTCGCTGATCGGCAAGACGGATAATTTCGTAATTGGTTTCTTGAGTGAACCATTTTTCGTCCGTAGGGTCACTACTCTGACGTATCCGTCTTTCCCTGGATGAAGTTCAATAACTCTGCCCATGGGCCATTTTCCCGGGGGAAGATTAATGTCGTGAATGATGACGATGTCATTGATCTTCAAATTCTGATGAGGTTTGCGCCACTTACTGCGAGCTGATAGTTGGCACAGGTACTCAGCTCGCCATCTCTTCCACAGATCATCAAATATTTTTTGTGTGAGCTGCCATCTTGTTCGCAAGTCTCTCTCTGTCTCGATGATAGTTAGTGTCGGACCACTTGCCAAAAAGTGAGACGGTGTGAGACAGTCTAAATCCTCGGGATCTTCGCTGAGTGCGCACAATGGTCGGCTATTCAAACATGCTTCTATTTGAGCGAGTAACGTCGAATATTCTTCAAACGTCAACTTCTGATCTCCTATGACCCGCTTGAGATGGTACTTCAAACTCTTGACGGCGGCTTCCCAGAGACCTCCGGCACTAGGCCAGGAAGGGGCATTAAAATGCCAGTTAATCTCCATACTGGTAATAGCCTCGAAAAAACTGTCATCCAAAGTGTTTTTGATATTCACGAACTCTTCGTTGAGTATTCTACTCGCTCCAACAAAGTTCGTGCCATTGTCACTATAGACATGGCCTGGGGTGCCTCTCCGAGCTGCCATCCTCCGCAAAGCTGCTAAGAACGATGATGAGGTCAGGTCCGATACTAGCTCGATGTGTACAGCCTTGGTTGCCATACAAACGAACACGGCGATGTACCCTTTTGTGGTTTTGATACCTCGGCCCTTGCTTGCTTTGACGTCGACAAACCCAGTAAAATCAACCCCTGTATGATAAAATGGTCGTGTTGGATTGCTGCGTGCAAAAGGAAGATTGCCCATGAGTTGTTCGTGTTTGATTGGGTCGTGTTTTCGGCACTTGACGCAGTTTCGTAAGCGCTTCTTGACAGCTCGGTTTCCGCCCAGAATCCAATATTGTTGTCGCAGCCATGCTTGAGTAACTCTCGCTCCCCCATGGAGTGTCATCTGATGTCCTTGTTCGATCAATAAGTCACTGAGATGTGTGTTGTTGGGAACGATGAGAGGATGCTTCATGTTCTGGCTCATTTTCGCGTTGTTCAATCTGCCACCGACTCTCAGTAGGCCGTCTTGATCCAAAAACGGGTTCAGCTTTAGCAATTTGCTCTTCGCGTCTATTTGCTTCTGATCTCGGAGACTAAATACCTCTTCCTTAAATACCGTCAGCTGTACTTGTTTGATAAATAGATGTTTAGCGATTTTTATTTCGCTGACAGTCAGATACTTCGGTTTGTGTTGATTGCGAGATATGGCGCGCAAAGTCCAAGCTAGAACGCGCGCTGCTCGGTCGATGTTGCTGAATCTGCTCAATAATTTTAAAATAATATCTTCATTTTGTTGAACTACATTACTTTTTATTGATTTCCTGATTTCTTCATATGTAATGTAAGTTGGTATGTCTTGATTGTGGTTTACTTTGAATGTTGATAGCCAGGTTGGTCCGTGCCACCAAAGAGGATGATGATGCAGTTGATTTGCTGATAATCCTCGGCTCGCGCAATCAGCTGGATTTTCGGCCGATTTCACATATCGCCAGCTTTTTGTTGGTATTATCTCCGTTATTTGTGTTACTCTGTTAGCCACGAATGGTTTCCAGCGATTCGGTTCACCATTGAGCCAACCTAGTACTGCTGTCGAATCGGACCAACCGTATATTCGTAGGTTATGGGTTGATAAACAGTTCTGGACAACTTTCATCAGTTTTGACAACAAGTGCGCAGCGCAAAGCTCCAATCTAGGCAGAGATACTGATTTGTTGACAGGCACGAGCTTTGATTTCCCTGCTACTATGACCACAAGGGATTGACACTCCGCCTTTTCCTGATTGATAATTCTGCCATAAATTACGCATGCATATGCCTTTTCTGATGAGTCACAAAACCCATGCAACTCTATGTTTGCATTTTTGTTGTTTGAAGCCATCTTGGCACATTTATATGTTCGATTTGTGGTAACTCCCTTTTTATTTTAAGCCATTCTTCATTGATGTTTGTAGGTACTGCGTCATCCCATTGAAGATTCAACGACCAAACTTTTTGGAACAAAAGTTAAAGTTTGGTGGATACTGGAGACAGCCAGCCGAGCGGATCAAATATCTTTGAAATGTCAGATAATAATGATCTTTTGGTGGATGGTGTCAATGATGATGAGTCTATCTTCATCTGGAACTTGAATTGATCGTCCCGGCGGTGCCAGCGCAGTCCCAAAGTTTTGGTTGATTCTTGATGCCTGAATTCGAATGCTTGTTCCTTGTCTGATATTGATTCTTGTATGTTAATGTTATTTGATGACCATTTTCGCAAATTAAATCCACCAGACTTCAGCAAATTAATTAGGTCAGCCTTGAGTTGTTTGGCTTCCTCTATACTGTGGTGTCCTGCCAGAAGATCATCCATATAGAAGCATTGTTCAAGTACCGCTGATGCTGTAGGGTATCTTGAACGTTCGTCTTCTGCTAACCGTTTCAACGTCATCATGGCCAGGAATGGAGCTGCTTTGGTGCCATAGGTATTCTCTAAGCAATTGGGTAGGTGAGTCACGCCAGACGATTTTTTGATACTGAAGGTCCTTTTCATTACATAAGATCTGTCGGAACATTTTCTCGATGTCGGCTGTGATTGCATATTCATACTGTCTCCATCTCAGAATCAATGTAAACAAATCCTGTTGTAAATTAGGACCGCTGTACATTAAATCATTGAGACTGTAGCCCGTCGAAGTTTTCGCTGATGCGTTAAATACAACTCGCAGCGATGTTGTTGCCGAGTCCGGGCGTAAAACGCATAGGTGAGGTAAAATGCAATCCGGCAGAATTTTCTGTGCGCACTTGCGCATGTGACCCAGTTTGATATATTCGTTGATGAATGTTTTGTAATCTTCGGAAATATTTTTATTACTTGAAAACTTTCTTTCCAGTTGATAAAATTGTGCTACGGCTCTTTGTTTTGATTCTCCCAATTTTTCTTTGATATCTGGCTTCAGTGGCAGTCTAACCACGTATCTACCATCATCTCGTCTTACTGTTTCCGATTGATATCGTTGAAGGCATTGATGATCCTCAGAGGACACGGGTTCGGTGACATCTTCAATGCTCCAAAACCTTTGTATGTCTTGTATATTGTTCATGATAACGTTGCATTGATAGGACTTGACATTGCCGCTCAAAATCCAGCCAAGTTGAGTCTGTTGTGCTATTGGCAGAGATGAGTTTTCCTTGATTATGCCAGACATGATGATTTCCGAGTAAACTTCTGCTCCCAACAATAAATCGATAGGACGACAAACGTTGAAATCTGGATCTGCTAGTTGAATGTTTTGAAGATATTCCCAAGATGGTTTTGCGAAACTGTGGTTTGGCAAGTTGTTAATTAATTTCTTCATAATAACAACTTCTGTTTGGAATATATAATTCGAGTGTAATGATGACGCTACAAGACTGATAACTCCCTTACAGTTGGTTTGATTGGCACTGACTCCAACTATGACGCCTTTGCATGCTCGGCGCGGCAGTTTCAGTATTTGAGCTGCGTTCTCAGTGATGAGGGAGGCTTGAGAGCCTTGATCTATGAGAGCCCTCATTGTGTGATATTCCCCATTAGCTCCTTGTATGCGGACAAGTGCTGTGGCTAGCAGAATTTCAACAACAGATTCCTTGGAAACATGTGTCACATTGCTTTGTGTGTAGTCTTCACATAACGTAGACGGTGGCATATCCATGTTGCTGGACACTGCGTTTGTCTGTAGGGCATCGTGTAGTACGGTGTTATGAGTTCCATTACACACCCTGCATCTTGATTCAGAACGGCATGATTTATTTTTGTGATCAACCAGGCAATTTTTACACAAGTTGAACCTTTGCAATGTGTTTCTCTTTTCTGCTGACGCCGATTCTAAAAATGGCTTGCAGTAGAAAAGTCCGTGGCTGTCGTCTTTGCATAATGGGCAATATTGTGTTTTCGTTGCACAACTTTTTACAGCTGAACTACGTAAAAACGGTTTGTTATAATCGTTTTTATTGTTTAAATTATTCGACTTTGATTGATTCTTTTTGCTGAATTGATGTCCAGAATCCTTGCTTCTACTCGGAGATGACGACGAGGTTGATTTGGATGAATAATGTTTTCGTCGTGTTGACTCGAGAGCAGTATATTTGTTCTCTAAAAATTTCAGAAAGTCTGCTAGAACAGGCAAGGCTCTTGGATTTTCTAATGATTGAGTGTATTCACTAAGCGTCTGAGTATCCAGCTTCAGTGTAAGTAAATGCACAAACATTGGTCCCATGGCGGCTACATCTATACCAAGATTTTTCAAGGCGTTCATGCATTCATTGATGGTGTCGAACATGTTCTTGATCTGTGTGTCGACTTGGTTTTGCATTGTAGGTAATGACAGGAGTATGTTCATGTGTGAGGTGAAAATTAGCCTGTCATTGTTATACCTGTGATTCAATATGTCCCAGCAGATTAGGTATTTTTCGGAACTGATGTTGAGATGTTGAATGATCCTTTCTGCTTCGCCTTTCAGCTTACTTTTTAATAACTGCATCTTCTGGGCGCTTGGGATGCTTTTGTTGTTATGGACAGCCTCTTGGAATAAGTCCTTGAATGATATCCATTTGTGATAGTTCCCTGAGAAGGTAGGAATATCTATTTTCGGTGTAAAATTTTCCCGATATGAAACGGAATACATCTTGCTATTGACCAACTTTTTGATGTCAACGTACTGTTTTTCGTAGTTGCTATATTCCTGTTCATACTCCTCATCTTCTGAGTACATCTCACTATCAATTTCCCAGTGTAGGGAATCGATGGTTGACCATTTTGCTTGAATGGTTCTGAGCACATCTTCGAATTCCCATTTTTCGGTGAGGCTCTCTATATCCACGCTTCTGATTGCTCGTGATAAAGCCTTGAAGTTACTCTTCTGCTTGCGGAGCATTTCTTCTAATTTACTGGCATTACCTCGAGATGCAATCTTCTTGAACAATGATGTGGATAGGGTGCCAGTTGGCTTGATATTTGGTTGATCTGGATCAACTGACAAAATGTCCGTTTGCTGTTGCTCATCCGCAGCTTCTTGATTGCGAGTATCTGATATACGCATTGATGAAGCGCTAGGCAACTTATCCCCTTGACCCGTACTAGTAGACGGTTTGTAATTTTGAATGATTTCCTGAGCTTCATTGTAGAAAATTCTTGCTTTTTCGTACATGTTCTCCGAAAAGTAGGTATAACCACGATCTTCAAACTCACACAATTGAGCATGATTTTCTTGAAACTCCCTCCAGTATGAATCCAGGATTTGCAAACGTTTTTTGATGTTAGCCGGAGTTTTGCGATCCGCAGAATCCTTCTTGAAAATCCGCAGTTGCTGCTCCATGGCTTGAATGATTCGATCTTGATTGGCCAAAATGTTTTCCATGCTGGCACTCATGATTGTTGTTGTATGATAGATTTTCAGTCGTTGAGTTGCAGCAGACGGATGTTACTCTATCCACCGGTCGTAGTCGCAGGAGCTGTACTTCCGTGCTCACAGTTTAATCACACTGTTATGAACGCGAAATAGTCCCGCATATACGGATGCTCGAAGGACCAAAAAGATGTAGGGTCTTTACACCTTTTAATGATGGTAGTTTGATTAATACGCAAGAGTACGTAATAATAGAATTTAATTGAATGATAATGAGTGCACGCGATTTGAGTGATAATTGTGTACTAAAGTATAGACCGCGCGTAGCGAGTAAAGTGCTGACACAATGATGTCAAATTTGTGCGTGCTTTGCACTGTACAGAAGTAATGTCGGAGTTTTAGCGAAGTTGAATATAAATTATATTGGCAGCATGGTCGGAAAGCCTGCATTCATAGTTAATTAACGTGAACTGTACGTCAAATCTTCAAAACTAATAATAGTGTGTGATTGATTTAATACTAAACACTTACATTAGGAACATATTCAGCGCAGTGTAGATCGGGGTTGGATAGCACAACTCGCAGCTTCCGTTTCATGCTGTTGAACACCTCCGGATCATTGAGATCGACGACACCTTCACACCTAGCGTAGCATAACAAATTTTTATCAGTATCTGACGTAGACGCAGTATGGATTGCTTTGAGGATTAGAGGTAAGCAAATGGTTGGGAAATGCTGAGAATCTAGCTCAATTGTGTTGCGCGCCTCGGATTTGATTTTGATAACCTAATGCATAAATGATAGATTACGTAAACGCCTATGTTCCGCAGTCTTTTAATCGACTTAAAAAAAGGAGGTATTCAATTCCACACGTATGAATGTAATATTGTTGGCATTGCACAATATTCACATATCTTAATCTTTATTGGGTTTTAAACACGTGTGCCAAATTTCATAAGTGTGTAGGTTTGTCCACGCATCTATGAAACCCGTAATCGGATCGTGACATTCTTTTTTTATTAGGTATCTTTCAACTTAGGGAACAGTACAAGTTTCATCAAAATCGGTTCAGCAGTTTCAATATATGGAACATACAACTGAACTCCTTAGCGACAAATAGCACGAATGTTGTAAACTGAGTTATTATGGGTATTTTTTCAATCTTTTAGGTACTTTACTATAGACTTTGCTCACTTCTTAGTGATATAGGTTAATAAAACCAAAAAGAGAGAAATAAAAACTTTTTCACAAAAAATAAACAGACTTCTAAAGCAAAACAATAAAAAGTGCAAAAATAACTTTCGTTTTGGAAGTCGGTGTATTTGGTACCTCTTGTTTTTTTTTCTACAGTCTGACGACAACCAGACACCTTAATCATATTAAGACGATATATTCACAGTACTGGCCGTGCGCCCGCTTGATGCCAAAATATCAATTTTGAACCTCCTTTTGAACAGTTTTGTTTGCAAAATATTATTTGATTTACATATGCTATGTCAGTTATGAAGAAATTCCAGCTATCAATTTTTCTGTGTAAAAATAATTTTAAACATCCAAGTCGCTTTGGAGGAGTACCCAAAAGTTGCGAAAAATATCGTGTTGTTAATTATTTTTTTAAACTAAACTATTAGTTACACGAAAAAACCTTGTTTCAAAAATAATGTACATGAAACAATACCAAATATCTATTTTTTTCAAACCTAGCCATTACTAAGGAGTATGCTTTAGAAAATAACCGTTTTAGGGCCTTATCATACTAGCGGATTGCGAGCGTCTTCAAAGCGGAACGGGCGCGCAACGAATACGTTACGGGCGCGCAACGAACACGCCGCGCATGCGCAGCGAATTCATTGCGGACGCGCAACGAATTCGCCGCGAATAGCAGCGTGGTTTTCGTCTCCGGCGTCTTCGAAGTAACAAAGCCAACAGCAGTGTCTCCTCGTCAGAATCCATTTTGTTACTGAGTGTATTGTGCGTCGTTAACTTGCTAGAAACACGCGAAGAACACGTTGCAAAGTTGCCGCACGTCCGCGACGTCTTCGCTGAGCAGCCGCGGCGTGTTCGCGACGCATTCGCTGCGCGCCCGCTCCGCTTTGAAGACGCTCGCAATCCGCTAGTATGATAAGGCCCTTACGGCACTAAAGCGGTGGAAGGCCCTTCATGTCAAAAAAGCACAAGCAGCAACGCATTCTAAGATCTATTTTAGTGTTGGTCTTGCGAAAATGCCCTGAGTTCAGTAGTTTTTCGTAAATGATTTTCAATTAAAACATTTACCTATCCAGTTCAGTATCGGGCACATCGGACGGTCTCCTCTGGGTACGCTTGTGCTTGGATCCACTGGACTCGGTTGAGCACTTGCGCCGGTACTTGGCGAGGATTTCTTCTGAGCTCTCACCGGCCGGCAACTCGGCTCGGCTGCCGTCATCGCTACGGGACTCTTCTTCGGGCAGTTTCACGTCTGGAAGGCAAAACATAATACTATGAGAAGAACACTTGATGGGTTCCGGCTTCGGATATGTGATTTATGAATAGCATGAGTCGTCAATACACTTTCCTTCATTGGAATAACGGCTTAGTATTGTCACTAAGGGCCGAATTCACCAATGAAACTATACAAATGACAAAAAAATGCAAATACAGCGGTCTCAAAGGCAGTTTCTCAGCTGTCTCAACCCGAACGCTGTATTTGCATAAACTGAGTTTAGTGTTGAACTAATCGCGATTAGTTCATTGGTGAAATTGGCCCTAAGCCTGACAGACTACTGAGCTAACTCGCACTAGTCAAAGTACACAGTACAATCAAATATGTCACTCAAAGATACATAAAAACAGGATTACGGACTGTGCGAAGTCTACGAAGGCGCGGGAGTTACAAGGGTTCCGAAAAAAGTAATTATCGCTGATTATATAATGCTGGTTGAGTTATTACTCATAAAAATTTTCTCATGATAAGACAGAATTGTTGCACTGCAGGGTCGTGGTCACTTCTGTACCCTAACATCTGTTCATTTTCTATCTTGGATATTCTACTAAGGACCAATGCTTGAGACCCTTCTAATTGAGTATTGAGATCAGTGTTTGATATTTTTATAATAATAATAATAATAATACTACGTTTCGGTGACCTTTTCGGGGAAACTGAAGGTTTTGTCTGTGCAATTATGGACGAAGTTATCCTGACGAATAACTATCGGAGACATATAATGAGGGACGGGACGGTTGACATGTGTCGGGCATGCCACCGTCCGGGTGAATCCATCAGACATATAGTCTCTGGTTGTTCTCGTCTGGCTAACGGCGAGTACTTACACAGGCATAACCAAGTGGCCAGGATTATTCACCAGCAACTTGCTTTGAAGTACAATCTAGTGGATTCTGAGGTACCGTATTACAAGTATGTGCCCGACCCAGTTCTCGAAAATGACCATGTCACATTGTACTGGGATCGGTCTATCATCACTGATAGGACTATTGTCGCCAATAAGCCGGATATAGTGGTGATAGACCGATTAGCGCGCCGCACAATGATAATCGATGTCACCATCCCGCATGACGAGAACCTCGTGAAAGCTGAGAAAGAGAAACAAATCAAGTATCTCGACTTAGCACACGAGGTTGTCGACATGTGGAATGTGGACTCGGCAATCATTGTGCCGATTGTTGTTACGGCCAACGGCCTGATGGCCAAGAGCCTCGACGACCATCTGTCGAGGCTGTCATTACACGGTTGGATCAAGGGCCTGATACAGAAGGCAGTACTCCTCGATACGGCTCGCATTGTGAGGAGGTTCCTGTCTCTGGAGTCCTAACCACCGGTAGCTTGGACCCTGCTCCCGACACCGGTGGACCACCATTATTTTTTATATTTTTAAATGTTTTTTTTTTATGATTTGTTTTTATAAAGAAATATTTAAAAATGTAAAAAGTAGATGTGTAAAAAATTTAATAAACGAAATAATAATACATTTATTTGTCAGAATATTGTTTTACAAGGTGTTACAATTTATATAATGTTCATAATATTCTGCTGTTTCCAGCGTACAAATATTGAAAAGAATTTAAATTAAGAGGATTAGAACAATAGGTATGTCAAAATTGAACATTAACAAATAAACAAAAGTCAAGATAAAGGAGTAAAACTAAAATTAACTACCGTTGCATGCACGCTCAGGAGTTATAAATAATTATAATGTCACGAATGAAATACAATAATTAAAAAAAATAAAAAACTACAATATCAATAAATAATGAAATTCTATTCAATTAGCCCAAATGTCAGTAGTTATCTAATTTAAATTTAGAATCAAATCTTTCAATTAAAAACTCAGTCGTTGAGTAGTAACACTTTTGTAATAGGAAGTTAAATAATTTCTTTTTAAATGTCATAAAGTTAAGAGTCTTAAATACATTGGGTAATTTATTATATATTTCAATTGCCATGCAGTAAACATTATTGGAAAATAGTTTAATTCTTTGTTGGGGTGCACAAATTTTGTAAGTATTTCTGCTTTTTCTTACAAAAACATCATTATGTACTTGAAATAAAGCTATGTTTTTACGTACAAAGATGCAGAGTTCAAATATATATAAAGATGGGAGTGGTAATATTTTGAGATTTTTAAAGATTGGGACACAGCTTTGTAATGGTTGTGCTTTAGTCATTGAACGAATACATTTTTTTTGGGCTCGGAATGCTTTAATAGTATCAACAGAATTTCCCCATATAATTATGCCGTATCGAAGAATTGATGCTACGTAACCATGATACGCATTAAGTGCTGCGCTGATACCAGCCACGTGAGTTATTCTATTTAAAGCAAAAACAAATCTTTGTACCTTAGCGCATAGTTTTTCTATATGCACTTTCCAGTTACAATATTTATCTAATGTTATACCCAAGAAAGTCGCACTTTCAACCTCTTCTATAGCATTATCTGCATATTTTATTTCCAATTGGTGACGTGTGCTATTGTAAGCTTGAAATTGTATTAATTTGGTTTTACTAATATTTACATGTAAATTGTTGTCTTTAAGCCATTCAATTATTTTGTTTAATGTGTCGTTAATTTCTTTTACGTATTTGATGATATTACCATCGGGGAGTTCAATGCTAAGAGTAGTATCGTCAGCGTACAGAATGCAAGAGTGTGGGGTTACGTTGGGCAAATCATTGATATACAGTAAGAACAAAAAGGGACCTAAAATACTGCCCTGGGGAACGCCACATGAGAGACGATATGTGGATCTATATATTTTCTTTTCTGATAATGTGTGCCTAGATATTTCTACGCATTGTTGGCGATTATTTAAATAAGTTTCTATCCACTGTAGTGCGTTTCCTCTAATCCCATAACGGTTTAGTTTAAAAAGAAGCAGTTTATGATTTACGAAGTCAAATGCTTTTGACAAATCGAGAAATATCGATGCTATTGGTTTTTTTTCGTTCAGACTAGAGGTAATTAGTTTCATAAGAGAAAAACATGCAAGAGTTGTTGATTTATTTTTTCTGAAACCGAACTGTTCCTCTTTCAAAATGGAGTGTTTTATTATAAAGGAGTGCAGTTTATCGTACATGACTCTTTCAAAAATCTTGGAAATTACGGGTATTAGAGTAATCGGTCGATAATTATTCATGTCATTTTTATCCCCTTTTTTGTATAATGGTTTGACTACAGAAAATTTTAGTCTCGTGGGGAATAAACCTTGAAATAACGATAGATTGATAATATGCGTGAGTGGAGGTGATAAGTATTTAGAGCAACGTTTAATAATTTTCGTATTAATATCGTCATAACCGGTTGAGTTAGTTGAATTTAAAGAATTAATAATTTTATGAACCGAATCTTCATTAGTTGGAGTCAAGTAAATGCTATCTGAGATGTCAGTGATGGTATGATTGTAATTGATGGGGGTTTCAGAATCAGGGGTTTTAGGTTTGTTTGTCATGTTTATAAAAAAATCATTAAATTTATTGGCAATTATATCGGCATGAGTGAAAGTGCACTGATTAATTTTGATACAGTTTATTTCAGTGTCATCATCTATATCTGTACTATTCTTTTTAATAATGTCCCAGGCAGCTTTACATTTGTTGTTCGACTGTAGTATATAACGTGTATTATCAATTTTCTGTGCATGTAATATACACCGCCTTAGTATACTTGTGTATTTTTGTAGTTTTTTAGGTTTTGATTTTTATTGGAGTTAAATAATTTGTATTTTAGGTACATACTTCGTTTCTTGACACTACATCTTTTAATTCCTTTTGTTATCCATTTACTTTTCGGCGGCTTTTTTGTAATTTTTACTTTTAGTATGGGAAAACAGAGATTATAAAAAAGGGACAGTGTATCATGAAAGTGATTGAATGCTATGTCAGTATCATCTGAGTCGTATGTTTCTGAAAACGAAAGAGACGATATGCATGATATAAACTTTTCTATGTTGTTTTGACTTAAATCTCTTTTCTTTTGGAACCAAAATTGTTTCCTGCATCTTGCAGTATCTACATACGCATTGAAACAAATGGACTGACCGGTCTCATGATCAGATAATCCAAGGGTATGTATTTGAGGCTGAACATTTGGTATGTCGCTTGCGATAAGATCTATACATGATGATTGTCTAGTGGGTTTAATAATGTGGTTAGATATGTTATGGTTCTGTAAAATACATTCTAATTCTTTAAAATTATTATTACGCTTTAATGCGTCAATGTTCCAATCTCCACACAGTATTATATTATTTTTATTTCGTTTTGTTAATTTCTTTAAAATAGCCTCTAGGTTTTTTAAGAACAAACTAAAATTTGAATTTGGTGTACGGTAGATACAGATGACAAAGACCTTAACAGTGATAATTTCTATTGCACAATATTCAAAATCATATACTAAAGGCGTAACCAAGTTAGGGATAGGTTTACACTCGAGATCCTTTTTAACCATTATGCAAGTCTCACCTCGGCGCTGATGAGGTCTTGAGAAAGATGAGACTAGCTTGTAATTATTGAGTATTAAATTACTTTCCGATCCTCGTTTTATGAATGTTTCAGAAAAACATAAAATATCAATAACTGACCCGTTTGTAACTAGTTCTTCTAAAGTTATTTCTAATAAATCTTTTTTATTTAGTATACCGGCAATATTTTGGTGAAATAATATAAATTTACGTTTAACCTCGAAAAAATGTAGATTTACAAGTACTAGTGTTCGGTTTAGTTGTATTGACGTCATTAGAAATAAATGGCGGGTGGGGGTTCTTTACTAGTACCTTAAAATAATATGGTATTGTTCCTTTTTTGTTAGTGCAAATACTACTATTTACGTTTGAGCTTCTGTTGTATGACGTGCGGGAGTGTTTTAATGTACAAGCTGTGTCCATACTTTTCTTAAGATTAATATTATCAATTTCTATATTTAGTCTATAACACAGTGTTTCAATGAATTTGTAGTGAAGATTATTATGACTATATATATTCTCGGTTGTATCAATGAACTTACAGTTAGAAAAATTTTGCAAAAATATTTTTATATTTTCATTCAACAAATTAAAATTTAAATAAGGATTATTAATGATATTAATTAAAAATACTCGGTTTTTACTAAGTTTATGAAGGGTTGGGATCAATTCTGATAGAAATTTGTACGGGTTTTTATCGTTGCTTCCCATTCCCAATATAACTATATCATCATTGTGCAAGATATTTATATAATCGTCTATGTTATGCAATATTTGTGTACTTGTTGCGTTTGGCATTGACACTCCTGATACAGAATACACGTTATTCCACTTATTTGCATCCCTCTGTAATTTCATTTGACTGGCAAAACCTCGTACAATTTGGTCACCTAAAATAACAATTTTTGGATCACTAGTCGCTTTGTAGTTGTCCGAGATTTGCAAGAGTTGGTGATCACTTTTATTCGCTAATGTTAGTGAAGTTTGAGCACATGGGATCTCTGCACTGCGTTCGTATGATTGACTACTTTGTGGGTCAATCACTGATGGTGTAACACATTGCTGTGAACATCCCAGTGCTGATGTAGGCATGTTGCTCTGTGTTTTTTCTTGTTGGATCAATGAATGAGTCTGGGCATGAAGATTTTCATAACTTGGTGAACTTTGTGTCACAAGCGGAGAATGTATAAATGAGTGAGTAAGACGGCGCTTGACTTTATGTTTCTGCATGGTGGATTGACGTAAAGTTGTACGTGGACTTCGGCAGATCTGCTTTAGTATTTCAATTTCCTGAGACAATTGGGCGATTTGTTTTCTCTGTTCTACGTTTTCAAGAATGACATTTTCTAATTCATTCTGCGTAGATTGCAAGTTCGCCTTTAATTGATTAATTTCGGAGTCCATTTTGTCTCTGCATAATGATGTTACATGCGAAGAAACGTCTAGTCTTCTACTCAAGAATTCATCTGAATAGGATGAATCAATGGAGGTGCTCATATCCACTTTTTCTAGTGATTTACACCTTTTAAAAACTCTTCTATGAGTTACATTATCAAAGTCTTCCATCGTTATGCGCCCTCTATCTTAAAGTTGTGGAACTTATTTAAAGCAAGCAATGGTTACTCTCTGAGAAGTTTTCCTATTTGTCACTAGATGTCGTGTCGATTTTCTACTTAGCGTGTTGATGGCAAATAAGATTTTTAAATATTATGTTTGGCCACGGGCTCCTAGCGCTAACGAAGAAAATTTTGTTCAAATAAATGTAAGTAGAGGGCGCGATGTGCATCGATTTGTTATTGAATTGTGTGTAATATTAACATTTTCTAGAATTGATCATAAAAATTATATGTTCTTGTTTAATCAACTCTGCTAAGAACAAAATCATGGAATATTGGGCTCTTAGTACACATTTCAAAGATTATTTGAACGAATCATTTAAAATTGATTCCAATAGATGGCGCGGTTTTAAATTACTAAGGCATACCACTCTATTTTTTAATTTGTATTGTAACATATTTTGATACAATGACACTGTAAAAACGAGCAAAAAATATTAAAAACAAATCGTCACTGTATTTAAAGAAAAAAATAGTCACGAACCGAGAAAACCCTTTTACTTGCAAGTCGCTGCTAACACCATCTATAGCCGTGGAACGGAACCGAACGCAACCGACGTACTTATAAAAATAATCAGCATAATCAGACGAATAACGCTAGTTACGTCGGCACGGTTTCTTTATATGAGATGAGGCATCTGTATGCTAGTATTATATTATCTGTGATAATAATAAGGTCCTCATATAAGACCAAATACACATAGTACCAATAATAAGACCAAAGGTAGGCAATGGTCTGCGGAGAGAGAGAGTGTCTGATTTTGCTTACCATTTTGATGTGTATGTGATCGTCCCTTCTGCCTGAACATCTTGATCTTATGCAACAGGTTGCCGCCTGACCGCTTCACGTTGTTCTTCAGCTCATCCAGGTTGCCTACTAGACCATCTTCACCGATACGTCTCCTGCATAGAGAAATTTATGGTTACAGTATATGAATACAATACAAAATTACGCTTGTTTCCCCAAAGACAGACATAAATCAAACTAGATAACGCAAGTCCCTCCATCTGTATGAAAACCAAGCGTGCGACTTTTTCTCACACAATTTAAAAACAAATTTACTTACCAATGAAGATTTACGGCTCAATGTGACATAATTTTTCTAGATTTCCGGTGCCGATTATGCTAAATGAAAAGCAGCCTGTAGCAGTGAACTGCTACAGGCTGATGATAATAATGATGACAGATCCAGAAAGGTTTAATCATTGCCCTCACTTCAACCAAAAGACGTCCACTGCTGGACATAGGGCTCCCCAAGCCGTTTAAAATGCTATGTTTGTTAATGTAACATTATATTTTTGCTATAAGTATGTTCTCTAAAAGTAATATATATTTAGCTCACCTCTGCGACTTCTCAGCCGTAGCATCAAAGCTGATGCTCTTCGGTATCGCCCCGGTGGACACATTCTTCACCGGCGGTGGACTGACCCGTCTCTCCGTCACGATCTCCGAGTTGACGTCCTGTGACGAGCTCTTGTCAGACACTGACGTCTCCGCGCTATTCACAGACAACGTACTCAGCGACATATTACTCTGCCCTTCTCTCTTCTTCTCGATTTTCGACGAGGATATTGACACTATACTGGTTCGAATTTCAGACTTGACTATTCGATTTGTTAAGTTATTTACGAGATTAGCCGATGTTGAAATTGTAGCAGAACTCATTCGAGTCATTAGATCTGTGATGGTTGATCTCGATTCGCCTTGTTCAGTATCGATTCCAGAATCGAATCTTCCCCCGTACATGGCATTGTAGGAGCTCTCGCTGGAGTTGAGTGACCGGTCCATCATGTCACTGTCGTCGTATGGCTTGGAAGTGGAGGGGAGGTCGTACTTGGAGGTGGAGGGGTAGGGACGGTCGGGTGAGTGGTGGGGGGCGGGGAAGCTGTCGTCCACCCACTGGCTGGTGGCGTCGGATTGGCTGTTAGCGTCGAGGGTTGATTCGGTTTGGGTGCCGCTGCTGTGAGAAAAGCTTTTTTATTAAAATATGTATCATCTTTGTGCATGATCGAAGATTAATCATGTAAAACCAAGTTACATGTTACAATTTACACGGGATCGAGTAAATTATGCTTTATGCGCACGCGCAAAAGAGGCGAGCTTAAAAAGATAAGTTGTGACTTTACCGTAAAGACTAATTATGACAGTGTGATTTATTGCCTGTGGCAACCCATAGGTTGAGGTTACAATAAAAGTAGGCACTGTCTGTCAAAACGATGTCATATTTTATTATTGTATATATAAGTTTATTTTTGTCTTGTACACCACTGCCCCAAAGGGGAAAAAAATCTTTGCTCTGTGTGGGACAATTATAAGCTATTTCGTGCCGTTGGCCGGTGTCAACATAGAGCTTATTTTATGATGCTTGGTATAAGTTATTTTATTTGCATTGCCACTAAATATTTGGCTATAAAATTAAAGATAGAATCTCACTTGTTCTGCGGCACGTAATCAAACACATCGCTAGGCATCGGCGCAGGAGTCGACGTGCTCGGACTTTCAGGCGCCGACGTCGCGTAACACGTCATCACCTGCAAGCAGATCAAAGATTACTAACATTCTGCGGGTGAGATCCATAGAGCGATCTTAGACTAACTCAAGCTTAGTAGGCTTTAGGTTGTGCGATTTACATATATCTTTTGTTCGTACAAAAAGTATGAAAACTATTTGCGCCGCCTAAAGGCCCCGTCAAGAGAAACTATAAATTTTGTAAATAAAGAAATTTACTTTTTTCTGAAAATTAGTTTTTTTTCCATCATTTGTTTTTTTATTAATCTACCTGACGGTAGATTAATAAAAAAACATTGGACACGTATTTTTTTCCTTTGACACGTAAATATAAAGTGACGACGACATAATGCGTTGAAGTATCGTCTGACTTCACGTCGTTAGTACACTTTATACTGCCTTAGTGACGTCACGAGCCCCCAGTCCTGAACTTTGATGCGCTTTATTAACTTTGTCATTTTTTATTAATTTGCTACAGCAAAAAGTACGTGTCTAATATTATTTTATAATCTCACTGACGGATTAAATAGAATTATCGTTTTTTCTACCCAGGAAACATCCCTGTTGTTGCTACGTAACTTAGTAGAAGTTCTTTATTTACAAAATTTATATCTTCTCGTGACGGGGACTTTAGAGGGGACCACTTGGCCAGCTACTATATAAATCCACCCTTTGCATGCGAAATGAACCTTATTTAATGTGTTTTTTCCTATAAGCGACTACAATCAAGTGTTACATAGGAATATGCACATAAACTTCATTCCAATAGGGTTCTTTTTCATTTAAAACGCCACTCAACTGGAGAAAATTTAAAATTCGCTCTATAAATCTCAGCCAAAGGCCGAGATTGGTAAACTGTACTTAGCAAATGCTTTGGTATAGATATGTTCCGGTCTCTAGCTTGCACTTGGAAGCCATCGCACGTACTAAGTAACGTTTATTAATCTTGGTCAGCTCTTTTCAAACTAAATCTAACCCCAACCATTAAATATTGTATTTTAAAGATGTTTGACTAAATAACATAGTTACATTTTGACCGCTACTGTTGGTGTTTTGATCCTGAATACCTGGGTTTGTCACACGAACCTACAAGACACATGGGAGTTATAGGACTTATCAAGCTTGCTAGCGTTTATATTTTGTATTGTTTTTCTTTGTTACATAATTATTTCAACACAAAATAATGAGGTAACAAGAAATAACGTAGTCATTTGATGTTATGGAAATCAGACAACAGAAAAATTATAATGGACTGGGAAATTTTGCCCGTACTACTTCATATTGTTTTATTGTTTACAAGCGACCCGCCGAAGTTTCGCACGGGGTTAATTATATACACAAAAAATTTCCTCGTTTATAGCTCTGTCTATTAGTGAAAATTGTATCAAAATTAATTGCGTGGTTTAGACGAAGTGATGATATGAAGTCAACACCCGCAGAGAGCGAATTTGTTCTATACTATTTAAAAAAAGGCAGGTTTAACAGTAGCTCTGTTATTCCCATAACAGAGGAAACACCGTGTCCTAGCAGTGAGATCATTACAGGCTGATTATGGTTTAACATTGTTTTTAATATCACACTCACCGGATATCCGTTTACAAGTATGCTTTTCCTGTTCTCGATGTTATACTGTTGGTGGTTGGGCGGTGCGTGAGGCAAGTCTAGCTCTCCGCCGCGAGATAGCGCTGCCGTCGCTGTTAGGTAGCCGCAACCTGACCTGGGGGGTGACCATAAACTCTTAGAGTAAGCTTGTTTTGATATTGAAGCACGTTTCTTCTTAACGTTCAGCTAAACGCTCAATCTTCCATGCGCAGTTTGTGCAGAATTTGGCGCAAAAAACTGCATGGTGTCTAAACTATAGCGACTGGCATGCGCAAACGGTCTGTGTAAAAATTGGCGCAAACCTGCATGGTGACTACACGATAGCGGCTTGCATTCGCAAATGGTTTGTGTAGTGCCCCTACCACACGTGCGTGCTTGACCACAGTTTTGTTTGCGCTTGCACGCTTGTACACTGAACACTGTGCGTGTAGTTGGTAAAACCGTAGTATGCGCAAACCCCAACGCTTAGCTTGATGGTTTTGAAATTCGCATGCGCAAGCCATACTTGTACAAACTTGTCTACGCGTGTGGTTGGGCGTTCAGTGTTCAAGTCAATTTCCGTCAGTCGAGTGGAGTATCGTGCGCGCACAGTCGCAAAAATGGCGGATTTACGTATATACAATCGACAGTTCGCTACTGAATTCATTGAATTAAACGACACAAATAAATCTCTGCCCGCCCTGTAGATATATAGATTTATAGGTGAATGAATTTTTATATTCAATAGCCATTTTCTAGCAAACACTTGAAAAATAATATATATAAATAATTTCTTCATTGGGAAACTTTCCACACCGACGATGTGGACAAGAATGTGGCTTGAGCGTATGTGTTCAGTCTTTTCATGCGAAAAGCATGCGCAAACAAAACTGTGGTCAAGCGTGCACGTGTGGTAAGCACTTAAGAATTGGCGCAAAAAAACTGCATGGTGTCTAAACTATAGCGACTTGCATGCGCAAACAGTTTGTGCAAAAATTGGCGCAAAAACTGCACGGTGTCTACACGATAGCGACTTGCAACGGTTTGTGTAAAAATTGGATGATTGGAAATTGGATGGTGGAAACGTTTGCGCATTTATATTGAACATGGTTAATCTATTTTGAAACTAGCGTTTTGTGCAAGCCATTATTGCGGTATACCACTTTGCCGTCTTAACGCGCATGTTTGCTTGTACAAACAAGAATTTGTGCAAATACAATTGTGCATTTAGCTGGACCCTTTCGTCATCCATCACTTTCCATCATGCAAGATTGAGATGACGAGTAGGCTCATTCAGTAGCGTATTATTATTTATATTGATTTACCTGTTAGTTAAGTTTGGTCTCGACGTGTGTCGGGGACTGCTAACTTCAGCTCGTTTAACATTGCCATTCTGAAACGATATTGACCTTGTAATTTCTCTACTTTCAAAGAATCAAATGGCTACTATTATAACCACAGATATAAATCTAACTAGATGACGCGATTGTATGTACTTCGCGTGTCAAAAAGCGGAGTAAAATTACCATCAATGATCCTACTCTGAGTTTTTCATTTAGCATTATCGCCACCGGAAATCCAGCGAAATGTAGAAAAATGCATATTGAGCTGTAAAAGACTGTATAGAAAAAAATGGCCGAGGCGTTGGAAATGTTTTCTTTCGTTGGTAAGTAAATTTGTTTTTGAACTGTGTGGCACGCTTGGTTTACATACAGATGGAGGGACTTGCGTTATCTAGTTAGATTTATGTCTGTGATTATAATAGTTGGTTTTTGTTCTGGTAGTCGATCTTCTAGCACACATGATGATTATTTATTTGCACAGAGGCTCATATAATTATATACCTGTTGGTTATTATTCCTGAACGGTGGGTCATCTTGCTGAGAGGGTCGTCGCGGCCATGATGTGTCAGACCTCGCCGCTACCGACACGCAATCGTCTGTGTCCACCTAATAAATTAAAAGAGTAACTTATTAGCAATTGTTCTTGGCAAAATTCACGTGTGTGTGTTAATCAAGTTATAATGTGATTTTGAACAGTGACAACGAAAAGTGACAACCCCCCAAACGACATTTGGGGGGTTGTCACTTTATCATAACTTGAAAATAGTGTTGTACCTCGAATGAATCAGTTTCAAATATTGTGATTCAATTTTTTTTTTAATTGTAACATCAGTTAAAAGAGTATGGGAAAAAATGATTAAAACTTATGTCATGGCTGTCATAAGAAATATATATAATTATTAAATATCCATCTTGTATGTTTACCTACATTATTGGCAATAATTGATTCTGATTCCAATGCTTGTGATACACAAAATGGCAGATGCCAATAAAATATCACCTTAATATTATGTAAGGTTGTAACGGAATTTAGCCTTCGCCTCCGTAACTGCGGCATTCCCGCTAGACACCTGCGCTTCCGCATCCTTCTCCGGATTATTGCGGAGTTGCAACGGAAGTTAGTTGTCGCATTTATTCTATTGTCTAATTCTTATTTATTACAAGAACAGTTTATGTATTATGTTAATTAATAGTTATTGTTATACTTTATTAATGTATGATGGTAAACAGCGAAGTAAAATTAAAGTTTGGTGTCGTGTCACAATGATTCGATAAATCATTATAGAATCACATACTACAACACTGTTTAACGATTGAAAAAAAAAAAAAAATAGACGTCGTTCGCAGCTGTTAGTTTAGTCTTCGAAATTAAAAATAATAGTATAGTTACCTCAGTATTCCGGTCGCTATCTGATGCCAGTACGTCCATGCTCCATGCTGACTCGCTCGCTGTCTCCGAAACATCGGGGGCGTTGGTATTGCTAGTATTGGTACCTATACAAAACAGTTAGCTAATGTAGAATGACCTCGTTTTGTATGTTTGGAGCAAGATTGCACAATTTCAATCCATATTAATATTATTAATTCGAAAGTAACTCTGTCTGTTTACTTTTCACGCCTAAACTACTGAACGGAATTCAACGGAATTTGGCAAGGGGTTAGATGGCATTCTGAGGAAGGACATAAGCTAAATATTGAAAAATTGAAGGTAAGGTAGTGTAGGGAAGGTAGGGTAGGGTAGGCAGGTTGGTAGGTAGGTAGAGTAGAGTAGGGTAGGTAGCTAGGTAGGGTGGGTAGGTAGAGTAGGTAGGTAGGGTAGGTAGAGTAGGTAGGTAGGGTAGATCGGTAGGGTAGGTAGGTAGGATAGAGAGGTGAGTAGGTAGGTAGAGTACAGTAGGTAGGTGGGGTAGGATAGGTAGGTAGCCAGTTGACGGGAGCGAAGCCGCGGGGGACAGCTAGTCAGATATAAAGACACGAAAACAATTAATTTGAAGGACATCATTTCATCCAAACTTCTTACAGATGGGATTATGCGAGAACTGAATTAAATGAGGTGTAATTGGAGCAGCCCATGTTTTGACGTGGACTACTGAACGATGATGATGTGCAATACAAAGTCATAAGATTACAAACCTTGGCTGGCCGCGATTTGCGTCTGATCGCAGGAGTCGCCGATGGTCTCCGAGTCGGAAGCCAGCACGTCGGTACTCCATGTGTCGGACATTATGCTGATGGTCTCGTCGCCTTCCAGCAGCTTCTAAACCAAAAGGTTTCATGTTAAGCTTACAGCTATGGTAATAAAATCTACTTTTCTGGTCATTGACCACATTCCCATTTATAAAACTAAAGTTTTATCAATTGTTGCCCTCGTGTTTCATTGGCATAAGAGTAGATTCTTTGGAATCTTGTGATTTTTTAGTTTACTCGCGCTCCGAAACGCAAACGATGCGCGACGTGATCCAAAAATTAGCCAAGCTAACACAAGTGCGCCTGCATGTCGAATTGTTTATCGAACCAACCACAATGTGGGTCCCGGAAAATGTCCGGCGACATCGCGGTAGACCCAGGCCACGGGGCCTAACAAAGAAAATTTGGTTCAAATAAATGTCACTAGATGGCGTGATATGCATCGATTTGTAATTGAACTGTGTGTAAAATTAGCATTTTCTAGAATTGATAATTAAATTTGTATGTTCTACTCTAATTAACTCTCCTAATCACAAAATTATGGAATATTGGGCTCTTCATACACATTTCAAAGATTATTTGAACGGATCATTTAAAATTTATTTCAATAGATAGCGCGGTTTTAAATATATTAGGCATGCCACTAGGTTTTAAAATTTGTATTGTAACACATTTTGGTACAATGTAACTGTAAAAACGTGCAGAAAATTCTATTAAACAAATCGACACTGTATTTAAAGAAAAATATCGTCACGAACCGAGAAAACCCTTTTACTTGCAACACCATTTATAGCCGTGGAACGGAACAGTTTGCGATCGAAATACTTTTAAAAATAATCAGTATAATCAGACGAAAAACTCTAGTTACGTCGGCACGGTTTCTTTGTATGGGATGAGGCATCTGTATGCTAGTATTATATTATCTGTGCCCAGGCGAAGCTGGTGGAACGCGTTTGAGGCCTTTCGAAATGATTGGGTCATAATTGCTCAAAACCGGCAGAAATGGGAGGTAGAACCATCAGCCTACATGTGTTTGACCGCCATCAATCGACAAATCACATAGACGGAAATCCACATCGCATCATTAATCTCGCATGTGATTGGTCGATTATTCATACTCTTTGCCCTTTGCCTTGGCGAATTCATTACGCTTTTACCTTGCAGTGGGACAGCACAACCTGAAAATAGTCTTACCTTGATCTCAAACTTGCAGAACTTGTCCTCGATATCGTTGCGGGTCTGCTTGAGTAACTTATTGCCCGCGTTGTGTGCATGGCTGACGGGCGCGTGTAGCGGCACCCTGCGTACTGCTGCGTCACCGGCTGCATCGCCATCTGTGACTTGAGAAGATGGAGTTTCTCGCCCGGATATGTTCGGGCTTCCGCGACCGCTGACGTTTGCTGACACCTGAGGACAAAGATTTTGATATAGAATAGTACATTGTGTATTAAGGGCGGTAAGTAAGGAATTACGATCAAGGCTCTAGTAGAAGCCCGAAGTCGAAGACTTGAGGGCTTTCCGAGTCGAGGTTCGTAATTCCCGTACCGCCCGTGAAACATACAATGTTTTTCATCACATTTGCGAGTAAATAAATCAAATTATAGTGCAGAAAAAAGATTTTCATTAATTGTTTTGCTGCACGGATAATATCTGGCGGTGTTGCATTTAAATCACACTCATCGGACGACGGCGATATTTTTTATAACTTTTTTACTTGTCTTCAAATATAAAATGTAAATAATTATAAATTATAGGTTTAATACACAAATCAGCACAACTATTATTACGAAATACGTGAACTTTTTTTTAAGCGCTTGGCTGGCTTTTTGCCCACACCACAGATTATACAAATGTTTCGTTCAGAAACGTTAAGGGCAAATACTTACGTAAGTATACAGCCATGATGGAGTGTAAAAAATATAAAATAACTTCGACGTTTTGATACAAAAATCTATTTAAATCGATTATTAAGAATATTTGTTGAGTATTTAAGTAACATTTAGCGAGATTGCAAATAAATTCCTGTTGAGATAACATTTTAAGACAATTTTTCAATTGCGTGTAAACTCCTTGCTTGAACTTGCAGGACTTGTGTGCTGTGCCATAAATTACAAAAAAAAATACTTTTCGACCTTGGGTTTCATGAAAAAAGAAAGCTCGTGGGTTTTATATGGGACATTACGGCTAAGTTAACTACAGGTTAACTTGGCCGTTTAGATACTGTTTACGTGCAAGTGTAATCAAGTCTAATACAGGCAATCACGCCGCTCAGATGTGAAGGTTGCGCTAGTGTTCCAACGTCGTGATTGTATTGAAAATGCGTCAGCTCTTATACATGACACTAAAATTAATTTTAAGCAAGGAATAAAGTTATAATTTTGGATACCGACAACATACGTTTTATATTAGTGGTAGGGATGCAGAATAAACATTTCTACTGCAGATCACTTATTTGTTTGACATCAAGGCCGTTTAAGCTTATGTTTAAAATTCTTCTAAAAGTTGATATGCTCGACTTGTTACAAAGATAAATCAGTATAAAATTATTAATTAAAAAATCTTTTTCTTTTTTTTCCTTTGATACCCATATCATGACAGTGCACAAAAAATAACTAGTCCGTCATCTTGGGCCGTCCACCATATTGGATTTAGAATGACGTCATTAAGCTAACCATGCATTGTGATCCAAACTAAACGTGTATGCAAAATTTCATCTTAATCGGTGGAGGATAACTGCTTTAAAATTCAGTTGCAAGATTTGATCCGAACACACTTGCATACATACATTGCAAGTTAAATAAACGCTTCTAAAAAAGATTTCATATACACTCACCATATCAGACAAGTTATCATTCTGATCTTCAGTTTCCAGCTCAAGGCTGGAGGTGACGCTGTGGTTAGAGGCCGCTTCAGACACCGCCTCCAAGTTATCTGACGTATTACCCAGGGACACCTCATCGTGTGATACTGAGAACCTGTAAATAAACGCTATTTTTAACACGCTTTTTTTAGCTTGGTTTGTATGTTTCTATGAATCTATGTAACGGAATTTTTAAACGTGATTTTCACCCCCTTCAAAACGTCGGGTTAGTTTGAAACTCTGCACAGTTATCAAGGACCGATGACAATGCAATAATTTATATAGTTTTATCCATTATCCTTAACAGGATCTTAAGAATTAGCGATTAATTAAAAAGTAAAAAAAAATGTTTAAGAACTAAAACACACGCTTAAAACGAGTGTTTTTGTTCTTAAACAACTTTTTTCTGAATCCTAACTAAAAAGTAGAAAATAATTTTCAATAAATTTAAATTAAGAATAGTGAGATTAATAAAAATGAAATATTTTACTGTAAAAAAGCGTGGGGTGAATTTTAAGACATTTTCAAAAAGACTACTTTTACCAAAACAAGCCAATAAAAAAAAAGCTTTTTTTTTCATTGTCACATTACATTTACAATCATTATTACACAGGGGTCTCCTTTTAAGTATATCAAATACCTGTGCTAGGAGGCTCTTCATAACTTATAAAGTGAAAATGATGAACAAGGTTTTTAAAAAAAGAGAAAAAAAAAAATGTTATAACATTTGACATCAAGCATCCCACGCTTTTTTGTTATTTTATTCTATTATTGCGAAAGGCATTGCTAAATCCGTCAAGCCAAAGTAATTTTTTTTTTGGCAAGGAACCTATAAGTTTTTCATGTTATAGACCTGCAGGGTAATGTTTACGTGTGCAAGATGATAATTCCCTCCACAGTTAAGGGTACAACAATTATTGCTACCAAACACAACAATGAATTAATACGTCATCGTCCGGGTTCTAGTTTGCCTGAGCATGACCAAACAAACACTGAACGTAGAGGACTGGATTCCAAACTTGGACTTTAGTGAAAAGGTCTTTAAGTTTCAAAGTAGCGTATCTTACCTAGTTCGCTTCTGTACCGGTGCGCCGGGGCCTGCCACAGCGAGCGCGGAACCAGTGTCGTCTGCATCACCGGCTTCTGAGCCACCGTAGTAGCATTCTAGAACTTTCGATTCTGGGACTAGACCTGCGGGAATGAGGAAGACGTTAGATTAAATAACACGACGTAGATGATGTATCTTAGCATAAATGAATCTTGAAAGTACGAATTCTGAGTTTGGAGTCCTGCCACGTCTAATACTAACACAAAAAACGAGACAAGGAAGAATATACAGATGCAAAGTCAATCATTCAACATGTTGTAAAGCCTAAGAATTCAAGAGGATTTCGGTGGCTACATTTTATTTGACTTGTGAAGATTCTTGTCTTTATTTTGAATGGCCAATCGATTTTAACTATAGCATGATTCAAACTTAAGGGCCTCCACCGTTTTAGTGTCGTAAAACGGTTACTTTCTAAATCATACGCCTGAGTAACGGCTAGGTTAAAAGGTTTGAAAAAAACAAATATTATTGTTTCATGTACATTGGTTTTGTTTTGCTTTAAAAAAATAATTAACACCACGATATTTTTTCGCAACTTTTGGATACTCCTCCAAAACGACTTGGATATTTAAAAATATTTTTACACAGAAAATTGATGGCTGGATTTTAGTTATAACTGGCATAGCACATATTAATCAAATAATATTTTGCAAAGCAAATTGTTCAAGAGGAGGTTCAATATTGATATTTTGGCTCCTAGCGGGCGCACGGCCAGTATTGCGTTTACATCGGTGCGTATATATCGCCTTAACGGCAATTACACAAGACGAGCCAATGCGCAGTAGCAAATTCATTTGACAGCGGTATTGTGAGGGGCGTTGTGCTGCGCAGCGAATAGTGCAAACATAGTGCAAACTATAGCAAACACTTGTCATGACCCATACCACACTTATATACCACTATACCCAAACCCAGTCCCCAACTCACCCACATAATCGTGCTCCTCAACATTCGCCAGCTTGATGACCAGCACCTCCATATGTTCCACGCTCCCATCGTCCTTGGCACTGCCGTTCATGGGCTTGTCATCAGCAGCCAAAGCTAACGAGGAGTTGGAACTGGCGCTGCGAGGCAGCCGAGGCCTTTGGACCTTGGCGAGGATACTCTTCTTGTTGGAGTGACCGTTTTCTATCGGGGACGGCATGTCTTTAGATTCTGAAGGTGGTGATTGCCTGTTGGAAGAGTTGAAAAAACCAGTATTTTATTTATTTATTTACACACAAAACACTTTACAGAGAAAAGAAAGAATACAGATAGAAGAGCACAAAGGTACTGCTTATTTCAATAGAAATTTCATCCAGCAGACCTGGAACAGGATAGTTCGATCATAGACGAAGACACAGTGTGTAGAAAGAAATAAGGAAACCTAAAATAAACTATTATAACTTAACTCATTATATATAAATTCCACATACATATAATATACAAAATATAAAATTCTCGTGTCACAGTTTTCGTTGCCATACTCCTCCGAAACGGCTTGACCGATTTTGATGAAATTTATTGTGCTTATCCGGTATCTATGAGAATCGGCCAACATCTATTTTTCATCCCCCTAAATGTTAGGGGTAGTCCACCCCTAATTTTTTATTTTTATTTTTTAGACAAAATTTTTAATTTCTATTTTTTTATGATACAACATACAAAAATACATACAATCCTCAATTTTCACCATTTTATCACCAACCCCTAATTTTTATTAGCCATTTTAGTAATTTAATCATTTTTCGCGAGGGGGATCGCGAGAGACTAGGTAGGGTTGGTAGGGTTGGTATGGTTAGTAGGGTAGGTAGGGTAGGTAGGGTAGGTAGGGTAGGTAGGATAGGTAGGGTAGGTAGGGTAGGTAGGGTAGGTAGGGTAGGTAGGGTAGGTAGGATAGGTAGGGTAGGTAGGGTAGGTAGGGTAGGTAGGATAGGTAGGGTAGGTAGGGTAGGTACACCTTCATTTGGTCCGTAGTGCGTGCAGGCCTCCTCTCTGTGAGAGGGAATGGGCCGTTATCCACCACGCGGGCCCCGTGCGGGTTGGTGGATGTCACATGTCTTCGAATTGTTGGTTCTAAGACAGGCCGGTTCCCTCACGATATTTTCCTTCACCGTTTTGCGAGCAGTGTTGATGAAATAATAAAAAACCCATGACCTACAAGTTATAAGTCACGGCCGTTACTACTGGGTTACCACTGCTCTTAATAGAATAAGCATAGTACATGGGTGGAGATTTGAATAACAGTAAATAATTAGGATGGATGCCATTGCAGTGCTGAATGCAGTTTTGATATAGCGACAGTGTATATTTTTACCCGACAGCCGAAGGAGGGTAATGTGTTTATCAGTCTATGTATGTATGTTTGTTCCTATGTGGCGTTCTAGAGAACAAACGCGTTGGTCGATTTTGATGATTCTTACGTCGATCGATTCGTCTTAACCTTGCGAGTGTCACTGGCTACAATAAAATAAGAAAAAAGAAAAATGGCGGCTTTTGAGCGCCATATTGTGGGGGCCCAAATGATTTTTTTCTTCCAAGCCCATCGTGTGGGGTATCAAAATAAAGGGTTTTAAGAGGTGATTACAAAAATATATAACACTTATATATTTAAATGTACCTAATTCTAAATAAAAATAATGAAACAGTTGTTAATAAAACAATATTTAAAAATAGCAAAAAACCCGACTGCTTGAAAGCGAACTAAAAAGATGTAAACAAGAAGAAAATCGTGCGAAATCTTTTTAGTTCGCTTTTAAGCAGTCGGGTTTTTTGTTATTTTTAAATATTTTTTTTATTTATAAATGAAAGTACCAAATGATTTTGAATTTGATTGTAATTTTAATTAATTTATTGTTTAAATTTCTCACTAATGTAATATTAATGTAAACCGGAAGAGCGGCAATACCTAATACAAGCAATTTTTAGCTTAAAAAGTACTTTCTATCATTATATTTTTATTTAAGTATATAAGTTGTAGAAATAAAAGTTCTACAAGAACTAATGAGAGCGACTGATGTAGCGAAATGCCAGCATTAGGTCGTTTGTTCACGAGGCACCGCAAGACACGATTTGCGTTCACGATTTTTAGCACACGACACACTGCATGCGGTCTGTCGTCCGTTCGTTTGTTCACCAGACACGATTCTGCAACGACACAGCAGTGCACTTGTATTGTTTAACAAGCGCGTGAGTGACGAACCACGCCTGAGCTATGCGTTGCGGTGTGTAGTGTCGTCAACAAGCGCATACCGGTTTTGTGCAGCCGCTAAATCGTCACCGCAAAAAAACCAAACAGACATAGCGACATCGACGACATAGCCGAAAAACTGTTAGAAAATCGTGTCGCGGTGTCGTGCAACGAATAAACGGTCCATACAAATATATGGAGCTCTGAATCGTGACCACATTTTGCGGTGTCGTGTGTCGCGTCGACCAAGTATTCAAGCTCAAAGGCAAAGGGCACATATTTCAGCACAACTGCTTTGTAATTTGGTTGGCTGCTTTTCCATTTGACTTTTAGTAACGAATGAAGACATCAGAACCTGTGCTGAGGATACGAGCTATGAAAAAAACATATTGGTAGAAAATATTATCATTTCCCAGCGGTAAGATACAGTGTTTTCAATGGCGTGAGTGGTAGATTGACGTTCTATAGTTTGTAACTCTGTCTTTTTCTGTCAGATGGTGAACGGGACTGGGGAGGGACTCCTTCTTACCTGTACTTGGTGAGGTCCGGCATCTTGCGCAGCAGGTCATGTAGACGACTTCTGTAGTTCGGCTCGGAGGTCTGCAGTAAAGCAGCCAGCCGGTTGGCACAGGCTTCTCCGTTACTTGAGCTTTCGCTACTTGATTCACTGCTGCAAAAAAAATGATACAGTATGTTAAAGTAATTTAACAACACATTTATTAGAATATTAAAGCATCCCTTTTACTAAACTGAATACATTCTCCTTTATTCATCTTTGTTTCATCATCATCACCATTTTAATGTTCCCACTGCTGGGACACAGGGCTCCTCTGTGAGAGGGAATGGGCCGTAATCTACCACGCGGGCCCAGTGCGGGTTGGTTGGTTATTTCTTTAAAAACCGGCCAAGTGCGAGTCGGACGCGCGGACCATCTCCGTTCCACTATCGCAATAAGGCACAAAAACTACGTTTGTTGTTTGGGAGCCCCACTTAAATATTTATTTTATTCTATTTTTAGTATTTGTTGTTATAGCCGCAACAGAAATTAAAATCTGTGAAAATTTCAACTGTCTAGCTATCACGGTTCATGAGATACAGACTGGTGATAGACGGACAGATAGACAGACAGACGGATGGTGGAGTCATTCATCACCACTGTTGATTCTGGCTTACAGGAATTGCAGTGGTTTGCGAATAGTGCAGTGGGATTCAAACACAAAACTTTTATTTAACAATTTTTATAAAGGGAACTTTCGGTGCCTCTTGTAATGTAATAATTAAGGCCCACTTGCACGAAAAATCCAATCCAGAGCTAATCGCCAAAACAAGGATAAATTGACAGTTCGTCATACAATATTGTCAATTTAACCTCGCGCTAGCAACCAACTCCGAGTTGTCTTTCGTGCAAGTGGGCCGTTGTTTTGTACGTGTCAAGCGCCAATGTCAACGTCAACTCCTATGCTATTCAGACTACTTTATGACGTCAGCGCAGTAACAAAACTTTAAAAAATATAAATACAGCTTGGATAAACGAAATATTGAAATAGGCTGCTTAAAATTACTAAATCTACAAATTTAAAGTATAAAAATACTTTATATACCGGATTCCTATTTTTTTTTAGTAAATGTGTTAGAAAACGTTTGCAAACATTTATAACCACAGAGTGGGAGCACCATAAACGAATAAGAGTTCATTTACTTCAAAGCGGCGGCTTCAGGGGCGGTTCCACTCGCCGTCGACTGCTCGTCAGTTGATGTGACGCTCGGCGTGTTGTTGTTCAGCTTCGAGGATATGCGCTTCAGGAAACTTATCTATAACAATACATAAGTGATTTAATCGATCACGTTACATGGATAAAAGTCTTGAATTTAGCTAAGCATCAGTTATAAAAAGAGTTGATACCATTCCCCCTCTAAAAAGCTTTTAATCACTGTTTTGATGTTTGAATTTAGAACACACCAATATATTCGACCCCAATATCATTCTATATAACGTTTTAATCACGATTTTAGAGCTATTTTACTTTTTGGAATGCTCATGCATACTGCGCTACCACGGGGAGGGAGTTAGCGAGTTAGAGAGATTTTGGCGCAAGCAAAGTCAAATCAAAGCAAAAGCTACTCTTGTATCTCCAACATTTTGTGTAGCATCCTCGATAGGCAGTCGCACCATGTACAAGGTATTCAGCTACATCTGCTTCGAATGGAAGCCGAAATCCAACACAGGAAAAGGGGAAAGACTAGCTATGCAGATGATGACTCACCAATTGCGGAGCATCTTGAGAAGCGAATTGCGCGCCCGTAATATATGTGGCAATACGTGGCGGCTCTATGTGCGCATGCGCATGTGGTTAGTATGCTCTATATGACGTCACACTCACCAGTAACTGAGCATCTTGAGGAGTGAACAGCGCGACCGTTGTATGTAGATGTGCATCAGTAGCGATGCGTGGTGTTTCCGCGTGCGCATGTGGCTGTGTTGGGGCGGGTGCGCAGGACCACGCCTCGCTCGATATGTTCTCTATGAGTGTCCACACGCAGGAGCGCTCGAATTTCAGGTAAACGTCGCGGACTTTTGCTTCTACCTGTAGAGAAAATCATTTTTATTAGAAATCTGAAACACATCATGATAATTCAGGATAAAGTAAGCCATTACTGGAAACAGGCCGGTCGAGCATCAAAATAACGACGCAATGCTTCTAGCAATCTACACAAATTTATCGTTCCACGTTTACTCCTGCTACTTGGCGAGGCACAGCTTCTGTATAATGTGCTTGATCTGGATGAGGTTGAAGCGCGCTATGTACGACATCAGCATCTTGGGTGCACGATACCCAGACATGTAAAGAGTGCAGTACTAGGTACATTACCTCCTGGTACTTGGCGAGGCACAGCATCTGGATGATCTGCGCGATCTGGATGAGATTGAAGCGCGCTATGTACGACACCGGAACCTCCACCACCCCGTGCGCCTCGGGGTTTACGATACCCGGGCATATGAAGTGGTTTAACACTAGGTCCGTGCATATCGCGTGGAGTTCTCGATCTGATGTTCTGTGGATAGAAAATACAATATTGTATGCAAGAATATTACAGGAAGAATATTGACCGAGCTGAATGGATACAGTTTCGCAAAACGGTAGCGTACTTACAAGATGCATTAAGTGTGGGATTCACGATAAAGACCTAAAGATTAGTGGCAAATCAAGCTTTCCACACCCAAGTATTGTATGCTGTCATAAAATCGGTAGTTTAATTCAAGGATTAAGATAACATAATCTTGAGATTTACCTCGATGTAGTTTGAATGTGATCAAAAAACTAGTAGCTTTCCACATTATTTACGCACATTATTGTGTTTTTAATACCCGACGGAAAAAGAGAGGTGTTATTAGTTTGACGTGTGTTGCTTTGTATCTGTGTGTCTGTCTGTGGCATCATAGCTCCTAAACGGATGAACCAATTTAGATTTAGTTTTTAGGGTTCCGTACCCAAATGGTAAAACTGGGACCCTATTACTAAGAATCCGCGGTCCTATTGTCTGCTTGTCTGTGTCACCAGGCTGTATCTGATGAACCGTGATAGCTAGACAGTTGAAATTTTCACAGATGATGTATTTTTGTTGCCGCTAAAACAACAAATATTAAAAACAGAATAAAATAAATATTTAAGGGTTCCCATACAACAAACGTGATTTTTATTGTTTTTTTTTTTATAATGGTACGGAACCCATCCCATCGGAAAGATGATTTTGTCGAGACTGTTTTAGCTATGTTTGAATAAAATCGGTTCAGCCGTTCAAGATAAATTATATAGCATGAAATAAAAATGTGTCGGGGATTTTTTAAATTAAAATTTAAATTATGAAATTTTTCTTGTTGATTAGTACTTTGACATAAAGTATTCCTATTTAGAAAACTTATGAAATTATATTTAAAATAAAAACATTATAATTATATTGCTCTTCAAACGCTTCTAAATCCCTTTATTTGTATAGTTGCTTCGACAAGTGCACAATCTGCTGTACAATCCAGGCGATAGTTGCGGGGCAGTTGGGCCAGCGCTCCCTCAGGGAGACTATAAACTTGCTGGTGAGGTTGTACAGCGACTGGATGATCCATTTGGTAGGGAAGGACCACCGAAAGACCAGTTTCCCAACTGACTTTTAAGTTGATACATACTGAAATTAGTCTTAACTTGTTGTAGGAAATAAGGGAGAAGTTTTTTTGTTAATCTCTTACCTGGAATGTTGTTTCAACAAGTGCACAATCTGCTGTACAATCCAGGCGATAGTTGCGGGGAAGTTGGGCCAATGCTCCCTTAGTGAGACGATAAACTTGCTGGTCAGGTTGTACAGCGACTGGATGGTCCACTTTCGGTAGCGGGCCACCTTGGTTGCATACTCCTGGGTGTTCGGCTGACCGAACTTTTTGGCACGGTCTGCTGGGGTGAATCTGTGGGGAGTTGGATGTTTTGAGTACTGGTGAATCTAAATTGATATCGCTGGAAGTACTGATTCCGATTACGAAAATTGCCGGCGAGGCTTACGCAGGGTTTCTGTATGAAAGACGAACAGGGCGAAACCGCGGGAGAATGAATATTGTGAACTTGATCTTGACAACATCTGGTTCAAAAAGTCAGTTGTCGAATATCTTAATACTGAGTTTGTTCAATGCGGTTCCATTGAACAAGTGACCATGACCTCAGGGAAAGATAATTTAAATTGCAAGTCTGTATTCACTATAGATGTGGTGTACCTAAGTGTGTGTGGTGCTATGTAGAGATACAAATAATATACATATCTCTCATACAAAGACACCATGCCGACGCGACGTAACTAGCGTTTTGCGTCTGATTAAACCGATTATTTTTCTAAGAACATCGATCGCGTTCCACGGGTATAGATGGTGTTAGCACTAGCAGCGACTTGCAAGAAAAAAAGGGTTTACTCGTTTCGTGAATACTTTATTTTTAGGGTTCCGTGCCCAAACGGTAAAAACGGGACCCAATTACTAAGACTGCGCGGTCCGTCTGTCTGTCACCAGGCTGTATCTCATGAAACGTGATAGCTAGACAGTTGAAATTTTCACAGATTATGTATTTCTGATGCCGCTCTAACAAAAAATACTAAAAACAGACTAAAATAAATATTTAAATGGGGCTTCCAAACAACAAACGTGTTCTGTTTGCCGTTTTTTGCGATAATGGTACGGAATCCTTGTGCTTTGGCTTTAAATACAGCGACGATTTGTTTTATAGTATGTTTTGACACGTTTTTACAGTTTAATTGTACCAAAATGTATCACAAAACAAATTTAGAAAATCGAATGGATGCCTCAGAAATTTAAAACCGCGCCATCTATTGGAATCAATTTTAAATGATCTGTGAATTAAGAGCCCATTCCTTATTTTTGTGCTTAGGAGAGTTAAATAAAAAAGATTTTTTTAAATAACTCAATAACAAATCGAAGCTTAATACGCCATCTAGTGCAATTTATATGATCCAAATTTTCTTTCTTCGTGTTGGGTGCCTCTGGTAGAGGTGTGAAGGACACCCATCTTCGTAATTAACGTTGAAACCTCAAGTAATTCAGTCGTATGTGCACGGTTTTAGACCTAGATATCTCTGTGTATTTTGAAAAACAATGTATAATCATTTGGTTTATTTAATATTTAAAATATAGCATCTCGCAATGTCCTGCAACTGCATCCTTGGAATAACTTATCCTGAAGCTCAATGACAATGCAGAAAAACCGCGCATGCGTGGTGATCGATTGCCTCGCAAACAACAATAGACGCTTTCAAATAATATAGGACAAGGTCCTGCAAAATGCAGTTCATTGTTGAAGGCGACCTCTCCACAAGGTCAGTTTGTTAGTCCAGCATATTACATTTAGATGTGTAGGGTAGGAGTATGAATATAGATGACTATAATAATAGAGGAATACCTAAAAAACTATAGACTGATTGTGTATGCAATGATACTAATTAGCAGACATAAAATTTAAAAAGAAATTGCATCATCTTCAGGCTTTTTTAATGGCTGGCCTCCTCTCTGTGAGAGAGGGAATGGGTGTTAATCCAACACGCGGAACCAATGCTGGTTGGTCAGATGTCTTCGCATTATTGGTTCTAGGACATGCCGGTTTCCTCTCGATGTTTCCCTTCACCGTTTTTAGAGCAGTGGTGATGAAATAATTTACACTAAGTACAGCGCCTGCCGGGGATCGTACCCAAAACCTACGACACATAAATCGGGGCCGTTTCCACTACTGCTTATAAATTCCGCATAGAACGTTTAAATTAGGCATCTGATAAGCGCTTAAGGCGATATATACACCCTTATGAAAACGCAGTACTGACCGTGCGCCCGCTCGATGCCACTATATCAATATTGGACCTCCTTTTGAACAGTTTTGTTTGCAAAATATTAATTTGATTTACATATGCTATGTCATTTATGAAGAAATTCCAGCCATCAATTGATCTGTGTAAAAATATTTTTAAACATCCAAGTCGCTTTAGAGGAGTATCTAAAAGTTGCGAAAAATATCGTGTTGTTAATTATTTTTTTAAAGCAAAACTATTTATTATACGAAAAAACCATGTTTAAAAATAATGTACTTTAAACAATAATATCTTTTTTTTATCAATCCTTTTAACCTAGCTGTTGAACTAAGGAGTATGCTTTAGAAAGTTACCATTTTACGGCACTAAAGCGCATGTTATTAATTGTAAACAAATATTATAATTTAAAAAAATACTTTTGAAATGAAGACTAACAAAGAAATATGGCAGAATGGGACATGATGTGCGAACCCCAATAAATCGGGATAGTGGCAGATAATGATGACCATGTCTAGGTAAGAAGTGTATAATACCTATAATAGTCTATTGTGGAAAGATAAATTTAATACGTCTAGACAGTATAATATATTTTAGGAAACTTGCCCAAAAGATGGCACGTGTAATGCACGTGCAGTTCATCTATAGAAATAAAACTACGTTTCTCTTGTTCTTACAAATGACTGTACAATAATGGATTTTCAATGCACTGTTTTCGATACAGCGATGATCACATCTGCGATATAAATATCAAATAAAACACTGATGTCCTTGAGGACAACCATCCTTCCGTATCCATTATAAAATCTGGCAGTGTGTATGTTTGTCTATCTATAAGGCCTATGGATACGGACATGGATGAAACTTGGTAAATATGCAGACCTTGACTAGGATTGAACATAGGCACAGATAATACAATACTAGCATAAAGACGCCTCATCCTATACAAAGAAACCGTGCCGACGTAACTAGCCTTTTACATCTGTATTTTTATAAGTACTTCGATCGTGTTCGGTTCCGTTCCACGGCTATAGATGGTGTTAGCAGCGACTTGCAAGTAAAAGGGTTTTCTCGGTTCGAGGCATATCGCGCCATCTAGTGATAATTTTTGAACCAAATGTTCTTTGTTAGCGCTGGGAAACCATGATATAGGTTCCTTTTTATCCCGATGGTACATTCTCAAGGGACGTTTCTTTTTTTAATTTTCCGCGGGCGAAGCCGTCTACAAAACCTTATAAAACTAATAATAATAATCAAAGCAATGTCTAATCCTGTGCTAAAAGCAATAAAAATACGACCCGCATAAGCGACAACCAATTCCATGTAAACTGCAAATGACATCGCAAATATCATTACTTCTAAACATGAAGAACGATTGTTTGCAATCGATTTTTCTAGAAATAGTCCACAGAATAGAAAAGTTTATCATTTATTTACAAAACTATGGATCACTGAAGGTCGTAGAAACAGATGGCTAGATTGTCATAGTACGAGATCCCATCGCAAAAATGTGCAGGTACTTTGTTTTTGATAAAACTTTATTTTTAGGTTTGCGAGGTTAAGTCCACTGTTCGTCTGTCTGTCACCAGACTGTATCTCATGAACCGCTATAGCTAGACAGTTGAAATTTTCACAGATGATGTATTTCTGCTGCCGCTATAACAAAAAATACTACATAAAACAAATACTAAAAACAGAATAAATATTTAAAATTTAATAAAAAATAAATATTTAAAAATAAATATTTTAGTGGGACTCCCATACAACAAACGTGATATTTTTGCCGTTTTTTGCGACTATGGTACGGAATCGTTCGTGCGCGAGTCCGACTCGCACTTGGCCGGTTTTTAAAGAAATAAACAACCAACCAACCCGCATTGGGCCCGCGTGGTGGATTACGGCCCATTCCCTTTCACAGAGAGGAGGCCTGTGTTCCAGCAGTGGGAACATTAAAATGGTGATGATGATGAAACAAAGATAAATAAAGGAGAATGTATTCAGTTTAGTAAAAGCAAAGATAATATAATACTAGCATACAGACGCCACATTCCATACAAAAAACCGTGCTGACGTAACTAGCGTTTTTTGTCTGATTATACTGATAATTTTTGTCCATCAATCACGTTCGGTTCCGTTCCACGGCGAAAGACAGATGGTATTAGCAGCAACTTGCAAGTAAAAGGGTTTACTCGGTTCGTGAATATTTTAGAGGGGCTCCCATACAACTAACGTGATATTTTTGCCGTTTTTTTGCGACTATAGTACGGAACCGTTCGTGCGCGAGTCTGACTCGCACTTGGCCGGTTTTTATGAATGATACTTGATAGTAGAATATATTTCTACAGGGTTGCCTGGAAACATCTAGGCGCAATTGGTATTTTTTTTACCCTTAACTAGGAATCCTGCATCGTTGGTGCATATGCAACATCAGCCAGCTCTCGGTAAACTGCCATTTATGGGTTTCAAGGTTTCCTTAGAAAAATACCTGTAGATTTTAGCGGTGAGATCTTAGGCTATCAATGCTTTTGTCGTGAGACCTAGTATTGATCGGAACACTTGTGTATAAAATGCAGGTGCTATTTCGACTGGTGTTGCATTGAATATTCTATTGGCCTCGATAGAGAACTTTATTAAATTTCCGAGGTATAAGAGAAGACTAGCTTCTGCCAGCGGCTTCGCCCGCCCGAAAATTATTCTATAGGAACATATTATTCCCGGGATAAAAAGTATCCTATGTGGTATTCCAGATTCTAATCTATCTCTGTGCTAAATTTCATCCAGATCCGTCCAGCCGTTTGAGCGTGAAGAAGTAACAAACACAATCACAAACTTTCGCCTTAACAATATTAGTGTGATATTGTGATGTGTACCAGGTGGACCGATGACCTGGTGAAGGTTGATGCGGGACGCACGGGACCGGTCAATGTGGCGACTCTTGGGGGAGGCCTGTGTCCAGCAGTGGATTTCTTTCGGCTGATATGATGATGATGAGTGTGATGTGATGATTGTTGTCTGGATTTGTGCCCGGTATATGCAATACGCTCGCCCCCTTTCACATGGAACTTAAATATAACAGGTGCAATGTAGGTGGATATCAGGTGCTCCTCTCCCCAACGCTTCGGAAAATACAGGCGTGATGAAAGACTGCTGGAGGGTAATGTTTTTCGATCGCATGTATGTATAGTAGTCACAGCGGATCTTTGCGTCTCTGAAGTTGGCTCTGCGAACTATTGGGCAAAAAACAGTTTGTCATCGTGTATAGTGCATAGAGTAAGCGAGATAGGACGATGCGACGAACGTGGCAGAAAGAGGCAGTTATACAATGCTGTCTTCTATTCCAACATTAAACATTTTAAATAAAAAAACTTTTTTACAAAAAAATACTAAAGGATTCCAATTATCAATTAATTGGAAGTCTTTAGTATTTTTTTGTAAAAAAGTTATATTTTTCACTTTGTAGTTTTTCCAAATAAGAAAACTACAAAGTGAAAAAAAACTTTATTTTTGGAAGTCGGTGTCTTTGGTAGGTACCAATTTTTAGTTGTACCTACCTAATAGACAAGTAAGGTTCCTATTATGCCATAATAGATTACCCGAATATCATGAAACTGAACGTAACCGGTGAAATGAGAGTGTACCGCGTACTGGCCTGATGTTATGTTATGAAATGGTATAAACAATAAACAGACATGCAATTGCAGCAATCCCGAGAGATTTGCCTGTTTTTATAGAAAAGTTCTGTTATGTATCTCCGAAGTTCTTCATTAGATCTTCACCAAATTAAAATGTGACCAATTTCGGAACATACTTTTTCAAACAAAAAAGAATTTTAAAATCTGCCCACAATTGGCGGAGATATCGGTGAACATAAATATAAAAAAAAAATACAAGAAGTCGAACATAGAACCTCCTCCTTTTTGGTATGTCGGTTTAGCAACTGCGCAGGGTCTTTCGGTCAACTGCAGAGACATAAAGAGCCGCTGTGACTACTACATGTATGTTCATTTGTACAGCACGCTCTACAGCCCATACAGGCTTGACGGATTAATATGAAGTGTCGTTGGATTCATCTCAATTGTGGGAATGACATAGCTATATATATTTTTTAATATAGCCCTCGGCTTTCTCAGAAAAAAGGGGGATGGTTTAATTTTGTTTTAGAACCGCTCTTGCCAGAGCGGTTGGCCCCTCTTTTCGGTTAATTATTTTTTAGCAGTCGGCGTTTTTTATTTTTATTTACAAAATGGTAGATCGATGCAGGTGAAAACAGATGGCTAGATAGTCAGTGCTTCTGTCGTCAGAACTAGTATCGATCGGAACAGATGTGTTTCAAAAAAGGCAGGTGTTAAATTGATTGGGGCATCAATGAATAACTTACAATTTGGAGGGCCGATATCTCCAAAAAAAAGTTTGCTATGTAAATTATTATGATTAACAAAAGACGAAAAAGCGAAAAATGCAACATCGTCGCTTACCATCAGGTGAGACAGTGGCCAAACGCGAGACTATTGAAAAAAAAGAAAATGCTCTAAGAAATCTATCGGTGTTGGAGGCCCTACTAAGGTAGATGGAATAGTCTCGTGACCAACTAGCGAATGCAGTTTCAAGAGCTCAAAACATAAACTTTATAATTCATGGCCAGACAGAGAAGGCTATAGTGTTGAGTGGTAATTATTTATTTATGTAAAACTTCAACAATCGACATCTATAGTGATTTCTTTTCAACGTGGCAATGTCGGTTATTGGCCTTGCCACAATATCTCATCATAGGAACTCGAACAACCAATATTTGGAAATTATGATTGCGTGTCGATTCAGGACGGTTTTTCTTCATTTTCCAAATGTTAACTGACTTCAAAAAAATGAGGAGGTTATCAATTCGTCGGAATCGTTTTTTTTTAACGTATGTGTCCGATTACATCAACAGTGGGCCCTATCAGAATATCAGCGCAGCGTTATTTCTTTTTAATGTCGTTGCACAAGCTGAGATAGGAGCCTTTTTGGTCTCGCACGGGGTTTATTATTTTATTTTTTTTATTATTGTTTGTGTTTTGCTTATCTCGTGTTGCCTGTGCGGGTCACAAATAAATCATTTTTATTTCTTTCTTTTATTACTCAAAGAAGCCTGGACCGATTTGAAAAATCTTCTTTTGTTTGAAAGGGTATACTTCCCAGTTGGTCCCATAGTCATCAGGTCAGGAGCTGATGATGGGAACTTGGAGAAATCGAGGGAACTCCTCAAATATTATAGGCATAAATATAGTGATTTCGGTATTTTCATCAGCAATGCAATCATTTGCACTCAGAAAGTATCATTTGGTGAAGTGGAACTGATGAAGAAGACCACAGATGGCCACTGGAACTCCAAAATAGTCTAGTCGTGTTTGAGCTTATTGGAATCGTCATGAGATGTACTTTGGCTATTAATGATTTTCATGTTAATTGGAGGTACCTACCAAAACTGAAAAGAGTTAAAAAATCAAACCGACTTCAATCCGACAGTCGGTGTCGAATAACGGCAAACCATGGGTACAAAAGACACCGACTTCTGAAAAGAAAGTTATTTTTCGTTTTGTAGTGTTTTGTTTTGGAAGTCGGTTTTATTTTTTGTTAAAAAGTTTTTTTGAAATTAATAATGTCCGTAAAACACAACAACAATATCTCAAACTAAAGAGCGCCTGGTAAATTATTAAGATTTGATGTCATAATAAGGTAAAATCCATTTTGTTTTATGATTGTCCTTGCAGGTAAAATGCACGTGCCTAGATAATCGTAAAACTAGTTTACACTGAAGACCCCAGTGATCAACACGTCTGATCTCGCACTACTACGTAAATATTTAGATTATAAATAACACTTCGCACCTTTTGCATCGTTTTTCTTTTCAAAACAATATAATGTTTGTAGCTGCAACAAATTTTAACCGTAACACTTAGTGATAGAGTTTAAATTAGAACGGACGTATACCAATTTGATCAAATTTCAGCTCTACCTGTAAGACATAGAGTTTATATTTGAATGGCTGGTATCTATGTCAATTTAAGCCGAAGGATCAACCGGTGCAACCCACATGTAACAGTTTCAGTTCCATAAAATATTGATGATCCATAGCAGAGGCTTATAAACTTGAACACATTTGAGCCCATCTAGACGTTTATTTGAGATCTAGAGAATCGCTTGTAAGGAATCTTAAAAGGCAAAACGCTTTAGGATCGTGTTTAAAGGAACGTCCTCACTGAGAGTATTCACCTGTAATGAGCATTCGACTTCGAATATTCGAGAGGTGTGTACGTTGAGCCGAGCGTTACAAAGCTTACACACAAGCGCGAACTTCGACCGGTGTGGACGTCTCAACGATTTTCGCGGAAACGGCTCGCATTCGAATGTTCACGCAAATAAAGCGCTCGAAAGCAAGTACAGATAATGAAATTAGTGAGTATGTATGTAGGAATATTACTGGCCACTTGTAAAGCAAGGAACAGTTCCTTGGTCTTAAGTGATTATTCGATTGTATTATCGAATGAATGACATTCAACGAGATTGTATTCGAATGCTCCAAGCTCGCAACGGAATGTTCGACTCGAACGTTCATAGTTTTGCTCGAGAGTGAATGCTGGGCTCGCTGGGAAGCATTTGTTGCTCGCCTACGATTGCTTGTTTACAAATGCTCACGAAAGAGAGAGCGTCCTTACTGGGAGCATTCCCAGTGAGGACGCTCATGTAGTGTATTTTAAGAACTGTGCTTCGGCCTCAATCAAAAATCTTTTCAGTTGCGAACCGAAACAATTTTGGAGTGATTATCTCTTGTAACAATATAACCTTATCCCAGTTGCGTATATTATGATTATACGTAGTGTTTGCAATTCCACCATACATTGTTTTGTTATATCTCAAAGGAGTTAGGCAGTGTATTCGATAAAAGCTCCTATACTGTGATTTTTAATTTCGTAGACTAAACTGACATTTGGGGGGTTGTCACTTTATCGTTAAGTAAAAATAGTGTCGTATCCTGACTATCCTGAGTGATCGAAAGTTAATCGAAGTAGATCGAAAATGCAATATAGCAAACCAAAAAAAAAATATATTTGTTAAAAAACTAGCGGCCCTTATTTAGTTTCTACTCATTTATGTCAGTCTTTATTTTGTCGATCGCATAATTTTATTGTTGATTTCTTATTTAACATAATAAAAGTTTATGTAATATGTGTATGAAAACTGTTACATTAAAATATATAACGTTTATATTCATAAAAAAAATATTTACCCTAAATAGTAAAATTAAATTGTTGAGTTATGTGACATCGATTCGATGAATCACTTATGGTTGAGCCTTACGTACAACACTACGTTCCGCGCTTGCAAAATTTAAAAAAAAATATGGTCATTGCCAGCTGTCAGTTTAGTCTACGAAATTAAAAATCACAGTATAGGCGGCTTGACTTTGCAACCAGACTCATCATCAGTCGCGACGTTATCCCATTTACTTGGGGTCGGTCAGACTACCAGCACAAAATGTATGGTAGATACCAACAGCACATCAGCTGCTTTTAGCTACGCCAATAATGCTTTGCCGGACATGGAAATCGAAACCAGGACCTCTGCGCAGCAGTAGCACTATTACTAGTCTAACTAGACAGTCCCTCTCATAAGGTTCAGATTACTTATAACTTCTGTGTCGATTAGGCTCAAATTTTGCCCTTAATAAATAAATTACTAAGTGATGGATTACTGTAATCGAAAAACCGAAGAATACCCATCCATTATTGCACTCACCTCTCCATAGCCTTATCAGGATCAATGTCGAGGAAGAACTCGTCCTCATGCAGCACAGCCATCACCGGGTTCTGGAGCGCGGCGACCAGAAACTGGCGCGCCGGGGTGTGACCGTCGCGGTAGACCGCGTACAGCGAGGAGAGCGCGCACTTACCTGTGCGGAATAGCCTGGGGGAAGGATGGAAGATTAGTTTGACTTCGAAACTAAGATTATTATAGCTGGCCTTTACCTCCCACTGCTGGAAAAAGACCACTCAAGATTCTTTCCATCGTTACCTGTTCTACGCTTTTTCTTTCCAATTCCTTAGAAAGATGATAAAGGAAGCCATTGAAGTCGTCTAACTAAAGATGATATAATTCAGGGTCTGTACTTGCCAGGGTTTGGGGTATACGCTAAAATATTCAGGGTACATAGATATTTATGTAAAAGGTTGGTTTGGTGACAGTAGGCTCAAGATTAACTTATGTATTTTACACATGGCGACAATGTGTCACAAATTATTAGTAACGAAATAAAAGGAAAACCTTTTAATTGAATATTGCATTATTGATTCATCAATGACATGTTTGTTAGGTAATTACAGAAAGTTTTCGACAATTCATGCGTACTTGAGTCATTGTCTACAAACAAAATATGACCAATTTTAGCAAAGCCTACGGACACATTTAATTGTATTAATTTATTTTTTCATCGAACTTGGTTTATTGAAAACTATGTCTACCAACTACAAAAGTTCTGAAAGATACTTACTTCCTTGGATCACTAGATGTGGCCATCTGATGCTTGATCAGCGACCTCACGACAGCCAGGAACCTGGTCCTGTCTGAAGCAGACCGACAGCTGCCGTACAGCCCCGAGACCAGTGCTGATGGTATACTGGGCGGGATGTGGTCTTCGCCCAGGAGTAGGCAGAGGGCGACCAGGTGTGGGGACTCGCGTAGCCATCCTAGAAGCTCGCCTAACGCTGTTGCTTCCTGTTTAAGAAGAAGAGTGCTGTTAGGATGAGGTACATTTTATTGTTGGTTGGAAGTAATTTCTACAAGTAAAATTATTATTTTTTCAAACCCCCGACCTTTTTACCCGACTGCCGAAGGAGGGTAATGTGTTTATCAGTCTATGTATGTATGTTTGTTCCTATGTGGCGTTCTAGAGTCCAAACGCGTTGGCCGATTTTGATGATTATTACGTCAATCGATTCGTCTAAACCCTGCGAGTGTAATTTGGGCGCAATATTGTGGGGGCCCAAATTTTATCGAAGTAAAGCTACGACCATTGATCGTAACTTTACTCCGTTTTTTGGCACGCGAAATAAACACAATCGCGTCATCTAGTTAGATTTACATCTGTGGCTATCTCTGATTTCTCTGATACAATATTTCAAAGTTTCACGCGGTTTTATATTGACTTCAGAGTCACAGTGAAATAAATCAGTCCTCCTTACAATACAATGACTTTAATTAATATTACAATGTTGGCAATACGCGGTACATTATGAACGCGTTCCCTGTACGCCAACAATGAAGCGAAGGCGGTAGGTCACAGACTCACAGCGCAATTATGATTATCCCTCCTGCCCGTGAGGCTGTCCCCACCACGGTAATATTATTACTGATACTCTGGAGGAAATAGTTTGACCTTTGCGCTTTGTCAATATTCGACGTGTAACTAGGCAAGGAATACTCTTACGTTTTTTATTGGGACGAACCATTACCGATGTAATTTTTGTGTTTTCCCATCAAGAAACCAGAAATTGTGCAGACTAGGTGAAACTTTGAACACAGAAACTCAGAGGTTTGTGTATTTCTTGACAGGGAAGATTGCTGGGAAACATCCATTAAATCTCAGTTTAAAAAAAATGAAAGGTTTAACAGGTTCACTGTCCACATAGCAGACACAATAGTTAAATAATCACGTGAGTCATATATGACTCATAGGACAGGAAAATTGTTATCTTTTTACTGAATAAACAGCATTTTAACATTTCAAGTAGAGAGCAGGAACATTGTAACAAAATACTATTGGAACTTTTTCCCAAATCAAACTTCTACAAATAAGAATTTCTGGAGCAGTTGATCGACAGCAAATCTTGCAATTACAAATCTTACAAGACAGCATATTAACGAAGTGTTTTCCACACATTGACGTGGAGCAAAGTCCAGACGAGTCCATAATGACAACACACTTGTTATACAGTCGTTTTTAACAAGTCTAGTCGTGGCGAACTTACCGCTAACACTTCCTGTAGTCGTCGTAGGTCACGAGAATTGTTTAGAAGGCATACGAATGCATATTGCATTGTGCTTCAATCAGTATAATATTGCAGAAGTTTGTTTATGACGTGAGATTTCATAAATTATTTGTGAACCAACCCTTTTATATGAGTTACAAAAAATATTTTTCCAAAAAAAATTCCACCGACTTCCAATTAAAAACACTACAAAGTTAAAAATAACTTTCTTTTTCGAAATCTGTGTCTTTGTGTGTACCAAGTGTACCTAGGAACTCTGTACACATCTGCGTACCCCTTTAGTGCGTACTGGTGTGATATTATGTTATGCGATTGCTGCAATCCCGAGTGATTTGCCGTTATTTATTGAAGAGTTCTATTGTATATCTCCAAAGTTCTTCATAAGATCTTCACCAAATTAAAATGGGATCAATTTCGAAACATACTGTAATAAACAAAAAAGAATTTTAAAAATCGGTCCACAATTGACGGAGATATCGGTGAACAAACACAAAAAAAAAAAAATATCATACAAGAAGTCGAACATAGAACCTCCTCCTTTTTGGAAAGTCGGTTAAAAAGTACAGCCTCCTTGCCTGATCCTAAATAAACATGCGAGGGACTCAGAGTAAGACCTTTTGGAACTTCCTTATTCCTTGAATAACATTAATAGCCTTACCGTTAATCTTTTATTCCCTGAGACAAAGAACAAATCAGCCAGTTTTACACATAATAGCGGCTTAAAGACTCAAGCGGAACTAGAGCGATTAAGGGCGACGCTATCCTCAGTTAAGACCGAAAAGACAAATCTTAATATTTTGGAAAAGAAACAAATTACGAATTTTATACCATAATGTGCGCCCTGTTGCAGAACCAAGAACAATGACGCAGTAAGTAAATACACCTTAGAACATCTAATATCTTTAAACGAGCAATTCTTTTATATATATAATCTGAATCTCGGAAACGGCTCCAACGATTTTCATGAAATTTAGTATGCCGAGGGGTTAATTTTTAGAAAACATCGTTTTCGATTTTTTCACCCTAGCAGAGCTCGGTCGCCGGCTATTTAACCGTCATTATAAAAAAAATCTTTTTTACAAAAATTACAACCGAATTCCAAACAAAAACACTACAAAGCGAAAAATAACTTCAATTTCGGCAGTCGGTGCTCTTGTTAGTTTTCTTCGTTTTTGACACTGACATCCGAAATTGGAAGTTATTTTTCACTTTGTAGTGTTTTTGTTTGGAAGTCGAATTGATATCCTCCTCGTTTTTGCGAAGTCGGTTAAAAAGCTATTACTTCGTATCGGCTGTTGCCGTAGGCCAAGAAAGGGATTGTTTAGAGTCGTATGTGCATTTTGCATGCATTGTTTGTGTTAAGTAGGTTACTTACCAGTTAGCACGTTGCAATAAGGGTTGTTGAACTTGGTCCGAGTTGGCGAATGGCGAGTGCTTGGTCAAAAGGTTATTTGCGATAAACGCGATAATGTAGCCAAATCAAAGACGTGATTGTGTTAAGTAACCCAAGGATTGAATTATTCTAATAAGAATGGGTAGAAGAACTATTCAAAATGCTAACTGGAGATAGTGGACTCAAAATTATATGACAATAGGGTAGTTGAAAAAAAAAACTATTTAGTCCGTCAGATAACCTAAAAATATTGGACACATTTTTTTTTTATTTTGTCACGTAAACAAAATATCACGACGATACAGTGCGTTGAAATATATCGCGTGACGTCACGTGCCACACTTTAACAGTATAAAATGTAGCACACACACTTTATACTGACAAAGTGACGTTACAAGCCCCCACTCCTAAACTTTGTCAATTTTTATTTAAATGATAAAGCAAAAAATACGGGTCCAATATTATTTGATGAACTCTCTGGCGGACTAAATAGTATTATAATTTGTCTTTCCAGGAAACATCCCTATTATCAACCAACCCGCGCCGGCTCAGCTTGGACCAAATTATGTACACGAACTTTCCTCGTTTATCGCTCTATTTTAGTGACGATCGTATCAAAATCCGTTTTGGAGTTTACAAGAAGTAAGCGAAGAAACAGACAAAGGCAGACAGCGAAATTGTTTTATACTATTTATAGATAGAAACGATATTTCACTACACATCAGCAGTATTAGCATCAATATAAGATCAATGTTATCTGCTGCAGTATATAACCAGCTTATAACCTTGCCAACCAGTTTCCAACAATGACCTTTATGTGGATAGCGGAAGGCGCGTCTTTACCACATATCGTTTTAACCGACTGCCGAAGGAGGGTAATGTGTTTATCAGTCTATGTATGTATGTTTCTTCGTATGTGGCGTTCTAGAGACCAAACGCGTTGGCCGATTTTGATGATTCTTACGTCAATCAATTCGTCTTAACCCTGCGAGTGTCACTGGCTGTATTAAGATTGTATAATAGAAAAATGGCGGATTCTGGACGCCATATTGTGGTGGACCAATTTTTTTTTTTCATCCATACCTATATAGTGGGGTATCAAAGTAAAGGGTTTTAAGAGGTGATTTCAAAAATATGTTTTCATAAATATGTTTCACTTATATGTTTAAATTCACCTAATTCTATAAAAAAGAACTAAAAAGTTGTAAATAAAAAAGGTTAATTAAAAAAATCTAAAAACCCGACTGCTTAAAAAGCGAACTAAAAAGACGTAAACAAGACGAAAATCCTGCTGTGCAGTCGGAGGACACATTTGGTTTTGGTCAGCCAGATCGAGAATATGTATCCGCCGACTGCACAGCATGATTTTCATCTTGTTTACGTCTTTTTAGTTCGCTTTTTAAGCTGTCGGTATTTTATATTTTTTGAATTAACTTCAGTTCAGCCGTTCAAAAGCTATCCGCATTGTACTCTTTGAATCTGGATTTTTTTGCAAGACATCGTGTCATAATTACGTGTTTCGATAGATTGACTAACAGAAACTAACAGGTATATTATAAATGTAATTCAAAAAGCATGAAATACAAATTAAAAACCGCTAAGTAAATAAAATGAACTGCTGTAAATGTTGGCGGTTCCCCGAGGCGAACACGAGGCTTATTTCTTGATTTTTAGAGGTTTTGTGTCGGGTTTTTTTTTAATTTTTAATTTAAGCCATAGAGCTTCTCATAACAATTCCAACACGACTGAGACACGTTGTTTTATTACGGAGTACGGGGGCTTACCTTACGACTTCATCACCACATCAGTTCGATGGTACCATTTTCATCTATTTATTTAAATTTGCTTCGTCACAGTCATTTTGCTATTCGAGATATCTTACACCCAAAACATACTTATCATTGAAAAGTTCTATTGGCCACCTGTGGTCTTCTTCATCAGTTCCATTTTACCAAATGATACTTTCTGAATGCTAATGCTATGCCATTTTGATGAAAATACCAAAATCGCTAATGCCTATGCCTATAAAATTTGAGGAGTTCCCTCGATTTTCATAGGATCCCCTGATCAGATCCTGACTTGGTGACAATGGGACCATCTCGAGAGTATACCATATCAAAAACAAGAATTCTTCATAATCGGTCCATAACTGACGGAGCAAAATACATAAAAAAATATTGTCGAATATAGAACTTCCTCCTTTTTGGAAAGTCGGTTCACAATATGACGAATTCCTGAGGTAACTAATCAGTAACTTTTCAAGTTCTATTGTATTTGTGCATTTTCCTTTAAGGTTCCCCTAGTCGACGGCACGGACTATATATATCTCATTCGGCAACACGTACGAAAGAGATAGATGCTGTAATGGTCCGTAAGAAGATAGTTCGCGTACGAATTGGCCCTTTTGCAAGTTTGTAGCGAAATGGATGATGATTTAGGACGAAAACGTGCGCGCGAAATTTTATAAACAGGCCTTTGGGAGTCTAGATATAATGAAAAAAAAAACTGGCCAAGTGCGACTCGCGCACGAAGGGTTCCGTACCAAAAAAAAATTGAACGTAAATTTCAACTGTCTAGCTGTCACGGTTCATGAGACACAGCCTGGTGACAGATGGACAGACAGACGGATCGTAGAGTCTTAGTAATAGGATCCCGTTTTTATCCTTTGCGTACGGAACCCTTAAAACGACTAAATGTATATAAAATTACTAATCTATCCCTGTATGGTGCTTTTGCAGTTTTCCTTCTTCTTATGGTATTTATTTCCGCCCAAAGATGCGTTAAAATGAGTGTTGAAATATGGAATTTTCGACCCTCATAACTTTCAAATATTTTTATTTTTTTGCTTTTTTGTTTCCATACAGGGCTAGATAATGATGAGACAAATTGATTTTTTTTTTTTAGCGTACATCGCCAAACAGTGGAGTAATTGCCAGACTACGTTTGTATGGAAGAATGATCGACTAGTGTAACCTTAAATATTCACAATGGTGGCGAATTACTTGATTTAAACGATGCATTGTCCACATTGAAGCTTAGTCACAAATCGATTTCGTTTACCTATTCAGGTATTTTTGCATTGTTAAGTGTGTAAAGGGGCCATTTTCGGAGTATTGGGCGTCTTCCGGAAGGTGAGGCATAGATTAGGTCCCTTAAAGAGATAATGCGGGCAGAGAGCTCTGACTGAATTTACTTAGTAAAAAATCATAATTAGAGGTTTGGCTCTCGTCTATTTCATCCTCCAGTATTGGTCGAATTTAAAGGATATTCCACAAATAGAATAAAAAAGATATATGTTTTCTTCTAAGTTTTCTTTCTTAATTTATAGCTGTCCAATTCGTACACTATGCCTCTGTTGACAATAATTTTGAGCATCTTTAGACCTAGTAGGTTTTGAGTCACCGGATTCATGAATGGGAGCAAGGCCAGTAGTGCTATCTTAATAAGCAGCCAATCCCAACGAAGTAAGCAACCAATCCCAAGCATCAGATGAAAAAACCTGCCTAATAGGCAAGTTGTTTAATAAGGTACCTATAGCGCCAGTATAGATAACCCTAATATCATGAAACTTGAACATAACCGGTGAAATGAGAGATCTGCGTACCCCTTAAGAGCGTACTGGCGTAATGTTATGTTATAAAACGGTATAAACAATAAACAGACATGCGATTGCAGCAATCCCGAGAGATTTGCCGTTATTTATTGTAGAGTTCTGGCGTATATCTTCCAATTTCGGCACATACTCTTTCAAACAAAAACAATTTTTAAAATCGGTCTACAATTGACGGAAATATCGGTTAAAAAAAAACTTGACATCGAACATAGAACCTCCTACTTTTTGGTAAGTCGGTTAAAAAAATACTACCGACTTCCATATAAAAAAAAAACTACAAAGTGAAAAATAACTTTGTTTTTGGAAGACGGTGTCCATAACGCAATAAATTGGTACCTATGAAAGTCACCGACTTCCAAAAATACAGTTATTTTTCACTCTGTAGTTTTTTATTTGGAAATCGGTAGTATTTTTATGTAGAAAGTTTTTTTATGTAACCATTATTTTCCGTTATTTGAGACCGACTTCGGAAAAGAAAGTTATTTTTCGCTTTGTAGTGTTTTGTTTTGGAAGTCTGTTTGATTTTTTCGACGAAGTTATCCGCGAAAACAAATCATCTATCATTTACAAATTCCATCAAAAACAAATAACTCATTTAACTTATAATCAGGGATGTTAGGGAGCTCCGTAACCGTAACCGAAACTATCGGATATCCGATATAAAAAATCATCCGTAACCGTAACCGAATCCGAAATGAAAGTTTCGGATAGTATCGGATAGGGGCGGAGCCTAATTGAGACACGTTATGACAAGTTGTTTTGATCGGCCGGCCGCTGCCAGTGCCGACACACAAGCTGCGCGTATTGTTTGTTTTTTTTCTTCTTTGACAAAGTGTTGGTTGTATTACGGAATCGATTGAATTTGTACAAAATGCGTCCTAAGTCGAGTGCAGTTTGGTCGTTTTTTGATGAAATGACCGATTCCGCAAAATGTAAACAGTGTGGTAAAAGGTTTTCAAGGAAAGGAGGTGGGACTACATCGCTAAAACTTCACCTTAAATCACAACATAGTGATAAGTACGAAGAACTTTTGCTACTGGAAAAAGGTAACCAACAAAATAACCTACAAACAGCCAAGCAGTTGACACCTTTACAAGAGTGTAAAAAACAGTTGACACTCAAAGATTCGTTAAAAAACAAAGGTGCCTGGGATGAAACTAATACCAAACAAAAAGAAATTGATAAATTAGTGGCTGAAATGATAGCGTTACAAAACTTGCCATTTAATTTTGTAGAAGGTGTGGGATTTCAAAGATTAGTGCAGGCAGCCTTACCACGTTATAATCTTAGAGGTCGGCAGTACTTTACTAATTTACTGTGCAATGATATCTACAACAAAATGAAGTTAAAGATTCTGGACTTATTGAAACAATTTGAGAAGTTATCATTTACTACAGATGTGTGGTCCGAGCCCAGCGCAAATGTCTCGTTACTTAGTCTTACTGCTCATGGCATCACGAATAATTATGAAAGAGTTTCTATAATACTCAAGTGTGAACAATTAGAGGGTCGGCACACAGGTGAAATTATAGCGAATAATTTAAACAATATTTTGCAAGATTGGGGCTTAAGCAATGAATCAGTTCATTGTATTTTACGCGACAAAGGATCAAATATGATAAAAGCTATGAGAACGGCCAATTTCCCTGATGCAAACTGTACTATTCATCAACTTCAATTATGTGTTAGGTCAGCAATGGAAACCGAAGAATTTATCTCGCCAGTGATTACAAAGCTAAGTGCAAAAAAATTGCTACTCACTTCCATCACTCACTAATTGCTCAAAATGAATTAAAACAAATTCAAACAGAAAGACTGAACCAAACAGAGTTATGTATCGTTCAGGATTGTTCTACAAGGTAAGATATTTCTATTTTAAACTAAAATAATTTTATATAAATGTTTTTTTTTTCTTCTGTACGTTGTTTAATTTCACATATGTTTTATTTATTCACAGATGGAATTCGACTTATTATATGATGGATAGAATATTGAAATTAAAAGACTCCTTGATACTGTATTCGGGCGCGCATACTATACCGATTCCTACTGCTGATGAATGGCTCGACTTGGAAAAGTGTATTGCAATATTAAAGCCATTCGAAGAAATTACACAGGAGTTAAGTAGTGCAACTGCGACAATAGCTTCAGTGATTCCTTTAGTCTATACTCTTAAAAACACATTAGAAACAGAAAAGACTAAACAAGACACATCAGAAAACTTTAAATTAATGATTACAAATATGGTCCATAATATCAGCGTCAGATTTCAGGACATTGAGAATAATAAAATATATACAATAGCTACTTATCTAGATCCACGCTACAAGCTCAAGTTTTTCAATGAAATTACTAAGGAACAAGTACAGACAGAGATTCTAGGAATCGTTGGGTGTTCAAGAACTTCTCATGATGAAGGTCCTTCTTCACCAAAGAGATCACGGACTCAGCTGCCATCAACAAGTTCATACATTCAATCTTGTCTAGCTGAAATATTAAGCGCAAGTGACGAAGAAGAGCACGTAGGTGGTGATGAGGATGATACAGTACCCAATCAATTAATTGTCAAAAAAGCATTGTTAAATGAATACAATAGAGAGAAAAGGTTGACACTCAGTGAAAATCCACTTTTATGGTGGAAAATGCATACGAAGTACAACAGTTTAAGTGCTTTAGTCAGACAGTACCTCTCTCCGCCGCCTGGCAGTGTACCGAGTGAACAGCTTTTCAGTGCTGCTGGGTTAATTTATGATCCTTTAAGAAATAGACTTTCTGGTGATAAGGCTGCGAAATTACTTTTTGTCAAGTATAATTTACCTTTGATAAAATTTGATTATTGAAAATGTTTAATGTTATTATAAATTAATGTAAGACAATGTATGATTAAGTTCAGAATAAAAAAGGAAGATATGATTGTTATGTTTGCACAAATTATAAAAAAGGAAGCTATGATTGTTATGTTCGACTTAAATTATAGTTATAGTAAACTTAATTTAATTCTGATTTCAATATTTTCTTTTAATACGAAATTACTGATTCAGTATAAGTAATAATTTTGTTATTACATTATCATTTTAGGTGTTTTTGATCTAAATCATCTAAAATTTAGATAATACTCAATATAATATAATTATTTATATTTATTTTTATTTTAAATAGCTGTAATAATTACTCACAGACTGATTGTAATTCCTGCCAAAAACGAAATAAAACTACTTTATTACCTATTAGTATTTTACTTTTAAAATTCCTTAAAAATATAATATCCGTAACCGAAACTAACGGATAATCCGAAATAATTTATTATCCGTATCCGTAACCGTATCCGGTATAATAATCATTCCTATATCCGTATCCTATCCGTAACCGAAATTTCATATCCATAACATCCCTACTTATAATCCAAGAAAGATAAGCATTATGATAGTTAATGAACACATAATCATTTTGTTGCTGTAATGAGCTGGATTAGATCAACAACATCAAAAGACTGTCAGTTCGCCGCCACTAGTGAAACAGAAATAGATAAATAAACTGTGTTATTGATAAACTATTATATAGCAGTCACAGTGGATCTTTGTATCTTTGAAGTTGGCTGCAAGACCATACGCAGTAGCTTTTTTTGTGTCAATGTCGAAGTAGAAGATAGTATTGTATAACTGACTCTCTCACTCGCTTACGTTTGTCGCTTCGTCCTCTTGCTTACTCTATGCAGTAAACTAGGTGTCTTGCGCAATGGTTCGCAGAGCCTAACTGCAGAGACACAAAGATCCGCTGTGACTACTGTAATCGTAACAGAATTTCTCAGTAGCAGTCCGTGGCTGGGATCATGATCAAGGGTCAGAGTTTGGCTATTTAAACATGAAACACTTCGACATGAAATAACTTCTAGCACAAATTAAGGGGCGTTAACAGACAATCTAAGCGACTGTAATACACATTGTATAACGTTTATATTTCCGCATTCACTGGACGTATTTTTCATTGAGTCTGATAGGCGTGTATCGCAGATGACGTTTTTCCGTTCGTCCCACGTCATTGGGGGCGGATAATATTTTTGCCAGGGCAATCGTATTGATAATGTTCCGTGAAAAAACTGATTTCAATGTTGATTGTGTTGATGTGTATGTACATATTTTCGAATTACCCAGTATGCAACGGCGAGCGAAGCAGACCTGGTTTTGACCAGATGAAGGATCGTAGCAAAAGGCATTCTATAGTTTCTGCCTACCTCCATGTGACACAGGATTGAGTCTGTGCTAATGTGTGTAGATTCAGAGATTTTACGCGCATCAAAATGACTAATAATGAGGCTAACATCGTATTAGTTGCATTAGTACCTATAAAGAAGAGATTTTTACAGGAAAGTGGTTTGGTTTTCACTGTCCTTAGTTTTCCCTATTTCAAGGCAGTCACATTATTGTAATTGACTATGAGTCCTTCCTCACCGCAATGGATTTATTGCTCATAAATCAATTTCATTGTAAGCCAATTCACCTAATTTCCTGTATATCACATTATCCTCTACAATTTCCGTAGGTACTTACGTCGCGTCGTACCATAGAGTCATAAAACGACAGAAGCGTAACTCTTAGACAATGAGCGTACGCCGATGCCGCCGACTAATGACATAATCAGCTACCGCGCTCCTCCTGAGGAAGTCTACACAAGGAATGTATTATCGGAAGTTATTCAATTCCGATATTAGATCTCAATATCGGAATCTGATATTAATATCGGAATTGCGCACTTTCATTAAATATCGCACATATATTTTGGTAATTACACAAATTCGGTACAAGGTTGGATTAAGTACAATAAAAAATCACGTTTATGCCGCGACATAATAGGATTTTCTATTGTGTCTCTCTCTAATCACCAGTAACTTTGTAATCGGGCGCTTATTTACCTAGGAGGCCTATGTTCAGTAGTGAACGTATTTTGCCTGAAATGATGATGATGAGAGACAATGTAGTCAAGTAGTGGAAATTGATTTATCCAACAGATAAGTGATCTGATAGAATAATTTGTTGTATTTAATACAAGCAGAAAACAGAAAATAATTAATTTATTAAGGTTTCCAAGCAAAAGCATTACAAATTTGAAATAAAGTTTAACAAGGATAGGTACTCGTTCCGAAACAGCACTCTAAAAAATATGAAAAATTATCTTAGCATTCATCATCATCATCGTTATCGTCATTTCAGCGGAAAGATGTCCACTACTCAACATAAGCCTCCCCCAAATGTCTTCACATTGGCCTATCCCGTGCGTCTCAAATCCTGCGGATACCCGTAACCTAAGCATTAATCAATGAAAATATCATTGTTACAACGATCTCTATCAATCTGTGTATTTACTTGTACTCTTAAGGTTACACTAGTCGATCATTCTTCCATACAAACGTAGTCTAGCAATTACTCCACTGCTTGACGACGTATACGTTCAAAATAAAAAATGATATCAATTTGTCTCAGTATTATCTAGCCCTGTATGGAAACAAAAAAGTAAAAAAATAAAATAATTTAAAATAATGAGCGTCGAAAGTTCCATATTTCAACACAAATTTTAACGCATCTTTGGGCGGAAATAAATATAATCTATCCCGATTTTACTAATCGGGATAGATTATATTATTTGATTATCAACAATGCAAATAATTTTCATTTGAAAATATACATTTAGTAGTTTTTTCATGATATCTAGACTCCCAAAGGCTTGTTTATAAAATTTCGCGCGCTCATTTTCGTCCTAAATCATCATCCATTTCGATACAAATTTGCAAAAGTGCTAATTCGTTCGCGAACTAGCTTCTTACTGCTCATCACAGCATCTATATCTTTCGCACGTGTTGTCGGATGAGATAGCATGCATTTTAACCTCGCGCACAAAATAGTTCGTGCCGTCGACTAGGGGCACCTTAAAGGTAACATTTTTAGCAATCTCGCCCGATTGGTAAACAGATTATCCGACTACTGCTAATCACCGTAGTCAACGGTCTTAACCGCGCTTTCTCGCTCGACACTTCACAAGCAGCTAAAGTAAGGTTCTTTTCGGATTCCGAGATACCGATATTAGATCACTCAGTATCGGAATTGAAATATCGGTAATTTCGTTCCGAGTTTCCGAGATTCTTGCCCTAGCTCTACACTGAGCACCTCAATATTCTATTACGTTAGGTCTACCAACTGAATTCCAACAAGCAATGGTGCAGCTACGCACCGTGAGATGAAGCGTGGTGGTGTGTCAATGTGAAAGATACCGTTCGCATTTCGTGCGTGCAGGCTTATTTCGAACAAATCCGCTCATCACGCTTCTAATGATATCACGCGCCGTGGAGAGCGCGCTTAAAGTTGGCAATGATTCTGCAAACCATGACTATAACCCTAACAGGAAGACAAAGCGCGGTGTAAATTATGTACTCAAGCAACACAAGCAAATTATAAAAATCTGTTTACTTAAGGCGGTATATAAACCCCAATTTTAAAGCAGTACTGGCCGTGCGCCCGCTCGGAGCCAAAATATCAATATTGAACCTCCTTTTTAACAGTTTTGTTTGAAAAATATTATTTGATTTACATGTGCTATTTCAGTTACGAAGAAATTTCAGCCATCGATTTTTCTGTGTAAAAATATTTTTAAATTTTGTTTAAAAATATTTTGGAGTATACGTTTTGGAGGATTATCCAAAAGTGCCGAAAAAATATCGTTGTGTTATTTATTTAAAGCAAAACTATTAGTTATTCGAAAAAACCTTGCTTCAAAAATAATGTACATGAATCAAAAATATATATTTTTATTTTCAAACCTTTTGACCTATCCGTTACGTCACTAAAGCGGTGGAAGGCCCTTGAGGTCCACACAAAATAGGTCGTCGGTCCGGATCGGGACCGCGGTCCGCCATCTAGACATTGTGAATTCGTGTGTATCATGAGTTCCCTTCTACACCTGCTTTACTCTATGGCCGTACCAACTCGTACCCCTTCACCAGCGCGGTTACTACGTCAACTTGTCATAAGTGAACACAGACAAAGGCTGGTACTTCCACTACCTACATGGTAATGAACACTATTGTTTTTCGTTCACTATGTGTGACTTGGGGCAACAAGTTATTATTACAATGAGATAAGTACACCCACATGAATATCATTGTCTGTTTCCTGAACCACTTTCACTGGACTGTGATGGGAAAATTGTTTGTTAATTGTCTGATATGGTACAACAATTGTTATATTGATGTATTATCATGTTCTCTTAAACTATAATAGGTATAATGGGATTAAAAAATATTATGATACAAGCTTTGTGCCTGTGTGTATAGGATTGCCTTGCAAAAATGGAGATTTTTTATTTAAATGCAACTTTTAGTCTTTTTATCCTCATCTTTCAATATTCGTAATCTCCACTTGGATGGGGAGTTGCAGACACCAGTCTGATATGACAATAAAACCCCTTTGGTGGTTTAATTTTCAAACATCCTGGGAACTCTAGCGCAGAGTTTTGGCTAGAACGTGAAGGCGTCTATGTAGCTTCTCTGTTTTATTTTCCAAAAATTGTGTTAAATTAAAAATTAATGGTGTAAAAAGGTGGTTTTTTAATCTAATAATATTAGTGAACGTGCACGAGTGTGGGCAAGTAAAACACAGAGGTAGAACATGAGTTTGTACATGTTGTCGACAAAACCCCATAGAAGCTTCCAATAAAGTTACCGCCATTTAATTGGGGCCTAACATTGGACTAAAATCTAAAGAAACCAGAACCTCTATTCTAACGTGACACTGACTAAATGCATAAAGCGTGCAAAGCCAAAAAAAAAAAAAAAATAACGAATGCAAAATTTCACACAAGTAAACAGTTAAACTCAGTAGATCAAGCTGTGCATTGTCTGTCAGAGTATTTAAGATTCTGATTAAGTAGGTATTATTAAAGATATGAGTCAGGTGTAAATATGTCGTGTACACAAGTTTGCTTATCCTTGTGAACATTTCCCATAAAAAAAATGTATGAGTAACTTGAGTAGGTAAATTATTAGATAAAGTAAGTAAATCATAGGTATATGTATTTAGGTAATTCTTTACTCATCACAGTTGTTTGGCATCTATACATATAAATAAAATTGGAGGTCTGTTTGTAATAATGAAATAACCGTTTTTTACTACATATATATGAATATATATACAGTACATACACCAAAATAGTTTTTTTTTTTAAGTTTTGTCTGTCTGTCTGTTTGTTCCGGCTAATCTCTGAAATGGCTAGACCGATTTTGACGGGACTTTTATTGGCAGATAGCTGATGTAATAAGGAGTAACTTAGGCTATGTTTATTTTAGAAATTTGTTAGGCGGAACGAAGTTCGCCGGGTCAGCTAGTATTTTAATAAGATTATTAAGAGAATTGTATAAGTGATCTTCAGAAGATTTTTTTTATTTGATAACAAGCTAATAAAATTAAATTATAGTATTAATACTGCCAAATCAATGAGGTATTGGATTTCAGGTGAACTGCGGCTAGGAGAATAAAATCTACAATTGCAAAATAATTGGAATCCTAAACCAAGTAAATAGTAGTCAATGATATTTTTAGATAAGGGAACAGATTGTTACTCACCTACATCTCTTAGATGAATGATTAGTACCTCAAACCTAAAAATCACACACTCCATTCCACACACCAGTACCTACTCACCCTACACACGTTACTTTTGTTATTTTTTTATGATTTATTCTTACTCTTGAATAGTTTAATGATACTAAATTGTAAATGCCACGACTATGTACTTACCACCTATTGTATATGAATGCTAATATTGTATAAAATATAACCTGATATCTCTCAAGACAGGGGTTGCCCTAGTTTAAGGCAGGGTTCATTACTCAATGGTTACAATCAAATTCATACAATATAGCTGTATGTGTATGTAACCTTTAATGTAGCCTTTTTTTTTCATCTTTAAACATTTTTTTTATTTAAGATTTATTTATTTTGATTTCGGTTTGTTATGTCAAATTATTATATTTATATTTTGGGTTAATTGCAAGAGCAGATTTTGGGTATGGTTGGCTAAAATATTCATTCAATCCTTATCATTAATATATAAAATTCCTAATACAAAATTTTATAAAACTGTATCCAGGCTCGTAGACAGATTGATTGATCAAAACACTTGCTGTATTTTGTTTGATCATTTTGAATTTTAAAATATTCCAGATCTGACCTAGGTAACTGTATAAATTATGTGAAAAAATCGCTCACATACAACAGTTTATTATTCAACTCATTGAACACAGTTAGAATGAGACAACATGTTGTCAAGCATAGTTGATTACAATAATGTTTTACAATGAATAATTTAAAATTACACAGAGGTAACATTATTTGTCTCTGGAGATTTTGACCTTTTTAGAAACATTATGTATAGTACTTTTTATCCTAGAAAAATGCATGGATCCAGGATAGGCTGCAGTAGCAAAGCCGCAGTAACAAGCTTGTCACTGTTAAAACCGTTTATAGCGATTTCACTTAAATGGACAAACTGGGTATAACAATAGAATCTAAAACTGCTGTAACCTGGTTTCTACTCCCTATCCTGTTAAATTTTTTGGTGCGGTAAAACACATCGGGAGTAGGTACAACTGTCACATTGTATTGTCAGTCTTTCTTAGTTCGGGCCCCGAACAAATAAAGTAGACCCCAAGGACCTAAGAGCAAGTATTTATTTATATAATGACCATTGGCTATAACAATTGCATTTGAATGGTCACTTCAATATTGTTTTAAAAAGTTTTGACTTTATAAATATCTCAAAATCATGTGATGAACAGTTTGCAGTAATTGTGAAACTTTTTGTCTAAATTTGATAATTAAACTCTTAAAAAGGCATACCATTTTGTAATGAAACAAATTACAAGGATTCTGAAGTAATAACTCAATCAATAACGATAGTTGTAAAAAGTGGGTGGACATGTAGGTCATATTGTTTTGTAATGCTGTTAAAAACACTACACAAAGTAATTACTTTGCTAATTAACTTATGTGAGCCTTAGATTACAATAGATTCTGGTCTAGTAAGATTTCAATTTTGCCAATATGGGTATTCATGTTTACAGAAAGTAAAGGTCATGCACTGTATTTTTACAAGTAACGCAAGTAATTGCTTTTGAAATAAATTATAACTTTGAGAATGAACTTACCTTGTACTTCAGCACTTTGAAGGCATCTACAAAAACTGCTCTTTCAATGAGACTGGCTCTTTGACAGAATGCTATAGAGTCAGCTTCACATCTTGATGTGATTAAGTTGGTAAGATTCTGGCGCTGCTGGGAGCAGATCCAGGCCACCTGCAGCAGGTCCAGAGCCCGCTTCTCCACCTCCTCATTAAGTCTCTGCAACAGCTGCCTCTCTGAGTTGATAAATATCTTCTCTCGCCTCAGCTGATTCGCTAGCTCGGCGATGTTCATACATCCTTCCGACGTTGATTGCATCATGATCGTTCACAATCAAACCCACAATAACAAATACATTTCGCACTAAAATGTTTATGAAATAGTATTTTCACGTCATTTCAATAAAAGGAAACAAGTTTCTGACCCTTTTTCACTTCCTTCATTAAGCTTGCGTATTAAATCAAACACTGTACTATCCTATCCATAACATTGTAAATATCTTACGATATTAGATTTTGGAAGGTCACTATTTCTTGAGGATTTCTAAGATATTCTCGTTTTCTCTTTTTCGGAAAGTAAGGCAAAAAGACGAGAAACGAAAAGAATTTCGTATTTTTATATTATTTTTCTTGACTTGAACCTCTGTCTTTTGAGACTCAGTGAATGAATGAATGAGAGCAACGTTTAGGAATTACTAGAAAATAAAACAATGCTGAAAGGAACTCTTCCCTTCCCAATGCAGAAATAAGAGAATCCAAATTATTACTGAGCACGAAATTGTGCCCTAATCTTTTTTGTAATATTTGCTTAAAATATGGGAATCTTTCAGGCATTTTTAATTCGATAGTTTCTGAACGTTACATTTTTTGACAGCTTAAATTCAAACCTAACTAAATCTAGGCGCTCTAGATATGGAGTGCTTCTCAACCATCTGCTTACGTATTTTGGCAAGTGCAAGACAGATAGACGAATAAAATAAAAGCATTTTTATTTAGTCGGGCTTTAATAAGAATATTTTGACCGTATGAACGAATGGCAAAATGTGAATAAAGATTAAAAATGACCGAATGGAAATGGTTGGCTAAGGAAATTGAAGGAAATCCTTGGACTGCTGCGCTTTTCATTGTAATTTTGTGTAAATAAAAATTAGTATATTTGTTTTGTATTAAGTACTTAAATGTTATCAGTGGACTATTTTAGTTGCTATAATGTCAAATAGTTCGATTGAGGGGAAACTGAAAGGTTTACAGGAACGATTCGAAAATGAAATGCGTATTCGAAGAGAAGGTGGTTTCAGCACCCCAGGTGGAATTGGGGCTCCCAGGGCGGGGAGCGGCAGGACCAGGCCCAGGCCCCGTAAGTATCTTGCAGATATCGCTATTCAGGGCACGTTCACTTTTGGACTCCACACATTCGTCATTTATAACCATTCCCATATCACTTTATCTTTACGATTTAGTGACTTATTTTATGCTGTGCTGTTATTTTTGTTTGTTATTTTGCTTTTCATGTTCATAATCTAAGCGATACATAAATATGTAATGCTTTTTTGTGGTTAGAACTATGAAATTGTATCTAAGATTTGTCTATGAAAAGTGAGCCTCTGTTATCAAAATGCCCTAAGGTTATGCTGTGCTCAGCGACAAATTAATGTGTTATAATGCATACAGGCAGCTTCCTTGCCACTTGAGCAGCACATTGTTTACAAATTATTTGCATAAATTGGCATTGAGTGAGCGGTGGGTGGTCGTTGCTGAAACATCAGACATGAAACCATACATTGTTTTTCTGTTTTTGTTTTAACCTATACAATCTTATTGAACATAGATATCTTTTGGAATCAATGTTTATTGTTGTGTGTATGAGGCCTGAATGTCATAAGTATGTGACAAACAATTGTGATATAAAACCTTAGCTCTTCTTCTGAAACTAAGAATTATTGTTTGACAAAATTTGTAGAAATATAACCTGAGTTTAACCTACAAATAATTGATAAAGTAAATTAAACTGGACTTAACTTTTAACTACTATTATCTATTAAAATACAACTAATCTCTTGCCAGTATTTTGCTCTATAAATGTGATTTTAAATGACCATGGATTTGGTCCACCAATAAGTATAAGTGGGTTCCAAATTGATACATAATGCTAGCCAATAGGTTTATGTAATGTTTTGGCAATAATTATCTGGTTATACCACTAAGCCAAATCAAGTTAATCTGCAGATATGATATCTCATTTGCATTTTTAATAGTAATAATATAAACCAGATAGGTTACATCTACTAATTTTGATGTGACAACGTCTTATAATTCGATGGAGCCGGCTGCACGCACGAAAAAACATGACTCATGCGGCGTTACCTCGCTCTGTGGCGTTCCATTTAAGGCTTGAAGTGCAAGCGAGAGTGGGGAACGAGCGACAAAGAGGCACAATCGGCCTCCGCGTACGGCAGCGTTCGACATCTGTCTCTCTCCTACTTGAGTGAGCGATGCGTCCGCGTCGACAGCTGCTATTGTTTATAGCAACGATAATTGCATCCATTCCATCAGTATTTTCTTATGACGTTGTCACGTTCAACTATCGTCAGTAAACCGACTTTACAGACAACCGATTTTTTATTCTGTATATCTAAAGGATTGTTAATTAATTTATTTATTTATTTCCACATGCATACAGCTTTTAAAACAGTTTCCCAATTAGACAGTGTAGAAGAATAAAAAAAAGGAAATAATAATCTATGTAACTATTCATATTTTATGGCTGAGGCAACTGATGATGCATTTAATACTTCCTGCCATTAATTTTATAGCCTAAGGAATGAGTAGTGACTTAGTGAGTCTGAGAAGTTATTAAATTATAACTGTCATAGATGTCCAATGGAGCAAGATGAGTCAATGCATTCAAAAAACTTTATGTTTTGTGCATGATAGCTTTTTCCTTCACATAGAAACTTCCTCTCACCTGTTGTCTGTTATGGAAAGTTTACAGAGCGAAAACACATTGAATATTGTTAAGCATATTGTAATAGGAAGGTATTCAATCAAGATATATAAAAACAGGACAACCATACAAAAGACAGTACAAAACTATATTCTATGGCTAGTTCAAAATTAGACAGTTCTCTATCTAGCCAGTAGCTAGTGTTAGTACATGAAGGTGATATATCTTCAACATTGTCACATATTATAGTTCTCGCCAAACTTCTTGGCCGCCCTGAAGTTGGCTTTCCAATGTGCAAGGCATGTAACGATGCATTTTTTGTAGGAGATTTACTACTGCACAGCCATTGTAGCCAACATCAGGGCGGCCAAGAAGTTTGGCGAGAACTATACTCTAGTATTTCATCATAATCATATCATAAAATGTATCCTATGTCCAATCCAAACCATACTATACCTGTTTTCCCTGTACAGCCATTTATTTTTGATTCTATGTATGTTTGATTACCAAACATCCAGACACACAGACTATCACATTTATAACAATCATTCTCCTGCCCTTACTATTTATAATTTTAATAGGATAATAAATCTGTGACACCTTCTAAGTTAATCATTTACAATAAGACCAGGTGTGAAACGCCTTTGATTATCTTACAACAGCCTCGGGCAGTGATAGCACCACATCACATACATTGTTGAAGATGTTTTATTGATTTTTGATCTTTGCCAAAATAATGTATCACAAACAAGACAAGACAAAAATTATTTATTTCAACTAGGCCTTCAAGGCCCAGTTTCTCAGCTCTAAATTATCACAGAATTAATGTGACAAATTGTCAAGCACACATTATCTGCTGTGATTGGCTGCAGCCACAGATATAAATCTAAATAGATAACGCAAGTCCCTCCATCTGTATGAAAACAAATCGTACCACTTTTTCTCAAACAATTTAAAAACAAATTTACTTACCAATGAAAGAAAACATTTCCAATGCCTCGCCTAACTTTTTCTATACATTCTTTAAAGCTCAATATGGCATAAAAAGGCATTTATCTAGATTTTGGTGGATTCCCGGTGCCGAAAATGAAAAATTATCTATCGTAACTTTAGTCCTTTTTTTAGCACGCGAAGTACATACAATCGCGATAGCAGATAACGCGTGCTTGACAATTTGTCACCTTAATTCTGCGATAATTTAGAGCTGAGAAACTCGGTCTAAGCGGCACTTTTAAACGTCAAAAATATAAATTGAAAGTTAATAGTAATTGATTCTACCTTCCATTCGGAAAAGTAGCTTGTTGTGGAGAAGAATGGCCAAAAAACTCCTATCAATGGTTTTACTCTCACTTTCTGCCTATTACTCTGATTATCATAGCTTCAGCCAAAGTCAATACTGGTTAAGGAAATTTTTTATCCTTACTAATATTATAAATGTGAATTTAAGTTTGTTTGTTACGCTTTCACGCAAAAACTACTGAACCGATCATCATGAAACTTTGTACATATATTCTTGGAGGTAACATAGGATAATTTTCATTAAAAAAAAAAAATATGGCTTCACTGCGAGCGCAGCCGCAAGTGAAAGCTAGTTTTTTTATAAATATATTGATAATTGGTAAAGGTAACTGACTTAGGTATATAGTCTATTTTACTTACATACACATTTTGATGTTGCATATCCAAAAACAATTATGTTTCTCTAACAAACTTTAATCTGTCCCAGTGTCTATGTGTAATCAAAGTTTAGAAGTTAAATTTAACCCACATCAAAGCTCAAATTTTGCACACACCTTTCTTTCTTGTGACAATAGAATATAAAACCTTATTTCAACTATTTTTGAATGTTTCTTGCTTGTTTATAATAATCTATCTATATATACAAAAGAGAAAGTATTTATGTATGTTCCTTATAGACTCCAAAACGGCTGGACCGATTTCAAAGAAATTTTCAGACAATCTTTAGATTGATCCAGTGGATAAACCTGTAAAGTTTGGTGGCGATCGGAGTATATTTTTTTTACTTTGAACGCGGGCGAAGCTAGTTGCCTATAAATAGCATTAATTTCCACACATTTGGAGATCTTAAAAGTTCTTATGGGTTAGTTTGTTAGACCATATGTTCATAACGAAATTTTTGTTTCAGCACCAATGTTCTCAAGCAGAGAAATACCAGCATTCCCACCAAGATCACCACAAGCTACTGAGACTGAATACAGAATGCGAGAGGTTTACAAGGTAATCAAAATTTTCATGATTAGTATCTTCTGGAAATATTTTTACTATACCACTAAGGACGATTTTTGCAGGATTTGTTATGCCCAAAGTCTAAATTCAAATGATAGAAAATGAAACACTCAATGATCAAAAATGTAAATTGAATCACTTTTCATATTGCTTGCTTGGTAACAGTGAACACTACCCAGGCCGAGATTCTCACCTCTAAATTATCGCAGAATAAATGTGACAAATTGCCAAGCACGCGTTATCTGCTGTGATTGGTTGAATGAATTTTCAACAGCCAACACAGCAGATAACGCGTGCTTGTCATATTAATTCTGCGTTAATTTAGAGGTGAGTCTTTCCCCCCCACCCAGAATCTATAGGCAGTCAGCTCCTGGTGACTGCTTAATAATACTTAGACCTGGCGAGGATAATCATCCCTAATAATTTGTCTACACAGGTTAGCGGCAAGTTGAACGTCGACGGTGTGGAGTACAGATCCCATGTGGACGATTTACAACAGCTGGGCGAGCTCGGTAGCGGCACCTGTGGTCATGTCGTCAAGATGCTGCACAGGCCATCCAGCACCGTCATAGCTGTTAAAGTTAGTAATACTTCTTTATTCTGAGCCTAAAATAAAATAAATCATTTGTCCATATACTGCTGAGAAGCAGCACTTTTCAATTGTCAAGATATCAAATGAAAAAATTATATAAAACGGTCTTCTAAAACACCCGCTCTTTGTCACTTCTTATTAGTTTATCTGAGAACTAGAAGTGAGGTAACAAAGCGCTCACTTCATTGGTCCATTTTTTATAATATGGCATGTTTAATAATTTGAACAAAATTTAAAAAATCCCTTTTTTACCCGACTGCCGAAGGAGGGTACTGTGTTTATCTGTCTATGTATGTATGTATGTTCCTATGTGGCGTTCTAGTCTAGACCAAACGCGTTGGCCGATTTGGATGATTCGTACGTCAATTGATTCGTCTTAACCTTGCGAGTGTCACTTGTTACATTCAAATCGGAAAATATCAAAATGGCGGCTTTTGGGTGCCATATAGTGGCGGCCCGATTAATTTTTTTCTGCCAAACCCTTCGTGTGGGGTATCAAAATAAAGGGGTTTAAGAGGTGATTACAAAATTATATAAAGGTAACACATATAGGTTTAAAGATAGCTGATTCGACAAATAAAACTTAACAGAAAAGTTGCAATACATAATCGCCTAAGTTGTTTAATTGTAAATTATTTTTCTTTTAATCCTGTTATTCTATTTTTGAGGACATGCCATTCTATATTCACACTTCTCTTTGAATTGCTATACATTCGTTTCTAGATACTAATTGCTGCCCTCTCTATCAACAGCAAATGCGTCGCTCCGGCAACTCAGAAGAAACCAAACGCATCCTAATGGACTTGGACGTCGTGGTGCGCTCCCACGACTGTCCCTACATCGTGCGCTGTCTGGGCTGCTTCGTCACCGACGCCGACGTGTGGATCTGCATGGAGCTGATGGCGTCCTGCTTCGACAAGCTGCTGAAGAGGCTGGGGGCGCCCATTCCTGAGGCTATACTGGGGAAGGTGACCGTAGCAGTAAGTATTGTCTTATTACTGAGTGGTGTCTGGGCGGCTACGTGTGGATCTGCATGGACCTGATGGCCTCCTTCTTCGACAAGCTTCTGAAGAGGTTGGGGGCGCCCATCCTTAATCATCTGTTCTCGTCCATGGAGGCTAAACTGGGGAAGGTGACCGTAACGGTGAGCAATCTTGAAAATAGATGAAGATTGTGTGGTCACAAAAATGATCATGAAGCTGCGACTGATCTACTCTATTGTGTGTTAAGTCTTCTAGTATCAATTTTATTAATACTGTCTACCCAATTAGTCTGTATATCGCTTATTTGTTTGTATTTATATCGCTTATTTGTTTGTATTTTAGATAACTACTTTTAGGTTCTGCAAATAGATCTTATGAGATGTCAAATCGCACGAAAACAGTGGAAAAGCTGTCAATAAACTTATAAGACTTGTTGTTGTCTCTTGACCTCTTGTATGTATTGATTATACTGTGCGAAAAACTTAACCTCAACCATTTGTTCCACAGACAGTAAACGCGCTATCATACCTAAAAGACACGCACGGCGTCATCCACCGCGACGTGAAGCCCAGCAACATCCTGCTGGACGAGCGCGGGAACGTGAAGCTGTGCGACTTCGGCATCAGCGGCCGTCTGGTCGACTCCAAGGCCAAGACTAGGAGCGCTGGATGCGCCGCGTATATGGCGGTAAATATAACAGATATCCACCGAAATTCATAGCAAAATGGCCCAACCGTTATAGTGTTGCGCTGGCATCTAAAAAGTCACGGGTATAGGACCAGTAATGCATATTATTACTTCCTATCTTTCCTTGCTTAAAAAAAAATGTGAAGTCACTAAGAATTTCTCCAGTATTGTAGGTGCGTTTACAAACATTTCAACTCACATACACAGACACCTAAATATGGAACAACTATCTGTAAGCCATACAAATATTCGGTTCGTGCACAACCACTTGGCCGTGTCATTTTTAACCCTTCCACATTTTCATTATAAGGCGAGCTTCCCGAGGGCTTTACTCGAACGCGAAGACTAATGCCCCTCGTGTACGAAATTTGTGTAAGAAATTTAGACTAAACAAAAAAAAAAGAGACGACAATACAATTCATACACCATTCAAAACATTTTGTTATTTTTTTGTTTATTATTCACTAAACTCACTGCCTCGCGGTTTCACCCGCATAGATCCTGTTCCTGTGGGAAAACAGGGATAAAAAGTAGCCTATGTCACCCGAGGATAGTGTAGCTTCAGAACGGTAAAAGAGTTTTTGAAATCGGTCCAGTAGTTTTTAAGTTTATTCGTTACATACAAAAATTCAAATCTTTCCTCTTTATAATATGAGCATAGATATAGTTTTTGCAGAGCTTCTTAAATCATGCCCTTTAAACATTTTGTCACTATTAAGGGACTACATACGCTTTAGTGCCGTAAAACGGTAACTTTCTAAAGCACACTCCTTAGCAACGGCCTGGTTAAATGGTTTGAAAAAAATATATATTTATTATTGTTTCATGTACATTATTTTTTAAACTTGGTTTTTTCGTATAACAAATAGTTTTTCTTTAAAAAAATAATTGGAAACACGATATTTTTCGCAACTTTTGGAAAATATTTTTACACAGAAAAATTGATGACTGGAATTTCTTCATAACTGACATAACATAATATGTGTAAATCAAATAATAATTTGCAAACAAAACTGTTCAATATTGATATTTAGGCTCACGGCCAGTACTGCGTTAACATTGGGGCGTATATATCGCCTTAATATGATTTTTCTTACAGCCGGAGCGGATAGACCCGCCAGACCCGACGCGGCCGGACTACGATATTCGCGCGGACGTTTGGTCTCTCGGCATCTCGCTCGTGGAGCTGGCCACCGGCGTGTTTCCCTACAGAGACTGCCAGAACGACTTCGAGGTGCTGACTAGGGTGAGTTGCAAGCGATTTTAGACCTCATTTCCTTGTGTAAAGGTTTAGTATGTAATGGACTACTATTTCGATTTTGCGTTCGTTTCGATGGTGCTATTGAAATGCAGTCCCTGCATCTTGCAGTTGCTTCTAAAAATAACGATGAAATGGGAAAGTTACTTTGCGATCTCAGCATCGAGCTTACACGAAGCACGAGCACGTAATACGAAGAGAGAAAATTTGGTTCAAATAAATTGCACTAGATGGCGTGATAAGCTTCGATTTGTGAAATATTAAGATTTTCTAGAGACGATAAAAAATATATGTTCTTGTTTAAGTAACTTTGTTTTCTTTTTTTTTAAACTTTGCCTCACACTAGGAATTTCTTCCTGTATCGTGGGTGCGTTTACAAACATTTAAACTCACATACACAAGACACCCAGATCCGGTACAACTATCTGTAGGCATATAAATATTTTGTTCCCTGCGGGAATCAAAACCGCGATATGTATCGCAGCAGCCGATCGCTCAACTACTACGCCAACCGTGTCGTCAGACCTACTTATTCTAAGCACAAAATTAAGGAATATTTATTGGGCACTTAATTCACATTTCAAAGATTATTTGAATGGATCATTTAAAATTGATGCCAATAGATAGCGCCGTTTTAAATATCTGAGGCATCCACTCGATTTTTTCAATTTGTTTTGTAACACATTTTGGTACAATGAAACTGTAAAAACGTGCAAAAAATACTATAAAACAAATTTTCGTTGTATTTAAAAAAAAAGTATTCATGAACAGAGTAAACGCTTTTACTTGCAAGTCGCTGTTAACACCATCTATATCCGTGGAAGGAAAAAAAAAACACATAATCTGTATAACCAGACGAAAACGCTAGTTGTGTCGGCACGATTTCTTTGTATGGGATTAGGCATCTGTATGGAAGTATTATAATATCTGTGCACGAAGTATCGTGTGTTTGAAAAGAGCCGTTGATTTTGATGTTATAGTGTTTTGTTGACAGGTAATAGCGGACGATCCGCCGCAGCTTCCAGACACGACTGACTTCACGCCTGAGTTTAAATTATTTGTGTCCCAGTGGTAAGTGACTTCAAGATATATTTTACATATCCATCACCCGCAGTGATTTTGTGATGTGGTACTTCATGGCTAAAAACAATACCACAAAATAACTTTTAACTTAAAAAATACTACCGACTTCCAAATTAATGCACTACAAAGTGAAAAATAACTTTATATTTTGAAGTCTAGGTAGGTACCATAGAAATATAAAATACAGGAGAAGTGGCAAGGGGGCGTGTCGGTGCCCGCGCGACGTGGTCTGACTGAGCATGTCACAGGCAAATGGCCGGTCTCCACTAAACAGTGCGCTTTCGACCGTCATCGTGACAAATTACAAGAATGCCGTGTTGTTCAGTGGTTTCTTGTAAAAAGCGAAGCCTAAACCAAAACTTTGTAAATCATAGAATCACTTACAATAAGTGAGTACAAGTATTTCACTATATTTGTCTTTAAAATCATGAAAAACAACAAATCGTAAAATATTTCTTGCTTCTACTATGTTATTTTTGTATTGAAATATCACAGCGACTGTACTATTTTTGCATTAAATACATTGCTTCCTAACCATTACCTAAGTTTGTCGCTAAGTGACTGGACAAGCAATGTAAAAATCACAAAACGATACAACATTGAGCGGATGCATCGCGTAGTACGGCCGCTGCTCCTTGCGACGAGTTAGTGATGTGCTTGTGCAGATCTACTAACGTAGGCTATCGATAACAATGTCGATGACGAATGAAATATTGTTATTATATTTTATTTTCAATTTGTCAACCGTTTTCAACCGGTTGGAAAATCGATGCGAAATAATGTGTATTACTTATTTTGATTATTTTACAGCGTAGTAGAGAAATGCGTAACCAACTTTTTGACAAAAAATGCAACCCCAATAATATCAAAGTGTCAAGTGCTGCACAAATACCTCCACTTTACAGGTCAGTGATTACCATAGCACTAGCAGGGTTCAACAATAACTCCTGTTTCAATTCAATTGAATTTATTTATTTCAAGTAAAACAGACTCATAACATAATAACAATAATAGCAGCACAAAACAATTAAAATTTGCTACATTAAAAATAAATTAAACATTACGCTATGAAAGCCTAAACCAAAGTAACCGGATTTTTGATTGTTTGATTTTTTTCATTTACTAAATAATTTATATTTTTAGCTGCATATTTGTTTTAACTATAAATTTTTCTGGACAAACCGTTTTTTTATTTATATTCAAGTTAACAAAAAAAAATTGTACAATAATAAATGGGTGAATCGATAAGTTTCCGATTTAGTCAATCACTAGCGTGTATGTGAAATAACGCTTTTGCATAGCACAACGATAGCGACCGATGTTTTTGTGTGCGTAATTTGTACGGTGATTGGTATATACACGCTGTGCTTGAAGGGATAAGGTTTATAATTTATTGTGTAGTACGTTCTGATTTAAGAAATGCGGGTGTGTGCGCGACTGCGTATCTATTGCCTTTACTGAACTGCATGTGTAGTAGTTGCCGTGTGGTAGGGGTAAACTGGAGACACAGGTTTCCGATATATTTTCGTCTACCGGGCATATCTCCTTGTTTATTATATCTATGGTAGGTACCAATTTTTTTCGTTATGGACACCGACTTCCAAAAAGAAAGTTATTTTTCAGTTTGTAGTGCTTTAATTTGGAAGTCGGTAGTATGTTTTTTGTGATTTTTTACTTTTTAGTTGTACCTAATAGATAGATTATCCGAATATCATGAAACCTGAACATAACCGGTGAAGTGAGAGTGTACCAAGGAGAACTGTAAGTACACATCTACGTACCCCTTTAGAGCGTACTGGCGTGATGTTATGTTATGAAATGGTAAAAACAATAAACAGACATGTGATTGCAGCAATCCCGAGAGATATGCCGTAATTTATTGAAGAGTTCTGTTGTATGTCTCTGAAGTACTTCATCAGATCTTCACCAAATTAAAATGGGATCAATTTGGTAACATACTCTTTCAAACGAAAAAAATAATTTTTGAAATCGATCCACAATTGACGGAGATATCGGTGAACATACATAAAAAGGAGGTTCTATGTTCGACTTCATGTATGTTTTTAAATGAAGTCGAACATAGAACCTCCTCCTTTTTGGAAAGTCGGTTAAAAATAGAGATATGTTGTAAAATAAGTCACACAAGTTCATTCCAAAGAAAAATTAACTTTGACAGTCAAGAATTTTGGCAAAACCTTTGTCATTGCGTTTAATCCAATAAAAGTCTTTGTGGCTATAATTAAATTCTGCAAATTTTGTAAAACTATTTGGCATGCTTGCCTCTTAAAAATTGTAGCAGTAATCAAAATATTAATAATCAAAATCTCTCTATTCCAGCCTAACAAAAAACTACAGACAACGCCCAAAATACGCGAAACTCCTAGAACATCCATTCGTAGTGAAATCCGCGCGTAGCTCCATCTCCGTGGGTGCTTGGTACGCGTCGCTATCCATCTTCGGACAATCAGGGGCGTCGACAGCGGGCTCGATGACGTCACTGGCACAGCCGACGACTCCGCCCAGCAATGGCGTGGAGACTCCGACTCCGGTCACTCCGCAGCCTGTGAGGAACTTTGTAACGAGTTCCCAGCATTGGATGGAGCAGGTTACGCCGACGCCGGCGAGGTGAGCGATTTCCTTATCTATCTTCGGTAAGTCGGGCTGGATGACGTCACTGGCAAAGCCGATGACTCCTAACTGTATTGGTGTTGAGACACCAACACCGGTCACTCCGCAGCCTGTGAGGAACTTTGTTAACGAGTTCCCAGCATCGGATGGATTGCAGTTTTTTTGCATTTAGAAGATATAAAGTTTTGATCGCTGTTCTAAAGAATGGAAAACTTAATACGCCGAGCCCAACTAACATGGGGGGTAAGAAAATAAAACAATGATCCCTATTCTTGATCCTCATTAGAAAAACCGTAGGAAGTAACAGAGTTGATCCTTGACTTCTTGATCCCTGACATGCCATGACTAAGTTGGGTCGCAAGTAGACGGGAATGCGGTAGAAGACAATACTCACAACAAATCTCGACTCAGTTTTAGGGTACAGCCGCTTTTAGAGGCAGCTTTCGTTATGCGGCGTCCACCACTGATTACAGTAATTAACACAATACACTTTTACGACGGCGACGCTTGCGGCATTATCTCATAGAAGCACAAACGAAGCTAGATATGGTCACACTAAATGTCTCAATTATATGATACTAGCTGTCCCAGCGGCTTCGCTCGCGTCAGCTCTCTATCTACCTACCCATCTAAACCGTTTACGCAGCGCACGCAATGGTAACTCTCAAAAAGGAATATATTTTGCCCGTTTTTGTTGTAACTTTCATTTATGCTCCGCTCCTATTGGTCGTAGCGTGATGTTATATAGTCTATGACCTTCCTCGATAAATGGGCTAATAAATGGAATTTTTCAATTACAACCTGTAGTTTGTGAGATTAGCGCGTTCAAACAAACAAACAAACTCTTCAGCTTTATAATATTAGTATAGATTTATCTTCCCACATAATTAGTAATTTTTATTCTTGCAATGTTGCCTACTCATTTTCACACCATTTATTACATGCCCATATTCCTCACTATTTTTAACGGACACAAATTAATTTTATTTATTTATACATACCCAAATCACCTTGCAGTATAAAGGGAACTATATTTTTTGTCACCAAAATTTATATTTGTCATCAAGTTGTATCACCTAATAAATAGATCTATCGCCACGAAATATTTTCGTTCTCAGATAAACAAAGAGTGTTCCCAGGTATGAATTACCAAATTATTGTTAATGTAATGTGTAAAATATGAGATGGATTACCAATAAAATTGTAGTGTTATAAACTTCGTTCAATTACATGAATATAAACTTCGTTCTTATAACAATAGTTTTATTACTTAAATAATAGCTTGGTGCTCAGAATGGTAGATCTGTCACCAAATAAATCGATTATCGATCCCTGACTGCGACTCCTTTTTATTTGTTACATTTTATTTCGTTCAGTTATTAAAATAATAGTATTCGTTACTAATTTAATACATCAATTTATAATTTTAATGAAAATGTCAACATTAAAATAACAAATTATGGTCAATGAATCGGTCCAAGAGCGAGCGAAGCGAGCTCGGGAGCTTAGGGCACCCCGTCTCGGACAGGTTAGGTTCGAAGGAGATGACGGAAGCTGTAGTGAGCGAGCAAAGCGAGCGAACTCAGCTCCCGTCATCTCCTTCGTGTTAGGTTACTTTAGACCCTGCATTCAGAAATAGGAGCCTCGCACAGCGGGGCTCCGTCGACTCTGTTGCATATACACCAATCTAACTTTATGAAATTTTCTAGTGACCTAATATATGATTTATTGGTGATCTCTTTAAATTAGTTTGCTTAAATACTATTAGGACAAACCTATTATAATACATACAAAACCATTTATTTGGTACTTGACCCCATATCTCCATGATTTTCGGTAATTTATTGTGGAATTGATTTTATATTGTTTGGTGACTACATTTTGGTGACAAATCTACTATTTTGAGGGCAAACCCTATTATTTAAGAAACACAAAATGAATTAAATTGGTGACAGCTTAAATCATACCCCAGTATAAATCTGATTTACATCCGTCACCTCACACATCAGGTCCAGTTGAAAACCATCGTCATTCAATAGTTTCAGATTGGCATTTTTGCTGAACTGGGCCTTTTCGGCGCAGCCGTGAGGCTCACTTTCCTGCTAACTTCTTACGGCAGAATTTACATTATTTTTATTTATTTTTTATCTGATATTGTATGTATCTTAGTACCTATATTGCGTGTCTTTTAGTCTGTGTTAAATAAATGTTTTACTTCTCTCTTTTCCTTTGCAATCCCGAACTTTTTCTAAATCGCAAGTGCCGCATCAAAAGCCGGAGACTAAATTGCATTTCTTACTTGTGCTCCAGTAAAATTTGAACCTTATGGTAGATGAACTTAATACCTATTTCCTTTCAGAGCATGGTGGGCGACGAGTAGCAACGCAAACGCTGGCGGCAGCAGTTCGCAGCCTACAAGCTTAGAAACTGATATGTGCAACCACTCGCCTTATCCTAGAAGAAGGTAACACACAAATATTTATTTAATACTTCATGCCCACAAACATATAGAAGCGGACTTAAAGCCTAAGGCATTTTCTACCAGTCGATCTTTGGGTGATGCAGAGACAACTAGTGTAAATATATAAACATTCTTAAACTTTAGTACAGATAAATAATTGAAACACATTAGCGCTGTGACGATACTACTGCCAACTTCTTGGGAATGTGCTCACGAACTTTAACTTTGAAGGTTACCCGGTTGGTTGCCATCCACACAACACACAGACACACACACAGATTACTATTTTAAGTATTTGGTAAGGTTTTTCTTCACGGCTGACTCTTATATATCATCCAGCAAAAACAGCCACAAAATCTTCCAAACGGATGTCAGAGCGTAGACCTAGTACTGGCTTGGTGATATTTGAGCAGCCCTTTTTCATCATATTCATCAAAGTTTTTGCATTTAGAGTTGGCTTTTATTTAACTAGTTTATATTATTTAAGCCGTGCATATGGCCATTGTGTTTGAGGCATCAGTGGCATTCTTTAGGTCATCCAAGGTATACCTGAAGGAGCACTTACTTCCCTCTAGCAAATGAGATATGATTGATCAGAAGCACCGCACTCGTACTGGGCGTTCGAATTACTAACAATTTATTAAAATATAATGTACTTTTTTAGAACAATAGACGCTTGCGCATCTCCTCCCCCGCCACCCGTACGGAGGGTATCCGCCGACAATCGCTGGAGAGCTTCACCTGCGGTAAGTCTCACACACGACAACATTATTACTTTAAACTTGAATTCAGAATCTTAGATAAATATAATGTTAAGGTAATAACCACTCTAAATCATATGTGTTAAAGTTTACATAAATTCCACTACAAGATAATAATTGATCTTTTTATTACAAATTCATAATCAGATTATAATATTTCCATTGCTCCGCAAAATAATCCGCCGGTGCCGTAATCCACCACGCAAGCACATGTCTTCGAAATTTTGCTTCGATAAATTTACCACAAACGGTCACTCAAAAAGCAACTTAATTTACAAATCACTGAAGAAGATATTTGAATAAAAGACGATAGATATAAATGCTCAAAGATTCTGAATTCAACACAAACCATAGAGTGAACTAATGACAGTAAAGACTCGATCCAGGCCAGCAAAGAGTCCACGCCAGCCTACCGTCGTCCGGTGCTGGACATAAGCTTCTCGCTATCGCCTCAGACGAGGATGGCGGCCTACATCCAGGCACCGCTGCACGTTAGGTCTCCGGAGTTGGAGCAGCAGGATATTGTTCATGTATGTTGGGAATGTGTACTGCGACGCTGCATGCCGTTAAGAGTGTTCATCACCCTCGGTTTCTTAAATGGTAGTTCTTACGATCTGGGATGAAATTTCATATCTAATCATCATCATAATCATTATTTCAGCTGAAAGACGTCCACTGCTGGACATAGGCCGCCCCCAAGCGTCGCCAAACTGATCGTTCTTGTGTGTTTCGTATCCACTGGACTCTGCGAATATTTAAACATCCAATCAATCTGTCTAACCTTTTCCCAACTGTATTGGGGTCGGCTTCCAGTCTTACCGGGTTCAGCTGAGCACTAGTGTTTTACATGGAGCGACTGCCTATCAGACCTCCACAACACAGAAACTGGGTAACACGGTACCCATTGGCCAGACTGGCGTCAGAACTCCAGCTTCTAACTACCCGTAACGACTGTCAAAGATCTTCAAATGACAGCCGGGACCAACGGCTTAACGTGCTTGCCGAGGCACAGAGGAAACTCGCTATGTTGAAATGGTTACCCATCCACGACCGACCTTGTCAAGAGTTGCTTAACCTTGATGTGCGGCTGTTATTATTTAGCTACGAATTTAAACATCCATAATCGCAAATATGATCAAAGCGATTCGTGTGATCAAGATTCACTGAATCAGCGTTTGTAAATGTACTCACGATACAGGAGTAATCCCTAAGGTGGGTAACGTTTTTAACCGACTTTCTAAAAAGAGGAGGTTCTCAATTCGGTAGTTTATATGTATATTTTTTATGTATGTTCGGGCTTAACTCCGTCATATATAAACGGATTTACAAAATTCTTTGTTCGAAAGAAGTTTATTCCGAAATGGTCGCATTTCAATTTGGTAAAATTCTGATGAATAACTTCGGAGATATACAACAGAACTCTTCAATAAACGATGGCAAATCTCTTTGGATTGCTGCAATCGCACGTCTGTTTATTGTTTATGACATTTCATAACATACCATCACGCCAGTATGCTCTAAACGGGTACTCAGATGTGTACAGTTTACCCTGGTACACTCTCATTCCACCGGTTATGTTCAAGTTACATGTTATTCGGGTAATCTTTACTGGCATCACTGTGGCCATTACAGGTAACTTACTATAGAATCGTCCATTGTATACCACAAAAAAAGGTGCAAAATAAAAAAACTTTTATTACAAAAAAATGCAAACATCTTCCAAAAAAAAAAACACTACAAAAGAAAAATAACTTTAATTTCGGAAGTCCGTGTCAAATAACGAAGAAACGATAACAGGAGCACCAACTTCTGAAATTGACGATATTTTTCACTTTGAAGTGTTTTTTTTGGAATTTGGTTGTATTTTTGATGAATATGAATGATATTTTTTTATGTGAAAGTTGTTCGCTTTCAGCTTAAGCGGATACCGCTGAATATCATTATTTTACGACTGCTTAAGGCGGATACATACATTGCAAGGTATGCGAAGCGTACGGTGCTCATTTCATGCTTCACAATGTGTGGACGTTCATATTCGTGGTGAGGCATGTGCTACGACAACTCAAATCAAAGCTAAAGGCGTGCGTTACGAGCAAAAGGCATGCGTTGCGAGGCGTGCGCGGCGCATGCCTCGCAATGTCTGTATCCACCTTTATATGAGTTTTCACAACCCAGTAGGAAGCATGCAAAACTGGTTGATAGAAATTCGCACTTTGGACTACCCATAACGTCTGTCATAGATCAACACTACAAGCATGAGCTTGATCTAAATCATTATTACCACAGATAATATTAAACTTATGCCTCATCCCATACAAAGAAACCGTGCCGACGTAACTAGCGTTTTTCGTCTGATTATACTGATTATTTTTATAAGTACTTCGATCGCGTTCGGTTCCGTTCCACGGCTATAGATGGTGTTAGCAGTGACTTGCAAGTAAAACGATTTTCTTGGTTCGTTACTATTTTTTTCTTTAAAAACAGTGACGATTTGTTTTATAGTATTTTTTGCACGTTTTTACAGTTTCATTGTACCGAAATGTGTTACAATACAAATTTAAGAAATCTTAAAAGAAATCTCAAAAATAAGAAAAAACACGAGAAAAAAAGATATGCCTTACAAATAAAAACCACGCCATCTATTGTTATCATTTATAAACGATAAGTTCAAATAATTTTTGAAATGTGAATGAAGAATCCAATATTCAATCATTTTGTGCTTAGGAGAGTTCATTAAAAAATAACATACAATTTCTATAATCAATTCTAGAAAATGTTAATTTTACACTCAATTCAATAACAAATCGATACATATCGCGCCATCTAGTGACATATATTTGAACCAGATTTTCTTTGTTAGCGCTGGGACCTCGTGGTGTTACAGAAATATTACAGATTTTGTGTGAGTGTGTGTTTTTTTTGCCTTATGTCCAGGCTGTTTTCGGAAGCATGTTCTGGCGTAAAATAATCTGGACAGCTCAGTGTGACTCTGCGAATAATATGTCGGTAGACAAATAGCATAGTTTACATGGGATTATGAATCGCATAAAAAATGGTAAAGCTTACAGAAACCGAGGGTTATATAACGCTGTGGCGTCGCAGTGAAATTGCACCGTGTGTCAGCGCCGTAGATGTGAATGCTAGTCAGCGTCTTATTTGCAGTGAATCGTCGTAAATAATCATCACTCTAGTTTTAATAATAGATATAATATATTAGAGTTACAAACCTTTCCGTCATTAAAATTAGCTAACATGTTCATAGTAAATGCGATTGGATCTAAAAACATTGCTACCTTTTCAAAATTTTCTTGTCATTTTAAAATCAACTATTCCATACAGTTTAATTTTGTATACCTCTAATGTGTTGTTAGCTCCATCACCTACTTTAAATGAGGAATTGTTATATGACCTTTTCCACATTTTGGTCATTGTTAAATCAACTTAGGATACACATGCACATTCAGTTGATATTTGTATGAGTTTCTCATCATGTTTTGGTCTTTAACATAACTAAGGCAAAATCACCTTAGTCCACGAATTCAGAGAGTTGAAAATCGCATGTTTATCTGGTTTTATAAAACTAATAGGACATAATTCTTTCCACAGAGTTCGGGAAACACTAGTCCAATAGTCCTGCAGAGGTTTTACCATCAGAACCAGCAGAGAAGATCGCGGGTCGATCTGCATGCGACACCTAGACATAGAAGGTAAGTTTGTAATCTTATCCATATAACAGCAGTACATACTTATCGTTAATTACTCCTGCACATAGGTATCTCCTAATTTTCTCAAAAGGCCAAACGTTTTAAGGGACGTTGCGTTGGTCCAATCAACTCAAGCAGAAATTACGTCCTTAGATGATTTACTGGCACTTTGTAATGAACTAGCTGTCACCCGCGGCTTCGGTCCCGTCAACTGGCTGCCTACCTACCCTACTCTATCCTCATTACTTACCTACCCAACCCTACTCTGCCTACCTACCCACCAACCATACCTACCAACCTACCCTACCCTACCTACGCTACCCTACCAAACCGCAAAATATTTTTCTTTTTTTCATCCTTTATGTAGCCTATGTCCTACCTCAGGATGCCATCTATCTCCTTGCCGAATTTCATTGGATTCCGTTAAGTGGTTTAGGCGTGAAATGGTAACAGACAGACAGACAGAGTAATTTTCAAATTTATAATATTAGTATGGATAATAATAATAGAATACTGGAGGCGAATGGTAACCCAACTTGTCAAAAATCTTTATGATTGGTCTATCGGCGTCTAATAGATGAATATTTATTGTTACAGTTTAAGTAGAGAACACAGTACAGGACGGTCACCCGAACCGCCGCCAAGGACTAGTCGACAACACACTATGTTAGGACATGAAGGTAACTAATACACACTTACCTAAATTATACTTATCCATTGACTATTCAACGGAATGATGTCAAAAAGTGCCTCGCTTAGTACATTTTTGATATTTGTAATTCATCTTAACTTAACTTATTATCTAAAAGAAGCACTTATTTATATTATTTTAGGTCACAAACCCAGGAAGTATTGATTTATATGCATTAACTGTCGTTTCAGCAAACGGTAGCACGACGGATTTGTCACCTCCCGCGTTACACGAGAGGTTGCACCCACCGTCGCCTTTATTACTTAATGATAGGTAAGTACGACCAAAATCAATCAAAATCAAAATATTTTATTTTAACTAAACCATTAAGGTACTTACTTCTGAATTGTAAGCAAAAAAATAAAAATGAAACTAGTTGCAAGCGTCAGTAGGTCTCTATGGAGAAGAACGTGTAAGAAACTGTACGGACTCTCTTTTCCATCAATAACTTTTTATTACAATTATTTGATTACACCATTCTTGTTGGAAAATACATATATGAGAGATGTAAAAAGATGTGCACGTAAAAGCGTCTAGAGTAACATAAAAAACCTCAAAATGCAATAATTAATTATAAACAGGCCGAGGCATCCAACTTATGACCCATCCCAACTGATGGAGCCCGTACACGAATATGAGGCATGGATTGGCACCACTCAGCTTAAAGACCATTACAATGGTATCAATAAAAACCTAGATTCTACTTGATAATTATTAATGAAAGTTCTAAGCCATAGTTAATCAACTATTTGAGCTATTCTTCTTCTTAGTGTGTCGATGGCAAATATAAAAAAATATATATTGTCTTTGGCCCAGAATTCAGCCACGGCAACACCATTTGGTGACGCAGTCATAAGGTCCTCATAAGTACAGGTGACGGGGCACGCTGCGTACTTCGTGAGGTGGGCTATGGTCTGCGGAGAGATGCCGCACAAGCAATGAAGATTAGATCCACAGATATAAATTTAACTAGATGACGCGAATGTATGTATTTCGCGTGCCAAAAACGAAGTAAAGTTACGATCAATGATCGTAATCTGAGCTTTTCATTTAGCATTATCGGCACCGGAAATTCACCGAAATCTAGTAAAATCCCTTTTAATGCCTATTTTAGCTGTAAAGAATGTATAAAAAAAGTTGGCCGAGGCATTGGAATTGTTTTCTTTAATTGGTAAGTAAATTTGTTTTTAAATTGTTTGTGAAAAAGTGGCACGTTTGGTTTTCATACAGATGGAGGGTCTTGCGTTATCTAGTTAGATTTATGTCTGTGATAAGAACCGTCCGCCCTTTGGAGCTTCGTACTATCAAATTGTCGTGTTCTTATTAATTTTGTTCCTGGATCCAAGACAGTTAAATCGTTTCTGAGGGACAATTCGAGCTTCATTGACTCGACGCATTTCTGGTGATCGTCAATTCAATCTGGCTTTCAGAAATAACAATGGTTGGTAATAGTGTGGCGGGCTAGTCCCCAAAAAAAATAGATCATTTGAATGTTTACCTTATTGAAAATTTCATAAGGTTTATATTCCCTGGCGCTTACCTCACTATGAACATTCTCCAGGCTATCAGAAGGCCGTAGTCAAAGCCTCACCCGTGCTGAGCTGCGCAACGGTTACCGAGCCGAGCCGCCTGCGCCCGCGCCGCTTAAACACCACCACGACGACCAGGGTAAGCACTTACTCGGCACCTCTAGGTGTAGGGGAACGGGGGATGTAGCTAGTACTCGGGCTAAAAATTCGCTGCGGGGGTTTAGTAGTTTCATTCACTATGAGATCCAGTCACTATGTTCGAAATTAGAATTCGAACAATATGAGCATCCTTAAATTTTTTAATGATAATGAGTGTGATAAATATTTAAGATCGTAAATGAAAACTTCAAAAAACAAATGACTTTATTGCTTTCACCTTCACCACGTCATTACTGGTAGAGTGTGATATGTGCCATGTCAGCCAGTTTTAGGCCCGAGTCTAATAAGTTATGGCATTTGAAGCCATTGGGCGTACCCAGCCTCTTTGTGATTTATTCAGATTGTATAAATCAGAGGAAAATAACTAATTAGTCATTGTTTTTTTAACACTAAACAAGAAATTTAGACACATCCTGTATTAATTATACACGTTTTGTTGTGCTAAAAACGCTGGGTACGTCCAAAGTAAAATCAAAAAAATTGTTATTGAAAGTTTTTATTAAGATTTTATTTTTATTTTACAGTTCCTTGTTAGATAAATGTAGGATAAACTTAATAATTATCTTATTTTTACATAAGTTGTTCCGAGTTATTGGATTTATATAATTGACTTGTGATTTACAATATTTTCACTAGTCGATTTAGTAACAAAATCAGCTTAGAAAGTAATTAGAACATTGAATTGATACGCAATATTTTACGCGTGTTAGCTAGAAAGTTTATTGTGTTTTGTGTTGTCATCTTTAGCCAATGTGGCGTGAAATATCGCGTGTCTAATTTAAACAACTGTATTATAGTGTACTCTGCGAGCGATCAGAATTAGATAACCTACCTAATCTGCGTTTGCAGAATTCTCCAAAAAAATAACAATAAAATGACTTCGATACCTATACTTAAAGTTCATTTTACACCACAACTTAAGATTTTACGTAATTTTCAATCAATAATTCTAAAATGATCTTAATTTACAGCTGCATAAAGTCGATATTTGTTTAAGTAAAAATAACATAAATTGGAAACGAAAGATTTAAATAGACCTTACACGCCAACCTTTTGGCACAAGACAAAAAAGCTTCATCGTCAAGGTTCTATCTCCTTCCGATCGTCAGCAGACTACACTATAACAATATTCCGATTGACGATGACAATTTGTAACGAAGGAGTACAGCCAGCCTATGACTACTATGAGTTTAAACGCGCGTTGTTCGCTGCTCCGCGCACGCGCACCCTCTCCGCACGCATCGTGTGTATAGACGCGTGAAGTTATTGCAATACGACCACTTAGTTGAATAAAAACTTAAATGAATGTACTTTTTGATGTTAAACGTCTATAAAAAGTTTAATAAAAGTATGTAGACTTTATTTATCTTTGAATCAAATTTTTAAAACAAAGTTATTCTTGACACTTGTGGTAAGTTTGTTTGGACTCATATTAAGTAGGTAAAGTGAGATTAAGCATAGGGCTGTAAATATAATATCGATACCTAGTACTCGATATTTATTTGTGCCTAAAATACTTGACCCTTTGAATAATATTTCAGTTGACATTGCAATGATTTCACGAATCATCTCATTCCCATACAGTCTGATTCTACCCTTCCATTATGTAAATATCGGAGGAAAACCATGAAGTTATGGGATATATGCTTCTGACGCATCCTCTGTGCTTTGCGGTTATATGCTTTCGCACAACCGGAGTCAGGCAGCCGGAGAGGCTTGTTGCCGAAACACCCTTTGGAAACTATTCTCGAGTTTTGTAGATAGATGTTTGACAGATAAACGTATTAATTTTTATTTATCGATGTTATCTGTCCACGAATGAAGAAGTATGTAGCCTTTGAATACATAATCGGTCTATGAATAAATTCAAAGCAATTAAAATATTTTGTCTTCAGAATACTATTTATTCATCGAATATCAATATGTTTTATATGATGTTAAACTGTTATCGATAAAACAAATTATCGATATGTCTCACGTCTATCCACAAAACTCGATATCAAAATTTTGTGTCGTTATAATTAAATGTGCTAAATTAATGTTTACATCAAATCAGACTCTCGATAATATGGGAGTTTTCGCCGCAAATTATCTACTTTATTACCTAACCCACTCATTGTATGTTTAGCATTCTTAACATGTACTTACACGACATAATATATCTTGAAATGATTTCGCCAACCGGGCTGGCATGCGCATGCGACGAAATTGTCTCGTCTCATGACTATTACGTCTTATATGTTCGCAAAATTATCGTAATCCAGGTGGTTTCGGTACGATATAATGTAACGATGAAATCATGTCCCGTTATGTATTTTGGCCCGGATGGATGTCACGTTTGGTATGTGTTAAGTATGCTGCTTTTCAAAATTGTTTGTTCTCCCAAATGTTTCTTACCGACGTGTTGATGTATTTAATATGTTATACCACATTGAGGAAACTTTTCTATTGATTTTACAACTGTTTTACGCGAGAAGGATAATTTTTTTTACCTGTGCAAAAAATTGCCAATTTTTTCGTTGGCAACACTACTTTAGTACTATTTTTGGACTCACAGTTGGTATATACCGAGTGTAACATTAATTTATTTGTTTGATCATTGCAGTTGTACAATCATGGTCATAACAAAAAAAAAATTAAAGACCAATACAATTTTACAAAACACAGCAGAACAGATAAGCGTTAAAACTGTATAAATGGTCAATTTATATGGAGATAGTTTCTCGCCTCGTATCTTCGACTTTCGAAGATTGGCTTTGGACAAAATGTTGGCCCAAAATAGGCGAGATCCTCTCTCCTTATTAATGAACCTTAACAACTGCCTTGTCCAATGAGTCATATATGACTCATGTGATTGTTCAACTATTGTGTCTGCTATGTGGACAGTGGACCTGTTAAGACTCCTGAAAAGTTCCCTCCAATGTGTCTGTGCTTTGCCGCTGTCCTTTCGCGTCCCACACATCGCCTGCCCGTAGTAGCTCTGTCACATGCCTCGCTACACTAAACACGACCCTAACACCTAGCTAATAAGGGCTACACTTGTGTACTGCCGGTACGTATCGCTTTGGGAAGCGTTGCTAAAGTATTCTTGCGTTTTTTGTCGACGATGTTGTTTTTTTGAAGTGGATGGTTTACCGGGAGCTTTTGTGTTTGAAAAAATAAAGGGTGGGTTTTGGTTGGTTTATCATTTGATTCGATCACATGGTTCATTAAGGATTATTCACAATGGCACTCTCATATTGTTCATATTTGCACCTATAAACCGGTTCATTAAAGAAACGAATTTAAAATGGCGGTGCTTATCATGATCTCTCGCTTGCATACTATAGAACATGATAAGCACCGTAGTTTTAGATTTGTTTCTTTATTGAACCCGGTTGTACCAATGCTATTCTCTGCATCAGCAAAAAAATGGCTTGTAAACCGGCAGTTTGATTCGATTGGGATTGAAAATCTCTAAGTATCAGCTCACACCAAGACTCGAAGCGCCGGCCGTGACGTTGTGCGAACTTTTGAACAAGCAATATAATTTAGAATTTTATTTACTACACCAAAAGGTGGACAAGTCAGTGAGAGCATTCGATTTTTCTCTCTGTAATATGTACCTTTCTGTGTAGTAAATAAGGTTCTAAATTGTATCACTATCGCATAGTCTCGATTTAAGCAACATCCAATTAAGAGGTAGTAGACAGCAAGACTAAAAAACAGTTTTTTTTATATATTCTTTGTTCAGTTCTGTAAGCTATCCACTTCTAAAGTAAATAACGTGGCTTTTACTGGCGAGGTGTGAGCGAGACAGCTGTTCTTCATCTCTCATCATCACGGTAGCTTCGTTGTCTGTAACGTTAGCGGGCATTGAGTACCGACTCTTTGGTTCATAGACAACACTGGCTGTATAAAAAGTGAGCAACATTTCAAGGAATAAATAAATAAAAATCTAAAAGGTAAATAAAAGTACATAAATCTTCGAGTATAACACTAATAGGTTTAATAAAAACATATCAGATCAATTTCTGTAATACCTGCCTAGATTAGATCGGTTTATATTTACAGGATTGTTCAAAAATATTGCTTGCTTTTTATACAGACAGAATGTGAAACAAAATATATTTGCAAAATTGCACTTAAAATTGAAAAAATTACCGGATTCTCAAACACAACTGAATTTATAAGTCGCAGTATTATTAGTGCTAGAACGATGCTCAGACATGAATCTCGATGAAAGTCTAGATAATATGAAAGTAACTGTCGCTATAATAGGGAATATACATGAAAGAAACAAAAAAAAAAATTGTGTCGTCATCAGCGACGAAGCTATAAAGCTTCAAAGTTGATAATTAGAAAGAGAAGTCTGACGTCAAATTCCACGACGCCCATTCGGCTGCCACAAAAAACGACGTTATTGTAGAAAGGGCCAGATATATTTGTTTAAATTGTTATATCTCGTTGGTCACTTTTAAATCTTATTTCAATGTTAAACAAATATTTTTGTCATGCATATTCCCTATTCTGCATTAGGATCCAAATTCATACATTATCATTATTCTAGAATACAGACCTAACTGCATGAAGCGACACAAGACTCCCGGGAGTCCACTCATTTCGATGATAGACTTATTAAAGTTGAATACCGTTTGAAAATTCGCGCGCTAAAATTCAAAAATCGAAGCTCAACCAAAGAGTCGGTACGTTCGGAGCGGGCAGAGCGGCGTGTGTATCGCGGTCGTTGGTCGCGTGTCGATGGGTCGTGGTCGCAGGCTGGCTACACTCGCTCGCCGGGCTGGTGAAGCGCCGGCTCAGCGGGTACGTCAAGTGGCATCACCTTGCAGCGCGCCGCGACAACCCGCACCAACACCATCTGCAGCATAGGTGAGTGAACACATTTTTCACATTCCTTTTCATGGTGAGATCTATAATTTGTTTGTATGTTTTTCTTTAGTACAAAACATATAATGTCAGTTGATTTGCATGGTATACGGTAGTATCCACGTTATCACGTGCATGTCGATTCAATTAGGTATGTATGCCAATATGTAACTCTTTTATTTGTCATATTTTTCTTTGTAAATATATTTTTTATTAGTTATTTTGTATCTAAATATGCAATAAACAATTTGTAATAGTAGATCAAATAGGTAACTCCGTCTTTCTATAATGTTTGGCAAAAAGTTGACAAATGCAATTTAGTCAGGTCTGTGTCCTGCTGTTAGCGATAGACTTATTAGGAATGGAGCAAAGCGACTAAATTACAGCAAACACTTTGTCTCTTGGATAGCACCTTTGAAACCTTTCAACAAAGGAATAGCTCCATGTTTGTACAACCACGACTCAAAAAACGTGCGCAACTTGAGACACATTATATTACGCCATTTATTTATTATATGATCAGACCTATTGAGCTGTGATGCCAAGTTTTCAACCTACAATAAAATTTTACAGATGGGGCAACAGTGAAAGTTGGAGCATGCCGGCGTCCCCCCTCCCGCCCCGCGCGCCCCCTCCGCGCCCCACCGACTAGCGATCACCCCTCTCTACACACTGTGGCATCAAACTCGCGAATCGCTGCTTACACCGACACCTGGATCAGTTAGCTTGAACAAGCTAAGCGAAAAATCTTGGACCTGTTTTTTTAAACATGGTAGACTCAGATATAGTGACAATTTCATTTATTGTTAATCGGTAACGGCCATTTATAGTTCGATGTTTATGGTTTGGTTATCAGAACCACCCAGTGCATGAAACACAGGATGTTTGTTCAGCCAGTGGTTCATTTGTTAGCTAAACAAGAAATTATTGTGAACTGTTTGCAGGAACATTGTTTGACTATGAGCTTATGTAATTTTTCAGAGTGAGTAAAATATGAGTAATATTTGAAGACGCGAAACTGCGTGCACTTTTTATGATAGCAATAAAATATTGAACTTTATTTGCTTCGCGAAAAGGCACACATTTCAGTGAGAAAATTTGAATAAAGCGGAGTTCGAATTCGTTTTTTTTTATTCTCTCACTGAATGTTCTATATTGTATGGCTATTTTAAAAACTGCGTGCAGTGTCATATTACGTCACTGTGCCTCAATCGTTTGAATTTCTATAAAAACCTTCACTAGACCATTTGTAAAATAATTGCAGCAAATATTTTCAGCGAGCAATTGATGCCACGTTGTCCTCGCAACCATTGTTGTTCAACGTACTACGCTATATAATTATATCGATAAATAAATAAACATATAACTTTGAGAAAGACGGCACGATCGCTTTGTATTTTATTACCGCTTAAGGTACGGTTCTTGGGCACGCGACTGAATCTATCGACTTGCAAATCAAAATCGCTGTGGAACTGTGCGTGAATCCGAGATTTAAGCTTTCAAGACAGATTTCTTGATAATATGGGATACAGTCAAAGTTCAAAAGTGCCGGCGCAATCACTCAAGTCTCCCAAATATTTATATTTTAAAGAAGTTTAACGGTTCACGACTAGATGAATCTATGCTTTAGATTCTAAATTTTAAATTAAATCAGTCGTGGACTATTATTATTAAACTTCTTATACAAGTAAAATTTTGGAACTTCAGTTTTTAAGTGAGTACTACATAACTGTGTCTTCTAAACAATTCTACGATAAATGTCTGACTTAAGATCGAGTTTCTAACTGAAATCAACAAAAATAGTCTTTGAAAACCGTGAGTATAACTACTAAACAAACTACCTCTCAATGTGATTTACTCCTAGACTACTTTTTAACGTTAAATCAGTCTTTATAACGCAACTAGCTGTGCCCGTGACTTCGCTCCCGTCAACTGCCTGCCCTACCGGTAGGGTTCTACCCTACCCTGCCTTAACTTCCCTTCCCTTCCCTACCTACCTACCCTACTCTACCTACACTACCCTACCCTACCCTACCTACCCTACCCTGCCCTACCTACTCTACCTACCTTACCCTACCTACCCTACCATACTTACCCTACCCTTTTCTTTCTTAAGAACCTTCTCCTAACAATAACAAACACAACAAAAAAAGATTTAGCGAAATCGGTCCAGCCATTCACGCGTGATGCCGTGACTAAGGGCAATAGGGATTCATTTTTACATATATAAATTAACAGTATTTCAAACGTCAAGGTTGAGATTGCGCATCAGTCGCGTGCTCGGAACCACACCTTTAGGGTGAAAATACACATCCATGTAACTTGCATGGAAGTGCGGAAATAACTTGCATCCCATTGTTAGGGCGACAATAAACATGCATATAAGACTGCAAGTAGCTCGCATGCCATTGTTACACTGGTATTCAAGCTACTAAGATGTTACAGCCATGAATATTTTGGGACTAGTTACAGGCATGTGCATTTTCGTCCTTATGTAAATAGTCAACGGCCGTGCAGTATTAAGTATCGGTGTTTGAACGCTTGTCGCGTGTTAATAGTAAACTAGCACATGTATGAATATTTTGGAACAAAACGCGTTTAGTAGTTGTAAAGGAACTTTAGTGCAGAGTTGTGACGTCATAGTGATATATTTTGGGATATACTAGTTGATACTGTGATCACGAATGACCTGACTACGGTGCCATTGAGACTGTTCCCTTATTTCTCGGTGTGAGTTCGTTTTTCTTGCTACCCTTAACACCGGGTTCTGAAAAGAGGAAATTCATTCTAGTGCAATAAATAAAAAAAGTGCAATAAAAAAAACCGCATTAATTTAGGGACCATCTTCGTTATAGAAACTGGTTTTAACAGTTCTTGATAGCATTGATAGTTTTTCATGCGCAGGAGTCGCTTTTCTACACTAATTTTTTGTTACCAATATTTTTGTCCATACCGACCAATAAGGGAGGGGTTTATAGATAAAATGAAATCGTTAACTTAGGTTCGGAATGAGCCATAACAGTTTTTATCTACACAAGAACCTAAGGACATGATTGCACATCATTCGAAGAAGGTTCTATCATAAATACATTGTTTCATTGTGTGATATCGCACTTATTTTGGCTTCATCGTAGTCGGGTAATAAAATGGGCTTAGGCAGACTACTCTCTTTCTATAAAAATCTTTATTTTTAATCAGAAAAAGCAAATAAATGCCTGTGAATTTCAGTGTATAAGGGCGAAAATACACAAACCTAAGTTATTATAGCACAACACACTTTTATGCAAGTTACCGGTGTTGTGTATTTTCGCCCTAACGTCAGTACGTTCAAAAGAAACTGCACTAAAGTACAGGGTAGCTTTCAACCAACGGACTTCAGTACTGTTTTCTGATGAATGCGTGTTTTTTGGTGCAGACTGCAGATATTTGCATAAGAGTTTATGGTCGTCGTGGGGGACCATTTAAACATGTTTTACACTCACCAGTAAAGAAAACGGAAGCTCGATGCTTTTAAGTTACTCTGTGCTAACGGCAGTGTAGTTAACTTGACATGCAGCCCAAGACGGACGTATTGTAGAATGAGGGTAGTCCTTTTTAAATGAAATACCACCTTTTCTCCAGATGTTGAAACAATGTTTCTATTGGGAGGTATGTTGGTAATTTTAGCTGTTAACATTGAGAACACCATTTGTGAATCACAGATTATAAACACCACGTATACATATTTAAATTAAAGTTCGCGGGCTGTACAGGTTTTGCTTTATTAGTGCACAATTAATCTTTTGGTTTGATTTATTTTTTAGATATCCTAGAATGTCCCATTGCTGGGCTAAAGACTCCCCCATCGGTTATTTTTTTCATTGCCTAGCAATTACTTCGATAGCAGCAATATATTGTAAAAACATAATATCACAGTCAGCGTATAAAGTGCCCAGTATGAACACGAAACTCCTCTTTGTGTTTGGAAGTCCACTCCTGAGGGAGTGGGCTGTCTCCCTCCATCCACTCATCACGCAGGCCCAGTAAATATTGGTAAAGACATAAGCAATGAATAAAGGTCGTAGTAGCTCATTTACACCTCCCCGCACCTGCACAACACCGCCTTAAACTGAGATGATTGCTCGCTGTCCCCGCGTCCACCGCTTTCGCCTTACCTTTTTCAACAAGCTAAAGTGATTCAGGCGAACAGTCAGCGTGCGTACAGCGCGCGTGCCGCCCGCTTGAAGCACGTGGTAACTGAGACGTCAGCTGTCGAGTGGTACGATGGCGGTAACTCGCTTACAACGAGCTGTCTGCTAATTTGTGTTGTCAGTGTACAGTATGTTTACAGAGAACGTCCTGAAGCTCGCATTTGAATGAACATTATTTTTCCAGGTGGGAGCGGTGTCGTATAAGTCGGCTTCGACCTTTTGTCTAACTTGAATAATTTCTCGTAAAATTGTGCACTAATAAATTAAGATCTAATATTTATAAAGAATACGAGCAGTGTAGCTTTGACAATATGTACTTTACGTATTGGATGGGGAATTGAGTTTTGGCCGGCTGTGTGCTGTTGTGCTTCAGCATAAAACGTAATGCTGGCATTACATTTGGAATATTGGGCCAATAAAAAACGGAGAACGAAAGAACCTTACTACTATTGAAATAAAGTTAATTTTGTAATATAGATGTGGAGCAAACATTTGTTCAAATACGCCTAGTATAATATGGCTGGTTATTGATGCAAGCCAGCGCTGTGACTCCTGTCTCACAAAGCAGTCCCTTTCCCTATTTGTATTTAAGTTCTCCCGTTGTTATAAGATTCTTTTTTTAATACTACCTTTCTTCTTCTAAAAGTGAATGATGCTTAAGTTGATAGACAGATGTGCTTAAACTCATAGACCAACGAAAAAGTCATTCAATTATGTCAACCATTCATGGGCCCTAGTTACAGTCGACCCGAATATTAGGACACTTTTTGGCGGCCAAAGAAAACTGGCCCAAACCTTAACCGGATCTTCGGTTGCTTACTTCGCGGGCTTGTTAATAACGAACATATTGCGATGTATTAACTTCACCATTTCTTTATGGTATGCATTATATTTGGCGCAAATACCTTTTTTTCTTTTCACCATAAAGAATGAAGTTAGATGAAGTTCGGTCTCTGTCATTTCTAAAGCACGACAGTACATGGTCTTAGAATGCACTGTACAGTTTGGGGTTGTATTCTTATTCGACAATCAATAGTAATAGATAACGATTTCTATAATTGTAAATAAAGTGTATATTTTATTACTGTAAGTGTCAGATAATGCAATACATATAGCGCAAGTTTTTATTTGTAATATACATAGATGGGTTCGTTCACTGGTTAGTTGCGAAAGGTCCACCTAAGTACATACATACGTAGGCTGTTTAACACATTACCCTCCTTTACGTTGCGCTGTAGGGTAAAATGAGTCGGTAAGATAAATCTGGTAAAAATTACTTTATCTGAGAATTTTCTAGGGAACATATTTATTTCCTGTTGTATGATGGTTTCTGATGTAAGTACAAAACAGTAGCTTAATATTACCTCTGATGGTAGCTTTTCGGGCTTGTTTTTGTATCTCTAAACTCTTAAATATATCCTAGAACAATATTAGTCTTTCATATCTATGGTCGCATTTTCTGACCAGTGCAGCAGTGAACGAACTCGAAAGAATTAAATTATAAGTACTTTGATTTGTAACAAATAGAGCGTCATAGTGTTTACAGCTTATATATTATTATTATAATAATTGTAGTTTTTAATTGTACATTTCTTTTTTAATATTTTGACCAAATGTATAGATTAAATTCGAATATATTTTTTGTTCGCTTCGGGTGTACGAGTGCTGTAACTCGACTATCTCGACTTTAGTCGAATAGTTCACTTATTAGTCGATTCAGTCAACTAACCTAGACATAGTAGGTTTTTGAATAGCTTGGTAATCGACTAAATAGTCTTAGTCAGTTTAGTTGTCTGAAAATCGATACGTACAATAATGTACAACCAAACGTGATGGACGTTAGATAGTTTTTGTTCAAATATTATTTACAATTATTTTTATTACGTTTATTTGAAATACAAATAGTCATAATCGACTATAATGTACATGTTCACAAGCATAAATTTGGCATGAAATATTTTTAGGAACATATTTATAGCAATCGCTTGGAATTACAAGAACTATCCGTTTGAAGGCCATTTGAAGCAACGTTAGTGATTAGCACCGCGTGTCCCACGCTGGGCGCCAGTAAGCAGTTGATCAGAGACATGACTTTGCAAGCTTACACAAGATACTTTCTTATTAAGATTGTTTGTGGCCGGGCCCATTCGAAATGATTTTCTTTGACGATCTTTTTCTAAATATTCTTCTCGTGTAAGTATCTTTATTTATTTTCTCTTTAACTTCACTCACAATAGTTTAAAAATATTTTTGCTACAAATTTCATGTCACTGACCAAGCGACATCAGCGCCCTCTAGTCCGCGCGCCAACATACGTGCAACTGCGTTATTAAGGCGAGACTATATTTAAATAAATCTATTTAATAAACAACGATTAACTTGTTTTCTATTATATTATTGCAATAATTATTATTTTATTGTGTATTATATGGATCAAATTTTATATTTGGTGTTTTATTAACTACCATACCTTTTCATATTCAATACTTACATTTTTCATGATTTCATTCAGTCATCATTTATTCTGGTAAGTATGAACTTACACACCACAAACTTGTTAACACGCCTCATCTAAACTTAATTTGTATCGTAAAGTTAATATTGAACGCCCAATGTCAACTAATGCACGAACTGTTAGGTACCATCCGCACTTGGTTGATAACTTATTTCTGTGTATTTACTATGCATAAATCTAGTGTGGCAACTCTTTACAACCCAACAGCTTTTCAAGCTAAGTATTTTTTTTTATTCAAAGGGTAGGTCCGCTCGTTCTGTCAGAATGGCGCAGCGGTATAGCCGCTTGACTCGTGAGTTATAGGGTCCAGGTTCGAATCTTGCTTCGGCCTAACGATTATATAAAATTTTACCTGTCTGGGTCGCGGATAAATTTGAAAGAGAGTTACCGCGGCCATGGCACAAGCCACTGAAGGAACACGGGTGGGTGTAATAAGTAAAAAAAAAAAATGTCCGCTCGTTCTACCGCGTAGACTTCATCCATCGCTTGACATCAGAGGAGATCGAAGTCAAGTCCTCATTGTGAAAGAAAGAACTACACTAATAATTCACATTTCCGAAATCGGATGACATGACAACTCAGTATAAAAAATAAAACTACAACGGCTTTATTTAAAAAATAATATATTTTGTACAATGTTTGTGTGTAAACGAACTATTGCATCTGAATACAAAACGTTAGAATGTAGTACGGAATAGAAGTATGCTTATTTACTGCTGGCAAGATATTTGAAAATGAGCGATTGAAGAATATTGATAGCTTCGTGAAGTTCGCCTCTTATTAAATGGGAGCTAAACGTAACTGTCGAAATGAAGGTGTAGGTAATAAGGTGCACCTACATTTCATACACGCGTGATGTTAAGTGTAAGTTATCTTAAAATTAAACAGAGAGTTTTGTCTGGGGACGATTATACTGGGTGTCTCAGAAAAAACTAACCTTTTTAGATGCATAAAAAATTAACAATTAAATTTATATACTAGCTGACCCGGCGAACTTCTTATGTTGGCAAGGTTTTGGCGTAGTGGGGGTAAGTTGGCGCATATGCCGCGAACTGACCAACCACCATATAGAGAGAACGGAACGTGGACGCGACACGATTGGCTAGTCGATCCTTGTGTCAACTGACCAACCAATCGCGCGCTCGGAATGGTCTTAAACGTTTCCGCGCCCCGCTTTACTACCAAAGATACCTAAAAAACGACTACTGCGCATCTAACTACTCTTGCCGACTTATGTGCCGGGGATTATACCGCCTTAGAAGTGACATACCGACAGAAGCCACCTACCGGATGCAATTATGTTTTCAAACCATTGAGCAGCCAACAATCGACCAATCACATGGTCGGAAATCCACATCGCGTATTTCATCTCACCATGTGATTGTTCGATTCATAACGCAATAAGTTTGCAGGAACCATGTACACACAGAATTCCATCTAAATCGGTCCAGCCGTTTAAGAGGAGTTAGGTGACAAACACACGTACTACGTAGAATAATTATATATATTAAGAAGATACTCGTTATATTACATAATTAGAATCTGAAGACATGGAAAATCACTTAGAAGTTTTATTATATAATTTATTACGTGTATATTTTTATGCATCTAGAAAAGTTAGTTTTTCTGAGACATCCGACACAGTTCCTATTGGTAGAAGAAATTATAGTTATCATATCCCATGGAACTGTGTCACAGTTATGTAAGAGTCGAGAATCTAGCCAGTAAATGTGTCTTTATTAATAATTCAGGGGTTTCTTCTCATGTCTCCTAGTGATATGTAAAAGAAAAACTAAAATGGATATTATATTAATAAGGCAAGTTAGATTAATTGCTATGACACTACAGGTGCTAGAAATATACATAACAAGCTGTTGCCCGCGACTTCTTCTGCACAGCATTAGTACTTCTAATAGTGTAAAGTTTGCATACAAACTTCCACGCCCCCTTCCCGGAAATCATCCTTAAGTTCCGGGATAAAAACTATTCTATGTCCTTCCCAGGATCTAAAACTATCTCCATACCAAATTTCATCTAAATCGGTTCAGCGGTATCAGGCGTGAAAAGATAACAGACAGAGTTACTTCCGCATCAATAATATTAGTATGGGTCACATGGACACTTATCACTAAAGGAGAAAACCATTACCAGAAGATACACCATTTTATCATTATTAACATGACCTTGCCAGCAGTTTAACAGTTAGTCTATTATGAAAATACATTTTGATAAACATAATCCAAAGCGGTAAATATAAAAACAATCACATAACTAACATGTAAACACTTTTCTTTGGTAATTATTTAATAGGCGTATGTCACATGTGTTCAATAAAACGGGAAAGCTAATTCAATCAAAATAAATAAATAAGGAACAAACAACTCATTTTAAAATGATTGCAGATCTTTTAAAAATTGAAAGAATCTCATCATTTGTTTGTCTTTTAATATTCTTAAAATTATAATGAGTAATTGTATAAATCTGCAATTATCTCAAAACGAAACTACGAAAACTATCTTAAATTCTTTTGCATTAACTAATAACAAATCAGCAATTTATAATTAAAATTAATCAACATACACAAGGCATTAGAGAAGTAGGTACACCATAAACTATTTCAAGTTTCTATTTTATTTTAAAAGATGTGTTCTTTGTCACCGGATTATTGCAAACACCATTATTGCGATAGCGATATATTGTGAACAGACACATTAAAAATTCCATCTAAATTCGTGTCTTACCGGGAAGAGTTTACAATCTTACGTGATTTTTTATAAACAAATGGTTTTTGCAATATCTCGGTACATTTATCTTGCTAATCTGCTGCTTATAACTAGTAAGAGATATAATCACCCTAGGTAAAAATTGAAACTATTTTTTTTTATAATGTCATGCTATACCATTTAGATTTTCAACTCTATCATCAAGATGGTATGGATTATAATGGTATTTTCTTTGCAACTTACGTATATAAAAGTGCAAGGTAAGTGACATAGTGGCACCAGACTGCCATATTGGAAGAAGCCATTAGGCACTTTTGATTGGCTATCTTAAACGGGCTAAGCCCATCAGGTTGGCTAGACCTCACTTGAGCAGTCTGGTTACCTAAGGCTCAGTGCAGAGAATAATAAACCAAATTATCAATGTCATAAAGTGCAAACTTGTACGAACCTTAAGCAGCTGCTAGAGCGGGCTCACGCGATTTAATTTGCACTTTATAACAGAAATCTTAAAGCTTATTATTCAATGACTGCCGAGCCCCGTCTGTTACCGGAAGCGAGCATATTTCCTTGTACAATACATTGAGGAATAGAGCCTCAAGCCTACAAGCTACAGATTAGTCTAGTTACAAACTACAATAAATAAAATCAACAACATGATAGCGAATATCGCGATTTAATACGACAATCATTTTTCAACAGCCTCGGTCATTTATAACTTCACCCTTTAATATCTGACTAGTAACACACTGTTTAGGACGTTCAAAGGGAAGACGGCCCATGGCCTGTTTCACCAGAGAAGTATCAGTTAACTTATCTGGTAGATATTCGTTAATTTTTTGATGGATTCCAAGACAAAAAAACTCGCTATGTTCAAATTTTATTGCCTACGGAAAGGACACGTAAGGTCAAGCGCCACTGCGATCGAAGAATTTTGACTCGAACTGTATATTTCACGGCGCTTAAGACCTTTCCGCCGTCGCCGATCACGATCAGTTCCGTAGACTGTGTGGAAAGTATTTTGTCTAGGCCCCAGCAAGAAGTTGCGTAAGTGATTCGGCAAGGCGAAGGATTTGTACGCATCAATCGACCAATTACATAAGCGCGAAATCCATTAAGCGTCTTTTATCTCGCACGTGATTGGTCGAATTCACTTACACTATTAGACTACAGATCGGCTGTTGGTGTGGCGACGCACTCTCTTTCACCGCGTTGAGGTTTCGATGTTTAACATAGGAAGATTTTCTTATCTGAGCACTGTGAAACAGCCCTCAAACTTACATTTTAAAAGGTTCTAGTCACTTTGGCTTAAGTTCTAAAAACATTATCAATTTGTTGACGATTGCCTTATGGCAAGCAACCTTTTTCAAACTATCCAAATTTTTTGGTTAACGACCCTTTATCAGGTTTTTCGAAATGTTTTTTAATGAAAGAAGGCCATATGATGGCAAGCATCCTTTTTATTACTCTCCAAAATTTTTAGTAATAGCCCCTCTAACAGGTTCTTCGAAGATATTTATAATTTAAAACAGTCCCATCCAAAGCTAAGTACGTAATTTAATGATTTCTCTTATTTAACAATTCAATAGAATGACAAAATAACACATCAAAACTTTTAACAGACCGAATAAGTACTAATGCCATTGAGCATATCTTTTGTTTAAACAAATTTTTTGACTAGTGGCTAACTACACGAGTTTTATATTATATATTTTTTATCTCTAGATATGTGGCTCTCTTATGAGATTTACCTATTTAAAATTTCGTTTAGAAAATTATTTACTTACTTTTTAATCTATGGTAAAGTGCAACTATTTTTTTTTCAATATGGCGCAGCAGTAAAATGGCGGGAAACTACTCTGAAAGGCGGAACACGATTCTATAAAAAAATATTTTGTGCTTAAAACGCAGTTACTAGAGTTGCGCAGAGAATTGACGAAACTTCGAAAATTGCTAAGGTTTTTAGATTGGAAACAACTATATACCTACGTGTTTATAATAATTTACGTCGATATCGTCCTTTCTCAGCAAGGCACACCACTATAGGTCCGGTCTACTCACGAGCCCATTCAATTTAGTATAAATATCTTATTTAACTTATCTACTTTCCAAACGTTTTTATTAAAAGTGTACCTTCACGACCGTTATCCCTTAGGGAGTGAGCACAGCTCCTAGCGATGCCAACACTTTGGTCGGTAACATTGAACTACTATACACACTATGATCTTTTAAGTCTACGTATCTGACGTTGTACGTCCAAAAAGTCGCTGACTGTAGTTTATATTCATTATTATTTTCGAATACAAAGGTAACTTCTTCCGATTTCCCGCCACATTGCGAAGTTTACGCGTGTTGTGATACCGCCAACTAAGTTGCAGTTGCGATGGTCGTATGCCTCCAATCTCTCCCATTAATGCTGTCGCTCAATATCTACCCTGCAAAATAAAATAAAGCATTTATTTAGTTAAGAATTACAGATGTATATGTAAGGTGGATACCGTATCAGACATAGTTTGATGAGCCGGATTTGATAAGACTAGGAAGGGAGGGACCACTGACTGATTGGTAGCACTTTTTTATATAAATGATGAAATATGATTGTAACTTCGACATTTTCTGTTTTTATTTTTGACCTCTCTTTAATTGTTTTTAATTCTTGACATTATTAATTGTATTATTTGACATCTAACATACAATTATAATAATTTTTGTTTTAATTATAATTGATAATTTACAAGTTGACATCAAAATGTATTGGCATAAAATTTTTAAGGTTAATTAATTTATTATAAAATCAAATCAAAATCAAAATAGTTTATTTCAAATAAACCTTAAAGGTACTTTTGAATTGTCAAACAACAAAAAAAAATATGACTCTAGTTGCAAATTCGCAAACGTCAGTAGATCTCAATGGAGAAGAATTTGCAAGAAACTCCATGGACACTCTTTTCCATCAGTTTCAATTACAAGTTTTTGGTTACATCATTCTTGTTAAAAAATAAATACATATATGTGAGAACGATGCACAAAGACGTGCACGTAAAAGCGTCTAGAGTAACAAACAATTTCAACATAAAAATGCAATGACAGGCCGAGGCAGCTAAGTTATGACCAATCCCAACTGATGGCGCCCGTTCACGAACATGACGCATGGATCGGCACCACTCAGCTCAACCATTATGGAGGGAACCGAATGATCCAACACATGTGCCACCATCAGAGAGAAATTAGAGTGAGCATGACACACTCAAATGCCAGGGCACACAGAAGTCAACCAACGACACATAGGTAGATTTACAGTCGGAACATAGTACTCACACATGTGCTGTGCAGTTATATAATACTAAAAGAAATTGAGTTTATACAATACAAATATATTTATACAGTCTTCAGCAGCTCCAACAATACTTGTAAACTTTTCTGCCCATCACTAATTGTTCTTGCGCCCTAATGGCTGCGGAGCGGGACCAGCATTTAGCCAAGCATTTTTATCAGCGATGTAATCCCCCAACTTATAATATGCTTGCCTGCATAGTGTGCGTTTTATACAAGTTTTAAATTTCGTCTCATTCAGTTCTAGAATGTGGGGAGGTATTTTATTGTAACATTTTATACAGTACCCCATAAAAGATGATGCTACTTTAGCCAGCCTGAAACCTGGTTGGATTAATTGGTCCCTATTTCTAGTAACATAATTATGTCTGTCGCCGTTTTTACTGAAAAGATGTAAATTTTTTCTAACGTACATGATGTTTTCTTAAATATATTGACAAGGTACCGTCATGATGTTAATGTCCTTAAACAGTTCCCTTAGAGAATCGCACCGGCGATATATGCCTTAATGTTCACCAAAATACATTAATAAAAATAAACTTAAGTCTAATACACATACAATGGGCGGCCTTATCGCATACCGCGATCTCTTCCAGGCAACCTGGTATGGACAGTAATTGCTTGGACATGAAATGGGGCGGTCATTGGTGTAACAATAACAGTGCTAAAATGATATACTACAATAGATACACAGATAAATACATAAGCTATGTAATACATACTTAAATACATACACACCCACTTAATATATAGGCAAATGAAAAGAAATACAAATAAAAAACATTTAACAAAAAAACAAACCGACTTCTTAAAAAAACACTGCAAAAATAAAAATAACTTTCTTTTCCGAAGTGGGTGTCTTTGGTCCCTATTGTTTTCCTTGTTTCGACACTTTTAGCATAAAGGAGTTCAATTGGCCATCTGTGGTCTTCTTCACCAGTTCTACTTCACCAAATGATACGTTCTGAGTGCAAATGATTGCATTGATTGCCTATAATATTTGAGGAGTTGCCTCGATTTCTCCAAGATCCCATCATCAGATCCTGACCTGATGACTATGGGACCAACTGGGAAGTATACCCTTTCAAACAAAAGATTAATTTTCCAAATCAGTCCAGGCGCCTTTGAGTAATCGGGGAACATACATAAAAAAAAGAAAAGATTCCGACGAATTGATAACCTCCTCCTTTTTGAAGTCGGTTAAAAATGAAGACAATCTATTGATAATCACAGTATCTGTTTGAAATTGACAAGCTAAGAAGAAGACAGCGACGTTTATAATTTTTTTATTTATTATTTGACATCAATATATTTAATGATAATTTATTATTTTACATTTAATTTTCAATGACATTTTAATTGTGTTTTAATTAATTGACAATTTATTTTTGCATCTACTGTTTTCTCCCAATAAATCGCCAGACGGATAGTTATGGATTTGATTAAACCTGGCAGGTAAGACGAGTTGTTGAATTAGAGCCGATGATCTGCCTCATATATGGGGAGCTTGTGGCTAAATAATAACAGCCGCACGGATCGATCTTCAAGGCTAAGCAACGCTTGACGAGGTCGGTCTGTGGATGGGTGACCATATTCAACATAGCGAGTTTCCTCCGTGCCTCGGAAAGCACGTTAAGCCGTTGGTCCCGGCTGTCATTTGAAGATCTTTGACAGTCGTTACGAGTAGTCAGAAGCTTGAGATCTGACACCAGTCTTGCCAAAGGGTACCGTGTTACCCAGTTACTGGGTTGTGGAGGTCAGATAGGCAGTCGTTCCACGTAGAACACTAGTGCTCAGCTGAATCCGGTAAGATTGGAAGCCGACCCCAATATAGTTGCAAGAGAGAGATCTGCCTCATATATTTTCGTACTAGCTGCTGCCAGCGGCTTCGCCCGCGCGCAAGTCGAAAATTATCCCGAGGAACATATTACCGGGATAAAAAAGTATCTTTTGTGCTATTCCAGACTGTAATCTGCCTCTGTGTCATATTTTATCCAGATCCGTTCAGCCGTTCTGGCGTGATTGAGTAACAAACATACATCCATCGAACTTTTCGCATTTATAATATTATAAGTAAGATTTTGTTTCACCGGCTACCTTTACTCAATCTCTTCTTTTAGTCATTTTTTCTAGTAATACCACAAAAACTAGCTTTTTCAAATGAGGTGAACCACTATAAAAGATTCCCTATGGATTAGAGCTCGCCTTAAAAATGTAAAACTTTGGGTTGCTTTTCATCAAAAAGTTTGATGAGCTCCACCAGCCATTTACCTAATAAGTCTAATGCGGCCGGCCCCCTTGCCCGGCACGCTGCGGACTCCCCGGCACCGACGACTGAGAGGAGAGCCCGAGTTCCAGCGCGATGTTCTTGTCCATAGGGCTCCGCTTCAGGTAGTCCGATATGTGCTGAACGATCAGCTCGATTGCCACTGGAAATTGAAATAGAAAGTTAGCTATTTCACTGATACATTGACAAACTTGTCTGTGTGATGAACGGATGAAGTAAGCCATGAATCGCAAAAAAGTAAAAATAAAATGCTCATGAAGTAAATTTATTGTTATGTACGGTAAATACTGACTAAAAATCTAGCTAAAACGATTGAAAACTAAACAGTGGTAATAAACTGTAAAATCCGAATCTATGGAGTTATGAAGTACTAACTATTCATGGTCTATTTTTTTTTAAGTGAGTCTTTCAGTGTGCCTCAGCCTGATTTTACGAGTTGTATGAGTTTTATCCACATAGAGTTTACATAGCCCTAATGGAAATGCATGATGCCTACAAGTCACAGCATTAATTAGGTTCTGCATTGCATGATTGAAGTGTAATGAGATAGCCAACATTTCATATGACACGATAGTTCTGATTTTTTGTACCAGGTGTAAACGTCGTGTAAGCTTGTAAGAAGCGAAAAAGAAAGAAAACCATTAAGACCGGGTTTCTCAACGCTAAATTATCGCAAAAATAATGTGAAAAATTGTCAAGCACACGTTAGCTGTGATTGGTTGAATCAATTTTCAACAGCCAATCACAGCAGATAACCGGCGATTATTCGTTGGTTACGTTAACAACCCGATAATCGAGTGTTGAGAAACCGGGGGTAAAAGAAATATAAAATTGCGTAAGAGAATTCGGCAAGGCAAAGGGTTTGACCCCATGAAAGAGTATGACAAATACTCTTGAAATAATTAGGTATTGCCAAAAAATATTGGACTGTTTCGAAAAGGGTATCGTCACCGATGAAAGCGTCCGAAAATATGCAATTGGTCTGCTGACTATATGGGTGGATTGTATTTAGAAAATGACCCTATAATCCAGCCATTACCTCGGGCTTCCTCAGTTCTGGCTTATATAAACGACAATTTTCTACTTTTACTGATTCAAAAATTAAACGCACATTCAAGTTTGCAAACACTTTATTCCTTTTAAATATACATACATGGCTTCAAATAAACATTGTTTAAAATGTAATTTATACAATAAGATTGGGAATAAACATTAAACACATACATCGTTTGTGCTGTTTACGTAATTATTTGTAAAAATATACATTCGTGTTATGCATAAAACAGCCGAAAGAATACTGAGAAAAAGAAAATTGAATGCATAATTACCTCTATTTTAAGTTGTTTAAAAATTTACCAATTCTGATCAAAACCTTTTGTAAAAGTAGGTAATAATGGACAGAATCGTTTTATGATCGTAAAGAGGCTGTTTTACACAAAACAATGATAATATCTAGAGTAAATATAGAGGACATCACACACATTAATTCGAAGATACAAATCAACGCGTCAACTGTATATAAATGCTACGTAAAATGCTTAAGCGCTAAATAATAATAAAATTATTATTATAATATGCGATTGTGCATAAACAACATAATACTCCTACAGGAAATAAGGACAGACGAAGTATTTTAAGTATATTTTAGTAAGTTTTAACGATTGTAAAGAACATTACCTAAAGTTTAGAATTATTGTTATCCTCTTGCATATATTATTCTGTATATGCAATAGTAGGTAATAGGAATATCTTTACAGCAGAATTGATATGATTTTAGTTCAAATTTATAAAAATGTATATAACAGTATAGGTCATACATACAACGAATTAAGTCCATATACGTAAATTGAATTTTACCAGAAAATCAATTTACAGTTTCAGTCAATAATAATCACAAAAATAAAACAAGTTAATTTGCCAAAACTTAAAATTTTAAACAATAATAATATTTCACTATGTTAATTTTACAACTAAGATATTTTTCTTAATTTGAAAGCGCACTTTTGCGGCATTGATATTTATAGCCAGACTGATGTTAACGTAAATAAATACAGATGAATATGTATACTTTTAGACAGATCGAGAAATAATAATATTTTAATTAAATAAAAATGAATGTGAATCTGACAAGTTCATTGAATAGAAATCTTATCTTTTTGTGACATTCATAATTATAATCAAGTAAGTACTTCACATTTATAAGATTATGGTGGCTTTTGCCGCAAAAATCCGCGTTCACCCTAAAGTCCAGTATAACGACAAACAATATTACATTTTTTTTACGTTTTCCACTACTTTTTATCACATTTAATCATTGGAATTGGCCACACCCCCTGTTTCTTTCAGTTTTTAATTTCTTTGCAGATTCTGGAATCTAGTAAATACACTTTTCTTATTAGCACTAATATTGCATTGAGATTTGTTTAGAATCTATTTAATTTATTTAGAATTTAGTATTGAAGAAGAATACTAAGAGATATAAGCCCATTTTCACATGTCTGGGTGAAATCTGCCCGTGAGTGTGAAAACTTAAACATTTATGTTGAATTTCACCAATGAAACTGAACGCAATCAACACATGTAAACTACGTTCAAGAGCTATCAGTGTCATAAATAATATTCATCATTTTTAATGTTCTCACTGTTGATACACATTGGCCTCCTCTCTATAAGAAGGGACCACGCGGTGTGTCAACAATATTGTTGAATATTGACAGATCTAGAAGACGGTTAAGATGTAGTGATCGCGTTCAGTTTTATTGGTGAAATTCGTCCTTGACCTTGTATTTAGAAACGGCATATAGTCCCCGGCATGTAAGTTGGTTTTGGCGCATATTGCGCGAGCTGACCAACCACCACTCTCCATATAGAATGAACGGAACGTGGACGCGACGCGATTGGTCAATCGATCCTTGTGTCAACTAACCAACCAAATCGCGCGCTCGAAACATTCGACGCACCCCGCTTCAGTACCAAATAGACCTAAAAAACGACTTCTGCGCATCTGCCGGGGATCATACCCTGCACAGGGTATCTGGTACCCCGTGCGTGTGAATAGAGACTAATATTGAAAGCAAATATATCTTGTATTATGAACAATTTTAATTAAGAAACAGATGGCGCTTAGATGACATTTAGTTGTGAACAGTTGAATACAATGTAAATTCTACCACTTTCTACATGATCGTATTGATGTATGAGTCTTTTCCAATTGTTTGAATCAGTCTGTAGATTATACAATGTTAACCTAATTTTGCATACGAGTTGATGCTGAGTTATTACAAATATGTGTACGTTTTAAATTATATTTTGCCCATGCTTTTGGTCAGCAATTTTTTGCTAACACTAGGAGATACCTAAATGGACGCCTATATACTATTGAACTATTGGTTTTTCAGTTCTCGGCACTAAGCCGAGATTGAAAAACCAACAGTGCGCTTTTATGTATTATTGTATTTATTTTATGCGTTTTTCATGAGACAAATATAACGTTTTTGAAAAAATAAATGTAAAGTTACAGTAGAAACTTTTGGGATATTATTTTGAATAAAAAAAACAGCACCATGTTTACTAAACTCTTTTGTAAGAAAACATATTTATATTTTAAAAGCTATTGATGTTTTGATAATTATTCAAAAAAAGGCAATGGTAACTTGTACTCCTAATCTACATAGTTTCACTTTAAACAAATTTAAGGAAACACACGGAACTGAAAAACATAAATTACGTTAAATATATACTCCTAATTGAGACAGTGAACATTTTACAAGAAAAATGTATACCACACAGTTGTGTGTGGCATAAAATACATATACTTAGATAAAGTAAATAAAATTGTCTATACTATAAAAAGAAAAATATTGTTACAAGATAGGGCAACGCAATCTAGTGACGAGTAGAAGAACTAAGTAGTAACTAGTGGCGCCATCTAGTATCGAATAGCGGAACTAATTGTAAATGTGTAAGTAATGCGATTGATACATTATGCGTCATATATCCCGACCGCGTACTGTAGCATTACACATTGCTCGACCAAATTAAGCATGGCACATGACACTCAAACATGACGCACGGCGGCTTCGATTTGGAAGCGACACAGAGCGATCCGAAAAGGATGTGGATGTGGAAGTGCGAAATAATAGGATTGTTTAAGAAGTGTTTTTGTAATAATAATTTGAAGTCTGCTGTTTAAATAATTTATCCCTGAACCCCAGCTCGTAACAATATACTACATATATAATAATGTGCGCAAAATAGTTTTCAGTTGGAGAAATGGATAAGTGCGCGTTCATGACATTATAGGAATATTTTAACTAGAAACGTATACCTTCTATTCCACTATTATACGTAAAATGCCTGTCGCCGACTCGCCTTGAGCAAGCGTGATGATAATTGCTTGTGTCTTCTCTTTATAAGAAGAGATCTTTGTTATGGGACAATAACAGACCTGTATTTATACATAAAAAGACTGTCACGAAAAGACTTAATTTTATAGCCATCACTGGTTATTAAGGTTCCCCTAGTCGACGGCACGAACAATTTTGTGCGCGAGGTTAAAATGCATGCTATCTAATCCGACAACACGTGCGGAAGAGATAAATGCTGTGATGAGGAAGAAGCTAGTTCTTGTACGAATTAGCACTTTCGCAAGTTTGTAGCAAAATGGATGATGATTTAGGCAAGTCTAGATATCACGAAAAAAAGACTAAATGTATATTTTCAAAATAAAGTTATTTGCATTATTAAATTACTAATCTATCCCTGTATGGAGGCCGTTTTGCAATTTTCTTTCTTCTTATGGTATTTATTGCCGCCCAAAGATGCGTTAAAATTAGTGTTGAAATATGGAACTTTCGACGCTCATAACTTCCAATTTTTTTTTTTACTTTTTTGTTTCCATACAGGGCTAGATACTGATTAGACAAATGGAGATATTTTTTTTTATTTTGAACGTACATCGTCAAACAGTGGAGTAATCCCTAGACTACGTTTGTATGGAAGAATTTTCGACTAGTGTAACCTTAAACACAGAAGCAAAAAGGTATCAAAATATTCCAAATATATTATGACACTGCGCACTTATCCTTTCAATATATCAGGCAGTTTTAAAAAAATGCAATATTTTCAATTCGACCTCTTACGACCAAAAAAATGGATGAAACATTTTAATGAAATACTTTCTATTTTGATGGCGTATTTTTAAATACTGATCACATATTTTAACCGCTAACCCTGATGTAATTTAGATACATCTTAACCAACTACCAAATTATTATAAGTCAAACTTAATTTAGCTATTTTAAACTTCAACTCCCGATAAATAAAGCATATAATTTAGTCAAGTATCCAAAAATGAATTTGGCAAAAATACAAATGTTTGTCACATTCACAAATATTGGTAAACCAACAATGTTGTATGACATATTAGCGTCAAATGTTGGGGCAATTGCTACAAAGTATACAGTTTAACCCTGTGAAGCAAATTGGACTACAATTCGAAGAATTTTTATGGGGATATAAAAATATTTTATTTATTTCATCTATCTTCTCTGTAAGATAATTGACGTTATTGATCAAGCCTGTAATTGGCTAGCAGGTAAACCTCTCGTCGTGATTGGCTGACAGAACCCACAGATAATCGCTTGATAAGATTTGATCACAGATTATATTGGCGGCTTTTTAACACATCGGTGTTAGTTACCATTTTCTAAGTACCTACAAAAAAATAAAAACAGATGTAGTTTAAAAGCATGTAAAATATTTCTATACCCCCACAAGGTGAGTGAAAACACTATACAAATATACTTAAACTATATGCTTTGAAAAGCGTCAGCCTTATAATAAACAATAATGGACCTTAACTACATATTACTTATACATATAGATATTGGAGAAATATCTTGCTTGCAGCACATAAGAATGTTTTGCTTAGAAACCAATTTGTGATCCCGAACACTAATGCAAGAGAGAGAACATTCAGATACGTTTTATGGTGTCATTTTAATGCACCATAAAACACATAACATCTGTTAATTTGTTATCTTTGGCCCTCTTTCGGGAATTGCTAAGGCCTACTTGCACGAAAAATTAAGCTAAGAGTTAGTTGCTAACACGAAGACAAATTGACAGGTTGTCATACAATATTGTGATCCGCAAGAGAACCAGGGCTACCGGCAGAGCCCGAAGAATTGCCAAACTTATGTGGCAATGGGCAGGAAACATTGCTCGCAGAACGGATAGCCGACGGGGCATAAAAGTTCGAACCGGAAGATGTTGCGTTGGATGGCCTCCCACTAGGTGGGCTATGGACCTGGTGAAGGTTGCGGGGATACGCTGGATGCGAGACGCAAGGAGCCGGTCAATGTGGAGACGCTTGGGGGAGGCCTATGTCCAGCAGTGGACGTCTTTCATCTGATATGATGATGATCATAGCAACTAACTCTGAATTAAGTTTTTCGTACCAGTCGGCCTCAGGAAAGTGTGATTGTCATCAGTCTCCTTGCGAAAAAGGTGAGGTACTATACGTCCATCAGCTCCATCTCTGTCTTGCACCGGAACCATGTTATCCGGTCTGTTTCAGATCAAGTTATTTTTCCCATTCTCTAGTCAGAATATTTTGGGTTAAGTAGACTTATTTCATATCTCATGTGCAACAAGCAATAGAATCGGTTAAACGTTAACAACACAAGTGTATGAGGTACAGGGACGTGGTCACGTGACATACCCTCGAAGGTCGGAACCCGTCTGTGACCTTGTGATCTAGATAAACTCGTTATATAACTGAGGAACGATGCTTGCAAGTTTATTTTGGTATGAATATTATACTACACTGCTGAAGACCATTCATGAATTTGAAAATATTTTACTCTTTGGCAGTATATGTCCAAATCGATAACGCAAAACATTACATCATTTTTGGTATTACGCTTGAAAGACATAAACAGAAAATTAAAAAAAGAAAAATAAAATTATCTTTGGCATATTCTGAAGTACCAAAATTGAATAAAAAAAAGATTGCAGCAGGCATTCCTATTTTGAATTAGCAACAAAACAACCTTGTAACCGCCTTAGGCCAACTCGCACGATAACCTTAACTCAGAGTAACTTGCTAACACGAGGTTAAACAGACAATATTGTACGACAAACTGTCAAATTAACCTCGTGTTAGCAATGAACTCTGGAGTTAAGTTCTCCGTGCAAGTGGGCCTTTTTTGACAAAACCAAAACCTAACTTCCGTCAAAAGAAAAGAAAACATACCTTAAATCTTGATCAAACAAATATAGCGAGGAGATCACAAAGTCACAGACTGTAGTTCAAACCTATTACTATCGGCTCAGCGTATCTTCGGAACTGCCAGACATCCGTCTCCCAGTCGTCTCATCCACCTCCTGATGTCCGTTGCACCCATTCACAACCTTGGGCGGCGAAGATCTCTTCTTGTACATGATATCCCATATATGATGCACGATAAGGTCAATAGCCACTGCAACAATGCAAAACGGACTTTTAACGCGGTGAATACGGTCGCTTTTTGCAGCTACATAAGAGCATAGCCGCTGCAAACTTTTTCTTGCATCTTTTTTTAAAGTTCGAATACAGAATGTGGCAGTATACGACCTCGTTGCAGTGGCTATGACCTTGTGTCACTTACCTTGGATTTAAAATATCACTTAGAACTATATAAACGGCTTTTGCGATTCGGCATTTGAAACGGAGGTAAATTCAACTATCACTAATATACTCAAGTATGCTGGAGCATTAATAATTTTTTGTATCATGAAAATTAGTTATCAAAGAACGTGTAATGACGTAAGCTGAGAATTAACCTCATTCAGGTAATATAAATGCTCGGTAACGGTTATAACTTTTTTAAATTATTCATGGTGTTGTTTTAAGACCGATTACGTTATCTTGGGTTATTTGTATTACATAATTTTAGGCAGCAAAGAAATTTAAAACTATAAAATATTATAAATTCTAGGAACTAAATAATGATAAAAAATTATATATAAATATATAAACATGTCTCACCCAGATTGTCGGCTCCCCTGGGAATGATGACGTCAGCAAACTTTTTGGTCTGCAAACAATGAATTTAAAAATAAATTCGCTGTATTTTGTGTAGGGTATTATAATGTGAGGTCGTGTATTAATAACGCAACTGCGCTGATCGTTGCTAGCAATAACAGAAAAATTGGAGCTCGGATAGTTTGGCACACTTCATTAACATATTACATATTGTCTACGTAGGAAGTTATATGTTGCCGTTGTTTGGGCTTATATTAAAAAAAAACTTTTAGAGATTTTGGAGATCTGAGACTCGGGGTGGACCGCCCCTGCTGCCACCTATAAATCCGCCAGTTGATATAATCATTTTCACAAAACTTCCGAAACACTAATCATTTAATCTTGGTGTTAAAATCTGAAACTGCAGAATATCACCACTTTGTAACAGGCATGCTGCAAACCATTCCTGTGTCATCGGTAGATAAAATACAAACAAACAATAATTTACAGGTCTACTAAAAGTATAAACTCACCGGTAAGCAGAATTCTTCGAAGGCAGGCTTGACAAAGTTCATGTACTGGTTCAGTACTTGTTCCAGATCGCGGCCTCGCTCCATTATGTCGCGTGGCACTGCAATACAATAATCCCTATGAAGTGTGGGCATATGTGTATTATCATGGGTTCATTCGCTCTTTGTGGACCGGTCCTTGGCTAGAAAAAGGCTCAATATTCGAATCAATTTTCGCCCATGATCGTACAAATATAGCTAACTGGTAGCTGTTCTAGCCAAAAGTAGTGTAATGTTTCAAGGTAGCATAAGAAACTACTTTATGTAAGTACACGTCTTTTGCAAAGACCATAAGTTTACGAAGAAGGACTTTATCCCTCAAGTGATCTGAGCACTAAGATTACGCACGAACACGAAAACTTCGTTCGGTAAAATCAAACAATACAATACATCTTAAATAGCTTCATAAGGAAAGGCCAATACCCTTTACAAACTGGATGGGGTATTAGAAATAAGGCACAATATGCAGTCATTGAAAAGTGTTGATGGCAACACAGTTATTTATATGCCAAGTTTTATCTATGATAATATGTGATCTGTTGTAAAGAGCTGTCAAACGCTCTCTTCCTCTTTCCTGTGGTCTATGACCACCACGCATTCATGTGAGTTATAGTAAATAATTAATAAAACAAGCAAATTGTATCAATTTACCACCTAAACCATAATAAGCTTCTAAAATTGATGATGTTTCCTTTTGCGAACGTGTTCTCATAGCCACCCGCTTGCCGGCCGTCGAACCACAATGTTAAAAATTTATTATGGTTTTATGTTTTTATTGTCTTTATTAGTGGCCTGTAAATGATGTAGGCTGGTAAATTGATACAATTTGCTTGTTTTATTAATTACTAGCTGTTGCCCGCGACTTCGTCCGCGTCTAACTTGTAAAGTTTATATTTATTTTTTTAAATTTCCCACAGAATCTGTGAGTAGCCTATATTTCTCTTTATAACATCAGCTATCTACCAGTGAATGTCGCGTCGAAATCGGTCTAGTCGTTTCGTAGATTACCCGGAACAAACAGACAGACACAGACAAAAATTGTAAAAAAATATATTTTGGTGTATGTACCGTATATATATTCATATACATGTGGTAAAAAACGGTTATTTCTATATTATAAACAGACACTCCAATTTTATTTATATGTATGTATAAACTAGCTGCCCGACGAACTTCGTTCCGCCTAACAAATTTCTAAAATAAAAGATTTTTTCTAAAATAACCGTAGCCTAAGTTACTCCTTATTACATCAGCTACCTGCTAATAAAAGTCCCGTCAAAATCGGTCCAGCCATTTCAGAGATTAGCCGGAACAAACAGACAGATAAAAAATCTAAAAAATGTTATTTTGGTGTATGTACCGTATATAGTATATTCATATAAATGTAGTAAAAAACTGTTATTTCAATATTACAAACAGACACTCCAATTTTATTTATATGTATAGATGTATAGATTTACTCTAAATCACATGAATGCGTGGTGGTCATAGACCACAGGAAAACGGAAGAGAGCGTATGCCAGCTCTTTACAACAGATCACAAATTATCATAGAAAAAACTAGACATATAAATAACTTTGTGTTGCCATCAACATCAAGTACTCCCAAAATAAACTGGGCAGATTATACATCTGAAGCCATATGAATGCCATGCTTTAGAAAACATACAAGTACCAACACAAATTGTATAAAGAACACATACCTCTCCTCGCCAGCCTGGTATCAGAGTCAGTATCAACGAAGAGCTTCATGTGGAACAGATCGCGCACCTCCGGGAAGTAGAACACCAGGATGCCCTCGATCAGCACCACGTCAGCCGGGTAGATGGTGTGCGAGCGGAATGGGCTGGTGGTAGAGAGGCAATTATTACATTGTTGAAATGGGAGGTCAGACTAAGCGCTAATCAGCGCGACATAATTAAACCTGCCCTAGTCTTAGAACTATATTGTGCGCGGGGTTAATATGCATGCTATCTCATCCGACAACACGTGCGAAAGAGATAGATGCTGTGATGAGCAGTAAGAAGCTATTTCGCGTACGAATTAGCACTTTTACAAAATTTTAGCGATATGGATGATGGTTTAGGACGAAAACGATTTGGGAGTATGGATATCATGAAAAAACGACTAAATGTATCTGTTCAAAATAAAATTATTACATTGTTGAACTACTAATCTATCCCTCTATGGTGGCTGTTTTGCAATTTTCCTTCTTCTTATGGTATTTATTTCCGCCCAAAGCTGCGTTAAAATTAGTGTTGAAAAATGCCACTTTCGACGCTCATAACTTGATAATGATGAAACAAATTGATATCATTTTTTATTTTGAACGTACATCGGCAATCAGTGGAGTAATTGCCAGACAACGTTTGTACGTAAGAATGATCGACTAGTGCAACCTTGAGAGTAGAATTCCGAGCAAAGCGACTCCGGCTGTCGCTGCGTTAGTGACTCTGGAGCCGCTTTGCTCGGCATTCTTCCTTTAGAGTGCGTTTTTCTGAAGGAGAGACGAACAGAGCGGAGTTGTCCAGGAATCCGGCAGTGATAGACGAGAAACGCGATGCGATGTGGATTTCTACCAATGTGATAAACGAATCATACAGATCTAAGGAGGTGTTCTCTCGTCTCTACCTTTCCTCAAGGGAAAGAGGCTTGAGTTAATGTATGTACATAATGTAGTATGATTTTGGCTGCTCCGCTCTGCCCTGCTCAACCCCCAGTTTAGGGGAAAGATACCCTATATAAACTACTATACTCCATTTGCGATAAAATTAGACGTTTAAATTAGCCCATTTTACAGCCCGTTCAACCGATTTCGACTTCTATTGCGTTGGTGATATGACAATTGGTAGCTGTAATAAACAGTTGGTTTTGGTAACAGGTTTATGCTTTTTATGCCATCCTTATGTTTACGGGATAGAACTCAAAATCGGTTGAACGGACTGTAAAAAGATTTGGAAACTTGTCTAATGTTATTTCAAATGGAGTTTAGCTTCTACCAGCGGTTTCGCCAGCGTGCAATATGTTTCTTATCCCAAGGGAACATTACACCGGGATTAAAAGTAGCCTATGTGGTATTACAGGCTATAGTCTATGTCTATGCCAAATTTCATCTAGATCCGTTCAGCCGTTCGCACATATCTATCCAAACTTTCACATTTATAATATTAGTAAGATTACACAAATCAATCAAGGATATTGGGAACTTATCCTCAGCAAGTATGTAAAGGTGTCACTTTGCATAAACCATTGTTATTTGAGTACTGAATGCTCAATTTTATGTACCTTATAACTTTAACATATTACATTCTCTCAAACTCAATAACAAAGTCGCAAAGATCAGATAGCAATTTTATTGTTCAATGCAGATACAACACTCAACAGCATTTATTTAATTTAAAACCTGACCCTCACACAATTGAATAACAACAGGATCAATATATTGTAAGGTAGGTCAGCACTGAATGTCTATCTAAAGTGTCTGTTCAGTAAATTGAGGGTTATACACATTGATAAGTCAAAGCGGATTCATAAAAATATACATAGGATGTTGAACCCTGTCTTGACAACATAACGCACACATTTCTATTCAGATAAACCAGACAAAGACATTCGAGGATTCGAAGATCGAATGCACGACTCATTCTCAGTGTGCTTTAATGCTAACTCACTCATCATCTGTCTAAACTACATATGCCCAAATGTGTAGCGGTTTATGTCCAGCAGTTTACTTGGATACAACTAAATATCAATATGTGTTAAGGACCAACTATCTTTGTGACTTCCACAACCCAGATCCATTCTAATAGAAAACTAATAGAACCTTAATTTGTTCAGCTAACTAGAACACGAAGTCCCCATGTCGCGCCTACAGAGGGCACTTGCGGGTTTTGCCAAAATAATTAACACGACAATAGTGCCTCATTTCACCCTCAATTAGTGCGACATGGTACCTTCGAAAATGCTGGTAGTGGTAGTTAGACTTTTGGGTTTAGTCCTGGTCTCTCATTTCATACTTTTCTACCTATTCAGGTCTATACCATAAGTTCATTTGTGTTAAGAAAATAGTGAGTCATCGCTGTCAGCCGGCCTCTAAACCTATTGGGTCGCAAGCTTTCTAATTTGTTGCAACCCGATTGGTCGAGAGGCCGGCTGACAGCGATGACTCACTATTTTCTTAACGCGAATTAACTACAGTAACTTACTTACCTAATAGAGTTGGTGATATAATCATATTCAGGAATTTCCACCTTCTTGCCAGCCAGTATATCCTTCAGAATAGCCAGCAGCTTCTTGTCATCAAATGCATCAGGGATTTGTTGCAACCCGATTGGTCGAGAGGCCGGCTGACAGCGATGACTCACTATTTTCTTAACGCTTATTAACTATAGTAACTTACTTACCTTATAGAGTTGGTGATATAATCATATTCAGGAACTTCCACCTTCTTGCCAGCCAGTATATCCTTCAGAATAGCCAGCAGCTTCTTGTCATCAAATGCATCAGGGTGATCAAAGTTGAACTGTCCCCGTTCAGCACGGAGCCTCTCTGAGGGACTCAGGGTCCTGTAGAAGGAGTCCTGGCTGATGCAGACTACTCGGCGTTCTGTCTGTTCCTTGTGCTGCTGACCCAGCTTCTCCATGATGCGCTGGCATACTGTCGACTGTGAAATGTGTGATGGTTTTTAATTCATCTGTAGCGTTATGATGGAAAACCACTACACTAGACCTAATCTATGAGGATTATGATGATTATGTATAGAATTTATAAGTAGAAATCTCTATAAGAAAAAAAAATAGAACTCTCTTAAAAGGAAGTGCACAGAAAGTTATAAAAAATTGACTACCTTTTATATAAAATAAAAGTAAATAACATGATATAAAAAAAATAACTGCAATTTCGGAAGTGTTCCAGTGTTCCTATTTTCGTTTCTACGTTTCCTGACACCGCCTTATAGCCATTTTTTATTTGTTAATATGGTTTTTTTTATTTTTACTTGTTAGTGGTACATAATGGACAAGTTCTATAGTAAGGTACCTACAATATAATGCCCACAGTGATGCTAGAAAAGATTACCCGAATATCATGTAACTTGAACAAAATCAGTGGAATGAGAGTGTACCAGGGTGAACTGTACACATCTGCATACCCTTTTAAAGCATACTGGCCCGATGGTAAAAAATATGGTATGTTATTAAATGATGTAAACAATAAACAGACACGCAATTGAAGCAATCCCGAAAGAATTGCCATCATTTATTGAAGAGTATACATCCAAAGTTCTTCATCAGCATTACCAAATTTAAATGGGACCATTTTGGAACAAACCTCTTTCAAACAAAAAAAGAATTTTGCAAATCTGTTTATAAATAATCCGACGGAGTTATGCCCAAATATACATAAAAAAATATATATATAAACATCCAAATTGAGAACCTCCTCCCTTTCGGGAAGTTGGTTAAAAATATATAGAACTCTTGGGAAATGCACAGAAAGTTATAGAAAATTTTCTACCTTTTATATAAAATAAAAATACAGAGTATTTATAAGAGATCAAAACTGAAAATCAAAGTGTTCAAAGATATTTGTAGCTGACACGGATAAAATCCTGCTTATGAAAATCACAGATAATTCTCTTTTTCCATATTGTATTACTGACTAAAATGAGATAAAATTGAAACAGATGCTGCATTCATAAATACCAACCATCTATCATTCTAATGTATACTTTTTTGCAACCACATGTTTGTCATATCTTTCTTGAATTGCTAAATGACTGGCAAAATTTTGATTTTATTGGTTATATCATAATTTCATTGAAAAGTCTTTCGGAATCTTCTGTAGTTGTAGTCTATTGGAAAAATGGATTCTTGAAGATTTTACATAAATACATAAACTTACACAGTTTACGTATTTATGTAAAATTTTCAGGAATCCGTTTTCTCTTTAAATTATTATTTCTGTGTCCATAGGAATAATGGATTAATTAATATTGTGTATGCATTGTGGTCAGTTAATTTGCAACACTTGTGATTGATAAGTTAATATGATTCCTTACATTACTACCTATAGATGTTATGAATTTAATATTTAAATGAATTTGGAACATTTCAACAACTCATTGCAACCTCATGGTTGATTACATTTTAGTCTATACTGCAGATTAACAGGTTTTCAATGATACATTAGGTGGGTAACAGTGCTAAACTGCATGTTTAATCAAAGATTATCAAGCATAAAGAACAGACACTAAACTATCTGGGGAGTATTGTATTTGATTATAATACAGATAGCAATGTTTTCATTAAAATTGCAAGTAAAAATTTTGTCCTATGACACAATGAGGTTGGTCCATGGAGGTTATACATACAACGTAGTGAATTAAAACGGTTTTCAAGCAATTTATAATGTAACTTTAAATATTTTCTGCAAAAACTACGCCGCAGAATTCTTGGTTACGTAAGTAACATCTCAAGAGAGAAAATCGATAATGGTATACCAAAACAGGTTAGACTTACCTTCCCGCTGGCCGTGCCGCCTGCCACACCGATCAGGAACGGAGTTTTACTCTCAAAACCATTAGCACTAGAATAATCTGTAGATTTGTCTGCCATTTTATACGTATGAATCGGTCTGTAAGATTTACTTATTTTTAAAACTCCACAATACGCACTCGCACGACACTTTTGCAGGAAACCTGACATTGACATTTGAATTGCAGTCTTGCCAAGGTCAAAAAATAATGCAGTGTTGCAAAACTTTACATACAAAAGTGACAGAGATTAGAAACTCTTCCGAACTTCCGAAGATAAGATTGCACGGGCCGGGTTTACTTTACTAATGAATTCGTGAACAGAAGTATGTTGTAACATTTCGTCATTGATAACCTAAATTACATAAGCCCACTGACTCGTCCGTCGCGTGATCGGTCCAGCTTAACTTTTAACTCAGCATGGAGTCTTGGATTCGATGCCCTGGTCAGGTAGTGTAACTCGGTCTGTAACTTTGAGGGGTAGGCATATATATAGATCAAGTTTGGGGAATACAGGTATACTTTTGCTCATCCTTACTTATATTATAAATGTGAATGTAAGTATGTTTGTTACGCTTTCACGCAAAAGCTACTGAACCGATCATCATGAAACTTTGTACATATATTCTTGGAGGCATTAGAAATAAAGTATCCTTTGTTAGGATACTTTTCATTAAAAAATAAAAAACATGACTTTACTGAGAGCGAAGCCGCGGGCAAAAGCTACTATTATAATAAATTTAAGTAGTGCTTTACAATTATACGCCTGTGTTGTAGGTGATCAATTTCCTGGCACGGGCGGACCACATCCGCTAATACCTTGCATTTTCCTCACTGCGCAACCAACCAGATCAAAAATACAGACAAGGATAAAACAAAGACCAAATAAATATTTCATATTTTATTGTTAAAAATACACAAAACAATTTTATACGGAATGTAATGGCAGCATTTGCTTTCTATGAAAAACGTTAACTTCCTTTCTAAAAATACTGCAAAAAAAAATGTATAAAAAGAAAACAAAAATAATATTCGAGTTTTACAGATTAAAAGTATTTTATATTTAGACTTGGTTCCTCAGTTTCTGGTCGGCTTGCCTAAGTGCATGGGCCATATGGAGCTGTTTCACTCTAAGGCGGGCCCAAACGATGTAGTCTTGAAGGCCGATGATTTGGGCAGCCATGAGCGCAGCGCTGTCGGGGTAGATAACCGTAGCACAACCCAGGCCGGATGGCACGGAGAGAGATGACCAGATATCCTGAAAAAATTCGGTGATTAGAAAGTTCATAAGCACAGCATCTTATTATTACTTTACTACCACAGGATTAAAAGGCGTGGATCTGTTTTTGTATCCATTAAGAAAGATGCAATTCCAAAAATGATTCGCATTAGATGGACTAGATAGACTTAACTATGTATGAAACGACGATTGTGTAGTCTATTTTTTCGTTTCGCCTTTTCGAACCTAAAGAAACCCACAAAAAGTAATTTTTATACATGAAACGTACCTTCGGGCTCGGCTTTAAAGGTAAATGGACCCTAACATCTAAATCGTTTCATACTTAGGCGACATGGTAATCCTGCAAAACAATCACGCGTATGTACGCGGGGACACAGAAGTAACCCCGCCAAGACGAGCCAAGCGAAGCGCAAGGGCACTACTACCTTTTCTCGAAGCACTTCGTCGTTTTTTTGAACCTTAGACATTTACCTGAACCATTTTATCGGAAGGAGGCGGGCAGTTAATCACAGGGTAGGACGTATTCCCAGACAGCACTGGTCCCAGTCCGTTGGACCGGCCGGCGACTGCGATGAAGACCAGGGCCCCGTGGGTGTCCTCGTACTGCTGCATGATGCGAAGGGTCTCCTCTGTAGCCTTGTGTGCTGACGTCACGCGCAGGTCGACGCTAAGGCCGAGCTCCCGAGCCGCTGTGGAGGTAATGAAATGTTATTGTTAGTGCTGGCGCGATGAAAAGTGTATAAGGTAAGGTTTAACTTGATCGTGAAGGTTCCAGACGCAACATAATAAATACTAGTAAACAACTGCATCCAGCCAGACTGGTTCCGAACCCCGAAATAGTTGAGAAAATTAAGTAGATGATGGTAGTGCATGACATGGTCCACCGCCCTTGCTGCGATATAATCATCCTCACCGTCATATCAGCCAAAAGACGTCCCCTGCTGGGCATTGGCATCCCCCTAAGCGATTATGTCTACCTGGGACAAACGATCCAGTTGGGTAGGGCCAACTTCGAGAAAGAGGTCAAGCGTCGAATCCGACTCGGCTGGGCAGCGTTCGGGAAGTTGCGCGGTATCTTCTCGTCCAACTTACCACAGTGTCTCAAGATGAAAGTCTATGACCAGTGAGTGTTGACAGTTTCGGACCGATTGGCTCGCAATGGGCCTCATAAAAATACTTAAAGTCACTCAAAGGACAATGGAGAGAACTATGCTCGGAGTTTCCTTGCGTGATCGAATCAGAAATGAAAACGTCGGCAAGAGAACCAAGGTTACCGACATAGCCCGAAGAATTGCCAAACTTAAGTGGCAGTGGGCAGGACACATTGGTCGCAGAACGGATGGCCATTGGGACCGAGTACCGGAAGATACAGAGTTGGAAGGCCTCCCTCTAGGTGGAGCGACGACCTGATCAAGGCTGCGGGAGTCCGGTGGATGCGAGATACACAGGACCGATCAGTGTGGCGACGATATAAAAGCGCTGTCTAATTGTTATTATCTGAGAATACTCGAGCCGTTGACCCACTCTCTGGGCCATGATAGATAGCTCTACCACATATTCGGTGTTTTCGAAGATAATACTACATCAAGATTTATATTATTAACTAGCGGACGCCTCGCGGTTTCACCCGAGTAGTTCCAGTTCCCGTGGGAATACAGCTATAAAAAGTAGCCTATGTCACCCGGGGATAGTGTAGCTCCCCAACGGTGGCAGAATTTTTGAAATCGGTCCGATAGTTTATAAGTTTATTCGTTACATACAAAAATACAAATCTTTCCTCTTTATAATATTATTATTATACTAGCTGATCCGGCAAACTTCGTTCCGCCTAACAAATTTCTAAAATAAAAGATTTTTTCTAAAATAAACGTAGCCTAAGTTACTCCTTATTACATCAGCTACATGCCAATTAAAGTCCCGTCAAGATCGGTCCGATTAGATCTCCGTCAGAGATTAGCCGGAACAAACAGACAGACAGACAGACAAAAATTGTAAATGTATAGATATAAATATAGAGTATAGATAGGTTTATCCTTCTGTCACGCAGAACACAACATTTTTAGACTTGATTATATCCCGGCAAAATATCTGTCTCCTGTTCGATAGACCAAAGAATCGTTGCCAAAGTCCAATATTACCAGAGACCCATGAGGGAGCCCAGTGCGAGTGGCAAGACAAGGACTGGAAAACGATGTGTTGACCGTCCGACGGCGAGATGGAATACCATATTGTTGCCATCGCAGAACGTGGAGATTGGCACTAGAAAAGATGCTATGCTATGCCCAGCCGTGAGCAATATCGGGTTGTGGAAGATGCTGAAAATACCTTAGAAAATAAGTTTACCTTTAGCGATTTTCTGGCAATGGTCCTGATCGGCAGGCGAACCCATGAAGATCACGACCTTGTGGTGCACATTGGGCTTCAAGTGGTCGAGCTGGTCCTTCACCCATCCGAAGTTACGCTTCACCACGTCCAGGTCAGCTGCGGTCACTGTTGCCAGGTTTCTGTATACCTGGGGACCAGAGATAGGCATGATCAAGTGGAAAGGCGCTTTTCGTCTTTATACCCATAGTAATAAGGTTCAAAGATGGTCATACACCGTTTAACCATCAGCCCAGTAAAAGCTGCGTTGGTGGCCCTTTCAACATGAGCACCCTGCGCAATTTTGGATTGGACATTCAGTACATACTTCTCAACTACTCCTCTCATTACTTTGAAATTTTACCTAAACTTAAATATAACACCAATAGCTACTTAATAGGCGAATTTTAAACTTTTGTTCTCTTTAATACAGTTAATTAACCATGTGTGGTCAACTTCGATGAAGAATACACGTGTATTCTTCATCGAAGGTGGCCAAAGTTAATGCTTAGAAATCACCAGTGAACTGAATGTGAACTGCTAAAGAGCTCAAAATAATACTTGCGTTGTTAGGCAGTGAGAGACTTAAAAAAAAAAAGAGTAATAAAAATTTAAGAAGCGGGGGTCTTGAGTCCATTAGGTTATCTGAATCCGCTACGCTGTGTTCTAACAACAACAACACAACAATATTTTATTTCTGCCTTTATTGAATTGGTTAAATTACAGTAGTATGCGCTTTGCTTGAATTTACCAAAGCTCATACCTCGTAGACCATTTTCAGAGGTCCTATCTTGGTTCGGTATTGATTTGCTGAAGTGAAAACTTCTTTAGCCGCACTGAACGATTGTTGGTAGGGACAAAGCCTATGGGGTCGCGTCAGCGACACGCTTATTTGAATTTTTTAATTCACAGGCTCGCGATTGATCACCATCTCACCTGATGGTAAGCTAAGATGTGGTCGACGGTGAAGCACGCGTGCCGAGAAGTAACCAGCTATTCACTCGTGCTTTAAAGACCTCTAGGTTGTAACTATCGGGGAACACAGACAGAATAACTGTGTTTTTGTATAATACAAGAAAAGTTATTTCAGAGTTTTAAGTTTGCACTTCTGTCGGCAGTCTCCATTGTTGCGCCTAATTAAGTAAGGAAAGGTCTCATTATTGCTTGTTACCGATAATTAATGCTTGTACGGGTGTACCTACCCGAGAACTTTTTGCTGAGAAAATGTCTTGTTTGGCTGAGTCTTACCTGTTTGTCAACCATGAGCCTCTTGTCTCCAGAGGGCCAAAGCCTCCAGGAGTCGGAGTCAATGACGTCGGCCAATAGGATGTTACCTGTACAAATGAACAGCATATTTTAATGAAGGGTGTCATGTTTGAGATATAGCTGAGTTTAATCAAGAGATTTTTACAAGCTTTTATTTAACTTGCAATGTATGTATGTATGTGAGTGTGTTCGGGTCAAATCTTGCAACTGAATTTTAAAGCAGTTATCCGCCACCGATTAAGATGAGATTTTGCATACACGTTTAGTTTGGATGACAATGCATGGTTAGCTAAGTGACGTCATTCTAAATCCAATATGGCGGACGGCCCAAGATGACGAACTAGTTATTTTTTTGTGCACTGCCATGATATGGGTATCAAATGAAAGAGTTTGCTGAGAAGAATACGAAAAAAGCTTGTTTAAAAAAAGATGTTTCAATGAAGAGTAATTAATTTTTCTCATATTAGCACAAGCAAATATGAAAGCAATTGCCAGTCAGCAGGATTTATAGGAACTAGTGCTGACTGTTTCTACCAGACCCATGCTAAACTTAATGCATGAAATATTGCCTTTTTACTTGAGCTTCATTTGCAGTAAATATCTTCAAGTGTTGGCAATATTAGCGTGTAGGCAATGTTGCCATGTGGAGGAAATATTGCCAGATGCAGCTAATATTGCCAATGTAGACAACATTCGTTGAAATAGCTCTTGCAATGAAGATATCAGGAAAAAACAAAAATCGGAAGGCTGATGGAAAAACTGAAGATATCTCGAATAGCAATAAAACGATATATATCATGATATTTCTCACCTTCAGGGTCAACGCCGAATTCGATCTTCATGTCAATAAGCGCGCAGTCACGGAGGGCCCACGCCTTCTCCAAGATCTCGAACACCAGGATTGTGGCCTTCCTCATGTAGTCTACTTCATCTTGACCTGATGGGAGATAACACAGAGTGAAGAGAGGGGCCATTGATTTGTATAGTATAATGGAGAGGGCATTGATGAGAAACGAGAGAATTTATATACTGTACGGATGAAGTCAGATGCAGAAATATGACAACTTTTGGGCCGCGTCAATCCCATCATGATTCTGTTGTGATAAAGGTATAGTGCTATTCGTCTTGTAGCTCCGTCACGTCACACTCTCAAACAACGGAAAAATAAAGGTATTAATTCCTCATAGTATGGTACAAACTATTTTGAATCGGGGGCCCTGATTTCTTTTTATTTCTGACTAGCTGACCCGGCGACTTCGTTCCGCCTAACATATTTCTAAAATAAATTATTTTTTCTAAAATAAACGTAGCCTTAGTTACTCCTTATTACATCAGCTATCTGCCAATAAAAGTCCCGTCAAAATCGGTCCAGCAATTTCAGAGATTAGCCGGAACAAACAGACAGACAGACAAAAATTGTAAAAAATGTTTTTCGTGTATGTACCGTATATATATTCATATACATGTAGTAAAAAACGGTTATTTCAATATTACAAACAGACACTCCAATTTTATTTATATGTATAGATTTTATTGGAACACAATAAGGTAATCGTACAGTTTCTAGACTTGAGACTTAATTAATATAGTCCTACCGATCAACTTTGTTGGCGGATCTCAACGGGAGACACCATAGAACACAAGTGTGAACGCAAATACAATCAATGGTAAGGCAATCCGTGACGTTCAGAGACACGCGCAGTCTTATAGCATAATGAATTCGGCAAGGCAAAGGGCAAAGAGATGAAAGACGCGATGTGGATTTTAGTGTATGTTATTGGTCGATTTTTCACTCTCTTCGCTGCAGGAGTGCTTTGCGAGGCACGGGGCAATCACACCGCAAACTTCCAAACTCCGGGCTTTCACACAGAGAGTCCTAATGGGAAAACCCAATAGCACTTTAGCCCGATCTGGGTTTCGAACCCAGTACCTTACGCTACGGAAGACCAACCGAGTTGATTAACCACCATTTACAGTACCTATATGATTTCGTTCGTTGACTTGTGTGTGCCCTGGTATTTAAGTATGTCATGCTCTCGCTTATGTACCTCAAATGGTGGCACATTTGTTGGACCATTCGGTTCCCTTCATGATGGTTGAGCTGAGTGGTGCCAATCCATGCGTCATGTTCGTGAACGGGCGCCATCATTTGGGATTGGTCATAACTTGACTGCCTCGGCCTGTTTTTAGTTTGGTACTTTTTGTATTTTGAGTTATTTATTTTACTCTAGACGCTTTTACGTGCACGTCTTTTTACATCGTTCTCACATAAAATGTATTTTTCCAAAAAGAATGATGTAACCAAATACTTATACCGCACCGTGGAGTTTCTTGCACGTTCTTCTCCATAGAGACCTACTGACGCTTGCGAATGTGCTACAAGATTCATCATATTTTTTGTTTGACAATTCAAACGTATCTTGAAATGTACTATTTTGATTTTAATACATAGAAATGTACTCACCAATAGTAAGGCCATTGATCTTAAACTTAGCACACACGATCTGCTCCTCCGACCATTGAGGATCATGATTGGCATCATCCTTGTAGAACGTCTCCTGTTTAGGAGGGGTGAACCTGAAGCCCTCTGGCACGCCAGGGTTTCTCTTGAGGAAGGAGCCGGTGGCCAGGCGTCTGGTCACCCATTCGATCGGGATCATATCGCATTTCTTGGAGACAAACGCAGTTGGGGACGCGATTTTGACGAAAGCTGTCTTGATACCTGAAATTGTGAAATTGAAGGGATTAGTTTCAATCATCCGTTGGATGCAAGAAGCACAGGTTTAAAGTGGTGATTCTTGGGGAGGAGCTATGTCTAGCAGTATAAGTGACTCGTTTGAATTGATAATGAAGTTTCTATCCTGAATTGGTTTATTGGTGAAAGTATGTCTGACGAGCCACTTATGGTAGGTTACTCGTAGAACATGATAGACAGCACCCGTGTTGTGTAAGTGAATACGTCAACGCAAAGAGTTTGACCGCTATCCAATCGACCAAATCGACCAATCACACGGATGGAAAATCAACATCGCGTCATTCATCTCGCATGTGATTGGTCGGTTTGGTCGATTGGATAGTGGTTAAACTCTTTGCGTTGCCGTGTTGACTGACCCTAGTTAGATGAGGTAGGCGGCAGAGCAGCTGGGTACATTTTTTAAGTACTTAGGTGTAGGACTAGGTGGAGTTTATTAGCCATCGTGCTATCAGAACATACTTATTTAGCGATTATTAGTGAAATATTAAAAAAAAACTTTCTTTTCAATCACTAAAGTTCGCGAAACGAGAAGCTATAAATTTTGTAAATAAAGTATTCTACCTACTATGTTACTTTCCGACAGTTCAATCAACAACAAATAATCCCAAATTCAATAAATTCAAAGTAACAAAGTGTAATACGTAACTAACGAGCAAATTCACTTGGTCGGGTTATATTTTAGCGTTCTAAAACGCTGTCGTTTTAACTTCATGATCCGTCTATCTGTCTGTCGGTCTGTCTCCAAGCTGTATCTCATGAACTGATCAAGCCAGACAGTTGAAATTTTCAAAGATGTTGTATTTCTGTTGCCGCTATAACAACAAATATTAAAAACAGAATAAAATAAGTATTTAAGTGGAGCTCCCGTAAGTGATTTTTTGCCGTTTTTGCGATAGTGGTACGGAACCCTTCTTGCGCGAATCTGACTAGCACTTAGCCAGTTTTTTAATTAATGTTATGTTGTGCACACGTTCCAGTTCCAAATGTAACCCGACCATGTAAAATTTCCCTTTAGTCGCTACGTAACTTAGTATAATTCTCTATTTACAACAATTGCCAATGGGTTTCTGCCATTGTCCTTTGTAAATAGAGAATTCATCTTACATTGTTTTAGCTGAGATTAAATTCCTACGACTCTAAATTAAAAATATATGGTTTGATTCAGGGTCATGTCCTGAATTAGTTTGTGCAAGAATTTTTGTTCAATAATGCCGAGAATAAAAGATATTCAGTCATGAACTTTTGTAGGTTATGTTTGGGTAACTATTAATAATGTGTTTAATAGGTAATATTATTCAATTTCGTGGAAGTAAAAGGACAATATCGCATTAGTATTTGCATTTCTTAATTAATTCAGCATGAAATTTAAAATGAAACTCTTTGGAAAGAGTATATTTATTTAAATATTTAAGCGACTTTGACCTTGACTTGTATCAAAAGGTCGTCGTCAATAACCAAGCTATATTTTTATTTAGACTTGGATATTAGTCTTTTTGTCTATGATTAAAATAAGTAATTCATACATTTGTACTACCATACTGTAACAAGCAAGGACACCTACACTTAGACATAAACTGTATTGTTAATTTATTGACTCCGTTTTATTGCAATAATAAATACAATAATAATATATTTTAGTACAGTCACTACTTGTCACTTGGCAGAATAAGCGTAAATTGGCAACACTAAGCTAATGAGAGTTATCGACGAAAAATTACTTCCATTTATAATGCTTTATTTATCCGTGATGAACCAGTTAATGTTATACTTTGAAAAAACGTAGTCAATTAATTAAATTTCTTTTGTATATAACTCACATTCAGACGCTCAAATTCAAGTCAGCTAAAATTTTGCCATTGTTCTTTATAGCTTCTCGTGACGGGGACTTTAGCTAGATATTGTTATCACAGTTCATACTAGTATGTAAGTACATGAAGCAATTCAGCCTATCTAGTTAGCTTTGACAACGAAGATAATCATATCATCAACACAAACACAAAGTCCATTTAGCCACATCCACCCCAATGACGTCGCCAATTGTTTTTCTATTCTTACAAAAAAACAAACTCGTTACAGATAATAATTGTCCATAAATATTATTACGATGACCTTTAACGAAGGCAATGTTTCATAACTGTTACGAGATTATCTGTTGTTGTTTGCGCTGGGTCACAGGGGTCACAATAATAAGAACGTAATAATACGAGCTGTACGTAACATTGCTGCTGGATGAGGTAAATAAATAATGACCTTTGGGGGGTAAATTGTCTGAGTCTGGCCTCTGTCCAAGTTCTCAAGACTCGTTTCTGCTCTTATAAGCAGTTGTATGCACTCTGGGAATTTTTGAAGTGAAAACTGCTTAAGCCGCGTTGAGCCATTTTTTGTAGGAGCTAGTATTATATTATCTGTGGTAGGGGCAAAACTTTTGGGTTCGCGTCAGCTACATGCTAATGTGATAGCGTCATCGACATGCTTATGTGTCGTGTGATCGAATAACTGTTAAAAACTTTTAAATATTTTACTTTTGCTGACAGTCTCCATGACTACATTTTTTTTTGTCAAATTGCGCTAATATAGCTAAATCTGTCTGCTGGTAGTACTTACTTGGTAGTGAAAGTGCACTACATATATGCGAAGAAACTTCTTTATGAAAAAAAAACTCCAATAAGTAAAAGTAGTTGATGACAGAGAACTGGATGCCTAATGAAAATTATTGATCATAAATAAATCTTCAGATTTACTGCCATTGAATCATCATCAAACCAAAATTGAAAAGCAAAATTTATCACCACGGCAATACGAGCTGTTTTCGTAACTCCGATCTTTCGCCAGACCCCCAGTGTTACATCATTTGACCATATTCGTTTATCTCTTTGATAAGACCAACAGAAGAGTATTGTATTATGAGTTTGAGATAAATGATGAACGTGTGACGTACGAAGAGCACTCGATTACCCTTGTATCGGACCACAGGGGACGATCTGATAATTATTTGCCAATTAATAATGAACAACATGATCTAAATTAATTCATTCCCACATGCGTATTTTCAGACAGAACAAGAAGCGTGTGATTGTCGTAATTTATTACTTCACCTTGTTCGATTTTCAATCTACGGCTGCGAGGCAAGCGTCAAAAATCCAAATATGAACAAAAAAGTAAAAAAGCCTTATAAGAAAAAAAAATATCGCTTTCCATTTATTTCATTTGACTCCACTACCGCAGCGGCGTGCTTGCACCTGCTTACAACTCTGGCGAATACTTACACCACAAGGATTATAGGCAAAGTGCACACTAAAAAAAAATATCGATTCGATCGATTATTTTATGTGATGAAATAGATGAAGAAATCCCAAACGATTTTTCGCACTAGGTGGACTCTAGAGTACATAATTATATTGAACTGAACACAGATTGGCAATTATTATCCGCAACAATTAATATTCGTTGCGCGTTCTTAGTAGCCCTATACGAGGAGGTAACTGTAGTCGGACAGATCATTTAAATAACAAGGGTCTATTTCTTACCAGCAGACATAAGAATATCGAAGACTTTGGCGTTGGTCTGGTTAGAGATAGCGGCCTTTCCCTCAAGGTCGTGGGCTTTGACACCATCTCCAGCGGTGATGCGGTCCTTGTTCAGAAGAAGGCAGTGGCCGGGCACTTCTGGCAAGTCAAAAACTTGCTTTGTTTTGCCCTCAATGATGAGGCCTCCAAGCTTGTATCCGCCAACTGGAAAAAAATATATATTTAAAAAACATTTGAATTTCTCGCGGTAAAGTTGGTCCGTCTATGCTATGCACAACACTTAAAAATGGACCAATAAAACATGCCTCACTCAGTTATATGCCTCATGTTTCTTTTGTCATGGACTTAAAATATTAAAAGTTTTCTTCATTATTCCGGTCGGTCTATGATATGCACCGCTCTGGTTGGGTCACATTACCCCATGCCTCAGCGTGCTGTCCAGGTAACTACCTATCTACATTCCTCTCTCAACTATAGCATGCTTTTAAATATTTAAAAAATGTACATTGCCCCCAGTATTTTTAAAGACTGTGAGTCGGAGATTTTTAAAGTAATGCAGTTTGAATTTTATGCTGTTTGCTTTGGGCAGTAGCGTATGAAACACTGGTTATGGTCAAGGTGTGTTAGTGAGGTGGACATAGTAAATCTTATTTGGGATCAGAGAAAATAGAATAATTTGTGGGAGAAGGTAGGCTGTTCGAGTCGACGGAATAATTAAATGGGTTATTATAGCTTCGTAACTAATCTACAAAATTACACAAGTATTCTTATTATGCATGACGGTAAGTAACCATGACTCGCTATTGTGAGTGTAGAAAATTTACACAATACTTAGGTACTGATATAAGTAAGGTACACGGAGGAAAGAAAGGTGGGTAGTTAGTTAAGTTTTTAAAACTCCAAGAAATAGACGAGTCGCATTACAGATATAAAGATTACAGATCTGACTACAAACACATAGACTGTCCTATCAAATGAATAGAACTTATTATCCAGATAACAAAAACTCGTATCAACAGTAACAATTTAACAAATAATAAAAACGAATAAAAAGATACAGCATCTAATTTACCCTCAAGGCCGAACAAAGCAATTCCTTTGCGAAAAAAAAAACACGTTGAGTATTGTTGTCCTCGTTCGTCTATGGTCCTTTTTAATTTAGGCGGGTTATCTTTGACAATCGAAAAATTTCAAAACGTAAATAAAAAGTTTACCTTCTTTTGGTGTAGCCATTTTCAGTGTAGCGCGAGTACTCTTGGGTGGAAATTGCAAGACTAGGGTCGCTCGTTTGTTCCACGGCACAGCGAGGGCCTTTTATAAAGTTTGTGTTCGGAGACGTGAGGAATGTCACCACGTGCTCCGCTGCGTACACGACCGGCCCGGCTTGATAACAAGTTGAATAGAGGGACGGAAAAGTCTTGATACTTTTATTTATAAGCAACATTGATTTGATAACATTTTGGATGCTTAGATTATAATAATATATAATTTTACATTGAGCATATTAAAAAAAACTGTACTAAATTTAAGCTTTAAATTGCAAATTTTTGTTAAAGTTAAGTGTACTAGCGAAATTTTTGCTTTTGTTTGTTTATAAAATGTTCTTGGAACAGTAAAAAAATTGTACAAATGTCATTGAAAAAAAAACTTAAATAACGTTATTATTTGAGTAAAACTGATAGCAAATGTATGCTTATAAAACATGTAAAAATATACAAAAATAAAACCATAACATCCTTAATAATAATGATTTTTAAATGAATAATCTTTAAGCTCGAATAACGCATTGGAGTGGGCGGAGTCATCGTCAATACTGGTCTGTACGGCGCATGCGCTTGGGATATCCAGGAACGAACCATACCATTTCCCGTGTGTCTAACCCGCGCTTGTATCGGCTCCTTTCGCAATTGACGTCCGTATTGATTATTTATTGAAGCTCATTTACGTTTTTGTTTGTTCCATATTTGGAGATTTTAACGAAGACTATATCCGTATCGGCAATACTGCAGTATTCAAATTATTAAGTGACGCTGGTTATAAATCTTTATTCCAAACGCTTGTCTCTTCCCACGGTGGTACTCAAATAGTTCTTTTTTTAACTTCCCTTGTGAAGTTGTATTTTATAACTCCTTCTTCAGTTACCATCGTCCTAAGTGGGCCCGTTTTTAGATATTACGAGCCGCTGAAAACGTTTTAATGGGCATTAAATTTATGAGGAGAGCGTTTTTTGCAAAACATTCAGCAATAACCGTAATAGCTTTAGAATAATGAAACTACTTACTCTATGAACTCCTTTGTTCCAATTAATTTGTTAGAAATTATTATAAAAACAAAACAATATATTAACGTGAAGATGTAAAAAAAAAATTCAAGTATCAAAATGGTTGAACAGCAAAGACGACTATAAGTACGTTCCGAAACTGATAACATACGATACAGAGAGAATCGAATGTTCAAGGCTATCCAAATGATCAAAATGTTAATTTCCTTTTCGGTATAATGTTTGCCCTATTAAATATCTTTATATAAGGGATTTATTTGAGCCAAAACGAAATCTCATGATCTTTCATATCGTAAAGGAGATAATCAATTTAAGATAACCATAAAAATCGTATTTGAAAAGATAACAAACATCCAAGTCATCTGAAGAAACAAAAATAAGTTTTTATCGTCTAGATGTAACTTAATTGCTTATTTATATAGAATCAGTCAGAATCAGTAAATAAATGGTGAAGGAAAACATCTTGAGGAAACCGGCATGTCCTAGAACCAAAAATTCGAAGACTTGTGACATCCACCAACCCGCACTGTGCCCGCGTGGTGGACATGGCCCACACTCTCTCTTACAGATAGGAGGCCTGTGTCCCAGCAGTGGGGACATTAAAAGGCTGATGATAATGAGTAAATAAATAGCTTGGGTTTCTGATGCTTCGGGCTAGTAGGTTTATTATAATATGCTAGATAACTACTTGATAAAAATTATATTAAAAAACTAACGAAAACATTTTACAGCAAAAACTTGACTAAAATTCGGAACGCATCTTCGATGTTTCCGATGTTCTATCCTTGTCGCACACTTAACGTCAAACTAATTCAAACAAATGAATGAATACAGACGAGACTATAATACAATTGCTTCCTCCTCCACAATACAAGTCGCCCAAGTTGCCGCTGGCCTGCTGTTAATACACGATAATAAAATACAGTGAAATTTTTCGCGAACTATTCTCTCGTCAAGTAATCCGTCCGGGTGAGTGATTTGTTTCAAAAACGTGTCTAATACTGTAAATTATCAGGTCATGTGTGCGTTTACCTTGTCTCCAAAATAATGCGACGGAATTAAATTCTCTAAAGTTGTAAAACTTTTGTTTGCTTGTAACGCTCATTGCGATTTAGCCTGGTAATAATGTTAATTCATGAATGTTATGTCCACCACATGGTTTATAAATTACGATTTACTTTTTTACGTCATTTATTTGCCGATCTTGAATTGGTTTGTCACACGTGATCGTAGTAAAGCTAATTTGTAACAATTGCTGTCCATTTAGGAACATTTTAGTGGTTACAAAGCAAGGTTAGGTCATATGGCCTCGGCATTTTTATTTGATTTTCGTTTTGTTGACATCAGCTTCAACTTCAACTTCAACTCTTATTAAATGGGACATCAGCTTCATCAGCATGGTTTTGTTTTGACAAAAATAACTTAGTCTCTTAAACGTCAATGTCATTAAAATATTCAGGCAAAGGCAGCCATTATATTCTGCCTTGCTAATTGATTTAAAAGAAAACTTTTATTTTCTTTGTTTTTTAACCGACTTCGCAAAAAGAAGGAGGTTCTCAATTCGACTGTATTTTTTTTTTTTTATATTCGTTACCTCAGAACTTTTTATTGGGTGAACCGATTTTGATGATTCTTTTTTTATTTGAAAGCTGGTGCTTGTCATGTGGTCCCATTTAATTTTCATCAAGATCTAATGAAGAACTTCGGAGAAATACATCAGAACTCTTCAAAAAATGACGGTAAATCACTCGGGATAGATACAATCGCATGTCTGTTTATTGTTTACACCATTTCATAACAAAATATCACAGTGTTACTCTCTAAAGGGGAACGCAGGTGTGAACAGTTCACCCTGGTATACTCTCATTGCACCGGTTTTGTTTTAAGTTTCATGTTATTGGGTTCATCTATTCTAGCTTCACTTTGGACACTATACGCGTAGGTACTGCCTATAGAACTGGTCCATTATGTACCAAAACTAAAAAGTGAAAAATAAAAATCCTTTTTACAAAAATTATAACCGACTTCCAAACAAAAACACTACTAAGTGAAAAATAACTTCTATTTCGGAAGTCGGTGTCAAAAAACGAAGAAACGAAAACAGAAACACCAACTTCCGAAATTGAAGTTATTTTTCACTTTGTAGTGTGTTTGTTTGGTAGTCGGTTATAATTTTGTAAAAAGGTTTTTTATATTTTCTTTAGATTTATTAGAAAAGCAATAAGTAGTTATCTTTTATCAGTAATAACTTTACGACCCTACCGTAAATTATTGTCCTTTACAAGATGATTAAATAAAAACCGGCCAAGTGCGAGTCGGACTCGCACACGAAGGGTTCTGAACCATTATCGCAAATAAACGGCAAAAAAATCATCTTTGTCGTATGGGAGCCCCACCTAAATATTGATTTTTATCTGAATTTAGTATTTGTTACAGCGGCAACAGAAATACATCATCTGTGTAAATTTCAACTGTCTAGCTTTCACTGTTCATGATATACAGAATGGTGACAGACAGACCGACAGTGGAGTATTAGTAATAGGGTCCCGTTATTACCCTTTGGGTACAGAACCCAAAATTAAGATACAGACAGAAAAGCGTGGTGATTTTTTAAACTCAAACTATGATAAATCAGGCTATTCCTTACATCGCTTTCATATCTTTTAAGAAACATTTAGTTGCAATTGCTTTTGAAAACAATATTAATATCTGTGTCCCCCGCAATAAAATTACTGGTATTGCATCATTATGCTAAAGGAGCTGTTTATCAAACAAATCAGATCTAGTGAATTTGTAAATTATTAAAATTATTTTACTAAAGCCTTCCAAGAAAATACATAAAACTAAATAAAATCAAAATGTTTTGATTGTTACTCATACACTATATTGCATTACATAGTTGGAGTTAGCCCCAGTAAGTTATAAATTATACTTCTGTTCGGCCTATCTCACTACTTCCCATAATGTCAATAATATAATGGTGAGACCATTTAAGTACATAATTTTTTCGTACTTAACATTATGCCTATAAATATTCCCCGAAGGCTGAGGTGCACCAAGAGTACACCCACATTTTACCGATATACTTAATGTTGTTTATAACAACATTAAAGATAATTTCTGAATTAAGAAATTGCTGTTATGAACATCAAAACCTACTGTAATCTCGAAGTGTGACTGGTTGTCAGCACAGATATAAATTTTGCTAGATAACGCAAGTCCCTCGTCTTTATGAAAACCAAGTATGCCACTTTTACACAAACAATTGAAAAAAAATTACTTACCAAAGAAAGAAAACATTTCCAATGCCTCGTCCAACTTTTTCTATACATTCTTTACAGCTCAAATTGGCATAAAAAGGCCTTTTTCTAGATTTTGGTGGATTTCCGGTGCCGATAATACTAAATGAAAGCTCAGATTACGATCATTGCTCGTAACTGTATTCCGTGTTTGGCACGCGAAGTACATACAATCGCGTCATCTAGTTAGATTTATGTCTGTGGTTGTCAGGCTGTAGAAGTTTGACAAACCTCAATTTCAAATTTTTAATTCAAACATGCTATCAAAAATTAAATGACAATAATAAAATATTCATATAAATTACCTTACCAGTTTAAAAATAAAACAAGTGTAAGTATCAAAAAGTTTTTATAGAAACATGTATTTTTATTTACCATTTAAAAGGAGTGTCATCAATTTTATCAGTAATGACTTACAATAGCGTCAATAACTGGTGTTATTGGCCCACTTATTGCTTGCCCTGTCTATCAATAGGTTCATGCTAAATAAATATTAAAGAAAGTATTATTATTGAAGTCAATCTTGTTGTCGTGCAAATAATTTATGGCGTTGAACTATTTGCTGCCTTAGTGAGGGCTATAAACTCATTTGACATTGACACAAACATCACCTGTCTGTAGTGCCCAAATGGGGTAGATGGAAATGGAAATGATTAAATTTTGCACCAACCTATTGAATAGTGGTATCACACTATTGCTCAAAATTAGTGTCGAAATGTATCTGTCTGAAATACTCAATTACATTTCCCAACCTGATTTGCAAGCCTGTATAGCCAGCAAAAATTGCAAACAAAGATAAAAAATTGGTCCTTCCGGACAGATTTCTAAAATGTTAAGTAAAGTTTTTCCAATCACTAGTTATTATAATATTATAAACTATATTAAAAAAATCGCAATTTCTGCCCATCTGTATGTGCGCTTATTTCTTCTTGATCACTCAGCCGATTTCGACATAGACTATACAATATTTCGAAATGGTTTTCTTATTTAGATAATATCTTCCGAAAGGATGCGTGTGTAGGTATTCCAAAAGACTGAAACCGCGGAAAAAAGCGAGTTAGGAAAGGATAGTTGGACCCCCTTTTCTGCAAATAGAATCCCACATGTTCCGTTGCGCGTGCAGGCCTCCTCTCTGTGACAGTGAATGGGCCGAATTTTCTGTTCTAAGTAATGCTGGTTTTCTTTCGATGTTTTCTTTCACCGTTTTGAGAGCAGTGGTGATGAAATAATGTACATAAAGTAAAGCGCCTGCCTAGGTTCAAACCTACGACTTACAACTTGTAAGACGCGACCCTTACCAATAGGCCACCACTGCTCTCAAAAAGCGAGTTATTAATAGAAGTACATTTTATTTTTTATGTTACAAGCAAGTAATTCTTATCATACACAATACCGTTTGAACTGGGCAAGCAAGGCCTTGCCTCGAGCAATAGAACGAAATTATACCGTGGCCCGCGATACGCACTTCATCTACGCTTGAAACTTACGTCATTCTAAATTCGCACGCGAGTGCCATGTTTGCCAATATATTATTTACATTAGGTTTTTATAGCTTCTTAACATAAAAAATATGATTGAACGATCTTTGTACGCGGTAGTGTAGTTTATCCCACATTTTTTGTTGCATACCTTATTGGCTTACCGCTTTATCTTACTAACTCAAGGTTGTAGCTAGTTAAGTTTTGGCGCTATTGTGCCTAAAATAATTAGGATTCTACGATGCACACTATTGATCGACGTCACGCGTCGTTCGTTTAGTGTGGTAACAGCCTTCACAAAGTCATCATTAGAAATTCGCTTCTTAAAGTTCCCCTAGTCGACGACACGAACTATTTTGTGCGCGAGGTTATAAGCCAGACTACGTTTGTATGGAAGAATGATCGACTAGTGTAACCTTAAGCAGTCATTTTTTTTATTTTTTGTATTCACTTTTTTTAGAAGAACTCTACTCTAGCATTAGCCTGTCTCTAATCGAGTTCGATACATTCGGTTACTAAACGATAAAATATGTAACTCCTTTCAGGCTTCCATACAATGTGTCCATAGACCTTTTACACGATTGCCGAAAAAAGAAGCGTTATTTCTTCTAGAAAACTGCTCCTTTATCTTTTGGGGAACCTTCCAGATTCATTCTTATGTCTCTTGGTTCTGTAATTACTAAACTAAACTAAACTTAAATACTGCTATACTTAATATTACTCAATGTGTTTATTTAAATATCTATTGTAGGTACTATCAATAAATCAGTACATAACGGTCAAATTAACCGCGTACTTTAATTATGTTTGCTTCTATGGAAAATAACAAATTATTTGATCGATAACAATTCACGATAAATAATATCACAAACTTATAAAATTATAATTTTGTTGAAAGATTCTTTCTTTTTCACAACAGTCCTTTTGATCGAATTACCTAAAACTAGTTTGACAATTTTGCATGGTTCACCTAACTATGCAAAAATGTCACCAACTGGCTAAGTTTAGCTGCAAATGCAATTCGCGTTAAAAATAAATTAGGTAACGGTACCTAGACCTACCTTTGCAAATATTCTTATTGAATAACAGATAACTTAATTATCTACCAACCGCATTACATCTCAATCAATAGCTATTATGTAAGTTGTTACATTTACATAGGTAGCTGTTGGAAACATAATCAGGCAGGTGTCCGTCTGTTGTAACGCAGTGACGGTGCTGACTTCTTGCTCTACTTACTCTAAGAAAACATCGGATCTTTCCGGACATAACCTGTTGACTGGTTAGCTGTGGTAGAGAAAGGATTGGTTTTATTGACATCGTTATTAGATATGTATCACAAAGATATCGGGCCTATTCAAAGTAAAATCGAAAATAACGCTTCCTTTTTGGGCAGTCGTGTAAGAATTTTCATAAAATATACCACGTTGAAAGCTAAAATTTAAATAAAAATTGTTATGCTCATTGAGACATCGCACTGGACGGAGAGGTTTGGAAGGAGAAAGGGGACTCAAACTAGGTTACCAAAAGAATGCTCATCGCAATTTTTTATACTTTTTTGAAAATCTGAATGCTCCTGCTATTTGCCCTTGCGAGATCTCAACTAGGTCTAGGTGCACAATCATTAAAACAATCGCGACTGTCCATTAAATGAGATAATGGCCCAATGTCATCTGTATCTACTTACCGATTCAATACCATATTTATCAACAAAGTATATCTGGCTATCGCAGTATTTCTATTTTAAGTCTAAAAGTATACACATCGAGAAAACAAGACCTGAAGATTCGATAATTGCATAGGTCAACTCAATCTCTATCAGAAGCATGTGACAATAATACGCACAGGACGACTAAACGATGTTTTTTATTGCGCCAGCCAGACTCTAATAAATATAGTGGTCACTGTCATCATCACAGTTGTTAATGTTGTGTTAATTTCCAATAATCTTATCGCGGCTTGTTTATTGCTGCCCCTCGTGGAAATGTACATAAAGTCACAAGATAACTGACCCCCTACGAGTCAAGCGTCTTTTGTAATGACGACACATCGCTAGCGTATTGCTAATGTTGATATTTGTAGAATGCGAGGCTAAAATAGATGTTTATGTTATTATTCTAGAGTGTTTCATCATTTTCATAGCTTGCTGTTTTTTTGTTTGTCGCGAAATCGTATTTGTTTAGAAATATGTTGACACAGAAAGATTGTGATTATTCTGATGTCCATAATAGCTCTATTTGCGATTGTTTTCCTGAAACTTGTTTGTTGACAAAACTGTGCCCTACATACAACCCTGTCTTGTAAAGCTTGATCAACCCATCAAGATATGATCATTGGTAAATCTTGTATGACTGGAAATTACAGGTTGGTAATTGATAGAGTGCTGGGCCATAACTGTGTTTATCTTACAGGATTATCATTATCACTTCGTGTTATTCGATAGGTCTGCTTCATTTCAATTTTGAGCATGGGTTGTTTTCTGTGCTAGTTGCTAAATACCGCAAAAGAAATAAATGAGTTGTAGTTAGCAGATAAATGAGACCAAAGCAACTTTTTATACCTCACCATCATTTGACTAAAAATCTTTGAGAGACCCCTTGGCCTCCCTAAAATGCAGATATGGCCTACTTTTTTGCTCATTGATCAAACCTACAATGGTGTCAAACACACAATTGTTGACCACTTGATTGACGTTTTGTTTACGTGTGGGACGAACAGAATGTTAAGTAGTTGAACCGACGATTGGAGGGGCGGTAGCAGAGATCTACCTAGGCCATCGGTCATATTGTCATATTTTATTTATTTATTTATCCATTTATTTCAGGCATCAAGGCCCATATACAATACTATATTTACATAAAAAAAACTTAAAAATACTATAAATATATATAACATTATTATCTTAACGAATGCACACGAAGTGTCGGCATCGTGTTTCGCTGACTGGTGTCACATAGCTGGCCAAGAAACCGGCGGTACACAACACCCTTCGGCCAAAACTCTTCCTTGAGGAACATTTCGAGTCCATGCGTCGGAACACGCACCACGAACGACTTAAAGTTCAAGTTATGACGCGGCTCCAATCTCTCGACCCTCAAAATCCAGTTGTCCTTGACGCGCATATACTCCACGACATCCTCAACCTTCGTGGAGTGGTGCAGTCTGGACACATACAGCAGCGTCGTCGGGATTGCTGGACGCAGCAGCATGTTGGGTCCTGCCAGCGCATTACCGCACTGGTTCCGACAAGGAGGCTTCTTCTTCTTCTTCTTTTCCACCATGACGAAACCATCCTTGTCACAAGTGTCCTTCTTTGGACCCTGCGTTTTCAAAGCCGGGTTTGTATTCGCCCGGCTCCGTTTACCCCCTTTTGTTTTTTCCGCTAATTTAACCTGCGAGTTTTGTGGCTCAACAGGATTTTTAACAGCTGCAATAGCTGCGTAGGCTCGTTTGGTGGTCGACAAACCTACACAATTCATAGCTTATCAAACGGTACTGTTATTCTTTTCCCTTTAGTCAATACCGTTATTAGTGACACTGTGTTTAGTGGTAGTCTGACTTGTCAGGCAGGTTTAAAATCACTGTAATTTAGTTTTATGTGCTTCGTGTCGATTAGCTATAATAGTTAGGCTAAATTGGTTTTTTGGTAAGTGATACGATGTTCAGGCAGCAGTCACGATTATTACTTGTCTTAGGCCTTGGGACAACCAGAGACTAGACAAGTTTTGTTCGATGCGATGGCGGTTTTCAAAAAGCCGTGTAATCACGTGACAATTACATTTCCATAGTATTTGGCATTCCAAATTCAAATCGCCACGCTTTTGTTAATAGAGAGAGAGACTCTAGAGCTTAGGTGATGTCCTAAGAAACAACGTATAATGTACAGTATGTTCAATTCTGTTACTCCCTCACCCTTGCTTACTTTGACCTATAAACGGCGAAACTGCGCAAATAAATCTTTACTGCCATTGACAATATCGCGCATGGCAACATTATCTCGGTCAAATTATCGCTATCCCAATATGCTATGACGTCCAATATATTATTTAAACAAACCCTTGACGTCACGTTTTAAAATTGGAACATCTTCAAAGTGTTGTGAAGTAATACTATTTGTCATTTAGTCGAATCGAATATTAATAATTTAGTTCATGTTTTTGTTTTGCTATCGAGCAATTCAAATGTTAATGGCATTAAAAACTTGTTTGTTTAGGTTTGGATCGTTTATAATCTAAAGTTTAAAGGGAGTACTGGTTAGTTCGGCTGTTAGCGTCGCAGTGTCATTTGGTGCTGTCAGAGCAATTAGTGACCTCGTGTGTTTGCTTTGATTATTAAAACTTTCCTTTTAGTTTGACTATATTATTGATTGGTGACAGTTGCCTTTCAAGAAAGTTGATTAATTAAATAAAAAAAAATATATAAAGAAGGATAAACAAGGAAATCTTTTAAATTAAAGCTTCGGTTTCAACATTGTGGTTTATTTATTTTTATTTTGGTTCACTTGTCTTGCTAGTAAAATAAGGTATTTTCACTTTTTTTTATATTTTTTTATTTATTTTTTTCTGTGAAGATAATCTTACTCAAACACTTCCTGTCCTTTGTGACGAAAAGGACCAATATTTAATAACTTTTCAACAATTAAAGACTCAATATTTAAACTTGGTCTTTCCAGAAACAACATGAACGGTCCCGAAGGACCATCCCGATGCTGCCAAGGAGGTTGTGAGGATCTGACCAACACACAAGCAGCTATGGAGCGTTTAGGAATGGAAGAAACCCCTGGTTGTGATGCCAGGACCCCTGGTGAAGTTACAGTGAACAGTAAGAGATTCGGAAGAGGGGCAGTGCAAACAGGTTCGTACAATTCCCTTTTGGTTTTATATTTTTACCCGAATGCCGAAGTAGGGTAATGTCTTTATCAGTCTATGTATGTATGTTTGTTCCTATGTGGCGTTCTGGGGACCAAACGCGTGAGCCGATTTTGATGTTTCTTACGTCAATCGATTCGTCTTAACCCTGCGAGTGTCACTGCCTACATTAAAATTGAGAAATAAAAAAAGGCGGATTTTGGGCGCCATGTTGTGGGTGACCAAATATTTTTTTTTCTTCCAAACCCATCGTGTGGGGTATCAAAATAAAGGGTTTTAAGAGTTGATTTCAAAAATATGTAACACTTATATGTTTAAATGTACCTAATTACATACAAAATTAACAAAAAAGATAATAAAATCAAAAACCCGACTGCTTTAAAAGCGAACTTAAAAGACGTAAATAAGAAGAAAAACATGCTGTGCAGTCGGAGGATAAATCTGGTTTTGGTCAGTCAGCTCGCGAATATGTATCCTCCGACTCAAGATTATCTTCATGTTTTCGTCTTATTAGTTCACTTTTTTAAAGGTTCAATACGTTACTGTACTAAGACATGTTAATTTCCACTTCATACAACAGAATGAGAACATTACAAAGCAGCCCTAAGGCTAATTAAACTAATTTACTCGCTCGGATATCGTATTGAGGAACCTGCTTGCTTTCTCTAATATCAACTAAAAGGTTAACACCTTATAGTCAATAAGTTCCAGCGTCGCTTACAATTTTCTTTTCGGTCTATATTTATATTGACATTTCTGGGTATAGGTCTGCTCCATTTCGTCTATCATTGTCTTTTTAGGCCAATAACCAAACATTAGAACAGTACGTTCATGTGTGATTAAGAAAACATAATAAAAACGAACCTACATTCGTCTCCAGATCTCAGCAACCTCAGTGGTTCAGGTCTCATCTTGTACTTCGTAAAACGCGTCACACTGCACGAGTGTAGTATCGTCCAGCTAGTCTTTACCTTTGGGTAATACAAAGGTAACTTCATCTTTAACTTTTAGTATTTTGTACGTGATTTTCTCAAGAAGTAAATTAAATTTTAAAACAAACGTGTTAAGCCATAAGTCGTCGTGATTTGAGTCTCGTGTTAAGAACATTTTCCTTTTACGATGACTTCGCACATCGTTTGAGAAGCGTAATTTGGTTGAAATATCCATTGAAAGAAATATCAGACAGTCTGTACAGTTGTCATAAGGTTATTCTAAGATAAATATCTATCACTAGTAGTCGTCAGTTTTGGAAAGTTTGGGTCCATATTCCAAGCTAAGAAGTATTTTAAGACGGTCGAGTCATGGTATTTTTACCGGACTGCCGAAGGAGTGTAATGTGTTTATCAATCTATGTATGTCCCGATATTTTTTTTTTTATTTATTTATTCATGAATAAGAGACAACCATACAAAGTAACTTAATAATAAACACACAACAGACAAAAATCATTCAAAGTAATTTTGACAATAAAATTTAGGCAGGTCAACAGTTGGAGAATGTGAAAAGGTAGATTGTAAAAATGGTTTGGTTGTCTTTGGAGTGATTCGCCCTATCCCCTCGTATTAGTATAAAACTGTATGTATGTTTGTTCCTATGTGGCGTTCTATAGACCAAACGCGTTGGCCGATTTTATTGGTTCTTACATCAGTCAATTCGTCTTAACCCTGCGAGTGTCTCTGGCTAAATTAAAATACACACTTTATCTCACTTCGCATCATTCCGATGTTCGTATGTTCTGTTAATACGATCCGTTGTCAGGGACGGCCATGTTTTCTCTTTCCTTAATTCTTGTCAATAAGATGTTAAAATAAAATGGCGAATGTCAACATCATCTCTGAAGATTTCTGCCATATAATTAGTTGACAATAGATACTTACGATCAATTTAAAGCAATCACGTCTCGGTCAAAGTCATAAGCGATCCTATCGTGTTGCCTTCGAGTAGACCCTTTATCGATAAACTTGCCTTGAGATAAGCATGCCAAAAGCGATAGAAACTACTATTGTTTGGTTTTGGAATTATGTTTCTGCAAATAATAACAAGAAGATGAGGTTCATCCATAGTTTATAAGCAATAAGCTTTTGTGGTTAGTTGCTTCGCCCACGCGACAGTCAGAAATTATTCCAAGGAAACGGAGGTACTGCTGGGATAAAAAGTTTCCTATGGCCTTCTCTATGGTCTAATTCACTCTATCATCATCATCATTTCAGCCGAAAGACGTCCACTGTTGGACATAGGCCTCCCCCAGACGTCGCCATGTTGACCGATCCGCAACCTTAACCAGGTCATCGGTCTACCTAGTGGGAGTCCTTCCAACGTATCGTCTTCCGGTTCGCGGTCGCCATTCCAGAACTTTTCGGCCCCATCGGCCATCCGTTCTGCGAGCAATGTGTCCTGCCCACTGCCACTTAAGTTTGGCAATTCTCCGGGCTATGTCGGTAACTTTGGTTTTCCTGTGGATCTAATACTTACATACATAATTCACTCTATACCAAAAGGAGATTGCCCATACACAGGCCCCTTATGAGGTATCGTGTCTGCGATTTCGATATTATCCAAAAATAGGATTTATATTTTGTGTTTTTTTTTTTTATCTGTGTTCTTTACACTATATGTACAGACAACAGCAGATCAGATGCCTTTACTTGGACATTTGTATGCACTTTATTGCATTGTAATAAGGGTTCATTTCAAGAACATAAACATCGTTACATCTCGTGTAACCAGAAAAAAAAAGAAATTCTACTATACACAACCAAATTCATCAAGAAAGGGGCCAAGTTATCTTACAAAATTAGCATTCTTCTTTATCGTAATTGGTATATGCGGTTTAGATGTGAAAGCTTAACAAACAGACGGACAGTTATTTTCGCATTTACAATATAGAAACAGTTTCCTGCAAGGAAAGCCACGTTGTTTTGTAATACTATGGATTATGTCTTCATCTGAAAATTGGCGTGAACAGTATAAATGTAGTTGTTATGAATCTTGGGCGGTATTACCCACTATTATATTATAGAAACAATGAACAAAAAGAAAAGCCGGCCAACTGCGTATCGGACTTCGCACTTTTAGGGTGCCGTATCAAACCGCAACATCAAGTTGGTTGTAATTGAAAAAATGAAGGAAATTCAAAGACAAAATCGATTTTATCAATATATTGATATTTGTTAGTAAAATATACGTAATAATAAACATTATCACCAAAATTTCATGTTTTTAGAACAATGGGAAGTTACAAAATTCTTCGTAACCAAAAAAGCCTTTGCTGGCTTCTCATTTCTTTGTTTTCCAGTGCTTTTTTAAACAAATAATACAGTATTTATCTTCAACTACCTCTAAACAACAATACGGTTTGGGTGTAAAAACCTGTGTGACAGACGACGGACGGAAAGACGGACACGTGATCTGTCAGCAATAGGGCCCCGTTGGGATCCTTTGGCTACGGAACCCTAAAAATAAATAAAAATGTTTTTCTACAATATACAACCAAATTCATCAATTTACGACCAGTTCCATCATAATTTTGCTAAATCTTTATATTATTTATAGGCTTGCGTTTATCCACCATATCACCTGATGGTAAGCGATGACGTGGTCGTAGATGGAGCACGCTTGCCTAAAAGTAATCCTTGCACTCTTGACTTGATCCCCAGGCTTTAACTATCAGGAAACAGGAAACACTGATTCGCGCAGGGAATTCCATTCCTAGAGTTGCCAGTTCCCTACCTGCGAACTGGCAACTCTAGGAGTGTATGGTTTAATTTCAAATCCCTTAGATATTTTCCATACCTTGTGTAAGCATGATCGATTGAAAAATCTTATGACGTAGCTGTAACAATAAAAATCTTGCTAAATATTTACTGCATTTGACATCGCATACAAAACCGCGTTACACCTATTACTATTGTTGATTTCACAGTTGATATCAAATAAAGTAATAATTGAGTTATAACGATCCGCCGCAAATAAATGCCATTATAATTAGTTTATTTTATAATATTGCGACATTTTTGTCGCTGTTATTTCGTTCTCAAACTCGATCTCAAATCATTTATTTCAATTAAACCATTTAAAGGTACTTTTTAGGGTTCCGTATCCAAAGGGTACAAACAGGACCCTATTACTAAGACTCTGCGGTCCGTCTGTCCGTCTGTCACCAGATTATATCTTATGAACCGTGATAAACTAGACAGTTGAAATTTTATCAGATAATGGATTTCAGTAGCAGCTATAACAACAAATACTAAAAACAGAATAAAATATATATTTAAGTGGGGCTCCCATACAACAAACGTGATTCTTTTTCGTTTTTTGCGATAAGGATACGGGACCCTTCGAGCGCGAGTGCAACCCGCACTTGGCCGGTTTTCATAACTGTCAAGCCAAAGACGAAGCTAGTTGCACATTCGCAAGCGTAGGTTTGCAGTGGAGAATCACTGACGCAGTGAAATAATCAGTAGGAATAAAATTTCTTTTTTGTTAGCTTATTCTGTCCTAAGCAAAGACCTCCGTCCATTTCTTCTAACTTTCGCAAGCCATTTTGCCGAAATCCAGATTTCTCCATAAACGGAAAGTGGGTCCGTCTCGCCATCTCCGTTGTGGTCTGCCCCGAGCTAGTCTCACTGTCTCTGGGCACCAGCACTGTGTAAAGCTGGGAACAAATTATCGGACGCGACTGACAGCCGCGACTGATATGTGGGCACAGTCGTTTGGGACGCGGCTTGCGGACGCTTCTGAGCGCTTATTCCATATACAATATAGCTTATTCAACGAAGATTATTTTTACGTAGAAACATGTCGAGTAGTGAAAGTGAGGACGCAATCCTCTACTGCGAACACAGTCAATAAGTTTTCTTCCACTTTTATACCATATATATAACCACGCACGCACGAGCGATATATCCCGTAGTCAGAGTTGTTCTGACGCCCGGACGCGTCCTGAACCCCGTCCACACCGTCCGCGGACTTTTTCGGCTGACACAAACATTCAGCAGGCCAGATTTCAATCGGACGTCCGAACGCCCAAGGTCACGTTCGCGACTTACGCCCGATAAATTGCAGAATGTAATGTACCTTCATTACACAGATACTCTTATAAGTCGCGGCTGTCAGTTGCGTCAGTCAGCTGCGTCCGTTAATTTGTTCCCAGCTTTACTTTGGCCACAGTTTGTCCGGCTTGCTGCAGATTTGTAAGTTGGGTAGTCTTTTGAGACGCATCAGCTTTCTAGATTTTGGAGCGTAGTATAATGGCAATTGGTTGGTCTTTCGGTCCAAATTTCCGTAGTCATGTCTTATGTAACGTACTTAATTATTATTCCATAGTATTATTCCATACTCTATTAAAACATATACGCCATTAGATAAAATTCGGAACTAATCGTTTCCGACTGATATCGGACTGACGCAGACGGTCTTATTATCATCGTTGATGAAACTTCAGAGGTCAAATCCGATCCGTTTTGTCTCGATAAGGTTCACGTGTGACATGCTGCAAGATTGTTGGTCATTATTATTGAATAAACTTTGGTCGGCATCTCGCCACGTGGTTTGGGTCGATTTGAGGGAGGGTTGATTTAGATCTTACCCGAAATTTGGGCAATATGGGACTTGCTTAAGAATCGTCTAGGCATTTTAGTTCAGCTTTTGTTTATATTACTGCATCTCCACTCTGTTCTGATACCAGTGTTGCAAAGCGTTATTATCAGTGTTATCCAGATACTTCTTTGTGAAGGTCACTCGCTGTAAAATACCGCTATTCCGCTGCATTCTTCTGGAAGGATTAGATCCGATTGGTATTCACCTGCATAAGAAGACTGCAAGCCGATTCCAGTTGGGAAAAGGCTAGGATGAGAGCTCCACTCCCATAAGCAATAACCATGAAAGTGCTTAGTATTATAGGTCTTTTCCTATGTGTACACGATTTGTAAAATGGTTTTATTACAGAAATAACTAAAATCAAATTAAAAATAACTAAAAACCCGACTGCTTAAAAAGCGAACTAAAAAGATGGAAACAAGAAGAAAATCATGCTGTGCTGTCGGAGGATCCATATGCGCGAGCTGGCTGACCAAAACCAGATGTATCCTCCGACTGCACAGCATGATTTTCTTCTTGTTTCCGTATTTTTATATACAGATCAGATGTTTTCTAAAAACGAAACTCTGATACAGATCAGATGTTTTCTAAAAATGAAACGCAGCTACATCGATTTTTTGCCCCCGAAAACCCCTGCATACAGAATTTCATGAAAATCGTTGGAGCCGTTTCCGAGATTCAGAATATATACTCGTATTCATAGGTATATTGTTACGCGAATATTTCACAATATTGATTTATCAACAAGATTACACGACACATTAGTGTCTGCAGAAAACCAGTATTGTTGATGGGCCTCAGAAATGTTGCAAAATTTTCCGAATTTGATAACCCCCAAAATATATTTTAATAAATTTTTAATACTGCGATTCTGCAATCAATGACAAAATTTTTAACTGAATGAAGGCATTGTCGCTTATAACCATTACTGGTAAAGAGGAACGCAAAAACTGGATCATTATTAATTTGAAGGTTATATGGTAGAAACGTGTTGCTCGTAGATTAGAGGGGTCTCGCGGTGAACTTATAGGAGGAATGGAAGATAGATAACAAAGATCGCGTGTTTCATGGTAAGCGTGTTTTGTGTTCCAAATGCGAGGCTATGATGACGGCTCGATTGGCGCAATGGCTAAGTGATTGAACGAACGAAAGAAAGAAAAAAGTAATAGCCAGCTGTAACATGATATAAACAAAAAACAAATTAGATCAGAAGCACGATATTAGCTGCTGTGCTGCATGCCGCGGGTTCGATTTCGCCACGGAACAAACATTTATATGGCCTACAGTGGCTACAGTATAGATAGTCGTATCGGATCTTGTTGCTTGTGTATGTGGGTTTACATGATCTAACCCACGAAAGCGGAGAAATTCCCAGCTTCTGGCTATTAAATATAAAATGCTTTCTTAACCTAACTATTTGCATAGACGTTCTCGTTACACTCTTACACCGTTTCTGGATGCCAAATTTCAACATGCAACAAATCACAGCAGATAACGCGTGCTTGACAATTTGTCACAAACATTTTGAAATAATTTTGCTTCCAGAAACTCGTGGTTAGGGGCCACCATTAAGCACGTGATGTTTTTTAGCATTTTTTAACCTTCCTCCCTCCTTCTTGGTGATACTACTAGGAATAATCCCTCCCGTCCACCCAAAATTACGTGTTTTTTTTTAGTACTAACAAAGAATCTTACAATTTTTAGAATATTATCATTAAATACAAGTATAAAGTATAATTTTATTTTGTTGGCGACTGATAGTAAGCGATGGTGTGGTCGACGGTGAAGCACGCTTGCCTAGAAGTATAGTTCTCGCCAAACTTCTGGCCCGCCCCGCCCTGTAGTTGGCTTTCCGATGCGCTTGGCATGGATCGGTGCTGTTTTTGACCTCCGACGGAAAAAAAGTGTGTGTCTGTGTATATGTGTATCTGTCTGTGGCATCATAGCTCCTAAAAGCATGAACCGATTTTGATTTCGTATTTTTTTTTGAGCTTGCCACTCGGCGACGATGTTCAAGACTGGAGCTTTGATTTGACCAGCCCCTCATTGCCGAAGAGCCTCTTGGCCCGTTTTTCGACTCTATTGCATCAAGCTGGTATTTGGCATATCCATCCCATTTAATAGGGGGCGAGCCTATTGCCCTTAACCGATACGTCGTAGACATCCCACCCATACACACTAAACGTTTTGGGAATACTTTTACTATGCGTTCAGCTAAAGCGTAGAATTCCCTGCCGGAGTCTGTTTCCCGATAGCTACAATCTGGGGTTTTTTAAGTCAAGAGTGAACAGATTATTTCTAGGCAACCGTGTTTCACTGTCAAATACATCATCGCTTACCAAGCGCAAGACTACAGATAAAAAAAAAATGGACCTTTAAACATAACTGGCGAAATATGGTAACCATCCACCCCTGCCTAAGCCTTCGCGGAATACGGCCTTCATATTATGTTATTTATTTCATTCATATTATGTTGTTATACTTGTTGCAGGTTTAACCCACGAATGTGGCGTATTCGGTGCCATCAGCACCGGCGAATGGCCCACACAGGTCGACATACCGCAAGTCATATGTCTAGGACTAGTCGCCCTACAGCACAGGTAAGTTACAACAGTTTACACTTATTTATTTAATACTTCATACACAAAAACGTACAGAGGCGGACTTAATGCCTTAGGCATTTTCTACCAGTCACTTCCCAGCTCATAAGATGTACTAGTTAACACGACAAGCGAGATTTACTAGCTTTTACGATATGCGAGATGTAAGAGTTTCACGACATGCGAGATGGACTAGTTTACATAAACAACTAGATGAGCTTACATGATATTCAAGATATTTTGCTTAGCACATCACAACACAACATTCCAGTTGTACCTACTTGTTGCACACAAAATTACTGTGTGGTTTACGAGTTTATTTATACGAAAGGATATGTGAATTGTACTAGTTTATACGGCACGGGATGCAAGTTGTACTGGTTTATACGTCACGACATGCAAGCTGTGCTACATATTTTTTCTTAGACCTTCAACCGTAAAAACAGGATTGTTCGTCATAAAGACGCATTGCATTTATTTTATTAATTCATAATTATAGGTAAAAAGGAGATCAACTACTTTCTTTGGGGCTTTGGTACCGACGTAAAGTTCTTTGTATATTAACAAATCGTATAATAATATAAACCGTAATGTACAAGAATACTCAAAGAATTAACTTGCTTTTGGTAACTAGTGAGATTGTCTAGATAACTTGATTCAAATATTGATATATTAATATGATATATTATATTAAAATCAGGACAAAATGCATTTCGTTACTTATTGGGAACAACTTAACAAATTTTAAGTCAACTGTTTTAGGTCAACCTGCAGAACCTATTTTTTGTCGACAGTGATAAATTTCTCTTTTAATTGCTTCATTAAGAAGAATGTGCAAAGGGAATTTTATGAAAAAGTAATAGAAAATGTTGAAATAAAATGCAAAAATAATATTAATTTGTTTATTACTCATTATCCATATCTTCCCTTACAAGTACGTGTAAAAATATTGCCGGTGCGTTTACAGTTCGGTGTCGTGCTAACCCCTTAAACAAAACTACTTTACCCTACAACGCGGTACCAATTTCGTTGATCTCATTTTGCACTTAAAACAATTTCGATAAAAAACAATAGTAGGTGAACCTACCATCACTTTTGCGAATTCAGACAGGCTTAGTAAGTAACCGGATGAGATAATAAAATGAACTACACGTTGACCGATAACCCAAATAAAAGGTAGGCATTTCACCCACACAAATATCTAGCTAGATTACTAGGAACACTCAGATGAATTACATAGCAAACAATAAATACTTGTTCTGTTAAACCCACATGTGTGGGGGCTTACAAGAACAAGCCCCCACACATCCTTCTTTCGTATTTGTTTCGAGAATTAGGGGCAGAACCGCTTTGTTAACATAGTGTAAGTGAAACAGGTTGTTACGGTTTTAGCTCAACCTATTATTTATGTTTCCGTTTTCGATATAGTCTTTTTAACCGATTTCAAAAAAGAGGAGGTTCTCAATTCTACTATTTTTTTTTGTGTGTTACATCACACAAAAATAATTAATGTAAACAGTATAGTGTTTTTAGTAGGTAAACCGATTTTGATGATTCTTTTTTTATTTGAAAGCTGGTGCTTCTCATTTGGTCCCATTTACTTCGATCAAGATCTGACGAGTAGTTTTTGAGTTATCCTTAATAATGCGTAATTTCATGGTAATTTAAGATACCAAAACTAATAAAAAGAGAAAAATAAAAAACTTTTTAACAAAAATAATAAACTGACTTCCGAAAAAACACTTTCTTTTCGGAAGTCGGTGTCTTTGGTAACTCGGTCGGTGTTTTTGGCAGTGTAGTAGTCGTAGTGTTTAGTTTTGTAAGTCGGTTTAATTTTCTGCAGTAAAATAGGAATAACTGACCGAATGCTTAAAGATATAGTTATACTAGTCTACACCTAAATAAAACACGCTGAATCTTACAAATAGTTTGGCAGGAATAAGTTTTTCTATGAAACTACGCTGCTCTATTCTGGCTTAAAAATGGAGATCTCTGCGAAGTAAAATGGCAATATTTCGGTGTGTTGCGTTAGAAAAGCATTTAGGAATGTGCACAGTATTTGATTTAAAATCAACTCCTCTAATGTCATCAATTAATTCCTCAGAGGGCAAGAGTCAGCTGGTATAGTGACGTCGGAAGGCAAAAGCGCGCGCACGTTCAACACGCACAAAGGCATGGGACTCATCAACAACATATTCAACGACGAAGCCATGAAGAAACTCAAAGGAAACCTCGGCATTGGGCACACTAGGTTTGTATAAATGTTTGTTTGAATACTACGGCAACCCAGGAGCTGCTGCTGGCCTACCTTGAGGAGCTGGGATGTATCGCATGACCCATTTATCCCAACCGTAAGCAAATACGCGCGAGGACATGGAGTTGGTGGACAAATCGATAATGTTTCATGTACAGGATCAACCCTCTACGGGATTATGTATAGGATGCTTGGATACAGTAGTTGTCGTATACAGAAACCTGTGTGATTGACTTTTGTCAACATCTGACTGTGATTGGCATCGTGTTGCGCTTGCGCAGACCTCAAGAAACATTTCGACGATACGTTTGGCGTACTGGTTGAGGGATCGGCTGCTGCGCTGCGTGTCGCAGGTTCGATTTCCGCACAGAATAAATATTTGTATGACCTAAAGGCAGCCGTGCCGGATGTGTCTTGTGTATGTGAGTTTAAATGTTTGTAAACGCACCCACGATACAGGCAGAAATTCCTAGTGGGAAGGAAAGATTAAAAAAAAAGACTTGGAACAAGGCCAGGATGATGATGATGAAACAATCACTATAGACAGGTGGAAAAAAATCTTTATCGTTTCTTTAAAATACTGCCAGCAAAGTAAAATTGATGGAAAGCCATAGATTTATCACTTTAAACCAATATAAACTCTAAATCAAAGAATCTAAAGTAGAATTTTTACTGTAGTCGGATAAGTCGCTTAGGGTTAGTATGTTCAACTGGTCAATTATCTGATTGTGCATATCTTGAACAGGTATTCGACATCAGCAGCATCCGAGGAGGTGAATTGTCAACCTTTTGTGGTACATACAGCTCACGGCGCATTAGCGGTCGCACACAACGGAGAACTGGTTAACTGCAGCAGTTTGAGAAAGATGGTAATTATATAATTTATAATAATTAATTCACTAGCTTCTGCCCGCGTCCAATTCTCCGAAGGGAACGTACCTATTCCTTCGATAAAAAATATCTTATGTCCTTCACCTTTATCATCAAAATTGGTGCAGCGATCAGGGCGTGAAAACTTTACAGACAGTCAGACAGACAGAGTTACTTTCGTATTTATAATATTTGTACCTATATATTTATTATTTATTTATATATACTTTATTGTACACCAAGATAAAACACATAAAACATAACAAACATACAACAGGCGGCCTTATCTCGCTCTGCGATCTCTTCCAGGCAACCTTGTATGGAAAGAGATAGCCTGGACACAATATGGGGTTGCACTTGGTGCAAATACAAATCAAAGAATTAGTTTAACTAAGTACTATGAGATACTAAAATCAAACTACTACAATAGATACATACATACATTCCTTTATGAGTGTTTCAAAAACAGGCAATGCATTCCACAGACGAGCAGCCTGGACAGTAAATGATTTATCCAAGAATGTAGTGGAATGCATAGGCATTCTAAGTCGCCAGTTACCCATGTACTAGCCAACAGCTGTGCATGGCATAATAAAGAAATAAAAACGACTACAAGAAAGAAACATCCCTTGTAAAATGCTATTCCAATATTTAGACACAATATATTATTATTTAAAACATAACTAACAGAATGACATCATTAAAATGCACAAACATTTTCTGGGTTTTTCTTTCCTTATTATTTTGATTTTGAATCACTTCTAAACTAAGAAGTATTTTGTATAGTTTTCCTTGTTGACCACAAACAAACTTAATACATAAGTACAACCTTTAAAAATATCCTTGGTTAGCTACATACTCAATTTAATGCATATGTTTCCAATTGATAAGCTATTTTGTACTGAATTTCATTTATTGGCCTATAACATAAGACTGGTGAAAAGTTATTGTACCAAATACTAAATTTTCATGACATCAGACCTTTTTTTGTAGGGGTACAAAGAATACAGGCTATTCGCTAGGCTAGGCTATTGGGTTTATGCAATACTAGCTTTTACCCGCGGCTTCGCTCGCAGTGAAGCCATTTTTTTTTATAAAATGTTTTCTATGTTACTTCTAATACCTCCAAGAATATATGTACAAAGTCTCATGATGATCGGTTCAATAGATTTTGCGTGAAAGCGTAACAAACAAACTTACATTCATATTTATAATATACTAGCTGACCCCCGGTGCTTCGCTCCCGTCAATTGGCTACTTACCTACCTACATTACCTACCCTACCCTACCTACCCTACCTACCCTACCTACCCTACCTACCCTACCTACCCTACCTACCCTACCCTACCCTACCCTACCCTACCCTACCTACCTTACCCTACCCTAACTACCCTACCTACCCTACCCTACCCTACCCTACCCTACCCTACCTACCCTACCCTAGGGGTATGAAAAATAGATGTTGGCCGATTCTCATAGATACCGGATAAGCACAAAAAATTTCATCAAAATCGGTCAAGCCGTTTCGGAGGAGTATGGCAACGAAAACTGTGACACGAGAATTTTATATATTAGAAGATTAAGTATGATTATGGACTACTGTGTCTGAAAATAAATTAATTATATATTTATTTATTTATTTAAAGATCACCAACGAGTGTTACAAAACTATAAAACTTGCACAAAATACAAAAATTGGTACACATCAACATGATCCAGTAATGCTCACTCAATTATAGGCAACCACTAACTTTTATATGTTACTAGCACTTAGCCCGCGACTTCGTTCGCGTGTTTTCGTTTATCCTATAAATGATTCTTATGTGCAGTTAGTGAAGGCGACTAAAAATAAGCTATTCAAACAGTAAAAAATGTCGTAGATATACAGGGTTTATTGGTTTGGGACGATTCGTTTTTTGACTTAAATAAAAATAAATTTTAGGTTACCGCCACAAAGTAAAATCCTCCCCTAAAACTTAATAACCAGAGTTCGCCCCGTTGAAGGTAGAGTTTTAAACAACCCAAATATGTTATTCACTCTTTTCTTCTCTTTTTTATTTTTCGTAGTTCGTTCTTAGTAGGATTCCTCAGTAAGATTCCTCAAAAAAACTTTAACACCCCTTAACCCTATCTGGGGAGTAGTTTTAAAAACGTTTTATGTTAATTTTAATTATTTCCTTAATCCCCAAGGAATTAGATTTTTCATACAAACAAATTCTGCCCTTTTCACCCTCTTTCCGGGTCTTTCATGTTGAATTGCCGAATATTCCTGCTTGGTGCTACCCTAGAACCCAACGTCAAAAACGAAATCCTGTCTAGTAAGATTCCTAGCTTAACCCCAAGCTTCTCGTAAAACTTTTAATGACAACCTTTATTGCTTACTTAGGTTGCTATTTATGTCAACTTTCAAATTTATTAACTCAAGAAATAAAATTCTCCAGAAACACTTTAATACCTCCTAAATCGTCTTGTATCAAAAGACTAATAATGATAACTTAATTGTTTATTGAAGTTGGTATTTATGTCAAGTTTCATGTTTATTAACCCAAGAAATAAGAGAGAATAAGATAGTATCAAAAAAAAATAACAAACCCTAAACAATATTTTGGGGGTAGTTTCAAAAAACTAATAATGAAAACCTGAATTGTTTATTTAGGTTGGTATTTATGTCAAGTTTCATGTTTAGTGACCCAATACATCAGATTCTTACATACAAACTTCAACACCCCCTTAGTCATGATTTGGGGGTAGTTTCGAAAATCTAATAATGACAAACTTTATCATTTACTTAGATTACTATTTGTACGAAGTATCAAAAATTTTGGCCGAAGGAATAAGATTTTTCATACAAACTTCCAACCCCTTTTTTACCCCCTTAGGGGTGGAATTTCCAAAAATCCTTTCTTATCGGATGCCTATGTCATAGAAAGAACACACCCTCTAAGTTTCAGGTCTCTACGATCAGCGGTTTAGGCTGTGCGTTGATCCGTCAGTCAGTCATTCAGGACAAAGCATTTTATATGTATACTATAGGCTATATGTCATGTAAATTTCAAGATTTTTAACCGACTTCAAAAAAAGGAGAAGGTTCTCAATCTCAAGGAATCTTTGTCATATATGTTCCCCGATTAGTCTAAGACACCTGGACCGATTTGAAAAATTCTTCTTTTCGAGGGAACTCCTCAAATTTTATAGACATAGCGATTTTTGTATTTTCATCAACATGGCTAGCATTTGAAGTGGAACTGATGAAGAAGACCACAGTTGGCACTGTAACTTCTCAATGATCGTTGATGAACGTTTTGGGTAAAAGATATCTCGAATAGTTAAATGACTGTGATGAAGCAAATTTAAATAAATGGTTCTTATGAAAACTGTACCATCGAACTGATCTGGTGATGAAGCCGGCAGGTGCACCAGAACTCCGTAATAAAACTATGTCACCCTGTCGTGTTTAGGCTTGTTGTAATTGTTACTCGAAAACCTCTGGCTATAAATGATTTTCATGGTAATATCGGGTACCAAAATTAAAAAGAGAAAAATAAAAAAACATTTAATAAAAATAAAAAAATTGACTTTCAAAACAAATACTACAAAGCGAAAAATAACTTTTTTTTTAAAAGTCAGCGTCAAAAACCAAAGACACCAACTGCAGAAAAGAATGTTATTTTTCGCAACAGCAGTTTCTCTAATCTCAGAACAGAATTCAAAAGAATTATTTCAAATGTTATCAAATTTGGTCCGTCCTCAATGTTATCTTGATCAATTATACCCATGAAGTATTGCTTCAACACCAAACAACTAAAATAAGTAACTTGGCAAGGTTTTATAAACACACTGTTCATCTTCAAAAGTGTACTGATATAATAATTTAAAACATCACAGGTGTTAGGTCGCGGAGTAGGTCTCTCAACGCACTCCGACTCGGAGCTGATCACACAAGCACTCTGCCTCAACCCCCCCGAGGGAGAGACCAATGGACCCGACTGGCCAGCGCGTATTAACCACCTCATGAGGTAAACATTTTACAATTTTACATTTTATTTTTATTTAACTTGCTATATTTGTATGTATGTAAGTGTGTTTGGGTCAACGAATTGAACAACTGCAAGTTCTTCTTCAATTGAATTTTAAAGCAGTTATTCTCCACCGATTAAGTTGAAATTTTGCATACACGTTTATTCTGGATGACAATGCATGGATAGCTAAGTGACGTCATTCTAAATCCAATATGGCGGACCGCTCGAAATGGCGGACTAGTTATTATTGCCATGATATGGGTATCAAATGAAAGGGTTTCATGAGAAAAATACGAAAACGCTTGATAAAAGAAAAAATAATAATGAAAAATTGTATAAAGTAAATTCATTTGGACTAAGGTTTTAGCCTCGCTTCATCTTAAACCGAAAAGAGCTAACGCTCAGTGCTGATGCCTAAGTTGAACGGCATTGTGCTAACTGATAATAGTAGTTTATGCAATGGTCATATAATAGGGGTTATTAAAACACGACCGTGAGTTGGTGATAATAATAACACGCGAGTGTTGTAATACCTGATTATATGCCTTTGCATACACTATTTCATCTTCACTCATACAGTTGAAATAAAACAAAAGTGGAAACGGAAAAAATATGTGGTATGGCAGGCAATTTAGATTCTCATTGCGCATGACTGCGCATCGCGCGCCTCCAAAGACAATGACACTTCTTTTCTACTTAAGTCAATGAGCCCATAAGCGCCAATTAATTAAAAAGTAAAAGTGTGCTATAAAAATTAAAAAGTTATTTTATGATGCAGTCGTTTGAAAATCGAAGGAAAATGTTGCACTGTAATGGTTATTTTTTTAATTTTACCTATCCAAGAATATAAAGAACGTGTTTATACAATATTTTTTGAATTCATATTTGGAACATTACGTTCTGAGTGTAAATAAAATCTGTTATTTTGATAACTGAAGCGCATTAGAATATCATGAAACTTATTTTTATTAGACGGGGAACAGCTTGTTTTGTGACTTTATTTCTGCCTATAAACTAAAAGGGGAAGGGTTGGCAAAGCAGTCCTTTTGTAACAACATAAAAACAAAATTTCTTCGATCTACAGACTGGCTCCTCTAAGTTACTCCCTGGTAATAATGTTGAAAGACAAGATCTATGCTGTCCGCGACCCCTACGGCAACCGACCGCTGTGTCTCGGCAAGATCTTGCCACTTGGATCCTCATGTAAGTGTTAGAATTATAACAAAATGCATTTTCACTAATTATTATCATTATTGCAAGATATAACCTCATTGAGATGTTTTATTTATGGCATGGAAATTTAGTATCATTAAACATAAAGTGAATACATGTTATGAATCAAATTCGACTCGACATCGAATGTCTGTACGTGGTCTATTATCAATTTAATTAGTAGATATTGTTGTAAAGAAAGTAGTCCGAATGTACTTTTTATATCAGTTTTCGAATAATGAAAAATTAACCTTTTGAATTAATCAAACACAGTAATAATCAAAGTGAAATATGTTTGTTTTTGCCACATGCTGCTAATTTTGGATGCATGTAAGTATTCTTATGATGGGGCCGACGTTACCCTTTTTACCCGACTGCCGAAGGAGGGTAATGTGTGTATCAGTCTATGTATGTATGTTTGTTCCTATGTGGCGTTCTAGAGACCAAACGCGTGAGCCGATTTTGATGGTTCTTACGTCAATCGATTCGTCTTAACCCTGCGAGTGTCACTGGCTGGCATTAAAATTGGAAAATAGAAAAATGGCGGTTTTTGGCCGCCATATTGTGGGAGCCCAAATTATTTTTTTCATCCAATCCCATCGTGCGGGGTATCAAAATAAAGGGTTTTAAGAGGTTATTTCAAAATTATATGACACTTATATGTTTAAATGTACATAATTCGAAATAAAAATTAAATAAAATGTAAAAAAGTTCAAAACACGACTGCTTGAAAAGCGAACTATAGAGATGAAAACAAGAAGAAAAACATGTTGGAGGAGACATCTGGTTTTCTTCAGTCTGCTCGCGATTATGTATTCTCCGACTGCACAGCATGATTTTCTATTTTGTTTACGTCTTTTTAACCGACTTCCCAAAAAGGAGGAGGTTCTATGTTCGACTTCTTGTATGTTTTTTCTTTTTTGGAAGTCGGTGTCCATAACGCAATAAATTGGTACCTATGAAAGACACCGACTTCCAAAAATAAAGTTCTTTTTCACTTTGTAGTTTTTTTTATTCGGGAGTCTGTAGAATATTTTTGTAAAAAGTTTTTTTATTAGTTCGCTTTTTAAGCAGTCGAGCTTTTTGATTTTTTGAATTAACTTTTTTTATTATAGATATTATGTACTGTGCGACCTAGGCTATCTTGGGTTTTTCAAATTATTTTTATAAACGAGTGTTTACCACTGCTAACATTAACCAATACTCAATAGATATGCAATGAACTCATAAAAACACACCATATTATGGAAAAACCTGTATGACTTATCACGTGTGTTTATAAAACAAATTTAAATGACTGGTCAATAATAATGAATATAATAATTAAGAAACTTTTATAACAATGGGAATTCCAAAATCACAAACATATGCGTCAAGCGATAACCAAGCCAGTATCATCACAAATTATACCTATAAAACTTTATATTGACCTGTCATTTATAGTTTTAATAAATATTTACAAGTTGGTAATAACTAAACGTTTACAGATGTCTACCATCAGTCATCGGCGCGGCATGCTGAGGGTAATGCATGAACACAATTCATTTAATAACTTCTCTCATGGGCGTAGCAAGATTGTAGTTAAGATGGTTCAAGTGAGAACTGGTGGAATCTGTATAGGAACTTGGGAAAGGCCTATAATCAGCAATCGAATGGAATTCCCTTTCGGAGTCTATGTTTTCTGATACATAGTTCACTTCTAGGCAAGCGTACTTCACGGTCACCATCTCATACCATCAAGTGATATAGGAAGGTCAAACGCGAGCCTCCCAATAATGAATAAAAAAAAAATGGACGACGGCCAACAACTCGTTTGAATACCTATATTTTTTCCAACTCCTTGCTACGCCCTATCTTATTCTGCATTTCATTTTCTTAACTTTCCCTCACCTTAAATTTCCATGGAATCGCATTAAGGGTTACGGAAATAAGTGGGTTACAAAACTGTTAACACAAAATGGTTTGTTATACCAGTATAAATATGCATGACTTTTAATTAATAAATCCTGACTCATGTTTGTAAAAAAATTTCATTAACGTAAGGGGAAGAGCATGATATTATAACAATTTATTTGCAATAGGCACGCCCTCTATAACTTTGCACTATAACATAATTGGCGAAATCAAAGTCAACTTTTTATTTCAATAAGGCCACTAAGCGGCACTTTATAACGTAAAAAATAAAATTTAATAGTAATAATAATTGATTCTACCAAATCTTTCGGAAAAGTAACTAAAACTTACTCTTTAAAAATTTATAATTTGTACGCATTTACATTAATTCATATACGTGAGGACGGTGCACTACTACAGATATAAAGTATTACAAGCTTAGTAGATAAATAGGAACATGATTCTCACATACTTACAAATATTGCAAACATAGGTAAATTACCAAATTTAACAACGGAGTAGTGTGTGAGTCAAATATGGGTGTATTATAGGCACAGGCGTGATATTATGTTATTTGTCTGCATAAGTATAATAAAAACTAGCTTCTGCCAGCGGCTTCGCCCGAGTTAAAGTCGAAAATTATTCCGAAGGAATATATTCCTGGGATAAAAGTATCCAATGTGCTATTCCAGACTATAATCTATCTCTGTGCCAAATTTCATCCAGATCTGTTGAGCCTTTCTGGCGTGATTCAATAACAAACATGCACACACTCACAAACTATCGTGTGACTAGCATCTGCCAGCGGCTTCGCCCGCGTGAATGTCAAAAACTTATCCCGAAGGAACAATAAAAAGTATCCTATTTGCTATTCTAGACTATAATCTATGTCTGTGACAAATTTTATCCAGATCTGTTCAGAAGTTCTGGCGTGATTGAGTAACAAACATACGCACACACTCAAAAACTTTTTTTTTTAATAATATTAGTGTGACTAGCTTCTGCCAGCGGATTCGCCCGCGTGAGATTCGAAAATTATGAGACTATAATCTATCTCTGTGCCAAACTTCATCCGTATTCATCCAGCTGTTTGAGAGTAAAGAAGTAACAAAAGTACAAACACACACACACTCACAAAATTTCGCCTTTATAATATTGGTTACTATTGCCTTTATATATAGGTAGTGATTTACTAACTTCAGCCAGCGGCTTCGCCCGCGTCAAAGTTAAAAATTATCCCGAGGGAAAATATTTCCGGGATAAAAAAGTACCCTATGACCTATTCCTGACTATAATCTGTCTCTGTACCAAATTTCATCCATTGTTCAGCCGTTCTGGCGTGATTGAGTAATAAAACATACACACACACTCACAAACTTTCGCCTTTAAAAATATTAGTGTGATGTGTTAGCTTTTGCCAGCGGCTTCGCTCGCATGAAAAGTGATTATCATCCCAAGGGAACATTACACCGGGATAAAAAAAAACCCATGTGCTATTCCAGACAATCTATATCTGTGCTAAATTTCGTCCAGATCTGTTAAGCCATTCTGGCGTAATTGAGTAACAAACATATATCCCACACACACATCTATCCAAACTGTCGCCTTTATAAATTAGTCTGATAAGATGAGGTTTACATTAGCATATAACATTAACATTGTGCAGTTTTCACTATCCAAAGTCATACATATCTTTGCTTTCTTTTCTTATCCATTCATCTTCTTCCTTTAATATAATGAAGAATAACTGGTCTGTGATGCTTACTTTATATAATTTTTTCAGTTTTATTGAACGGCTGTGCAAAGAACGGCGTGGAGGACAGAGCTGAAGGATGGGTCGTGTCTTCAGAGTCGTGCGGATTCCTCTCTATCGGTTAGTATACTATTTTATATCACAGATAATATAATACTAGCATACAGATGCACGGCAAAGGGTTCGGCCGCCATCAATCGACCAATCACATACGAGATGAAAGATGCGATGTGGATTTCCGTCTATGTGAATTTACTTAAATTAGTGCGTCTATCTTCTCGAAAATCGTCACGAAATATCTTTTAAATATTTATTTCTCTTGTAGGTGCTCGCTACGTCCGCGAGGTCCTGCCCGGTGAGATTGTGGAGATGTCGCGACACGGGATCCGAACTGTGGACGTTGTAGAGCGACCCGCCGACAAGCAACAAGCCTTCTGTATATTTGAGTACGTCTACTTCGCCAGAGCTGACAGTATCTTTGAAGGTAAGAGTCGGATCACATTTCAATGTTGCTTTAATTGTTCAAGTTCACTGGTTTATTATCATCACCTGAAGCACAGATAATATAATACTAGCATACAGATGCCTCATTCCATACAAAGAAACCGTGTTGACGTAACCAGCGTTTATCGACAGATTAAGATGATTTTTTTGTAAGAACTACGATCGCGTTCGGTTCCATTCCACGGCTATAGAAGGTGTTAGCAGCGACTTGCAAGTAAAAGGGTTTTCTCGGTGACTATTTTTTTGCATGTTTTTACAGTTTCATTGTACCAAAATATTTTACAAAACATTTTTTTTAAACTGAGTGGCATGCCTCAGAAGCTTAAAACCGCGCCATTTATTGGAATCAATTTTAAATGATCCGTTCAAATAATCTTTGAAATTTGCATTAATAGCCCAATATTCCATAATTTTGTGCTTAGTAGAGTTGATTAAAAAAAAAGAACACAAATTTTTATGATCAATTCCAGAAAATGTAATTTTACACACAATTCAATAACAAATCAATGCATATCGCGTCATCTAGTGAGATTTATTTGTACCAAATTTTCTTATTAGCGCTGAGATCCCATGTCTGATGCGAGTCTTGCTAAGCAGTTTGGCCAATCCAATGCAGATTCTCATACAATATTTTCAATTTAAGCTCGTGTTAGCAACTAAGAGGGCCAAAGTGTACTTTGGACTAGTTCCTATTTTAAGAACTTATTCTCTACACGCGACTTCTCACCATCTTTAGCTTGGAATTAGAACTGGATGCTGGCTGGTGAACACAAATTTTAACTTACACACCACAAATTAGTAGATGTCCTCTGTTATATCGTCTGCAGTAATCGAAGCAGTAATTTGACTGTCCTCTGATTTGCCATGAACTTATCGATGAGTAGAGAAGACAATGTATAACAATCTTCGTGCCTTCGCTAAACCTAAAGTGCGCTGAAGATGTCTTTACATATTTATCTTTTTTTATCGTTTAAACTAACAATTAATTTGCCAACTTTTTATCCTTAAAGCCGAGTATCGGAAGACGCTGCGATGGAAGGCCTCCCACTAGATGGGACTGACCTGGTTAGGGTTGCAGGAATCCGGTGGATGCGAGACGCACGGGATCGGTGGATATGGCGAAACGGCTGATATGATGTTGATCTATTTAACACCTTCTAAGTTGTTTGCAATTTGATTTAAATTTCTAATATAACAACTTGTGATTTCTTTAAAGTTTTTACAATATGTTTGTTTTAGTTTAGTTTTATTACGTTTCCTTGTACTTCTACACACTGTGTCTATGTATCTTATCCAACTCTCCTGTCGCAGGTCTGCTGGAAGAAATTTCTCTAGAAATAAGCAGCACCTTTGCGCTCTTCTATCTTTATATGTATTTTCTCTTTTAAGTGTTTTGTGTGTACATAAATAAAATAAAAAATGTAATGTAACATTTTCTGCTATCAGGTCAGATGGTATACTCAGCGCGTATGCAGTGCGGTCGCATGTTGGCGCGTGAATCCGCTGTAGATGCGGATATCGTGTCCTCGGTGCCAGAGTCCGGTACTGCGGCCGCTCATGGATATGCACGTCAGGTACTTCTATCTTATAGATTAGCTATTGTGGTATTCTGTTGTACAGATCCACATCTTTTAGTCTATTTACGTTTTATAATTCTATACAAACCACACCTTCATATCTTTTGATATTGTATCAACTCATGTCTCATATTTTTTTACTAACGTAGCTTACGTTTAGGTCGTCCGCGGTTCCGCTCACATTTAGGACATAAATTAGCCCAAGGGAACCTTCTTCCTGCATATAAAGTATTCTATGTGTTTATCCAGTGCTTTGTTCCTGCTTTCTTTTAGCAGTGAACTCATTATTTTCATTGTTTTTGTGCTCTTGAGTATTGTTAAGTAATATGTATTCTGTGATAAAGGAATCATTGCTATCAACAAAATTGTACGAACAAAAAACTTTCTCACAAAAGTAAACCAACTTTCAAAGCAAAACACTACTGTAAGTGTACGTGCCGCCGTCTGATTGGTTGCTAATTTAATTCAAAAATTCTTTCTGATTAGGCTCGCCGATTTTTTTGATCCGTAATTATACTAACCAATTGGTTGCAAATTTCGGTAAAACACTATTTTTCTTCAGCCTCACAAATGATCAAATAAGATGGAGTTATTTATTTGACCATTTTAAGAAAAAGATAATTTATTTGTCCAAATATGAGTTCACATACAGTAGGCATGCAGAATTTTCAATATTTTTTTACTCGCACTGACGTGTTTTGCTTAGCGAGGTGTAAAGATATATTTTACAAAGTTTTGAAATCTATATTAATATTATAAAGCTTAGGAACCATTGGTTAGAATTGTTTTTTTTTTTTTGTGTTGGATAGTCTATTTATCGAGGAAGGTTATATAACATCACGCCATGACCAATAGGAGCGGAGCATAAATGAAAAATGTTGCAAAATCGGGAAAAAATATTCCGCTTTGAGAGCTTTCGTTGCGTGCGCTGCGTAAGTGATTTAAGTTATGCAACATTCATGTATGTAGGGTAGGTAGGTACCCAGTTGACGGGAGCGAAGCCGCGTGGCACAGCTATTCAATCTTAAAATCGTAATTAAAAAAATACAATTTTGCAAAACAGCACAAAGAAAAGTAAAAACAAATGTCATAATGAACAAACAATCACAACAATTGACGAACAAACGCGTTTCACCGAAATTTTAAACCAATGGTTAGCACATTTAACTATATGTTGAGTTAACTACAGATCAAAAAACTGGCTCAAAGTAGCTATATTATAACTTTCGTTTCTGTTGTGCAATCAAAGTCAAATATATTTATTTCAAATAGGCCACGAAGCGGCACGTCTGAACGTCTACAATAAAAAATTACAAGTAATAAAAAATTATTCTACCGTGCATTCGGAAAAGTAGCTTACTATGGTGAAGAACTCACAAGAAACTCCATACCTACTCTTAAAAAATAAGTGTTTTACAATATATACATAAGTAAATACCATAGAAATATAAAATACATCTATGGTATATATATATGTTACGGCTAATACCCGAAGTGCGGCTACACCTAGTATTAGCCGGAGCTTAGGGCACCCCGACACGGGATGACGGGAGCTGATGTGAGCGAGCAAAGCGAGCGAACTCAGCTCCCGTCATCTCGTTCGTGTTAGGTTACTTTAGACCCTGCGGACGGAAATAGGAGCCCCGGCTCGGGGCTCCGTCGCGTGGCTACACCTAGTTCTAACCGGTTAAAACTAGGTGTAGCCGCACTAATACTAGGTGTAGCCGCACTTCGGGTATTAGCCGTAACATATACATTACTAAATTCATAATTATATGAGGACTATTCACCCAGAATCTATGCTCCAGACATTCCATTAAAATAAGTTGACCATCTTCCATTCCAGTCCGGCATTCCCTTCATGGAAGTCCTGTGCAAGAACCGCTACGTAGGGCGCACGTTCATCCAGCCGTCCACGCGCCTGCGACAGCTCGGCGTCGCCAAGAAGTTCGGCGCGCTCTCTGAGAATGTGCGCGGCAAGAGGATTGTACTCATCGACGACTCCATCGTCAGGGGCAACACTATCGGACCCATCATTAAGCTGTTGAGAGATGCTGGGGCTGCCGAGGTAAGCAAAAACTGGATTAAAATGTACTACAGATTTATAGCAGCGATGGCCCAGTGGTATTGGCCGCGATTTACAAGTTGTAAGTCGTGGATCCAAAACCAGACAGGCACTTTACTTTGTGTAAACTGCCTGTCTGGTATTTCATCTCCACTTCTCTTAGAAACAGTGAAGGAAAACATCGTGAGGAAACCGGCATATCCAGGAACCAAAAAATCGAAAACATTTGACATCCACCAACCCGCACTGGATCCACGTGGTGGATTACGGCCCATTCCTTCTTACAGAGATGAGGCCTGTGTCCCAGCAGTGGGAATATTAATAGGCCGATGATGATAGATTTATATTAGAAAATTACTGTCTGATCATCAACTAAATATGATGGGCGACCGCGAAACAGGATTTTTATGTTGATTTGGAATTATATACCTTATCTGAACTAGTAGTTTTTTGAGTTCATTCTCACCACTACACCTATTCGAAAAAACGTTCACCATTTGAAAAAAGTACCTTATTCCAGATGGTTAGAGGCTATAATTTTTTTAAGACCCAGGCAAAGTCGGGGTGGATTAATAATATTAAAAAGAGGAAAGATTTTTTTTGTTTGTTTGTTTGAACCGAATAGGCTCGGAAACAACTGGACCGATATTAAATATTCTTTCACCTATTGAAAGCTACATTATTTCGGAGTAACATAGGTGACATAGGCTATAATATTTATTTAAAAATAAATTGAGATTGTTATGAAAATTGCAATAATGTAACAAAAAATTAGTTAAATTTTGCCTATAAAATTCATTATTTGGCGTGCGCAGAGAAAACTATTGATGATACATGAAAATTATGTACTGCATGATTAAAAATCATTATTACCTACAAAAAAGTCTGCAAAAGCATGTATCTAACTATCATAGTTAAGTCACAATAGAGGCTTTTGTGTTCTAAAATTTAATTAGATCGCCGGTAGAAACAAAAGTTGGTTACATTCGTATTGTAGTATTAATTCTTATTCAAATAAATAATTAAACAAATTGGTAGGAAGGTAAGCAGGGTAGGGTGTTGGTAGGTGGTAATTAGGTAGGTAGGCAGCTAGTTAAGCATAAAGTTGTAGAAACGAAGGCACTTTTTTCAAACCCACTTCTTGTTCCTCGACTGTCTTCTCTAGACAATCCATTAAGATGATTAAATTTTTCTGTTTTTCACTTGTGAACAATGCAAAAGCCATGTCTCATCATACCTCTCTTTGACTGGTAGAGAATACTTAACAGGCTTCAGGTCCACCTTCGCTGCATAAAGTTTAAATAAGTAACTGAATATGGTTGTCTGCAGGTACACATAAGGATAGCGTCGCCGCCGCTAAAGTACCCGTGCTACATGGGTATCAATATTCCCACACGAGAGGAGCTCATCGCCAACAAGATGGACGCCTACAAACTAGCGGAGCATGTTGGTAAGTAACACAATAATTGAATGGTATTTTCTCAAACATTCTTGGAAATTTGAGCATTATTTTGACAAACTTCTTCGAGATAAATCAGTACTGGCCAAATACATGCGGGCAGCGGCCAGCAAAATTTGTATGAAAATCCATATCTATCGTGGTCAGCGGCCAAATAAATTACATAGTAAAATCATATCTGTCGTGTAATTTAAAAATGGAACGATCTTTTACTGCGAAACATGGTAACCAAGGAGGTAACTTATCAAAGGTTTTATTTAAATTTCGAACTGGCATGCAAATAGAAAGCAGTTTACTGAAAAAAAAAAACAAATGAACACCAACGCGGGAAGAAATATTGTTGTTCGTCATTGTGTTCGTCATTGATTTTAAAAAGTACGTGATTGTATTTGACAAAATGAGTTCTATTAACTTCTTAGTTTTAATTGCCGCATTTAAAGTACTATACAAGCCTTGACCACAACTAGGCATTCATGGACTTACGTATGTAGTTCATCCATCAAGGCCCCTTTTGCTGGCTGCAGTAATATGAAATGTCTTATGTAATTAAACGGGGACCCGTTGCATTCTAAACCAGAAACACAGTAACTCACGGCTTTTTCGCCTGGTTCCTGAGGTATTTTAAACTTAAATACGGTTAATAAATCAATTCAGATCGTGGTACTAGTTCAATATCGCATTTCTGAACATCATTTCCACATTGGCCCTGAGCGGGACGATGATTAAAAAGAAAAGTAATAAATTAAATAGGATCTCAGCACTCGGCCACAGATTAAATAATACTAGCATACAAATGCCTCATCCCATACTAAGAAACCGTGCCGACGTAACTAGCGATTTTCGTCTGATTAAGATGATTGTTTTTATAAGTACTTCGATCGCGTTCGATTCCTTTCTACGGCTATAGATGATGTTACCAGTACAATTTTTATGATCAATACTTGAAAATTTTAATTTTACTCACACTTCAATAACAAATCGATGCATATCGCGCCATCTAGTGACATTTATTTGAACAAAATTTTCTTTGTTGGCGCTGGGACCCCGTGATTTGGTCATATCTTGTTCACAATTCTTAAATATTAATAGAATCAATGCATGCTAATTATTTCCTGTGCCATATCTTGTTTTATTGTTGAAGCTAATCAAACCATTCCTCTAAGTCAAAACTTATACCCGAACCAACGACAAATATAAACTCCGAGTCCTTTTAACTCAATTTAACACTTATTTCCAGGCGCCGACAGTCTAGAATACCTAAGCGTAGAAGGCCTAGTATCAGCCATTCACTACAACATGAAGTCCACGCCCAGCGATGGTGTGGGAGGGCATTGTACCGCCTGCCTAACAGGAGAGTATCCCGGAGGAGTGCCGGATGATGACTGGTGAAGAGTCGGTGATGGAGATAAGTGTAAGGTGATGAGTGGATCGGTGATGGATGAAGTATGTGTTTGGTGGTGTCTTGTGTGTTAGTAAACGTTCTGGGTGATGTTTATAAAGAGGACGAAAAATGTAGTACTTCCGGAGTCTGTTTCCTGATAACTGAAGCACACTTGCCTAACCAATACAACCTATACACTCTTGACTTAAAGCCTTCTAGGACAACCTAGGAGTCTTTAAGTCAAGCGTGAATAGGCCATTGACTACATCATCGCTTACCATCAGGTGAGATAGCGGTCAAACGCGAGCATACTATCAATAAAAAAAGGATTGCACTGTAAACTTACGACCCAGAATTTTTTCCGTAGTTAACTCAACCAATGGTTTAAAATTTCGGTAAAAGTTGTTTATTCATGAATTGTTAGTCTAACAAATAGTCAAATAATTAACTTGTTAGACCATTTGTGATGCCAATAATTGATGAAGCGTTTGACAGAAATTTGAAACCATTGGATACCATATTTAACAATTGGATTTTTTAACTACGGATAAAAAACTGGGCCTTAGAGCAGTTAGTGAATGCGGCTTCGAGAAAAAGGGCAAAAAATAATACTGTATGCTTCAAGGTTTTAAGTCTCTCTATCAATTACATTTCGGATATTACTAATCCAGATGAACTAAGTTCGGTATCACTTCAGTTCCAAATCGTTTACATTCCATAAGATCATGATTTCGGAAACTAAATAACGTATATTATTGTAAAGAAAACAAGACAAATAGGAAATACCTAAAAAGAGCTATGTTCTGTGTGAATCGAAAATGTAAAGTAAATAAATTAGTGTAAAATTATGTTTACTATAGGTACATTATTTACAAAATGTTTTCTTTTCTACCTTATTTAGCAATTATCGAATATTAAAATATAATTTATGTAAGTTATAAGTGTCGACTTGTGGAGGTGGCATTAGTGCCTTAATTTTTATGGCTACCTTGTAAGCAGTTGGAAATATTATAGATACAATAATTATGTGATACACAAGGATATCGAGGACGTTAGTTACACCTGTTTCCTGGGACGAAAAATACTGATGTGAAAATCAAAGGATCCGATTGACTGTTGTCAATGCACTCAACCAATTACTGCAGTTTTCAAGCTCTTTGACAATTTTTTTGCCCAAAATTTTCCCTCCAGAAACCAGGTGTTAATTTTCAAGTTTCATCGAAAGCTTATGATTGAAAATATGTGTTATTTCAATCTAGCGATCCTCATGGCCACGTTTTCACTAGTAAAATGTTAAATCATTCTCAAATAAATATACATTTGTTTCGAATCGTATCTCGAATATCTTTTTTTAATATTTTTTAGAAAAGTCGTGCTGGTTACGACGCTAGATTCTATAAAGTTAGGTATACACTATTTTTTAATATAGACTTAAGCAGATTTTTTTCGAAAACATTCCTATCAACACATAATTTTTATATGTTATTTTTGTTATATTATGATTGAAATATGCAAAAAGGATTTACAGCATACATTGAGAGATGTAGTTTTATATTTTATCATCAATTGGGTATATAGAATTTTATATTATCTAAAAATTGCTTAGTAATCCTCAATCTTGTTGGCCGGTCTGAAGTTGGCTACAATTAATCTCATACCCAAACAGTAGCGAGCCATGCCACGCGCATCGGAAAGTCGATGTTCATCTCCGGTCAAAAAGATTGGGGTTTACTGTATGTATATGCAAAATATAGTCTTCATAATTGAGAGCTGTACAAAATTACAACTTTGTAGGTATGAGTCTATCAGTTTTCATGATAATTTTCATACGATTTTATATTAAAAAGACACACAATTTAATACTTTTAAGATCGTTGTCCTTTAGCTATAAGTTTAACTCATTTTGTTAATTTTGGGACCAAAAGTTTGAACTTTTCTTATGGCAAAAAAATGCGTCAGTTTTTAACCGAGTTCAAAAAAGGAGGAGGTTCTCAATTCGGTAATATATTTTTTATAAGGCAGGTTAGTGTTGTAATCATAATAATAAGTTGTGTTCTGTCTTCAAATAAAACCAATGACGTTCTATTCCAAAAGCCAAAGGAAAGAAAAAAATTAAAAGTCATCCTAATTTAGACCTTATTGTTAATAACCAAAAAAAAAAATATTCCTTTTACCCATATACTGTTCAAAATGTTCTAATCGAAATGCCTGGAAATGTAAGCGTACTTTATATAAATGGTTTTTTTTCTATACTTGTTGTTTCATTTCTTACGCATTATTATATTAACCAAAAGCTACATACCGTCTACCTACATAAATTCAAAAATGTAAGAGCGAGAGAAGCGACCTCGTAAGCAGGTAACCCGCCTCTGATAGGTTACAATTTTCTTGTGATAGTTTATACCAGTCGACTATGAGAAAAGCCACCTCGTAAGCAGGTAACCCGCCTCTGATAGGTTAAAATTTTCTTGTAATAGTTTATACCAGTCGACTATGAGAAAAGCCACCTCGTAAGCAGGTAACCCGCCTCTGATAGGTTAAAATTTTCTTGTAATAGTTTATACCAGTCGACTATGAGAAAAGCCACCTCGTAAGCAGGTAACCCGCCTCTGATAGGTTACAATTTTCTTGTGATAGTTTATACCAGTCGACTATGAGAAAAGCCACCTCGTAAGCAGGTAACCCGCCTCTGATAGTTTACAATTTTCTTGTGATAGTTTATACCAGTCGACTATGAGAAAAGCCACCTCGTAAGCAGGTAACCCGCCTCTGATAGGTTACAATTTTCTTGTGATAATTTATAACAGTCGACTATAAGAAAAGCCACCTCGTAAGCAGGAAACCCGCCTCTGATAGGTTAAAATTTACATGTGATAGTTTATACCAGTCGACTATGAGAAAAGCCACCTCGTAAGCAGGTAACCCGCCTCTGATAGGTTAAAATTTTCTTGTAATAGTTTATACCAGTCGACTATGAGAAAAGCCACCTCGTAAGCAGGTAACCCGCCTCTGATAGGTTACAATTTTCTTGTGATAGTTTATACCAGTCGACTATGAGAAAAGCCACCTCGTAAGCAGGTAACCCGCCTCTGATAGGTTACAATTTTCTTGTGATAATTTATAACAGTCGACTATAAGAAAAGCCACCTCGTAAGCAGGAAACCCGCCTCTGATAGGTTAAAATTTACATGTGATAGTTTATACCAGTCGACTATGAGAAAAGCCACCTCGTAAGCAGGTAACCCGCCTCTGATAGGTTACAATTTTCTTGTGATAGTTTATAACAGTCGACTATAAGAAAAGCCACCTCGTAAGCAGGTAACCCGCCTCTGATAGGTTACAATTTTCTTGTGATAATTTATAACAGTCGACTATAAGAAAAGCCACCTCGTAAGCAGGTAACCCGCCTCTGATAGGTTACAATTTTATTGTGATAGTTTATAACAGTCGACTATAAGAAAAGCCACCTCGTAAGCAGGTAACCCGCCTCTGATAGGTTACAATTTTATTGTGATAGTTTATAACAGTCGACTATAAGAAAAGCCACCTCGTAAGCAGGTAACCCGCCTCTGATAGGTTACAATTTTATTGTGATAGTTTATAACAGTCGACTATAAGAAAAGCCACCTCGTAAGCAGGTAACCCGCCTCTGATTGGTTAAAATTTTCTTGTGATAGTTTATACCAGTCGACTATGAGAAAAGCCACCTCGTAAGCAGGTAACCCGCCTCTGATAGGTTACAATTTTCTTGTGATAGTTTATAACAGTCGACTAAGGGTCGAGCACACTGACATGGTCAGAGCGCAGCAACGCATCGGTCAAAAAATGCAAATAGCATGATATTTACCCATATCTCACGTAATGCACATTGCTCACATTTCTCATTATAAACAAAATACGTTGCTTCGCTTCGACTCTGTCTCAATGTGCACCTTTCACCTTTTGGTCAAGAACCTAGGCCTTAATAGGCTAGATTTTCTTTTGATGGCCTTTACCAGAATTTTCATGAGATTGAAGACCGCTCTCTCAAAATTTAACTTTGGACACAGTGAAGGTCCGAGCCTCCCAGACCGCGAGATCGTAAGTGGTCTACACCTACCGTTGCCGTATGATACCCGCCCTTAAACCGCGGTGTCAATTGCACCACAGATAATATAATACGCGTAATCAAATCTTTTTCAAGATCGTCTACAGAATAGCGAATTGAAGTAATGTTGGCCACACAGCTGGCGAAATATAGTTGTTTTGAGTAGATTCCCAATCCTTTATTCATAATTTAGTTTTGTGATCTCTGTATACACTCGCATGATCACATCTAACTTCCACAGAGTAAATACGCAAGTCAAAAGGTGTCGCTTGGTAAAAAATACAACTCAATTGTGCAATCCAACATTTTTATTTAATCTTATTTACAATTTCTATTTACAACGGAACATAATAATTTAGTGTTCTGTACAACTTTTGAAAAGCACACGGTTAAAAAACAATACGCGCATAAAGGCTACGAAAAAAATAATTTATAAGTATCTTTTTTATATTAGGTTTATATTTGCGCTTTTTTAGTAATAAACTGTTGCGTGAAAAATGGCGGCTTTCATTCAATAACTTTATTTTGGTGTACATTGATTCAAAATATGTACAATAAGTAAATCGTTGAGCTAAGCAATTTAATCACCATAAATTATGTAAAAAAATTATAATCACCCCATATAATGGATTAAACGCAGGGCGAAAATTCTTGGTAAAAAAAAGGAAATCTTTGAATTTACTATTACTATTAAGGCTATTTCAAATTTTATATACTCAAAAACAGAGTAACACTTCATTTTCACATCTGGCAACTAATCTCTAATGGTCCTTTTACATGGAAATAGCCAAATCATGGCATTTTAATTGATAATGCAAATTGGCAAAAAAAAACACATCGGAACATACCTTAAATACTGACAGACAAGACATAGCGTAACCTGCTGGGTACATTTTTTTTTCATATTGAAATTGAGCTCAAGAGAAAAAGGATTTTCGGGAAATTTTGTAGTAAGAGGTTTGTTTATAGATTTTTTTTACGATAGTTTTCCGATAAGATTGCCGAAACTTTATTTGTATTTACATAACATTTCAATGTCACGAATATCCACAAAGTAACGCCCGATTTCACAATGTAACATTTAGGTTACCTCCAAATAATTAAGTAGGCTTAGCAAATAATTTTCACCTGGTCCAGGATCTTATGTACAAAAATCTCTGAGCTGTTTCGCAACTGAACATTCAAAATATTTTTTTTCCTGTGGAGAATTTTATATTTGAATCTGCTAACCAATATCGTGATTCCACTGTGAATAATTTATTCATTAAAAAAGATATTTTTTAAAACAAGCTGTTTTCATATTTTTCTCAGCAAACCCTTTCATTTTATATAAATACATGTAATGACAGTGCACAAAAAATAACTAGTCCACCATCATGGGCCGTCTGCCATATTCGATTTAGAATGACGTCACTTATCTAACCATGCATTGTCATCCAAACTAAACGTGTATGCAAAATTTCATCGTAATCGGTGAAGGATAACTGCTTTAAAATTCAGTTGCAAGATTTGACCAGAACACACTCACATACATACATTGCAAGTTAATTAAAAGCTTGTAAAAAGGGATAGCGCTATTTGTCTTGAATAGCTCCGCCGCCTTCTTACAGTGGAACCATTATAGCTTGCCCACCTAATGGTAAGGCCTCAGAGAATTTTAGAGGTAATGGTATAATTCTCTATAGAAAACTAAACATCTTCTTATCAGTCAGAGTCAGAGGAAAAGGGTTCTGTGTAGTTAGTTGGCAAGAGTCGTTACATGCGCAGAAGTCGTTTTTTTGTATCTTCGGTAGTGAAGCGGGGCGCGTCGAACGTTTCAAGCGCGCGATTAGTTGGTCAGTTGACACAAGCATCGGCTGACCAATTGCGTCGCGTCCTCGTTGCGTTCGCTCTATATGGTGGTTGGCCAGTTCGCGCAATATTCGCTAACTTATCCCCACTACGCCAAAACCTTGCCAATTTACAAGCAAGGGCACTGTACCTAGTGACGCTTGCAAATAGTACCTTATTGGTTTAGTTACAGAGAGTTGAGATAGTGGTAAAGCGCGAGCCACTAAAATATAAAAAAAAAATATGTTGAGTCGCTAAACAGTGTCGAGATTTTTTATAACAAGGGTGTAAAAGTAATAGCCGATGAGTGTTGTGGTTTCTTTCATAGGCCATGTTTGCCGACCACAGCCTCTATATCAGCGACTTCCTTGATGCATGTGTTTGTTAACACGACTGGGTCGCCATCCGTGACCAGAACATCGTCTTCAATTCTGATGCCGATGCCGCGGAACTCTTCGGGGATTGTCGTGTCGTCGGGTCGAATGTAGAGTCCTGGTGACAAATGTTTTGTAATAATTTTTGTTGTTGAATGTTTTAATATTGATAATATCGATACATGACAGGGTCAGCGATAGCGTGACACTTGACGGGTCAGATTGGAAGGACAAAATGGTTGCGCTGACTACAAGTAACTCAGAAAATAACCTTTCAGAATATTTGAAGAATGCGACCTGAATTCAGAACGCGCAGTGTCTACAATTAGTGGATAAGTGTATTTAGAGTCCATTCCTTGTTTCGCGTCGTGCACATCTATACCCAGTTAGTGAGATACATGCGACACACTAATGGTACAGTAAATAAGACACAACTCTTCTGGTTCTACAGTGACGATCATGTTGCTGCTGACGGCCACGTTGCGTCGCACGAGCGACGTGTCGTGGACGTCTATACCAAGTTATTGGGACACAGGCGACACACTAATGGTACAGTAAATAAGACATAACTCACCTGGTTCTACAGTGACGATCATGTTGATGCTGACGGGCAAGTTACGTCGCACGAGCGACGTGTCGTGGACGTCTATACCAAGTTAGTGGGACACAGGCGACACACTAATGGTACAGTAAATAAGACACAACTCACCTGGTTCTACAGTGACGATCATGTTGATGCTGACGGGCAAGTTACGTCGCACGAGCGACGTTTCGTGGACGTCTATACCAAGTTAGTGGGACACAGGCGACACACTAATGGTACAGTAAATAAGACACAACTCACCTGGTTCTACAGTGACGATCATGTTGATGCTGACGGGCAAGTTACGTCGCACGAGCGACGTGTCGTGGACGTCTATACCAAGTTAGTGGGACACAGGCGACACACTAATGGTACAGTAAATAAGACACAACTCACCTGGTTCTACAGTGACGATCATGTTGCTGCTGACGGGCAAGTTACGTCGCACGAGCGACGTGTCGTGGACGTCTATACCAAGTTAGTGGGACACAACTCACCTGGTTCTACAGTGACGATCATGTTGCTGCTGACGGGCACGTTGCGTCGCACGAGCGGCGCGTCGTGGATGTCTATACCCAGATAGTGGGACACGTGATGGGGACATAGGCGGTACGCTTTCTGGAAATATATGTAAATATTACGTTACAGTAATGAGTAAAAATAAGATCATACGACCAAATTGAAATTATTGAGATTAGGGCCTTATAGCTATTATGAATTAATACATGCTGCGTCGAAATTTATTGGAATTAGGACCGCCAATTTCTTTTTTAAGTTTGTTCTTCAATCTACAGTTAACCGACAGGGTTTTTTTGTTAGGTCCAAGCATGATAGAATCTGCTTGGTAAGGTATAAATAACACAAATAAATATTTAGACGTTACTTTATTCAGCAGTCTGCTCAAAACCGCATCTCCAAAAGATATTGTGTGTCCTGACTTGATCAAAGAAATAATTTGAAACTGCTGAAGGTAAAGACTGTACAAAATAAGTTCTCACCCCAAGCAGTTCTTGTCCATCAATGTTCTTGGAAATGATGCCCTCTTGCTGCAGATGTTTGCCCAGTAGTCGACACATGCTGTCGAACAGCTGGTCCAGAGGAGGATGCTGTTGCCCTAAAATCTCGATCAAACGGACCTGTTAAACGTTAACAAATATATTTATTTAAGACATTTAAATATAAGCCAGGTAACAGTCATGCAAACCACAAACTTAATGCTGTACATGACAAAGTTAAATATCCATTGAATTCACATTTGAACGCCATCGAATTCATAATATGTAGTGACGATAAATGTTTGTATTCGGAAATGCAATGATTGCAGAGGGACATTAAGAAAATAGTTAGTTAGAAACCCTACAGTTACGGTATAAGGTCTTCGGTTTAATAGGCTCTTATCTTAGTGGACGAAGGCAATATACGGAAATGACCAGAGTGTGCCTTAAAACTAAATTCATCTGCCTAGCCTTTTCCCAACTATATTGGGGTCGGGTTCCAGTCTTACCGGATTCAGTTGAGCGCTAGTGTTTTACGTGGAGCCTGACTGCCTATCTGACCTCCACAACCCAGTAACTGGGTAACACGATACCCCTTGGCTAGACTGGTGTTAGATCTCAAGCTTCTGACTACCCGTCACAACTGTCCAAAGATCTTCAAATGTCAGCCGCGACCAACGGCTTAACGTGCTTTCCGAGGCACGGAGGAAACTTGGTATGTTGAAAATGGTCACCCATCCACGGACCGACCTCGTCAAGCGTTGCTTAACCTTGAAGATCGACCCGTGCGGCTGTTATTATTTAGCCTCGAGCCTTAAAACTAAATGTGAGCTTAAATACACATTAGTTAGTAGGGAGATCAAGTATGGTGTGCCCCAAGATAGTGTACTGGGGCCTCCACTACTTCTCCTGTATATAAATGACTTGCCACGTCAAACACAACAACCCATGGTATTATTTGCGGGTGATAGTACAGCGATAGTCAAGTGTACTAATATACAAAGCATACGAAAGGGCAATTAATAATACATTTAAAACTATAACACATAGGCTTAATACAAACAAACTAGTAATTAATGTAGAAAAAACAAAAGTTATGCATTTCTGCCAAAGCATAGTATAAATGTTAGTTATAATGTTCAAAACGTGGACACAACTTGTGTAGCGTAATTTCTTGGCGTTTTGATTGACAGCAAATTGACATGGAAACCCCATGCCGATGACGTTTGTAAGAAATTAAGTAAATTAGCCTATGTACTGTGTAACTTATCACATAAAGTTAGTAAAGAAACACTTCTGGTAGCTTATCACGGGTTAGTTGTGTCAGTATTAAGGTTGCACTAATCGACAGCACGAACTATTTTGTGCGCGAGGTTAAAATGCATGTTATCACATCCGACAACACATGCGAAAGAGATAGATGCTGTGATGAGCAGTAAGAAGATAGTTCGCGTGCGAATACACACTTTAGCAAATTCTTAGAGAAATGGATGATGATTTAGGACGAAAACGAGCGCGCGAAATTTTATTAAAGGACCTTTGGGAGTATGGATATCATGAAAAAGCGACTAAATCTATCTGTTCAAAATAAAATTATTTGCATTATTGATCTACTAATCTATCCTTGTATGGTGACCGTTTTGCAATATTCCTTCTTTTTATGGTATTTATTTGCGCCCAAAGATGCGTTAAAATCAGTGTTGAAATTTGGAACTTTCGACGCTCATTACTTTGAAATAATATATATTATTTTATTTTATTGTTTCCATACAGGGCTATATAATGATGAGACAAATTGATAAGTTTTATTTTTATTTTGAACGTACACCATCAAACAGTGGAGCAAACGCAAGACTTCGTTTGTATTGAAAAATGATCGACTAGAGCAACATTAAGGTTTGGTGTCATAATTTGGGGTAACTGCAAAGAGAGAGAGGAGATATTTAAAGCTCAGAAAAGGTGTCTAAGATCTATGTCAAGTCTTAAATGCACAGACAGCTGTGAACCTGTGTTTTGGTCTCTGAATTTGCTGACTTTTCCATGTTTGTACATATTGGATGTGGTAATTTTTGTAAAAACTTATTTGAACTTGTTTCCGTCACACAGGCCCTTTGAGATCTCAAAACAAAAACTTGTTGCACTCAGAGCACTAAGCACTAAGAAAGGATTTTTGGAAATTCCACCCCAAAGGCAGTGAAAATGGGTTTGAAGATTTGTATGTAATTTCCACAGTTTGTAAATTGGACACATTTACGCTTTTGGTTGATAAAAATAATACATGTATTAATTGGTTTTTGGAAATGCCACACCTAAGGGGCTGAAAAGGTGTATGAAAGTTTGTATGTAATTTCTACAGTTACTTTTAAGAAAATTTTATTACTCAGCAAATTACTTTTTTAATGATGTGACTTTATAGAAAATGACTAAACATAATTACCTAGTACAAATTGTTATTGAGCATATAAATTGACATCAAATAAATTGTTGATATTTCTTATAATTGCCTGACTATCGGTTGTTTTTTTCTCATTATTAATTCTATTTGTATTGTAGACATTTTTTTTTAAGTATTTATTAATGTAATGATTTGCACGCCGTAAGGTAAAATGTAGGTGATCTCATTTTTTATGTTATTAATCTTATACTGTACCTACATTTAGAGCAAATTAAATTCTGAATCCGATTCTGTACTTTCGTTTTCCCATAAGTATCATCAGTGGAGGTCCTTGGACCAAGTTCCACACACAGTCTTTCCTGTGATTTTCCCTTTTTGAATACTTTTTGTAGTAGTAGAGCTCGTCCTGTCATCTTCACCTTTGTCCGCTGCGATGCCATCTGACATTTAATGGGACACATTCGGTGGTTCTTATCGGCTTATAGGATGTTTAAAGTGACAAATTACCTGCACATTGAGTACTAGTTCGTAGAGTATCTTCTGATACTTGGAGAACTTGCCGGACACGGGCCACGTCCGGGAGATGTCCGAGTTGTACATCCATCGCTGACTGCCTGTAAGTTATGAAGTATTTAAGTATTCCATTATTAAGCAGTGTAGGCGGGCTTTGGCGAAAGCTGCAGTTGGAGCTTTAACTAATTCAAAAAGAACTGAGCGTTTACTTTCAAAGCCGCGATGTTAAATCGATTGACAAGCTTTTAAAATTAACAAGCGTTCTGAACACTTTTCACGTTGACAACGATGTGGCCGAACTTCTTGATGCGCAATTGCTTACTTTCCCGCGCTTGTATATAGGTACTACGTTATTGAATAGTTTTATTTTAAACCGACTTCATAAAAGGAAGGAAGGAGGCCGCCCTGCCAACAAATGTCTCCGAAGAACAACGAAGTTTGCGGAATCGCGCGACAAGCGCGTAGCGCCTCGACCCTCTCGCTCTCTCTTCCCCGCGCTCTTGTTGCGACCCTCGTTCGCCCTCGCTAGTCCGCACTAAACGACGTATGAAATAGGCAGGACTCGCTTTTGCATTAATGTTAAAACCTTGTATCGTATTGTAATAAGTAATAAACTTATAATATCGTTAAATGATAAATGATTTATTTCTGTAAGTAGGTTTGTACAAACACTTTTACATGTCGATCATATTTTTAAAACTAGATGAAGTCGGCGTTTCCTATCTGACTACTCTGAGAAGAAAAGCCGAAACAAACTCAGAGGTCACAGTCTCTTTTAAAGTCCAGACAAAATCTTGGTTAGATCATGTGAAGACCATGTAGACTGAAGTCTGAAATGGTCTTTTGAGGAAAGAACCAGCCAGATTGAGTGGACCTGTCCAGTCAGTGCACGCATTTGTCAATAACCGAGCAGCTCAACTCAGAAATTAAGGAGCTCAACGATTCGACGAACAATACCAAAGAAAGGACATTCGGGTAGGCCGCACAAACTACTCAAACTGCCGGTTAGAGCGGTGTTTATTCTGGAGAGTTCGCTAATCATCCTAATATTTAGATAACAGACACTATAACTAACACACACAGAATCTACATATATATATACCTAGCTATTTTGGAATTTTTATCAACAATGCAATCATTTTCAATCAGAAAGTGTCAAAGTTTGGTGAAATGGCATTGATGAAGAGAAGACCACAGATGGCCACTGGATCTCCGTAATGCTAAGTATGTCACGGGTATAAGATATATCCAATAGCTAACCGATTGTGATGAAGCAAATACTTATAAATAAATGGTACTGATGAAAATGGTAACATCCAACTGATCCGATGATGAAGCCGGAAGGTAGGCACTGCTGGAACTCCGAAATAAAACAACGGATCCTAGTCGTGTTTGGGATTATTGGAATCGTCATGAGATTTACTTTGGCTATAAATGATTTTCATGGTATTTGGAGGTACCTACCAAAACTAATAAGACATAAATAAAAAACTATTTAACAAAAATATCAAACCGACTTCCAAAACAAAACACTACAAAGCGAAAAATAACTTTCTTTTCCGAAGTCGGTATCGAAAAACGGAAATCAATAGATACCAAAGACGCCGACTTCGGAAAAGAATATTTTTATTTCACTTAATAATGTTTTGTATTGGAAGTCGGTTTGATATTTTTGTTAAAAAGTTTTTTTCTTGAATTCTGTTATAAATATTAATTCCCAAAAACAAAAAAACATTATCACAATAAAAATATGTATAGAACAGTAAATAAACGAAATTATTAAATAACTAGAACACATCTTCATATTATTCATTCAGCCTACCTGAATCAACAAGCAGCAATTCATCCTGTCCCAAGACCTGATTGTTAGCCACATAGTGTATATGCGTCGCTCGGGGTCCGCCGGCCACCACCGGAGGGAACGCCAGGTGCTCCGCCCCGCCTTGCTTGCTAGTGTACTCGAGGACTGCGTTCACCATGTGTTCGGATACACCTGACGGAAAACATTGAGGTTTTTTTCTCTTTTAACCGACTTACCAAAAAGGAGGAGGTTCTATGTCCAACTACAGAAATGTTTTTATTTTATTTATGTTCACCGATATCTACGACAATTGTGAACCGACTTTGAAATTTCTTTTTTGTTTGTAAGAGTACATTTCGAAATTGGTACCATCTTTTTTTGCTTTATGGACACTGACTTCCAAAAATAAAGTTATTTTTCACTTTGTAGTTTCCTTATTTGGAAGTCGGTAGATTTTTTTGTAAAAAAGTTTTTATTTGGGATCGAAAAACATGTTCTATACGGTAAACTACCCTATCGCGGGCACCCCTCCTGTTATTGGCACTTCCGAGTTTAAAGGCTAATTATAGGAAACCATAGATTACGCAATGTTGAAAATTCTACGCCTGTAATAGGATTTCACATAATATATCTTTTTGTATAATTCAGTGAAAATATATGTATATATTCTATTTCACTGGATGAAATAACTCTAATAAAGATTAGAATATGTCCTTCAATGTCATTATAATTGCATGCTAGTGCATTTCAATATGATTTCCTGGGCATTTGATTACGGAGCCAGCACTGGCAATTTTTTAAAATGCCAATAACTGGTTATCTTCTCCTATATCAAATTGTTTTGGAATTTCGCGATTGTGGATTTGGAGAGAGCATCTTGCGAAAAAATCATTGATAGTTATAGTACATTACTGCAGCGGCCAGCAAAAGAGGCATTGATGGACGAACGTGTAAATGTGGGTCGAGGCGAAGCCGAGGCATACATACGTAAGTCCATCAATGCCTAGTTGTGGCCAAGGCTTGTATAGTACTCTTCTCAAATAATGCGCGGAAATTAAAACTAAGTATCATTTTATCAAAAGCAATACAACTTTTCAAAACGAACAACGAGCAACAATAATTTATCCCGCGTTAAAGTGTTAATTTGTTTCTTTTATTCTATTTGAGCATTTCTCAAAATAATTGTAGTAACTGTCCATTAGACCTGTCCTGCTTTTTAAAATATTTTTCTTTGTATGAATAAAGCATTATTACTTTTTATTAAATTGTATAATAATCATTATAACAACTATTACCAAAAAATAACAAAAAAAAAACAAATACATTAAGAACGTTATTATTAAAATAATATAATAATATTTTAATAATCGGTCTGATCGATCTAGTTGTATGAAAAATGAAGTGTCCCAATTTGAATACTTAATCAAACTATCGATTTTTAATTGAGTGAACATGGGTATTGCAAAAATAACAAATGCATAACATTTATAACCATATCTCACAATTCAGTTGAAAAATACGCTATGTACATTTCTTGTTTATATAAACTTGTCCTGTAAAAAGTTTCTTTTGACTATTCCAGTTTTATTACCATAATTTCGGCAATATCCGCTACGAATTGGTAGTAAAAATATTTGAGAATATTGGCAAACACTTATTAAGCTTGACATCCATCTTGTTTTCATTTTGAAAGTTCTTTTCTGTGCCGTATACGGACTTTGAAAGTCGTTAGTTAAGTTACCGGTCAGAAAAAAATCCTAGCTTTTTACTGAGAAAACACAGGTAAGTTCAGCTTTTATTGCTATTTCACTAAAACTACTATTATAGCTCTCAATCTTGATTTATTTAATCAAATCATAAACCAGATTAGTTTCGTGTTGCATGAGTTTAAAATTTGTTTTTTTTTTTTTGTACTTGTCTTGTTACCTCCTTTTTGGAAAAGAGAGTAACAAAATATGAAATTATTAGGCAGAGTATTGACTGTCTGATTATGAAAATTATTATTTATTCCAGGTTAGTATAAATTTTCTGCATTTTGTATCCACTATGAGTGCTGAACAAATAATTATTTATTTAAAGAAACTTTTGATACGATACTTGTGTTACAAAAAAATGATTAAAAGTTATGTACCGTGTATCGAATCAAACTATTTATATGATACTTATTATTTCTTTTAAACTGTTAAACTTATTTTAAGCTATTTCAATGTACCTACATCATACCGCAATCTCATAAATGTTGTACGCAAAATACGCAGTTAGACGTGGAGTTGCGGACACCAGCCCGTCATAACTATCGTTCTTATTACTTTTTTTTAAAATATGTTTAAGTATAAATTTCCCTAGACAGCAGTTCAAATAATGACGGTCTAATTTATTGGTATAAGCTTATAATTAATAATGATTTGAACTGCTGTGAACATTAGGCTTAAAAGATCCTAGTTTGTTACCAGAATTCTATTTTTGTTACTGTCCCATAAAAGTGGACTAGTATTATTTTTCAATATTGTTATATTTTTTAATCATTTAGATATTTTTATGATAAAAACACAGATATGTGCTTTATTTTTGCTTATGTATACATATAACATATTATTAAACAACACCATAATTGCGTTACTGTAATTTTAAAACAGAGGTGTGGCCAGAAGGTAACGTAAAGGATCCATTAGCGCTTTTTAAGTAAAGTTATACTTTTAATAATAGACTAATTTCCTTAAAAAAACTTATAGTTTTATTATGACATCCTTTTTAATAAATTATAACTTGTCTCCTGTGAAATTGCAACATGTGCAGGGGCCTCGGTAGCTATTTTGCACAGTCAAAAGTCAGCAACAAGACGCTTTTTTAAAAACTGCCTCAGTTTTCTCCAGGATTGTTTCCACATGAAATCTTAGTAAGAATCTCTTAGAACCGTTGTTGGTTTCGTATTTCGAATTTTAAATGCCGCGGTTTAAATTATCTCACTGAAATGTTTAAGTGACCTTAAGGCGCGGTGAATAGACGACTCCGCGTAGAAATGAAAGAGAAGCGAAAAGACGCCGCGATGGCGCGACGTTTCGTTCGACTCGTTCGAGTTATTTATCATTAAATACATTAATCCTAACAAATATCTTATTCCAATCGATAATAAAAACAACAGTTCCCTTTATTATTATATATTACATCACTGTTATTATTAATATCAAGATTTGTTTATAAATAATACAGTTACAATTGCTACAATTTCAATTTAAATGGTTATTTTATGTTTTTTTTTATCGAGAAAATTTACCGAAAACGTGTTTTGAACACAATGGTCCACCCATAAATATGATCAAGATTAACATATATTTTTTTAGCTGCTCTAATATGTATACATTTGGCTAAAAAACTGTTTAGTGAAGCCTATTTTGACTAAGTACAGCGCCTTAAATCACACCAAAAAGTCCATAGAGCCACTCACCAGGTTTGGTACAAGCCATAGCCATATTAATAGCCTGTGACCCAATATAGCAAGTTTCCTTCATCAGTTCAATCTCAGCTGGTGACTTTACTACCCGCATAAAATGTAGGGTTCGCTGAGGGTCCGCTAGGGTCAAGTTATGGTTGTCCCCCCTCTGGGTGCCCATCACTGCCTTGTGGATGTCCGGGTCTGCTATTGACTCGCTGTTGTACCAGAGCACCGCTGGGTTGGTTGTTAGGGTCATCCTGTAGCAAGCACTAGGTATTTAAATCTTTATGTCGGGTTATGTTTCTGGCTAGGAGTCTATCTAGTTTTTCGTGTTTAGTTTTATTTTGAGTATAGTATACTGTTTAGTGGTCGAATTCGAGGCTAAATACAGTAAAACAACGACATACTAGGTATAACAACGGAATTTAAAAGTCCCGTAACAAGGTCCTGTATTCCATTTATAACATAAGACATTTAAATAATCCAATTTTACAGCCCGTTTTACCGATTTTGACTTCTATCGCGTTGGTGATATGACAAATGGCAGCTGTATTAAACAATAAGTTTTGGTAACAGGTCTATGCTTTTTATGCCATCCTTTTACTTACGAGATAGAACTCAAAATCGGTTGAACGGACTGTAAAAAGGGGTTATAAAAAATTCTAATGTTATTTCAAATGGAGTATAAGAGCATGTATGTTTATAACGACTATCGGTTTGCATCGGCATTTGTACGGACCCAAAGAGAATATAACCACTAGAGAGCTTATAGGCCGATTTCTTCTAAGCACACGACTCACTACCGCGGGCCGGGGGACGAGGAAGAACGCGCGGCTGCAATTGGTCAATTCAAGGTCAAGTTGCGTAGGTATGGCTATCGTTAGGGTTGATCAAGGGCCATAGTCGATATCGATCAAATGGATATTAACATTATGAGAAACACTCAATATAAATATTATTTAATCAAAATCTATCAATTTCAAAAATATACTGTTCATATTTTTCGAATTAAAGTTTTATGGTCCTGATTGTTCTTTGTTAAAAGATATGTATTTTTGTTTAAAAGAAGATAGATATTTTTAAATAAAAAATGAATTAAATTTAATTTTTATTATTATCTATATCGACTCCAGCTATTAACCCGTTACGAAGTAACAACACAGATATTTACGATAAAAATACAAAGGGAAAAAAAGGGATAGAAGCATTAGAATTGTCTAGTGACAGAACGAGACTTTTCCAAAAGACATCAACGCGGGTCTCAACAGTGTGCTCGTTTACCCAGCCACCATTTTAACTAGATCCCTGCGGTGTCTCGTATTCTGATAAAATCAAAAATAATTTTCGTACTGTTTACTTACCGATGAAAAGTTATGCCATCCTTTTTGTAACTAGATGTCTTGGAATGTTTACCGCGCATGAAGGCATTTTGATGCGTTATAATTGCAATAAAAAGATAAAACAATTTGTATTTATTTAGCGTGCATATAGGTCTAAGGAGCAGTGGTGGCCCAGTGGTATCGGCTGCGACTTTCAAGTTGTAGGTCGTGGGTTCGAGCCCAGGCAGGCGCTTTACTTTGTGTAAATTATTTCATCACCACTGCTCTCAAAACGGTGAAGGAAAACATCGTGAGGAAACCGGCGTGTCTTAGAACCAAAAATTCGAAGACATGTGACATCCACCAACCCGCACTGGGCCCGCGTGGTGGATTACGGCCCATTCCCTCTCACAGAGAGGAGGCCTGTGTCCCAGCAGTGGGAACATTAATAGGCTGATGATGATGATGTGATAGGTCTAACACTTGGACACAAGTAAAATGGTTACTAGTACCGTAGCCTACACATAGGCGACAAAATACTAATAGTTTTCGAGCGTCGGGCACTGTATGCACCGTCAAGTGGTTATATCGTCTTTGTACGGACCCTTAAAAATCGTTATTCGGTTTTGACGGAAATAAGAGCCGCCGATGTCAATGTTCGAGATCTTCTCGTCGGCTTCTAGATTAGAAGTCAGCTCCAACATAGAGGGACAAAGTCTAGGCGGGTTTTTTGACTGTTTAGTGGAAGGTAATATTAGCCAATAGCCAAACAATCTCGTTATATGACGAAGGCTTACCGCCCCACAACACGACGCAGAAATGTGCCGGTAGCTTTGTTTGTTGGGAATAAATACCGAAATGAAGCTTAAAATAAATTTCAATTTTAAAATAAATCTTATTAAAAAATGTACTAGCAAATGACACCGTCGATACCTGAAGAAATTATATTGGCCTTTTAACCAGACACCCTGTATAAGTTTGTATAGTTATGTATTATTTATTAAACGATTAGAAATAGCGAAGCAATTTAAAAAAATGTAAGTAGTAAAGCAGTAGTATAGTACTGTATAAACTAAGTTTATACAACAAATTTTTACTTGTTGAGAAAAGTGCCGAAGAACTCGACCGGCCTGGCCTCGTCCACGGCGAAGAGTTTGGGTGCGACAGAGCAGCCCGTTCGTGGCCCCTCCCAGAGTTCGGCGTGTGCGTCCTTGTCGTGCACGAATAGGATGCTCTGTGGAGGATAGAGATAGATGCAGGTTTTAATATCAAAAGTCAAATTAGACAATAAAAAAAAAACAAAAAGAACCTCTGCGACGGACCTGTATAGGGGCGATCAGATAGTAAAATATAATTTTAAGGCTGATATCACTGGACTGTTTGCCCTCAAAGTCAAATAATCCTTACTTGGAGGCCTGCACGTACAATGGACCAAATGCGAGTCTAAGTGCGGAAAAGGGGTCCATCTATTCTATCCTATACATATGTACAAGAATTGCTCATATAAAGATATACTTTATTGTACAACAGAATATACAAGAACAAAAGAAACTAAAAAACACACAACACGCGACCTTATCGCATTCCAACAAACATTTGTATAAATTATTTATAATTTTTCTTACCTTAAATTCGTCTGTATTTGGTGGCTTCAGCAGTACTAGTGCTGCAGAGGGTTCTAAACAACCCGTGAGGTAGAAGAAATCTGAACTCTGTCTGAACACATATGGTATTTTGTCTGACATGTACTGTTTACGAGCCGCTGGGATTACTATCTGAAATTAAGAGTAAAATATCTACTTAATTAAAGTGTTAAGATTTATGATAATATTATGAATAACAGCAAACAAATCACAAAAAAATGGAGGAGTCCTTTGATGATTTGAGGAACAGATGGTCAACAGATAGCTGTGCCGGATTTTGGTGTTTGTGAGTTTAAATATTTTGTAAAAGCACTTACAATACTGGCGAAATTCCTACTGAGGGGGCAACATTATTTTAAAAAAGAAAGAAAGAATTTGTACGGAGTACATTTTCATACAGGGGACAGGGAACCAGCACAGGAGCTGGTATTTTTTTTTTAGATGCTGGTGTGTCATAACATTGCCGAAAAAAAAAAAGATCGGTTAAAATTTCCATTGTGGGCCGTTGATTTTTGGCACGGGGAAGGTGGAGGGGGAGGGGCAGTGGTTTGGCTACCCCCCTGTACCATCCCCACAATACGGAACCCCATGGTTATGGAGATATCTATGGTTAAAGTTTTTACGATGACTATTTAAGCAACAAGTCGACGGAGACTATTTCTGTCTGCAGGGTCAAAAGTAATCTAACATGTAGGAGATCAAACCTAACCTATCCCTGTCGGGGTGCCCTAAGCTCCCGAGCTCGCTTCGCTCGCTCTTGCTCGACTTATTCACATTTTTTATCTCACTAATTTAATTATAATTTACATTATAAATAAAAAAATATATACATTTAATTATATGTCAAAGTCAAAACGACACGTCATACAGCATTGCATTACATTTATAACTAGTCTAATAACCCGCCCCTCACTGTTTCCGGCGCAAAGGTGCCCATAACGCTTGCAGCATTGCCACGTTGGATGCCAATGGCTAACCTTTGCACCAAGAACGAGCCGGAGCGGGGAATCACCCGTTTTGTCACGGAGCTTGTGCCCTATCTCACGAATGAGCCTCCTGGCCTCAGTGCCCCAACCGCCCATGGTCTCACCCGGCCAATTACCGCATAAAACATCCAATCGAAATCAAGTATTTTGACATAAGAAAAATAATATGTATATAATACATACTAGAAATTTTATCCAAAAGATCTTCAGAAACAAAAATATTCTTCAATTTAATTGCAATTTCCAGTAAAGTATGTTTGCAAGACTAAGTTTTTATATTATTGAATAAAAAGAATGAAAACAAAAACTTACAATATGTGTAGCAAAATTATTAACTTCCTCGGCCAACTTGCCCACAAATCGTGCCCGTCTCTCTTTGAACTCAGCCTGTGTAATTCCACATGTCAAATGTTCCTCCGTTGTTATCAAATGGGGATGTGTATGACATGTGGGCTGTCCAAGGATACCTTTAGGGATCAATGACTTCCTGGCCGTTTTTATTTCTTGAGGAGGGGTTTCTATAGTACTTGTACATCTTAATGAGTATTTGAATAGAGGCAGTCTAATAAGCTTCTTGTGCTGTTTGCTCGCTGGAAAAAAATGAAAATAATTATGAAAAAAATATTGTTCATAGTTTAACTTTCAATTCTGTCTAAATAGTTATCTTTTAATTTTATTCTGTTTCTGGCTCTTTAGAGTCTTATACTTAGAAGAATACCTATAGCTGTTTTTATTGCGTCCAGCCTATTAATTTACTTTTGACAGATGCACTCCTATGAAATTTCATAATTATAAGGCAACCATAGACAATAAAATGCAATAAAAACAGCTATGGACACTGTGAAGCGATGTGCTTTTTTGCTACGTGATTATTTAAATATTACAGTTAAATCGTATTTACATAGCAGTAAATATTGCATTGTAAATTGAATATTTGTTACATTATTTTATAATATTATTTGTTTTATTTCATTATTTATTTGTTTTATTTATTTATTTAAACTTCATGTACAATGGCGATACATAGGAGGACTTAATGCAGCATTCTCTACAAGTCAACCTATGGGTTAAAAAGGACACAACAGTGGTAGGAGTACAAAATAAAAAAATAAAAAATTAAACCATAATTAAAATCAGATATTAATAAAATATCTAACTAATAAGGTCCATAAACATTTTCTAAAACAATAGACTAATAAATACCATATTATAATTCTAAATGAAACAGAAATTTAAATATAATAACTATGACGAAGAACTAGCTATGTAAGAGAGGACAAGTAATAGTTCCGGATTCTACGCTTAAATGAAAATTTACTCTCAGCTTTTTTTAACTCAAGGGAAAGCACCTTCCAGAGTTTTATAGTAGAGACAGTGTAAGAATTAGATAGAAACCCAGTGCGGTGAGAAGGAATATGGAGAAGTAAGTTTTTGGAAACTCGAAGATTAAGATCGTGAGAACTGCCCAACATTTTAAAATATTGTTTTAAATAATAAGGAGTACAAGGATCGTTCATGATGTTGGAGAGCATGCACAGGGACCTGAGGGATCTCCTCTGATGGATAGGCAGCCATTTAAGCTAGGAACAGAAGGAAGAAATGTGATCAGTTCAGATACAAATACTTGTTCATGAATAAATGACTAATGATCATATTTACGAAGCCCCAAAATAGAGTGAATACAGTTGTTCAGCCAATACAGCACAGAGTAACAAACATCAGCATAGTCGATTATAGGCAATACAGGAGCTTGAACCATGTTTGAATCTATAGAGAGACACCAGTGAGAATGTGACTCTCTGGCTAATCTGAGTGACCTGCTTATTCCAGCTTAACTTGTCACCAATGTATAGGCCTAAGTCTTTAACGTGAGGCGAGAGAGGGATGACGGTATTGCCGAAAATAATCGGCAATAGAAGGCTAGTGTCCAAGTTTCGTAGAAAATGCGAACTACAAACAAGAGCCTATATAGCCTGACATTGACAGTCATCCCAAATCTGCTAGACCAGTCAACATATAGTGTAATTATAAATAAAATTTGCAATTATTTAAAAATGTAGATGTTTTAATTTCTTATGCTTTGAAAACGTCAATATTTATAACTACAATATACAGTTGAATATTCTAAAATAAAAACAAACCTATATACAAATACAAAAGGGAGACGGAAAATAGCTCATTGTGCATCAAAAAATTTGTCCACATCAATGTCAATGGGAAACGTGCCCAGAACGCTGGCAGCATTGCCACGTTGGACCTAACCTTCACACTCGACATAATGTTTCAACCCCAAACGGCTCAAACATATATTTTTCAATGAGGTTGTTATATTATATGCCATTTGAGTTTTTCTGCACCGGCAGCACCTGCCCCAGCACAGACCGCCGTGCAATAAAGATTCGTCCTTCCAATGAAGGTTACATTTTGAATAAAATAATATTGGATATAGAAAATCAGCAAATAAAATACTTGCGATTTTATTATGATGAATCGTTGGATTCTTCTCCATATAAAATGGAATGTTCACTTTAATAAAATCATGTGTATGTTAAATCGATTAAATTTTTTCCATTAATAATACGATTGTTGTAGGAAATCGAATCGGTACCTATATCGTTCATCACTATATAAATCATAAATTTTTGAGCTTTCAAAAGTTAACTAAGAGGCTGGACGGAGTGTAGGTTGTTACGTTTCAAAATCCTTAGTTGTGCTATTATGTCATTCACCTGATGTTTACTTTATGAGTAACAATTTGTTCTTTACTTACTATGGTTATTTGCTTTGCTCTTACTGTTCAAGTACCTACTATTATTAGACTTATACAGATGTTGTTTCGTCCTCAAATGTTATCTTTTCGATAAACAAGTAACATTCTCGAAGATAAACATAACAGAAAGTGTATTTGTTATGAACTAAAAAACTATCCAAAACATAACCTGTTTTTCAATAAATCACTTACCAGTATTTGTAACGAGTTTTCTCAAGTGATGCATTTTGATTTATCTATTTAATAACCGGGGCGTTTTTTTTCCAATTAATGAGTTTGTTTTAGTAATTTATGTCATAGCAAAATAAATTATCAGAGCCACGGAAAAACAGACTAATTTGACATCGGAAGATAGTGCAGTGACAGTTCTCAAGTTCTGTTCTGAAATCATAAAGTGACAGGCCACAGGCTGCCGCAGCAGGCAGAATTTTTGACTTTGGCTGATAATGTTGCAGTACTTAAAAAGGATTATTCTACCATTGTGAAGATTAATTAATAAGCACATTATTTTGATTGCGCAAGCAGTAAGGACGTCTATTCACCGGCACGTCAACGGTACTTTAGTTCGGTTCGAATAATGTCTTTTCATCGTGAAGTCTGCAGTGGGCAAACATCCAAAGTAAAGTGATTTGAAAATATATTTTTATTATGAGGGAAAAAAAAAACTGGTTGTCTTGTCTCTCTCATAAGCGTGCCTTAAGGTGAGGCCAAACGAACGTAATTTTGTGAGTCGCGTAAAATGATTCGCGGCATTTACGTTCAACTGAAATTCGGTTAGGCTGCCATACGAACGGATGTCCTTTCAATTGCTGTTCTCCCTCACCTCGAGCGTGATTCGGTTGTAATAATGTGCATGAGTCAGCATACAACTCATTTTGCGTCGCCGTGTGGCACAAAAGAGACTTTAGTATGCAACCGGATGCAACGTGAATTTAGCGACGCATTTTACGCGAATCACAAGCACAATTCACAAAATTACGTTCGTTTGCTTTACTGTCATATTTATTATTTTTGCTACAATGGTATAAAATTAATATGGCAACATTTCATAGTTCCGTTGTACGCATATCTAAATTCGCACGGTATACGCAATAATTAATAATGTTATAGTTCTGAACTGAAATCACCTGTTAACACTTTCTTCACAGTTATTACCGTAATGACTAATGACGCAAAATAGTTACGCTGAGCAGGAACGCTGCGATTAAAAAAAGAAATTGATGTTTATTGCCTCAGACTATAGACTGTAATCTGTTAAGGAAGGTTGGGTAGATACTTACCTACCGTTTGCTATTCCTACAGAAAAGTGTGATGATGTGATGGCCTGGTTGAAATAATTATATTTCTATGAAGTTTGTAAGATAAAGTAGCAGATTGCAGATAATTGTGAAACTCAAAGCCTTCAATGGATAAAATTTTAATAAATAACGAGTTCGAGCTGCTTGCGTGATGGGACTATAACGAAGGATTTTATTTTTGGGAGGGTAGTTTGATTATGATTTCATTCAGGAGTCAGGAATTGTCTCATTAATAAATTCTTAGATAAATTGAATGGTTTTGTAGTAATGCTAGCGATTGCATTAATTTTTAAACATGAATTTTCACAAAATTCACAAGTGGAGAACTGGAAATCAAACATAAGTAATAATTGTAATGACTCCATTTAATGTTAAAGGTATCAGTCTATCTGTAAAAGGTCAAACTTCAGCAAGTGATGTGGTTCCCTTTTGTAGTTTTCGGGTGTCCAGATTTTGAAACTGTGAAAGGATTTTTTTTTTTTTTTCTAGAAGGTCAATAATTTTGGGGACACGTCTTAAAAGGAAAAGAGGTTCTATTGCTAGGCTCTGTGGGCAGGAAGGTCATGCTACGTTCACTGGGCACGTCTCGCGAGGCAGGCAGTCAGCGCGGAACGAGCGGCGCATACGCACGTTGCGGCATCACACAGTCGGAATACGATCGCGGGACCCATATTGTGTCGTAAACTGTCAATCGTGCCCGTTACAATAGTGTTTCATAACCGTTCAGTGATTGTTTTTTTTAAGGAATCCCCGCTCCAACGACTCTGCAAAGAGGTTTGTTTACTTTTCTAATTTAAAAATCGAATGCCCTCTCTGTCTAGTATTGTGGTCTAGTCGATAGTAGTCGATAAATGGTTGGTACTCGGTACCCATTCGCAGGTTCATTTGCATCGTTTGTAAGGCAATGAATGAGTTGTTACGGTCCGTTGCAAGGATTACTTAACCCGACCTCGGAGAGCTTCAAAATTATAACACTGACGTAGGATTGCTTGGTGCGTGTCTCTGATTGCGCACGAGTGGACTATTTGTGCCCGCAGCGGTTTTTGATATAGGCTTTTGCGTGTACAAAACATTGTTGTGTTTGTTTGTGATACTAAGAGAGATTTTTAGGTATTCTAAAAGGTATTTGGATCACTCAACCGGTAAAATAGACGATAAGGTTTGAACATTGATTGCTTTTCGAAAAGTAATATTGAATTTTAACTTTTCTCTACTGACAAGCTAGGGTTGGGTTTAGCAGCAGTATGTTCGGTACTACTGCCACAGTGTCATAGTATTCATACGGCTTTGACTTGCTCTACTTTGGTTAAATAATATCCTATAACCCATTGTGAGTGATCGTGTAACATCTCCCTAATACAAATTCAAAATATTTATTTTCTAAATTTATGTTTTTAAATAGGTGTCTAAAGTTATCCTGTCACATAGTTGTCCTGAAAAACTCTCGGGAAATTGTGGCGTCTCTATAAAGCAGTTTTTAGTATAAATTGAACATTTTATTTCGATTGCTTAGAAGATTTTATTAACTTACGGCGGCGACAGTCGCCATCGACCTTGAGGGAACATAACGCACGCTGGTTTCACACCGCGCGACCCAAAATTGAGTAGTTTTTGTACTTTCCTTATTTATTCTATGACTTTAAAAAATAAAGCCACAGATCAAAATGTAGATAATTAAATTGTCTTTGAGATGGTGACAATTTCATTAAAATACGCCCGGCAATTTCTGTGCGATTGTCATTTTTTTTGTCCGTGTTAGACATTAGTTTACAAATTAATTACACTATGTTATACGAATAAAACACAAAATTTTCTTAGAACAAATTATTTAAAAAATGGTCTTATCTAACATATAATTCTTCCAAAAAATTACAACCAGCCATTTAGATGTAATCTCATTTTAAAATCAGCTACTGATAGGTATCTACGCCTTAACAAGCAATATAGATGTAACGTGATTGAAATATCTCTGATATCATTTTAAGTAGTTTTGCCAGTTTTATAACGAAGACGCAGCTAGTATTAACAATAATTTAATTGTTTTGACTTACAAATTAGTTCTGAAGGTGAACAAATTAGGTAGATGTTCAAGTGTAAAGGTTACGTTCATACGAAATAAGAAAAACAAACAGTTCGTGATATTCATACATTTTACCTTGAGTAAATAAAATGTTTCGAGTCGAGCTATATATTTTTTTTTTGTGATTTTCGAAGGATAAACGAAGTCGCTACCCTTGTGCGCAAAAACTGGGACATCCTGCCATTGCGCCTACGGTCAGTGGGTAGGTATACTTACAGAATCGGCATCAGTCAATGGACTAAAGAAGTTGTTAAAATATATTTCTTAATACCTATTGTAATTTGTACTACTGCCAATGTTTGTAATAGGCAGTGCCTATTCGTCGGCTTCTATTTTTTTTTTTCAATCAAATAAATCTACACATATAATAAATTTGTAGAAAAGTCGTTTTTGTACATCGAAAATATTTCCAATAAAAATAGCCAGGGTGTTAAAGCATAAATAACAGAACCCATTTCCAGATTTTTTTGAATTCTTGTCTCTTTGTTTGTGCACGTATCACGTAAAATGTACGAAACCAATATAGATAACTTTTATACATATAATATATTGTGGGTATCTTGAAGTATAACTTAGTTTTGTTGCATCGCAATCGGTTCACTCTATCAAAAGTAAGATGTCTTTAAAGTTTCAAGAAGTAAAATAAAAAATGTATTTAAAAATAACAAAAAACCCTACTGCTTAAAAAGCGAACTAAAAAGACGTAAACAGGATGAATATTATGCTGCGAGCTGGCTGGCCAAATCCAGATGTATCCTCCGACTGCACAGCATGATTGTCTTCTTGTTTACGTCGTTTTAGTTCGCTTTTTAAGCAGTGTGGTTTTTTGTTATTTTAAATCATTTTTTTTCCAACTTTTAGTTATTTTTTTTTGGAATTAGGTACATTTAAACATATAAGTGTTATTTTTTTTTGTAATCACCTCTTAAAGTCCTTTATTTTGATACCCCACATGATGGGTTTGGAAGAAAAAGAAATGAACTCCCACAATATGGCGCCCAAAATCCGCCATTTTCCAATTTTAATGTAGCCAGTGACACTCGCAGGGTTAAGACGAATCGATTGACGTAAGAATAATCAAAATCTGCCGCGTTTGGTCTCTAGAACACCACATAGGAACAATCATACATACATACTACTGATAAACACATTACCCTCCTTCGGCAGTCGGCTAATTTATCACAACACACGCAATTCAGTTATTGAGTATTTGAGATATGACAGTTGAACTCCATATTCGTTAGATGGCGTTGTGCATTTGAAGCATTGATATATTAAAAAACCCATTTGAAGTCATTTTCTGAATGTCGGCGTTAAGATTCTCCGCGAAAGAATGACCCTAGAAAAAAAATGGCAGGTAGGTATGGAAGGCAGGAAGATAATTAGGGTAGGCAGGAAGATAATTAGGGTAGGTAGGTAGATAAGTAAGGTAGGGAAGGCATAGACGGGAGCGAAGCCGCGGGCACAGCAAATAAAACCAGCTGTAAATACAAAAAAATCAATTCATCATTATTATAATCTGTGGTCATTTCCATTTACTATACGTCCCATTCCAGCCATAAAGTAGGATCAAATTGGCGGCTAAGCCGATTGGCTTGGCTCATGGGGCCTTCTTTCGTAAGGTAGAGGTATTATTTTATTTGTAAGTACTTATATTCTGATATTAGATTCCAATTACTGTAGGTAATCCTTCATTTCTGAATATACTTTCTTCGATTCTCATTCTTTTTCCAGTTGTTTTCAAATTATCAAGTCAATCTGCTAGTCCATGCAACAATATCTTCCAAACATTTTATTTGAGTATTTTCAAACAGTTTTAAATAAAAAGGCAGTGAGACTTACCTTAGTTGTAATCAATTTGTACGTAATGGCGACTGGTTTATTTTACACAATGAATGCAAATAGATTTTATAACACCTAGAAAATATCCAACAAATCAAGTGTTACTGTCCGGCTTCGCTGATTCATAAGTACGTATTCTGTAATAAAACATTTTACCTAGCAAGTTCTAGGTATTAAAATAGTGCCTAGTTATGCTGTTGACACGTCATTATCTGTTATTTTTGCATTAAATCTTTGTTACCTTGATGAAAATTGCCTGTTCGTGATGTAATATGACCGCTACATACATGTTGACATAGGTAGTAAGTAAATTCCATTGTTAGCAATTATTTTCCAGAATGATGGTCTCTTCTATAAAAGTAACTTTGTCTTTGGTATCTAATCAACATTATTGTTATGGCACTTGCTTTACTCCGCAGCTTCGCTTCTTCTATGTCACAGGAATCGTGCAATCCGGAATACGCACACCTCGCCTCTTTATAATAATTATAAGTGTAGATGAGATATAACACATTTATGTCGCTATTTAGTGGCAATAAGCACGAATAGGACAAAGCCAAAACAAAAAAAAAACGATATTTTATCTATCAAAGCAGCACGCACATGAGTTCATCTTGCCCTTTCTACTGTTTTGGAGATTTTTAACGGATTAGATAATGGTAGTTGGTACAGATAATCGCCACAAAAACCGCCGGTTTTTGGTACCTAGCATTATTGTCTTTGATTTTCATAATTTTTTCACATCTCGACGTGATAGCCACCCAGTTGCTAATTTTGTAATGTTATGTTCAGGGCCTTACCTAACTACCTATATTAATTTTAGGATTAGAGTCTGTTAATGGTTATGGAATCATTGCCGCTAAAACAAAAAAAAACCGGCCAAGTGCGAGTCGGACTCGCACACGAAGGTTTCCGTACCATTATCGCAAAAAACCGCAAAGAAATCACATTTGTTGTATGGGAGCCATGGTGTTTAGTATTTGTTATAGCGGCAACAGAAACGCATCATCCGTGAAATTTCAACTGTTTAGCTATCACGCTTCATGAGATACAGCCTGGTGACAGGCGGATAGACAGATACAGACGGACCGCGGAGTCTTAGTAATAGGGTCCCGTTTTTACCCGTTGGGTACGGAACCCTAAAAACAATTGAAAAATACGTTTATCAATCCACTATAATAGACACACACTACCAAAATGACTTGTGATTTTTAAAGGACAAAACCCTTTACAATTAATAAAAAAACTTCAATTTGTTCTTTAAATCTATAAACAATGGGAAGGTATTATGTTCAAGCTTTAAGCGGGGAGGCCGTTAATGGCTTCCTAAGCCATTCAAAGATCGTAAGTACGTCGGTACCTATTCACAGGCTGGTCGGCGGAATGCGCCTATTACTTGAGTTCCGCCTCTCGGATGCGCTTGCGTCGACGACTTTAGAATGGCGGGAATCTGGAGAACATACCAAGTTATGGGAAAACGGCGTCTGGCGCTTCGATTGTGATTTAAATGTCATTAAGCGTGTTGAAGAAACATCAGAAAACAAAAAAAAAACCAAGAGACCAAAACCCTAAGCTAGGTAGTAGATATAATATTAAAACTGAATAGGAGGAAGCCTTTTTGTCTCAGGTTATAAAATTCCGCGAGTGTGTGAACGGAATTTAAACAAACGAAATCAAGAATTCACCTTTTGTCCTCTACAAAGGACAAACTTAATTTTTGTTAACACTTTGCGTGTAGTCATAGATATTGCTAATTGTGGATAGGTAGTCTTTCTTTACTTGACCTTACCGCATATCCTCGTTTATTTGTGATTGCCAACTTATTTATTGCTCTTTTTCTTTTGACGTCACTATTTAACGTTATTTAATGAGGGCTATCGCGTTTGAATTTTCCGCTAGGGGCTCTGGTGTAGAGTGAGGTTTTCAAAATGTCTAATGTCATAGTTTTTGGCTTTTAACGCGAGTGTTGTGAATATTTTCCAAATACGGCAGAATAAAATAGATGCGTGCTTTACTAACCACTGCTTTAATAGAGTGTTACGTTTCGGAAAATAGTAACCTCCTTTAATTTCGACAAAAATTGTTTGCGCAAAACTGTTATATCTAATCTCGATTTTATATTTAACCGCACTTCTACGGCATTAGAAATGATTTTCAATTCAAACCTAGCTTCCGTGCGCGTAATATCAAATTTGAAAAGCTATATTTGAGGACCTTACTCGCCAGTGGCGCCAACTGGTGGGCACAAAAACGGTAGCCCATAGGTACGTACATAGCCAAAAACGGAATTGACATTTTGAAAATCCTAAATAACATATTTTTCTCGCTAGAAGTTTCACACTCGCGTCACACTTTAGAAACCATAAAACCTTTACTATTCCGTCATTATCAACGAAACTAATTCTGAGAGTAAACCGTTAAAAGACGATGGTAATGAGATTTTCATTCGTCGCTTTAAACATAAATGAAGTGTACATCAGTAGCAGAAGCTTTTTATAATGCTCTCATGAGATGATGGAGTTTTTTAATTGGTGCACAGATAACTTTATAAATTCGTTGTAACTATTGTAGCGGGGAACAACGGAATCTTTGATCGGTGCTTGATTTTTTGTTGATGGATTCATTGATCGGACATCTGAATCTTTTTTTTAAATATGGATTTGTAACCTTCACTTCGACTTTACATTTAAAAAATGCCAATTCAGGTAACTATTTTAAAGTAAGCTGATCATTTATGTAAAAAAATATCTGCAGTTCACGAATCCAACTTGAAGTTTTCACAATGAATGTTAATTAATTAATATAAGAATGTTACATCAGAACCGTGACGACGTTGTTTGGACAGCGCGATTAAAAAACTTGCTGAAGTTTTTATTACTTAATTACCTGCCTATTATTAGGTAAACTCTACTATTAAAGCAGTATTACCGACTGCGCTAGCAAAAACATAAACGTCAAAATAAATCCTTTTTGATACGTGCTTTCAAGGAATGATTCTCACTCACATGTTCTCGAGGTGTAATAAAAAATGGAACAAAGCGAGATAATAAGGGCTCACAAAAACATCTTTATTATCCTTGCGAATATGATAGTTGATGCATCATTAGGCCCGAGCCGAGAGTTATCGAGGCGCCCTGCTGGGACCGATCAATACTTTTTTGTTTACCTTTTTACTTGCCGCTGCCAATTTACGTGGCAACACTTTTTTTTAGATGACATAACTGACGCGGGAAGTTGTGACGGTCGCTTTTTAAAAAATTAACGAATTCGGCTACATGGTCCGATGCACACCCTGTTTTTATTTTTTAAATAATAATCTCCAATAACGTTACATTTAAAGAACATGCGGCCTTGTAAAGAAACAATCGCGGAGCCCACGGTCCCATTACATGGCAATTTGCCTGTGGAAGATTAGACCACGTTTTGTCTAGCCCCGAGGTGTCATGACCGAAGCGGAGTCCAGACAAAGGTGGCCGTAACCTACGGCTATTCTTTCTAACTTGTTATCCTGCATCGAACCACTTAGGCAAATAACACGATGCAAGGTAATGGATGCCGATGCGTTCAGTGATTTGTGTAGATCGAGCTACATTTTGTTCTAGACTTTTTGTAAATGTAGACCACTCCTTTGTTCGAGCCAAATTAGGCAATATCACAATTACACAGCGCACACTTGTGTACACAACGAGACACGACTGACATGGAACTTGTCTTTCCCGTAAGCGTCTGGGTTGCTATAATAAAATATAATATTTTTCGAAAGAGCTAGAGAGAGAGCGATGACCGGCGATTAGCTGTGGCGCATTTTTTATGGACAACGACGCATGGCGCAGGATGTTTGTACGTGACTTATTTATTAGGTTGTACCCTCGCGATTTGATATGAGGCGACAAAAAGTAACGTAACCACATCGCGGTTATTGAAAGAAAAACCTACTAAGAATGAGCGACATTTTTTGCTGAATGTTTTGTTCAAGATATTGGTTTCTGATTAAGTGGAGTATAGTTTATTTTGAGTCCGTATATTAATAGAGATGCTGGTCGTTTTATGCTGTTGAAGTATATGTCTCTAAGAAGTAGTTCTTTCAAACATAATGCAAAAAAGCACAATACATCAAGAATTTAATTGCCAGCTTTCGCCTTTATTCCTTTTAAGTCACCAGGAAATAGAAGATTCCCATAAACGGATAGCGTCGAAGATAAATTTCTATGGTTGTCATCAGTATAATACTGCAAGCAACTGCTTCAGTCACGGATCGCCACCGCTTTTCTTTCACCCAACAGTGTCGCTAACTGTTCTAAAACGAGTTATGCAGCCCAACTAACGCCTAGCCCTTCACTAGACGATTTGCATCGGCTACACGACCTCATTTATTAGCAATTCAAAATCTAGAACAGGATTATTCGAGTTGCAATAAGTCAGACCTTACGCAACTAGATGTATGGACAAGGTTCGGCGGTGGGCGCACCCACTCGCAGTTGCCAGCTGCAAAATATATTATTCGGAATTTGAATAATGGCAGCAATTGATGTAATGGAATTCCTAACCGGTGGTTCCTTACGAGGGTAATGGAGGCAACTGACAAGGTGCACAATTTCTATATATAATTTGAAGATTTATGTGATGCTACACACACTAAATATTAGGGAAAAATAAAAGAATGATAGGTACCGGTTGTTCATTAACCGCATCAAATGTGTGAAAGACCGAGTAAACTAGATGCTATGGTGTTTGTGACGACTTGTCGCTGCTTATGCACCGTTGCAATCTTCTAAAGATTAATTCATTGTGTGTATGAAGAAGCTGTGCCGAACGGGACAAAAAGCATTTATTTTGTAGTTCGTGTCAGGTTTTTCATCAAATGCAAATAAACTACAACATCTTGACTTATTAGCAGTTTGTAAACTTTTTGTCAAAGTCAAATGTTTTTATTTCGACTAGGCCATTATCGGTATTTCGAACGTTAAAATTAAAATTAATAAAAATTGATTCTACCGTCTTGTCTTCACAAATATCAGTAATATTGTAACTGCTTTATGGGTTATGTTGAAAAATAAGTTATTCACTGTCCGATATGAAACTAAAATAAACAGGGAAAGTAATGATAAGAGAAACACAGTATCTTGTTTACATAAGAACTAGACAAGAAGACATGGCGGGTGAAAATTGGCGGGAATTGGAATTATTTCTGTGGCGGGAATGACTGCCCCGTTTCGTTTTACGGTCCGAGTTAGCCGTAACATTGAAGTTTTATTGTGTTCTGCCTCTGCAGAATGGAGATGTCGTCTGTGGTCATAAAATTCAAGTGCCAGTTTACATTTTACAAAATGAAACATCGTGTCTGAACTTGGTGTTTTTATTAAATTACGACCATTCTTTTCTCTATGATGATAATCACTAAATGTAGCCTTTTTAGTTGTGTAATGTAGGTTAAGTGTAAAATATATACCAACTTGACCATGCTACTTAAGTTCCATCATCCAGTTTAAACTGTTATTGTTTAATTTTCATTGAAAATGGATCCGAATTACACACGCACGTTGTTTGTTTGATGATAGTAAAAGCAAGGTTAATTTTTAGGGTTCTGTTCCTCAAAAGGAAAGAAAGGAACCCTTATAGGATCACTTCGTTGTCTGTCTGTCCGTGTGTCAAGACCATTTTCTCTGGATAGCCTGAAAGTATTAAGTTGAAATTAATATCATTTACTCAGATCTGCAATCACTTGTAGCTGTAAATCAAACTTCTAAATCAATGCGATAAAAAGATATAGGTAACCGTTTATGTCGCATATTTGAGGCATTGTAAGTGAATCAATACCTACCGTGTACTTCCCGTTGACCTAGAATCATGCAATTTGGCAAGAAGCAATGTTATACAGCACAAGTAAATGAAACAATCTGAAAATTGTAAAGTACCTACATAAAAATAAGATTATTAACTTATTTGAAGTTGGCAAACTGACCGCGACCTATAATGATGTATGGGGACAACAGTTTTCGAACGGCAAAGTAAATATTGTCTCTTCGTTAGAGCAATTCGGAGCTTTCATTGTTTATGAACGTCAGTAGTTAGGTACCTAATTATTTTGGTGAATGTAGTTGTTTATACGGAACCCTCGATCCGCGAGTCCGACTCGCACTTGGCCGGATTTTTATTTAATAGCAATAAAAAATAACAAATAGATGTATTTTTGAATGTACGTTCTAGTAGATTTATCGATTAAGTACAAGGTGGTGCAAAAGTTGTGACCCGATGTTCTTTGGCTATAATCATTTTAATGAATGAAAAACTTTGGTTCTACTTTTGTATTAGGTTTATATGTTTTTTCATGAACTCTAAAAAATAATATCGGCGAAGTGGCCGCCATCAGAATTGTTTAATATTCGAACCCGATATAAATGGCATTTTCCATCATACTTGCCAGAAATTCCGGCGATAGATATTCTCGTTGAGGGCTTCAAGAGTCTGAAGCTTGTTGACATAGATCCTTGACTTCAAAAAACTCCACAAAAGAATTCTGGAACGGTGAAATCAGGCGATCTTGCCGGCCTGTACAAATCGCCAACAGTTAACAAGCATAACTACCTACCCATGCAGTAACTTTGAGTGGGTGTATCTAATGACTTTTCATGGGTTATACGCAGAATTTCGGTTCTCTAGAAGCGATAATTTGACTTATTCACTTAATCTCATAATGATTTACGGTGAAAGTTGTCTCCGTCGTGGTCGGAATTAATTATTCCTTCGTGTATTTTGTATCCGTTTACTTCAAAAATGAATTGACATTTGCCGCCATTGGTGTACGTTCCGTTACATTATTATTTTAATGGGCAAATATTCTTGAATGATTTTAGTAACTACTCAATTTAAGCAACTTTGCAGATATTACGTTTCAGTAGACACAACTTTGCTATTTATCGCTTACCGCGCACCGGTAGGCATAGTAAAGTTGTCGCGAGGCCTTGCCAAGCCGGTTGCCATTTGCAACGATGACGTCAGTCTTCGGTGACTCAAGAAATAGCTTGCTCCGTTGCCTACAAAGTATTTTAATGTAAAGCCTTCGATAGCTATAAATTGTATTTGTTTTACACAAAACTATGGCCCTTGTTAGCACTGCGCTAGCTCACTTGTTATTTACGGTTCAAAAAGAAAGGAGTACGGTGTATTTCAGTTTGATTTTATTTTTATTGCAACTGTATTTTGTGGTGAAGTCTTTTAAAAACTTGGCCAGGTAAAGTTCTCGACAAACTTCTTGGCCGCCTTGAAGTTGGCTACAATTCGTTTTCTACTAGCGTTATCGATTGTAGGTTGTCAACTTGGCTACAGGTGCAGTACCGTTTCGTGCATCTCGCATCCATTGTGGTTTCTCTTAATTCTTATTTACGTTTTATTCTATAGATTTCATAAACACTCAAACTGACAAATAATTTGGCTAAACATTTCCGCGCAAGAACGTCTGTCAGAAATGTCAATATTAATTTATACCTACGTGGCGCAAAACTGGTGGCAGAAAAAAAAACTACCACTCTTCTATGATTAATCTCATGATACAAGTGATGCGCATCATGAATTGTTCGCACCTTTCTCCCTATTTACCGGTATGCGGTGTGAGGCCTCGCAAAGTTAATTAACTGCAAGCCGGCGTTAAAATATAAAAGCGTTTTGCACCTTTTGTTTAATAGCCATAAAACTGTTTATTTTAATTACGATGCTTACAAGATTATGTTAGTACTTGGTGAGGAATGAGTTCGTATGTTGAGCTTTTCAGAGTTCTGTACCCGAAGGGTCCATCGGAGACCTATTACTGTCACTCACGTGTCTGTCTGTTTGTCCGTCGTCTGTCACACTGGTTTTACGGCCAAACAGTTGGAGTATACAGTCTTCAAATTTTCACAGTATGTAAGCATCTTGCTAGCCCAAATCAATGCAAATTGTCAAAAAATATTATTTTATGTTCTTAAGGAAGGCGTGAAAAAAAATGTTTGAGCCACCCCTAAGATCCGTTCCCGAAGGGTCCATCGGAGATCTATTACTGTCACTCACGTGTCTGTCCGTCGCGTCGTCTGTCACACTGGTTTTACGGCCAAACAGTTGGAGCACACAGTTGGACTATACAGTCTTCATATTTTCACAGTATATAAGCATCTTGCTATCCCAAAACAATGCAAATTGTCAAATAATATTATTTTACGTTTTTAAGGAAGGCGTGAAAAAAAATGTTTGACCCACCCCTAAGAAAACTAAGGAATGAGAAGCCACGAAAGTCAGCTTTTTATACAAAATATTGTTCCAAAGAATTTTTAACTGCCCGTTGAACTTGAACTTTTGTGATATTGTTTATTATTACGTATATTTTACAAAAAATACCAATATATTAATAAATCAGATCTTTTTTTTAAAATCCCTCATTTTTCCTTTTACCCTACTTGTGCGAAATCCGACACGCACTTGGCGGGTTTTTTTTTATTAATGTGCTGAGGTATCCTTGATTTACAAGATTTTACGCCCGTACAAATGTTGAGTTTATTCTTATTGTTAGATATAAATAAAAAAATAAACGATGTTAATGGTTGGAAATTAAGAGAATCTACGCAAGAGCAAAATACCAAAATCGAAGTGAATCACACTCTAATTACCTAAACCGACTTGAAACAAACGGTTCTCAATTTAGCAAATGTCTTTTTTATATTCAGATCAAACTTAAATCAAATAATCATTTCCGTAACAGAAAAAAGGCTAGGTATAAGTTAAAAAAAAGGTATATGTTTACTGATGCACTATCTTCTAGTTCAAAATTACTCCTATACAAAGTACTTTTTGCCGTAGGCCGTCTTTGATTGTGCTACCAAAGATTATCGAATATCGTATTGTATTATGGATCGAACGAATAGCTCTGAGGCTTTGTAAGAACGTGCCTTGTCATAGCCAGCTATTGGAGAATCTATTATCTGATTTGAACGGCAATTAAAAATCGATCGCTGATAAAATAATTGGTTTAGAATAGCCCGTTTATTTTCAGAGGATGTTTGTGCTTTATATTATATTATTTTATTGGCTAAAATTGTTGATTGTGTTCAAACTTTAAATAGGTATGCGGGATATTTCGCATCATTTAAAAATAAATATACTTAGACCTACAAAGTATGTACAAAATTGAAAACTGTCGTTAATATTTCGAATTTAAACTAATAACTTGTTCGTCATTTAAAACGTCAGTTTTCATCAGCATCTAGTAAAACGCGTCTCCGTTCATGGATTCAATGGGTCGTGTTTAACTTTTTAATTCGTCCTAAAAATAGCGCACTGGTATGTTCTCGTTTACAACCAGTATCGGATGTCTATAATTTATGAGACAATTGTTAAGTGCATTTTGCACGCATATCTTGTGTGAAAAAATATATTTTATTTATGTCTCTATTTTTACGTCTTTATACTCACATGTTGTTGGTCGTTAATGGCCTCTCGTGGGTGACTTTTTATGCCGTGTAAGGTATTTTTTTAAATACACCGTTGAAAACCTATTTGACGGTCATTAATTTAGACTTGAATTAATTGTTATACAATTTATGTCGACAATAATGGTATTAAGATAAATTACCTGCCAATTATTATTTGTTATCACAGTAACAAAACTATAATTTGGGACTTTCTTATTGAGAAATAAAAAGTGGGTTTCAATTTCGTCATTACTCTACCTGAAACATATTTGAATCTATGACAGTTGCCTGTAAATACGCGACAAGCTGGACGTCAATTTTATCCCCAGAATTAAACTTAGCTGACGTTAAAAAACTCAATAAAGAAAATGGCACTTTAATTTATTTTCGTAAACCAGATTGACAGAAATCACTTTAAATAGCCTTGCAAAGGTATGTATGGATAGCGTGAGATAAATAACATACCGGCCAAGCCACTAGTCACTAGATACCAATCTTAAAAATAAAGTTTACGCTTTTAAAACAGCTGTGTGACAATGCAAAAACGAACAAATAGTTTCCTTTGCCGGTCGAGCAGGTACTATTGTATTAATACGATAAACCATTACTGAAAAAGAAAATAAAGTTGATGCGAGTATCTGAACGCGCGCCAATGTAGGTATTCGAACAACGAACGCGGACCTTTTGAATATTTTTCTGCAAATTTTTATGAACATGCTGGTTTGGTATTCGGCTATTCAGTATTTAGCGGCACTTTGGTTTTTCGGCTATTCGCCGAAAAGTACCTACTTATTTTACCTGTTGCACCGCGGCTTTTTCTGTTCCTTGTTCTTGATACGTGCAATCTGAATTAAATGACCTTTTTAGTTTTACATAGGATACTTACTATATTTTATTTTCAGTGAGTAGGCCTAAGTAGATATATAAAATAGTCTTTATAAGAGTTTTCTTATTCACAAAATGTAGATACCTACCTAAGTAACTGTAACAACTACAAACACGAAAAAAATAAATCATGCATATCGATGCACTTAGAGATTTTAAGCAGGTACCTAAATGATATCAATACTCTTCATACTCGTAAGTCACTTTTTAAGAAGTTGTTGGAAACAGGAACTTTCTTCATAATTATTTACGGAGTATCTTTCTTCTTTCTGATCGTTGGTAGGTCCCTGGGCACAAAGGAATCCATGGTAACGAAGTGGCAGATGAACTGGCATGAGAGGGTTCAGCAAATGATTTTCTGGGTCCAGAACCATGTGTAGGCATTTCGATGTAAAAGCCACATTTAGGGAATTTGCAGATCACAGACAACGAACACATTGGCTGTCTAATAACGGTCTGCAACATTCCAAGAAATGCCTGGGCTCTACGTTCAAAGCACGGGAATGCATTTGAAATATGAGCTGGGGGCAAATCCGCTACCTGCTAGAGGCCTTTACACTTGACACTTTGGAACCAACGATATGCTCATGAAGATGGGTCGAATCGCGACACCCATGTGCAGGTTGTGAGGGGAACATACGGAACGTATGGAGAACCTTCTTTGCACATGCGTTGCAGTGGCTGGTAAGTGAATGATTCCCCTAGGGATTGGATATTCAAAACCAGAAGACTATAGGCTCATATCTCCTAGTCTCTTTGTAAAACTCATGAAAAGAGTTTTCAACGAGATTCGTGAGAAGTAGGTTATCTAGGGGACCACAATAGATCCCAATGGGGCTGGGTTATTTCTACCTTCTTCTACCCCTACAAGATAAGATAAGAGCTTTCTGATCTGAAGTCTGAAGAGAAATGGCCCAACTGTAGAGCTGTGGGGGAAAACGAGCGTTCATGTTGCCTTTGTGAGTGGAACCCTTTTTTTTTGGAAAATCCTCCAATGACTTCTTCCGCTCTGGGTGAAGCGGGAGGGCGTGTCAGGACTTTTACTGACTAAAACCCACCCATATTCCTTCAGTTGCTTGTGCCAGGGCCGCGGTAACTCACTTTCAAATTTATCCGCAATCCTGAGTGGCATCCCTACGAATTAAGTACCCACCTACCTAGTTAATTGTACCTCTTCCTTCCTAGTTCTAAGATTCAGGAAATAAGCAGTGCAAACGTAATCTGTGAGTTTGGCAGTTTATAAGATACTTACATAGGTATAAAAAGGTGTACTTTAATTAAAACATATTTTAATTTTATTGGTGACGTGTTTAAAGAATTCTTGAAGGGAGTTGGGAGATGCCTTCGCCCAGCAGTGGGAAGTATAGACTAATCTATGTCTATACTTAATATTATAAAGAGGAAAGGATTTTTTTTGTATGTAGCGAATAAACTGAAAAACTACTGGACCGATTTCAAAAATTCTTTCACCGTTGGGAAGCTACACTATCCCCGGGTGACATAAGCTACTTTTTATCCCGTTTCCTACTGGAACGAGTACTATGCGGGTGAAACCGCTAGGCGTCCGCTAGTAAGAAATAATTTAATAGCCAATCATCACGTGAGTCGTTTATCAAATAGTTTGTCATCTCCGCTGTGTGAGTAGGTAAATACAATTCTTTGTCGTATGCCAGGGTCAAAATCGTTACCACCTGAGTTACCTAGATGGCAGCAGAAACATTGTATCAGTGTTTTGTACGAAATACTCAAGTTGGTTAGTTTTCTACGGTATCTACTACTTTAGTAAGTAATCATAATTTTATATTGTTCGTATTAATTACCTGCTTATGTTTATGGTGCCTACTGACTCAGATACTAATAGCCGTAGGGGTCTGTACCTAAGAAGTCGTCTGTAAGTAGGTAATGTGACCTCAGGAAATACCGAGTGAGAGGGCTTTTATACCTATGTTGTAACATTGTGTCATTGCAATTTTAAATTCCTGTCATTTTCTGCTATGTTAATTTCAATATTAAATTGATAAAATGTGAGAAGTTAAGAGTGCTTTGGTCAAAATCACCCATTGCCCTTGTGCAGGATCTACAAAAACAAATAACAAGTACAAGCAAGACAAAGGAGTTTGCATTCTGCCTCTAACGTTCTCTTTCCTTAAATCCTCTGCGTATGTATTATCTGCGTATTCCTTAAATCCGTTATTTCAAGCGGCAAAAGCGCTACTACAACAAGAACACCTTATTGTTCAACGCAATTATGCTGGCGACAAGCCAATACCCATTCCGAGCGGATGGCGCTAGTGTCTTCACGAACCAAGTCTTCTGCCATACCTACATTTTGTAGTTCCAACGTTTTGCCACCCGCAAGTGTAAATTTGTAGTTCACAGTCGTGCAAGAGAAATAGTCTTTGTTACGGTGAAAGCAGGAAGTTATTATGCAAGTATCATTGCCGGTGTAATTACGTATTGTTAAACATTAGACTTTGTCTCTCATACTGGGGACGATTTTTATTGACAGCATGTTCCTAATATTTCAGATTGCTTTCAGTTTTTAACGACCCTTTCTTTTTGGGCGTAGGTACTTTATCCAAATAGTACTGCTAACCTAACCTAACCTAACCTAACTAAATCTTTTACGAGAGCTGAAGTTTCTTGTAACTCAAAAGTTACCTAACTTACTTAGATAACAAGACACTCTAGTTAGGTATCTAGTACACAAATAAAAAGCACTACAATTAAATTCAACCTTTAAATAAATCAGCTACAATATCTTTGCCCAAGGGACTTTTACAAATAAAATAAGCTTTCATAATATCATAAAGAATCCTCTTTTACTGCGATGTGTAAAAAGAACATAATACTAGCTATAAATTCATAGCTAAGGAACACGTAATTAGGTCCTTGTTAAGACTACACTTACGATGATCGAATGCGAATGCGGCTGAAAATAAATGGTGGTCTCTTTCATGCACTCGCGAGACTATCGTAAAAAAAGCACTATTATTCATTATTCGCATAATACCATTCATATTGCGCCAGCTATCGATCATTTTACATCTTGATCACGCCTCCCCACATGTTTTATCGTATTTTCTTTTATATTATGAGCATCGGAGGTTTTTAAACCTTGTGGTCAAGATGTCTGAAGATTGAGTTGTAAGAACTTCTCGTGCTATTCATGCAAGGGAAAAAGTGAAAGAAATTGATGGCTTTGTGTACCATAGCCATTTATGATGAATTGTGAGCTAGGTTTGATCTTTTATTTGATAACATTTATACGTAGCATATTGCGTTATGTATAGCGTAACATACCTACGTAAGGTTTATTTACTCAGGTTACGAAAAGAATAAACATCACTAGTTTGCGAAATATTAGTAAGGTCAACGGATTTCCTCCCACGGCCGATAATCGTAACAAAAACGTGTGGGTGTTATGTGTAGGTGAATCTTATTAAAGAATTTATGGTAAGGACTTTATTTAGGTGTTACTTATTTTAAATAACATTTTTTATTTCGAAGTTTTCCTGAGCTTTGTTTTTACTGCGCGTGAACTTCGCGTGAAACGAATCGTAACAAGATGGCATTACGTCAAAGCCAGCTAGCTAAACGTCAAACAATCGCAAAGCCGTCGGCGAGTGATAATAGAACACGTCAGTAGTTTACGTTTATAATAAACGTGTTAAAGCAGAAATAATACTTAATAGAACTCAATATTGATAAGTTGTGACTTTAGTGCGATTTTAGAATTCACCATAGTGTTGTGTTTCGAGAAAGCTCCCGGATCGATAAAGGTACTTGTCAATGCAACAACATTATGTTGAGCGTGCCCAATTATCCTATTATTAGAAAATTGCTGAATTAAATGTGTAAGTTTAACAATTCTATCGTCTGATCAACACTTTTACAGGGCTGTCTCAACATGGGAAGCAGTAGGAAAAATATGCTTAACATAATAATCACGTTCGTAATATTGCCACTTGCAATCGCTAATGTGCAGCCTCCAATAGTCGACCCTGGCATTCTCACTCAGACTAAAAGCCTCGGCGAATGTCAGGCTTGTAAGTTATTCGTAGAATCATTTAAAAAAGGATTAGAGCGAACTACGAGAGGTAAATACGAAGGTGGTGATGCAGCGTGGGAGGAAGAGAAGTTAAAACTATCCTACAAACGAAGCGAGATGCGACTAATTGATATACAAGAAGGTATATGCAAGGAGGGCAAGCACTCCCTCCAGTGCCACCATATGGCTGAAAAAGCTGAAGAATTCATTGAAACATGGTGGGCTCAAGATCCAGATGAAAATACTGACTTACTGCAGTACATTTGTATTGATAATTTGAAAGTGTGTTGCCCACAATACCACTACGGTAAAGACTGCTCACCATGCCCCGGCAATCATGAAAAGCTTTGCAACGGAAATGGTAAATGTAGGGGAGATGGAACTAGAAAAGGGAATGGTACATGTCTGTGTGACCCTGGATATACTGGCGAGAACTGTGATCAATGCATTACTGGATATTACTTGTCATACAAGGATGATACCAAGATGTTGTGTTCTGCATGCCACCGATCCTGCATGGGGGGATGTAGATCGGGTTCTCAAAAAGACTGCGTGGCTTGCAAGGCAGGCTTTGCCTTTGATTCGGATGAAGGATGTCTTGATGTCAATGAATGTGACGATGTTAATAAATGCACTAAGAATCAGTTTTGTATGAACTCTATCGGGTCGTTTACCTGTATGAATTGTGATAAGTCCTGCGACACATGTCACGGAGACGGGCCAGATATGTGCCGGAAATGTGCCAAAGGATATCTTAAGAAGGGAGAGTTTTGTATCGCTGAGAGAGAGGATGAGGACCAGTCTGAAAAGCTGACTACTACAAGGTATTATTAAATTTTGTTTTATATTTGCAGGACCCTCACTGACCAAAGTAAAATATTGAATTTTGATTAATTTTCGTTTGCAGGACCTTTATGTGTTGAGTACCAAACTAAATAACAATTTAACTGCGGTGTTTGTTCTAAATTTATCATCCTGCATGATTTTATTATACATGAAAAGTTGTTTCTTGGTACACAAGAGATGACATAATCCATACTGACCGAGGGTCTTAGTGATTTGCGTCCACAGCTTTATTTTTAATCCTTCAACACTAATTGTTCTGTTATGTATTGTTTTGTTATAATTTAATAAACTTTCTTACAGAAACGAGGAGTTATAGGTCTTCCTGTAAAGTGGTCATAGTTTTGTGTAGGTAAATGCACATTTTGATTTATTGGTGACGGGTTCAATAAGGTCACATAAATTGCATTTTTATTTATTTATTTGTTAGAAACATCAGACACCGGTTGAAAACGAATTTGCTTTTTTATTAATGGATTTGGTTGGGACTTGGGTGTCAAATATAAAGTTATGTATTATATTGTTTCAAATATTATTTTAATTTAAAGAAACTGTCAGTCGAATTTATTAGCTAACATAAATATTATTTTTTTTACATCATTGGCATCAATTTGTTCTGGTAACTAAAAATATTTCAATAATATTCATTTTATCTTTTCTCATTGGCAAATTAATATATATTACTAAGAAAATTGGATTCTACTATAATTTATTTAATTAACTAACATTTATCATTTTTGGGGACACTTTAAACTTATAACAAAAGATAAACTAACAAAATAAACTTCTCCTTCAAGGTACTTGACATACATGGGTCTGCTGGTTGCCACCGGGATACTTCTACCCAGATCAGCGTATCTGGGCACCCTCGTAGGAGGCATGGTGCTAACCTACATACTGGGGGCAGAGTACTACTGTATGATTAATGGACATATGGGTCTTGTTGACCTGAAGAATTACGACCTGTCCCAGATATTCCAAACTTAGACATAGCTTAGCACAATTATAATAAATATAATAATTTATTTAATAATTCAGATAACAATATACCAGGACTCTAGTGAAATAAGTAATCTTGAAATTAATTATTAACAATTCAATAATAAGTGGGTTGATGAATGAAGGAGGTTGTAGATTTCATATTAAAAGAGAATTTTTTTTTGTTCTATTAATTTTTATGTGATTGATTATTAATTGCTTTAATTTTACTGAGTCACAGACTTCTTAATATATACTATGTATAAGTTACTTTTAAGTGGTTTTTTCAGAGTTGCGATTTTTAAAGTGATATTAATTATAATATGTTTTCTAATTGAATGTCAATGTTTGCTAAAAGTAATTTATTTTGACGTCTCTTTAACCAACTCCTTTTGTTGTGATTGTCACCAGATTATTGCAAACTCCGTATGATTGTAGAGACTTCAAAATATTACGAGATTTATTACAAACTAACGGTTTTAGCAATTTCCAGACGACATGATCATTGTTTTCAATCAACCAAATCATGATTTTTTTACCTATTATTTAATTTAAATCTCAATATTTTTTATATTTTTACGGTTCACAGTGTATTGAAATGATTGCTCATAATAATTTTATTAAATAAGCCACAACTATTGTAAGTACATACCTACCTACTTCATCTGATATTGTTAATGGTCTTTTTTTTTTGTAAAACTTCTTTTAATGAAAGATTTTCAATACCGTGAAATAATAATTATATTTATACCTGGATTTTCCACCGACACGCTATGAAAAATATCCGTGAAAAGGTTCGTGTTTGCAATGTTCTTCTACTATCAAGTATCATTCATCAAAATTAAGTTATAAGTGGCAGGCTCTTATGCCGGCTGTACACACTCGTGCGAGAGCCCGCGAGTATGATGTACATTGCTCTCAGTACTGAGTTCAATCCTGAAGTATTTTATTTAAAAACTCGAATCTACCTAGAGCGTTTCCTCGGGTTCTAACGCTAGTATACAGGCAGCATTAGTCTATGTCGAGCGAAGATCTTCGGGCATCGGATAGTGCACCATTGTGAACACGATCCTTTAGCCATAGTGTAAATAGATTAACAGTATTGAATGAACGTAGGCGCAGTCATTATCTTCGTTAAATAAATGATTTTACATTATCTATGTTGCTCTTTTCTTGTAATGCATTCCCTTTTACCGACCCCAAATTAAACTGGGATGAGGTCGCTCTCATTATTTAACGAAACAAATTTGGAGTGGGCGCAAAAGGATGTTGAGCTGCCTATGTGCCTCCTTCAAGTTAAATAAGATAATTAAAGACCGTTAGAACAGTATATTGGTAGGTAATTGGGGAATCTCTTAATACGCTAATTAATGCCCAAATAAATACCCAGTCAAAGTGGTACATAGCGGTCGCGAGGATAATGCTCCTAGGTCCTACTGTTTACTACTTTATTACCTACGGATTTTGGAGCGAATCTCTGTCATAATGACTCCCATAAATTCTTGGTCGTAAGTTACGGAAATACAAACTTTTCCTCCAAACGTAACTTTGCCCCAGGAGTTTCATTGGAGGAAACCTGCACGTTCTAGAACCAGGACTTGAGATATTCACCAACCGATATGGGGTTTATGATGTCACTCTCTATCATAGAGAAGCAGCGGCGAGCTGGGTAAGGGCCCATATCCTCTCACAAAGAGAAGCCTTTTATCCAGCAGTGGAAAAGTTGTAGACTGATTGACTTTAAAAACATCATCATATCTTCCTGCCTTTGTCCCATGTCACTTGGAAAATTACGTGTTCGTAATTTTCAGTGATAGCATGACGGTTGACAGGGCGGTATGGAAAAAGTAAACGCGTTGGGCCGACCCCAACATGGAATAGTGTCAGGAAGATGATGATGAATTTTCCTCCCGTTGTCGTTCAAAAACCTCATTCCTATTTATTTTAAAGTTAATAAACTCATTTTTAGCGCGTCATAGACAACAATACGTAATGTTTTTCGGTTTGGGCGTAAGTGTCACGCTGAAGACATTTACATACAGTCACGGCTGTCAATACACGATTATGTTGTGACCGTGACACGATTTTTATGTTCGAACAGTCGACGCGACAAGTTTTGTAGGCGTTGAGTCATAAGATTTCAGCGGGTTCAGAAACCTGCTTAGGTTATTTCTTTCTTTAGAGAATAGGTTTGGCGGGGCATATCTTCTTAAAAACTTTTGGTCCTGGAAGTCTGAGATCGATCCCCTGGTCGGGTGGTGCTGTTATCCTAGAACCTTTTTAATGGTTGCCCCCGCCTGTCCCGATTTGTACAATTAGCTTGTTACCTGATAAATTAAACTTTTAACTTAGGTACTTTACTGTCCAAGGGTAGGTGCTCTAGGTTCCTACTGCTTGTTCAACTCTTTAATATGAAAAACCAAGTAAGATAAAGATTCTTTTTAATGGATTTGCGGCGGAAATGGCTACACAAATTCCTAAATGGCAAAGTAAAAAAGCTTTCCTTATTAACCGCTTGGCACTCTTAACTTAGTAACCACAAGCTGTCAATCACTACCCACATCGGTTATGTAAACTAAGTACCAGCTATTAGTCGAGTGTTACGTCGAAAGTGGAACCGATACGACAATGTATTACAGCCTAAGTGCCAACTCATAACGCTGCAAAGGTTCTAAGCTCTTACTTTTTAAATTGATTTGTGATTTGACATTTTATCGATTTTGACAGTTCAAGTTTTTGTGGGTAGATTTGACATTGGAATAGGGAGTTTATGCTTTTAGAAACCAAGGTTTTTCTGTGAAGAGGGACAAGCTTAGGCTACGATTGGGTATCTTTAGGTATGTACCTACGGCAAGCAGTCTAAGAGCCAGTTTTTAGATGAGTAGTTAACTCAACCAATGGTTAAAATGGTTTCAAAATTCAGTAAAACGCGTTTATTCATCAATTGTTAGCCTAACAACTGTAAAAAAAAAAACTCTCCAACTTATTTGTTCATTTGTGATCCTTGGAAAAATAATGTTTTACCGATATTTGCAACCAATGGTTTGCATATTTAACCATTGGTTAAGTTAACTATGGAATAAGTAAGTAGATAACGATGGATAACAACAACAAGGCAGCCGAAAACCTGGATCAGGGTTTACCTACAAATTGAAGTCTCCAAATGCCAGAATTGAGGATCAATGTGTGTCACTGTAGAATGTAGATAATGGAGGTAGAGTCCTTACCTACATATTTTATATCTGTTATATAATACAACTTAAATTCCTACAAAACTATCCACTTCTTAAAATATAGCTTGATCACTGCGACATACGTCAAACTGACGTATACGTTATTGTTACGTTATCCTGTCAAGCGCTATTGTTAATGTATTGATACTGACAGCTGTCGCAGAGATCAAGCTATCTTTAGAACCTACTTATTTAGTTTTATACCACCGGAACCACAATCAAGCTGAATTATAACCTTGCATTTAATCCAAAACAACATGAATTGCCAACAACCTAATCTCGACAGCCTTTCCATTCGAAATTACCCCTTAAACTCAAATCCTAACGCTTAGCATACGCTTGCGGGTTGCCTCAAAGTGTTCTATTTTCATGATACGCGTAAACTAGCAACGCTTAGTACATTCTTAAACATGTTTGTGCAGCAACTAGAACTCGATAGACTAGTTTTGCTTCCGTGAACATCGCCGGCTAAGTGGACACTTAGCAAGGTTTGCTTTGTTTATTTCTAGGAGAGGGAACTAATGGATATTAGTTCGGGGCTAGATTCGTTGAGCGGATTGGTGTATTGTCTTGGCTTTTGATGTTTTTGTTTTACTTAAGATTATTTTTGTATTAAGAAAAATCTAGAGAGAATTTATGAGATTTATGAGATTGGCGGTCACTAGTTGCCAATGTTGCCATGTACCTAAAGATATTCGACTGGACAATTCACAATGTTGATCCTTGAGAAAGTTTCTTTAGAAGCAGATAGGTAGGGAGTACTGACCTATTGAATCGTTATAAGCATTGGTATAGGGCCACTTGCGTTTTTCACGAGTTGCCATTTTATGGCAGCTAATTGACGGATCGGCACCGAATCTTGGGCAATTTGCTCGATGGATCGAAGAAAGATTGAGGCTTTCGAGATGTGGTGTTGAAGGAATTTTGCGAATATCATGGACAGCAAAACGCACAAATCTAAGTCCATTCTCGACCAGTTGAACATCAAAACCAGACTCACGGTGACCACTGCTCTGAGAGGTACGTAAATCAAGGTACCTACGTCTTGCAAACAGTTGAATCATCAGTACCTCGTTTGTCAAGCGTTCACCATTCCTATCATAATCACTAGTCTGCGATGTGATTCGGAGCAAAACGGTGCAAGTGATGTAAGTTTGTACCGACAGAATAGGTAGACTAAACTGTAAGTAGATACTTATGTAGGTAATTCTATCGACTATGAGGAAATCGTGTGTAGACTGCGCTTTCTTAATTAGCGACGTGAAACGATTGGTCTCTGTGATGAAATTTTCTTTGAGGCTCCATTGATTTAGTCATTTGGTTTACCTATCTTTCTTAGTACATGTAGGCATGAGTTCCCATGTTTAAGTGCTTACATTTAGACAGCCTTATAGTTTAAACACTGATTAGCAGATTCTAAATTCAAATTCTACATAGAAATATTAGAATTAAGAAACTCAATCATATGGTTTGAGAGCTTTTTTTTATAAATACTTCTACTAACTTCCTTTAGTTCGTAATAGCCAATTCATTCATGTGTCTTTTAATTAATTAGTTTTGTTTATTTTAACGTCTTATAATGATTGTACGGACTACGGACCTATTGAAACAGGGAGTTACTTTTTAAATGTTTTTATTATGTGGTACAGTGGTACTTAACCGACACAGACTACTTACCTACCGGTGACTGTAGGTACGTACTTAATAATAAGGATTTGTTGGGCAATGTTAGTATTATAATGTAAGTAGGTATAGTTATCTACTCATACTGAAACTGCAGCGAGAATAATAAAAAAAATATGGAAATTATGGGGATTCCCACTCTTATTAAGAACCAACTAGGACTCTGACAAGCAAGCACAACCGTCTGACCGTATCTACCCTGGAGAAGACTTTCGTGCAAATAGCATTGGATTGTTTTTTTAGTTCTAAAATTATTTTATTTTAAGTTAAAGCGATTTGACTGTAAACTCAATCACTAAGGATAAAAGTCAGTCTTCATTTCGCACAGACTGTATAATCGTCGACGTTTGCATAGATCACGAAACGAAGACGTCTTGAAAAAAATATAATAAAGTTGTCGACGAAAACTGGAGAAAGGCGGCACTTCCAGACGTAGGTAATAATTATAATAAAAAGCTTATGAAGACAATGCTGTTAGAAAGTAATGAATGTAATATTGTGACTTTGTGTGAGTTATGTCGCATGGGAAACGTTTCGTAACGCTGCCGCGCTGCAAGAACGACAGTTTTGTTATGTTTTGTTACTTTTATTTGTTGTTTGGTGAATGGAAATTATATTTTTACTATAATACTCACAACGGATCTTTGTGACCCTGATTTGGCTGCAAGACCCTGCGCCATAGCTATTTCTGTGTTCAGCATTCGCAGCATTAGATATGCTGTGCAATGGTTGGATTAATTATGCGGATGTGAAGCATTTTGCCCAATATGTATTATATTTTTCATTTTGTATGTTAGTTTGTAAATGCGTCATGCTCGGCGCAAAGAAACCCTTTCTTTTTCTTTCTAGTGACATTCTGTAAAATATTCATAGAATAGATCGATTGTACATTTTTTTTGTACCTCCTCCCTGAATGTACTTTTGAGGGCGGAGGTTCAAACGAATAATTTTGCCGTACTTACCTACAATTTCATTACCTAGTCTGAACTGTTCCTTGCAGTCTCAACTCCATAATTATTTTACATCAACTTAATTTCACTATTACCTATACCAATAGTTACTGTTCATTTATACTTCGAAGTTTCCCACATGTCAAAATGCCGTCACGTAGAGAATTCTCAAGGGCTTCGCGTCCAAGCCCTAACTAAGGCACCATTCAATTATATATTATTACGGCGTTTGTGATAGCAGGGCGAGCACGAATGTGCTGTACCGTTGACGTGGGTACAGTTATATCATAGTTCTGAGTTCACGTCACGAGTACGATTTGTGGTCGGTGTAGGGCGTAGTGGGATTTTTGCTTGAATGTTTTTTGAAAGTGTTTCTGATAGATTTTGTCAGGTTCAGTTTGAAATGAGTATAGTAGTCACAGCGAATCTTTGTGTCTCGGAAGTTGGCTGCAAGATCCTGCGATCAATTGCTATTTTTGTGTCAATGTAGAAGTAGAAGACAGAATTGTATAATTGCCTCTTTCACTCGCTTACGTTTGTCGCATAGTCCTATCTCGCTTACTCTTTGCAGCATCTCCAGTATCTCTCAGTTCTCGCCAATCTTTTTGGCCGCCATGAAGTTGGAAGAAAATATTTTACAAAAAAAGCACCGTTTCGTGCCTTGCGCATTGGAAAACCAACTTCAGGGCGGCCCGGAAGTTTGGCGAGCACTATACTCGATGACAAAGTGTTTCTTGCGCTATGGTTCGCAGATCCAACTTCAGAGATACAAAGATCTGCTGTGACTACTATAAGATAATGAATTTAATGCCGGCTGTACACACTCGCGCGAGAGCCCGCGAGGATTATGTATCTACATTGCTCTTAGTACTGAATACAATTATTAATGTACAGCGTATCCTCAGGCTCCTGCGCGAGAGTGTACAGCCGGCATAAAAAGTAACCGTGAAATTTTACCGAGTTCTTCTTCATTTAGAACCGTACCAAATCATATGTAACCGATCTGCACCCAGAAATGTGAGGACAGCGCTTTAGTATGAAATGAAATATTTGAATTGAGCTGGTCGCGCTTGTAGTCAAACTTTTGGTCCCAGGGACTAAAACCGATTATCTCAAGATTAGATGCATGAGGATCTTATAACTTAGGTGTCTATTTAATATTCAAATAAGTCAGCTTCGTTTAAGCGATGACAGGATTGCTGTTGAACACTTCAAGCTTATTTTGACGTGTGCACTGAAGAATGATAGGAGTGTATAAAAAAACCTCTCAAATGGTCTTTTATTTCTGTATTCTTTATGTCATTCTTAGGTCTCAGACTGGTGTTAAGCTGAAAACTGCTAATTAAATCATGGCAGTTTTAAATGGCGTTTATTACAAAATATTATAAAATACAGTCGTCCGCCGCGTCTATTCGCGATAAACTCAAAAACTACTGTACAGATTTTCAATTTCATGCGGTTCTCACCAATAGAAAGAGTGGGGAACGAGGAAGGTTTATGTATATATTTCGAAGCCGGGGCGGGTCGCTATTAATTTTCATGTTTCAATTGATTTGAGTTACTTATTTAATACGATACCTCAAATAACTAGAAATTAGAAAACTGGTGCATTAACAAATTCAGGAAAGGAGTTATCGAGGAGTCTCTCAATAAACACAAGTCAAGTGATGCGATTGACTGTTGGAAATTCATTCATCAAATAAAATTGACAAATTTTCAAATTAATATTGCGATTATTGTCGTTTTGTGGCTTACCAAATAAATAATCTATCTAAGCCCGCAAAATATTTTGGTCACTTAGGGAGTTAAAGCCAGCCTGCATCCGTGCAGCTGCATAATCTTCTAGCTCTTAAGACATTACTCAAACTTACAATCTTAACCTTACCTACCGAACGAAGTAGTAAAGTTTCCTCGAATCACTTTGGCAAGCGTCGCCCACTCTGTGGTAGGTATTGAAGTAATTTGCATAAGTATGGGGCCTGAATTATTATTAGTTTGGTCATACATAATCAATAATCATACTGTACTGTAATTGAGATATGTTCGTATCTAATAACGTGTTAAAGATATGAAGAACAAGTTTAAAGATTTCTTGTATATCTACTTATTTAAAAGTCTATGAAAGCTACCTACTCAATTAGAATTTACGAAATTTGACGGCGCCGACGTTTATTGATAAGATTGTATATCCCCTTGAGTGCCCGAAACGTGGAGACCCCCCGAGACACAATGGCTTTTTAATCGTTTCGGTAATTACAGTATTCAACCGGTTAAATAACTGCAGTTTCTAACGTCTCCAAAAATTAATGAGAAAAATTCCGACGACATTATCAGGTACCTATTTCACAAGTGAAAGTACTCGTGAATATGCATGATTTGTACTTTAAGACCAACCCTGAAGTATGATAAAAAACCGCCCAAGTGCGTGTCGGATTTGTCGGGTTCTATAATAAACCGCAAAATTAAGTTGGTTTAATACGAAAAATAAGGGAATGCTTGAAAAGATCTGATTTATCAATTAATTGGTATTTGTTGGTAAAATATACGTAATAATTAAAATTATCGCCAAATTTCAAGTTCATAGGTCAATGGAAAGTTAGAAAATTCTTCGGACAACAAGATGCTTATAATGTAAACATTTAACGACTGTAACTCCAACAATTTGGCTGTAAAACGCTTATAACAGACGACGGACAGACGGATGGATGGACAGACGGACACTTGAGTGACAGCAATAGGGTTCCGTTTGGACACTTCGTGTACAGAACCCATTTGCTTCACAAACGTCAAATCGGCCTGTATCAAAGTTAAGATCTTCGTATCCATTGACTATTCTATCGTAGTCTAAACAAACAAAAACTTAAACCATGTACAGAGCTTAATCATCGTTAGATCGAGACACATTAGAACCAATCTACAGCCATATTTATCATTCTCAATAGCCAGTTTCTCATCATGTGGCAATCCTGGCATTTCTACCAATATGACTAAAACGGCTTTGACATAATAACGTTTTACCTAATACGGCACTTGTCCTTCCAAGTTGAGAGCAGATCTGTATTAGTCAGGGATGTGTAGGCGACGCGCGACGTTAAGAACGCGGAATCGTTGCCTGGTACAACGTTTTTACTGGTCGTAGAAGTCAACTTAATTTTTGATGGAAAAAGTAAATTGCGCGCTTGGACAGGTTTGTATAGGATTTAGGACCGTATTTGGTTGCCTGTGGGTGTGGTGTAATTGTTGATAACTGTATACTTTACAGTGATAGTCTTTACAGTTTTTATGTAAGCTGCTGTGACAAGATATGTGTCGGCAACTTAGGATCTTTGGGAACTAGCGCTGTGGCTCTTGTGTCGCACACGTGACAATTTGCGCGGCATTAAAAGTTTTCTTTATGTTCTTTTTTTAATTTTCTGGCTTAAGTAATCTCTTTTTCCTTTCCTTTCATGAAATAGGTTGTCATTAATAAGGTTTTTCCATTTATTAGAGATAAAACTAGCAAGTTCCAAAGCTCAATAGTTTAATTTATTTTTTACACGGGAGTATTTTCCGTCAGGTTATTCAATTCAAGAAGACAAATGACTCTTATGGTTGAGATTCTCGTAACAAAAAGATTTGATGCAACGATTTGGTTTTTAATTCTGGTCTTTGAATCCAAAAGAAGATCATTGACACATGATGTCATTTCTAAATCCCCTTTAGAGCCGAACTGATTAAAATACACTAAGGAAATATAGCAATGATGTCATCCTAAAAGTGGTCACGAGGTGGTCCTTTTTTACGAAATGCGATCCAATAAATGGTCCTTATTTTCGTATTTCGATATGTAAATTGTAATTTACACTGGATGTCGGTTAAACAGGTAAAAGTATTTTATGGTGTGTACTTTAGACAGCGACAGCTTGATTCTTTTTACACGACTGGCTAAAAAAGAGTGTTATGTTTTCAGAAAACATGTATGTGTATGGGAATAGTGTAACGGGCATGTCCCAAAAAAATTACAATTTTCTTAATTACACTACACTTCTCTAGACGTTAACAAAAATGGGACTTGAAAATGATCCAGTTTTGCGCTTATCAAAAAGTTTTGTTTTACTACATATTTTAAGTACCATTTAATATAACTACCAAAGATTTCTCAAAATACCTGTCTACTCAAAATCGTCAGCATTAAATTATACTTTCAAAACAAGCTTAACAATGTTGCCCGAAAACATTGTTAACGAAAAACAAAGCCTCTTACTCAAGGCCACTCGGCCACTTTCAATTTCAAAGTAGCTTTATCATTAGCATAACCTTATCTTATGATGAACCGAGGACACGGAGGAGTAAAAAAACTGAATCCGCCTTTTTGCATTCCATTGCTGTTTCACCTTTTTTCTTCTTCTCTCTCTCGCAGCAAAAACTGCAATGGATAGTGCAGTGTGTTCTTTTTTCGGTTCGTCAGGTAAGGGCCAATTCTCGTTGTTTGCTCTTGAACCTGGCTGGTAATGTCAAAGGAGTCACATTGGTGGGTCCTTGGTGCGTCTGGGAAAAGCGCGTGTGTCCTAAAAAAGGTTTGGTTTTTTGAGTTAACAATGGGTAGGGTGCCCATGGTTTTCGTGGAAGATTGTAAGTAAGGTGCTTATTGATTTAAACCCATTTAAAAATAGACTTTGTTTTTACTGGTCTTATTTATCGCAAGGATTTGGAAAAGTTCTATTTAGTTAACACTTAGTTATGTTGAAAGAAAGAATGTTAGAAAATCAAATTATTACACACACACGTATTACAAAAAAAAAATTAACAGCGACAAAGGCTCTGTATTCGGAAAAAGTAAAAAACATACGTAAAAGATTTGAAATAAAAAGTGATGTCTTCACCTTTAACCTACTCTTTATTAAAGAAATGAATTGCCAATAGGTACCTACCTACTTATTACATGGACAGATTACAAAGCTAACTAAAAAAAATATGTTACAAATTCCCTTTCGGTTGCCTAGTTAAAAAAATAAATATTGACCTACCATAGATATACGCCCAAACTCTCTACTGGCAAATAAATATACTAAATATCTTACAAATGTTAACTAGGTTACTTCTGGCTTTTAAATAACACGTATGGTATTGCCTAAGTCCGGCAAACACGTAACATATGGTGACCCTATTCTTGAAAGGTATGTTTTAAACCGAGAACAGACTAGCTACGCCTCAGTATTTTGTTTTTTTTTCTTATTTATTCAAGTGTTATTGGTACCTATCGGTAATTAGCCATTTCCGTGATAGCGTGTTTATTGTGAATAAAAAAAAATAAGAATTGTACATTCAAGATTTCAAGACACTGACAGTAATATAGAAGAGATAATGTTTGTCGCTTCTGCCAGCGGCTTCGCTCGCGTGAAAAGTGTTTTTTTACCCCAAGGGAGCATTACAACGGGATGAAAAGTAGCCTCTGTGCTATTCCAGACTATAATCTATGTCTGCGCCAAATTTCATCCAGATCCGTTCAACCGTTCCAGAGTGATTGAGTGACAAACATTCATCCACACACACATCCATCCATACTTTGACATTTATAATATTAGTCAGATTTGTTATAGAAAAGTGCATCGTAAAGATAAAATTTAAAATTGATTGATCAAAGTAGACAGTACTGTTTTTTTTTAACTTCTTCTCGATTCGATTAACTCAAAAACTGAGAAAAATAATAATATTCAACCTTAAAAAATCAGAATGCTCTTTCAATAACGGTTGACCACGAGAAGTCAATTCAAAAAAATTGAAATGAATGAATTTTTTTGGACAAAGGAAATTCCAATTTTATTGGAATACAAGATGATGTCAGACATTTTACGTTAAAAAGTTTTGGTACCTACTGATTTTTTTATAAGAGTCCACTATTGGACAATTTGCAACTACGACCAGGCCTTGGGCCGGTGGAATGAATATTATCGCAATATAAATTTGACAAATTGTCAAAAACTTGTAGCTTCTGTGATTGGTTGAATGATTTTTTTACAGTCAATCGTATACTTGACTCGTGTTTAATTTGCAACGCGACCATACATTTATTTCCAGAAACCGTGGGCTAAACTAGTAAATAAATAATTAATGCGTTCATAAAGTATATCAGCATCAGCCATCGCTCCACGCTAAAAATATTCTATATTAAAACAAAATAATGTGTAAGAAATTAAACGTCTATTTTTATTTTTCCAGATAATCGAACGCACGTCTTAAATGCCGCTCTCGACCGGAGTCCGTTGCAGAGACATCGAATAAACGAGGTAAATATAAATAAACTCCATGACTAGTGTACTATAGCGAGGAATAGCTCTGCTGTGTTTTAAAAAAAAATCCTTCGAAACATTAACAAAAACAAAGGTATGGGCGATAGTATTTTTGAAATTAGAAAGACGAACGGCCATTGCGAATTCCGGTAGGTTGGTAGTCTGGTCATGTTAGTTTTTATTTTGGTATTGCCAGAAAACAATGGGCAGCTTTTCTCATAATTTTCTTCTGGGAAAATTAAACAGCGCCTCTGTTGTAGGTACTTTGTGCAATGAAAATTAAAGTTACCACAATTTTATGTTGAAGTCATTGTTATCCTTTATTTGTAGTTTGTGTCCATGATAGCACCTATATTGTTTTTATTACAAACCTGAGTTTATCTGAATCAAAAATATTATATCTTAAAAACATAACTCAAATTTTCACAAAGATAGCGAATATTGCATAAAATCATAAAATAAACATAAAATTCTTAAAGTAATGTAAATAAATATTTTACTGATAAACATATTTTTGCTTCTCTATTGCGACCAATAAAACCGCGGGGTATCTCAGCAAAGATTGTCATCGCTATGCACTTTACAAAACAAATTTATTATATCCTGAAATCACATTCAAATATAACCTTTATTTTAATCAGATTTAAGTCTAACTCACCCCCAATGATAACCTTGTTAATAAGCGAATAAAACGAATTCATGTGGACCAGAGACAATATAGAATAAGCGGCCATGTTACTTGTCTATGAATAGAGATTTATGGCGCGACTGCAGCTGTAAATTTCGCAATCTTTATATTTTTCCGATTGTCGCTTTTGCTATTTTTACGGCTGGGATGCCAGATATTATTATCAATGGTACTTTTGTACGTCAGAATTGTTTTATGGTATGGCAAAAATATAATGTATTGACTGGAGATAGAGGTTCAATGGCAGTGTGGTTGCCGGCTGAGGATAACCCTATCTCCTGATTTATTTTTATTTAATTTATCTTTATTTTGGCTACATCATCATTCTTCTATATTTGGTCTTTGGAATCACACAAAAGAAATAGGTATTTCCATCTAAACCCATCTAAGTACGTATCTTCAGTTTCCATATTCCTTTTTCAAACGCGTGAAGATATGCAATGGCTTGGCGTGCACTTATAGGCATTCTTATAATATTTCCTCAGCCTAGTGTCCCTTTATAATATTTTTTCTGCGAATGTTGAAGCGTGCCGGCTCGCGAGTAAAAACAATATAATAACATGCAATTCTCAAGCGCGCGCTAAAAGTCAGTTTTTGTTGACCGTAGATTTAATAGTGCAAAAATTTAAAGTATTTTATAATAATGTAAAAATATGTACGTCATGTGGCAAAAAATGCTTATTTTCAACGTGTGCTGAAGTAATGTCTTTGCGGTTTGTTTGAGTGAGGCAGTCAGAAGAAAGTGTTTTGCTTTGAAAAGTCTTCAAAGCCAATATTGTGGGTAAGGGTTGCATGTTTTTGAGAAAAAAGTTGAATAGACAAATTATTTTGATAGCTTTTGGTGGATTTACTTTTACGAATCTATCATCAAAAACTTAGTCAGCTTTGTGTTACTATTTTGTAAACATTGGGAAATAGCCTTAAAATCGTCACTCGCTTAAAAAAAAAAATAATGGCGTTCTCTTGGTAGAAGACAAATTTCCCAGCTACATAGGAGAGTTTTTATAAAAAATAAAAAGCGCAATTTATATAATCTCTCATTGGACAATGATTTAAGAGTAAGTTCAGTTATTAACGCCTCTGAAATGGACATCTAATTCCAATTTATATGCAAATGCTTGCTCCCGCCTACGGACTTCTAGTTTTGGATGAAACGTTATTTCTCAATTCTTAATTCGAACATGGATCGGTGACATATCTCCTTTTAGGTCGTTGACATTACAAAGATTTTAATTTTTAAGTGTTGCGCAGACGCATAAGCTGGAATAAAATAAACTTGTATGTATAATCAATTTTATAAAAAGAAAATATAAGTTGCATCTTTGAAAGGCGGTCTTCAGTAATCATCATCATTCATTCTCTTACCCTTTAAAATTTGGCAAATTAAAGCAACAAGATTTGAATGATTAATGATTAATTTATGAATGATCAATTTGCGAAGGTTCTCCTATACACGAAAGTTAACCTTACTAAAATGTTTTAATTTATTCATGAAATACAGACCTAAAGAAAAAAATATTGGCTGGAAATGTTAGCCTATCTAATTAAACCAATATAATTACTAGTAATTTAAATACCGAAGTCACAACCAGTTATCTTCACTCACACACTAGCAATAGACTTAAGGCGATATATACGTCCCAATGTAAACGCAGTACTGGCCGTGCGTCCGCTCGGAGCCAAAATATCAATATTGAACCTCCTTTTGAACAGTTTTGTTTGCAAAATATTATTTGATTTACATATGCTTTAGTTATGAAGAAATTTCAGCCATCAATGTTTCTATGTAAAAATATGTTTAAACATCCAAGTCGTTTTGGAGGAGTATCCGAAAGTTGCGAAAAAATATCGCGTTGTTAATTATTTTTTTAAAGCAAAACTATTAGTTACTCGAAAAAACCTTGTTTCAAAAATAATGCACATGAATCAATATTAAATATGTATTTTTTCAAACGTTTTAACCTAGGCTAGTATGCTTTAGAAGGTAACCGTTTTACGGCACTAATGCGGTGGAAGGCCCTTAAGCCTGGTGTACACGGGTAGAGTTAACGCTAGAGTCAACTAGCGTAATACTCTCCTTATTCCAAGTACTCTACCAGTTTCAGTAGAGTAACTGTCAACACGTTAATTTATATTTAGTAAATTACGATGTTTCTTAGAACGCGACGTACGTAGCTCTAATATCGTCACTCAGTGGCAAGTCTGTACAAGTTCTACTCTACTACAGCGTATACATGGGTCAAGTAGGCGGTAGAGTAGAGTGGGCGCCGTGGTGAGGGAAGACAAGTAGTACAGTAGCTTACCGAGCAGGGCTAGTCACTCTACCATTTCAAGTTGTAGTACTCTACTCTCCCAATGTTGTCTACATTAGTATAGTTAGTAGTTACTACTCTACGATGATACTATACCGTTAACTCTACCCGTGTACACCATACTTTAAAAATTGTTCTCATTGCAACCCTTCTAATTGTTCCACTTAAACTATCTACATTATTAAAACACGTCTATATAAAGATCGTAGTACATCGTGACAGCTCTAGTCGCCCATCACTAAAATAAAACAAAAAATAACACACAAACGCACTCAAAACGCATGTACAACAGTAATTACAGTTACTTCACACTTGCACGTCGCAGTTGATTATAAAATTACATTTTATTGTTATACCAATGTGTCGGTATGGACAGAAGGACCACTATTTGCAAAGGGCCATGGATGGTTTACTGACCACTTCGAATGAAAATAAAACATTGTAAGACGTCTTTTATAGCAGTTGGCACGTCATTTAGTGTATAAAAAAGCTATAGCGTAAAAGGAATCTTAAGGAATCGTGGAATGATATTGCTAAAACAATAAACTTTTCAATTGCTATGCAATGCTGGTTCTTCATCTTCTTCCTTTATTGACCCATTAGGGGTCGGGTTTCTTCGCTTTCCTACGCCAAAACTTTTAGTCTTGGGTTGTGTGTGCTGGCAATTGGGCTAACGTGATATCTCTTTCTATAATTGACCACCAGGTCAATGCCGGGCGACCTGTTATAACGCCAGTCTGGTTAATTTACAAGATTTAAAATAACTTTGGATTGTAGCAGTTGCTCATCTCGTCTAAACATCTCAGACTACGAAAAGAGCAATGTGACCCTGACCTTACTTTGAAACCTACACCGGTGCCGCTTTGACATTCAACTCGAGAGGTATTCTGATGGTCACATTTGCCTGTGTAGACACAACTATTTATGTACGAATTGTTTAACTCTGACCAATTTTATTTATTCACTAGCTGTTGCCCGCGACTTCGGCTGCGGAGCTTTAGTAGGTATTTGATAAATTATTGGTTCATCGTACAAACTTCCACCCTTTCCACCTCCTTAAATCTATCATATTTCGTGCCCAGGGTCTCAAACTATCTCCATATCAATTTTCATCTGAATAGGTACAGCGGTTTAAGCGTGAAAAGGTAACAGACAGACAGAGTAACTTTCGTATTTTTAATATTAGAATGGATTCATTCACACATCCAATTGTTTAACTTAAGCTTATAAATGTAGTCACAAATTGCCACACTCAGCGACGCCCCTTAAAAACTGATCGCACACATATTCACGATCCTGGTTGACCAGTAACGGCTCTGGGTTCCGGCACAAGGTACAGGAAGGACAACACGTTAAGTGGCACCATCTGGAATTTGCCAAGGAGCAAGAAAAATGTCTAAACGCAGAGAGACGCTATTTAGAATTCTAACTAGCCTATCCCGTTCCATCATCGGATTACAAGACGTACGGTGAAGCGACATTGGTACATGGTGGACATCCCACCCATACGCACTAAACGTTTTGGGAATACTTTCATTGTGCGTACAGCCAATGAGTGGAATTCTCTACCGGAGTCTGTGTTTTTCCGATAGCTACAACCTAGGGGTCTTTAAGTCAAGAGCGAATAGGTTACTTCTAGACATACATGCTTCACCGTCGACCACATCATCGCTTACCATTAGTAGATAGTGGTCAAGCGCAAGCCTATGAATAACGTTTTTTTTTAGAATCTCGTCTCACTGGTGCAAGTTGGCCTTCTGTCCATTTTTTCATCAATACCACAACTCCGTGGCTGCCTCAAGCTATAATTATCCTTGCTCATCATATTTTTTTAGTATTCACCGTCAAATACAAACTGTGAGCGGTATTCTTTTACAGGTATTACTTGTGGTATTACAGCATGGTCAGTCATTACTTATGACATGTGTCGTTAGTGCCAATTATTGTGATTTAAGGGCCGGCACGCAAGTGATGTGATTGGTACAGGTGTAGTGATTGGAGCATGTTTTTCTTTAATGAGATGAGGAAAAAGAGGTTTATTTATTGGCATGGTAATTTGACCTGGTGAGGGCCGCACCGCTGCTGGCTGCGAAAAGAATAGGACCGGTTAATGAGGCGATGTTTGCGCATGCGCATGAGTGAGGCTCATGCCCAAGCCTCACTCAAACATTGCCTGTTGTCTTTCGGTCGAAATTATGAGTACGATACAAATATGAGACAATTATTTCTTCTAATCGTCGTGATTCTGAGAAGATATTTTAACTGTTTCGCTGTTTCTTTCGAAGTATTTTGTAGCTCCGTCTCGCCGTCTCATCATGGTCATCAATCATGTGTCTTACGAGTCCAAAACTAGACAGGCATGTTGCAATTTAAGGTTAGTAAAATTTTAATCATAGTAATATATTGGGAGGGCTTTGGCCAGCTGTGGGACAAAATATGCTACACAGATAGATAGATGACATATATTAATATTATGTTATGGTTTATGTATTTTGCACTACGTTGCATCTTGCTTAATAAGGGACCGCCTCCACGAGCAGCGATTTTATAGGCTCGCACTTGACCACTATCTCACCGTTGGTAAGCGAGATGCGGTCGACGGTGAGACACGGTTGCCTAGAAATAACCTATTCACTTTTGCCTTAAAGACTACTAGATTGTAGCTGTCGGAAAACACAGACTCCGGCAGGGAATTCCACTCCTTAGCTGTACGCATAATAAAACTGTTTCCAAAACGTTTTGTGCGTATGGGTGGGATGTCCACCATGTATCGATGGCGCATCGTCGTACGTCTTGTAGTCCGATAATGATATTGGCTAGGTGAAATTAGATCGTACAATTCCATCGCACACCGAAATGTAACCGATAAAAAACCGACAAGCTGGCAAATCGGCGAGGGTGTTCAAGGCTCTGGATCTTTGACTTGTCTAGTGCTTCATCACCGATGAGCCTCTTGGCCCGCTTTTCAATCGACTCCAGTGCGTCAAGCAGGTATTTGGCAGATCTGCCCCAGAGATGAGAACAGTACTCCATGCATGATCGAACTTGCGTTTGATATAAATTGAGGTGCTGTTCCGGCGTGAAATACCTACTCACCTTTGCAAGGATCCCCATCTATTTGGTAGCCAACTGAGCCTTTGCCTCAATGTAGGGGCCAAAATTGAGAGTCGATGTCAACGTAACGCCAAGAAGCTCAAGATGGTCCGTAATTGGCACGGTCACATCTCAAATAGTTGGAGCCGGTTCAAATTGACTCTTTTTAGCGGCAAAATACACCTGAGTTTAAGCAGCATTAAACTTGACCAGATTGGCATCGCCCCATTCGGAGACTGCCTGCAAGGACAGGTTCAAACGCTCCACCATGGCCTCACGGAGAGACCGGATGCACGCGCGCAGCAGTGCTGTCGTCTACATACTCAAAGGTTTTAGCAGATCGTTAATGTGTACCAAGAATAATGTTGCTGAGACCCCTGAGGGACCCCGGCATTAATAACCAATTGGTACGATGAGCAGTAATCTATAACCACTCGAATGGACCGATCTCTCAGGAAGTCTGCAATCCAGTCACATAGACCACCGGGTAGACCGATTGAAGGAAGCTTATTAATAAGGCTTTCATGCCAGAACCTATCAAAAGCCTTCTAGATTTCGAGGAAGCGGCCTTCGGCGGAAGCAGTATTGGCGATCACTTAGGATCTCGTTAGTTTCTGGGTATGCGCGTTTGTACACGCTGCGTGGTATGGACGTTACAGAGATGGGTCTGTAGTTGGCCGGGTCAGCTCGACTGTCCTTCTTGGGCACGGGCTGCACATTAGCTTGCTTCCAATGATGTGGCAATCGATAATATCGCTGCGATTTTCCCGCTCGTGGACGCGGCCCCTATGTTGATTAAGATGCAGGCTGCTTATTTGCTTTCACAACAATGTGTGATTTCAAACATTGTGCAATAAACTCCAGGTTTGTTTGTCTATGACTTCGATGCCAACTTGGCTCTGCTAAAATCGGAAACATTAACTATTATAAAGTTGGGCAAACTAGTCCTTAATGTAGCTAGAATATTAGGTTTTGCGGTGCAAAATTGTATATTTTTTTTCCTAGATTAGACATAAAGCTGGGGGCAGAGTGATGAAGTGAAAGACGCAAGGTAAATATAATCCTCATCGCGCGGATTATTATTACAAGTATGTTCACAAAACATAATTATTTTTTTGAATGATTAATTACAGGCTTGCGTTTGACAACTATCTCACCTGATGGTAAGCGATGATGAAGCACGCTTGCCTAGAAGAAAACCTATACACTCTTGACTTAAATACCCCTAAGTTGTAGCTGTCAGGATATAAATATTCCGGCAGGGGATTATCGATCTTCTGCTGTGCGCATAATAAAAGTATTCACAAAACGTTTGATGTCCGCCATGTACCGAGGACGTGATGCCGTAGGTCTTGTAGTCCGATGATGGGACGACTAAGAGGAATCAGTTCATGCAATTTCAACACACACTCCCCGAAATGTAACCGATAAAAACCGACAGGCTGGCAATTTGGCGTCGATGGGAATTTTCTTAGGAAACTTTCATAGAAAATGCGTTGAAAAATACCCAACTGATATCAGCCCGTCTTATTGCCACTTACTCTCAAATCATTTGACATACTAAACTTCCGTCAGGCAAACACACATAATAGAATTTGTATGACATAACCCCTCACACAGTCACAAGGCTCACCATTGCCTCATCACACCAGTTCCGCTTACATATTTACATAACACAACTCGCTTCAAGATGGCCAGTGAATTAGCATGCATACTGGTTTTTATTCACATTTCCATACAAGACGAGTATGTGCGGGAGACACGCTTAGTGTTAGACTCGTTATCATTGGAACTGGATTCAGTGTCACCACTTTAATGAGAGTAAAAAGTAGTTTTTCTTGGTAGAAAATTAGTTTTGAGAGATGAAAACGAAGGTTCGAGAACACTGCATATCCCCATGTGTAAATGGTGTGAGTTCATACAAGAACACAATATCTAAACCGGTGCGTTTTAGGCAAGCTAAGCAAGTCCATTATATCCCTGGTTTCTAGAATTGGAAGTTGAGGGTTTATCAAAGTCTATTTACCGTGAAAACCTTACCAGTTTTGCTATTGAAGTTGGGTTTGACACGTTCTTCAAATTCTCAATTCTGGGCGTATCTCTATTTAATCTATTATTTGGTCATTTAATTCTACGTAAATCGCTGCAGCAACATGTCTGCGAAAATAAATTACGTAATCAACACGATTAGTAGCAAAATCAGTTACCGGAATGCCTTCTCTAAAATATACTTGACGTTGGAATAACGTTTTGCCCGCTAAATCATTACGATTTTCCTGATAATGATGTACCGAGTTCTAAAAACCCCATATTGCAAATCTATGCATTTGTTGAAAAAGACATCATAAAAAGTCTTGCATGGTTATAAGTACATAAACCTTGTAAACCCAATCAATCAGATTTTTACTTATTTTTTTCCTATGGAAATAGAAAAAATCATAAATATGTAATCTATGCATAACCATACACAGATTTCAAGCCTAATCAACCAGCTTTTGACCCTTTTTTGTCAGAAATAAAGTGTAAAAACCGTGAATTCTCCGTAGCCAATAATATTTTTTTTGTTACCGCGTTGTAAAGCCATATATAGTGGATAGCGGCGTCCAAACAATTAGCGGGCAGCCAAAGTTTGTTGCACCTATTATCTTTTATTGGCTGGTTTTGGGGTTCCGTGGTGAAATATGAACCGCAAAATATCGAGTAAACTCTAACTTTATAGTTACTGACATTTGATTTATTTATTTATTTTCTTTACTTACATGTAGGAAAAAGCTCTCTCTTATTTCTAGACAGACTGGCATTGGGCAGAGTACATTGCTCGCAGTACGGATGGCCTATGGGGCAGAAAAGTTCTGGAGTGTCGACCGCGTACCGGAAGACGTTGCGATGGAAGGCCTCTCACCAGGTGAAGGTTGCCGGGATCGTCTGGATGCGGGACGCACGGGACCGGTCAATCTTGGGGGCGGCCTATGTCCAGCAGTGGACGTCTTTCGGCTGATATGATTATGGTGATGATTTCAAGACATACACACAAGAACACAAGTTATTATAAATTAGGGTTTTCAATACCTATTGGTTGGTCGCGGTTAAATTTAAAAGCAAGTTACCGCGGCCCTGGCACAAGCAACTGAAGGAACACGGATGGGTTTTAGTCAGTAAAAGTTTGCACGCCCTCCCGCTTCACCCAGAGTGGGAGAAGTTATTGGATGTTACAACAAACCAAAAAATACGAGTACCTGTTGGTTTATAATAATCGTTTTTGGTTACAAAACGTTTCTACTTATACTTTTAGCAACTTGAAGCGTTCTGTCAAAGATTTCCCTTTGAATTACAGTTATTTTGTTTTTCTCCATATGCATAAAAGAAATAAGCTAGGGTTTGGTATATAGTATTTCTCATTACACATGTTTTGACTGACTCTAAAAGCCACCAGACCCGAACCTTGTTCGCATTTCAAAGATTTACTCCGAAGAAATCGTGATTCACGCGCCGTAGTACATACACGTGAACAGTGAATCACTGTTCTATACTATTTATTAACTCATACCTGTATCAATGGTTCATAACGATGAAGTGACTCAAAATGTCTATTGTTTAAAAAAATATTTACTTTTCAGTTCTTTTTGTAAGGAACTCTCACATGGAAAACAGCTCACGCCTTAGCTATGTTTTTTTTTACTCGACCGGTTAAAATCAATATTTGCCTTCGAACCGTTGACTCTACAATTTCGTATGAACGGAAGTACAAAAAAACCGGTAAAAAAACTGTAATTTTCTATGTTCACACGAATCACACGCGAGTTTGGACGAATGTCGAATGGTATGCGCTTGCGCAAGGCGCTCGTTGATGTCTTTTGTATGAATGATTTGTTTGAACAAAATGATTTGGGTAAATATTGGTATTTAAGATTCTTTGTAGATTTTTGTAACTTCAAGGAATACATTATTTTAGTCTTGTTTTTATAGTTTCCTAAGTTCAAGGTCGAAGACTCGGTTGCCATTACCCGAAATATATTTCGGTGATTTTTGCTTTTCATTGTAAACCTATGTGAAAATTTTCGTGTTTTTTGTGTTCAACGTTCGAAGATTCAGTTTCATAAAAACACGACACCAACATATTATATCTGATCATTTCTTTGCATAATACGGATTTAAAAACGGTGTAACGTGTGTAGTGAGTTTCAATCATTATCTTATAATAAGTTATCTATTCCAACTATTTTCATTACGTAGCTATTAAATAATGTTGTAATTAGCCAGGTGGCTGGAACGCTAGATCGTCGGTTTACCTTCGCCTGCAAGTAGGTAGATATTATTATGATAACCAGCTAATTGAAAGTGGAGATATATTGTGAAGATAATGTGTAATTGTTTAATGATGATTCTACGATGGTTATGTATTAAACCTGTACAGGACTAGTCGTTATTTCGACCCTGGAGTCCTATATATATCGGAGGATATCCAGCTGTAAGCCAACGTCTTTTTGCTAAGACGATAATAGTTGTCGTAAATAAAATAAACAATGGGAACAGAGCACGTTAATGTCTAATTTTCATGACCCTTATTTCTAACGATGTAGGGCATATGTCTATGTTTTCATTATATAGTAATTTACCTGCTACACCTGGACAAAGACCCACTCTTACTATCTTCTGTGAGCAACCGAATGATCTCCCAGTTTGGACAGATCCTATCCACTTCTTAAATCACGGTTAGTTAAAATATATGTGACTTGCAATCCTTTGTCTACACCAGTCCGTCATCTGGCAATCTAGGATATTCATATTATTTTCAATTTTCGGATAGAAAAAATATAATAAAATGATATGTCTTGCACGCGAGTCTCAGAGTTATGCTTAGCGATGATCGTTTTGCGTGTTTGTGACGCATACTCTGTATTTGTATTTAAGTTTTTCCTTTCTTTTTTTATGGTATGCGTCTTGCCTGGCGCAAATAAACGTTTTTCTTTCTTATATGATAATATGTACATATAAAAAAATATTTTACACGTCACTTTAATTATATATGTTCCTATTATGAGCAGAATTTTAATAACATATATACAATTGAATATTCTAAAATAAAAACAAACCTATATACAAATACAAAAGGGAGACGATAAAGAGCTCATTGTGCATCAAAAAATTCGTCCACATCGATGTCAATGGGAAACGTGCCCAGAACGCTGGCAGCATTGCCACGTTGGATGGCAATGCTGATTCTCTGGCCGAAGAAAAGGCCAGCCCTCTGGTCACGTGAAGAGTCGACGAGCTTTGTGCTAATTTCTCGAAAAACTCGATGCGCACTCGGACCCCATGGACCTAATGTTTCAACCCCAAACGGCTCAAACATGTAACTTCCAATAAGGTTGTTATATTTGCGCCGTTTGAGGTTTTCTGCACCGGCAGCAGCCGCCCCAGCACAGCCCGCCGTGCTAAGAAGATGGGATGGCGCAAGGGTGTCGACACATGTTGCATCCCACACCAAAGGCCTACCCACCTTCCAAGGCATTATGGTCATCCCGTCTGGTCTCTTCCCATCGTCGCGGGCCAAGCCATTGGGTTCTAAAACAGCTGGCACCCCGGCGGTGACAAGAGCCCGACGTATGATGTCATTAATGCTGGCGTGCCGTGCTATCCGGCCAGCGCTCCTACTGCAGGATAGGCCATGATGACCGAGGCGGTCGACTGCTTCACCACATTGACAACGATGTGGAGCTCCGCTAGGAGCACCCAAACGCAGACATGTAGCGATCCGGAAGGTGTTGTCACTCAACATAGTACCTATGTTGAGTGACGGTAGTGCCTGTAGCCAGAGACCCGACTCCCACTCTCCCACAGCCAGCAGGCGGGCACGCTCAGCAGTATTGGTGGACGTATTTATAAGTTTATTCCGTACCAACCTGCAGAGCGGCTCATCCCACTGTCTCTGGGAAGATGGGTTCTCGGGCAACGCCGTATTCGGGCAAGCCACTTTCCAGGCGCACACGGCGTCGGTCGAGCACGGCACTTCAAAGTTAACCAGTGAAAGGGATAAAATTTTTGTGGTTAAAGTTTGAGTGCCGTGGACCGAAGACAGGAACGCCGGTAGGCTTATACTAGAAATTTTGCGGATGCCGAGCCCGCCGAAGCGAATGGGTAGTGTAGCTTGCATCCAGGCTCGATCATCCAAGGCCACATTTAAGATGGATGTCAGAGTGCATCGAATAATTTCGTCAATTTTTTCCAAGAGATGTGGCTGCTTCCATAAAGGGGAAGAGCGGAGAAAATACATAAAATTTGGTCCAAAACAGCAATACCTAATAAGAGTAAAAGCCGAATGAAGGTTAATTTTTGAGAGTCTATCCGAAATATCATTAAAATGGTTAATTTTGTCATCAATGAATGAAGAAAAACTGTCTTCCAAAATTGGGGAACCTAGGAGGTGCAGTGAAGTTTTATCTAAAATTTTGATCTCGGGGGCTATTGCATAAAATTTCTGTAGGGTAGGTTGTCTGTCGGTATTGTCACTAAGAAAAATTTCACATTTGGAGTGGTTGAGTTCTAGGCCGATGGATTTAAACTGCTCTTTCAGGAATTGGAAATCTGCTAAAACGGTGTCTACGTCACCTCCTAGTGTTCCATCATCCAAATACCATAAGTTAAATTTCGAATTTAGTTTCTGAATAATGGGATGAATAGCTAGACTGAAAATGACTGGCCCGAGAGGGTCACCTTGTTGGCAACCAACTGAAGACTGCAAAACATTTTCTTTGTACAATAATTTTGATGGGTGCCTATAGCATTGCCACAAAAAACCGAAAATTTCTGGAAGCTCTTTTTTTGCTTCAGCCAACAAAGTGTCCCTGTTGACGGAATTGAAGGCGTTTTTAACGTCAACCTTGAGGATGACCTCACCCTGGCTAGAATTTATGAAGGTAGAAAGGGCATGTACGGCAGCCTCACAGCCCCCTCTAGAGCCAAAGCCAAGCTGTAGGGGCTGGAATTTGTTTGTAAGCCTTTGGCCGTAAAGCTTACAACAAATTTTGGCTGCCATACGCCTGTAGGTGCACCCGACGGCAATAGGACGAATGCCGCCGTCCCTCTTGCGCAGGGCACATAAGTTGGCCCCATACAAGACATCGACGACGGCATCGTTCACGCCGCCGGAGAGCATTAAGTTGACTAGTGCCGCAAGCTCTTTCAAAAGCGACTCACCAGCTTCCCCGGCGCCTGAACTTAAAAGATCCTTTAAGTGTTGCGGAGTCAGGCCGTCGAGACCGCCGGCGGAACCGCTTCGGAAGGAGCTCACGGCAGCAATCAATTGGGTGGCTGAAACATTAAAAGGAGTTGAATCAGGATGAGCGGTTTCGGGGGGGTCGGGAAAGGTAAGGTCATCCGCAGGCGCTGGATGTTTACTCTCCAAGGCAGATATTGTTTCTGGAGAGTAGGGCGCCACCACATCACTGCTGAATAGTAGCCTCGCTGCACCCCTAATGTCACCTTCACCTAGTTTGGATTCCACGTGAAAACATATATCTTTCTGTGATAGGTTATTGAAGTGTTGTAAATTTTGATCCAAAATTGTGGTCGAATTGTTGCAATTTTCTTTAATTTGATTTGTAAGTGTTTTTTTCAGTGCCAAATCTTTCTTAACGTGCAGAATCCTATAGGGGAAGGTGAGCAATTGCTCCCAGGCACTGTTTGAGTTCTCTTGGGTTACAAGACGGATACATTGCGCTAGACTCAAAGCAACGGACCGTCTCGCACCCCGAGGAACTCGCTTCAATACCGGAGTAGAATTTTTTAATTTTGACAACGTTTTCCAAATGGTCTGATCAAAAGTTTGGGAAGTGGCTGGAGGGCACAGAGGTACACTATGTGGTTTGTGAACCTTGCCATAGTGTATCCTTAGCCCCCGTTCGCCTTTAAAGAAGCGTGCCTGTGAGCAATGGGGACATCTCACCAGCTGAACCTCAACGGATGTGGCAGGTTGACTGCTACAGGTTCCGGCGTCGCTACAGTCTGCATTGTTCATTAACACAAAATAAAATTAAACTTACCCTAATAAAACTATATACACGACATTATATATACTAGAACTCACAGAAAATAAAAAATATAAAAACACAAAAAAAATATCAAATTGTCACACAAAAACTGTCAGCTGTGGGACGCAGGAGGCCTACGCAACCGTCGCCTTGGCAACGGGCGGGGCGTCGCGTCGTATTGTTGGTTTACACACACGTTTTTTTTTTTTACCACACACTTAGATCTTCTCAAGTACAAACCAGCTTCTAATATTGGCAATGATTTTGTTGCCGATTCGAGTATTTTTAGAGCATCATCAGGCGAACCGTTCCCGCAGAACAATAAATCGCTGCAATTGCATGCTCACCGCTGAGAGGACTTCACAATCAATAGTGATTTTCTAAGTTCTTTATTTTGCTATCTAAGTAGCATTTTATTATGAACCCATTTAGGTAATGTATTCAGAAAATTCACCGTTAAAGTCCAAATAATCTATAAAAAAATAAGACTGAATAGAAATCAATAATACTAATAATGCATGCCAACTCAAACAAAAGACTCCATGTCGAAATCACAGCCCAATCAATACGCCTTGAGTCGTTATGATTCTCTTGGAGCCACCCACGCTACGTTTGCGCACTTGACTCGAAGGCTGCTTAGCAAGGCCGTGGATCGCACCCATGCGTTGGGAATGCTATATTTATGGTGAGACTGTCAACTTTTCAAATCATTTGTACACATACATACTAAAAATATTGGTATCATAGACCTGAGAATCTTCTCGGGCGAAGGAAAGGCTACTGTGGTATCCCTGTACAGCCTATACTGTATTCAACATTGTTTAAGAAAACAGCCATTATTGTAGGTAGCTAGAAATAGTTCAAGAAGCAAGACGGGCTTCCCCTAAGGCCGACTTGATTAATAGAGGTAGCCCAGTTTCGATTCGAAATGGGAAAACGCAAAGACCAATGCCATTTGATAAGATCCGGTAATATTACTTTTGTTTTAAAAATAATGGGATAAAGTAGGCGACAGTTCTGCATGCTTAAAACCACCCACTGACATAAGAAGGTTACAGCAAGGTCACGCACATGTCTTGCGCACGAGTTGATTACATTACATTGTAATCAAGTGCATTATTGGATTATAATTAATTTGTAGCGTTGTCATTATTGAATCATTACAAAGGTTCTTTGTGTGTGTCGACTGTAAGGTTGTCTTCTGTAATGATAAAAATTGTTGGTTGATTAGTTCATAGTAACTTCAAAGTAATTAATATTTGGTTATCACTCATTTAATTATTATTTTATGCGTTGTTCGAATGCACCAAGTAAGTAAGTAAGTAAGTAAATTTTATTTGTTGAAGTGCAGTGCAGTCAAAGTGTACAAAGTCATGTACAATATGAGACTATGCGTCAAATATAGTACCTAGATTCTACTGCACTGGACAACAAATGCATGCTCGGCATCTATTTTTTTATGACCTCTAAAGTACAGTTATGACGTAAAATGCCAACATCAAAATCTAAAATAGTCACACTGAAAAGCCTTTAGTCTGTTTATACTTGTGTGTACAACTCTACAAGATAACTAGCCTGCATCTATGTCAGCTATGTCATCAGATCACCAATGATGTCATACATAAGCCATCTCGTCTTAAATTAACATTCAAACATAATAATAGTACAAGCTACGAACGTTATTAGTAAGTTCCATCAATCATTATAATATTATGGTTCCTCCATCAATTTTGAAAAATTATCTGAACCCGTATTGAGTTTTTTACACATTAAACTATAATTTTATTTAAGTGTTTCGCTGTATTTTGAGGTAGTAGGAGCCAAATTTTACCAGTTATGTTTAAGCGCCAAATAATAGAGGTCCAGACCATTGCCACCAACCTGGCACAAATCTATACTTCGGACTGTTACTGAGGTATTCCAGGTAGAAAAAACCCAATAACAATTTTCCTGATGCGTGAATGGAACCCATGACCACAGTAGAGCTTGCGAGACAGTATCTGGGTATATATTTTTTTTATCTTTACGTACCGCGCTGGCTGGGTAATATTTTTACTACGGCTTCAATTTATACTTGTGAATGTACTTCAGTGTTTCTGTCATAAAAGAGAAGAATGACACAGTGTATCTATATTCTTCATCTTCATCACCTTAAAACAGTAATTTCATCTAATTATCTTTGTCCATAGTTAGACTATAATTAAATTCCCCGAACGTACATTATAACTTTTTTACACTTCAAATTCCCACTACCAATTTTCTTAAAATAGTATTAAGTTTCTAACGTCACCGATGACTCAGTTTCCGGAGGATGTGTGTTTGCTTGCACGGTCCGTGGGTTCGAGTCTGACCTTGGTATTGTGGATTTTAATATTCATCTTTATTTACGTTTGCCTTGTACGGGTTTTAACTCAAACTATAGAAAAATATTGTTTGAGGAACAATGAACGTATGTGGCTCTCAGAATTTTGTAAAACCAAGCAGGTAGGTAGTAGTATATTTACGATAGGTTTCAGTAGCTGTATTTGAGCTCACGTTTCCATGATTTGAACTTGCATTTATTAGTAGATCTCTTTGGAATAGGTCTTCTTAAATTTTTCTTAGTATGAATGGTGTAGTATTGCATCATCAAAAATATTATAACAAACAAATTAAACCGACTTTCAAAACAAACGCTACAAAGCGAAAAATAACTTTCATGTCGGAAGTGGGTGTCAAAAACCAAAGATAAAAGGTACCAAAGACACCAACTGCCGAAAAGAAAGTTGTTTTTTTATATTTTTATTATGCTCATTTCGGTTTTGGTACCTTTACATTCCCACGAAAATACGCATTATTAAGGATAACTTAAAACTACTCGTCAGATCTTGATCAAATTTAAATGGGACGAAATGAGAAGCACCAGATTTCAAATAAAAAAAGAATTAATATCAAAATCGGTTCATAATTGGCGGAGTAATCGGGTAACAAACATACAGTCGAATTGAGAACCTCCTCGTTTTTGAAGTTGGTTGAAAATATGCCAGCCTACGTTAATTTATCGCCAGCTAAGATGGCTAGATGAGTGTAGTATAAGCTTCTAAAAGCATAAAGTCCTCCATATTAAACGCTTATCCCATCAACAGTTTAATGGTTAGCAACAAACTAACATTGTCAATAGGGATGTTTCCTGGGTAAACAAAATATAATTATATTTAGTCCGTCAGTGAGATCATCAAATAATATTCGCCCCGTATATTTTGCTTTATTAAATAAATAACAATTTACAAAGGTAAAGCGCATCAAAGTTCAGGAGTGCGGGTTTGTGACGTCATTTTGTCAGTATAAAGTGTAACACACCGTGACGTCACACGATATTTCAACGCACTGTATCGTCGTCATTCTTTGTTTATGCTGCAAAAGAAAAAAAGTACGTGTCCAATATTTTAATGTTATCTAACTGACGGACTAAATAGTTATTTTTTTGTAAACTACCCTTTTATCGTATATCGTAAAAACCCAGAGACGTATAAATTTTCGCCGAAAAGCTTCTTCTCATGGAGCTTTACTATTTAAATAAATACTTCTCTAATGATTTATAAAAAGCTTGTAAATTTTCATGTTGTAGAATATATCAAGTGAATTTCTTTAAAAAAATGCTAAATAAATGACTACTTTTGTAACCATTCATATTTCTTTTCAACATCTTTTACCTTTAATAATTTTCTAACTATCATTTCGACCGTCCGTTCGACCAACCGTTTGAACAGCCGCAAACGCTAAAAAACCTTGTTTTGTATGCACTATACACAAAACTGAGACTGCTTGTTTACTCGGCCGAACGACCGAGGTGATCCGTGGCGCCTGACAAGTAGCAGGATATGAACTACGCTGACGCAGCTTTACGTGACTGAGGATCAGTATCCTCTTATGCATATGTTTTGTCACAGTCTTTGAAAATTTTATCCATCTTTTGGGGCACTTCAGGCAGGCGCGGATCCAGAAATTGGCTTAGAGACTAATGGCTCTCCAGGGGGTGGTCATTGAAAAAAATGCTGTTCCTGCATTTAGGATCGTAATAATAACCTCCTTGATTTAGTTTTCCAGTAGAATTTTTGATAACATTGCTTGAAAATCACAGTGGTTTTAAAACACACAACACACGAAAATTTGAGGACTTCATAGATAGATGATATTCACACTTCAAAAGCATCAAGATCTTTTGTCAATTTTTCATCGAAAAATATTGCACCCCGTCTCGGATCTAGATAGCTTTTCTGTTGAACATTCATACTTCCAGTTTGGTCCTAGGCCCGCCGCGGGGGGGAGGGGGGCCGTTGCAGCCCCTCTGTATTCTGGAGGTTACTATTAGCCAGGAAAAAGCTTCATTGTTGCTTTTACAAGCATGGACACATGAGATAATTGCATTTTTATGTAGAGGAACTCAATAAGGCAATTTAGTGGCAAAAGTCGATTATAGAAAAACTAAAATATCAGTGTAGGAAATTCCGATTTAAATTGTGTAGTTTAGGCTGGTTAATTCAGTTCTCCTACAGATATTACGAAAACTTTAGATAAGCAACAAAATAAAAAAGAAACATGATTTTAACAACATATTTAGGAGACAACACACCATTTTCATTAACATGTCTGCGATTTAGCCATTAATGTTAGCATTCTTTTGATGTGCTTAAATTTGCCAGATTTTCCTTAATTTTGTTGATATTTTAAAACAAGCTAAACTAGTCTTCTAATGAGATATTTTTTCGACTAAAATTCAAGTTATCTGCTTGTTTTTTTCTCATTCACGGTTGAGATACCGAAGCCACAGATAATATAAAACTAGCATATCTAAGGTCAAACACTTTTTATGTTAGGTAAATTAATAGCATTAAGTTGCAGTAGGTGTCACGTTGGATTATAAAAATAACTAATGAAGTATTTGACATTTTGAATTAGAATGTGTTTATTCAAGTAACCTGTCCAAGTATTTAGATACATAACAAATATCAATATCACACTAGGTGTTATAAAAGCGAAAGTTTGTGAGTGTGTGTTTGCTTATTTGTTACTTCTTCACGCTCACACGGCTGGACCGATCTGGATGAAATTTGGCACAGAGATAGATTATAATCAGGAATAGCACTTAGGATACTTTTTATCCCGGAATATGTTCCCTCAGGATAATTTTCGACTTTCACTCAGGTGAAGCCGATGCCAGGAACTAGTTATTAAATAAAACAGTATATTTTTTGCACTGAGACCGATGTATTGTAAGTAATAAACTTGACATTCTAGTCGGAGAAAATTTGAGTTCAATCAACACGACAAGAAAGAAAGAACATAATTATGACTTCGAACATTAATTCGATGTACTGAAGGGTTCTTATTTTATGCCTATATTGTTCCCAGTTTGGACTCTACCCACAGAAGCCAATACCGCGACATGGTTTTTTTTTTTTTTTTTTTTAGTAAGAACAAAATTCTTAGAAATTAATTACGATCTAGCCTTAAAGACTAATAAGCAATTTAATTCTAACTTAAGGGCCAACGTACGCTTTAGTGCCGTAAAACGGTAACTTTCTAAAGCATACTCCTTAGTAACAGCTAGGTTAAAAGTTTGAAAATAATATATATTTATTATTGTTTCATGTACATTATTTTTTAAACATAATTTTTTCGTATAGCAAATAGTTTCGCTTTAAAAAAATAATTAGCAACACAACATTTTCGCAACTTTTGGATACTCCTCCAAAACGACTTGAATGTTTAAAAATATTTAGACACAGAAAAATTGATGGCTGGAATTTCTTCATAACTGACATAGCATATGTAAATCAAATAAAATTTTGCAAACAAAATTGTTCAAAAGAAGGTTCAATATTGATATTTTGGCATCGAGCGGGCGCACGGCCAATACTGCGTTTACATTGGGGCGTATATATTGCCTTAACATGTTGCGTGATAGATTATGTTAAGACTAAGAATAGTGTCCATTTGCACTTTTACACAAGTCCGTAGCACTTTCTTAGAGTCTGATATAATTTATAAAAACACTATGTACACTAAACTAATTCAAAAGGTTTTGGTCTTTTTAGCCTACGCACTTAATCTGTATTGTTTAGCAGCAGGATAGCCTCAATATTCACGTGTCGATGAACTCTGTGTTCGCGCGCTTCAGCAAATTTTTGGATGATGGTGGTGACGAATTCCGTTTTAATGTCACGGTGAATACCAGAGTGCATTTACTCGTTCGTCAATATATGGCATTAAAATGGTCGCTGTTATAAATATTCTACTGTCAATACACCTGTCTGCATTCTAAACACGAGTTACTGAGGAGTCACTCAACATTCCAAGCAGTACTCATACAGTCATACACATGTCATTTACCAATAATTCCTAAAACTACCAACTGTACCACAAAGCCTGCACATAACTGCGTGCCATCACGCGCTCGCATGTTGGTTGCGCGGGCGCAGTTCCTAGAAACTTATGGCTCTTTTACACTGGGCTAACAACCGACTCCAGCGGAGTGTGGAAGGCTGCAAGGTCGAGACATTGTTTGCATAGAGGTGACTGCTGCCATCAGCTTGCCAGCGTATAAAAACAGTGAATATCGATAAACAGTGATATGCGGTTCATTCGGACTTTTTTCAAATCATCGCTAAAGGAGTTTCAATTAGTCATTTCCTACATTCAACCCAACCAAAGTAATTACTTGGTAATTGGTATAATATATTGATATTAATCGACGGCTTTTCCGTTGTCATGGCGCCTGAGCTGATTGGAGTGACGGATGTTTCCTTCAAGATGAATTAGAAGACCTGAATATGAACCTTAGGTGTTCACATTACGAGAGCGTCTTCGCCTACCCGCTGAAGTCGTCTTGTCCTAGTGTAAGTGGTCCTTTACTGCGGCGTCACAACAAGCGAGCTGTTCCTCAAATTGCGTTACGTCGTATCGCTAATGGATGATGTGACGGCTGTGTGTCGATGTGGGAATCGTGGCTGATGGCCGTCTACACAATAGTTTGTGGTTGCTCGATTTTGTGAGATCTTGGAGATGGATGATTCTCGGTGTTTGATGATGGAGCTTAAACCTACATAGGTACATTCCTAGTATTGTGGTGTGGTGTCTCTTCTCCTTCGTTTTCCTCCCCACTCATCAAGTCGTTACGGTGGATCATTTACTGTTCGTGCTGTCAGCCTCTGGAATAATCTTCCTCATTCCTTTAGGGATTATTATGATTTTCCTTCACTAGAGATATTCAGGAGAAGAATTAAGGAACATTTCCTGTCAACATGACACATAAATATGTATGTATTTTAGATATATGTATGTATGTTTATGTGCTGTACACGTATTTGTAGTGTATTTAGTTAGTAAGAATTCAAATGTTTTTTAGTATTTGTTGTGCGCTTTTGTTAACTGTCCTAATTTTGTAAATATCTCTTTAGCACTGTGGTTTGCTGTCAGAGAACCCAAATTTGGGTTAAGCTCGCCTTTGTACATAAGTTTTCCTTTTGTATTTGTAATGTTTATTTTGTGTACAATAAAGAATATGAATATAAACCGTTTACCTGTTTTTCGAACGAGACATAAGATGATTTTTGATATAAATTATTATAATTCCATACAACGTTCGCTGTTTTGTATGGTGCATGTAAATAGTGGCCAATTCTTTTCTTTTAAATACCGATCCTTTACGATCTAAGAAGGAGATTTGTTTTTTTTAACAGATCGACCAATAAACATTAAAAACCTTTTAACAAAGGTTGTTCAATTAAAAGCCTTTCGTATTTTGATTCTTGTGTTGATGGCTGAAAAAAATACAAAATAAAGGCTGTGTCCCCATCCACACCTAGAAACAACTACCTAGATTTTTCGGCTTCACTCCGTTCTTTATATCAGAAAACTTTTGCATCTATCACTATTTTTTTCTGCATCACCCAAAGATTAACTGTAAAATGCCTTCTGGTCTTTTGTGCGCGTAAAGCAATTAATACGAACCGGGCATTCAGCACCTGTTTAGCTTTACATCAGCGAAGAATGAAGAAAATTGGCGTTACTTTAACATCGACTCTCAATTTTGGACCATACATTGAGGCAAAGGCTCAGCTGGCTACAGAAAAGTTGGGAATACTTACAGAGATGAGCAGGTAGGTACTCCACGCCCAATCAACTTGTATCAAACGCAAGTTCGATCATGCAAAACGTTCGAAAACGCAAGTACTGTTCTCATCTCTGGGACGGATCTACCTAATACCAGATGTGATGTGATGTGACGGATACCAGGTGCATCAAGTACTAGAGTCGATCGAAAAACGGGCCAAGAAGCTCATCGGCAGCTTATGGGTTACATTTCGGGGAGTGTGCGATGGAATTGTATAATCTAATTCCGCCTAGCCGTTCACCATCGGATTACAAGACGTACGGCGATGCGCCATCGGTACATGGTGGACATCCCACCCATACGCACTAAACGTTTTGGAAATACTTTTATTACAGCGTACAGCTAAGTAGTGTAATTCACTGCCGGAGTCTGTGTTTCCCGATAGTTACAATCTGGGGCTCTTTAAGTCAAGAGTGAGTAGTAGGTTACTTCTAGGCAAGCGTGCTCCACCGTCGACTACACAATCGCTTACCATTAGGTGAGATGGTGGTCAAGCGTGTGCCTTTAAGAAATAAAAAAGAATAGAAAAGATCGAAAGTCGGATCATAGCAAAGATTACCTCCTTCAAGCAAAAAATAGAAACAATTTTTTCTTCTTTATAATATTAGTCGAAATTGACAATACACTGGGAAGACTGGAAGATCTTTGGGGCAAATCTTTGCTTACCTGTAGGATTTTAAAGGTTAACAAAAAAAATGTTTAGATGGCTCACAACATTGTCTCTAGATAGAACAATACAATGTTTCACCTATAGAGAAAACTACTTCGTCTAAGTTTCCATTACACTCAAGCCGCATAGGTGGTCTTAAAATGTTAATGAACCACAGTCCTTAAGACCCCTTCGAAGTATTTAGTGTTTACGATCATATTTCTCTTTGTTTTTATGGGCAAACGTGTTCATGAATTTAGATGGACCAGACCCGACCCGACGACAGTGGATTTTGAATTTGTAATTAGAAGCTTTTTTGTTTGGTTTTTTTTTTTTATCAACTGGGCCAGTTATTGAGAAGGCTTTTGAGGTCTTTAAAAAGATTTTAGAGATAAAGTTTATTTTAAGTTGATGCTGGCCAGTAGCCACTATTAGCCAGTGATATATTTGGATCTGGAAGGCAGATTATGGTCATTTGAAATCTGGAAAGTGGAGTCAACTGATAACCATTCTGTACTTTTATTAACATAAGCCTGACTGGTGTTATTTTTATGTCTACGGTTTTCATCATCATCATCATCATTTCAGCCGAAAGACGTCCACTGCTGGACATAGGCCTCCCCCAGGCGTCGCCACATTGACCGATCCCGTGCGTCTCGCATCCAGCGCCTTCCCGCAACCTTAACCAGGTCATCGGTCCACCTAGTGGGAGGCCTTCCAACGTATCGTCTTCCGGTTCGCGGTCGCCATTCCAGAACTTTTCGGCCCCATCGGCCATCCGTTCTGCGAGCAATGTGCCCTGCCCACTGCCACTTAAGTTTAGCAATTCTCCGGGCTATGTCAGTAACTTTAGTTCTCCTGCGGATATCATCATTTCTAACGTGATCACGCAAGGAAATTCCGAGCATAGCCCTCTCCATTGCCCTTTGGGTGACTTTAAGCTTTCTGATAAGGCCCATTGTGAGCGACCATGTCTCGGTCCCATAGGTGATCACTGGCAACACACACTGGTCAAAGACTTTTGTCTTGAGACACTGCGGTAAATTGGACGAGAAGATACCACGCAACTTCCCGAACGCCGCCCAGCCGAGTCGGATTCGACGGTTGACCTCTTTCTCGAAGTTGGACCTACCCAACTGGATCGTTTGTCCCAGGTAGACATAATCGTCTACAACTTCGAGTGTAGAGTCTCCGATCTTGATAGGAGTGGGTGCTACATGGGCGTTCACCATGATCTTGGTTTTGTCCATGTTCATTTTAAGACCCACTCTTTCGGAAGCTTTACTGAGGTCATCGAGCATTTTACTGAGGCTTTCCATGGTCTCAGCCATGACCACTATGTCGTCGGCAAATCGAAGGTGAGTGATGTACTCGCCATTAACGTTGATGCCTAGGCCCCTCCAGTCCAGAACCTTGAATACATCCTCCAGCGCAGCAGTGAACAGTTTCGGAGAAATGACGTCTCCTTGTCTCACGCCACGCTGGAGAAGGATTGGTTTCGAGGTCTGATCCTGAAGACGGACTGACATGGTGGCGTTTTTGTACAAACACTTCAACACCTCAATGTACCGGTAGTCGATCTGGCACCGTTGGAGAGACTGCAGTACAGCCCAAGTCTCGATCGAATCGAAGGCTTTCTCGTAGTCCACAAACGCTAAACAGAGAGGCAGGTTATACTCTTCGGTCTTCTGTATAACCTGCCGCAGCGTATGTATGTGGTCTACGGTGCTAAAGCCTTTTCGGAATCCGGCTTGTTCGGGAGGCTGGAAATCATCAAACCTGCGCGCGAGACGATTCGTGATGACTCTTGAAAACAACTTGTAGACATGGCTAAGAAGTGAGATGGGTCTATAGTTCTTCAGCCGGGCATTGTCGCCCTTCTTGAAGAAAAGTACCACCACACCCCTGCACCATGCCTGTGGCGTTTTGCCCTCGAGTATGACGGAATCAAACAGCTTCTGAAGGGCCTTAAGGACCGGTTTTCCACCCGCCTTCAGGAGTTCAGCCGTGATTCCGTCATCACCCGGCGCCTTGTTGTTTTTAAGCTGTTTCAGAGCCATCCTAATCTCGTACAGGCTGACATCCGGGATATCTTCGGTATAGTGACGGGTCAATCTAGCTCTTGGGTCGTTTGCTAGACTCGCAACGGGCTTGCTGACTGATGTGTACAACTGCCCATAGAATGTCTCGATCTCCCTCAGAAGCTCCGGTTTGGCGGATACGGTCCTGCCATCGTCGGTCTTCAGTTTCGTGAGCTGGCTCTGCCCAATAGCCAGATCCCTTGAAAAAACCTTGGAGCCTTTATTTCGCTCAATCGCGTCTTTAATACGCTCGGTATTAAAGCGGCGGAGGTCTCTTTTCAAGGATTTAGAGATCTGTCTATTGAGCTGCCGGTATTTGCACGCCTCATCTGAAGACTGCAGGATCATCTCACGCCTCTCCTTCATAAGCTTGAGGGTAAGATCAGAGATCTTTTTGTTTCTATCTGTACGACGGGTCTTGAAAAACTTAGACCCGACCGTATGGACAGCTTCCACGAACCCGTCGCTATATTCGTCCACTGAGCTACCTAGGCACTCGAAACGATTCTGGAGTTCGAGCTGAAAGCTCTCGGGGTTTTGGACCTGGATCTGTGCTGGACGGAGCGTGGACTTCATCAGTCGAGACCTTTCAAGCTTAATATTAATGTTCAATGTGCCTCTTACCATGCGGTGATCGCTCCCGGTTTTTACCGAATTGATCACAGAGACATCATTGAACATTTGCTTCCTGGTTGACATGATGAAGTCAATCTCATTTTTTGTTGCACCATCGGGGCTCTGCCAGGTCCACTTCCTGTGTTCACGCTTTTTGAAGAAGGAGTTCATCATATAGAGGCCCTCCTTCTCCATAAAACTGGCCAGTAGGTGACCCCGGTGGTTCCGACGTCCAACTCCAAATTGCCCCACTTGGAGCTCATCCTCGTCTCGTTTGCCCAGTTTCGCGTTGAAGTCCCCCATGACAACGGTGAAGTGAGTTTTGAAACCATGCATGGCTCTGGAGATATCCTCATACATGGTCTCTACCTCGTCGTCGGGGTGTGCCGAGGTTGGGGCGTAGACCTGTATGACCTTCAGCGAATATCTTGAGGATATTCTGAGTATAAGGTACGCCACCCTGGTCGACACACTCTCGATCTTCACCACGTTGTTCACAAGGGACTTGTGGACGATAAACCCGACACCACCCTGGGACTGCCGGTCACCCTCTCGGAAATAGAGCAGGTTACCGGATTTGAGGATTATCGAGTCCTCCCCCTCTCTTCGGACTTCAGATAACCCTATAATACTCCATCGCAACCTGCTCAATTCCTCTTCGAGTTCGGTGATCTTCTCGTCGGTCCGAAGTGTGCGCGTGTTGTACGTTGCCAGGTCCAGTCGTCGGTGATTGTTGGGGTAGCCGGATCTCGTCCGGAGATTCTTTGCACCCCTTGCCATGCCGTAACCTCGACCGCTACCGTAGTCGAGGGTAGGCAGGCTGCCGGGTACTAGGGGCCATTTTTTATTTGTACTTTTCATTGGGGGGGTTTTGCCATAATCGCCACGCTTGGCAGGCGGGTTGGCGATCGCAGTATGGTTGTTACAGAAGCACAGAGAACGCTGCTGCTCATTCTCTGGTTTGTCCCTTAGTCGCCTCTTACGACACCCACGGGAAGACATGGGATGGTGAAATTCTTAACGTCCGGCACCATACGGTTTTACTCAAATCATATTAAAAAAAAAACGATTTATTTTAATTAAGCTATTTACAATTTTGAATTGAGAAAGAAACTGATTTCTCGTTCCAAATTGTAGATCTCTATGAAAAAGAATGTGCAAGAAATTCAGCTCATGTTGATTTTTAGGAATAGAAATCATTATTTCCACATTAATTGCCTCGTGAAACATACCATTCCACAACTAAATCAACCATCAAACGAAGACTTTTAAAGCTCCACCATTCAAAATCTCGTCATAGTTAAAAAGCGTTTTGTTAAAATTTCCAACAGTTTGTTATGTTATTTCTCAAGAATTTAACTGTACACTTGTAATGTTACGTTGGTTCTCATGATAGCAACACAAAACGGTTGTCGGCGACATGTGTTGGACTTGAATTGTAATTTTATTGGACCAGTTATTATGATGATGTGGTTTGTAGATAGTGGAGGGAAATTTTTCGCTTGGAAGAAGTACTGTTCCTTGTTTTGTTTAGTTGTTATTTTAGATAATGTATGTAGGTAAAATAGGAATGATGAACTGAATGAACAAGACAACATTGTGGTTCGAAAGAAGATGTAGTGAATAAAATTGAAAAGAGTATACTAAGATGTTTACGGCCATGATGAGAGGATGAATGAAAGGCGACTAACGAAATGTAGACGGTATCTATATAAGGCAGACGTGAGTGGCAACACCGGGAGGGGACGCCCTAGAAAGACATACATAGACCTTATTGGTGATGTTCTTCAGAAAGGCCAGGTGTGTAGTACACATAACCAGCGTGCGTGTATGACTAGATATATGGACGTGGGTGAAGCAAAACAAGTATGTAAGGATCGTAGCAGATGGCGTTCTGTAGTTTCTGCCTACCCCTATGGGTAAAAGGCGAGAGTTTAAGTATGTAGGTATTAAATGGGTTATGTTATGGAGAATGCTCTCCACAATAGTGTAGTCTTTTAAACCGAAAGTTAAACTGGTAGATAAAGTTTTAATTTGAAAGACGGAAAATTCAACAAGCTTGGTGAACGTTTGGAGGTATGCGGAACAGGGTGTAAATTCCCACAAACCTCCATAGAAAAGAGAGGATCCTTCGACCAGACGGGTGTTGTTTCTGGTCCGGGCAAAACCAACGGACTGTTATACGTGTTCAAATCGCGCCGAAAACTTTGCTTGCGCGATGCAGGATTAAGTGACGTCATGTCATTAGTTCGTAAATGGTGGCGTTGATGCCGTTACAAACGGATTAGGAAGGCTAAGGTCTCTTACCACTTCTTATAAATCGCGAAAAATAAACTACCAGAATGTAGGTGCAAGGTTCCCCTGCATCAAAAGTCTGGACGTTTTACAAGATTGCAGCCATAGTGACTTTTGCAAACAAATGAGGATCTGATCTTGTTTAAAAAAATAAACGAAGATTCTCAAAGGCATATGCATTTTGAGAATTCTATTGTTACAACTTATTCTGTGGTTGTATGATTCAAATCTCCAGAGTTATAATGATAACCACCACACAGCTAATAAAACCAAAGAATCTCAACAATTTACAACAACCTATTAATAAAAATTAATCACTTAATGACAAGTGTAGATGACTAACCTGTCGACAGCACAACGATTGTCTTAGGCATAAAAGGACCGTAGGAGGTAATGTCATCTGCGTGTGAGTCAGAGTGACGCAAAATAATTCTGCGTTTGCGCTGATATATCATATGATCGAAACTTGAATCATTGTCTTTTCTTCGTATGTTCAATAATGGCAGTCACGGCGAATTTATAGCTAAATAATTTAATGAAAATCCCGAAAAAATTTTTTTTTTTCTATACCTATTGGCAATATTTGGCTGCTTATATTTTCTTTTTAAGATTTGAGTTACATTTTTATTCTTGTGATGGGTTTGCTGTTGACTCTAGTCTAGTTCATAGGTGACAGAGACAGAATCGACGATGGAGTGAGCTTACCCAGAAGAAGCCTGTTCACTCTAACTTTGAAGAGATTCGGGTTGTATGCGTTCGGAAACACAGACGCAGGTAGTGAGTTCAATTCATTCGCTGTGCGCATTATGAAGGATGTTTAGAAGCGCTTGGTGCGAATTGGTGGAATGGCAACAAGGTAAGGATGGTAATTTGCAGTGCGACTAGATGTCCGATGGTAGACTTACTTACTTTATAACAATGGATAGAATTTTTGTCCATGGTACCCTTGGTAAATTTTTCTGGACCACTTTGGAAACTACTGGTCTTAAATGCGGTGCTAAATCCTAGGTCATTACACCGTAAAGTGAATGATTTAAGGATGTCTACGACCTTTGAATCACAAAGGATATGAAATACATGTACCTAACAACAAATAAAAAAATAGACGTCACGATTTTGACAGTTGCATTCAATTCCCGGTCGCCGCCATCTTTTTTTCTATCAACCTGCCAGTGATGCTCCGTTTTTTATTCATCTGACAAACCGTAACTAATGCCGTTACATAAAAAAAATAACAATCGTAATTCTCTATCGGTTAATCCACATTTCAAGCAAGCGGTTAGCAAAAAGTTCCACCGTTATCAAAACAATGCTTGAGCCGTCAGTGGGGTCTTATTGCCTCCGTTACAACTAACCCTTTGTATGCAGATGTGATGACAGGGGTACAATGGTACCGATTAAATTATTCTTTTTTCAAACGCCTACTGGTGTTTTGGAGAATGTTAAACAACTTTTTTTCGGGAAGAAAAAAGTTTGACATATGTTTGGGAACTTCTTTCTTTGTGTAGTGGGTGCTTTTTTATGGTGGTGTTGATACTAGTATGAGAGGTAGAAACATAATAGTCTAGTTTTTTAAGGACTGAAGAGAAAAACAAAACTGAATCATGTTGTAATATAAATTAGAATTAAATAGCTAGCGATTGCCTGTGCAACTGTTTTTGGTGTACTATTACTTTACTGAATTTACTTCACAAAATATTTCTTGTTTATTTTCTTTCTACGAAAGCTCCCACTGTTATAAAACAATGTATTTCTTTGTTGCAGTAACAAGCCGACAATGTGACGCGTTACGGCAATTTCCCTCCGAAACGTGATCGTCCACTATCTTGATTTTATCATAGACAAGTGTTGCCAGGTGTGATTTTTTTAATAGTGTTTTTTATCCTAACATTATCTTTAATTAGAGGCATTCAAAGGATTGGAACTTGGAACTATAAAATAAAAGAACACAGTCGAGCCAAATTTTAATTCAATTTCCAAGTACTAACATAACAATTATCTCTTCGCTTTCAATCAGACGAGACTGCCAATAAACGTGAACCCAGAATAAAAAGAAATAATTCCAAACATTTTTCCTAAGTCTATAAAAGGCGAGTCGAGAATCTCGCAAATGTTGCCATTTCCTTTAATTACGAACATAATGCGGTCAGCTTGAGTACTAGGTAGACTAGGTACGTGAGGATTCGCAGTTTCTCCTACAAATTGCAAGAATCGGCTGGCATTTAGATTTATTGGACGGATACAGCTATGTTTTTTATAGCTTTAACAGCTTAGGAAATGACTGTATTCAATGCAATAAGAGGTAGAGAAAACATATTTAGCGTTTTTTGTTCGATACAACGGAGATACCTGATGTTAATCTTTCAGATTGAAATTCTAGATTATTTGAGTTGATTTTGTAGACTATTTTTAACCGACTTACCGAAAAGGAGGAGGTTCTATGTTCGACTTCTTGTATGTATTTTTTTTATGTATGTTCACCGATATCTCCGTCAATTGAGGACCGATTTTGATAATTCTTTTTTTTGTATGAAAGAGTATGTTTCGAAATTGGTCCCATTTTAATTTGGTGAAGATTTGATGAAGCACTTCGAAGATATACAACAGAACTCTTCAATAAATGACGGGAAATCTCTCGGGATTGCTGCAATCGCACGTCTGTTTATTGTTTATACTATACCATTTCATAACATAAGAGCCAGTACGCTCTTGAGGGGTACGCAGAACTTACTAAACAGCTTGCATTTTAGGTAAGTACAACTAAAAAGTGAAAAATAAAAATCTTTTTTACAAAAAAATACTACCGACTTCCAAATAAGAAAACTACAAAGTGAAAAATTGCTTTATTTTTGGAAGTCGGTGTCTATAACGCAGTAAAATGGTACCTACGAAAGACACCGACTGCCAAAAATAAAGTTACATTTCACTTTGTAGTTTTCTTATTTGAAAATCGGTAGTATTTTTTTTTTAAAAGTTTTTTTTTTTGAAATTTTCAGTTTCTTGTTTTTGTGCATACGATAGTTCTTAAAGTGCACACAATAATTTACAATTTACGAAAAAAGTCTTTTCTTTAAGCAAAAGCCAACATGCAAACAAAAACATAAATATTTTTTCCATAACTGCCTTACCATAACTTAGTACTACCTAACCCAACCTAACAAAAATAAAGTCGTGTGCAATTTAAAATAAATGTCTCTCGTTTTAGGATTTATTGTGACATTGGAACAAGTAACGATGCAGTGTCTTCCTTGACTCTAGTCTTTATACTCGGGTCAGCTACTATAAGACAATAATGAATAGACGAAGCGAATAGAAATAGCGAATGTATTTATATTTTGTATTCTAACAATTGTTGGTTGGTTTCCGGGATGAGCAAGTAAGCTGTTGCATGGTATAGCATTCGGTTGCTAGAAATGAATAAAAGACGCGTCATAAATTAATAGGAAGACTCAAGTCAGAGGATTTAGCTGTTGAATATTCAACTAATACACAGACCACAGTAGCTAACACGCTTCTTACAATTTGTGACATAATTTTGATATTCAACGGTCGGCGTATTAAGGCGATATATACGCCCCAATGTTAACGCAGTGCTGTCCGTGCGCCCGTTCGGAGCCAAAATATCAATAATGAATCTCCTTTTGAACATTTTTGTTTGCAAAATATTATTTGATTTACATATGCTATTTCGTTTATGAAGAAATTCCAGCCGTCAATCTTTCTGTTTAAAAATATTTTGAAAAATCCAAGTCGTTTTGGAGGAGTATACAAAAGTTGCGAAAAATATCGTGTTGCTAATTATTTTTTTAAAGCAAAACTATTTGTTATACGAAAAAACCATGTTTTAAAAATAATGTACATGAAACAATAATAAATGTATATATATTTTAAAACCTTTTAACCTAGCCGTTACTAAGGAGTATGCTTTAGAAATATACCGTTTTACGGCACTAAAGTGAATGTAGTCCCTTAAGCGGAAGGCTCAAGTGAGAGGATTTAGCTGCTGAATATTCAACGAATCACAGACCACAGTAGCTAACACGCTTTGTACAATTTGTGACATAATTTTGATTCTCACACAGTCGGCGTATTTAGGTGTTGTTTGCTAGGTAGTGTCATACGATGCAGTTTTAAAGCAGCATAGTTTTATGGAGAGATCTATGCTCGGCGTTACCTTGCGTGATTGAATCAGAAATAAAGACATCCGTAAGAGAACCAAAGTTAGGTGGCAGTGGGCAGGACACATTGTTCGTAGAACGGATGGCCGTTGGGGCCGAAAAGTTCTAGAGTGGCGACCGCATACCGGAGCACGCAGCGTTGGAAGGCCTCCCTGTAGGTGGAGGGACGACCTGGTCAAGGCTGCGGAAGTTCCGTGGATGCAAAACGCACAGGACCGACTAGAGTGGCGACGCCTGGGGGAGGCCTATGCCCAGCAGTGGACGTCTTTCGGCTGAAATTATGATGATGATGAGATTTATAAAGCCGTGTACGCACGCACGAACAAAACATGGTGAACGCGAACATCGATCACGGAAAATTTGGTTCGTACGTGTGGACGGAAATTAGCAAAGCGAACATGAACACCTTGCGAAGACAGTTCTCAAGTAGAACTGTTCGTGCTCAACTTCTCAGTAACCATGGATTCATCGTTGGAAGTGGTCTACCGTCAAAATACAATGTTGTTGTTGTTAATGTTGCATCAAATTTCTCCGAACACCGTCCGCACAGAACAAACAAATTGGACCACCACGAACATTTTTGACGAACCCATTGTTTGATGTTCGTTAGTGGTACGTACGTGCGAGCAAAGTGTTATTATACCTAATTTTGGTTACTTGGGGTTAACACAAGTTGTCTGGAGCCTTATACCCTGTAGCTTCTATTGAAAATTTCAGCGAAAGCCTGAATGACATATTCACATGACTATGAAAACAAGTGCAGTACAGTGCACTCAATCTTTTAACTACATGTAAATCGCCCTTTACCCGACACAATAAAATTTATTCAACTGATGTGTATCTAGTCGAATGTTAACAAGCTATCGCACAAGATACAAACTGTTAATAAGCGGAGAAGTTTGACACCTTGTTGTGCTAATGAAAAACGACAATAGTTACTTTACTTTCCTGTTACTGAACTCTGTCACTATCAAAAACGTTGCTTTTTGCTGTTATGTCTTCGTTTTGGAATAATAGAACTGAAGTTTGACATGCTAATCATATGCAAGCACGTGGGAGTGTTCTTAACCACTATTTCTAAAAACCATAGGAAGCTGTCGCTTTGGCAAAATCTGCTAGGTGTTATGCAACACCAGCATGACAATCAGCTTTTAATTTTCTCACTGTCTTGGATTTGGGCCTATCCACTGTGAGAGGTGCTGGTCCATAAGCTACCACGTGGGCCCTGTGTAGATTTGTGGACATCAAAAATGTCTTGATAGCGTCAGCATTGGTAAAAATATTACCCTTTAATTCCCATTGTAACGATTAAGGGCCTTACACCGCTTTAGTGCCGAAAAACGGTTGCTTCCTTAAGCATACTCCTTAACGGCTAGGTGAAAAGGTTTAAAAAATATATTCATTGACTCATGTACATTATTTGTGAAACATGTTTTTTTTCGTGTAATTAATAGTTTTGCTTTAAAAAAATAATCAACAACACGATACTATTTTGCTAGTTTTGGATGCACCTCCAAAAAGATTAGAATGTTTAAAAAATTTTTACACAGAAAAATTGATTGCTAGAATTTCTTCATAACTGACATAGCATATGTAAATCAAAAAATATTTTGCAAACATAACTGTCCAAAAGGAGGTTCTATATTGATATTCAGGCTCCGAGCAGGCGCACGGCCAGTACCTACTGCGTTAACATTGGGGAGTATATACTCGTACGCCTAAGTCGATGACCATCTATCGCTTTGTATCTCACTTGTTTTATTCAACTTCCAGTTTCTCTTTCAACTATTTCCAACAATTTATCTACGTGTCCCTTTCACACATTGTTTCGTGTTTGTCCTCTACCTTTCTTGCATTGTGCTAGATATCTGAAATCTGCTCGTTAGCTGCGACACCTCAATAGGCAAGCCTTGAAGATGTGCGTAAGATTGTCCCGGTCTATACATTCGGATCCCTGTAAAAGGTTCGCCCTTTCTGGGTAAACAAAGTGCCTATTCCTATCGGGGAATGAATTGTTGGTATTGGAGAAAAGACACCTTCTTGGTAGTTTTAGCTCATTAGTGTATGTTGCAAGTTATAAGGATGCCTGGTTGAACTCATTCGGGAAATGTTTGTGAGACAATTGTTAATTAAAGCCGAATTTGGAACCGGGAAATGTTACTTTAGGTGAAAGTCCAAAAAGGCGAAACTGGATAATCATAGTGATGCATTTTCTGTCAATTGGTTGTTTTGAAAACCTGACCCTATTCTGCGGGTGCGCTACTGATCTTGCCTACACACACGAGTACCTTTTATTGCTAGGGATAATCATCAAAAGGCGCAAACTATGAAGTAAAAAAAAAACAGTTTTCAAGATATGCCATTATTCTACCTGTAAGAATATCAATATTAACCAAACAAGTGTTCGTACCAAAGACTTTAAATTTGCTTCTCGTGTGTGCTTACAGCCTTGTAATAAATTCGTATAAAAAAAAAGTCTGACTCAAAAATCTCTGCTGATGTCGAGCCGGTTAAAAAAGCAAAATCATAAATATGAGTGATTGCTTGGCGCTTGTACTTGTACCCTAATTGATTTCGGAGCCGAAAACGATGCAATAAATAATATTTTTGTAACTAAAGTCATAATTTTGGGTCCATACCACGAAAGTTAACTTCGGGACAGTTTTAAAGGGTTAAGGTTGGCTTGCACGTTGGCGGTAGATTTGCATAGGAACAATATTTAAGGGTTCACAAGGATTGCAGTATGAAATATGAAATTTGCCTGTAATGTAAAAGAAATGTTTTTAAAACATTTTTGGATGTATGTTACTTAAAATTATTAGATATTATTAGAAAGAGCTTGGAAATATTTACCGCGATTTTATGGGTGACTTGCAATGTTGGAAAAGTTTATTTCAATTATTACGTTAAAATGTAAACTTGGTTAGTCCCAGTTTACATTAAAGTTCAAGCGTAAGTACAAGTGTCAACAGCCCCTTATAAGTAATAAGTGGAAGCAAAGCGGAGGACACACGCGTGGCATACAAATTATATTCATGCAAGATATGAAATTGACATGCATCATTATAATAACAGCCATTTTAGTTGCCAGAATCACTTTTATTTTTTTCGCAAATAAATCTTGAAGATTCGAAAATAACTGATTTATTACTTAAACTGATTTAAGAACTTGTTTGTTTATATTTACTGCTGAAACTGGTATTCCAGTGACTGATAGTGATAAATGGTTTCAGGGTTTAATCGCCGTTCTTGGCATATGAATTGGTGATTGCAGTATTTTTGTTAGGATGTAATTGACATCATCTGAAGATTATTAATCCAGCTAATGAGTCGCTTATTATCATTATCACACGCAATCCGACTTCGCTCACTGCTAAGTACAAGCCTCTCTTTGCTTGTTCCAATCTCCATGCTCCTATAAAAAATTATCCGAGGAAGTAACAAGTCGTCTGCTCATCTCTCGCCGCCTTAATATAATGATGCCATGTCGCTTATAGTTTTATTATTTAATTGTTAATTTTATCTTAATGAAATGGTCATCCCAATAAGTGTCTACGTTCGCATTGCAAAATGCATAACATAAACTGTAACGTGATGCATTTAAGGTTTCCCTAGTCGACGACACAAACTATTTTGTGCGCGGGGTTTAAATGCATGATATATCATCGGACAACACGTGCGAAAGAGATGGATGCTGTGATGAGCAGTAAGAAGCTAGTTCGCGTACGAATTTATAGGTTATTTCTAGGCAAGCGTGTCTCACCGTCGACCACATCAACGCTCACCAACAGGTGAGATGGTGGTCAATAATACATAAAAAAAGTATTAGCACTTTTGCAAGTCTGTAGTGAAATCAATGATGATTTAGGACGAAAACGAGCGCACGAAAGTTTATAAACGGACCTTTGGGAGTCTAGATATCATGAAAGAACCACTAAACATATATTTTCAGAATAAAATTATTTGCATTGTTGAACTACTAATCTATCCCTCTATGGGGGCTGTTTTGCAATTTTCCTTCTTGTTATGGTATTTATTTCCGCCCAAAGATGCGTTAAAATTAGTGTTGAAATATGGAACTTTCGACGCTCATAACTTTTTCTTTTCTTTTTTGTTTCCATACAGGGCTAGATAATGATGAGACAAATAGATACCATTTTTTATTTTGAGCGTACATCGTCAAACAGTGGAGTAATCGCCAGACTACGTATGGAACAATGATCGACTAGTGTAACCTTAATGAGTTCTTATGAAAATGGACTTTCGGTTTAAGATCTCTTATTTAGGTAATTTGAGAAACATGACATCATCTCCAAAGTGCAAATTGCGTGCCCCACCGTTTTTAAGACTGACAGTAAAAGTAAAAGACTTTGACGCAATCGCTACAAAACATATACTTACACTTAAGGAGTCCTTCTTTTTGCTCCCTGCCTTCCAAATTGGGTCTCGCTAATGAACTGGAAGAACTCGAAGGGGCAAGACAACTCCCTGTTCACCTTGTGAGCCAAATATAGATATGAGCCAAAGAGAGAGCGTGCTTTTTTTAATGCAAGCAAATCTTGATCTGACTTATGTGCGTGTGTTTTGCGGTAAAAAAGTTTGTGTTTTTAGTGTGTAATTAAAACATGTTTAGATAGAATTTGTAGGCTGTTGTTGGCGAAATGATTGTCGTGTAAATTCTGTGTTTTTTTTTATTGTGATGTCTTTTTAATTACACTGTTCTAAATATGGCACTGGCTTAGGACTTTCTTCTTCTGACACTGATTCCAGATTTCATACTTGTTTGTAACACGCACTGTATTGTATGTGAGACTACTTATACGTGTGTTGTTTCTTGCTATTTGGTGTTACTATATTTTATGTATACAAAACTAGTCTGTAACGGGTCAATTTGGCTACTATATTCTTCAGTTTTAGAGTTTCGTATCCAAAGGGTAATAACGGGACCCTATTACTAAGACTCCCCGGTCTGTCTGTCGGTCACCAGGCTGTATCTCATGGACCGTGATAGCTATACAGTTGAAACTATCACAGATGATCATTTCCTATTGCCGCTATAACAACAAATTCAATTAATATTTTAGTGAGGTCCCATAAAACAAACGTGATTTATTTGCCGTTTTTTGCAATAATGGTACGGAACTGTATGTGCGCGAGTCTGACTCGCACTTGGCCGGTTTTCCCTTATTTATTTGCGCTGAAATGCTGGCTAGTACTTCATAATAAACTGAAAGTTAAATGCATAATCTGTACCGCTCAGTATATCATGTATAACGAGGCCATTTTTTTGGCTACTCTCATACGTCATCGTGAAGGTTGCCAGCTGATAAAAACTTATGTATTACACTGGCCACCGACATAACTCGACTCTCACTTAACAGGTTTTATCCGTATCAATGTCTATAATTATGCAATAACTTCAATACTGTTCGAGGCAGCTTGTTATTCCTTATATGCTGCCATCTATAAAGCTGGTTGCAGACCAGGAGCTATGCTGAGTAAGTTTAGCTTAGCTGGCATAGCTGACATAATGTTCCATATTGTGTGCAGATTATTTTAATCACCAATGCTCTCAAAACGGTGAAGGAAAACATCATGAGGAAACCGGCACGTCCTAGAACCAAAAGTTCGGTGACATGTGACTGCCACCAATCGGCATTGGGTCCACGTGGTGGATTACGGCCCACCCCCTCTGACAAAGAGGAGGCCTGTGTGGCTGTCCCGGTAATTAATAAGAGAAACTTTATAGGCTGATTAATTATTTATTATATACTTTATTGTACACCACTTAAATAATTACAGGACAAAACACAAGGCAATCTCTTACAGGCAACCTTTGGATGAGATAGACATAGGGCTGCCAGTGTACAAAAACTATATTAAATAATATTACTTAGATATAACATAAAATACAAATAAAATAATATACTAATTAATATCAAACATAGAACAGAGAAAGGAGAAGAATAGCTACAAAGAAAGGTAATGCTCCTTCACTAATTTTTTAAATGTAGGTAATGTTTGCGCACGCCTTGCCTCAATAGGTAATGCATTCCACAAACGAGCTGCTTGAACCGTGAAAGATTTGTCGAAGAAGGATGTGGAATGCATACGAATGCTTAATTTTAGGTTTTCCGATGATCTCAAGGACTGAGAATGTGTGTCACAGAGGAACTGAAAGGACTAGTGGGATTAAGGAGCACATTATATAGCAATGAAAGTATGTGGGCATTCCGGCGAACGCGAATAGGAAGCCATTTGAGCTTGGTGGCAGATTACGTGTACGGGCCACAAACTATGTAACGTATGCTGTCTAAGCATGAAAAAATATCTGCAAAGTAAAAGCTAATGTAATTTTTCATACTGGTGTGGATACCGAAACAGTGTAAACTATATACTGTTTTTTTTAGCACCTCAGCTATGCGAGTTTAGCTCTCGCTCTGCAACCAGTTTAAAGCCTGCATTAACAAATCTATTTCTTTGAAATTACGACCGATGTCGAAACACAAGACCTTGTGAATGCAGCTATTAACGTGGCCAATTAGTTAAGTACAGATGGGAAGATACAGGGTGTTGCCTTTAACTTCCGGACACGATATTTTTCACGGTTTTTGGGTATTTTATTAAGGTTGATTGTTGATATCATTTTGGTAGTGTATTAGTTTGTTCATGGCTGTTCTTTTCCGGTACTTTGCCTTGCTTTTATAAGAACTATTTATTATTTAGCATCAGAAAGTACATATGGTAAGATTATTCTTTGTAATTAATAAATTCTGGCGTTTCTGTAAGAGTCCTTTAATTCTGAGGGTCCGATGCTGTTGGATCTATATTTCTGAAAGATCTCAAAAATAATGTTTGTCTTTCAGTTGCAATAAGAAGGTACAATATTGAAACAGTAATAACAAACTATTTTTATATTCTATCTTGGCCAGTTGGAAATACGAAACCAAATGTCAAAACATGACCTTATAGTTTATTTCAGCAATTATAATTTAAAAATATTAAATTAATGATTGACAAGCATCAAAACGGACATAGAAACAGGAATTGGCGTCCGAATGTAGAGCGCTGCGCTAAAGCAAGGACAAATGCTAGTTTGCGCAGATATTCGGTTTAATTCGGTCATGTTCGGCTAAGTTCGTCAGTATTCAGCTAAGTATTGCTACTGTTACACCCACTTTGTACACAAACTGTGTAAATGGTCAAGAAAATAGTTCGGTGGACTTATGTCAATATAGCATCTGTATTTATTCTTACTTTCTTTAGTGCACAGGTGCTTTACGAATATGCACTCGTTCTTAATATTTTTGTTGCGTTGCTGGGTCTATTTGCTTAAAAAATATTTGTCACATATTTATTAGAAAAATATAATAGGTACTTTTATATAATTTAGTGGTAACTGCGAGTACATCGCGGTCACCTAGATTTTAAACGTTAAAGTCAGTTTTATTGTTGATTATCAAATTATTATTCTATAATGTAATTCAAAGCCAAGTTATCAAATTGAAATTACTATTGGAAGTAGAAGAATACGATAATATGATGAAGAACATGAATCATCATTATGATCGTCACATCATCATCAGCCTATTAATGTTCCCACTGCTGGGACACAGGTCTCCTCTTTGTGAGAGGGCATGGGCCGTAATCCACCACGCGGGCCCAGTGCGGGTTGGTGGATGTCACATGTCTTCGAATTTTTGGTTCTAGGTTCCCTCACGATGTTTTCCTTCACCGATTTTGAGAGAAGTGTTTATGAAAATAATTGACATAAAGTAAAGCGCCTGCCTGGGTTCGAACCCACGACCTACAACTTGTAAGTCACGGCCAATAGGTTGGGATTGAGCTGCTCCAATTAATTTTGTTTTTTTTTTTTATATTTTGCACCGTGAATTTTGTTTTTTTTTGGTTTTCTTGCAATGACAAGAATATTTACGCTTTAAAGTATTATTTTATTTTAATTGTTGTGAATGTGAAGACTATGTGGAATATACGTTATTTTTTTGTTTTAATTTTTTAATTTATCTAAGTTAGATTTTAACCATGGTCTGGCAGTCTCAGTAGTTTATGCGGCCTACCCGAATGTCCTTTCTTTGGTATTGTTCGTCGAATCGTTGAGCTCCTTAATTTCTGAGTTGAGCTGCACGGTTATTGACAAATGCTTGCACTGACTGGACATGTCCACTCAATCTGGCTGGTTCTTTCCTCAAAAGACCATTTCAGACATCAGTCTACATGGTCTTCACATGATCTAACCAAGATTTTGTCTGGACTTTAAAAGAGACTGTGACCTCTGAGTTTGTTTCGGCCTTTCTTCTCAGAGTAGTCAGATAGGAAACGCCGACCTCATCTAGTTTAAAAAAATATGATCGACATGTAAAAGTGTTTATACAAACCAACTTACAGAATTAAAATCATTTATCATTAATACCACTGGGCCACCACTGTTCTCCAAGAGAGAAGAACATGAATACGAAAAGTTATTTCTCCTGGATAAATTTATAGTCAAGTTAATTTAATGTCTATCTTCTGGAATCCAATGGCATCAAGCCAATGGAATCACTAGATATTTACAAACATACTAAGAATAAAACTTAAGCTGAACATTGACCATACAGAATTTAATCGATAAAGTTAAATTGCTAATGTCTTAATTATACGAATGGATGAAGAAAATAAATGCATTGGTCTGCTTGTACTTACTTAGTTTATTCAATGAGATTATTGCTTCGAGTACAGTCAGTTAAGTTAATACATAATCTGGTGAAGAAAACGTCGTGAAGAAATCGGCATGCCCAGGAACTAAAAAATTTAAGATATATGACATCACCTGCACTGGGCCCGCGTGGTGGGGAGGCCTATGTCTCAAGAGTGGGAAAATTAAACGGCTGATGACACATATTAAGGCGATATATACGCCCCAATGTAAACGCAGTACTGGCCGTGCGCCCGCTCGATGCCAAAATTTGGAACCTCCTTTGGGACAGTTTTGTTTGCAAAATATAATTTGATTTACATATGCAATGTCAGTTATGAAGAAATTCCAGCCATGCGCATGCATTTAGATCTTTTTTTAAAAAGTGCCCTCCTGGCTGCAATATAGATTACTTATAGATCTTAAAGTTTATAATCTAACGAAATGTCCAAAAAATAAAGCAATATCAAATTATTCATCCCAACCTCTGTTTTATGATCCCAAGGGAATACATACTATCCTATGTCCTTCCCAGGATCTCAAACTATCTGCATGCCAAATTTCATCTAAATCGGAGATTCAGAGATTGCGGCGGGTTCGCGGTGAGTGCTAACGCGTGCCCGTGTTCCCGCCATAAGCGGCACAGGAGGACACCGTGGAGTTATAGTGGGTTAGAGTCCCAGATAACTGCGCTATCTCCCCGTGGTAGCGCAGTATGCATGAGCATTTCTCCGCGATAAAAAAAAAAGATACCCCCTACAACCTCACAAACTTTATAATATTAGTAAAAGTATATATTAAAAATGATTCACAACTTGTTATGCTGACCACACACCAGCACAAGTTACATTGCATTAAAATTTGCAATAGTTAGTCACCTTGACATGCTACTTAGACTTGTTTAAGTTGCATATCGGCCGTTTATCTTGGTATTGGTTGAGCGATCTGTCCTGCTCTGTAACTTGCCTACGAAGCAATAATATGATTTAGGTCTCTGGCAGATCTGTCATATATGTCGCAGTGTTTTATTTCTTATTTGATAAATGCTTCAGTTGTTATAATTAAAAACTCTTCTGTAGTTATGTTTAGTGTGTGTAACTTTCGTTTTTTTTTGTTTTTCTCTTCATTTGTTTTAAGGAGCGTCCTCACTGAGAGCGTTCTTTCTTAAGCATTTATAAACAAGCAATCGTAGACGAGCAACAAATGCTTCCCAGCGAGCCCAGCATTCACTTGCGAGCAAAACTATGAACATTCGAGTCGAACATTCCCTTGCGAGCATTCGAATACGATCTCGATAAATGTCATTCATTCGATAATACAATTGACCAAAAAAGTCACAAACATTTAGAAGTGGCCAGTAATATTATTACAAAGACACTCATTCATTTCATACATTTCAACTCAGATAAGTTCTCACTTTCGAGCGTTTTACCGGCCGAAGTTCGCGCTTGCGTGTAAGCTTTGTAACGCTCGGCTCAATGTCCACTCGAATATTCGACGTCGAATGCTCATTACACGTGAATGCTCCCAGTGAGGACGTTCTTTTTAAGACTGTTTTCGATAGTTTCATTATCTGACTCTAAATATATTAATAATTATGCTATTGTTTTAATTTTCTAACTACTTCTGTTGTAAAGGTGTGTTGACATGCTACTAAGACTGTTGTTTACGTTGTATACCGGCTGTTTATCTTGGTATTAGTTAAGCGATTTGTCCTGCTCTGTCCCGCTTGCTTGCGATGGAATATGATCTAGGTCTCTGGCAGATCTGATATCTATTGAAGTTTTTGTATTTCTTATTTGATAAATGTTTCTGTAGTAATGATTAATAGCCCAGTAGAAATCGACATTGAATCGCAAATCTTGATGTAGTTCTGAATTTTTAGTAAATCATGCTTTGGGTTTTTAGCCTTTTTAGTGTCAATTTCTACTATGGCTCTAGTAATTATACGTATGCATGACTTTCGTTTTCTTTTGAATTGGATTATTTGTCTTTGTCTTTGTTTATCGCACAACTTGCTTTTCGTTTGCATCCCTGACCTCAGCTATTTTAATATTTATGTTATTGTATTAATTTTCTAAATATTCTGTCGCTTACATTGGAATTTTTATTTCTTGTTTGATAAATGCTGCAGTTGTTACTATTATTTAGTCTTCTTCATTCGTCTTTAAATTGCATTATTTAGTGTATCTTTGTTTTTCTCACATGTGTATGCTTTTGACTAGATGATATAGTTTAGATTTTGTTTGTTTCGTTATCTTCCTTAAATTATTTTAATCTTTAGGTACGTCATTGTTATAATCCTCTGAATATTTGCGATGTAAAAGAGTGTATTATAAAAATTATATTTTGCGAAATTTTAGAAGACATTCCATAAAACATTAACTAATGAACAAAGCACACACATACCTGGAGATTGCATAATTCATATGAACGTAGGTGTTAATATGCGTACCTAACCTATCGAAATACAGCGTTCTCACAAAAACGATCAATCCGTTGATCAAAAGTAGCTACACGCATCATTACCCACAGATTGGGCCACAACAATCCATTTGAATCTCCATCATTACGTAAGCACATAAACAAACACACAAAGAGGGCGATGCTTGCAAAAAGTGAAAGTTGTTGCAGCCAAAAAAGAATGGCAGAGGCCTTTCATTATCGCCATCTTATTACCCACCGTAACACCAACTGTTAGGGATGATTTTCGATTGGCAATCAATGATATTTTTCCAGTAATGTTAAGTAAGGCATTTTGTAAGGCACTTGTCGTGGACTTATCCGTCTGTCAACCAGTTTTAAAGTCTGAAGGTCTTAAATTGTCGGAACATATAAAGGAAGGTTTGGTCGAAATATTCAAAGAAGGAGAGTCTTTTCCTTTTTAGGCTTCTAGGTTTTAAAGTGGGTAATTTAGTTGCAGTATGTTTTGCCATTCTTCGTGGATGACACAGGCATTTAGATGAAAAAGGAAATAGCTTTTTCGTGTTATAGTTTTTATTCCGGAGCTTTCTGAAGACTTTTAATTTCACGCTGAATTTATAGCTGCAAATATGAAAATCTAGTATGTAATAGTGTTGCATCGAATAAATTGTGTTTTAACGTCGGTAAATTCATGAATCTTCCCAGTACTTATCTGTTGGTTCCGAGAAAGTATGAATATAATAGCTATGATATAGAGTTATCGTCATAAGTTAGTGGTAAGTAAAGCAACAATCTGTTCTTATACGCCCATTGTGACAAAGTCAACAAAGTTATAAAAATCTAGATTATTTTTACTTTTTTTTACAGTCATGGTCAACCACGTCTATAATGGTGCTTCCACACTCGTGTTAAAAATGTTTACAAACATTAGTAAACATTTTCTAAACAAACATTAAATCACAATGTTAAGAAAATGTTTTCATGTTAGGTAATGTTAGTAAACACAAAATTGTTAGTTAACAATTGTAACAAATAAAAACGACGCCTCGGAACGTAAATTCAAATTGCGAGCCAGTAAACATTTTGCATTAGCGTAGGAGCACCCAACATATCTATCAATTCCTAACAGAATTTAACAATTCCTAACATTTAACAAATGTTAGGAATTGTTAAATTCTGGTATGGCAATTCTGGCAAACGTATTGGTGTTAGAAAATGTTAGTAAACATTTATAACAGCAGTGTGGGAGCACCATAAAGTTAACACACTATCCACTTCATATTAATATTGTCAGTGACACAGACCACAACAAACACCACTAAAAACTTTACGACAAGTTTTTATATCCTCAAAAAAGTTAAGTCATCGTCGCCTTCCTCTGCATTCAAATTTCAACTTCCACCTCTATAAAATAGAATACAATTTCGTTTGTGAGATAGGAATTAATAACATACAATGACATACGTAATAAACAAATTGAAATCAGGTTTTTTTTATTATTAGATACTTGAGATTTATTCGTAGTTTAGTCCCACGGAGAGGACAGTTCATTTCTCGAAGCTTTGAATTTAAATTGATATTCTGCTGGGTTTTAATTGCCTTCCATCGCTTCGTTAGTTATGGGAATTAATTTTTGATAGAGCCTTTGCTTCAGAAGATACCGTGTTTTTTATTTATTTTTCATATAGGGTTTCCATGCTAAATATAACCATATCATTTTTGTCGTTGTTGGAATAAATTCTCAGCGAAGGCATGCGAATTAAGTTGTGGCATCTTAGACTATTATGTCGTGGTGGACCAGTTGGCTAAGACCTCGCCTCTCGTGCTTGAAGTCATGGGTTCGAATCTGGGCGAGTACCAATGTGACTTTTTCAATTCATATGTACTTTCTAAGTTTATCTTGGACATCGCTGACAACGCTGAAGGAAAACATCGTGAGGAAAACTGGACTTATAGTGAGTTTATTATAAGATTGTGCTCCATTGGTGTAATTGCTGCAATGCGTTCCAGTGCGAGAATAAAATTAGAGATATAAGTGCGTTTAACATATATATTTATAAAAATCCGACAACAACCATGATGTTATTGATTCAAGGCATTAAATATCTTGAAGGAAAGAAGCTGTTTAGTATATTTTGAAAATGTCACAAGGCCCGTATGCGATGTGTCATAAAAGGCTACCAAACTTGGGAAATTATTATTGGCAATCCTATGGGCATCGTGAGGAAATCAGACTTGTGACTGCCACCAACTCGCACTGGTTCCGCTTGGAAGGAAAAATATTAATAAAACGCTATCCCACTTACCTACTTATTTAAAACTAGCGACCCGTCCCGGCATCGCCCGTGAAAAACTATATACAAAAACCTTCCTTGTTTCTCACTATTTCTATTGGTGAAAACCCGCATGAAAATCCTTTCAGTAGTTTTTGAGTTTATCTCGAACAGACGCTGAACAGACTTTGTTTAATAATATGTAGTGATAGTGATGTTACTTCGCCCGAAAATTTGCTGTTCTTCTATATTTATTTTAACCACCTGTTTTATATTGATGACATAAATATTTGAGATTTGAGGTCTGTGTCCCAGGTGTGGGACATTATAGGCTGATCATATATGTATGTATCCTATTTGGATGAAGTGTAGTGGGCGGATTAGAATATATCTCTACAACTCTACCAAGCAAAGTATTTTGCAACAATATAAGTTTATTTGCACAGTGGTTCTGTTTAATTCAACGTGATTAATTATTAAAACGATTCGTTATCTCCATAGACAATGCAAGACGCCTACAGTGGCATCTGCATGCAAATGGCAAAGTGCAGATTAAGTGGCTTTAAAGGTAAACAAAGACATATCAGAATGTCTGCATGACATTTAAATAAATCCTTGAAAAAAAAGGAGTATGAACCGGATTTTTCAAGTGGCATTTTTATTATCGTTCCAATGCCCCTTTGAAAAACGATAAGGGTACTGACTGACGTATTCCACATTGGGCACCCGTTTTAAGGGCACCTGAGTTGATGGCACCTGAGGTATTCCAAATACGGCACCTATCGATATTTTTCGCAGGAAATATAGTAATTTATTATTTAAATTTTTATTCCACATTTGGCACCTACGGAATCTACGGATCAATAGGAACTTAAAGAAAGTTGGGACTTAAAGAGAACTGGGAGATTTTAGTAAAACTACTAGGAGGCCAGAATCATGAAGAAATATTTGTGGGCCTACAATCATGAAAATGTATTTGCAGGCGGTTAGTGATTAACGGAGTACCAGGCGGTCAGAATCTAAAATCTCCCGGTACTCTTTACATCTCATGATTCCAGCCTCAGTAATACTTGCTCATGATTATAATCTCCTGGTACTTAAGTTAGTATTTACTTCATTTAACGTTTCCAGCTCCGCAAATACTAAGACTTCATTATGATTCTGGCCTCCTCTGGTAGTTTGGGTATAAATGCTTATAATGTTAAACATCTGACTAAAAAGCAAAAGAGGAATTATATTTTTATCATGTTATTAAACTCTCTACTATCGTATTAATATTTTTAAGTCATATAAAATAAACGTCGCAACAATAGTACCTGCTGATCTGTAGGTGCCAAATGTCGAATACATTTTTAATAATAGATTATTCCACTTATGGCACCTGCGAAAAATATCGATAGGGGTCGGATGTGGAATACCTCAGGTGCCGTTAAAGGAGGTGCCCAATGTGGAATACGTCAACTGGCCCTGGTCAAGTGGTCGCTACTGCTGGGTTGGGGATCCCGGGTATGGTGTTATTAGATTTATCCCACTGCAATTTCTAAATTGCAGACCGGAGTCAGGATTTGTGCCTGCTTGTAGGCAATAAACTGGGTGAGCCTACTATTTACTTGAAAAAAACTTAAACTTGTTGACAAGAGATAAGATGTCAATCTACAAAACTGAATGCCCAAAAATCCTCAAATTGTTAAAATAATTTGAACTAAAGTGATGTCCTTTTTTACACTCGTCATTTTCCTTTAGTGATTCTACTAAATCAATTTGGTCACAAAAAACCCGTACCATGAAGAATTCAAGCACAACTTGACATTCATCATCGTCAGACTGGTTTCTGGGAATTTGTCATGAACTCATGATGATGCCTATTAATCAGACTTGTCCAGTTTTTCTGCGGATTAGATGATTTAATATTATTTTGCCAGACGAAACTGAGAAACTAAATAACGTTTTTCAGTCATTTATTTCTATGCCAATGTCCAAGATGGTGGATAGTGTTGCCAGATCCGATTCGTTTTAAACCGGGGCAGATGGTAAAACAAATCGGGACTTTTCGATCGGGCCAAACAAAAATCAAGGATTTAAAAAAAAAAAAGTTTAATTTATTGCCTTTCCCAACTAATATTATTAGTAAATCTGAATTTAATCCAACATGATAATAGCCAGACATGCTGGACTAGTAGAAATTACAAAATATCACAATAAAATCGTAAGTTTACATTTCAAGGAGGTAACTTATCGAAGGTTTATTTAAATTTCGAACTGGCTTGCATATAGAAAGATGTTTTTAGGAAAAATTAACACTTTAACACGGGAATTCGTCATTGATTTCGAAAAGTAATTGTATTTGACAAAATGAGTTCTAGGTGCTACTTAGTTTTAATTTCCGCGCATTATTTGAGAAAAGTACTATACAAGCCTTGGCCACAACTAGGCATTGATAGACTTACGAATGTGTGCTTCGGCTTTGTCTCGACCCACATTTACACGTTCGTCCATCAATGCCTATTTTGCTGGCCGCTGCAGTAATGTAGGTACTATTAGATTGCGTATAATCATTCTGCTGCAGAAAGATTTCGCTCGAGATATCTACTGTTGTTCCTAGTTTTGATAGAGGTCCCTTAGCTCGCTTTTCCCATCCTGTCTGTGTTGGGCCAAGCTTATCGACCAGAATCAAACAGTTCTAGAAACCTATGAAGCGTCCGTATAAGGCACAAGATACGATCTTCCTTATCCGCCGGAAACATAGAAAAACGGGACTCAGTCCATCGCAGACTTCAGACGTAGCCAATAGTCATACATATTTAAGCCTTCGACTGTACCGTAAGGTGCGCTGGAGTGGTTCCGTGGGAGACTACAAGGTCTATACTGCGTTTGCGATTTTGTTTCAAAGTATGTTAACAAATAGGTGATTTTGGAAAATCAATTATACATTCTTATCTTCATCTTAATCTTTATACATTCTTATGACATTTTCAATAATCTCAGTCATTCTGAAATCTAACTAATGTACACCGACATAAAGTTGATATTCATTTATAATCAACTGGAAACAAGGATTTGAATAGACTACAGCAGGCTAGTCTACGGCAGGAGTGCTAATTGAATCATTCATTCACCGGTCTTTCGTTCAATCGAATCGGAACGCCAATTATGAGAAGACGGGTCCTGAATTAGCTGGGTTTGGCTAAATATGTGGGTACATAATGTTAATGTTGTTGTATTTCTTTATTGGTAGTGGTTGTGAAGATTAATATGGGTGGAATTCGCTATGCGATCTTTGAGTTGATTCCCATGGGCTTTTAAAAAGGTTCGTTATGGCTCCCCCTGTTAAGGTTAGTGGAGCTTATAAACCATTTACATTATGGAAAATACTCAGTTTTATTGTATCAATGTTCAAAGTTTCATCTACTGTTTATCCCACTGCTGTGCAAAGGTCTTCAAAGTCTTCCGCGCTTGCCGATTTGTTGTTAATAATGTTCTTTGCATCTATAGTTAGATAGAGTAAGCAGGGTGATATTGGTATTGAGACGATAGCCGGCCTTTTTAACCGACTTTCCAAAAAGGAGGAGGTTCTATGTTCGACTTCTTGTTTTTTTTCTTTTTTTGTGTTTGTTCACCGATATCTCCGTCAATTGCAGACCGATTTTGAAAATTCTTTTTTTGTTTGATAGAGTATATGCCGAAATTGGTCCAATTTTAATTCTGTGAAGATCTGATAAAGAACTTCGGAGATATACAACTAAACTCTTCAATAAATAACGGCAAATTTCTCGGAATTGCTGCAATCGCATGTCTGTTTATTGTTTATACCATTTCATAACATAACATCACGCCAGTACGCTCTCAAGGGGTACGCAGATCTCTCATTTCACAGGTTATGTTCAAGTTTCATTATATTCGGGTAATCTATTCTGGCATTATAAGTACCTTACTAAAGGCAAGTTGATTAATAGGTACAACTAAAAAGTGAAAAATTAAACTTAAAAAAAAATACTACCGACTTCCAACTAAAAACACTACAAAGTGAAAATAACTTTCTTTTTCAAAGTTGGTGTCCATAACCAAAAAAATTGGTATCTACCAAAGACAACGACTTCGAAGAAGAAAGTTATGTTCACTTTGTAGTGTTTTTAGTTGGCAGTCGGTAGTATTTTTTTGTAAAAAAGTTACTTCCTTCTTATTATATTGTTTGTTCACCTCGTTGGCATAATTAATATTGGACTATGGTAAATAAACATTATAATATTGAAACCAGTTTCCTTTGTCAATAACACTGAGAATACAGCTATTTCTTGTTTATAGTTCTTATAAAGATGGCTGATTATAACGGTTAGGTAAGCCATAATATAAAAAAAAATGTATTTTCTTTCTTTTTCTTTCAATGCTTTAAGTTGCATCTCAAGAAATATCTTAATTTGAATTCTCAAAACATAACACATGATTTGTGCTTCATAAAAACGTTAAAAATACACAAGTTTTAAAGTATAATTCTGCAGAAACCAGTCGGACTCGCTCTGTGTTTTATTCCATCATAAATTCGGCACTTAATGTATTTGTGAAATGATTATTTGGAGAGGCGATTCGTGATGTGAACGATATCAGGATCACGGTGGCAACTGAGAAGCGCGGAGCGATTTTCATAAACCGCTGACGTGTGTTTTAAATATCCTTCGGAAGTAAACGCACATCGGCGAATCTATGTCTCTATGTATCTATTAGACAACAAATGCATCTCTTATTGGTGATATTATAATTTTGGCATTCTTTGTTTTGTTCTTCACATCATCGTCATACTTAATATTATAAATGTGAATGTAAGTTTGTTTGTTACGCTTTCACGCAAAAACTACTGAACCGATCATCATGAAACTTTGTACATATATTCTTGGAGGTATTAGAAGTAACATAGGATACCTTTTATTAGTTGGTTTTCACGAAATTTTATGTGGCAGACCAAATCCCACGCGAGCGAAGCCGCGGGAAAAAGTTAGTTATTTATAAATTAAAAGATCATATCTATAGTTAATATACCAGTGCTATAAAGTAAAATAAAAATAGGTAGTCTTTCACAAAGCATAGGACGCCCACAAAGATAAAACAAAAATGCTTCAAACTAAACAAAAAACTTAACTCATTTAGTTCTTCATTTTATAAATGGCTTCCGTTGGTCCCAAAAAGGTATTTTTCTCAGCAACTACATTTTGTAACTGTTTTAATTAAGATACAAATCTTGACGTCCTAAATCACTGCTTGAAATCTACACTAATAAAAATTAAAGGTTATATATATGGTTTCATGTTTTTTTTTTTGCAAGAGACTAATTTACGAGTTACTGGTTCCCGTTAAATTGCAAATAGTTAGAAAGAACACAATTATAAAGGATTTAAAAAACGAAAAACAACGACTCAACACAATTGTGCCTACTTGCCCTTTGAGGTCTGTCTGTGATACAGCTTCAAACTAAAACGTCAAGAGTCCTTCTCAGAAGAGTATTTAGTTAACGCACCTATAGTACACTAGGTGTGCACTTACCGTGGTGGGCAGCTAGTTTATTGCCATTCTATGGAATAAAGCAAACACACAGTGGGGATTACAACAAGTCAGCTTATGGGTGTAAAATCGCTTCTTCAACCCGCTTACCACTATATTTTTGCCTTTACTACAAAAAAGGCACTCAATAATGACGGAGTTGGATTCAAAACCCTATATTTGGAGGCAGGGGGCGTCAATGCTATACGCCATTGCATTAAGTTTGCTGAGAAAATATTAGTCCCTTCGTAACACGCAGGTTTTTGAGAATTAAATATATGTGGATGATTTCATCTTGTGCTGGATTTGGCAGTCGGCTTTTTGTGTTTCTGTATCTGTAATCAAATCGAAAGTAGCATTTGTATCTTGCTCCCTCGAGTTTTCTTATACCAATAAGTCATTCAAAATCTTTCTCATAATGTTTTGTTTTTCTTTCAATATCATTCATTCTTTTTCGTATGAGGATGTAGCAACTTCTGGTGTCAGAGCTAATTAAGCCACCTCTGGGAACCTCACATGCCTCTTGACTTGGCTATTTCAGACTTATATTAAATATATAAGTCCAGGTTTCCTCACGATAGTTTCCATCACCGTAGCCTGTGATGTCCAAGATAAACTTAGAAACTACATATGAATTTGAAAAAGTCACGTTGGTACCTGCACGTATTTGATCCCACGGCTTCAAGCACGAGAGGCGACATCTTAGCCACTGTGCCACCACGATACCCAATTGTACCTATGTTAATATCTACTTAATCAGGATTCTCAAAGGAATTTTAAATTTTTCTATCCATACCTAGAAAAAATTATAACCTGCAGGTACTTACATTATAGTTTTAATTTCAATAAATTCGTTCATTTGCGGCATATTTTGTCCCATTTTAGTAAAAACAAAGAAACAAGATTCACAATTCATCAATTCCTGAAATTGTGAGAATGTGATTACAATCTAGTATATAACAACATTTTATCACATATGTAAACAATGACATAACCACACAAAACCAATACCAAGACAACTGCGACAAAATATACAAGTTGTTCCTACGACCACAGATAATATTATTGGTACACTCAACACCAGCAGGTAAATAGAAGCCATTTTTTCAAATAATTTTATACCTACGAAAATCAATAACATCTACATAACAAAATTATAAAAATTATGGTAGAACCACAAACTTATTTACCAAAGTTGGTATAATAATGGTTGGTATGGTTCTGTCTCTCAGTTTGCTAAGAAATATTTGTCTGGGTTTATGCTAGTTACGATCTGAAAACTCATTAAAACTAACTATAATAATGTTTGCAACATGATTATGGATACTTTGAATATGTAGCGATATGTGGATACCTGAGGCCTTTTTGGGGGTCCAAAAGGGTAAAAACGGGATCCTATTACTAAGACTCTACGGTCCGTCTGTCTGTCTGTCTGTCCGTCTGTCACCAGGCTGTATCTCATGAACCGTGACAGCTAGACAGTTGAAATTTTCACAGATGATGTATTTCTGTTGCCGCTATAACAAAAAATACTAAAACCAGAGTAAAATAAATATTTAAGTGGGGCTCCCATACTACAAACGTGTTTTTATTGCCGTTTTTTGCGATAATGTTACGGAACTCTTCGTGCGCGAGTCCGACTCGCTCTTGGCCAGTTTTTTTGAACTAAGTACATTCGTTATCATCTATAGAATATCTCTTGTCTAGATTCCCCGAATCGTTGAGCTACTTCTGACGCTGATTGTACTGTACAGCCTTGTCCGGTGAAAGGTTACACGCCCGCCGCCCGCGCAGCCGGCATATATCCTTGTCCGGATTGACAGACACAAAATATGTTAATGGCGTCTTAATGCCAACACGGTCGTTTTTTACTGCTGGTGACTTATTGTGGAATTAAGGATGGTGTATGAGCTTTAACGGTTATTAATATGAAGCGGTGTCTTTGTTGTGCAGCGACAATTATTAATAATTAGGGATAGAAGACATTTCCAACAATTCATCGTATTAGTTAACTAGTTTCTGTCCGCGAAAAAAAGTGAAAAGTGAAAAAGTTTGAAAAGTGTTTTATTTGTATTATACCGGGGTGAAAATGATCCTGTGTGTTAAGTCAGGTTATGAACTATCTAAGCGCTAAATTGATATTAGTAGAATTTTATATTTTTTTGAAGAAACGAACTGTTGGCCTGAAATTGGTAGATTTTGAAGGCAGAGGTGATAAAAACAAAACTTTACTTACGATGCATGCTTTCTATTGTGTCAATCATAACTAGTCATTAATTATAATAGGTTTGACACCTATTAGAGGTGCAGTCCTCAAATGCTCTGCACCTCCACCAAATTATAATCTGATTATTAATTTCGTAGACTAAACTGACATTTGGGGGGTTGTCACTTTATCGTTACATAAAAATAGTGTCGTATTCTGACTATCCTGAGTGATCGAAAGTTGATCGAAAATTGAAGTGGATCGAAAATGGAACTATTTCACGGCAAAAAAAATACATTTGTATTAGACTTCATTTTATCGACCGTATTTATTGTATTATTGATTCCATATTTAACACAGTAAAAGTGTATGTCCTATGTGTATGAATATTGTTATATTTAAATATATTACGTTATCGATTCGATGAATCACTTATGATGGAGCCTTACCTACAACACTATACTCCGCGCTTGCAACATTTAAAAAAATTTGCTCATTGGCAGCTGTCAGTTTAGTCTACGAAATTAAAAATCACAGTATACCATTCAATAATCAGCCAGATGGCTTAAATATCTGAACTATAGAGAAATTACTAAAAGCATTTCGAACAGTTTAAGAATTAAATTCGATTGCTCTTCCGAAAATTCAAAAAAATGTATAAAAAAAACTTTAAAACCATATCAATACTTTAAACACTTTTTGACAGATTCGTAATTCAAATTTTCCATAGAAAACTCTTTTATTTTAATTCTGACTGAACTGTTAGTTGCTTAAAATATTCCATACAATTACTCTGTCAGTCAAACATAAAACGTACACAAGTTAATTTCCATTCCATGTTATAATTTTATAGAAAATGTAACAAAAACCTAGTCTAATTATATTAAACAAAACCGAGAAAAGTAGAAAACGACGAGTTTCTCAAAGTGAAAACAGAAAGATGTGTAGCTGTAGAAAACTTGGTAGAAAAACCTCCGGAGTGAAATGCAGCTAGTAACGTGAGATGGTTAGCTACTTTCTTCGCTTGAACATAATAGTTATCGATTTATGGAATATGTACTGGCTTTCTAGCGTAACTTAACGCATTTGTTGTTGAGATATATCTTCCAACTAGCTAGCTTCTTGTCAACTGTTCACTAATTCTTTGTACTTATTTGCTTCTACCTACTAAAGCTTTTGTAATTTTTGCCCTGTTTTTGTTTGGGTCAAATTTAGTAATTGAAATTGTGGATACCATATTTTGAAAATATGTAAAGATTATCTATTATACCAATCTTACTGTAAACATATGCTGAGTTACTTTTGTTGTCCTGTCAGTACGCTCAACATAAATTAAATGGTTTAGATATGTAAGTTTCTCATGTAAGTGAATGCCATTGTAATTCTTTAACCATGTATATAGGTATTCAGCTTATTCTTCATTATACAAGCACTATTTAAAAGTAAAAACCGTGTACAGTACAAACATTTTCTGAATGTTACTCGGCAAACTTCGTGTTTCGTCGGATTTATATCAGTTGCCCTTTGCACTTGCAGACTGGACGCTCTAAATCAACTTGGAAGTATATAGAGTTGTTAGTAATCTTTTAACATAATGTGATTGATTAAAATGTGAGGAAAGCAGATAAAGCTGCTATTTATATAGCTCTATAAAATATACTTAGTTCTGTATTCAAATTATTATACACGATAAATCTAATAATTGATGGACATGGAAATTAGCATTCGTTTGTATTCGGAAATGCGATTATTGCCGAGGTACATTAATTAAGAAAATATTTGTGTTATCGAAAGTTCAAACAAGGAATTAAATGAATCAGAGAAGTTTCCCTTTTTACCCAAAGTCGGAAGTTACTTTTTTATCGTAACATTGTATGCAAACAGACAAGCATCTCCAACATTACTGGTCACATCCCAGTTATTCCACCACTTCATTGAATATATTATCCGACTTTGAATGTACACCTAATCAAAATTTTCTTTCTTTTGCAGTTAAGAGATGGCGCTGTTATGGTGTGTGGTGGCGTGTGCGCTGGCTGCGGCGCAGGCGCAGTCGAACTACGGCTCTCAAGCGAACAATATCGAATACCAGGGAGAGGGGCTCCCTGAACAAACTGTGCTCGATGGGAAGGTTAGTATCAAATCACCATACAACAGGCTACTGCATCTTGTACCTCTCCGCCACTCCCTAAAACAGCAAGTTGATGCCGCGAAGAGCACTCAGTTAGGCAGACGCCACTCGAGTCTTACCAGGGTTTGGGTTTTGATAATATACCTAAAGTTGATTTGTAGATAGTTACTTGTCCGTCGTCAGTAAATGGTGTAAGATGATTGTGCAGATGGTGCTGGTGATGCAAGTTTTGCACTTCAATAGCTAGAATCTTTCAATAAATGTAGTTTGGCATTTCGAATCTAGATCCAACATTATTTCCAAGACACTTGAATCAAAACCTTTATCCCCTAAATTTTGTTGCAAATTCACTTTTTCGTAATCACATAGCGGTCTCCAACAATAGCAGCAAATGTACTTACGTGATGGTTATTGTGAACCAGACTACAAAGTGGGTCTAACCGCAGAATACCGCTGTGAGAGCGAGTCTGTTATTACTCATCTCCTACTTTAGGGCGCGTTCATAGAGACGAATTTGTTCTCACCAACACAACACGAATACTTGTACGGAAACCACGCTGTAACTTGTAACGGCCTTTTTTCCAAGTATGTTGGGGTCCTGGTCTTAACGGATTCAGCTGAGAATCAGTATTTTACATGGAGCGAATATCTGACCTCCACAACCCAGTAACTGGGTAAACGATACTTCTATGGTATGACAGGTGTCAGATTTTCCCTCCAGGTTCTGACTATTCGTAACGACTGTCAGTGATTCAAAACACTGCTTGGACCAACGGCTAAACGTTCTTATTTATTTGACAACTAAGGTTAAATTAAAAGAGCAAAGTCAATTCACAACAAACAAATGCACATCGCGCATCTTCGTACTGTCTGGACGAGTGTGAGGGTAAAGAGAGTGCGCCTGTGATTGTGCACACACTTGTGCACTATCTCCCGCGCTAGTCTCCACTGAGATTGTCCAGGACTATTATTTACTATATGGAGGGTGCGGTGCAGTTTTGTGGCGAAATGTTTCCGAGAAATTTAAAGTTTATTGCCTAGTAAATAGAATCCACATTCGCCATTAACAAGTTGTGAAGCGCGGACGCAAGAACACTTTCGCGTCGTCTAACTGAGGCCTTAGGAGCATCGCACGCGTTCGAAATGTAACAGGAATTGTGATACAATGTTGTATGTGTTAGTTTGTTTACAATGTGTTTTACGTAATATTGTTGGGTTTAAATGGATAGTTGTGGCTGTGTAGCGGTCCATCTCTTCCCCATAGCTCAAGCAATTTTAGTGAATGTTTCGCTGAACCAATTTGTGTAGAAAGATAATTTTATTGCCATTTTGGTGGGATTCCAAGATTATATTTTAATTCAAACATTTACTAGACACTTTTAATAATTGTCTAGGTCGGTAAGTAAGTTGTACGTTCAAAAACGAAGGTTGTTTTTATGGAGAAGAACGTGCAAGAAACTCTTTTTAGTCTATGGTTCCCTCCTGGAAATATTCGCCTTCCTTTAAAGGCCTTTTTTCGGGTGCCATGCATTTAATGTTTCCACAAGAAAATCAATCGGGCACCAGTGTCCAGTATGATTAATACTGATTAAGAGCAATTGTTATATTATGAAGTCTTAACTGAGATTTTGTTATGTTGAATATGAAGAAAAAGACCAATGACAAATGAGATAAAAGTCTACCCAACATCTGTATCTCAAAAGCTTATACCAGAACAACATTCGAAACAAAAACTGCAGTCAGATTGGATCAGGAATTTCGGCGAAAAATTACACCATACTACGAAATCACTACCCAGTGCCCATGTCAAATGCTTACAAAACGGACATTATGATCTTTGTGACGTTGATAAAAACTACATCATCACATTTCGCACAAAAAATATTAATTTTCATTTACTGGGTGTAATTTACAAAAAGACTTTAAAGATAATTTACATTTAATCGCGTCGTGATGTGACAGATGTATTCAAGTTTTTGTAGCCTTGAAATCTGCGAAACGGTGCATTGTGACGATGCAAAAGTAGTGTTAAAATTATTGGAGAATTCACTTCTGAAAAGAAATTAGATTTCGTTTATTCGGAAGAAACCAACGTTGAGGAGTTTTATAAACCTTGTGAATTGCATAGAAACAATGCAATTAGTTTTAACTGTCAATTCATTTACTTATGTAGCTGTTTGTTAGCTAGCCTTTATTAGTAACAATAATATTTGGCAACGGGATTTTTTTAAGCAGTTACATCTATATAGATAAATGTTTATTTGATATGGTTTATCTAACGCTATTGTGCAAATAACGTCTTTGCCTGCTTTTTTTTTTTTGTTTTACTTTTGTGAACATCACATTCATTCAGTTTTTAAACTGTTCATTGTTTTGTATTGCATTTTTGATTCAAGATTTCTCAACTCACAGCAGATGTTGTTCGAACTTTTGAGTTCGGCGTAACCTTGACTCAGTTACCATATTTTGTATGCGCTCAATGCTTGCCCTTCTTTTGTACCGGAGATGTTCAAGAAATCTGCGGTCAACAGCTTTTTTATTTCGAATTGTATTCAGTATTTATAGCGAGGATTTTGGTAGGTAGGGTATTCAGTTCCGAGTAATATTATAGCTAACTTCTAATGAAATTGTATCCAAATCCAAAAAAAATATCCTGTATCCAATCTATAGAAAATCTATGTCTTGATCGTGGGGCAAAGAATAGTGATTTTCAGGTCCAGACAGTTTTCAGTTCCTGAAGATTAGTGATGGATAAAATAAAAATGAGTTGAATTGTCTCTGGAAAGCTTGATGCAGTTCTTAGTAAGCCTTGTGTGATCTATATGGTATGGTTGGCAAAATTTTAAAGTAGCACAGAGTTGCATTTGAGAACTTTTTTTTTAGGCTTTATAATGCTACCACAGGGAGATAGCGCAGTTAAGTGGGACTCCAACCCACTAAAACTCCACGATGTCCTCCTGTGCCGCTCATGGCGGGCACAAGGGCCCGCGTTAGAACTCACCGTGAACCCGCCGCGGCTGTCCACCTCTGGGGTGTTTGAAAAGAAAAGGGACCTACAAAAATAAAAAAATCCGCTTTCGATTTCAAACTGCGATCGTGTGTGATTTGACCTTTAAAAATAAACTGTGCCAGATATTATCTGAGTTTGATAGACTTTTTATATTTCACGATATTATTCGATCAAATCAAACCGTACGAGGCGGAAATAGAATTTTTAATCAATATCAAACTCTGTGGGCGACTTTTGAGTATTGTTATGACTTTTTGCTAAGGTTTTTATTGGTTTGCAATTTTTCGGTTCTAATCAAGTGTGAAGATTGTTTTGGCTTCTGCATGATGTGGTCAGAAGTGAGAACCACCAAGCTGGACTGGCTACAAACCAAGACGAAATTCATCATCATCATCATTTCAGCCGAAAGACGTCCACTGCTGGACATAGGCCTCCCCCAGGCGTCGCCACATTGACCGATCCCGTGCGTCTCGCATCCAGCGCCTTCCCGCAACCTTAACCAGGTCATCGGTCCACCTAGTGGGAGGCCTTCCAACGTATCGTCTTCCGGTTCGCGGTCGCCATTCCAGAACTTTTCGGCCCCATCGGCCATCCGTTCTGCGAGCAATGTGCCCTGCCCACTGCCACTTAAGTTTAGCAATTCTCCGGGCTATGTCGGTAACTTTAGTTCGCCTGCGGATATCATCATTTCTGACGTGATCACGCAAGGAAATGCCGAGCATAGCCCTCTCCATTGCCCTTTGGGTGACTTTAAGCTTTCTGATAAGGCCCATTGTGAGCGACCATGTCTCGGTCCCATAGGTGATCACTGGCAACACACACTGGTCAAAGACTTTTGTCTTGAGACACTGCGGTAAATTGGACGAGAAGATACCACGCAACTTCCCGAACGCCGCCCAGCCGAGTCCGATTCGACGGTTGACCTCTTTCTCGAAGTTGGACCTACCCAACTGGATCGTTTGTCCCAGGTAGACATAATCGTCTACAACTTCGAGTGTAGAGTCTCCGATCTTGATAGGAGTGGGTGCTACATGGGCGTTCACCATGATCTTGGTTTTGTCCATGTTCATTTTAAGACCCACTCTTTCGGAAGCTTTACTGAGGTCATCCAGCATTTTACTGAGGCTTTCCATGGTCTCAGCCATGACCACTATGTCGTCGGCAAACCGAAGGTGAGTGATGTACTCGCCATTAACGTTGATGCCTAGGCCCCTCCAGTCCAGAACCTTGAATACATCCTCCAGCGCAGCAGTGAACAGTTTCGGAGAAATGACGTCTCCCTGTCTCACGCCACGCTGGAGAAGGATTGGTTTCGAGGTCTGATCCTGAAGACGGACTGACATGGTGGCGTTTTTGTACAAACACTTCAACACCTCAATGTACCGGTAGTCGATCTGGCACCGTTGGAGAGACTGCAGTACAGCCCAAGTCTCGATCGAATCGAAGGCTTTCTCGTAGTCCACAAACGCTAAACAGAGAGGCAGGTTATACTCTTCGGTCTTCTGTATAACCTGCCGCAGCGTATGTATGTGGTCTACGGTGCTAAAGCCTTTTCGGAATCCGGCTTGTTCGGGAGGCTGGAAATCATCAAACCTGCGCGCGAGACGATTCGTGATGACTCTTGAAAACAACTTGTAGACATGGCTAAGAAGTGAGATGGGCCTATAGTTCTTCAGCCGGGCATTGTCGCCCTTCTTGAAGAAAAGTACCACCACACCCCTGCACCATGCCTGTGGCGTTTTGCCCTCGAGTATGACGGAATCAAACAGCTTCTGAAGGGTCTTAAGGACCGGTTTTCCACCCGCCTTCAGGAGTTCAGCCGTGATTCCGTCATCACCCGGCGCCTTGTTGTTTTTAAGCTGTTTCAGAGCCATCCTAATCTCGTACAGGCTGACATCCGGGATATCTTCGGTATAGTGACGGGTCAATCTAGCTCTTGGGTCGTTTGCTAGACTCGCAACGGGCTTGCTGACTGATGTGTATAACTGCCCATAGAATGTCTCGATCTCCCTCAGAAGCTCCGGTTTGGCGGATACGGTCCTGCCATCGTCGGTCTTCAGTTTCGTTAGCTGGCTCTGCCCAATAGCCAGATCCCTTGAAAAAACCTTGGAGCCTTTATTTCGCTCAATCGCGTCTTTAATACGCTCGGTATTAAAGCGGCGGAGGTCTCTTTTCAAGGATTTAGAGATCTGTCTATTGAGCTGCCGGTATTTGCACGCCTCATCTGAAGACTGCAGGATCATCTCACGCCTCTCCTTCATAAGCTTGAGGGTAGGATCAGAGATCTTTTTGTTTCTATCTGTACGACGGGTCTTGAAAAACTTAGACCCGACCGTATGGACAGCTTCCACGAACCCGTCGCTATATTCGTCCACTGAGCTACCTAGGCACTCGAAACGATTCTGGAGTTCGAGCTGAAAGCTCTCGGGGTTTTGGACCTGGATCTGTGCTGGACGGAGCGTGGACTTCATCAGTCGAGACCTTTCAAGCTTAATATTAATGTTCAATGTGCCTCTTACCATGCGGTGATCGCTGCCGGTTTTTACCGAATTGATCACAGAGACATCATTGAACATTTGCTTCCTGGTTGACATGATGAAGTCAATCTCATTTTTTGTTGCACCATCGGGGCTCTGCCAGGTCCACTTCCTGTGTTCACGCTTTTTGAAGAAGGAGTTCACCATATAGAGGCCCTCCTTCTCCATAAAACTGGCCAGTAGGTGACCCCGGTGGTTCCGACGTCCAACTCCAAATTGCCCCACTTGCAGCTCATCCTCGTCTCGTTTGCCCAGTTTCGCGTTGAAGTCCCCCATGACAACGATGAAGTGAGTTTTGAAACCATGCATGGCTCTGGAGATATCCTCATACATGGTCTCTACCTCGTCGTCGGGGTGTGCCGAGGTTGGAGCGTAGACCTGTATGACCTTCAGCGAATATCTTGAGGATATTCTGAGTATAAGGTACGCCACCCTGGTCGACACACTCTCGATCTTCACCACGTTGTTCACAAGGGACCTGTGGACGATAAACCCGACACCACCCTGGGACTGCCGGTCACCCTCTCGGAAATAGAGCAGGTTACCGGATTTGAGGATTATCGAGTCCTCCCCCTCTCTTCGGACTTCAGATAACCCTATAATACTCCATCGCAACCTGCTCAATTCCTCTTCGAGTTCGGTGATCTTCTCGTCGGTCCGAAGTGTGCGCGTGTTGTACGTTGCCAGGTCCAGTCGTCGGTGATTGTTGGGGTAGCCGGATCTCGTCCGGAGATTCTTTGCACCCCTTGCCATGCCGTAACCTCGACCGCTACCGTAGTCGAGGGTAGGCAGGCTGCCGGGTACTAGGGGCCATTTTTTATTTGTGCTTTTCATTGGGGGGGTTTTGCCATAATCGCCACGCTTGGCAGGCGGGTTGGCGATCGCAGTATGGTTGTTACAGAAGCTCAGAGAACGCTGCTGCCCATTCTCTGGTTTGTCCCTTAGTCGCCTCTTACGACACCCACGGGAAGACATGGGATGGTGAAATTCTTAACGTCCGGCACCATACGGAACATGACAAAATTATTACAAGCTTTTATTTAACTGCAATGTATGTTTGTATGTATGTAAGTGTGTTCGGGCCAAATCTTGCAACTGAATTTTAAAGCAGTTATCTGCCACCGATAAAGATGAAATTTTGTTTACACTTTTAGTTTGGATGACAATGCATGGTTAGTTAAGTGGCGTAATTTTAAATCCAATATAGCGGACGGTCCAAGATGACGGACTAGTTATTTTTTGTGCACTGCACCCATATGGTTTGCTGAAAAGAATAAAAAAAGATTGTTTAAAAAGACATTTTTTAATGAATTGTTTTTTTTTTTTTATTATACTGCTTGCTTCTTTCTGCCTTCCATAATCTATTTTACAAGCTTATATATGTATGTAAGGTCGGCTCAAATCCACTGAATTTTAAAGCAGTTATCCTCAACCGGTTAAAATGAAATTTCGCATACACGTTTGGTTTGTATGATAATGCACGTTAAGCTTAAAAGCTTGTTTAAAAAAAGTTTTATTGTGTTAAAAAATATATATATTTTGATAAAGAGAGGGCCTAGAAAAAGTGATATTCTAAATCAGCACTTACGATTGTAGAAGTATCTCGTTCGAATGTCACTTTGTTAAGGGCTTAAGATCCTTGTATAAAATTAAAATAATGTATGTATTTTATTTGACATATTATTTCTTACTCAGTGGAAGACTCGTGGCTAAATAATAACAGCCGCACGGGTCGATCTTCAAGGTAAAGCAACGCTTGCCGAGGCCGGTCCGTGGATGGTTGACCATTTTCAACATACCGAGTTTCCTCCGTGCCTCGGAAAGCACGTTAAGCCGTTGGTCCCGGCTGTCATTTGAAGATCTTTGATAGTCGTTACTGGTAGTCAGTAGCTTGAGATCTGACACCAGTCATGCCAAGGAGGTATCGTGTTACTCAGTTACTGGGTTGTGGAGGTCAGATAGCCAGTCGCTTCACGTAAAACACTAGTGCTCAGCTGAATCCGGTAAGACTGGTAGCCGACCCCAATATAGTTGGGAAAAGTTTAAGGCAGATTGATTATTTCTTACTCAGTGGAGTTGACAGATGAATTGCCGAAGTGGGAAATTGGCAGTGAGGAAAGTTTTATCCCAATCACAGTTATTAGAATTTACGCGTTTTAATAAAAGCCCAAAGTTTCAAGCGCAAACGGAGTACTAGACGAAATATTGTTGTAGGCTGATTACAGACAGTCCGATAGCCGGCGGCCGGCCATTGTAGCAAATAGCTGCGGTGTCAACATAGCTTAACTGCCGTCTGAGAGACGAGATATTGTTATTGGGCCGCAACGGAAACATATGGCTTGCAGATAAGTACGCTTGGCTGTTGAGGTGATAGCCCTGAAAGCTGGGTGTGCGTTCATTGTTATACGGCACGGTTTGTTTGAATTTGAAACATAAAACTACACAGGTAATATTGAAACGCTTTTGAGTTTCTATAAGATTTGTTGGGTTATTCTAAATTGCTCATTGCTGTTGTTTCAGCCAAAATTCATATTAGTGACTTTAAATTACGGGAACAAGGAACTAACTGCACTTTTCAAACTTAAAACGGTGACAGTCTGGTCCTCAGGGGCGTAGCTACGGCGGTATCAGCCGTATCAATGATACGGGGCCTCTAATCCAAAGGGACCCCAACATGTGGAAGCATCAATTTGTAAAATGTTGTCCATAACTTTGAGAGGCAGGGTTCATTACTCAAAATGGTTACAATGGAATAATTCTTACAATACAGCTGTACGTAAACTGTAATGTAACCCTTTTTGCACCAATAAACATTTTTGTTTTATTTATTTTTTTATTTAGATGGATTTCCGATTCAAGAATCCTGACTTGGATAGCTTAAGCTTTCATTGTGCTTTTTTATTTTATTTGTAAAAAAAACTCACCTTTGTATTGCTGTATACTGTGTATACGACAAAATCAGATACAGGGTCCCTTCAAGAATAGCTACGCCACTGCTGGTCCTGCTTGAAGTTCCACTCAGTGTTCTTTAGATCCCTCATCATTGCAAAGCGGTAATTACAAAAACTTCACTAAGAGGAATCAGAGTTTGGTATTTCATTTTGTTAACTGTGGAAAAACTGTTGACCCAGACTTTTGGTTTAATCAGGAAATAAAGACATCAATATCTCCCAGAAATGGTCGTCCAGTAACGTTTAACTTTTCTTCAAAATATTTCTAGTATAATCGTGTCGCACTCTACAATGGAAACCGCCACCGCTAGTAACTGCCCGAAGGTAATAATTAGCTGTAAAGATTTATAGCACCGTTTGGCATGCAACTAACTAAATATAGAATTGTTATTGCAATCATCTGGCTGGAGGCTGCTACACTGAACCCTCGCTTTTTGTTAGATATTCTTGATTAACTTTGATATACTGTCTTTGAGGAGTAGGATAGGATGGACTGGCGCTTAGATCGTTAGTCCAAGCCACAGATAATATAATACGAGCGTAGTCCAAACAATACAATGTCTGGTAGAAACGAGAGAAATAAGGTTTTATTATTAAGGTATTATTATTTCGGAAGTCGGTGTCAAAAAACGAAGAAACGAAAACAGGAACACCGACTTCCAATATTGAAGTTATTTTTCGCTTTGTAGTGTTTTTTTTGTAAGTCGGTGTTTTATTTTATTTGTAATAAAGTTTTTTCTGCATCGTTAATCCAGTAATTGCTAGCGTTACTGCTGTGTGTGAGGTTTTAATTTGCATATAGACATATATATCAATATATTCTTCTATAATTTTGTACGTTTCGTTTCAAAAAAGTGTAGATTTCAGATATCTAACCTGCAATGTTATATAAGC